>CM030044.1:37161169-39898669 GCA_017639485.1 Pluvialis apricaria
CCTAAGAAGGAGAAGTAACCCCATTTGAATGTTGACTGTGCTGCTGCAAATCTGTCAGACATCCTGGAGCTAAGAAGATTGCTCCAAAGAGTGTTTTTCCAGAAATGGGCAACTAAGTGCTGTGCCACCAAATGGTCCCTTTTTATTTAGGCATGCAAACTCCTCTGCCATTAGCGCTATGCCAGTGTGACCGAGAGACTGGTGCTTCCTGCAGATTTGTGTGCAGTTTTAAAACCACCAGAATCATTTTACGTGATACAAATTTGACAGTCTGGGGCATTTGAACTGAGTTATTTTAAAATAGCATGAGCTTTGTTTCCACATGACTGCATTCATTGCATAATACGGCTCTTGTGAGGCACAGTCAAAACTATGCTTTCTGAAAGTAATAATTTCATAGGGAAAGACATTAACACGTTCAGAAATGAAACAGCTGAAGAAACGACTTCCACTCCACTCATAGTTGTCAGTAGCTTGTTACATGCCCTGCCTTTTAGGTGGGAAGTACCATGCTTCCCCCGTTAACAAGGCAGCCTGTGAAGTGCACTGTAAGAGACTGACCTTAGTGTTTAATAAGCAAATGAGACTCCTGCCTTGCTATGTGATTACCCACATAGCACAGAGTCCTGTGGGCTTCATGGGGATTCTGCATTGACTCAAATCTGTCAATATAGGTTCATTTGCAAAAAAGAGCACATTAGGTAGAGGCGGAGTTTGAAAGCGTTGATAATCTGTTTTGAAAGTGTCCTGGAAGAGTGCATGGATCCAGCAAACCTTTCTGAGTGTATGCATCATCAGAAACTTGTGAGCAGTTCCACTGAAATCAGTGGGAATATGGGTATGCTGGAAATTAATCTCCTTGTCAAACGATTTTCATATTTCATTTCATTTCATTTCATATTTCATCTAGCTAAATGTTTTTTAAATTCCTTGGTCAGAAGTGTGTAAAATATTTTTCACTGGAATGGGTGAAGCAATCGTCCTTTATACACAACGTGTTCTCTACACTGCACTGTCAAACTGCAACTAACCAATTGTTACCATTCCTTTCATACTGATAGAGAATGTGGACAGCAATGTGTCGATATCAGTATTTTCCCAAATCCCCATCAAGCCCACATTCGTAATATGTTCCTGACTGTCCCACAGTGTTGAGTGGGACCTGTGTGTGCTGCCTCTGAGGCTTTTCCAGTGAAAGCACCTTCACCTGTCTTTTCCCACTGACTGTGATCGAAGCTGGACTCACACTGGGTCTGCCTGTCTCCTTCCATGTTTCCTCTCAGCCTTACCCACCAAATTATGGTCAGTTCCCATGTGTGTGAGCTGGTCTGGGGAGTTGCACGATGCTATATTTTTCCTAGTGTGGCTGCTGTACTGTGTGTTGCTTGTGTTGGACTTAGAGAGCTCCCTCCTCCAGTGGTGTGGAAGCTTGTGAGCAGGCAGAGGAAAGACGAAAAAGAGCCATTTGCAAGGTGCCGTGGCTCTGATGATAGTGCCCGAACTGGCTGTTAGAAACCTCTCTTCGAGAGCTGTTTATCCTGTAAGTCTGATGGTTTTTCTCACTGCGGAGTGGTACATTTTGAGATCAAGGAAAGGGAGCAAATTTTTGATTTGGGAATGAAAACTATTTTTAGAAAAAAATATATTTACTTAGCTGTGAAGGGGATTATTTCCACAGCAGGTAGGGAAATTCCTTCTGTTTGTGCACTCTAGCTTGATTGCCAGATACAGTATTCACATTTGGCACCATTCCCATGTGTCCTTTTATTGATATTACATAATTGAAAGGGTGAAAAATTGACCTTAATCTTTAGCTGGATACTGTGTAACCCTTCTGAGTTGTTGATGGCTTAAACAGTCTGCTCCAGTTTCTAACCCTGTTTCTAAATCTAATTGAAAGAAATGCTGCTTTGCCTACAAAAAACGTAATGGCTTGTTTTTTGGTGAGGATTTCTCAAGCATCTGTCACTGCAGTATCTTTCCACCTGATATATGCCGTTTCCATTTTTATGTATGTACGTATATATAAAGCTGGAGCACTGATTGACACCCATCTGCAATTTTTCCCCCAGTGATCTGAGGAGGCAAAGATTATCTGTGGATGCTGTGCTCAAAACACAGCCTGCATCAGATTTTTGTTTTATATCTTGACTTTCATCGTCACTTGAAGTATTACACAGCAAGGAAGAACTGGCTGCTTTTGGTCATTCATGCAGAACAGTGTCTTTAAGATTTAAATGTGCCCTTGTGACTAGCATGCTGATGGATAGCATGCTTCATAAAAGCGCTGAAGCAGCGTAAACAGGTTTAACCGAAGCAGTTTTTGCGGAGGTTACTGTGCAGAAGACTCTGTAGTTTTACGTAGCTATCAAGTGCAAGTGTAAGGAAGGTGCTGGAGTGGTCGTACACGTTTCCTCCACGTGGAGGATGGAACATCAAGGGGCTTGAACGCTGACTGTCATGACCTAGTAGTGTGTCAGTGAAGTCTTTGACTTTTAAAAGCTCAACAGGAGGGAAAGAGTTGAAAATCTGCCTTGCAAGCCACAAGGAGCTGTTGCCACTGTGTGAGTAAATCTGAAGAGAAACTGTGAAAGGACATTTCGTGGGAAGCGCCCTAATGAAGCAGGCCCACGGCTCTCTTCTCAGTGAAAGTCTGTGCTACCCTCAGGGCAGCCAGAGCATCCCTCCAACAGCCTCTTCTCCCGGAACTAAAAGGTCTTGCTTTTTACTGCGTTCTGGCAACTTCTTTGACTCTGGTCCTCATTTTCTTCAAACTTAGTGGTCCCTGATGGGCAATGGTGGCGCTCATCCTCTATAAAATATATGGGGGTATGCAGATGAATGAAAACTGAGCTATAGCATGACATTATTGTGACGAT
Organism: Pluvialis apricaria; assembly: GCA_017639485.1. Lineage (NCBI taxonomy): Eukaryota > Metazoa > Chordata > Aves > Charadriiformes > Charadriidae > Pluvialis > Pluvialis apricaria. Next base: position 37,164,049 of record CM030044.1, read on the forward strand.
CTTTGCTACTGCAGAATTACCTAGCCTTCAGTGCTTATCTAATCCTGCACTTAATCTTGGAGACAAAATAGTAACTTTTTTTAAACTTGAGGTTATAGCACATGTCACAGGAATCCATCCCACCTGTCAAAGAAGTGACAGGAATTAAAATAACTTTTTTTTTTCTCCTGAAATGGAGAAAAAAAGATGGAGATTCATACTTACTGTGCTACCATTTTTCACAAGCTTTCCATTTATGGAGGCTCTATAGACCTGCATGGGAGAAGATAAGAAGTGGCCGTTTGAAGGTTTGAAGTTCAGCATAATTTCAGTTTGTCCATGGATGGAAACCACTGTGGCAAACCTGGACAGAATGATTCATGGATATGTAGTTGTAATTGCTGTAATACTTATGATGCTTTTGTGCCCATGATGGAGGCCATGTCTACATAACTAAATAGTGTTTAAAACAATTTCATACTATGTAGACTGAAATTGGGCTGCAGTAGTTGTTGCAGCATTGCATGGGTCACACTGAATGGCAGCAGTTTGCTCTCACCTTCTTTCCCCATCACCATTCTCCCACCAAAGAAGAGGTGTTATTTAATCCCAGAAAGGTGCTGCTGAGGCAGCAGCAGTGTAACCTTGCTAGTGACAGCATGTAAGGGTGGCTTGGTGTCATGCCAGAGGGCCTCCTGAAAGAACGAGAAATTCAACCCCTGGTTCGGCTAATGGGCCTGTCACCAGGGGAGGACTGGTGAAGTGAATCCACATCTGTTTCAAAACAGATAGGTGCCGCTAGCTGGGTTCATTCTCAGCAAAACATTAGGTGTCATATTGATGTAATTCCCATTGGGCTGTGTTTTGGTCGTATGTCCACTGGCTTTGTTATCACTTTGTCAAATGGGGATACTATACTGAATTCTTTGTAAGGAGAAGTTCTAAAACAAAGAAAAATGTTGGCTTTCCCCCCCTTTTTTCCGCTACTCGGATGGCAGAAAAGTACTCTACACTATTGTTTGCGTCCTCCTCTGCCTTCTTCATTTTTTTGTGGATGTCTGATTTATTAATCATTTTTGTTATTTATTTATTTATCGATTAATTGTTATTTTTTTGATTGGCTAAATTTCAGTCCTTACTGGCTGCAAAAGGTCTTTAAATGTGAAAACAATTTATCTAAACATTTTGAAATAGGGCTTTTTTTTTCACCTTTGTTTTAAGAAATTCAGGGGTTTTTTTCACCTTTGTGTTAAGAAATTTGCCATGTTAAAGTATCGTTGAGCACTGGACATCACTTCTGTTCTGCTTGTGGGGGGAAGAGTGCAACCACAACGAAATAGGGTGATACTAGAATTTGCTCCAAAAGAGATGGAGGTTTGGGATTTTTTTTTCCCTAGAAAGAAAATTCTCCTGAAAATTACTGTTGATTTAATCTTTTATGACTTCCAGTAGACTAACAGGACTTGCTCTTTTAAGCAGCCCTAGCCAATTAGATATTTTTGCTGAATTCTTTTCCAGTCTGTACAATTTTCAGCCTTCAAGGTACGTGCCAAAAATTCCTTTTCATGCAAAATCAATCTAGATGCAGCAAATGAGTTAATAATTCATACGGTATAAATGTCAAAAATAGTGTTTGTCTTCCCAGATGAGTCACTTAGAGCTTGTCTGTCTTGGAAAGTTATGGCACCATAATCTAAGGACTGAATTTGAAGTGCTGCAATTTTACAAGTATAACTCTGCAATGGATGGTTTTCTTTTTGCCACTGGAACAGCGTTTCAGCATAATTGATTTTGTTTGGAGGGCGATCTGAGGACAGCAGACTAAGACCCATCCTTCTATTGGAATGAGAGTGTTTGCATAGACCTGGCCAAGGCATTAGAGATGACCGGTTAGTGTATTTTTCTCAACTAATTCACCCACTGAATTTGTGTTTCTCTAGGAATGCTGTCTTTGGCATTGAAACAGAGTTAGTTAAACCTGGGTCTTGCTCCAGTTGAAGTGAGAGGAGGTTTCAGTACTTAGGAGCAGGTCCTAGTTGAGTTTTCTGTTGGATGCATCATCCCATTTCTTGGGTTGGTCAGGAACGGATGGAATTTGATTTTAGTTTCTGCTGTTTTGAAAGGAAGTAAAAGCTTTAAAACTGAGGCATGAGGAAGGTTCAACAATATGCAAATATTTTTAGGAACGAAAACGCTTTAATGTGGAAGTGTGCCTTGACATGCAGAATAACCACACACGTACATGCTTTACAGATTAGACTCCATCATCGAAGGAGCCTTCCACTAGCATTAACAAATGGAAGTTTGTCTCTCAGGAAGGATGGCTGGATCTTATGGTACCTCTATTATTTATGGTCTAAATTTGTTTTTTAAAACATGACCATATTGCTCTAAGGCTGGCAGGGAAATCTCCTTCCTTTTCCACAAAAGTGCTTAAATACATCTTGCCATATATGAGGTAAATCCACCACTGTCAGAAGTGGATATGACTGTTGCAAGCAGTAGGCATAATATGCCATACATTTGGCCTGTCTTAAGTCTAGACAGGTAAAATGTGAGTTTCTGGAGGACAGGAAGACTTAATTGCTGAAAGCAGAGGCAAGTTTAGGTCAATAATGTAGGTCTTTAACTTTTTAATGCAGAAAGATACATTTTCCTCTGTCAGTTTTGTCTGGTTTGTTTCACCTATGTAAACTGCTACAAAAAGCGCACATGGCAGCAAAAGTTAAGCTTTGCATGATAGGAATGGGGTTCCCTTACTAAAGTAAAAGCCACAAATACCTGATACCAAAAGGTACGTAACTTCTTACCTTTGTTTTACATTGACTGCAATTAGAAATAATTTAGGTCAGGGTGATTTGGGACCTGTAATTTTCACAGAGGTCATATTCCTCCTCAAAGGTCTGGATTGGCACATTTCAGAATGTCTGGATTTTGACGGCCAAAAGACCTGTAATGCTTGAAATAGACTGTAGATCTTTTGGTCTTCTCTGGAGAGTATTCTGGTTTTTATTTAACTGTAAATATGGGTGGGAGTAAGATACCTGAAAGGCATTGAGGATGAATGGGTGGGGAGGGCCTCAATAAGAATCCTTGAAAACTGAGCAGAGGCAAATTCTGTGCTCCAGTATGTGTGGGTAACTCAGGGAAGAGGCAGAAGAAATGTCAGGCATTGGTGAATGAAGCCAGCACTTGCTATTTCCTGCTTCATTAGCCTACTGTATCCAGAATCCTCAGTTCCTGATCTGGACACTGCGATATTGTATTGTTCCAGCCCAGGAGAAAGTATGACCAGTGTTCCCAAAACATGTACAGCCTAAGTAACACCGGTGGGTCAAAGAGGTCAGCGTGGAATCAGTGGTGTCCATCAGTATATGTAGAATCAAATGTGACTAACAGGAGAAAAGCCAACCTTGTTTCTAAGATGACAACCCCATCTGTTGCAGATTTCCTGTCTCACAGGGAGAAAGAGTAAGGAAAAGGAAATACTCCTCTGCTGCTCTGATTTGGGGATAGTCTTTTAACAAAACTGCGGGCAGTCACTGGAAAATAAGCTCTCCATAACTCAGGTGCCTCTTCCTTCCCCTGGAGAGAGTTTGCTGTCCTGAGCAGGCTGGCAGAGTCCTTATGTTTTGCGTGTGGAAAGTTTCCCCAGCGCTGACTGCCAAAGGTTCTGCTAGGTTTTGGTCAGCAAAGTGCCTGCTTCGAATTGTTGTTGACTCGCTCAAACAGTTCAGTGAAGTTCAAAACTGTCCTGGACAGAAGCTGAGCTCTGTGTTAATGTATTCCTGGGGCCCTCTGCAGCGCTGTGACATCTGCGCTGATGCCTGAGGTGCTGTCGGTGACTGAAAGTACCTGAGTAGGATGCAAAGGCAAAATGCAGTAACAGATTTACTAGCTATACAGATGTATGGCTTTTCATGATTAATGGCAGGATTGTCCAAGTTTGTCTTGCTTCTCCATAACCCTGATGTAGGGGGAAGACTCCGTTACTTTAATGTGAAAAAGCATTGGTGCAGGTAAGAGTTTTAGTATATCTTTAGTGAAGGAGCTATCCTTCTGCTCTGTGCTGCTCAGTGCTTAGCATAAGTGACTAAATTATATATCCTCCTTTCCCTTATCACTGTTAATCTCTGGACATATGCATGTTTGTGGCGCTTAAGGTCTAGAAAGCCTCACCTCCTGGAGCTGGGGTTTTGGCTGTTGTGTTTCTTGATGCACATCGTGGATGTGTTGGCCAAGAAAGCAGCCAAGCATGCTTGGGTTGAGTTTCTGACTGGGGCCTACTGGTGCCACTGCAGAATCCATTTTAATAATAAAATAAGTTCCTGAGATAAAAACAAATTGGAATGCATATGGACTTAAATTTGAAAATATTTGTCAAACTACAGGATAAAATTCAGTGATGTCCAAGGGCTGGCTTTATTCTCATTTCTGTTGCTGCAATTTTGGCTCTGGTAGGGTAATTGCTGATTTACTCCTCTCATCTTGAGAACAAGACTGCTTCCCAAATTATACATTAAAATCAGCTATATGGGATTTTTAGCAACTTTTATAAAAAGCAGGCAGTCTTCCCAAGCAAGTTTGTAAGGTTCTCTAGAGACATGCAGACATGGTGCTGTTATATCTTGTTCACTTGCATTCTGTGAAGGACTTTTTCTCGCTCTTCTTGCACAGCGCGTTGGAGCAAGAGACATTTGAAAATTTAATGAAGCTGCAGTAAAACAGACTATTCTAGTTCCATATTTTTCTCATTTGTGTTTGCAGATTAACTACACTTGTGTCCGGGGAAACTTCTTCATCTACAAGAACTTAAACAGATTCACTGCTGTAGACTTTCTTTTCCCCCCTGATTTCCTCCTGATATTTCTTTCAAGCCTTTATAAAATATTATCACTAAGAACTGTATTTCCTGTAAGTGCTATATTCATTTTCTTGCAATAAAATTAAATTTGGGAAGGTAAATTAAGCATTTGGGGGAGAAGTCATGCATATCAAATGAGCTTTTTGTTAAAGAATGAAGACCAGATCAGGAGTATGACTAACAACTCTGTGGACGGCTGAGCCAGAGGCGAAACACGCTTGAATCTTAGGGCTTTTGAGAGCAGGTGAAGGAGCAGGTAGTAGAGAGCCAACAACGGGGAAGAGTGGGACCAGGCATTCACTTTGCATGCTGTGTTTTGGGAATTTTATTAGTACTACAGTGAGGGCTTAACAGCAAAACATGTGAGGAAGGTTATGACTTTCTATTCTCTAATGCAACATCATGCAAGTAGCCATGGTAGGACAGCATGCTGTGACTGTATCACTGTCAGAAGTCAGCAGTTGGTTGGGTGTCCATTTTCTAGCTTAAAGTCTCCACTGTTGCCCTTGAGAGTGACTGGGTTTGTGGTTATAGATTTAAGACGTGCAGTGTTGAAACTTAGTAGCATGAATAAGCGTGGATGAGCTAATGCCAACTTGCTCCTTGGTATTCCCAGGTGAGAGCTGAGGGTCCTTCGAAGTGTTGTTGCCCCATTTTTGCTTGCCTTGGAGGTTACCTTCTGTACATTGAAGAAGGAATAGCCATTTCTGGCTGCCCTATGCTAAGCTATGGGGAAACCTTGAGGGAAAGATACAGGAACTGAGTCCTACACTATCATAGATAAACCTACCTCCCTGACAGAAAGGCCCGGGGATGGGACAGGGTTGGGGAGAAGAAAAAAAGAAATCAAAGCATGGTTTCCTGCCATGGTTTACTGCCACAGCCCTCCCAAGCCTGTGCCAACAGGGACAACTCTGCAGTGTACTCTTCTGCAATCAGTTATCTTCCCACATCTCTGCCGCAAAATGACCAGGGGGGAGGAAAAAATGACTCTTGCCTCTTTTTCTGTGCCATCCTTTGATATCTGAGGAATTTCTGGCAGGGTTTGTGGACCTAGTTTCCTCTGCACTGTCTCAATGTCACCAAGGAGCTGGGACTTAAGAAACTGGTTCGTTGTGACTATGATTGTGACTCCCTGGCTCTACTGAAAGAATGAGTTGGTTTGCAGGCTGGAGAGGTTGGTGTTTGTTCTGATACCTTATTTACTCTTAAACAATCAGGGTGCTGTCGTTAACATGATATGCTCTAAATTATGAAACAGTATAGTATGACTTTTAATTCTTAAATATAATATTTAAAAGGTAGATAAATCATTTCACAAAGGCAGAATGTGTTCTTGTAATATCAAGGGTCTTGCAAGCAAGCAATGCATAACCAAGACTTTAAAAAGTTTTCCCAGAATTTTGTCTCCTAGTGAATAACAGAGGTGAGCTGGTTGTTGATAGGAGACATTCACTAGTGTATGTGCTATATGCCCTTACTCAGCAGCAAGAAAACATTCTGCAGACTAAATTCTGCTGATTTGGGGTATTTTGCTTATTTATTTTATTTTAAATGTTCAGAGGTAATTTTTAACAAAGCTTGTTTGTTTGTTTGTTTGTTTTTTAAATCAAGTGTTTTTGGGGCATATAGTCCCAAACATTAAGAAAACCAGAATCAGGATGTTTTAAAAATTAATAATGCTGTCTCCTTTTTCTTCTTTTCTGAATTGCCTTGACTTCAGGGTTTAAATTTTCAGTTCTTTTAAGGGTAAAAGCTGTTTTTTTCTTATAACCACATAATTATAAGACTTAAGAGTTTTGAGGGGAAAACAGGAGCAGATGCAGGAGACAGATGACAGCCATTGCAAAGACCTGGCAATAATTCCTCTGAGCCATTTTGTCTCCTTACAACTTACCTCCTGTGGGAGCTGTTCCAGTTTTAAAATGTGTGCCAGATCTTTGACGGATGCGTGGTCGTGCCCCTCCCTCTTGCTTTCTTTCGAATTGAGTGATGTTGCAGTTCACCTGAACTTCTAAGTCTATGTCTATGTTGGAAAGTCATATAGTGCCAAAGGCATGGGTCTGTACAAAAAACCTGTTGGTGCAGAGGATGCAGTGTCCCCTAGTGGAGGTTTATGATTTATTTATAGTTTGATTTTGGACTAACTCTGGTCTGGTCCTGTGGACTGAATGCCTGCTAGTGGTTGAAGCACGTCAGGTGAGCTCTTGGAGAGAAATTTCTGCTTCAGTTTCATTCAAAAGAAATCCAGTTCACATGCTGCAAGACTGCTCTGCAGTCTAAATCATGGTGGAGTAGGTGGGGATGACCATGAGATTTATTTTAAAAGGTTAACTCCTGATCTGCACTGAAATGCTAGTGTACCTGCAGTCTGGAAAAGGTACTTGGCAGTTGCTAAGCATTTCTCTTTTCAATTTATCTGCACTACTTAAAATACTATCACAAGCCAAATGCTTGTGAAAACTGCAGGAAATAATCAAAGTCCAGGAGGGCTTTTCTATGTCATATGTATATTTAAAGTCTTGTTTTCACACAGCTGTGAAAAGCTCTTGGTTCAAGTCAACTGGGTTGACTTGAGTTTTAAATTTAGTAAATTGCTTGGCTACTACTAACTTCCTTTGCAAGCAAGAGTGTGGATAGATAAAAGAAGTAACATCATCCACAGGTAGAAGAAATCATACAGATTTATGGACAGAGAGGGCTGTATTTTAAGGAATGGTGTAATAGTGAACAGATGTGGCAGAGCAAGTTTCTTTACCATGAGCACATTTTAAAGAACTAGATTGTATCTTCTGAGGCACAGACCTACATGGGGACTGTTACAGAGCCATGAAATACCAAGAGACCATTGACTCCCAAAAAGCAGCGGGCCTCACTGTGGTCTCTGGTGCTCTGGGTAACACTGCTGTCTTGCCACTAAGGAGTATCATCTTCAGCAAATCTGAGGTACTGGGCGCCACACTGATTGTTGACATCTCCAAGGTTTGGATCATGCAGACCCAGGAAGCTGGTGAGGAACCACTTCTGTGCTCTATTGTGAGCTCTGATATCTGCCTTAATTGGCCTAAGAAGTGAAGGATGATCCTTAACCACTCCTTTTCTGTGCACCCAGGTAAAAGGTGGGCCATAGGTATTCCTAGTAACTAAGGGTTCCCTACTGGCAGTGCAGACTTTGCTGTGAATTCCTCCCTGTTTTGCATCACTTTTGTCTCACCAGTATTCCAAAGCTGTGACACTGAAAAAACAGCTGCAGACTAGTGAGGAAATTCTGTGAATTCTTGATCTCTTAGTATGCCAAGAAGGATGGCTATTGTAAATGTGGCACTGAGGGTAAATGTCTATTTATACTGTTTTTTGTTGCTGTTACATGTCTCCTTGTTTATCTCTGATGGGAGTCTTTGCTCCCCAGAGCCCAGTCAGTAGCGTGGAGTATGATCTTGCTTTATGCTGCTCTTGCTGCAGAGGCGTGCTGTGTAATTCCTGACTTGCTAAATTGCCCAAGTGTACAGTGCTGGTGAGTAATGGTACTGCCATACCTGCCTCTTGTCAGTGGTTTGAAATTGGTTGTTTTACAGCTACGCTTTTCAGCCAGAGATAGGCCTACTGTTTCTCCATGAGATGCCAGCTGAGATTTTGCCACTGATCAAGTATTCGGTGGGGCTGGAAAAGCTAATCTACACTCAATTGGCAAAGCTCCTTGTAAGAACTGGAACATCTTAGGTGAGTATGGGAAGTCCCTGGGTGCTGCATCCCTCTGAAGAGTCAAGAACATGATGCCTCGTGGCCTCTGGAGGCTTAATCTTTCCAGATACTTCCAGTCAAGCGATGCACTTCATCAGAGCCACATGGCTTTTAACTACCTTCCCATCCTTCATTTGCACTACAGCTGATTTGTTGTGTGTGGTAGGAGAAAGATGGGGACATCCTGTACATTTATATTATTTTTAATCCTTATATTTAATTTATTTGTGGAGTTGAAGAGTTAGATGATGAGAGTTTATTTGGAGAGGTAAATTTTCTGCATTGAGAATGTGTTCATCATAATTCATCATCATTTTAAAATTTGGGCTATCTGGCCACACTTTACCAAAGTTTTCCCAAAAGCTTGACAAATTGTAGTAAACATCGCTTCCCATGAATAATACTTTAATCCATCAAAGAATTTATAGTTTTATTAATGCATGTGGTGAGAACCGTTCTCTTGTTAAACAAATTGGTGTACCTCGTATTTAATTGTAGATTTGCTCAAGACATGGAGGTTAAAGGTTTTTCCACAGGGTCACTCTCTGAATTTGCTTTTCTGTGTGGGCTTTCTTAACTTGCTGGACATATAGGTGGAGCTGACTTGGCCCTGAGGTATACGAATGTGACTTTCAGGTTTAAAAACAGAGAAAAAGAGCAATTCAGGGTGCTTTCTATTTTATCCATGCAAAAGCTATATGTCAGCTAGCATGTAAAAGTGTGTTCTTGGTGAAAAAGTGGGAGATGCCTCAGAGCATCCCTAGGTGTGTCTGTCAGCTGTGGGGCTTGGAGAAACCCTAGGTAGTCAGGCTGGGGTTTCAGTATTTGCCACAATGAAAGGAAGGAATCGTTCCTTGGTATGTAACCTTTTGTGCCGATCTTGCTCTGCACTCTCAGGAGGACTACGACCACTCACAGAAATTAAGTTGCAGGAAGGCTATGGGATATTTATTCTATGTCTGTGCTGGCCATAGCAGTTCAGGTGCAGAAGTCGTATTGCTAGTCCATAAGTGAAGTGGTGCCAGTCTGTGCAATTTTAGCCATTGTACCTGTCCACAAGTATACTGTTCCTGATCTTTGAACTGGAGTTGTGGATTTCAAAAAGCTTGAAAGATCACTGATGAGACAGCAGTTTGAAAAAAATTGTATTGTTTTGACCATGAAATTTTTGGGAGCCTTTTCTTTTTTCATGATGAATTGTGTTACAAATTTGAAGAAGATAAAATGATTTTTAATGTCAAAACATCTATTGCATGCAAGGTCCAAATGGTACCCTACAAATAAATTTGAGAACAAAAAAACCCTGCAATTCAGGAGAAAAAAAAATCGTTACTTTTTCTTCTTTTTTAACACACCCTTAGCATTCAACACTACAGAAGAAGCTAAAGGAAAAAAATATTTTAAAAACCCAGTAACAGTTTACTGCACTGCCCCAAAAGGATTAAAAAGAGACACTCCTACTGCCAATTCCCTGAACAGTGTTAGTGCTGTGCCATTTTCTTGATCTGTTATCGTTCATATTTGTGCTCCTTAGAGGCAGATTTTATTAAGTTTTAATTGTGTAGCTTTTGTGCTTTTGTTGTGACATGACAGTGGAATGGTATGGTCATGCCAATAAAACATATAGGTAGCTAATACCTTCTGTGGATCACTTAGATATCTTGTGTTTGATTTAGCCTATATTTGCTTATGAAGGTACTGACTCCCAGAGCTCAGTGTGCATTGAAGCCTGAACGTATTGATGAGTGGGGTGAAAAAACCATTAACAATGCTCTAATTCCTTTTCATTATGTGATGAGACATTTGTATCCCTGTAAAAAGATGATACAGTGTATACGAGTAACTGCAGCAAATATGCTATTTTACTATATATCTCATTATATGTCTTTCTGGTTCTATAATGTCATTGTGATCTCTGCAGTCTTGCTTGGTAGGGGCTTGTGGATGTCAAAATTTTCAGGTCTGTGTGGATCTTTGAAGTTTTCAGAAAGCACTTTTTGTTACACAGTACATTCATGTAAAGTGGATAAATTTATTTTTTTTCTTTAAATCTTTCTAAATCAGATGTCAGGTCTGGCTGTACTTTACTGTCATGCTGCAGAAAGGCTGCTTATGCAAATAGCCTTCATGAGACCTCTGTTCTTTCTGTTTACTTGTGTTTTCTAGGGTTATTATGATTTTCTACGCATAAGGCTAAATGGCATCGCTGAGCAGCGTTGCAAGTGATCTTGGTTCTTTAATATGAACTAATCACTTGCAAAAAATTGTCCAAGCAGTGAACCTCAACCTGAATAACCTCTGTTGTATTTTTTCAGTGAAGTGTTGAAGGGAGCTGCATGCAGCAGAGGTCCAGGAGAGCATGTGTCTAGGTAACAACACAGAGATTGCTTTGCCCTCAGACTGCTACAGCTGATGCTGCAAATAACTGTAAGGATAGGCATATCCCAGTCGCATTCTACATACACACCCAGTCCTCTACCTGTGTCCTTGCCACTGTGAGAAGAAAACCAGACAAAAACAGAGTGTGATGGACACTTGCTTTATATACCTTCCCAGACACTTCCTTTATACCACACTAACTTGGTATGCACAGTTTTACAGCTTGATTGCTTGAGTGACATCATGAAAAGTAGTTGTGCCACTGAGACTAACCCAGCTTTCTCTGTTTTCACATGCCTTGGCAGTTTGCTGCTTTTGGGGTGATTCTGTATGTGGCAATTATTCATCCTTTCTTCTGGTCCTGGTCCTCTCTCAGGAACTATGAAGCTCTTAGGAGCCATATAAATACATTACTTGTACTTGCTTTTTTACACTACAAATGTGTTTGTTTTTATAGTGGTTCTTCTGCCCACATAACCCTCATCTTCCCTGCTAATTTCACCTCCGCATGCTCTGCGGAAAGGCCTGTGAGTCACTCTCTGCTTCTCTGCATTTGGAGGTGGATTTAAAATTCTGGAATCCAATTAGAGTCTCCCTGTAGACATGCAAGCCTTTTTCTTTTCATGTTCCTCTGCTTTACTTGTCCTTGTGGAACTAGCAGTGAAATTACTGCAATGCATCCCCTATTCACAGATCTGTGTATGATTATGTATCAAGCACTCCCAGCCATGAGGGACATTATACTCAGACAAAGGAGATACGTACTTCTGTGTATGTGTCCATTATTTTTCACGTGTCAGCGTAGGAGATTTAGACGTATACATCCTACCTCTGGTAATTTGCAGTACCTCTTTGGGCAGACTTTAGAATGAGGTCAGAGAAAATGACAAGCTACTGCTACCATCTGACCAGTGCAAAATATCTAAAAATTATGCTTCTGTGGTATATGTGTCTGCTGCAAACACAAACAAAAGGGCAAAATGTGGATACTGGCAGAAAAGATATTAGCAAGCTTTTTGGAGCAAACTTAAGCAGAGCATTATCCTGTTACAAGTTAAGGGATGAAAGTGGCTTCTGAAGTGGTGATTAATATTTTATGTTGCATATCTAAGTTGCAAATTATGGTAGTTTAATGAGACAAGCAGTACTATTCTGATATATAGCATAGTCAGCTGTGAACACTTAAAAATCATGAGGTGGGCTGATGAGAGGCCAGATTACAAGCATGAGTTTAAAAAAAATATGTCTGGACTGGTTTTGTATTGTTCTTGATTTCAAGCTTTGGGTGTTCATGTTTCCAAACCCTCCAACAAGTGCAGGGAGCAAATGCTTACTTTAAAAGTCCATGAAGTCCATTTTCAGGTAATCATTTGCCTCCAAGTTCTGGGGCTTTTAGGAGAATACTAAATAAAATTGCAAGATTTCAAAATAATAAAAGCTCAGAAATTTCAAAACCAATAAAGTTATTTCCCCTGTAGAGTAAATGTAGTATATGGCCTTTTCTTTCCATTGTTGGTGTTGGGATAATATCTTTCCCAACAGGTGACCTCAACCGCTCCTCATAAGTCTTGCCCTCGAGATCTTTCACTGTCTTGGTCGCCCTCCTCTGGACACACTCTAACAGTTTGATGTCCTTCTTATATTGAGGCACACAAAACTGCAGAGAGTTCTGAAGGTGGGGCAACAGCAGTGCGGTGTAGAGTGGGACAGTCACCTCCCTCGACCTTCTGGCTATGCTGTGTTTGATGCACCCCAGGACACAGTTGGCCCTTTTGGTTGCCAGGGCACACTGTTGACTCATACCGAACTTGCCATCAACCCAAATCCCCAGATGTCTTTCCACAGGGCTGCTCTCTAGCCTCTCATCCCTAGTTTGTGTGTATAACCAGGATTACTATGTCCCAGGTGCAGAATCCTGCAGTTACTCTTGTTAAATTTCATATGGTTGGTGATTGCCCAGCAGTCTGGTCTGTCCAGATCTCTCTGTAAGGCCTCTTTACCCTCGAGGGAGTCCACAACTCCTCCTAATTTAGTATCATTGGCAAACTTACTTAATGTACATTCGATTACTGTGTGCAGATCATTTATAAAAACATTAAAGAGCACTGGCCTTCAAATTGAGCCCTGGGGAACCCCACTGGTGACTGGCCACCAGCCTGATGTGACCCCATTTGCTATAACTCTGAGCCCGACCTGTCAGCCAATTGCTTATCCAACGTATTATGGATTTGTCTAGCTGTGTGCTGGACATTTTTTTCTGGAAGGATACTGTGAGAGACAGTATCAAAATCGTGGATAACGAATGCTTTAATTAAGTACTACACATCCTTTCTATTGCATAATATGTTTTGAGCTATTTATGTTCACAACAGCAGAGCATGAAACTTCTCTAACCAATCCTTAAGACTGTCAAGAAAATTGTTCTTGAATCCCCTGTAAAGTTTCCTTTAAAACTCACGTCCTCCAGTTCTACTTCATGAATTGTTTTCCCGTATATACAACTGCAGAGATGACTCACCTGCACTGGGTGATATCTTGACCCCAGTGGTGTAGTTTTATAAAAACAGCAGGATTGCAACTCGGTTCTTCTGCACTGAGTAGAGGGAGTCAGCTCCAGGTAAATTTCACAGAATAAGCTCTGCATGTCACAGGCTGTGCCTATAGGGTGTTGTTCAGTGGCAGTGGGAAAGGAAGGCTCTAGCTAAACAAGGATCACTGTACCTGTATGGAAATATTAGATATGACCCTGGGAAATACTCGTGATTGCTGTATTAACAATACCATTGTGATTAAAGCCACTATAAAGCCTGTACAAGTAAAACAAACTATAGAAGCACTTCTGTGCAAACGCCTTCTTTTGGCAGAGGTCTAGAGGTCAGGAGTCAATTCAGTTCCCAGCCAACACTAAGATAGCTGTGTCAGGGCAAGTATGCAGTGTAGATCTGCAAGTGGTGAGTGTGAAAAAGGAAGGTCAGGAGGGTGGTCATGTAGTGTCACTCATGCTGACCAAAGACGCTGAAGCAATAATGAGTTGCCCAGTGATAGGACAAGAGGTAACGGGCACAGACTTGAACACAGAAGTTCCATCTAAACATGAGGTGGAACTTCTTTCCTTTGAGGGTGGCAGAGCACTGGCACAGGCTGCCCAGAGAGGTGGTGGAGTCTCCGACTCTGGAGACATTCAAAACCCACCTGGACGCCATCCTGTGCAACTGCTGTAGGTGTCCCTGCTGTGGCAGGGGGGTTGGACTAGATGATCTCCAGACGTTCCTTCCAACCCTGAACATTCTGTGATTCTGAGTTATGGTTAGCTTGGGGGATAGACCAGGCTGCAGAAGGCTGATCGGGGGTGCAGTGTCTATGTATGTCTTGGAGATCAACCCAGATCTCCACTTTCTTGAAGGATGCAGGGCCTGGTCTTCAGGCACTGTGCAGGTGATGAAAATGTCTCGCTTCCAGAACCATTCAGTTACGCTTTCAAATTTTTCATCTAGGCTCAAGGTTTTGATTTAAGGCTAGGAAGACAGATTTTGATATGTTGAAGTAAACAGGAGCGTATGAGGTAGATATTTATACATAACATATCAAACATTTTTGTATAGGTAATTTCTGTAGCTTAATTCCTTCCAAGTACAGAAGATGAATGGACATTTTTAAGCTCTTAAAATCCTAATGTTTATTATTACTTTATTGTAGTATATTATAGAATTTTGTTCTGTGTATTTTGTGGAAGAAAACAGTTTCTTTTTCCACTTCAAGTTCTGCCCGGTTATTTTCTTTGAACTTGAGTTCTCAAATAAGTGTTTCTTCCTTGAACTACTTCTGACATGTTGAAGAATATTCAAAACACAAATACTTGAAAAGTTTGTTGAGGACGTGAAATAATATATCCAGTCATGATGCCAACTACTGTGGTGGTAGTAGGAACAGCTGTCTGTGATTCTGAGGGAGGGGGTAAGTCAAACTGAGAGGGTTATGGCATCTTCTTTCACTAGTAAGCAATAATTGAACAACATTTAAAGCTCAGTTAGGCTTGTGATATATTTAAAGCACAGATATGTGCTTGGCAATAAGTATTCTCTATATGACTAAATGAAATATAAGTAGATATATGTGGCTTTGTATCCTGCAAGACACTCCTCTCTTACTGACTTTCCTCTCTGATCCTCACTGATAAGTTCCAAATCCAGTGTTTCTTCTTTTTGCTGGTGAGGCCATTGGCTGATTTGTCCTGTGGAGATGGTTCTTGCTAATAAATAATCACGTGATACAGGAGTAATGCTCTAATACCAGCTATAGAATGGAGCATTTCTTGCTGAGAACTACAAATTTTCACAAAATTTTTGTCAAGTGTTGATAGACTGCAACATTTATCCAGGGGGTGTAGAAGATGTAGATAGAAAGTCCTTATAAGCATTTGATTGGGGCACAGAAGTTTCAGTTTGCGTTTGCAAGTATTTTTTAAGCCAGGGCTTCGTCCATTGTCTGCTGATCATTTTTAAGCAGCTTCAGTTTCTTAGAGTAGAACAGGTTATTTAGAAGTGAAAGGTTCTGAAAGCAAGAAAGACATCTAGTGATGCTGCAAACCACAGTTTCCTTGTGAGCAAGTAGGGTGTAGCATTGTAAGAGCAAGGGAGCTTACCTCGTGAGAATTTCTGTCCCTCCTTACATAATAGCAGAGAGGACCACATCCTCTAGGCCTTTCCCTGAAGCCCTGGTGCTGCCTCAGTCAACAAAGTCAGTTTTGATTCAGATGGCTAAGTGAGGGACCCCTCAGCATCAGGGATGCAAGCGGTAACAGAATTACTGTTGGGGGAAAAAAAAGGAGAAGGCTTTGGTGGAGTATCACTGTGGAAGCCGCTGTGTTCAAGAGACAAAAACAGGTTGAAGATGAGCATAACGGTGAGGATTAGTGGGCAAGACTGGTAGATGCAGCCTCACTGGCATTTTAAACCAAGTATAAAAGTATTTATTATCCTTCTTCTCAGGACCTTGTGTAGAAGCTCTCTTGTTGTGTGAGAACTGGGGATTTAGTTTTCCTAAAAAAGGGATATTAAGTCCATTCATGTAAATAACGGCTTTGTCATAGGAACAGAAAAAAGACCTCATGAAAATTTAGTTTCGCTTGCAAGCTGTCTAAAAGCGAGAAACACAAGCATTCAAAGCACAAATCCTGGGGTTAAAAAATACACATTTTAAGAGTTGCTCTGAGGGAGGGAAAATGATGATACATTTCCAGATGGGGATGCAATCTTTATAGGATATGCTGACACACCACAATAATCCCCTTCATGTTCACACAAGTAACTTTAGGAAATGGTGGTAAACAATTAGTAAAGAAATGACTCATGCGCGGTAACACACAAATACATTTGACTGTACAGTCCAAATTACACCAATAACAATTGATCTTTCAGCCTTGTTTTGTGCGATGAGAATGTCTTTGTGATGCGATGATGGCTAAAGTTCTGACACATCTCAGGCTCTGACATGTTCAGTGATGCTCATTGTCAAAGTGCCACGGCACCGTTAAGCCATGGTTACTGTTGTAGTGCATGCTTTTAGTCTGCAGCAAGCACAAATTCAGTTTAATTTAGTGAATAATTTTAAACTGCTTTTGAGCACTAACCTCTGCAGAATCTAGCAGTGTCAAAGGGATTATTCATTGTTCAAGGCTTTCAATGAGCTTGTTGTCTTTTCTTTGCTTTTCTTCCCCCTAAACTATGTGGAGGCCTACAAAGGGAATCTGAAGAAAGTGGATCTGTATGAAAGATTCAAGATAATTGTGTTTTGTAGGAATAGTGTGTCTGATTAAGACAGAAAGGGAAATGAATTGCAGGGTATTTTGGAAGTTCAACAGCATCAATAAAATAAAAACTTTGTAGTTTGACTATATATAGAAAAGTCCATTTTGCATTTCAGTCATGTTCAAAATACCCAAATCTCAGTGTGCATGTTTCAGGTTTAGGTACTTGCTATGACAAGTAGATGAATTAACAGTGAACTAAGGGTTAAATGAGTTCTGATTTATAATAGTCCATAGGTAGAGGAAAATAAAGAAAAAGGTTACTCCATTTGTCAAGGGAGTTTTCAAATGAGGCAGTAAAAATAAGTGCATTGGTTTGTTGGCTTTATGGATGAGACTACATAAATATATTTATTTTTGAGCTTTGGCAATTCAGAAATCACAGAAGATTAGCTTAGGAAGTGTGGGTTAGCAAGTGCAAGCTTAGGAAGTGTGGGTTAGATGAATGGACAGTGGGGTGGATTGAACAATGGCTGAACGATAGAGCTCAGAGGGTTGTGGTTAGTGGTGCAGAGTCCAGTTGGAGGCCAGTAACTAGTGGTGTCCCTCAGGGGTCAGTACTGGGTCCAGTCCTGTTCAATATATTCATCAATGACCTGGATGAAGGGATAGAGTGTACCATCAGCAAGTTTGCTGATGATACAAAACTGGGAGGGGTGGCTGACACGCCGGAAGGCTGTGCCGCCATACAGCGTGACCTGGACAGGCTGGAGAGTTGAGCAGAAAAAAACCTGATGAGATTCAGTAAAGGCAAGTGTAGGGTCCTGCATCTGGGGAGGAATAACCCCATGCATCAGTACAGGTTAGGGGCTGAGCTCCTGGAGAGCAGCTCTGTGGAAAGGGACCTGGGAGTCCTGGTGGACAACAGGGTGACCGTGAGGCAGCAATGTGCCCTGGTGGCCAAGAAGGCCAATGGCATCCTGGGGTGTATCAAGAAGAGTGTGGCCAGCAGGTCAAGGAAGGTCATCCTCCCCCTCTACTCTGCCCTGGTGAGGCCACATCTGGAGTACTGTGTCCAGTTCTGGGCTCCCCGGTTCAAGAAGGACAGCCAACTGCTGGAGAGGGTCCATCAAAGAGCTACTAAGATGATTAGGGGATTGGAGCATCTTTCTTATGAGGAAAGGCTCAGGGACTTGGGTCTTTTTAGTCTAGAAAAAAGAAGACTCGGGGGGGATCTTATCAATACTTATAAATACTTAAGGGGAGGGTGCCAGGTAGATGGGAACAGTCTTTTTTCAGTGGTGCCCAGTGATAGGACTAGAGGTAATGGGCACAAACTGGAGCACAGGAAGTTCCATCTTAACATGAGGAGGAACTTCTTTACTCTAAGGGTGGCAGAGCACTGGAACAGGCTGCCCAGAGAGGTTGTGGAGTCTCTCACACTGGAGACATTCAAAACGCGCCTGGACACCGTCCTGTGCAACTGCTGTAGGTTTCCCTGCTGTGGCAGGGGGGTTGGACTTAGATGATCTCCAGAGGTCCCTTCCAACCCTGACGATAGTGTGATACTGTGAAGATATTCAGTTGAAAAGCCAGTACTGACCTGAAATTTACGTTAATATGTTGATGGTGCCTGTCTGTGGGACGTTACAAGGTCACATTTCTTCTAGGCTTCCCCAGAGCACTGCTGATGTAAAAATCCGGTGTTCTGCTGTTCTTTCCTTTGTGCCTACTTGCACAGCGATCAGTGATGTTGGAACAGTGATACCTTTTTTGGTTGGAAGCACTTTCAGTCAAGTTGGTGGTTTCCAGTGTAGAGCGTGCTATGTGTTGGTGTCCCAGAGCATATTGCTCCCTTGCTCTCCTTAAATGGAAGCTGCACTTACTGTCAGCTCTTGCTTTTGTTCTATTTCAGCCTAAGAAAAAGCTCGCTGTGGAGAAGCTGACTGTAGGGTACTTTTACCTTTCTTCCAGCAGAACACTATTTAATTTGCATCCCTTTTCCATTCAGAAATATTTCAAATGTCCACTACAAGAGGGAGACTGAAGGAAATCTTGTATTTCTGTGTTCCATCTTTCCTTTGAAATTTCCTGATGCTGGTCTTGAAGAGGCATTGGAAAAATTACTGATTTGCAGCCGTTAACAACACATGCTAAGAGAAGAAAAGAAGTTCAGGCTTCTTGAGAAGTCCATCTTGGCATACTCATGTTGCAATAAGCTGGTGGAAGACAAATCCAATACTACTGTTCGTGTATCTGGTTTGATGGCGTACAAAGACACAAGCATACAGGAAAATACAGTGTTCACAGAAGTATCAATGACATCTTCTTTTCTCTAAAAATGTAATAGTAAGCTTGTTGAAATAAGCTGGTCACTGTAATAGTATGTAATAGTAGTATTATCATTTAAGATTAATTCTTGCCATGGCGGTGAAGTCTGATGAAATTTAATAGGAAGTTGAATTCCTTCTATCAACGCGGCACTCACTGTTTGGTTCTTTTTTGGGTCTTCTGATAGTACCTTCTGTAGAGCTCATTTTCATTTTTGATGGAATCATATAAATTTCTCATAAACAAATACACAGAGGAATAGTTTGCTTTTAACAACAAAACAAGAACTTAGCTAATTTGTACTGTTGAACTGGTGGAAAATAGTCACCGTTTTCAGCAACAGATGAAAGGTTTATTTTCTATTATGTTTTTTTCCCTGAAAAGATTTCTTTTTTAAAAATAGCACCACCGGTTGCTTACTAGATGAACAAAATGATCTCTATTTCCAGTGATGACAAACACTTGTTTCAGTGGGGAAATCCAGAGCTTCAGCCAAGTACTTGTGGGTTTAATTTTTATTAATTTTTACTTTTGCAGACTAAAAGGGGACCAAAAATAAAGCAGAACATTGCGTAATGTTTATCATCTGGGTTAGCTTTTAACATCATCTCTCACTAGGAAAGAGGTGAAACTCTGATGTAATAGAAGAGGGAAGAGGCTATTCTGAGCAGTTATGTTACACATACCACCCCTCTTCACTTAGTTATCAGTGCAGACTGTTGCCAGTAGTTCAAAGGGAATTGAAGGGTTTACAGCAGCCTGTTCTCTGCCTTGCCACCTTGTGACAGCTGGCTGACAAGTGAGCTGGAAGCAGTGATGCCTTGGACTCTTATCCCAGGATTTCTTTGCTGAAAGTCTGCAGGATGTTTAAGGCGAGTTGGGTGATCTCAGTGGTAAGAGTGCCCCTGTCATTCTAGATCCTGCTAAATCTCTTCGACAGAGATAAGTTGTCATTAGAGCTTACAAAAAATTCATAACCAGGAGCGCTATGCTGCTGAAATGAATTTTAGACTTCTGTTGGGTTGAAGTGGTAGGAGACAGCAGGGAGAACTTCCCATTTGTGGAAGTCCTGTACTCATACTGTGTAAGGTACCAAAGAAGTTTTTGTAGATGGCCCCTAGAAAGGTGCTCACTCAGCTCAGTACGATCGTGTATGGTATCTTAGGATAATTCAGAATTAAACTTGAGCTCTGATTCTGAAAGACTTTGCTCTCTCAGCCCGTAAGGTCTTTGTTCAAGATGTCAGCAGTATGTCCACTGTCATTTCAGTACGTTCTTTGAACAAAATAATCTGGGATCATCAGTTGACTACTTGCTTGTCACAAGAGCCAGGAAAGGGAAAAGACTTTGTTACTGTGATGTAGGGCTGGATCCCTTCTGTAATTTAAAGTGGTAGGGAAAATTGCACTTGTTTTCAGTGACAGGGAGATCAGTCTTAGACTGAGTGTAGGCTGGTTAGAAATGAAGGAATTTTTATTTTGTTACCAGCTTCCCCAGGCATCTCATGCCATGGTCTTTCTCTGTGGTAATTTGAGAGCCTGGCAGCACAGACACACAGTGTGGGGATCTAAATGTCCACTGGTAGTGGAAAATGGCTTGGGGACAAAATTATTTAACTGGCATTTTATTACATTAAAAAATGTGTCCTAATATTTTGTGTATTCTCTGTGCTGACTAGAAGACTGGTTAGTGCTTTGAATAGTGATGTGAACTGGGGCTGCCCTGAGGGGAATGGTGACGTCGTCAGTGTAAGCGTGCTGTTCAATATTATTTTCCATTTAAACCTCACACTCCTGCAAAGGAGTAAAAAGTTAATAACACTTTGCTGTTTGGACACTGCGTTTTTAGGATACAGAGAACACAGCTACAATTTCTTGTGCTTGCTATTCCTTCACTTTCTCACTATTGATAGCTTGGAAGCAGAAGCACTTGGGAATTTGCAGTCAGATAAACACTGGTTCGTGCAAGGATTTGCCAAGGAAAAAGGAGATCTCTGCAATATTTTGCCTGTCTTTGCACTTCTGGCTATAAATGAATGAACTTCACGTTCAAGACTACGTATCGAAATGAAAAGTTCCCTTTTTTAGTGTAAAGTAATCAATTCATTTTTATATGCATATAAATGGGAGAAGAATTGTTACAGTCTGTGCCAGAGACCTTGGCTCTGGCTCCTGCTTAAATGGTGATTGCTATTGTGGTTGACTGTTGGGTGCTAAATGAGGAACGTGCGTGACTAAAAGTGCAAGATGGTTCAGGTTAATCTTGGATCCGTAGGCTCCCTGTCTGGGGTTATGGCTGGTTTACATGCTGCAGAGATGGAGGATAGGAAGGAGCTGTCATTAATGGATCAGAGCTTTATCATTCTGTCCATCCCTTCAAAAAATGTTGCACTCTTTGTATTGGTGTTTGCCTCAAACAGGTAAATCCTGGTACGATGACAGCAGAAAAACCTCTCCATTGTTTTTCTAAGAGACACAAATCATTCAATTCCTGATGAGCTGTACTTCGAACACGTTTTTGCTGTAGAGGGTTTGTCACTGTCCTCATCTCCAAATAGTCAAATATGCTGTTGAGGCTGTGTCAGTACCACTAATTAACACATTCTGTCCTTCTAGGACTTCAGGGAACTATCCTGAACTCTTCTGAATTAATTTTTCAAAGAACCGCATTGGTTGGTTGTGTTGGTCTGTTTTTAGGGTGTAGAGCAGCACATCATTGTAAGAGTTTCAGCAGCTGTTAGGAGAATTTTAAAGATGGCATCTTTGATGCCTGCAACGCCTGTGCCTGTACGCAGTTTATCTCTTGTGCCTCCCACTGTGAGCACCCCCTTTGCCTGCGTTTGGTGTGATGTGGGGCAGCTTGGGGCGGGGGGGGCCAATCGTTGGGGAATGGTGCTGCGTCCCCCCACGGAGAACGCCGTGCTGCGGGAGCCGTCGGCATCAGACCCCAAACGCCGTGCGGGCAGCTGGGAGCTGCTTAGTGACTGCAGCGCGGCAGCCAGTCAGGCCCTCACTTAACAAATTTCGGTTACCATCAATTATAAGCGCTGAGGGAGGAGGGAGGCGAGGGAGCCGTGCTTCACCCTGTGCCTGGCCTTTTCCAGTTGACGTAAGAGTATTACCGTGCTTAGATAACGCCGCTGTTTGCGGTGTCCCAGGAGGCACGGGCAGCGGATCGCCTGCCGGAGGTCGCCTGATCAGAGACGTTAGGGCTTATGAGCCCTTGTCGGACAGTCTTGCCCCCTACCCTCCTGAACTGATTCATTGCCAGCTCATAAAGCGGTACAAGCTACTTTTATTCTCTCGATCTGCCTGTTAGGAAGTAAGACTGTATTTAGTCACGGGGTACGATAAGCTGTATACGGCTTATCCGTAGGTTGCATAATGTCCCACAAACACAGGCTGGGGGCTCAGCTGGTCTTGGGCTCGCTGTGCTGGGCTTGTGCTGCGGCACTGTTGTCGTGGCCTGTATTTATCCATTTATTTAGAAAGGGCTCTTACACTTCATATGACCTTTTATAAAAGATGTTAAGGACAGCCCTTAAGAAGCCAAGGCGTCTAGAATAAAGTCCGTTTTTTCATCATTATTATTACTTATTTACAGTGCTGCATACATGGAAAGTTTCCACTGTCTTTAGTTACAACGGTGATACCGTGAAATAATTGTTGTCAATGTTATGCCATTTCTAAACTTTCATGTACCTTGGTGAGATCCAGATTTTGCCTGAAATGTCTCCAGTCCTGTTTGCTTAAATGCTGAATATTTGCTATTGTAATTTGAAAATATTTAAGAGCATTGTTGTTAAAAAGCTGACATGATATTCCAATAATAAAGACTCTTGAATTCTTGGGTGTTTGACTTAATCATAATTAAAATCATCGTTAAAATTAACCCTGAAAGGATTTTTAAATTCTTTTCTTTGTGCTTTATGAGCACTGCTGTTTGATGTTTTAAAAGTTCTTTTATCAATAGTGAACTTAAATCAGGTAGTGCTGCAGGTATTTGTGAATTGTGTATCTCTTCTGCAGTTCATTTATCTTATTTCCTTTATTAAGCACTGTTTTTTGAGGCAACTTCTGTAGGTCTTTAAAGTGTTCAAAGGCTGCTTACAAGACCTTTACTCTTAATTAAACGAATGAGAACAATAGGAATTGAAAGATTCTTACTGGGGGATACTATACTGCTTGAGTGTTGTTTGAAGACGTTTTTCCTGCAAGAAACTTGTGTATGAAAACTCTTTTTTTTCTGTATAATTTTTTCTCTAACTTGGTATGCACTGGATTATGATTGTAGACCTACTTGCAAAATACTGTGTTCCTGAAGTACGCTTCGCACAACTACAGCGTCTTACGACGTAGCACGACTGTAATGACAGTACAAAGCAAGGAATTATGTTTCAACTTACCAGCCTTGACAATGTCCCTTTAAATTTGTGAGCTCTTGCTATTCCCTTGAGTCATTTCTCCTGTTTCCTAATCTACCAGAAAAGGATGCTTCAGAGATGTATCATAAAACCAGTGTGAATACTGTGAAAGATCATGGAATCTGAGGCTATATTACTGTAATTCAACCAGTTAACCAGTAGTCAGCAAGTTACCAGCGTACAGCAAACGTTACTTTCTCCCAGGATTATTTCCATTGCAGTCATAAGCAAGGGTAGAGCTGTGGCCCTCCTGTAACTACTTATAGATGGTGAATGATGTTTCAAAAGCTTTCAGATCTTGTAGAAATTCTTTTCATCGTGTTTTGACGGAGGAACTTTCCATGGCTGTAATACTAATGTGCACGGGGAAAGCACGCTATTTAAATGGATGCGGATTACTTATCTTTTAATGCTTACCTGTGAGCTTTCATTAGTATGAATTTAGCTGCTTATTTATGTCATGAATATGCTTGCTTCTGTATGAAACAGAACGTCCCTGTCTTGAAAAGCTTCTGTTATGCAGATGCTGTTAAACACATTGTGTTTCTGGGGAAATGCCACTAGAACTTAAACATGAAAAATAAGAACTTATGGTAAAAAATCATTATCATACTGTAGTTTAACTGTTTCTCAGATTCAGATCCAGAAACCAGTTAATACTGGAAATATTATTTGTTCCCATTTCTGAATATACAGAAACGTTGCAAGTCACAGTTGCACTGAAGTGATATTCTAGCTTTTCATGGATGGTCTGATGGCACTCTGATTCTTAAGATACTGACCTATTAATCGATGCTTTGAATACAAGTCATCAGTGTGCAAGCATGGAGATGACACGGTTTACATATAAGAGATTCCAAAAGTAACTATCATGATTGCCTGAAGAAATAAAAGATGAGGAAGTAGTGAAGATGTAAAAACTCTTAAAGAAGAAGCTGAAGTTGTCACAAAAATTTCTGTCCATATAAGGAAAAATGCCATCACTTAGGCTTTGATCATGCAAGGAAATTTTACAAGGCATGATTCAGGTCTCAGTCAAAAATATACTAGGGTACAGGTGCCCCATTTTTGTGTGGAACCGGTGCTTTAGCCATGGAATAGTTTTAGTCAGTCACTCCAAAATTGGTTAATATTCTACAAATAAGTAAATAAATCAAACTGCAGTAAAGCTGTTGGATACTCTTGCAACAGTATTGGTCATTTCTTTCTCTCTGCCTTGTCTAGAGTTTCTGAGGAGTTACCTTTTATAGGGTGATGCCTACACCCTGAAGTAAATTCTTGATAAATTAAAATGTCTAGTGAAGTTATGTGTTAGGCACGTGGGAAATGCTTGGAGGCAAATGTGAGTAACTGATGAACACAGTTCACCATAAGCTGTCTTTAAGTATTTCAGCAGAATCTGGTATCCTGTTTACTGTATTCAGCTGAAAAACAAACAAACAAAATCACTAAAATCAGAAATTGGCAAGTTTTTGTACTAAAAACTAGATAGAGATTTTGATTTTAGGTCTATAGGGAATCATATCAAACCCTAGGACTTGTACTTTGAATATGGATTTCTCCAAATATCCCATGGAAAATATGGCAGAGAATCTTTTAGTGCCTTTGTGCAAGTCAATGTGTAACTGGCTAAGATTTCTGGCAGGAAAGTAGATAGAAATTGAAATTCGGACAGCCGGAAAATGAAAGTACATAAACTGAGATGCTACACCCACCCTTGAGTAACCCTGCTATTTCCTACTATAATGCATTTATGAGCTAGATAAGAAAAAATGATACCATTATCTGTAACAATAGTTCCTTCCCAAAGTCTTTCCCCCATGTGCAGAGATTTTTAGGCAGAAAATGGCAAATCAGTTACAGAGTAAAATATAGGAGGTGCATGCAAAACCTTCTCAAAAGAGTTGAAAAATGTCAAATTCTTGTGTTTTTAATCTCTTTAATTTATACAAATCTGGGGTCTTAATAATAGTTATTTTTGAGAGGGAATTTTCATTGTTCAGAAATTAAATTTGTGTCTTTTTTTTTTGTCACCTGGAAAATAGTAGCCTTTTAGAACTAATTCCTTAATGTCCTAAATAGAAAAAAGCTGGACATAGCAACTGGGTTCAGTAATAGCAGCAGTGCTGGCTTTCACCAGCCTAACAGTGGTTATCTTTTTGAGTGAATGAGTAATCCGCAACCTAAATTGAACCCAGCTGTCTTAGCTTGTTATTTAACTGCTGCAGCTTCTGGAAAAGCTTCCTGGAGATTATCCATGCCAGTGAATAGGAAATTGTAAAACTCTGATATGTGCCTAACAGTACTGGAAAAATTCATTTGCAGCCTGATGATCTGGGCCAAATATGTAAAGTTGATTCAACTGCCTTCTAATTTTGATGTGTTAGATTATGTCACTAATCTTGAGACCTTTTCTTTATGTGTCATCCTAATAGGGTTTTAGTCTTTTTTTTTGTTTCTTTGTTTTTAGGAAATAAACATTCATAGATATTTATGAAGCAGATGGAAATTGGCAGAAATACTGGTCAGTATTTCTCAACCTCTAGTAAAGTATATGCAAAGCTGTGCTTCAAAAATTGATGCTTATTTCTGAAGAAGAGGAAGGATAAACTTGGAAATTTCTGTGGCTAGCTGAAAGCAAAATCCCTGGAAAACTGACATCTTAAAGATGCCATTACATCTCTGGTTCTCTGTGTCAACTTGTATCAAAGTGGAAAACCACCAGTAACATCCACTCCGAAGGATTTCTATGATTTGTTTTTAAATTAAAGCATAGATTTTGGGGAACACAGGAAAGTGTACATTTTAGGAATAATTTACGTGCTTTCTAGACTTAAAAAGGTATAAACACTATTTTTGTGGTTTATTTGTGAGTCTGTGAAATCTGCTGTATGTATACCCAAAACATTTTTCCACCAATGAAAGAGATATGTGCGATTTAAAACAACTTTCCTTCTGAATGGCTTTGGTAGTCTTCCTAAGCTCTTGCATGTTAATTTCCTGAAAGGATTATTCCCACTGGTCAATCTCCTTTCTAGATTTCCCAATGCGGCTTCAGTTTGAAATCATGTTTTATGGCAGGAACTGCATGGATCTTATGTCAATCCCTTATCAGTTAGTGATGACTTCTAGTTAGTCTTAAAGTCTTAATCTTTCATTCTCCTATTTAATTTCCAGTTTGTATATGAATCAGGGCTGCAAGAGGGTGTTTGCCCTTCTCATTTTCTTGGATTGTGTTGATTTGCATCATAGTTAAAACCATAACCGAAGGAGAAGTTAAGAGAAGAGGGAAACCCATACAGTCTTGTCACTTCACACTAACACAGTCCTCTGCTTTCTGTTGTGATGGTAGTTAGCATTCTTTACTTGATAAGAATACATAGTGATCATGGAGCTTGGGATGTGTCTCTTTTCCAGACATAAACAACTGCATCCAAGAAAGATTGATTAATTTTTTTTTCAGCATTTGGATAGGGGTTGTAGTTGTTTGGGTTTTTTTTTTTTTTGTTGTGGGGTTTTCTTTTTCCTAGTGCAGGCTTAGTGATGTTCACTGGAAATTAATGTACAGAGCACGCAAACCCCATCTTCAGTGGAGCTGGTACAGGGGAGTAAATAAGCAGGGTTAAAATGTTTTCAATAAAACTCTGTTTCTGTTTCTGCTTATGTTTTTTATTTTTTCATGAAAATTAAACTTTCAGGTAAACTTCACTTTCACAATAAATGTCAGCTCTTTAAGTAAAATTTTAACTTCTTTTATTAAATATAAAAAAGTATGATTAGGAAAATTTTCCTCTGCTTGGGAGATGTATTTCAGTGTATTTTCCCCTTTATGTGCTAACCTCTCAAGCTGAACTGCAAATGTGTGAAAAGCGGTATGGTCTGGTATGCTATGAGTTACATTGCTTGTAAAGCCTTCGAGAGAAGGATGGGCTGTAGGAGGCTCTTAGATTATTATTTGTAAGGATACTGTAATGCATTTTCTGAGTCATGTTTTTCTACCTAGCAAAGGGCTGAGTATGGGTAAAGATAATGTATTTTGAATATGTTTGACTTGATGCTATTAAAAACATTTTAAGATGATTATCAGACAATAAAACTAGTTTCAGCAAGCTTACTAGTTCTATTGAATGCAAGAGAGATGAAAATGATACTGTGAAAAATTAATGTGTAAATGTTACTTCTTAATGCAGTCCTTTGGGTTAAAGTACTAATGAAATGTTTGAACTTCTCTTTGTAGAGTAAATCTTGATGCCTTTATTCAGTCTTTACAC
Source organism: Pluvialis apricaria (assembly GCA_017639485.1). Taxonomy (NCBI): domain Eukaryota; kingdom Metazoa; phylum Chordata; class Aves; order Charadriiformes; family Charadriidae; genus Pluvialis; species Pluvialis apricaria. Next base: position 37,191,783 of record CM030044.1, read on the forward strand.
AAGAAATAAATCCGTTGGCTTCAGTAAGAACTTGCCTGACAAGTACCTGAGCAAAACCGTGGACATTTGATTCAGTTGAGGGTGAGCAGCTCTGAGTTTAAATCAGCTGGTAAAGTGGTGCAGGACACCATTTTTGTGACATATTTTACCTGTATTTTCTTTTCCTGGCTGCTGATTTGTTTCTGTACATATGCAGACAAGCAAGTAATGTTCCTGTCAGCTGTGCTTTCCTACAACATAATAGCTGCTAAAATAGTATGTCATGTAGATTTCTTCCAGTGGCTGCCATTCTATTATTTCTGCACTTATCTTCACACAGTTAACCTTTTTTTGGGTAAACAGGAACAGAGAGTGAAAAAAGACTCACTAGCCCATTTTTTTCCCATGGTGGTTTTGGTTTTACCCACAGAAGTCACAAAGTCAATTTTTATCGTTCATCTCAGTGTCTCCATACTTAGGTCAACTGTATTCCAGTACTTGGAAATGTGTTTGATTGTTGGAACCTGGGTATTTTAAAAGAATGTAATGTTATTTTGAGTACAGGATTATTTAAAGTTACCAAATTTCGGTGATTTGAAATCTGCTTGTATACCACAAGCTATACCTATCTCTGTTGCTTTATGCAGACATATGTAACAAAGAAACCCAACTAATGAGAAAACCTTTTGTTTGATACTTAAGATCAGAATCTATTAATGGCATGCTGCTGACTTTTATGTCCAAGAGCAAACCAAAATCACCTGTATTTTCCCTCAGTTTCCCCATCTGGAAAATGGGTGGGATGTCAATCATGCATCTTGGAATCTGATTTTCACTAATACTTGGATATCTTCCACCGTGCCCCCAAAATGAGTGTTTTACTACTTTCTGCAGAGAAAACCATAGGCAGAAGAAATACTAATGAAGTTCCTCATTAGATAATGTAATGTGGTGATAACTGTGAAACCACCAGAGTGTATGCAGTGAGGAGTATCTGGTAGCTAAATCATTTTAACTACTTGCTTATATAACTAAGTGTACCTATCCTGAGCTTCCTCATAGCTTCTGTGAACTACAGAAGAACCTTTTGGGTTTATTATACAGAATTTTTCAGTTTTGTGATTTTTTTTTCAACAGTCTATGAAGGCACACTCTTCTCCACAGGCTTTTTATTCAAGCATGTACCATAGTTGAAAAGCAAGACAGAAGTACACGTTTTTATTGCAGTGGCGTGAAGTTTAGAGATACATAGCATCCTAGCATCATCTTCTGATACAGTCTTTTTGAGGCTCCTCTGAGGTCCAGGCTTTCTGCCATCTAAGGGCTTCGGTTTATGTTTGTTTTGAATTAAGGACAAGGAGGAACATGTTTGAAACATACTCCAAATGTTTTAAAAGATACTCCAGAACAAATCTCTATGCTCTAGAATAAGAAACCTTTTGCCATAGCTACTCTATTAACTGGTAACATGGCTTATCGTGCTTATAAGTTATACCAGAGGATCATCATTTGTTATATAAGGATTAATTTTTTTGTGAACTAAAACAAAGTGCATTTTTAAGACACTTAAAGTTTTATCAAGCAAAATAAAAATGTGATACAGAGAAAGTAATACGGAGTTTATTGCTTAGCCAATTGCAATATTTCAACAAATACAAAATATATTTAATATAAAGTTGGAACCCATAATAAATCATTGTCTCACTACAAACTTAAGTTTTCTTGTTAGCTGCTAAATTAATCAGGCAACAGCTGCTAGCTGAGATGCATATAGGTCTGCAGTCATGTGTTCTTAATGAGTCATTCTGATTATGCTTACCTTTGTGTTACCTAAAATAAGTCTCTCACCTAGTCATTGTTATATATGACATTTATCTGCTTATTATACCATTTCTTCAGACTTTCTTTCTACAAGATACATTATCATGGCCTCGTAGCAATGAATCTTCTTAAATCGATACATTTGTCATTTCAAGGGGTAAATGCTTATAACCCTTTGTCAGGTGGTAAAAATTGTGATTCTGAACTGCTTACAGGAACACGCCATCTGCTTAAGCATCAAGTTTCAGTAAAAATTTAGGATTTCATAGAAATATGATAGTTACACAGTGCATTATAATGTAAATCCAAAATGACCTGAAATGGTAGATACGCTGGAGGGCATTATGTTCTGATAATAAGGAATAAAAGCAGAGGAAGGTGTGTCTCAGTCACTAGGCTGATTTTCCCTCTGATTCTTCCTGGTCTGTTTGGATGCAGTTTGCACTGGTCTTGGACAGCAAGTCATCACTACTTTTCGATAGAATCATGTGACTTTTGCTTGTGAAGAAGAATCAGCCACAGTTTCCTGTAGGTTGACTTCAAGTACTTCTGTGGGCCAGTCTTACTTTCTTTGACTTGGTGCTCAGGCTTTGATGGCAATCAAAATCGGTAGTGAAACAGACATCTGTTATTTTTCATTTGGGGCACATCAGGTAAAACAGATCATTAACTTATAAGCCATTTTTATACCTGCATAGGTTTACCATTCTCTGAGTCTAGGGAAGCATCTTGAAGTTCTCAATGTAATATGATTTCCTGACTAACAAAGTTTTGTGAAGGTGCTGCATTTCAATGTTAGGAGATGCTTATCGTGCAGTTGTGTGGTTTTACTTTGGAAGGTAGCTAAAATTGCCTTTTATGGTTTGGGTTTTTGACATCCTAAATGCAATGATTTTTTAGTTAACAATGTCAGGCTTCAAACTTAACGTGAGAAATAAAAATCAGGCAGATTCCTTTCTCCAATAAAAATGGTAATAAAATATGTTTTGCAGACCATTTGTCCTTACAGCTGGATCCAGTAGCAGATTTAGCTGAAATCTGTCCCTGAAAGTCCAAACGAAACCTTGGAAAATCCTATTCAGATTACCCCTAGGCCAGAATGCATCCAAATTTTTACTGGCTTTTAAAATCTCTCAGTGACTTTATTTCTGATTCTATAGATAACCAGCTGAATTGTAGCCTTTAGACAATTTAGTAGCTGAGCAGCTTGATTATACTTCAGAAGAATTGGGGTTAAGAAACTTGATGTTGATCTGCCTGAAGCAGTCAATGCATCATCATGCCTTCCATGCTGCACTAAGATTTGATCTCGTATTCACTTTCACATGGTCATCTCTCTTTTTTCAGTGGATTCATTGTACCACTTCTCTTACCAGGCCGTATTATACTCATTCAGAAAATGGGAGAATTCTTCTTGAGGCTTCCAAGATTCAACATCCACATCTCGTATTCTTCTTCACAGTCTTTCAGTCACCAGAATGGGGATGTTACACTGTATTCCTGAAACAGATCTAACAAATGAACAAGTGATCTTTTGAGTGTCAGGGGACATGGCTGTGAGATGTGATGTTGCCCTACCTGGTTTGACCATATCAGATTTGGAAGATTTCTGTCCAGGGACTGGGGGAAGGACAGGGAGTCAACATTTGTTAACACCTCTTGCTTAAATTATTTTACTGCCATATAATTTTCATTATACAAAAACGTTATTTAATGCTGACCAAGACTCTCCAAAGAGTCTTAAATGTTAGCGTTGTAATAAAAGCCTAACTGAAGCCATGGAAGTGTGCAGTTACTGAAAGTATTTTTCTCTACTCCCTTCCCTTAACCATTCTCTAAGGGCTTAGAAAGCTGCTAATGGAACAGAACCCCAGCTGCTGACGGAAGGTGAAACATGGGAAGAACAAACAAGGTTGAAAATTGAGCTCGCTCTGGTTCATGTGTGTGTAGTGGAACTTTAAATGGTCTCCAGATGAGTGGATTGGTACATTTTCCTTTTCAGCAAAACATCATGAACAATTCATTCCATAGGACACCAGAGCCTGCTGGCATCTGTAGGAGCAAAGCAAGTTTTAGCAGTAACTACAGTAAGAAAAGGAGGGGAAAAAAAAAAGGAAGTCTAATGTTTTGGCTTCCTCACAAGGTATTTAAATGCCTACTGTGTCCTGGGCCATCTGGTTACAATTAACCCTCTGCATTTAGAGCAATCGTTTCAAACAGGTTTTGGGAACATCTGCTGCAGTATAGAAGGAGGGGAATGGGACTGGGAGGGAGATCGATTTACAGAATATGCGTCAATTTGTCCAGATATTGTAACCAAAAAAAGGTACCCTGTCTGTCAAATGCAGCCAAGCAAGAAGTTTATGTATCTGTTCCTGTGCTCTTTATCATGCTCACATAGCTAGGCCCGACAAGGCAGAACGCGGTAGCTGTTCATCTTTTTGTGAGAGGAACATGTGTAGCAGAGCATCTGTTAAGTCTAACTTCACCCACGTTTTGCTTTACATTAAGAAGTTGCCTATAATTTCCACTGCTCCCATGAATATTTGCGGATGCAAAGTTCTTCTGGAAGTCACATGCAATCGTTTTTGCAAAAGCTGCTTTCAAAAAGCGGAGAAGGGTGTAGAGCAAATGGCCTCATAGGAGTCCGGGAGATTTAGCCCAACAAATTCTATTTCATACAGCAATAGCACTTTTCACTTACAGTGCCTCCCATGGCAGCATCTTAAATTTTTTTAATCTATTTTCCACAGATAAGGAAACTGAGGCAATGGGATAGGCAATTTACTTGGGTCAAATTATTAAGACAGTTCTCCTGTGCAAGTATCATCTGTATGGGATATGCATTTTACGTTAGTAAAATCGAAGAGCGTTTTTTTAATTGCTTTCAGTGGGAGAATGGATCATGCAGAAGTCCCTAAGGATTTTGGACACAGCATTACCCAGTTCCATTTATATGCAAGTAGAAAAAATCAACTCTAATAAGCACGGTTTGCTTGGCAAAGGTAGATCATTGCTACTGATACACAGGCAGAGAAAATCCTTCTTACACAGTTATTGCTCTTACAGCTTCGTCTGTAGAGTTAAAAAGTAGAATAAGTCCGAGACATACAGATTGCTAGCATATCATTTTTACCCTCCTGGACTTGCGAAGCCCTTAACAGAGAAAAATAAGTTGCTACTGATGTTTCAGCCTTCAGCTTTAAGAGATTTTAAGTTAAAAAGTTGAGCTTTTCCATTTTGATACTATTGTCATGATGGCATAGGCACCTGCACATCTATCGCAGTTTCAGTTAAGCTGCATAGACTTAACACCAGACAGGATCACTCTAACAGAAATCTTATTTATAGACTGTTGTGGGCATGATAAAATCTATTTCTGGAGGAATGGGACAGAGACATAAGGATAAAAGCGGAGGTGTGATTATCTCACAGCTACTTACATCTGTATTAGTCAAAATCCCTGGTAAACTATCCAAATGCACTTGTTCCCTTCCAGATAAACAGACACTGCATGTAAACGAACAGCTTGTGTTAAGAATGTCAATCTGCTAATTAAACTCTGCATTAGTTTTCACATATATTTCATTTAATCACTGAGTGAATATTATCTTCATAAATGTCTTGCAAGAAGGAAATGTACTCTGCAAAACTCCACATCTGTGACAGACCCAGAATAGTAAATGGCTCTTGACATCCAGGTATCTCCCTATCTGGTTTTAAAAAAGAAAAACTGCAAGTACTTGACCTTATATTTGATTATTCACGTGTCATCTATAACAAACAGAAGCAATAAATCATCTCCAACTCTGAGGATCCTTTGTAATACTTACAGATTAAGCAGCAGGTTCCTGTCTTAAAACTTTCTAAAAATAACCATTCAACAAGTGTCAGAAGGACCTCTGTCTCTTTTCTTTTGTTTTCCCTTTATGATCATCAACTGTATCACTGAATTTGAAATTAACTAATAGGTGGTACCAGGAACTCATTAAGAAATCAGTCTCTTGGAAATTGAACATGAGTAAAGTCCCCCCCTTAAGGTTGGGGGGTGGAGGAGGGCAGGCTTTGTGCCAGTAGAATGTGGCAATGATGGACCATGATCGTAGGAGTTACCTTTTGATGGAGATACAATGCTATGTAATTGAAGACTGTGTCTGGGTTTCTTCGGATGACTGAACAGTATCAGCACTTGTCAGCACAAACTAACTTATTTTTACTTGATTTTTAAAGAGACTGAATATTCCAAAACAAGTCTGTCAAGTAACTTTAGCACATGGAATATTGCAGGAGAGCGTGATGTGTAGCTAAGGTTACGCTGACAGGGAGCCTTGAAAAGTATTCTATTTCTTTTGGAGCTGTCTTTAGGAGAAAGATGGCATCTGTTTCATTTCAGGGAAAAGTTAAAATATGTATCTTGTGAAAAACATTGAAGACTAGTGAGTGGTGCTTTTTCACCTCCTGCTCTCATGCTTTGTGTCCTTAGAAGTGCTAATTTTTCTTGTAGTATAGTGTCTTTTGGTGGTGTTACTCTAGAATAAAAGAAAATTTGAACATTTGTATGGGAAATTTTAAAAGTGTGTTTCACTTCATCCTTTAAATGCAAGTTAACAAGTATGGAAAGATCATTTGCTATTGGCCTGTATTCACAGCTTTGTTTGTACATATCATATGATTAAGAATTACATTTTTATTCTGTTGAATTTTTTTATGATTATAAAATAGATGAGTGCACTACTTTGTACGATATTTTTTAGGTGAATTATATTTGAAGTTCCAGTACTGGCTTCCATAACTGCTGGCTACTGTGGTGGGTGGCATATTTCCATATGGAGCCACTAAGGAAGAAGAGCTAAGGAGTAGGTGACTTCATATTTGGTCACTAATCCTTCAGGGAGGAGGTGATGACCTCAGATATCCTTTTCTTCAGGCTGAGCGAGGCATCCTTGGGAGCTAAATCACACCGATGTAAGTATCATGTCGCTCTGCAGCTGCAAAGCACAGTGCCCTGGACCTGGAGGCTGCAGGTGGCTTATGTGGATGGCCAGGAAACATTTTAGTATGTATTTCAGATGGCTGACGATGTGAAAACTCAGATGAATGGTAGTCAGCACCCTTGAAGCTGACTCTGGATTTAAATGTGGAGGACAGCAGTTTGCCTGGGCTGCAGTTTGCTAGACCCTGACCGGCAGCCTCCCTGCTCCTAGCAGTGAGTGCGAGCTGCTGCCCTGCTCTGCTTTAGGGTGGCATTTTTCCTTTAATGAGGAAAAGGATCATGGCCAAAACCATCTCTTTCTTAGGCAGTTTGACCTAGGTTGTATTCTTTGGCATTTCTAATGGAAAATACTGTAGTAGTGTGTATAGCATGAAAATGCACGTTTCATGGACTAAGTGCAGACCTGCCCACAGCTTTACAGCAATAACACAGGTATGAACTGCCATGTATTTTGTACTGATTAGTTACATCTGGAAAGGAAGAACTATTTTGTTGGTGGTGCCTTCTCTTCAGGACTTTCACGGCTAATTAAGACCCAAACTCATGTCTTTTAGGTGATGCTATGTGTCTGGGTTAGCTTCTGGGTACCGAAGATGTGGGTTTTGCTTTGAGTGCTTTGTTCATGTTTATACTGGTAGTATTCTAAGAATCCCAATTTCCCGGTGTTGTTATTTTCTTACTAGCTTTAAAAAGCAGCTAAGATTTTAATGCTGCAGTAGGACATCTGGCATAACACCTAGTACCTCATACAGCACCTTACAGTAACACCAGGCCAGACAGTCTAATAGGGCTTTGTAATGCAGATACTTTCACTTGAACCAGGTGAAGCTGCATAGTCACATTGCAAGTGCCAAGGATAACTGCAGTAAAGGCAGATTCAAAGACCAGAAATCTGAGTTCCCATCTCAGTATTCCCATGGGGTGTCTGGACCCAGGTTCTCTGCTGCTCTCTTCCTACTGTAATCTATCGCTCACTTTCTGTGCTGTATATTCTTACAGATAGTAATTCTTAAACTCACTTATGCCCTTTCAGCAGTATCAATGGGTATTTTGTACCAATGTGAGCAGCAAATGCCAAATGCTCAATTAAGAAAATTATTTATAAGCAGTTCCTTCCCTTAAAACTCAGTCATGGAAGTGGGGAGAGTGTTATGGTCTTTAGAGCGTGTTTCAATTAATATAGGTCTCTGAAGGTTAAAGGAGTTGTCTTGGACTTTATCTGAGAGAATATGGAACTGATGCAGATCTTGAAAATAATTGTCAGTCACTTAACTGTAATGTACTCTGTTTTTGCACGGGCATTTCAGTAAAAACACACAATTTTTTTTTTTTTTTTTTTTTAAGCAGCGCCCTTTTTCAGTAACAGATGGTATACAAAGCTATATAAATCTTTGGTATGTGAGCTTCTCTGTTTTCCAGGAGCGTATAGGTGTAAGGCATTTTCCCACTTGCTGCCATATTGGCCAGATAATGAGTGTATTTCCAATAAACCAAGCCCCCATAGGAATTTGCATGTACACTGATTTTGTTAAGAAACAGTTTGGCTTAGCCATTAACTCTCTGTTTGTAATAATACTGTTCTTCATTTTATATTGATACTGACAAGAATTGTTCTTTAAAGAATTACTTAGACCCCAAAGGTTACTTAGAAAATATCAGACTCTCAATGTGCAGAATGACAGTAGAGTCTTTTTCAGCTATTGTGAGTATCTTTGAAACCCATCTCTTTAGATTACAATTACAACAATGTAAATTTTCTTCTCCTAAAAGGACGTACCTTTGGATGCACATTGAGGAGAAAAATCCTAAATATTACACTTCAGATAGATACCTTCAGAAATAAACCAGTCTCTTCATTCTTATTAATGTTAAGGTTTTCAATGATGAAGTTTTGGATTGATGTCTTTTCTTTTTTTGCTGATTTTTTCAGGAGCAATTTTCTTTTTCTTTTTTCACTGGAAGTTAGTGGATGTTACCTGATGAGGGTGCTGTTGAAATTGTGCAGAACATTAGAGATCAAAATCAGCTTTGCTTTGTACCCTTTGCCTCCATCCAAAGTCAGAAGCAACAGTTGAAGTTAGCCCTTAGGATTCTTATTTGCCATTAGTATCAGGAGCATGTACAAGGTTAGCTTTTATTAATGCCAATCAGCGTGAAGCTAGGTGGGTGCTGAACACTTTTGCCCTTTTGACATACTCAGTAACTGAGAAATGAAAATGTGTAAACATTGCCATTCATTCAGATATAAGATGCTAAAAGTCTTAAACCACTGAAGAAATAGAGCCTTACTGCACCTTTATTTAACGTCTCTGATTCTGTGCTTTGCGGCATTGTCCCCTAAATCTGAAATCACAGAACAAGAAAGGAGACATTGCTGCTGAATGAAATAGCGTCAAGCCCCTCCAGCTTAAAAAGTGACTAATCAACCATTTTTTTCAAAGCATACTGCATCATCAGATTAATCCTTCCATATTTAGAAGTATAGCTTACCTTTCAGCCCTTTAACTCTGAGGTTAGACAGTTCTGGTAGACTGTGTAAAGTCCAACGAGTAGTCTTGCTTGTGAAACCCTCTGATTGAAGCTGACTTTGCCACCAGATAAACACAGCTGGGCCAAAATGTACCTACCATATTTTACAAAATCTTGACCGCAGGGAATATGTTTTTACCTTAAAATGTTCATCTTCTTTTTTGAGTGTCTCTTTGATGTTCTGCATATTGCTGTTCAACATCGTCCTAGCAAAGATAATGGTTTTATTGCAGATGTCTAGGAGCCACCATATCCTAATATATTTCAAGGATTGGGGGTTTAGTGCTGTGCCTCCATTAAATAATAATAATTCTTATAATCTTTGCTGCAAATTATATTTGATTTTTTAATTTCTTTTAAGATTACTTTAAAACTGTTTCATAGAACCACAATGTTTCTGGAACACATTCTTCTTTAAGCAAGGCTTGTTTCAGTTTGGTTTAAATAATTGTAGCTAAGTTGATTCAAAATCACATTACATGTTCTAAATAGTGTAGCCACTTATGGTGGACAGACTATCCTTACAGCTAGACAATCCATTCGATCTTAGTTTGGAAAGCTCACTTGCAGACAGGGAAGAAGAGAAGAAAGGTCTTGACCGTTCCTTTCAGTCTCAGAGAAAACCCCCCAAACCTCGCAGAGATGCTTTTGCACAACCCTTACTTGTTCTGCAGGCCACATCTTCAGCAGGTAGGGAGAGGGGTAGCTTCAGCAAGGAACAAGAACAAATTGCAGCATAAATAGTAACCACCCTAACCAAAAAGTGGGTTTAAGTTCTCTCCAGCTGCCAGATTTCAACTGATGCGGAAATGGTGTAGCTTAATTGATTTTGCTGGAGATACATTCACACTGAACTTCAGCTGGGAATTGAACTCTGAGATCCTAAAACCTCTCTTTACTGGCTGTGTATGCCCTATCAATATCATTAAGAGGAAGAAATGTGAATTGACAATGGAGTTGAAGGTAAATTGGGGTCAAGTCCTAGCATGGAGTAACATACGTCATTGCTGTAGTGAGTAGCAAGCTTTTACGTACATCATTAAAAAGTAATAAAGGCTCTGAAGTTGGCGGTTTCAGCAGGGAGAAATCCCCATGACTCGTCTTGCGTAAGTAGAGCTGAGTCCTTATGCCCAAAATAGAAGAAAATACTTGCATCCCTTGAGGTGAAAGCAACATAGTTGTAGAAAAATAATTGGACTCTTTTTTTTTTTCCTTTTTTTTACTTTTGTCCTTTAGATTTATTTCAGTCATGATTTGGCTCTTTATTAAGCAAGACTTTCACAAATTCATAGAGATAAAGTCCCCACGTGGCACAAAAAGCAAACCAGTCAAATGTGCTTGTGTGTGTAACAAATTGTTACTCCAATAAGATCATACAGTAACAGCTATTTTAAGCGTGATAATTTTTCAAATTTTTAGTTCATCTTCTTAAAAATGGACTTTACCCTGTGTTCCATTATGCTTTCAGAAATGGTGTCTTTTTAAAGACATTAAGGAGTGCTTTTGCTAGATGCATGGAAAAGCAATCCAAGTAAGTTGTTTTTCTTTTATATAGTATGATTGCAAATGGTTAGAGGAAAAAAAAAAGGGCCAGCTTTTTACTGTGTTTGCCATAATGCAAACCATGCACCATGCCCAGAGGCGTCTTTTTTGTCTCTTATGTTTTGTCATAATACTATTTTTAAACATAAAATGTTAGTAATGAAAAGTCAAGACTTTTGAAGTAGCAGTAGCTATGACAACCTTCACTCTCGGGGGTGCAGTACAAGGTCTTTCGCTGTGTGACTGGACAGCGTATGCTGCAGATGACTGCATGGAATGTTACTGTATATACTAAAAATAATTATAACTTCATTAAAGACTACGTTTTCCAGGTTTTGCAACAAATTAGCAGCAAACTGCAATTCAGGAAATTAGTTGTAAGTGCTATACTTTTCCATCAAACAGTAGGTAAAAGAGACTGCTGTGCAAGCAAGGACTATTAAAAGGGGCACGTTTTGTGGAATTTTTTCTTTCTTTTCTGTTTTCTCCTCACATTCTGCTTCCTTTTCTTCTTTTCCTCCCTTTCTTTTTCTTATTTTCCTATTTTTCTTCTTCTTTGCTTTTCTGTCTTCTGCTCTTGCGCATCCTCTGTACTTAATGCACACTTCACAGCTGAAATAAAGTAGGCAATTTTGTGCATATTGGATTAGGTCTTGGGGAGAGGGGTATGAATCATCCAAGGTGGTATTTCTGTTGCTGACCTCTTGAAGCTGAGACTAATTGAGAATAACACGAAGTCAGAAACTGATAAATTTGCTGCAGTTACAACTTGAAAATGTAATTAATACTGCTTTGATATGTATAGTGGTGCATGAGGTTAATATTAAAGATGGGAGTTTTTCAGGTGAATGCCTATAATGGTAGGTCTTGCAGTTAAAGCCATACAGTAGCTTCTATAGTTGTAGTCATATCTGGGAGTCAAAGGAAGACCTTTCATCCATCACTATTAACATTTCAGCTAGTCCTGTGAATTGGAAACACAAGTCTGGGTGAAAAACAAGCAAATAGCCTCTTGGGTTTTTTTTTTGTTAACTTACCTGGGAGGTGTGCATGTTTTTTAACCTTATTTGAGTTGTATCGATCTTTAGCTGCTTAATTCTCATGATAGTCAGTTGGAATAATGCAAATGTCTTGTGATGCACACCTTTCATTACTTCAGAATTAAAATATGACGTATTTTCTGAAGGGCATGTGGGGTTCACCAAGGCTATATTTAGAGGAATGATGTTCACTTGAGCACCTTTGATAGTCAGCAATACAGCTAGAAATGGCTGAGTAAAACTCTGAAGCCCTTCTCTCTACCGTTAGTGGGGAAAAAAAAAATTTTTTAGGCAGGGGTTAAGCTTTGTATGTAACCCCAGATCATGTATTCTTGTCAATTTATAAATACTAGATTAAAAGAATATAAGGAACTGTAATTAGCAAACATAAAAATTTAAGGTTTTCCACAATCGTGCAGAGTTGCTATTAAAATAAATTAAAACATGGTTTTGTAGCACTCAGTTTAGCTATTAACGAATATGGTTGGTAAACAACATTATGAAGAACTTAATCTTTATGCAGAATATGGTTTTGTCATAAGACAATTGTCCATAGATTGACAGTAGAGCTAAAACAAAGTAAAAAACAGGTTTTTGTTAAATGAATACTGCCCATTCTGTACAGTGAATGAGAAAATGGTAATGAAGCTGCAACTAGTGCAAAAATAGTAAAAGTTTATATCTCATAATGAATATATACAGTTACATAGTAATTAAAGTTAGAGTAATTTTAGTTGTGTCATTTCTTGTATTTTTTAACGTGTCTATAAATCCTTCATTATCTTTAAAACAATTTTATGCATGCAGTGTAGTTTATCTCTTTATATCTGTAAAATACAAAGTTATGTAAGCAGTATTTTAGAAATTAATATATAGAAGGTATTTTAGAAGTAATTGTAGATTGTAAATAACTGATTAGAAATAAAATTTATTCTAGATAGAATTAATTATTTCTAGATTATATTAGAATTAATCTATATTAATTCAATTTTATTTTTTTTAATATATCCAATAAAATAATAAATGTCTTCAATTTAAGACAGTTGCTTGATTACCTGTCTTCAGTTTAAGGAAGTTTTACTTTTCAGTTGAACAATAAGAACAAAGCTAACCTGGATTTTTTATAGAGTCCCTTGGGAATAAAATAGGAAAAAATTGTATCCAGGCAACAGCACTTCAATAATTTTATAGCTTCTTAGGTCCACTAGCTCAACGCTAAACCATTTTCTGAGTGAAAAAGAACATTTTATATAAACCACTTGTTTTGTATGCTCTTCCTGTATTTGCATTTCTGGTAGACGGGAAAGTTCGTCCTCGTTCATACACAGCTAACAGTTAACACGTTAACAGTTAACTTCTGCCTTAGAAGCACACACATCAAGCTATGCTGACAGCACTGTAAATTGCGATGGATCGACAGGCAATGGCCTCTGTACTTGAGTGCAAGTGGCACTGGCTTTGAAATGGCAGGAGGAGATCTGTGTAAAAACCATCCTTCCTTTTCCATGGATCTGGTGGGGTCTGCTTCTGGGGGAAATCAGTGCGAGAACCTGCTGTTCTTGCTCTGTTGGGGTAGTGAAGACCTGGGGACTCCCTGCTCTGATCCCGCACGTGGTGACCCTGTATGCTGGGAGGGAGGACAGCAGGGTGTTTGCCCCCGTTCCCCAGAAACAGGCATGGAGGGCAGGGGATGGGGTGGTAATGCACTGTGGACCGTGAAAGTCAATGAAGTTGTGTGTGCTGAGCAAAACACCCGGGAAGTTCTAGGGCCGGGGCGGGGAAGAATTTGGGGAAGAGCAAGGTTCACTGAGGCGTTTCAGATTATCCAGGGTGGGGACAACTGGGCACGGCAGCCCTTCCCCAAGGGCAGTAAAGAGTAGGCCGGCACTTACAGTGGTGCTGCCTGAGAGCCGTCAGTACCAGCTTCTCTGTCAGCCAGGTCACACTGGCCTGTATTGGAAACACCCACAGAGGTAACAATCCTACTTGTGATCCAGCATCTTCAATTAGAGTTTGCTTTTCCTTTTTGTTCATTTGTACAAAATACGAGAAGAGACGAATCTGGTCCCTGGGAGAGCTCCTTATGACCAGCGCAGAACATCCTGAGAGGGCACCCAGAGCAGTTACGTGCTGCGTGTTTGCGTCTCACACAACAGCGTGAGCAAGCCAACTAATAAGATGATTATAGTGGTACAGTTCATGTATTAGTTAATCCTTAATTCTTTACTGAACTTGGACCTAATCGTGTTTTCCTGTGTATTGTACTTCACACCTACATGACAGATCAGTAACTTCTGTATTCAAAGACAATCTTCTCTAAGGTGTTATAGTGTGCATTAGCATATAGTATGTGAGCGTGTGACAGGTGAGCATGGACTGCATTATGTTTACTTTAAAGGGTAATGTATGTCTCTGATTTTGCTTTTGATCTGTGGCAACTGTGACTACCATGTTTCTTTCTCTTTGGCATTGGTACATACCTGCGAGTCTGTGACGCTCCACATCTAAATCGATTTGTGATAGAGCTATCACTTCCAAGAATATGTTTTGTTAGGACTACCAGCTTTTGCTGTGGCTTTTCTGAAATACTTCTAGTTCTTAGTTCTAGTATTTAGTTTTTTCATTTCCAAGACTGTCCCTTGGACTTTAAAATCTTCTTTAACTATAAGCCCAGCCATACCAGCATAAAAGAAACCTGTCTTACATACTAAGAAAAACGTGCATCTGGAGGGCAAAAATGCAAAAGGGTAACTACAGGAGTATATTGAGATCCTATGCTTCGTGGTGCTAAAGGTTTCATTTTCCTGGAAAGAAATAGCCTAGTCTTTTAGGAGCTATTATTTTCAGCTAATTTATTGAAATAAAATGCCCTGTCATTTTTCTAAGTATTTAAGAATGGCTCAGGAAGCTCATTAAACAGCCTATAACCAATGCTCGGGTACAACAGTGGAAAAACCCTTGGTCATAATGAAGTTATATTTACTGACAGTATACTTCTTTGTTAATGATTCTAACATGATAATGCAAAATATCCTGTAGTTCTTAAAGAAAAGTGGAATTTCCATTTTTTTTAATGTTTTATAGCTGCTTGGGAACACCTTATTTTGTAAGTTTGGAAGAATTCACCTCTATTTTAACTCTTGTCTGAAATCTTTTTTTCAAATTCTGCCTCATTGAATGCTTATGACAAAGCCACACAGTGAATTTAAAACACAAATGATTTATTAATGATCAGGTAACAACCTCTATTTAAAATTTGCTAAACTTTTTTGTGGTAAAAGTGATCATGTTGAAGTTGCATATCTTTTATAGAGATACACAGTGTGCTGCATGTAACAATCCCATGTAAATCACACGTTACCTATTCTGAAACATTCCGGCAAAATTGCCCATAAAAATTATTTCTTTTTTAATTGTGATTTACCTACAAATCAGTGGAAAATTGTTGATAAAATAAGGCTAGCCAAGACTGAAAATTGACTTTAGGTTGTCCCTGCCTGCTTTCTTACAGTTTTGAAGGTATGAAGCATCCGTCCTTGGGCAGAATTTGCTTCAGAGACTCCCAGTTCCCACCTACACTCTTTGCTTTGTAACTGCATGTGCAGCTCTGCACTACACTGCATAGAAGATATATCATAGACTCAGGCCTGGAGTATTAATTTTCAGCCTCGGTGGGCCAGGTTTCATTTTTACCATGTACAGAGCTCTAGAGCAAGAACTGTCATAGCTTACTGAGTTCTATATGTTTCTTCAGATAAACTATTTTCTTGCGACATGTATGACTTCTATGAACCATGCAAAGTTTTGAGGAGATCTGGGACCTCCATCACTGATAATCTCACAGGGCAACAATTTAGTCTTAAAGATAATTCAAAACTTCAGCAGAAGAGAGATAACAGACCTGACCTGCTTCTTCTGGTGAGAAACGTGGGTTGTATTCTGTATAAGTGGAGCTTATGGAGGTCATTCTGAGCCTTCCAAATAATGAATTGCAACAGTGAAGCTGAGAAATAGCAGAATGTTAAATCACTGTCTCAGGACTTTCCTGACAAACAGGCACCTCAGCTTGAAAGCAAGCACACCACAATTGATTAAGAAGTTTTGCTCAGTGCTATGTTAGAGAGGCTATGAAAAAGCAGATACTTCCTCCAGAAAAAAAAGCAGAATTTAAAGCCTCTTCAGGGCTGAGAATCCAGTGTCATCATTATCTTAAATCAAAAAGTTTTTATAAGTTGAGAACAAGGACTGATAGTTTCCTGAAGCAAAATTCCATTTTATATAAAGAAAAGAGGATTTAAGACCAAAAGTCTACACTATAAAGAAACAAAAAAAGGCCTGTCTGTCTTGACTTTTATGTCATCAGCTGTCACAGTGGGTCTCTGTAGGCAGAGGACTTTCTGCATAGAATGTGATCATCAAGTTATTCCTCTTTTGCAGATAGTGGTAGGAACAAATCTGAGGTGTGTTTTTGATTTCGTGCTTTAAGAAAGCACAATGGTTCTATTTCTTACACTGCTGAAAAAGCAATGTGAAATAATACAAACTATGTACAAGAAAAAAATGGAAAATAGATCCTGTAAGTTGAACTGAAGCTTACATGTTTGAAGAAATTGCTTCAGGAAAGCTGTGTTAAAAGGATGATTTTGGATTCTGTGAAGCAAAAGGTGGACATAAAACAAAACCATTTAATGTAACCTTGGATAGCATAAGTTCTGTGAATATGTTTTTACATGATTTATTAAGGTCATTCAGTGACCTGTCTGAAGGTGGTTAAATAGCTCAGCACTGGTGATGAGGTTAACAGAGTTTGATCTTTAAGTCAACAGCTTGTATCAAGATGAATTGTGTAGGTGGAGCTAAAAGTAGTGATGCTTTCGGTCTGCTGCAAAGTATTTTGCTATCCTGCTTATCCTTACTCAGAGAAATGGTAAAAGAAAACCACGTATAGGGAATTAATTAGTCTTTTAACTTCCAGGAGTGTTGCTGTGAACACAGTGAGATAGCAGCTCATAAATGAGCTTCTGCTGTTACCAATCTGGATGTGTCTAGGCTGTTGTAGGGAATTGTCCCACTGAAAAAGCAGTTTCTGTGACAATTTATCTGAGTCTTCGATTGAAAAAGAACAAAGTGTTATTTCTAATGGGCCTTTTTGACAGCATCCTTGGGATTCTGTGTTCGAGTGTGTCAAAAATGTTAGAAGTCAGTGCAGGGTTTTGCCAGTGCTGTGTTAGAAATGAAATCTGGTAATGCAGTACAATTTCCTGGCCCATTTGCTATTTGTGACATGGATTTGTTTGTGTGATATATTAGCGTACAATTATATCAATACCCTGATTCAACATGTACAGAATGAGAGCACTGTTTTTCAAGTTATGTTCCCTGTGGGCCAGTTTCATAAATTGAAATTGCTTGCTAATGAACTTGGCTTTTTGTGGTTTTTTTTTTTCAGCAATATTGTTTATAGACTCAAGGTTTCTTTGATATTAAAATGGATTGGTATTGGCAGGAAGCATATTCTAATGTTTGTTTACACTGCAGAATTCAGAATATATTGTTCTGTTTTGCATTTTCCACATAGACCTTCTGGTGTTTCTACCTGTTGATAGAATTGACCCTGGGTGAATTAATTGGTATGTGAGCAAGCATTTGGTAGACTTTCTTGGGAAGGTGTAGAGAGCTGTACTAATTATTTTTGTTTCAGCAATCTGATTACACAGGACAATTAATTTCACATTCCTTTTATATCATTAAAATATACTATTTTAACTTTTGGAGAAGAATCCTGCACTGTTCATTCATCTGTAAAGATTCTTAGGGTCTCGTTCATGGGAGTAGCAAATTTGGGGATCAAAAATCCCAGTTTAGTATTTTCAGTTATATAGGAAATAGTCTTGCAACTAGACAATTAATTCCCATTAAAGCTACTCTAATTTAGGAAAATTAATCTAACTTGTATATTTAGTTATGTAAATACCCAAACAAGTTTTAACCTTAATATCTATAAAAATTTGTGGAGTTGAATACCCATGAAACTGAAGCTATTCAGCTTTGAGTAATGAGATGCCATTAGAGACTTGCTAAGTAGCAAGGAACTGGTACAGAATGCTAAGATGAGAAGACTGTGACTTGTGACCTCCTGGTGGTGTTGGTAGATGTGATATGTGGAGGCACTGCATCATTTTGGTACAAACACATATTTTTACCTGTCAGGAGGTAAAGGTAGTGTTTATTGTGACCCTTGTTTTCCCATCAATCTTTTGCATTTGTGTAGCAAAGTGGAACCATGGTGTTTACTTCCAGAACTAAAACCCTATGGATTTAGAAACTGGCCCAGAGTTTGCAAGTGTTTTCTGCAGGGCATGTTGTGCAACGTGTCCTGCTTGTGGGATGTAGAGCATGGTAAGTCCCATTGTGTAGGTGATGCTTTGGAGTTATTTAGTGGGTTGGGAGTAAGCTGTTTCAGGACACTGGCATTATCTAACTCTTCTTTCTAATGTAATCTAGGATTGAAAATACTCCAAAAAGTGTAGCGGATTTGTGAGATTTCAAGTATGTCATGGAGAAAAATGTGGGGAAGATTTTTTGGACTAGTGACTTTGGGTTGGCATTTTTTCAGTTTTACTTACAAGCTGTGTGCTGCTCTCCATTTGGGAGGAAGTATGTATATTCTGATGAGCAGCTATTGAGCTGGTATATGTTAGGCTACAGGGTTAATTGCTGATCACGACAAATCACAAAAACCAGCCAAGGGTCGGGGAGAGATCAGAAGAGTAATGATGGGCCAAGGAACCCCTGCAACCTCGTGTGAAGTATCACAGAATCACAGAATCTCCTAGATTGGAAAAGACCTGTGAGATCATCTGGTCCCATCATTAACCTAACACTGACAAGCCCACCATTAAACCATGTCCCTAAGCACTATATCTACATGACCCTTAAATACCTCCAGGGATGGGGACTCCACCACTGCCTTGGGTAACGTTTTCCAATGCCTGATGACCCTTTCAGTCAAGAAATTCTTCCTAATATCCAATCTAAACTTCCTTTGGCGCAACTTGAAGCCATGTCCTCTTGTTCTATGACCTGTTATTTAACAGGTCGACTCCCACCTCTCTGCAACCTCCTTTCAGGTAGTTGTAGAGAGCTATAAGGTCTCGCCTGAGTCTCCTTTTCTCCAGGATAACCAACCCCAGTTCCCTCAGCCACTCCTCATAAGACTTGTGCTCCAGACCCCTCACCAGTTTCATTGCTCTTCTTTGCATACGCTCCAGCGCCTCAATGTCTTTCTTGTGGTGAGGGTCCAAAACTGAACACAGTACTCAAGATGCGGCCTCACCAGTGCTGAATACAGGGGAAAGTACACTGAATCAGGGACTTGGCATCAAAACCCACCAAATAAAATCAAAGACCATCAGAGGTCAGTGGTTGGGCCATTGTACTTAGTGCAAAAGCTAAGATAATTTCAGGAAAAAACCTGACCCCACTAACTAATTGAGGGAGGTCCTCCCTATGGTTGGAACTGGCAGCAGAGAAATCCTGTACTTTTGGAGGGGAACTCTTGCACAACTTAATCTATTATCTGTGTCCCTTCAAAAGATATAGTTGTGTCTCTAACCCAGAGGCTCCCCATCCACTTCATGCAAGAATAACAAGTACGAGCAAAATTACTCCTCTTGCTGGAAGTATGTGAAACAAAACCAATTATAATGTGTTTTTAAGACCACTGCCAAGTGCTTAGCTGAAGGTGAGACTACAGATGTTGAGAGGCAGTTCAAGGTCCTGCAAAAATTCAGCTTTCTTTTTGTTGACAGAAAGATCTCTTCCACCAGAAAAATAAGCACAGCAAACATTTTAGATAGTGGAGAAGACCTAAATGGATGGTATAAAAACCCAAGTTTGTACTGTTTCAGAATCCAAGTGTTACTGTAAATTTCATTTAATACCCAAGGGAAAAATGTCTTATCTAGTGGTTTATTTGAATTTGCTTCCTGTGCAACTACAGGAAGTAATCCAGTAATTTCTCTTCACAAAAGTCCTAACATTAGTGCTGCTGAAAGACAGTACTAATCATGCATACCTTTTCTTGCTGTTACACAGCCAGCCAGTGCACAGAGGGCTTAAGTTGGAACAGAAACAAACATTGGATCTATTCAGGATACTGAATATTTGCTTGGGATGTAATTCTTGTCCAGTAGCTTTAGATACTGCTTGGATAAAAAACATGTTTTGGGTCTGTATGAAACTGAGGAAGAAGAATAACCTGAAAATTGTCTTAGTTTATTAAAGAGAGGGAAAGGGATCAGGTGAGGGCACGGTAAAAGAATTTTAACACGGTATTTACTCCTTTTAGGTCCAAGTTAACAAAGAAATGATTGCTGCTTCTCCAAAAAATATTCTGTTGTATGTATGTGACTATTGCAATAGCACAAAAAGATCCTGATCCCTGTCTAGAGCCCTAGGGATTTTTTGTAATAAAAGTCCTTATTTCTGGGTCTGTGGCAACACATCCCTTTCTTATTTAGTTTCTACTTAATAGAATTATTTTAATTCAGCTGGTCCCTATCTGGAAACCTTAACTCAGTCACAAAATGAAAACTAGAGTGTGAAGCACGTGAAAGATTCAGCTCTGCAGAAGACCTTCCCATAGCTTTGAGAGCGCTGTGTCAGCATTATTAATCGCAAAGATCCTTCCGAAAGCATGAGCAACACATCCTTCTGTTGGCAGGTGTGACTGGGTCATGTCCTCGGTGCTGCAAGTCTCAGGGCAGGCTGCTTAGACCTGGGGCTGTCTTTCAGCTCGGCAAATTCAAACCAATCCTTTCTCACTACCCGAGGCATTTTGATGCCTTTTGCAGAGGTGGATTCAGCTCTGTATTGAACTGTTAAGTGGAGTATAGAACTTCAGTTTATAAAGAGAGGTAAAATTTACCCCAAGAAGAAATTGGTCCAGTGTCTTTCAAGTAAAAGTACTAGAAATTTTCCATCATGTCCAGTTTATCTGAAATGTAGACAACAGAATAAGGATAATTTTGCATATTCTCTTAATGTATTAGAGATTATGCTTGTATTGCCTCCTTACCTGAAAACCACCTGTTGGCTGTCATTTTCCACGCTCTCCGGGACCATCCTCCCTCATGGTCAAACCACCTGGGCTGGTATGTTTTATGCTGGTGAATATGAGCTGCACAGCTCCATGCTTACATTGCTGTTTCAGGTATCCTTTTCCGTTTTAGATTTGTGTAGTTGAAAAATCTCTGCATGCATTGGCATTTCTTTTGCTCCATGTAAGTTGTTTTATTCTTGCTTCTAGCAATTTCTGCTCAGTTTTCTGTTTCTGCACTGTTCAATTTTCAAGTTTGGATTTTTTTTTTCTGCAGCTTTGAATATTGTTTTTATTGCCTTTACAGTTCTGTTCTGTGTGGTTTTCACTTGTACTTTTCAGTAGATACCTCTTGCCTTTCAGAAGTTAGAAAAAGTAGAATTTTAACCTGTATTTCTTGGAAACATTATTATTGGCAACTTTACTAACAGTTTGAGATTTGTAAAATGACATTATAGGTTTCAGAAGTATTGTAGAACTGTCCTTGAACCTAGCTTGAGACATTGCTTAGGGAACTGACAAAGACAGTACTTAACCTGAGTTTTTTAGCATCTGAAGAGAGAGGATGTTATAGTCAACTTCTTTGAACTGCTTGTTTTCTTCAGAAATAGGGCTGAAGTGCAGTCATAATCCACAGTGGAGAAAAAAAAAGGAGAAAGGGAGGAAATAGCAATAAATCCTACCCAAAGGAGTAAGTGCTTTGTTTCATTCTGCATCTAAGGGTCTGGTTTGTACCTCTTGCACCTTGAAGATGACTTCCTGCTTTTCTCTTCCTCTTCTCTCTCTTGCCCTACTTTTATTTCTTTACTTTTTTTTTTTTTTAAAGGGCTTCCATGTAGGAAAAGCATAACAATGTCATCTACTAGTAACAGCGACCTGAAAATCTCTAAGCCTTTGCACTTTCAGATCGCAACACCTCTGCTATGTCAAGGGCACTGAGAGTATTAATCAGTGCATGTGAAGTCTTTGCAATGCCATGTGGTTGACAGCACTAGATCATGACCAGCAGCAGTCTCTCCATCTAAGTTAATGCACTTCAGCCATTCTGGGACCTTTCCTAGGCAGAGATTATTAACCCTGGATAATGATTTAATTGTATGAGCAGGTGGTCTCTAAAAGCTTGAAACCAAGCACATTTTCCTTTGTAGGGTTAAACAGGATGTGAAATTAAGCACTGAAGTGAAAGTGTAGTGTACACACATAAACTCTGCAAAATGTGAACCCAGAGAGAATTATTTTCATGCACAAAGTCTGCAGATGCTCTTTAATTGTTTATTACAGAATGACATTTCAGCATCTACTGCTGTTTTTAATTCTTGTTTCATAGCTACCCTCTGAAAAGTCTTTATATAGCCCTTACAAGGTTCTAAAAAACCTTTCAGTTTAGTAGCGTTAGATGTTAGCAGCATGATGAACTTGCAGTAAATCAGTGGCATGTCCAAGAAGAAAAAAACGCATCACCATCTGTAATGAGGAGAGAGCTGTGTACTGCTTATGAAACACAGCTCAAAGATAGCATTCACTTAGCCACAGCTCTACCATAGTTCGTGTAGCTGACATAGGTGAAGCTAAACTGTTTTCGGAGATACATCTTACAATTTTTTAAATGAAGGATTAGCTCAGCTCAGGTAAAAATACAGCACCTGCTTGCAAAATGAAGCTGGAGCATGGTTCATCCTGAACAGTCTTCAGACAAATGTAGTAACTTTTAACGTCTCTACTAGCTGCGGCAGACAATAGCATGATATGTTCTGTGTCTTTAAAATAATCAATGTAGAGCTTCACATAATGCTGGTATTCTCCAAGAAAATAAGATCTTCTATATCATCATCTTGAATATCAAAGAATAGTTATGAGATATCCCTGTTGTTGATAGTAGCTGGCTAAACTGACAACAGCAATTACAGGCTGTACACATTTATTATGTGATTTAAAGTTTAATCAACACTGAGTTCTTTTAAGGAACTGTCTGTAACACGGTTTCCTGGTAGTAGCGCCCCTGCAAAGAAGGGAGGAAAGTATCTAAACCCAATGTCAAAAGAAGAGAAAGCATTCTACTGGAAACCTTTTTTTTTTTTAAAAAAAAAATCATTAAGAATATGTATGGTGAATATACATTGAACGTATTTTTCATCCTAAAGTGTGAATAGGGGTCCTGAATAAAGGAAGAAATGCACTATAAATACATACATGCTTTACAAAGGAGAGTAGTATTATTCCCCTTTCTCTGAAAAACTAATATACTGACAGGTGAAATAATGTGCCCAAAGCAATGCAGCCCTGGTGACTGGCTGAGACTTGAGACAGTTTTTCACTGTCACTTTACAGTAGCTTCCCTGAATTTCCTCTGTGTGCATGTTATATATGTAAAGCAAACAACTATAATGACCTAAGATTGTTAACTGAGGTTGCTGGTTACAGTATATATTTGTTGCCTCGTGTAATTGTAAAAGTATCAGACATAACGTTTAATATATATTTTTGCATGTTGATTTATTCTTCCTTTTCTGTGGAAGTTCTCTCTCTATTGAGTTCTGATTCGGTAAAAAGCACTCTCTCATGTGTCTTGCAACTCTATATTTGACACAAGTCATGTATAAATATGACTGAACTGTGCAGCCAGTCTGAAGCTTTCAGTGCATCTTTTCCTTCTGTCTCATCAGAATAGCAAATTGCATATTTTATGTGCAGAAGCTTCAGTGTTTGTGATTTGTTTCTTAGTGTCACTCCTGCTGCACGTAGATTGTTTACCAGAGGTGGTTAGTAAAATATTTCAATAGCTGGTGTCACTGGCAGGTAGTTCATCTCTTTTTTACAGATATTTAAGGGAGAGAGACCTGTGAGAGGGTGGAAGAGAAGCGTCTGCAGTACAGAGAAGCTGGGATTTGAAGAAGGGAAATGCAAGCATGTGTAATGGCTGAGAAGAGTGCTGGGTAATCTGCGTACAGTAGAA
This sequence comes from Pluvialis apricaria, assembly GCA_017639485.1. Lineage (NCBI taxonomy): Eukaryota > Metazoa > Chordata > Aves > Charadriiformes > Charadriidae > Pluvialis > Pluvialis apricaria. The sequence goes on from CM030044.1 coordinate 37,215,740, forward strand.
AAGCTGCAGGGCAAAGTCAGGGGGAAGAATAGAGTTCAACAGTCATTGGACCTTGGATTATTATTTTACCGTAGGCTAGTTGTACAGTATGGCCAGATAAGGGAGCTGCCTATAGCTGAAAATTTTTAGGCCTGAATGGGTCTGAATGTCAGATACTCTTATAGTACCTGCTATCTTACATCTTCTACAGAGACAACTTTTAAAAATACCATGTGCCTCCTAGTTGGATTAAGAAGAGGTCCGGCAGCACTTACTTCAACAGTGGGGAAATTTGTGCACAAAACCCATACCAGGATCCATTTTGTATCAGGATTGGTACTTTTCCAGGATGCTTCAAAAATTATCCACAGAGATTGAGCCTTTTGTTCTTTCTTTCTCCTTGCACCCTGTTATTTTTGTTCATGGCATTGTATAGTGTCTGTCTTGTGACTCGTGGCTTATCTGACATCTTCCTAAACAGAACTAAAACAGGCATGGCTGACCTGATAAGAAATTGGATAAGCTAGTAATAAATGCTACTTATGTGGGAAGTGAGAGCAAGATTGTTTGTGTAAGACTGAGTTACGATACCTTGGAGAATGCCCCTCAAATCCAAACACTGGGGAGAAAGCCATGTCAGGATGGATATATGGCTGACAGCATACCTGGGACTTCTCTGCTCTTTAGCTGCCATTGAGAGTGCTTGCAGAAAAAACAAACCAAGCTGAGGTTTGGATACTGGTTGTAAACCTTTCTACTGCTATATTGGTTGTATATTTCTTTTCTGAGAGAGAATTTTTTATAAAGCCTAACATTGTACCATTGTAATAAAAAAGTGAAACAAATTTTGAATGAAGACACATTTTACTTCTGAGTTGTTGCAATAAACCTTCATCTATGCTGATTTCTGTGCAGTAATGGTTATTAAAGACATAGTACAAATCTCTATATGATGTGTACTCTTTGCTCTCTGTGCAATCCTAATTCAGGTCTGACACAGGAGTGGAGTTGTTTTGTATGTGAAATTAGTGACAGGTAGCTAAATCAAGCGTATGTCCACTGCTTTGCTTGAAAAATTTTGTGTTATTGCATGACTTAGTGACCTTTCTTGGCATGAATTCACTGTTTCTTCAAATATGAAAAACAACAAAAATGTTCAGTCGTCACTGAACGGGGGTAAGCGACCTGCCTTATCTCCCAGTGTTTTCAACAGGTGTCATTATTGGAGAGTGCAAGTTTAAAATGATGTTTGTTTGTTTGAGTTTTTTTCCTTTGTGCATAATTTTGTATCTTAGCACACTCTTTTTGATTTTTTCAATTCACACCCACAGTTTATAAATCAATTCAAGATGATGTACTGTGCTTCTGAAACTTTACATTAACCTATGGTGCTTGGTGATTACAAGCCTTGAAGCCAGCAGATTTCTTTTTCTGCATGTATTTTGAGATGATGCCTCTGTAGCTTTGCACCACAGTTATGGCCTAGTGATGCCCTGCTGTCTTAAAAGCTTTTCTTCTCTAAATATTTAATTTGAGACAAGCTAATTTAGGAAACTTGTGCCACTGGCATTGCTACTGAAATTGGCAAAATGCGGAAGTCAGCTTAATGAGCCTAAAGACAAGAATTTAGGTCTGTTTTTGCATGCATTACATGCATGCAACAGCCACTTGCCTGTCAGGAAATACCTTATATTCAAATCACTGAGACCTACCAGTTGCAATGTAGCAGAAAGCAATTAAAGTTAGTTTAGCAGTGACCCACACAGTGAAAATATCCTTCATCTCTTTAACAGTAATTTTTTAATAGAAAAATGGTAGTATATGTGTGCAGTCTAAGGATGTATTTATGTATTTACATGGGTTTTTTACATGTAGATACAAACCAAAGGAAAGTCCTGAGCAACTGCTACAGCAATAAGTAATAATTCTGTCTCATATTGTATAAAACGTTACATGATTTGGTATGCTGCGTTTCTGTGCATAGTGTTCTACTGGACTCTTTACTGGGAACAGAGCTTAAATACAAATTTGTGGTATGTTTTCTACAACCACCAGCATGCTTTTCATCAAAAGAGTATCCATCTGTGCAGATGGGTTTTATCACAGATTACCACAAACTGCTGTTGCCTTCACAGTTTACAAGTTAATTGCATTGGTCAAGATTTTGTTTGCATAGGGGAAAGGCTTGATCTGTTCCCTTAATGGTAATTGATTTAGGAACGCAGATACATCGCTTCTGATTTTCAAATGCAAACTTTACTCAAAAGTTTCTAACTTAAGTTTTAGAGTATTTACATATTCTGCAAGATGATTTAGGTATTTGCTTTCTTTTTTGCCCAGAAAATCAACTATCTAGCCACTGCATTTTCTAAATAAATAAAACTATTCGTGTAGTATTTTTGCACTAATGATCACTTTAAATTTAGATCTTTCCAATTTGCTTTCTCTACCAAAAGATTCTTAAACTTCCCTGAGCTTTATTCTGATTCCGATGTACCCTAGTCTTGCTTTAGGAAGAGATCATCTAAAATATGCAATCTGGTAGGATGTACAAAATCAGTATTTTACCATATCTGCTTTATATATACTGATGTTTCCACTATTCAGTTAGTCAGACAGTTCTTATATCACACAAATTTCAATAGTACTAAGAACAGGGCTGAAGTCCGTAAACACAGCTAGAAAAAGGACATGAAATGGTCACTATGGCTTGAATGGGTGTACTTTTCACTGGGTAAAAAACTGGCTGCGTGGCCGGGCCCAAAGAGTGGTGGTGAATGGAACTAAATCCAGTTGGCAGTTGGTCACAACTGGTGCTCCCCAGGGCTCAGTATTGGGGCCAGTTCTGTTTAGTATCTTTATCAATGATCTGGATGAGGGGATCAAGTGCACCCTCATTAAGTTTGCAGATGACATCAAATTGGGCAGGAGCGTCAATCTGCTTAAGGGTAGGAAGGCTGTACAGAGTGATCTGGACAGGCTGGATCGATGGGCTGAGGCCAATGGTAGGAGGTTCGACAAGGACAAGTGCTGTGTCCTGCACTTGGGTCACAACAACCCTGTGAAGTGCTACAGGCTTGGGGAAGAGCGGCTGGAAAGCTGCCTGCTGGAAAAGGACCTGGGGGTGTTGGCTGACAGCCAGCTGAATATGAGCCGGCAGTGTGCCCAGGTGGCCCCAAAGGCCAACAGCATCCTGGCCAGTATGAGAAATAGTGTGGCCAGCAGGACTAGGGAAGTGATTGTCCCCCTGTACTCGGCACTGATGAGGCCACACCTCAAATACTATGTTCAGTTTTGAGCCCCTCACTCCAAGAAAGACATTGAGGTGCTGGAGTGCATCCAAAGAAGAGCAATGAAGCTGGTGAAGGGTCCAGAGCACAAGTCTTATGAGGAGCAGCTGAGGGAACTGAGGTTGTTTAGCCTGCAGAAAGGGAGGCTGAGGGGAGACTTTATTGCGCTCTACAACTACCTGAAAGGATGTTGTAGCGAGGTGGGGGTTGGTCTCTTCTCTCAAGTAACAAGTGATAGGACAAGAGGAAATGCTAGGTCCCTGGTAAAGATGATGAACAATTGATGAGATTCCAGGGCAACTCCTTGAGGAGTTGTTACCAGTTTATAAGTAGAGTATGAAGCATTAGCCATGACCCTGTGATACTGAAGATCCAGCCATTTTTTCACTCATCTACTTTTTCATGCAGACTGTAGCATCTCAGCCTGGTTACTGGGATGCTCTCAAAAACCTCAGTGAAATTACTGTAGGTGACATCTGCTGTGCTTTCTTCGTGCCCAGATTTAGTCATTCTGCCACAGACGGCAATCAGGTTGGTTTGCCTTTGATAAATCCATGCTGACTGTTTCTAGTCACCTAGAAATGTGCCCAGAAATGGCTACTGAGGGGACTTTCTCTATGATTTTCTGAAGGACTAAAATGAGGCTGTGGTTCCCTCGATCTGCCGCCTTGTGCTGCCTGGAGGTGGGTGCAATATTTGCACTACTTGTGCACCAAGGGGTTCTCCTCCAATCTGCATGACCTTTCCAAAATGATAGAGCACACCCTTGCTAAGACCAAGTGGCTCAGCAGCCATGGATGCAGCCCATCGGGTTGCATGGATTCATAGTAATCACATTTTCTCAAGAGAGCCCTGACTTACTGCTCTTGCACTCCCAGTAGCTCCTCTCCTCTTTGAACTGTGACATAAAGAATGGAAAAAATTACTGGTGAACACCAAGGCAATGCATGTGCCAAGTATCTTGGCCTTATCTGCACCCCTTACAGTAATTCCTACCCAGTTCAGCAAGGGGCCTCCATTTGTCTCATTTATTCTTTTAATACAGTGATAGGAGTTCTTCCTGCATCTCTCGATGTCCCTTGCCAGTTCTGGCTCCATCTGAGCTTTCAAGATTTCCAACACTGTCCCTGCATACTCAGGCAAGGTTCCTATATTACTTCTCTGTAGCCTGTCATTGCTGCCATCTCCTGTGTACAGCACTGAAGCTCAGCTGTGAGTGCCCTGCTTAGCCAAGCTGATCTCTTGATGTGTTTGCCTGTTCTCCTGCGTATGGAGACCATGCTTATGATCAGAGGTGGCTGCTCTTCAAGCTTAGGTCACTTACTCTCCACAGCACTGTGCTATGCTCTTCTTGATAAGCCAGCTTTCCCAGAGGTAGCTGGGTAGCTTTGACGTGGGCCTGCATTATGCACTACAGACACGCACGTGTATCTCAGCGGTGTCAAACAAGACGTGTTTGACGCTAATCCCAATTTTGCAGCTTTGTCAACATCCTTAACATCAGCAAGTTGTGTTGCCTCTGTTGGTAAAAGTATTTCCATGTGGTAATTAGTATATAGAATTGAAGATAAAACATGAGAGTGGGATGTCTAGACACCAGGGTTTCACTTGCTGACTTAGTCCTTAAAAAAATTTACACATACCACCTGGGGTAAAACCCAGCAATCCTATGCACTTCATTGGTGCATTTGTCTAAAATCTCCACAAAGCAGAAAAACCTGTCTGAAAACCCTCACCATTTTCTCCATTGGAAAGACGGACAGAAATTACAATTCTGCTGTAAATAATCAGGACTTATTTTATCCTTTGTAAAAGCTGATGATTTAAAAGCAAAACCTTTTATTAGGTGCAGCAGGCTACCATGAAGTAATTCAAACATCTCCTTACAGTGCAATTGAAATACGTAGTTTATAACGTGGTTATATACAAAAGAAAGGAAGATTTGCTGTGTTTTAGCAGCAAGCTCTGTAATGAGTGCCAGAATGCCTTTGTCTGCTAAGCACAGTTGATCATTTAACTTCTCAAGAGCTATAGATGAATAGGTTTTTAATGGGTAATTAAGTTAAGAAAGTTCATGGGTCATGAAGAATTTTCCTTGATACTTTTGCTGGGCAAACAAATTGTTTTTCTCTTGTGTATTTAGTTACTGTAGCTCTTTCTGGTACTTTTTTAAGTGGGAATCACCCAGTGAAACCTCACTGATGCCGTGGTAAGGCAAACCAGGCCTGGCGGGTTTTGATTTTACATGTGGAGGAATTCACGCATTCTGCATTTGTAATGTTATCTTCTACGCTTTTTACCTTACTTTGTAACCTGCACACATTAACTGCTGACTTAGTTCTCAGTGCTGTCAATATTGTGGTAGAAAAGGGGTTGGAGAACCAACTTGTCACCAACCTCCAGAGCAAGGTACCTTTCATAGGGTCTGTTAAAAACACAACATACCTAGAAACTCTGTAAGGCACAAAGTCATCACATGAGGAAGATTTTCTTGCCCTCTGCAGACTTTTGGGATTACAGAAAATTTCCTAATTTGCATGATGCTGAAAACAGTTCTGAGGCAGCAGAGAATTTCTGTGGAAAAAGCTGAGAGCAGCCTACTTAAATATGTACTGTTCTGTTCACGCACATTTCTCCTGTGAACTGGATGATCTTAATCTCTCCTTTTGGACCTGCTCCACTTTGTGTGACTTCCTTCTTCTCCCTTTCCCTAGCCTCCAAATGTTAATTTGTCCAAGCGTAACTTTTTTATGGAGTGGCTAAGGCTGTGAGATGTCAGAGACCCACATTTTAGTCTCTTTTGTAAAAGACTCTCTGAGTGAGTTTACAGGATCACTTATGTCCAGTTTTGAACAGAATATCTGTCCTGGCATGAACAAAACATTTCTCAGGTCATAGTGAAACTGGTAGAATCCTGTAAAAAAAAGTCTTTTTCGCCAGTCGGCATTATCTGTCAAACTGTTTGAGAAATTCCTAAACATCTCTAAATTTACTTTATCCGTACTGGCAGTTACTATTTCTGGTTATCATTCACATGCCCTAAACTATAAAAATCTTTCTGCACTTAATAAAGGCGTTGATCTTGTGGGTTCCCAACTGTCTTTACAAAGGGCAACTGAATGATCAGAAGCCATTATGTAGAAGAGATTCCAGGGAAGAACAAATCTTCGTCATGGTGTATTGTTTGAGCTGTTTAAACAGAGCTCAGATCAGTCACCTCCTTGATTGTCTTACACGAGATGCCCAGTGTCATAATAGCTTCGGTTTTATTGCTTTTGTCTGCAGCTTGCAGGAGGCTATAAAGCTCATGTGTAATGAGGAATGTGAGAGGTTTTTAGTTTTTAGACATATCCTTGGGCAGTTTGATGCTAGAAAAGTTTCTCTGCATTTTGCCTGTCAAAATGAAGGTATACATCTCTTCAGCACAAGTGCCTAGGGAGTGTCAAGCCTAGGGAGTGTCTTGATAGATTGGAACTAGCATGATGATGTATACTCTGCATAAAAATAGTCTTGTCGTTATCCAGGCAGACTTATAGCTCAAATACGCAAGAGAGAAAAGTTGAGGAAAAAGTCGATATCACTCTTCACACAAAGATCAGTGACACAGAAACATTAGCAGCCTCATTTCAAGAAATGGCTAGCTCTGTCAGCTTGTGTGGTTAGTGCATCTGGTCCCAATCCTGCAGTCTTTTAGAGGTACGATTTCTCTGAATTTTAAATAAGAATTTTTCCTGTGTCAGGATGGCAAAATTGGAACTTTCAATTGTTTTGTTCTGGTTTATTTTTCCAGCTTCAAGTTTTATGGTGATTGTAAAATTTATTGTTGATAAGCTATTCAGGGCATAATGTCCTTATTTTAAACTGGTTTTCTTCCCACAGTATAAGAGAAGAAAACACTCATTTGCAATTCTAACTGTTCATTTTGCTCTGTTTGACAGAAGCAGCTTCATATGTTAAAGGAAAAGTGAACTGGAAAAAGCCCAACTTCACAAAAGAATGTCATACAGCAAATAAAAATTAGAAACTTATCATTTACTCCTAAAGATAAGTACAATGTTTGTTATAAGAGCAAATTACATGCTCTTTTGCACTAAGCACAGTAATTCTTTCTTCAGTTTCCTCAGTAATTAAAAGTAGCATTATCCCTCAGAGTGGCTGTGCTGTGGTAAGATAAGCTTGAGAATGAAAGGGAAACTGTAAAGCAGCAAAGGCTTCTCATCCCCCCACTTTCTGCTAAATAAAGTAGGTCATCGGTCATGAGAGTGGAGTGCACTGCCAGGTTATCTCAGCAAAGGGCTCCAGTTCTGATGCTGAAACTGTAAAAATACAAAGTCAGGGTGGCTTGTAGCAGAACTGATGCATGAACAGATTCTAGTGTGGTATGTGGTGATCGGAAATGAAAGCACATGGTTGGGTGGTCACGAGGCCACGAGGGCTTGTAATGATTTTTCTGACAGCTCTACCACTAGACACTGCCTCATGTTTGTGGTGAAGAGCAGACGATGGTGTATAGCTGGGGGTAGTCTTTGTTCCCTTAGAAAGAAGACTTTGGTCTGTGCATTTTTTGGCATCTTTAAAAGGAGATGCTGTTGGCCTTGGTTTTCTTAATCGCCACCTCCCCGTCATGCTGTCCCCTTTCAGAAGCGTAGTGGTGGAACCAGTAGTCTTATTTGAACATTTCTGCAGTGCTGGAAGGCAGTCTTCTCCAGGCTTCTGTTTCCCCACCACTGCTAAGGCCACAGCTTTCTTTCCCATGTGGCTCTTTTGAAAGTCCTAACACAGACAGGATTCAATGGGTCACAGTCCACCTTGTCATGGCCCACATAATGGTAAATGGAGAACCTAAGGCTTGAAGGATAAGAAGTGGATAGTAAGTCTTGAGAGCACCACTAGTATGTGTACCCATACAATTTTTTTAATCTGCCCTGATTTGTCAGATTGCGTATACCAAGCTTATTTTCACAGTGGCGCTTCTGTGTGGCATTCTTTCGGCTTTTGTAAAGTGCTGCTAAATTTGTATGTCAAGAATCTTCTTTTTTTAGCTCTTGTTTAGTGTTTGTTCATGCTTATGTTGGCATAGGGTGGCTGGCATATGAGATTATCGGATCATAATCAGAAGGCAGAACATGACTGATTTGTAGATCCAATCATAGCTCATGCATACTTTAAGGAGAAGATATAAAAATGGTTTATTCACACAGTAGCTAAGGAACTGGGACACAGAGAAAATGTTATTCACAGGTTCATGCATATTCACAGCATGGCTTATTTATTGTCCACCAGTTTACACAACTTCAAAGTGAGTGACATATTCAGCATAAATGAAGTATGGATAATGAGAAACTGCAAAAGCCAGTATGACTTCTCTGTATCCATACTCCCTATCTTCAGTTCTAGATACTTTTCAACCACTAAAATCCTCGGTTTTGCGTTGCTATTAGCCCATGGTGAAAGAGAGAATTATTAGCATTTACATGTCTACATTTATATATGTATATTATATGTATTTATCTAGTTTTTATTATTAAGAAAAACCCAACAAAACTTCACCTGTACTCTTGTGTATTGTAATGCCTGTATTAGGATGTGACTACATGATGAACAACTATGCAGCAAATTTCAGACCAAATTATTGTTGGCAATACAGAAGCTCAAGAAACAAATAGTTCTTTATTCTTAAGACGAAGTAACAAATTTTCTTTGTTTGGCTGTTGTAATGCCATTACCCTGTAGAGCTAAGTATTAAGGATGATTCACCTAGGAAACAGGTGTTATACTGTCATGGTGCTTGCTAGCATTGGATTTCTGACCTTCCATGTTTTCATTTAATTTAGAGGATCAAAATGCTTTCATTTGCATATTTAGGATGTTCGTAGTTAAAGCGTAGCTATATTTTCACTCACTCCTTCTTTCCCACCTCCCATGTGCAATGGTAGGTGTAATTCAGCATGGCACTACACTACTGCTTTCTTAAATTCCAGCAGCCATCTTCAAGTCTAAGTTGCGTTACTATGTCTTACCTAACAAAAAAGAAGCATTAAACTCGTGGAGTTCTGCCTTTGCTGACTGTATTGTGAGTCTAGGTGTAGGTAGGTCACCTGGCTTTGCATAGTGGAAATCTCTTCTGAGCATTGTTCAATTGGCAGCAGCGTACTGTCAGCATTTGAAGGCCTTCTGGAGCCAGGGTACTTCTAGCCATTAAGGAGGTGTTTTTGCAAAGCACTCCCTAGAGTAGACAAAGCTTTTATGTATTCTTATTAATCAATTAAAATGGTGCTTAAAGCAAAGGGGCTGATGGCTTTAACCGTGGACTACTGCGCTGTAGTTGTTAAATACTGATTGAATTATTTTGTATCAAACACCAGCTGATAGATACTACTGAAATGCAAAACCATTGCAAGGTTGACATTTCTTTAAAAGTTTCTCTTTCAAAATGTCTAACATTGCTATTCCCTTTTCAGCTGGTATTTCTGAAATCTGGTTAGTATGACGTTAGCAACTCCAGTTATTTTGCGGTAACATAAGAGACTGAAGAACTCCAGGGAAAAGCATTTTAAGGATAGGTGGCTTATGAGGAGAACCTTGACCTCAGAAACCTGTAAAGCCAGTGGCATGACAGAGACCCACCCACATATGATCAGAAATGTGTCTGAAGCTGTCTGGGGGGGTACACTACCAGTTGTAATACAGGTTTTCATTTTTTTCTGACTTTCTAGAAGGCTCTGATGATAAATGAGTTAAAAATATTTTTAAAGCTATGTGGCTGTGATGCACCATCATAAGCAGGTAACAGTGAAAAATCTGTGCTCCTCAGAGTCTCAATAACCTGCAGGTGGTACTGTGATGAATGCCAGGAGCTTCTGCCTGTCACTGAATGTTTTGTGCAGGCTGGTCTAGGATCTTCTCTAGATTGGAAGGTGCATTGAGACAATTTAAGACTAGCTAATCAAATTTATTTCAAGCCAGCCACCTCTGTGTGTAATTTCTGCTTGTGTTGCCTTTGGAAACTAGTTCAAACACAGTATTTTAAAGTAAGTAACAACAGTGTAAATGATTTAGGATTTCTCAGGAATTACCTCAGACTGAGTACAGAGCTAAGCAGCTTACAAGGCAGAGTAAGGCAATGACGTATTTAGCAGCATTTCTATCTATTTGTTTCTTTTACAACCAACTACAGGTTTGAAGGTTGTGAAAGAATACAGAGCCCAACTTAGTCTTCCCACCACTCCCCCCAAGATAAAACTGCTTGGGTATAATGAACATGTTAATGGCGTAGCTGTCTACACAATGGACAGTAACTCCGAACACATGGGTAATTAGGCTAATTAGTCTCATTAACTAACTACATCAAGAGGCCACTGCTGTACTTTTATTTGTGGTTGTATGTTTGAATTTAGACATTTGAAAATCTCACCTGGTCTGCATCTTTCATTATTTTTTGCTTTACACCACCACAGAATAACTTGTGGTAAATTTTGTATTGAATATAAACGTTCTACGAAATTTAATTACTAGATTGACACAAAGGATCATACATGCTTTAATATCCCATGCAGACTGCAAGATATTTACATCCTAAAATTCAAGACAAATTTTAATACTTGCCAGTATGGGAAATACGGAGAGGAGGGAGGGAAGAAAAAGTGCTATTTTATCCTGTAGTGTAAGGTGATTGTCTTTAAAAACATTTTCCATTAGGTTATTACAAATGGAAGAGAAATCCTACACACTTAAAAGCTTTATTTTACATGTCCCTTACATCTCGTTCTGTAAAGTATGTGGATACCTCGTCATGAAATGTGGTACCTCTGGGATAGAACCTGGCACAAAATGGATCAGCACCTGTCAACACAATATAAATGTTTTTAAGAAAACAGATAAAAGAAGAGGGGATTACTTTTTCACTGACAGGGGCAGCGTAGAGCATCTGTTAGGATTATTTGTGTCGTAAAATGGAAGTTGATTTGTGTATATTACACCAACTGAAGATCAGATCGTATCTCCTTTATATTCGGCTTTCCTGGCACTTTTCACATCCCCTCTCTCCTCCTGCCAGGGAGTATTCTTCTGCAGGTAGCAGGTAGGAACGTCCGTGTGTTTTACAGAAGCTGGAAAGTCCCTGTGCACATGGCAAGGACTGTACAGCATGCTTTATGTCAGTTATGTAGCGCAAAATAAATTCAGTCCAGAGAAAATAGGTGTCAGTGAGATGGCTGTGGTTGTGCAAGTAGGCAGGATCTGTGGGAGTGGGCCACAAAGGTTGCCTTTCCTAGTCTGTCCAAGGCAAACGTGGTCTCTCTAAATGGGATGATACAGGTTTAAACTATTGCTATGTAACTGTACTTGACATGAATATGCAAATGCCTTTCTAAAAAGGCAGTCTTAGGATGGTCCTTCACCTGCATTAACCTGCTGAAAGAATGAGGTGGGGTTTTAGTACCAAGTAGTATATTCCAGTGCATACATTTCTTCACTCTAAGCTGTGAATATTACTCCCTTTATATAGCTATGGGTTTATTTCATAGTGCGCTTCTGAAAGGTGATTGCCCTTTTTTCAGGTGAGACATGCCTATCATGTGGTTCAGGAAGGATAAAATGTCAGCATTTATAAAGTCTTCCCTTTATTTTTGTGGAGGTTTCAGTATTGTTCAGCTTTAATTTATCTCTAAAAGTAGTCTATGCACATGTGCATGTGCACGTTGGAATCTACCTTGCCCATTTCATTTTCTGCATGGGCTAATGCAGTGTGAAAATGCTTCCGTATCAATAGTGGACTTGCAGAGGAGTTTGAGACACTGAGGGCAGGGAGCTAACAATGGACTAATTCTGAGAAGGCAATTCAGTAAAGAATCTGTTGTCACTTTTCATATCTCTGTATTAAGCAAGAAATGTAAGCAGGTCCACTTTTGCATCTTCCCAATCTGTTTCTAAAATTCAAGGACTGTAAACGAGCCTGCACAGCCTGTTCATGAAGACTTCATACATAGTATTTTTAGGAAAAGTTGATAGGATCTAATAGCTTTGTAAAACTGAACTTACTCATTGCAGTAGTTTGTTCTCATATGATATACAGGGAATATAACCTGGCAAAAAGCAGCAACTGAATTTGCACGTTAAGAGGAACATTTCTCTTTTTTGTGAAACTTCAGGTATGTATGTAATTTAATCCACAGTGGCTTGGAGCTTCAGTTCTTGGAAAAGACTGAAAGACTGACTGTAAAAGACGGTAAAAGACTGTAAATATCTTGACATAGTCAAAGGTGTAAATATTTACAATTTTTGAGCTGGCCATAGGTCCTTTTACCAAGCCAAACTTTCTTTTTTGTTACCTCTTCATCTGGATTCCATCATTCAAACAAATTGTGAGGTAACATTAGCAAAAAATGCCTATCTCATTGTTATCTTTCAAAAATCTCTATATCCCTCCTGGTAATATGACACTGCTTTGTAAATTAGGTAAAAACCTAGCGAAAGGTTTTCATTTTCCTTTGTCACAGGAGCCTTAGAGCATCCATATCTCGAATACCAGGTAGAATCATAGACACATATTATTACTGCATCTAAAGCAGAGTTTGTTGTGTTGATCCATGTTGTATTGTGATCAGTCCTGACAGTGGTCATGAGCCAGTTAGTGAGATCATTGCTATAGTGTAATTTGTTTCCATGGGGATTTTATGGTCATTTCTCTCATTTTTTCGGTACCTCTTAAAATTTCCAAGTAAGTATCAGAGAGCAGTGGGCTCAGCTGTTCTTTTGCTTAATGCAGGTATGTTTGTGTAACTGCCTGCACTTCAGGGGCGGTGCTGGTGAACTGCAGCAGTGTTAAGGTCAGAGCTGAGTCTTGAGTCTCTTGTTTATGCAGGTTTTGTTTCCTTACATTTTAAAATGTCCTTTGTCACTAGTAGCTGATACATACAGTGGTGAAAGGAGGAAAGTGATCATCTTCAAATTTAAACACTAATCCCCTAGGGCTGTGGCTATGCATTAACTTTGGCAGGAAGGAGCTGCTCCTCCTCCCCACCAGGGACTCTGACAGAACCCCCTTGCTGACCTTGCTGCAGCTGCAGAAGCAGAGCTGCATCTGCTCCTGGCCATTGTGCTGTGCAGTGTGCTCATACACAGTACAGCATCAGGCTAAGTGGTGCTGTCCGTCATTTTCTTCTTATATCTGGGTATGCTTCATCCAGTTCTAACTCGTCCAGTTCCCTTTCTCTTTTCCCTTTTCATTTGTGTACATCTCAGAAGCACAAAAAGGCACACCACCATTTCAGTCAGTCAGGGGCATCACCCCAGAAATACCCAGAGCTTGTCTGAGCATTGCTGTTGTACTGTAGTGCTCTCCTGCCCCTGATAACAGGCCGGTGCTTTGGCACATACTGCTCTTACACGGTGAGTGTGAGACACACGACATGAATCTAAGGAAAGGGCATTCAGTTTAATTTATTTAGTGTTCATGTAAAAAAGCAGATCTTGGCAATTTCTAAATGTGCTGCTATCAAACTGAAAGCGGTAGATGGCTTTTTGTTGCTGTATGTAATTATTAAACTATCAACACTGCCAACAGAATAAGAAAATATTCAAATAGTTTGGACTGGCACTTTGTTGTGCTGTACAGACTGCAATCTTTCAGACATTGTGGCAATAGGAACACCAGAAATAAAATATACATCAGTACCAGCAACATAGACATGCTTTAACTCACAAACTCCCTTTAATGTCTTGTCTTTGGCAGATAACAATTAGTTCACTGACTGATTCCAGCAAATGGACTTTCAAATGTAGAAGGGATGAGTTCGCAATAGCGCAGTTTGTACAGCTGTTAAATTGATGAATCGTATTTAAGCCATGTTTTGTTCTCTTGGCCTCTAGCAGCTTCTGAATGTTCCCGGCATTCTCACATTTCCAGATGTTAAGGACTAGGCTGACTTTCACCCAGCAGAAGGCATGTAGACTGGTGTAAATGATGTAGAGTTATAAAATATGCCTTAAATGGGATTTAAGTGCTGTAAATGTCTTATGCTGTTATTTTGTCCTTTTTTTTTGGCCTGAGTATGTCCTGTTTATTTCTGCTAAACTTTAATTCGTTCCTGTACTGAGTAAAAGAAATTACAACACCCCCAAAGCTTTAATACTCTGTAAAAATGAGCAGTTGATTTGCTTAACAAAGTCATGTGTAGTGGAGTCTACTTTACCAGTACATCATTGCATCACTGCTTGCATAATACTGATCAGATATTTGGACTCTATATTTCATGGATATCTTAGCTAGGTGTAGACTGTGCCCTAGCATTCTTCACCTACTGTGCCTGCATATGAAATACTCTAGTGTTTTTCAGAGTTGATGTTTAGTGCATGTAAGTTGGCTGGATCAGCAGCCAAGACTAAACCTTACTCTCCGTGAGGAGTGAATGGGAACTCTGCCTCCAAGCTGGCAGCTTAAACCACTGCTGCAGAAAACTCAGTTTTGTGCTGAAATGGCGCGGGTGAGCTCAAGCAGTCTGGTGACATGGTTTAAGAAACCATGGGACGGTTTAAGCCACCTGACCTGTACCCAGATTGGGTCTGCTATGTGGTAAGGTATGCATGTGCCAAGTGAAACAGTGGGAGGGAAGAGATCATTGTTTCTGCTGAACTTAGAAGCTATGTGGACGAAGCAAGCATGTGTTAATGTATGTAGCTGAGATAAGACGGATCATGATTCATAAGCATGCTGTACCTGGGCTCCAGATTAGGATGCTAGCGGGATGGATAAATGCTCTGTGTTCTCTTTCCCTCTTTTTCCACTCTGAGTACTGTCATACACCTCTGTATATGGTTTTAAGATCCACAGCTCACCTTCCTGAAAGCGCAGCAACAAAATTTAAAGCTGCTATTCTATCCACCCGGAGGAAGTATCTTCTCCTTAAAGCTTCATAAAAATTGCTTTGGAGACATGAGAGGAGTATCAAAGTTTGAATGAATATGTAATTTCATGGTTTACACTCTGCTTCTATAATACAAAGCCATTATTTATTTATGGTAACACAGCATGATAGGTCAGGATCTGGCAACTGATAGCATTGCAGCTGAGAAAGCTGGTGCTGTGCACCACTCTAGGCAAGAAATCTGAGAACCTTCAAAAATGTTAGTGGTCTTATATTAGTTTTGCTCCTCTCTCAGAGTTACCTTATTACCACCCAGCTGAGTGAGCCACTTACATTGAAGAAACACTCAGGCAGCTACCAAATTTTTTGGCACTCTAGGAAATAGAGCACAGATGTCCTCTTTCTCTGTGGCAGTGCAGTGTAGGGCAGGGTTCCCACTACTGCTGTGTGGAGAACTCATAAGGATTGTAGGTCTAAATCCAGATCGCTTTGCACAGGAGTAAAAAACTTGGGAGCATTTTATTTCCCACAGGTCCACTAAAGGGACTGGGTTATGCTACTGTTGTCATCAGAAGCGGAAATACCATATGGGAATAGATAACATATGGGAATAGATTCTCTGCTCCTTTTCTGTACTGCAAAAAAAGCAGAGATTGGCACATCTTCTAGCTAATACAGCCATCTTTTTAATGCCAATTTCTTCTCTGTTTCTCATACCGATGGCCTGCTGGGGACAGAGAGTGTTAAAAAAGCACACAGTGTTCTGACTGTCCTCAGCCCTCTGGCAGCTTTTGAGCTTTTGCCAACTTCTCTTTGCCAGCTCCTGAGGCCACTCTAAACTGCAAAGGTGCTGGGGTTGTGACCAGCTTTCTGGCTGAACTTAAACTTTGCAGAGAACCAACCTCTTTCTCATGTTTGGTAAACATGAGAAATTTAAGTAGTGCATGAATGCATGAAATAGATTCTCTTGGTTATCGTGGATGCACTGCAGTGTCTCAGCTATCAGCACACCTGTCACTGGAATGCATAATACTGATTTAAATTTTTGTCTGCCCTAGGGTATTACTTACCTCATCTCTCATTGTGGGTGCCTCTATGCAGGGACTTTCCATACAGAGATACTGCGCAGGGCACCATTACACCAGTACTTCCTCAGCAGTTCTTCCCCTGCTCTCACCCTGCTTTATTTCACCTACCAGTGGACAGCCTCCAATGTAATGCAGTGGCATTGCAGCAGAGGCTCTGCAGTAACTCCTGTCAGTGCAGAAGCTTGCGGCATACTTTCATATTGTGCGCTAGCGCTGAATGTGAATGACTCCCTCTGTGATGCTGGAGTTGCAGGAATGCTGCAGTGTGATACTTGTTAGTAGGCATAAAGAAAAATGCGAGATCAGATTAGTCAAAGGAAGGATTGATCCAGACAGTCTCTTCTGTCCCCTTTGACAGCTTTAGCTAAAAATGAAAATGAAAAAAAAGGTAAATTAGGAATTGATTCTAAATGAGGAGAGTAAGAACACAGGACAAGTTCACAATGCGTATTTCTTACACTGCAACAATGCTGAGGGTTGGATCCTGATTTCTTTTTATCCTTCTCAGGGAGAAATGGTTCCACTGAGCTATTTTGGTTTTGCTCCAGACTCACTGGTGTTACTAGAGATCCTATCTCACAAAGAATTTCCTTCATTACTTGACAAGCTTTAGCAATGGTTTGTCTTTAGCATTGCCAGTTCCTGTGTCTTATGTACGTCACATCTATAGCCAATTTCCCTGGCTTTATGACCTGCCTTCAGACAGTTGGTGGAGCTTTTAACAGGGCTATGGGCCCTACTACTAGCAGCTGTGAGGACTAGCAAGGCCAACCTATTGTATACATATAAAGGGTACTTAGAAGATGTTTTGTGAGAGATGAAGGCAAGTCTTTCAGAGTCCAGTCATAGCCTTCCCTTTTCTTCTTGAGTTTCCAAAATTCAGTTCACTTCCTGATCTTTGAATAGTGCACTTTATTGTTGACGTTCTGCATCCAACAGCAGAGTCAAGGGAACTTTTAAGGGAGAATAAACCTACCCACCCAGTGGCTGATGTGGTGTTGTGCTGGAACAGGCCAGAGAAAAAGATTTCTAGCAGGAAGAAAGTGATTTCAGTGCTGTCAGGGGAGGGAGTATATTATTTCCTGATTAAATGTATCTGCTGAGTGACAGAAGGGAAAAGGAAAAGATTATTTCAGGCTTGTCTGGCAGATGCTTACCTTAACAACATCACGAACATTGGTGTTAGATATGCTGCTGATGGCAAGCAGTAGCAGGTGCAAATTAATGCTCACAATTTTCCCATGTGGTAGGCAAGTGTATTTCTTCATTTTGCCAAGGAGAAAGCAAAGCTTCAACGGCATAATCAAAATTTCAGTGCAAACAGGAGATAAACAAAGAAGTTATGTGGAGACTCTTGGGTCTCTCATTTTTTCCTTTTCACCTTTCACACTGACCTCTTTACAGCTTCTGTGGTAACAGTGGTGCCACTGTGCTCCTCTGTTTTGAAAGGGAAGGCTCTTCTGCTGATGAGCTCCAGCTGGCATTGTGGACTGTCCCCGTAGCCGTTCCAGCTGAAGAAGAGAAATTTACTAACGAAATGTAAATGGGCATTACTGTATCTTAAAAGTATATTAAGTTGTGATCCTGTTTCCGTTTTACAACTGAAGTGGCTTGTTCTACATTGTCATGCCATGTCCTGTTGAGAGTCTCTAT
Organism: Pluvialis apricaria; assembly: GCA_017639485.1. Taxonomy (NCBI): domain Eukaryota; kingdom Metazoa; phylum Chordata; class Aves; order Charadriiformes; family Charadriidae; genus Pluvialis; species Pluvialis apricaria. The sequence continues at coordinate 37,233,614 of CM030044.1, forward strand.
TTTGCGTAAGGTGTTTACAATGCCTGGGAGTAGGTGGTAACCTTTCCTGTCTTATGTTATCTTTTGTGTTTAATGAAAGTGTGGATTTTGCTCAGTTTCTCTAACAAATGAGTGCAGTGTAAGGCTAATCAGACACTTCTGGCTTCTGGTGAGATTTATCACATCTGTTGGGTTTCCTGAAGCTTTCCAAGACTAATGATATTGGCTTGTAAATCAGGACATCCCTCATCTATATGGCTGTTCTAGAAATGCTTGAGCAAGATCACTCTACCTCGGTTGAAATCAGATGTTAATTTCCTTTCCAGTTCAGGATAAGGTGCTGTGAACCAACACTGATATGTTCTAAAGCCTCTTAATGTTTCTGAAGATAAGCTATCTCCAGATTAATCTGGAAAAGGTCCGTCTTTTCTTTTATATTCTGATGTCAATTGGAGAAGGAGAAGTCTAAAAGGCAGCTATTTTACGTATGCTTTTGAGGTGTTTTTTTTTTTTCGTCCCTATTCTAATTTATCTGAAATCAGCAAAAAGTCCCTTCTCTTGCTTACTGTGATTGCTGGGAGCGTGATTTGCCACAAGGAAGTATGCTTCATTATCTGCAGAGAACCAGGGCCGTGACCATAAATTTGAATTGCATATGTCACAGGTTTTCTGTGGTAACAAATTCTGATACCATAAATGCCAAATTGTGCAGGATCGAACAGACAGGAAAATCAGCCTGCAAGTGGCAGTTTTGTCTTACTGTAGCATGTGAAGTGACAGAGAGAATAAAATAAAAAAAAATCTTGATTAGAGACTGTGCTTTTTATAGATGTTCTTTTTCAAATGTTTTATTCTTCTGAAAAGCCCACAGTGTTGGCAAACCTTCACCATGCGTACACAGACTTCTTCCCATTAAAATTACAGACTTCTTCCCATTAACATGTGTATTTCTCCCTACTTTCTTTTGCAAGTCAGCTATGTCTTCCTTGTGTTTGCAGAGCTAACAAAGCATCACAGCATTTTAGAGCCTGTTTGAAAATCTTTAACAAATGTGAAGATTCTTCTGTCACTGTGCTTCCAGGACTTGAACCCTTACAGTGACAGGCAAAAGTCCAAAAGGATAAAACTGCAAGGAAGAACTATAGAAACCTGTGGAACGGACACTAAGCAATCATGAATGAGAAATCAGCAGGGTGATTTGCATTTAGTAAGCATGAGCTACAGAGAGCATTATTTTTCTCCATCATGACTTTGTAAGCTCCATTCATTACTGTTTCCTGTAGCTTTCATATTAATAAAATGTTTGTTCCTACCACCCCGTCCACTGTGTGGCGATTTGATAGGACTGTAGTGTCAACAGCCTTCCTTTTAGGGATGGAGAAGTTATGCCATGGAAACTGAACTATGTGGTAGATAAGAAACATTGTGGAAGCACAGTCTCCCAAATATATGAATGGTAAAAGCGGTCCAGGATGGTGGTAACGGTAAAAGGTATCATAGAATCACGGCATAGTTAGATTTGGAAGGGACCTTAAAGATCATCTGGTTCCTACCCCCCTGCCATGGGCCGGGACACCTCCCACTAGACCAGGTTGCTCAAAGCCCCATCCAGCCTGGCCTTGAACACTTCCGGGGGTGAGGCATCCACAGCTTCCCTGGGCAACCTGTTCCGATATCTCACCACCCTCATAGTGAAAAGTTTCTTCCTGATACCTGACTTAAATCTGCCCTCTTCGAGTTTGAAGCCATTACCGCTTGTCCATCACCACATGCCCTTCTAAAAAGTCCCTCTCCAGCTTTCTTGTAGGCCCCCTTCAGATACTGGAAGGCTGCTATAAAGTCTCCCCAGAGCCATCTCTTCTCCAGGCTGAACAACGCCAGCTCTCTCAGCCTGTCTTCATAGGAGATGTGCTCCAGCCCTCTGATCATCTTTGTGGCCCTCCTCTGGATGTGCTTTTATCAGTGACATATTTATAGAATTTTTTATTGTTGTCCTTGATGGCCCTGGCCACATTTAATTCTGTCTGGGCTTTAGCTTGCCTAACCTGATCCCTGGTGGCTCAGTCAATTTCTTTGGATTCCTCCCAGGCTACCTGTCCTTGCATCCACCCTCTGTAGGCTTCCTTTTTGCTTTTCAGCATGTCCAGGAGCTCCTTGTTCAACCCGGCAGGCCTCCTGGCTTTTTTGCCTGACTTCATTTTTTGGATGCATGGCTCCTGAGTTTGGAGGAGGCAATCCTTGAATACTAACCAGCTTCCTTCGGCTGCTTTCCCCTCCAGTGCTTTATCCCATGGCACCCTATCTGGCACCCTACCAATCAGATCGCTCAAGAGTCCAAAGTCTGCTCTCCTGAAGTCCAGGGTGGCGAGCTTGCTGCCCACCCCTTTCACTGCTGTAAGGATCTTGAACTCTGCCATTTCATGGTCACTGCAGCCAAGGCTGCCGTTGAGCTTGACATTCCCCACTAGCCTCTGCTTGTTGGTAAGGACAAGGTCAAGCATAGCTCCTCTCCTTGTTGGCTCCTCTGCCACTTGGAGAAGGAAGTTGTCATCAGTGCATTCCAAGAACTTCCTGAGTTGCTTGTGCCCTGCTATGTTGTCCCTGCAGTAGGTATCGGGGTGGTTGAAGTCCCCCATGAGGACCAGGGCCTGTGAACGTGAGGGTGCTCATATCTGTGCATAGAGGGCCTCATTCTCTCAGTCATCCTGGTCAGGTGGCCTGCAGCAGACCCCCACTATGTCACCTGCCCCTGCCCTCCCTTTAATCCTAACTCATAAGCTCTCTGTCAGCTCTTCATCCATTCCCAGGGGGAGTTCCATGCACTCCAGCTGGGCATTGACATAGAGGGCAACACCCCCTCCTCGTCTCCCCTGGCTGTCCTTCCTAAAAAGCCTGTATCCTTCCATTCCACCATTCCAGTCATTGGAGCAATCCCACCATGTCTCTGTGATGCCAATGAGATCATAGCCCTGAAGGCGTGCGCAGGTCTCTAACTCCCTTTTTATTGCCCATGCTACATGCATTTGCATAGAGGCATTTAAGTTGGGTCCCTGTTGAAGCTGGCTTGCTGACTGGAGTGGCTGCAGTTCCTTTGTGTGGCTTTGGAGGTGGCATTCCTTTGAGGTGTTTTACCCATGTTTCCCTGTTGGCTCCCATTACCTCAGAAGTTGCTGGCTCATCTCCGTAAGACTTCGAGTGTGCTGCAGTGTACCCAGGACACCTTGGAGAAGCAGACTGAGGGTCCTCGCTAGCAACCCATCCCTCAAACTTTGGTGTGCCGTCCCTTGGCCTGTCATGGGCAAGCCTGATAATACCACCTTTCCCCATCAAGTCTAGTTTAAAGCTCTGTCAGTGAGCCCCGCTAGCTTGTGAGTAAAGACCCTCTTCCCTCTTTGAGAAAGATGACCCCCATCTGATGCCAGCAGGCCTGGTGCCGTGTAGGCCATCCCATTCTCAAAACCCCAAAATTGTGGCAGTGACACCAACCATGGAGCTGTGTATTAACAGATTGAGTGTATCTGTTTCTTCCAGTGTCACTTCCAACTGGAAGGAGAGAAGAAAAAATAACCTGCACCCCCGATTCCCTTACTAACCATCGCAAAGCCCTGAAGTCTCTTTTAATCACACTTGGACTACGTATTGTGACTCCATTGCCAGCCGCGTGGAAGAGCAGCAGTGGGTAACAGTCTGAGGGCTGTACCAGGCTAGGAAGTTTCCTAGTGATGTCCCTAACCCAGGCCCCAGGGAGACTTCCCTAAGAGGAGGGCCTGCTGGGCATATTGGACCTTCGGTTCCTTTCAGAAGAGAGTCACCTGCAACTACAGCCAGTCTTTTCTTCCTCATGAAGATGGTAGTTATATGGGGTGTAGGCCTTTCCAGTCCTGGCAACTCCTCTGGTGCAGTTGGACCATCATCCACATCACCCGTGGGCTGGCCTACCGTGCCCAGCGCCTCATACCTATTGTACAGAGGTGGGCAAGGAGGGGGCTTGCTTGCCGCCCATGGCATGGACATGCCTCCATTCACAGCTTTCCAGTAAGCCACCACCTTCAGCCTGGCTTGGGGAGGATACGGGGTCCCTTTGATCTTGGTTGGTTTTTTTTTCTGGTGACTGTCCCTGTTCCTCTCTTAGGGAGGTCAGAGCATGATTCCACCAGTCTATTTCTTTCCTGCACTCTTTGATGCTCCTTAGGTTTTCTACTTCCTCTCTTAGCTCTGCCACCAGGCTGGGGAGATCATCCACCTGGTCACACCTCACACAGCTGTCTTCCCTACCATCCATTAGCAGTGTAAGGATGTGGCACTCCCTCCAGCCTGAGACCTGGGTGGCTGCGTGTTAACATGGGAGCTCTGTTTGTGTTGCTACATCTGCTCTGGCAAGCGCAGAGGACGTAGTTTTCTGCCAGGTGGAGACCATAGCTAAGCTCCCTCTCACCAGTTTGAACTCACCTCTTGAGCTGGCAGAGACCTTACTGTGTGCTTTGAGTGAAAATGTTGCTGTGCTTCATATTTGGAGCTGTGAATGCAAGAGACTTACTTTTTCAGTCTTACTGTGGTGTGTCTGCTTTGCAAACAGTGCATTCAATTTGCATCATGGGCAAAGGCAGTGTATTGTGGTGGTAATCTATTCAAAGCTGGTTTTCTACTACTGTATAGAAGCAAAGCTGCCTTCTATTTATGCTGCCAAACTAGTATTTCATTAAATTAATAGAGCTGCAGACTCAGGTGACTACTATTTTAGTTTAATGCTGATCTTGCTGCATTTTCAAGTTTGGGCAGTGGCATATCATACTGTGCAAGGCTTTCTGGTAGGAGTTGTTTGACCTGTGAATTGTTCAGAAGGCACTCTAGTACGATGCAGTGTCATAGTACTGAAGAACATAATTCTCATGGAATAGCTACCTAATGCACATTTGATTTACATTAATATCTTGTGAGTAGTGGGAGATGACAGCGTCAGATTCTTATCATCATTAGTTAGAAGACTGCTCTGTGGGATATTGTACAAGTGATCATCAGTGTATTCTGTAAAGGCAGATGGAATTTTCAGCGTATTCATAGTGACTGCACAAGCATTTTTTTTGTCCTCCGCAACATGCTGCATCATGACACAACAATTCAAAAAAAGGTTAATTGCACAACTATATGAAAAATGGAACAAATGGCTCCATAACTAAAACCTAACAAGTTTTGTTGTTTCACATGAAATCCATCTACTAAACCACGCTCCTGTCACTATGGCTTATATTGCAGATCCTGTCAGCATTTACCAAAAAACTGCCTTTTTAGTATTATCTGACAGGGGAAAAAAAAAGTTTATTTTTTTCTCCTAAGTGTAGGATTCATGCCACTTTTGTTGTCCCTACTGAAACCATACTGACCATCAGATCTTAAGTTAATATTCTGCCTGAGTAGAAATGGGATCTTTATAAAATTGGAATTTGCTCTGAGGCACATAGCACTTGTTTTCAGTCATATAAAATATGGTGATCCTGACTGTAAAACATGACATTGTTAGGTGTAGAAAAGGTCTGTATATTTTTCATGCACAAAAATGTTTTCCTGACATTTTTTACCCCCACCCAGAATATGTTTGCATATTGAGTCTGTCCTTTTTCATGAAAAATATGTTGATATTTTAATGATAATTTTACTGTAAAGGCTTTTTGGAGGCAAGATGGAATAGGTAATGAACATTAGAAAGAGAAGGCACAATCACAAAATAACTAAATAATGTTGGCTGTGGTATCAGATTAGGTCTTGATTTTTCCATATGACCGGACTAGCAGGAGATGTAGTATTACTGTTTTTAAAGACAACTTAAAGGGCCTGATTTTCATTCTGTTGTAAAGCAAGAACCAAAATGTTGAAACCTCGACTCAAATGACATGGCAAGGGAGACTTTTGTTTTCTGACTAGCTGTAGCTTTTAGCTGGCGATGTTTCTAACTGCTTCTGAATCCTTAGCAGTAGAGCAGATCCTCAGCTGATACAAACTGGCATAGCTTCATGACCTGTGATAATCAAATCTGACAATCTTAGAGAATGGTGGAGCGGTAGCCTTAATGAAATGCTTTAACAGTTGATTTGGAGGACAGATATAAACGGGCTGAAGAATATCTCTAAATTTAGTCAGTACAGTGATGACATAGATGTAGGCTCTGTTGCAAAAGCTTAGCCTGCCTTTCTCAGGCCCACTGCTGTCACCTGACCTCTTTAGATTATGGGCTTCCAAAGGGGGCTTAAAATCCTCTTCTGAGTAGATTTCTCCCTTCTGCCTTAGGGGGCAAGGACTTTTGAGGGCTTAATTTTTTATTTTTTTTATTTCTTAAATTTAAATCCTTAATTTGAGTTCTCATCTCTGACTGCTGAGTGGCTGTGGCGTTCAAGAAAAAAAAACAGTAGTTAAATTTTCAAGTGGGATTTTGGTTCAGCTGCTCTTTTCCTGTGGTTTGTCAGTGCTTTTCCAATCCAGATTTTTGTCTGGATAATGGAGGCGAAGGTACTTCCTTGAGGACCTATGATGTAACCACCTGAAAGAAGAGTCACCCAGCTCCAGAAGGGCTGAAGACTTCACAGCTCGCATCTCTCCTTTGACTCACCTCTGTTGTCTGTAACACTACTTTACCCAGAGCTTTACAAATGTATTTTCTACTTAGTACATAGTTTTGTTAGTCACCTTAAATGAGTGACTCATGATGGTGAATTGACAGTGACCAAAAATGGAAAGCATGTTTAGAAGAGAGGGATGGCCTGCCTTTTAGACTTAGCAGTGGCCACTCTAGCAGACTCCAGAGCTGCGCTATTAAAAGCGTCATACATTCCTCTGCTACAGTAATGATGAATACGAAGGGAAGGAGCAATGGCTATGGTTTGTAGATGCGAGATGGGATCTTTAGGGCATCTGTGGGAATGATAAGCCCTGTCTTTGCAAATCCTCATCAACTATGAAAATATCTCAAAGTGATGAAAAGTAAAGCTACAACTGAAAAAGGCTGGAATATTAATTACCTTTGGGTACTTTGAACTTCAGTTATTCAAAATCTTTTGAATATTTAAGTACTAGTATATTTGCATACTGTTGTTTTCAAGGACCTGAAATCTTTGTGGCAGAAAGCTCCTGTGCAGATTTTGCTGTATCATCTGCAGTAGGAGGTCCATTTGCAGAAGATTAATTCATGGATTGGTGAAGAAAGCTCCTGGTCTTTTAGGCTTCCTTTGTTACCATTTTCCACAGAGACTGCAAATGAATAGCACCTTTTAGGATATTGCATCTGTCCCTCATCCACTGCAGTATTGCTCCTAACAGCACAAGTTCGGTGATACAGACCACACAAACTCATCTGCATTCAGATTAATGATAAGAGAGTGTCTGCATGGATTTGCACATCTCTTCTGTATAGGAAAGAAGAGATAAGTTCTTTGTTTTTTTCAGGATGTTTCATAATATTGATGTCTCATTAATGCACCATTTTGGGTACTAATTTGCAACAAGCTGACAGAAAACAAACAGAGCTAATAGGCATTTCCTATTGCACAGATAATTATAGCTTGCATCAGTAAGTGCTTGGCCATGCTGTACTTGTAGCTTTGTTGGAGTGAACTGGAGTGAATTTGAAATTAATCAAATGTCTGGGTTTTATTACTGGCATTTGAGTAATTGACTGTGGGTCTTCCTCCTCTTCATACTAAAAGAAAGCTATAGAAGAGTTAACAAGGTGGTTGAAACCAAGAGGAAAAAGTGTAATTTTTGTTTCATTTCTCCTAGTTTATTGCAGGAGTCATTTCACTGAAATCAGTAGTTACACTTAGTTAAAACAAGTGATTCAGAGGCACCTAGGAAAGTTTGTAAAGTTAAATGGTGTTCAGAACAAAGAGCTAAAAATGGATTGAAAACAGAAAGTCATATGTCTGATGAATTTCTTACGACAAATACCAACCCAGTGAAAGATTAGTACGTTCACTGGATCGTATGCATCTGACTCAGTTGTGGAATTACACCACTAAAAAACTTTGTGACTGACAATGCAATTGCTAAAATCCATTTTGAATGGTGCTGCATAGCAGATACCATTCAAATCTGTTACTGTCACTTTTACTGACAGTAAAGGGAAACTCAGTTCAATGTCTTCCACTGAATCAGGGAAATGAAACAGTAGCACTAAATCATTTTCCAACTAGTTTTCAGATGAAATATTTTATAAAAAAATGGAGTATTTGCTAAAGACGCGACACCAAAGTTCCCTTTCATTCTTTCTAATAGATCTGTCAACTGGGTATTTTATACATCACTCATGTGAACCTCAGGCTTTTGCACGGTGCGAATGTAGAGATTTTTGTATGTATCTATCAGTTTCATTTATAAACTTGGCTTTTAATGGTGAAAGTCTACTTGTGGTTTGAGTCAGTGTGTTTCTGAGAGTTCTCAGGCGTGGGTGCCTGTTACCTTGTGGGTGGCTAGAGTCAGGCCTTGGGAGCTTGTTTTCGCTCTGTGCTTGGGCATGATTATTAGCCTTGGTGTTGCATTGATACACACTGGACAAAGCAGCTGGGGCCATTTTTCAGCTCTGATGAGAAATTTTTTAGTGCCTTTAGTTCCCCAGTTCATTCTATCAAGTCACCTTTTTCATCAGCACACATGACCATGGATATTTCTGTCTGCTGAATACAGATCTGTCATTGTTGATTAATTGCTTGATAGGTTCCAAGATACAGACATTCATTTGACAGAGAAATAGAGGTGTGATCTTGCAAAGACGTGATAGTATGTACTTCTGATACCAGCAGAAGATTGGGTCTCTGAGTCTTAAGTGGTAATATGTTATTTTTTTAACTTAAGTGTGCTTGAAATAAGTTGTTCAGAAAGAATAATATGTCTGACTGTTGTACCAACTTACAGAAAATAAAAACATTTCCTCAGGAGAACATGGTGGCTATGTTTTTCAGTTATTGCTGAATCTGTTTGTTGTTCTTTTTTTAACTGCAGAAAGTGAGTGAAAAAGTAGGAGGTGCAGAAGGAACCAAGCTAGATGATGACTTCAAAGAAATGGAAAGGGTAAGTCTAAATACAGATGCATTTATTCATTATTACCATTCAGTTTTACTTTCTAGGACAGGAATTTCAAAGCTTTTGTCCCTGAATCACTCAAAAATTTTGAAATACTTGACTTTTATTCAGCATGACTGAACTTTCCATTTCTTATTTCTTTTTGTTTTCTAACCAAGGCATACGTAATATATGGCACTCTTTATAATGCCAATAGTTCATTCAGAGATTGAGGCTGATGTCAGCTACAAATTGGTTTCAGTTAAAGCCTTGTAGAGGATCTCTCCAAACAGAGAGTCCATCTAGAAGATGGTCATTTCACTGGCAAAGGGTGCCTGTAATTCTCAGCTCCCTGAGCATCACTCGAGAAGCAAGAGCTGTCTGCTGAAGAAGGTTGACAGTGCCACTGGGATATTCATACATAGGTTCAGAGATCCTGATAGGCAGCCTGCACTGGCAAAGTGCCTTGGGTAGATGAGTAGATGGGGCTAACCCCCCAGCATACTGCTTGGTGAGGCTGGCAGTGGTAATACTGAATGTTTCTATGGAGGGCGAGAAAAAAAAACCAAGCCACAGCTGTATGTGGCAGTGATAATATTTCATTTGAAAGGATCAGTAGGGGCAGGTTTTTTTCTGGCTTTGACTTTGAAAGGTACTATTGAATCATGTAACACAAGCTACTGCTAGGTTATTTGTAGGGTACATATCTGATATATAACTCTGATCAACAGAAACAAGCTATTTATCTGTACATTTGTATAGTGAGATGGGGAAAAAACCTTGGATGGAAAATAAAGGAGAAGGGCATATCCTTTTTACTTCTTACAGCATAAGTGCTGCAGAGTTGGTTTCTCCCCTTCCCCCCAGCTTCCCTTTGAATGTGTCACAAGTATAGGCACTGCTGTCAAAACTGGAAGATGTTAACGAAGATTCAGAAAAATGATGCAAGGTTTAGAGTGGAAAACAGGACATTGCAACAGCCAGGGGTGAGTCCCATGTGCTCGTGGGCGGCATGGGTTGGCAGCCCAGGAGATAAGAGCACTGAAAGTTGAGAAGAGAATGGAGTAAACTCATTGGTTGCCTCCACGCTCCCCACCTGGCCCTGTGTCCCTTGCCAGCTTTTCTGCAGGCAGTGGCCATGCTCCTTCTGCCTATCCCCGACCTTCTGTTCCCTCGCCCCCACTCCCTCTGCAGCCTTCTAGCCATTTCTGGGCTCCCTACCAGGCAGCTTAGCTACTTATTCACCCAGTGCTGGCAGACCTTTTCTACTTCTTTGTGTAAAGCATAGAGCAAGACCTGGCAGATGGCAATGGCAACAGGAAACAAAATATGTCAGTCACAGCGTGCTGCAACCAACCTATCTCAGGTGTTCTTTTTTAAAATAGGAACTTGCCATTATAGTAAGGGAGTTCACCCTGTGAGACACAAGCTACCCTGCAGAGAAATGCAATGTGTCTTCATAAATGCAGAGTACAGGACAGGATACAGGGATCCCCAAATCTGCCAAAGCAGCATTTTTTAATTTGAGGCCTGATTCTGAGAAGGAGAGTACTTGCATACTTCGCTATATGCAGCTTAGGAAGCTGATGCAGTGTACTTCTTAAGAAAGCAAGAATTCCTATTACAGGAGAAGAAATTAATGCTATTCAGTTTTAAGTATTTTGAATTCCTAAATATAAAATAATTCTTCATTGAGTTGGTGAGGGGAAATAAATGGTCAGTGTGTCCATGCTGATAGGTTTCTTGAAATTGAAAATTGAATGATACCAAGTCTTCCTTACCCCGGTTTTTCCAGACCTTGCTCTGAAAGAGGTAGACAGCCCATTTTATCACTGGTGGTTGGTTTTGACTGACATCTGCTTTCCCCTCATTTTGCCACTTATTAGGGGATCAAAGATGGCTAATTATTCAAATAGTTTTCATTGACTGTTCTGTCAAAAAATTTTCCCAATTGTGGACATTTCTTAGGGTGATGTAAAGTAACAGCACGGTGCAATGAATTGCATCTAATTCCAAACACATCCTGAGGTACTCTGTACTAATGGCCTCACTTGAGAATGGATCTGCTTCAAACTGAAATGCTGGACTCGTGCTTTGGTAGGTTTGCAGGTAATATCACGATTCTGGTACCAGGGATGTTCTCAAGGACTCAAAAATAAAATTATAAGAACAGTTAAAAGAATTTGTAAGAAAAAAAGAAGAGAGAAAAACATCTTCCTTTTGTCTAACATCTTTATTTCATGTTTCTTTTTGTTTAACTCTCTGTCCTTTAGAAAGTGGATGTTACCAGCAGGGCAGTAATGGAAATAATGGCAAAGACGATAGAGTACCTTCAGCCCAATCCAGGTAATGTAATTTCACAGTCTCACGGTACTTGCAGCAGTTTTTGAAAATACTCTTTCTCACCGACATAGAGTCTGACAGATCATCCTCACTGGTGCAGTGAAGATTAGCACAAAATTGGTGAAGTTACTGTGAAGTAAAAGACAGAGATGAGTACAGACTTCTGCGTTAGGCTGACAGGAAGAATGGAGATTGGCTTTGGGAGGCTTGTTTTCCTTTTGTGTGCTCTTGCTTTAGGTAAGGGGGCAGCATATGCCCAAAATCCGGGTGTATTTACTTGCAGGCATCTGAATGTCAGCACTGTGAGCATGGGGGCTCCCTGAGAGCTGGAGATGGCTGTGGAGTCCCCAGGGGCAGAAGCCAGGGCCCATCCCACTGCTCCAGCCAGGAGCAGAGCAGCCGGGGGGGGGGGGGGGGGGGGGGGGCACTGGGGCAGCAGCAGCCCTGGGCTTCAGGCACCTCTCTGGGTATGGGGATCAGGATCAGGCACGGTGAGGGTGTCTGCGTGGGACATCTCTTTCTTCTACAGTCCCAGTCATTCACCTTGGATAAGGGAGAAAGACCAGGCAGTCCTTGCAGATCATGGGAAGAAAGACTAAGTTCTGAAGCAACTTCCTCCAGGCCACAGGAAGAGATGTAACAACACCTTTCACCTGGTCCTCTAGCAATCTTCCATCCTCATTAGAGTTACTGCAAAAGAGAGGGTGCAGGAGAGCTGAACTGGGGAAAAGGGCAGATGAACATACACGGTTAGACATGACTAAATTGAACCTTCAAAATAGAAATAAATGATTGGTTTCCATGGAGAGATGAAAGAAAGGTTTTGTGATTGAGCTGATGGAGAGCTGCACGCTCCTCTCTTGCCAAAGGATCCTCACAAGGAGGGGTGATGTGGAGCTGTTATAATCAAGTAAGCCATTAGATTCAAGAACTTGAAGATTTCCACAGTGATCTAGGAACACAAGGGGTTTGATAGTGGTGTAAGTCAGTGCCAGCTTCACCGATGGGGTCAATGGAGTTATCCTTGTGCAAAATTAGCATGAAGGTAAAATGAGGCCCGCTACCTGCCATAAGTATCTTAGAGTTTCATGGGAGTACAGACCAAATTCACTCATTCACTGTAAGGATTTTTTTTCCTAATAGCTGGAAACAAATTTGAACCAGTGCTAAGTATTTTAACTCCAGTGTGGTAGGATGAAGGACTGTTACTGGTATAGCTTAATTGGTGATATTTTTATGTTAGAACACAGAGGAAAGGACGATAATGTGATGATACTGGCACTGGATTGAGAAAAGGAGGAATAATATTTATAAGTTTAAGAACTCCTAGGGAGAAAATGATGATGACTAGAACAGTTTCTATGTCAACAGTTGAAATGCTGTTTATGACTTCAGTCCACAGCTTCATTGCTCACTGTCAACAAGCACTCTGCAGGAAAAGCAATAGGATTGACAAACATGATGAGGCTAGTGATAAAATTGTTAACTACTGTCAAGCTGCTGTTGTGCGACATCGTATAGACTGAGTAATAAGCTTTGGCTGTTTAGTGCTTCTCTGGCTGCCTTCCTGACACATCTGAGTGATTATGATTGCTGGGAATCATGGAGAAGGCTCACAGCAACGTCAGAGAGCAAAATTTCTGGAAGTGTCTAAGGGTGTGATTTCAAGCATCTCAGGCTGATGCAAGTTTGCAGTGCTGCAGGAAAGAGCAGTTTGCATACTGTAGCCACACATCCCTTCATCAGCTTGTGGCATGTGGAAGTAGGATCAGAAGATTAAAATTGTAATAAGCAGGAGGAAGATTCACTTTCTTGCATACCAAATGAGATCATGTTATTCATTCCACAGCTGGGCAATGGTAGCAGAGGGAGTAAGACGAAACGAGGACTGACCCTTTGCAGCTCTCACCTGATCTTAGATTGTTTTATGCCAATTGAAAAGGGGCTCCCTATAGTGAGAAGGATTGCAGGGAAAGTTACCTCTTTTTTCAATAAAATAGAAAATTTCCTCTTTAAAATTCTCCCTACAACTATATTGCTATTTACCTGGGGCACTAAAAATGCAGATTTTCAGTATTTTCTGTTTGCTTTCTCATTTTCATAAAAAATTGAAACATTACATTGGGAAGAGAGGGGAAACTTAACAAAAGAACTCCATCTTTAACAGCAATATTTAACAGAAGATTTTCTTGAAAAGTTTACTTGGGTTTGGTAGGGAGAAGAAGGTTTGGGATGTAGCACACATTCCTTGATAAGTAAGATGTGCCCTGAAAACATCAATATGCTTGGTTAACAGTATTGTAGTGCTAGAGATCAGTTGGCTTTATGGTGTCTTGAAGGATCAATAAATGAAGTATGCAGCATTGTCTAACTTCACTAAACAGTTAATTAACTAATGCTGGATGGAAAAAGGGGAAGGAGAGGGGAAGGGGAGGGGAGGGAAGGAAAGGGGAGGGAAGGGGAGGGAAGGCAAGGCAAGGGAAGGGAAGGGAAGGGAAGGGAAGGGAAGGGAAGGGAAGGGAAGGGAAGGGAAGGGAAGGGAAGGGAAGGGAAGGGAAGGGAAGGGAAGGGAAGGGAAGGGAAGGGAAGGGAAGGGAAGGGAAGGGAAGGGAAAAGGATATTAAAGACAAAGGTGATGTTGGCTGACAAAGGGCTGAGGATAGTGCGAATGTAGACTTCTGCCAATTACCCAAAAAACTGAAGGACAGCTGAAAATAACTAAAATTGAGCATGATGAAGGCTCAAAGACTTTTCCATGCAGATGTACATGACCATAATTTCAAGAAAAAGAGAGGTGGGATGAACAAGATTGAAAGTACAAAGAATGAGTAATTGAACCCACTGCTGAAGTTTCTTTCAAACTCTTTTGGTACTATTCTTATGATTCGCCATGGGTCTGTTAACACTTAATATTAAGGTGGATCATTAGTGACACCATGAAAGTCAATGTAAAGGAGAGGGAGTGCAAGTGGGAAAAGAATCAAGCATTTAGATCACTTCCATGTCGTTTTTTTTCTCTTCAGTCAGGTTGAAACATAACTTAGAGAAGAAAGCAGGTGGCTCTAGCACAATAAAGTAATAGAAACGAAAGGGCTCAGGATGGGATTTTGAGATTGACTGAGCACAAACTTACCTCTGCTCCCATGGAAGTTACTGGAATCAACTTTAAAAGAAGAAAAGTGGAATAATACCACTGGTGGATGTATTCTAAGATTTCCTACTAAATCAGGATTCTAATATAATCATTATTAAATTATTAGATGAATCATTGAAGCATGAATTTTTCGTTCTTATCTTTCTTCTCTTTATCATTTATTTCTTGCCCTTCCCTTATTGTCCTTTGACCTCTTTCATTCTTTCCTGTGCCTTTTGCTTTCTACGCTTAATTGCCTGTCCAGAGTATAGCCACTTCAATTTTTTATATTCCCTCTTACTTTTTTTCTTTTATTTCTGAAAATACTTCCATTTGTTCCTGTTTTAATTCAGCCTGTTGCCTCCATTCCCCTGACTGATCTTGTTTGTGTCTTAGTTGCTTTTGTGCTTCTGTATTTTCCCATTGCCACCATCATTTCGATGCCATTTTTAAAGGCCAGGCACTTCATTAAAATTCAGTTTCTTATACTGAACAGTCAGCCAGTCTGCTGACTGTAGTTTTGTAGTGGGCAGAAACAGAAGGCATCAAGAAATTCAGATGCTGAAAAGCCTAATCTGGCGGCAGTCAAGCGTAGTGAGAAAGCTTACAAAACCATAATTACTTTATGTTAAAAATATGTTATCCTTTCATAGCTGCTTGTCAGGCAAAATAATTACTATGACACTTGCCTGATTTTCCTGTGTCTGTTTCTGTGTCTATATCTCTGCATACATTTGTGTGCCACAAGGTGAAACATATTCAGCAACCAGAACCATCTCTTGGTACACACTTTCAACAATAAATTAAGAGCAAAACACTTGTTGACTCCAGTCTGCTAATGTTTTGTTTTGTTGCAGAAATGTGTGCAAGGTTGAGTTTTGACCAATGAAATCAGTACACAGTGTAAGCTTCTAATGTTTTGTAAACAGAAATACTAAGTTATAAGAGCAACTAACAAAGTCAAGCCTTTGCAAGGAGGAAGGTAGAGGCACTCCTAGCTGTCCTTCTGTAGCACACACAATAATGTAGGTAGAAGCACCCACTGAGTCAGCTTTGCTGGCAATAGGATTTAACTGGCAAAATTTGAAGTCAAGTGCCACTAAATAGTTCCCTCTCTGCAGGCCATTCACATTCTGTAGTTGCAAAAATTCACTAAGGCACATCATCAAACAAATTAGTAATTTTATGTTTGTTTTCTTTGTTTTCATCAAGTGTGATAATTATGTGCTTTCTTCTAATCTACAGTTGTGTATCTAAAATAAAATACAAACTAAATAGCATCCTGGCCGGTGTTAGAAATAGTGTGACCAGCAGGACTAGGGTCTAGAACACAAGCCTTATGAGGAGCAGCTGAGGAAACTGAGGTTGTTTAGCCTGGAGAAAAGGAGGCTGAGGAGAACTACCTGAAAGGAGGTTGTAGCAAGGTGAGGGTAGGTCTCTTCTCCCAAGTAGCAAGTGATAGGACAAGAGGAAGTGGCCTCAAGTTGTTCCAGGGGAGGTTTAGATTGCCTATTAGGAAAAATTTCTTCACCAAGAGGGTTGTCAAGCATTGGAACAGGCTGCCCAGGGAAGGGGTTGAGTCACCATCCCTGGAGGTTTTTAAAAGATGTGTAGATGTGGTGCTTAGAGGCGTGGTTTCTTGGTGGACTTGGAAGTGTTGGGTTTACAGTGGGACTCGATGATCTGAAGGGTCTTTTCCAACCTAAATGATCCTATGGTTCTATAAATTCTATGACTCTATGATTCTATAAAGTACAGTTGAAAATAATATTGAAGTAGGAGTTTCCCCAAATCCCCATAAAAATCAACAAGTGTTTCAAAGGTTTTTGGACATCATGTTTGGGGACGTAGGTTTTATTTAATATTCTACAACAGAAAAGCTTTCAAACATTTAAAAAATGTGACGTACCACAGTTTAATCTTGAGGGTACCTAGTCTGGACTTTTCCTTGAGAGGAAGTCCGGCTCAATCTGCTGTCCATCTGGTGCCTGAGGATTTTAAGACGAAGAATTCAGGCATAGCTTAGAGATTGTTCTACCTGAGTGTTATCATGTGTCAAACATGCTATCTTAGGAGTGTTCCTGGGCTTTCTTCTGTCCAAGTCGTTTCAAGGGAAGCTTCAACTTAAAGTTCAGGACAAAGCCTCCTCTCTCGCCTACCAGCAGAAGAAAAAAGTCAGTGATCAACAACATTTTATTCCTTTGCTCTAAAAATAATTGATGAAAAACAGGACTTAGTCCTAAAATTAGATAACACCCTTTAAACACATTGTAGGTAGCTTAGATAAATGTAAAGAGTGCATTCCTGTCTGTGCAGTCAAACTATTGCACGTTTGTAACCTCTGTCACTTGCGTCCTTCAGCTTCCAGAGCTAAACTCAGCATGATCAACACTATGTCAAAAATTCGAGGCCAGGAAAAGGGACCAGGTTACCCTCAGGCTGAAGCCTTGCTGGCAGATGCAATGCTGAAATTTGGCCGAGAACTTGGAGAAGAATGCAACTTTGGTAACTTCATTGCTTCTCTTTCCTTTATAAAGCAATAAATATGGTAGTAAAATTTAATATAACTTTCATTATTAAAGTGTTGCACTGTTATAAAGGGAGAACTTCTGCAAGAAACATCAGAGTTCTGCTTCATCAGACTTCTCCTTTAAGGTCGGTCTACAACTGTTGAGTATCTTCTCTGGATTTGGACTAGAGATTTTTTTCTTGTGGATGAAAGTCAAATTGTTTCCATTTGGACCCATATCCATATAGGCTTTAGGCTCTCTGCCATAGATTATGTTACTGGGGATGTGTTGGGATGAAAGATGTACATGTTCAGTAATCTTATTATTGTCAATGAATGTGTACAATAAAACACTTTTGATCTCAGAATCCTTATAATAAATGTTATTGTCTTCATTACAGACAAGGAATAAAGGCTAATAGATTTTTATTAGATTTTTACTTTTTTATTCTGAACAAATTCCACATTTTAAGACACTAGTGAATACTCCTATCTTGTCTGTCAACTTCTCCTCCATCCAAGCCCCAAATGAGTTTATGGCTGCCTGAGTTAGAAATGTTAAACAGAGACTTAACATTGTGTTCTTTAACAGTAGAGGTCTAACTAAAAGAGGTGACATTCACGACAGGATCCTTTGTCTTTCTGTCCTTTTTGTGTGGCCTTCTCTGTGGCCGTTTTTATATGGCAACACACAGGACCTTCAAATAGGACTGTGAAAATTATGTTACCTATTTGAATCTTCATAAAATGTTGTTGCTGGCATAAAGACATCTGCAATGGAAAAGGTACATTATTGTTTGTTTTATATAATTTACTTGTTAGCTTGGCAGATGTAGGTTGATTTATGCTAAAGACTACTGAATTGTTTTTTTAATTGGTTGCCTCTCATTTGCTAAATTTCAAACACATTTTTAAAGGGAAAATGAAGAACTAATAGAATTTAGTTTGTGTAAATTGCTGTATATTCCCTGCTGATTGCAGTAGCATGCAGCAGAATAGATATGGCAATTATTTTCACATTCTTAACTAATAGCAGCTATTATGTCTGTTTGTCATTCTTCATCTGGGTCTGGCAGGCTCTCTAGTTTTGCAGGGCATTGCTGGCATCCCCTGCTTGGGAGACAAAGCTCCTTCTGATTTGTCGCATTTTCAGGTTTTCAGACCCTTTGTATTCTTTGAAAGTTGATTTTTTTCCACCAACCTACACCTCAAACCAGGAGGGTATTTTTGAGCTTCTTGCTTTTGTTTTTATGCAGAGAAGACAAACCAGAGTGGTAATTTTTGTGGCCCTCAGGTTAATCTTGGAGGAAATCTCAGAAGGCAGCTAATTCTTATTGAAGTTTATGAACTTGAGTAGCTGTATCAACTCAATAGTTTCATCAAAAAAATCTGTGAAATTGTTAAGAATCTTTACATTTGATACTGTCACCAGTTTCACTGATACAAACAGGGAGACTTCTGCTTGCATTATAGCTATTTTTTGTACGCAGTCAAGTGTCTGGTGACAGCGACACTGGAGCAAATACATATAATTCTTTTCTAGCATGTTTCACCAGAGTGAGGAATGAACTGACAGCAAGGGGTGTGGAGGAGGCTGCCTTGACACAGCGTGGATCCTCAAGTTCGGCTGTGTTACAAGGCATAAACTCTGGGGGCTGCGGAAGTGTAAAATCCATGTTGCCCTTTCACACAGTGCATCATACTCTGTTTCTTTTCTAAACTGGAGACTTAAAATGAAATGTTAACTGAAATTTCCATGACTCAGTTTCATTCTACAGTGATTTGGAACTAAGTTGTTTTGAGATAAACTGGACATCTTTTCTTTCAGGACCAGCACTTGCAGATGTGGGAGAAGCTATGAAGGAGCTTTCTGAGGTTAAGGACTCTTTAGACATGGAAGTGAAACAAAACTTCATTGACCCACTTCAGAATCTCCATGACAAAGATCTGAGAGAAATACAGGTATTGCCCTCAATGGGGCATTTTAATAATGCCAAATGTGTAGACTGTATAAGTGTTCAAAATTTATGGAAGTTCTCAGATTATCTGATTTTAGTCTCTTTTCGCTTGATTTTTACTTTTCAGTTCTGTCTCTCTTGGTGGTGGTTTAGAAAGGGAAAGATCAAAATTCTAACATTTTTTGACTGTAGCATCGTCAAGCTTATGCAAGCATCAACACAGTACTCTAATCCTACCATTTGAAAGCTCATTTCACTAAACAGATGAGCAGATGTTTACGTTCAATTTTCTAGTTTATGACATGTGAGGGGCTTTGATAGTTGCCTCTAGACTGGCTCTACTCTTTTGTCTATATGAGACTATAATCTGAAACATTCCCAGGAATTTTGAATGCAAACACTGTTTGCTTGCATGAATTATGTAGTTAGTAATCTAAGAACCATCCAGTATTTACAGAGAAAAATCTGTTTGCACACATACTTCTGCAGATATAACCTAATTTTATAATTGTGGAAGTAAAAGTGCCTCCCAATTCAGCAAATGTTTATCTGTGTAAGGAACTGTTCTGAGCTCAGTAAGGCTTTCATATTGTTGAATGTATGTGGAAGAAAGATGTCTTAGGCAGTTTGATATAATTTGCAAGTTGACAAAGTCATAAATATTATAATAGATGACAAATTGATTCTTCTGAGGGAAAGTAAACACTTGACGTATTAATGCTCGTGCTGGTAACATTAACTTTTGGACAGCTTGATGTGGCAGCTGTTAAACAAATTGACATTAAAGTTACGTCAGTTAACGAACTAGAAAATATTTAATAAAATATAACATTAAGATCCTTTGGTGGTCTGATAGAAATGATAAAAATATTTTCTGTGTCGCTTTGTTTACGAGAACTGGTACACAGGCAAAAATGTACTAACTAGTGCTTTTAATAGAATTTTCTGTTAAACATCTAGGGAAAAGACATAGTGTTCAGGTAATTCTGCATCAGAGTTATAAAGCTAGAAACTCATGTATCTTTTATACAAGTGGCAATTGCGGTTATCTGTGCTGCTTGGCCTTTTTTTAATGTTGACGGTCTGTCATTTAGACAGCAGTGCACCATTACTGCTTAAATGATATGTAAAACCACCTACTTCATTGTTCTGTATTTCTGCCCTCTGGGGAAGGATTGATATACAGCAAACAGCACGTGCTTGCAAATGTGCATGGACTACCTGATTACAATGCAGTGTAAGGAGAGCTGGGGAATATCCTTTATTCTGTGCTTACATTTGCATTTTTGTTTTTTAGCATCACCTGAAGAAAATGGAGGGTAGACGCCTGGATTTTGATTACAAAAAGAAAAGACAGGGCAAGCTCCCTGATGAAGAACTTCGCCAAGCTCTGGAGAAATTTGATGAATCAAAAGAAATTGCTGAGTCAAGCATGTTCAACCTTCTGGAGATGGATGTGAGATACCGCTTTCTAATCTTTGAGCTGAATCTTAAAAAGAGGAAGATACTGGCTTAGCAGCGAAAGCAGTCTAAAGCAGTCTAAAACTTGAAAGCCTTATTGATACCACAGACTCCTGTCACTATAAAATAGAGGTGCACTTGACTCCTTGGTGGACTCAGAAGCTATAGCAATGTACAGCATGCACATGTAGGACTAATTTTGTAGGCATTTTATAGGTAACTGAGCTAAAGAACATAAATCCTCTGTAGCATCGTTGTGCTTCCTAACTGCGTAGTGTTACTTACAAAACCAAAATATCTTCCTTCTTAGAATTATGTAAATGTAAGTCATGACTTTTACTTAGCTATGGTTTTAGGATTTGAGCCAAGGCTTTTGCTCAAGTGTGTGGGCTGCTGAGAGGATTGGTAAAGATCAGAGATGATGAACTCACAGCCCCGCAGTCTCTGCTGTAATCAGATGCAATAGTGAGTAGGAAAGCCAAAGTTAATGTGACTGCTCAAATCTGACTCTGCAGCATAAATTTGCTTACAGACTGGTTTAGGATTGAGCATCTATTACTTTTTTTAGTCTTCTATTTATAATTAATGTCAAAACTGTAAAATCAAGCAAGAAGAAAAAATTATCTCTTTTGGAGGAAAACAACATTTCAGCTGAATTCTGTCTTACAGAATATGTGGTCAAAGGAAACTCAGTTTTAATATTTCTGTTGAAGTAAAGGATTGGATTCATTTAAAGTTTAAATACACATCTAAATTAATTCTTCATTTTGTTACCAGATTGCTGTAGAGCAGCCATAACAAACATGAAAATATTTGCATGTTAGAAATTAAATGTAGCTGTGCTGAAATAAAAGAAGTATAAGAAGTTTGCAGTTTTAATCCTCTGCAGTAACATCCAGCCCTGTGTCGCCAGATAGTCGCTGGCCTGCATTACACTGTTGCGGCATTGTGTATTATTGAAACTGCTGGCAATTCCATTGCCCACACCAGAGTTTTGGATGTTTTTTCCCTTATGAATTAGAATGCTATGTGTCTTCACTACAAATATTCTGCATCCAAGAGTACATAGTATCTTCCTGTTTTGGTCTGCTTCACAGGCCAGAATACAACAGAAGCAGGACCATAGTCCCTATGGTTTTGTGCGCCTCAAAGGCAGGGAGGGAAAAGGTGTATTATGCTGTCATTACAGTCTCGTTTTTACTTTCATAGTGTTTGGTGAATGAGGTAGGTCTGTAGGATGCTGTTCATGCGAATCAGCCATGGAGATATCAGCAGAGAAGAGTTGCAGTTACCGTTCCAGATCAGGTCATAATCAGACATGGTAATGAATAAAGACTGATACGTAACTGTTTATGGACTACAAAGATGAATCAAGTTTATAGAGAGATAAGTAAAACTGCCTTTGCAGTGTCAGTGTGACAGTGGTCTTTATTTGCTATTGCTGAACTGTTAGCACTCGCCTAAGATCTGATATTTTATTGTCAATCCTCAGATTGAACAAGTGAGCCAGCTTTCTGCTCTTGTACAAGCCCAGCTGGAGTACCACAAGCAGGCCACACAGATCCTACAGCGAGTTACTTCTAAGCTGGAAGATAGGTAATGCACTTTTTGTAAGTTTGTTGATTTGGGTTTTTGTTTTACAGAGGCAGAAAACCTATGAATAAAATGCAATGCTGTTATCGTTTGCAAGTTGGTAATTGTATGTTTATGAAAACAAGGGGCATTTCATTAGGCAGTTGCAAGCTGAGGTTTATATGTTTTGGGGATGCGTATGCTTCTGAGTATGACTGAATTGAGGACTGAGTTCAGCAAAGCATCTCAGCTCAGTAAAGCTGTTAAATATGATTCAACTGATAGCAATTGTTTATAACTATTGGAAGTCAGTGGGACTTACAGCTTTGGATTCCTTACCATTCCTGCATGTATTCACAAAGTAGTCTTTCTGAGAGAAGATGTTAATGTTTGCTCTTGAAAAAGAGTATCTTACTACATTCTCATCTACCCGAAGATCTTCCCGAGCCAGGTAGTGAGATGCCCATCACTTGCCACCTTATTAAATACTACTTTTTTCCAGCTTTATTATGAGATCAAACTTGATACAAGATTTAATTGAGTTTACCTCTGCCATCCCCTTTTCTGTAACTGTGAACGCTATCTCAGAATTGATACAATATCTTTTTATTAGCATTTTAGATTTTTCAGTTTAGAGTTCTTATTTCTATCAACACAAAACAGATTGTACCCCGTTGTAATGAGGAAAATAATGTTTGTAGAAGTTTATCACCTTCCCACACACATGCCCTTCTTCAAGGAAACTTAACATACAGGAAAGGTTTCTTTAGTCCATGTGGTTCTGGAAGACTCTTCCTAAAAGCTGGATGTAATTCCCAAGAGCAGATAATGTTCACATACTGTGTGACGGCAGCTTTTTAATCCTGTATGATTCTGTGCTGTTTTGTGATGTCATTAGTGTAGATCTAGTTTCTGGTACTACTGGATCCGTCAGTGTTTATTTTCTCAGAGCACACAGCCTGTAAGCTTCATCCAGTTCTAAGTCTTAAAATTTCTTTGTGATTAGGAGCGGCACTTGTTTTTGTTAGGTAGGCTGCCCAGCAGGCTGTTTCTGGATAAAGTTTGCAGTACTGTCTAAACAGCTAACAGAATGATTTTCAGCACTTCCAAATGAATACTGCTATTTACTTACTTTACAGAAGCATTCAGAAATCCTCAGGAGCAGGTGAGTTGGTATGTAGTCCATAAGTTGAGCCATAAAGTGAACATGCTTCTCTCGGCAACAGATTTCTCTTCCTGTAACAATTCAGATAATCTTGCCCTTTTGAAACTTCTGCTAAATGGTATCTTTGTATTAAGTTTCATCTCTGAATGATTTTAGCTTTTCAAGAGCCTTGCATCAGACCTCTATTATGGATCAAGGGAAGTAAATTCTTTGCATAAACTTGCTGTGCATTCCGAATTGTAAAGAATCTGCTGGTTAAATCATCCCTTGCCCACGCCACTGGACCCTAGAGCACTGTGGTATGCTTATGCCAGGGATTAAGCAGGGATGTAAAGCTGTTACAATTTGAACTACTTGTCTTTTCCTGCTGGTGATACGCAGGCGGAGAGGAATGCATGGCCCTGGGTTTTGGAGGTTGAACATATGGACCAGAAAATAAATAATGCTTTATGTTTAAGCTGGGCAAATTTGTTACTGTTCATTCTCAGTGATGTCAACAGCATATACAGCCTGTTTTCTACATAGTTTTTAAAGGATGTGGATGGAACTTGTTCATGCTGTTGTTTGGCATGGACAAAGTCTCCTGACTGCTAAGACTTTCCTGTTTAAAATATCATACAAAGAATGTAAAAAAAGTTTGAGTTAGACTGCAAAACCCATGAAAAATTTAAAAATGCACTCGAGTCTTCTGTTCTTTCTTGGCCTTTTAGATTAGGCTTCAAAACTTTCTTCAGGAACTGCAAGTGCAAGAATTTTCATTTTTCTTCTACACATTAACAGAAGGCATAAACTTCCTTAAAATACCATGATTCCAGGAACTGGGACTTGAGAAACTTGGCAAACATTGGGAGACTTGCAATAAAATTAGTAAAATCTGGAAGGTCAGCAAAGGGTTTGCCTTTTAAACTCTCTTTTTCATCAAGCAAAAGGAGGCTGCAGTTTTCAAGACACGCTGTTGTAACAGAGCAGCTGGGAAGCAGGAATGGTTTCCTTGGAGGTGTTTATTTTCTTAAGAAACATGGCTCATGCTGAGCT
Organism: Pluvialis apricaria; assembly: GCA_017639485.1. NCBI lineage: Eukaryota > Metazoa > Chordata > Aves > Charadriiformes > Charadriidae > Pluvialis > Pluvialis apricaria. The sequence continues at coordinate 37,257,814 of CM030044.1, forward strand.
TTTGGGTAATTTTTAGCAAATCAGTAGAACTGTCACCTTCTAGTTCATTATCTGCAAAACATTGTGTTTGTTTCACAGAAGTATTAAGTGTAATAGAACTTATTTAAGTAGTTCTTCAAAACTTTACTGTTTTGAAAAAGTAACTTCTGTTAATAAGTGAAACACAGCAAAGCCTTTTTATTTCATGAAGTTCAACAAGGCCAAGTGCAAGGTCCTGCATCTGGGTCAGGGCAATTCCATGCACAATTACAGGCTGGGCAGAGAATGGATTGAGAGCAGCCCTCAGGAGAAAGACTCGGGGGTGTTGGTTGATGAGAAGCTCAACAAGAGTGGGTAATGTGTGCTCGTAGCCCAGAAAGCCAACAGCATCCTGGGCTGCATCAAAAGAAGTGTGGCCAGCAGGTCAAGTGAGGTGATTCTGTCCCTCTACTCCGCTCTCATGAGACCCCACCTGGAGTCCTGCGTCCAGCTCTGGGGCCCCCAACATAAGAAAGACATGGACCTGCTGGAGCAAATCCAGAGGAGGGCCACGACAAGGGTTGGAGCACCTCTCCTATGAAGACAGGTTGAGAGAGTTGGGGTTGTTCAGCCTGGAGAAGAGAAGATTCTGGGGACACCTTATAGCAGCCTTCCAGTATGTAAAGGGGGGCCTACAGGAAAGCTCGAGAGGGACTTTTTAGAGAGGCATGTAGTGATAGGACGAGGGGTAACGGTTTTAAACTGAAAGAGGGTAGATTTAGATTAGATAATAGGAAGAAAATCTTTTCTTTGGGGGTGGTAAGAAACTGGAACACATTGCCTTGAGAAGTTGTGCTTGCCCCATCCAGGGAAGTGTTGGGTTGGATGGGGCTTTGAGCGACCTGGTCTAGTGGAAGGCACCCCTGCCCATGGCAGGGGGGTTGGAACTAAATGATCTTTAAGGTCCCTTCCAATTCTAACCGTTCTATGATTCTATTTAACTTTATCTTGTCGACTTCATTAATTTATGTTTTTAGTACTCTTATATTTTGGTTTATGAACAGAAACGCAGTCTCTGGGGACTAACTATTATTGATAATATTCTGAGTGGTGAGAAAACCCTTGTTATCCAGGACCAAATCTGGTTAAGCTAGAAGCAGATTTTTTCAATAGATAACCCAAAATTCGCTACCAACAGCAAGTCTGGGGCAGATCTAGAGAAGGTTAGAGAAATCAACTTGTCCTTTAGATATGGAGGTCTTGACTCAAGTATTCTTCCATATGCAGTACTAGAAATCTATAAGCTGCTCTGATTCTGTTACCATCCCTTCCCTGTATTTTACCCTGGAATCTGAAAATGTACCCTTTTCTCGAAATTCTAGATTTCTTAATTAGAAGAATAAGTTTAAGTGAGTGATGCATAATAGTTTTATTTTGAGAGTCAGGAAAACTGGAGTTGTGCGACTTTGTGAAACAAGTATTCCACATTACAAATGAACTGTCTGCAACTGAAGTCAGTACATTCCCACACAGTCTCCTCACAAAATGATAAGAGTTGGCATCAACCAACTGAATAGTTAAGGCTTGCCAGGGATAGAAGCAAAATCATGCTAAAAATGGGAGCAGAGATGTTTCTACAGCCCTTCTGTAAGCATTGCTAATCACATAACAAGTTTTTCTCTATTAGAAGCTCTTTGTTATTGTTAGACAAAAGGAAGCCAGACAAAACCCTAGGTTCCTAGAGGGAAAGAAAAATTAAAAACCTCATGGCATAGTCACTTCAGGTATTTTTTGGTAATTTAAACTAATGTAAACAAAAAATTGCTCCTAATGTCAAAACTTGTTTAGTCTGGATGATTGATGGATGGGAACTTCAGCCATGGAAATAAAGATGTTGTGTACATCTCATCTCTTAACCAGAAACTAACTCTTGACATTTAACTTGATGTTTTGGCAGAATAAAAGAGGCATCATCTCAGCCCAGGCGAGAATACCAGCCCAAACCCCGTATGAGCCTGGATTTCACAACTGGGGACAATACTCAGCACAATGGAGGAATATCCCATGCCACCACACCCAAACCGTCAGGTAATGGCAGTAGCAATGTAAGAAGAGAAGCCAACTCTGAAGTTTTGCTACAATGCAGAAGTTCCGTGCATTTGCTAAAGATTAGTTCTTCCATACTGAGGGAAAATGAGAATAAGGATAGTATAGGAGAGAGCTGTTTGAACTGTTGTTTCTCTGTAAAGTGTTCACATCCCCAAGCAGGCGAACAGGGATGGATCGTCCACTGCTTTAAATGTGTCTTTGGGTCAAAAATTTCCTTAGTCCTGGAAGCTCAAAGAGATGCTGCTGTACTAAATTCACCTTGAAATATAGAGCTTTACAAAAAAAAAAGGCATTTAGAAAACTGAAAGAACAACTGCAATTTTTCCATGAAAATGCAGAACGTTGAACCCCCCCAAAACCTCCATAACCTTATCCTGCTTTTTAAAACCAGGTATTAAAATACAAAGAGGCTGAAAGTAAAGATCACTAAAAAGAAAAGCAAAGCCATCTGAGTTATTTTCTTTGTCCAATTGGGAGCGGCACAAGCCAGATTAAGCATTTATATGACTGTGCATAATTATTATCTTGAAGAAGTGTTTATTTTATACCAGCACATACTAAGAAAGCCTTATTATTTGTTTCTCAAATGGTCTGTAATGATCCATTATCCCATGTTATGGCGAGGGCTGTCCTCTGTCCAGACCCTGACCTCAGTTGTTCCAGTTTACCTCAGTGACAACTGCTAGCACACTCCACCTTGCAAGACTGGATGTTTTTTTCACTAGATCTTTAATCAGGATTTCCTTCCTTCCCATCACATCCTGATGTGAATGTTTGATGTTCTCCCAGATACAGTCAGCTACAGTATCTCTATTTGGCACCTGCAATTGGAAATTGTCTTGCATAATCTTGCAGACCCCTAGTAATCTCCTTACTATGCTAGCAAGGAGGGGGATACAATGTAGATTCCTTGTGCATGAGCATGGCTTGAGTCTTGCATGCTAAAGGTCTCCTCATATCACCAGTAGTTTTCTTCTTCACTTTTTTGGTAGTGTCATGAACTTGTCTGTGCTAAGGCAGTGCAGACTGATGTTCCTGTGTTTCTTCAGCATTCATGTTTTCCTCTTCAGAGAGCAGTATTTAGCATTTTCTTCAATAGAGGTTCTTTCTTTTGAAGTGTTTATTGGTTTCAGAGACGCGCCTTCTTCGTTGAAAATTCCCTAATGTATGTTTAGGTTGGTTCATTCAAAGCTCCAATCTTCTATGGTCGTTAGACCATTTGCTCTCTTCTAAATTTCAGCTAGTAGCGATGAGCATACCAAATGCACATTATAAGGCTGTGGCAGCAAAATAGTCTTCATGACAAATAAAGCAAAATACACTGTGAGTGATATGTGAAGAAATTAAAGAAGGTTTCACTACAGAATTTAATAAATTAAATCTGCTATTTGAAAAACTTGCTTTATTGAAATCTATGGAAATGGAATATTTTTGTCCTAAAATAGTTGAAGCATGGACCTTTTAGCCATAGTGAGTGGTTGAACTGAATATGCAGAAAGTTTGAATCTGAAATTTATTCATTCTGAAGCCAATGTATATGAAAAAGCTGAAATATGTATGCTTAGAAGTGCCATTATGGTGGAGCGGCACATGTCAGTTCATTCTCACCACTGGAAGTGCATGAACTTTTACTACGGGAAGTCAGGTAGGGATCTAAGACTGCTTACAATTTAGTGCTGCTAAATCCTAAATATTTTGACCAGTAACAATTTTGCTTTTCATAGGCTTGAAGCTATAGAGACTTGGGAACTTGGCAGGGGCGGGGGGGGGGGGGTTTGGAGTGGAATACAGTTCTTGGGATGAATGTTTATTAATTTCATGTGATGTATGAAAATCTAATTTAACTAATGGCTTATAATAATATCCATTAGCCATCCTAAAGGGTTTATGATCAGACATTCATGAACGTTCATATTGGAAAGCTTTCCATTTCAAGCTTGTTCTGAATCTATCTTGATGGCTCTGCAACCATTTTGTGGGAATGGGGAGAAAAGGTCTTTGGAAACCTCATACTAAAATTCAGAGGATTAGGAGCATATACAGGGGTTTACAGTCTAGAGGTACCAATGACGTTTCCAAATAAAGGATAAAGGCACAGTTATATCTTCATTGTTGTGTTAAGATACTCCTTACACTACTTACCTGAGGTAAACAGACAAAGCATCTCTGTGCCAGTAAAGCTGGAAATACATTAGGGCTTTTGCTTCATTTTATGTGTTTTGTAAACAGATACAAAATAGCTTCCAAATGGATCGTAGCCATGCTTTTAGGTGTGGGCTTGGCTGTAGCTTGGTTCTTTTAGGATTCTCAGACTAGCAGTCACATATGAAAATTGAAGGCTGCCAAGCGCTGATAGCTGTCTTCTAACAAAGCTTAGCAGTCCAAATTTAGATATTATCAAAGAACTGTCATCAGCATATGAGTGATATCAGAAACAGCAAAATCTGTAGTAGGTGCAATGGTAAAATGTAACTGATGAGATTTTTAAGCACATTGTTTCTTTGTGTTTCTTCTCCGTAGGTGCTCACATGGATCAGCCATGCTGCCGAGCTCTGTATGACTTTGAACCAGAAAATGAAGGGGAGCTGGGATTTAAAGAGGGTGATATCATTACCCTCACTAACCAGATTGATGAAAACTGGTATGAGGGGATGCTTCATGGCCAGTCAGGTTTCTTTCCCATCAATTATGTCGATATTCTAGTTCCATTACCCAATTAGAATGGCTGATCCACCACCTCTGACCCAGATAGTTGTGTCAGTACCACTGCTTTCAAAATGCTGCTTCTTACACCTTACAAGTGCAAACTGCAGTGGTTAGAGTCATCGCTTCCCACTGAGCATCTTTGGTTTACGTGTTGTCATACTACGTGGTGGTGATGCGTGGTATCTTCTGAGCCAGCATAGTGTTGGTTAGTTTATTGGCCATGCTGACCTGGTGGTAACCAGAGCCATTACTGAGGTGAAGCTGGGAAGATGATGGCAAGCAAAGCAGGTAGCTCATAGTGACATAGCAGGAAGTGAAGGTGGTATTGGGAAGATAATGCCTATCACCACTGTATTACTTTTCAGTCTTAGTTCTCTATAAAAAGAGGGAAAAGTTCTTGCCATTCCATCTTTCTCTTCCTAATGATACAGTTCACACAGGTCTAACATTGACTAACCAGAATTGTATCTTCCAACCAAACTGGCTTGCTGTTCTCACAGAGAAGTGTAAATGTAGACCCTTTGGTTTCTCAGAAAGTGAACCACTGTACTGTGTGTCCTGCTGCTCTCTGCTCATTTTTATATTCTTAATTATTCTCAAAAGGCCTATTTCCATCCAGAGGTAAACTATAAACCATAAAATGGGGATTCCTATAGTAAAACCTTGGACCACAAACCACCTGAATTTGCCCTTCAGGAACCTTGAGCATGCTCACCAAAATGCCAGTAAGAGGGCAAGATGGGGAATAAAACTGGCATTTGTTAACTGTTTCTTGTCAAGTCTTGGCAAAAAATCATGCTGCTTAAGCACCAGATATCCTTTGTAAACTCGTTCACTGAGGAATACAATAACCAACCAAACATGACCCACACTTCATTTGTTTCTGTCTACCATGTGTTCTTCAAATGTCATTTGTGCATATTCTGCCCTCAATGAGGACTAAATAAAACTTGTTATCTTTTTGTGTTGAGGAATTAAAGACATGTGGCTGTATATGCAAAAACATTTCCCATATGTTTAGTTGGTTCTCTTGTGTTCCTCCTTGCTGCACTTTGTGTGTACAGTGCTGTGCCTAGCTTCTTGGCATTCTTTTGGTAACAGTTGCAGAAGTTCTGTTAGCTTAGTTATCCAGAGTTTTATTTATCTAAATTGTACAGACTCTTCCAGAGGTTTAATGTGCTGCTTCGAATGTGCCACTTCAGTACTGGATGATGTGAAATGAAGACAATTCCCTACTGCTTAACGTATAAACTATATCATGGAAAGTATTGATATTTCAAATAAATGCTGAGAGAATAACTAGAATAATGTTGTGGATTATTACTTTGTTGCTTTCAAATCTGTTGAGCTAACTTCGGCTAACAAGAATTTTATTTTAGAAATCCTATTCCTCGTTTCCTGCAAATGTGAAAAATACTTTTTTTTGTTGTCATCATATTGCTTCAGTCAACTAAAAATGATATGTATAATGGCCCTCATAAACAGGATAAACTGAACACTGAACACATTAAATTAGTGTCACGATGATCAGCGTGCAATCTTGTGGATACAGGTTGTTTCTCGTTAAAGAACAATGATGTTCACAGACCCTCTAGTAAAGCTTAAAGATGTGGTAACTTCTAATTTATTTTTAATTTCATGTGACACAGCATTTTATTTCATGTTATATTCTTTGTTGTACACATGTTGTGGTGGGTTAGCCTTGGCAAAGAGCCAAACATCCACCCAGCTGCTCACTTACTGTTCCTCCTCAGTGGGAGGGTAAGGAAGCTCATGGGCTGAGATAAAGACAGGGTCACTGGTCACTGTCACAAGCAAAACAGACTTGACTTGGAGAAAACTAATTTATTACCAGTTAAAGTAGATTTGTGTAGTGAGAAACAAAAAAAAATACAAACATTAAAATAGCACCTTTCCTACCCCATTTCCCAAGCTCAAATTCACTCCTTCATTCCTGACTCCTCCCCACCAGAAGCTCAGGGGGATGTGGAATAGGAGGTTTGTGGTCAGTCCATAACAGCTCCTCTCTGCTGCTCCTTCCTCCTCACGGTTTTCCTCGCAGTGGGTCCCTGCACAGGCCATGGTTTGAATATCTGCTGATGTATCATGAAGCGCCTCCTCCTCCTCATCCTTCTTGGACCTTGGTGTTCCCTCTGCTGTTTCTCAACTCTTGTATCTGTCCCCTCCTCCTCTCTCTGCCCAGTGTGTTTTGCCCTTTCTTAAGTATGATTTCTCTGAGGTGCCACCATCTTGCCTGAGGGGCTCAGACATGCCCTGCGATGGATCTGTTGGAGCTGGCTGGGACCAGCCGTGCCAGGCACGAGGCAGCTCCAGCCTCACAGAGGCTGCCCTGCAGCACCCAACTGCCAGTGCCTTGTCACATAACCCTATAGGCCTATCTAAGGCACGTCCCTGCGCATGCTGACAGAGACTCTGACCGAGTCTGACAGAGACAGAGCCTCATTCAAGGCTCAGTTGAAGGTCAGGTTGGATGGGGCTTTGACCAACCTGATCCAGTTGAAGATGTCCCTGCTCACTGCAGGGTGGTTGGACTAGCTGACCTTTAAAGGTCCCTTCCAACCCAAACTATTAAAAAAAAATATATATATACATATATACACAACTCCCGTTACTTTTTATTGCAGTTCTGGCCTAAATCCTAGGGCTGGCCTCTAAGTAAGTTTCTGTCAGTGATTTAAAGTAATCTGTTTCAAACCCAGTGGCCCCGAAGCTTTTAAAAGATGCATTAATGGTGGCGTACTACAGTTAAGAACTATGTTACAGTTAATTAATTATGTTAATTATCAAGGTTTAGCAGTCACAGGTAGTGCTGCTGAATCTGAGACACGGTTTCTGGCCCTGGCACCCTTCTATTTTGTCAGATTATTATTTTTTAGTGTTTGTGGAGGGCATGCAAACATATGGCAACTACCTTAGAGATAGTTTTACATGATTTAGAGCAAAAGGATAATTGGTGTGCAGTGCTGTCCCACCCTGCTGAGGGGGCATATTTTTTAGGGTGTAAGGAACTGTTGTGTCTTTCAATAAATGGGGCCAGAAGGAATGCACAGATAACCAAAAAATGTGTTACACGCAATCACTTGATGACATAGGCCTGGTCTTGACGTGTTACACAATTCTTGGCAGTTCTGTATTGCTCTGTTCTCTGTCTCACACCGGTAATCCCTGAAGAACGCTTTATTCCTCAAGTGGTAAGATCAAAATCCGACTTGGCCAAGACAGAGATTACCAGGGCTGGCAAAAGTTTGCATCTATATCTTCAGTGCTAGGATGAAGGGTGTGATCCAGGGATTCGAAGAAAACAGGATGCTGTTTGCTTTTACATCTCAGGTAGTGCAAAGATTTGCCTTTGGAGCCTTGTGACTCTGTTCCCTTCTAGAAGCACGTAAGACATGCTGTTGATGGAGGCAACATCCTTTTTTTACTGGCAGACTTAAATCTGTCATCCTGCTTCCTAAGGTGTATGTTTTCAGAAACATTTCAAAAATGTGAAATGGGTTCCTAATTACCAAACCTAGCTGTACAACTGCTGCTCGTCACAGAGGAGATTAGGAAGTCTTCCAGCACTGAGCTATCAGCTGCCGAATATAGCTAAATGTTTTGGGTTTGATGCTGGGTATTTTTTCTATTGAACCCTAAGATTTCTCGAAACTTTTACCTTTTTAGACCTTCTCATTTATTGCAATTTTCGCTTTGTGAGAAATATAGCAAAAAAACGCCAACAGTTCCCTGAACAGTTCTCCATTTAAATAAAGAAGTGATTGAACCAAATGGGGGTGGGGTTTTTTCCTCTTTTAAAATATCCTTTTCCTTCCAGAAAGACGGTAGTCACACCCAGAATTTTGTATTTGAATCTTGGCTTAGTGATTATACAGACAACTCTACAGATAATCATACTGCTTTTCCCACATGAACTATATAGACTACAAGACTTGAAAACTGCTATGAGGACTTCTTTCCTGATTTCACATTTTTAGGTCTTCCGAGTCTTCATGGCTATCTCTACGGTGAGCAACACTTCTGCTCCTGGATGTGTCCTAGGCTTGTCATAGCTATAGGATAGACTCACAGTATCACAGTATCGTCAGGGTTGGAAGGGACCTCTGGAGATCATCTAGTCCAACCCCCCTGCCACAGCAGGGACACCTACAGCACATTGCACAGGACGGCGTCCAGGCGGGTTTTGAATGTCTCCAGTGTGGGAGACTCCACAACCTCTCTGGGCAGCCTGTGCCAGTGCTCTGCCACCCTCAGAGTAAAGAAGTTCCTCCTCATGTTAAGATGGAACTTTCTGTGCTCCAGTTTGTGCCCGTTACCTCTAGCCCTATCACTGGGCACCACTGAAAAAAGGCTATTCTCGTCTACCTGGCACCCTCCCCTTAAGTACTTATAAGTATTGATAAGATCCCCCCTGAGTCTTCTTTTTTCTAGACTAAAAAGACCCAAGTCCCTGAGCCTTTCCTCATAAGAAAGATGCTCCAGTCCCCTAATCATCTTTGTAGCTCTAATGAAAGTCTCTAATGAGACTCATGAAAGCGGAGACCAGTGTGTGTGTAGGTCAGTGTGCAGATAGAGCTTCTTCCCAGCACAGGAGTAGGCTGGGTTTGAGATGGGCAAATGAAGTAATGAATTAGGGCATGTTCACAGGTAACACTATAAACCCCAGTGCATTCTATAGAAACGATCTTAATTTTCTGTAAAGCACTAGTAGGTTGTCTTGCACTTAAGCTCAGAATTTCTAGAATGCTCTGTAATTACTATTTTATTGTTTTTTAACTCTCAGCACTCTGGTAGTTCAAACACAGACTTGGAATTTCCAGAAGGCTTTGCTGTCTTTCCTTACCATTTGGCCCAAAATGTTGCAGAAGATGGTAACAGCTTTGTGATACTTTCTTACTGTGCACAGTAAAGTACAGGTAAATTCTAAGCTTATTACCTTTAATAGTATCTCCTTGGAGATAAAGTACAGGGGAGCAGGTCAGAGAAGCTTCTGCCATGCCTTCCTAGAGCCACTGGTTCTGGAAAGTCCTGGGAGCTCTATGACTCAAAAAGAGAACGTTTCCCCTCCAGACGCTGCTGGGGCAGGCAGTGGATGAGCTGAAGTCCCTGCAGTAAGAGCCCTCTCCTTGCCTGCAGCTCATTTGGTGGGGTAGTGGCAGCTAGCTTCATGCTACTTGCACTCACTTGCATCGTGCTCAGGGCTTGTGCTGTTCACACTCTCTTCACCTTTTGTGAAACCTGGAGCTGAAAAGAAGCACTAACAAAGCAGGGAAAGAAAAGGGGGCTTGAGCTCCTGTGTCTCTGCTCATCTACAAGATGGGAGACTCCAGGAGGGGCTGGGCAGCTCTCTGACAAGATCTGCTTTGCCGGTACCTGCAGAAACACACTGGTGCTGCTTTGGGTCACTGCCTGAAACTGGAGGATTCAACAATTTACCCAACCACCATCAACAGTACTCATCCATGGGACTTTCCTGTCCCTCAGCAGTCACTGACGTGTGGCATGTCCTTTGCTCTAAGCATCCACATGGGCAGTGAGGTCCTGCAGTAGGCACCAGCTGTAATTCATATCACCAAGACAGTTACTTTACTAGCTTTTCTAATGATCCCCATAGTCACTCTGTCTCCTCCCACACTAGAATGGCAAGAGGTTCACTGACGACATGGAGAAGTGGTGCAGAGAGAGGGTGTGGCTCCAAGTAGGGACCGCTTCTCCAGGCGCTGGGGGTCTGCACATCACTGGACTACGGGAGTGCTTGGCACTCTGCTGCCACTTCCCATTTCTTCTCCCTGCTGTGGTGAGCACAAACATCAGGCTCCACAGGCTGTGAGAGAGACTTCTCACAGGCCTGTGTTAGCTCTGCTCTACATGCTACGCTCCCGTCCCATGAAGGCCACATACTTTGGTCCAAAATGAGGTACCCATCTAATGCCTGCACCCAAATTCAGTGTAATGCATAAACTCTCTCTTGCCACTTATGAATCTCTGTTGTGACATGTAACCTTCACACTGTCTAACATTTCTCCTCAGGGGGAGGACTTGGCATTTCCCTTTGTTGAAGTTCATGAAGTTCCTGTCAGCCCATTTCTCCAGCCTGTCCAGGTTCCTCTGGATGCTAGCACAACAGTCAGCGACTCCTCCCTGTTTTGTATCATCTGCAAAGTTATGGACTGTGTACTCTGCCTAAACTTCCAGACCATTAACCGTAGAATCATAGTGTCATAGAATGGTTTGGGTTGGAAAGAATCTTTGAAGATCATCTAGTTCCAAGTTCCCACCCTGCCATGGGCAAAGACATCTTTCACTATATCCCATTGCTCAAAACCCTGTCCAACCTGAGTTTGAACACTTCCAATGATGAGGCACCCACAACTTCTCTGGGGAACCTGTTCCTGTGTCTCACCACTCTTATCATACAACAGTTTCTTTCTTATGTTCAATCTATATCTACTCTCTCTCAGTTTAAAACAGTTGCCCCTTGTTCTGTCACTACAGGCCCTGGCAAAATGTCTCACTCCATCTTTCTTATGCTCCCCGTTCATATATTGAAAGGTTGCAATAAGTTCACCCCAGAGCCTTCTCTTCTCCAAGCTCAAGAACCCCAACTCTCAGCCTCTCTTCATAGGAGAGGTGTTCCAGCCCTCTGATGATTTTCATGGCCCTCCTCTGGACCCACTTTAATGAAGATGTTGAACAAGATTGGACCCACTATTGACTGCTGGTGTACACCATTCATGGCTGGCCTTCAGCTGGTCATTGTGCCACTGAACAAAACCCTCTGGGCACAGTCATTCAGTCAGTTTTCAATCATCTACCTCATTGTCCACTGATCTAACTCACACTTTATCAGTTTTTCTATTAGGATGTTAAACCATGGAGAATGTTATTCCACAGGACTCTCAAAATAATAAGTTGTACATATTTCTGTAGCACTTGCCTGGATATAGACCTGGACGTAGCCTCCTAAAACATTTGGATTCTTAAATAATGGGTAGATTCTTAAATATTGAACACTTCAAGTCTGGCATCTATTTTCATGTTAGTGAAACAAATTTTCGTAGATCAAAGGAAAAATTTAGATTTGGAGAGTCATCTGTGGAGTTTAGTCCAACCTCCTGCTTAGAGGAGGTGTGATTAGATCATGCTGCTCGGGGCTATGTCCAGTTAAGTCTTCAACATATCCGAGCTGGAGCTGCAGATTCCCCAAACTTTTTTTTTCTAAAACAGAGAACATCTTTATTTTCCACCGAAAATAGTGAAGGCAGAGCACTGTAAAAGTTAACTGGTATATGCTATGCATCGCAATACTTCCGACATCCACAATCGACATCCACAGGCCTTCAGTGGTTGCTGTAGTGGCTGCCTCCAAAGCTTGTATGTTATATGTAGTGAGAAGGAGTCTAGTTGTGACTCTGGGTAACAGTTATGGCTATAATGGTTGATGATATGAAGTACTTCAGACGCACAGAGGCGTCTAATGGTGGAAGTGACAATACACAGCTTGCATAATTACACTGAGTTAATTGCATAAGAAGAATTCCACAAATACCTTGGCTAGGTTTCAGAGGTTTAACATGCATTGTGAGTGCCTATGTCTAAGGTTTGGTTTCTCAAAGTGCCATTGAGTTGCCACTTAGCACAGCGGTCATTACAGGTTTTGTTTGTAAAGTTCCACAAGGGTTTGTATTTCTCACCCAGAAGCACCGAAGCCTTGGTAAAACTCATCTGTGACCCTTTGCAACTGATGAGCTAGATAATCCTCTGCCAGTACTGCAAGAAGAACTCATTCCAGTATGCATATTTTCTTAATTTATGTCAAGATCTGCTGGGAGATCTGATCTTTAAAACCTGTCAGCAAAAATTGTAGCACTAACTCTAGCTGGGCAGTCCCAATCAAAAATTTTATATCCTCATCTGCCTAGACCTTCCAAAGATCATGTGAATATGAAGAAACACAGAAACTCCTGTAGTAATGTGGAAGGTATCATATGTCTGAAGCTTAAGCCCATGTATGGGGTTCCATGATGAACAACGCAACTTTAGAAGAGGTAGAAAGGATGTTCAACCTGCTAGTAGGAAGCTTCAGAGCCAGAACTATTGTCTCTGGTTGCTGACTTTTCTGGTGATGCTGGGAAATGAGTACTTCCTAAATTATGAGGGAAGAGCAGAGTACTCGGTAAGAAAAAAAGGAAGGAATTTTATTTATCTTCTGCTGTTCTTCTAGAGATGGGACTTGTGTTCCTGGAATTTCTCTCATTTTAGCCTTTAAGTGAAATGCAATCAGAGCTGCTTCTAAAACAAATACCGACATGAAGAGAAAAACAGAGTCATAAATAGAAAACCTTGCAAGCATACCTTACTTCTTTAGTGTGAGAGAAGGAGGTGGCCTCTGACAGTCCTTTTGCAATAGGCTGAAACAGCTTGTCAGCAGCTCACAGTTACCGTAACACAAACTTAAACCCTCAGGAAAAGATAAAGCGTGATGATAGACATCAGCACACATCAGTGGTCATGTCCAAAGGAAACTGCAGATGCATCACCTTCATCAATCCTACAGCGATCATCTGATCCAATGTGGTACCCAGTTCTTGTGTGATGAGTGAGGCAGTGGGAAGAGTAATGCAAAGGCAGCTGATTAGCTCCTGGAAGTCCTGTAAGCAGGTGCTTTAAAGCTTACTCTTCAAAGAGCAGAATGAATTACAGATATAAAGCAAGTAGAAGACAGCTGGACTGTTTATGCCGTCATTTTAACACTTTTGAGCAGGAGGATAAAAAGCCTGGTACACCACATGAAAATAACTTAGACTTGCAATGTCCACTACAAAAGAGCAGCAGCTGCTATGCTCAGCTGTGTGTAAAGCTGAGATAGCTCTTTAAAATGAGGAAGCTTCCAGAGGCATGGGACATGACAGATCATTTCACCATGTCCTCAACATTCCTTCTCCCAGAACCTGCTCCCTGCTTTCATTATGGAGCATCATGAAGTTACTATTCACTTTGGCCTGGAAGTCTAGCAGGGTCTTATGGGGTTCCCAAAGTCACTGAGGTCACATCATACCTGTTTCCAGATCTGTTTAAGGATCTAGGATGGGACTCAGCATAGAATTGATTTCCATTGCTGGCAGAGAATTGTTGCCAGAAACTGGACAGTGAATTTAGTTTCCATTCTCCAACTGTACAATATGGCTGATAATAATTCCATATTTCACAGAGCTGTTGAGAATATATATTAATGTGTATAAAGCTCTCAGACTTTACACTGTAGACTTTAGGAAAAATCTGTTCAGTTTGCTCTGTACACCTATGGTATTAATCCAGCCAAGTAAAAATTTCTGCTTTTACACAATGCCAAAAGTTTTACTTTTGCCAGTTTAAGAACATTTACTAAGCATTAATACTCTAACCTTCAGCTAAGAGTCTGAAAATGGAATTAAGCTGAAGGTATCTTCCACTAAATACTGGGATGATGTTTGTCAACTAGAGGTATTAATGTGCTGCAGTTTCGTAGGTAGATGTCTGGAGGTCACAACTTTGGCACTTCACGAGGCTGTGAAGGTAACTGAAGATGTGCTCCTCCGCACCCTCATGTCAGAGGGCCTATCAAATAAGAGTGTAACCAGCATCAGTGGTTCTTTTTCTATTCTTCTTCTCAGCCTGAAAAAGTAACAAATAATCTCATTGCTTTATATATTTTTCATTTCTTTATGTCTAAAGGAAGTTCACAGAATTCCAAAATTCCCTATAAGCCAAGAAAAGCTCTCACTTCCTGCTGCTCTCTGCAATATCGCAGTATAAAGAGGTATAAAGAAACAAGTCTGCTGATTTGGCTTGTAGCACTGTATGCACAACTCTAGAGATTACCAGGAGGTGAAACTGGAAGCACAGACAGGTGTTAAAATGTTCCTTCTGTGCGGGACACCACTTACTGAAGGTCAGCAATCCCATGCTTCCACCTCTGAGCAAGTATTTCCAGTTTGCGCAGGAAGCTTCTTACTTGATGTCTTGAGGTGAAGAGCTCCCTCTTGATAGTGTGCAACTATCAATCAATCAGTCTTGTTTCCAAACTTAACACAGGCCAGCAGCCCACTTTCGTCATAGGTCCTGCAGGAAACTAGAGCAGGGAAGGACTGTGCAGCTGCAGGGATTTCACAATTCATGCTGAACTTGAAGACTCCAATGAGCTGTAGAAAGTGTAACAGGGCATGCTTTGTTCCTGTTTTCATACCCTGGGAAGCATTTTTTCTATAGATGATGCATAACATTGCAGCCTCCTTGCTGCAATGTGAACGTGGTTTGCTCTACCCTGCGGTCCGCAGTCACTGGAGAAGCCAGTCAATTTCTTCAAGGCACATACGGTGTATGCTGCCACCACCTTTTCAAGATGTGGGAGGGATTCAAATCTGTTTTTAACAAGTCCAGCATGTTTCAAATTAAATGCAGCTGGCAATCTTCTCTTAGATTTTGGACATGGTTGCTGCCAGGTTACAAATTTTTTTTTTTTTGTTACTGTTTGGTGTTAATACTGTGAGCCAGTAGAGGGCATACTGGCATTTAATTTTAATATTATTAACTTCTAAATAGATAGGTATTCTTTCTGAAATTTAAAGTTTTAAAGGATACTGTTAACAAAAGTAACAATTCCTATAGATAATGGTGAGTGTGCAAAGCTAATTGTGAAAACGTGCTTTTTCAGTATCACCCAAACATGAATATTAAACTTTAAAAAAACTCAAACAACCCAAAAGCCCAAGCTGTGGAAATTTCTAAAGCTCACCCTACCTACTTTCATCTATTATATTTTCATGACGTAGGCAATTTTTTTTTTTTCATTTGGATCTTCAGAATG
Source organism: Pluvialis apricaria (assembly GCA_017639485.1). Lineage (NCBI taxonomy): Eukaryota > Metazoa > Chordata > Aves > Charadriiformes > Charadriidae > Pluvialis > Pluvialis apricaria. The sequence goes on from CM030044.1 coordinate 37,273,454, forward strand.
GGTTAATAAAACACGCCTTAGGGTTGAAAAGTCCAGTAAAACAGTTGCATAGCACCCACATACCCACATCACCCATCTGTCCTGAATAAAGTTATTTATAGCTGTCTCCTAGCTACAGATCCTTCCAGCACAAAGCTTTATAATTTCAATCAGGCACACACATGCTTATATGTAGCCTTTTCTCCCCTCTCCCCCATATAACAATAGAATCGCAGATGCTCACCTTCAGAAAACATAAAATTTAAAAAAAAAATAAAATCAGAATAGCTTCTGAAATTGTTCATTCAAGCACAAACTATTCATCATGAAATACATCTGTCAGCCTGTAGCAGGAAGAAGAGTTATGCTTACTTTGGGCCAAACTGTCTCACGGAACGTATTAGAATATGAATGTTTTGCCAGTTCATAGCACCTTTAATCTGAAATTCCCTAAATACTTCATGTATATTAATTGAGGTTCCTTCTCATAGCAAAATCTTTTTATTATACTCAGTTTTCATATGGGCCCTTGAGGCGTAAGTGATTAAGACCCACTTTTTCCAAAATGTGTCTTGAAGTAGTTGTCTCTGTGCCTGGTTGCTCTTCACTGTAAGATTAGGGTAATTTCAAATGTATTTTGTTTTGTTCTCTAAAAATGTACTAGGAGTAAGAGGAGGTGTGAGAACTAATACTGTCTAAGAATTCAATTAATCTGTAACTTGACTGTAAGAGATAAATATCAGAATAAGGACCAAAAAGTGTTTTCAGGAATAAAGATGGGTTCTCTTCCAGAGACATTAAAAAAATTACATATGTTAGTAAACAGCTAAGCTGAAAGTGCCTCTTAAAAGTGATGAAACAAGTATTTTTAATGTGAAATCTTAAAACTATCCTCAAAAACAGATTGTAAGTATATCAACCTCATGCACATGTGCAAAAGGAGACTGTGTGTGGGGCAAGAGGATAATAACCTGAGGCACTATGGGCTTGACATAGACAAGGCAGAGAGGACTCAGGATGTCAAAGGTGCAGCGGCAATGATGGCAAATGAGTGTCATGTGTGCCCTGCATGGCACCATCAGAGAGCTGGGCTGACATCATCAGCAATGCCAGTGCTTTGTAAAATGTTTTTTTTCCCAGCAGCACACAGAGACACCTTTTCCTGAGACTTTCACCATCCCTAGCTATCATTTTGACACTTTAGAACAAGTTAAAAAGAAAACAAGAATCTGACAAAAAGAAACTAGGTCTCTTTTGACCTCACTGGAATAGAAAAAGAAGTAAAGAGCACAAGTGTGGCGATAGACCTCCATGGCTACTGGGGATAGAGCGCCATGGATACAGGCTTCTGCTCCCACCTGTACACCACAGTTGTGGGAAAGGCTTACAAGCTGTGGTGCAGGCACCACAGTGTCAGCACATTTGTTGCAAGTATCTTGAATGTGCAAAGTAGAAATGTTTTGTTGATGAGCTCCGGAAAATCCCTTCTAGCAATGAATCCTTGCTGTCTTTATTCCTGGGTCCTTTCAAAGCATCATTAGTGACAGCGCTTGCTGTACTAGTTCCTAGTACTAGTAGCTAGTACTTTGTTCCTAAAGACCTAAGAGAATTCCTTACAGTTAAATGCACCAGGATTACAAAACACAGGGTTTCCAAGGACTAGGCAGTCCCAACTCCATATTATTTGGATATTCTTTATTGTCATAGATTCCCAAAATTTCTGGACAGTACAGATGGCAAAATACCTTGTGATGGCTGAAAGCAAGTCTTTTTCATAAGGTGTTTAAACTTTCATTCCTTTCCAGATATTAAATTTGGTATTTTTGTCTCCGAAATCTTTTTTGTTTGCTGGAGGAGTATCACAACCCTTGCGCTGATCATAAGTAACTAAGCATAATTAGCCATGGCTGACAGGCAAGCAAGCAAGCAGGAACTGAGTCAGATGAGCCATGGTATGGACCATGCAACAACAAGTGCCAGGAGAACAACACCTGAAACTGCTGGAAAGGCCTAGTGCAATATCATCATTTATCAATTTGAGACAGCATCTGGCTATAAACCCACCCAGCAATAGAGTCTGGGAAAGCCAGTACGTGGACATCTGGCACCATGTAGAAGCAGAGGACCCGAGATGCAACTGTTAAAACATCGCCTGCCAAGCTCTCAGGCAGAGCCCACCATGGAGCATCTGGAGAGACTGTTGCTTTTTCTGCAGCCTCAACTTTCTGGCATGGAAACGGTGGGGGAATCATGCACATAACTATATATGTTAACTCTGTGTGTGTGTGTGTGTGTGTGTAAAAGTGCATGTGTGTGCGTGTGTGTATGTGTGCACAATCCTTTACCTGACACAGCCTATCCTGCTTTTTTGGTCCACTTAATAAAGTCAGCTCATCCGTATCATATTATCTGGTGTTCCTCTTCCCCCATGACATTATATTATTATCAAAGAATAGAAGATATCTTGCTTCAAAATATTTTCTCCCTTTCTGTGAGGGACTAAAACTTTCTCTTACTTTTAAAATGCTTTCTGTAAATGTCTTGGCAGTGGAGAATTATGGTTTTTTATGAGTTCTTGCTTTTGACCAAATATGAAGAGTAAAAATGTTTTGCTTTCTCTTTTTGAATTATACACTTTGAAATAAAATGGCTGCTATTGTCTCTCTCTCACACATTGTATAAGCCATGTTTTACCCATGTTTCAGTAGAAAAGAAAGGTTATGAAACAAAAAAAAAAAAGGAGGGGGAATATTTCTAGCTTTGAAAAAAGTATTTAAAACCTTTGCATTCTTCAGGTATTCTACTCTGAATTGGTATTCTAAGAAAAATGCCACTGGAACCAATTTGTCATTAAAAAGGAATAAGATTTTTTCCTGACAAAAATAAGCTTTGGCAAACAATTTTCAATCAGCTCTTGAGTATCTCTCTAATTCAGAGATGCCACCTAGCTACAAGAAGACTTCTTAAGCCAAGATTAAGATATACTGGCTGATATGTAAGATGGTATCTATAGCTGCTTTGATACGCAAAATTACTGCATAATTCGCACCATGTCTTTGCCCCTGTACTAGTTTTCCAATCTACAAATGGAAGTAACAGGCCTCTTATTTTACATTTTTTTCATGTTTATATGGAGGATAACTTTTTTTTTATGTAGAGGATGCCCACCTGCTTTTTAAAGAGTTTTTCCTAAAGGAGATAACTTTGATAAAGATAATACCAACTTCTACGTCTCTGTTATCAAGATTATTCTTCTTACTTTCATTTTTTTCCTGTCATCACATCTCTCTTGTGTATTCACTGTAAACTCTGAGAATCTGTTCATCTTCTAGCAGAGACTGAAAATAGTTACTCCTTTTCCCTTCTTCTGGCTATGTATCAGAGTAGCCTCTGCAATTCTTTTGCATTTGGCCTTTGTCGTCAACTACTTAAAGTTCTGTAAAACTTCATGGACCTTTTTTTTTATTTTTGTATTGAATCCTCAGACAACAGGGATCTAGCTAAAAAGCACTTTTTAAAATCCCCTAAATTTGTAACTCCTGCCTGCACTTAGCTGTGCACTGCCACAGGCCCCTGTCTTTCAACTATTCTGGTCCTATGCCTGGGCAATTAGTTACTTGACTTTATTTCTACAGCACTTAGTATAGAAAGAGGAAAAAATTTTCTATACTGTTTTTTAACACTACGCCTGGCATGCTGAAAATTCTATGGTAATTTTGCATTTGAATGCTTAGCAGCTATAGATATAATCCAATGTAATACCCAGTATATCTAAATCTTGGCCTAAGTAGGTTCTCTGTATATTTTCTATAATTGTATATTATTCAGACTTGCTTTTAAAGATCTCCAGTACTAAGGTCTGTAATGACAATCTAGACTGTAAAGACAACCTGCCAGTGCACCTTGAAGGTGCACAAATTCATGGAAATTCATGGGACCTGATAAGATGCATCTGCGGGTCCTGAGGGAATGGGCAGATGAAGTTGCTAAGCCACTATCCATCATATTTGAGAAGTTGCGCCAGTCCAGTGAAGTTCCCGCTGACTGGAAAAGGGGAAAAATAGCCCCCATTTATAAAAAGGGGGAAAAAGAAAGATCCAGAAGACTACAGGACAGTCAGTCTCATCTCTGTGCCTGGCAAGATCATGGAGCAGATCCTCTTGGAAATGATGGTAAGGCATATGGAAAATAAGAAGGTGATTGGTGACAGCCAACATGGCTTCAGCAAGGGCAAGTTATGCTTGACAAATTTGGTGGCCTGCTGTGATGGGGTTACAGCATTGGCAGATAAGGGGAGAGCAACAGACATCATCTACCACCTGGACTTATGCAAACTGCTGGGCACTTTCCCTCATGACAGCCTGGTCTCTAAATTGGAGAGACATGGATTCGACAGATGGACCACTCGGTGGATGAGGAATTGGCTGGATGATCTCACTCAGAGAGTTGTGGTCAATGGCTCGATGTCCAAGTGGAAGCCAGTGACAAAAGGTTTTCCTCAGGGGTCAGTACTAGGACCGGTGTTGTTCAACATCTTTGTTGGTGACACAGACAGTGGGATTGAGTGCATCCTCAGCAAGTTTTTTGATGACACCAAGCTGTGTGGAGCAGTTGACAGGCTGGAGGAGAGGGATGCCATTCAGTGGGACCTGGACAGGCTGGAGAGGTGGGCCCATGCCAGCCTCATGAAGTTCAACAAGGCCAAGTGCAAGGTCCTACATCTGGGTCGGGGCAATCCCAAGCACAAATACAGGCTCAGTGGAGAATGGATGGAGAGCAGCCCTGAGGCTGGAGCTGCTCATTGATGAGAAGCTCAGCTGGCAATGCGCGATCACAGCCCAGAAAGCCAACCATATCCTGGGCTGCATCAAAAGAAGTGTGGCCAGCAGGTCAAGTGAGGCGATTCTGCCCCTCTACTCCGCTCTCGTGAGACCCCACCTGGAGTCCTGTGTCCAGCTCTGGGGCCCTCAACATAAGAAGGACATGGACCTGTTGGAGTGAGTCCAGAGGAGGGCCACGAAGATTATCAGAGGGCTGGAGCACCTCTCCTATGAAGACAGGTTGAGAGAGTTGGGGTTGTTCAGCCTGGAGAAGAGAAGGCTCCCGGGACACCTTATAGCAGCCTTCCCGTATGTAAAGGGGACCTACAGGAAAGACGAAGAAAGACTCTTTATCAGGGACTGTAGTGATAGGGCAAGGGGTAACGGTTTTAAACTGAAAGAGGGTAGATTTAGACTAGATAATAGGAAGAAATTCTTTACTCTGACGGTTGTGAGACAGTGGAAAATGTTGCCCAGAGAAGCTGTGGATGCCCCATCCCCGGAGGCATTCAAGGCCAGGCTGGATGGGGCTTTGAGCAACCTGGTCTAGTGGAAAGTGTCCTTGCCCATGGCAGCGGGGTTGGAACTAGATGATTGTTAAGGTCCCTTCCAACCCAAACCATTCTATGATTCTATGATTTTATGAACCTTCAGATGCTGCTGCTCAAGTGGACTTATAGAGAAAACAAGTAACAGGTGAAGTGTCTTGCATTAGCAACACTTAGGAACAGCTAAACAGCTAACGGTAATTGGTATCCTTGGGGTTAGCACTCCTATAAACTGGAAGCAGTTACTGGGGGTGCCTGCACACAGAGGGAGATAGAAAGGGATGCTGAAAAGGCTAGGAGTATGGTAAATAACTCTGGTAATAGGAAAGGATAATTAGAAATTCCTGGCTGGTTGGTATCAAGCAGGATGCCATCCAAGGTCCCTGCTCAGCTTGACACAAAGGAAATACGAGAAGCAAGAAACTTCTGACTGAATGCTCTTTTCTCAGAGTAATAAGAAGATATGGGATATGTTCTTCTTTTCCCATTAGGTCTGAAGATATTTTTGTGTGTAAGCATCTCATATTTTCGGCTTTTATTATTTCCAGTTAAGACCAAGAAAGCTAAACCTTCCAACAAAATATATTCCCAAAGGGTTGATTTACCCATCAAAATAATTTGTGTTAAGCTTCTGTGTGACTATGCTTAACATAGTTTCTGATGTCTTGAAAATGACTAAAGCATAGATAACCATGATAATTTATCATAGGTGGGCTTACTTTGCAAAACTTCATCTTTAAAAACGAATGGCAACATTTTGTGACCAGCTTCTCTTATGTTACAGCTGCATAAATTTAGAATTCTTTCCTAATAATTCTGTGCACATGATCTGGCATTTGGAGGAATTAATCATGACAACCTATGGTTGTTCTTTAAGAAGTGATCAAAATTCTATTCTTCATACCTGCTTAGGTTATCAGAAAGGTCTGAAGACTTGTGAGTTTTTTGCTCCTCATCTTTTAATGTTTATGCTTTTTCTTCACCTCCACAGTCTGTTGGTGCATGAACAGAGTTGAGGAGTTTGCTCCATTCAAAACCAATTTTCATTCTTGGCTGCTGTTAGAGGCTGATAAAGAGAGATCATTAAAATCAATGTCAGGTGACAACGTGGGTATCAGCACTGAGATATGGGCATAAAAACAAAGGTCACAAACTTTTACGCAAGACAATATGGTGAGCAGCAGAATTGGTGTCAGGTGCAATATCCTCATTAACCATCATTGGGAAGAAGTGTTGAAAATAAAACCTGGCCCATAAATGCTAGTTTCTAATAGCAGGCATATGGACTTGCTTGCATATTTGCTACAAATTTGCTTCCAGCTTTTTCAAAATAAATACACTTCCATCCTAACAACAATGCCACTAACCTTCTGAAATATGTAAAGAGGGTAGTAGTCAGTAGATGCAGAGAGGTTATTTTTTGTGAAACTGATGCCAGAACACTACATACAGCTCTAACATCAACAGTTACAAAGAACTGAAAAATGGAAATGTGGGAAAATATTGCTAACTTTTTTGAAGGCTAGAGAAACACCCTGCCAAGACCCATTCCTTGTTTAGCTTACTAAGAAACAGAGATAATTTGATTTTGGTAGAAAAATATATTTATTAGTATAAATGAGATAAAACAGAGAACACACTGGGTCTACTACAGCTCATAAATAGTAAATAAATAAAAGTAAATAGTAAAGAAAGGCTGTTGGCCAAAATATGAAGCGAAGAGATGCATCCACAGTCTGTTAGTGACTGGGTCCCTTCCAAAATGCAGGGCACACTAAGGCACAGTTTATAGATGAAGTTACTAAGTGGCAATTGAATGAAATTTTGTGGCTTGAATACATTTGTTTATGTGTTTAATAGCCCCGGCCAGTCTGAAAGACAAGAAATTGAGAGTGAAGAAACCAAGGGAATTGGAGGGTAGAGGAAGGAATGAGCATGCCATCAAAGAAGAAGATGTAGATAACAGGAAGGTAGAACAACATCACAGTAATGACTTTCCCTTGATTAAATTAACAGCACTGATTGTTTATTAATGAGAAGTTTTGTTTGGATATGTGAGGAATGTCTTAAGTGATACTTTATTCAAGGCTTCCTCTCTAAATTGCTCTCTCTTTCTTAAAAGGATGCTGAATGGGTCGCTATCCCTGACTGCCAACAAGCCAGACCAACAGTGTAGCTTCAGTTGAATGGGTTAACAGGATCTGAAAACCTCCTATTTTATCTCTCTCATATGCTGTCAAAAAGCAGCTAAATATCATAATCTTTCATTATGGTAGCTAGTCTTTAATGCCGATGAAGTCCAGAGAAAATATGGTATATGGAAAGAATGCACTGTGGAACTTACAAAAATGTGGCAATGTTTAATGTATTACTGTAAGCTACAATTCCGGATCAGAAAAGCATCAGAAAAATAAGCGTGTAGTGGGCTTTTTAACTACATAGTTTCTCAGTATGATTTAACATGACACAATTTTCGATGACCAGCAGTTTTTACTCAAGAGTTTCAAACAAGAGAAGAGCTTTCGAGAATGACTGAGATGTTGTTAACATTTAAACTACATTTTCTTATATCTGTGGTTCACAGAAATTATGCAACATTCGTGATCTGAGAGAAATTTTTTGTAATTGAAATAAATAAAAAACTTGAAAAATCAAATCTAACTTTCACACAAGATAAACCAGAAATATTTGTATTTAGGCACTATTTTTCTTTGGAAATTTACAACTAGTTCCTCCTCAATCATACTTGTCCTCTTCTAACGTTCTTTGAAGCTGAAGATTCACACTTGTATATTTTAAAAAGAGAATATAGCACAAGGATCTTTCTAACATGAACAGCTATGTAAATGGTTTCATTTGGCATTATAGAGTCAGACCCTTTAGCATTTCACCTCCATAATCCCTGTACTGAAAATTTACCTGACTTCATCCATTGTAGTCTAATGGCATATGTATGTTTCTATAATATATGAAGAGTAAGGCAATTTATATTCATGATAGTCATTTTAAAGTTTTTAATGGATGCTTTAGCTCCAGCTAGAGCTGAAGAATGTCCTTCTACTGTATTTGGGTACTTGTAACTGTATGCTAGAACTGCACAGTGCAAAAGAAGTGTTATCACATTTAAAATCTCTGCCTAGCTGGCATACAAGTGCTTTTTCTTTTCTGTTTTCTGTTACAGAAAACATTCCTAATGTCAAGCATTATTAGCACACCTATGGATTCCCTGCATATTTTCGTTTTACAAAAGGAGCTACATTGTCCTAATTATTTTTTGATGTAACTAAGGAAAGAAATTAATTCCTTGTACAGTAAAAAATACATTAATAATTGAGTAACCTTTGAAATATGTCAAACAACTTTTTCAGAAAGCATAAGTGGGTAAAGTATATCATGTAAAGCTCATACAGGCTTTTAGCTGGAGATACACAAGACAAGCTGATAGATGACAAGAACAAATCTTTTAACAAATGATCTGTGGGATCTTTTTCATGCAAAACTAGGAAGGCTTTGTCTTCCAGCTCTTCAGAAACTTGGAGAAATCGGCACCAGGCCAAGACAGAAAGAAATGGATACCTGCAAGTACCTTTAATGCAGTGAGAAAGGGTTGCATATCATCCAGGCAAACAGAGAAGGATATCGGTCATGAAGAGGGAAATGCTGTTTGCATTTGGAAGTGTTCTATAGGTTGCTTCATTTTTTCATTTGTTCTCAGAAAGCACCTATTATGGAGTTTTGTTTACTTGATCATGAATACATTAAACCCAGTGCTTCTCATCCAAGTGCTTCAATGAAAAGGTAAATTTGAGTCTAAAGGTTGGAGGTAGAGAGTCACTGATAGAGTTGAGGAGGAAAATACTGTCCAGAATCTTTTGTCTCATTTAATGGCTACACCAAACTCTCTGCTACAGCCTACATTACAGTATCTGGTACCTAATTATTCAAAATTTCTTTATTATCTGTCTGTTTGAAAGACTTTTAAGTTTTCCCATACATTCTATGCATCTTAAAATCAGAATTATTATTCAATTGCATGGATAGTAAACAATAAAAATTCAAACTTCATGGTATTTTTAGGCTTTAAAATTTCTTTTAAAGTAAAATCAATGTCTTCTTCATGTTAATGATTCTAGCACAGTTCACTGCTGCAAAGTACTGAACATTGCCTTTCTATTTGTACTAATTATTCAATAACTTATGAGGTGATTTGTACTCAGATTTGATGTGCACCTGAGCACAATATGTAGTCTATGTATATCTCAATAGCACCTTTTAATCAAGTATCATTAATATTAACCAACCTGGTAAAAAACTACTGCCTATATGATAGTTACCATAGCATTTATTGACACCACTCTAAGCACCATTTTGCTGTGCTGTGAATAAAATGATTTTTGGTGGCTGCAAAATCATAGAATTTGTTACAGTGTGCACCAATTTATTCCTTTGGATAAAAAACAGTGAATTTGCACTATTTAAGGCAAATATATATATACATATTTATACTGCCATCACCTACACTGAAACCTAATGTAGTGTTCCAGTTGGTTCAATGGGTTTTGCATCAGGACCAAAATCCTGTAGTGACCAAACTGATGACCTCCTCCATCTCCACAAGCTTTAATGGGAAGAATTGTGTACTGATAGTGAAGTACTTGAGACATACTTAAAAATACCTGAAAAATAATCTTCCAGAATTTGCCAGTCAGAATCCTCTTTAATCTCCATATATTTCATCCTGGTTAGGCACAAGCACAAATAAGCGAAGTAAAATGCCACATGCTTCAGCAAACATAACGAGGAAAAACTTATTACTTTCTGTGTTTCTGTACTGACCTGATAGAAAAATTTTTCCTGGTTGTTGTATTTCAGTAGATGATAGGTTGTGAAGTTCTTTTAATATTTATTTCTGCTGCTCATCTTCAGCCTGAAATTTTGCAACCCTCTGCAAATAATTTAGCTTGCAGATACTCTTCATTTTTGGTAAATTTGTCATATCATGTGTTGGCTTAAAGAGTTTGCTGGAGCACATGTGCCAAACAGAGAGGCAGAGGCAAAACTAGGCAATTTTAGATAATGACAGAAATACAGGCTAGAAATGTATCCGATTAGGTTAACAGTCATTCACTTTGTGATAGTGCCTTGAAATACTGTAGAATGAAATCCTGGGTTTTTGCAGTCCTCTTCTTGTCTAGGAAATGGTATTTTTCTCCTATTTTTTTCCCCTTCTCATCATTTCAATCTGCCCTCCATCAAGATTGTAGAAGAGTAAATTAATACATGGGTACATGGGTTGAGAATCTTTTTTTTTTTCCTAACTTTTCCTTTGGCCTGGGAGGTACCTATGCAGAGATCACTGCTTTTCAGCTTAGCATAAGATGACTGATAAAACTACTCATGCACAAAATGCTTTGAGACCTAAGGATGCAAAGTGACACTTCACCAGCCTCAGAAAGTGTGCTTGTTTCTAGTGTGTATTGCACCTAGTGAATGGAGTCACTTACCAGTAATCCTTTTTTTTGCGTGTTTCCCATGTCTCCACCAACATAAATGAAAGCATCACATGAAACCCCCTTATTTTTGTAGGGTTGTGGGGTGTAGAAGACAGTTTGAAAAAAGTCAGGCAGGAACTGTGCTTCAGATATTGCCCTGAGAAAGAAACTTCATTTGCAAGCCTTTCCTGGAGTGAGAAGCAGCAAGGTAAATGCAGGAAAGATAAGACAAACTTGACTGATACTAACAGCATCAGTGCTCTGTTATGCTACTCCCTTTGGGAAAAAAAAAAAAAAAAAAAAAAAAAAGTCAGTTCATTCCAAAGACTTTTAGAAAAGCTTCTGAAATCAATGGGGAGTGTTTCAATGAGGAATATTGCATCTAGTGATGTGATGTCTTGCAAAATATTTAAGGCAAATCTCACACTTGTGTAGGTACTTCTCGTGCTTTCTGTGTGTGTAAATGTATCTGGTGAATTGGTTTTTCACAAGTCATTAGAGTATAACTGATTATTTGCACATTTTGATAAGCACACTTAGCTAACATTAATGTGATGTTTCAGATCCCTTTAACCCACATCTAATATCAGATCATCATCAAGTAAGAATTAGTGCATTTCAAATTAACATATATTTTGGCAAACTGGAAATGCTCTTGTTATGAAGTCCTAGATGTAAACACCTTTCACTAACCCTGGCTAGTAACAGTTAAAATTATTTAAGAAGTGATTATAGACTGCAGAGCACATGATAGGTTATTCATAGAAAACTGTGCTGCTTATAGTTGTGCTGAAAATGCCCTAGCTAGAAAATTTTCTTGTGGATTTGAATAGAATTATTCAGAAAATGATAAGCCACTTACTCACTGTAAAGACAGCAAAGGTCAGTCCCCAATAAGCTCTATTTCTATTTTCTCTTCTTGTTCCCTGCAAATAAAGTGTTTTACTCTGCCCCTCTATTTTTTGGCTCCTATATTCTGCTTTCAAATCTAGCAAAATGTAGATGTTTTAAACTCTAGTGCTCTTTCAGTCTGGTTATTTTACATTTTTCACTTTGGATTTCTTTCACTCATCTAACGGCTGCACAGTTGTACTATGTCCCTACAAGTCCCACATTCGTTCAGATGCAAACCCACACCTCAATCAGACCATACGTGTCCAAACGTGGAGGACTTCTGCATGCCTGGACCCCACGAGCCTACTGTTGGAGTCCAACTGCTCAAAAAACTTCAGAATTGATAATCCCATTTCTCTTTTTCAGGGCACATTTGTTTTTAACTCCTGCAAGAGCAGGAATAGAAAATTTACTGCAAAGTAATACTCCTTAAGATTCACTATAAGTTCAGTCTGGAAAGGACTTAGAAAGCCTACAAGGCTTCTTGCCAGGCTTCTGCCCCTCAGGTATGAGCTTCTAGGCTGATTCACTAAGGACGTGTGGAAGATATCTGGGTCATTTTCAACACAGATACACTGTCAAGCTAACTGCTTCTGAAATAAACAGATCAATTTCTAAGAAAAGGTCTTGTTTAAAGAGCTGCTAGTGAGTATCTTACTGTTTGTTTCCAGTCCCTTTTTCACCTTAGGTTTTGAACTTTTCTTCTGCTTGGTCTGGATTCTGCCTTTATAAAATCATTAGGAGATTGTGCCATAGGATGAAGTCTGTAAAAGAGGACGAATAAGACCTCACTTACAAATGTTTAAAGTTCAAGGACAAATATATACATAACCTTGCCAATCATTTCTTGAAAGAGTTCTTGCCCTATTCACCTATTACTGCACTTAAAAAGCTTTGCTCTTTTCCAGTTTATAGCATCCTCCAATTTGATCCAGCCCTGTAAGTCATAATAATGCTAGATTAACACAGTGACATTGTGTTCGTTTCTCTGGCAACAGAATGCTAAGTCACAAATACAGGATTATGGCTGTCAGCAAAATTATTCTTATCCAAGCACAAATATGCCAGACAATAAGTAGCAAAGGAAATGTGGAAAATGGTGGGCAAACTAAGTTGTTCTGGATAGAAATATAAAAGAATCGGTCTTAAAAGGCTACTCAAGAGACCAGCAAAAATTGTTTGCCTGGCATTGGTTATTTTAATTAGAGGTCAAATAAAATTGCATTAGAAAATTTAAGGATGGTTTCAAGTGTTACTAAAGGCAGGAAGTTTCCTGCTGGAAATGGGATCCTTGGTACAAATGTTATCGTATTCTATTAAGGGGTCTTGCTGTGGAAAAAGACTTCAATAGAAAGACTTCCAGTGGTAATTTTCTGACTGTTCTTGACAAACAATTTATCTCTTGATAGAATCATAGAATCAGAGAATGCTTTGGGTTGGAAGGGACCTAGCCCACTCCCATGCAATGAGCAGGAACACCTTCAACCAGATCAGATTGCTCAGAGCCCCATCGAGCCTGACTTTGAACATTTCCAGGGTTGGGAGATCTACCACCTTCCTGGGCAACCTGTTCCAGTGTTTAACCATCCTCATCATAAAATTTTTCTTCCTTGTATCTAACCTGAATCTACCTGCTTTTAGTTTAAAACCATTACCCCTTGTCCTACTGCAACAGAGCCTGCTAAAAAGTCTGTCCCTATCTTTCTTATAGGCCCTTTTTATATCTTGAAGACCAGAGCTTTCTCTTCTCCAGGCTAATTAATCCCAACTCTCTGAGCCTTTCGTCATAGAATATTCCATCTATGGTCATCTTCGTGGGACTCCTCTGGACCCACTCCAACAAGTCTATGTCTTTCCTGTGCTGAGGACTCTAGAGCTGGACGCAGTACTGCAGGTCAGGTCTCTCCAGAGTGGAGTACAGGAGCAGAATCACCTTATTTAACCTGCTGGCCACGCTTCTTTTGTTGCAGTCCAGGATACTGTTGACTTTCTGGGCTGTGAGCACACATTGTCAGCTGATGTCCAGCCTTTCATCCACCAGTACCTCCAATTCCTTCTTGGCAGGGCCGCTCTCAATTCCTTCATCCCCCAGCCTGTATTGATACAAAGGGTTGCCTTGATCCAGGTGCAGGACCCTGCATTAGGCCTTGTTGAACCTCATGAGGTTCACATGGGCGCACTTCTCAAACTTGTCCAGGTCCCTCTGAGGTGCATCCTGTCCCTCAGGCATGTCAACCAGAGCATTCAGCTTGGTGGTGTCTGCAAATTTGCTAAGAGTGTAATCGATCCCACTGTCTGTGTCATGGGTGAAGATATTAAACAGCACTGGTCCCAGCACAGACCCCTGAGGGATGCCACTCTTCACTGATATCTCTCTGGACGTTAAGCCATTGACCACTACCTTCTGGATGTGACTATCCAGCCAAGTCCTTATCCACCAAATAGTCCACCCATCAAATCCATATCTGTCCAATTTAGAGAGAAGGATGTTGTGGGGGGACTGTGTCAAGGGCCTTACAGAAATCCAGACAGATGACATCTGGAGCTCTTCCCTTGTCAACTGTATAGTCACTCCATCATAGAAGGCCACTATGTTGGTCAGAGAAGACTTGCCACTGGTGAAACCATGCTGGCTGTCAAAAATCATCTTATTTTCCATGTGTGAAGTGTATTTGGAGGCCAGTAACCCCCAGGGGTCAATACTGGGTCCAGTCCTGTTTAACATCTTCATTAATGATCTGGATAATGGGGCAGAGTGTACCTTCAGCAAGGGTACTCAAACTAGGAAGAGTGGCAGATACACCAGAGGGTCATGCTGCCATCCAGATGAATCTCAATAGGCTGGAGAAATGGGCTGACAGAAAACTCATGAAGTGCAACACAGAGAAGCACACAGTGTTGTGTTTGGGCAGCAAAAGCCTCAGGCTTTTTATATGCTGGGTAGCACCCAGCTGAAAAGCAGCTTGGGAGAAAAGAACTTAGGACTTCTGGTGGACACCAGCTTGACCATCCACCCTTGTGGTAAAAAAGCATATAGCATCCTGGACTGCATTAAACAAAGTATTTCCAGCAGGTGGAAGGAGGTGATCCTTCCCCTCTACTCAGCACTAGTGAAACCACATCTGGAGTCCTATGTCCAGTTCTGAGCTCCTCAATACAAGAGAGAGATGGATGTACTGGAGAGAGTCCAACGAAGGGTCACAAAGATGATGAGGGGGCTAGAGCACCTCTCCTATGAGAAAAGGCTGAGAATGACTGTTCAGCCTGGAGAAAAGCAGACTCAGGGGGATATTATTAATGTATATAAATACCCAAAGGGAGGGTGCAAAGAAGACAAAGCCAGGCTCTTCTCAGTGGTGCTCAGTGACAGGACCAGAGGCAATGGGTGCAGACTGAAACACAGCAGATGCCCTCTGAACATCAAGAAACAATTTTGAATGTGAGTGATTGAGCCCAGGTTGCCAAGAGAGGTTGTAGAGTCTCCCACTTTGGAGATATTCAAAAGCTGTCTGGACATGGTCCTGAGCAACTGACTCTGGGTGGCCCTGCTTGAGCAGGGGCATTGGACCGGATGACCTGCAAAGGTCCCATCCAACCTCAGTCAATCAGATTCTAAGTTTACTGCTGTCTTCTTGCAGACAGTTGAGCAGATGCTTTTCTTTCAAACATTTCTGACAGAGTCTTCCATGGAAAATGAAGCTTGCACCAACGTGGTCTCATTTCCTTGCCAACAGAGGACAGTAGCATTGCAAGACTTGGTCAGCATCCCACCAACCCACCAACCCTGACCCGTGAATTAGCTTGACAACAACATAATTGTCCACTTGAACTTCCCAGTTCCCACATTAAATTCGAAGGCAAATGAGGAAAGCAACATGAGAGAAGAATGAAAGTGCCCGACCTTTCACAGCAAAGCTGCAGCCACTGGAGTGAGAAGGAGATTACACTGGTTTTCAAGCCTTCTAAATTTAGCAGATTAGCAGAGATGTCAGTGGAACTGCTGGCTTTAGACTAAGATGAATGGGTGTAGGTCCATACCGTTGCACACATGCTGTTGATGTAGAGCTGAACTGGGCAAATCTCCCCACGACAAAGACAGATCATAGAATCGATCATACAATCATAGAATACAAGGTCGGAAGGGACCTCAAATATCATCTGGCATGCAAAAGCACAATCTAGACAAGATGGCCCAGCACCCTGTACAGCCAAACTTAAAGGTGTCCAGTGTTGTGGAATCCACCACCTTCCTAGGGATATTATTCCAGTGGCTGATTGTTCTCATTGTGAAAGATTTTCCTCTTGTGTCCGATCAGAATCTCCTCAGGAGTACAACATACCCATTACCCCTCATCTTTCCCATGTGACTCCTTGTAAAAAGGGAGTCTCCATCCTCTTTGCAGCCATCCTTTAAATACTGGAACATGGTGATAAGGTCTCCCTTAAGACGTCTTTTGTCAAGGCTGAACAAACCCAGTTCTCTCAGCCTTTCTTCCCATGGCAGGCTTCCCAATCCTTTCATCATCTTTGTGGCCCTTCTCTGGACCCTCTCCAGCCTGTCCACATCTTTTTCGTATAGCGGCGACCAAAACTGAACACAGTATTCCAGGTGTGGCCTGAGAAGCGCTGAGTAGAGTGGGATAACGACTTCTTTCTCTCTGCTGGTGATGCTTTTGTTGATGCAATCCAGCATCCTGTTGTCTTTCTTTTCTGCTGCAGCCCAGTGTTCACTCATATTGAGCTTGCTGTCCACCAGGTAGGTCCTCCAGGTCTCTTTCCGCAGAGCTGCTCCCCAGCAGGGTAGATCCCAGCCTGTGCTCCACTCCTGGATTATGTTTTCCCAGGTGCAAGCCCTTACGCTTGACCTTGTTGAACTTCATAAGGCTCTTGTTCACCTGCTGTTCCAGCCTATCCAGGTCTTCCTGCAGGGTGGCTCTCCCTTCCCAAGTGTCCACTTCCCCACTCAGTTTGGTATCATCAGCAAACTTTGTCAGGGTACCCTTGATCCCATCATCCAGATCACTTATGAAGATATTAAACAACGTTGGGCCCAGTATCAATCCTTGTGGGACCCCACTTGTGGCAGGCTGCCAGTTTGAAAAGGAGGTATTTACCACCAACACACCACATTTTGTATGCTGCCTGTCAGCCAGTTCCCCACCATCACACAGACCACTTGTCTAGACCGTAACACACCAGTTTCTGTAGGAAAAGGCTGTGGGCAACCATGTCAAAAGCCTTGGAGAAATCCAGGTAGGCAATGTCCATCACTCACCCCATAACAACCAAGCAGGTTACTTTGTTGTAGAATGCAATCAGGTTTGTCAAGCACGATTTGCCCTTGGTGAATTTGTGCTGGTTTTTCCCAATCTCATGCTTCATTTGACTTGTGATAGCTCCCAGAAGGATTTGTTCCATAACTTTCCCAGGGACTGAACTAAGACTGGTGAGCCTGTAATTTCCTGAATCCTCCCTTCTTGCAGGTGGGCATGACATTAGCCTTTTTCCAGTCTTCTGGGACATCCCCTTATCTCCATGACTTCTCAAAGATTACGGAGAGCAGCCTTGCAATGTCAGCCAGCTCTCTTAACATCCTCGGGTGGATATTATCAAGGCCCATTGATTTGTAGGGGTCAAGCTCCTGTAATAGATTACATACCAACTCTTGCTTCACTGATGGTGGGTCTGTGTTTGCATCAACCTGGATTTTTGTTCCCAAGGCCTGGGGCCCAACAGTGCTGATAACGACAGAGGCAAAGAGGGCGTTGAGAATCTCTGCCTTTTCAGCGTTGTTGGTGACTAATTCACCTCTCCTGTTTAACAGCCAGCCAAAGTATTCCTTCTGTTTCTGCTTGCTATTTACATACCTGAAGAACCTTTTCTTGTAGTTTTTGACATTTCTGGCCAATTTAAATTCAAGCTGAGCTTTTGCTTTTCTAGCTGCTTCTCTGCACACCCTGGCAATGCCCTTGTAGTTCTCAACAGGTATTCATCTGCATTTCCATTTCTGCTATGCTTCTCTTTTGGTCCTGAGCAAACTCAGAAGCTCACAGTTAACCCAAGAGGGTCTCTTTCTCCGTCTGCTTCCCTTACCTTTAAAGGACGTGAACTGTTTTTGTGCTTCCAGAAGAGCATTCTTGAAACACTCCCAGCACTCTCTAGCTCCTTTATCCTCCCTCCATGGAAGCTTCCCACAGAATCCCTCCCAACTGAGCTCTGATTCCTCTTCTATAATCTAAAACCTTTGTCTTTGTACTAACCTTCAGCATGCTCAGCAGGATCCCAAACTCCACAATATTGTGATCACTGCAGCCCAGGCTATCACTAACCAAGATGTTACAAAGCAGATTTTCTCAGTTACTGAGTAGCAAGTCCAGCAGTGCCTCATTCCTGGCTGACACATCTAATATTTGTATTAGGAAGCAGTTCTTTATGCATCCCACGAAATTAATAGATGACAGGTGAGCTGCTGTATTGTTCTTCCAACAAATGCCTGGGTAGTTGAAGTCACTCGTAAGAACCAGGTTCTGTTGGCTCGAAGCTTGCTTAGGTGACCCAAATATTGCTTCATTGGCTTTTTTGTCTAGCTTTGGAGGTCGGCAGCAGATGCTGTAAGATTCCCCTTGGAGATAACCCCTCTGAACTTGACTCAGAGGCATTTGATAGGGCTTCCACAATCACTGTAGTTGACTTCCATACATTCAAGGTTCTCCTTAACACACAGCATGACTTCTCATCCTCTTCTTCCCTGCCTGTCTTTATAAGAAACAGCTATAGCTATCCATCACAATCCTGCAGTCATGTGAGCTGTCCCACCGTATTTCAGTTAGTCCTATGATATCATAACTTCCTGACTGGGTACAGAGCTCCAGTTCCTCCTGTTTGGTCCCCAGGCTGTGTGCGTTGATATGCATATGCTTGAGATGGTTGGTCTTCTGTCATCTTGGGAGACAGCTAAGGGACATTTATTGCTGCTCTGGTTGGCCTGGCTTATTCCCCAGTTTGTTGCAGTGCTGTGAGTGTTGCCACTTTGAACCTCACCCCCCTGAGCCCTTCAGTTTGAAGCCCACCTCACTAAGTTGGCCAGCTTGCTGCCAAAGATTCCCTTGCCTCTTCTAGACAGGTGGATCCCAACCGTCCCTAGAAGTCTATAGTCATTGAAGAATGCCCTGTTGTCATAAAAGCTTAAACCCTCACAATGGCACCAGCCATGAAGCCAGAAGTTGATTTGCATTATGCATCTGTTTCTGACTGCACCCTTCCCTCTAAACGGAAGAAAAGATAATTTGTGCACCAATAATTTTCACTTGCACCCCCAGGGCTTTGTAGTCTTCCTTGATTCTGCCCAGGTTTGGGCTTGCAGTGTCATTCGTGCCCACATAGAAGAGTAGCAATGGGTAGTAGTCTGTGCTGTTGACAAGTTGTGGCACCCTCTTGGCAACATCTCGGACCTTAGCTCCCAGAAGGCAGAATACCTCTCGTGACTCCCTGTCAGGCCTGCAGATGGGTGCCTCAGTGCCCCTCAACAGAGAGTCACCCACTACAGCACTCATCATTTCTTTTTGTGACATCAGCTGTGTGCTGCTGGCACAGTTTCTCCTTGCAAACCTTGGTCGTGGGTGTCAACAGCTGTTGAAGCTTCGTATCTGGTTTTGGTTGTAATGCTGGAGGGTGGGGACTGAGGCAGAGTCCTGCTTCTGTGGGTCACCAGGGTCAAAGGAGACTCATTCTCCATGATGTCCACCACAGGAGCATGGTTCTGAAACCACTTATCTACCTCCATCTTGGCCCCTCTAATGCTGTGCAGCCTTTTAACTGTTTCCTACAGCTCAGCCACCTGACGTGACAGATCATCAACCTGTGCACAGCATTTGCAGGTACTTTCCTCTTCTTCAGAAGAAGGGTCTGGGGACTTGTTGAAGCCTGCCATCTGTACTGAGGTCTCCTTCCTTACCAGTTCCATCTGGGTAGAAGCGTCAGACATCTCAGGGGCTTCCTCTGTAGATACACTGGTTTTAGCTCTGAGGCAAGTGCCCACCATCCTGGCAGAGACCTCTTGAGCTGGTGGGGTGACTATGCCCTTTCTGCGCACCCTGCCACCCAAATTGGCGCCCCGGGCCTTGTTTTCCCACTCTGTTCCCAGCACTGCTGCTCACTCAGGCTCCCCAGGCTGCTTTTTATGGGGTTGGGGTGGTCGAAGATGCTCTGGTAATGCCCAGACCTCTTCAGCATCTCCTGCCAGAGCTGCCGGCTCCTGCTGGCTCTCTCCATTGCCCCAGCATTTCCCTACCTCAGGAAAAAACCCTGTGCACCGAGATCTGACCGAGATGTTTGCGTGTATAGTATTTAGCTGGAAGCTGACTGTGTTGTGACATTTCAGGGTCGGGGAACGGTGGCTCTCTTAAAGACAAGCAGAAGGCAGAAGCAGAGGGCTGTGCCTGGGAGTGCACATGGGCACGGGGCAGCTGAGCCAGGATCACCCCCCTGCCCAGTGGTAGGGCTGCTCTAGCCTCCTCACACACCTCAGACACCCCTCACAGGTCCCAGACATGCCTGCACCCCATGTGGGCCCTCACTAGACCCGGTCCGCTGAGCCACAGTGCTGTCTGAATGGAATGGGCCAGTGCCTTGGGGATCACGACCCCCAAAGGCTTCCAGGCTTCCAGGCTCTGATGACTCCTTCCTTCCCCTTGTACCAAAGGATTTTGGCAAGGAGCTTAGGCAAGGAAAGGCTGTGGAAACATCGTCTCCTTTTACTCGGTTAGGAAATATCCCCATGGTAGAGAGAAAGCAGGAAGCCTAAGGAAGGCCTCAACCTGAGAAAGGCAGAAGTTGGCAGCTTTGAGAGGACATTTGGGCCTACATGGGAATTTCTCTATCATGAATGCCCTTGTGTTCCTCCTGGGCCAGTAAACAAATGTTTACTGACTTCTGCAAGGCCCCTCTATACCTAACACTCCTTTTCATGGCAGGTCACAAAGGCAGATGACACAGGTTTTTACACTCTTGACTATGGCCAATTGCTGAAGTTGTCCCTTGAAGTGATAAACAACCTCAGACAAAGCCTAAAATTTTCTTCATTAACTCAGCAAGTTGAAAAAGCACTTGGTGGCACCGATCTCTGGAATGCACACCAGCTGCAGAAAGCCACCTTTTAAATTTTCATGTACAGTTTGGGTAGTGCCGCACAAGTGCATTAAATACCTAAATAATAAATATTAAATATTATAATAAATATTTAGTACCAGCTTTGAGCAATGTAACATTTGTATATCACATCTAGCATGCTGGTCAGGGGCCACTGGTTGAACACGGAAGTCTTAAGAGACTTTTACCTGTTGTTTATACAGTTGCTTCTCCATTAGTCAGACTCCAATGGCTTCCCAGACAGAGAGCAGAAATTCAGATGGGGAACTGGAAGTTCATTCTGGGATTTGACTTACCAAAACTGTCAGCACTCTGGTGGACAGGCAGAGACCACAGCCTACTCTCCAAGCCCTACTCAGTTGAGCTCTATCATCAACCTGTCTGAAATACTTGAATGAGACCCGATGTTGGGTTTCCATGTGGAATTGCATTTTGATTATATTTTCTCTTTCTTTTATGTTTGCTAGGGCAAATGTGTAACAACCAAGGGAGTGCTTGTGGTATTTGTCCCTTAGCATAGACTAGAAGACGTTAATTGCTTCTGTTGACAGTGATGGCAGTGGCACAGAGTAAGATTTATTAGTGCAGGTGTATAACCATGGAATCAGATGCTAGAAATAATGATATGATTTAAGTGGGAAGCCCAGTAACTGGAGATAGTTGAAGAAGAAAGCGACCACAGTGTTCTGGTGAAGAGGAACTTGCTTTTGATAGTCCAGTGTGTTGTAGCTCCCAAA
Source organism: Pluvialis apricaria (assembly GCA_017639485.1). Classification (NCBI taxonomy): domain Eukaryota; kingdom Metazoa; phylum Chordata; class Aves; order Charadriiformes; family Charadriidae; genus Pluvialis; species Pluvialis apricaria. Next base: position 37,295,071 of record CM030044.1, read on the forward strand.
ACCCCTCGCAATTCTATCAACAGATATTTTTATAAAGTCAGGAAAGCACTTGTACTATTTCGTATAATGCAGTTGTCATCATATATGTTGAAGAAAGACAAATTGAAATTGGAACAGGTGCACAGAAGGGCTACTATAAAGATTGGCAAAACAGAGTATCTAAGGAAGATGAAACCCTTTTTAAGTTAAAGGATAACAAGAGTGCATATTCAAATGGTTATACATTAGTTATGGGGAAATTAATCATAACTGAACACTAAAATAATAACACAGATACTGTTACAACAGTATTTCCAACCATTTAAGGAGAAGTCCTGTAATATTCTTTGAAATAAGATATATGGTCAATGAATTAAATTTTTTTTAATATCAAGCTTGAAAGCCTTAGGAGCAGGGTTTTATGTTTAAAGTAAGATCATTCCTAGGAGATCAGGAATGAAGCTTTGGATATGTGAGTACATCATATTCCAAAAGGAGTTTGAAAAGAGCCTGGATTACTGTTTGTTTGCAGTCTGGCTTTGCTGTATTAATATGTGCTTTGAGTCTTCTGCTAGTTGCTATGGAGGCTTATTTCATTGCCAAGGAAAGAAGACTCTCTTCTCCTCCCTCCCACTCTTCCTCACTCTGTCGCCCCCTTCAGTGAGCACTTAAAAGATCAGCTGCTGGGCATTGCCATCTTTTTCTGAAGCACTGGACTGAAAATGAACTAGATATAGATAAAATGTCATTACTGATAGTAATTTTTATCTGGTGTCTGACTGATGTGACCAATTAATATGCTCAAGATTTAACCAACTACTGGGTTTGGGATAAAGAAGCAATTTTCCTTTAGATCAAATTGGAAGAAAAATCAGATTTTTTTTCTGTTCCTTTGGTAATGTAAGGCATGGTTTCCTGTCCAGGATCAGCTGGGAGGTTCATCAAAGGGTGTCTCTGTGAGATCAGGAAGCTATGAGATTTGTGAGACTTTCTGTCCTTTCTGCTCACTTCCTATGTTTCTAGTTTTGGATTTTCTTCATTTGGCTTTAGCTTTTCTGCAGGCTACTGAGAAGTGCTGTGAGTTCTGTGATGACAAAAAGAATAGAAATCCTATAGACAGTTATCTAAGCTGAGCCTTTTTTACACTGCTTTTTTCACTGCAGGAACTGGACTTGGCTATCCTCTGATCCTCTCCAATCTTATTTTTCCAAAACAGACTTACTATTGTCTTACTGACTTGCTGCAACCACAGACTCTAGGGTTATACCTAAGAGTGTCATTAAATCCTCAGTTACTCATCTTAAATTTCCAGTAAGAGTGTTGATTAATTTTGATTGTTACAATAGCTTCAGAACAGCACTTTTGTTTAGCTATAGAAAGCACTGTTTCTTATTACCAGGCCTGTGAGATTTGAATCTTTCATTTGACATGAATTGAAGAATTTATTTCTGCTGCTTTCTTAAAGGTTTCCTGTGATTCATTTTAATAGCATTTATTCCTCTTGTAAATTAAATGGCTGCAGAGATGAGAGACCTTCACTCCCTCACCAATTTTCTCCTTCCTGTGTCTCCCATGAAGCAAAGCTAGGTAGAACTGTATAGCAATTTAATGGCTAGTAATAGCATGGTAACTGTCTGTTTTACCTACTGCTTCAGTGGGCAAATGAAAGGTGATCTGTGCCCATGGAGGTGCCTGCTGTCCTCTTACTTTGATCATGATTACTGGTGATCTGGATTTCACTTATCTAACTAAAGCCTCAGATCAGTAAGTGCAAGTGATGTTCCATTTCCTTTTCCATGTGGATATCATCCAGTATCTTTGTGCTGACTGACTGAAAATCCTTGGAAGCTAAATAGCTGGTTCATTGCCCTTTCTTAAGTCCCAGGACTGCTATTTCATTTACTCACCTTGGCTCACAGAACTTCTTAGTACTGTTTTTAAATATAATTCACAAATGGGTGAGGAAAGATGTATAAAGATGGAGAAGGCATTAGCGTGTTTAGGATCTGATTTTGAATCGCTGGTCAAGAATCATGGAATGTTTTAGGTTGGAAGCGACCTTAACGATCATCTAGTTCCAACCCCCCTGCCATAGGCAGGGACACCTCCCCCTATACCAGGTTGCCCAAGGTCCCATCCAACCTGGCCTTAAACATCTCCAGGGATGGAGCTTCCACAGCTTCTCTGGGCAACTTCTTCCAGTGCCTTACCACCCTTAAAGTGAAAAATTTCTTCCTAATATCTAATCTAAATCTACCCTCTCCCAGTTTGAAGCCATTTCCCCTCATCCTGTCACTACATGCCCTCGTAAAAAGTCCTTCCCCAGCTCTCCTGTAGGCCTCCTTTAGGTACTGGAAGGCCACAATAAGGTCTCCGGGGAGCCTTCTCTTCTCCAGGCTGAACAACCCCAACTCTCTCAGCCTGTCTTCATAGGAGAGGTGCTCCAGCCCTCTGATAATCTTCGTGGCCCTCCTCTGGACTCTCTCCAACAGGTCTTTCCTATACTGGGGGCTCTGGAGCTGGATGCAGTACTCCAGGTGGGGTCTCACAAGAGTGGAGTAGAGTAGCAGAATCACCTCCCTTGGCCTGCTGGCCACACTTCTGATGCAGCCCAGGATACAGCTGGCTTTCTGGGCTGTGATCGCGCATTGCTGGCTCATGTTGATCTTCTCATCAATCAGCAGCCCCAGGTCTTCCTCCTCACGGCTGCTCTCCACCCATTCTCTGCTGAGACTGTGTTTGTGCTTGGAATTGCCTCCACCCAGATGTAGGACCTTGCACTTGGCCTTGTTGAACTTCATGAGGCTGGCTTGGGCCCACCTCTCCAGCCTGACCAGGTCCTTCTGGATGGCATCCCTCCCCTCCAGTGTATTTGCCTCACCACACAGCTTGATGTCATCAGCAAACTTGCTGAGGGTGCACTCGATCCCACTGTCCATGTTGCCGACAAAGATGTTGAACAGCACCCATCCCAGTACTGACCCCTGAGGAACACCACTTGTAACTGGTCACCACTTGGACATCGAGCTGCTAATTGCAATTCTTTGAGTGCGACCGTCCAGCCAGTTCCTTATCCACTGTGGTCTGTTTGTTGAATCCATGTCTCTCCAATTTAGAGACTAGGTTACTGTGTGGGACAGTGTCAAATGCTTTGTACAAGACTTGATGTCTGTGTAATTACTCTGATAGTAGACACAGACCAGTGAAAACAAGAGTTAAACTATATTCGTGGCTCATTACATGTGATTGTTTTAGCTCTCTTGACCAGTGCAGTCAAAAAGCAAAATTCATTGTAAGCATTTCTTGCAGTATCTCCAGTTTTATTTTAAAATCATAGAATCATAGAATGGTTTAGGTTGGAAGGGACCTTGAAGATTATCCAGTTCCAACCCCTCTGCCATAGGTCACCTCCCACTAGACCAGGTTGCCCAAGGCCACGTCCAGCGTGGCAAACCTGTAACATGTAGATGTGACTGGATAAATGAGAAATCTCTTAAGTATGTTTGTTGCTTTCATATGAGTTAAAAATACTTATAAGATTTCCGTAAGTTTTCTAGTCTCTAAAAAAACGGAGGTAGCAAAAAAGGGCATTTACAACAACTTGAATCTAAAGATTTTCTAGAACCTTCTATTTTTGAATGGCAGTTGTGACTGTAATCTTCATGGTGTTGGAAGTGCAGTTTGATACATGTCTCTGAAAAGTCACAAAAGACAAAAATATATCCTGAAAGAAAGGGAAATTCTACTTCCCCAAATTCTCCACTGAGGGAAATGTTTTTTGTTTCAAAGGTGGTTTTTGTTATCTTGCTGCTGTTTTAGCTTTCTGGGTGAAGAACTCCATAAAAACACAGGCGCTCCAGGCTTTTAACTGCAGCTGACTGGTCTTTGGAATTGATCTCCTTATTGAAGGTGTAATTCAGTCACCTGCAGAGCAGCAGATAAAGGCACAATTTCACTTCTACTTCTGCTAGGCTTTCAGGCACACTATTTCTGAAACCCAGCTTCTGGTTGAGGTGAGGCACCTGTACAATGTGAGTAGTACCTAAGGGAAGAGGGCAGGGCCCCTGCAGCCCAGGGGAATACCAAGCATCTTCCAGATACTAGAAGTACTTGGCAGATCTCCGGGTTTTGACAGATTTTTATTTCTTCACCGGGAGACTGAAGCGGGGAATACATAAGTCAGGCAGATTTCTCTGTGGTGGGGCAGGGAAGGAAAGAGGGAGAGAAATGGCAACTCCTAGCATCAGCCGATGCTGAGCTCCTGTTTTATGGCAAAAGCTTAACCTTTTCAAACAGTCATTTTCCTGGCCGGGTATTTAGGTCAACTCTCTTAACTGTGTGCATCTACGGGCACCACATTTATTATAGAGGGGATAAGACTTTGTATATCTCTGGCTTGCAATAATTATTCTCTCAAAAATTGCTGTCATGTGCCTTGTGTCTAAGTATTTCTATCTCACATGGTATATATGAAATAATTAAAACAACTATCTTTAAAAGCAATGACATTGAAGAAGATAATTAATCTCTCTTTGGTACAAAATGAATTAATCTTTGTGATGGCAAACAAGGAAATACGGAAGTGTTATTTACTCATATTCTATTCAAACAAAAAAAGGTTCTTATCCTGCAAGAGAAAATATTCTGGTGAATACCAAAGATCTTAAAGATTTCTAAATGACCTATGAAAAATGTTAAGAATTCTGACTGATATGTGAGAAACCATGCTATAAAGAAGTGAGCAGTTCAATAGATGGTGCTTTGTGCTTACCAAGCAAAGTAATACTGTATGCAAACAAAACCAATGAAAAGCATTTAGTTGCCTCTTAAATGTCCAGTACTTCTTTGTAATGTAAAAGGTGGAACTTACAGACACATAATGCACGTGCATTCCACGGGACTAGTAGAGTGTGCATAGTTGACATTTTAAATGAATATGTGAATAAGTTCTAAATAAGAACATTTAAAATTAACTAATCCAGTTTCTTAATATGGTAAAGCATCCTTTAACATATATTTAAAAATGTTTTGTTTTTTTACAAAGCTCAATGATTTTAGTGGCTCAGAAACATCTAAAATGCATGTATTGTAGCTGGGCCAGAGCTGCAAACTAAAGTCCAAATCCAAACATCCTTAAAACTCAGATATGATCAGATCCAAGGTTTTGGTACAGCTCGTTACAAGACAGCTGCAAAATCTGGATTCTGATGCAGTAACTTCCTCAGAGTTTGCAGTGTCCAGATGTTTGGTGGGGAGTGCTGCTTGCTTGGGCCGTTCTATCTGTTTGGGTTTTGTCTTTTTTTTTTTATATATATTCTTGCACTTTTATTTTCATCTTATATCTGACATGTATCTTTTGAGACAGTAATCTTTATGCTGACTGTATTTGAAACACCGAAATTCCTTTAGTCCTGGTTTGTTGTTGTTTTATTTTAATGCAATAGAAACAGAGGATAAGCACAATACTGTGTAGAGACTGTTCTGTGTTAATTCAATGTGGGATTCTGCTACTGGCCACTATCTCGAATTCAGTTTTGGAGTGATCCACTCCACTCCAGGGACTGGAAATATTCAAGTCATTGCTACTGCCTTGTAAGACCAGTTAAGCTAACCACTGCAAATTTAAAAAATGGAGCAAAAATATTTTTCAAATGTGAGTTTTCATCTAAAAACTAAAAAAAAAATTTTCATAAAAAAACCACAATTGTGTCATGTTCATACTCAGTTAAAAAGGCATCATTTGGATTTAAAAATCCAAGATAAGTAATTTTAAAAACCAGAACCATACAGGTAATGAAGACCACACAGTTTGTAATACACTGGCAGATCTTGTATTTTCATTTATTGTTATGAAGTTTTTGTTCCTCCTTTTGGAATTGCTCAACTCCAACATGTTAGCTCCACTCCCCATTTGTTACTGATTTGTTGCTTCCTTTGCATATGATAACCATTCCAATGAGTTGAAAAGTGCCATTGTTCTTGAATGACCTTACCTTCTCTGAACTGTTAATGGAAATAAACCTGGAAGGGTAATTCTTTATGATATAAGCTAATGGTATAATTGAGGTAAGCACCTTAACCATAGCAAAATAACTTCTAGAAACTTTGTTTTGCTTTCTGATGAAATTAAGCCCAGAGGCCAAATCCAGTGATGGACTTCTAGGTCAACCCACCGAACTTAGAAAACAAGTACACTGTGATGGCAAGTACTTTCACTGAAAGTAGTGAATATTCTACTGACTCTATACTGTAGGTTGTGCAGCATGCAAACAAAACCTTCATTTAGGAGGGGCTGTATTTGAAAATAAATTGTTCTGTGGCATGTAGACAAAAAGAGTAAACGAATTCCCTGCCTCATAAACATACTTCTATTCTGCAGAAGTGTACTGCAGGTGGTGACCATCCAGAGGCAAATCTGGGAGCACCTCTCAGCAGAGAGCTGGAAGATGTCACACTTCTGCATTCTCTCCCTGCTAGAAAGCCATGGGCTGTAAAATGGTGCGTGTTGGGGTGGGGAGGGCAGGGCCATTCTTTGTGTGTCTCCCGTGCCCTACGATCAGTGTTCACTTGGAGCATGCTATGTTCAGTCAGTATGACTTCATTAACAGGGGACAGTTTCCACATATGAGGCAAGGAGGAGCAGTGCCTTCTAAGTCACAGGGATGTTGACAAAGCTGAGCCTGTGCTGCACAGGAACAGTGTGCAGACAAATGTTTGGCATCAGAATTACACTTGGGCTCCAGCAGTTTAGCTGCTCAAGTCCGGTGAGGCTCCGCAGCCAAAATCACAATGCTCTGACTTCTCACTTTATAGAGACCAGTTTTATACTAGGCATCAATCTCTGCTCAGTTTAACCTTCAAGGTGTATTAGGAAGAACTACTTGCAGCATCCTGCAAAGGTGTAAACATTTACTTACAAAGACAGCATAAGATGTGTATTTTTGTTTGAAAAGGAAAGACAAAATTACTGTATCAGGACCGAAGTAGGACTTCCAGCTTCTGCAACTCAGGATAGTCTGAAAGTATGTATACTGGCTAAACTCCTACCGAGCTGTCTCATAACAAGAATTTTGAAAGGAGAGTTCAGGGGTTATTTTGTGTGCCATCTTTACTGGCAATGGAATACTATTTCATTTCATAAGTAGCCTTATTGATCTCTGAGGGAACGCTTGGAAGGTAAATTGCTGTTTAAAAGATATAAGAAAAGCAAAATTTGATCACGAAGCAGAACTACCTTCACAATCTTGGGAAATCCAAAGTAAGTGGCCTTACAGTGGGCCAAGGAATTGCTGGCCTTTTTTTAGAGTTCTGCTCATCTAATTCATCTCAACATGCAAGGCTCAGTCTCTGGCATTTAGCAACAGTGTCAGGGAGTGTACAGAGTGTACTTCCAGCACCAGAAGAGAAGTAGGAGGCTCCTCATTTGCTTTCTTTATGTTTCCCCTTTAAAGAGTGCCTCTAGTGCATCTGGCAATCTCCATTCACCTACATGTAGGGGCATAAGCATGTTGTACTTCTTTATGTACTTTTTCCTGGCAACCTACTCAATAAGAAATTTTGTACTACTTTTAGCACATAAGCAGGATCAAAGACGACATTTTGCTTATTTCTTAAGTTAACTTTTAACTCTTGTAATAATAAATGTTGAACATTTTGCAGAACAATCAGTTATGCATAAGTGCTATGAAAAGAGGATCCTTCCTTTTCCTGAAACACGATAGTTACACACAAAGAAAGGATGGAGAATTGCTTTGGGTGGTACCATGGAGTAGAGCTGGGAGTACTGGAGTCAGATGGTAATAAAGAGAAATCAGAATAGACTGAGCAATCAGAAAAAGTTCTTAATGAGTTAGCATCCCAAGAGGCATAGGGAAAACCCTGTCATATGGAATGCTTAACATTTCATGTTTAACATTAGACTGCAAAATGCATTGAATGAGGGAATAATCCTGCTCTGGCAGAGGAAGGTACTTATAATGCAACTAATAATTTCGGGGCCAAATTCTCTGCTAGCATAAATAAGCCAAACTCTGCTGAAGTCAAAGGAGACCCACCCTTTCATGCCAACAAAGGATATAGTCTTCCCTGCTACTCTGAATGTAGCACAGTTTTGAATGGGGATCATTAATCCCCATGAAGCAGGGGCCTGTGTGAGTACTTGGCTTTCCAGGAGGGTTTCTTTTTTGTGTGCGTGTCTTTTTTTTTTCACTATGATGAAATCCTGAATGAGAAAAAGCAAACTGTGGCATGCTTTCTTTAACCCCCAATGTGTGGTGTTTGTTGACCCTCATAGAAGTCTTTGTCCTAGCTGTGTCTCATGAGGCTCTGCGATTTTTTCAAATCAAGTACTGCCAAAGAGAACTGCACTGAACTAAATCTCTAATTTTTTAATGAATATGCTTGACGCAGCTAAGGCATAAAAACATGGAACCAGCATTCTAACTACATGCACGTTACTAAATTCCCTTTGGGTTTTTTTTGTGGTTCTTCTCCCTTACTACTTATACTTAGTTTAAACAGCTAAATCTCTCTTCCCTCTCTCTTTCTTCCCTCTGCTTCCACCAGCTTCATTCCAACAAATAATAGGCTCAAATGTGGGCTTAAGATGTATCCTGGGAGATCATCTAACCTCGCACTTTCAGACCTCCAAGTTTCACATGCCTAGCAGCAATTCACAATTTATTTGTTCTTCTTGCTAGCTCCTTTGCAAGGCTTGAGAGAATTATCAAGACTTACTAGCAATTGCAGTAGAGAAATTTTCAGCCAGGAATGAAAGTTGCTGTCATCAGGTAAACAAAATCTGATGAGATTTAATCAGAAATAAAAATTAAGCCAGCATAAACCTGCTGGACTCTGACCCCCATCTATTCACAACACCCATAGGAATTTGGTTGAGTAGGCCCAGGCAGAAAATTGCTTGAAACCCCAAAGGGAAAGAGCTAAGTGTGATTCAGTGCATTATGCAGGCAGAGGCAGTACACAAATTTTACAAGCGTATTAGAATATCTTTAACTCCAGGTTTGGGATCTGAATGGGCTTGACTCTTCTGTCTGTTTCCCTTCAGTCTGGGTGGGATCACTGCATTTAAGAAATTAAAAGAAATCTTGCCACAGACATCAGAAGAAACAGACGGAACTGCCCTGCATAGACAGCATCCCAGTTGATCTGGTCTGATCCTTCTCCTGACGAACTGTATACCTACACCACTTTGACATGACTAGTGTTTATTTATTGTATGAAAAAGCATTTTGCTGGCTCTTCAGCAGGTTTAGGAAAAAGCTTTTTCTTTTAGGGAGTGTGGGGAAAAAAGATAAATTGTAAGTGCTTTCTATCTACCTTATATGACAAAATGATGCAATGATGCCAAAATGGCAATATTTTGAAAGGATGCTTTGCTACAAGGCACTTTGCATCCATTCAACCTATTCAGAACCCACTCAGCCTACTAAACTAAAGCTTCTTTTCTGATTTCATCTTGAGGTTTGATAGACTGCAGGTTTTATTCCAATTTGGATGAGGGTGGAAATGCTTTATCTGGTGGTCTCTTTTCAGTAGGCGCTGTCGTGATGTGTAGACTTGGATAGAGACATGGCTATGGTAGCCTTGCAGGGAACAGGAGTTTGAAGGATGCACTTTTACAACTCAGGCTTTTAATGAATCTGCAAACCTTCTTCAGCATGTGTATCTCTTGGGGTGTTAATGCAATGCTCCCCTTCAATGTATTCTAGGCAATTTCCGAAATGGTCTTTATCAGGTCATCAGGAGCAGTGCAAAGTATTGCTTTCCTCTGCCAGGGGGAGGCCCGATCAACAGCTCCAGGAGGGACAGTCACTGGGGCATTGTGTTCCTAAATCTGCACTGATAGTAACGCAAGATGTCAGTGGAGGTCCTCTCTATTTACTACCAAACACCCGCCTTTTCTATTTTCAATGTGTAAAGAGCCAGTCACTATGACTGGAAAAGACCACTTCTTAGCCTAGAATCCTCGGCATGAGCATTTAAATCAGCAGCCATGTACTCATGTCGTACCTATGTAACTTCTTCAAATACTTCTAAAAAGAACAGGGCATTGCAGGATATATCTGCCTAGCTAGGAGCACAACCTGTAGGTTGTCTCTGTGATTCTCAAACTACACCATATATTTTTTGTTGAGAGTGACTGTGCAACTCATTTTACCCTGGAAAAATCTTTCTGGACACTGAGATTCCTGCGATACACATACTTAGTAAAAAGCTTTCTCAGTTTCATTGCTCTCACAAGCAGAGTTGATCAAATTATTGATCACAACTGTATTTACTTTGTTAGAGGTAAGTAAATGGTTATCACTAAGACTTTCAGATGAGTCCTCCACCAATTTGATAAAAGACTGTTTACAGAACAGTTCCTGCCAACAACAGTCAGACTACATGTTATTCTCAGGCATATCAGAGACGTAGTGGTTGGTGTTCTCCGGAAGACTTTCTACAAAATAAGCTTTCCCACAGTTGCTAGGCCATGCCAGAATAGCAGAAGAGGGGTGCTTTGAGCACATGCCCATGATCAAAAACTGTAGACGAGGCTTTTAAAATTTTGGTCAGTATGCTTTGCTATTAGCTACCTTCTGTACCTTCTGAAGGGTCCTGGTTTCTATTGCCCACTTCTCCTGATGTGGGAGCACTGCTCTATCACACTTTTCCTAAGGTCATCACTGGTTGGATTTATGACACAGTCCAACACAAGACCCCTCAGTGCCTCAAAATTGGTATTTTCTCTCTTTGTTGCATTTAGAGTGATAACTTTAACCTTTAAACAACACTTGCCTTCAGACTGCAAATAGCCATGGGATTTGGGGCCTGATCACACAAACTCCAGAATGTGCTCATCTGGCAGCAAATCACCTGTCAACTCACCTAAATAGTCCCTGAGCAGCAACATCCAGTCCCCCAGGTGACTCACAAATGTCACAGTCTGTGTCATGATAAAGGCAATGGTCTTGTAGGGCACGTAAGAGATCGTAAAGCTCAAGGCCTGGGTATGCTGTGGTGAAGCACACTATGAAAATGTTAGTGTTACACTCCAGGGTCACACGTCCTTTGACATGCTTCCATGAGACAAACAGTGGCCGCATCCTTATTGATACAATCACAGGAGGATGCATTGTAAGCATTGTAAGAGAAAAAAGGTAACCCATCTCATCTGGTTCTTCCTTTGTCTCAATTTTGCCCATGGGGATTTTAAAAATGATTTTGCAGTTTGGCATTTGGCGGGGATTTTCTTAATATGTTCAGGCCACAAAATAACATCTTCTTTCTGCCTGTAATCTTCGTTATATTAGTTTTCTTGTCATCATCTCTGTACCAGGCTGGGTAGCCTGAAGCTTCCTTCTTCTGGGGGAGGTGGAGTTTTATATAACCTGGGAAAAGACTCCTCCTCCATGTTCAAAATGACAAGCCTCATAAATTTCACAGACTCTGTAGCCCTCCTTCAGAGCCTGTTCAGTTCCAGGGAATACCAGGTACCCACAAGGGCTCCTTCTTTGTTGCTGTAGTTGCAGAGGACCCAGCAGCTTTCTGCACAAGTGCAGCACAAGGGAGACCGTTTCTTGCCGTTTACCCTTATGGGAAGCACAGGGAGAAAGAGCCCAGGAGGTGGGTAGACCTTTACTTTGAACATCCCAAAGTAGGCTGTCAGGGTGTCGAAACTCAAAAATAACTCCAAGAGTCCAAGAGGGTAATGGTTTTTTTCGTTGATGAAGGGATAGAGGCTAGCAAGATCATGCTAAGATATTTTTATGTCAGTGGCTGGTTTGTAACACTCACAAATGGCATTTGTCCTGCCACCAAAAAGCACATCTCCGGCGACCAGCAGTGTGAGCAGTTTGTCTGCAAGCTCCATGTCTGATTTTGTCATAGGGACCCACTCATGCACCTGTTTAGATCTGATGCTAAAATCCATTCTCTTCAGGTAGTTCATCTTTTGTTGTGTTGTGTAATACACATACCCAAAGCTGGCCCCTGCCAGAGGGTTCCAGTTGTTTTCATGGTAGCATTTGATACAGCCGTGGAAAAAGCACCCATTAAATTAGAAAGCTGTTGGCACCCTATTAATGACTGCACAGCCACCTAAGAAGCAGGATCCTACTTGATATTCACCGTCTTGTAACACATGACAGATTTGACTATTTTAATTTTTGGCCACATACATAAACCATTGAACAGAAAGGGTTGAATCTCTCTTTTTCTTCTGAAGATAGCTGTCTGGAGGGAGGTGTGTAACCATGCTAAGTTTAAGGATAATAAACAGGTACATGGACATGCAAGTAGATGCCCGTGTAAGGTACTGCAAGGGATCTCTACAGCAATAAACCTTCACCTTTTCACTGTCCTTTTTCTCAGAATGTGTGATGGGTCATCAGTATAATCACACTCTTGTACGACTTGCATGCCTCCCTCAACATTTTTACATATTGTTGGCAATAGTAACTGTGTTCCACAAGTCAAAAATCTCCTAATTAGTTTTGTGCCATGCCAAGAACTGGTTTTTTTCTTCAAACACCATGCTGTCCACCCTGTAATATTCCAGTGGTGGAAGAGGGCCCACATAACTTTGATTTTCAGCAGTGTTGCAAAAAAAATGGGGAAATAACTTTTGCAGATCGTGGTACTCGAAGCCTGAGGAAGGCTGCTTAGTTTCATGGGTAAAAAATGTAAAGAGTCAGTGAAATGTATACTCAGGCTGTGTAATTCTATGCATATGAGTTTACCACCTTGGGTGACTAATTGTACACACATTTTTTCATTTGGAAGCTGACCATCAATGAAGTAGCCATCCTAGCCTTTGGCATTATGTGCTAGGAAAGTGTAGCCCCAAAACTTTGTGTCCATACACAACTGAATAAAGTCCACGAGACATTTAAACTCCCATTCTCCTTCAGTTTTCCTTTCTGCCCCTTCTTCTTCATCCCAAGGGGCATCCAGTGATAACTCCATGGCAAAAATGTAGTTTGGGATATGTGTTGTGGTCTCCTGCATACATTCCGTGTCATAGATAATACAGCCTTGACCTTCTCCTGTTTTTTGACCATGGGCATGAAACTTTGGTGCTGGTTTCCACTACAGACCTGTGTATAGTGCATTTGGCGCTTCCAGCTTTTACATTCATGCTAGTTTTCTACACAGACATTACACTTTTCACAAATAATCCTAGCCAAAAAATATTTTTTTTTTATAGCCAGAGGTTTGTGCCTCTCTGTAAGCATTCGCCAGAACTGCACAACAGGCTGCAGCTGGGGCACCTTATACTTTTCCCCAAGATAAATGCATGGTCATGAGACAAGCAGAGCCAGCAATAATAGCAGCAGTTATTAACAGCGGTTATACAATGTATGACAAATCTCACAGAAGTTTCTCATTCCAAATATCTTCCTGTCCTCCTTAACACCATAATAATGTTCATCATGTAAAAGAAGGAAACAGGTCGTCGGGTATTTAAGACTGTCGTCTGGCCTAAAAATCCCCCAACCTTTTAACCACTCAGATAGGAGGATGATAGGTATATTAGCATGTAGCAGATTTTCATGCAAGGGTATGTCACTCGACATGACCTTTCCATACACAGACCATCACAGTTTGTCATGTAGCTCTTTTGCTGTGCTTAGCAGTTCTGCATCTGTCAGACCCCTCTTGGCTATGAGGGCTGCAAGACTCGCAGAAAAACAGAGGTTATAGTCACTGTTACTTAGAGCAACTTTTTGTCTGTGATTTTGGACTTGGGGATAGGCTGCAGGGTTCTGCAAATCCTGCCCCTATGGCTTTCACAATAATGATAGGCAGAATGAAAGTTTGATCAAAACACAGCGCTCTCTTACTTTGCAGGAGAATACTAACCCAATCTAAAAATTCTGTTGCATTCACATTGTTTAAATGAATAGTAGGAGAATATAAAGAGTCATACATGCTGACAGCTTCAAGATGGAGCTGAGCATAATCACCAGGTTCTAACAGCTGGCATAAATCACCAAATATTTACTCTACACCCTGAATAAACATTTCATAAGCTTCAAGTAGGGATAGTGGACCCAAGGTAATAAATCTGAATTCTTCTACATATCGTCCAGGTCCGAACCTCTGCACTGGGCAGTCCCACTGCCTAATATGCTCCATGGCAGCCCTGGGCAGACTGCTGCCTCCTCCACCCCTGCTGCAATAACTGGTAAGTCCCTTCCAAGGGGTCATCTTCTACTCTAGTGGGAGACTTGTTCACTGATCCACACATTTAAAAAAGCACCTAAGGGCTCTGGTGGCTCCCCCTTGCCAATAAGACACTGGAAGTGATACAAAATCCATTTGGCTTTCCTAATTAGCAGTCTTTGTTCTAACTTTTTTCTGTTTTTATGGCCTGTAAGCCAAGGGCCCAGAACTAACAGCCTCACCAGCCCTTTTATCACCAGCAAGCTGCTTGCTACTCCTCAGTGCTTGAAAATAAATACTCATGGTTTGTGACTGCTAAAACCTTTCTTACTGTTTATTGTTACATGCCCCAAAAACTGGCTTAGCTGTACTAATTAATGACCTTGTTTGTAACACCGTGTTTTGCTTTGATGTCCTGTGAACGATAGCCACAGCCTTACCAGCACAGCTAGCACTTGTACGACCATCCTCCTGATTTCTTCAGTCTCTGTCATAGCACCACCACCTGCTCTGTGCTCTGAGAGCATGGGGCTGCAGTATGTGTGCCAAGGCCTGGGTCTTGCTGCTTTTGCAGTCCTCAGTCTTCCACCTCTTATTTGCAGCATCAACCTAAGTATATGGAGACACATATAGCACCATCCTGCACACCATAATGGTGTTACAGGTAGCTGTAAGAATCCCCACAACCACAGGGAGCTTCCCACCACTACCCATCCTCTCTGTGTGACACTGACCTTGATATCCAGTTTGCAGTTCATAGGCCTATTGGCCCATTCTTCTGGTTCACCTGGTCTTTTTGGGTATTCCCTTTGCGTCTTTTTCTTATTGCCCCCCATGTGCATGTTCTTCTGAAGCTTCTCCGGTTTTGCAGACAGTGTTGTCTGTGTCTTGCAGCCCCCGAGCCTGCCCGAGTTGCCCTGTGTGGCCAACCTGCTGGGCTGAGTTGCGGGCAAGGGAGCCTCTTGGTCCGGCTCATGGGATCACTCTCTTCTGTGCACACAACAGGATCTGTACCACGGGCCCCTTGGTCAGCCTCCTAGAAAGGGTCCACAGCCCTTTTCATGTTCGCCCACTCTTCTGGCACCCCTCAGCTCTCTTGAAGGTCATTCTCTCCCAACGTGTTGGGCTTGTTCTGCAGCCTCGTGAAGAGGGGGACCCTAACCTGGCCCCATTTTCTGTGTAATTTTTTCTAGTCACATTTAAACTTTAATTATTCATCTGATTAGCTCATTAAATAATGCTTTATCCGTTTTATACATATACTTTCATGAATTATACATATTTAATTTATATATTTTTCTATAGGTTTCATATATTTAATACTGTATCTACGTACATATAAATATATACGTATATATACATATTTTTATACTCCTTTATATATATTTTATATACATATTGGATATAAATGTATATATTTTTATATCTGAGCTCTTCCTGGCCCAAAGGACACAGGGAGCCAATCACAGGGGCGCCTGAGAACATGTGGGTATGACCGTGTCAAGAAACAGCCATCAGCCAATCCTAGTACAGTATGAAAACACGTGGGTTTAACTAAAGATGTCATAAAGTGTACAAAACCACATGATTTTCTTGTAACTGTTCCGGTACTGTCGGGTCCCTTTACGCTACATGGTGTCCATATCCCAGCTCCCTGAATTAGGTGTTGATTTTGTGGAACTTGCCAAATGCACAGATGTCCTCACCTTTTTTTCCCTTCTTTTTTCCTATTTAATTTTCTTTGTTTCTTTCCTTTTTTTTTTTTTTTTTTTTTTTTGTTTATAATTTCTCTTTTCATTTTCTTTTTAAACTTTGGAACAAGCAGAAAAAAAGGAAAGGAGTTGACCCGAACAAGCAAGTAACATCTCTCTCAGATGTTCTACAGCCTTAGAAAAAAATGGGGTGTAGAGGTTGAAACTGCCTCCAGGCAACTTCAAGTTTTAGGATTGGCACTTACATAACTGATCATAGTAGGCCTTACTGAACTTGGCAGCCATGTAGGGGTTATGTTTTTCACATGGATGAACTGTTCTTGAACAATTTCTCCAATGTATTAAGCACAAACAGGCTTTTCTTCAACATCAAGCATGCAGGTCTCCTCTCCCTCTTTCTCACCCTTTCCTCCCCCCTCCCATCCTCCTAACAACAAATGAAATTATTCTGGCCACGGTGGTGGTGGAATGGATTCTGTCTAATAAAAAAAAATATATCTGATAGCACGGTGCTATTAGAATGGGGAAATGGAAAGAAGCAAAATCACTTTGGGCTGAGCCGCAGCCCACACTATTGTGCCAGAGAGGGAACGTACAAGGATATTGCCCCTGTGCTCACCCACCCCACAGATCAGCAATAACCACACTCCCTGAGGATTAGCAATGCTCCAGAACAAACATTTGAAATCCCTGACAGGGCGGAGGGAATATCGCGGGGCCCCCGCCTGCTGCGCACCGCACCCGCCAGCGGAGAGCGTGGAAACCGCTGCTGCGGGTTGGGGAGCTGGGGGTGGGGGGGACGGTGGCTCTGCCCTCCCTTCAAAGCGGCAGGGTTGAAGCTTTTGGAGGGGGATGGAAGACATTTCTTTTCCTTCCATCCCAGGATCCAACAGGCACAGGGGAGGGGGCTGTAAAATACTCATGGCGTATTGTGAGTGGCTGTGTATACTCGACCCACCTTTTGTCCACCGTTTGAGTTGTTTTCTAAGTGGTTTCTATATAAGCCGCTCAGGGATAAACAAGGGCTTTCTGAAATTCTGAGAAAAGGGAAACCATAATTATCTTTACAGTTTGAGAGAGGAATCTTTTGCTATATAGCTATGGTAGGAGGAACAGGGAAGCTATGTAGCACTCATTTTCCAAAACAATGTCATCCAAATAAATATTCCAAAAATAAATTTCCATCTCTTTTTTTTTTTTCTTTTTCATCTGAGATACTATCAGGAATACAGATTGGGAGAGCAATGATACATAAGTTAGTCACTCTTTCTGAATTACCCTGTAAGCTAACAAAAGCTAACAAAACCCATACATTATATGAGAGTTAACACAAACAGTGAAAACCAGATAGCCTCACCTGGAATCTCCTCTCAGATTTTTTGATTCGATTGTTTCACTACCCAGGCGTGCATGAATGAAATTTTGGACCTATGGATATTTCATTTTGGTTATAGCTGGTCTGATTTTTCTGATTTATTACATTTTTATATTTGGTGCTAGATTTCCTATGGCTGCTTTTGTTAGCCTTATGGTTTTATATAACATCTATTTGAATAGGATGATTTTACTTCCTGCATTCATGCTAATAGTGGTATATACTTTGAAGGCACGTGTTGCCCATGTTTTCAAATTCTGGGAGATTAAGGCACCAAACTACTTTTTAACACATGGTGAATCTATTCTACTAAATATTTCAACCATTTTACAGGACTGTCTGGTTTCTTGACTTCCCTAAAATGCTGGAGAATGAGGACTGCAACTGTTTATTAATTACAGATGAACTAGGGACTATCTGTGAGGGGGAACATAAATATTGTGGCAAGTCCTACACTGTGCTACCTGCTATTCTAAAATCAGTCTCCGAACAGACCTTAAAGTGATATAGGACCTGGTACATTCAAACCCCAGCATGGCTTGCCTTCAAACCCCCAGTTTAGCTTGCGTGCTGCCACAAAGATAGCCCTGTAGTAAACTGTGTCTTCCAGGCAATCAATACTGTGCTTTAACTCTATGTACCAAAGTAATGGGAGAGATTGAAAAGGTAATAACAGTGAAACAGTGGTGAATTAATTAGGTGATTATCAGAGATGTTAGGCTCGCCAAGCTACTTACAACAAGAGCAGCAGGTGTTTCTGTACATTTGAAAATCAGACTATAAATGGGGGAGAAATGAAGCACAGCAGCTTTAAAGAACATCTGAATGCAAAATGAATGCAGGGAGACACTTGCTAAAAAAGCCCCGTGCAGTTGTTCTTAAATAAAACTGTTCCTTGTTGAATAGTGGATATTCCCCATAGGACATTCTAGCAGGATGATGTAAAGTAGTTCGGGTGTGGGAGGCCATACCATGAAGCACAGGAAATAGTTGAAATCTTTTGATATGTTTATAATGCTAAGTAAATGGGAAATGGCTACAGCTGAGGTTGTCAACCACTTCACAGTCATTTTTTCTGGCAGATGGTCACTTTTCACTGTCAACATTTCTCTGAAATTGCATACACAAGCAAGGTATGCAGGCATGTTCTGCAGCTAGTGCTCAGATATGGTCTTAAAGAAAGTTGCTTTCAATTTAAAAGTTTTGCTTTGTTATTCCTCGTCTCCTCTGTGAGGCTCCTGGATACTCCCCACACACTTCAAATGTTTAATGTTCAAATGCTTTTATGGTGGCTTTTTCTTTTCTTTGGTGGGGTTTGAATGCTTTTTACTGTACAGCATATGCTCTTAAAACAGCCTGCAACAACAGCCATGGCAGTCTTGGAGGGCACTTCTGATCTCTTTTTCTGCTATTGTAAAGCTGATTTCCAAACCACTGAAATCACAGCAGAAGATTTTTTTTCTTTTCATCCCTTTCTCCTTCCCTCCCTTCCTCCCTCCCTCTCTCCCTCGCTATCTCCCTCTTCCTTTCTTCTTTCCTTCCTTCCTTCCTTAGAATCATAGAATCATTTAGGTTGGAAAAGACCTTTAAAATCATCGAGTCCAACTGTAAACCTAACACTGCCAAGTCCACCACTAAACTATGACCCTAAGTGCCATGTCTACATGTCTTTTAAATACCTCCAGGGATGGTGACTCAACCCCTTCCCTGGGCAGCCTGTTCCAGTGCTTGACAACCCTCTTTGTGAAAAAATTTTCCTAATAGCCAATCTAAACCTCCCCTGGCGCAACTTGAGGCCATTTACTCTTGTCCTATCACCTGTTACTTGAGAGAAGAGACCACCCCCCACTTCACTCCAACCTCCTTTCAGGTAATTGTAGAGAGCAGTAAGGTCTCCCCTCAGCCTCCTTTTCTCTGGACTAAACAACCCCTGTTCCCTCAGCTGCTCCTCATAAGACTTGTGCTCTAGACCCTTTTTTGTTGCTCTTCTTCAGATGCGCTCCAGCACCTTGATGTCTTTCTTGGAGTGAGGGGCCCAAAACTGAACACAGTACTCAAGGTGGGGTCTCACCAGTGCTGAGTGCAAAGGTACAATCACTGCCCTAGTCCTGCTGGCCACACTATTTCTGATAAAAGCCAGGATGCTATTGGCCTTCTTGGCCACCTGGGCACACTGCCGGCTCATATTCAGCCGGCTGTTCACCAGCACCCCCAGGTTCTGTCAGGTTCCTTTCCTTCCTTCCTTCCTTCCTTCCTTCCTTCCTTCCTTCCTTCCTTCCTTCCTTCCTTCCTTCCTTCCTTCCTTCCTTCCTTCCTTCCTTCCTTCCTTCCTTCCTTCCTTCCTTCCTTCCTTCCTTCCTCCCCTTCTCCCTTCCTTCCTCCCTTCCTCCCTTCCTTCCTCCCTTCCTCCCTTCCTTCTTTTCCTCTCTTTCTCACTTCCTTCCTGTCTTCCTTTCTTCCTCTCTTCCCTTCTCTCCTTTCTTTCTCTCCTTCTCTTCCCTTTTTCTTTTATTTTTCCATTGAAAAGCCAGCATTCCCCTATAGCATGCCTCAGTGCATGTAGGTTTGTGTCTACCTCTCCTGTACACCTGTCAGTCTGGTTGCCAAAGAGGCTCTTTAGAGCTTTTAGTAGGGAGTGTAATTTAGAGTTGTTTAGAAAGGCTTAGGGTGAGGGGACATGGAAACAGAAAATTAAGAGCATTGAGACCCTGATATAGGAAAATGTCTTCATTCAGTGTGCTCTCATTTACTCCTGAAGCCATTAAGCCTGAATCCAAAGCTTAAAGTTAGGGGTTTAGGATTCACACTTCAAACTGAAGAAAGTTGTGGGTTTTTTGTTTGGTTGTTTTTTGTTTGGTGTTTGATTTTATTTTTTTTTCCCAAACCACATTATATCACCTCAGTTTTGACTGATCATAAAAAAGCACTGACCAAAAGGAAAGCCTGACCAAAAAGGAAGGGTTTTTTGCAGCTACATTTTTTCAATTTCACTGTTAACATGTACCGTTTGTTTTCATGTAGGGGACTGACAGTTCCTATTCCTGTACTGTGTGGGTGGTGTGGTCCACAGTTCTGCTCCCCCAAGTCTCTGGAAGTACAAAACAGCCCATCTCCACCTGCCCCTGCAGCCTTCTTTCTAAGGGAAGTGAGGACAAGGAGGGGGTTGATACACCTGCTGGTCTTAGCAGCAGCTGGGAAGTGGCCACAGTATGTACGTGGGTATAGGAGCTTTATTCCTTGGTTTAGGTGCATTTATTGAGTGCTCTTCAGTCATGAGCCAGAACCCCAAACTACATCTGTCCTGAGAGATTTAATACATAATGGGCACTAAGGCAACTACATATAAAAATGTAAATAGTAGGAACCTATTTGATAAACGTCAGTTTGAGAGATCTTATGCAATACACAATTGAAGCTTAAAGCTGATGTTGAATACACAGCAAGAGTTCTCAGGCTGAATGGCATCTAATTTTTTTATATCAAACAAGTATTTTGATATCCCAAATTATTAATAACTGTAAAGGTCTCTGCTACGTGCAGTTTATCATCTTCCTCATCGCTTCCTAAATTTAACTTACAAACAAGCCACTCCTCATTGCTTCCAACAAATATGATGGTTGTGGTTCAGAGATCAAAATATGAATGTTTTGTGAAGAGGAGAAAGGAGTAGTCTATTCCATGAGATTTTGTTCTTTAAACTTAAGCGACTTTTGACCTTGCTTTATCCTACAACAGGTACAATACAAAAAGCAGTACTGCAAAGTTCACCACAAGCGTATCTGTGCCCTGAACTGGATGGGTTGTCTTCTGTGTCCCTTCTGCTGTAACTACTATAAATAAGCCAGGTGGTTTGTTCTGGTTTTGCTGTAGTTTTCATCCCATCAAAACTGAAAACCTGTTTAGCTTGGAACAAATTATTGGAATTGGTAAGAATGTTTTCAGCACGATCAGAGCCTCGGGGCTAGTCCATTCTGCCTGAAACTTTTATCTATAATACAACACTTGCTCATAAGGTGGACTGAGGGGAAAGGGTACTACTTTGGGGCTTTAAAATCCAGTAAAAAGAGGTGGTTATTCAAAAGATTTCATAGGCAACTGTAAAATTATATATAAATATCTATCTTTAAATCTATGGTAAGTCTTTTTCAAGGCGTTAAGGAAACACTACTTACTTACATTAAGGAAACTACTACTTCTCACAAAAGGTACATTCTTTGGCCCAAAAGCTAGACATGAAAATGTTCAGTTTACTAGAAAAAGCAAACAACAAAACCTGCTTTTCGCCATTCAAGTAGTGTACTATACATGGATTTATAATCCCATCTAAGGTAGGGTAAATGCCATATATATAATGGAAAATCCCATACAGAGCCTCTTATAACAAGAACATCTGTCTTGTCACAGAGCTCATAAAATGGCTGTAAGCTTGCCCATAACATAACACATAGCAGCCTTCAGTATGAATGTAGCAGACAGTCACCTATTTAGGCAATGAAGTTAATTCTTCATTCTGACTTTTATGGATTACTCACTACTAATGACATCATAAGGGGGAGATATTATTCATATCTGAATGATCATTATGTATCACAAGTCTCCGTTTTGACTAGGTTCTGTCTTTCTGTATCACACACGTACTGAAATCATAGGTGTGCCTTAGATGAAGGTAGTTCTAGTCCTAATTGACTACACATTATAGAATTATTTACCTGAGGAAATGTACTTATACTGTGGAATAATGCATAACACAGCTGAAACATACTAATAATGTGGCCTAAAAGTGATTTTTTCCTAATAATTAGATCTGACTTGCTGAAAACAAAATAAAATAAAAATTTTAACTAGTTTACTATATTCTAAAGCCACTGTTCCAAACTTTAAAAAATAGAATCCAGGCCTTCCAGAAGTAAAACTGTTGTAGTGTTACTGGAATGAAAGCTTTGCAACAGACAGGATCTGGTCTTATAGGTAGCAGCCCTCCATTTTACTCTGGCTGGTGTTTATCTCCCCTAACCCTATTATTTGTCACAGTTTCCACTTTATACACAAGTTACCATATCTCTGTGTGCTTTTCTTTCCCAATTTGTCAGAGATCTTTATACTTTGGTTTGCAAACCATGTTGAAAATTACTGATGGAAGAACAGTCCCTAAAACAATATTTTGGTTTTGGTCCACATGAATGCATTTTTCACACTTTTTTTTTTTTTAAAGCATCTGATTATTGCCAAAACACTATTAACAAATGCTCATCTTGTTACCTGGTTTTTCTTCTGCTTATTTTTGAAGGAAGGTTATGAATTTATTTGATCAAGTTATTTTCCTCATCGTAGTATGAGCAGCCAGTTTTAAATCAAGAATACTGAATACTGTTCATGGCAGATGCCACTTCAACAGCACTGGGAGATTCCACATCCACAGAGGAAAGAGTAGAAGCAGTGCCTCCAACAATACAGCTCTTGAACCAAATTTGATATACATGCACCAGCATCCTCAAAACAGCGTATCTTGGCCTCTGTTCCTACTTAGTCTCTTCCAAGACTATCGAAGAGAGATGGTTCATATTAAACTTTTTTGTAATAGTAGACACTATTCTCTTAAAACTGTCCCAAACTGTTTAAAAACTGACCTACTGTGCAGCTGTGAATTGCTAATGTATTCCATGCTGAACAGATTCAAACGTGGTCTTCTAATGTTTCAGAAGTAGAGTCTGAAGTCAGAGTACTGTATTAAAATAGTTTAGCTTCCTGGTATTATACTAATGCTGAAATAATTCTATACTTTTCTGGAGTGAAACTGTTGAATAGCAAATAATAAAAAAAAAAAAGCTATTATATCTGTAGTGGTTTTTTCTTTCCCCTACAAACCTAGCTTTGAATGAAAATTAACTAAAACTGACTATTGCTGTGAGAGTTTGAAATGCTGTGTTCTGCGTTTGAGTTGTATCAGGAATAAACAGGATTGACTGCATTTTTTCCCTTTCTTCCCATTTTTTGCTATTGAAAATATCTTCCTAAGATTTTGTATGTAAGAAATTAAAATTCCTGGGGATATCAAGTGAATATTGGTGAATATGTAAAACCAATACAGCCCAAACATGTAACAGTCTTTGTTCCCTTACATGTAAAAAATACAATTTCTGGCAAATAAGTTAACCATAATCAATAAAGCCCAAAGAGAAAAAGAGGCTTTCAAATTGTTTTCATTTAGACTGATGGGCTGTAGGCTTTTAATATATTTTGAAGTTAATATTTCTTGGCAATATAATTAAACATGTCTTTCTTGATTCACTCAGTCTGAATGCTAATTTTGATTTAGCCCTGAAGGGATCAGTTCAGGAAGAAGTTATGCATCTTTTGCGATATTCGTAGCCTTTCTTAGGAAAGTGTGGAATGCTGCGCAAACAAGTAGAGTCACAAAGACTCCTTATCTATTTATATTAGTCCTCCAACCAGCTCTGCTCTCCTCTCCCCACCAATAAAATACAGAATTCACTTAAGGTGGATGATAATTCCATTGTAGTGAAGTGTGAAACACTTTTTTAAAATGCATGTTAGCTTTTGTGAATAAATGTAAGTTCTCTGGGATAAATTTTCTATGAAACAATTTTCATTTGCAAAGCTAACAAAATTTTGCAAGTAAGTTTTAGTGTCCAGTTTCATTACCTAGCTATGTATTCACATACAAAGATTTATATCTTGTGCTGATGTACACAGTTTTACAGGGTAACTTTTGCAGATCCATTGGATGTGTCAATGAATTGTTCATGGATTTTATATATATCTTTGTACATGAAGTTGCAGTTTTCTGTATGGAATACCTGTGACTAGGAAACTGCAAAGCATTGACCAATTCCAGCTCTAGAAACAGCCTCCTTTCCAGATGCAACTCTCATTGATCCTCTTCAGCAATTTTTGTTAGAAAGCAGCAGTTTAATGGCAGCACTGTAGTTTGGAAGTGATACCACTAAGAGCAGAATAAAGTCAAAAAGACAAAATCATTCGTTGTCCTATTGGTCCACTGTCTGAAAGTGCCCTAAATTTAGTATCTCTACTTGTCATCCAAGAATTTGAATTGGGGTGTGCGTGTGGATGTGGGGGTATGTGTGTGGAGTTATTGAATTCATGTGATTTTTTCCTTTCTGCTTAAAAAAGGCAGAGTTCTTATTTTCCCTATGTAAGGTCCGTATTCACTCTTGCTTCACAAAGGAAGTCTGATGTTGGTATTCTGGAAGTCCACGGGTTGTTTCTAAAGGCAAAGGAGTTAATTTATTATTGTGGTTAAGGTTGAAATGTTCACGTGCCTTTGATTATTCATGTTAACCTTAATCCTCTTATGACATGGATTCCTGTTCGAAATGGGCAAATGTTCACATTAAAGAGACTGGCATTATGAACAAATGGTCTTAATCAAGAGGCAAAAGGCTACTTTCGTTCTCCAGCAGAAGGTATTTCTTATGTAAGACTGTATACTAGCAGTAACTAGCAACTAGTAACTTCAGTACGCAAAGTAGTTGGCATAAATCAGACCTATGCTCTTATGAAAAACTATTTTAAATGGTGTTCAGCTGTCTGTATTTGTGGAATGTGCTATATCACAGTCTGCAGGTGGAGAATAGAATCATAGAATCATAGAATGGTTTAGGTTGGAAGGGACCTTGAAGATCATCGAGTTCCAACCCCCCTGCCATAGGCAGGGACACCTCCCCCTATACCAGGTTGCCCAAGGCCACATCCAGCCTGGCCTTGAACACCTCCAGGGACGGGGCTTCAACAACCTCTCTGGGCAACCTGTTCCAGTGCCTCACCACCCTTAAAGTGAAAAACTTCTTCCTAATGTTTAATCTAAACCTGCCCTCTTCCAGCTTAAAGCTATTCCCCCTTGTCCTATCACTACATGCCCTTGCAAAAAGTCCTTCCCCAGCTCTCCTGTAGGCCCCCTTTAGGTACTGGAAGGCCGCAATAAGATCTCCCTGGAGCCTTCTCTTCTCCAGGCTGAACAGTCCCAACTCTCTCAGCCTGTCCTCATAGGAGAGGTGCTCCAGCCCTCTGATCATCCTCGTGGCTCTCCTCTGGACACGCTCCAGCAGGTCCATGTCCTTCGTATGTTGGGGACTCCAGAGCTGGACGCAGTACTCCAGGTGGGGTCTCACGAGAGCGGAGTAGAGGGGCAGAATCACCTCCCTTGACCTGCTGGCCACACTTCTTTTGATGCAGCCCAGGATACGGTTGGCCTTCTGGGCTGCGATCACACATTGCTGGCTCATGTTGAGCTTCTCATCAATCATCACCCCCAGGTCCTTCTCCACAGGGCTGCTCTCCAGCCATTCTCCACTGAGCCTGTATTTGTGCTTGGGGTTGCCCCAACCCAGATGTAGGACCTTGCACTTGGCCTTGTTGAACTGCATGAGGTTGGCTTGGGCCCACCTCTCCAGCCTGTCCAGGTCCCTCTGGATGGCATCCCTCCCCTCCAGTGTGTCTGCCTCGCCAAACAGCTTGGTATCATCAGCAAACTTGCTGAGGGTGTACTCTACCTCACTGTCCATGTCGCTGACAAAGATGTTGAACAGTACAGGTCCCAGTACCGACCCCTGAGGAACACCACTCATCACTGCTCTCTACTTGGACACCGAGCCTTTGACCGCAACTCTTTGAGTGCGACCGTCCAGCCAATTCTTTATCCACCGAGTGGTCCATTTATCAAATCCATGTTTCTCCAATTTAGAGACCAGGATATCGTGTGGGACAGTGTCAAATGCTTTGCACAAGAATAAGGGGTGCCATGGTGCCCCACAATGTATTTTCACCTTGGCCTGGAAGGGAATGAAGGAGGAGTACACTACTGCTGCTTACTGTACTGATTCCTTGGCATTTTATTGAGACACTCAAACAGTGACAGAGACAGCTTTTGTAATGTGAATCCTTTTAGGCTCAAACTAGCTCAAAATAGAGCTCTGAAAGCTGGCAGCAATTTTATTTTATTAGTGATGTGCGAAGACTTTTTATAGTTAGTTATTTCTCTCATGTTTTAGCTGCAGGCTGGAAAAAAGGATAGAACCTGCAAAATGCAGATCTAAAGCCATACCTTCCCTAAATGGGATGATTTGGGTTTATAGTTTGATAGAGAATACAACAGATGCTAGCACCTCTGTTCAGGTCCGCTAAAACTGAATGCAAATCACTAAAATCTGTGAGTTCTTGGAAGCATGATTTTAGTCTGTAGTCAACTGTGATTTGCGCCAAGGTAACCAGGATGTATTTACCATAAACACTGGAGGTTTTTTCTTTTTTTTTTTTTTTAACAAATGTTTAAGTTCTCATAGACTTTTGATGCACTGGGTTCCCCAAAGCTTGATGTGTTTTATTAAAAGATGTAAAATTTAGTTAAACATTAATACAAGGTGATATATCAGTAATCACATTTGACTACTAGTAGCTCTTCACCTTTATTAAAAAATGTAGTTTGATAGGATGTCATAGCCAAAAGCTGTATTGAATTGTGTATTTCTCACATTCTGCCCTTCACTTTTCCTCTCCTCTTTGTTACACATGGATGAACAAAAATCACCAGTGGAGCAATGCTGTAGTAACTGTTGATGCTCCTATTTGCATAACATTAAAGATATCTTGAGAAATTCTCAGGCAAAAGGCAAAATTCAAAATAGTATATGTAACTGAAGTGCCTGGAAATGACTGTTAGGGCAGAATATCATTTGTAAAGTATGAGTCTTAAAAGGAACATATATTCTAGAAATACTTTTTCTTCTTTTTTTTTTTTTTCCTGGTCAAGAAAGGAAAAAAGTTTGTGAAGCATTTATACACACAGCTAGCAGTCTAGTTCTGTAATGCTCATGACAGCGGCAAGCTCTTGGAGCTCCTGGAGAGCAGCTATCGATCCCTTAGGGAGTCCATGGTGAGTTACAGGGCAGGCTGCAGAGTGTTGAAATCAGTGCCAACTGTTCAGATGCTGTGCATGGGTATCGTCTACTCTACTTCAAAAAAGGCGTAAGAAGGACTGGAAGGTGAGTTTTCACCTTCCTTTGTACTGTGAGATCTTGTCCTGACCGATAGGACTCCTGTAGCAGAGAAGGAGGAAGCCTGGTCCACCATATACGTTCTCCAGGGCAGGAGTTAGTCTCCAGAGTTAATGGAACACAAATCCGTGGAGCCATAGAAAAAGATACTGCTGAGCTCATCTTTCCTGACCCTTGTTTTTCACCATTTATGCAGGAGCTGCCATACTAGGAGAAATTAGTAGCCTGCTTGGCTGAGGCTCTCTCTGCCAGTGTTGGACAGACTGCGGCTATGCATGCTAGAATTTAGTTAACCGTGCGCCAAGACAGTGCACGTTTCTGCCTAGTCCTCTTCAGATAGCTGGAGACTGACACAGGTAACCTGTCCCTGATACTTTCTGTACACCATGTTTTAGAACTACAGTTATTTTGCTTGCAATATGTCTAGCCCACTTTGCTTTCTAGTGATTTTTTAGCCTCAGTGACATCTTGTGGCTGTAACATGTTCATCTTTCAATTTTCGAAAAGTGCATTTTTTTGTCTTGTAAGAGTTTCACTTTGAAAACTTTGCAAGAGAAGGTGAAGAGGAAAATTCTTAGTAATATGGAGCTGTAGACTTGCTCCACGAGTATTAACAAACTGAATGAAAGTCTTTAAATAAACACATTATCTGGGGTTTTACAATGAATTTTAGCCTCTGGTAAAATTGAATGAAATGTGGTAGGACATCTACATGGATATACCCAAAAAAAGAACACCAGCTAGGACTCATCACAGTTGGGCATGATTTTTTGCATCTCAGGTAGGAGGGTATATTTTTGTCAGGCTCTGATTGCTTCCCCACCAGTATGACTGAACTCCTCTGACTTCAGAACTGATATTTCAGGAGACTGCATCTGATCCACAGCTTATCAATAGGCTTAAAGGGCCATGGGATTAACCTGTTAACATTTACCTTATTTCTTATTTGTTTTCCATCTGAAACACATTTCTGTTCAGTTTTACCAGTGCTGGCTTTTCTGCCTCCATTTATGCCAATGTTGTACAGAAGCTGATGTAACAGCAGTGGTAGTCTGTTCAAATGACATCTGACTGGTATTTGCTGACTCTTCCTAGGTGGGAGGGTCCTCACTTTAGTCTATATAGGGAAGGAGAATGCAACCCAAAAGAAACAGCCATGCTAAAAGCAAAAAAAAGACACGTTTTTTAACTGTGATGTTTTAAAATGCGTCACACCTCAATTACTTGTTCATGAAACAAAATATCAGATAAATGAGTATCAGTCAGTAGAAAGGGAGGTAGATTTGCTTTATGGCTAAGCTGCTGACCAAATGCCCGGTTCAGACCTTGTTCTTCACTGAATCATCTATGGATTACTGGAGTGGAGTTATTGCTGTTACTTTAAAAAGGAGAGGATAGTTTTTTCCATGCATTGTTCCAGCAAGTCCAATGTGCACCTGCTGAATTTCATAACGTTCTGCTTCAAACTGTCAGGATACAACGTGCATTATTGTTGGTTACTGCTTCCGTTTTCTACAGAACAGGAAGCGATAACAGGATTTCTATTTTATTTTACCATTGCACTTTAACACTGAGATGTGACGTGTTTCTTGGTGCCAAAGGAGAATACTGTTAAGACTGCCTAAACTTCTCAGGTTGCTTTGTCTTTATGACCTCATGGGCTGTTGTGTCATCATTGCTAGGAAGGAGAAAAGTAGTTTGGTTATCTGTGCATGCCACTGGTGAATGCAAATGTTTTTACTATGCATACTCTGTATATGTTAGGTTAGAAGAAGATATTCTATGTCGGCAATTTTTCCGTACAATGGATGCCTTCCTTCTACACAGACAGCTTAGGCTCATCAAAGATTTTGGATCTGATTCTGCTCTCATTCAACTGCTGATCAAATGTAACTCTGCAAAAACTGGTCAAATTTTTCTGGCAGGAAAGAATATTAGGGCTCATGAGCAGTTCTCATGGGCCCTATTTTCAAAAAAAAGGGGATTGTTTATGTGGCCTTTTAACTTGAGCAATTGTGGGTGGTCTGCTCCCCTGTACCTGAGACTGATGTATGAAGATAAATTCAGTATTGGGAGAGAGTAAGTTGGAATAAAATGAAAAAAAAAAAATATGCTGAGACAGGATGGTTTATGTCACTAATACATTTTGGTTTTCAATAACTCTGTCAAAAGACAATGATGCACAGAATACCTTAGAGCATACAAGTAACTTCTGGGATTTTTGGAGGATGCAAGAGGAAAAAGGTTAAGTTATCCTCTTCCTGTGCTGTAAGTAAATGAAGACAGATTATGGCTGTAAAGAGCTGACAAGGAATAAGGTAAATAGTTCTGCTTTTGTGGAAAGTTGATTCATCTTCTGTAGGGAAGGAAGGAATACATGATGAAATGAGGAACAACCCTTCCAAAATGGCTGCTGCTCTCTACCCAAAGTCAACACGTCAGGAAGGAACTTGATCACCCAATAAAAACATGCAGATAACCCCAAAATGCTGGGGATTGTGTTGATTTGGTTTGTATAATAAAAGACTGTGATCATTCTGAGTAACACAGAATGATTTGGACTTTTTTCTAAGCTGGGTAGATAGAAATGGACTGTATATTTTGTTAAACCAAATGGGTTCCTGCCTGTAACTCCAAAGAAACACAACTCATATTATGGCATAGAAGGAAACAAACAGGCTGGGAAAGATTTGTAGGTTATAGTTGATACTATGAGTCAGTGATATGGCGGCCAAAAGGTTTTATGCAACCATTGCATGTGTAAAAAATGAAAACTAAGTAGTGGTGAATAGCTGATATTACCAGTGTATCTAGCACAGATGCAAGTGCTGTTGATTGCTTTCTTACACTGATGACTCATGCAGGATGCTAAAGTAGAGAAGGCTCTGAGAAGAGCCAAATGAACGATTAAGGAAAGACTCAGGGAACCAAATATACTTAAGTTTTTCAGGGGTTAAAATTGATAAGGCTGTAGTTCGCATCGGTTCGGGAAGTCCTATGGCCTGTCTTATACAGTAAATCAGCATAGGTGATCAAAACGGTGCCTTTTGCATTTCAGTCTGAGAAAATAAAGTCTTAGAGCAGATCTTTAAATACAGAATTGCTCCAGGGTGCTAGCTTTCAGACAGACATAGTAAAGGTTGCACGTAGCTCCAACCTGTAGTCTATCATCTCATGTGAAATAAGTAAAGTTTCACACTGAGAATTGCAGCGATAGTCTTGTCCAGTCAACTTATTGACTACGACATGTTTGGTGCTCTGTACCAAACACTGAATGATACTAGCTCAGAAATATTTTTGACCTGGAGATTTACGTGTTTGAAGTGATGCAGGTGCTAGGGATCAGGTTTGGATTCAAGTAAACCGATAGATGCTGTACTAAAATTTCAGTAACATAGCGCTTTGAAAAGATAATCGGATGGCAATTTACCAGTAGCTGAACAGGGCAATGAACCAGTTGTATGAAATTGCTTATGGATTTATTTATTTTTTTAATCAGGCCTTTGGAATTCAAAGGGCTTGTATGTTTACTTCTTGCGCTTTCACTGCCTGCTGTTATAAATCTGTTAGATTGTATGTCACAAAAGACTGGATTTTGCTCTAAAATAGGGCCAAAGGAGCAGGTTAATGGAAGTCATTGGCATGTTTTGTACAGCAGAAGAAGTCTGTGGATGACAATCTAATTTAGAGGGAGAAAGCCTATTTTTATTTTTATTACAATTAATCTCACTAAAAGTGAGAGCATCATGAGCAAAAGCTCATAGTACTGAAAAGTTCCTTAGGAGGCAAAGACGACTGTTTATTTTTATTATCAAATAAGACTAATAAGAAATACTTAATAAACTCCAAAACTCTTGTTGATAAAACATTATGACAGAATGTAGGAATTGCCATTATCTGATTTGGATTAAATACCAAACCTCAGGAAAGAGTTTTCCAGGTATGCTATAAGTACACAAAAGCAAAAAAAAAATGCCCTGGTTCAATGCTAGCATGATGTTTTAGTGAAGGAAAAAAGCACCAAAATATGCAAACAAATATTTCAGCCATGTCAGAGAGTGCCACTCTACAGCAGCAGTCAGGGCTGGAATGTGTAACTGCCTGACAGCTCCCATATTGAGCGTTTCCCATGCCACTCCATCCTCCAGTAGGGGGTAAATGCACCATGCTAAAATACTGAAGTCTACATCACAAGTGGTTGTTCACAGGTCAGCAAGAAGGTGAGTCTCTTTTTCCACAGCTCCTTACATTGCATAATCAAATGCTGATGACTGTATTCTGCTCCCATCCCCTTTTCTGAGTGATTAAATTGCTTGAGAAGAGTTGAAGAAGAGGAAGGAGGTGACAAGAGTTTTGCTACCACGTGACTCTTCCTCACCAAGGATTGCAGGTGCAGGATGAAGAACAGGATTCATCCCAACAGATAACAGATTTTAAATAGATCTAGGCAAAACTTCCTTCCCTGAGATGCTGCAGCACTTTTCTGGCGACGGATCTACCTTGCCCTATGTAAAAGGATACTAGCAAGTAACTTTGAGACCTGCTGGATTCTGTCCGCCAGTGTGAGTTTATATGCTGTCTGACATCACAGACTGCATTCACAAGTCAAGGGAGTTGCATTTTTTTTTGCTATTGTCATCCCTTTTCCCTAAATGATGATGGAGAACTGCTAGAGAAGGCTGTCCTGGAACTGCCCTGAATTGATGCACTTCTTGCTATAGACATGACCACATATTTTGGCAGCATTATTGACTTCCACTTCTGGGGCTTCCTTATTTGGATAAAGGAAATATCTTAAAAAAACTCATAGATCCTTGAAAAATCATAGTTCTACTAAATGTAGTCTGAAACTAAATTCAGTACATTATATGTGACTGTTTCCTGATTACATCGCAAGTATAGAGACTTCTAAGCTACAGATGAGGTACTAGAGGAATCAGAAATAACTTCTGCATCAGTCTGTCTCTTCCACAAATGTTACGTGTCTTAGTATTTTAAGTATCTCCTGCATGTCCCTGGGGAACAGCAGATGGTAAGTGATTTGGGAAGGTCTTTAAACACTTTATGGCAATTTCAACAACTTTTTATTGTTATTAATCCTAGATCTTGTATAGCTAGTTAAGCCTCACCCAGAAAGCCTCACCCAACAGAGTTTATATGTGTTATTATACTTTGGAATGTTAAGTGTTTTAGATGCAGTCTCTGCTGGGAGCTCTTATATAAAGAACAGGTTTTCTTCCATGAAACAAGCAAGTATTCAAAACACACACACACCCCCCAGAAAAAAAAAAACCACTAAGGTTGTGCTGTATTGTTTAACTTCTTAACAGATCATGATGTCATTTTTTATAAGTTAAGAAAAACAAATGCTGTCACATTCTGAGTTTTGAACAAGCCAAAAATCAGGAGATTAAGTGTTCCAAACACTTAAGCATTTCATCCAATTAGTTAGTTCAGTCTGGCTTCTCTATCTCTGAACTACTTCCAATAAACTTGAATACAGAAAGATAAACCCATTGATAAGTTTCTACTACTGTACAGATATAAAGTTGCTTTTCATACTAGTTTTAATGTTTAAATTTGCACATGAATTCTTTGTTCTTTTTCTATGTTGATTCCTGAATTTCTGTAACTTTTTTTTACTCATTCACTATAATCTGTTACTCTGAAACAGATTCTGAAGGGGCCTCATTCTGAAGACTCTGAAAGACCACCTCTGGAATAATCAGGTGTTTGCTGGCTAAGTGTCTCCAAAGATAAATCACAATGAAAAGTAGAGCAGATAGAGTTAAAAGGTGATCGTCTGTTCAGATGCCAACAGGTGAAATCTGATTGATGCATGCACATAGTCAACAAAATGCTAGCTTTGTTTGTTTTAGGAAATGGAAAATTGCAAAGGAAAAATGGGGAGGAGAAGAGAATTGTAGATGTTCTGCCTCACTGTTCTTTCTTGTCATTGGTAGTCAGGCATATTTCTAGAGTTTGAATCCCCTTCAGCTTCACCGTCTGGGATGGAACTGTGCTATCAAGATTGCATGTTCTAAGAAAAATTATTAACTTTTCAATAATGAGAATTTTAGCTCACTAACAAGTTTAATATTTCAAACATTGCTGT
Source organism: Pluvialis apricaria (assembly GCA_017639485.1). Lineage (NCBI taxonomy): Eukaryota > Metazoa > Chordata > Aves > Charadriiformes > Charadriidae > Pluvialis > Pluvialis apricaria. The sequence continues at coordinate 37,328,452 of CM030044.1, forward strand.
TTTCTGCATAAAATGCTTTCTCCACTGGTTGTTATTTATTTAACTTCTAAGATTTAAGTCAAAGTCATGTCTGTTATTAACTATAAAGAAAAATCATGTTTGCTACTTATTTTGATTTAGAATAATGTGTAGTTAAAAATGCAGAAGAAAAGGAATCTGAAGATACTTACTAATACGATGTACTTCACGCACCCTGTACCTGAGCTAACTCTACCTGTGGAATGGAAACTGTCAAACAAGCTGAAAATCATCGTATCAGTGGCAAGCAGTGGAGGAAAAGAAGGGAAAATTTATACGTACATATTCTGAATTCTTTGAAAAGTACTGGGGCTCTTGACTGCCTACATTGAGCAGCAGATTACATACAGGAACAAAGGGTCTGCCTACCCTTTGAGTCACCTGAGGGGTCCCATGTTCAGAAGCCCCCAACCATCTAAGCAGGACCAACGTATCAGAACAATGTTCTACATTTATGAAACGATTGTGTACTTACAACACAAGCTGCTGCTCATCGATGCCAGCTCTACTTATGCAAGCACCTAGGTGGAAACTGTGAGTATCTAAATGGAAATGCGGCCCGCTTCATAGCTTCTGAGCTGCTGGAAAACCTGGGCCCCTGGAATTAATCCTGCAGCAATACTGAGAGTGGCGGGACATCACTATCGTAGTGCAGAAGAGCATTTTGGCCAAACATGCTGTGTAATTCTCAGAACAATGTAGGAAAACGCCTGAATCCTCAAATGACTAATTTAACATCAACCTACCAATTATTAAGTCTGCTCGAAGGCCTTACCTGAACTTAGAGCCGCAAGTCTGTGTTTAAAAATGCACTACTATTTCTGCAGGAAATAATGAAGTTATATAGGAAACAGAAAGAGACACGGAACAATCCTATCTTGTAACATTAAGGCAATGTTCCTAGGAGGAAAAAGTTAGATTTTCTAAGAGCGTACCCTGCCTGTGTTCTAAATGTGGAAAAAAGCATATCCTTGCTAAGCATATTATTTGCCTTCTTCTGGCTAATGCTAAAAATGACTTCAAAGTTGTCAACCCATCTCTTTTTCTGAACAAGGAGAGTCATTCCTTAGGAAATCTCCTTACGTACATTCCCTCCCTACACATGAAGCCTTGATCTTTTCTTAGATCTTAAAAGATCTTAAATCTTCCTAAGTCTTCTCAGATCCCTGGGCTGATGACAGTGTACGTTTGATAACTTGTGCCTGGAAATATTATTGTGAGTCTCACAAAAGAATAAGAAGCATACTTCTGTAAGTTGTGTTAAATTCTTCTCTGGTTAAAAATAGCATTGTCAAATGTCGTCATGTCCATTTAATTGGGAAAACACCTTCAGAAAGCTCTTTTTCCCCCTTGGTTATTACTGCACAACTCTACTGTTCTTCTAGATACAACTGTAAGAAAAATAACTTTTTTTTTGTTACATCACTGTTAGACAACACCACTTTCAGTAACAAAGGAGTATAAAATCACCTGTAGATAGAAAGTCAGTGTAAGAATAGAGAAATCTTACATTTTATATGGTAATAACACAGAATTCATAACATAAATAGTAACAATTGTCAATAAAGAATATCCTGACTATTAACATACAGCTTAGTTTTACCTTGAACCCTCAGGCCCTTCACACAGTTGTAAACGCCAGGAAATGTCCTCCTTATTTCTTAAAAGATAAGCATAGTTTGCAACATGAAACTTGTAAACAGCTCATTCCTGACAAATTGGATGTCATGTTTTGTTCAGCCAAATTGCGTTTCTTGGATCATGTAGCATTTATAACATATTTTAGACCACACTACTCCTCCATGCATACAGGAGGCTTAACCTCTATAATTACATGCTAATAAAAACAAGAACTGCAGAATGTTTACATCTTTGCCCAACCATATGTCTTGAGAAAGAAAACAAAAATTCCAGAAGTTCATCTGTCATGAATATTCATAGATTATTCCTGGGTGTACTTGAAAAAGCAGGCACTTTTCAATTTAAGCTACTGTGCTTTATGTAGCTGTACTTGAAAGAGCATTTCTAAAATGTTAACCATAGTGCTTCTGTTTGTTGTATAAATAACAGGTTGTAGAGAGTTATCAGATGAAATAGGTAATAAATCTCAATGTAAAAGAGCTGTTGCGATTTCACGTGCAGATCTGAGCCTTAAACCCAACATGCCTTCTCTGCACAGGGCAAAGACTTTCCCAACAATGGCTGACAAAACGCATAAAAGATGAAGAGAAATGTGGCAGTCTTTAGTCCGTGCACATGCCACTTGCTCAACATACAGTTTTATTTAGGATTCCCACATGATTTATTTGGCTCTTCAATGAGGTGTGCATTTTCCAGGGATAATCCAAGTATGTAAATACATTTGCCCAGACGCTATGGGAGCATTTGAATAGGCTCATGGGGGGAGCTTTAGAAACGTGTGTAATAACAACACATTTTCTTGTGGTTTTGCAAGAGACATATAGGAGCTGCCACGAACCTCTCACAAGTGGCCAACACAAATTTGGCTAGGTCAATGTTCTCCTTTGAGTGCCACAGCTTGCGTTTTGACTGTTCTGTTAGCAGATGCTGGAGTTGCAGGTACAAGCCAACACCTTCAAGTGAAGGCTTGAAGGCAGCTGAGAGCTGTGTGAAGGGGCTTTGCTCCCCAGGCCAAGCACCTGCAGCCTTTACCTCCAGGCAGAAGTGAGCAGCAAGTGTCACAGCACACCAGTGTCACAGCACATCAGCACTTCAGCTTACCTGTCCTAGAAATGCCCTTAGACTTAGGAGGCAGGCACATCAAAGCAAGCAGACCTGTGCACCGCAGTGGGAGGGGGCCCGTTCCTGGATCTACACGACTGGCTATGCCTGCCTGCCTTGTGCTTGCCACTGTGTACACCCCATGCCAGTATGCCCTGTTGCTGCTTTAACCTTCACTTACCTGCGTGTCCCATCCCTGCCTGTGTGCCCCATCCCTGTCTGTGTGTCCCATCCCTGTCTGTGTGCCCCATCCTTCTCTGCATGCCCCATTCCTGTCTGTGTGCCCCATCCCTGCTTGTGTGCCTCATCCCTGTCTGTGTGCTCCATCCCTACCTGCGTGCCCCATCCCTGTCTGCATGCCACATCCCTGTCTGTGTGCCCCATTCCTGTCTGCGTGCCCCATCCCTGTCTGTGTGCCCCATCCCCGCCTGCGTGCCCCATCCTTCTCTGCATGCCCCATCCCCGTCTGCGTGCCCCATCCCTGCCTGTGTGCCCCATCCCCGTCTGCGTGCCCCATCCCTGTTTGTGTGTCCCATCCCTGCCTGCGTGCCCCATCCCTGTCTGCGTGCCCCATCCCTGTCTGTGTGCCCCATCCCTGTCTGTGTGCCCCATCCCTGTTTGTGTGTCCCATCCCCGTCTGCGTGCCCCATCCCTGTCTGTGTGCCCCATCCCTGCCTGTGTGCCCCATCCCTGTCTGTGTGCCCCATCCCTGTCTGTGTGCCCCATCCCTGTTTGTGTGTCCCATCCCCGTCTGTGTGCCCCATCCCTGTCTGTGTGCCCCATCCCTGTTTGTGTGTCCCATCCCTGTCTGTGTGCCCCATCCCTGTCTGTGTGCCCCATCCCCGCCTGCGTGCCCCATCCCCGCCTGCGTGCCCCATCCCCGCCTGCGTGCCCCATCCCCGTCTGCGTGCCCCATCCCTGTCTGTGTGCCCCATCCCCGCCTGCGTGCCCCATCCCCGTCTGCGTGCCCCATCCCTGTCTGTGTGCCCCATCCCTGCCTGCACGCCCCATCCCTCCCCAAACACCGCATCCCCGCCTGCACGCCGTCTCTCTGCGCGCCCCGTCGCTGCCTGCAGGCTCCATCCCTGCCCGGGCGCTCTGTCCTTGCCTGCGCGCCCCGTCCCTGCGCGCCCCGTCCCTGCCCGTGCGCGGCCCCCGCCTGCACCCTCCGCGGTGCCCGCTCCGTCCGAGCCCCGGGGGAGCCTCGGGGGAGGCGGCGGCGGCGGCAGCGGCGGGCGGGGGCGGACCGGCGGCGGCGGCGGCGGCTCCCCGCCTCCCTCCCCGCCGCCCGGCAGCGGGGGGCCGCGCCCCCCGCGCACCTCCCTGCCCTGCGGGGCCCGGAGGGCGCCGCGCACCCCGCGCCGCTCGCAGAGGCGCGCAGGGGCGGCCGCGAAGCAGGCGCGGAGCGGCGGACCAGGCGCTCCCCCTCACCCCCCGCCGCCTTCCCCACCCCCCCCCCCCCCACGCCCCCGGTGCACCACGCCGGAGCGCCGCGGGAGCAGGATGGCCGCGGCGGCGGGGCAGCGCCGGGGCACTGCCGCCTCCCTGCTCGCCCTCGCCCTGGGGCTCCTCGCCGCCGCGCAGGTAAGGGCGTCCGGGGGCTCACCCGCCTGCCCCGCGGGGGCAGCGCCGGGCCGGGGCTCCCCGCGTCCGGAGGGGCGGTGGGAGCTCCGCGGGGCGCGGCGGCGCGCTCCGCACCTGCGGCCGCCGGGGATGCTGCCGTCGGCGGGTTTGGAGGGGAGGGAGCGCTGCCCCGGGCCGGCTGCGGGGCTCCTCCTGAGCCGGCAGGTATCCGCCGCGGGTGCCCGCGGTGGCTGCCCCGCACGGGGGGCTGGCGGCAGGCTCTGCCGGCAGCTGTGTTTGCCGAGCGGACGTCCCCGGGAGCCTGCGCCAGGCGGGTTTTACGGCTCTCTGGAAGGGAGGATGGGAGGGTCCCTGTTACAAAAGTTACAATACTGCTGAGCTTTGCCGAGTGTCGGGGGGTGAGGTTCTCAGCCTCCTTCACGGGGAGGGGGGCGGGATGCAGAGCAACCAAGATGCGGAGCGACTTTGGGAGTCCCCAGCCTGGCTTTCTGAGGTGGGTATTTCGTTCTGGAAGCTGAGCTGGGCCGTGTCACTGCGTTTCCCTTGGGTATAATTTACATCCTCCAACATGCTCTACAGGTAGTTTGCTTTGCTTAGTCATCAATTTGCCATTGCCCAGCTTTTATTTCAGACTCTAGTTAAGGCAAAAAAAAAAAAAAAAAAAAAAAGGAAAAACAAAAAACCAACCCCCCAAAACCTCTCTGATGATGCCCCAGTCAGCCTTCTGGAGACAATAAATGAACGCACTTTCAGCTTTGTATGTGCCCTAAAGAAAAGCAAGTGTGAACATTGCTCTCCTAAATCATTCGCATTTGTTTTTGTTCTTAAATTTTGCAGATGAGTTTTAAATAAGTGATAGCACATTTGCAGTAAAGATGATGATCTCTTTGTGTTCAGGGCATTAGCTTAACCCCCTCAAGAATAAACCAAACTTAATTAAAAAAAAAAGTACAGGATCACTTGAAATAAACTTAGAAACATTATAGTCTGTATAAGTTCAGGCTGCTGCCGAATGGGACATTTCTGGTATTCCCCTGTGCTCCTGACCATGTGTTTTCTCCTCCCTTGAACCTCTGTGGTAACTGTACATCCACAAGCAGGTTAGCCTAGCAATCTGAATAAAGTCCTTAATTCTGATAGAGAAACTTTTATGCTAGATTACTTTGCCTTCTCTTGTTGCACCACTTCTGAATCACATGCGAAGGAGATGATTCAAAAGGACATTGGGGAGCCGTGAGGGATGAGGATGGGAGCATGATGCCAACCTACACCTGCAGCCCTGTGGTCAGGACTGGATCATGACTGTGTCACTGGAGAAGTTGTAGCACTGGTAGCATTGGTAGCACTGGTGTGCCCCAGGGGTGCACAGGCTTGCCCATAGAGACCAACGGCTAATGGGATCTAGTATCTCTTCCTGATAAAGGTTCCTAGAGCCATAATAGCTGTGATCCTGCAATGGAAACCTCATCTGCCACATCCTTTAACCCTGACACACCAGCTCTGTTCCCAGGACTGAGATTGAGCTGATCTCCCCTGGCACTCAGCTCCATCCCTGCTTATCCTGGCCGCGTGCACCTGCTTGCCCTTTTTCTTGCAAGCATCTCCTCTTTGTGGGGAATTAACATAGCTCCTTACTTCTTTTTTTTACATACAAATACAGAATATTCAGGCTTACTTTTGAAAAAGTATGGAGCAAGTGATACGCAGTGCAGTGGCTTGGGAACTGGAACAGAAAGGCAGTTTAGTTTCCTTTGGCTTTTATGTTGGATACTTAGTTACATGAATTTAATTTTACAGTCACTGAGATAGTGTTACTCTTGAAATAGCAGTTTGGCGCTGCATCCTACCTCTAGTCTCAAATTTGCACAGTGACAGTGTGAATAAAATCAGTTGTCCTGATGGACAGCATTTCCTAGGGCCAAGAACCTAATCAGCCCGGGAAACCTCCTGTTGTTTTTCTAGCATTTGTAATGCGAGATAGTGGAATAAGTGGGGATTAAAGTTATGCTTTACTAAGCAATCACAGGTATGTGCATGTATTACAAAGGCGATATTAAAAATGACTGTAATTCCCTAACTCTGCATTGTATTAATCTAAATTTCAGATTAAATTAAGATGAAAAATTATTGTTCTCATGTACTAAGTATGACCATGAATTTAGAGTTTGGATGATATTGTTATAGCATATTATGATAAAAAGGAGCATACAAACCCCTTTGCCTATTTTTATTGGAAGGAGAAGTAAACTGAATCTTCAAATTGTGTGGTGTTGTCATTACTGTTTTATAAGTCGTTCAGGAACTAGACCAAATTGGGTCTTTTAATTAGTAACAAATAGGATCTGTTAATAATTATAGGTCTGAACTCTATTGTATTTTGGAATCAAGTTCTAGTTTGCTGGGGATGACATATGTTCCTAGTGCAACAGTGTTCCTGTGGAATTTCTGTTTCCTCTTTTTGCATAGTTTTGACAGGGAATGGCTGTCACCAATTTTTATAATTTTGTCCCCCTTTAGGTCTATAAACCAATATATTGGATTTTAGTGGAACTTCTCTTCATAGAGTGATTCTTCTCACAATGACTTTTTTTTTTTCTTAATTTGCTGTTGCAAATTTTAAAAATGTGAAAGATTATAGTAGATACTCCAACAAAAGAACCTAGACTGGCTTTTTAAATTTCATTGTGACATAATAGTTATTGTAGTAGACTCAGCTTTTAGACTTCATGTATGAGCTTTGTGGATAAGTGCAGACATATTCACATGTGTTTTATGGGCTGATTGGATATCAGCAGGTTTAGGTCTGGAAGGGGTGTAGGGAAATGTAGACCATTGGTAAATTGAATTTTCATGCTTGTTGTATTCCTAGACTTTTTGTGCCTCATATTTGCTATATCCTATGCAATTTTTTATTTAAATAGTGTGGTTGCTACAGTGTTCCCTTTTTTATGTCCACAAAATATAGGGTAGGAGGGAGCGAAGTGGGGGTATTTTGTTTATTGGGAAATAGTTCACGTGTAGAAGAAAGCATTCTTCTAAAATACTTGCATGCAGTGACATAATAAGAAATTATATTAACTATCTACCTTTATTTTTTCTCCAACAAAATACTTACCAAGTAAAGATCCACTGAGTTTTGTTCCATTGTAAAGAGAAGCCTGTAACTTTCTCTTCTATTGAATAAAGTCAGAAGCACAGCCAGTCAAAGCTACTGAAAACAGGAATACGCTCACAATCCCTACATTTGAAAAACTAACCATGTTACAGTTAGAAGGTCAAAATACTTCAGTCTGGAAGCATTTTAGAGAGACTGTAGAAAAAAATGAGGTGACAAAATATTAGAATACAGGTAGTATGCTTATATGGTTCAACTAGTCAGCCAGCACTGAATATCACCATGGCCCTATTTTTCCGTGTAGAATCATCCTGAAAGCAGTTTGTATGCATCAAAATAATTTTGTAGAGTGTTTCTTGTGGATCTTGGTAGTATTATGACCAAAATTGTATTGATGAACAGCTGGTAATGTTAAAGTTGAGCAAACTCAAAGAAATTTCACCTTGTTGTGGAAGGCTTAAACTTCTGTTACTTTAATGATTGGAGTTGTTTTTTGAGCTTTGGAGTAGTTAAAATGGGTTCTTGGTTATATTGTCAACTGAAGGCATGAAGTTGCAGGAAGGTATATTCATTTTTTGTCATAATCTGTCATACCATCAAAGTTCTTGTTTCACATAAGACTGCCTCTCCCCTTCTAATTAGAATCACAGAATCACAGACAGGTTGAGGTTGGCAGGGACCTCTGGTGGTCATCTTGTCCAATCCCCCCGGCTCAAACAGGTTTACTGAGAGCCAGTTGGCCAGGACCATGTCCAGATGGCTTTTGAATATCTTCAGGGATGGAGACTCCACCATTTCTCTGGGCAACCTGTGCCAGTGCTCAGTCACCCTCATGGGGAAAAGTGTTTCTTGATGTTCAGAGGGAACCTCCCATGTTTCAGTTTGTGTCCATTGCCTCTGGTCTTGTTGCTGGGCACCACTGAGAAGAGCCTGGTTTTGTGTTCTTTGCACCCTCCCTTTGGTTATTTATATATGTTAATAAGATCCCCCTTGAGCCTGCTTTTCTTGAGGCTGACAGTTCCTCTCAGCCTTTCCTCATAAGAGAGACGCTCTAGCCCCCTCATCATCTTTGTGGCACTTTATTGGACTCTCTCTACTGTATCTGTCTCTCTCTTGTATTGAGGAGCCCAGAACTGGAAACAGGGCTCCAGGTGTGGCCTCATCAGTGCTGAGTAGAGGGGAAGGGTCACCTCCCTGGACCTGATGGCAATCCTTTCCTAATGAAGTCCAGGATCCTGTTTGCCTTCTTTACCGCAAGGGCGCATTGCTGGCTCACAGTCAGCTTTGTGTCTACCAGCTCTGCCCCTGCCCCATCTTTTTCTGCAGAGCTGCTCTTTACTTACAAATTTGGTGAAGAGAAGACTTTGGGCTAGATTTTTACCATGGTGGGCACCTGACCTCAACCAAATGTTTTTAGGAAAGTTTCATGCAAAATTGTAGAGCCATTTCTGAGAATTCAGGTGTATGGGGAAAAATGTAACTTAAAGCAGTTCTAATGACCTTTCTTTCATAAAAGTCTTAATCCCCCTTTATTTTTTTGTGAAGAAGGGTCGAAAATTTAGCAAGAGGAAGGCCTTGCACTGGAGATGTCTATTGCTAAAATTGTGAAAGTGAGACTAAATTTGCTTAAGTTGCTGAACATTCATGACCTGTAGCTGACTAGAGATTTAGGCCTTCGGCATTTTCACACATTTTCACAGGCCATATGTGAATATGTGCATATGTCAGCGAAAGAAGCTGTACTTCCTCTTCTTCTGTTGCACCAGGCAAAGTCAGATTATTCACAAACTGACACTACATCTGGATCCCACAGTCATGTTTTCATCAAGACATGTTGTGCAAAGGTGAGGTGGATGAAGGATTTGCGAGATCCAAATGCAGGTGAAAAAAGAGCTACAACAGGTCAAGAGATAAACAGGGGGAATAGGAATATTTTAGCATGGGTCTGATTGTACAGCTTCTGAGAAGTTATATGATCTCTTACAATATTTCTTGTTGCTCTGTTGTGTGACCCCAAGAAACAACTCTTCTGTAGTAGCTTTTGCCTTCTTAAGATGAAGGGAAAAGAGGGAATTGAACTCCTCTTTTGTGGTGTCTCTCTGATTTGAAATTTTATCTTATTCCTCTTTTAGAGCTGTATGCTGCATTTCATGGACTTAAAAATATTGCCCTGTTCATGAGTATTTCCAGCAGTAATTGGGATGATAATGCAACCATACAGTTAGTTACAGATATGGAATACTCCGTTATCTTATCATTAATGAGCGATGGCAGAATTGATTGATGAACATATCCTTCAAAAAGTGGAAGTATAATTTCTGATAATCTAGATTACATTACTAGTATCATGTTCCAGTCTCATGTCCCTGGAAATTACTTCTCTTAATAAAAATCTAACCTGTGCGTTACAGTGCATCTCTGCTCTTGGTGTAGAAGTTCACATTGCGTGCATGACGTGGACACTATGGAAATATCAGAGGATGTAAATTATTGCTGCTAGGTGTCCCAAGGATTAAGGAATTCTGTGTGGCTATTAGATGGACATGTGTTTTTATTAGGAGTTTTGAAAATCTTGGTTAGAAAATGAATTTTTCCTTAGACTTTGAGGTGACTTAACATGGGAAAAAAAAAAAAAAAAAAGCCCAGGTATGCTTTTAATCCTCTTTCACTGCAATCCACACTTCAATACTTTTACTTCTCAGTGTCTTCTTCTAATTTTTTTTCCCACAAAATATAATAAAGTATGCCTTGCCTGTCATCAAAAAGATGATAAAACATGATGAGGTCTGCTAATGGGATGATGTATGGCAAGTAGATTAGAAAGCCATTCACTGGATTTAGCAACCACAGTACTCCCTGTATGCTTCTATTCCTGTATTTAAAATTATCCCTTAACAGCTCAAGTCCACGGGTACATGTTACCATTGTGCACCTTAAGGCACTTTGCATCCTAAAAATGCAGTTGTGTCCCGACTGCAAACAAAGTGTGTTTGTTTTAGTAAGCAATGTAACAGCAATGTAACACGTCGTTTACAAGACTTGGTGAATAATGCCATGTGCATCTGAGTCATGCCCCTATTACATTTAATTAAACTCTTTAGACCCTTCTTAGTCTTAAGGGTATGTATTTTGTATGCCTTTTGAGAGAAATGTGAAGTCAGCATAATTGTTGAACATGTATATGCAAGGAAAGTTATCAAGAGGGGGAGAAATGGGAAGGAACGAGACAATTCAAGGCCTTTGGGATATATATTAAGTAGAGCTGCACTAGGTACCTTGGAATACATTGTGGGATGAATAGATTGCTAGTGTTGTTTGACATACAGTTACATTTTCTACAAATAAGAGAGAAAAAGAAAGGAGAGAAAAAAAAATTGCATAATTTGGACAGAACATACAGGGGAAATCAGATTATAACAATGAGTTCTGCTGGATAGCAGAAAGCCTGGTTGTTTAAGCACGTTGTTCTACTGAGTGGACAAGAGCAGTATTATATGTGCTGCTTACACACCAGTTCAGGACTGGTGTGGGAATGGAGTGGGTGATCTAGCAGGACTGTCCCATCTCAGCCAATAATATCCATCAGAGGAATTAAACAAAGCCTATTCTTGCATCCGTGCTTCAGTTTGTTCATAGTCCTATATGGCTAGGTGCCATAAATAATGACTGCATTACATCAGTCCCAGATATGGCTTGTGGAGTGTTGTTTGATACTGTTACTTTTGACTCAACCAAGTGTTTCCAGAATTTTCATCTGTACAAATATATTTTTTTTTAAACCAGCCCCACGTAGGTCAGTTCTTTCAATGAGGCATTTAATAATGGAAGAGTGGATTTATACAAAACTGCCAGTAATTGTTTCATTTAGTTTTGTTTTGATTTGTGGATTAAACAGACATATGTATTGCATTGAACGGAAAGACCTGCCCGTGGATTTTGACATAGTTATAATAATACTGCCACTCTCTGTGTCGCTCAGGTGGGCTGCAGAAACCAGTTTTTCTTTGGGCTGCACATGTTTTTTGATTCTATGAAGAGCTGATATGAAGGAAATACTTCATGTGTAAGAATGACACTACTATGTAATATAATAGCCAAAAACTATCCCTGTGTGGCTGCATGTTTTCTTTTCTTTTATTTCTCTGAGTGTTTTTTTAGAGGAAATAGAGGGGAGCCAGGCACATCCTGACTTACGCTAACTCCCGAAGAAATGACTGACCAACCACTGCACTGACAAACACCCCTTCCTTTTTGCCACGGGCTTGGCTGAGCTATGCCGTGGTAGGGAAGGGGAAATGAAGAAGGGAAGAATTTTTTAACAGATGAATGACATCTTAAGCTTTCCTTTCAATTTCAGAAAATTTGATGTTTAACTGTGTAAAATTTTTCACTTGGCTGGAGAATTAAGCAGGCAGCAAAAGTCAGAGCTCAATGTCTTAGTGATCATTTTGCTTAACTAATGTTTGGAAAAATGGTGCATTTTTAAAGCTACTCTTTTTTTTCAAGGAAAGAACAGCTGCTTCATTGTAATAGGCAGTGTCAATAATTTCATGTCAATGTACTATAGTAGACTGGTGCATAGAGTGGTGCATGGGACCATTTTGAAGTGACAACAGTTTAATTTTTCTCTGAAGTTTTATTAGAAAATTCTCTTTTTGGTATCTGACATCTGTATGTTTCAATGAGAAAATCTGCCTTTGCAAAATCTCTCAAAGAAAAAAGGGTGTGCCAATGTAAGAGACAAAATAATTTCCAAATATTTTTTTTCTTCCCCCCTTACTTCTACCTGGCTTTCTGAATCCTCTTGCTACAGCTGTGCTCCTGCTAAAAAGTGTATGTGTTGTGTATTTGTAACTTTGGTTGTAAGTGATCCCAGTGAACCTAGGAAAACAGTCATATGAATCAACTTCTGTGTTTGCAGATTTGCAGGCTGTGTCAGAACAGTCCTTAGGAAGGCAACAAGGCCTCTATATTTTGTATGTTCACCCCCATTGTCTTTTACTTCTAACCTTTAACTTGTACATAAAGGCACTAGATATTGCATCCAAAGGCTTAATATGAGCACTGTCTGAAGCATAATGCTTCACCTGCGATTTGTACAGTGGCTTTTCAAATTCTGTTTAGTGGAAGAAAGACTGATGTCAAAAAGTAAACTCTTTAGTACCTATGAGTTTCTGCGCTGTACTGCAATGATTCATTGAAGATGATGTTTGTCCTGGAGGTGAGTGATTTTCAAATTTTAAATATAACCTTTTCTTTTTATTATTTTTGAAAGATGCTTTTCAGTTATAAGTCAGCATTATATTTAAAGACCTGTCGACAAATATGTTTCTGTAGAAACTGTCTTGTGTAGGGACAAATTCTATGAGATGCTAACCAACCTTTGCTGAGTCTTTATGAAGGAGATTAAAGAGCAGTTGCTAGATGGGTCAGAACCTTTGGCTTTCATTGGAATATTTATGTTGGTATTTAGGTTCCTACTGAATTTCATTTTATGAGCAGGTGAGCTCTATGTTTGCTTTCTAAATTCCCTATTTTCATGTTGCAAGTTCATAAACATTTAAGCTTTTTCATTTGCTAACAAAACGTACACTTATCCTGTAGTCCTGTACAATAATAAGCTGTTATTACAGTCGTGCACCTATACACCTGTATATGCTTATGTGGGGCTAAGGTAGAAGTCATTAAATAAAGATCCCTTCTACATTTGAAAGCTACTTGCCCGCATTACTTTGGCATTCAATTGCACAGGGTAGAGAGAAGACGTTTTAGTGGGTGATTTTGAATGTGAATTACACACTACCAGAAATGTGCTTAACTGGTAGTAAGCAAAACTAAGATACAGAACAAATACAAGTTGCACACAGATGTGAAAGAACTCTGTTTTTCTTTTAACCTATAGGTTGGTGCTGTATTATCATTTTTGTTAGAAAAATGTTTCTTTCCTCTCTATTCTGTATTCAGTCTCTGATACTTTTGGCAACAGTGTCATAACATTGTTATGATGTTTTGCATTTAGGAGTAAATGAGCATACTGAAACGAGGACTATGTATTTTGGGGGTTTGAATCAAAGACCAGAAAATGGTTTTATCTTTGCATTGTTTTATTTATTCAATTTTCCTGATTTAAAACACTCTGAAACAGTGTGTTTATAGAATGTATGCATCTTCAATGGCAAATTTTAAACATGCCTGCCCTGGGTTAATCATAGTGAGGGTGTATTGTAGAAAGGACTTATTGTTTGATGACTGGCTTTTTTTCAAGGGACTACCTGACTGCCATTAACTTTTAATACAATTTGAAAACCTAACTTAATCTTCTCATTAAGGCAGCTGAGGAATCTACTAGACACTGAACAACCACATAGTGAAGAATACTTTTATCTACTAGAAAAGACAAATAAAGGAAAGAAACAGGAAAACTTGATGCTTTGTTGCTGTTCAGAGGGAGAAATACAACAGAATTCATCAGACAGATGGTAATTTCTGCACTTCCCTTGACTGACTGACTGACCTGCAGCAGTCAGGGGACGGCAAGCTGAAAAGTGATGTGCTTAGCATTTCAGATAAATAATATAAAAGCGACTGCACCCTGACAGTGGGAAAATTACCTTACTTTATGTGTATATGAATACGAACCCCACAAAATTATTAAACTTGTTACTAAAAGACAATTTTGGGAAAGGATTTTAAAGCTACAGTTGAACATTTTTTAAAGAAATGTCTACTCATCAGAAGAAAGTTCTTCTTAGGAAGAGTTTACTTCTAGGCCTTTTAGAAATTTTAGAAATTGCTCTTATTTTTTTCTAAAAGCTTTATTTGAATTATATTTGAAGTAAAAAATATGACTATGTCAGGTTCAAAATGATTTTTTTTTTCTGTAATTATCTGAAACTTCGTACTTCATGCCCGGTCCAAGTAGAGCATTTTGAAATTAGTTTAACTGGTGAAATCTGGAAGCTGTTCAGTGGGTTTTGATGGGTACTGGATGGTGTTTGGCTGTTTGTTTTCTCTCCAGAGTTACAAGATTTCTTGGGGGAGTAGTGGTCTGTTTGTAGTTATTATTTTTTTCTTCTTTTCTTTTTCTTCCTAAACTGTAGGGAGAACATTTCTGTTATCTCAAATTTCTGTAAGAGAAGAACATGGATTTCTGCTCAGGCTTAAAATGCTAAAACTAGCTTGCATCGTGTCCTTATTTCCCTCTCTCCTGAAATTAGGTGATGGAGCAGTCTTTGGACATGTTGGTGTAAATTAAATATTTGCATTCAATCTGAAATATTTTTCAAGAAATCATAACCTTTTTTTTTTTTTTTTGTGGTGGCAGTGCGTTTAACTTTAATTTCCTTAAACTTAAATGTCAACTTTCAGTAGAAATTTTTACCTAGAGCAAGTTTTACTCAGTATGTCAATTGTAAAGCAATAGTCTGGGGAAAAAGAAAAGATGTTTATATAGCATCAAAACTATCTTCAACTGGAATGAATAACTGTAATTCCAGAGTCTTGCCACATGTCTAGCACTGGCATACTGCTATTAATTGGTTGCCAATGAAAAGGAAGGAGAACTGATATTTTAACAGGATCCCTGAAATGTTCTGTGTTGCAGAACAACCCTTTTCCTGGTCTTGGAGACTGCATGTTTTCATGTCAGGTCACACACAAAGAATTCTGGATGTTGGAGTGCAGTTAAAATGAGTATTTGCTGGGTCCCTTTCAAACTGATTTACTACCAAGAAAAATATTACAAATATAAGCTATGCCATTTATGTGACATCAGACCTCCAACAAGGTGAGAGTACAGAGGAAAACCCAAAAGTTCATTAAAATAATTTGAAACTTTTATATAAGAATAATGAAGGAAAGAACCTGTGCAGTAAAGGATGGGCTAGTTTTGGTTTAAAAGGGATATTCCTCTGTAGGTGATTCTATCCTTGCTATAACTTGGTGCTATATTGAGACTATGTCAATACTAGGAGGAAAACAGGTGTATATTAAAAAAGTGTGTTAAAACCCTTATGTATGTACTTTATGCTAGTGGTTTGGAATTAACCACTACCTAGGTTGGATTTTATTGCTGATGTGATGTTGTATTTTTGAAAGCTTACCTGTCTCCTGTCAATACAAAGCCAAAGTGAGCTGTTGCCATATGAAACGTTGGTTTGACTTAGATAGTTCCATGAAGAGTTTCAGTGCTGGTCTGCGTCTGCTTTTGTGCAGAACAGATTCTGACTTTGTGAACCTGAGAGCTTGGATCTTCCTAGGCCCCCATAAAAATTCAAGCCAAGATGAAAACATGGAAGAAGGCTAAGTATAAAGCTGCTCCTCAGGTTTTTTATAAAAGTATATTTAGAGCCTTCTCAGGCTCCTGTAATATCCTTATGTGATTTTAACTATAATAGAACATGTTCTGAAACAGTGACCATAGCTACAGAAGAAAGCTGGCATATCACAGGGTCACTGTGGGCATATAGTATGATAAAATGCAATAGTTCATCAACCTGTTTAGGAAAAACCCATAGTTAAGTGGATAGTTGGTCAGCAATCCATATGATCCAAAAATATTTTATCATGTAATGACCATTAACGACCTCAGTGGTTAATAAAAGTACAAGTACAAAAGTACTACTGGCATAGCTGCTTACTGGCATAGCTACTCTTGTATTTTTTTGTTTGTTTGTTGGTTGTTTTGGTTTTTTTTGTTTGTTTGGTTTTTTTTGTTTGTTTCTTTGTTTCTTTGGGGGGGGAGGAGCTCTTGGGGTTAATGGGGGAGTTAAAATATTTTTGCAACTTATAAAAGCAACGTCTAGGATGCTTTTTGTGTTCCTGTGGTCAAATTGCATCCAACATTCAGTGAACGAATTTCAGTTAAAGAAGATGGAAAGATATATTCTTGCATTTATTTTGTTTTACTCTCTGAAAGGCTTTAATCTGTCCCACATTAAAAAAATAGGGACCTAATACATGTGGGGAAGCAATTTTGCAGAAATATAATTTTCAAAATACTTGTATTTAATGCTCTGTTATGGAGAGGCCCCTGTGATCATGCAGCTGAAAGTTGAGGTTTGCATGTTTCATTCATCTTGCAAGTTTTGCTGTCATGACCTTCTACGACGGGGTTACAACATTGGTGGATAAGGGAAGAGTGTCTGACATCATCTACTTGGAGTTGTGCAAAGCATTTGACACTGTTCCACAAAACACCCTTGTCTCTAAAGTGGAGAGATATGGGTTTGACAGGGGGATCACTCAGTGGATAAGGGTTTGACTGGATGGTTGCACTCAAAGAATTGTGGTCAACGGTTCAATGTCCAGGTGAAGACCAGTGATGAGTGATGTTCTTCAGAGGTCAGTACCAGGACCAGTATTATTTAATATCTTTTTTGGCTATATGGACAGTGGGATTGAGTGCACCCTCAGCAAGTTTGTGGATAACACCAAGCTGAATGGTGGGGTTGATACTCTAGAGGGAAGCATTGCCATCCAGAGGGACCTAGATGAGCTTGAGAGGTGGGCCCATGTGAACTTCACAAAGTTCAACAAGGCCAAGTGTAAGGTCCTGCACCTGCGTCAGGGCAATCCCAAACATGGATATGGGCTGGGATTGAGACCATCCCTGCAGAGAAGGATTTGGGGATATTGGTGGATGCAAAACTGAATAAGAGCCGGCAATGTGCAATCATGGCCCAGAAAGCCAACCAAATCCTGGGCTGCATCAAAAGAAGCATGGCCAGCAGGTCGAGGCAGATGATTCTGAGTACTGCATCCAGCTCTGGGGTCCCCAGCATAAGAAAGACATGGACCTGTAGAGCAAGCCCAGAGGAGTGCCACAAAGGTGATCAGAGGGCTGGAGCACCTCTCCTTTGAAGACAGGTTGAGAGACTTGGGGTTGTTCAGCCTGGAGAAGAGAAGGCTTCAGGGAGACTTTATATCAGCATTCCTGCATGTAGACAGGACCTACAGGAAAGATGGAGGAGGGACTCTTTATCAGGGAGTGCACTGATTGGATGAGGGGTAACGGTTTTAAACTGAAAGAGAGTAGGTTTATATTGGACAGTAGGAAGAAATTCTTTACTCTGAGGGTGGTGAGACACTGGAACAGGTTGCCCAGAGAAGTTGTAGAAGCTCCCTCCCTGGAAGTGTTCAAGGCCAGGTTGGATGGGGCTTTGAGCAACCTGGTCTAGTGGGAGGTGTCCCTGCCCATGGCAGGGGGGTTGGAACTAGATGATCGTTAAGGTCCCTTCCAACCTAAACCATTCTATGATTCTATGGGAGCTGCCTATTTAGTCCTTCATGTTGTCCATGACTACTTGTGAAATGACGACTGTTATACTTTGCTTTGTTATTGGTAACTCAAATGGTTAAGGTACAGTATTTTGTACAGTTATTTTTGCTGCTTTCTGGGTGTGTTCAGATTACAGTCTTGCTGGGGATTCACATGGAATTCTAGGATATTTTAAGTAAAAATAAGAAGTGGGGAGGGAAACAGCAATCTTATTTGGTGTGATAATTTTTTAATTTCCTGAATTTTAACCTTCTGTAGTCTCATAAGAGGCAAAATTCTCTCTTCTCCCACTATTGAATCCTGGTGTGGAAAAAGCTCACCTGAATTCTCAAGTGTAAGGGTAATAGCAAAAGAAATGGTACACAGTTGTTCCAGTCTGTGTCCTTCCCAGACAATGTGTTAAATAGAACAGAGGGTTAAAGCTGCCCTGAATTTTGCTTATATGTAAGCAACTACCGTGGTCTCCCAACACTCATCGTTCTGTCCTAATGTATTACATGAATTTTGGTGGTTGCCCTATGAGGAAGATATTGTCTGTTTGGTCCTACTCTGAAAAGAGAAGCAGATAGAGCCTCCCAAATCATACCTAATGAATTCGTTGTTTGTAATCCATGTGAATCTCCTCAGCATATACTCCTTTCTCAGTGTTCCCCTTCCTCTAGTAAATGGTATTAGTTAGATCTAACCTGGATGGGGGTGGTATATGGATGCGAACCAGATTGAAAAGAGGAGACTAAAACATTTCCAAATACTTGCTTCGACTTCCGCAGTCATGAAGGTTGGATTGTGATGAGGACACTGGGTAATGGAATAACGTAAAACCCTCTTTGGATGGAACGAAGTGCTTGAATGCGTGTTCTGGAAGCCAACCTGACTGCTCCTTAGGCATATTAATAATAGCAGAAAGAATGGATAGAAAGCTCTTACTTTTTCCTAATGCTCCTCTTCCCCTCCACTGGGCGCTGTTATTGCTTTATTTCCTGGTAGAAATGGTGAGACATTGCAGAAAACCTTCAGCCAGGTGTCACTTTCTTTTTCCTTAGCTTTTATCCCCTCATAAGTCTTGACTTCGGCAGTGTAAAAAAGTGACCTAGCTCATTCCAGTGTAGGGGGAAGAGGTGTGGCTGTCTTTCACCATCCTGATAGTCCAGCATAACTCTGACTCATACAGAGCACTAGGTACAATTACAATTTTCACTTATGGAGAAGCACACAAAAAATTTTACTGAACAGGCTCTTAAATATCTAAAGTGCATTGAAAAATTTTGAGTTGAAAAATTTTAAATGCTTGACAAAATGTATATGAGTATATAAAAATTATTTATTGCATCAGGCTTATGTGTGCATGAATAGATGTCTTCCAAATGTTCAAAGGTTCTTGGACAGAAATCAGTTTCCTACAGTTCAGAGAAAGTGAAAATTGTACATTTAAATGGTAAAAATATCCAGGATTTTCAAATATTCATGAAAAACAAGAAACAGCAAAGCACATAAGCAAATGTGTTGGTTTAAATATGTTTGCTGGGCTGGAGGAAGCCTGTTCTTACAATCAGATGTTTGAATGCTTCTTTTTCAGATTGTGATGCAGGAAAGCAATTATATTTTCAGTCAGTGAGTTTTACCCAGCTATAAACCCCCAAATTTACTATTTTGAAAGTCTTCCACACACTTACCTGATTTTCTTTACTGTTTATTACGATATAGCCTAGATTTTGAGGGAAAGAAGATAATTTAATATAACTTAGCATTGCATCCTGTCAAATGTAACTTTGATCAAGTGTTTATGTGTATTTTGCATTGTAAGAGTGGCATTGACTTGCAGTTCCTACTCCCACTACTTTAAAAAAATACACATGTGAAAATAAAATTGTGTTTTGGACTTGACAAATAATCAAACAATTTAGAATTTAATATTGAAGAGAAAAAGAATCATTCATATGGATGAATGGGTTTTGAACATGCAGACCCAGATTCTCTGGGCCAGATACATGCGTGAACACTGTTAAATACTGTGTACATGAAGCAATCTATAAACAAAGCTGATGAATTGCTGTATGCTGTGAACACAACAAAAAACAGGTAGGTTTTTCAGGGGTCCTTACAATTATTGTCTTTACAGAAAGAAAATAATAACCTCTAGAGGACACAGATTCAAAACCTTCAATTTCAGAGACAAGAAAATGTTAAACAAAATAAAAAGTCATCCAAATTTTATTCAAACCCTCTTTTTTTTAAAGGAAAAAAAAAAGGCTCCAGAGATAAAGATAAAATGCTAAAGCTCCATACAGAAGTTTCTATAACATTTTTGGCTCATGGTTGAGCAATAGCAATACTGGAAAACTGAACAGATTTGTAAGATTTCCTGGCTCCCAATAAAACTGCACCACAATACTAAGAGGGCAATGATAGCCAGTAGAGGCTTTGTAATGAATCACTGCTTCAATTTGGTTTTGGTTTTGTTTTCTGTAAAGTATAGGATAAAAATATGGTTTTGAAGTTGTAAGTTAAGTAAAATTGAAAATTGCCTAAGAACTCTAGTTAACTCCACTTAGTTAATCAAGTCAATTTTTAAGGAGTGGATTTAAAAACAAAGGTCCAAGTGGGAAGAAACCAATTGCCACTAACAAGCTGACCTAGGCTGATTCGCCAAGGCTAAGTCTATGCTGGGCATCTGGTTTGGGCTCAGGTCACTGGGGCAGGAGGAGCTGATTTCCTCAGCTGATCTCTACGTTTGAGAGTTCAGGCAAGGCCTGGTTTGAGACCACATTGCCTGTTTCTTTACTGCTCTATTGCCCTGGTGCCCACATCGTGCCAGGCCTCAAGTTGAAATTAGGTTTAGGGAAAATGGAGGTAACTGGGCTAATTTGTTTCATAGGCTTTTTCCAGACGTAAGTGGAGAGAGAGGGATGGGGCCTGCACTGGATGGAAGATATTGGTGTGGGGTTTAGCAGCACATAGAGCTGACCAAATATCACTGGGTCTAGAACTTGTGCTTCAGAATGGCTTGAGAACGGGGAGGATTAAAAAGCTGATTTTGTGAGGGCTGTAAGAGTCTAGTGTGATTAATTTAGTATGTTTGAACGATTGTTTTTTTGTTAGGAAGGAAGCAACATATGTTGAAAGAAGTAGAATCAGCCACTAAGAGAAGCGTGCCACTGCTGACGGATCTTACTAGATCTCAATTCTGCACATCAGACCTGAAAAATATTTCTGAAAATATCACTGCAAGTGGTTTGTCACCAGTGAAACTGCAAGAGTAATGCCTGTATGGATGCAATAGTGCAGTATATGTAGATTTTGCTATAAGTTGGGGTTTTTATTTTGCTTCAAGATTTTTTTAAAGAAGCTGAGAGGACTGTAGTTGAGATCTTTGAGTTTCTGAACTGACTTTTAATGATTTGACACGTTCGTTTCATCTACTATTTGGTTTGTACAGGATATCTGCTTTTCGTTCTCAAGTTATTTTCTGAAGATCGGTAATTGTGTAACATGAGAGTCTTATGAAACCAGTTTGCTTTATGATTAAGGGTCCATAGGTTTTGCCAAGTCAGGTATGATAAGATGTAAATTGAAATCAGCTGTGGATAGATCAGATATGTGCAAACAGATTACTTATAAATCGATTTAACCTGTAGATTGTCCTGTTACAGGTTTATTCTGTAACTGTTTGGGTGTATAGGAGTATAGGATGTATAAAAGTGCATTTCAATATATCCTGCTTCTTTTAACCTGTTCTTTAAATGGCATATTTGTGTTTCTATACGTAGTGGATTCCCATTCACTCTTTGGGATTCAAAGTTTTACAGATGGCATATCTATTTGTAGTAATATCTATTATCTACTACAGCCATATTTTATAGTAGGTATATTTATTGGTGGTTTTGTCTTCACTGCAGTCAAAACCAGTGTTTATTCAAAGAATGTTAATCCACTGTAGGTTATCACTTTGCTTTGAGGTCTATATGCCCTGTTCTATAACATAAGTCATCATTAGTATAAATTTAAATGTCTCTTGTTCAGGGGTACCCCAGGAAAGAGTCCACTAAAATAAGGCGGTAGTTCTATCAAAAAAATGATAATGCGTGATCTGAGAAGGAAGGGATGACATTTATATGAAATTAAAATGCTGAATGCAATCTGCAGGCTAATACAGAGAGGAAAAGATAAAGTCCTGGTTATTTACCCGTTAAAGGATGGGCAATAGAGGCTTGAATTCACTACCAGCTTCAGCACAAAGTCTCAATGACCATTTTAGGACTGTGCTTGTCTTATGGTGATAATACTTCGCCTACCTGAGGCAAAAAGAGGGTTAGGAGAAAGAACAGATTTGTAAAGTGTATTGAAAATGAAATGTCCTTTCTTTTTAAATTCTCTTATTGTTAGAAATAAAAGACATTTTTTGAAGGGTACACTGGCATTTGAAAGATAATTTTATCACAGAAGTGTCAGTGATTGAGCAGTGTTATAGAGATGAAGAGCTGGAGAGACCTGGGAGGACGGTACTGCCAGTGTTTCAAACATAGCTGCTTCTTTCAGGGGGTGTACAGTTTCTCAGCCATTACTTCTCCCTTAATAAAGAAGATGTAATGAGAGGATGCTTATGCAGGCAATTAACTGAGAAAGCAGGAATCCCTAACTGTTGATGTAATTTGGGTGTTTTTTCCTCTAAGCAATTATGAGGGAGCAGATGAAATTAATTTCTTACTTTTCCTCCTAGAAACAAAGTTGTGCTGGAGCACAGAGGTGGCTAGTTATTTTTAAACAAAATTTAAGAGTTAACCACAAGGACAGTACCAAGATTTTAAATTACTATACTTAGTGGCAGTGTTGCTGAAATGTAGACAAAATGTTTTGAATAACAGTAAGATAGGTGTGTAATAAAAATGGACTATTAAAATTTTGATATAGCTGTTGCACAGTCAAGCTACAGAATGGACCTACTGACTGCTATACCAGAAACAAACAGCTCTGTAAGTTTCCAGTTTAAGGGAAAATTCCCCTTGTATTGTGTAGATATATAAGTAAATTGTCTATGTAAAGTTATTCTTGAAAGGCCGGACTTCAATGTTTTGTGCGTGTGTGTGTGTGTTCAATAATGAGGATGGAGTAAAGCATAAAGTTATGTATTACGTGTAGTACGGAAAAGCTGAATTTTCCATTTGAACTGGTTGTTTGATTTTTGGGGGATGAGAAGAGATAGTCACTTGCAGAAAAATCTCACTCTGTGTTGGTTTTAGGCCAATGGGGTAGGAGGCAAAGGTTCACATCTTTGAGTGCTATATCCTGCAACAAGGAGACAGGGTTGATACGGACTATTTAGAAAAGGATATAAGGACCAAAACAAGTTGAATGTGGCTGAAAAGAGGAAATGGATTACTGTTACCCTCAAAGAAGAAAATAATATAAGGGAAAAGGATTACAGTACGTGTATTTACATCTCCAAGAAAAGAGGCAGGATTTTTTTTTTTGTTTGTCTTCATGAACTTAAACTCTGATATCACATTTAAGATTTTATCCTCAACTTCAAATGTTTATCTGTCTGTCGGTTGAACAACACAGTATTCTGTGTATTGCCCATTTCTGTGTCAAGAGCGGGAAACGCTTTCAACAGCAAGACAAGAAAAAAGATTGCTGCTTGTCTTTTGCATACCCCTTCAACCCCTGTGAATGGAGAAACGTGAGAATGAATGGAGGATATTGAACCTGCATCTTACTAGTGTCTTCCTCTGGGCTGTGAACTGGAGCCTCTTAAAAACCTTTTACCTCCAGACTTTTCTTCCTGCCGCCATACAACTCTGCAGTCAGAGGGTGAGATTTTGTTCATGGATCCTGCCACAGGATCAAGCTGAGGTCTTGAATTTCTAACATCTCTTAAGTACCCTATATTTTACACTCTTTACACAACATTTCCTGTTGTAAAACAGAGATGAGAATTTCTATTTTCTTCTGTCTTTTGTATTTTTGGTTGGTTTCAGAGCAGGGATTTGTATGTTCTTTAGGCAGTGCACAGCACAACACAACTTAGTTCTTTGCAAAGTTCTTCAGAAAACATTGTAATTTAAATAACAACTGTGAAAACCACAGGCTTGAATGGCAGAACCTTTGCTAGCTGCATTCTTGCTAGCTGAATGTTTTTGGATTACAGGATTAACACCTGAAAATGACGTTTAAAATAGTTGAAGTTAGATTCTTGCACATGTCAGCTCAAAAAATCAGTTTAGGATCTGCTGGGAGCATTTTTCTTACTTGTAATAACAAGATTACATGTCTCCTCCCTGAAGTCTGCATTGTGTAAACAATCAGTCATGAGCACATGTCCTTCAAATGCCTTCTCAGTGCTCTTTCCATCACTATCCCTGCTTTAGTTTTGATACCCAGCTTTTTCCAGGATTACAGCTGCTGATAAATTTGTCTGTAATATTGGGTAAAATCATGGTCTGGAAAGCAATTTGTAAAACAGAATTAGGAAGAAACTTCCTCTTTTTTAATACTGTGCTTTAATGCTTTTGTCAACACTTTGTAGCATAGCTGAAATACAGGAGAGAGAAGCCAAAGAACTTACAGTCCATCCTTCATGAAAAATTCCATCTACATTTCTGCATATTGATTTATGTGTCTAGCTGACTGTCTTTGTAACACAGAAAACTTATAGTAAGCAAAATTGGCAGTGAGGATATTGAACTTGACAACTGTACTTCATTTCTTGAACACAAGTTTTTGGCACATTTGCAATTCTTGCAGTAGGCAGTGTTTGTTTGAACAGTGGCATCTATTATGAACTCAGAATTTAGAATAGATTCTTGATTGCATGAAAAGCACAAAATGTCAAATATCCTAAGGCCAAAATAATGTTTACAGCAATTACTTTTGTCTACTACATCCTATTTTAACAAAATAGGAGTGGGTTTTTTTCTCTGTTACTTTTTAGGAGTACTTTGTAAGGACTTCATGCAGTTCATATTTAGGTTTTTTTATAGGGCTTTTACTTCTCTTTACTCTTCCTAAATATTCCAAAATGCCCAGATGAAAACCAGGATTTGTAAAATGGGCTAAGTTAGAAAGGCATACATGGTTCTATGAGATGAAGACAACATGGGACTTAATTCAACCTGATAGAATTTTTCCCACTTATTCTGAAATCTAAAGCCTAGAGATCTGAAGATTCCTAGTTTCTTTAAAGCTCTGGGATGTATACTTGTAACTCTGAGAAGACAAATAACTCATACTGGATTTTAAAAGTTAAGAAATTTTAAAAAATTTTCAAGGTGTGTTAGAATGACTAGAAGGAGTATATGGTCACATGGCAACTTGGATATACTTTCCCTGTCATTGCTAAGACCTGGTTTTGTGTGCCTTTAGACTAAAAGGGAGGATTATAAAATTTTCAGACTTTGAAAATCGTTTTGGTTTGGTTCATGTTTAACAGCAGCTTCTTCACCTGATGCTAAATTTTCAAATTTGTGCAAGAGTTAGCAAGAGAGATCTCAAGAACTCTTTTGAAGCTAGGAACTTAATCAGAGCTTTTTTCCCAGTGTTTCAGAGGTAAGCCTTGCCCTTATATTCTCAGTATGACTTTAGTGTGATTCTCTTGGGAATCACAGATCATTAGATTCAGAAATTCTGAGGATTCTCTCCCATAGCAATAGGGAGAGAATGAAATTACTGCAATTATAGCTTCAAATAACTTTGGCCGTTTTCATGTAACTGAGGAGTGCTGCAAGAGATGTGTTTATGTCATGGTTGTGTTGTGGTGTTAGTTTTTTTTTTCTTGTTTTGTTTTGTTTTTGTTTGTTTGCTTGTTTGTTTAAATTGAGTGAGCAAACCATCTATGGAGCCTCAAAGAGTAAGTGTTTGGAACTGTTCCTTTCCAGTTGTCTCTGGTTTAGATGAGCACATAACTGATCCTACTGAGGTCAACAACAGGTAGAAAATCTTTAACTTTCTCATAGTTGAGCTGAAAGAACCTGTCTTTCATCTTTTTAGCACAATCTGGAAAGTAAGAAATCACTGCAGGGCACTGAAAGCTGAGGGCTTACAATGCGTTTGCTGTGGGATTATTGGATGCAAGAATAAAAGTCATTGAGATACAAAGAAGGAAGTATGAATTTTCAGGCAGAATTAATTTGAAAGTATTTTTAAATAATTAAGTACAGTGTAGTCAAAAAATATGAAATTTGAGATTGTGTTTGCCTTTATTAATAACTATCAGTTTGTCTTCTCAGGTTATAATGAGTAACCATACAACTACTACTATTAAATAGTTGGTCAAAAAGAATAGATTTGCCTTTGGAAAGCTTGTTTACATAATTCACAGGATTAAAGGAACATAGATAGTATGTGTTTATTATTCTTAAATGCAGTGATAAACTACTTAACAAAACCAAAAAAGCGTTGTTCTTTTGTGATTGAGCACTATAAGAACAAAGAAAGCAAAGAAAATAAAAGTTATTCTATGCAATTTCCTGATTAGAGTGTGTAGATACTGCTTTGAAACAGTTTCCTTAAATATGGCATCTTGTTCACATTATGCCATGACTTTTGTCATACCACTGCCAGTTAAAAATGCTTGTAAAACCAGGGATCTAGCAAGGTTATCTTCAGACCAGCGTACTTTGGAAAATATTGTTTCATTTCCAAGAAAGAGTAAATTCTAAAAATGAGAAAAGAGGTGGTTCAGAGGAAGTTATGAAAACAGCATAGAGTATGACCCTGGATTTTCACTTAATGAATTCTGCTAGCAACATTCACGAGCAGGCACAGGAATCTCACTGGAAATGTTTTGAATAGTTACATGCAATAATACATTGGACATTGGAAAAGGATTTAGAGGAAAGTATGGACAGAAACAACTAAGTGAGAAGGTAACCAGAACTTCATTGTGATAAACACTTAAATAACTCCTTCTAGTGTTCCATAATCTTTTTGGGTAGATATTTCACTTTTTAACAAGCCTTTAACTAAGCATTCATTTTTTTTCTGATGCAGCCTTTGGACCTGGACTTGTCTTGGCTAACAGTTTGTCCATTAAATTTAAAAAGAAAGAAAGAGGAAAAAAAAGAAAGAAACAAAAGTGATTGGTTTAATGTTCTCAGTAGCTTATTTTCATGAAATTGCTATAATGATTGCATTCTGTATAGACACATGGCTTTTCTCATGTTTCTCTCTTCTTCCTCTCCTACCTCTTCAAGTCTACCAGCAAAAATAAACAGTTTTCGCCACAATAACATACTATGTCTTGTTGAAAGCAAAGCTTAATACAAAGATTTAATGATATTAATTATACAAAACCAGTGATAATAGAAACAGGACTTTGTTCCTTCTTAACCTTGAATAACAGGATGACATGCTAGTTATCTCCAGAATCTTGGAAGAATTATTTACATCCTCTCCTGATGCAGATTATTTTTTTCTCCCTCCCCCTCTTCCCCCACCCACATTCCTCTGAAACTCTGGACATTTGCCATAGCTCGAAGGATGTTGAGCTGCATGTGCAAGTGTTGCTGTTTATTTGAGAAACTTCCCTGGTGCTTGGTTGTGTCATTTTGCTCACTCTTAAACCACTTGCCAGATTTTTAGGTCAGCATCCCAGTGCTTTCCTCAAGATATCTGGGAAGTTTCATTTAACAACTTCTTTGTTGTTGGGGTGCCAATGATGCGTTCGATTTTTCCCTTCCCTGCGACATGCACTGATTTGTGACCTTAGGTACTTTGTACAAAAAAGATGTGTCTAACCATCATTCCCTGGGGCGTTTAGTTGTATGTGTGTGGTAAACATGCTATGGAGCTTTCTGAAATTGGCCTTTTATGTGAAATCAGTGACCCACGTGATTCTATCCGGCCCTGTTCTCATAGCCTTACAAAAAAAAGTACTCCCTAGTAGGCCTCTTCTCTCTGTCACATAATTGTTTTTTGTAAATATTTTATCATCAGCTTTTGTATTATCCATTGTCATGGGCTCTCCAAACTGCCTGTCTTGATTAGCGTGGCAATAAAATTTCACACTGTGATTAATCCTGTTAATCAGCCTTCTTCATTTTCTTCAAAATGGTTTGGATAATTAGATCTGTGTTCTCTGTAAGTGTATTTAGCTCAATAGAAACATGACAAAAAAGGTATTAACAGAAAATTAATCCTTTATTAATCTTTCATTAAACTTCTGTTTTCTAATCAAAGCAAATTGCCAGTGCATGCATTTATATTTGAAAAAATATTTTTGTTCTCTTTGTCAGGAACTGTTATAGTGCTGTTTAAGATTTCAGTGTTTTATTACTATGGTAGAAGCTAGACTATACATAGTATCTAAAGAAAATAGGATTAATAGTCATAGCCTGGAATAAATTAATTGGCACTGAAGAGCTAAGAATCACATTTATCCTTGATTTATCCACTTATGAATTCAGTGGCATTTTAATGCAATAATGCATAGGCACTGTTGAATTAAAAACTCAAACTCTGTAATACTGACATTTTCTCTGCTGTTTTTTCCTGTTCTTACTATTCCCACTCTCACCCCAAATCCTGCACGTGCACTGGCACAATTTCACAGAAAAGTCTAGTGGAGGGTTGTTTTGTTTTTTTTTTTTAATACAGTGTCCTGCCCTGGAGACCTAAAAATTAGAAGGTGGTGGCTTGTCTATCTTTGAAGTCCTGTGAGTAGAAGAGGAAAAAGAAGCATGTTGTGGATCAAAGTCAAAAGCATGTGAGCAATAGTGAGGGAAACATATATCTGTGCCTGTATATGAAAGGAGCAGTGATGAGCAAACCTGATAGTAGAGCAGTGTAGACACAGTAGAATGGCATGTAAGTGAGCCATAAACACAGAAAATCTAGAGGGACAGAAAACAAGAGGCAAAAAATTATAAGCAAAATGGTACTGTGTGACTTTTTTGTCAGTCAGTGGGGTTTTTGTGGGTTTTTTTTGGTGTGTTTCTGAGGCAAAATAAATTAAAATTATATTAATACCAACCAGAACTTAATATGTTTTTGCAGACAATTGCTACATATAACAAAAACGGGACTCTAATTAGGAATCACAGCATGTTTTTTTTAATTATCTTAATCTCACCTTCTGCTTTATCTACACCATAGAATTTTACCCAAAGAATCTGTAGCTAGACAGTGACTTGTGTTGAAATTTAAAAGTTGGCTATGCAAGGTATGGACATATTGACTCAAAATTATTTATTTTTAATTACATAGTAATAGCGTTGTTTCTCAAAACTAATAGTATCTTCCCTTTACAGCAGGCACAAGATTTTGACATGGTACAAGAGATGGGTTTTGTTGTACAATAAGGTTATTTGAACTGGAAGATGGAAGCGGCAGCCTCCCTAACTCGGGGTTGTATGGTAAACTCTTCTTGTAGCTTTGAGCCACAAAGACATCCCAGACACCTTGGTGAGCAAAGTTCAGAGGCAAAGGAGTGTGTGACTCCTCAAGTACACTGTCCTGGGACAATGCTGGGACTGGGGACCTGTTGGTTCCTGGGGTTTCTTAGCAGATCCTTCCACCCTATCTGGGAATTTGATTTATACAGTAGCCCCCCACGTTAGCAGAGGCCTTCTGCTGCTCATGTGAATTAGCTGGTAGCACTTCAAGAGAGTTGTTCATAAGCCACATGTGGCTAAAAACCACATGTTGATTGCCCATACATTAAGTATGTGAGCATATAAGGAGTTCTGGAGTGCCATGTGTATGATGGTCTGTATCAGCACGAGATAAATTTAACCACAAAGGGATAAATTTGATAGAACTAATGAAGCACACATTCCAGAATGTGGGCAATTAGCCAAAGATGCATATTTTGACTCTGTAAGGTATGTGATGCCATTTTAAGTAGGTGGGAAAGCAGAAAAACAGGTTTGCACATGTTACTTCTGCTTGGGAACCATCGTGTGTTATATAGGAACACTGTTTAGATCACATAGTCTCAGAGATAACAATATTTAGTAAGATCATCACTTCATTCAAGGAAATTGAGACTTTTGAATCCAGTGCTGCAGAATTACTTTTCTGTTTTTAGCTGGCACGGTGCTGCATGATACTGAAGAGCACTGAATAATTTGGACTGTAGTAGGCTAGACTAGACCCAGAGTGAATATAATCACTTTAAGAATTTATTATTTGCATTTGTTAGTTTTTCCTTAATGCTTTGAGCATGCTTAGTTTCATTTTTTGTGAAAAGGTTTTCTATTTATTGTAGTGTTAGCTGGGAGCAACAACCATTAGACTTTGCTTTTCTAAGAGTTGACTGAGCCAACATGCCAAAATCACCATGTATGGTATGGCGGGTACGTTCAGTTCCTGAGCAGCATGTACTGCATGTTCTGTGATCTTACTGGTTCAGAATTTAGTAGAGATGCCTTTTTCAAGTAAAATAAATAAGTCAAACTGCACACCCTCATAACAACACACTTGAAAGGAATGTGGATATATATATTTGTAAATTTATATGTATGTGTGTGTTTACATATTCAGTGAAGGACAGAGTGAGTCTTAAAAATCTTTTTAATATAAGTTTATATATCTGTTGTTCAAACTTAGACAGAACTAACCATTTTATTTCTATCAAAAATAGCTTGATACTGAAGGATATGCAAAATAAAGTTTGGTTATAAAAGGGAATAAGCATTTTTCTTAATAAGTTTTATGTATAACTTTTGTTTTCCTGCCTCTAGCTGGCACAAAAAAAAGATATAATTATTTGACCATTTAAAAATGTTAAACTAAATCATAATTTCAAAGTGTCAAAGTTGTCTAACACTGTGTAAGTACTCATTTTAATACCAGTTAATATGGTGGACAGCAGTCATTTGTTTGGAAGATATATGGACTAAGGAAATATAGGTTTATTTGAAAATTGGTAAGCAGTGCTTTCAAGCAGTCTGGCAGTAATAATACATGATCCTGGTATTTTCTTCTTTGGGACATTACAGACAAAATATATAAAGAGCTGTATCAAGGCTATTCAATTTTCATATATCCTATTTTCCCAAAAGGACAGGGCTGCTAAAATTATTGTGGATAGAATAATTTTTTAATACTAGATTTTACTGAATTTGTTCTATATGTGCTCCAGATTAGTTCTTTTGAAGAATTGGAAAGGTCTTCCTGGTCCTCATGTGAACTTAATGTTGTCTGGGCGATGAAGGGATAGAGAGTAGCCTTGCCGAGCAGGACTTGGGGATATTAGTGGAAGAAATACTGAACACGAGCTGGCAATGTGCACTCATGGCCCAGAAAGCCAACTGTATCTTGGGCTGCATCAAAAGAAGCATGGCCAGCAGGTTGAGGGAGGTGATTCTGGCTGTCTACTCTGCTCTGGTGAGACCCCACCTAGACTACGGCGTCCAGCTCTGGAGCCCTTAGTATGAGAAAGACATGAACTTGTCCAGAGAAGGATCACAAAAATGATCAGAGGCTGTGTTGCAGTTGGAAATATTTGACACAGTTATGATTTAGTAGCAATTTAAAATTTATTAAGGATTCAAGGTAGATCAAGAGTTAAGTTTCAGCAGCACTTAGTCACCACCACAGGCTGGAGCCCCTCTTCTATGAGGACAGGCTGAGAGATTTGGGGTTGTTTAACCTGGAGAAGAGGGGACACCTTATAGCAGCCTTCCAATACTTAAAGGGGCCTTATAAGAAAGATGGGAACAGATTTTTAATAGGGCCTGTAGAGATAGGACAAGGACTAATGGTTTTAAACTAAAAGATGGTAGAGTCAGATGACATATAAGGAAGAAATTTTTTATGATTAAGATGGTGAAACACTGGCACAGGTTGCCCAGAAAGGTGATAGATGCTCCATGCCTGGAAACATTCAAGGTCAAGTTGGATGAGCTCTGAGCAACCTGATCTAGTTGAAGATGTCCCTGCTCATTGCAGGTGGCTTTGAACTAGATCATCTTTAAAGGTCCCTTCCAACCCGAGCCACTCTATGATTCTAAACACAAAATAGAAAGAAAATAGATATATATGTCCAATGCAGATAGGTAGAGGACATGTGACTGGAGTCAGCAGAAGGAAGGAATAATGGTTAAAAACTGCCAGACATCAGTTGAAAGTCACTGTACAGCTGAACGTAAGGAGAGGTGAGAGAAGGGTAGTGTTGTCAATTGACCACATGAAAATTCTTTCCATGTATTTGTGGAGAGTTCAGTGAACCATAAGAGAGCTTGATGAGGAATGCCTTTAGTTTAGATAAAATGGTGAAGAAGAGCTGTTTTAATATCTTCAGGTTTGTGTTCCAGCCTGTGTCTTGACAAAGATGAATAGAAGGTTTTTCAATGAGATCTCCTCCATTGCCTTTCCAAGGCAAGCAAATGATAATTCATTTGTAGGTTGTCATAAAGATACAGTACAACGGATTTGTTTAAGGACCAGGTGTGGAAGCAGTGCCACTATTTGACTTTTCCCTTTGACAGATGACTGGAATTGAAGACTTGTCTGGGGCAAACATTACCTCATAATATATTTGGCACCAGAACAACTGGAAAGATTATAAAAGAAAATAGTAGCATGCTAAAATATGAAAAGGAAAAGAGTATTGTTTCCTCCATGCAAAATTCACAATTTGTCCATGAATGCAGCATAGATTGTCTGTCTGAGAGTAGCTTATTTCACTATTTTGTGTACGGAAACAGGTGATGCTTGCTGGATAAGGTTTGTCTGGACATCTCGAACCATTTGAATGAATGATTTCTTCTCATGTGATGATAGGCAGCCTTATTTATCATGCTTGAGGAAGGTTAACAAGGTGGTCATGCTGTCATTTTGTGTACTAGCATACCAACCTGCCACTTTCTTCCTGTTTTCTCAGGTCTAATTACCTGTGAACTGCTGGTGAGCTAGTAGCAAGCTACATTTAGAGTAATTTCTGTAGTTACACCTGGTAAGAGGGGGGCCTACCAGCTCCAAGATCCCTGGCAGTTGAGTCCACTCAGCAATCTGCTTTCAATTTTCTCACAAGCATTCCTGGTTTTGCTTTTCAGCCTTTGGGAACTTTATGGACCAGTTTTCCTTTTCCTCTCTGAAACAAATGTCAGCAGAGTCAAGATCCATAAACTCACTGTTGAAAAGTGAAAACAAAGTGCTGACTCAGCCACAGGGAGTTGGAACCAGGTTGCTCCCAGAACAGGTCTGTGTAGAAATAGCTGCTATGATAGTTGGGAGGGTCTTGTAAGTTTGTTTTTTATTGACATTTCCATATGGGCATCTGGCGTTGTGTGTTTGCATCGTTGCTTGAATTACATGGCCTGCACAAACTGTTCTGGGACACCAGAATGGT
Organism: Pluvialis apricaria; assembly: GCA_017639485.1. Classification (NCBI taxonomy): domain Eukaryota; kingdom Metazoa; phylum Chordata; class Aves; order Charadriiformes; family Charadriidae; genus Pluvialis; species Pluvialis apricaria. The sequence goes on from CM030044.1 coordinate 37,361,479, forward strand.
AACTCTGGTTGAGACTCTTCACTAATTTGTATGTTTTTGAATCATTATTGTCTGGTGTTAATCACGGTGTCCCTTTGCTCTGAAATGTGGCAGTGTTCACTTCTGGGAACTGTGCTGATATAACTACAAACTGGCAGGTGCAGGCAAGGCCTGAGTGCTTTCTGGCTTGTATTTTATTTCTCCTGATTACATTTTGAAGGTGAAATCAAAACTATTCTTTGCTTTTAGAGAGTTGAATCTCTGAATTAGGTAGGGTTTGCTCCCTTGAAGACGTGCCATGTGCTGCTATCCATTTACATCATCTCTGCAGTGAGAAATAAATCTAGCAAACAAAACTGGTTTCATTAGCTTTAACTTTATAAATTTTCCACACTAGGCAGTTATCTAGTTAACATATGGATCATACAATAGATGATCCCAATGTGACTATGCTGTAAGCCACTCGAGGGATTCTGCTGCTGTGATCAATCACAAGAGCATTTGCTCTAGGGCCATGTGTTATTATTTATAATATATACTGTTTATACTTCATAAAACTCCCTTATCACTCCTTATTTCATAAAATCAATTTATTGAAAGAAAGAGCCAAAAGATTCATTGTTTTTATAATAAAACATCTGACTTCACCTGCCAGAAGTAGCCAAATTGATTTTTAACGTCTGTTAATGATTTAACTTTCCCTTTTTACTGACGTCAATAAAAGGGTGTTACCACTCCCAGTCCTCAGTGAAAGGGTATTTTCACTTTACAGAAAAATATACTGCTTGTCGCTGCATTTATATATGCGTAATGTACACTACACTTTAATTTCTTACCTGTAAAATGTTGAAAATTTAGGTAGAGCCTAGATAATAGGAAATCTAGAGACCCTGAATGCGGTACTGAGCAAGAGGGCATAGAGAGGGGTTTCTTAATGATTCATATCTTACATTTACTCCTTCTATATATTATGAATACATAAAGTAAGACATCACTTTTATTTGCTTATTTATCAATAACCCTGGTTACCATACAGAGATCTTCAGATCAAGTACTGATTAAGTTAAGCCCCAAGGAGTGTGTGTGCACATGCATTTTTAGAAAGAAAATCCATTTCAAAAGGAATTTAAGTCATTCATTTAATCAATGCTGTCTTATGCCTCATGGTATGTAATGTAAACACAGGTACTATTTTCCTTGTTTCACAGTAAAAACCATTGTCTTAAATCTATCATTAGCATCATGTGTTGTGTGAGGCTAGGGTAAATTTCAGCCTTAATTGTGCTTGTGTGATAGGTTGTCTTTGTTCAAATGTATTTTCCACTCTTATGAAAAGGTTGATATAAATGCCTAATCTTGATTATAAAGGGATGTGATTACTTTGTAAGTAGGAAAGATCTTATCAGTTAAACAAAATACATCTTTGTTTACATGTTCTTCCAAAAAACGACTTAGTCAGAGGTTCCTATCCAACATATTTTCAATTGTTGCCTCATGTTTGTTTGTCAAAATATTTTGTAGAAATTGCAGTTTACCAAGACTTTTGTTCTGAGGGTTTTCCACATGCAGGATGATTCTCTTGTTTCCACTAAGAAAAAGAAAAAGAAGAGCACCCATTATAGAGCAGCCAGAGAGATGAGAAAGATGCCTGTGCAGTGAGGAGTTTGAATCTGTTTCTCTTGCACTTCATTTGTAAGCTGTCACTGATTATTATTATTACAAAGTCTTATGGTATGGTTCTGTGTTGTTGAAGAAGGAAGCTGGGATGGAAAGGTCAATTACTCTGCTTAACTCTCAAACAGGGGAAAGTTTTTTTAGGCTCCCTGTTCTGTCAAAAGCCGGCAGCTTTATGCACCTTCTGTTAATTGTTTTCTGAAAGTGCATAGTTTTCTCTTTTCCGTATACGGTAAGTTTAGGAAGACTGCCTTTCTGATTTAGCTCATGTAGATTAACTTCTTGCATCTTGGTGATTAACCACTCTAAATCTGTGGCCCAGTAACTGCCTGGGAGACCACAGCCTGAAGGAGAGGGCACTGAGCTGCTTTGTAAGAGTCACAGGAATCTGAATCTGAGTACTCATTCCCATGTGCTTTGTCTCAACTTGCTGTGCTTAAATTTAAAATGATCATGTTTTTGGGTTTTTTTTTCTCAATAGGAAAAAAAAAATCTGAAATTTTTGACATTACCATTGGCATGAGCTATAATACGAGCTATAATTTTACCTGTTGTCTAAATTCCTTAGAAGTAAAAGGTTCTTAACTCTCACTCCATTTGAAGTCTCAAATCAGATCCAGTCATTAAAAAAGAAAAAAATTACTACGTCTATATTCTGAATAATAATCAGTTCTCACTAACACTTATTTAAGATTGCATTTTCACCTGTTAAAGTTATATTATCAAAATATAGGCTCTGGAGAGCTTAGCCTTTTAGCTACTTTCCTCTGGGCAACAGTGAAATGTTGCATTCTTCTTCAAGTCCACTTGCTACAGCTTGAAAAGTGGGTAAGCAGAACTGGATCAAGATAATCTTGATATTTCAAACTCTTTTTTTAAAAAAAAAAATTATATTCAAACAAAGTACAGACCTCATCCTTTTCTTCCTTTTCTTTCTCCTCTCCACCCTCTGACATGATCACTCCCTGAACAGAAGAAATCAGTGTTGAGATTATCATCAGGAAACTGGCCATTTCATTAATCCATTTACACAGATGGATATCTCTGTTAATGCTCGTATTCATTTTTCAGCCTCAGGAGGAGATGACTGTTCTTATTTTCTCAAGGTCTTGCTTAAACTCAGGTTAGTGATAGTTGAAGTAGTTTGTTGCCTAGTCTAACAAGAGCATGGATAGTTATAGCTATATAATTGCATTCTACTCTGATAGAAACCACATTCTGTGAGCTGAGCTATTTTGGACAATGGAGTGAGCTTGTGTGTTCTGAGATTACTGACCATGCCAGGAGCTTAATTATACCAGAGGGAAAGAAATTCCAAGGACAGTAGCAGTTCATAAAAACATGGTGTGTAGACCATGTCTAAAAGATTTCAAACCTGGTGGGAAGCACCAAAAGGTAATCAGGAGCCTTTGAGTGTGGAAATAGGTATGACAGATGTATGAAGATATTTTTCTCTTCATTAGCAAGCCAGCTAACACTGGCAGGAATTAGAGGACAAGGAAAGCTTGGCAAAGACAGGTCACAGACAGTTCAAATAATTATCAGTCTTTTCCAGTGCTTTGCAGGACACAATAAATTGCAGCAACTTCAGCTACTGGGTAGTTTGAGTGTTACTGACTGAAATGCCATTTCTTCAGTGAGACACCCAGGAGCCAGTTGACTGTTACCTGATATGAATGAAAGTGTAGTTCCCCGAGTTTTGTTACTGGTTTCCCAAGAGTAGGGTAGGTCTGTTAAATCTCTTCTCTGAAAAGCCTGGCTATAGCTGAGGACTGTGTTTTGGCTTTATGTGGAGAAGCAACTTCAAACTGGCAGGACAAATATCTCTTACAGTGATGAATGTATGATTCAGGCAAATCAAATGCTAAAGTTTCCTTATCCCTTAGGATCTGTACAGCTACTTTTTGATTACATAGCTAACATATGCCATTTTTCATCAAGAAGCGTGATTGCCCATATGGTGAGCAAATCCGTGCAATGTAACTATATCACTCCAGAAAATTAATTTCAAAGCTGTCTATAGGTGGGAGAAACACTTTGAAATTGTGCTTGGGGGCCCACTGAAGTACTGTTGTGAGTCTTGGCTAGCAATGTAGCAGCCTCTCCATTTGTTTGCATAATTGGATAAATATTCTTTCAGGGAGGTAACACAACTGACAACAGGAAGCTTAGCATCATGGAAAAAATTGCAGAGAAAAAGGACTTGGTTCAATCATTGACACAGGATTAGGAATGCATGGTTCACATTAGATCATAATACAAAGCATGCACTGCAACAAGTTAGCTGTGAAATAGTTGTATTCTGCTTACAATAAGATCTGCACATGAAACGGCTTTCATAAGAGACAATTAAAATGTAAAAATGGATGTTTGGAACTTAAGAATAAGGTTCTCAAAAAAATATTTTTTTTGCAAAAGAAAAATAAAGCAAAAGACCGATAATACAAGCTGACAAAATTTGTTATTCTAATCAGAACTGTGCCCTCAGATTTCTGCTAGCAATTAGCCGTTAGGTAAAATGTGAATGGAGCATCTGTGTAATCTACTGCAAGTGCAAAACTGGGCCTATAAAATAGCCTTACTTCTTGTGTTACTCTTTGATTGCTTACTTTGGTACTTGATTGTTCTTTCTCTATGAACTACAAATAGTACTTATTACTGATAATGGAAAAACAATTCACATGCCCTAACCTTCTGTGGCATGTAAGGTGTACTGTGTGTTGCACTTCAAATGAGCACAACATGTAATCTCCATTGGCAAAAGAGAGACAAGCCAGTACAAGCAGGAGTCAGAAAGTTAAGAATGCAGTGATCTTTTAACACAGAGTAGTAATAATACATATTGTGTTTTCTTACCTGAGGTAGTTAACCATTTGTTGCAATATTTTGACAGAGATTCTAATTGTCTGCCACTGCATGCATGTCTTGTGTTGAAAATGGAAGCAAAAGTTAAATAAAGCACAGATCTTCTACTTTTTTATGTAGAATTTTTTAACACACATATACACACTGAAATCACAAAATAGCAATGGAGGCATGTTTTTTTACTCAGTGATTTGGTCCAAGCTCTGAAGAAGCCTGACTGTTTTGAAGACCTAAATAGAATTTGACCTCCAATGTAAGTTCTGTAGCAACCTACCTTACAAACCGCAATTAATACCCCACAGAATAGGCTTGGGACACATGAGTAAGACAAAAACTTTGAAGAGATTAAAAATTTGCAAAATATAAAAATTTTATTTTTAGAAGTGAAAATTTCATACCAAGAATCAATGAGATCTGGGAGCATAGGAGTATGTGAGCACTGTACAGACCACTTGTTTGGTTAGGTTAAGGACTTTAAAGCAATATGGGTAAGACTCTGAATCATTTATATAGTGTAAATATTTTTTTCAGGCTAATCCCACTTTTTTATTTTTGCTGTAGAAACTCATCCATTATTCCATGGAATCATGTCAAAGTTCTTCTCAATCCAGATTTTCTTTAACTTTTCCTCATGTTACACCCAACTTGTCCCATTCAGTTTGGTAGCTAACCAAAAATAGTGTAGCAAAGTGCTTACTGGCAATGGTAAGGTGTGACTGTTTGGTTTTTTTGTAACATAATCTACCGGAGTCATGAATGCTGCACTACTTACCATAAAAATAAAAGTATTTCCTTTTGACTGGCAATAACTGCATTCTTAATTAAACTTCTTTGCCTTTCAGATGCAAAGGAAAAGGACTTCCATTTATACAAGCAGTTTGCTTAACTTAGAGCTATTGATAGAGAGGTTCCCAGCACACTGCTGCATTCCACAAGTGCCTTTAGTTCCTAGTGAGTATTAAAGGATATGGTGTGGCACTGGCTTTGTCCCAGTCAGGTTAGATTATAACTCAAACTTATGTAGATATCAAAACAGGAACATATATTTGAAAGATACTTGCCTGCCAAAAGCAAGCTCTTAATTAATTTCTCTTAACTGCCTGCATATTACAGAAGTCTGATCTCTACTATGTGTGACCTTAGTACTCTGCTTCAGTTCTTAAGCTCTGTACCTCACCCTGCTACGTATTCGAAAGGGAAGAGGCTGTAGTTAACTCAGGGCAGTAGACAGGACAAGTGCCAGGTTGATGTCTTGTTGTTTTGATGTACATGTTTTCCTTTCCCTTTTGTTTTTATGCACTTTTTAATTTTCATCAAGATCTGTCTCCAGCTATGGAGTGAAAACACTGTTATGGTTATGATTCAGAAACATTGCAGGCTTTGCAGACTTAAAAGTTTCTGTGTAAAACTACTACCAGCCATAGTAAAAAATGGCTTTGACTTCCATCTCCCTGTTCTGCAGATGAGGAACCTTATATTTCCAAAGTAATTTATAGGAATGGAATAAGCAGAATGAAAAGTACTTGTGGACTGAGAAAGCATTACTGAGAGCAAATTCTTCAATAGTCTGATTAGAGTGGATGGTTTGGTGAAACCTCCTCTCTCGCTCCCTTTTATCCTCCTTCCTCTTGGGACACAGATCAGTGGGATGTGCTATCTGTCAAATGCTGTAGAACAGAGCATGCATCCTATGAATTCAGCATTCCTTCAGACCTTTACTTTGATAACATATGCAGAAAACTCTCCAGCATGAGGTCGTTTGGAAGAAAGTCAGATAGTTTGTGCTAGTATTTCAAACTTCATGAATTAGCTGTTTTGTGTTTGACTGGTTTTTTTTGTAAGTAGTGACAGCGACAGGTTGCATGCTACATCTGATAAACTCCATGGACTAATTCCCTTCACAAGACTTGAAAAAGACTATGTCCAAAGTATCAGGTGAAAAGGGACTTTGCTTGATTACCCATGTGGATCATGAAAATTGCAAAGAATGACTAATATAGAAACTAGGAAATGTAGTATGAAACAGAGCATCCTGCAAAGATTTTTCTTTAAAAAGCTGAGTAATATTAACTCTGTTATTTTTAAAATGGGAGCTGTGGATTTTCAGTGTGGCTTTGGTTTTGTTTTTTTCTTTTTTTTTAAAAAAAAGCTTTGTTACATTAGCTTTGTGATTTCTTCTTAGTCAGTGTTGTGACTAGTAACATTACTGCCAAGATCTAGTTGTTCTGTGCTGATAAAGAAGCAATATTCACAGCTTAAAATACCATTGATCCATTGTGAAATAGCACTAAAAAATGAAACCCATGGCAAAGAGAAGATACGTTTTCATGACAAACAAAAAAAAGCAGGTCCTGTTTCTTACTCTTTTCCCCATTCTTTTGCAATTTTAAACTGTATTACACACCCTGTTGGTTAATTATGATATGATATTCCCATGCTTCAAGTGCAACCTTTCACCTTTCTCTATCACCAAGAGAATCATACGTGCTAGAGTTTCAGAAAAGTTAGCTCTCATTTCATAACAGAATATATTGTGAATTGGACCATATCTTTGCTCATTTCCAAGGAGCTCCAGGGGACAGTTAAACAGTAACCTTGATTTTGCCAGTTCTGAACCCAGTCCGTACCAGTGGAGTTTGCACTATAAATCACAGCAAGCTGCTGTGAGGCTGGCTGGCTGCCATTTGCTCCAGAGACCCAGTAAGGAATTTGGGGATAAGTAAAACATGTGAAAGCCCTACCTGTACCGCTTCTTCCCCAGTATGCTCAGTAGATCAGGAAGCAGGAGCACTATGTTGTATTTACATTGACATTACATCACTTTTGTACCATTTCATAGGATCACAGAATGGTAGGGGTTGGAGGGGATCTTCAGAAGTAGACTTTCATGTTCCGTCTTAACTCTGATCTGTACATATTTTAGCAAGATGGATAAAAATTACAGAGGAAAAGAGTAAAACTGACTAGACTGTAGTAGGTGTGGTGCCAGAGAGCTGTCATTTACACATGTCCTTGTGGTATATTCCTCAATAACTGGATTACACTCAAAATTAAAAAATCATGTAGGACATGTTAAAAAGTGGTTCATTTCACTAGATGCAAAAAATACAGTCAATCTTCCATGAAGCATATAGTTTTAGATGTAGAGCACAGTTCTGATCAGCTCCATAATTTACTGTGTACAGCTTGTTCACTGTAACTAGTAACAACAGGTCTTTTAAAATTGAATTATACTTTTCAGCCAAATAGTAACTGATAGTCATCTGGTAGTAAGACATGCATTCTCCAGCTTCTAAATCCGTGCCTCCAGAATGTATGCATTTATTATGTCTTTCTAGTTAGCTAAAAATAAATTTGAAATTATATACAACAATGAGATTTCAGCTTTTCTGAGATTAATGTAAAAGTGGGTCAGGAGAAGAATAGCTCAACAGATTCATTTAAAATGAAAATTTGTTCCTTTTTGGAATTTTTAAAACTAACTTAACATTTACATTCAGAAAGAGTGTACTAAGTATCTAAATGAGCTATTTAAGATTTAGCGTCAGAATAATTTATAACATGGGCTGCCTTTAGTAAAGGAATATGGGGAAATGCTAGTTCTAGCACTAGCATTAAAAAAAAAAAAAAAGCCATGAAAAAAAATCCCGTCCCTACATTATTATTATGGGCTTACTTTAGACTGCTCAGCGGAATGTTTAACACTTCTGTTACCTCTGACCAGCTGCTGTTTAATGATTCCTCATCTGTAGAGAAATCCCAGTGATGCAGAGGAAAATGTATTAATTCAAGAACTGAGATGAAGTCCCCTAATTCATAATCTAATAATCTCAATTTTGAGACCATTTTTTCCTTCCAGTTGAACCCATTTTAGAAATGACCTTTTGTTTCTTCATCCTTTAATGGTCCCTGTATCCAAATATAAATAAGGACCTATGAAGTCTACAGTGTTTTCTTATATTTGTACGTACAAAATAAGTGAGTGAGAAGTGATGAATTTATATTACGTAAATATACAGATACTGTAATATTTTATATTTTCAACCATCAGTGAAGCAGCCACATAAATATAAATATGCTATCTTATATTAATTTGTCTACCTTCTATGCACTACTATTAGTGTTACTTTGGAATTATATAAGCAGAGAAGAGAGTAAAAGAAACACCCTTTGCAGTTAATTGCCTTTGAGGCACATGTCTTAGCATGTCCATTTAAAGCATCCAAATTCACATGTAATTATTTTATGGATTTTTCTTTGAACTGAGACATACTTGTGCTTGAACAGCCCTAGTCCTTTGGGAACAAATTGCCACCTTAAAATACCTTTTCTATTTTCTGATCGTAAGTGTTTAAGAAAAGCTAATGGAACATGTGGCATTATCCTTGTTACAGCTTACTGCAAGAAAATAATATATATATGATCTGTCGTTATATATACTGCGTTAGTGCTCAGGTGACACATTATGCTTGACCTTTTTTAAAGAAAACATCTTCAAGTCTATATAGTCTAGTAAAGGTTACTAGCTTCACCCCCACCCGACAGTTTTTCGCTTTGCTGGACAGTGACTTCGTGTTCATATTCCAGATTTTTTCCCTCAGATAAATACGGAGACCTAAAATGATGAAGTGCTTCAGTAGGGTGGCTGTATAAAGCTTCAGAGGTGGCAATGTTGTGCCCAACACAGCAACACCTCTCAACAGAAGTGTTGTGGCAGCATTTACCTGAGAAGCAACCAGTCCTTCAGTGAGACTAGTGGAGCCAGGAGGAGCAACAGCTGAAGCAGGCTGTAGAGGGGTGGGTTCGGACATTGCTATGCTGAGAGGAATAACCTAACTCTGCACAAAAGTGTGGATGCCCAACCTCATTGAAGCCAGAGGTCTTGTAAGCTCTAGTCTTTGCAATAAGATGTGAATATGGTGTTGCAACTGTGTTGGAAGTAGACTGGTACCCATTTCCTAGATATGGGTCTTACCTAAAAACTGCTAAAAGGCTGATAAGTTGTACCTTTTTCTGTAGACTTGTCTAACCTTTGAAAATGTCTCTCATGAGTATGACCTGGCCCCCAAAAGGGCCACTGGGCTCAGGGTCCACCACCAAATGTTGCAGGGACTTTCTCCTCACACTGTTGGGCATGAGTGACAGGAGATAGAAAGGTCAAACTGTAAGTGCCCAGGAAAGGCCAGGCTAAAGTAGTCTGGTAACTCTGCTACTGGCAAAATTACAGGATTCAGTCATGCAGGAGGACAAACTAAACGGATAGTAAAATTTGCCAAGAAAATGTAGGTGTTTCACAGTAAATACTTGGGTTTCTAAACTGTGAAGATACCATTAAAGGACACTACCCAGATTGCAGAATGTAGTCTTTATCACTAGGTGGACTCAGTGAAAACACCCTGCCTGCAATACACAACTATACCCCCACATGAAGTGTGTTATAGACCCCTTTCTACTTGTAAGAAGTTCTGTATTTGCTTACTGTACTGCAACAGACTGTGTCTATCTGGTAGGTCAGTTATACCTGTAAACATTTCTGTTTAAGCCTTTGAACCACAAGGAAATATTTTAAGTAAAACTTGTTTTCTTTGGGTTTAGATGGGGATTTTTCTATTAGTTCTGTATAAGCTTCTGTGATATTAATACTTTGAGACTTTTGAATGACTATCTCTGGCTTCTTTTCACTTGTTAATTTAAGAGTTTGAGGTTTTTTTCTCAATCTTGTGACTGGACAAATGAAACTAAGACTTAATTAAGAAAGGAAGCTCTGACCACAGAGAAACCCAACTGATGTAAAAAATTTTCTACTTTCAGTTTTACCTGTGCTACTACTGCAACGTCTAGCAAGGCTGACCTGGTGCTGCTCAGGAGGTGCAGAATTTCATGCTGACAGCCCTTGTAGCCTCAGTGGGGTTCACGTATCTCTTTTTCACTCTTTTTTGGCAAAGCTGGGTCTTACAGAAGGTCCTCCTTCTGCCCTGTAATCCTGTCATGAAGGGCAAGATTGATCTGAAGTATTCTGAATGTCAGTGCTGAAATAGTCAGATGAAATGCTCAGACATGCCATGAGACATCAAAGAAAGGTCATAATGTGATATAACATTTGAAAGTGAGAGTCCCATCAAATCTGTTATCAGACCCCTATTAAAACTTTTATTTTCAAGGATCTAACTGCACTGATGTCCAACCTACATTCCCTGTGGTCAGCTTTCCAGTTGCCTCCTGAAGTGCTGAATTACAATGCAGTTATAAGTGAGATGTTGATGAGGGAGAATGATGGTGTGAACAAGTAGGCTATGCACAGATGCCAAGGCATTTTTCAAGTCTGCTGATGTAGCTCACCCTTGCAACACAAAGCAAAACATATTTAGACACTTCATATTCCCCTTACATACAGAATGATGTCTTTAAAGAGGTAGAGAAGGTAGAGAAATTAATTCTCTTAAGGCAGAGAAATCTTACGGGGCTTTCATCAAGGCAATGCTGTTAAAATTTTTGCAGTCAGATGGATAGAGAAGCCAGAAGCCATCTGTCACCCTGAAATTCCTCTGTAAAAAATAATGATTAGCTTAGTAGCCCCGAAGAAGCAATTTTGTCAGTTCATATACACCTGTCATCCTCTATGTGTCTTTCAGAAAGTAGTTGACCATAGTCTTGCTTCCTGGTTTAGTTATATTCTCCAAGCATACTTCTCAAAAGGTTGTGTTAAGTACAAAATACAGAAATCTTCCCTCTTCAAGCAAAGCTGTTGAGAGCTCAATTTAAAAATTCTATATATAATTCTGAGAAGTTTTAATATTATTGCAAATCTGTTCCACTGTAAACAGTTACTGGTTTTGGGAAAACGGATTCTAGAGTGAAGACGAGAGTACGAGCAGCTACGTGATAATGGATAGCACATGTGGCAATTAAAACCAGACTCAGTAACTTACGTTCTGGAATGCATTTCACTATTAGCTCCACTGTTTTAATACTCAGAATCGGGTCTCCACCAGACTTACTGAGTAGGAAAACTTAGTTCCTTACTGAAAAAAATAAGCCCTGAGGGTTTGAACTTCTCTGTGAATCAATGGGTTCTCTTGCCGTCACTCTTTTTGCCAAGCGGTGCCTTTAACTTTAATATCTTGCCTCTGTAAGGTCCTCTTCTTTCTATAGCACATGGCAGTGGTCTAGCAAGACTACATTTTAACAGTTTATTATTGTTGTCCAGAGTTACTCTGATCATATTAATCTCTTTTCTGTGAAGAGAGAATTTATATGCTCCTGCATGTTTATCAACAGCAATCCACCTACTAAGATTGCTCCACCATTTTTGTGATAGCCTTATCCACAACAGTATGAGAGTAAGGTAGATTGTTTTAAATCATGCTAACAGTCACTTCCTACATAAGGTTCACATTTCACTTTAAATTTGTTAAAAGTTTAAGCAAAATGTGTGAAATATTAGCAGATCTGAATCTTGATCTTTTAGAGATATACCTCCCCTGGTAAAGCACACAGTCTTCTAAGCCCACTGTGATGTTCTCATTTGGTCACATAGGTGTAGAGGCTAGTTATAGACGACGTTGCCTCTGGGGTTGTTTGTCAGTGTAGTGAATGAGGCAAGTATCCTGTGGTTAAGCACATAGTCTAACTAAAGACTGCATGTTAATGAATTCTCACAAGGTCACAGGTTAAGAATGCATCAACAAATCTAAGTTTTAAGTGACCTGATTTCCGGATTCGTGAGTCTGTGGCCAGACACAGTTTGTGCTGGGTCTTAGCTTACGATCAGAGACTTTCCTAGGCTAAGTACAGAGTGTGGCCCTTTGGTTTTGCAATGTTTTCAGGAGAACATTATCCAAAAAGTATCCTAAAAATGTAAAATACTAGTTCTGTCTTGAGATATTTCATCTTTTCAGTATAGTCCATCACAATTTAAACACGTTGATTTTATTTTTTAATAATTACCATCAGCATAGAGGCTTGCTGTCAAATCCCAATGTAAATACCAATACCATCTAAAAAAAAACATTTGTGGGGAGTGCACAAAGGATGAAAAGAGGTAAGCTGTCATTTTCAAGCGCTAATACAGAGTTGAGTTATTCCTATTATGCTGTGGTGATACTACGGCAAATAACGTGTGCGAGAGCATCTGTCAATAAATTGATAGTATCTTTCACTAACTTAACCGTAATTCTTCTGGTTTCATTACATGCAATGTCATGACATGGCCGAAGTTCCACTATGCTCATCGTATGTGCACACCATCCCTGTATTTCACATGTGATATATGCAAAGCATGGAAAGCTGGGACAGGCTGGTATTGTTACGTGGATAGGTGTCACTTTGTCTGTGTAACTGGTCAATTAAGAACAACTGTTGGCTGGTAATCTGTTCAGGTTTATTTGCCGCAGATGTTGATGAACAAAGTGGCTGTATTAATGGCCACAGTTAGCGTACTAAGCTGTGGGCTTCCTTGCTTGCTAGCCGGGAGGGTAAAAGAGCAGAAAGAAGCATTCAGGTACTTGAAAAGCAGGATTTTTGAGAACATCAGCAATAGGCTCTATTGAATCTTAGAGCCTTGCTTAGCATTTTCCTGAATTTAGCAACCATTAGTAAGATTAACTGCTGTAATTTCTGAGGTTGAATTGTAGATCACGCTGTATTGATTTCAGTTTTTCAACACCCTCATTCTGGAACGCATTTGTTAAGTTGTGGGTTTTTTTAAATTATTATTTTATTTTAATCTTATTTTAATACAATTTTCATCCAAGTAACTGAAATATTTCAACATGGAGAATTATCCCAATATTTAGGATTATTGTTACAGCTATTCTTCTTTTGAGTCCTGTACGCCTTGCCCTCTTGCCAATTCAAAATATATCTAGAATGAATGTAAAGCGTTCAGCTTCAGTGCAAAGTGTTAGAAAGTTGGCTAATTGCAACATTTCTGGGTCTGGGGCATGACACTTAAGTGTTCAAAGCTAAGTAGCCTAAATAGAAATGGTGTGGTATTCTTCTAAGTTATTGTGAAGTCTCACCTTTCATGGTTAGAACAGTGGAATTATAAAAGTAGCATGACACAATGGAGCCTATTAATGAGCATCTTGTTTTTCAGAAATAGTAGTGACAGCTACAATAATGATCTTCTTGACTATAAAGTTGGTAAACTTGCTGTGGTCCTTAAGGGAAAAATTTTGTGATGTCATTTTCACTGCCACTTGAAAAAATTTAATGTTGTATACTTTTATTTTAACCAAAATACCAAAAGCATTATAGAGTTCCTCATATAGTCACCAGCCACATATTTTTTAAACTGTTTTTGAAGTAAAAAAATCATACATTTTGAGATGAAGTATGGTTTCAAGGGGGGATATAAAAGCCTACCAAAATAGATAAGGTGATAATAACAGAAAATATATAGGAGGACATAGTGTTTTTATTGTTTAAAATCCTGGGATCGGAATGGAAATAAGAGTCCATTCTTATCTCTTCTTATGCTTAGGCTTCTTTGTCTTTCCCTTTGTTCTGCCATTTATCCATCTCTAAAATCAGGTTGGTACTTAAAAAAGAGCTTGGCCTTCTGACCTCTACTGCATGTATGTACAGTGGAAAACACAACAGAATCCTGACTGTATGAAGTGGTCACCATCTGATGTAATAAGTCTCAAACTTGGAAATAACCATGAAAGAAAAAACACTTAAAGAACCCATTACAACTCAGAAGAATTTGTGCTGAGAGAAGGAACAGCCAATGGCTTCATCAGTTATGAATCACACGTAAAACTGTATTATCTTAACAAAAAATTATAAGTCATGTATATATTCTGCAACAACGCAGTTGAGATTTTTATTTCTCCTTTTTTTTGTATGTTGTTTTTAGCTGATTAGTTTGTGTGACATCTTGATCTCGTGAATATTTATGGCAAAATCCTTGACAATTTGAATGAGAGTAGGCTTTCACTCAGGGTGCCATCTCACTAGGACGTAAGAATCTAAGGACTGGTGTAAACAACAATCCATCAAGCCCAGAGTTTTTATCTCTGACATTAGGCAATAATGAGTGCCAAGAGATGTTAGGCATGTACACAGTGATATTTTTCACTATAAGGCTTCTAGCACTTTGTGGCTGTGGATTTCCAAGTCCCTTGCTGGTGAATTATCTTATGAATATGACTAACAATTCTTTGAATGTGTGGGCTTGACATCCACAACATCTCTGCAGTGGTGGTAGCAGCATTTTTAGTTAAGGGTAAATTAAAAACAAAATACACCTGCACGTGTATACGTACATAAGTTTCTTGAGAATAGGTGATGGCTGTAGTCAGTTTTCAGTGTGTAGTTCCCTTGCAAGCTTCCAAGATGTGTTAGAAACTCTTAAAGTCATTCCTAGAAGCTTCAGCTGGTCTGTAGCCAGCCTCCCTGCCTCATGCTCCAAAACAACCAGCAAAGTAAGCACTCCCCAACTTCCCATGTTCGGCTTACACAAACATGGGACCAGTCAATCACACCAAAGGTGAGGAGGGCCATTTATTATAAGTAATATACATTCATTTACAGTTTGTTCTGTGTAAGGTTTTTAAAGAAAATCAGGGACATTTGCAGGAATTAAAGGCTAAAGAAAAAAAGCAAGCTATATTCTTCTCCTACGCAGCTACACTGGGAGCAGAATTTGATCTCTTACTGAAATTGATTACCTTAGGGCTTCTTGCTTGCTCTGCCTGCAATGTTGGTGTGTGGGAATGGTATGTGATAGTACCGGCAGAGGTGGCTGAGACCTGTGAAACGAGACAATTGAGTGATGGTGAAGTAATTTTCAACCCAAGCCATTAAGGGTTTTAGTTCTACCCAAGGACCATGGATACTTGGTTGTATGACTAACATAGAGGAATTTGATACCTAAACCAGAAATTAATTAAAAAAATTACTTTTTCTTAAATTTTCATGCAGTTTTACGGCTGCTGCCTTATATGTTCCTATGTTATTTCCTTGTTATTATGTTATAGTTACACTTCAGTTGTAAGCATACCCACACAAATTTGCACCTATTCAACTGGGATAGTATCAAAGATATGTTAGCACATTTTTATCTGCACAGGTCAGAGTAAAGTAAGTGCTGGCAAGATATCCAGTGTGGCAGTTTTGCTGTCACTGGTAATACAGACCTAGGCTGTGCTGGGCTGTAACTTCAAAATAGGAAGTTTTACAATAGAACTGGCAATTCTAGTTGGGTCTGGGCATAGAGATGCAGAAATAGAATTTACATCTATCTTTGTCAGCTTTTTTGGAAGTGCTTTGAAATTCCAGAAAGTGAAACCAGAGTTTACATAGTATCTTCTGTATAAATAGTATGTCCTGTTTGTAGAAGTGCTCTCCTTGGGGTCCTGCTGTTTCACATGTATGGGACTATGCATGGTCATACATGATGCTGTGGTTTAGGATTTTAAGAAAGCGCAAGTTAAATGCATAAAGCTAAGACTACAGTTTTGTCTTATATATATGAATACATATAAATTAGGAAGCGTAATTAAGACTGTAGGAGTCTTAGGTTTGGTACCTCTCTGATTCTTGAAAGCTTGATAGCATAATTTTAATATTTGTTTCATGTAGGTTTTTTTCATGTGGGATACGTGGTTCATTGGTAGTCTCCATGTAGTTGTCCCAGGAGGGAAAATAAAATGAGGTCATGGTTTAAAAAAATGATGACCTCAGTACAAGGCATTTGGAGAGGAAGAATTAATGATTACATCATCTACTAGTGATAATGAAGCATTAGTGAAAAGAGTTATCTTTATTTATGGCATTTTAACAGAGTATCTTAGAAAACATCTCTGATAATTCTGTATCTGAAACTATGTGAATTTTTGGTTTGCTTTTAGTTTATATGGATATGTTCCTTTAATGATCTCAAGGGCAGGATAGACGCAAGCATTCAAATCTTTGGAATTTTTCTTCTGCTTTTTATATAACAAAGACATCATCTGTCTGCTCTGTGGATAGCAATATGTGTTTAACAGTATGTAGTCATGGTACTGCAAACAATAAGGAGGTAATCTGTCTTACTGAAAATACAGCAGTATTGCCAGTTATCATGATTTTCATCACAATTCTCTTGGGATTTGGTGTTTTTTTTGGTTTTGGTTGTGTTTTTTTTTTTTTTAAGCTCCCTCTTGTGGAAGTGTGTGAATGTCAGATTCTCACCTTCCACTTGGAAAAAAATGGTTTTCCTGTTGTTCTGACTATGAAGAATCAATTGTGAATTGTGAATTCCAGTGATTTCAATGAAAGTGAGCAAATAAAAAAGAATCTCATAATAATTTTACTTCATCCCTTCTGGAGACCTGGAATGAAATTTTGGAAGACTTGAGGTGACCGATACTGAGATGTGGTTCGTTGCATCTACCTACGTTGGAAATTGAACAGGATGCTTTTGCTAACCCTGACTTTTGTGTGAAGCGTTACAGACCTTTCTACACGTAAAATGCGGGGGCAGATCTCTGGTATGTTTCATAGGCAGAATGGTCAACAGTCACAGGAAAGATATGACTATCGTGAGGGTTTTTTGCATGAAATAGAAATTGAGGTAAAATACTCATAATGTCTGGTGGACATCTAGAGACTGCATTTAAGACTTTCTGAAAACTTTATGGCGATTCCAACTTGGTTAGCGAAACTAAAGCTGTAATGACTGGCTGTTAATCCATGGAACAACGCTTTCTTCAGCTGGGGGCACAGCTCCAGGCAGTTACCTCTTGCTGTTGAAAGTATCGGTCATCCAAGGCAATTCCTTCTCATCTGGCACTTCCTTTTCTTTGTCCATCAATTCTGTAGCAATTGTGAGAGATAAAACGAGGCTGCTATAATAGATTTCAAACACATTTGGACAAAATACTACAGAAGCCTGTCATTCAGAGTTGCTCACAGTTATGCTCTGATGGACAAAACCTTTTAGCTCTGGAGTGCAGCCATGAGGTAACATTGGTGTAAAGCATGCTTGAGTATGCTCAAATGTTTCTGTCAATGGAGAATTTTCTTCTGTATTGCGAGCACCATAGAGTTCAGTGGTGTGGCCCAGCAAGGGGAGGCATTGCGCATGCATTAGTCTTGTTTCTGCCTGGCTTGCGGGGAAGAACACAGAAGCTCTGCTTCTGAATGTCTTTTTCAGATGCTCATCACCGGAAAGCACTATGTTTTCTCATTTTGGGTGGTCATAGTTCTAACTGTTTGGGAATTCTTGAACAGTATATATGGTGCTTTTTTTTTTTCTTGTGAGAAAATGTAGATTCATCAAAACTGAAACATGAAAAACCATTTCTATAAATTTTTTATCAAGTTCTAAGTGTATTTCAAAATTTTCAGAACAAATGTGGTTGTGTTTTACAACAGCCTTTTGTTTCGAAATGTCAGTTACTTATAAAAAAATAAAAATAAAAATAAAAATAAAAATAAAAATAAATAAAAATTAAATATTTTGAAGTTATAGTAATGAAAAGTGATAATGTCAAACTTATTTTTAAAAATTATTCACTATGTTATATACTTAGGTAATATATTATAATAATCAATTAGATTTATAAAATAATGATGAATATTCTTCGGTAATTTCCAGTCCACAATGGCCACGCTTCAGTTTATGTGAATTAGATATTGTTATGACTTTGTCAGTTTAGAGAGCTACCTAGTAATGAAACTTAGGCAGATATTTATAATTGGATTTTTAAAATTTATTTTTACTTCACTTATTAAAGTAGTCTCTGAAAGCATTTGTCATGAGGTAAAATATTTCCTTAATTTTTCACATTATTTTTGCAATTTGCTCAGAATCTTTTTCAAATTCGGCTAGGTAAAATATGTGTAAGTCAGGTAGCATTTAAAAATACTCTAGCTTTTGTACTTGCAGACATTCAGTATTGTGGGATACCATCTAAATATCAGTAGATGTTTGCACTAATACTGAGATTGGGTAGTTTTTTAGTTTGAATCATGCTGATTGCATGCATTAAATAGTGTTACTGCTTTAGATCACTGGTGATGAGCTGTAATATATAGCTGTACATTCACAATACAGTTCAGGTACAATTTAAGGCAGCTACATTTGCTCAGCATTTGAAATTCTTCCAGAGGAGATTTATGGCAAATTTAATAGGCCAATGGCCATTCTAGCCCATCATAGCTTGTGGCTGCTGTTCTTCTGTTGGCATATGTTTCATCTTCTATATACTTTTAACTACATTATTTGGTATAAATATGATTGAGTATCTGCTGATGAGTTTTACAGTTCCCAGAAAATTTTGAGCCTAGTGAACTAATGGTGAATTTCTCCGTGCCAGACTAAGCTAAAGAAATTGCTGAATAAACTGCTTAATTATAAAGCTGATTTATCTACTAGTCTTTCCTTTCCTGATGTTCCTTTCTGGAGAACACCATAATTCAGCTCTCATGCAAGGATGGAATTTGGACCTGTGGAAATTTTCTGTTAAATGTGAGAAAAGGTAGAATAAAATAATAAAATTATTTATATCATTTAAGTTGCAGTGCTAGTGGGATGGGGCCATTAATTAATTTTACAGATTTTGTGACATCCTTTGGAATCTACCATAAATTCTTTGCAATATCAAAATTATTCTGTGGTCATGGATCTTTTCCCAGTTAAATGTGGAAAAAGTTCTTTCTAGTCTGCTGCCCCGAAATACTGAGCTCTCAATGTAGCTGACAGGACCTTACTTGTTTCCTGGTCTGCATGAAGTCAAAATGTATGTTAGCAGATCTAAACGATACTTTAAAAAAAAAGGGGGGGGGGGGGGAGGGGTGTGTGTGTGTGAGAAATGTAGGAACATATAGAATACGAAAATCACCAGTCTACTGGATGAAGTTTGAGGTTTTCCCTGTTTTACTGGGTGGTGGATAAATGCAGCTGTGGTCTGCTGACTCTTCTGCACACATGCAAACTCTTCTCCACAGTGCAGAGAACTCTTTACCCTAGAAAATTCACAAACCACCTAGTGCTGTAAGAATTTGGGATTTTTCAGCATGTGACAGTAACTAACCTGCATATGTTCACTGGACAATTTTGTTTCTGTGAATTGGGAAATGGTCTAGTGGGAGGTGTCCCTGCTTATGGCAGGGGGGTTGGAACTTGATGATCTTAAAGATCTTTTCCAACCTAAACCATTCTATGATTCTATGATTCTTATGAGCCTGGTGCATGCCAGCGTAGCTTGTTTGTTATGTAATTACCTCTGAGGTGGTGGTCAAAAATAATTCCAAGCTAATCAAATTGAATTTCCCTGAGCTTAAGTGTGACAGCCAGGTTTGTAGCAGTGGAGAAACAACAGCTTGGCACTGTTGCTGTTTCACCAACCTTGAGGATGAAGATAAAAGGGAACACCAAACCGGGAGACAAGCTCTTCCCTCCTGGCCTAAATAAGGCATGTGTTTGGCATCACTGAAAGCTGCTAGGGAGCTTTTCTGCACAAAGGCAGAATTTGTGCTGCAAGCAGGATATTTTTACTTCAGCAAGGGCAGAGCCAAGGGGAATTTACAGAAGCTGGCATTAGAAATTAAGGGCTGAACAGAACACATGCATAGTGGCCGAATGGTCGTTTTGTCCTTGGCTCAACTTGCTTTGTGCGTTTACAGAAATCAATACGTATGGTTTATTTTTTGAGACTTTTTTTTTATAGCTTGCTTTAATCAAAGATCCCAGGAGTGAAAGCATAGATGGGTGTCAAAAAATGTTGCTATTCTCAAACCAACCACAATGCCAAAGTCCTTACTGCCAATGGGCAGAGACCCAGTATGAGTGGTGGAAGAAACTGCCAACCCTGAGTGAAAATCAGAAGACTATATTGTGCCTGGAAGGGACTGAGAAAAACAAAGACATCATTTCTTCTGCAGTGGTGCCAGTAGGCAAAGGTATGCCTTTTAAAAGTTATCTTAAAAATTTTGACCCACTTCTCAAAGTCTTTTCATTATTTCAGATACTGAGAATTAGAAACCTTTATGATTTTGTTTTCCTCCGTACTGGTATAGTAGTGATAGATCTGTGGTGGACCAAGCTTTTCCTGCACTTCTTAATGTTTTTGCACAGTGAGATGCTTCACAAGAGATGAGCCTTACCAGCCTAATACACAGATTTACAGGAATACATGAATAACATCTTGAATGTTGTTTGTATCTTCTCCGTGGTTCAACTGAAAATCTTTGAGAGTTGTTTCAGAAAGTTTTGACATTTGGTCAGTTTCCTCAAAACATTTTGATCCATAAATATTGTATCAATGAATTGGGTTTTTTCAGTTGCAATTCAGGAATGAGTATATTTATACTTAAGCTGCCTAGTATTAGGGTAAGGTTGGCATACCTTATCATTAGAGAACTGAGTACATAGCTTTGTTATTGTGTGGATGTCACCACTTTGAATTGGCTAACCCATTATCTTATCACAGAATCAGAGTCACAAAACAGCTGAAGTCGGAAAGGACCTCTGGGGGTCGTCTTGTCCCACCACACTGCCCTGCTCGAACGGCGTCACCTAAAGTTTTCTACTCAGGACCATATCCAGGTGGCTTTTGCATATCTCCAAGGATGGAGATTCCATAAGCTTCTGTGGACAACCTGTGCCAATGCTCAGTCACCCTCACAGTGAAAAAGTGTTTCCTGATGTTCAAACAGAACTTCTTCTGTTTCAGTTTGTGCCTGTTGCTTCTGGTCCTGTCACTGAGCCCCATGGGAAAGAGCCTCCCTTCAGGTATTTATATACATTGATGAGATCCCTCATGAGCCTTTTCTTCTCCAGGCTGAGCAGTCCCATCTCTCTCAGCCTTTCCTCCAGTCCCTTCATCATCTTAGTGGATCATCATTGGACTCTCTTCAGTACGTCCATATTTCTCTTGTACCAGAACTGGACACAGTACTCCAGGTGTGGCCTCACCAGCGCTGAGTAGAGGGGAAGGATTGCCTCCCCGGATTGCTGGCAACACTCCTAATGCAGCCTAGGACTCCACTTGCCTTATTTGCCACAATGGCTCTTTACTGGCTTGTGTTTAACTTGGTGTCTGCTAGGACCTCCATGTCCTTTTCTGCAAAGCTGGTTTGCAGCCAGTCGTTCTCTGGCATACACTGATGCATGGGATTGTTCCTCCCCAGGTGCAGGACTTTGCACTTCCGTTTGTTAAATTGCATGAAGTGTCTGTCAGCCCATTTCTTCTGTCTGTTGTGGTGTCTCTCTTACATACATAAGTATTGTATAAATCATTAACTCAGTTGACACTGCAATATATTGCTATTCATCTATTAATTTCAATTAAACTCTTGCTTTACCACAAGTGTTACCTGACTGCTACAGCATTAATGAACCATACCTGAATATAGGACTTCTTTTCACTAACTGTTAAATAAACAGTCAAGTTCAGTTTACCCATTCTGGAATAGAGTCCAAGTTTAGTTTGGGATTTTGTTTGTTTTGTTTGTTTGGGTTTTGGTTTTTTAGTACTATTTATTTCTGGGGTTAATTTCGTAGGGAAGCTGAATGAACAATATGGCACAAATTAATAAATAAGTCTTTTTTGTCTGTCTTATAGCTTCTCTTCTTGAGTTACCTGACCCTTCTTTAGATTTGCCTATACCCTATGCATTAGGAAAAGAAGAGAGTTTTATAGGATTTCTTCCCCTTTCTTTTGTGATTTAATCTTTGACCAAAATTTCTTCTTGGTCTTCTTACTGAGGTCTACAAGGTATAACACATAAACAAGTAAGCATGCTGGCCCAGATTTCATAGCCTAACAGTAGAATCACTGTCAGTACGTAGTTATGGTGTGTGAATAAGTGCCAAGTGAATAATACTATTGTAGGGATCACAGCTGTTGAATTTTACAGAAAATGTCTTTGGATTTAACTCTTTCACAGTGCTTGCAATCAGAGATAAGGTTGGGAGGACTTTCCTACGCAAAAGATACGGCTGGCAGGCACCCTTCTGGGAAGCGTGTGTATGTGTGTATGTGGAAGTACACTGTAGGAGGATGGGAGCTGCTGATATTGAACAATCTGGTTAGAAAAATATTTCTTACCTCAGCTGTTAGAGGTAGCATTACAGCATGTGACATAAATATATGAACTTTATCTGAAACTTCTTCCGTCAAAGACAACAGCCAGATTTCCACACATTTACTTGGTGTAAAATTGTCCTCTGAGTAGCACATTTCTGTTGATTTGTTAAAGAAGAAAGATTTATTCTTACATGTTTTTATGTTAAAGTTGGTACAGTCAGCTCAGCAAATGGGGTAAATGGTGATAAATGGCTAAGCTGAAATATGGCTAGCCAATTCCAGGTACGTGTCCTGGATAAAAGAAAGCATTGGAGACTGGGTTCTTACTTTTTACAAAAGCAAATTGAAAACTCTTACCTGATAATGTATGGGTTTGAGCCAAACTCAAACATCCAAAGAAATTGTAAGCATGTTCCAAAAAGCCTTACTTTAAACTAGTTTTCTTTTTTCTTTGAAATTCCAATGGACAGTTTTTGATCAATCCTACTTGGATACCTTAAAAGACACTGTAGCTTTGCACAGAAATATTTTAATGTTTTGTTCCAGTTCTATTCTGTGAAAAATAGAAGCTATGTACTAAAATCAGTCACTTACTCTCACTTGAATTCTTTCTTATCTGAGGGAGGTGGGAAGAAATAAATTAATAATAAAGTTGGTAATAAAGGCATTCATGGTAGGGAAATAACAAACTGGATACTGTGCTACCAACTGTGTCTGTGTCTTACTGCTGTCATTTTGATGACGATGTTAAAAGTGCTATGATCACGAAGACTGTCTAGAAGAATGGAGAAATACCAGTATTATGACATCTACAGGAGGGTCCGTGAAAGGAGGAAGCTGGAGGAGCTTCCTTTGACTGTCACGCTTACCTCCCTTCAGGGAAAGGAAACTCAGTATTGCTTTCCAATATCCTACCAACAGATACAGTTGGAGTGTATAATTTCCCCCATTTTTCTATCTATATCACTCCATTGTGGAAAATACATTATTTGTAGGATCAGGTATGTGACTGACAGAGAAAGAGATTCCTCTGCACCATTTTATGTTCTGCTTGTAAGTATACATAGGGTAGAAAGTGGATTAAAAATAAAATAAAATTAAGTGAAGTTTAAATCACATGCCTTTTAGACCAATGAGCAGAGGAACTAGATCTGTTTTGATGATGCTTAGACTCCAGGACTCAGTCTTCACGCTAATTTGCAATTCAATTTGAGCAGTTCTATCATCTATTCAGTGTACCTAAGAAACTGAAATCAATGAGCTGATATTGTGATGTTTTCGTGAAGAAATACATTGGGCAAATGACCTCATATTCTTCAAGAAAAAAATAAGAAATGAATCAGTGTGTAGGGGTGTTGTTTCTATTTTGTCTACAATTAAGATCGACAATTGAAACCTTGTCCCTATTTCTTCTCTAGTTAGTCCTAAATCCTGCTGAAATGCCCGCTGGGACCTACATTTGTGTGTTTTCAACTTGGACTATATATATAAGTTAATTACATTTTTTTCCAAAAGCTATTAAAACCCTCCAAATTTGAGGCAGGCCCAAACATAAGTGGATGGAAATGCGGAGGACAGCACATTTCTTCTTCACGTGAATGGTAGCAAGTCAATTTAAACAAAAATATATAGTGCAAAGTGAGACAATCTTGTTTTCAAAACTGCTGCTTGAACTATCTCTAGCACAGAGAAATCGGAGGAATTAAAGTCTCAGAGGGCATATAATTCTTAGTGAACCTAGAGAAGTATTTGTTGGCAAAGTATTTGTCTCACTATGGAAAACAGTATTCAGCCTCTATGGCTGGATGATGAGTTTTCTTCTCCAAATAAGTTAAAGGACAAGATGGCATGCTCACGCATCAGCTTCAGTTCTTTTCTTAAGTAGGAAAATTTCCAGGCATGGCATAAGTCTTTTAACTAAAAATGCTGAGACTATCTAAATTAAAAATGTAAAAAAACTGACAATGAATTTGTATTCAATGAGAGGGGACAGAATTGCCATTGATAATGAAAAGATATTTTAAATGAGATTAAATGAGAGCAAGGCAGTATGTGAAGTCATACACTACTCTCAAAAGGGGTCTACCACTGAATAATAATTACTGTATAGGTGTGGTCACTTTGGATCATATAGGCACAATGGAAATCACCAGAAAGCTTTGTTCATGCTTGCATATAATGTGACTCTTACATAGACATATGGTTAATACACAATAGTAAAGAAAAAACATACAGCAGTGTTTCATAGTCAATCATTTGCAAGTTCTTTGTTTTGAGTCATTTCTTCTGTTTTGCCATCTCTGCACGTCTTCTCTGACACTAAGTGTCCAGAAAGACTGAGATTTAAAACCCTGATTTATGGAAGTTCTTTTATATATGAAAACCTACAGTGTTTTTTAAAAATCTCTTCTTTCCATTGGTAGTTCAAAGTATTTCAACTGATTTGTCCAAAAGTTGCATTCCTGCATGTGGAAATATACAATAACTTTAAAGGGCAAAAATAAACAATGCTAATATTTATCTTCATAAAGAAGAAAGAAGTTTGTTGTATGTTGCTTAACTGTTCACTTGAACAACTGCAAGTATAAAGTACTCACCTTTCCAGTGAAGTTCTGCCCTTTGTGCCTTGACCCCTTGTTCCCTACATATAGCAAAAATTTGCCCTGGAAAGACATTTGATTCTTGATGAAAAAATGTATTTTTTTACACTTACACTTAATAACTGGAAATTTGTCTAAAATTTTGCATAAATGAGAATGTTTAAGGCTATGGGTTAATACCACGTGATTTCCCAAGATAATGAGTTCAGCAAATGCTTGATGAGGAAATGAAGAGTTAGGTATACGAGCACATAACTTTAACTCTGTTTTCTTGGAACTGGCAGAAGCCACTGGAAATTATCTGTAAGTGCTCCTGTTGCATTCATTATGTTCTTCTTGTGTCCTCCTTCTGTAACTATGTTTTTCCAAAGTGAGGAACACGCTGTGGTGCAATTTGTAGTCCCAGCTTGGAAGCCACTTGTGCTTTCAGTTGGCCAACGGTTGCAAAGTATTCTTGTAGGGGATGCCTCTACATCCTCATTCTGCCTGACCACTCCGTATGTCCAGGCAAACATATAGATTGTTCTCAATAAGTCTAAGGCATCTGCTAATGCTTATTGCTATTGTCTCAGCAGTATATTCTCACAAAACAGTGTATAGCATTTTTATATACCTACCTTTCTCACATCAGGCATAAATAGGAACAGCACAAGCATACAGCCTTGTGGCAATCCCATATTTGTCTGTGCGTGTGTGCCTGCTCTTGCAGCTTTTTCTAAAGAATACTATTTGTATGAAGAGTGTCTGTTAGATTGTGGTGTTGTACCCTACTGATAGATTTGGTTTGGAAGACACATGGAATAACAAAAGAGAAAAGCTCTTGTGGTGATATAAGGTGATCTGAAATACATGACTCTCCTCTTCCTCAATTTTGAGAATGATAGGAAGGTACAGACAGCTTAAAATACCTGGCATACTTCTTAGTGCAACTGAATATAATGTTTCATTCCATAAATAAAGGTGTCTTAAAGTGAAGTAGAAAAGGTTTTCAGGGAGCTAGCTCATTATCTTAGTTACGATTTTTTTCAACTGAGTCAGAAAGCACAATTTGAAAGGAACCTCTGGAAAAGGTGGGTGCTTTTATTCATCACAGTATCTGTTCTCCTTCTTCTGACCTCTCCCTTCTTATATTCCTAACTGAGAGCTTTGTATCCCTAACTGAGAGCTGTGATGTACATAGAGATGTCCCTTAGCAATTCCTCAGCACTGTGTCCTTGAGGTGTGTTCCCACCCTAGTACTTCTTAGCTCTCCATTCAGACAGAGGGCTGGTGTTCCCTGTGTGTTCTCTCTGATGGTTGACCGGGGAAAAAAATTACATGCAGCCCTGTGCATGTGGAGGGAAAACGTGGAGGAGTTCAGGAATTCTCAACTCCTTTTGTATTTGCTTCTAATAATTAGAAGAAGTAAGGAGGGATGAGTAAAAAGAAAGAGAGCGGGAGTAAGAACAAGATAAAAAAGCCACATCTGGAGGGGTAGAAACTTTTAAAAACCTGGGCTCGTGTCGTTTAAATTACAGATGCAGAAGAAAATGCATGAGGAAAAGGGTACCTAAGATGGTGGTAAATTGCTGCTGTAATTATAAAATGGGATGAAACATGTTCATTAAGTCACTCTGTGTTGGAAGATTTTGAGGGAGTATACCTTGGAGGAGTATAGGCTATTCTGTGCACATGATACTGGCACCTGTGTGAAGAGGGATTTTGACTTGTTACAGCTTTTGGCTTTATACTTCCCAATAAGAAATGAATGTCCAGCAGTATAAGATAACTGTCAAAGGAAGCGTGCAGATATAGCAAAATGACCAGTCACGGTTTGTGCAATGAAAAAACATGTTAGAATCTATAAACCACTAAGAAAGGGGCAACATATTTTGCACTGTTTTGTTTGGTTTTTTTGGTGAAGACACGTGGGCAGTTGTAGGTTGTAGGTTGTGTCTCTGCTCGTTCCTCTGATAGGTTGATGAAGCTGATGAAGTCATGAATGGAGTGGAGAGCACATGAACAGAGAAGAGTTGGTTACTATTCCTTCCAATCTAAGAACTGGAGATCCTCAGATTACAGCAACAAAAGTTAAATTAAAAGGAAAAAAAGGGCCATATTTCTTCAAAATGTACATAATTAAGTCATAGGAAGGCACAGATTCAAAAAGTAGAGTTCATAGGTGTGATGAAAATAGGCTTATTATACTTTCTCTGTTCTTACACTCTCTCTTCAGTGACTAGTTTGGCCACGGTGGAGGTCAGGCATTGCTAGACAGTTTCATTGAAATCAGTGCAAATTCTCTATCTGAAAAAGAAAAATATTAATTTCTATTGAAAGGGAAAAATGAAAAAACAAACCCTGCAGGCAAAGATCTCCTTTCCTGGTTGATCAATTTTACAATTTTAAATTAACATAATCATAACCAGAAAACATTTCCTATAGCAATACTGGTCTTGCCTAGCTGAACCTTGTATGAATATTCTAAAATGATTATCTTAGATTGTACACAGCACTTGTTTTTGAAAACAGTCTAGAATCACTAGGGAGAAAACTCATTTAACTGAAACATTAGTATTTACCAAAGTTGACTATATCTTAATTTTTAAAGAACAAATTGTGTACAGATGTTCATCTGTACACAAATATGTTAAAAAAAAACAACCAACCCAAGTAAATGCAAAACAGGTTTGCCTGTACATCCCTGGTATTTGTGGTGTTTTGTTGTTATGAATAAGTGAGGGAAGAGTGTTTGTATCTCATAAACTTTTTGCAATAAAAGCTCCAGCAGGAATATTCACAGATGTAACTGCCAGTCTTAAGTTTCTAACAAATTACTCTGCCAGTCCCATGCGAGCTTTGTAATTGAAAATCTCTGTTGCGCTGAAATTTAATGGGGTGCCTGTGTTTTAGTTGTTTGGATTATTTGCTTGTCTTGGAATCAGAACTTTCTCAGTTTTATTTTAATATTTCCTTCAAATGGATTTTGTCCATGTCCTGCTCTTCTGTTACTTCAAATATAAAGTAGGCTTCACCCTTGCATTTCTATATCACTGTCAAATATAACTATATGTTGCAAGAAACCCACCTAAAAGGATTTGGCTTGCAAGTTCTACACTACATTAACCTGAAGGAAACAGTAGTCTAAATGGAATAATCCCAGTGTTAGCAAAGCTTATGCATTCTTGGCAGAAATAGAGGGAGGGGAAAGAAAGGTATCTCGCTGCTCTACAGAATAATCTCAGCTGTCTGAATCTCTTGATATTCTAAATCTCTCTCCTATCCTGCCTGTGCATTCCACCATGGAAATCTTCTTTAGTAGCTGAATACCTAGATTAGGAGTTTGTGCAGTGGCTGCAGCCCGGCTTGTAAATCTCTGTCTGACATTTGAGCCCACTTACACTGCTGTTTCAGTGCTGACTATTAATTTGCAATTTTATTCACTGCTATTAAAAAAGATAGCATGTGTCTGCTACTGTTTCTGGAATACATAAAGGATTGAGCAGAAGCACTGATTTCCTTGGGTTGTGGAGGCTTCCAGACTCCCACACACATGTAGAGACAATGCCTCTCCCCTCACCTCTTTGTCATAAGCTCTGTGATCCTAATATGGGTCCTGAGTGGTATCAATTGGTGTCTAAGAAATTAGTGAAAGTGTAACTGTGAAAGATTAATACGGAAGTAAAGTGTAGAGGAACAGCTAAAGCTGATACTTCAAGTGTGCCTAAATGAAGGGTAGAGAGATGTACCAATGGCATTTTAGCTGGGCTCTCTGTAGTTCTTTCCTTGCAGTTGAAAATAGCAGATATTAAAAGGTCACTAAACAGGAGCTGCTGTTTTGGTCCAAAAATGTTTTTTTGTGTACCTTTGTAGTGAATTGTTAAAGTGCCTCTATAACCTTCAATGGTCAGATATCTGGTGTAAAATGTAAAAAATGCCATTTCTTATAACAATCGCTACAATGTATTGAGTTTCAAAGTTAATCTCAATGACACTTAATCGCTAGCAGTAAAGATTTTGTATGCCTGGTTGTTTCCTTCAGTAATATTTGTGCAGTGGTGTTACCAAGAATGTCATTATTTGCCTTCTAAGGGAAAATTAGCAAATTGTTTCTTTCAGGATATGAAGGAAGCAAGAACCTATTTTCACCTTATCAAGGCTAATGGGAGTAAACAGTAGTAAACAGACATTTGTATGTTAGCTGAAGAGAACTGACAATTTGACGTATCAGCTACACATTAATATAACTTTTGCCCAGAAAAGAGAAATATCACACTTTGCTATACTGTCCTGAAGTACAGGGTTAATGTCTGATGTGTGGTAAAGAATATTTTAATGGGAAGCTTTTCAATGGAGGTATTACTGTAGAACTCTTGGGCCAAATCCTTAAAGACTACTTGTTGTTTCCACTGTTTTAATAGCACTAGAGATCCTGGCAGGATATCATGTCAATTATATCAGTGACGAAAGGAAGACTAGGGAAAATGTGGCTCTACTCATGAAGGAAACGGGAGAGCTGGTCACCCAGGACATGGAGAAGGCTCAGATACATGAGGACTACTTTGCCACATTCTTCACTGGGGAGGGCTCTAACCACACCGCCCCAGTTGCAGAAAGCAAAGGGAGGGACTGGGAGAATGACGTACCGCCCACTGTAGGAGAAGAGCAGGTTCGAGACCAGCTGAGGAACCTGAAGGTGCACAAGTCCAGGGGACCTGATGAGATACATCCATGGGCTCTGAGGGAACTGGCATATGAAGTTGCCAAGCCACTATCTGTCACAGAAGTCGTGGCAGTCTGCTGAAGTTTCCACTGACTGGAAAAGGGGAAACATAACCCCCATTTTTAAAAAGGGTAAAAAAGAAGACCCAGAGAACTACAGGCTAGTGAGTCTCAAGATCATGGGTCCTCCTGCAAACTTTGCTAAGGAACATGGAAAATAAGGAGGTAATTGGTGACAGCCAGCATGGCTTCACCAAGGGCAAACCGTGCCTGACAAATTTGGTGGCCTTCTACAATGGTGTTACAGTTTTGGTGGATAAGGAGAGAGCAACACACGTCGTCTACTTGGACTTGTGCAAAGCGTTTGACACTGTCCTGCATGACATGCTGGTCTCTAAATTGGAGAGACGTGGATTTGACTGATGGACCACTCAGTGGATAAGGAACTGGCTAGACGGCTGCACTCAAAGAGCTGCAGTCAACAGTTCCATATCCAAGTGGAAACCAGTGAAGCGTGGTGTTCCTTAGGGGTCAGTACTGGGTCTAGTGCTGTTCAACATCTTTGTTGGTGGTGTGGATGCTGGGATGAAGTGCACCCTCAGCAAGTCTGCCGATGACACCAGGCTGTGTGGAGAGGTTGACACACTGGAGGGGAGGGATACCATTCAGAGGGACCTGGACAGGCTTGAGAGGTGGGCCTGTGCAAACCTCGTGGAGTTCAACAAGGCCAAGTACAAGGTTCTGCACGTGGGCCGAGGCAACCCCAAGCACAAATACAGGCTGGGTGGGGAATGGATTGAGAGCAGCCCTGAGAAGAAGGACCTGGGGTTGTTGGTGGATGAGAAGCTCAACATGAGCTGGCAATTCACAATTGCAGCCCAGAAGGCCAACCGCATCCTGGGCTGCATCAAAAGAAGCGTAGCCAGCAGGTTGAGGGAGGTGATTCTGCCCCTGTATTCTGCTTTTGTGAGACCCCACCTGGAACATTGTGTCCAGCTCTGGAGCCCTCAACATAAAAAGGACATGGACCACTTGGAGCGTGTCCAGAGGAGGGCCATGATGATGATCAGATGGTTGGAGCACGTCTCCTATGAGGACAGGCTGAGAGAGTTGGGGTTCTTCAGTCTGGAGAAGAGAAGACTCCGGGGAGACCTTATAGCAGCCTTCCAGTACCTAAAGGAGGCCTACAGGAAAGATGGCGAGGGACTTTTTACAAGGGCATGTAGTCATAGGACACGGGGTAATGGCTTAAAAGTGGAAGAGAGTAGATTTAGATTAGATATCAGGAAGAGATTTTTCACTCTGAGGGTGGTGAGGCACTGGAACAGGTTGCCCAGAAAACCTGTGGAGGCCCTGTCCCTGAAAGTGTTAAAGGCCAGGCTGGATGGGGCTTTGAGCAAGCTGGTCTGGTGGGAGGTGTCCCTGCCCATGGCAGGGGGGTTGGAACTCGATGGTCTTTAAGGTCCCTTCCAACCTAAACCGTTCTATCATTTTATCATCCTATTAACTAGCACTAAGGAATTCTTTTAGCATCAGTTGTATCTGAATTCTGCTTTACAATTAATTTTGTGTTGTAATTCACTCATAGAAAGGCAAAACTCTGTCTCTGCAGACTGTGTGCTGTAATCATCGGTGTCTTTTGACATGGTATATTTGTCTGTATACTTACTTGGTTATTTTACCTAGATTGCATGTGTTTTTATCCCGACATAAATACAGGAAGGTGAGTGATTTTATTTTGCTTCATCTTTTATTTACGTAAAATGAAATAAATTTTTACTTTGGGAAAAGCATGTTAATATTTTTAGTTAAAACTGTTTTAATATCTTTAAAAGTTGTTTAGCTGCTTAGAGAAAAGATACTTTGGAATCCTCTCCAGCATGTGCCCTTGTTTAAAAGCTGTTTTGCTGAAAAGCTTGGCTGTCACATAACACAAACTCCTCTTTTACAACATGCTTCTTGCTGTTAGGCGGATTGTTTGGCTGTTTTAAACCTCTTTTGTCGAGTGGGTGTTCTGAGTACGAGCCAGGCTCTACTCTAATTTCCGTCCAGGTTCTGAAAGGCGAAACCAAACTATTCACATACACTTCTGTTACAGTATCTCCTGGGTTTTGGCTTTTGTTTGTTTGCAGGTTTTTTGCCTTTTTTTAAAAAAAATATTCTTATTTTCCCAAATTTTCTTTGCTTTTTAAAAATAAAATGAGACAAATATTATGTACAAGCACTACATTCATTGTCAGAGTCTGGGAAAATACCCTTTTCCATTGTCTGCTAGGTAAACCATAGAGTAAATGAAAATAACTATATTGATCTCCATGTTCTTGGGACTGTGCAGCTGGATCCAAAACTTTGCTTTCTTAAAAGCAAAGAGAAATGAGGAGAAGAGTGAACTGGCTGCCACATTCTTTTCAAGAGGCAGATCTGTGGTTCCTCATTTCATTGCAGACAATTTAACTCATCACAAGCCAATCTCAATAGTCTCCATGGGTTTACAAGGCCTTTGTGAATTTGTTGCTTTTAAGAAATTTCAGATGAGGTTTTGGATGATAACTGCATCTGATTTGTTTGGTGATGCTGTTATGCTACCACATATTATATCATTTTTATTGAAAAAAAGCCCTCTTCTTGGGGAATAATAATTTTGGTCTGATTCTAAAAATCTAACTGAAAGATTTACAATATTGTTCCTTGTCCATCCCTGGTGAAGACTTGTTCATGAATGCTCTCATTCAACGTAAGAAAATCAGGTAAATTAACTCAGTGACTCCTGATCAGTACCAATACAGTAATATTTGTCCTCTGGCAACAATTACCATGTATAGACTACCTCCATCTGCCCTTTCTGTGCATGTGAGTGGTCATACCACTTTCCTTTATTATTTCCTGTACTTTTAGCCCTTCTCTCTCTTTAGCAGTCAGAAGAATCTGTGTGTTGCTCTAGGGAGACTTACATTAAGGGCTTGTGGCCTTTGGCTGAAATTAGCTTCTCTAAGGTATAAAGGTTACCACTAGTTGATGGGGGAATTTTGTGGCTCTGCTGAGCTGGTTTTGACTTTTCACACCTGGGTTCACGAGTAAATTATAAAAAATTTCTGCAGCAAGCATTCATGTCTGAGAAAAAATGAAATATTATTAAATGTGTTTGGAGTGGCTCAATACTTCGGTGGTGGAGGAAGGAATATTTCAAAACAGTGTTTTTCAACAGCTGGAAAAGCAACTACATATAAAACCGACTTCCCAGTTTAACCCCCAAAAGGGAAGGTGCTGAATCATGCAGGCTGCACTCACGCAGCCCTTTGAGCATGCTTTCTCTGCAAAAGAAACCAGGAGCTTTCTCAGTTGTTATGTAAAGTATTATAGTGCTTTGTAGAAAATAGACCTTTTTATTGCCTTTGGCAACAAGCACATTCAGCTCATCTTGTTTGTGTGTAATAAACACTATGATAAACAACGTGATCTTTATCCATGAACTTGATTTAATCTTAAAGCACCTAAAGCCAGTTTCTTGCTGATTTACATGTGTATGAGATCATCTTCTAGTAGCAGTAACCTGGTGCTTTTATTTCTGAAGATCAGTATCACATTTTACCTTCTGTGACTTGCGCATTTAAAAAGGAGCAGGTTGAAGGAAAATTGTGTCTTGTCTACTATGTGTTTTAGCCAAGCAAGTCTTTGAAGATGGCAGCCAAGGGTGCATTTTCCTCTTCTCTGTTTCTCTTATCAATCTGGAGGGAGAGGCAGCCTCCTCAGTCCTAATTTTCATCTATGAAATGAGACTTCCAAGAGAACTTGAGTTTGCTGTGGGGAAGTAATTTCCTAGGGTATTGTTGAAATGACACAGTTGAACAAGTTAATAGAACTCCCATGTTAATTTTATATGACAGGTAAATCCCTTAAGGATAAGTTCTTTTGGAACAAACAAGGATGGGTTAATTTACTGTAACGCAGTTTTAGTGCTCTCTGTACCCCCAGAACAACAAGGGGGCAGAGTCTAGTGCTGAAGCGCTCTAAGATCTGGCTGGTGCCACCTTTTGTGTTTTGAGCTTCAAGGCTCTAAGTTTAACCCAGATAGTTGGAACATTCCTGTATATCCCCTTACCATTCTAGGAGATGAGCAATGAAATTCATATATCTCTGAATGCCCATAATCCCATTACAGTTTAGAAAAAATGCTGCAAGGGTGGCTGAAACTTTGTATTCATTTGGAATAGCAGAAAAAATTGAGTTTTGCCTTAGCTATTCTAGTTTCCTAGAATATTTTCTATTGCTTGACCGGTAAGCACATGTAAACCACACATCTGGACTGAAAAAT
This sequence comes from Pluvialis apricaria, assembly GCA_017639485.1. Lineage (NCBI taxonomy): Eukaryota > Metazoa > Chordata > Aves > Charadriiformes > Charadriidae > Pluvialis > Pluvialis apricaria. Next base: position 37,395,633 of record CM030044.1, read on the forward strand.
GAGGTTTGGGTATCTAACACAAATATGGAGGTAGCACAACTATCTGGTCATTAAACATCTCCTTTTTTTGTGATTACCTCAAAGCTTCCTGCTTTGAACCTGCTTTTGGAACAGAAAGTTATCCTCAGTGAAGTAACAATTCTGTTGAGACTTGGCAAGGCTGTTTGTCTCTCGACCCATGTTTCTGTGACCTTTGCTCCTCTCCAGTTTTACCTATATGCTTTTTTTTTTAATTATATCCTTAAAGGGCTCAAAAGTTACTTTTATACCAGCTCTCCTTTTCAATGTTGTTGCAGTGCTTGCCATTAAAAGGTCATATTTCACTCCGACTTAACATTTACAGTGTTTGAAATAGGATTATCCAGGTTTAGAATAGGAAGTTAGTTCAGTTTTGTATAGCAAATGCTCTAGTATAGAAACTGATGCAAAAGGAATCGGATCTGCAAGAAGGGAATTCCTTATTTCAGCGAAAAAAAGAGAAGAGAGATAGAAGTGAATACTTTTCAGTAACTCAAAGATTGTATGTTTGTGGCATTACAAAAAAAAAGGGATTAAGTAATTAGGTGATATTTGGAAATGGAATATTTTTCTAGGATACTCTGTTGCAAAGAGTTATTCTGCATTACCTGTCTGATGAATTGTCACTGAGACTCGTTCGGCCTCCCCACTTAACAGAGATTGACTTCCTCTAGTTCAGTTTACCTGCAAGAGTCACAAATGTTTATGTCTTGATTAAAGCATGCAATGAGTAAGAAATACTGAACTGCGGATTGTAAAATCCTCCTGCTGGTACATTACAGCCAAACTCCTTCACCTTTGTTCATGTCAATTCCTTCCCCTTCATCTCCCCCCACCCCACCCCCAAGTAATCTCATCATTGGTACTGTCCAGTCTGAATAAATAAGGGAAAGCAGACCTTCAGAATCACTTTTTATCAGATATTGGTCTTCAAAAATGGATTTTTGTGCAGCATTGGAATTCTTACTGCACTACTGGTTTAGACTTTCTTCTCTTGATTTACTGATAAAATACCCATAATTATACCCATTTTGTTGAAGAATAGCCACTGTGATCCCTGTTATCCATGTTGTACAGCTGTGGCTGTTTGGGACAGGGTTTTCTTGAACATTTTTTATACAATGACTTCCAGCTACTTCCTCATTTCATATTCCTGTCTTTCAAAGTCTGGTGGGAAGGTGGGAGAGTATGAACTGCTAAATACAGGTAAAGTTCTCCACAAACATTGCTGAATCATTTGACCTGGAAGCCTGATCTAGTGGCTTGAACACTGGAGTGAAAGACAAAGGATTATGTTTCTGTTCACTGTTTTACCAGTGAATTCTTGTGTAAGAAGGGAAAAAAAGCATAAATCTGGTGAGGCACTTGTGACGTAACACACTTGTGAAGTTGAAATGAACACTTAGCTAGCTAAAATTGATCTGATTCTTTGACATTTTTAATTGAAGGCTTGCAGGGTTGACTCTGTACACACATAATTTTCATGCGTTCGAATGTCTTAACCACTGTTCAGTGAGGACATAAGAATGTTTTTGATGTATGAAATTTGCCAAGTTTGGCTGATATTGGCTGTGAACTTAAACATATGGTCAAGTTCATTCACTTTTCATAAGGGGAGTTAGCAATTCTGAGCTCATCTGAAAACCAAAACAAACAAAATAAAATAACCCCTTTTGATTTTGGTGATTATCTACAAGCAAAGAGCAGTTTTGTATTCATGAGTAGCCTACAACCAGAGTTGCTGATTAACAGTCAGGTTTGCTAATGTATTGGAGCATGGTATTTGGGAAGTCAGCTTTTAATGAAAAATGTGCAATTTCATATAAACTACTGTTATGGTTATTTAGTTTGTCTTCTCGCGTGACAGATCTGGAAAAGAGTTGTCTAGCCAATCTGTCTGTTGTGAAGAAAGAAGGTGGTAGAAGTTGTACATCTGCAAAATCATCTTAAGCGAGATGACACAGGATGTCATAGGATAGGTTTAGAAGTGAGAGACTGTAAGCCATAGACACATCTCCAAATCACAACACACATTTGAGGGAGAGTTCCTGAAGCCCCCTGGAAGAGTTGTGCAGTCTTTGTGTCTCTCAGGTAGCAAAAACGCAACCCATGCAAACTACACGCATTTTTTAAAGTAAGTTTCTCAGAGCTCTTTCTAGTATAGGCTATTTTTGCAACAGTTTGCAGATGTTCAGTTCAGGCTTCCTCTAGAGAATTGTTCACTTAGTACTCTGGAACTGATGCAAGGGAAACTTAGATCATTTTACATCGTCCCAAGTTTGTATACATAATCTGTAATAAAAACTGAGAAAAAGAAGGAAAGAAGGGTGTCAGCTGGCAAACTAAAAAGTGGTTTGTTTTCTAATCTATAATTTTAGGAGTGTATAGAGTTTGATTTTCGTTATTATTTTTATTAAGGTATTTTAAAATGAAGGAGCATACTGGTTTTTGGGGGGAACAATTAAATCTCTCATGTAACCAATTAACTTGGCTATTTGCAGACCATGTGGAATTCTTTTGGGAAGGCATGAATGTATGAAGTAGTTGCTTTTTAAAACGTGTTGTCATGGCTCTTTTAAAAGAGTTTTCTACAACTCTTAAGAACCATGGGCTCAAAATCAGTTTAAAAAATCTTTTCTTCATTGTAAAATAGCTGGAAGCGAAGAAAATATAGTGTCTCTGAAACCTGTTGGAATTGTTTCTGAGAACTCCACTTTCTATCCAAGCGTGTGGATACAGAATGTTTGACTGATATTACAGAATCACAGAATGACAGAATCACAGAGGGTCTGAGGTTGGAAGGGATCTCTGGAGGTCACCTCGTCCAACGGCCCTACCACCTAGAGCTGATTGTCCAGGACCATGTCCAGATGGCTTTTTAATATCTCCAGGGAAGTAGACTCCACAACCACTCTGGGAAACCTGTGCCAGTGCTCAGTCACCCTCACAGTAAAAAGTGTCTCCTTAGATTCAGAGGAATCCTCCCGTGTTTCACTTTGTGCCTCTTGTCCTGTAACTGGGCACAACTAAAAAAAGCCTGGCTCCATCTTCTTTGCAACCTCCCTTCAGGTTTTTATGTACCTTAATAAGATCACAGAATCACAGGATGGTAGTGGTTTGAAGGGACCTTCAGAGATCATCCAGTCCAACCCCGCTGCCAAAGCAGGTTCACCTGGAGCAGGTTGCACAGGAATGCATCCAGGTGGATTTTGAGTATCTCCAGAGAAGCAGATTCCACAGCCTCTCTGGGCAGCCTGTTCCAGTGTTCCGTCACCCTCAAAGTTAAGAAGTTTTTCCTCATATTGAGATGGAATTTCCTGTGTTCCAGTTTGTGCCTGTTGCCCCTTGTCCTGTCACCAGGCAGCACTGAAAAAACCTGTTCCCATCCTTTTAACACCCACCCTTTAGATATTTGTAAGCATAGATAAGATCCCCTCCCAGTCTTCCCTTCTCCAGGCTAAACAGACCCAGATCTCTCAGCCTTTCCTCATAAGAGAGATGCTTCAGTCCCTTGATCATCTTCGTAGCCCTCTGCTGGACTCTCTCCAGTAGTTCCCTGTCCTTCTTGAACCGGAGAGCCCAGAACTGGACACAGTACAGCAGATGTGGCCTCATCTGGGCAGAGTATAGGGGGAGGATAGCCTCCCTCGACCTGCAGGCCACACTCTTCTTGATACACCCCAGGATGCCATTGGCCTTCTTGGACACCAGGGCACATTGCTGGCTCATGGTCAACTTGTTCTCCACCAGGGCTCCCAGGTCTCTGTCTGCAGAGCTGTTTTCCAGCAGGTCAACCCCTATCCTGTACTGGTGCATGGGGTTATTCCTCCCCAGGTGCAGGACCCTATGCTTGCCTTTATTGAACTCTGCCCAACACTCTAGCCTGTCCAGGTCTTGCTGAATCGCAGCACAGCCTTCCAGTGTGTCAGCCACTCCTCCCAGTTTTGTGTCACCAGCAAACTTGCTGAGGGTACACTCTGTCCCCTCATCCAGGTCATTGATGAGTATGTTGAACAAGACTGGACCCAGTACTGACCCCTGGGGAACACCGCTAGTTACAGGCCTTCAGCTATCTCCCATGAGTCTTCTCTTCACCAGGTTGAACAGTGCCAACTTTCTGAGCCTTTCCTCACAGAAGAGAGACCCCAGTCCCTTCATCATCTTAGTGGCCCTTCATTGGACTCTCTCCAGTATGTCCATGTCTCTTTTGTACTGGACACGGGACTCCAGGCATGGCCTTACCAGTGCTGAGTAGAGATATATCCTCTTTCATTTCCAGAAGTGATTTGACAAGATCCCTCAACACTGAGTATTTGAGTATTAAGGAAGACAGGTCCTTGAATAACCAGGTGGTTTGCTGAAAAATAGGTAATGGCCAGATGACATGGCCAGTTTTCACAGCATAGCAAGATCACTCAATGAGTTTTTCAGGGACTCTGCAACTCTGCAGGTGCAGGCGGTTCTGTAGATTTACCAATAATATCAAAAAGGAGTATGTATCATTAGGTAAGACAGTATGTTGCCTATACTAAGTTATTACAGGTGGGGGCAGATATGAAGAACTGGAAAAACACTGTATGAAACTGAAATACAGGACAATAAAATGATGAACGAAGTTAAGCATGGGTAGATGTGAAGTACCATTTTAAGGGAGAAAGAAGGTATCTTGGGATGGAGCCTGTAATTTTGTAAGTGAAGGAACGTCACCCAGGAATAATAACTGAAATAGGAGGTTCTACAGAAATAGTAATGCCTAGTAGCAGTCAAAAAAATCTGAAAATTACTGAGACAAGAACAGACAAAAAAGTAGAGAGTGTAACTATGGCCCTGTATAAATCTGCGGTACCTGTTATTTTGATTGATATGGAGAGTACTCATTTAACTGATCACAGAAAGTTAAAAAAGCAGCAACTGAAAAAGCTTCAGAGAAGGGTGACAAGGGTAATCAAAAGTATGGATGGCTTCACTCACAGGAAGAATGAATAACATAAATCTATATCTATAACACCATCAGTTACAAAGGGAAGATGTATAGGAAATGGCTGCTTTTTGCATCCAGTATAAGAACTAGGCAGCTTCAGATAAAACTAGCCCATGGCAAATGAAACCAAAGGACATTGTTCTTCATGCAGGGTGTAGCAGAACTATGGATTCACTGTTGTAAGCTGCTGTGGACACTAAAATTTTGTAAGATAACTGGATATTCTTGTGGAAAAAGAAGTCCAGTAGAGGTTATCTAAAAAACCCTGTAAAAATACCATTTTTGGCCAAGGAGGTTCTTTCAGTACAAATTGTTGGAGTCAGTGACAGTAGTGTAGAGAAAAGCTGTGTTTTTACATTATTCTAGGGTCAGGCATTGTTAGAAACAACATAGGGGTCAATGAAAGTGTGATTTCACTGAGTACAGTTGTCCTTATGATTTTGTTGCCCTTTGTGTGTTGTATAGTCCAAAGTATATCTGTGATATCTGCTCGTCATTTTGCTGGGGACTATTGGGTAAAATCAGTACTTGCCAAGATTTGAACTCCAAGGAAATTGACTTTAAGCTGATGTCTCCATAGAAGCTAGTTCAAACAGCAGGTGTTTTGCAGACAAAGTTTATGCACAGTTAAGGTGTTCTGTAGCCTCTAGGAAATTGGTCTTCCTTGCTTTACTTTTGCAAGACCAGGCTGTTGGCAGCTGAGCTCTGGCAGCTCCAGAGGCTCCTGCAACTGTGTATGTGCTTGTTTGAGTTGAGCATGGGAATATTTAGGATAAGCAGAGTGAAAAAGAGTGAAAAAAACGTATAGAGTTCAGAGTGGTAATAGAACTGAAGCAGTAATTTTAATGTCCTGGCACCAGATCTCTGCATCATGAATAATTTTTTTCAGTCATCAATCTATTTCAAATTGTTATGGCATTAATAATCTTAAATGTGAATTTAAAGAAAGGCCGTCAGGGTCTGGGGAATCTGAATTGTTATTTTTTGGCAAAATTTTAAAATCAATTATATATTTTCTTTAAAAAGAAGACAAGTCTTCCCCGGCAGAAATATGAAGCCAATAGCAGGAAAAGTTTACTTCTGAGTTTGAAACAAGAATTGGTAATGGATTTGGGGCATCCTGTGTCTTCAGCGATAACTGTCCACGAGGGCCATCAAAATAAAAATACTGCATGTTATACATAACTGATATCATAAATGATGTATAACAACTCATAGCCATTCATTGACCTCCAAGTATTCAAGAGACTCTATGAAAACAAAAGTGATTGGACACTTAGGGGGTAAAGGACTTTGTCTTGAAAATACAGATATTGTTCCTTTCAGCATACTAGCTAGAAACAAATGTAAATGGAAGCATAAATTAAAAGTTTATTTTTGCAATACCCAAGCTGAAAGAAATGCTTGATGTATAAGGAAAAAACACACAGACAACAAGCCTTTAAAAAAATTCATTTATATGAAAATTATGACTTCGTCAAAAAAAAGGGAAAGAAATAAAGAAAATGTCAAGAAACAAAGAATCTGTGCTTAAGAAAATAATAGTTGAACAGACCATTAGATGCAATAGTCTTCACTGGTCCTACCACTTTACTAGCTAACCTGGTTGGTGGGAAGATTCTCCAGTCTGTGAGTCACTGAGCCAAAACCTAAAATTATAGGAAATCCCCCAGCTATTTTTATTCGCCCAGATTGCACATAATTCCTTTCAGGTCACTCCTCAAATATATCAATAACATCCATCATGTGCTTATAATCAGCCTGTGATCGTGCTTTCCAACATGTGTGCAGTATATTGTTTCAAGTAAGCTGGGCTTCCATAGACAGTTTGTCATGTGGAGTCTGTGTAACCTATCCTCATCCTAGTTGTCATCTGCTCACTTCTAGGCCACAAAGTGAAAAGTTTAAACATACCAGCTGAATGCCATGGCAAGATGATAAAAGCTGTTGGCCCAGTAGACTGAACTGAGTGTGGCTCATTCCAGGTAGTTGGTCTTCAACTAGTTATAATTAGTGGACATTTGTGGTGCGTAGTCAGGGCAGGAATGATGAAAAATTGTAGTTGTGGGATGACTGAATTTTACTGAGGCAATGAGCTAGCTGAAGCATTCAGTATGAGTAGTATGCACTGGGATAAAGCCTTTGGTGCTAACCCTTCTCTCTAGAATGTGTAATTAAAAAAAAAAAAGCAAGACGTCATGTCAGTGCAGAGGCCTGGAGTTTGGATTTTTTTTAGCAGAGCTACACTAAATGTACCAGAGAAGACTGCTTGTTTAAGTGATGGGGAGACAAAAGCTAGAACAGTTGTTCACTGAAGACCTTGCCAATTGATCAGAATAACACCAGTTTTGGTTGGCAACTAGTTATAATTTTACCTGCGCACATAAGGTACTTGGAATACCTGGGGGAAAGGGCTCACTTCAACAGAACTAGACTAACTAGAATAAAGAACAACTCCTATTGTCTGGGGGAAAAAAAAAAAAATTAAAAAATTTGATAAATATACAAAAAGAAAGCAAAAATAGGGCATTACAAGAAATACATAAAACTAAGAGCTGGGAAAGTTGTTTGCTCACCAAATGATAAAGCAAGCTAATTCACTGCCAGAAAACAGTGCTAAATCCTTGTGATTGTTTTCCCCACCTTTTTATTAATCTTGCTGGAAATTTAAAAGTAGAAAAATAACATTTTTTTCTACTTGGCTACTAGTTGCTTAGTAACAGATTTAAAGCCTATTGAAGTTGTTAAAGAGGTTCCCAGTGTCTACTGTGAGAATTTGGTCTGAGTCTTATTTCTCAGTTTCATTTGATCAAAAGCAGTTTAAACGCCTTTTGAGTCATGTAAAAAACCAGTTGTGATCTGTCAGTGAGTTCCATGCACATTCAGAGTTTAGTTTGTGTATGTCAAGGTTCATAGGGGTTTATGTCAGCAGTAGCAGTAACAGAATTTCTGAACTTGCTTACGTGACTTAAAGTATATTTACACAAGCAGCTGATATGCAAAATGAAGGTGCCTGAAATAACTGAGATTGTAAATTGTTAGGCTGGATCACTGTGCTGCCCTGGTTACCAGACCAGCTTGAGTGTGAATATAGCACTGGGGTTGCCCTAAGGGTAATAGATCAGAGGTCTAAGTTTCCTAAGTCGTAAGTAGTTAACAAACTTTTTCTTGCTCTTCAACTTGGAATCTAGTAAGGAAAAGCTATTTAAAAAGTAATGAAGATTCTATACCTTTTCAGTTCCTTTGTCAGTTTTTGACACTTAGTTTAATTTGTCTTATATTAAAATAAGTATCCTTCAAATGGCAAGAAAAAAATAATATGCTGGGGAACAAACATCCTCTGCAGTGTGCCCTCTCCCTTCTTGTATTTTTTTAGGTAGACTTTTTTTTCCCCCCTAGAGGGAAAGAACAACATAATACCACTGCACATTGGTGGGGCATATAAGGTCATTTTTTGCTTTCCTATGGAGTAATTTATAAAAGTCCTGTTTAATTTTAAGGGTTGCATAACTTATTCTGTTTATATTTGGTATTGTTGTAAACCTTTTAAGATGAGGAGTGAATATTTTACTTCATGTTAGTATCACATTATATCGAGTGTACATAAGTATAAACACCAATTGAAATAATATAACCTGTTTTTCAGGATGTCAGATTACCTGGTTACACTTTCTGGGCTTATAATCAGTTGTATTTTCTGCTACCATTATAGTCAAGGACCTTTACAATACTTGCATCCTTTTTAGCATTGAGAATGACAAACCGTGTTTATAGACCTAAATTATATTGAACAGGCACAAGCAATCACTTTGCTAAATTGAACATGATATGTGCTCATCAATTGAACATATATGTTCAACACTGGTCATATGAATAAAAATTTGAACAACGAATTACACTTTAATAACACTTGAATACTACTCCCTGGTATCCAGTGACAGGACATGTGAGAATGGTTCAAAGCTGCCTCAGGGGAGGTTCAGACTTTGCATTAGGAAGCATTTCCTTACAGAGAGGGTGGTCAAACACTGGAACAGGCTTACTAGAGAGGTGGTGGATGCCCCATGCCTGTCAGTGTTTAATAGGCATTTGGACAATGCCCTCCATAAAAGGCCTTAACTTTTGGTCAGCTCTGAAGTGGTCAGGCAGTTGGACTTGATCATTGCAGGTTTCTTCCAGCTGAAATATTCTAGTCTAGTCTAGTCTAGTCTAGTCTAGTCTAGTCTAGTCTATTCTATATATTTGCCTACATAACATTTGCCATCAGTAATTAACTTGCGTAGTACATCAGCCCTTCTTATCAGTGTGACCAAACGACAAATGAATGATGAGCTAATCTTTTCCCATGGCTAATTATTTTCTGATCTTCCATTTACATGATGATTGCTTGAGCTGAAAAATAAAATTCCATGCTAGTCTGCCACTTTTTAAAAATGCTAAAACGTAAAGAATTTATATTAAACTTAACTATCACCTAAAACTGTGATAAATAGGTTAGGCAAGCTAAAGCCTAGATTGAATTAAATCTGGTCAGGGACATCAAGACAAACAAAAAATCATTCTATAAGTATGTCAGTGAGAAAAGAAAGACTAGGGAAGATGTGGGCCCACTCTGGAAGGAAACAGAAGAGCTGGTCACTGAGGATAGAGACAAAGTTGATGTGCTCAGTGACTTTTTTGCCTCATTTTTCACTGGCAAAGACTTCAGCCTCAATACCCATAATGCAGAAGGCAAAGGCGAGGACTGGGAAAATGATGAATCGCCCACCATAGGTGAAGATCAAGTACAAGATCAGCTGAGGAATCTGAAGGTGCACAAGTCCAGGGGACCTGATGAGATACATCCATGGGCCCTGAGGGAACTGGCATATGAAGTTGCCAAGCCATTGTCCATCATATTTGAGAAGTCGTGGCAGTCTGGTGACGTTCCTGCTGACTGGAAAAGGGGAAATATAACCCCTATTTTCAAAAAGGGAAAAAAGAAAGACCCAGAGAACTACAGGCCAGTCAGTCTCACCTCTGTGCCTGGCAAGATCATGGAGCCAATCCTTCTGGAAACTCTGCTAAGGCACATGGAAAAAAAGGAGGTGATTGGTGACAGGCGTGTTGGCATGTCATGCCTGACAAATTTGGTGGCCTTCTATGAGGGGGTTACAGCGGCAGTGGACAAGGAAACAGCCTCAGACGTCATCTACCTGGAATTGTGCAAAGCGTTTGACACTGTCCTGCACGACATGCTGGTCTCTAAATTGGAGAGACGTGGATTTGACTGATGGACCACTCAGTGGATAAGGAACTGGCTAGACGGCTGCACTCAAAGAGCTGCAGTCAACAGTTCCATATCCAAGTGGAAACCAGTGAAGCGTGGTGTTCCTTAGGGGTCAGTACTGGGTCTAGTGCTGTTCAACATCTTTGTTGGTGGTGTGGATGCTGGGATGAAGTGCACCCTCAGCAAGTCTGCCGATGACACCAGGCTGTGTGGAGAGGTTGACACACTGGAGGGGAGGGATACCATTCAGAGGGACCTGGACAGGCTTGAGAGGTGGGCCTGTGCAAACCTCGTGGAGTTCAACAAGGCCAAGTACAAGGTTCTGCACGTGGGCCGAGGCAACCCCAAGCACAAATACAGGCTGGGTGGGGAATGGATTGAGAGCAGCCCTGAGAAGAAGGACCTGGGGTTGTTGGTGGATGAGAAGCTCAACATGAGCTGGCAATTCACAATTGCAGCCCAGAAGGCCAACCGCATCCTGGGCTGCATCAAAAGAAGCGTAGCCAGCAGGTTGAGGGAGGTGATTCTGCCCCTGTATTCTGCTTTTGTGAGACCCCACCTGGAACATTGTGTCCAGCTCTGGAGCCCTCAACATAAAAAGGACATGGACCACTTGGAGCGTGTCCAGAGGAGGGCCATGATGATGATCAGATGGTTGGAGCACGTCTCCTATGAGGACAGGCTGAGAGAGTTGGGGTTCTTCAGTCTGGAGAAGAGAAGACTCCGGGGAGACCTTATAGCAGCCTTCCAGTACCTAAAGGGGACCTACAAGAAAGATGGCGAGGGACTTTTTACAAGGGCATGTAGTCATAGGACAAGGGGGGGTGGCTTAAAAGTGGAAGAGAGTAGATTTAGATTAGATATCAGGAAGACATTTTTCCTGTGAGGATGGTAAAGCACTGGAACAGGTTGCCCAGAGAAGTTGTAGAAGCTCCCTCCCTGAAAGTGTTAAAGGCCAGGATGGATGGGGTTTTGAGCAATCTGGTCTAGGTGCGAGGTGGGAGGTGTCCCTGCCCATGGTAGGGGGGTTGGAACTAGATGATCTTTAAGGTCCCTTCCAACCTAAACCATTCTATCATTCTATGATTAAAAAATAAATAAATATTTATTTGCTAGAGGCCAAGTTGTATTTTCATTAGGATTATCAGAGAATCTTAGAACCATAGAGTACCAGGTTGGAAGGGAAGTCAAGGATAATTTTGTCCAACCTTTCTTGGCAAAAGCACAGTCTTGACAAGATGGCCCAGCACCCTGTACAGCCTAATCTTAAAAGTGTCCAGTGTTGCAGAATCCAACACTTTCCTAGAGAGATTATTCCAGTCGCTGATTGTTGTCATTGTGAAAAATTCTCCTGTTGTGTCCGATCAGAATCTCCTCAGGAGTAGCTTACCCCTCATCTTTTCCATGTGACTCCTTGTACAAAGGAGTCTTTGCAGCCATCCCTTAAATACTGGAACATGTTGATAAGGTCTTCCTTAAGATGTATTTTCTCAAGGCTGAACAAACACAGTTCTCTCAGCCTTTCTTCCCATGGCAGGCTTCCCAATCCTTTCATCATCTTTGTGGCCCTTCTCTGGACCCTCTCCAGCCTGTCCACATCTTTGTATAATGGAGACCAAACTGTACACAGTATTCCAGGTGTGGCCTGAGAAGCGCTGAGTAGAGTGGGATAACAACTTCTTTCTCTCTGCTGGTGATGCTGTTGTTGATGCAATCCAGCATCCTGTTGGCTTTCTTTTCTGCTGCAGCCCAGCGTTCACTCATACTGAGCCTGTTGCCCACCAGGTCCTCCAGGTCTCTTTCCACAGAGCGGCTCCCCACCCAGCTAGATCCCAGCCTGTGCTCCACTGCTGGATTATGTTTTCCCATGCGCAAGCCCTTACGCTTGACCTTGTTGAACTTCATAAGGTTCTTGTTCACCCGCTGTTCCAGCCTATCCAGGTCTTCCTGCAGAGTGGCTCTCCCTTCCCAAGTGTCCCCTTCCCCACTCAGTTTGGTATCATCAGCAAACTTTGTCAGGGTACCCTTGATCCCATCATCCAGATCACTTATGAAGATATTAAACAGTGTTGGGCCCAGTATCAATCCTTGTGGGACCCCACTTGTGGCAGGTTGCCAGTTTGAAAAGGAGGTATTTACCACGAACCCACCACTTTTTGTGTACTGTCTGTCAGCCAGTTCCCCATCGTCACACAGACCTCTTGTCTAGACTGTAACACATCAGTTTCTCTACAAGAAAGCCATGGAGGACTGTATTGAAAGCCTTGGAGAAATCCAGGTAGACAATGTCCACTGCTCACCCCACATCAATCAAGCAGGTTACTTTATCATAGAAGGTGATCAGGTTTGTCAGGTATGATTTGCCCTTGATGAATCCATGCTGGCTTTCCTCAATCTCATGCTTCATTTGACTTGTGATAGCTCCCAGGAGGATTCATTCCATAACTTTCCCAGGGACTGAACTAAGACTGATAACCCTATAATTTCCTGGATCCTCCTTTAAGACCTTTTTGCAGGTAGGTGTGACATTAGCCTTTTTCCAGTATTCTGGGATGTCCCCTGATATCCACAACATATTAAGAAGAGGCCAGCCTCGCAATGATGTCAGCCAGCTCTCTTAACACCCTTGGGCAGATAATGTCAGGGCTCATTGATTTGTAGGGGTCAAGCTCCTCTAATAGTTTACATACCACCTCTTCCTTCACTGACGGGGCAGTAAAATGAGCCTAAATGACTTTATGGAATCTCTTAAATTACACCTGATTGATGAAGACAGGTGGATGTGGGATGGGGGTTGGGGTCAGTTCATAATGCTTTGTCTCTGCTGGTCTTTCCTCACCATGTTCTTCCTCTTCTCCAGTGTGGAATCACTCCCACGGGTTACAGTCCTTCATGACCCTCTACAATGTGGGTCCTTCCCACAGGCTGCAGTTCTTCACAAACTGCAACAGCATGGGTCTTTCCCACATGGTGCAGTCCTTCAGAAATGGACCGTTCCAGTGTGGCTTCCCCACTGGGTCACAGGTCTTGTCAGAAAACCTGCTCCTATATGTTTTCCTCGCAAAAAAGCCTTAGAAATGTGACTTTCTTAGCAACATGACTGCTTAAAGTACAGTCTGATAATTGGCGATTTAGTTTTCAGAAGAAGAGAACAAAACACATTTGAGTTTCATGACCTTGTTTTCCCACTTTCTTCAGACAGATTGCTCTACAATAATCTCCCGTGAAACTCCATGGAAGTTGAAGGATGACTTGAAGGATTCATTTGTCCCAGGAATAAAAATTAATTACACTGATATCTGGGAATGACTCATCCGGTCTTTCCATGCAACAAATTACAGTTTTAGAGTGTGATACCCACAGGCTTTCATGACAGTAATGTCATCCAATTCCCCATCATTACTGCATAAGTAAAATTACTAAATTCTCCTTACTAAGTCTCTTCCTCTAACTTCCAAGTTGACAGTGGTCATGTTTTGGAAAAGGAGGTGTCTTTAAAGTGATATAAGAAGCTTTTCTTGCATGCAGGTAAGGTAGAGATTTCACCAGGGAAAATGCTTAGTCATACAGCCTTTGATAGGAAGTCTGTTCCAGGACAGGTTTTATGAGGAGAAAAACACGTTTCAAGTGCAGGTGGAACTTGAAACATAGTCGTTGGAACTTGAAGATAATAGACCTGACAAAATTAAAACTTTTGCAGAATAAGCCCAGGATGCTTTATGCATCCTGCTGCTCTGCTAGAGGTGTATGTTGTTAGACCAGCCCTCTGTAAACATCTTGAACACAGTGAGCCGGATGCTTCTTTGGGCCCTTTGCTATTTCCAAACTGCACTGATAACTTCAATTAAGTTTGATGGTTGCATAAGTGATTTAAAGTGTCAGGACCTGGCAAGCTCTGCTTTCAATGTGTTCATATGCCTCCTGGCAAACAGACACAGCTCAGGCTTTTCCTTCATTCTTGACAGCAAATCTGTTGACTAATCCGGTGGATTTCAAAGCGAGCTGATTACAGTCCTGGAGCTGTTCAAGGTGCTAACCCTCACCTTCTTTGACCGCTTTGGCCTACCTGTGTTAATCCACCAATTTTAAGTATTGATTATTCCTATCAACAGGAAAGTGATGTAGGAAAGATATAGAGAAGGAAGATTTGAAATTATTTTAAAAAATACCACCTTTTGCTCAGCCATTGCTAGACAGAAGTATATGTATATTGTGTTCACATGCTCAGTTAAGACCTTCTTACTTTGACTAGATGTAGTCGGTGGTGCTGTAAAAGGTGAATGAATTAGTCTTATTTGGCACAAACTTCTGTTTTCTTTTCTCTTAGGGCTGGACTGCCAGCTCCATACAGCAAAGATCTTGTCTTCATGTTTTGCCTTGTGCTTAGTACTGTGGGTGGCTGGTCTTTGAGTGCCCTAAAATAATACTGAAATCCATGGAAACAGGACCTTTGAAAGCAAGGCTGAGGGAGAGATAGAAAGGAGAAGACAGGAGAAGAATAACTATCAAAATGAGACCAATATTAATCATGGAGAAGGGTCATCAGTAGTTCTAAAAGGCATGATTTCAGGGCTGCTAAAATAAAGATGTTGTTGTCACAATGGAAATCACAAAAATCAGCAGTTCCATGCAAACTTAGTAATGTGGATATAGTCTTTATTACTACATAGGAAGCATGCAGTATTTATTGTGTGTGATTTTGCTATGATCTTAGCTTCCAAAATAGTGGTGGAAGAGGAAATGCAAAACTTTCAGTAGCTTACATAGTACCGTTAGTGGTGGTGACCATGGACCTCCATGAAAGGAAATAAAAGCGTCAGCTTCCTGTGAGAAAGGAAAAGTGGATGATTACTATCCAAGGGAGAGTCTGCATTCAGCTGTTGTGCTTTCCCTTAAGACATCGCAAGGGAAGTGGAAGTTCATGCTGTGAGAGGATGTAGGAACAAAACACAGTGAAAAGTGATGAACTGCAGTGACCACCTTCTGTCTGAATTGGGTGAGGCATAAGAAAAGATGTTGAAAAAAGTGGAGTAGAGGCACACACCTGCTATAAACTAAATATCAGCCTGTTCAAAAATACAGTAAGAGGAAGCATAAAGCACTGACATATGGCGATAATCAGTGCAGTGGACATTGATAAAAGCATGAGAAAGACAACATGGAGAAAGTAGTAGTGCTTTATAAGTCTTCTCTGCTATAAGTGAAAGCAAGTTTCTTTAAGGTTCTGCATCTGGTGCCTTCAGAAAATGTGCTTTTTTTTCCAGGTGCCTAACCTAGCTTTTGTTTTTTTTTAGAGGTTCCAGATATACAAAAGTGGTACCAAAACAGTTCAGCTATTCACCAGCAAGGCACAGCTGTCAATCCAGGACAAAAATCACCTAGCATATTTTTGAACATCTCATTACACTATAAATATATCATTCCAGATAGAGGTTGCATGTTCGGTGAAGTTTACTTCCATTGCCTTTATTTTAAATATTTTTTACCTTGTTGTCTTCCTTATGCGTTTCTCATTTAGCTAAAGTTAAATGTGATTTTCCCTGTAAATCACTAGTGTCTGTCTGCTACTTTAGATTCTGGTTTTGGAGTTGATAATATTCCAGCTGACATATATTTGATGGGAATATTTGCATTTGTAGGAATCTATGGGACAAATCTTCCCCTGTCCCAAAATATGCTCAGTTTGAGAGAGAAGTTGGCCATAACCCTCTTGCTCTCAGGTTCTGATGAACCCTTATGGTAACCTAAAGTACATGAGAGACCTGATAAATTAAGAAAGCCATTCAGAGCCCATAAGCACTCAGAGCACTGGGAGCAAACAGAGATTAGTTCCTTGTTGTCCTTGGTAATGGATTCCCATGGCTTGAGTGGTGAGAGAATATGGATGTCAGCTCCCTGGTCTCAGAATTATTCAGAAGTCTTGGTGAAAAAGAGCTAAAATCTGTTTGAAATTTCAGGATAATAATACTGATATTGAAGCCTTACTCTCTGATATATTTTGAATCACAAGATTTAAACACTATATAGGTTGTCAGGGTAGGGGATAGTATTTTTTGTCTTCTTTTTCTAACAACAAAAAAAAATGATTTCTAAATCTGTAGGTACTATCTTTATGCAGAATGAACACGGGGCTTGAATGAGGGCAAAATTTTCATGCAATACAGGGAGCCATAGATTGTGACATTTGGACAACAAAATTACTTCATTGAACTGTTCTAATTGTTGGACAGGGTAAGTGGTGTCTTCAGGCAAAAGTATCATTCCTGCACCATTCAGTTGAACAAGTGTATCAAGGACATAACGTGGGAAAACAAACTAGTCTCAACTCCTGAGGAAGTAGAAGGCATACCAGAGATTTAAGCAGATCAGTCAAGATTTTGTCATCAGGGTAACTACTGCCTCAAGTATTTCTGGCAAAGGTTCCTGGTTGAACCTGAACTAGAGACATTATAGACATTATCTTTGTACAATAAACATTTTGCTCAATGGTAGTCCAATCAGTTATGGATTCTAAGTTCCATATACAGACTGAATTTCCAGAATGTTACCCATTTAGGTCAGGAACTACCTCTCTACCTAAGGCCTTTGTGGCATATTCCCATTATACTACAGAATTATAGCGAATGTTTAAAGCACAGCTTTTTGATGTTCAATATACTTTCCTTTTCCTGTCAACAGGAATTGTATTTGCAGAGGCTGAACACAAGCATGGCAATGGACTTAATTGAATTCTAAATTGTTTGTAAGCTAACTAACTAAAAAGCCTAAATGGAAAAGTCTTTGCAGCTGTTTTTTTGTCAAAGATTTCTACTGAAATGCCTAATTGGGCAATCCCACCCCTGGAATGCTCACAGCAGCGTACACATGCAATTAAGTGGAGTGAACAGGATCATCTTGTCCATACCTGCTGAAAATCATCTGAATGTGCTGGTGGCTCTTTGTGGATCAGTCAGACACACAACATAAAATTACCATGTTTAACATGTGCAGAACTAGGAAGGTGGGGCTTTTTGGATTTAAAAAGCTGTTCTTGCAAGCATGAGCAAAACATCAAGGGTATAAATATCAGTCAGACAGGGGTCTGCATCCCAGTAAGGTGTTTGGAGCTGTTGAGTGATTTGTATTTTCATTTTTAGCATTTGTATCCTTGTTTAAGAAAAGTGAGTTAGGCCCAAACATGTGGCATTTAAGTAAGCCCTTCTCATTGTGTCCACCGCCTTCTGTTACTCTCCCTTTACAAAATATTCTCAATCTTTAGAAGCGGTTAACAAGCCTACATCTGACTTCATATGCCATGGCACTCCAAAGTCCTATTAAATATTTAACAAGTCTTACAAAAATTGCATGCAGGTGGATTATGGTGAAAGATCTTTAAAATACAGTGTATTTTATATTGTGATACATGGCATGCCATTCCTTCATGATCTCTTGTAATAACTAGGATCACCAAGATCAACAAGAAAGTGCAAAAAGTTAGAGTGTGTCTTTTCTCACCTAATTCTTAGATCTTGATAAAACAAAAGAATATGGGAATCCTCAGACATAAGCTGTTCTATTTATTCAGCTTTTCAAAATCCTTTATAGAGAACACATAGCACTCTTTACAGTAAACAGTTAGCTGTGCTTCTGGTTGAGAAAAAAATTCTAACCTGTAAAACAAATGCTTATATTTTTTAAACACACATCTACTTTATGAACTGTAAGTGCTATGGTGTGTAACTCTTTACATAGGCAAATGTCTTTAAAAAATCCTTCATTAGTCAAGGAAAATGCTAAAGCAGAAGCAACCAGAGCTAACTGCAGACTATGACACTAGTGCTGGCAAATGCTTCCATCTGACTATTGTTTTGGTTCTGTAGAGCGCTATTTTATTATTAGTGTGTTAGCAAGCCTTCCTTCTGGTTGTTAGAAAATGCTAATTATTTCCAGTAGACTAACACTGTACCATTGCAGTGAGTTTGTAAAATTTGTGTTGGATAGGTATTTTTGTTTACAGTAGCAGCACAGCTTTTCTGATACAGGTGAAGAAGAGGGTGAGAAAATTGAAACTGGCTTTAGATTGTACTACTAATTAGCTTGGCTTCCTGGGTGCTTTATTCTCATCCTCGGGGTCCCAGGCAATTTCCCTGTTGGTTCTTCCATAAAAATCTCTCTGAATCATGTTTGTACCATGCATTACATCAATCTAGTAAAGTTATGAATAATGAAGACCTGTGCGTTGGCAAGTGTGTGTGATTTTAAGTACTAATGTGAACTTTTCATGCCCCCCCTGCCCCCATTACTGTACTTAATTTTTTAGTGTAAAAAGCTTAAAAACTTTCCTTTTAAACCGACATGGTTTAGTTCTTACAGTACTTCAGTTGTTGACCTCATGCCGAAGAAGTAAGTGAGGTATTTTAAAAAAGAGAGTTTGTGTCTCTTTTATGGGCAGTTTTCTGTATGAATTCAGGCAAAACAATTGGTGCTGAGAAATACCCGCAGTTCCTCTCAATTCTTGGTTAGATGTGATGCTTCTCTGTGGAAAGTAGCCATGTCTGATTCAAGCTTCTAAAAATGAAAATACCAGTTAATACCATGAAGACACTGAGTTTTTGCCTTGTAGTTCAAATTCTTCTGACTTAAGCTGAGGATGACGATGCATTGACTTCCTAGCAGTGAAACTGACAAAGGATTTTTGAGTTCCCTCAGCTGGAGAAGAAATAGAATGAAGCAGCTAATTACTATATAGGATGACAAGCATTAATTAAGCATAAAGTTCTTACATTATGAATGTAAATGTCTCTGTATCCAGTACAAAGATTTTAGATTCTCCCAAATTGCTCAAGAAATGTAAATAGCACACCAGTGAATTGAGATGAGTAATTGAGCTGCTTAGGAAGAAGCTAGTCAGTATGGGGAAAAAGTCATTTTTCAATATGAATAATATATGATTAGGAGTACCATAGTAAATTTCACAAAGGAATTGTCTTTCAAGGAGGAGTCTCAGAGAATTCCCCTCCAGTATTAGTCTCCTATTTGCATTGTGTTCTTTACTGTCCTGAAATGAATCTGTGCAGTGCAATTGGTCATGGAACTAGTGTTTCAGAAGCATAGTAGGTAGAGTTAGTATTCTTCTTATAGTCTACTTGACAAGGAAAAAGCGTATGAGAACATTAATGGTCAACTGGATTAGAACAGCACTAGGTACATCCAGCAACAGTGGTCTGTCTCCAGCAGAGGCAAAAGCAGATGCTTCTTCAGGAGAGTGCACAAATCTAAGAGTTTCTGCAAGTCCGATTCCCTTGTACTTCTCCAGCCTGTGAAAGAGGAAAGCTCAAGGTAGCTGTGAACATCCCTCCTTACTTCTCTTCAGTAGCTGCTTACAGATTTCCTGCCCATGCATCCATCTGACCCCTTTTTGTACCCACTGACACTGCCTGCCTCCACAGCCTGATGGAAGCAAATTCAAGCTCGCAAGCCACCACATGACACGGTACATGACTTTATTTGTTTTAACCTGATGTCCTGCTAATTTCACCAAGTGACCCTTACACTCATACCATGGCAACTGGTGAGGTACAGTCTCGCATTCAGCTTACGTACTGCCTTCAGGAATTTAGAAATCTCAGTCATTGCCGTCTTCAGCCTTTTCCTCTCCAAACTAAAGAAATACTCAGCCTTTTAAATCTCTGCTTGTAAGGCAGGCAGTCCACCTTCTGGATCATTTTATCTGCTTTTCATATTATGTTCTATAATTCTGCTACCTCCCCTTTGAGGTGCGAGGACTGGAATGACATACAGCACTCAAGATGTGGGCGCATCAAAGTTTGTTACAGGAACAAACAGATGACCTTGTCCTCAGTGACCTTCCTGATGAAGCCAAACTTTTTCTTGGCTTCTCAGATGCCCGTGCACTCTGAGCTGATGATTTTGGAGAAATGCCAAGATTGACCCAGGTATCTTGTTCCTGAGTTGAAACTGCCAGTTCTGCATTGTTTCTCCTCAGCACAACCTTACACTGATGCTCACCTACCACATCCTTGAGGACCTTCTACAATTCCTTGCAACGGGCACAGCATTTGACTACCCATAAAGAGTTCAGTGTCACCTGCAAGCTTGGAGGTTTCACAGTTGCCTCTCCTTTCCACTGAAAGGCAGGTGATATAAAGCCATTCCCAACACCAGTCTGTGAGGGAGGGACTCTGCTCTTGGCATTTTTCCATCCTGAAAGTGACACCTAAGCACTATCTTTTGCTTCCTGTGCTTTAATTGCCTCCCTGTTGCTAAAAGGACCTCCAATCCCAAAGCAATGGAATTTCATATAACATTTCATGTGGAGCCTTGTCAAAAGCTGTTTGAAAATCCAGGTCACGTTTATCCACACGGGTATTGTTACCCTTCTGCAATTCCAACAGGTTAATGAGGCAGGATTTCCCTTTACAGAAGCCACAATGATGCCTCCCCAACAAAGCTGTTAACCTGTGTGTGTATTAGGTAATCTTTTCTTTCTGTCCCTCTTTTTTTTTTCTTTTCTTTTTTTCTTGTTTTAAAGACAGATTGCCATCTTCCCATGGATGGGAGCAGTCAGGCTGTAGTTTGCAGGATTCACTCCGGAGCCCTTTTTGTAGATGGGAGTTATAATGGCAACCTGCCAGTCAACCAGTACAGTGGCTCTTTATAATGGTAGGTTACATACCTTGGCCAGCAGTTCTGTAATTTCACATTTGACTGCTGAAGAAACTCTCCAAATTCATCTCAAAGAAGCAGGAAAGCTGTCTTTTCCTTCTCAATTTTAATGTAAAACCACTTAACCCTTTTGGTAGTACGGTGATTTGTTACAAAGAAGAGAAGGACTCGTATTTCACACTTTGCCAGATTGTTTTATTTAGTCATGCATTTGATCTGCTTGACTTAAATCAAAATTCCCCTAAACTCCAAAAAGCCCCTTCAAATCATGTTTTTTAATTTTGATATGAGTGTATGGACTTACTTGGTCTGCAAAGAGCTACTTAAGAAGGGTTGTAAGTAAAAACATTTACAAATAAAGAATTGAAACTAAGAGCTTTGTGCTATTATTTTTAGTGAGGTTTTTTCATGTAACACTCAGTAGACTGTTGTAATTCATAGTGTATTTGAAGATTTTGGATACTTTACAGACATCAAATTGACATGTGAATTTCGCAAGTGAGATAAGTATTTCTTTTTTTGGATGGAGTGCATAGGAAATCTCTGGCAGAACTTGTGTATCTTGACACTCAGCTGTGTGCTTTATTGTTAAAGATTTCTTCTTTGGATAAATAATGTTTTTGGAATTTATTGCATTTGTCTAAGAAAAGAATATCTGTCTCAAATACAGTCATGCAGGAAACTCAAGGAGATTAGATTCACAAATCTTAAATTTCAGTTTCAGGATAAACTCCTCTGAGTTTCATGGAGCTTAAGTCCTCCTTGGAAGAACATGGCTATGACAAAATACTGTAGGTGCTTCCCTTTTGCACACCTGAAGAGGGATGGGTTTTTTTGCAGACTTTTTTTTTTTCTGTGCAGCCCTCCTAAGTTGTGTTGCAGAGGGCTCTGGAAACCTTTACAGATCTAGGAATAGTGTGAATCTATGGAAATTTTGGAGGTGGGAGGTTGAGAGAGGGTAAGATGTTGATGACTGTAAGAAAATTTTCTGTGGAGAGACTTTGATGTTTGTAGTGGGGATTCTAACACCTCTTTTTCTCTGTTGCGTGGATTAGGGTACACCATACATCCTTACACCCGTGCAAACACACATGATCTGCCCTATGCACATCTAGATGTTTCCTATTTGGGAAGCACTCTCTTTGTGCTTCAAGTAACTGACTATGGCTTATGCTTTGAATGTGCTCTTCAGCTTTAAAATCACAGATTTTTTGTGCATTGTAGACTTGGCGAGACTAAAGGTGGATGTTAACTAGGTCTGACATGTAACGGAAGGATCTTAGTTAAAATGACCACAAAACTTTTAAAAAGTTATGAAGAGGTTGAAGGAACCCTGCTCCCAGTATGTAAGCTAACATCTATTCCCACTACTAGCAGGAGAAAAAAGTCAGCTCTCTTGTGCATTTTCTAACAGTCTTTCTTGATCCTTGGATAAATGAATACAAGTTTTCAACCTTTTACTTTGAAGTAACATGTGAATTTCTGTTTCTGTCTGACCTTGCAGCTGCTTAGGTACTCGCACACTGCAAATTCATGCACTAGGGTGATCCTTGTAGTTATTAGGTCATCTGCAACAGCTTCCTCACTGGAGCTGGTGCTGCCTCCCACCAGGATAGTCTAGTCAGGGCCACCAACAGAATAGGGAGTTGCCAAAATAAACGTTTTCCAGCAAGATTTCACACTCATGCCTAATGAAATAGACATTTTTCTAACTGTTGCTTTAGAGCTTAGATTTTCTTCAAGGTTTGTAATGAAAATATTTCATGACCTGTTGACATATTCATATGGTGATTTTCAAAAGAGAGATTTCGTTTACAAAATGGTCTTGGCAACAAGCTGGAATATCTGGGAAGCTGAACAAGACTGTTGACAGGCAAAATTAGGGCTGAATCATAACTGACATTAGCTTTGCAGCCAAGCCATTTTAAAAACTGACCAATAGGGTTTGCTCTGGTGTTTTTGAGATTACAAAAGTGAGATGGGTAATCAGTGCATACTCACAGTGGTGATTGTGGTTGTGGAGATAGTTACATGAATGGCAGGTTTGCACAGAATTGGCTAGCTCTTAACTCCCATGGCTGTGCAAACTACAAGAATGGCACAGAGAAAATGCTTGGCTTTTAAGAAATAACTCATGGTAAGAAAAATTGTTTTTTGATTGCCAGTAAAACAATAAATAAAGTAAAACCTTTACATTCCCCTCTATTATGTTTTTCCTTTGTATCCTACATTTATTTTCTTATCACAATGGAGCAATTCCAGGTTTTGTCTTATTGTCCAGACTCCCAAGTGCATCAGGAGTTGATGGTCAATTTCTGCTGGTTCTGAAGCTTCCAAACACTCTAATAATTCTTCATATTTATCCAAGAAATGATCACAATGGTTTATGTACAATTGAACTGTAAATTCACTAGAGCATCATGTTTTTATGTCGTGCAGAGTACCTTATAAATTCTGAGGTTTTAATTATAGTTGCAGTCATTCAACATCGTATAAATGCAGCCCATATCTTTTAAGAGGCACATCATTCACTGCAATAGGGTGAACAGTGTTCTTTATAATAGTGGAAACAATAGTATAGCCTTTTAACAGTATCACTGTCAGGGAAAAAAAATGTATATTCTATGCAAGCAGTTGCAACATGAAACTTAGGAATCTACTAATGAATATGATTTTAATCACTGCAGTGATTACTTTTTTATATTAGAGTATTTCACAGTAGGGTGATAACCTTAAGGGTACACTTAGATGTAAATTTGAAAAAACAGATGACTCTTAGATGACAATTCAGGACAAAAGTGTTGATCCAATACAGTCTAATGTTGACTGTTCTAAAATTTAATATAGCTTGTAAATTGATTTTACTGAGTTAGTACAAAATACAGAGAGTCGTATTTGGGGCAAACAGGGAAGTTACAAATTGTACCTAATGTCATTGAGCAATTGCTAGGCCTGAAATCTGAATACTTCCTTCAGATAATATAATAACACTTTCACAGTACCATCAGGGTAACTGAGGATGGCTGTAAGATAGACTTGATAGAAATGGTAGAGTTTATAGATATGAATAGATGTTTCGTGTGCTAAACATTTTAAATGTGTATGCATACACATGAATAGAATTTAAATGATATCCATGTATTTTAATTTTCTGATGAAGTTTTAAATTCGCAAAAGTAAACTTTCCTAATTGAAAATATAATGCTGTGCTCTGTCAAAGCTCATTTTACCTCACTAAATGTTGTACCTCTGATAAATAAAAGCAAAATGTTAGGGTTTGCATTTAATAAAGGGTAATAGAAAATATTTGGCATAGTAAGTGTAATATGCTTATAGAAGAAATGCCAGCCATCTTTTACATCATGCACATTTTTCAAAAAACAGAGTAGCTATTTGTTTATGAGGTCTGGAACACCTAAAAAAAAATTTTGGCAAATAAAGAAAGTCATATTTAATGGAGAACCTTGGCTGTGCACAGATGTAGAGCTTCACTGCTTTACATTTTATTGCTGTGTTTTGTGGTACCAGCACTTGCCCAAATCTTCTAAACAATAAGCTGTGAAGCAAAGGTTTGTAATAATATTTTCTACTAGTGAAGCATGCTATAAGTATAATGATTTGCTAAAAAAACCAAAAAACAAAAAAAACTCATGGTGGGATGGATTAAAAAAAACCATAATGAACCCTGGAAACTGCTGATTATTTGGACACTGTTGCTAGTCCTAGGTTTCATGTCATCAATGTTACAATTTAAACAAGTTATAAATTTTAAAGACTAAAATAATTTTGACAAGTATAGTTCATGCTTCTTACTTCCTCACCATATTTCATAGAATCATACAATCATAGAATACTTTAGGTTGGAAGGGACATTAAAGATCATCTAGTTCCAAACCCTCTGCCATGGGCAGGGACATCTTCCACTAAATCAGGTTGCTCAAAGCCCCATCCAGCCTGGCCTTGAACACTTTCAGGAATGGGGCATCCACAACTTCTCTGGGTAACCTGTTCCTGTGCTTCACCACCCTCAGAGTGAAAAATTTCTGCCTGATATCTAGTCTAAATCTACCCTCTTCTAGTTAAAGCCATTACTCCTTGTCCTGTAATACAACAATATTTTGATACTATCACAGCTCACAAGTTGAGAATTGTCACTACATGAAGGGAGAAATTTCCTAAAAATGAATATGTTGCATAAAAAGCTGCATGTACTCATTGATCTGTGTTCTTTCATCTTTTCTAAATTAAAGCCAGTGAGGTTGGGTAGAAAAATAACATTTCATTTCATAAGTATTTGATTTTGCTGAAAGATCAAATTTCATATATTCACAAAAGATAGTAGTAAATATGTCAAAATTCTTTGGATATAAGTTGAAATATTCTGGTACTTTTTTCATTTTTCTTTTCACAAACAGAAGTTTGAGGGAAAATATCTTTTTGCACTGTTCCAAAGAACAACTTTTTAGGGGGAAGAGTTGTCTCAAGGACTTTCCTTAACTGAGTTTTTTTTGCAGGTTTGTGTTTGATAAAGTCTTGCAACTTTGAATTTTCCAGTATGGGACTATCTTAAAACAATATATGTTATTAGCTCTAGTCAATACTCAGGGATAACACTGGGATACTTTGCAATATGTCTTGACTCACCTTTAAAAGACTGAGGTTCTCACAGCTGCCAACCATATAGTATAATTGGTTTAACTTCATTTTAGCATTCTCTGAACAAACAGCATGTCTTGATCCAGGGTTACATACTGTTACAAAATAATATTTTAGAGTACTTATGATCTGTCTTTGCTGAATTTGGTAACATAAAACCAGAGGTAAAGATGGTCTGTTAATGACATTTTTTTTCTATTTCTTAGACTGTGATGCCACAGACTATGGCTTGTCCAAAGTAACAAAGCGCTATGCTAAATAGAGGATGTAGTGCAGTATCTAGCCTCCCAAGCTATGGTCTGAATCTTTCTACTGTTTAGATTAAGCACAATAATATTTCTTGTACTCATTTCTGTGTTTTTAAACAGAGGACAATATGCTTTAGTTTGGTTAAAGCCATTCCAGTACGTCAGAGAAATTACTTCAAGGAAATATTTCATCTTCAATTAGTTCAATATTCAGGTTAATTTATCGAGTAATGCTGTACTCTCCCTTGCCTGAGTTTATTCTCTGTAATAAGTTGCAGTCTGTCATTCCTATAGAATAACATAATGAGTCAGTCAGAGGAGAAAGTGTGCTGTAAAAGTTCTTGGTCGGTTTTTGGCAAGTCCACACAAAAAAGTATGAGTTATTCAAACTCAGCCTTATAGGATGCAATGATCCGAATTTTCAGTTTAGCTTTTTTTTATACTTGTAAATTTCTTAGAGCATGATCAGTCTCTTGGTTTTGGTTTGCATGCCACATAATTGTTGAAAGACACTGAAGATTATTGCCACGAAAACAGTAAATCGCAAAAAAAGTGTAAGATAAGTGAGATATTTATTTATAAATCACTGACCACAGGGAAATTTCCCTACTTAGTTTTGACAGAGCTGTCTCCAACAGTTTTTTGAGTGCTCCAGGAATGATGTGGTATTAATAAGAATTATTTTTCTAATACGAAATTTATAAACAGTGACTACTGAATAAACTGGTCTTCTCTTCAAAAAACCCTGCAGGTTTTACCTGGTTTAAAAGAGAAAAGACCCCTTGTAAGCTCTAAAATACATTTATATTGATGGAATCAGTGGCATTGTGAAGCGTTTTCTTTTATTGATTTTTTTTTTAAGTTTCAGTTGTTCAGTAAAATGGAAGATATCTAATAGTTGACAAGAACTGAATTTTGAATTGTTGGAATGCCTGAAAAGATTTCACTCGGTTTAAAGACATTAGAACTTTTAATTTTTTTTTCTAATTTCAGCTGGAGTTCTGGTTATTCATGAAGCCTCATCTGATATATTTTTTGCATTATTTCAGTGGTATTTTAAACTGATGTTAAGGTGATGAAATATACACTAAATCTTACTTGGCTGTGTTTTGAAGTCCTGGAAAGCATCCAACTATTTTTCTTTAGGCAGTCTTTTGGCATCGAAGCAAGAAGATGCTATACCACTATAGTACCGATATAGCATGAACTCAGAAAACACTAGTTTTTCTCATATTTACTGATTCCAAAGTATTTTCAAATAATTTTTTTTAAAGCATATTGTCAGTAAGGGATGATGGAAAGAGAGGAATTATGACCGCATGAGAATATCATGTAGCGTATGTAAAACAGGTTGTTGGATTCAATCCGTTCCATGGCAAACAGGTGTGTCTATTACAACAACATTCCTACATCTAATACTAATTGAAACTCATGCTGCTGGGTGTTTTAGAACAAGTGCCAAGGATTTAGCTGGCATGAAGCCTAAACTAACCTTTCCCTCTGTAATAGGTACATACAAAAAGCTGTTCCACTTTCATGAAAGAGCTGAATTTATTCTTTATAATAATACTTGTTGAAATATTATATTTATGTGCACAAAGAAAGCAAAACAAGAAGCCTAAGTAAATAATTACTTCTCATTGTTTTCTGTAAATTCAAGTGCAGGATGTAAATGCAAGTCAAGGTCAGCAGTGCTTTATAAAATTCATGTGTAACTTGTTGTTTTGAAAAATAATTTTCATTTCACATATGGAAAGTTAATTTAGCTACAGTAGATGATCATGAAGCTTTTGGATCATGCATACATACCTAAAGGTTTTTAAGGCACGTCTTTGGTAGATAATAGATGGAAGTAATTTTCATTATATGAAATATGGTGCAGAGAAGGTATTGTTTGAGGTGATTGAAGCTGTCCTTTTCCCAGGTCAAAGAAAATGACAAACATCTATTTCTTCTGTAAAAGTGAGAAAGAACAGGACTAATAGAGAAACAATTAAATGGCAGTAATGAGATGTGGATTCAGTGAGAGCTTTGAAGTGAATGTGCTTAAATTTTCTCCTGTAATGAATTCCTCAAAAGGCTTTTTAAACTTAAAAAAAAACCAAACCAACAACAATTAAAATTCCCCAAACATTACATTCAGCTTTTTAAATGGAGAAAAAGACAACTTAGTGTGAAGTACTTCAGTAGAAGTAGAAACAAACAGAAGATTTATAATAACAGTTCATTCTCTTTTATTTCAATCCTTACAGGTCTTACTTGCTTCCAGCCAAGTGAGCGGTAGCAAACTCCATTTCTCATTTTTCAAATATATATTTCTCCCTGGTTCCAAGGAAATGCTTCTTTCTACCACTTCAGGGATACCATGCCATCTCTCGAACTTTCTCCTCTTTCAGCATACTTAGCCTCTCTCCATGTGAAAGAGAAATAATCTTTTTTCCTCTGGGAGATCTTCCTTACTTTTTGTCTTCAAAATAATATAAGCTTAGAAAGAGCTTCCAGTGGACATGGATAAAATTGAGGTACTCGGGGTCTTCTTTGCCTCAGTGTTCTCCAACATGGTCTGCCTCATCCACCTGACTGCCTTTTATGAAGGATAAAAAATCTAGATTTGTGAATAATGTGAGGGCACTGGCTGTCATTTACATTGTCTCTAGCAAAGCCTTAGACATTGTCTACCACAATATTCTTGTATTCATTTTAGGACAATGAAGCTTGGGTAGGTGGGTGTGTAAAATGCTGTTTAGATGGTCACGTTGAGAGGTTTGTACTCTGCCTGGAGGCCAGTAACAAGGAGGCATTCAAAAGGGTCTATCCTGGGACCTGTTCTGTTTCACATCTCTCTCAGTAATTGGGAAGAGGGGACAAGAGGGTATACTTGTCAGGTTTGCAGATGATTCCAAACTGTGGTGACCACTCCTCCATCAAATTTTGTGTGCTTTCCTTCGATCTTTCTTGTAATTTGTGAACGACATATAAGTGAAGAATAGAAAATAGCAATGTTTGTGAGCTCAAAATGCCATAACATCTATTTCTTAACTGCTTCTAATTCAGGGATATAGGTTAGAATATAAAAAATGAAAAGAAGTTGATTATATAAGACATAATGTTTAGCTTAGTGTGTTTACTTTGGCTTCATCCATTTAGTTCATGAACTTGTGAGCTACAGCCATCATAAGTGAAAATTGAGAAAAGCAAGTTGTCTATTGGTTTTGCCCGGATTAATTTTTAAGTGTTTTTTTTATTTCTTTTCTCCCCTCCTCAACTCTTTTTGTCAGGCTGTGTAAAGCAGTGATGTGATTTCGCCAATGCTTCACATATTGATTAACTCATTCCTTGGGAAGTTTTCTTGCCGGCCCCAGAGGAGTGTTTTTGGGAAAATCTAACATTCATTAATCCTAAGGATTAAGTTGATTTAAAAATTTATAGCTTTATTGTTTGTGTAATGTGAGAAATCTCATAAACTTGGAAAATCTTAGAACTTTCTTTTGGTGTTATAATGTTCCTATTTGCTGTTCTTGCTGAAGCTGGAATGAAAGAGCAAGAGAGGTTATCAGACCAGCTAGCAGCTGTTATTGAGGAGAACAAAGACAGTGCAAAATGATTAAAACACTCTCTTTTGAGATGTGTATTGGAAATCTAGGACACAGTGTTAAATATATTTCTATTTTTGCTTAAGAATGTTTTAGCAATAAACAGTCTCTTGTGCTAATAACTTTCCAAGGAGACTTGCCTAACATTAACCTACCTTGTTTTAACATTCAGTTAACAGACACATGGCAGTTGGACAGGGTCCCGTTGTTAGGAACACCCCTAAATGAAATGCCCCTCATTACTCATGATCCAAGTGGTATGTATAAAGAAGCAAAGCAGCCAACTCTCAATCTGTGATCGCCTTTAATGGGGGCGAAGGGGGATACTCTGGAGCCACGGAAGTCAAAAACAGAGACAAACATAGAAACAGCATGGTCAGGGGCTGTTTTAATCACATAATGGGGACATAATGATTTGATCCAGCTACACTCAACACTTAGGAATAGATGGGGCTTCTGAAAACTGAGTGTATTCCAAAGTGTAATAGTTTCAGGTTCAAATGAGTTGGACGGCTTTCAACTGAATAATCAAATATTTTTCTCTCATTCTTGTGTACTTATTACTCAGATAAAAGAAAGAGTTGAACAGCAAATTATGACAGGCTGCCTTCTAACTGTAGTAGAAACTATGCTAGTCGGGAGAGCTGCAGAAGTTGGCACTACTGTATTTTGGGGATAGAATCTGCGTCCTTCTCCACAGTGGTCATTAGACGGCATAGATTTAGCATTAGATGTTCCACAGTCTCACAAACAGAGGAGAAATAAATAGTCCCTGCCTGCTGCTTAGCTACTGTTCTCAGAAAACAGAAACAAAATGTCTTCCAAAGACTTGAACTCATTCTGTACTTGTGTTTGTGGTAGTACTAATGCAGCCATATCTTGAGGGAGTCCTTTTAAAAATAATTTACTTTTTTAACATTGTCTTTTCTGGTGGCGAAAGGCTCGTAGTTCTAATGTGAGATGATTACAAGCAACATAATTTCTCTTACTCACTGCTACCTGCTGTTATTAACAAAATGAGTAACTTCCATCAATTTCTTAGCTGTTATTGCGATTCAGGTCTGAATTTCTGATATAATCACCATGAATTTGTGAAATACTAAATTTATTGTGAATTTATACATCTATGCTGTCCTATTAAAGATTGTGTGCTCAGAGAAGGATGTCCATGCTATTTCTCCTCTTCCCTAAGTGGCTGCTAGTGACTACTGTTTTATATTACCAACTGGACCACATAAAGCTTTGGCTTGATGTAATATAGTTGTTCTTATGTGTATACCCCTGTAAAGGAGAAAATTTCAGGTTTTATATGCTGCATTGTTGTAGCTTGAATTGCTTATCTGTGATTCATGTACTTACAACTGACTTGAAGCTGAGATGAGGTGGTTTGAGCAAAATACCATATTAGCAGTGAGCCTGGTCCAGATGTCAGCAGAGTTTCCTCTGGGGGGTAGTACAGTTTGCTCAGTAAGCTAGGCTTCTGACCAGGTACAAGCATGAAAGGTCCGGGTGAACTGTGTAGTTTTAGACAGTCTAAAAATGTGACTTTAAATCTCGGGTCTCATTAGTTTGAATCATAGAATCATAGAATCGTAGAATGGTTCGAACTGGAAGGGACCTTAAAGATCATCTAGTTCCAACCCCCCTGCCATGGGCAGGGACACCTCCCACCAGACCAGGTTGCTCCAAGCCCCATCCAACCTGGCCTTGAACACTTTCAGGAATGGGGCATCCACAACTTCTCTGGACAACCTGTTCCAGTGCCTCACCACCCTCAGAGTGAAAAATTTCTTCCCAATATGTATTCTAGATCTACCCTCTTCCAGTTTAAAACTGTTACCCCCTCATCCTATCTCTACATGCCCTTGTAAAAAGTCTCTCCCCAGCTTTCTTGTAGGCCCCCTTTAGGTACTGGAAGGCCGCTGTAAGGTCTCCCCAGAGCCTTCACTTCTCTAGGTTGAACAACCCCAATTGTCTCAGCCTGTCCTCGTAGGAGAGGTGCTTCAGCCCTCTGATAATCTTCGTGGCCCTCCTCTGGCCCGTGTCCTCCAACAGGTCCATGTCTTTATGTTGAGGGCTCGAGAGCTGGACTCCAGGTGGGGTCTCACGAGAGCGGAGTAGAGGGGCAGAATCTCCAGAATACGAACTTCATTTAGTTAAGTCTGATTGCTTCTACACGAAGCCATAAAAAGCAGTGCTAGGAACCTGGCAGCTTTCCTTATTCCCTCTGAAGACTTACAAGATCTCTTCTACTAGATATCATGGTGTTTTGAACTGCCATATAACACTGCATTTCCTACGTGATTGTTTTCAGCATACTAAACACCTAGGGTTTGAGCTGAGGGGCTTGAGTAGTGAGCTGAGATACTGAAGAGAGTATCACCATACAAAGTATGGTGATAAAAAAAAAGTAACCTTAACCCTAAGGAGTATATGAAGACAGTTTCCTGTAAAAGTAAAATTTCTTCTTGCACTTGGCACTAACTAGCATTTGAATAAACTGTAATTCACAAGTACTGTTTTATCACTCTCATTCGTTGTAAATGTAAGTTTAAAAGATGAGGAATGCTTCACTTTGCACTGTTTTTACTTCCTGGTTTGATTTCAGCACACTAAAAATTCTCAGCCTTGACTTGTGATATTTGAGTGGATGTTTTGGTCTCCCTGCCCATCCTCATGGGAATTACAAGACAAAGACAGAGATGACCCTAGTTTTACAAAAAATAAATAAATATATATAACTATAGGAAATAAGGAATGATGATTTTGATAATGGGTCAATAAATGAATATAATATTTTGTTGTTTGTTAATTACATATACCTAGTGTTTCTATGTTTCTCATATGTAACAGAACCCGCTATGTGCATGAATCATCAGGTTTGGGGCTGCTTTACTATTTACTCAATATACTGCTGATTTTTACTGTTAAACAATGGAACTAGAAAAACTTATCTGTGGGAGAAAGAACTTGAGAAAATGGAGTGCAGCCACTTTGCCACTGTGACTGCTGAATTAAGTACACTGAAACTTTGAGCTAATAACATGTAGCTTCAGCCTACTGATGTTTTCCAAGTACATGCTCCAACCAATACACTTGATCTACAAAATGCATTGGTATTACGACAACTAAATATTTTGTAAGTTTTTTAAAAGTGTTTTTCCTCTAAAATCTGGGTCATTACCTCCTCTGTGGGATAATCTGAAGGTGCACTAGAGTATGAGCACATCCACGTAGCCAGTAGCAGATGTCCTGGTTACACAGCTGTCAGCTGATACTGCTTGGGCTCAGCTGAAGTTGCTGCTTAGCATTTCCCTTAGTTGGCCTGCAGTACATACAGGATTGTAAGCAACCAACTAACATGCTGGTCTGACAAAACAACAACAAGAAGTAGAATGAAGGTTTGAGTAAATGTAAATCTTAAAAAAACTATTTTAACACACGACTGGTAGAAGTCTCCTGAAATACCAAGGAATACTCTAACCTTTAGGCAAATGGTGTCTATATAAATGTTTGTCTTTGCACAATTTCAATAACCAAGTAGTTAAATCTACATGAGTGAGTGTGTGCTTGTAATCTACAAGCCTGGCTTGGGGTGGGGGAGGAGTGGGCTGGGGAGGGGGAACCTGAGGCTAAAGGGCCACAGTCTTTTGGAGTTTGTTATAGCCATGTTTTGAAAAGATGTTGGGAGTTCCCAAACAAAAACATTGGTTTTTATTGTTCACTAATACCTCTGTTGCCAGACAAGGAGGCAGGGCTGGTCTCCCAAACTGCCTGTCATCCTCATAGAATGTGGGGATTGGAGAATTGAGGAGTACAAAATGAAATTTCATCATGTAACCAGGGACTCATTTTTAACACTGTCAAGCATATGGCACAGATATGAAATTTTTGTGCCAGGCCTGGTGAGCTAGTGGGAAAGCTCGCAAAACCAAACAAGCCATTTGGACCGATGGTGTTGTTAGTAGGAAGAAGCAGATGATAAAACAATTTTATTTAAAAGCTTAGAAAAATAGTCCTGTGATTTATTACCTAAGCCACCAGATGTACTGTACTATACTGTACTACATCATTGAGACAGCATTCTCTGATGTAATAAAGATATAAAATGTGTGTGGGTGTGTGGGGGAGAAAGGAGTAGTGGATTTGAGGGCAAGTTGAATAAACTGTTGGAGATTTGTTGTTGGCTTTTTTTTCTGTCATTGCAGAGTGTGAAATCCTAATATGCCCCATAACCAAAAGGCTCTTAAAAATAATGGTAGGCTCAGAAGGGCTGATTTTTGCCACAGATCAAATCCCTGGCAGGCCATTCCCTGTGTATGGAAAGATGGTTCAGATTTTGTCATTCTTTTTCAGAGAGTCGTTGTTGTCAGTGCTGGGAAGGTTAGCGACCTAGGGATTGGGTGTGGAGAGGGGAGAGGTTCGAGCTACTTTGGCAGACTTCAGATTATTAGAAGGAAGCAGCCAGGAGGAAACGTGCTGTTTCTGGAGCCCTGTTCAATACTCCTAGGGCAACGAAAAACATGCAGGGTTTTTGGTAGCAGAAATAGCCATGCTGGACACGGAGTTTGTGCTCTCCTCAGGTAGTTCCCTCAGACCACCAGGTTTTTATGCTGCCTCCCAGCAACAATTTGAGAAGTCCTCCATATTTGTATGTGAAAGG
Organism: Pluvialis apricaria; assembly: GCA_017639485.1. Taxonomy (NCBI): domain Eukaryota; kingdom Metazoa; phylum Chordata; class Aves; order Charadriiformes; family Charadriidae; genus Pluvialis; species Pluvialis apricaria. Next base: position 37,429,726 of record CM030044.1, read on the forward strand.
CATTGCCCAGGTGGTGGGGCTGGGAATATAAATCATCTGTAGAATGAAGCAAGAAAGGAAGGGAGGTGGCAGATACCCACTGTCTCAAAAATACATTTGAAACCTGCTAAATGTTAGTTGTGTACCTGTAGATGTCACCTGCTTTGCATCATAATTGCATAAGAATCAAAAACCTTGCAAGAACTCTGGCAAAAGCAATTTAGTTTGTAAAACTGAAAAGCTGTGTGAGATACCAGTTTTAAAAAGGAAATCTGAATACTTCAGTGCTGTGCTAAACGTATTCTTTTCATAGCAGGCATTCAGATAGTAGAGATAATTGCAAAAAGGAAGGGATGAGGGAGAATGTCTGTACATTTTCTGTGAACCTTCACCCAGACAAGTTTTTCTAGATTTAAATTTCTGGATATCATATATCCCTTTTTATAACAGAGCTACCAATATGCAGGTGCAAAGAATTTTTTGTCTTCAAAGAAGACAAACTGTGAGGTTTAAAATAAGATTGATTATTTATCAAAAGTGAAGGGAAAAGGAAAAAGGACTGTTATATCACTAGATTTTTTACTACTTGAATTGTGACTTTGTAGAACAAAATTTCTAATGATTTTTTTTCTGTCTCTAAAACAGTGCAGTTTCACTGTACATGCTTGATTCAGGACCAAGAAAAAAGGTAAAATTATAAGTGAATAGCAATTCAGTCAGGGAAGAAATAAAGCCATTTGCCTACTGTCAGCTCAGAAACTAGGGAGTATAAGATATTGTAAGATATATCTGGGCAAATGTCTCGCAAAAATGTGGGTTTGACTGAAAACAAGCAAATTATTGCACAGGGGAGGTGTTGATTTTGCTGTAAATTTTTATTCAAACACAAATTCAAGCTTTATAAAAATATGTTACATTAAAAATTTAATTATGAATAAAGGAATAGTTTGATAAAGCAGAATTTGATGTTAAAAAATATATTTGTTCCAGCACATTTGTTCCATGATTCAGTGCAAAAGCTTGTAAGTGAAAAGTTCCTACATGTTCATGAAGACAGATACAAATCTGTCTTAACAAAAGGGTAATGAAGCCTTAATGTGAGCAGCAGGGAGAAGGCAAGTATGAATGCGGGCATTTGACACTGGAATTTAGGTCTTGTAATGTAGCAGAGGCAAAAAGGCTTGTTTTTAACCCTTAAAATTTACCCTGAATTATTGGGCTCATATGTTGATATTTTGGGTTCTGACTTGTGCAATTATTATTACAATTCATTGGTTCCAAGTCAGTTTGACACTACTCCTTCCTTCCTAAAATAACACAACATTTTTGATGTCTGATTTCTTCTGTAAATTAGAATTCCTTGATGGACAAAATCTCAATAAGTGTCTGAAGTGTACGAGGTGAAGTGGGACACGTAGTCTGACAGTGACTCAATTATTATAGAAAAATGGATGCTAGAGATTGTTTTAAGACATACAAATACTTTGAAAATACTTAATTTCAATTATATTTGTAACTGGAAATGTCAAAACATATCAGAATTTTTGTCTTTGTTTGTTCCCAGTACTTTGATTATTTTTTTACTGTGTTCATAACATGAGACAAAAGAAAATGTTGACATTCCAATTTTCCAGTCAGGCCTAGCAATATTAAAAACCATTATAAAGCCTGTGGAAGAAATTAGTATTGACATTTCCTGGTATTTGTAGATTTTAAATTCTTTGAAGTTTTGATTGTGCTACATTTAGGCCATTTTCACCTGTGATGCCTGCTTTAATTTTGCAATAAAAAGTACATACCGTGAAAAGGTGGCTTACGGTAGTGACTGACAAAGTAATGATTTAGTTCTATTTATATCACAAATAAAATTTTTTTAAAAATAAGTCCTACACAGTTTGCTCAAAAAAATCTTTTCGGTAGATGGATTGTTTTATTTTCATCTTGTATGCATAGAAAACATCTGTTTGTATTCTAGAATATTTTAATCTCTTTGAAATGATATAATATTCTCATAAATCACATTAAATTTGGCATGTTAAAAGACACTTTCTTGCTTACATTATTAATCTTAATTAAATGAAGTGAAATAATTTTCATCATGTCAGGAAAATGGGACATCCTGTCCATCAGCACATGATGTCTCTTTTGTGACGACCTAAAAAGAAAGACTGTGATGTTCCTATGGGTCTAATCTTTGAGGAAATTTTGCAGAACATTTTGGCAAAGGAATTTTTGTGCAACTCAGCTACAGTAATTATAGTTTTACTGTGAACCTTTCAATATTTGGGGGGGGCTGGCCTTTCTTTAAAATTCTCACATATTTCTGATTTATGCATTTTTATGAAATGTTGCCCTAAATCAAAATGAGTACTACCTCCCTAGTCTTTTCAGTAAAGACTCCTTTTCAGTAAAGGCATCCAGGAACTGTGCATGGACCTCCTCATCTACTTATCTTTACCAAAGTAATCAACTTCTGGCTCTGAAGAATTGTTATCTGACTTCTCTATGGAAAGGTTATTATGTCACTGGGTGAGAAAGAGACAGGAGACGGTAGAGATTCCTGGAAAAGGACTATATTACATGCCCAAAATTTTCAGTCAGCGTGCTTTTAAGTCACCAAAGGGGTGCTATGACCTTTCCCTGTCCTGAGACGTTACGCATTGTGCAGCAACATTTGCCTTGTCTCTCAGGGACCTGTGCTGAGGGCACTCCTTCTTGCTGCAGCCTGTATGACGGGCTTTCAGGTGCTGATGGATGAGAGCTTTCCAGTTTTTTGCATAAGATTTGTTAGGCCTGAAAAGTGACAAAAACTCCGGGAGAGTAGGAGACCCATTCATTTCTACTGATAAAAAAAAGACGAGGTGATAAAAAATTATAGAATAAATGTAAGAGAAAAAACGAGTAGGGTATGGAGGAAGAGCATGAGCTGAAGTTGTTGCATATCTTGCGTAGGTAAGATGTCAGATCAGCAAAGAAATGTTTTGGATCTAGATCATCTTTTTTCCACATAGCTGTCTTATATACAGTGTTAGTTACTGTACTGAGTATAGGGTTAATCAAAAGTTGAATTCAGTGCAAAGTATGTAGAAAACTACAATAAAGCTTATTTTTAAGGTTTTAACGAAATAGAATTCTTTTTTTTTTTTAGCCAGGCCTGTGTGTTTGCCATAGGTTGCTTGCAAATTGGACTGGGAGAGAGCAGTTGCCCCAGAGTAACAACACAAAAATATCTGAGAAGTTAAATGAAAACAAACGTAATAGTTTTTTATAGTGCTTTTGTAGCCCGTGATTTTTAAACCAGTCATCAGTGTTATGGGCTTGATTTAAAGCTCCTGGGCTTTGAAGGTTCTCAGGATAAGAAGTATCCAACTTAAATATCCCTTTTCTACTCTGTCTGAAGTCTAGGGTTCTGTATTAGCTCTTTTCTTTGCAGGGTCAGAAGTTCTCATAAATAGGATTCTACACTGTGAATTTTGTGGAATAGGATACCTGTGCGTGATTTTCACTTCATACTACCCACTGTCATTTCTTTTCTATCCTTTTGCTTCTCAAGGTCACATAGTGCTTCTTTGTGTTGACAATATATCATAATCACATTTTGCTTTTTATGCCAAGTTCATGAGTAAAATATCATAAAATATTGAATATGAGGCCCTTAGAAACCTTCAGATTCCTGTCCTTGCTCAGATTCCTGTCTTAATTTGCTGTTCTTTCACCATTTGCTGCAGAACTATTAAATGCTAGCCATTTGATGTGATAAATACTCTTCCCTTCCTTACCTTCCCCTTACAATACTGTAAGTTTTTGAATTGCATTTCAACGTTTGCTATGGCAATTACATTTACATGTTCTTACTTTGTAATACTTATTCTATGCCGTTGCCCATATAGTCAATGCAAGTAATCTTGTTGAAAATTTATATCAAAACTTCATTTGTTTTTCTAGGCTGAAATTCACTAACTTTGAGCTTGATTCCAGTTTCACCCAGTAGCATTTCTCCCTTTTTCCCATCTCATCATCTTTATTATTTTCTTCCTTGGGGTTATATCCAGTTTGGCTTTTAGTGAATGTTGTTTTATCCTCGCAGTGCTAAATCCCAGCTTTCTTTGAAGTTCAGTCTCTTTTCTTCTTTTCTTCATTTTTTTTTGCAAGCACACATATTATTACTGATATCCTTTATATACAATGATTCATTACATTAGTTCTGGATGCTTTTCTTACTTGTTTGGGATTTGTGTTCCAAGTAGGGCTTTTATGTAGTTTTGACTTGGGGAAATTTAAGCCTCTCTAGAGTTTGAGACTTTGAACTCCTTAGTTTGCCTGAATTTGCTTACCAAAGGCCTTAATTCTTCACAGACTGACATTTTTGCAATAAAGCCTATTCTACCAATTTATTTTTTATCTTTTCATCTGCTTATTTAAATAAATAAATGTACAGCTACTTCATCCGAGCATATTTTCCATTATTTCATTCCTGCTTACCAAAACTAGGTCTAAAGTAGTTACTTTTTTTGTTGTTGTTGTTGTTAGTTGATTAAATGTTTTTTATTCATTTTTCAAATTCTCCTAGCTACTGCATCTAGAAATTACCGGGCCTACCATTGTTAGTAGTCCTTTCTTCTCCAAAGTATGTTTGGGATATTAGTTTTCCATAATGGCACAATTCTTGCCAGTAGTTTTCTCTCCAATAATAATACTGAGATCTTTGCCTATATCCAAACAGGACTGTAGTTGTGATTGGCAGACTTATTCTACAGTCCCATTAGAATATTTTTTAATACTTATTTCCCAAAATAATTTTCTCCCAGACCATTTTTAAACATGACTGCTTACCCAACAGTTTTCTTTCCAATCTTGATCAATTCTTTCCTTATGGTACTTGTGTTCAGAAGCTTTTGGTTTTTATGTTACACTTAGCTGTATGTCTTGTGCATGTCACTTTAGTTTGTTCAGTGTGTTGATCAGCATTCTTGCAAAATTCTACAAAAATCTTGCTTGTTTCTCATTTACTTGAAGTCAAGTTTGTCAGCTTTTTCACCCTCTGTATTTCCTACTTTAGTTTTTCTCTCCTCTTATTGATGTTTGCTGTCATTTTTGTGTTTTCTCTAAATTTTCTGTGGATATTTAAAAACCATTTCTTATTGTATGTTACCTGATTTTATATGTTCTGTGACACAGAGTTAAGAAAACAGGCCATTTTTCTCTCTATGTTTAAACATCTTCAGCCTCCCACTCGCCCTGACCTGAGAAAGCTATTATTTTAGGGTTTTTGGACTACATACATTCAGAATCCTTTTTCCATTTCTGTCTTCTGACAGCTAAAGGCAGTCTAAAGCACCAGTTCCCGATTTTCGTTATTATTTAATTCAGTTTGTCTAATAAACAAAAGAATTCTACTGTAAGTCGCCTGAATGTCCATTTCTGTGAAACTTCTTCCTCAGCATGGCAGATTTATAATTTGCCTGGAAACATGCTTTCTCAAGGATGGCTTAGGTTGATCAATGACAATTTCCCACCACCACCACTTTAGGATACTTTTCGTCATGTAGAGTGCACTTTGTTGCATTATTTTGGCAGATAGATGGATATTCTGCCTTTGGTCCCTTTGGTGTCAAGCATGGACCCTCTTTGCAAAGGCTTGGAGTTATCTAATTATCTAGGCAGTTGGTCTAGGTGATCATTTGTAACTGAACTCCCTTCCAACTGAACTCTCCTCTTCTCTTCTCTTCTCTTCTCTTCTCTTCTCTTCTCTTCTCTTCTCTTCTCTTCTCTTCTCTTCTCTTCTCTTCTCTTCTCTTCTCTTCTCTTCTCTTCTCTTCTCTTCTCTCTTCTCTTCTCTTCTCTTCTCTTCTCTTCTCTTCTCTTCTCTTCTCTTCTCTTCTCTTCTCTTCTCTTCTCTTCTCTTCTCTTCTCTTCTCTTCTCTTCTCTTCTCTTCTCTCTACCTGTTCTTCTTTTTCTTTTGTTACAGATTTGAAAGTCAAACCTTTCCCAAAACCTGCTCACCATGTCTGCATGTGAAGGAAGAGTTTCTGCTGTCTATTTATAACTGTCGTATTTCTGCACTTTTTGTTCAGTTCTGGAGAAGAATCTCCTCGGGAGTATCTGGAAGGGAGGGTGGGATTTCTCCACCCAGGATGTTATTCACCATATTGAAACATACAAACTGGTCAATGCACTTTGATCAACTTTCAGGAGGCATCTTCAAGACAGTCCAAAATTCCCCCCTGAAACACTCCTGGACCAAGTATCACAGTATCACAGTATCGTTAGGGTTGGAAGGGACTTCTGGAGATCATCTAAGTCCAACCCTCCTGCTACAGCAGGGACACTTACAGCACATTGCACAGGACACTTTATCCTGAAGATGGCTAGGATTTCAGTGTATCACTTTCATTGTAGTGAACTCATTCTTTCAAATCAACCTATTTTCTCACGTATGCAGATGGCTGTCTGGGGAGTTCCTGGATTGTGCAGGGGATTCATGACTTAAGTTTACTGGGTGCACACACAGGCACATCCCTTATACTACACTGGACCACATTTATAGCTTTAGGACAAACTTGAATTTTATCCTTATATCTCAGCTCTTAGCTAAGTTCTGTAGCTCTTGCTACGTTACCCTTGTGCTATGCAGGTTTCTGAAATCTCATTTTCTTTGCAGCTTCCTCTATCCTATCTTCAAATTCATCTGGATTCTTACTGTATTTCTTGTCAGCTGTCATTTTTTCCATGAGTTCATTTTGGAAAGAATTCAGACATAATTAGCTTCTAGCAGATAAGCATTCAAAGAAGAGAGAGCTTTGCATCTAATAAGGAAATTTCACTGCATGGTGAAATTTATAACTGAGTGAGAATTTGTTGAAGGCGTATTACTACTACACCGTTGAAGAAGGGGAAAAAATACCCGTTGCCAACTTTTACAAGATTTTTAGCAGTCCTGGATTTCAGAATGTCTTGCCTTTTCATTTCCAGATGAACCAAAAGGACATGGAGAACATTAGAATCAAAGATAATATGAGAATTAGAGAAGCAAGAGGCACGGGTGGTTGCATTGCGTAGAGTCATCACTCTGTTAACCTTCAGAGTGGGGATACAAAGGTGTAGGAGAAGTACAGTCTTAAATTCGGAGGGAGAGTGGAATGAAAAGGAGTGATTATGCTTAGGGAGAAAGAAAGCATGAGTTTGTGCTTTCCTTTCAAATTTAATTGACTTTTCCTTAGTTTATTTTCATTCTTGAAGAAATCCTTGGTTTGATCTTCACTAGAATGTCCCTCAGGAGAATAAGAGACAAAGGGCACATGCTGAAATGAGAAATCCACTAGCTTTCCTATGAAATGAGGGGAGCTAGCCAGCAATTTCCTAACATTATTTTTCCAGCATCTTTTCCACTTATTTGTGATATCTTTTTCTGAATTGTTAGCCCTTTCTTCTGAAGGACTAATATTACTCCTTTTTGCATACTTTATGCTTAATTTTAGAGTGTAATCTGTTTGTATCACTGCTCAGGAGATGGATTGGTACCTGGAGACTGGAGACTTTGAACAGTATTTTCAAATATTTTGCTTGTTTTAGCACTTATATTCCTTAAGTTTTCACCTGCATGTCTTAATACTTAGGGATTACTTTGTTTAATGGCCCTTGTCTCATTGAGGCTGGATGTCGGCCATACCAGTGACCCATTGCGGTTCTTTGTAATCTCCTCCTTTCCTGTGTCTTTCTTCGGGGAAGTTAGAAGTAACAGCTACAGGATGCTTTCATGCATGTGGCCAATCTTCTCCCGAGTAAAGGCTGTAGATTGCACAGCTGCAATTCCTTAGTGGAAGCAGATGAACCGTGACCTACTGCCGACGGCCACTTTGGGTTACATCATCCCACTAGTCACCACCCACTGCTGCAGACAGCCAGCCGGAGGGACGCGGCAAACAGGCGGCCTTTCATTGACACTTCATGAATTAACGGCTAGGGGCTGCTCAAGAGGAGCACAGTTGGCATCTCTTCCTCCTCAGAGACCCAGTGTTTGAGATCCCTATGGCAGAAATTCAGGGGAAAGAGGATGGATTACAAGTGTCTCCTTGCTGCTTTGGAATGTGTTGTCCTTTTGGCAACAGTGCTTTTTTTGTTTTGGGTTTTTCCTTCTGTGCTACTAGGTTAGTATATTACCTAAAAAGATAACCCTCTTTGCATAGAATGCTTGAGGGAAAGTGCTGAAGATGAATTCCCATTCTTCTCGCATGACATCCTTTTGGTTCTTATTAAAAGATGACTGCATGTTGCTGGTTCTTATCATCCATGTTTTATACTTTAGCTCTCAAAAGGAGTGATGTGCACTGTGGTGAACAAACGCTTCCTCTCTCTGTCTTGCTGATTTGAGATCTGCTCCTATGATGTGATATGTCAGGCTGCCCTCAGTTAGTATGTTATTTTACTTTCAGATTAGAAATCAAATGACGGATCAAACTAGAAGTACCTAAACAATGGCTTGCTGTTGGATGTCAGACCAGCCAAAACTACTTGTTAATTCCCTGCAAATAAAGTGGTATTCAATATAGTGAGACTGTTGAAAGGTTGAGTCAACTTCTGAGTGGCATTTACCCCACAGCTAATCTGATATAATGACCTCTTAATACAGAAGCAAAGAAATTCTCCAGGGCAAAAGATTTTTTAAACTGAAGCAGTATGTCTCAAAATTTTTCAACATCAATGCACTACCTAGAGGGAAGGGTAAAGAAGAGGTGTTAGGCAGGCAGGTTATATACATATATTTGCAGCCTGATCCTAGTTACTAGTACATAGCTTTGCATAAATTACTTTGTACAGATGATTTTTCATGTCAGTAGGACTGCATTTAATATTTGAATACAACTTTGCAATTTTCTGTTCCACAGAGATATTTATGACTCTGAAAAGAAAACAGAGGCTTGGAAAATTCAGAATGTACTGAAAAGCATAAAATGTGACACGTTCTTATTTGAAAGATAACTAACAGCAGCTGCATCTATGTTGGGTCTTAAAAAAGTGATGCAAGTACTTAATAATCTACATTTGTTTGTTTTGAAGAATAGTGGAGGAAGATCTATCCACCTATGTTATTTTGAAAATGACTACCAAACTGGACACTTACAAATTTTTATCCAGTAGTAACTACTTCCATGATTTCATTTCCTTATTTATTTTGGTAAAATTATATTTGCAGATGAAATAGGGAAAGGAAATCCATGGATCAGTAGAGTTTTCTTCAAAATTCAAATGTGCTTCAAGTGAAGTAAAATGTCAAAGGCAATAGCTTGAAATAAAATAAGTGGTTTTAGTTTGTGTTGGCTTTGGTTTATTTTTGTTCAGCCATATTCATTGGAGTTTTCTGTATGATATTAGGCAGTCTTAGGAGTTAATTACATAAGCTTATTTATAAAATAAAATTAAAATAGTACTGAAGTTAAAATTAATGCGGCCTCTGCCTATATTTTATCTAGGAATTTAATTCTACAAAGAGCTGCACGCTCTTCATTCCATAAGCCCTGGCTAGTTATGTTTATATGGGTAAGGAGAAAATCTTGAAGATATGGATTCTAGATTTAGTTTGCCTAAATCTCTTAAAGTTTCTAACATTTATTTCAAATTTTGTCCGAGCCACCAAAATCTGCAAAATTTAGCTGGGAATTGCTTGAAAATTTACAGTAAGACTGCTAGTATTTCCTGCCGCTTCTTAGTCTGTGATGGCTGTAAGAGCACTTGGTCTGTCTTAATGGAGTTTTAGCACTTTTCTCTCCTGGGAGAAATGAAACTGATGGGAAAAACAGGAAACCAAATATCTGAGCAACTTCAAAACCATTTGTGGTTTTGGTTTTAGAAATATGAAGCTTTTTGTAGGTGGAGGCACACATTTATTTTTCTGAAGCAATTTACAAGCCCATAAAAAGTTCATCAAACCAATGACCGTTAGTTGCTCCCTTCTTATCCACACATTGCGGTATTTAGATTATATAAGTGCTCCAGTAATATAGACTAAAATTATTTGACTAAAACTGAAGTGATCCATTTTCTTGAGAACTAGACATGAAGCAAACAGTTGAACAATCTATAAAACTTTTCCTGCTGTCACATGAATAAATATAACAGCTCTGGAACTGGGTCACTGTCAGGCAAGAGAGAAGTAGGGAAATCCGTTTAATGGAACAGTGCAACTGGGAACTGAGTTCTTATTGGAAAACACCTGTTTCTTCCATTATTTCAATAATATGAATATACTCTAGTGATCACATTTCCCATTTTGTAAAATTAAAGTTATAGGAAGAGAGCCTCTTTAGTTCTGCTAAATCCTGGAAGAGCGCTCACAGATGTCTGAGAGTGTGTAATAGCTGAGAAAATACGTACTGTAGAGAGGACTTATGATTATCTGAGATGAGTCAAGTGATGATTTCCCTGGTTCATGATATCCTGTAAATTCCTGCTACAGTTTAGATAAAAATACTTCATAGAAACACATTTTAGGGATTATAAGGAGGTACCATTAATATTAATGTGCTGGATAAGATGCCTGAAGCACGACAAGATTATTTTTTTAAAATTATCCCTAAATAATCCTTTTTTAAAGTTTGCCAAAATGTTTTCTGAGTTTAGTCCTGTTCTTCAAAATGAAGAGTAAAGGAAAGTAATATATAATAAACTGTACATTTGAAGTGACTTCTGCTTGTGTCTGATTAAAAGTTTTACCAGAAAAGACAAAAAGTATGTCTGAACCAAGGCAATTTCAAGGCCTTGTGTTTAGTAAAAGACAGTGTTTTGCCCTTTTTTTCTTAAATGAATGTGGCTTGTATGCTGATGTACATTTATCAGAAGAAGGAAGTGCCCCAGAACAGGTGCTGAAAAATAAATATTTTTTTTTTCTGTAGTATGAATCAATTTTCCTACATATAATAATTGAACTAGGAGGACTTTCCATGACCATTTAGTCCCGTCACCAACATTGTACACACCCTCATTTTTTTACAGGTTGATTTTTAGGTTCCATTTTTTAAATCTGTTTTGTTCGTTGGCTGTTTTTTGTTGTTTGTTTTTGTTTTTCCCACCAGTACCCACATAGAGAAGCTGTTTCAGAATAACCCCCATCTGATACTAAAATAGGAGTGAAGTAACATTTCATGTGTCAAGATAAGAACTGTTTTTTCAATGCCCTGCTTTTCTACTGCAATGAAACATCCACTCAAATGAGACAGAAGCAGATGTCAATAGGGTATGCATTGTGTTGCACAAAGTATGAAAAACTTTGAGAAGTTAGAAAGATCCCAATACCTAGTGTGTCTAATGGAAGGTAATAATATATAGAAATAAAAGAGAAACAGGCAATTGAAATCTAGGGTACATATCAATTTCCATATCATGTCTGGATTTTCTATTTGGGCAGACATATTTATGTACGGAACAGACAGCTTTAAATTACTTACATGACCACTCTTCTATTTAATCTTAGTGAAGTTTCGGTGTAAAACTCAAAGTCCTCATAATTCGCAATTCTAATCGTAACAGCAAAAGTGTACTTTTAATAGTTAAAGATGCAGAATAATGAGGTCTACTACTGCTATATTCATTCAAACTTTTCTTTCATCTGTGATTCAGAGAAGTATCTAAACAAATGGGCTGTCTCATGAAGTACTGCTCTATCTCTAGACCCACTTAGCCTTAGTCTTACCCACCAGTGAACCAAACATGAATGTAATTATTATGATCAGCACCCCTGTTTTTTTAGAAACTGTGGTGAAACAATTACTTCATTTTACACAAGCTGCTTAATTGTATTTTAGAAACTGTCATTGACGAGCAAGCTTTTGTGCAGTAAATGATTCATTAAATCTCATTAGCTGTTTGCAGGTTATCCATAAGCAGATCTGTTCACAGAATGTCATCTAGCTTTTTTATTGTTCCCTATGTCACCACAGAGTCTCATGCTCAGTGATGTTGTCTCGTGATTTACTGATTTGTAAGGGATTGAGGAACAACACTGAATGCAAGGTTTTGACTAATCTATATTTAGAGATTGGTAAAGATTGATAAAAGATTGTTAAAACTAAGTTGAACTTACTTGGAAGAAGAAAACAAAGGCTCATACATGGCTACTGGAAGCTTATAGAAAGACTTTTCTTAATTAACTTTGAATAACAATAAAGCACAGCTATGAACTCTAGTAGAGTTAGAATAAACAGGATCATGAGGATACAAAATCAAATCGTCAGAATTTATTTTAGGGAATATATTTTGAGTGTTTGCTCAGCTGTTATAACTACCAGTCAACTGCATTTCAATAGGAAATGTGAAAATGAAATTTTTATCAACCCTTTGAGCCAGTCAGTAACTTCTGTATAAATGAAGTTTTGCACTGGGTTTCATTAAGGGGGCATTTTGAACTTCTAAGTTTACAAGAATTCTCTGCCTACTCTGTGCTTTATCTACAGCTTTTATGATAAGCATTTGTGCAGAATATTAATTAAAGATATTTTTAGCATAGCACCAGTTGGGGTGGGAGGCAGCTGTGTGTACCTCATGGCAGATGTCTTTGTTTCTTTTAAGTTTACTGACAAAGAAGAAGCCATCAACATGTAAAAAAGTAAGATTTTGCACTGGAAAATCAGCAACAGAGCATAAAGAGATGCATTTTTAAGCAAATAATATGTGTAGCATTCAGGCCAAATGGGAAAAACGGTGTGGTGTATTAGACTTTTAAAAGACTTTTTTCATATGTCATCAAGACAGTAAATCAAAATTTTTTATTAGCACAGCCTGTTATTCATTTTCAAACACTGAAATACACTGTTATGTTTAATTCGGTGTGATGCATATTGCATTCTTCTTTTCCAAATCTACTGACAGTAACAATATCCTCTAATAATAATATGTTTACTTACTCTTACTGCCTTCCTGTCCCTCTTTTTCCTTATTCTCTCAGTATATGGTACCTATGTCATAAAATAAATACTGTTTTTCTGAGTACACAGATTCTATTTATCTTCCTTGTGTTTGAAAGAATTGAGGCACTGTACTGGTCATTTCTTAGATACTTGCAGTAACTTCATTTGAATTCATCGTATTTTCTGACTTCTGATCTGTTTCAAAAGTTCTGGATTCTGAGACCAGAAGAAGAGTAAGCTTCTCAGCTCCTGTGGGAATCACTTATCCATGCGTTCTCATCCATCATTTCCACTACCATTGTGTGAGAGTTCATTTTTCCTGCTTTCATTGCTGCTGTGTGTTACCAGAGTGCCAAGGAAATGGATGATAGTGGCATTAGACTAAGGAAGTAGTGAGAGCTCTTTGGCAGCTATTATGTGTAGTGTCTCAATTTGCTGCTCTAAGATTTGGAGTATATTAGCTTTTACAAAATTTTTCATTGCCATTCATAACATCAGCTGCTTTTTTTCTGGAGTATAAATGTAGTAGCACAAAACTTCTTTATCCCAGGAATTATTTAAATGGAATTTAAAGTCCTTCATGAAGATGTTCCTGTGAATGAAATCCCTACAGGAGATACTTTTAAACTTCTTTGGGAAACATTTCAATTTTCTGCGGGCTGTAGACATTCAAGGTGTGCATAATAGTTTTCTCTCTAGACTTGAGGACTAGGAGAAGAGTATACGAAACTGTCTTGTGGGATCCAGAACACATGGTCCTCTTTCCATTCTTGAGATGTGAGAAGAATTGCAGGCTGTGTAGAAAAAAGTAAGTTCAGTTCGGAGGGTTTGCTTTGCTACTAAATGTATCAGTGCAGGTGATAAATCATATTTCAACAGACTCTAAAGTTAGTTTTAAATAATCTTACTGATTGTTAAGAAAAAATAGATTCCTACATTGTTTCTTGGAAACCGTAGCTTGATGCCGTCTTCCAGGATCATGATGGCTTGGCATGATTAAATCCATTGGTGTAAAGCATATTGACATTTAAAGACTTTTTTTTTCTTTTTTATCATGGTGGTTGTTTCCCAGCTGCGGAAACACCACCTCGTTTTTCTTTCCAATCTTTCTTTGAATATATTGTGACTCGATGCACTCTGTTGGAGATTTGAGAGAGAGAATCTTTCCTTCACTCCTTATAATGGCCTGGATCTGGATTTCTGGACAGGAGGCAATGTCATGTTTTGTATACTGTTTGTTGTGCCAGATATTCTACTACAAATTGGCACTGAATATTGATATGCTTCTACAACATTTAAGTTCTTTGATTGCTGACTTCAAGAGGTCTACAGCTGAGTGTGAACAAACAAACATGGATGAGCATGTACTCTGCCTGTTAATAGATGATGTTCTTCCAGTTTAAAAGTTAAATTTGAAAATCCAGGAGCTTTTAACTTCATGGTTTTATCCACTTCTGCTTAGTCTTCCAGATCTTCCTGATGAAGATCATGAATACATAACTTCATTACATTCTTAAAGGAAGATATTTATGTAAAAACTTATTTCTGAATAAAGTCAGTCCAGTTTCTATTTCATTGCTAATATAACTGTTAAAATTACAGATCAAAACCCTAGAAAATTATCTGCTTGAGGTTCAGAACTTCTTGTTGATGTACCAGGTGGTTGTGGAGAGGCAAATCAGCTTCTTTTTAGAAAACTTCTATGTGAAACAAAGTCCGGTCAGTACTCTAAATTAAAATAATAAGTTCCAATTTAGAAAAGTACACAATAATTTCTCTAGAATGTATTGCAACAGGAATATCAAATATCATCAAAAGCTTATTTTCCAGTACGCTAGCACTGACATCCTGAATGAGACTGGTGTTCATCTGGTCCTGTGGTACATATCCAGCTTGAGAAATTAGTGACTTCAGTCAAAAGTACAGACAAAGTGAGCAGACATAGTATAATCTGTCTTTTTCAAATGGAACATATAGACGTCTCTGAATTTTTTGTTCCCTGAAGTCTAACAGGTACTGCACATTCCAGTGTATGTTATCATTCACTGTGGTAACCCTGCATACTCTTCATATTAACTTACACGTCTGGTTCTGTTCTTAGCTATTTCAGTTTTAATCCTACTATATTCAGTTCATCCTCTGCTATTAAGTTTCACAGCTCAGTTATCTTCAGTGAGTGTGATCAGAACACAGCATGTTTCAGCTGTACAGTTTCTGGGCAGCTTGGAAGACTGGACAGTGGCATCCGAATTCTAAGTCGATAGACACACAGTATTGGTGAAATGAGACAGTACGTTTGGCAGGGTGCTCAGTTACTTGTGTACGAGTGGGATATTAATGCAGGAATTATATGTTTGAAACGGTATAGCCTGAAAATGGATATGGCCTCTGGCCTTCAATACTATGAAACTCCGAAAATGCTGTGAAGCACCATCTGGTGAGACTAAGAGGTGTATCTAACACAAAACAAGCCTCAAATAACTCTGCCGCAAAAGGTATATGACTCATGTTCTAGGAAAATCTCTCACTACAGACTGTAGGAACACAACACAGTGTAAAAGGGGTACTCTGTTGTATGCGGAGATAGAGAGACACCCTGTAATACAGGTGGTGAAGGGGACCTTGGCTGTGCTCAGGAGAGGCAGCGGGATTTATCGTTACCTGGGAAGGGTGCAGGGTAGGTGTTCTCTGGCTGGATGGACCAACGCATAGAGCTGGGCAGCTGCTGTGTCACTGCCCACTGCACTCGGACAACAGAGACTCAAATATTCTGAAAAGTGAATTAAAAACATAGCATCTTGCTGAACAGTACAGCCAGAAAGATGTACAGAAAGATGAATAAATAATTAGAAAGTCCTGCTGTGATTATAAAAAACCCCAAAAACTATTTTTGTTAAAGCAGGTATAATTCTTCAGCTGGTATAAATCAATAGCTTAAATGAAGCTGTGCTAATTTACTCCAGCTGGATATCTGGTCTGTTACTTGCTAGTTTGTGTCAATACCCAGGCCTGCTATCATCATCTCCAGAAACCATTCAGTTCCTTATTTAGAGCATAAAGATCTGAGAGAAGTTAGAAATTCTGATTGCAAGAGTCTGACCCAACTGACTTCATTGATAACACATGTGACAGCGGTTTGGTATACTAAATATGGAGAGATAAAAAAGGAAACCTCCAACCCTATAAAGACGAAGCTGCTTTTTTTCTTTTTCCCCCCCCCCAAGGGGAAAAAAAAAGCCCAATTCCTATATCTACATACTGTTCAGAATTAAAAGGACTCTAAATTTATTAAAACCAGTCTTACCATTGGCAGAAAGCATTACAAATCTCATCAAATGTATTTTTAAACTAACATACAGGACATGAAATCCAATGTGAAGAAAAAGATTCCTCAGAGTTACGAATCAAGTCTTCCAATACAAGGACAATCACAGTAGAAAGATTTACACAAAATCTCATGCCATGAAGCTGCTTGTTCTGATACTTTTCTTACCAGATGTCTTAATATTTCACAAGCATGGGAAAATCCTGGCTTCTATTTCAGCATTGTGCAAACTGTAACAAAAGCTTATGAGTCTGATCACAAAATACAATCATTGTATTGATGGAAACAATGGTAGTTTAGCTAACCAGCCAAGAAAAAAACATACTCACCTGGACTGAATAGAATTTGCAATGCTTTATTACAAAGAAATGAGGTAACTGAAATCTGTCTGATGGAATTGCAGGTCATAAAGATAGTCTTACTACTGTTTTCTAATGCCTATGTTGGCTATTTGAAGTATACGGCTTGCTGTAAATACTGTATAATTTGATTAGCAGAAAATAGTTTAAATGTAATAAATACTCATAAACGTTCTGCCAGGACATTCCTGAAGTCCAAGTCCCTAATAAAGCACAGAGATGGTCAGAGGCCAAGCAACATGACAAGACTATAATGGACAAACTGTGGTTTGCGTAAAGAACCCCACCTTGCAAAGAATTATGTTGTGATAATTGCCTTACTTTGCGTCAATATGATACAGATACAATAAAATAAACAGGACCTTCCACCACCAGTACATGAACTCTGTGTAACTCGGGTTTAAGCCAAAGTCCGTAATGTCAGCTCAATGAATTTTCTACAGAGGTCATTATCCTGTAACATAATAAAGTTTAACCGTAAAAAAGAAACAGAATGAGTAGTTCAGTTCCTTTGCTTAAAAGTTCTTTGGTGTTCACTGATCCTGGGTCACAAAAGCCCAAGATTCAAGTACTGAGGAAAATGTGAGGATTTTCATTGTGAAATTTTATTTTCATGAAGAAAATATTGTGCTCAGAGTGCCGAGGAAGATTGATTAATTGATTCTGGAGAACTTACCAGTTTCCTTTCCCAAAAGTCAGTAAAAATTGAAGAAGGAAGCTTAGAGGATTCTGTAGTTCAACTGAAATAAAAAAACTCTGAGCAATGGGATTCAGTGAAGAAGAAGAACAACTTCTTTAAATTATTTGGTCTCTAGATTCAATTAGATTACAAAATTTAATTATTTTCCTGGATGCACGCTTGTTTGTTATTTCCTTACTACATGAAAGTTGTATTAGTGGCATTTTTACTAACATGTACAAAAATACCAAGAGCAATAGATCATCATAGCACAAGTACAACTAATTGTGTTGTATGTTGCAAAATAATGGTAAGTCTTGTTTTCTTTCATGCTAATAATAATCTGAAAACAGGTACTGCTGATTAGATAACATTTGGAAATGACTGATTTTGCTAATCCCAGATGATTATTTGTTCATGCAATTTGGCATAGTTTGTTGTCTGTTCTGGCCTTTAGAAGAATATTGCAGGTCAGCAACAAGCTGCATTGATAAATGAACATACTGAAGCTTGCAGAATGATTTCTGAAGCTGCTACTCGCTCCAGTTCCTCACATGGCACATACTGATTCTGCCCGTTTTAAAAATGATTCATCTTTTGAAAAATGACAGTTGAGTTAACCATTTCTTACCTGTTGATGCTCAACCAAGTGAGGTAATGAAACAAGTGGTAGAAAATGAGTTCTTCAGACTGTACATCTTGGTCTCTAATTGTGTGTCACATAGCAACTCGTGTGTCTGCTTTCAAGTATTTTGAACAACAGTATTTGTTTGCATATTTTGGAAAGCAAATCTGGCTTGAATTCAGACACAATCTTGCACAAACCACAGCAGGTTTTTTGAGTTTTTTTAAAATAACTTGCTTGAGGAACACGAGTCATACCTGTCTAAATATCTCTTGTGTATCCAGTAAATGAGAAACTAGATAATGTTCTCAAATATAATTCTAGCTCTTGTTCATGAAGCTTTCTAATGTCTGTGAATTTTGTGCTAACTACAGCTTGAAAGAAGGTTGTAATCAGCAGGATTTAAAAGGAATTGTGTAACTTTGATTTGTTTGCTTCTATGTGACTTCACCTTTTTTTTCCCCACAGTCTGCTCTTCTCCCCCCCCCCCCCCCCCCCCCCCCTCCTTTTTTTCTTGTTCTTTCTCCACTTCTCCCCTCCCGCCTTCTTTTTTTGGCTAAGGTTGCTTGGCAGCAGGAGAATTGCTGTGTTTTTGTGCATTCTGCATTTTTGCCACTCCATTTAATGGGGCCATATTGGCTTTCTCTCTTGTTGGTACACTGTGGGTCAAGTGTAGGCGTGTGCGTGCTTTACAAATTTATCCCCATCATTGCTAATGTCTGTCCAAGATGCTAGTAGCTGGTGGTTTTGTTTGAGGGACACTTCATGCTGTAATTCTTGAGTGCAAATCACTTTTTGTTTCTTTTGTTCATTTATAATGAGAGACTGAAATGGAGCTTAAATAATTCCTTCAATGAATACATTAACCAGACTCTTCTGTTGTGGCTGTTTAAGAACTGAAAATAATTAGCACAAAGCCACATTTCCTTCACAGAACTTTAAAAGAAGTCAGGGCATTACCATTAAGATAATCATGAATTCAGTCTCTGTGGAAAGGCAGGGAGGAAAGAAAAAAAGATTAAATATATTTCAAGACAAGCAAAAAGATTTCTGGTGGGAACATTTCACCGTTGAATAAAACATTCCCTTGGGAAATAAATTGCTGTTTGGGTTTGTATTTTGAGGCACTTTGTGAGTACCTTCAGAGAAGCCAAATAAGAACCTCTTTCTCTGTTTAAAAATTCTAAACCTACAAAACCACTACAAACAGTAGCCAGTTTCCTAAGAGACAGGCTGTTAATTCAGAAACAATAATATGATCACTGTTTGGAAAGACTGGAGTCAGAAAACAATGTTGTTGATATTCAGGTCTCAGGAAAAATTTGTTTTGCGTAGGGGCAAAGATTTTTGTTTGTTTGTTTGTTTGTTTCTGTCTTACTTACCTTACTTACCCTTCCCAGGACATGCAATCCTATTTTGAGATGTCAGAAGAAGATATTGCAGTAATGAGAAATGCTAGTTTAGGATTGATTTAATTTGTAAATCTAGACAACCTTTTCTTCCATTTAAAAGTTAGCAATCTGAGAATCAAAGCCATAAAACATTAGGGTTGTAAGGCAAGAAATAGCTACTAACTATCCATGTCAAGGAAAGCTGGGAATTTAACCTCTAGAAGTTACCTTAAAAAAAATAAATCTGTGTGAATAAAGAGAACTCCCCTTCTAACCAAACTAACAGGAAAGACAGAAAGAAATCCTGCTGATAGCAGTTAGCTTAGACCTGGAAGTGTCTCTTCTACCTTCAGTATAGATGTTGAACTTCCTCCGAGGGTAACAAAGAATTGAAGGTGAGAGGAAAACACAGAGAAGATCCCAAGAATCTGACTACTTTCTTATAATCTTTCTAATTGCTGTGACTGCATGAGAGTCATGTCTGCAATGCCCTCAGTTTTCTCCTGGCTTCTCACATGGTGTTAAATATTTTCTAGATAGTGACACCACTCCAGTAGGTGACTGTCCAGCATGCCAGTAATGGAGATGCTTATATGAAAGCTATCTACACTCACATAAGCACATTTGTCACTGGGCTATGGGGTCACTGGGAACTAAACCTCATCAACTGCAGCAGATTTATTACAATAGCCCACAATTTCCTTTAATTTAGTTTCAGTGGCATAGAAATGAAATAAATCATCTTATTTGACCTCACAAAAATGGAAGAAAAAAAAAGCTTTTTTGGTTTGTTCTTGTTGTTTTTTTGGCAAGAAAACCATTTATTTGGACTGAATCCAAACAGAATTAAATTTTATAGAAGGGAAGGGAGTTTTCATGGGGGGAACAGTCATTTTCTCAGCCCTAGTTCAGTCTGTGAGAATGTAAAGGTAAAAAAGAAAGAAAAATCCAAGCTGGAGGTATTGCTACCTCTGCTAAAATCAGATTTTTTGTTTTGGAGTCTACCTTATCTACATGGATTCTTCTAGTCTTTGGTTTAAAGCAAGTGCTGACTTCATGAAAGTAAAGGCTTCAAATTATCAACCGCGTTACAAAGGCATGGACACAGCCTCTCTGATTACCTGGTCCTGCATATTTCCCTATGGAGACCTAGAAAAACTGTTTGGAAAATTTTGAACATTTCTGAAGGATTAGTGTATTAATGTGTAATACAGAAACATAACATTTGGAGAGTGATGTCCTTAATTAAATAGGGTAGTATATCCTTTTGCATGTATTCCTCTGAAAAACATAGTGTGCTCATACCCAAGAAATTCCCAGAAGGAAGCATACAGAATAGATTTTAAATTGTGCGTAGCTTTCTGGCTCTCCGTGGAGGAATGAAAAGTGTTCAGAATGATTAACAGTGGCAGAATCAGGCTGTAAAATCTCTGCATATTTTCAGTTCTTACTTGGACTTCGGTAAAGATTAACAGCTTTTAGAATTCAGATTTGGAGCCAGACTATAATCGCTTCTAAAGTTGGGACCCGGTATTGGGCTTGTACCCCTCTCTACCCATCCTAAATCTGTTTTGGAGAATAAAGAAAAAGAAAACGTGGATCAAAACTGCAGCACAAAACCATGGAAGATTAAAGGCAACAATAATAATTTTCTTATTTCAGAACTCCCTATGAGATTTTTTTAAACATTTTTTTGAGGCACCACTGGTACTGATCAAGGTCATTTGGCAGCTAGCAGCTGCTTAGACACACCTGTGAGTTCTCTAGGATACCTTTCCTTCTTACGTGATTGTATCTTTCAGGGATGAGGGATGCAATAAAGCTCTTGTCACCTATATAAAAGTGTGGCACTCTCACTTGGAAGTGCGCAGGCAGTAAAGTGGAATGTTGTTGTTAGCTTCTATTGAGAGTAAGTCAGAGCTGAAATACATGTGCAAGTTGCTATGCTGTTTAGAATGAAGTTTAAACCAAAAAGGGTGTTGCACAATAACTAGGCTTGTTAAAAGCCTGCATTCCTCATCCTACACTATAAATGTCATTGCTACCTTTCTGGTATGTAATATGCTTTATGTTCTCATTCATTTCTGTCATAAAATCTAAGAGATTCATGCCTAACAATATTATCAATAAGGAAAAGTAATCCTTCTTATCATTGTCAAGACACTCTAGGCCTCTCAAAAAACCCGGTCAGTTTAAAGAACCTTATTTTTAAAATAATTTTGTCAGAAGAAGCATTTGTAATAAACCAGTACATATTTTTTTGTCTCAAGTTTTGATGTTAGTAATAATTTTCTGGGTGCTTTGGTCTTTGAATATCCAAAATAAGAAAAGCTTTGACTGAACAACTGTCACCTTGAAACTACTCCTGGGATGTGACCAAATAGTTAATTATAAATATTTGAGGCCACATTTGATATTTCTGCTTTATGAGTGAGATATGTTGGAATCCCTCGGCCTCTGTGCTGTGAAAGGTACTATTGAAGGTACCATGATTATTTGCATCAGATTCTTGGCCTGTGTTGTTATTTCTGTGCCTCTTGAATTCAGCAAAGTATCAATATTACACCTTGCTAGGGAAGAATTATTAGTAGTTTATTGCTGGTCACAGCAAAATTAATGAAGCTATTTCCACAGTGGGACAGTACTCAGGTGCAAGAAAACTTAGACGCTGATGGCTGGAATGCATCCTTCTACTGTCTGGCTTGTATTAGGCCTTTTATTGTCTAATTCTGTATTTGTCTGCCTGGCTTGTCAAAGATTTCTGCCTCATGAACTCACACCACCGGATCAAATGGAACAACTCAATTTTTGCACTGATCTAAGAGAGGCAGGAACTCAGCTAAAACAAGAAAAACATTATTGCTTCGGTATTTGCTGGAATTTTGTCTCACCTCAATTTCATAAGTCTCCTTTGTAATGGTAGTTGGACATCTGAATACCCGCGTAGCTTCCTTATGCTGAGAAACTTTTGTGCTATGCTGTTGATCTTCATGTATGCGTTAGCGAAACCTCATTTCCAATGTTGTTTGCAAGTTTTTTGAAAAGCCACATATTGCTGTAGATGATTGCTGCTGCTAAGGGTCAGATTTATGCCGGGCCACTCTTTCTTCATATGGTCCGCTCACTGCTTAAGGAGGGCTCAGTTTCCTTATTTTTGGGATCATAAACTGAAGGAACAGGGATGAGAGATGTGGTGGCTGTGTTACAATGATAATAGGTTTCCCGAGGGAATGAAATGGTGATATATATGTAGCCAAGACTGTAAGGAAACTTGAAAAATGGAAAACATTCTTTCCGGATATTAGTCCAATTTACTTACACTCATCTTAAAAGGACTGATTCCAGCTCTCTTAGTAAGGGTGGCTGTATTCTACTAGGACTAAGTTTCATCAGCAGATGTATAAATTACAGTGAATCCAAGAGGAACTACTGCTCAAAGCAGAAAAGTGTATGCTGTAAATCAAGAGGAGAACAACCCTTTTTAGATGACTGCATGCATTTCAGTTCTCTCCTTTTTTTCAAGATTTTATAATTCATATTTGCTGAGTAAAAAAAAAAAAAATAAAAAAATTATGCTTTCTTTACTGCTGTTCTTGTTTTTTAGTTCTCATCTTCTTCTTTCATCCTCCGTTTCTCAATGTCTTTTTTTGGTTCTCTTGGTCTGTCTGTTCTTCCTAAATAGTTCCTCTGGCGTCTACTTCCCTCCAGTGTAATTACCAGCAGTTAAAGCATTAATATTGATATGTTAAATAGTTAAGTTTTAAAGGTTAACAGTACTTTAATGAGATTACTGATACTGCAAACGCATTCTTTATCAAGTCTTTGTTTTAACTATTGTTAACTTAGGAAGATAACATGGTATTTCAGCAGGTTTGGTTTCCTTTTGAAAACCAGTTAGAAATTGTAATAACAGGAAGCTGACTGCTGTTATAAGGAAAAAACTTTGCAGAATCTGGGTATATTTGTATAGGTGAAAAATAAGCGAAGTAGGAAGATGAATCATTGGTGAGGAAGTAACGTTTTTACACTGTTTGTAACTTGACTTCTGAAATTAAAAGCACAAAATTGTAAGAAAACCTAATTAATCGTAATTTTATCATTACATTTGTTGACTATAAGTGCTTAAAATCACAAGTAGAAACTGTTACTTAAAAGTTAAATAAAACTACATATTTCCTTTCTTGAAATAGCTTTTATTGTTGAATATTTTTCACCACTTCTGGGATTAAACATTTTTATTAAATGCAAGCTATTTCAAGGACATTTTTATTTGTAACATAGTGATTTGTCCATAATTTTTGTTACAAAAGGAATATGTGTCAGTAGCAGGGCTTCTTTTTCTTTCGCACACATGCATGTTTCTTCCTCTGACACCCCTGAGGATTCTTCATTGCCATGACTCAATAATACAAGAGTAATATCAGTGGGTGTATCTCTCAATGTTATCCACAAGACGTGAAGCTAAGTATAGATTTTAAAATCCCACACTTGTAAAACTCTTTTCCTTTTATGGAAAGTGTCTTTTTTTTTTTTAACTTAAAATCTACTTCAGAGGAGCTCCAAGCAACCAAAAGAATTAGGTGCCCTGTATTTTACTACTAGAGACAAGAGGCTTATGTCAAAGAAAAAGTCTGCTATGTTAAACAGCATAAAGTTTGGATTCAGGGACTCTTACTTCTTCCCATTACCCACTTCATATTAACATATTCCCATCCCCCACTTCGGTTTTATTAGCTCATGTCCGGCTAGTCACCCCATTATAGCTGCACTAGCTTTGCAGCAGCTCTGATCTCACTTCCCAGCTGGCAGGGAGGACTGCCTCCTCCCAAAGAGCAATACCAACTCACTTGTAGGGAGTGGCAAGGCCAATCTATACTTCATCCTCCCCCTGGACACTACACATCGTATTCATGGTACTCCCAGGCCCTTCCTTTTCCCTGAACTTCTCAGCTAGGATAAGTAGAGCGAGGATAACTATGGCATCTGGCTATGCAAAAGGATGAATACAAGAAAAAGTCATAATAAAAGCAGCAGAGCGTGGACTTTCTTCTTAGTAAAATAAATTTAGTAATGTAGCACCTGTGAGTAATAACAACAGTCCATTCATAAGTCCTGTGCTTATCTTAAATACATGAGGAAACACCGTATCTACCATTCCTGATTATAGTATCTTGTCCTTCAGAGGGAGAAACAGAAAAAGAAACTCCAAACTCCACAATTACCATGCATGTGTATCTCACAAACCTTTATAGGAAGATAAATCAGTATCTCATATAAATAGGTTATTTATGATTGTTACACTTGCCTAATTCATACCAGAGTTTCAGTCTCTGTTGTCAAATACTAAAGTACAAAATATTCTTTCTTAGCCATTTTGATAAAACATATTGTTCTCTCAAGCTGAGTCACCGTCAAAATAAGTGCTGAAAACTGAAAAATCTACTGGATTTCCAGTTGATTATATACTCCCTATTTCTGGTTGTTAGCAACCTTTATGGATATTTCACCTGCAGTGGAATTCTTTATAGTCAGTCTAATGAAAAGCAATGTATTCAATTAATATGTAAAAAACCCTCCCTGATACTTCACCAGTTCCAACATTTAAAATGTATTTTATATGTTAAAAAACTCTTTCTTTGGCTTGGATAACCAAATAATAAAAGGATGTGGAAGCATGAAGAATGATGTGGACTTGTTTTCATTATTTATTTCCAAAAACTAGAACAATGCCATAATAGTACCTAGGACATTTTGATAGGCATTGGTTAGACACTAGCTGAAGAAACCACCTCTTTCTCAAGTAACTTATATATCTTCCTAAAGCTGAAAACAATAAGTGTGAAGTTAGTTTAAATGATTTTGAATACATGTGCATATTTAAGTCTGCTAGCCAAAGTACTTAAAATTTTTTTCTGGCCCTCAGAAGTTTTAAGCTCTAACTTCTTATGATAGAGCAGTCAAAATGCTGGACAAACATGATCTGTTCCAAAAGGTAAAAATGCAATCTAAATATTAATTCATTTCACAAAAGAGGTTTTAACTGTTAACTGCAATTTAGACCATAGCTGTAAGCAACAGCATAGAAACTTATTTTACAACAGAATCTCATGTAAATGGCAGTTATTCATTAACTTACTGACTTTCTTTAAATGCATGTCTTTTTTGTTCATTAAAGGCAATGCTAACTGGTTAGAATGAGTTTAGTGACGGAAGACAAAGGACCATTAATGGACATTTTAATCTTCCAGTCTGATTTATCTGGATATTATGTTTGTGTCTGTGACAGAATTAAAATTTTGCTTTTCCTAATGTCATGTTTTCCTTCTAGGTTTGTGGAGACCAAAATCAAGGAGCAGTTTTCCTACGTGAATTTACATTGATTCGGAGAGAAAGTCTTCATGATGATTTCCTATCTGATTTGCTGAACAACCACAAAACAGAAGATCCGGTAGGAATCTTCTATTATTCTGAAATATTTGATCAGAAATGCTTGTAGAAATACAGATTTTTGTGATAGGTCTTTCATTCTGCTTAATTAATTTATGGAAAATTACAAAATTAGATATACTACATAAAAATGTCACCCTAAAAATATTGGAAATTCCATGTAAAGAAAGACTTGTTCATAGGACGGGTGTCAAATGCATATGAGATTTCATTATTTTAAGGACAGACTTTTTCAAAAGAAGCACAGATTGGTCTTTTGCTTTCTAATGGAAATTCTTCTCATTCAGAATTTTGGCAGTCTAATTTGCTATCATTGTTTGATTCGCACATGCAAGGAGAGTTTATTTTTTATTAAGTATGAATGAGTAAAGTTAAATTCACAGCTTATGTAAAAAATAAATAAAGTTTTGAAAAGAATAATTTTATAAAATGCACCAAGGAATGTAACAAACAGGAAAAACAGCTTTGTGCAAAATATATTTTCACTGTCTTCCATATATGCAAGATATTTGTTTTAGGCCTGAAGGATTTCATGTCTGTCTAGCAGCTAATTTTCTGATATTTTTGAAGCAAAGAATGTGGAAGTAAAGATCTTGGGAGTCATGCTTAATCATGCTTTGATATGAAATAAAGCAAACCAACTGATTTTAAACTGCATTAAATTTATAGGCAATGCCTGAAGTTACCTTTCTCGGTGCATGAGTGAATGTTAGCCAACTATCATTGGTGGGAGCATGTAAAGCTAGGGCTTTGGAAGGATGGGGTGGATGTCTTTGGTTAAGTCATGCTGCTCTGGTCAAAGAATCCAGTTAACAAAAGGAGTGAAGGTATTAAATAATCCACTGTGTGCTAAACTGTGTGCTCTCAGACAAGTTATCCTTAGTGCTTTACAACTGCTAAAAGAGATTTCCGATCAGCCAAAATCAACACTGTGAGCAATTTTAGGACAATTCAGAATTGTATCAAGCAATGGCTTTACAGCCAGGACAATACAGATTCACTGAACACAAAGCGCCGGTCTTCCGCTACCCCCATCCACTCATCAAGGAGGTATGACTGAAATTGTTATGCATTAAAACCATTTATTCTCTGTGGTCCAGAGAAGCAAGCAGCATTTTATTACCGTTTTGTTGGTAACAGTGAACTGACTTGTTGTTTTCTGAGCTGTGCTGCTCTTATGCCTGTTTATAAGTGTATTGTGGTTGTGTTCATACAAGCAGAAAGTAGTCTGCAAATTATTTGTAGATTTGACTTCATGGTAGCATTGGTTTTTTACTATTATTTCACAAGGGTGCTGTGTCAGTCCTATGATCTTTCTGTGCAGCTGTGTATGTATGAAAACACAGCTACACTGAAAGAATATCGCATAGAAAATATGACTTTGCAATCTTCATTTAGGTATGACTTAGGAACTTTTATTCCAACCTAATCTCTTTGTGACACCATCTTCAACTACAGAAGCACGTACAGTTTTCTGTGCATGACTGATTCAGTAGGGAACAGGTAGCATGGAAGAGCTTGAAGTAACTTTTCTGTATTTTGCCTGAAACATTTTAAATGTGTGTGTGGTCTCATGATTTGTTTACTGTGTGCTATGCAAACTTTATTTCAAAGACAAGAATTAATTTCAGCAAGGGTTTTTCTCTAGCACTTATTCTAAATTTCTGTTTCTTAAATAATAGTGAATTTGTTTTCCTAATTTTCTGTGGCATATACAGGATATTGTTCCTATTTTATGGATGTAGACTCCAAGCTGACAGACATTAATGTCAAAAGCATTTACTTTTCTTGAGTGCTCTTGTGTGATGATCCATTTTTTTCAATTCACCTCACATGACACAGCAATAAGTTGAGAGGGGAACTATTGACCTCAGATGCAATCATGAGTGCTTGGCATCTTTGTCTATCAAGATGAAGATAACAGGTAAGGCATCTAAAAGAACAAAGAGTACATGATTACTAATCTATCAGAAAAAATGCTACAAGTGGCTTGGCTGGAGTGATACAAAAACTGTTGCAGAGGCAGAGATATGGTTTTCCAGAACAGAAAACATAAGCTGTATTTCAGGACCAGTCTTTCTCAATTCATAAGACCAATCCTTTTTTTCCTATAATTTCCATTGTGATCATGGTGTATCTAATGAGAAAACTACTGCAAAGATGTTTTTCCAACAAGTGAGACACAGAGAAAACAGCCTCATTTACTATACTTTCCCAATAAATCTTCGACTTTGGTTCTTTTTAGGAGTCCTGTGACTTACATAGGGTAGGTTTCTCTGTTTGCAACTTTTCAAAATCAGTGAGCGCACAGAGCCTCAATGAAAGCTGTGCAGCTAGTGTCTTAATTATCATTTATAAATATCTTTAAACTTTGTATTTTCCCCTAATAATGACATGAGCTGATTTGATGGTCTCTGGGAAAGTTCAGGCTGGTGATTCAGACTTAGAAGTTACTGTCTGAAGAATATGTCTTCACTTTTCAAAAAAAGAACTTGTGTGATATTTCTGTGGGCAGCTGAGAGCATCTGAAAATGTTGATTCAATTCTGTTGCGAAAAGTAATATCCCCACAATTCCATAGCCATTTGGGAGAAGGGATGCATTTACAGAGATCCCATATAAGTCTGTTATGGTATAAATGAGGGAATGGCCACCATTAGTGAGCAGACGTGTATAGCTTTCTGGGCCTATGCCTTAAAGCTGTTAGCAATGGTGCTATAATAACACCTTACAATTCCCAGCAAAAGTCAGAGATATCAAAAGAGCTTTTGTTTTTTATAACTAGCTACTACAACAAATATGCTTAAAGGGGAAATACTCACACTACCTGCTTGTAAGGCAGTTTTAGCAATTGTTTGCAAGTTTGTGTGTTAAAAAGTATGTTAGCCCAAATAGCTTGCGATAGTCAATGTCCAATGAAGAATACAAAACAGAATGTCAGCTTTTTTGCTGTACCATAGTGGATGCCTTTTTTCTACAATCTGTAGGCTTTATCTTGGTCATTGAAATGGCTCACAGGGATGTTTTCTTGATCTTTCAATTATATTTCCATCCTTGCAAATAATGTCATTTAGCATTTTAATACTGTAGCCATTAGGTCTTAGAGTTTCCATTTCACTATAAGTACTAAAACCCAAATCTATTGGTGTAGCTCTACCATCATTAACTTCAGGGTGGGGGAATTACTAGAAGCCAGAGGAAGATTTATATTTTTATCATTTTCTGTCTTGTGCAAAGCCAATAGCTGAGATTACAGTAACAAAATTATTCGAAGTAAGCCACTAAGGTATGAAACTCTCAGTTCCTAAATTATGTTGGTTTTCTTTCTTTTTCTCGAAAAAATATTGAAAATAATTTAAGAACTAGGGCAAAGTAATTAAAATATAATGGAGCATATGGATTTAGAATGTTTAGTGGAAACAAAACTTTGGGTTAAGGAAACTCCTAGTTTAAAGAACAACCCTCCTGAAATTTTCTGAAAATTCTTAGTTATGTGTTCCTGAAAGTCAGGGATAATACTATTTGAGATTCATGAATTCTTAGGCAACTCTATAAGAAATAACTGTTGTACTGGAAATTATTTAAAAACTTGGATAAAAATCCAGAGTTTTCTGTGCCGAGGTCTGATTCTGAGATACAGGTATTGACTAGAATTTCTCTACACCAATATGAGGTAAGAATGAAAGCAAGCCCTGCATACAGTGAAGAAAATCTAAGATGGGTGTCTAAACTTTGGGTTTTTTTCCTGTGTAAAGGTTGGTTCTGGTATTTACAGTGTGTTGCTTATGCATTTCAGGTGGGGGGATAAGTTTTAGAATTTAAATATCATGAACATTTTATTTATGCTATTTAGGTTTATTATAAGGTGTTTTTTCTTCTTTGTACTCTGATTTATTTGAAATGTAACAGTAGAGGATGCTCAGCCCATTGACTACGGAATTCCGAAGCTTCTCAGCTAAAGATCACATATTTCTAAACTGTTATAAAACAGTGCTGCAGATTCCAGCTTTGAGCTCCTTAGGCATGAAAAATCACCAGGCTTCAGGAATTACAGGGCCTGCCCCATGCAACTGCTGATATGACAGATAAAGAAAAATGCTTTGCTCATAGGGGGGACTCTTCTCTGACTAGCCTTACCTTGTATTTGCTCTTTGTGGGGAACGGATCTCCCTTGTGCAAGTTAAGACAGTCCTATGTATATTGCTGCCAACCCAATTATTTGAAAATCACAAGTCTGTCCTGGCAAAACCATGAGATTGACCTTAATATTTTGGGGTGTAAAGCAGAGCTGCCTGAAATCCTACTTGCACGTAGAGACCAGGAATTGCCTAAGAGTTCTCTGGAAAGTAATGCCCTCAGAGAGATCCAGATCAAACTGGGGCTTTGTCTGGAGTGGCAAGGAAGGCAGTGGGGAACAATTAGGGCACAGACTTCTCACAGGCCACCTCTAGCAGAGCGTAGTATGTGAAGCTCACTTTCATGCCATAACCACTTGGTTTCTTTAGAACAACAGGGTGCCCCTAGGCCACAAGTTAAACATCATTGCTGTGGGAGAATGTCATGTCGTTAGAGATGAGAGCAGCCTTTTCAGTTTTTTCAGTGAAATGGAAACTTAACTGCAGATAGTGGGATTCTCTTCTTCCATGCAACCTGGCTCAGCTGTTTCATCAGTTCAGAAAAATCACTTGTCCACTGCCTGATAAATTGTGTTCTGATTTTAACGAATAACAGCATCCTTCGTATTACTCTTCTTACAATTGATACTTGTCAAGTTCTTTAATATATCCTAGTAATCTTTAAAAAAACTATTCTGTTAAACTCTGCCTCATAATTCAGCCCACATTCATGACTGTTCCTTATCCACTTCATGTTTGGAGCATGGACTGTTTTCAGTGAAAATCATTTCCTGCCACAAATGTTTTTAAATATTTTTCAGTCTATACTTTAAAAAGTAGTTACTTGTTTCCTCCAGACTAAATTGCTCTAAGGTGTTCAAGGTTTTTGTCGTAAAGGTTCACCTGCTTTAAAAAGGGAAACTTTCAAATATGTTTAGAGATCTGTGAACCACCAAAAACAAAAAATAGGATGGACTATTGGCATTTTGCACTTGCCTTAATTCTAAACGTCTACAAGTCCTCAGATACCAAAAGGTTCTAATGCTTTCTTGTCTGTTTTTCTGATTGCCTCGTAATGATATTATTTACATCCCTTTAAAAATAGAAGCATGACCATTGAATGTTTTGGATCTCTAACTGTTCCTATATTTTTCTTTTTCTGTTAGAAAGCCAATCAAGACACCACTGCTGAGGACAAAAAAAAAAAAAAAAAAAAAAAATTACATTCCAAAGCTTTGAATCCAGGTCCCACAGCTGCCAAAACTGTCCTGTGACTGTATCTAGTACTGGAGTTGACACAGGAGGAAAGGAGGCTGTTTTTAGAAAGACAGAGCTATTAGTCTTGCCCACATTAGGAAAATGAAAAATTGAAACACAACTAAGCCATTGTTTGTGTAATGATATAGAACACTGTTTGGTCTACCACAGTACTTAAACAGAGTTAAATTTATTCGTATCTGTGCCAGATACCCCTTCCCTACAACTGAAGATTTCCCTAGTTTCCATCAGATTATGTAGTTTTTCTGTTTGCTTCACTGAAGTACTGGTAAATTTTTTTTCATTACACTGTTTCCACCCTACACAGGCATAATTCAAATAACTAGTAGCTTGTTTCGCACTGATACAATATGAGGAGGCTCTTTAAGTGTGCAAGTTTTACTTCTGTGCATTTTAATAAAGGTCTTTTGAAACTGTAAATTGCAACTGTGGTGCAAATAGTTAATGAAGGAAATTAGTTGAGTTACTACACTCAACATATGTATAATTCTAGTTTTTCCAAGTAAACATTCAACATCACTATTTTATAAGGTCTCACTTTATTAAAATGAGCAATTCCTCTTTTTTATATCATTGGCAAAAGTTATATAATAATTTTTGTGGAATTTATTAATTAAGGTACAATGGGTGAGGGGTAAACATCAAGTTGACAAAATAATAATATTTAATTTCTCTAGCAAGGAAGACAGGATACTGACCTAAGGTATTGCAAACTTTCTCCTCTACCTGAGGTCATGAATTTCACCTTGAATTGTTCTATAGAAGGCAAGGCGTGAGGGAAAAGATCTATGATCTTTTAAAAACTAGTGATGATGAAAAGAGTAGCTCATTTAAACATTTTGGAGGAAAGTGCTCCTTTTTGTTGGACTTAGATTAAAACCTTGACTAAGAATACCTTTTTCTACTGCTAGGCAAATGTTTGCTGATTTTCTGTTTTATAAATATTAACTGATCATTCTAGTAAAAAATGGGATTGCATAACTTTAGCTACTTGCATGTTTACCATTCCTCATAGCTTCATATTTCTGTGTTAGGCTGATATATCTTTAAAGTTCTGTCAGCTTTCTTTCTTTCTTTGTATGTGTATACATAATACATACATGCCTTATATGGCTAATTGCAGGTACACACACATACCTCTTTAAAATGAGCATATGCCTATCTAGATGCCATGTTTGCAACATGAGTCTCAGAAGTCTGAAGTATTGTAGACATTTTAGCAAATGCTCACTACTAAACTGTCTGAAACAGACTAGAGGAACAAGTCACAGCTTATTCTTTCAGTTTTGAGTTTCTGGGAGTTACAAAGAGATTTCTGAACTATGGCCTGTGATGCTTTAGGACCACAGGCTTTTAAAGAACACTTCTCTTGCTTCCCAGTTGTAAAGAGCTTCCTCAGCTGCGCTGAATATAGACATAGAGGCTATGGCATCAACACTGCCTCTTACAGCTAATAGAGACTCTGTCCACAGTCCTCCACCCTTGGTCAACGCCTCTCAGCATCACTGCAAATGAAAGGGGGATTATTTTCTTTCCGTTGCCTGTTCACATGGGCCCAGGCTGCCTCCTGAGAATGAGGGCTGGCGAATCAAGCCAAGGGAGCTTTGACTATCTAAGGGAGAGGTAGCACATTGGAGGGATTAGAGAATGTTAGAAATGCTTGAACTTTTTCCTTTTTGGGTCACACTAAGCCATGCCAGGGCATTATTCCTAGAAAAATTATACTACTGAAAAGTCACTGGCAGGGTTGAGAGTCTAAATTTAGCTTTCTGACCTAAAAGCAAGTCTGTATGCCTGCATATTTCCTAGCTGTCGTGTGTGCCATCATATCCTGGCCTGGTTTACCGAGTTGCCTCTGGTCTAGGACACTGATGAAGGGTTTTGGAAACTCCTGCTCCAGAACTGCATTAAGTAGGACACTGCCAGTTTCAGTATCAGCAAAAAGCACTGGTGGATGAGTATATAGTTTACACCAATGATCAGAAGGCTTGGATTCTAACATCTTCACTGTCAGTGCCAGAAAGTCTGTTTCCCTTTCCCTGGGTCTCTTTCTGGTTTTTTTTTTTTTTTTTTTTTTTCTATTTTTAAGGATGTTAATGTGATCCTCATCTCATGATTGCCATAAAGCTTACAGTGACGGTGTTCAAAAGCATAAATTTTTAGAAGTGACTTTGTACCAGCATATCTATAGACAAAACTCATATGTTTCCATGCTTAGATAAAAAAATCAACAAGTGGGTTTGTAGAACTGGCTAAAGCCCTTATGAGGTCAGAATCAAGTTGTTGCTTGCAGAAGAGTTTTGTAGCATTTACTCTGCTCCTAATAACTAAAGTTAAAGTGGTAATTACTGGAAAAGCTATGAATGGATGACCACAGAATCAGAATTGAGATTGCTCATCCTCAGTTGCAGTACCATTAAGCACAATGTGGTTTCAATAATCAGTTGCCACATACTGAATTGTTAAATCATGATGAATGTGTTTAATCTGTTGGCATTTTTAATTAACATTCCATAATTGTCTTATTAAATCCTTATTTGAAGATTGCATTCAAGTCAGCTTCAGTTTTATTCTTGTATGCTTTCCATGGCTTCTCTTACTTGTAGCTTTCAGATTAGTAGTGCAGGCCTGTATCCAAATATGTTGGCTGTACTCCATCATGCCTTACAACAAGATGTTTGTCAGTCTGATCATACCAGATTTTTTGCAGACTTTTGGGAAAGCAGGCAGCAAAAGATTATTGTTAGGGTCTAAACAGTGGGTTTACCATAAAAATTCTGCGACAATATATAGGACATATAATATCTAGGCTTGAAATGACAATCCACTGAAATACTTCTTCCCCTACACAGAGACTGTTGCTGGAGTGTGCTTTCAAAATAAATTTATTGAATTTTTGCATCATCTTGTACGACCTTTTATGCCTACAATGTCTTATCCAAAGAGTATTAGTTACCTATCATTCTACAGAGAGATCACTATTTGAATGGGAAGATAATTTCTGTTTCATGTAGGTTTTTTCTCCTATGTCATTCTTACTTCATCTTCTTCAGTAGCAACAATATTTGTTCTTCCCTCTTCCTCAGGTGGAAATAGTATGGGCACTAGAAGAATCTCCTTTTTTGAATATGAATGTAATATGATAGGTACTTATTATCATTCCTATTTATGATGAAGATAGAAATGAATATGCGTTAGGACCAGAAGATAGGGAGGTTTGAACAAGAAGGGGGGGTGGGATATCATCCCCTTAGGAACTCATTTCATACTTACCCTTAAGAAAGTTCTTTTTATGCAGAGATAAGTTTTCCCTATGCTGTAATGGATTGCAGAAATAAATCTGTTGATCCCTCCCTGTGTAGTGAATTCAGTTTTCAGATGCTTTATACCTTGCCCATTGTGCAGCTTCTGGACTAAAACCTAGACCAAGAATTTCATTGAGAATTTATGGGGAGCAAAAGATGGGTATAATGTGGTCTAAGTACTCAGAACCAGTTGCTTCACTTGCCACTGAAAATTCTAGACACAATTTTCTACATGATGAGACTTTTTACTTCTTTCCCATCCTGTGGAAAAAAATTCTGCTGCATTTCTGTGTTGGAAGAAAGGTGTGCATTCCTGCATGCATTGCTGACCAGCTGTGTTATCTTCATGAGAGAGAAACTTCTTTTGCCTAAATTTCTCTATGATTTAAACCAGAATTGTGATAAAATAGGTTGTAGAAAGATTTTTCATCTTTTTACATTAATTTTGATGAAGTATTCTGCTTTCCATATATGAATCTAAAGCAATCAAATAGTTTATTTTTTAAATATATTAAGAAATGTGCCTAAGGACCTGCAAGGTGTATTGGATACTCTGTGTCTATTTAGAAACTACAGTGGTTGGTGTGTAGTGAAGTTGGATCCACAGAGTGTGGAACACTCTGTGTATGAATTTTTCTCTCTGGTTTTAACCTACAGAGAAGAAAATATGGGAGTGATTTATTCCAGAAGTAGCTCTATGAGCTTTTTATCTCTCCGTTCCCCTCCACCTCCCCCCTGCCAAAAAAAAAAAAAAAATCAGCCTATTTTACCTCTGTCTTAAGCTGGTGTGTTTGTTGGAAGCCTGATATCCGAAATAGAACTTAGGTATAGTCATGTCAGTAATAGTGAGTGAATTTTTAATCATTAATTCGAAACCACTGGCTTTTCATGGGCTCAAAATCCAACAAGATGAATTAGTGGTCTGCTTTGATGAAATTGCTTGAAAAGGAACAGTGAAGGGAAAGAGAAAGAGAAATTGTAGAGACAAAATACTGTATACTGGGCAGGTATTTGTTCTGCTGCATTGTTTCTGAACTGATGGTCTGCATGCTTAGTGCATGGCTTTTTTTGAACTTCAGGAAACAGAGCTGCATTTTAATTTAAATTGCTACTTTAACAAAAATTATGAATTTACAGTATAGGAATATGTCTTCGCTGACTTACGCAGACATTTACTTCTTTTTTTCCAAAAAACTGTTTTAATTGTGTTAACAAATGTGCTTGTTTGGTGTTGTATTTAACCAGATCTACATTTCAACATACTGCTGGAAATTTCCACTCTTATCATATGCAGACATAGCTCGGTCATTTAGTTTCCTTCAGTGTCTCTGTGTGCTAAAATGTCCATGAGAATCTATGCAAAATAATGTTAGCAAAATTATTTTGTGCTACAGTCTTTGAATCAGCCTTGGCGTACAGAATGGAAGAAACATTACTATAGCAAGCTCCACTGACTTTGCACAATTTATAGCAGAGGGAAAATTGTGTGGTTAAATCCTTATAGACTATTTCATAAGTGTAAAATTAACTTTATGATAGTTAGTAGTTTCTCAATTTGCGTTCACTTGGTGGTGTAGGTATGAATAATGATATATTAGCAATTGACTTCATGTTCAGGTCTTTTTGGCAACATCTTCTGGATCTTCCTTTTCTGTGTTTTTCTCAGTCTTTGTGGTGATATAAGGGCATTAAGAAATTAGGTAGTCACAGGAAATAATAAAGAGCTAGGACATTGGGAAGGTGTAGGGAACAGGAAATAATAAGGCATAAATTGATCAAACTGATGAAATGATGAATGGAAAGGCATTAAGGATTGAGTGGAATGGGGCAGTGAGTCTGATACTGCAAAAAAACCCAGGTAAGCAGCTGATTTGGGGCAGACACTCACGTCAAGGCAAATTCTGCTGCATGAGGAAGGTGGACAAGTACTTCAGGAAAGATACAGAGGGGCAGGATCAGTCTAATTCTAGATGCTATTAACCAGCCCAAAGCAATCCTAATTACTGTTTGTTCTCAACAAGAATCATAGTCCCGTGTACTCGTATGGGCTGGCAGGGACCTGTGGAGGTTTCCAGTCCCAGTCTCTGCCCAGAGCAGGCTTAGCTGGAGTGTCAAACCAGCTCAGGGCTTCACCCAGTCGGAGTGCGAAACTCTGCAGGCAGGAGACATCCCAACTTCCCCAGGCCCCGGCTCCACCACTGAACTGTCCTCCTGGGGAAAAGGCTTCACCTTATCTCCAGCCTGAGCCTCTCCCGTTTCAGCTTGTGCCTCTGCCTCTTGCCCTCCCTCCACACGCTTGTGAAGAGCCTGGCTGCGTCTCTCTCCTCCATCATCTCCCATCAGTGCTGGGGATGCTGTTGGGTGCCCCCAAAACTGTCCCTCCTTCCAGCTGAACCAGCCCTGGTCCCACAGCCTCTGGCAGGGCAAGTGCTCCAGCCCAACTGCCTTAGTGGCTTCCTCTCACCTCCAGCCAGTTTGCTGGTGTCTTCCCTGCATGCAGGGTGAGATTCCTGATGTGGTCTGATGATCATGGTGTAGAGGGAACAATCCCTTCCCTGGCTCTTGTGTCTGTCTTGTGCTCACCTCCCCCAGCAATGCTGCCCCTTGCTGCTACCCAGGGGTATGGGTGGCCCCTGCTCAGCTCCCTGCCTGCCAGGGCTGTGCCCCAGAGCCGCTCCCTGGCCTTGCCGGCCCCAGCCTGCACCCCGCAAGGTTCTGCCTTCCCGGGGAAGATGATCCTGTTGGCAATTTTCTGTCAAGGTTCCTCTGGACGGCATCCATCCCCTCAAGAATGTACATTGTTCAAACAAAATAATTTTGGAATGTAAATAACAGTGTCCAAGATAGCCACGCGAACATAACTTTGTTGTCTACAAAGGTCTAATAGGAACAGGTGTGAAAGTATAGGCAGGAATAACAGATAATTAATTGTCTAGTTATAAATTGCTTAAAATCACAAGATTGCATCACTAATTCAGTCAGTCTCACAGGCTGCCATTCTGTATTCATCAGCAGCTACAAACAAGACTGCAGTATGTTAGTATTTTAGGAGACTTGCAATATAAACACAAGGAATCACTGGTGGTTGCTCCATACTAACTTACTGCTAGAATTGCTAACACCTATTGCATGAAGAAAATACAAATACATATAAAGTAATGACTCCAGAATCAGGGAGCAAATCACTTAGATAAAGACATATTTTAATCACAAAAAGGCATAAGCCCAGGGAACATTACAGTATCATTAACACGAAATATGTATCTTGTTGTAACATTAGTGGATCATTAAAAGAACATTGAATTAGCAAATGTGACCCTCTCCTGCATTGCTGTTTTCTGTACAGAGACTGGACTTTCATTTTCATTTCTGTTTCTTTGTTTAGGCCCCAATGCTGCTGTTATTTGTGGAGGGGTTTTTTCCTTTTTTTATTTGGTTTTGCTTTAAAATTTGTTGTGAAAAAGGCTAAGATTTCTGGTTTCACTTCTTGTATTAAAGTCTTTGATGGTAATTTTTCTACTGCAGAATGTAACCTGTAGGCTAAATCAGACCATACTAAATTCCAACAAATTACCTTGTAGAATTAATACAAAATTCACATTGGGCTGCAGAGGCTCACAGAATTACAGGGACATGCTGCAGCCTTCTATTGCTTTTACCTTTGAGGCTAAGGGACGTTGTTCTTTAGTGACAATAACTACACGCCACTACGGAAGATATGCCATTGCTCTTAATTACAAGATACACTGCTGACATTTAAAGCCACATTCCCAATACCAAATTTAAATGTAATTTGATAGTTACAGTTCATATCTTTCTGTCTTCTGTTCCACACGGATAATCTCCTATATAGCTGTGTGGTCATAGCCTTCTGTTTAAACAGATAGGGTTTGGTTTTTTCAATAGAAAAAGACGAAAGTTAGAAGAGGAATATTTCTATCTGCTTAGCTATGCATGCTTCTTTGACATATGTAATATAAATACATGTTCTTAAATTTTCTTAGCTCTTTCACTGATTTTATTCTTCATACAGTTAATGTTGGCTATATTAAATTTGCAAAGAACAGAGTAATTTTAAATTTCCTAAATGGTTAAACTAATAATTTAAAAGCATAGGTATAAATAATGGTACTTATATTTGTTGATTTTAAGTATCTCTATATAGACATAAATTTATACAGCAGTAAATATGTGTCTATACTGCTAAACAGAAAGGTAATATAAATATTATAATTATCTATCCCTAATCTGTGTTTTCAGATCAATTTTAAGTGTACTTATCTTTCAGCTACAGAAGCAATAATAGTATGGCGTTAGAAAGTACTAGTGGCTTAGTAAAGCAAATTCCAAATAAATAAAAATATCCTAAAGCACACGTCTATTACATTAAGAAATGAATAGATGTCCTGTAACTTACCATTATGGATTCTACAGTACCCTGATTATTAACAAAAAAATAAAAAAAAGAGATTTTTTAAAAACATGGATTAAGGTTTGCAGTGGAAAATGACCTCGTATGTCAGATTAGCCATCTGCAATATTTTTTGCCCTCATTGACCAACAGAAAATCAGAAGATTACCATTAACATTCATATTTATGGGCAATCTTTTGCTTTCTTTTTGTTGTAATTTTTATGGATGTAGTTAAGCAGCTTGTGGATCTTTGATATTATTTTAGCTGAAAGACATTGCTTATGATAACAAGAAGTGCTTCTGATGTCGTCCTCATTGAGGCCTACAGTGAAATACATTGCCCATGGGCTGGTAAAGGTTACAAAGCACCATCAGATTGACATCATTCCACTTAAGAGATATATTTGAGGAAGAGGAATTTGACCTTGTCTTTTACCTGAATTCTGCAGAAGATCAAAGCTATCCTATTCTGTGAAATTCTGTATAAATATATGATTATGAACATATTGCTCTTAATCGTTAGATGAATAATAATACTGGAGTATAATATAGATAGAAATTATCTCCTTTTGATTTTTTGATATTACTTAGAAACAAGTTGAAATAAAGAAACAGTAAAGAAAAGCAAGCATTTTATTATTATTTACCTCTCTATCAATCATTTCTTCTTCCTTATTTTACTCCAATTCTTAAGTCCTTCTTAAAATAGCAAATCATTTTATCCTTTTTTACCTCTGGATGTGCCTGGACTCTCTTTGTCTGCTAGTTCCTCTCTTCCCCTTCTTAAGAGATCATCTAGTTCTGTGGGATATAAATAAAGTGGGATCTGTGTTAACCAAGTCTTGCCAGTTTCCACATCTGTTTTTTTCAATCATTTCTGTGTTAAATTTTATTTCCTAAATGCCAATCCTATAGTTCATCTCTGAAAACTCTGTA
Source organism: Pluvialis apricaria (assembly GCA_017639485.1). Taxonomy (NCBI): domain Eukaryota; kingdom Metazoa; phylum Chordata; class Aves; order Charadriiformes; family Charadriidae; genus Pluvialis; species Pluvialis apricaria. The sequence continues at coordinate 37,469,477 of CM030044.1, forward strand.
TAGGACCCAAGTAAAGTTGAAGATATTTGAGTATAATCTTCTGTGAAGATTTTCAATGCCAAAAGTACCTTTCACTTCGTTTTGAGCAAACTATCTTCAAATGTAGTGCATGAAGATAACAAGGGGGAGGGACAAAAAGAAACATATGAATGGAATATACACCCTGTGGCAGGAAACTTCGTCCTGTGATTCATTTTATAAACCTCTTAGGAGTCATCAAAATTCTATTTAAGTTATTTGCTTTGCTGCTTTTAGTGCAAGGTTATTCCAAAGCCTCATCTCTTTGATAGTTAGAAATATTATTTCCAACTTTGCTTACAAAAGAAATCTGATAAGACTACCCTGCCAGATTTTTTTTTAGTATTTTTTGAACTTACTGATGTTGTGGGATGGATGGATAGGTTTCTGCCTTCTGACTTAAGTGCCTTAAACTACTTACTTCTTCCTTACCTTGTTGCTTTCCTTTCCATGTCATGAGTTCTGTTTCCAGTTTCAACTTTGTCCTCATATTCTATATCACCTTTCTTTATGGGAGAAAAAAATCTTTACATGATTTTGCAGCTGTATATAAACATTCTTTCACCTCAGTTCCCTCCTCACTGCAGAACTATCCTTTTTCCTTTTTTTTTTGAAGCTGTCTATTGCATTGTATTTATTCACATTATCATATTTGTTAGTTATAGGCTGAAGAACCTCTTCAAATTTTCTTCATAAAGCCTAATGGGAAGGGCACAATTGTCTATTTTTTCATGAGACTATTTTCTATGGCAAGTTCTATAATTTCTCTATCTAAATTACCAGATTTAAAATAGCACTTCCTCTTACAGGTTTAGTGACTCATTTGTGAAGAACTCTGAGCTGCTGCATCCAGAAGTCTCAGTATCCTGCTGTTAGTAACTATCCACGCTTGGAAAGATAGGCTCCTGTAGTGACACAATTCCTATTAATATCAGTTCCTCCAGTAACATTGCAGACGTCCATATCCAAAACCAATCCTTGGTTGTCCCCACCTGAGAACATTTTGATCTAAGCGAGTGTCTTTTTTAAGACACTGTGTCCCTTCTTATTCTTTTACAGGCTATCAAGACCAAGTGATGTTATAGGTGGACAATTTTAACCAATTTGAACAAATTTTATCAAAAGGAAGTGTTCCAGGGTAAGATTTGTAGACGACAATGACCTGAAAGCGGGAGAATGCATTTGGATATCATTGATATATTGCATATACACCTTTGCTTTTCTTCTTGTCTTTGCAGCGTGTATGATACTTTTCAGCAGCTATATGCTAGTCATAATTGCAGGTCCCCAGGGTGGGAACCTTCAATTTTAGGGATTCCTCCACCCTTAAAAGTCTGGTTTTTCGTGCATCAGAAATTGTATCCTGTCTATTGTGCTGCCTGGGGTCCTTGCTTAAGTGCATGTTTCCTCCTTCCACATCCAGGCTACAGTCTTATGTGATTGTATGACTTCTACTCCCACCCGTACTGGTACACTGGTTTGCCTTGTGATGAGGACCAAAATATCATGACCAACACTATATATCAGTCCAGGACACAGATTCTATCTTTACAGTGGAAATGCTTGGCTTAATGGAAGGGGCAGAAATCAGAAAACAGGGGCAAGATCCTAAAGACGTATTTCAACCTCTAAAGTCATATTGCAAACACAAGATTATGTTAATCCAGTTCTGAGTAACTATGGGGTTTTTTTCACGTGTCATCTTTAGGATAAGCAATGCAATAAAATCAATCTGCTTCATGTTGTTCACAATGTTTATTAGAATAATTTATCAGGTGATTTGATAAAGAAGAGAATGAACTGCACAACACTCATGACTGAAATATCAATTCAAGTGCATAATTTCTTAAACAATAACACCTAACAATAGCCATCTGCAATGTTCAATAGGGTTTTTCAGAAAATACAAAACATGTCACAAGATTAAAAAGTACAGTTTCTGTTGTCTAAAAGACATTGTCTTTACAACTTTATCAATAGTATATGCATTTTTCCTAATGAGTAGTGTTATACGTAAAATGATGGAAGATGTTTAACATTAAAGATTCAATGGAGAAACAAGTTTGGGAGTTGCAGAACTGTGCTTGAAAAAAGTTTTAGAGTAATCTTTAAAAGAAAAGAAAATTATAACTTCAAGAAAATTTTAAATTATAAACTTTTTGAAAGTTTCAAAACTATAAAATGACAAATCCATTTAACATCAGGTATCTTTAGGAGATTCTGTGATTCTGTGACTATATGACACTGGTTTTGTTTTCAACTGTAATTTTATTATCTTCGTTGAGGTTTTTTCTTTGGTTTATATAAAAAAATCCATGCTGTGAATACAGTCTGTGCAAAGAAGTCTGATTCTCAGATACTGGGTTTACTGTCTGATGCTGTCTGATGTTTTCTGTTGCCTATTCAGGAAGGACTAGAAGTGAAAATCTCACTGCAGGAATCTTTTCCTTTCCTCCACTCTTGAGAAATGCAATGTCATAACTGACTGTGTGAAGTGATATATGGTGTGAATTGCCCTCTGAGCTGCAAAGGATCTGAGTGCTTTAGAGACATATAACTGGGTAATAATGGAGATTAATGAAGATAGATGCAGTAAAAAAGACTGCTGTTAATAGAAATATTTTAAAAATGTGCCATCAAACTGAGAAATGAATAGTCTTAACGTTAGAAGGAAAAAAAAAGGAAAAAAATCAAGAAATGCTGAGAAGCAGCTGCCTTAAGGAATGATTTTTTAAAGTGCTAGTGATCAAGAAACTATGGATATTGGACAGGGAGATGCTACATTAGATTATCTTATCACTCCCACTTCCACAGCAGGAAATTAAATTCTTTAGTGCTTTATTCAGCATACTGTCAAATGTTTTACCCAACCTAGTTTTAAATGGCTTAAGCAATGGATATGGGAAATTCCTTGATTTTTTTTGGCTGATTTTCGTGGAACTTCAGCACAAATGATAAAATTCCAAAAGGTGGTCAATGCCTTGAAGGAATACCTGGATAAGGAGCAATGAATACTGTGTAAACGTGTCTAATGATGAGGCTGGTGATAAAGGAATGTGAACATGCTAATGCATGAAATCAGACCCCTCAGTAATTAATTTAAAAGCCAGCAGAGAATGCTATTATATTTGCAACCTACAGTTCAGAAAGCAGCTCAGATAATGGAGTCTTGATTGAACAGGAATCCTCAGTCTTGGGGAATACATGCATGCTTGTGCAATTGTGTCCTCAGCCTGTAGAAATAAGAATTGCTCCCTGAATCACTAGCTTTTGTGAAGAAACTGCAGAATGAGTACTTCATAGTTCCACCTTCTTTTATGGACTACAATAATTGCAGAATACGTGAAGAAAAAGGTGGCATGTATTCTACGTATCCAATTGTATTGGGTTTGCGTGGCAAAGTTTTGGTAGTGGGAGAGCTACAGGGGTGCCTTCTGTGAGAAGATGCTAGAATCATAGAATCATAGAATGGTTTAGGTTGGAAAGGACCTAGAAGCTTCCCCTATGTCTGACAGAGCCCATGCCAGCCAGCTTCAAGGTGTACCCACCACTGACCAAAGCTGGTAGCGCCTCTGGGATAATGTGTTTAAGAAGGGGAAATAAAACCCTGTGCAAAAGCAATTCCAGCTGGAGAGAGGAGTGAGAATATGTGAAAGAAACAGGCCTGCAGACACCGAGGTCGATGAAGAAGGAGGGGGAGGAGATGCTCTAAGCGCTGGAGCAGACATTCCCCTGCAGCCTGTGGTGAAGGCCATGGTGAGGCAGGCTGTCCCCCTGCAGTCCATGGAAGTTAACAGTGGAGCAGATACCCACCTGCAGCCCGTGGAGTACCCCACACTGGAGCAGGTGAATGCCCAAAGGAGGCTGTGATCCCATGGAGATCCTGCGCTGGAGCTCCCCATGGAAAGAGGAGCTGGAACTGGAGCAGGTTTTCTGGCAGGACCTGTGATCCTGTGGGGGACTCATGCTGGAGCAGTCTGTTCCTGAAGGACTGCACCCTGTGGAAAGAACCTATGCTGGAGCTGTTTGTGAGGAACTGCAGCCCATAAGAGGGATTCATGCTGGAGAAGTTCATGGAGGACTGTGTCCCATGGCGGGGACACCATGCCACAGCAGGGGAAGAGTGTGAGGAGTTCTCCCCCTGAGGAGGAAGGAGCAGTAGAGGCAACATGTGATGAACTGACCACAACCCCCATTGCCTGTCCCCCTGCACTGCTGGGAGGGAGAGGTAGAGAGTTCGGGAGTAAAGTTAAGTGCAGGAAGAATGGAGGGGTGAGGGGAAGGTGTTTTAGGATTTAGTTTTTATTTCTTGCTATCCTATTGTCATGGTTTGGGCTGGACTGGCCACTGAAACGAACAACAGATGCTCTCCCCCACCTCTTTCCAAGGAGAGGGGGGAGAGAGAGAAAGAGTTTATGAGTTTAGGAAAAAGACTAAACTACTTTAATGAAATAGTAATTGTAAAATAATAAGAACAAAATAATGAAATATGTACAAAATATACAGAACCAGTATTGACCTCCTGGGATGAAGATCACATCACTGGCATGTACTGGGAAAGTCCCAGACTGGACTCATTGATGGACGGGAACTAGATTCCGGATCTGGATTCAGGAATGTACAGATCGGGATCAAAGGCAGATGAACAGGGTCGTCCTTGGACACCAGCCATTGAAGAAAGAGGGCTGACACTTTGATCCCTCAGCTTTTATACTGAGCATGAGGCAGATGGGATGGAATACCCTGTTGGTCAGTTTTGGGTCACCTGTCCTGTCTGCTTCTCCCCACAGGTGGGACCCCTCTGCGGTTTTCCGCTTCTGACCCTCCAATGGGGCAAGTAACCAAGTTAGCTGCCCTTGGGTGTTACAGCAATAAATATAAGCAAGAGCCTTTCTGCATACCATTCCTTGGAATCAACTATAAACATTGTCTTACCACTCTGAGAGTGAACAGTGTCTGCACAATATGCTGTCAATTTCAGAGAGTTCATTAGGTAGAAGAGGCTTAGCTGCAAAGTAAAATTACTGAACAGAAAATTGGTTCTGTTTTACCTCAAACCAGGATACTGACTCTGATTTGACTGGTAATAAATTAATTTCCCCAAGCTGAGTCTGTTTTGCCTGTGATAGCAATTGCTGAGTGATCTCCCTGCCCTTATCTCGACCCATGAGCCTTTTGTTATATTTTCTCTCCCCTGTCCAGCTGAAGAGGGGAGAGATAGGGCAGCTTTTCTGGGCACCTGGCATCCAGCCGGGGTCAAAACAACACACCAATATATATGATCTTGCATGGAAATACCATATCAAAAACGTTAGCAGTGCTTTTCTTTGTTCCCTATTACATTTTCCATGAAAAGGAAAAGAAGAGTCTCTCCCATGGTCACTCCTCAACAGTACTGAATTTTCCGTTTTGAGAGCCTCAGAGAACAGTGATTCCACTGGAGCCAGATTACCACTAGCACAAGTACATTAGCCGCCTAGCTATACTGTGGCCCTTCATTTAGGAACAGGTTTTCCAGAAGAATTGCTTGAAGATAACAGGAATGGGTCTAATTGACTTGAGATCTTGAGGTTCTTTTAATTTAGCAGCCCAAAGCAGCATGTCCCAGAACTTTCACATTCTGCATCAGCTATAAATTTGTAATTCTTGAAAAAGACCATTTTTGTGTGCACAGAAATTATCTGCTTAACTCTTGTGAGATAACACAGTGTCATAAAAGTGTCATAACACTTTTTTTGGTGGAATGGGATTGTGACATTATCTGCATCAAAGGTATTTTACATATTTATTTATTCAGATTTAAACTTTTTTTTTTTTCTCTACAATGAAGATAACCAGACACCTCTTTTTTCTCCTGCATTTGCCTTTGCAGTCTTTTTTTTCTTTTTTGTGTGATACTCTTAGACAGGCTGATTTAAGTTTTATTTGTAGAAGAAATTCAAGACTAGCTGGTATGAAATGTCTAAAACATTTTTTTGGCCCCCAAATGCATAAGTGGACAAGAAAGTAATTAGAAGTATATACAGTTGGGTCTTACCCAGAAGTATTATCATATACCATGACTGAGCCTAGCTACGTGGTTTCATCCCAAATAGCTCACTGCTGTTTCACTTAGAGTATTAGATGCTCATTGAACCTTTTTCTCCTACCATCTCAGTTCTTTTCTCAAGAAATATGTTTTTCTTTTTCTTTGGATCATGGCATTTGAAAATCCCTTTTGCAACCCCTGGATGACATCTAGAAATAGCATCTTCCCTATAAGCATCTTAATCACCATTCTCCAACTTTTAATTCTTTCTCCACAGTTGTTTTGACTATTATTTTTCCATCTGTTCTTCCAAAAAAGTCCATTTGATTTAGCTTGATGTAATCAACTGGAATCTACACATTAAACAGAGGTAGTTTGAATATTACCCCTGTTCTTCAATGGCACAATATACCAAATTTCTCATTAGCAAAATTACATTGGATTGTAGCACCTATTGGTGTCATTGTCAGTAGAAGTTAATTTTGATTACTTAGGTAATGTTAGGTTTTTGCTTAGGAATAAAAATACACAATGAAATATTAGGTTTCCTTATAGGTAGGAAAAGATGATAAATGGTATGTATCATATAGATCTGTACATAAATAGATATAACTATTCAAGGATTTCTGCTTTGCAGTGTTTGCAAGATATCTGATTTTAAATGGATGTCATAAATCAATTACACAAACTATTCTTGCAAGGTGTCTCTTATAGTGGAATTTATCAATGATATAGGAAAAAAGGAATGCTGTATCTGGCTGAAATGAAATAGAAGCTCAGGTTGAGTGTAGAAATTATTTCACATCTTTTTGATGGATAAAATGATGCTTCTTCCAGGAATATTGCTCTTATTTTGATTTACCATGTTTGTGTCCTTCACATATTAAACATGCTAGGCCAAATTTGTTCCTAATAGAGCTCTGCTAACATCAACTGAATTTACAGTGGTAGTTTAATGTGTTATTTCTTACAACTTTACTGAATTTAGAAGACTAAATTTCATGTGGTTATTTAGCTGTGTACTTATACGCAACAACTACCTCACTTCTCCAACGTTACCTTACTTTCACTTCAGAAAAGGACCCTTAACAAAGGAAAATTTCCTGTGAATCCATCCAAATATATCTTTTTTCAGAAACATCCCATTTCTCCCTGTTTTATCAGATCAGTCATCAGCTGACTCACCAAACAAAACAACACCAAATGGGACTCTTAAAATCCAAAAGGTTGGTCTTTATGTGCAGGCAGAGGATCTATGTAAAGCCCTTAGGAGGTGAAGATAAATAGATGTTTCTTAAAAACACACTCCTTTTTATTTAACTTGAGTTCATATGAGTTCCTTCTTCCATCTGGGTGCATTAGCTCAGACTCTTTAATGTTGGTTTCCCCTGTCTTCCAGTCATTAACATTCTGAGCATCTTAAGTCTGGTTGCTGTTCAGTTTCATAAGTACCACCTCAAGTCCTACTTTTGTCCTTCAGATGAATTTTTCTGAATTTTTCTGAATGTAGTTTACCCAAAAAACCAATCAACCAACTCTTTTACTGAATAACTTCAAAATTTAGTTGTAATTTCTAAAAGTTCATTAATTATTTGTTCTTTTGGCCATGTTTCTATCCTCTTTTTACTGCATAATGTGATTTTTGCAAACTTTAGAAAATATTATTTTCTTTTCCTTTCTCTTCTCTTTCTTTGATAACATTTTTCTAACATTCATTTTATTTGGATAGGTTATCTTGTCCTCCTGGCTTTATTTCAGCTTTGTTTTCTTTGTCCCTGTTTACACAGTGCAGAATATTTGTTCACAATATTTCTGCAAGTGTTGTTGTAGTCTTTATCTGGAACCCATCCATAACTATGTGCTTACACTATTTGCAAATACACAGCTGGTAAACTACCAGTTGACCTATCCAATTTTAAAATGAGTTGGCAAGAGTCTTGATTACTACATTAACTTATATGGTGAAGAAATAAAATGGCATGCAAGTAATACTCTCAGCAACTTTGCAATTTTGATGTATTTCATATTTTTAATTTTATAGAGCTATAAATAATTTGCAGGTCGTTTGCTGGAAGATCATATCCAACTGATGGCAGTGCTTAAACCGGAACTGTTGAAACAGATTACAATATATTGCAGGACTCAGTTTGAAATCCAGCTCGAAGAAAGAAGAGTATTGTCATAATTCGAAGACCACATGCTATGCTTAGTATTTTCTTGCATTTATATCCAAAATCCTGCCTAAAAGTATGTCAGTTTCCATGAAAACTGGTTATTTCATAGGACTTTTTTTGGTATGTCTATCATCAGGCTTATCCTCCTTGTTCTTCACCTAGCGTATGCTCATGGTGGGGTTATTCTTTCTGAACAAATACTGAATCAACAGCCTGTGATATAATGCAGCAGTTGAGCCATTCTGTCTGCTACTGAAAGCCCAAGGATGTGATAGTTCCTTTTTGTGGATTACCATTGCCTTTGTCCTTGGTCACGCATGAGTTCACTGGTTTTCCTGTCACCCACACATACTCCAGCCACCAACCCAGTTGCTGAAAGGAGTTTTGTGGCAGACAAAAATTGCAAATTAGTTTTTCTTTATTTTCCAGCTTAATGGAGTCAGAACAATTTTTCTATGATAGCAAAGGCTACCTGTGGCTGTCACTGAAAGGCAAAACTTTCTCTTATTAGATTTCTAAGGAGTGATACAGAGGGGCTGTAGGTTTTTTGACTTGTTTCACAAGTTGCTTGTCAAAATGTATAAATGTGCATTTTGGAATCCTTTTAAACAACTGTTTTCTACATGTTGACTTTGACTTCTAAGCATGTGTCATGGTTTAACCCCAGCCAGCAGCTAGGACCATGCAGCTCCTCGCTCAGCTCCCTGGTTAACATGGGGGAGAGAATCAGAAGAGTAAAAGTGAGAAAACTCGTGGATTGGGATAAAGAGAGTTTAATAAGTGAAGAAAAACCCACACATGCAAGCAAAGCAAAACAAGGAATTCATTCACTTCTTCCCGTCAGCAGGCAGGTGTTCAGCCATCTCCAGGAAAGCAGGGCTCCATCACGCATAACGGTTACTTGAGAAGACAAACACCATAACTCTGAACATCTCCCCCTTCCCTCTTCTTCCCCCAGCTTTGTATGCTGAGGATGTCATCATATGGCATGCAATATTTCTTTGGTCAGTTGGGGTCAGCTGTCCTGGCTATGTGGTCTCCCAATGTCTTGTGCACCTCTCCAGCCTACTTGCTGGTGGGGTGGTATGAGAAGCAGAAAAGACCTTGATTACTTAGCAACAATCAAAAACACCAGTGTGCTATCACACCATTCCTATCCCAAATCCAAAACACAACACTATTCCAGCTGCTAGCAAGAAATTTAACTCTATCCCAGCTGAAACCACAACAGCATGGTAAAGCAAGCGTACATTTTTCAGATTACAAATCTGTATTTCCTAATGGTATGTTCATTCTCAAAGTTGCATGCCAAGAAATTTCTCCGAGATAAGCAACTTGACAACATGTTCCAAACTATTAAAAAATTATGGTACAGATTTGAAAAGGTAGCTTTCTGTCTTCTTGGGTTACCCAATTACAGATGTACTGGTAAGAAAAAACTGAACAGTTTATAGTAGTTATGCCTAATTGTCTCTTACCTTGTCTAATTCTCCAGTGAGTTTCAATGTGTCATACTACTGTTACGTCATACCTCAGCCCAAACATCTTTAAAACCTTAAATTCTTTACAATTCCATAAATAGGTGGCATTGCCTCAGGTGCGTATGATACTGTGTATAGAGCCCGTGCATATGATACTGTGTATAGAGCCCACCCATGAGCCTGTGTTGATGTTTTCTTGTGGGCAGCAAGTAAACTGTCAGGAAAATGAGCTTTTGAATGTTTTGTTATAAAGGTTTATAAATAAAGAAATAAATAAACCAATACCCCAAAGCAATGAGTGGCTGGTGGAAAAAAGATGGTATGGGCTTTCTGTGAAATTATCGGTTGAATGCCAGGTTGAATTCCTTATCTGGGACATGTGCTAAACATTTATTGTGTGAGCTAAATACTTTTTATAACATTTAGCACAGTGTTACAAACTTACTTACTTACAACACTTAACACATAGCATACCTATATGCTTTACTGCCAAGCAGTTTAAACCTCTTGTTTGGTAATGTGCGTCTATTAAATTTTTGTGTGATACTGGACTTTCTTATAAGATCTACTGTATCTGTCCATACAAATGAAATTAAATTGTGTGTGGTTAATTGGTTAGTTGTGGGGAGTGAAACTAGCCTTTATATCTAGGAGGAGTGCATAGAAATACTTTTTGGTGAATTATTAATCCTCTTAATGAAAATAATTACTATTGTTGGTGAAAAAACTGAAGTAGCTTAATATAACTTGGGTTTGGGAAGTGTTAGAAAGCCTTGATGCATTCAAGCCCTGATGTTTCATTGCATTCAAGCCTCAGTTACTAAATTCACAGAATTCAAGAAAAGGGATAGTTGACCCAGTATCTAAATTATTTTCCCCTGAATGCCGAATTGGATACCTGGGTTTAGGTCAACTCCAATACATACTAGATCAAGAAGCTTCATACTTCTTTGAGGACTTTGTACATGTGGAATAAAACTAACTTTTTCAATTTCTTCTTCCCTAAACAGACATAAGTTAAAGTGCCTTGCATATATTAGTACAGATATTAATGGTGAAGTACTGGTTAAATGGATCCCTCTGGTTACTCTGAAAAAAACTGTCTGTCCTATGTGTATCAAGTGATTTTGAGAGAAACAATAATTTTTAATGTTGTTTGCCTTAAAAGCTCACAGGCCACATAACAGTGGGTGATTAGGCTTGTAGTGAATTTATAAGATTAGAGAACGCTATATACAAGCAATATCATTTGCCACGGATCTTGTTTGTAACTAATACAGCTGCTGGTTATTCATGAAAAAGTTTTTCAAGGTAGTTTGGTTTTCCGCTGTATGGGAATTTTCTCTCCCAAATTTCAAACCATGTCCAACTTTTGGGCTTTTAAGAAGGTTGTACTTAGATTCATGAACTAAGTGTGGTTCTACAGTGAGCCCTCTGTATCAAGATCCTCCAGGACTAAGTGAGACCTATGTGAGCTTTTGGAAAGCATTTTTTCTTCTCTCTTTCAACCACAGATAACTACTTCTATGTTTTCTCACAATGTTCTCTCAGTTTGGCTTGTTCAATAGTGGCAACAACAATAGTGGGATTAGTAAAAAGTCTTTTAATTGACTTGCAGGCCCCTAACTCTTTGGTCATGAGATTTGGCAGTAGACTTGCATGTGGTACAGCAACGTTTGTGTACAAGACACCTATACTATGGGGCTGAAAAATGCACCTTTCTCTGCTCTCCCTTTCTAGCTCATTTATCAGCATGAGACAGCTTTTTCACGTTTGGAAAGACAGTTTATGGAATAGGACTCCTCTGACTTATTTTATAGAAGCCTTATTGCACTGACGTGTATCCCTGCTCAGTGTTGTGGTGGGGTATATTATGAAATTCCTTTGTCTCACTTCCCTTGAAATTTCCTCATAAAGCCTTTTTTTCTTTTTTTTTTTTTCTTCCTAGGACTTTCAGGGAAAAGGGAATTTACCTGCCTCTGCCAGTACGTGTTCTGCACAATGATCTGTAGCTGGATCATTTCTTCCCGGTCATTGTATACTGCTCAGTACACTAAACATCCAAACCTGAATGAAGTCGGAGGGGAAGGGGGGAAAAAGTGAAAAAGCAATAACATGATACTGGTTTCACAGCACTGCCAATTCTCATGAGATTTTTTTTAAAGCCTTAATCTTTTAAGTCTTGCCTTTTACGCTGCCCATGAAATATAGCTGTCCCATTGCAAGTTAACCTAATGTTTTGTTTGGTTGGGTTTTTTTTTCCAAAGCCACAGGTGTAGGAACACCGGATCATAGAGTAACAGTGCTCCCTCTCCATGTTATAAGGTCCCTGGCTTCTAAAGTTTCACTGGCAGATTGAGTGATGTGTTAACAGCAAAAAAAGCTGTGATAATTATAAAGCCCTCTGTTGTCCTTTCTGTTAAAGTCCTCAGAGGAGCTTTTGCTCTGCTTATGATTTAAAAATATTTAGTGTGGTGCTTACGTCACATTTTTCATCAAGGACAGCTTGAACACAGATATTACCTTAAAAAACTCCCAGATATTTTAATACAGTCTACATGATTTTGTATTTACCTGAAGTACCCATCAAATACATCTCTATAAATCTGTCATACCTGCTAATGCTAGCCCACAATTCTGTAACACTTACCTGAGACCAGACTTTTGCCTTGCCATGTTTTTCTCTAGACAATGTAGAATATTTGAGATTTATATCCATCTACAGATAGCATTTTAATTTCTGAAGAGAGGAAGGGTTGTTATACTGCTTATGTTTTCACAGAGAATGTGAAAAGGGAGATGGTGGTTTACCTCTTCAAAATTCCTAACCAAGATTTGGGACAGCAATTAACAAAATGGCCAATAACTAGTGGAAAGCAGGAGGACTTGCAAGTTTGTAAAGCTGATGAGACTAATTTGAAATTGAATTAAGTTTTTGGTTACAGACACACCTGCAAACACATAACATCACCTGTAAACACATAATATAACCCTAAACATTTCAGCTGTGCCTGAAAATGCTCTGTGCTAGCAACTGTTTACATGCACAGAAATCAAAGACAGTCCTTGCCTCAGGGAACTGACAATCCAAAGTAAATCAGGAAGAGGAATATTTATGCAGTGAGTTGAAACACACCTCCGGGTCAGACAGAGCTGAGGACAGAACTATTGTTTTCCAACTGCTCATCTGAGCCCATAAAGAAGCCTCAAGCTTAACGTGATCTAAGTAAGTTCCTAGAAATGCTATATAAATGTAAATGTAAATAGAAGTATGCAAAGAAGTTTTTCTATACCTTGTTTTTTTCATTCTTCATGGTGCTAGCATCCATCTACTGCTACCACTAAAGACTGTTTCAGGCTTGTGAAGAGGAAACGTATACTTGTTAGTTGCAGTGGTCATGAACTCCTTCAAATGCTCTCCCTGTTACTTGGCAAATGATTGCACTATCATCTCTCAAAAAGTATGCTGACTTAAGTGTTATTAGGATTAGTTTGCTCAGATGCTTCTTTATTTTTATCCTCTGACCTGTCTTCTGCCAAAAATCTTATGGAAGTCTTGTCTCTTCAAACAGGCCTCCAGGGTCAAAAAGAATATTTCAAAATAATATGATATGAAGAAAGCATTGGTATTCTCACCAGCAGAAATAAATACTGAGTTTTTTTCCTTGTTGTAGTACTTTTAAGCATTGTGTTGAAAAGCATACTTGTGTTAACAACTATGTTAAATTTTTTTTGTTCTAATTCAAAAGTCCTCAAATTTTCACTCTTTATTCTAAGCACAGATAGATATTTGTTTAATTTGATATCAAATAAAACTATTTGTGAATTGCAGTATATTGGACCAGTCTGATTTTAATTTGTGATTTCTAAACCTTGTTTCCTATAAATGAATAATGGCTATAATATGAAAACAGATCTTGATTTCTTCAGTCCAGCTTAGAATTTCATTTTGGATTGAACTGAATTTGAGTAACCTGCTGAAAGCAAAATAAAATGGTCTTCCTCCTCAAGTCCCTTCTGAATTTTGTGTGCAGGAAAAAGAATTTTTTAATGTTTCTGTGCCATGTCCTTGTTTCACTCTGTACTTTTATTCTCTCTTGGACAAAACACAGCTGAAATTTGACTGCAAAGCAAAGGATGTTGGCTTAAAAAGATAATTAACTGGAAGGCTTTCCAACAAAGCAGCATTATGCTGGTAGCTAACAAAAGCTAATGAAAGTTATGAAGCACTTATGAGAAAGAACATACTACATCTCCAAAAGCTAGTGAGAAGAGCTTACCAAACTGTAAAGAGTGCAAATCCATTTGGTAAATCATAGAGTTCTTGGCTCTGGTAACCTCCTCTAGGGCTGAAACCTCTACATACATCTTGCTCTGAAAACCTTATCCACATTTAATCCCATCATTTAGGAATACTGCAGATTCTATTATGAGTCATCCTAACTTCTTAATTAGAACATACTTTGAATTTTATTAGCCGTAGGGCAATGGGTATTTCTGCCTACTGTTTGGTATGCTTTACCTGCAGGGAACAAAAGTCAGCTTTTAAAAATCATGGGACATACAAACTAAACAATAAGTAAAAGCGCTTACAAGTTGCAGGATGTGAAACAATTTTAAATTGATTGTTCAGATAAAATAACTTATTTATTCATGGCTATCGTACAAAATGTTGTACTTTGATTCAGAGCCTAAAACAAGTTGAGACACAGTTAAAAGACTTTCGTGCCCTGAAGACTCTCCTTTTCCTATTTTATTTTTCTATTCCTTTTCCCTTTAACTCTTGTATAGGTGCTTTGCAACATGTTTTAAAAACAAATGGGTGTAGGGCTAGGATAATGAGATGCTGGATGCTGAAAACTACAGGCTTATCTTCTTTTGTTACTTAAAGCTACAGTTATAAAAGACTACAAGTTGAAGTCTGGTATAGAACAGTATCAGATCATGTTATTTCTCCTTCATTTATGTGTTTCTGTGTCTTGGTCAAACCTTTCACTCCCATAAGACTAGTGTGCTATCGGGATATATTTTTGGGCTTGACCCCAGAAAACTCAGCATCGATACTTATTGGATTATTCTCAAAATATCCTCCTCTGTCTCAAAAAGCACAATTTAGAAAAGTTGTTTTGTATCTGAGAGAAGAAGTTTCTTTTGGTAAGAGAGAAGTACAAAGAGGAAAATATCCCATCTACTTTGCTTAAGCAAATGTCTAGGTCTAGTCATATTTGCATGGAAAACTGCTATCTGCAAAAAGGTAATTCAGGTTAAAGATTTAATTTACAGCTAAAGCGATGTTCCAATAAAAAAAGGACAGTTTTTAAGGCATGTCTTTCCTTTGGCTCAAAATACATCTATAGCTGATATTTTCACTGAATTTTTCCATGTGTTAGTTGTTGAAGATCTGAGCCATTGAATATTTTCTTTTCTCTATACCTTATGTTTTAAACGTGAATACAAAATTTAACATAAAATAGGACTTTTTTCTGATAAGAGGATTCTTTCATTTAAAATTAATTTGATGACTGCCTTTTTAAAGGTTATAGAAATACCAAGGAGTTATTCCTGATTTCTAGCTGAAAAGACTTCTAAAAATTTAGATAGATATCTACTGTTCAGGCTTTGTTTGAGTTTCTGCTTTTCTAACTTAATTCAGTTGCATCTGTTTTTTTTCATTTCTCCCCACACTCTGACCTCTTTTACCAATATAACACAAGAATTCAGGCAATTACAGTTTCTTTTTTCTCAGCTTTGGGGCAGATTAAATCATTAAGAAAGCCAGCTTATCTCTTCCTTTTGCAGGGATAACCCCCATACCTCTGCATTCGGAAAGCAGTGGCGCAGACTGATTCTTTCTTCAGCCTGAGCCTTTAAAACTTTTGAGGGATTGTCTGGACAAAAACACTACATTTAGAAATATCCGAGGTTTTTTTTAAAACACATATTTTTCCACCCCAAAGGCAGAAAAGAAACTCTGTATACCCCTTTGGCCAGTTTGGGTAAGATGTCCCAGCCATGTCCCATCCCAACCGTTGACCCACTCCCAGTCTGCTGGCTTTTGGGGGTGCAGGTGTTTGGAAAGGAATCCTTGATGCTGCGGGAGCATTGCTCAGCCACAGCAAAAACACTGGTGTGTTATCAACAGTGTTTTATCCACCATGCCAGCTGCTGTGAAGACAGTTAACTCCATCCCAACCAGACTCAATACAATGTGGAAATTGCTCAGCCTATTGGTGTATTGACTGTTTTATTAAAATTCTCGTAGAGAGGCTGTAGGTGCACCTGCAGCCTGAAAAGCACAAAGGCACAAGTCAACACCTTTCTCACAGAGAAAGAGAAAGAGATCATGTGTTCACAACTGGACTTTAAAGAAATTTGAACTGATTTCACTCGTTTGGTCAGAGAGCTAGCCCTGTAAGAGTGATTATGTTCTACTTACCCAAATTAATTTTCAGCTATATGAACCATTCACTTCTGCTTCCTGCCCTAAGCTCTTTCATTAAATTTCCAAGTAGTATTAAGCATGACCATGTATCAGTGGAACTGTTTGGTGTTATAGGAAGTAGCTGTGTGGGGAAAATCAAATGACAGTATTCTGCTTAATTAAAATTGTGTATCTGAAGGGAGTTCTACAGTGCTTTATCTGATTAGACAGTTGCATTAATCCATTTAACCGCAAATGTTGATGCCAAGTATTAGACTGATTACAGATCACCAGTCAGGATTCCCAGCATGTTATAAATAAATAAACTTTTCCTTTTGCACTGTATGAACATGCTCCCACAGCTCTTTTGAAATGCATTACATGTCTTAGATTACAACTTTAGTCTATGCCATGTGAATTGAACTGACTGTGTACTTTCATACGACGGTCCTCCTTTCCTGATGAGAGGCATGCCAGCATAAAGAAGGCCATCCTTTGGCTTTTTCTTTTCTGTACCAGATTTTTTCTAAACTTGGATAATAATAACTAAGACCACTCTGAATAACTTCTTATGCCTATGACAAAAGCCTTTTTTGATAAGAAGTGAGAAAAACATTTCTGGCCTCAAGAACAAACACTTTTCAGCACTTCAGCAAGTTTTGCAAGAATCATGCAGGTTCAACTATCTCACTAAGACAAAAATAATCTGGAACAGCTCTTACTGCTTCTCTTCACAGCAACTAAAGTGGGCAAGACCCACAGAGCGGGTCCCAGAAGCATCTGGGTGCTCCACAGCTCAGCAAAACCCACAGGCGGTAAAAAGCAGAGAAGCCAGTACATGCCTTCAAGTTTTTCCACATCTAGACAGCCTCTGTGCCTGAATGACACAGCTGAGAGCTGTTGTAAGTACCTCTTTGCCAGACTGCAGGTCTGTCAGGCTCTGAGAGGTCACAAAAACATTGGACACAAAGGGAGAGCTCCTTTCTTCCCCCTGGATCCACCTACTTGAAACATCTACTTGCTCCTGCATTTCAGAAGACTGACTAATCAGCAAGTTTTGCTGTATTCCAGACTGAGTTTTTCATCTCTCTTTCTGAACTAGTTTCACCTTGTACAGAAAAATACTAACTGACCTTCCCACATTTTGCAGAACTATCTTAATGAAGAATCAGTTTCCTTTTTCCTGGACAAAGAAATGTTTATTTTCTTAATAAGAAGAGGAGCATCTTCAAAAAGGAAGACACAGAGGGAGAATTTTCTCTTCTCTGGTGACCTGGTGGGCTACGGTGCCTTGTTGGGATACGACAATGAGAGTTGTCAAGTTCTTGCTGTTCATCATGCAGAACAGAGATCTAAAGTGGCCTTTCCTAAAACACCGTTCCCATGCTTGTTCTTCTCTTCCAAACAAAAAGAGATTCTGGTAAAATGTCTAGCTTTAAGAAAGTCACTCGTGTTTAGTAGGAAGACCTTGGGATTATACATTTATTAGATTTACTTGAATTAGCATATTTTGATGAAATACTGTTTTAAAACACTGTTGTATATTCTGGTAGTGCAAAAAGCCAGAGAAATATGAGTGGAATCATGAGCCGGAGGTATTCATAAATCTGAATATAGTTTTTAAATACATTGAGGATCTGTGTGTAACAATACGAGAAAGCAGTGACTCACCTTGAGCGCGGCAGTGGGGCGCAAGGCCAGCTTTACTCAGCACCTGAGGCAAGCAGTTATCTTTTAATAACCTTTCATGTTGTTTCACAGATAGAACAGAGATTATTAAATTAAACTGAAACACAATTAAACAATTGTTCGTTGTCAAATGTCTACCTCTTCCAGAGCACATTTTATCAGTAGATTGCAAAGGGATATAAAAGGAGTTGGAATATATATTTAATTATATGACTTCATTTTAATCCTTTTACAATTTAATTTAGGAAAATGTTATTGAGTCCTGGATCCTAAAATCTCCAAAGTCAACTTCAGTCCCAGCCACTGTGTCTGCACTTTGAAGCCTTTTGAAGTAGCTTTGGATTGGACCAAAGCTGACGGATAAGTCAAAACTTGGCTGTGAGCAGAGGATTTTTTTCTCCTTCAAACCACTGGTTCCTCCCTTGAGTTGCTGAGGGCAGTGTCAGCCCAATCTGTAGATACTTCAAAGGCTTCAAACAGCAGACACCGTGGCTAGGACTGAAGCTGAAACAGACGGTTTGAGGGAACCAAAGGATTGCAGGGCCTCCCAGTGCTTTTCAGTGCATTTTAAAGTAGATTAAAATTGCTATAAAATGGGAAAAAAAAAAAAGTGTATAAGGCTTTCTCCCTTTTTCTTGGTGTGTGATCTGGATTTTACAAGGAAGAACGTCTGTCTGCCTTCAGATCTAAGTGAAGCTCTTCCCCAGTAAAAAGACTGAAAAAATCTTTAGCCAATCAGCTTTACAAAGCCAAATATCCAGTCCCGCTGCTTACTTGGCTTTGCCAATTTTATTGATTTACTATTAAAGTTTCTGGTGACAGTGGAGTGCTCTTCACTTGAAGGATGAAAGATTTAAATATATGCAAAAGGAACTAAAAAAACCCTCTGTACATGAGATGAAAAATATACAACACAATAATTATTATATTTATATCTTATACTTCACAAATTCCACCCACAGTCAATTAAAATATTTAAAAATTATTTTCAATGTCTGTTTCCCACTCAGATATGGAATGAGGTTGATGACAGATGGAAATTAAACAAGGCCTTGAAAATGCTCTGAATTTTAGTTATTGGGCTTTATCTTCTAATACCTACAAGGTGTAATACACTTTAGGCTTTATTTCAAAGTATCTCTCCTTGCTTACATCTTATATAGCAGATATGCTGTTTACTCCTAGCTGTGTGGATTTACCTACACTTTACTCATATATAGTAGAAAGCTGATATACATGTTAGTGGAGAAGTTGTATGATTATTATAATATAAACCTTGACTGAAATGTAAGTAGGTGGATATAAAAGAATAATAAGAAAAATACGAGATTGATCTGCTCAGTACAAAGAGTCTTCTGCTTTAGATGATTTCCTTAGACACCACATCATCTTTCAAAGAAAATAACTTTTCACCTCCATTAAACTAGTCTAATCACATTGTTAAAGCTATAGGTGAAAATCTCAGTAAGTCATTAGCAGTATCATGAATCATTTAGTTCTGTGGTAAGTATTAATGCTGCTCATTTGAAAATTAGGTTTACTTTCTGGATATATATGTTCATTAAGCCTGGTTTTGGCCTTTCTTAAGCTTATCCCTGCAGGCCAGGTAAGTCATTCACACAGTGGATGCAGGAGTGTGCTTTATTCAAGTGCTCTGTTCAAAATAGTCCCACTAACATAGGACTTCAAGTAGCAGATCTTTGCCAGTAAGAACTGCCTTTATTTTAAAAAACAAAGGATCTTGATCCAGGATCAAGAGGGGGGAGTTTCTCACCTCAGTCCCTGGGAATTTTATATCCACATTTTCGACCAGTGGCTTTCAGTCCCAGGGAGTCTGGAAGGCCAGTCTCATGGCATCCCTGCAGAGACTCTGGAAGTGTGCTGGACCCTGGGCTCAGTGACATGAGAGCCTAGGTCTGCCATCCGTAGCAGTGTAACTCCAGAAGGAAAAACTTCTGTCCAGGAAACAGTGCCCAGCCCAGAAGGAACAACATGCTAGGCTCTTGCCGATGCTTAACAGGTGCTGCACTGGTGTGAACTGAAGATCAGTGACAGAAGGCAAGGCACTGAAACTTGCTGAGAAAACCATAACAGCAGCACTGGTAGCCAGATCCCTCCATGTCTTGTAGCAGGAATGCAGTTGAGGGACCACTCAGTCACCTCTGGGCAGCTCTACCTGTTCACTGTTGCTCCAGTGGTGGTTCCTGCAAGCAGCACTAGCTCATTTCATTAGGCATGACAAAATGTCATCAAAAGGGTTGCATTTGTCTACCTGGAAATCGTACCGTTATTACCTTCCAAAGATGTGATACAAGGCACTTGGTATTTCATTGATGTTGGTCACCTCTACGTTAAATTCTTGTTGCCTGCCAGGCACAGGAATTTCTTGCTTACTGATTGAATGATTTGTGTCATCATGAGTGGATTATCTAAGGTCTGAAAATGATACAGTACACATTATAAAATACACCAGATTCATTGTGCAGGAGGGAGTGTACGCAAAGGTGACTTTTCTCAGTTTTATGTGTAGACAGCTGAGCACACGGAACTGAACTGACCACAGCTTGTCCTGTGGTCACAGTGCCTGAAACTCATATTTTGATGTCACTCCTGTTCTGAACAAACAGGAAAAGAAAGACCTTGGATCTTTAGGAACTCACAAAGCTAGAAGAAAAGATTACTTTAAATTAGGGGGTTACTAAATAAAACATGCCATATATTCTTAAACTTATGTTTTAATTCACTCCTCTCTTTTATTGCCAAGGACTAGATACATCATAGTGCAAAATCATTCTTTTGCTGAGTAATCCTAGTCATGCAAATAGATATTTGCTCATCAAATAGTCAAAATGTAGGTTTTATTAAGTTGCTTAATTTCAAAATACTGTTCATAAGAACAAGTGATGTTTGTTATCCAGAGTACATGAATCAATATAGAACAAACATGTTCATAGATGAAAAGTTGAAGTAATTTACTTAAATTATTCTGAGCTGATACTCTGGAGTGCTGGAAGAAGCTCAAGTTTGTGGGAAAAAATGTTAACTAAATCTATGAGCTAGATCTTCAGTGCATTGAATTATAATATTATGATACTTTGATACCAAAGAAATTAACCATGTTGTTAATTGCATGTATCAGATCTTTGGGCAGGCATGACAATAGGTCAAGTAGAGTTGGAAGAATGAAAAGAAAGAATTACATTCAGTATGCAAGCTTAGATAAGGAATAGGCAGATTCAGACATCTGCAAATGATAATATAGGTCTTTTACTGTTTATTTTTTATACCTTTTGTAGCGAAGTATCTGCTCGGCATAGTGACCTGAATGTTGAGATTTCGTTGTAGTGAAATCTTTTTGATTCTTGATATTGAACAGCCTTTTGAAATATCGACTAAATATGGATTAGATGATAATGTAAAACTTGACCACTGAAAAGGTTTCCAGATGTAACAGGATGTCAGATGTACTGGCAAAGACTTTGCACTGGGGAGAAATGCATTGAAAGGTATGACCAGAGGCAAAAATTCCACACTAAAGAGGCTTCTTTCTACATGCTGTATTCTCTCATTTTTCTCAGCTTCTGGGTTGGATCAGCATTCAAGAAAGAAATATATTTTTGGGCAAGGAGAGATCTTTGCCTTTTAATCTCAGTTAAAACAGGGACAGGAAATGATTTCTTAATAGGCTGTCATGGCACAGATACTGGATATGCTTCACTGTTTGCTAAGGTGGTTGTATTGCCAATCATCAGGCTTAGATCATAGTAAGTGGTTGTTGTCACAGACAAAGCTGGTCAGAGCTGCTTGGTACAAAGTTTGTGGTGAGATCATCCTGCTTATATGGATTCTAAGCTGCATGGACAAACAGAAACAGAGAACAGGAGAGTCATCAGCATCATTTTACAGTTGAAAAAGGCAGATTACCTTCTTTCAGGTGTGTCTTGTTGTTTATTCACAAAAACAAAACAAAACACTCTTGCGATAGCAGAACTGGCTGCACACATGTGCATGTAACACAAAAGAGGTTTACCCTAAATTTCCTTCTTACATGTTACCTATATCTAATTCCACTTAGTTTCCCTGATGCTTATTTGTCTGTCTTTTATTTTTTAAAATAAATAAATGAAAATTTGTTTTCAAGGAACAGTACTGTGAAAGGATGCAAGTTATCTGTGTTGAGAGTCATGTAGGTGAAGTTGTAGTGACTTGCCCAAGGCCACCAGGTCATATCAAGCATGAGGAGGAACTGAATTCCAGGCTTTGTTTTCATGTGGGACTAAGCTAAAATGCCACGTTTCTCAGGTCCAAGTCACTCTTCTGTACTTCAGAGATCACAGTTATATCCAGCTGTGAGTTCATCTGAGCTACAAGTAACAGGAAAAGCAAACACGCTTGGTGCAAGTCTCTTCGGAAGGATAGCAGGCTGAGGTGACCTGTAGCTGGAGGTAGCACAACTGCGTGTCCATCTTCCTGGTGTGGTTGCTCCACCCTTGAGGAGATGCGAGAGGAGTCCTTTCTATTCCAGCTGGGGTGCCAGTAACCACGCCTCTGCTCCCTGTAACTGTGCTAGCACTGGGCAACAGCATCCAGTGACCCATCTGTTGTGAAGTGTCAATGCAAGAGGAAATTATTGTGGTTTCAGTGAAGCTGAGGGGCAGTTTGCTTTGCTCTGGTTTGACTGGATTCGGCACCAGTGAATAGTGTTCACAGTTGTTTTATGGGAAAGGCTTGGTTCCAGATTACCAGCTCACCTCAGGACACAATTCTCTGTCTGGACCTAGTGTAGGAAACAATAGGTGGTGGAAATTTTGATTATGCTGACACTGCCAATTTAACCCTTTTCATTAGTCCAAGTTGCCACCTTTTTCCTTTTCCTGAAACATGAAATAGCTGAATTAGCAGGTGTGGTTCCTGTGTACTAATGTTTCCTGAGGACAAGATAAATATAATTTTCTTTTCCCACTAGTTCTTACTAAGAATTTCCCCAGATAAAGCTATTAAGTGGAAAGCAGCGATTATGAAAATTACATGGATGCACTGGGTGGTGTGGAGAAAGGGTTTCAATAAGTAGAAATGATGGTGCAGAATCATGCAGTGAAAAGGCACAGAAATAACAAGGAGTCAGTAGCTATATTGCCCTGTGTGGGTGATGAGAGGTGAACTTTTCCCCACCCTCCTATAGCAAAAAATATAGACCTTACCAAAAAAAAAAGGAAAAAAAGAGAGGGAACTTGCACTTCTACTACTTAATAGACTCCAGAGAAACAGCTGGTTTTTTTGGTGTCTTGCCTTTGCACTGCACTGCAAGTTTGATCCACAGCAAACCCTGTAGCGAGCAGTGAGATTAAATTTTAGAGATTAGGAATGGGCAGAATAATGAATTTTTAACCAAAGTGTTCAAGTGTTCTGAGTTTTCCTGTTCCAAGGTTGATTTTCTAAGAAAGCACATATGTAACAAAAAACCACCCAATTACTGTCCTTACTCAAGGGAAGTCTAGAGGTTGTGCTGCAGTGTTATTAGTCCCCGGAGAAACCACGTAAGAAAGTGCTAGTATGAACTATCACTACCATGGGAAGAGGATGGGGCAATACTCAGCCCTCATTCAATTCCAAGGGACTCACCAGGACACAAAAGGATGCTAGAAACCAAGCTGCACTCAACAACACAGAGAATTCAGGGGGTGCTCCTTGGTCTGGGACTGAGATATCTGAAGATGTCTATATTCCTTTAGAAAACTGAAGAAGCAGATAGACTTAAGAGAGTTAGAACATATATAAAGTATATGTGTTATTTTCTGCACGATACAGACATACCTGTTTTCACTGGGCATTATTTCTGGTGTGGATGTGCACCATGCATGTATTCATATGATTGCAACTTTAATAAGCACTAAACAAATTAAATAGTGTTTAACAGTTCAGCCTGGGTGATGTGTTGGTGCATGAAAAAAAAACCCTGGCCACCCTTCTGCTAATCTGTGTGCAGCCAGAAAAAGGGCAAACCTTTTCTCCTCTTGTTCCACTGCTGCAGGCTGGACAGGAAGCATCAGTCCTCTGTTGAAGTGGGAGACTGATTTTATCTTCTTCCTCATCAAGCGCTTAACCTTGTTGAGACAAAAGCTGTAAAGACAGCAAAACGTAATGTGGGGTTTTGTTGAAGCTGCAATCCCCAGCAGAATTAAAGTATAGTTAAACTCTCCACTCAGGGACCTTAGTATTTACAGCTATCAGATTGGAATATTTTACTGAGTGCTACAAATATTATGGGAGAGCTCCATCAATGGCAGATGACGGCTAGGGTTAGTAAATAGTGACTTTATTTGAACGTGAATCTTAAATAACATCATTAAAATGTTCGAGTCTATTTTAGTTCCCTTATTTGGTCCTGTGGTTCTTTGCCTTCCTGACCAAACTGTCTGCAAGGCCTAATGCATGAGGTGTCTGGCTTTGCAGCAGACAGTCGTGGTATGAGCTGCATTTGTGGCTGATGTTTTATTTCTAGGCAGATATTCGAATGACTGGCACATTCTGAATACCAGAGAGAGGAATTCTTCCCTTTCCACCACACCGTACTGCTCATGCTACTCATCCCTCCTGCCTTTCGAGGTCTGTCATCATTACTGCTAATAGTGTTTGCAGGGGGTAATTTTCAAAGCCTGTCCGTATTAGTATAGCTATTGGCAGAGGTGGTCAGAGAGTCCTGTGAAACAAATACAATACTTCTTAGCCCACTGACTCATAAACATCTGGTGGTGGGAGGAGGGTTGAGATCTATAAGAGAAATCCGGTGAACTACTGATTACCATCAAGTGTCTTAGATATTGTCAGGCAACACTATTATCTTGATAAATCTTGTACTGCATTTCTACTGTGTGATACTATAGGCCGCATGAATACTCTTGTCACATCCTGACAACTAAATTACCTGAAGTACAGTATTAATAGCAGTCATGATATTCTGTAGAAGCCACAGACTGACAGTTCTTTCAGTTATACCTCAGTAATTTGCTAGAAGTTAGAAGTGAACACTCTGAATATGACTGGCTCCAGCCAGTAGTGCATAGCTTAACCCCATTTGTTTGACCCGGTTTTAGCTTCATTGCCTGCCACTATGGCTGTGGATTCTTGGATGGCGGAACCAAATGCAGTTAACCCTTTTCTGATTTGAAGCAATCCTGGATTTTCTCTTTCGCCTTTATAATATTTTTATTCACAAGGAATGAAGCTGTGAAGTACTTATTATGGTAGCTTTACCTTCATCTCTTCCATTCACTGAGCTATTCCTAACAGCGTTTGGCTTTGAGCAGAAATGAATGGATGAACTAGGCATGAACTATCCCACAGAAGCACTGACCTAAGCATAGATTGCTGTGATCCCACTGCCCATGCTGCGCTGGCAGCCAATGTCCCGCGCTCTCCCTGCCCAGCACAGGGGTCTCCTGAGCCTGGGGTAAGCTGATTCAGGCAGCTGTGCTAGACAAACACTTGTCTTGCCTGGAGTGTTATTGCATGGTCAGGAAGGTGGCAGCACCAGCACAAGGAAAAGGGTGTGCTTTCATAAAATGCAGTGCATAGGAGTTACTTATACCTCTCCAGTGATAGTCCATTGGCCATTTGTTTAACAAGTTTGATAAGTTGATGAGACTTGACAAGTTGTGTTACTATGAATGCAACTAGAATTACATTTAAAGGAAAACAAATAGATTACAGACTAAGAGAAGGAGTTACCTTTCTGCTAAACAAAATTTTTCTTTCATGTAAGCTAATTGTTTTCCCAGTAAGTAATTTTTTTGACTTTCATATCCTATCATCGGATAGTGCTAGATAAATTTGCATAAACTGGTGGCAAAGATCAAATCAATAAATACTATTTTTCTTAAATATTTGTGCTGATAGATTTAAGGGGGTTTTGTTTCCGTTCTAAATTTAGTCTAACATCTCAAGTATTAGTTTTGTATAAATATATGGTATGAGTTCTGAAGGGAATTTAATGTCTGTGCTATATGTTTCAAAACTGAAAAGACAATTTGCCAATTATATGCAGTACTTAAGCAGTTTTGTCAAATAGGAGTATATTCAAATCTCAAGGATTGCCTGGCCAATGACTCATCCATCCTGATGGATAAATTAAATCTATGCTAATTAGGGTTTAAAACCCCTGTAATTACAGAGCACCAACTTAATGTGATTTTTGCAGAAGACACCTTTAACCGTACTTGTAAAGCGGGAGAAATGTGTGTTGTACATACTTTGTATGTTGTTCATGTTATACTCTTGTCCCTACAGCAAGACCAGAAGAAACAGTCGTATGTCTACCTGAATTGCAGGTGGTGGGTGGGGGAAGCATATCTGGTTACCTGTTCATTGTGAGAATGGTGTGAACTGCATTTCTACATGTTTGTCTTTGCTTCTGAACTCAGCTGACGAGATGACATTTGCAACTAGTCAAACCCAACAAACAGTACTTTCATGCTTCAAACAGACAAACAAAATTAAAACGTGCAGTCAAAGGCCATCTTGTTCACAGCGTTAGTAGCAGCCTCCATAAGGGAGAAGAGTGGGGCTGAGATGTGCACCGGAGTCATAGGGCTGACTTTAACTGTTCGCTCACTCAATAAAATACAATCTTTAATGCAGATTGCCAGCCTACAACAACAATCAAGTGTTTGATACAATTAAAAAAAATAATTTAAACAAATAGCACTTTTATAACTCTTTACTTATGGGTACACATTCATAAGTGATCATGTCACGTCGGACCTTTTCCAAAGCCTAAGTTAAATGGGTGTCATTGTTCAGTTGTAGAATTTGGGGGTAGTTCTGATTATTGGCTGAGTCAATTTTTAGGACTTCAGAGATGAGGAGAGCTTTGGAGAAACAAATGCGTAGTTTACTAGAGATATTCACCCTGTAGGTGATGTCATTGCCACCTGTTTTTCCTCGTTATTCGATGGGGTTTGAAAGTTCCCGTTGTCACTGGAGGGTGTGAAGGAACCTCTTTAAATATGTCTGCTACATGGATGTGATGAATAATAATCATTAGCGTACAGCCTTTCATTTGTACACCTCAGAGCACTTCACAGTGGTTGAGTTACATCATGAAGTGACTTACCCTTTGTCACATGGTTGCAAATTCGGGAGAAAAAAACAGTCAGCATCATTTTCAGCTTGGTAGTCCATACTGTTTCTGTCACTGTCCAGTGTGTCTTTGTTGAATCCTCCATCAAAACAATACTGCACATTTTTTTAGTCTGTGCTAGCCTATAGGCTACTTTTATTTTTCTGTCCTGAAGACTAAATAAATAGAAATTGGGATAATGTCAGTGGTTAGTAGCAAGAAAATTTCTTGTGTGTCCTTTGAGCAGTGAAGAACAGAAGCTTCACCTACTTACTGCAATTTATCTACCAGATTTTGTCGAGTGTAATTGTCTTACATTTCTAGCAATTTCCTCATGACAAAGAAAAAAAGAGCATGAAATGTAAAGGGATTTGACACAAATAAGTCTGCAGCTAATGTAAATCAGTTTTTGAGCATTAGCAACATCAACATATGCCTCTGACAAGTGACGCCCTAGAGTTACTGGAAAGAAATCCTTCAATTTCTGCAGTTGCAGGTTACAGCAGCGACATGTTGGCTTCATCTTCCTTTGACAGTATAGCATGCCATTAAGTATTTCTTTCCCTAAAAGCAAGCATTTTCCCTCTTCTCCTTCTCTATCTTTTTTCCCCTCCTTTTCTGTTTTCAGACACTGAGTAAATGTTGAACAACTTCCAAAACATTTTTCCCTCCCGCTTCTCCCATTAGATCTGTCCCTTGTCATAGCCAGGAGTGAGATTTTGATTTTCTAATAGGCAGATTTTTCTCATGACTGAGATTGTACATGTGCGCGTGAGAAATGCCTCAACTGCATTCCCCATCTATCAACAGTTCCCTTGATTTGTGGCTGCGTCACCATTTTAAGCAGAGCTGAAAGCATTGGAAGTTTAGACATCATGTGTCACAGTGATGATATGCTGCAATGGGGAATATAATTCATATGGTGTTGCATCCTGCTTTATTATTAGGTTTCACTCCTAATGCTACAGGCGTTCATTCGAATATTCCCTCATTGTTAATCAAGACTCCCAGCTAGATGTTGCCATTGGGTTTTGTATTTTTCTGCTAGATTTTTAACTTTCTGCTGAGAGCAGCATGGATCACTGTTACCCAAGAAGTAAGATTTGCACAAAGCATGATGATTTTATTTCAGTGCAGCAGCATACACTATGACTGTTGAATGCTAAAGAGAATTTTATTTCCTATCACAAGTGATGGGAACTGAAGTGTACTCAGCGTGAGATCTGACCCCACTCTTCAGCATGTGCAATTCTGTTAAATCTACGGAGATCTGAGGGCATCCACCAAATTTTAGTGCCAGTTCTCCCTAGGTAGCTCTATTAACACTTGTCTGCCTTGATTTTTCCACTTCTTTCATAACATTTACACCATATGCTGCTATCTCTCTGTTTGCAGAAGATGAAAAAGGAGAGGAAAAGATTTGTCAGCTACATTTATTTGCTGTTCTCATTCTATGCAGTGTTTCAATGAGAAATGCGTATTGACATGGGTACAGTTGTCTTGTCTTCTGGTCAGCAGGTCAGTAGGCTTTTGACCCCCAGCTAGGAGCAGGACTGGTCTCAAAATGCACCATGGAGCTTGTGTAAGTTTTCATTAGTCATCTTAATAACTCTATATTTAATTTAGGTCAATGAAAGGGATTCAGAACAGAATCCTTCTCTTGCCGCTGTTAGGCAATTGGCAGAATATGGTGTTGTTATGGCACGACTCTCCTGTCTTGGCACCTTCCACACGTGATTAGCGGAGTGCCTGTATGATCTTTTAGATATTTTCACTAAGTAGTCTCACAAACAAGAAAGAATTAACACCTCACTGCTTATTTTTCCATTCTGCTAGCACACAGCTTTTACTATTCTCTACCTAAACAACTACTTGGGAATTTGGTTTTTGTTCGTTTTGATTGCTGTTTACTGGGCTATTACCATTCTTGTCAGGATACTCAACAACAGCTGGTCATTTTGAAAACTCTACAGCTTGTGGTAGCAGGAACATAGATAAGACAAGACCTGTATTTCCTTACTACCTGATATTTTTAGGAAGTCTTGAACGTTACGGAGGGAATTCAACACTTGACAAACACTGCAGGAATCTTCCCGAAATCCCTTCTGAGTTCCCTGACGGAAGACATAGGATGATCTGGATTGGCTTTCTGGTATAGGAGCAGGGCCTCACTATCACACTTGTAGATCATGTTTGCAATTGGTCTAGACAGGACTGGGTAGTCCAGACCTCTCTAAGACCTGCGTAGGTCACCCACCAAGCAGCCCTCAGTATGAGGTATGCCTCCATGGTCCAACTGACTACAACTCTGTTCAAAGAGTGATTAATTCCCACAGTTTTGCTCAGCTGAGGCCTGTTTCTCCACATGGCACTCACTTGCAGGTTTTTTTAGTGTTACCTGAGTGCCACGGACACCACAGAGCCATTTCATATTTTTATTGTGACCAAGTGCAGAACTATAGTTCCAGTATTGTTGTATTCCCAAGTAGCAGTGAAACAAAAAGTCAGCAAAAATCTTTAAAGGAACTTTTTAAAACAGCTGTTCTTTGCTGGCAGACAAAATATGAAAGAAAGATCTGTGGAAAGGTTGCAAAATACTGCACAGAAAACACTCCAACAATCCTCATTCTGCTCCCCAGATATTTTTTTAATCTTCTTACCTAGGCTTGCCTTATTGTCTACTTTCTTCTGTCAAAAAGATGGGAGTAGAGTTTTCTTGACATAAATTCCAGCTTGCCTCTGTCAGTTGACTGCCCTCAATGACTTCATAGAGTAGTTTGCACTCACTGTAATTATGAAACAAAATGAAATTGTGGATGGATTCAGACATGCACTGGCATTTGTCTGACTGAGTGGGCCATTAGCAACATCATTTTTTCCTTGTGAGAGAGAAAGTAGTGTAATTGGACAGCTCTACATAAAATTGGTAAAATCTTGTCAAAGTGAGGCGTCCTGTTAGTTGTAATGGTGGCAGGAGCTGAACGTGATGTTTTCTAGGACTGTGGGAAAATAACAACACTTCCACAGAGATCCTTTTCCCATTCAGCGCCTGCTGTTTGTCATCTCTCTTGTGTAATACTGGCATTTTAATGATATCCATCCTCCTCCAAGACAGTAAAATTAATGGGACACATATATTACCCTGGGTATCTTGTAACAGTATTAGGCAGGATGACTCAATCATAACAGTTTCAAAAATAAAATATAGTAGCTGAATTAGCAAATATAATAAGCAAGCTGAACTCTTTTTTTTATATTTAATTTCAAAATAAAAGCTTAATTACAGCAAGCAAGTGGGAGATCTGTTGTCTCTGTTAAGACGACTTTCAAAGTGTATCTGAGAAGACTTAAAATTAATGAAAGAGGGAAACAAAAGAAATAAACTCATTATGTTCCCTTGCTCTTTTCTCTCTATTTCTCAAGTGCTGGACTGAATAAAGGGAAGCATACAAATTTAAATGTACTCTTATTGACTCTGAGAAGCATCATCCAATTATTTGTCAGTGAGCTAAACAGCCCTTTTTCTGTATCATCCCTTCAGTTCCAGCTTAGATAAATCCTTCAGTGAGTTTAATGAAAGGTTTGCTTTCAGTGGAGGTATACTGTACTGGCTTCCTTTTTCTGCTTATTTCACCATTCCCTCCCCTCAGTTTTTTATTGTCAGAAAGAAGAAGAAAAAGTACTCCTGATGGGACACAGATTTTTTAGAACAGAATATGTTGCAGTTAGAGCAGGAAAGCACAGTTAGAATTAAATAGGCAGATATTATATAGAAAATTTCTGCTGTGCCCTCTGTGACTGGCAGAGAGCACCGTCCTGAAAACAGTGGCTCTCGGGCTGCAGGGTAGAAGACAGATAACGAAATCTGTTACTGGAAATTATGTCTGACTGATGCTTACAGTGTCTTTAAGCAAGTCTCAGACTGTGTGTTCATAAGAAGATAGAGGGAAGGGAACATGCTTTTCAAATTTGTAAACAACTGCCGTAGAAACAGGGAGAATAGTTTGTGCATAAGAAAAGAAGTAGCAGGTTTAAATCATAGCAAGGAAGATCCAGACTACCTATTAAAGAAAAAATTCATTCCAATAGGGACAGAGAAGTAGTTGATACATCTGGCGAGTCTGTGAAATCTGTATCACAGAATGACTTTATGAATATGTCTGACAAAAGTCTGTCAAAAATATTAAAATTCTAATTGTTCCATGTGAGAAAACCGAAAAGAATAGAAGACATCTTTTAGTCTTTTCCAATTTTAGGACTCTACCATTTTGGCTACAGACAATACAGTTCAGTTTTACAGGGCTTAGTCAACTATTGATGGTTTGAAATGTGGAGAGACAGAGATTGAACAGGCTTCATTTGGGTAGCAGTACCTAAATGTTGACTGAAAAATAGCTGATAAAGCCAAGTGACAGCATACATTTTTGTCACATTATACCTGGGGAATTTTTCTATATAGAACTATAAATTTTTATGTATAAATACTAAAGAATCAGATTTTTGCCACTATGTTTATTTAAGTTGTAATACAAGTACCATAAAATCTTGGAAATTTTGTGCAGGTACTGATGCTTTTCATTGATTTTTAAAATACTTTAATTTTTGAAATACTTTAATTTTTGAAATATCCCACATGCTTTACATAGCAGTTTTACATATGAAATGTTTTTTCAGTACTCTGGTTTAACTGTTTTTTACTTTGTATAATGCTTTTACAAAGAGGACTTAAAAGCAAAAAGCCCCAGCTTCTCTTTCAGTGATAATTTAAGGAACTGATCTTTAAAAAAATGGAGAATAAATGACACTTGTTCATCACTTGTTATTACAAACATGTCAGTACAGTCAAATTCTGCGTGACTGTTAATTCTCTCAATGATGCATTGCTGTTAATTCTCTCAATTATGAACAGTCTTCCTGATTTTTTTATTGCACTTTCATTAGTTGAATGCCAATTAAGTCAAAAGTAGCAACAGTTATGTATTTTAATTTGCACTGTTTGCCCTGATGACCAATATGTATTTAGGTTTCTCTGTAAAACTTGAATAACGTGATGAACAGATTAGATAATGTTCTTTGAAAAAGACTAAACAGCTTTCTGAATACTGTTTTGGTCTTCTTAAAAACATTGACAATTTCATGGAACTATTTTTTTCTCAGTCTTTTTACTCAGTTGAAACTTTCAGTGCAATGGGAATTTATAAGTTGTGGTCTGGCTGGGAAAGCTGGAGAGGGCTCTTTACCCTCCATTTGCCCCATCGTAGAATCATTTGCTGTGTCACCAGCAGCTCCTCACTCTTGGCTGCGGCTCAGAGCTACATCTCTCCCAGTTCCTCCAAAACCAGTTAACAACCTGTCTTCCCAATCCTTCAGCAGCTCTGCAAAGCATGGGATGTATTCCTAGCCCTGACTTCCCATATCTTCTGCATGTCAGGTTGCATTTTCTCCTCTTGCATTGCAAAAAGTGCCAAGCCCACCAAAAACACAGCTCCAAAATTATCTTGTTCCTCACTTCGAAATCAAAAGCTGAATTCATTCAAAAAACCCCACTAAACCCAAAGGCTTTTTTTAAGACTTGAGCACTTCCTACCTTAAGAGGCTAAACTTTGCATGAGAGGCTAAGAATGAGACATGAAGATTCAAAAAAATGCCTGTAATAGTAAGGAAAATTGATTTGCCATTTTCAGTTGTCGACAGATGAGTAGTCATTCTCATACAGTGTAGTACATAATGCAGGTTGAATTCCCTTACAGGTTTGCAGCATGCAGGGCATAAGTCAAGAACCACATCTTAAAATCTGATTGCAACCAGTTCTGGGTATCCATGCTGGCCTATCTTGACTCAGGTTTATTTTGATTTTGCTTCATAGTCAAAGTTCTAAATGTAAATATTATTATCTGCCTTTTTCTCAGCCACTCTCTCTGTCCTGCTCACAGTATCAAACCTAAGACATTAAAAGGTAAAGGTATTTATCCAGAGTTTTAAAATAAATATTCCAGTTATGTTTGCATGGAATGAAGGTATTACATATACTCTGAACACACGATCGGCGTTCTGTCCCAGAGAGATGTCACCATAGAGCCATCTGGTGCATTTTTCTTGCAACTCCACTGAAAAAGTACTCATGCTGCACAAAATCAACAATCCATTACCAAAAAAAATATTAACTCTTCCCAGCAGTGAATAACATAGAAAACAGCTACTTCGTGCTGTGGGGGTTAGATGGTAAAAGAGAAAAGGTCAAAATTATTTACTGGCTTTTAGATTTTAAGAAACAAAAGCATCAAGAATCCTTGCTCTGATCTATGATTCTGCCCATACATTTATCAGCTTTTACAGTTATTGCTATTCTTAGGGCTTTGGGAGCTAATTCAGCTGGTACCACACATTTGTGAGAATTCATGACAAGGGAAGCGTATAATTCAGGTGGTAGTTATTTTTGTTTGGTTGGTTTTTTTCATTTTTTTTATTTAAATAGAGCACCTGGTGACGAATGGGAGTGCTCGTGTGTTGGGAAGGCAGGAAAAGACAATATAAGCACAGAGATTAACACAAAATACTGGCATCAATGTCAGCAATTCTTACTGCCTATTTGTTTCTATTTTGACTTGTAATTTGTTGTAAATTAGGTCACTGTCTTGAGGAAAAGAGTAGCACACAGAAACAAAACTACAAATGTCAGAGATTCAGAAAATATATAAATCATACAAGCAGTTGTGCAGGTGATCCACACAGTCATTGCAGAGCCGCTATCACTTGTACTGTTCCCCTAAATCTACAGAGAGAATAAATCAGAAAAGATTAGCAAAAAAATACACGCTAGAGAAGAGAGGCTGTCAGGGAAAAGCAGAAAGAAATATTTTTGTGTCATTAACCATGTTTTTTGTTTAAGGCTCTGGTTTCAGTGTAAAATTATGGAAAGTGTATGTTTCTTTAATACTGTCAGATACCAGCTCTGGACAGTTTTGTTACCATAACAAAAGAAGGGATGTTTCCCTTTAGTCTAATTGGAGTCGGCTGCTGCTGTGCTCAGCTTTAGGAAGTTCATGCCATTCAGTATGAACCTCTTTTGCCATCTGCTGAAAATACTAGAGAAGATCAGTTGCCTGCAGTTTATTTTTGGATAGGTCATGTTAGGCAAATGAGCTGATGCTCCTTGTGTGCCAAGGAATGAGTGCTACGCAAAAATTAGGATGGGGGAACGGAAAGAGTATACCAAAATAATGCAGTCCTCATTGTTTGAGCACTGTGCAACGAGACAGCTGTTTCGGTAATGCCTTGTGCTAAACTACTTCACTGGCAGGGCTGCAGCAGCTAACACACCATGTCTGGATTTCAGGTTTTTGTGCATTTATTCTGCTGTAGGCTGAAGGACGCATGTGACTTATCTGTGATAAAAGTGACGTTACTGCACTTGAACAACATGGAATGGCAAGTCATGTCACTTCAGACACCTTTTCTTCAATTTTCAACAAAGGCTGGGAAACAAATAGTTTGTTCTTTTTCTGCTTATATTGTACATTTCTTGCCTTTCAGAGATGAATATAAACTCAATTCAGCTTAATGTCACATTTCATAACCATCTCAGGGTCAGGTGAAGAATGAGCAATTTGGCATCTGAAACAGTGGCCAGCACATTTACCTCTTTAAAATTATCCTGGATTTTCTGCTGATGCAAACTATCTCCCTGTCAGTTCCTCCAACAGTCTCAATCTTAGAGCTTCCAGAGTCTAAAATCACGATTTAAGAAAGTAAATAGGGATATTTACATGCTTACAATAACAATTTTCAAATGTCCAGTTCTCAGAGGAAGATCAAAGATCTTTATCAGTCAGGTCTTTTTTAATTGCATTTAAGGTTGGACACAAATTCAATCATCGCTTTTTGAAAATCCAGCTGGTTGTATAAAGAACTAGGTTGGGGCACAGAAGCTAGAAATAATCAGAAGGCTCTGAGTAACCTGGTAATCTAATTCTCATTTAAAAATTAGTCAATGTACTTTAGAGAGAAGAATTAACTACTGTGGCTAAAGGCGTGAGTGTGATTGAGGTCTATAGCTCCTAAATCGCTTTTCATATGTGGGACTTGCATCCCTAAGTCACTTACTTCTGAGAGGTTTATGTGACTAGAAAAGTGGACTTCTTGTTACTTTCAGCTTCAATTATTTGTCTACTTAAGCACCACGAACATCAATATTATTATTATTGTTGTTGTTGTTTTCTTTTTTTTTTAGTATTTTTCCCCTTTGAAAATTTCCATATAGCTTAAAAGCTCATTAATTAAGACATTGGAGAGTTTCTAATAGACTGCAGATACGATCGTAGCAGTGTATTGGTAAGGATCAGCATGATTTATGTTGGCATATATATTTTCAGGTAAGTTTAATATTTATGCCAGGTTAAGAAACATAAAATGTGAAGTAGTCCTATTGTCCACGAAAGCAATGCAGTATGAGCAGCAGCAGTGCGAGTGTCTTCACACTTGCCTGCCCACGCTTCT
This sequence comes from Pluvialis apricaria, assembly GCA_017639485.1. NCBI lineage: Eukaryota > Metazoa > Chordata > Aves > Charadriiformes > Charadriidae > Pluvialis > Pluvialis apricaria. The sequence continues at coordinate 37,504,902 of CM030044.1, forward strand.
CAGTTCTGAACTGGGGCCCCCCTCCAGGAGGGGAAGACAGATGGCCAATTCATTTATGATCATTTATGATATGGGCCTTGGACATGGGTGTAATATCCCACGTGGTAGTGCCTTCATACTGGCTAAGTAACATGCATGACACCTGTGCAACACTATTCTTCATATCTAGTTCTCTTTGCTTTCTGAAAAGAAACAAGCAACTGAGTAGAGGAAACTCACAGGTGAAGCATAGTTAGGAGACCTGCCCAACTTCATACAGGCATGTTGTGGTTTGCTCAACTACTTTCTTGGTCATTTGCTCTATTTTCTCAGTCATTTTCTCGGTGGTCACAGTCAGCTTTTCCATGGCTGCCACAGAGAAGGGATGAGAGAGACTGTCTTCATACTGTCGTACCTTGTTAACCACTTCATTCACAGTTGGTGTGTCGGTATCGGATCCTCCCCAGACCATTGTTGACAATGTGTGGGAATACATTGATGGTGCACTTTGTACAAACTTTTTTAGCATGGCATTTCGTCAGGGTCTACGATCACTTGACCATCACTATAAATCACCTCTCGCACAGCCAATTCTCTCAGGTACTTAATACCTTTTTCCATGTTGGTCCATTTACTTGGATGGCATTCGATATCATCCTTAAAGGGATACCTGTGCTTTATGGCTGACACCAGTTGCCTCCAGAGACTAAGAGTGCTTGTCTTTCTCCCAATCTCTTTATCGATACCTCCATCCCTGGCCAGGTTTCCCAACTGCCTAGCTTCTCTGCCATCTAAGTCTATGGTATCTGCCCCACTATCCCAGCATCGGAGTAACCAGGAGATGAGTGTTTCGCCTTCATGATGACTAAAGTCCTTCCTCATATTTCTCAAATCCTTCATAGAGAAGGATTTAACAGCTACCTCTACATCTGAGTCCTCCTGTGTTGAGGCTGCCTGAGAAGGACCCTCTCCAGGATCTGCTCTGGAAGGGCTGTCTCCTTTATCTGTTTTGAAAGGTGTCTTTCCTTTGTCTGTTTTGAAAGGTGTCTTTCCTTTGTCTGGTCTTGAAGGACCCTCTTCTGGGTCTACTCTAGAAGGGCCCTTTCCTAGACCCTGGTCAGAATTCTCTCCCAAGCTGTCTGGCCTGAGCTGGTCCTTGTCATAAGCGACAGGGGAATGAGCTGACTTCTTTTTCTGTTTCCTGGTTACCGGGGCAACTGGTACCAGTTTTGATGGAGTTTGAGTAGCAGCGGTACTGGTTGTCGTGGCTGGAGTAGCTTGTGCCAGTACAGGCAGCAGTGGGGCTTGTGTTGTTGCAGTGGGGGGCGCAGCTGATGGTGGTGCTGGTGCCACTGCAGGGGGGGCATGGCTTGTGCCGGTACGGGTGGGGCCGTGGTTTGTGCCACTGCAGGTCACGGAGTGGCTGCTGGGGTCTGAGTGGCGGCAGTGCATGTTACCTTACAGCTACCCCTGCACCGATGATTCACATGAAACCACCCCTGCAACACATGCAGGAGCACCAACAACAAAATCATGATCTTAAGTAGCAATTCTTATCGTCACAGCCCGGAAGGTTTCCATGCCCTGGCTCTGATGGTGTCACATTAGTATAATCATCAAAGGGCAAGGTAAACTTTCCCAAGGCAGAACTGAATGTGTAATTAGTAACAGAATCCATCATGTGGTGCCTGAGATATGCAGGTAGAGCCTGCATAGCTAATCATGTTATACACTTGAATTGTGAACCACACCAAAACAGCACATTTAAACCTTCGCATAAAAACACAAAGAGTAAATAAACTTTGCAATGCATTTGGCAGGTTAAACAGAGTTGACTCAATTAAGTGCAAACAAAGCTCTTTAAAGGCACAATACAACATTTCATTTAAGAATGACATGATGTAAGCTGTCGGTTCTAATCTCTGATGGAATTCAAACTATTCAGGCAATCTGTCACAGCTCTGGTCGAGTACTGCTCGAGCCCCACATTGGGTGCCAATTAATCCATCGTGTTTTAGGCCAAATTGGCTACTGGGGACGTGGAGCACCCTGGATGGGACCGACAGGTGCTCCCCTCTCCCCCTCTTCAAAGGGAGAGGCAGAGGAGGGAAAAAAAGACTTCTGAGTTTAGAAGGAACTAAACTACTTTAACGAAATATTAATCATAAAATTAAAAGGAAATAATGAAATATATACAAAGCTGTATCAAGCTCCCAGGATGACAATCACGACACTGGCTACCACTGGGGAAGTCCCAGGCTAGACTCGGTGACGGATGGGAACTGGATTCTGGATCTTCATTCAGGATTTGGATCAAAGGCAGATGAACAGACAGAGTCCTCCTCGGACGCCGGCCATTGAAGAAAGAGGGCTGACACTTTGATCCCTCAGCTTTTATACTGAGCATGAGGCAGATGAGACGGAATACCCTGTTGGTCAGTTTTGGATCACCTGTCCTGTCCGCTCCTCCCCGCAGGTGGGACCCCTCTGCGCTTTTCTGCTTCCGACCCTCCAATGGGGCAAATAACCAAGTGAGCTGCCCTCGGGTGTTATAGCAATAAGTATAAGCAAGAGCCTCTCTGCATACCATGCCTTGGCATCAACTATAAACATAGGTCTTATCACTCTGAGAGAGCGAACATTGTCTGCACAATATGCTGTTAATTTCAGTGATTAGAAGAGCCCTAGCTGAGAAGTAAAGTTACTGAAAAAAATTGGTCCTGTTTTACCTCAAACCAGCACAAGGCATAAATTCTGCAAAGGCCTTATCCGCTCTTCACAAAAGACAGGAAGACCACAGCAATATCAATAAATCCTTTTGATATTAAGTACTAGAAATTCTGATGAAGAAATAATCTTGATCACTGCCATGCTGGACTAGATTTTAGCTGTCAACCTCCAGATGAAAGGCTAGCTAATCTTAAGGAGTATTCCAGTATAGGGAGTGTTCATGTACACTGCAGGATGGACTGTCTTTTTTTTTCCCCCTCTTTTAAAGGAGCAACTTGAATAATAACAGAATGATTGGATTTCTTGTTCTCATTGTCTTTGTGAAAGAAGAAAGGCAAACTAGAGGCGTGCTGTAACTTTCTGTAGGATTAATCCCTCTGGGAGAAGAAGCGTAAGTGCAGAAGAAAAGTTTAAGAAATGAAATCTTGATGCTGAGCAACCAAGAAGTAGAAAAAAAGCCTCCACACCTTGTTTAGAGGAAGATCCAAAGTATTGAATTTGACTCTTGTACTTGCCCATCCTTATCCAAATTGATTTTAGGATAGGTTCAGTTTTGGTTCTGTTTTTTTTTTTCTTTTTGAGTTTGGATTAGGTGACTTAGTTTGTGACTGAAAATCGTTGAATGCATTCTGCATTGTATCTCTTTTTTCTCCACTTCACATGTTCCATACTTCACTAATCTTTGGAAATTGATTTTGCTCAATTAAACAAGACTTCTCTAGATGGACTGGTAATGCAGCAGATGAACTACCAACCTACATGCTTTCAGCTGGGAAATGAAAAGCCATTCTCTGTGCCAGATTATTACTAACAGACAAAACACCATCTTCTTGTAGTAAAAAAAACCCAAATGTGGTAGGTGGTGAGAAGCACTGGATAAATGGGCATGAAAGTTTATTTATTGTGACCTCTCCTTGGCAACCTCAGACAAATGACAAATTCTTCACATTTTCATTTTTCCTCTTTCTTAGTGAAGATTCATGTTGCTAGAAATATTACACAAATTATTAATTTCAGAGATTTGGATAGTCTTTTGTCAAAAAGCACCTGGAATCATAAAGACCTGATAGAAAAAAGAAGGGAAGGAGAAAGAGAACTTGTAGAAGATATGTGCTGCCTAATCTTTTTAAGTTTTGAGGGGTTTATAAGTACAGAATTAGAGAGAAGCTTTATTTTTGTTGCAGGCATATCATCCAAATGTATATATTCTGCAACCTGGAGAATGCCAACTCTCCAATTGGAGAACATAATAAAATGTTGGAGAAAATAATAAAATGGAACAATTTCTGGTGGTTTTTTTTCCAATTTCCAGGAGATACGGAGAAAAAGCTGCTGCAGATTTTCTCTATGCATAGAGAGATATATACTCTCTAACAGCAGTGATTATGTGAGACTGTAAAAACATTCAGGCACAAAAAGCCAATATTTCACGTCTTCCCTATCCATCAGATGCCACTGCCAGCTTTTTGACAACTCCAGTATCTTTCAATCTATTGTAATTTGCTTAATGGGACCTATTCGCAAACAATAGCTTTTGATAGGATCTGGAAAAGACTCAATGAAAGTGTGAAGTTATTTTTTGTAAAAGGAGGAATGTGATGCAAGTCACACATTCCGTTGCAATAATTTTCTATGCATACTGCAGAAACAACTGATGTGTTTTTGCAAGAATTGGGAAAAGAACACATCAGTCACCTCTTAGCATCTCAAGGCATGCTCATGCTAGCTCTCTCAGACCCATTTACACCACTACTCCAAAATGCTGCGAGATCCAATAAGCTGAGGCACACAAAACATAGTATTGGTCCCCCAGGCTTAACGGAAGCTTGACTCCAGATACAAATTTGACACTATCATCCTATATCTAAACAGATCTCATTACGGCAAGACCTAGGAACTGGATTTTGTGCGGTTTAGTTATCAAGCACTTGCATTCAACTTGAGGTGTTTATTCCTGCTGAAAGTTATGTGAACTTGCTGACAAGAAGATGAGAGTCAGATGGTGGTTCGCTGTAGGTGCTTAGGCTGCTTCCTCAAGTATTTTCCAGATTTCATTTATATAGCAGATTTCATATAAGATAGCAAAACCACCACACACAGTACTAAATTTATAGTTGTTCTGAAAACCTAATGAAATATTATTTTTAAAAAAATTCAGCTATTTATGATCTTTTTCCATGAACTGTGTGCCAAGAAATTCTGCTAGAAGAATCTGTACTCTGGCAAATTCTTAGCTATACTGCTGCAGATCACGAGGTCCTCCATTAGAGGGTCTCATAACACCAATTTAAGCAGAATATGGTACCACTGGTAAAATTGTGAAAAATACCATTAAAATGCAGGTTAGGTATCTTGGATGAACATTAGTATTCTGGTTGTAATATGTAAGAGCAGATGTGAAGAAAAACACACACATTAGAAACCAATGTAGCAAGTGGCACAAACGGATCTAAAAAGTTTGTGCCTTCCTACTATTTTTTCTGTGTTATCATTGATTTTAAAGGCAGTCTGTTTTCAGAGGCTTTGATAAATTCATATCTGCTCATTTTTTAAAGTTTCTTTTTTTTTAATTGGTTTTGGTGCAACTAATCCAACTGGACACTAAGGGGTGCTGTTTCATAGTCTTTGCGTGCAAGGTGGCTCTTGCCTGCACACGCGCACACACATGCTGCTGCGCTTAACTGTATCTACAAATTTGTCTCCAAGTTAAAAAAGACGACATGAACTACAATCAGATACACTTTTTGGATCTGATATTTAAAACCTGGTTAGCACAGAGTGAGGAAAATCATCATTGCTTGCAGTTGTGCAACAGAGTCATGGTAGTGATGAAGATACTCAGCAAACAAAAAAGACTGAGTGGAGCTACAGTATAACGTGATGAAAAGGATGTGCTTACACTAGAAATCCAAAACTGCCTGTGTATGATGACAAGGCAAAAGCATTTGAAATGGGGATTGCCAATCTAAATTCACTCTAAAAACAACCAACTAAATAGGCCATGGAGAAAAGCTTTGATCATCAATACCTAAGACCTATGTAGAATCAGGTCTGTGAAAATACACGCCAACTTCTGGTGGAGCATGTGATTAGAGTGGTTGCAGATAACTTAAATAGACTTTAAAAACTTCAGCTAACTAAAAAAGATTATCCCTCATAAGTTAAGTAATTCTGTTATATTGTGGGAGGAAAGTATATTGACAAATTTTGTCAGAAAAAATACAACGTTTTTCCTGAAAAATAGCATGGCCAAATTGTTTTTATGTTTTGCACAGCTCCAACCATTGTTAAGGTAAATGCACAAACCTATGACTAACAGGATTAGTCAGGTGAGATAAACTACAGTACAGGCATTTAGTATGAAAGTTAGGTATTGGATGCGTTCTAGTAGAAGCAGCACTTATTTTGTGTTTCCTATTTATGTGCTGAAGCTCAAAAAGGCACGTTTTCCCTATTTTGATGTTCTTTACATTAACCACATTCCCTAGCTTACAATACATCATGGGGTTTTGGCTTCATCTACAGTAAGCCAGGTTTTGTTCTGCAGAACCATTCTTGGTTTTGAGTTTACCCCCTCTCTGAAAAGGGAATGCTGTTGTACACGTATGTAGAAATCGATCATCAGAGCATTCTTATGGCATCCTTTTCTACCCCTTCAGGAAATCCTGGCTCTGATTCTAAAACTGACGGTGAATCACAAATTACATATAGCTTTTCCAGCTTGCATCTGACTTGGAATTCTCTAACTGAAATAAATATATCTTGCCACTCCTTTGAACTTAAATAACCATTCATGTGATTAACTCAGAATTTCAAACTGACATCCACTTCTATGCCAGTTTTAAAAACGAAAAATTGTGCTTTTATACCAAGGAATGATTTAACAAGATACTGAGGCCCAGTCTGATGACCTCACAGCTCCAGTCTGCTTCTGGTCTTGTATTTTATCTCTCCCACAAAGTTTTGCAGTGGTGAGCATGGGACTGCCAGCCAAAGGAAATGAAGCTTCTGAAGACATTCTGTACTGCAGGTATGCTCATCAAATTGCTGCATATGACAAGCTAGATAGCAAAGAAGAAAGTAGCTCTTATCAGCCAATAGCTGTTGCCAGAGAGAAGAGTGATTTCATTGTCAGTTTCAGAGGTGACTAGTGTCTGACTAGATAGGTTTTCGTTGCTCAACTTTAGGACAATGGGTTTTGTGTTTGGGCTTTTGTTTAGTTTTCTCCTCAAGGATTCTGGATTTACTATCTTAAAATCAGTCTCTTTGAGGCATATTAAGTACTGCCTCCAACAACATTAGTGAATTTAGAAAAACTTTGACAGAAAAATGTGTGTTCTAGTTGCTGTTTATCTTTTAAAGGCAACTAAAGATCCTGGGAGAAAAGAATGGGATATTGAGATGACAAAGATGACACTGTGAAGGATGAAGTGGAAAAAACAGTTGGTAGACATATCTTTTAGGATGAGGAATTATTCATGATGATAACACATGAATAAAAACTTGCCCAGTAAAGTACAAACTGGAAATATGCATATAAATGCTACTTATATAGGGTAGAAACAAATAAACTGTACAGCTTGCAGTCTTCCTAGAGTTTATTTGCCTACCTATGGTATATACTCCTGCAGCTTTCTCTTGCAGCCCTGTTCACAGTGATATTCCAGCTTTCTTTTAGAAAAGATTAAGAATATCTTATTCTGTAGTAGTCATTGTGGGACAAGGTATCTTATATTCACCAGAATTCCATGCTCATTTAATGAGTGATGAAAACTGTACTGAACCTGTGTTAACAGCTCTGTGCCTCACTGCACCTAAAGGATCCATGCTCTGGTGGAAAATGGTAGTATCCAGAAAAGCCAGATGTAGTAGCAAATAAGCATTGCCCAATTCTTTCATTCAGCATCAATCAGAAAGAATGACAGCAGTATGTTTATTGGTGGGTCTCCACCACGTTCACACAGTCACAGAGCCACACAGTGGCTGAAGCTGGCAGGCACCTCTGGATGTCTCCTAGTCCCATGTCTCCTTAGGCAATGTCATCAGCAGGTTGCTCAGCAGGTTGCTCAGGGCCATGGCCAGGCTGGTCTCAGTATCCTTGAGGAGGGAGACTCCACAGCCGATGTGGGCGAACTGTGCCAGTGTTTGTTCACACTCACAGTAGAAGTGTTGGGTTTTTTTTCCTTATGTTTAAATGGAATTTCCAGTACTTCAGTTTGTGCCCATTGCCTGCTGTCCTGCAGCTGGGTACCACCAAGAAGAGTCTGCCTCTGTCTTCTTTCCGCGCCTCCCTGTATGATATTAATAAACACTGTTAAAGTCCCTCTGAGCCTTCTCTTCTTGAGGCCAAACACTCCCAGCACTTCCACCCCCTCATTTTATGACAGATGCTCCAAGCCATCCATCATCTTCGTGGCCCATTGCCCTTTGTCCAGTGGTGCTGTCCAGTATGCCCATGCCTCTTCTGTACTGGGGAGTCCAGTACTGGACCCAGCAACCAGATGGGTCTCACCAGTGCTAAGTGAGGGAAAGGATCACTTCTCTCAGTCTGCTGGCAACGCTCTGCCTAATGCAGACCAGGAGGCTGTTGATACTCTTTGCCACAGAGGCACTTTGCTGGTTCATGGTCTGCTTGTATCCCCACAACACTTTTCTGTCAAGGTGCTCTCCAGCCAGTCAGCCTCTAGCCTGTGCTGGTGCATGGGCTTATTCTTCCCCAGAAGGCCTTACCACTTCTCTTTTGTTGAGCTTCTTGAAGTTCCTGTTGGCCAATCAGTCCAGCCTGCCCAGATCTCTCTGGATGGCAACAAATCTGTCTGATGTATCAACTACTTCTCCCAATTTTGTATCACCCTCAAACTTGTTGAGGGCACACTCTGGCCCACCATCTAGGTCGTTCAGGAAGATATTAAATACCATTGGCCCCAGTATTCACCCCTGGTGTTCTGCACTGCATACTGGCCTCCAGCTGGACTTTGTGGTGTTAATCACAATCCTTTGACTCCAGCAATTTAGTAGTTTTCAGTTCACCTCACTGTCCACTTATCTAGCTGATAGTTCATCTTTTTCTTCTACAACAATGTTCCAGGATAATAATGTGACTGAATTCTTCATGCTGCCGGTAGTAATGTGTTCTGCTTTAGGCTTGATAAGAATGTGATATATATAACCTATTTTAGCACCATCTTCTGAAACATGGAGGCTAGAAACAATTACTTAGTCATTTAAACTCTGTATCTATTAATACAGCAATCCAATTTCTGCACTATCCAAGAAATTGACATTCTCATGTTCTTTGATATAGAAAATATGTAAAAGATGACCAGTTAAGTTTGGATAAATTTTCAGGTTCCAACAAAGTTAAGATATAAAAGGTCTTGGTCCTTCTTAACCACTTGTTTTATCAACAGTTGTTCGTTTTCTTTTCTTAAACTATTGGACCGAAACAGCAAGCCAACAGAAGAGTAAGAAAACTCACACTGAAATGGGAAAAGTGTATTTTAAAACAGATGTTTATGGAAGGCACACTTCCTCTAGGCTCCAGAGATATCTGCAACAAAGAAATCTGCCCTACAGCACAGTTTATCACATGGCACAAGGGAAAATGCTTAAAATATGAGTTGCTTGGCAACCACTGAGATGAAAAGAGGATTCCATGTATAGCAAAATAGCTTCCAGGATACAGACTGAATAGACATAAAAATCCATACCCTGCCTTATGTTTCACATGCAAAGATGTTTCGCACAGCTGTCTTAGGTTTCAATGAACACTGTAAAAATATTATTTTCAAGATGTAGAAGTATGTGTAAACCTCCCATTATGTTTGTTATGTTGGTGCTAGGGAAGGAGGTCATCCATGTTCAAAATACTTCCCTGTTACCTGATGGCTACTTTACTCTGTCCCATGTGCTGGTCGCTGGACCCACCTCTCCTGTGGACAGATGAGCCATTTCAGATGCCTGCCTCCTCTTCACCAAGGCCAAGCGCTGGCATGGTCTAATTGCCAGTCTGGTTGCTTTCTTGTTGCCTTTGGAAGGCTGTGCTCTCACTGCGGCTTTTGTGGTTGTTTCCATCAGGCAGTGTGGTCCCTCTCAGAGGCACAAGCATGCCAGACCAGCCTTTTTGAATCAGTGCCAGCCCTCTTACTTGGGAGGTGAAGCCAAATATCATATATTTAAAACTGTAATGCTTTGCTTGTCCACCTAGCTCCTGTCTCCTAAAGTCATTAGTTGTGGTTTTACTTCACTGTTAAAATACTCTTCAGTTTTTTCCCTCTCAGCTCTAGTTATTTTCAACTCTCTGTTTAGCAAGCTTTGCGTAGGTAAAATGGAGAGATTCTGCTGTTCTACTTAAGACTTTTTATTTTTTATTCTTTTTGTGTCCTAAGGAAGTAGAATGTGTTTCTTATTAAATGTGAAATGCTGTTTAAATAATATTTAGGAGCTGTCTTAAATCAACCAAAGCCAGGCTACTTAAACTTATTTTTGACGTTCTATCTCTAGCAATTGACTATACATCATAGTGGACAAAGAAAGCTACATGGTGCTGGTTAAGGTATTTCTTCATATGTTAAATTAATGTTCCTTTCAAGGTTTTGATGCTAATTCACACACAGTGCCTCCCTAGTAAGGTACACATCTCAACAATTGGTGATCAGAGAAGGCATGGCTTTCCCACCATTAAAACTGGTCATATGAGACCAGAGTCCTGAGTCTCAGCACCCATGCTCTAAATCCCCCAGAAGTGCTAAATTCTCACTTACATGGCTTGCTCTATCAAGAGATACTCAGACTCATTGTTAAATACAGAGTCAATTAAAGGTCTTGTTCTTGCTATTCAAGATTCGCAGTCATAAAAGCTTCTCACACGACAGGAATAAAATACTCATGGTCAGGTGAGGACAACTCAGAGTCTGTCTCCTTTTTCTCTTCAGTCTTTCTTCTCAGCTTGCAGTAAATTTTCAGTCAGACTGTAGGGAGATGTTTCTGTTAATTGGCAGCAATCCACACAAAAATAGATTTACTGGTCTCACATAGCACACTAGATTTGCAGCAGAAATAGACTACTTTAGTTTAACTCGAAATATGGTTATTAAAGTAATCTTGATTTTCAAGAGTGAAGTATTGAATCAGCTACAGCAGAAGGAATGCTTTCAATTACAATGAATCAACATTTTTTCTTGTAATACTGTGAAATTATTTCATTTCAGCAAGTCTGGTTGTAGGACAAGAAATGAAAACTCTTACAACCTTCTCAAATCTTCCGATTATCTTAACAAGGAAATCTGAGATGAGTAAATAATTTATCACAGTTATGTAACAGGTTAATCAGAATAATTTATTTATGTTTGTCTTTCGAATGCATATGAATAGACGTTTTTATTAATTTTTTTTTCTCACATATTCACATATTGAATAAAAGGGAGCACACTTTTCTGATGCTATACTGTATGACATGGTTGGCTAATACCAAAGAGTATCGTGATTCATTATCTGATTTTGTTGGTCATAAAAATCTGTGGCAGAAAAATCTGTATACCAGCAGCACTCTTGGATATTGCATAACATTTGGGCCTAATTTTTTTTTTTTAATTTCCTGTGTCTTTCTTATTCTAACAAATAAAAAATATTCACCTAGAGTATCTAGATAGTACCATATCTACCATGTACTCTTCTAGTAAACTCCCATAACAAATGAAAACTTATTGAGACACTCAATAGACACAGAAGCAAAGACTATTGAATGGGTCAAGAAAAAGTTAGCATAGTGTGTTGGTAAAATCCATTGTATGCAATTTATGTTTCACTGTTGGAGAACACACAGAGGTCTGGTGTCGAGATAGCAAGGTCACCAGTCCTGCATTTTTAACAGCATTGAATAATTCAAAATAAGAGAAATGGATGAAGATTAGTCTGTGACTAGGACTGCTGATAAACTAGTGGTGAACAGGAAAGGAAAAAAGAAAGCACTAAATTCACCTCAAATAATAGTTATTGAAAAAATAATGGTGGACAAATCTGGTGCACAGGATGTCATCAGTGAGATACAAAACTTAGGTATTGTTTACTCATTTCACCTTATGTTTAATGATCAATAAATTTCTGGTTAAAAGGAAGCTAGATTCTTGAATCCTTCCAGAATATGGCCTGGAATTGCTTTTCTTGTTTTCAAATGTGGACAAAGACAAAAATCACAGACATTTAAAAAGATAAACGTTTTCCTAACTACTAGTATTACATGACTTTTGAAAACTCCAGAATAGTACTATAAGGAATGTATTTTTACTTGGATGTTTGATTTATACTGGAAATTTATTATATTTTTCTCTTTCGTAGCAAAATAAAAATAGTAAGCTATTTGTTATGAAACACATTTTGTTATAGTTCAGCAAAGATTTTGTTAAGAAGCTAAGACGTTGCAACCTCACGTGTGTAGTTTCTGGCCTTTTTAGCTTCCTCACTAGGTTCTTGGCCCTCACCTGTCTCCAATTCATAAATTTGAGAGATCTAGACATTATATAAGACTTATAAGCTGTTTTTTGTATCATGAAATCTCTATAATTCAATGAGTTTGTGAGAGACTGACCCTTCAATGGTGTCAGAATTACATAGACAGAAAGGGAAAGCAAGACAGTAATAAGCTGTAAACTAAAAATATATGCTTATTTAACGTAGGAAAAGTAATAAGCTGTTAGGTTTGTGATAAAATTTGCTGTGTTGGAAAATTTTAGTACATTTAGTGTGATAATGGCATCCACTGTGAACTGAATACTGGCTAAGTGGTATGCCAAATGCATCAGTGAGTGCCACAGTTTTGAAAGATGACAGCAACAAATAGATGATAGGAACTTTAAGAGCAACACATGTTAAGGAAAAGTGTACATTAGACAATTAAAAAATTAACATTCTGGAAAAAGTTACCTCAGGGTATTCCCATTTTACAGACTTATAGATTATGTATTACAAGAAGAAAAATAAGAGCAAGAGAGTTCCAGCAAGCAGTTGTGAGTCTGAACCAATGAAGGAAATCAAATGAAAACAGCTGATGTATGAAGTACAACTTTCTTATCAGCTCACATTTCCTCAAATTTGTTCTTTCCACAGCTACACATCCAAATCAATGAAGATTTGTTCCTCTAACAAGTTACTTTCTACTGCTTTTAGGAGAGAGAGATACTCCTCTACTGGGAGTATCAAACTTCTGGGATGCAGTTTGCCTACTAATAACTCCTTAAAACATAGCAAAGAAATGTGGTAATGTATAGCCCTACTCCTTGGTAACTTTAGCCCAGCTAATCTCTAGAGAACAACCATTATGAATTGTCTAACGGAGCTGGAAGTTATCATCAAATTAATTTTACATGTATGTATAAAAAAGTCATTATTCATCCTACGTTTCCTTTTGAGCAAGGGACTGGCTGGCTTATTCTAAGCTAAATGCTCTTTCTGTACCTATGACCTAAGCTATGAAGCTTGTAAATTACTTGGTTTAGGATACATACTGCTGTTAATGCTAACAGCACTTCAAAATCATTAAGATAATAAGTTAAGAACGCTGAGATCAGAAAAAAAATAATGGTGCTATTTTGGCATAGTGTTATTTTATAGAAAATAGTTAAAACTATAGGAGAAAGTTTGCTTTGAACATAGAGATCTTTGATTAATGGTGTCATGTAACATTTGCGTATTTTCAAAGAAGAAAAAAACACTTGAACTGACAGACAATAAGATAAAGGATTTAGCGTTATATTTACTTTTATTAAGGAAATTCTATTTCAAGAGCTAGAGGGCTTAGTTATATCAGTTGCATTCCTTTTGGAGGATGTGTATAACACTTCTCTAGGCTGTCTCCTACGCTATTTGATCAATCATATTATTTGATTTATTGATTTACTTTTAATTTTTTCTAGTTTTCATGTGGTTGAATTGATATTTTAAAAGAAAAAATTATTTTCAACTTTATGGCCTGGAACAAAGCTAACAAGGGTTTCCAGCTTTACTAATTTTTCTCCTCCTGACATCGGGTTTGAAGACCTTATATTCAGTAAATCTTTACACTGTCCTCCCATTTTTTCTTCCTTTTCTCATAGTATCAGCACTGGTTTTTATTGATGTTGTACATGAGGAAAAAAGAGCAGATAGCTGCAGAGCTGTATTACACTACTTCAAGAGCATTTTTTTTCCTAATAATGGGTACTCTTGGCCCCTAATTATCAAACATCTGCAGTGTTTAAATTAAATTGTTAGTGTCTATTAGTTTGTATTAAACTTTTAATGTATGTATGGGAAATAAGTGAAAGCTAAGGTATGTCACTGTGCTTAGGCGATCTGGTGTATCTCTGAAAAGGCAAGGACTTATTTTGAAACTCAATGTAGCCTTGTAACCGCGGAGTATTTGTGCCTATTCCAGTGTCAAGGACTTGCTGCCTTACACTCTTATGAAACTATATTCTAAGCACATAGCACTCAGCTTAAGGACACTGCCTATACATGGAAATTTACACTACTTTATATACTTATTATAAGGCAACTGTACATCTATCAAACCCAGCTGGATGTTAAGCACTTACATTGTGATGGTCAATGAAAAAACTTATGAAGGTTAGGAAAGTACTTCAATAACAAAAAATAATATATGGTGTACTAAACTCCATGGCAAAACGCCCTAGTAAAGTGGTTAGCATCCTTGTGGCTAAGACTTTTTTTCCTGGGGCTATTTGCCATCCATTTGAAGTTGCTTCTCATCTTGTCTTATCCATGTGGTGATGCTCTTGTGAGATACATGACTTGCAAGAACATCAATGCCAAATGTGTTCTTTATTACATTCACATCAAGGGGCAACCACAGGTCTGAGAGGTCAGACCATCTGCATAACTCATTTTGGGATCTCCTGTACAGTCTTTCATATGCGGTTTGGGTAACATAGGTAAAATTCTAAGAAATAGGGGCTCTGGCACTAGGGGATGATGTTTCAGTAGTCATTAGGTTTATTTAAGACTCTTGGATCCTCCAGGGTCTGGAAATCAGATGGAGAATTACCAGAGGATACTGATACCTCTCTGAGGCCAATGTGTGGATTATAGTCAAGACTGTGTTAAAACCAGTTTAAGTGTTCCAGTCTATAAAGGCAAATGAAATGCATGAACACATATGTGCTTTATTTATCAAATAGTTCCTCCATGTTTGCAGTCCACCAGCCCTCAGTGCCGGGTAAGAACTTACTTCATGGTCAGTTGTATTAGACAGAGGCTTCTATGGATCGCCAGGTGGCTTATTCCTCAAAAAGCCTGTATTTGCTCATTTATGTAGCCAGGGAGAAAGAAGGGAAACACACCTGTCTGCAATGAACACTGGTTTTGTCTGTAAACAGAAGGACTTTTTGATGTCAGTCATCAATGTTTTCCAAACTACTATAATTTTTCATGGTGACCATACTGGACCACCTTGGTCTCCTCTGTATGATGGATGCAGAACCCTCCACATTTCCCATTTTTTAGAAGCTCCGTAATTTTAGACACCCTACTAACACTGTCCTTCTTTGACTTTGAGTTTAATTCTGTAGTTTCCAGCTTCCTCTAAGCAACTGGAAGCTCTGTCCTCAGCCTTCCAAGATTCAGCTCATGTGTTTTCTTGGCTTTCAGGTTTTCCATGCTTCTATACAGGGTAATTTCAAAGACATGGGATAATGAGACTTCTAATGAGTCTTTGTCCTTCACATAGGGTTTGTAATTCAATTGCGTGTATTTGGCTACTTAATCTGTAATGAGCATGTTAATCAGTCTCCCTCAGTGCTCTAATCGTATTAATATTTATTATTTTTTCTTATGAGAATGCTAAGGCTATCAGGTTCCCATTGTTAAAGGCCCTCTAATTTTTCAAAATGACCACAGAAATATTTTCTTCCTTAAAATTGCAATGGGAGATTTACCCTTGCAATTACAGTAATATGTGGATGGAGTTAACCTAAATTACCTTTCGAATTGCAACATTTGCATGTTAAAATGCTATTTAAAGGTCTGTTAAAGAAGTGTTTAAATTCTTACTTTTTAAGTCTTTTGAGTAAAATACTGAATTTGATCTTAGAAACAGAACAATATGCAAAATAATCTCACTCATTCTTGTTTCACAAATTCTAAACTGTGCCTGAATTATTTTCCTGTATAACATGCCTTGTAAAGAACAAATGGTAGCAGTGCATAAAGACTTTATTGTTGCTTCTTTGGGATCACCTGCACAGTCAGCTCATGACTTGACTCTTGGGAGTTCTTGTGGGCTTTTCCAACTCGTGCTGTGCCATCATGTGCCTCTCTGTAATATTTATTTTTGGTATTTTATACTCTTGCACAATGAACTTGCCAAAAAAAATCTGACCCACTGCTTTATGTGGTTGCCTAACTGCCAGAGATTAGTGTCAATAGCTTCTCCAGGGAGAGCTATCTAACTCTGATGAACATGAAACATTAGCTCAGAACGTGCTTCTGAGATCATCCAGTATGAACTTTCTTTTATCTGATGTCCCAGCTGCTCCTTAGCCTCTTGCATGCTGACCTAAGCTGAGCTGTAAGAATTTCAAGTGTAGCTCTCATGCAAGCCTTCCATCAGGTGTGTTTTCATGACCTTGTGGGTAATTCTAAGTCAGGCATTCCTGCAGGACTTTGCTTTTCCTCAGTTTATGGTGCGCTGTAAACTGGCAGATCACTGAACACAATTTCAAGTGTGTCTTCTGGAAGGCAGCTCTTCATTTTCATTGATCCTTAGGGCCTCAAATGCTCAGAAGACAGGTTTGTCAAGCGAGTGAATAAAATTCGTATTGCTGTACTGCCAGCTTCTTACTAGAAATGCACATGCCATCAGTGAAAGCAAGGCAAATATCAGGGAATTTTAAAAGCAAGATTTTTCCATACTTAAGTGCAAAACTTACAAAATCTCAGTCTCTTTAAACCCAGAGGGGCTCCTGCTTAGGAGCCAAATTTGCTCTCCAACCCCAAAACCAAGGGGTTCAAGGCTGAAAATATTTTTCTGAAGGCATTGGAGGTCTCTACCCCATCTGAATTAATGTTTTGCTTAATTAATAAAACAATGGTAACTGTAGCAGGGCACTGGGGAAATAGTATTACGCAGACAGCATTGTTTCTGTCTAGAAGTAGTAATTTTTTTCCTTTTCCAGAAGACACAAAAAACATTTTAAAATTTTGGTGAATTTTTCAGTCTTTTTTCTGCCTAAAAGCTGAGGAAGACTGGGAGGGAGATGGACAATTGTCTTTGAATAATGACATCTGTTAACCTACTGTCTTTCTTCCACCCTGCTTGAGTAACGTAATTAATGTTTGCAGCTTTACCACAATGATCTGCTCATTCTCCTTGGAAGGCCTATCAGTTGCCTGGCATCTTCTGTGTGTTTCACAGAACAGCTTGCCTGGGTAGGAGAGTGTGGGTAGCACAAAGCTGTCTAGCCTTCTGCCTCAAGGCATGCCCTGGTCCATGGGTGGCAGCCGTTTTCTAGGCAGTTCTTGTACAATGTGCAAAGTCAAGTCTCTTGCAACCGCTTATCGAGAACCAACCAGGCCACAAGGTGACCTGCCTTTCTCTAGCATTTTTTCCTCTTCCCTTGGTAAAGTCTTTTCTGCCTAGGAAGGTTAATTCTTGCATCTAGGCCAGGGTCCTGTCATCTGTAGAGTCAGACTGCTTGGAATAGGGTCACAGGGGCCTGTCAACAGCAGCTACATGTCAGGCAAGATATCATAACTAAAATCCTGTCTTGTAGGTGCAGATGACAGGAGCATAATTATGTTTGACATGCTACTAAAAGAGGAGGGAGGCAAGCCATAGAACACTACTTTCCCTTCCCTCAGTGCTTTATTCACCCCCACACTGCTGCTAACGCGCTCTGTTAACTGATCATTTTAGGTTGCCGACATAATGGGAGCCCTGGGGAATTAGTCTGCATGAGATGTAAGAAGCCGCTTCTTGGTAATGTATTAGTCATTTCAAAACACTTTAAGGAGGAAGCAGAAAAAAATGACAAGCTAATTCTCTGATATATTTCAGAGATATTCAGGCCTCTGTGAGAACAATACCTCTATTCATGCCTCGGCACTGTTGGGAATTAGTTTTTCCTTCGTTCGAGAGAGTAGCCTGACCAGAAACAAAAAGAGAGAGAGAAGCAACGTGCTCTTCCCTAAGCCATGATTTCTGCAACTATCAGAGTGAATGACTGGCAATGTTCATTGACTGTATTAGAAGAGAAAGCCCAAGGATGCGTTACCTTTACAGAGCATTGTGCATGCAGTCTTTCCTCTGGAAATCTTCCTTGCCTTGATGGAGTGCACACAAAAATCAGGCAAATCTGACAGCTTGCTTTCTTCCGATACCTACATTTTCATATGTAGGGCAGTAAGTTTATGAGGACTGTATAAAATTTGATTTATTGGGAAAGTGTGCATAAAACAGGATCATCTAGCTGCCCATTCTGTGAAGAAAATTGCAGTCAAGTGATACAAGCTAAATAATATCATAGCATGCTATGGGGATAAGGATTGGCTGTTTTCCCAGCACTGTTAGCTTGTTCAACTCTAATGGGTATAGGTAAAAGCAATCATCACGTGATGGAATGGGGCATGATAAATAGAACTGTGAGTAGATTGGCATTAATTAATTAGAACTGCAGCCAGTTTCAAAATCAGGAGTTGTGACTTGCTGGTAAAAAATTCCATGAGTGTTACAATACTTTGTTTCAGTGTATATGGTTATTGAACAATGGGAGTGCAATTTTCATCTTCAGCCATATACAAACCTATTTCAGTCTACAACCAATCAGCTTCAAAGAGTAGTAAGCTGTATAAACACCATTTCTATGTATAAGGGTATAGGCACAGCTCTGAAAATTTAGGTTGGGCTTCTTTCAAAACCCAGGCCCTCTAAACCTTTCCCAGAACATGAAATAAGCTGAATTGTTACCACAAACCAAACTAGGAAACTCCACTGAGAGATAATTTCCTCTTTTTCTTAGTCTTTTATTATGCAACCCAACTATATATTTACCTCATTCTATTTTCACATGCTCTGTGTTACATCCCTATCTTGTGACTTGGGAAACTCTTTTGCAAGTGGCAGAGACACTGCAGAGTATGCTTTATTGCTTAGTTATGTCTCTTCTGGATGCTACTTCCCAGCTTTGCAAACCAAGGTAGTTAATGGAGTTATTAAAAGCTATATATATGTCTTCCCCAGAATTTTGTCAAAGTGATTCGACAAAGTCTGGTGCAAGGAATATTTACGCTCACTGGAGGAGGATCAGGTTAGGAAATATTTAAACAAACTGGACACGACCAGGTCCATTGGGCCCGATGGGATGCACCTATATGTGCTGAGGGAGCTGGCTCCTATCATTCCAAAGCTATTCTTGGTTATCTTTGAGTGGTCATAGTGATTGAGATAGCAAATGTCATTCCTGTCTTGAAGAACTGCAAGAAGGAGGATAAGGAAAACGAGACGCAGGTCAGTCTCACCTCAGTGCCTGAGAAGGTGATGGACCAAATAGTCCTGGAAACCATTTCCTAACACATGAAGGATAAGAAGTAATATGGGAGTAAACATGGGTTTACAAAGGGAGAATTCATGCGTGACCATATGATAGCCTTCTACGATGAAACAACTGACTCAGTGGATGAGTGGAGAGCAATGGATGTTGTTAGGTTAACTTTAGTAAGGCTTTGCACATTGTCACTCATTTACAAGCTGATGAAGTACGTCCTAGATAATTAGTCTGTGAGGTGGAATGAGAACTGGTTGAACTATGGAGCTCAAAGGGTTGTGATCAGCACCACAAAGTCCAGCTGGAGGCCAGTATGCAGTGCAGAACACCAGGAGTGGATACCGGGGCCAACAGTATTTAATATCTTCCTGAATGTCCTAGATGGTGGGCCACAGTGCGCTCTCAACAAGTTTGCAGGTGATACAAAATTGGGAGAAGTAGTTGATACATCAGATAGATTTTCTGCCATCCAGAGAGGCCTGGGCAGGCTGGACAAACAGGCCAACGGGAACTTAAGAAGTTCAACAAAAGGGAAGTGCCATGCTGTTCTCCTGGGGAGGAATAAGTCCATCTACCAGCACAGTCTGGGGCTGATGGGCTAGAAAGCAGTATGTCAGAAAATGCCCTGTGAATCCTGGTAGACACCATGTTGAAGATAAGCCACTGATGTAGGCTTGTGGCAAAGAATACCAACAGCCCCCTGGGCTGCATTAGGCAGAGTTTCTAACCTAAAGAAGAGAAGGCTCAGAGGGACTTTACCAGTGTTTATTAATATCATATGGGGTGTGTAGAAAGAAGACAGAGGCAGACTCTTCTTGGTGGTGCTCAACTGCAGGACATTCCAGAAATACTGGACATGCGATTTAAACATAAAGAAAAAAAACCCCAAACGTTTCTACTGTGAGTGTGATCAAACACTGGCACAGTTTGCCCCTGTAGGCTGTGGAGTCTCCCTCCTCGAGCATACTGAAACCAGCCTGGTCATGGCCCTGAGCAACCTGTAGCGGCTGACCCTGTCTGAGCAGAGGTGGGACAGGCCGATCTCCAGAGATGCTGAGCAGCATCAGCCACCCCGCCATTCTGTGATTCCATGATTTGGTAATCGTACTGATATATTCCACTCAGTACACCAAAAACCTGTGGGATGCAAAACACCTTTGGTGGCCTTTAAGTTGGACTACTATTGTATTGCAACATGAAATATGAAATCCTTCAGTCATTTAATTCTGCAGTAATGGATCTCGTGCTTCTACATATGCAACATTAGGTATTATTACCACATAGAAATCATAGTAGAGCAAGCATTAAAACATTACATGATTTTTACAAACCCAAATGCCATACTGGCAGAGTCTGCATGGACTGAATTAGATTTGCAGAGCTATTTACTCACCCATTACAACACGTGGTACAGAGCAGAGCACATGTCTTAGTGGCTTTGGTTCTGCAATTTCAAGGTGTCTACATGGTGCTGTGGTGGTGGAAGTTACAGCAGAATGAGACCTGACTGAACCAACTTCCAGTTCTAACCCCAGAGCTGAAAAATAAGGAAAGGTAAAGGGTTTTTATAACAACAAAAGTTTAGAGGAATAGGACAATTTCTATTTCAAAGGGCATTTTCGTGAAGAAGAATCAGAATTTATATCTAATTCATCCTGCTCGCTTTCTGTAATGGGACTTTGGAATTTAAAACAGCCAAGTGTGAAAGTCTGTGTATAAGGAAATAGTAAATGTCCATTTAAGTTCTCATTTAGAATTATTTCAGAAGTAGAATGCAGTAGATTTCTGTAATGGATGGTACCCAGGGTAAGACTTTTCTTTTCATAGTCTTATGTGCAATTTCATATGTTTTTTTTTAACTTGTCTTTTATGTTTTAGTATTTATTTAGGATCTGAAGCAATATTCACTTTGCTGTTATAACTAAAAGAGATTAATATTTGACAGATTCTTGACTTTTTTCATGCATATCATTACTTTCTTGCTTTCTTACTGAAAAATACTGAAGACAGTGCTGGTTTCCTGAACTGTGCTTTCTGAGATGTGAAGCATCCAAGCATCTTTTCCATCACTACATGTTGACTCAGTTCTTTCCTAGAGTATGTCTCTAACTATTTGGGTATTGTGTAGGACACTGAGTGTTAACATTTAAATTGTGCTATCATCTGAAGTATTTGCCACTATTTATTTAAAGCATTCTTACCTCAGCCTGTGTGAGACATCCCATTCTGCAGATACCCAAAAGGCACAGAGAGACTGTAAACCAGACCCAACAAAGGTCATGGGATTCTCTTGCCTGAAACAAAGTCTTAAATTACAGAGCTGCATTGCTTACCCTCTACATGAAAGACCCATCTGGGATCCAAAATTATGAGTTTACCAACCAAGGGGATTGGCATACCCCTAGGCTAAAGGCTTAAAATTAATGTGTTTGGAATATCTGTTACGAACCACATACAATGACAAAAGGGTGTGTCTTCAGTCTTACCTCCATGACAGGCTGCTATGAGAAACTCCCATCCATTTAAGACAGTTTGTATATCCCATTCCTAAAGACAAGTGCCTATGTCCTCATTTTAAGTTGCTGAGGGAAGCCCAGGGTTTTGGGTTTTTTTCTTTTACCACTGGGAAATTCAAAGGAATTTGAGGTCCTGTTGCCTGCCACCTGAATTAACATTACGTATATTGAAGTGTTGCCCTATTCTCATATACTGAGAATGGCAGTTTTCATTTTAAAGGAGGAGAAGGCACTGAGCACAGACAGCTAATTTTCATCCCTCCCTTTGTAGTGAATTTGATGATGTTCATACTGAACCCTTGTTTTTGCCAGTTTCTTTTAAATGAACACACACTGATTCTCCAGTTTAAGGTATTTTGCCCTTCTTGATGTTTCTTTGTCTCCTGTTGTTTGAGCAATACAGTTAGTGATGCTGGCCTGCAGAGATGTAAGTGTTGCAAGAGGGAGAAATGAAGGAGTAAGTAAGGAACGTGAGACAGAGAGAGGAGACAGCAGTTCGTCCAGGATCACAGAGCAATTTTAATGCAAGGGTAAGAAGAAAAATGTAGCACCATTCCCATAAGGTATTGTTTTTTAAAAAGCTCCAAGAGGTTGAGTGCCTGTGCTTGAAGAGATGAAATTCAGTTAATTTTGCCAGTTACCTGATCTGTGTGTAAAGATTTCATTTTCAGTCCTGTTTGATGAACTCATTTCCACAGTGGGCAAGTCAGTGAAGTACATATCATAAAAAATAAAACCAAGAAATTTTCCCTCCCTCTAACAGGGCTTTTCTGTTAAATACTATCATGGAATACTTAAGAGTATTTAAGTCCTGGAGCAAATAAGTGGTGATAGTAAACATCTTTTATGTGAATTATGTTAGTGAGCTTATCCTTATAACGAACAAAAAATAATATGTATCTCCTATTCAAAACGTGTTCTGGAGTAAGCAGCACTGTACAGACATAAGGCCCAAGTGTGATTTTGCTCCTGTGGGATGAATTGTGAAGTAACACATCAAAAAAGTGGTATAAAATTAGTGCAAGAGAAACCAGGGTCAGGTTTTGCCCAATACTGAGAGAAGCTGAGTAACTAGTTTGATATAGCAAAGGTAGGGATTTTGAGTGCTTATCTGCATTCCTATTTCTTTCACATTAATCCTGAGAAACTCTGGAAGAGTTATCTTAGAAATGGAGACTAAATGTTTAGTTAGTGGAATATTTTTAAAATAATGGAGAAGGATTAAAAGGGATTTCTAGTTCTTTGCAGATTTTTTCTGTCAACCAGGAAAGTTTCTGTAAATGACCTCTGCAAACTCCACAAAATATTGGAGGAAGATTCTCAAACAGAAGCATTCTATCATCAGGTGGAGTTATTGAGACCTAAAACAAATTGATGTTTTCTACTGTCCTAAATAATTTTTAAATTTCATGTGCAGTCAGCAATTTTTTTTGGAACAATGATGTGACTTCTTATGTCAAGTTTATTAACAAAGACAATAAATGTTATCCATTCTGAGACCAGTGTTTGAAGAACTATACTGATGCCTCTCAAACATTGTGGCTGTCTTCTAAGCCTGGACCATTGTATATGCTATACTAATATAGCATCACAGTGGAATTATAACTTTTTTCCATTTTAGTGTATTATAACAATGAGGAAGAATAATTTTTTTATATTATACAGATATATTTTTAGATGCAGGCAAGAAATACTGTGTTTGGACTAGAAAGTTAAATTGCTCTAACTATAGAGAATAAATAAATAAATGTCTCTGTGTTGTATCTCTCTGCGGTCCTGAAAACTTGTTAAACATTTTAGAAACACATTAGTGTAAATTCTGTGCTATGTACAAGTAAAATGGTTGGCCAAAGGCTTTATTCATAGTAGAGAGTTTGCCTTTGCTTGCACTGCATATAAATATGGAACTGTATTTGTTTATTGCAAAGAGTGTAATTTCTCAATGCGTTTATTCTTTGTCCTTTTATTTTATACTCAGTGATGTTGTATGTACTGAATAATTAACTAAATAAATAAAATTTTATTTTATAATGAAATGTAATCCCCAATTCTGTTGATGTGCATAGGGACTGGTTTTGCTTATTTCACTGGGAGTAAATCAGACATTGTCTGTCACACAGGAAGAAAAATTGAAGTTTTATCTTAGTGAAAGAAGTTGTTCTTTGAAGAAATTTAAACAGACTTTTACAATGCTAAAGAAATGAAACTCTATAACACTGTTATCCCAAGACTGTAAGTATCTGAACATTATTCTAGAGAACTTGTCCTTTAAAGGCAGATAAAAAATCTGTTTTTAAATAGTAGAAGGATACTGAAAAGCCAAAATTACTTTAACTAAGGAGATAAATTTTGGAGTAAATTTAAAAAAAATTACTAAAAAAGAGATTAATTCAATGAACCATTCCTTATGTAATGTGATGTACTGGATGAAAATAGCAATTGCATTATTGTACTTAGAGTTTGTAGGATAATCTGCACTTCAGAAACCCAGAAAGCACATGTATTTGCAGACTGGTGATGAGTTTTGTCCAAATGAGTTGAAGGAAATGTTGGACAAAACGGCATTCTAAAGATTTCATGGTTTCAGAATTCCTGTGAATTTACAATTCTGTCTGTGCTCAGATGTCATTAATGCTTCATAATAGCTATGCATGCTCAATAAATCAACCTAGGTTAAACTGCTTGCTGTGACTTTCTTATTGGAACAACAGTAGCTCCAAAACTCACTGAATCTCATTACATCTATAGCACAGACATTGGGCAGAATCCTTATAGTCCTTCAGCAATGCTGTATGTTCTTCTGCATTTGCCCAAGGACTGTTTCAGTACATTACAAAAAACTTGTTACCAGAAACAATTGGAAGGAGCGTGATTTTGCTACTTTGATAGTTACAAAATTATGCATTAAAAATTAAGAGATAAGTTAAAAAGCATCTGAAGCTTTTCTTTCCAGTAACTTAGATTTTCTAGATCTGTGTTGTGTGTGCACTTACTCTGTGAGGTAAAAACTCTGTTCTTGCTGAATTGTTTGAAATACAGAAAGGATAGAAACGTTTTAAAATTTTAGAACAGAGGATTTGCTGTTTGTTAAGTGTGTAAAATTCTACTTAAAATACTTTTGTTATTTAGGGAAAGTGATGTTATTTCAAGAGCTGCATGCTGTCAGTTGTCATACAAGGTTCTGCACGCTCATATCATTTAATTTAAAAATATTTATTTCCTGATCATTACTCAATGGCGAAACAGGATGTAAAGAAAGCAACTTTAAAAAATAATTTTAATAAAATTCAGCACAGCATTCTGCCTATAGCGTGCCATGCTACTGTGTATATACACACATGCAACATCCCTCACTTTGTGCTTACTCACAAACAACTCTCAGCAAACAATTATTTGCCTTTTTAAGGTGCTTTGCTGAAAACTGTAATAACTCAGAAATTAGTCAGTAACAGTGGGTAGTGATATGACTCAACATTGGTGCAAATCTGTGATCATAAAGTAAATAAACGCACGCATCTCAAAAAAACTATTCTCGTTTGTTTTTACAGTCCTATTCATTTATAATCATGCATGCAGAGCCATCTGTCTCTGTCAGCCGCTCTCTATGAGCTCTTCTTCTATCAATAGAAACCTCTACATTTTTTAATATTGTTGATGTCTCTACTAAATCAGGTTGTATGAGGGATTTGGATTTTCCATTCGAAGCTCCTGAAAGTTGGCTCTAAGTTCTTTCAAATGAGAACGGAGTGTTCTCATCTGAAAAATACAAATCATAAGTCAAAATAAGCTGCATTTGGGGCTTTTGGGTTTGGTTTTCATTTGGGTTTTTTTGTTTGTTTGTTTTATCATGTTTCAGATGTTAACTCCAGTATGAAGTCCTTTTATATGTTTTGACTCAAATAATTGTAATGTCCAATCAGATACAGTCTTTCTGTTTTGGGTTTGTTTTTTTTTTTAAACTACCTCTGTGTCTTCCTGGTGTAGCAAGTTTGGCCAAATGATTCATGAGAGTTTTTTTGGCTGACATTTCTGTGGCATTCACTGACAAAGGATTTGATACGTTGTAGTGCCCCGTTCAGCGAGAGTGCTGCACTACTGTTGACTTTACATAACGTTGAATAGTGAGACAAAGTGAAATAAGTGATTTACCAGAGGTTGCATGGACAGGAAGAGGGAACAGAACTCCGATGTCAGAATTCTTAGCTCTGTGCTTTAAGTGTACACCCATATTACCCCTATAAATGATCTATACCTAACATAATAACAAGGAATCCTTTGTGCTTCAGTTTAGCTGAAGGAGAAAAGAAGAGAGACTGCTGGAAGATGGAAGCTGGTGTTGTCAAGAATTTGAAAAATGCAATTCTTTTTGATTAGGGTCATGAGTAATGATCAGTTCTTTTCTGAGTAAAAATAGATCAAATGTGGAAAGGATATCCATCCTGTGTATGCTATTTTCTTCATAAACCAGGTTTTGAAAAAATAATTTTTGTATGTTCTTCAAAGTTTAATGTGCAATTGGTTACCAATAGTCTTCCACACCTTAATTTTCATACTCTTTTTATTCTGCTTTTGTCATCTTAACTAAGAACCTAAAAGGCTTAGAATAACTTTTTCAGAAGTTAACAGCCTCGAAGATTGTCTTGACAATTTACTACAGAATAGTATAAATAAGTGTCCTTTTAAAGACTGGGGACTCAAGTAAGAGCTAAGGGAATTATAATAAAATATAATTCTGTGGTACATTCCTTCCATGAAGCAGTCAATGTTGAATTTCTTATAAATAGACTCAAAATAGTATCAATATGGCTTTAAATCTCAAGCAGGGTAAGAATTAAGAGATGTGACAGTGTGTACTAAGAACTCTACTAGCCCGTGCATCTTTGTTACTTAGGAATTTGATTTTGGAGTAAGCTATTCTGAAGAGCATTCTAAAATGTCATTCAGCCCAAATTAGCATATCTCTGGATTAGTATGCTAATTTGTTTATGAGACCTAGAAGCCTAAACTGAGGCTATAGTACTAGAGCCTTAAGGCTGAAAATAATGGGTTTGTACTCAGCTCCTCAGCTAGGTGTTTTGTATAATGGAACTGACACCCATATCAATTTAGAAATCAAGAAGAAATTATAAGGTTTATTCCAACCAAGAGTTCTGTAGTAAACTAGCAACTAGGAGTTACTGTGGAGTTAATGATTAAAGGGATTATCTACAAATTAATGTAACTTCTTTTTTAAAAAAAATCTTTTCTTTGTTAGCTCAAGACTTAAAGCAGTAATCTCTGGCTAGAGAGCTATGTTATGTTTGCAATGTGAGGGTATTTACTGCATAAGAAGTAATTGCTTGTTCATGCTGCGAGGCACTTTTTGGTAATGTACCCCCTACTATCACAGAAGAGGTGAGATGAATAGAGTACGTGTTTAGTTTTGTGCTTATTCACAGTGGTGTAGCCTGTGCATTTTATTCACAGGACTCATTTTACCATTAAATTTCATAGCAACTTTAAATTTCCTAACCTTGTATTTTAATAGCCGAGTTCAACCCAAGCATACTGTATAAGGTGCTAGAAACGTTTCACAACATTAGTGGAGGAAGAAATCCAGGATGTCTTAACTCAGTTTTCCTTTTGTGCATTTTTTTCTTATACTGTAGGTTATAGGGTAAGACAAATGGATTGAATGTGGTACCCTTTGTCCAAGCTCTTGATCTTCCTCCCCTTCTTTCCCTTATTTTGTGTTTTATTGTCCCTTGGGTAACTGAGAAAAGGGCTGTAATACTGAGAGGAAGAAGGAGAAGAGAGAATGGGAAAATCTTGCTCCTGTCGGGATGGAGTAAATATAGAGATGACAGTTATTATGAAAATTTAGAAGGTAAATATGATCTGGGCTAGCTCTTTGGAAAATATTGCTGTATCTTTGAAGAAAGTCCCCTTTTCCTAAGCCTCTTAAGTTTTGTTTTCTCTTCTCTTCCAATTGTTCTTAATTTCTAACCTATGAACTCTTCCTGAGAAATCCCAAGAGCAGCCCAATGTGCTCTCCTAACACTTCTGTTCTAAACCACTTATTGCCCATCATAGTGGTATTTGAACGCCTCACAGAGTCACAGGCATCATTAATATTTGCCATCATCAAAATAGTTTCCTTTCCACACTTCGTCTGTTCAGTGTTTCCTCATCTTGTAGAGTGTACACTCAGGGGAAAGACTTGCTTTCCAGCAGTTCCTCAGCTGTTCTGGATGGCTGAGTAGGCCCCGAGAACTTTCACTAAATTTTTAAGCAGTCAAATAGCATTGAATACACAGTAATTTAGAAAGAAAACTTTACAAAACAGTTTATTTCTGCCATTTTATTTATTTATGTCCATCTTCTCATCTGAAATCTGAACGACTATCAGTAGTTGTAGTCCACTGTACAGAACACTACAATTTCTGTTGTAAAAATGTCTTTTTCTCTTTCAAATTCTTTCAAGTCTTTCCCTTCTTCATCTTCCATATCATGAACTTTCACTTAGTACCTAACAAAAAGGAGCTGTCTGTCACTCTGTAAACAAAATATGATCTTATTTTTTCATCTTTTATTAATTATTGTGATTTTCTTCTCTATTGAGCAATTGCCACTATGCTGAATATATGGCATGGCACTGCTAGTCTGAAGTCATCCCTGAAGGAAGAACTGTTGACTAGAAGGAAATGTGAGAGTCCTAACATTTCCTACCACTGGAGAAAACAGTAGAAGCATAATAGAAAAGGAGAGGTGGAAGAAAATTGTCTTCCTCATGAGCTTCCTCCTTACTGCTGCTTCTGCTACCATACAGGAAAGCCAGGTCAAAAACCAGATCATGCATATACCATGCAGAGATCATTTAAGATCTTAAAGATCTTAAATCTGAACAGCGTGGGCTTGAATTATCATGAATAGCCCAAAAATAGATTAAGTATGAGAGAACAGAATAGAATGGCATTGTCTAACAGGCTTGGTTTAAAGAATAGGCTTGGTAAGCCTCCAGTTTGGTCCTTCTTAGCACGTTTGTCCCAGGGTTGAGTATGGCTCCAACAGAGAATTCAGAATGGGCTGTTCATTCTCAGCTGACAGCAACAGCACAGGGCTGCCAGAGTAGTGGCAATGTTCGGTAAAATACCTGCTCAATAAAGGCAATTTCTGGCCATGCTTACACTACAAACCACACTCTACTCCCCACTGCCAAGTTTATTACACAGTTAAATAATTTGGCTTCTGGAACTCAGGAGGGCTTTGTAATTGTGAAACTGAAAAAGTGTCCTTTTCACCCATCGTATTTGTACACATATGCTTCTGGGAAGGAAAAATACTTCAGAAGCTCTTGGGCATTACTCAAATTTATGTACCAATAGGTGAGATATAAACATACTTTTTACTCATTGAATTGTTTGGAAAAGTTAAATAATTGAGGGAGAAGCAAGAGCAAGAGAGTTTTGGCTTAAATTGAGCGTAATAAATCCTGGACCATACATTTCATGCTCTGAATAAAATAGAAGCCATTCAGCTGTGAGTCAGCAATTTCATGTCAATGTCCTGGTGCCTGCATAAACTGTTTGAACATGATTCTTGTGGGTTATGGAGGCATCAGAATCCTGAAATGATATTATAGCACTGTAATTTATATCTGCCTTTTGTTCACTTTCTGTGTATATAGAGTTACATAATTTATTTCTTTTACTTAAACTGTCCTGTAAAATGTAAAGCAAACATAGAAATCATTTGGCAATGTGATTTCTTCTACTGCATTGGACATTGAATGAGTGCAAATGAAAACCACTTGCAAATCTTCTATAGCGTGACTATCATCGGCTCTAGATGTGAAACAAGACAAGTTCTGTATATACTTAACTTCAACACAGATGAGTTCTAACATTGGTGAAATAATAGATAACACAGTAACTGTAGTGCAACTGTGAACCAATGTCAGTTCTTGCAGTAAACCAACGCGACAACTCAACTATATTAATGGAAATTATACTATTGAGGTCTATTTCCTCCTTAATACGTGCTTACAATTCCCATTGCAAGTAATGGGAGATGCATTTGTTGATGGAGGGATGGGGTGCCAGTACCTATGGCAGAACAATTATTTCTGCAAGTTCCCCAGATATTTTAGTAATTTTAGTATTTCTTTCACGTTTGCTTATAGATTTCAGGAACATACAAATGTATTTATGGCAACACTGCACATCTTTTAATAAAGATGAAATATTTCCTTTTCATATTTGAATATGAAAGGACAAAGGCCTCTCCTTGCTTCTAGAAGTACTGGGATAGAAGGCAGGAGCTGTGATATCAAAAGGCTGTAATACTCCTACACTCCTTGGAAAGCCCTTGGTAAATGACAATGCCAGTTTAACGAGCTACATGCGAGTACTAACAGACACATTCAATTCTGCCATTATTTACAAGAAATGTGCCCAGTTGTCACCTTTGTAGAAATCACGTATCTCTGGGTGGGCACTTCACGCCCAGAACCACTGATTAAAGTTTTAGGAAACATAGAGACATGTGCGTATCTGCAAATGTTGAACCGTGAAACCAGGAAGGGAAATAGGGAAATATTCTTGCTCTACACAGTATTTCAAGACTAGCAGTAATGTAATTGTTTTGACCATATGCTTCATACCCCCAAAGAAAGACTACAAAAAATGCTGTAGACTTTTTTGACTACTATAGTTATCATTCTTTATAGTACCTGGCAGGTATAAGAAAGTTATTTTTTTCTTTTACCTTAGAACAAGATCAGTATCTTTCAACTAGCCTTGAAGTAGCCATGGGACCTGCTTTCAGTTGTACTTCTCTCCACTATAGTTCACAGTTCACCCCCGATACACCTTCAGCTGTTAGAATTGGACCTTTACACAAGGTTGCACCTGAAATAATTTTACAAATGCTAGAGCAAGACAAAAAGCATAGTTAAATCACAGTAGCTGCTGGGTGTTTTCTTATGTTACAGCTCTAAATAGGGGTATTTAATAAGAGTATTGGGCTGTATATATGTCTTGTAGTAAAAGACAATAGACTCCAGCTACCAAAATATGTCAAGTGCTAATGTGCCTTTTTATGTGCATAATACAGATAATACAAAGCACGAGGAGAACAATGTATCACTCCTATGAGGACAGGCTGAGAGAGCTGGGCCTATTCAGCTGGAGAAAAGCAGGGATCTTATCAATGCATATAAATACCTGAAGTGATGATGCAAAGAGGATGGAGCCAGGCTCTTTTCAGTGGTGCCCAGTAAGAGTATGAGAGGCAATGGGCACAAACTGCAACACAAGAGGCTCTGTCTGAACATCAGGAAATAGTTCTTCACTGCGAGGGTGACTGAGCACTGGCACAGGTTGCCCAGGGAGGTTGTGGAGTCTCCATCCTTGGAGCAACCAGGTCTAGGTGACCCTGCTTAAGCAGGAGACTTGGACAAGATGACCTCCAGAGGTCCTCTGCAACATTAACCATACTGTGAAATTGTTTATGATCAGTTAAGGCTTTCACAGGAAATAGAATCAAAATCTTTCTATAGACACATTTTTAATTCATCATTGCAGGGCCTTGCAACACAAATAGTTGGAAGAAGAAGGAAATGCAAAGGCCAAATTAACTACAGAGCCTCTGCAGCTGGCCGACATAACAGGTTTGTGACAAAACCCAGCTTCCTTTACAGGACATTTTAGTTCATTAGCTGTACAACATATGCAGTTAAATAGTATTGGATCAGATGGCTTTGTGCTAAAGCAGTTGAGTGTCAGTAGCCCAGCATCACCTGGAGCCTTCAGCAATTCACCAGTTGAACTGAAATGAAAATAAGATTAAAGACTTCATATCTCATAACACTTTTATTATATTAGTTGCCTAGACAGAAAGGGAGTGTATAGTAGCTTCAACTTGCAATAGTCTCGCCTGTAATTATATTTTTTATAAGACACTGGCAAGCAGCCCAACAAAATATTGAGGTGAAATCTGATCTGCCAGCACTGTGGAATTTCTTCTGTGTTGGAATTGAGATGGGAGGTTTGAAAGTGTTTGGCAGCTGTTGTAAATTCAGGAGCTGGAGGCAAGGAACAATTTCTCTAGAGCAAACCAGAAGTTAATATATTATACGACTTTACAAACTGTGCTATCTTCTGCATATGGATGCGTGTATAACCAGCATCTTTTTCTCACTGATTCAGACACACATCCATTTTATTTTACTACCTTAAGTAAATAAAATTCACCTTTCTTCTGTTAATTTTTAATGAGAGTTTGCAGTGATGACATTTAATATCCCAAAACAAAATTGTCCGGTAAGAAACAAAATTGTACTGTTCAATCCAATCTTTCCCCACTTCTCCCAAACAAGTGCACAAGCACAGAGAGATTTACTGTATGTTGTAGTCATTAACACCTACAGTCTTCAGCAAATCGCTGGAATACATAACTCACAAAGCATGGGATGCATCTCTGCAGTACTCTGCCAACAGCTTGCTTTTCAGCAAGAGGGACAGTTAGCTGATGTGGTTCATCTGATCTCAAATATTGTGTTGTCATGTGGAAGAATGACTTCTGAAGCAAAGAGTTCTCAAAATGTACAACTTCTGAAGCAGTAAAGCATGTATCCTCACTAGCTTGAGGCAGTGCTTAGCCTTCAGAAGTGTATAGCGTGTTGTCTGCAAGAGCCACTGCATAAAACACAAGTTGCAAGAGCACTGAACACTGCGTTTATTTAAAAGGACCCTAAATAAAAGATTGCATACAGAATAAGTTCAGTCATCCTTCACCACTTGATAAGACTTCCCCAAAATTAAAAGTCACCTGATTCCAATAAGTCCAGTCCATACTGCCTGAGAGCAGGTAGCATCTGTACAATCTAATGGCATTAATCATTGTCTGCATAGCATACTAGGCACCAGAGCCTAGTAGACCTGAATGAAGTTCAGCACAACTGCCCTATAGCCTTTTCCAATGTAGAGGGAGATTTCAGGTGGGGCAATACTAATCATGCTCAGAGTAAAAGTTTAGCAATTGCTTCCTTATGGAAAACAGAAATAGTGCTTTCCTGGAAAGGGACATGAGATTTTTATACAGGCACCAACAAGATACCAACTATCATGTATTCTTTCTGTCACCTAAAAAGCCTTGTTTTGTGATGCTACCTGGATCAGTATTTACCTCTCTAGAAACTAGTCTAGTGCTAGCTGCTATAAACTTGATTTAGTCCGAGCGGTTTTCAGGTGTAGTGTTCAGGGAAAATCACCTGTTATTTGAAGCGTTTATCAGCAGCCCCTTTATGTATATGGAGTTTGCGGCAAAACTCTGCTCTGACTTCTGAAAAAGCATCAATTGAAATTTCAATTATAGTAATATATGAGTGAAAGTGCTAATGTTTAATCACCACCTGCTTAGCGGTATTGTATGCTTACAGTCAGTGAAACCATCACTAAACTAGAAATCTTTGCAGACAAAAAGCAAAAGGATTCCTTTCTTTGTCATGCTTTTTTCTTTTTTTTTTCCCTCCGTATTTTCTGGAGTTCATTTACATTGGAAACACTGCGACTGATCTGGGTGGCAATGAGTGATGTTTGTATGTTCAGTAAAGTCTTATAACATGCTTTGAATTACCAGCAAGAATTGTAATATCTAGATAACAAAGTCTTAAAGATATCCATTTCATTGACTAGGGTTCCGGATTAAAAGTATGTTGATCAACAATTTCAATATAGAAAGACAGTACTTTCCTTCTTCTTATAAGAGCCAAGTATATTCAGCTTGTAAGCGTAAAAAAATTGAAGTTAAATTAATTGCATTAAGTCACACTGATAAATTCATGTTAACAGAAAGCAGTGTGTATACTGTATCCATTGTATCACCAGTTAAATGTGGCCTCTGAAATCACAGATCTTACAGTACATCTCTGTCCTGCTTGTCTGAATTATCAGTAGTATATTCTCTTTCTTGTTTGCTTAGTTTTTTTCTTTTGTACAAAACTGGGTTTCCTATTTAGCGCCATCTGCCGCAGCTTGGTCCCAAAATGGTTATTGTAAAAACTGTGTGGACTCCCCAGAAAACTGACTATAAATGACTGAAGTCTAGAAGGGTATTTTATAGGATGAAACCTGAGTCTACAACATACAGTTGGCTCTGCCAACTCTAAAAATTCAGTCTGAGATGGGACAACCTCTTACAAATTATGTTGATTTTTCTATAATAACAATATCTGTAGATAAGAATTCTTAATTTGTTGCTAAAAGGAAGGTAATAGGGTTCTGAAATTGTCAATAGTTCTGTTTATTTTTGTCACACCGTTGGGACTGATTGATAGTTTCTTGGGATTTAAATTTGATTTTGCACAATACGGTGGTATGTTAAACTTCAACAAGATTTTTTTCAGAAAAACATCCAGAAACTTAGCAATTTAAATAAAAATATCTCCACAGGCTCCAATTTGGCAGCTAAGCACATCACAAAACCTAATAACTGGAGTCTCTTCTCTTTTTGACTGATTTCAAACCAGGGAAGAAAAGCTTTTCAATGGTATTTTGGTTCTAGCAGGAAGCCTAATGAATGAATTGAAACACTTTTATTTTAAAAGAAGTCACTTACTGCTATGTGTAAAAAGGTTGTGCTTTTTTCTAGATTTTTAATCAAGCAATGCACTCTTGCGGCAAGAAAGGCCAACAGCCTCCTGAGTATCAGTAGCAGAGTGTTGCCAGCAGGGTGATGGAGATGATCCTTTTCCTGTACTCAACCCTGGTGAGACACATCAGTGTGCTGGATCTGTTTATAGGCTCCTCAGTGCAGGAGAGACATGGATATACTTGAGCAAATTCAGCAAAGGGCGAGATGATAGGACATGGGCACAAACTGAAAGGCATAAAATTCCATCTGATCACAGGGAAACATTTTTTTTTTCCCATGAGGGTGATTGAACACTTATGCAGGCTGCCCAGAGAGTCTGTGGAGTCTCCATCCATGGAGATTCTCAAACTCAACCGGACATAATGCTGGTCAATGTGATCTAGCTGACCCTGCTTGTGCAGAAGCTGCAAGGCTGCACTAGATGATCTCAGGAAGTCCCTTCCAACCTCAACCATTCTATTATTCTACAATTCTGTGATCTTCCCATGCTAATCCTACGGACTATATAATAATAAATATTATTATTTATTATAAATGTATTTATTTATATTATATTTATTTGTTTATTTATATTATAAAATAAATAAATCCTTATTACAACACATTTGCAAATTGGTGACTGAAGATATGCACCTAAAACTTCATCTAAGTAACATAAGAAATTTTGATGAGATTATGATTTTCAGCACTTCTGACATTTAGGCTATCTATTAAAATTTTCTTGATGCAACTTGTCGTGCTTTAACACTCAGAATCAATCAGAAGTGTAACCTAGTTCATTATCTTTACATAAATGAAGGTGTGCTGGTATGCATGTGCTATATTCCCATGGTATATATTCCCATATATACCACATGGTATAAGACACGTGCAAACCTGCAGAGCCATGGCCATGGTGGAGATTGGACTGGTATAACTACTTAAAAAATCTCATAATTGTAGGTTTAACAGAACTCCTGTTTTTAAAATCATTTTAAGAATCTGAGTATGCGCATAGTGCTGGGCAGCTAAATGCGGATTTTGTTTGCCAAAGCAGAGTGCTTGAAAGGTTGCTTGCCCTCACTGAGATTGCCTTGTGATGAACAGACTATAAATGCTTTGCCATTGGTTTAGCTTGGTTAAGCAACCAAATTCTCAGATGCCTGTCTCCAAACTGTCATACAAACAATCAACAGATTTTTGATTAAACAAGTATAGAATGGCGACTACACTTTTCACCTCAGACTCCTACCTGGCATGACATGTAGCACCAGAGCATTTTCTGGAGTCTAGTAGAGTTTCAACACATTTCTAGTATCTGTCTGTGGGCTGCCTACACAACAATACTCCAAGTTCTGTCTGGTGCATATGTCAGCATATTTTGCTGTGGCAACAGGGTGCCACTTATTCCAAAGATGTTCTGTAATATTAAAATTTTTTGCCTCTCACTCCAACCAAAACTTTGAACTGCAGAAGCGTGCCAAAGTAATGAAAGATTAACAAAGTTTTTAGGATTTTTGAAGGAGTTTGTTTGGCTTAATCTTTGAACAAAGATTTTGGGTGTTATTTCCCTTTTACCCAAGATGGTTTGTGGGTGCTTAAGCATGTATTACAGGAAATTGCCAAAGCTTTCTATATATGGTTAACATAGCTAGCTGTATATGAATATCCATCTGACTGATCTGTAGTTTCTTCAAGTTAAGCATCTTATAGCACGACTTCACAATTTCATGCACCATGACCAAAACCAATAGGGATGATTGTTTAAATGTTATATAGCTCTTATCTTGAATCAGGAGTGAGCTAACGATTTCCATACATCCCTTACTTCAAGTGCATCCTTTTCTTATCTACATTCACATCCTGTAGATGAGTTTATGGCGTTTAGCACATAAGGTAATATATACTACTGCACTGAATGACAAGGTCAATTGTTATTTGATAGGGGTAAGCAATTAGACTATAGAAACTGTCCTTTGTTCACTGTTCCATGGGCAAGCCC
This sequence comes from Pluvialis apricaria, assembly GCA_017639485.1. Lineage (NCBI taxonomy): Eukaryota > Metazoa > Chordata > Aves > Charadriiformes > Charadriidae > Pluvialis > Pluvialis apricaria. The sequence goes on from CM030044.1 coordinate 37,541,276, forward strand.
GTGTAGAGGCAGTTCAGTCACTCGCAGAATGTAAATTTGAGTTTTGTTTTCCTTTTCAATCAAATGGTGCAGGATTTTCCCTGTTCTCTCTTCCGACTGCCCTTGTTACTTACCAAGAATTTTAATTAGTTTCATATACAGAGCTTAAAACCATCTTTACAGGAAGTGTGCAAAGAAATTAGTGCTACCAATGAGTAAATGTGTCAGTGATTTATGCATGCACATTTTTTATCTGAATCTACCCATGTAAATTTAATTTGCTTTTTTACTATTCAGATAAAATTTGCACTGTATATGATAAAAATTGTTATACACTCATTCAGTTTCATACAAAATTACTTTATTGACTTCAATGACATGAATATTACTTTCACTAATACCTGTATTCTGGTATCTTTGTCTTGTACATGGTGGTAGTAAGAATCTTTCAAACTGTTTCTCCATTTTACATCCAGTTCTGATTGTTTTGAAGTATTTCACTGGATTTCTTCTATCATCAAATCTCTCACGGTGTTGGAGAGTTGAAGAAAAACACCTAGAAATATGAAAGAGAACCTGATATTTTTAATAAATATGCTTATTCTTAATTTTCAAGATTTTCAAACACAAGTGAAGGAGTGAAGTAAAAGCCAAGTTGAACATGATCTTTTTTTAAAAAAAAAGAAAAAAAGCCATGAAAAAAATGTTGCTGTGTTGAATATCTGCAGAAAGTTGCACTTACCTTGGAAGTTTTATGAGCTGGTTCATTGGCATGGAGGAAGACACCTATCATATCCTAGAAATTAAAGAGTGAAAAACATTTTTGTTGTTCTGAAGTTAATTAGGAAGTGGAAAGAGAAGCATATAGGAACACAAATATTTAGCATACAAATATGAAGCTAGTTCTGTTATAAAAAGATACAACTGAGGAAATATTATTATGAAAGGAATTCAGGTCTTCACCAATCAATGATAACCTTAGTCTAGCTGTCAAGTGATCTGAATGGATAACAACTGAGACGCTATGAGGTACTGTTGGATTAAAACTTCTTTAAGGCAGTATTTCAGGAAATCAAATCCAAACATAGCAAAAAACACCAAAGTGAATCCTTCAGGGAATTGCAGGGAACATGTGATTAAAAAGATCTTGGTGAAGAAGCCATGAAAAAATGTGATATGATCTAAAGATCTATTAGCTACAGAAAGATGAAGCCAAACGTTAAGCCAAATACAGAAGTGAATATGTTACCATTATACTTTGAATTTTGGTAGTTATTAGCCTCATTGTTTCCAATAGTTCATATTAACCCTAGGAGGGTTAATCTGATGCTGGAATTATGAATTTGTTTTACGGAAAAGTAAGTAATAGCCATGAATAACCTGCTGCTTGTTTTCCCCTTATAAGGCGGCCTTGCTGTTGATGAAGCAAGCAGAAAAGCACACAAGCAAGGTTGTGTAATTTAATCAGGGAATAAATCATAGGAGGTATAAGACAGAAATAAGCACAGAGACAAGAATAATATCCAAATTAGAGGATACAGAAACAAGATTGTAGTCTGAAGTTTCTCAAATAAAGTCTTTCAGTTTGGCATACTGAGCAAGCAACAGGTTGGGACTACAAACTGCTTTAGAGGGCTTAACACTCAGCTTAATATCCGGCATGAATGCATCTTTTGGAGTCTTATTCCACTCCAATCCCCTTTCCCTAAATTATTTTGTTAGATTTAAGAACCATTCTTCTCTTACTATCCTTAATTTACTCTCTCCCCTGCCCCCAATTACATTACTTGAAATGATATTTCCTTTTCCTAGATCCCTGCCTGAGCAGTGATAAATGAAGACAGCATTAATTGTAAGTTGTAGCCCAACAGGAGCCAGTTTGGCTTCAAGTCAACCTGCCTTGGCAAACCAGGGAAATATATAATCCTGACTGATTACTCCCAAAGAATATTTTTGTCATTTTCAGTGCATGTGTTTGAATTTCAGCTGTTCATTTTCCCCCAAGGTTTTCTCCTTTAACATTACAAAAGGGAGGGAAAACGAGGTAGAGATGAAAGCTTGGATTGTAGTCATGTGCAGCAGTAGGAAAACAACACCATCCAGGCTGTGGATGGAGCCGAGCCTAGCTTTTATTTTATATGGAGTAATAAGCTGTGATGGATGTCACATTGCAACTTGGCTCAAAGCATTTACGCTTTTTATGCACCAGTTGTTTTGCTCTTTGGGAAGAAGATGCTGTTTACCAAACAACCAATGAGAAAATGCTTCAGGTACTGGCAAAACTAATGTTCATCAGAGTCACTGTTCTCTCCACAAGGAAGAATTTTCATTCTGAAAATGTTACCTCTATTAATTAATATAGTCCTATATAGTAATTATATTAATATTCTATTCTATATAATCCCATATATTAATGTAACCCTATGTAGCTAATAAGATAACACAACACAACATAACATAACATAACAATAAATATAATTAATATAATATAATAGCTATTATTTAATCTGTTTCTAGCTATTAATAGCTGTTAATTAATATCATTCTACCCGGAAGGCCAGACTGACTGCTCTGCAACCTGTGGAGCCTGCAACAGCACAAGTGCATCACAAGCAGTGGTGGGGCCAGCAGCAATACCAGATTTCGGCCCTTGTATTTGACACACTGCTGCTGACGTCTGGTATTCAGGTAAAAAGCTGTGTTAAAGGAGTCCTTTTACAATGCTTCAGCTGGAGCAAGAGCTAAACACAAGGGCTGGATCTGAGTATGATCTTCCTCAAAGCTGAGGACTGTGCTGCAAAGTTCAGGTTAAGGCAATCCCTGTGCAATTTTAAAGTGGCATTCACCAGCATTTATGCCGATCCCCCAATAAAAAATTGGAAAACCAAGAGCATGATGATAAGCAGAATTGGTCTGTGTTTCTTCATGAAATTAAGAAACCTCTGTGCCTACTTTCTTCCAAATATGGATGAATATTAATGAAGTCAGTGAAGTTATTTAGACGAAGGTTAATGCATGACTCTGGAAGCGCTGTTACCTTTGTATTCTTTTCCACAATATCTTTCCTAGCTGCTTTCCCTCTACAGGACTTGAAGAAATCTGCCCAGATGCAGATATTTTCCTAAGCAGGAAATGATCCTTTCTTATATTCTTTTACACAGTCCTAGGATAAAATGCTTCAGAAAAAAATAAATTAAACATTACAAAACTGACAATACAGTTAATAAATGACACAAAAAAAATAAGGAGCAAAAACCTAGAAATATTTACAAATACTGTTGATTTGTGCGAAGAAAAGGGAGAAAAGAGTATAAGAGAAGTACTCAAGAATGCCATTCCTTTAAAATAAAAGTCTGCTTTGATTTTAAAGTTCCTTTAAAATCAAATTGCACTGTCCTGTGCAATACATATCTTCTGCTGGAGCCAGGTGACCATCATCTTCCTACCCTGAGGCTAATGATATGCCTCAGAAGCCCTCCGCATTTCTTCTCAACAGGGAAGCATTTGACCTCATAAGACTTAATCATTCAGGTACTTTGTAAGCTCTACCAAAAAACCCCCATGGCTGACCAGTAAATCTTTACTAATCTCTTATGCTACTACCTGTGTTTAAAAGGGGAAAAAAAAAAAGTAAAAACAATATTTATTTTCTTTATTTTTGCCTCTTATTTAGCTGTTATGACTAAACATAAACAAGACACTTTACATATCAATGCTTTCTGACATTTTTAGTTAGGTCATTTTGGCCATTTGATTTGCTGTAGTCTGTTAAGTAGTTTTATTTGAGGGCGAAAAAAGTAAAACATACATTAAAATCTCAAAAGCTGTACTTTTTATTTCTGACTGTGAATTGCAGTTTAAGTAAGAAAATTATTTTTGTAATTATTGAAAACATGCTTTTAGGGGAATGTGAGCTTGAAATTGTATTATAGTATTCTGTTGTTACAGAGTGTTTCCAGTATTTTATATGCACACACACACCCCTTCCCTTCCCCCCACCCCCGAAAGGTGGGGGAAAGTGGGGGGGATGAAGGAGGGGAAAGGGAGAAAAAAACCCTCATGGGCTGAGATAAAGACCGTTTAATAGAAACAGTTACAGAAAAGGAAAAATAATAACATAACATAATAGATTTAGTCTTTTCTGCACTGAAAAGTACCAGCTACCTTTCTGTTTTGTTTAAAAATAAGAATTAGAATATGGAGGCTTGTAACGTTGGAAGTTCCAGTTTTCGTTTTTCATATTTGTCTGAGAAAAAAGTACGTTAGGAGAAAGCTTAACAGAGTTACTTCTGATTTAGTATCACTGCTATTCCTAGCACTGAAGTGGTCACAGAGGAAGGTACATGCCCCAGAGTTTATGCAGTTTAAGGATCTAGTTTTAGAGTTTGGTTTAAGCATTATACCAAGTGAATATATAACTGGGGGCTTTGTGCCCTTGCAGAGTGAAGAAAAGCCTGGGACTTGTGCAAGAAGTGGATAGAGTGTGCTCTCAGTAAGATTTAAAAGGCACTGCTACTTTTCTCGCAGGACTGAGGTACAGGCACTGAGGGCAGTATAAGGTTTTTGCCTGCGTTCCACAGAGCCTAGGGCAAGCTGAGGTCACGTCTCTCAATCCTGGTGGATATGAGCTGCTTTTTCCCATGCTTGTGCCCTCTGAAGTGGTATGACCTGCATTATTTACTGGGCCAAATGGAGGGAGAAGGAAACAGCTGGCACCAGGGCAGAGTGGGATCCTTTTTACCCGGCTTTGCCATCAGACCACGACAAGCATTGGACTGTGTAACGTGAGTCCGTGGCAAAGCAGTGTAAAGGCTTTCAGCAGCTATAGTAAGTCCCAGGAGGTTTGGGCAAATTCTATGTGTTAATCTAGATGTTTTACATGTCTACACCAGTGGTAACCCTTCTCCTACCTCCTCATCACCAATCAGTCCCTCAGAGTAGAGGATGTGTTAGTCCTTTCTTAACAGATTAATATTTCCATTAAATATCTGACTAAAATTTCTGGCCCCGCCCCTGTATCCCTTGCTGCCCTTTTCACGGCCTCACTGTTTTTGTGATATTTGGTCACTCCTATTGTATTATTGCAGAAAGAGCTATGCACCCTAGGCAATGTGGTTGTTGCTGTATCTACTAACCTCAGAGAAACCTACTGAGACTGCTAGTGTTCCAGAATGTAAACGTGACAGTGGTATCAAAGAATCAAAGGCAATAGCTAACCTTGCAGACTTGGGCAGTTACCCTACAAAACAAGCAGACAAAGAGAAACATACCATAAGGAGGCCAAATGGGTATTGGAAAATAATATTTTACGTTTGAACAGCCTACAACCTGAAGCCTTGATCTTTAAACTCTTGTTGCTTCTTTTCTGATAACAATGTAGCTGAATCATCCTGTGGTTCTATTTTCTATGACAGTTTTCAGTGTAAATGAAGCAAAAATAAAACTAAGCAAAAGTAAAATAAAGTCTATTTTTTTTCCCTAGGATTCTTTCCTAAATAAAAAATTATCAACTATTTAATAATGGCTACTGTGGCATGAAGATAAAGGGAAAAAGAAACACAGGTCTGTAATTATTGTTGAGTTAAGTAATAGGTTGTTCTGTTTTTCTTTCTTCTTCAAAAAAATTTTAGAAGCATATAGCGATTCATGTTACCCAGACAGGCGATGGTGTGATTTCACAGCATATCTCAAAGCATTGTCCCACTGAATGCCCCAAACAGGAGGCACAAAGCAAGAAGCATAAAACTGATTCCATTCATTGTGTGGAAGGTTCTGGTTTGGGATTCAGATATTTTGAGAGTGAAAAAAAAAAGTCCCCAAAGAGTTTCTAGTTTAGTGAGTAAAGTACTGGACACAAGCCAAACCAAACTTAAATAAGTATGGTGGTCTCAGCTGAGTTCCTAGCAAACTCTAGCCTGCACTACAAATTCATCATGAACAATTATATGTAATTTGGTACAATTGCCAGCTCCTGCTTAGAGGCCCTTTATACTGAGCTACAGAAAAGACTGAATTACTTCCCATACCTAATGGAAGCATTACTCCTTGCTTAAGGGCGTATCATGAATACAGGCACTGCTGTCAAATCCTCACTGAGCAAATACCAACCCTCATGCTGGACCATGGGCAGAAAGTCTGTGCTAATATTCAAGAATCAGAGTAGATTACTCACAGCAGGCACATTTTCTTGGCTTGGATGGCTGGCTGTAACGCCCAGATATCTAAAAGTTTATGTTTAAGATGTATGCATATATATACATGGTCCTTCAAATCTTTGACATTTCTAGATTGAAGTTTTCAGAGGAGTAAAGGGCAATTAAGTGTCTGAATGTTGGTGAAAATCCATTAGACTCTTAGCCTTAGTGTTTAAAACTACCCATGCAGCAGCCACAATAAAGTGAGGTTAAAGCTGGCATTAGTTGGCATTCCCTGGGAAGACCAGGATTCAGGGAACTTTTAGGCTTTGGAAAGATGTAAGTATATAATTCTTTCTTCCACATAAATGTGAAATTATCTCAGGAAGCTGGGTGTACTCAGCTGAAACACAATTTCAACTTTACTTCTTTGAACATTAAGTTCTTATTTTATGAATAGAGGGTATCTTGTGAAGTCTGTCCTCTGAGGTCCTTTAATGCTACATAAATCTAACAAGCTTTAAGAGACAAGACAACAGACTAAGTTCCTGAGTCCACTGAATTTTGAATAATCCTTTTAGAGAAGATAAGGCCACAAATTTGAGGCTTATGTGTAGGATGGTTCTGGCTATGTTATTTTCTATGCCTTTTTAGTTGGATTGCTATTCCATGCAGATTCATTGTATTTTGTTCGGTCTTTACATTCTTATTCCTTGAAATCCAGGGTACTCTTCCCTGGTTACCTGCAGAGGTGCAGGTAGCAGCAGGCTTGGAAAACTATAGCCTGTTTGCACGTTTACAGTTAAGCCCACAAAGAAGTGAGAGGATGGTAAACCTGCAATCAGATCTTCAAGCTACTGTATGTTTCAAGAAGTACTAGTCTGATGTAGATATGCAAAACATGAATATAAATATTGACAAGATCGTCTTTAGAATTTATGACACATGTAGATATGAGAAAAATAAGTTGAAGTATATTATGAAACACGAGTGCATTTATTAACTTACAAAATAACAAATTCTGCATACTTTGGGAACCAGACTGCCTCATTTCTCCTGTTTCTGCTTTGGTTTTTATTGCAACACTTCTAAGGATGAGAAGGATTTGTACTGAGAAAGATAAAATGCATCTCTAAGGTTCCCTAGGCTGACCACGTTGTCAACCCAATCATTGAAAGGCTGAGAGAGTTGGGGTTGTTCAGTCCGGAGAAGAGAAGGCTCCGGGGAGACCTTATTGCGGCACTATGGTACCTAAAGGGGGCCTACAGGAGAGCTGGGGAAGGACTTTTTACAAGGGTGTGTAGTCATAGGATGAGGGGAAGTGGCTTTAAACTGGAAGAAGGTAGGTTTAGATTAAATATTAGGAATAAATTTTTCACTTTAAGGGTGGTAAGGCACTGGAATAGGTTGCCCAGCAAAGTTGTTGAAGCCCCATCCCTGGAGGTGTTTAAGGCCAGGCTGGATGGGGCTTTGAGCAACCTGGTCTACTGGGAAGTGTTCCTGCCTATGGCAGGGGGATTGGAACTCGATGATCTTCAAGGTCCCTTCCAACGTAAATCATTCTGTGATTCTATGCTATCACATGCAGGCTGGCAAAATGTTTCTGCAGGCTCCTGTCATGGTTCAGCCCCAGCCAGTAACTAAGCACCACACAGCCACTCACTCCCAGTGAGATGAGGGGGACAATTGGAAAAGTAAAAATGAGAAAACTTGTGGTTTGAGATAAAAACAGTTCAATAGGTAAAGAAAAAGCTGCACGCAGAAGCAAAGCAAAACAAGGAATTCATTCACTGCTTCCCATGGGCAGGCCGGTGTTCAGCCATCTCCAGGAAAGCAGGGCTCCGTCATGCGTAATGGTTACTTGAGCACACAAACACCATAACTCTGAATGTGCCCCCCTTCCTTCTTCCCCCAGTTTTACATTGCTGAGCATGATGTCATATGGTATGGAATACCCCTCTGGTCAGTTGGGATCCACTGTCCCGGCTGTGTCCCCTCCCAACTTCTTTTGCACCCCCAGCTGACGTGCTGGTAGGGCAGGGTGAGAAACAGAGAAGGGCTTGACTGTGTGTAAAAAACCATCCCTGTATTATCAACGCTGTTTTCAGCACAAATCCAAAGCACAGCCCCATACCAGTTACTATGAAGAAAATGAACTTTAACCTGGCCAAAACCAGCACAGCTCTCCATTGTATCTTTCACTGCACCAGTAAAAACTGTCTCCATATCATGAAATAACAGGCCAAATCACTGTACTAGTATTTCCTTTTTATCCTACCTCTCTCTTTTCTGCAGCTTTAAGTTGTTGGCTGCCTCTCTGTTACTTAAAGGAATGTATATTGTTGTAATGCCCTAGTAGATGTGGTCACCAAACCTTTGTCACAAAACATTAAGATGTCTCAGAAGTTTATGTTTTTCTGTGCCTGAATAGGCTTTTTGAAATGGCATGCTTGTGTAATTTCTTTGTTTTCATTCTGTGCTGTATCTCACATGACCTCTACTTGTCTACCTTCTGTGTATGCTGTCCAGTGCATTCTTCTCTCCTGAATGTGTTTGGTTTGCTTGGTATTTAGAAAGCACGCTGCTCTACCCAATAGGATTAGGAGCTCTGAAAACAGGAAAATATAAGAGCATCAGAAACTCATAATGACAAATCACAGAAGAATAGCAAGACTTATATAATGAGACCAAAGAAATCTGAACTGTTTAACGTTGTAGCAGAAAAATTACAGAGGAAGTGGAAAAAGGCTATAAAGTGGCTGCCATAAAAATATGCTGAAGAAAGTAGATTAGGTTAATTTACTATTTCTTATTAGACTTTCAAATACAATTCTATCAGTTGTAAATGTGTTTCAAGGCTCTAATAAATTCTTTTCCATGGCATGTAATTAACAACAGAAGTGTGCTGTGATAAGGCATAAACATGAATAAACACTGTCAGAAAGCAGCAAATGGTGCTCCCATGAGGGAATCTGAGCTTGGAGCTGATGGTGACTCCTGCACAGGTCATGCTTCCACTGACAGGCACAGTCCTGCATGGCTGACCACAGTGGGCAGCTGGGTGCTGATAACAGGGTCCATCAACATCCCAGGCACGGCAAGGGGATGAATCAAGGCCAGGGTACAACCAGAGGCTCCTAGCTGTAGCACAGTTAGAGTCTTAAATAGCAGCTTTGATGTTGCTATACTGCTAAGTTCAACTCCTAACAGGTAGTGGGAGAACTTGCGATAGCTTGTGGTAGGCTTACAAGTGTCAGTAGATGAGGGATTTATCCCGTGAATATTTGTGAGTCCTATAAAGACATATGGAGCACATCTGTGCCGTATTCACTTCTGAATTGTCTTTTAGTGGTTCAAGAAACACAAGTGAACTCATTTCAGTGCTCCACTCAAGCTCCCTAAAGCTTGTTGTCAAGTCAGCTGTAAAAGTTCAGCCACCACAAGAATCCATTCGGAGGGAATTTGAGAAAATTGTTGTTGGAACAGGACAGTCCATAATATGCCCTGTCTAGGGGAAGACAGGCTGCAGAGGCTTCAAACATCAAGCCAACAAAAGGCAAAAGGCACTGTGCACCACCTTATGGTGCAACAAGATCAAACGAATAATGTGAGGTTCCCTCAAGTATAGGTGGAAGAATCAATGGAAGCTATGGCAGAAGGGAGGAGGACTCTGGCACGTAAGGCTCTGGTCTCCAAGCACGCCAGTGGCTTGCAGAGCAGCTACTATATTACTGTTGGTGGGTTGGGAACCAGCAGGTCAGTGCAAGGGTTTGGCAGCGTCCTGCTTCTGCCAGCTCCATTGCCATGAAGCATTGACACTGCTTTCCAGACTGTGACTGATGTCTGCACATACATATGCTTTGCACATGATTAATGTTAATTTGCCATTGTCATTACAAATAAAAATGTCCCCCAGTAGGAGAAGAAATGTATTCCAACAATGAATCTGACCAGTTATGTGAAGTACAAGCCAATAACTGCAGACTAATTATTCCTCTACATGTTTCTACTCTGAGCCAAAACAGTACGTTCAGTTCAGAACTGTTTGGCAACACCAGGCGTAAGAGAGAGGAAAACTAAGCCCCTGTCATTTGTTTTCATGTAATTAACACTGAAGATCATTGCGAACAATTATCTCTTATTTTGTGCGTACTGTTTGGGTTTTATTTTAAATCACAGTGGTAATTATTTAATAAAAGATATTGAGGCAAGGCAGAAAACTGAACAATGTACATTTAACATTCTATCAAGCAAACACTTAAGATCTGCCCGTTCAATCACTTTAGAGCCTTTTCTTACTCTGAGGGTTTAATATTCTTTATTATATCTAGAGGATGTGCTTGTAATTCTAAACTTATCAACTGAGCTTCATTAAACGTGCACTGCCTGTTAAATCCTACCCTTTATGAAGGAAATCAACACAACTTTGCAAAAGCCAAGTTTAGCCTTGCACAGCAGGTCTCTCTGACAAGGCTTCTGGTAAAATCTCTGAGGAATGTGGTCTACAATGAGATGAAGTATCTATTTTTAAATACAGAAAGAACATCAAAAGGTAGATGAGAATTGCATGAGCAGGAAACATGAGCTGTCCAAAAAAAAAAAAACCAACCTTTTGTGAGCTCGAGAGGTACAAAGAGTAGAAGAAATTTACTAAATTATCCTTTGCTTTGGGTTGGTTAAAGCCAGGAAGTTCGAATAACCATGGAATAGCAGAAAGTTGTGCAATGGTCAGCAAGATGAATGTGAGCAAAGATTTTGTGAGCAGTTTATTTGCTGCTTGTCATTCCACTGGCTGAGCTAGAATGACATGGCTTGGCCAAGTATCCAGTTTTTTGGGATACAGCACAACACACCAGAATCCTATTAAAAAGAAATTCCATTTTCAGATTTTTTTTCCTGATTTTTCTTTTCTTCTCCTATTTTTGAGTGTGCAGTTATGTGCAGCGTGCCATGCATAACTTTTATGTTCAGTCTTGCCTTCTGCTGAATAACAAGGCAAAACTCAAAAGCCCTGACCAGGTTCCTGTGCCCAATTGGACTTTTTGAATAATGAGTCAGATCCTTAGGTTCTGTTTTATTTTTGACTTTGACATTTACATTGTATTTATCTTCATGGCTCAGGCTTATAGCTTTGGATAAGTAAGAGAATAAGGAAAGATGCAAGATGTGGTGTTGAAGTACTACAGCCATTGTACGTTCCCCCATGTAATTCTGGTATCAGTTATTTGAGCGGCCACTAGCATTTAAGCTGGTGCCCTTCTGTTGAAGGGAGGGAAAAGTTTCTCCTGAACTGCTGAAACATGGGACTCATAGCCCAGAGTCAGGGAAGGTAATGATGAATTTAATATTTTGTGCCTTCTGATTCTGGATCATGTGTGGAGTGATGAAACTTTGTTAACTATGTGTGGCCTGCAGTCTCTCTCCCAGGATCATCTCCTCCAATTTATGTGGCACACCCCTTGTGTAAAAGTTAATGGAAAACTTTTACGCTATTCTTGATGTTTAAAATGGGAGTAATCCTTCCTGACAAAACCCAGAGACTTTAAATTCTCTTTATCTGGCTTTGTCCTATGTGAAACAATGGTAAAAAGGGAGAAGACTTAATGAGTACACATAATATAGTATGTTGAAAAACTGTATTGTAATCAGCGTGCTGAACCTCATTATTTCCTCTTTGGGAGTTGCAACTAGTACCCTGTGCTGTCTTCCGTAATAACAGTGGCCCTTTGCTTCTTGCATATTTCATGGAGCTGTGGTTTAGTATTACTTTGCCATCTCATCTCATGCTTTCATGGTATATACAGTAAAATATGTAGAGCTTCTGCTTTAGTATGTTTTTTGTATACTAAAAGCAATTTATTTTTCGTTAAATTCAGGTAGTTTTTATTTGACTGATACACTTGGTTCTTACCTTAATAAAAATATACTAATATATAAAAATAAGTTCTTCATTTATGTAGTATGGTTTGTTGTTGACTTAAGCATATTTTAAGGGATGTTTGCATTTTGGAGGTGAGTAGTGTTTCTTCTTTGATCCATGACCAGGCCCAATTTGAGCCGTGATGTTTTCCCACTTACTTTGAAACTGGTGCATTTTAGGGATGAAGAAAATAATCTTCTAGTGCTTTATTTTCTCCCCTTTAAATTTTGGAGCCAGAGTTAATCCGCATGTTTCATGAAGCTGGTGTTTTAACAAGGGTGGTGTGTATCTTTAATTTATATCACGTTGCAAAAAATTTATTACACCAAATGTTAAATGCAAACTACAGCTTCTAGACAATTTATTTTGTAACAGAAATGAGTATTTTAGTTGTTCATGTGGTTTTAGGTTTGATTTGTCTTTTCGTTTTTTTTAGTATACACTTGTTAAAGCATTTTTGATGTGTTTCAACAAATCTGCAAATTCAATCTGTGCTTGGATACAAAAAAATAAATAAGAACAGAATACATATACGTTTTTACACATTGTGGTTAAGATCTACAATCTGAAATTTATTATTCTTTACTTTATGTTAGATTCAAGATTACAGAAGTCCATGCTAATTTGTGATGAAAATTTGCTTTACACAAGTGAAGAAAACATCCTTTTGTGTTTGAGATATATTTGTCAAAACAGATTTGCTTAGCATCAGGATTGAATTTGTCAGGACAAAAGTAATGTATATGATCAGCCTCAGATAAATGTTCATTGATTGGTTAGTGTTAGAATACATGGATAAATCTAAAGACTGAGAACAGCAATCAAATCACTTCTGCACTTGAAAGGGAGTTGCCTGGGTATTTTTGGTGGTTTATTTCCATGAGGACCTGACAAAACACACTTCAATGTTTAAAGCCAAAATTGGTTCTGACGTGTTTAAGTGGAGTTATTTTTTAAGCTACAATCCTGCTTCTGTTTCAAAATAGCCGTGAAGGCACCACTGCTTTTTAAAATAAATTAGACATGGAGATAATTTCTAGGCATTTGGATGACAGCATATTAAACATACCTGAGTCTGAAAGGTGAAACCCTCTTCGTTTTTGCCGGGCTAATTAGGAAGACTGAATATTCATTAGCTTTCAGCCTGATCTGCAGACACAGAAATCATTCCTAAATATGTAGTGATTTCCCTGTAAAGATCTGCAATGCAAAAAAAAAAAGTAAATCCATTTCTTTAAAACTTCACTTACATTTTGCATCAAATTTGTCTCAGTAAAGATTCCCTCCTAATGTCCTGGTTAACCAACACAAACTTCAGTCTGCACAGACTGAGCTTCAGAAGCTGCTCCAAGGTCTACTGAAATGCTACAGATCAGTCCAGTCCCTGTTAGAGCCCAAATACCTTTTTGTATTAAAAAAAAAAAAAAAAAAAAAAAAGAGTCTATTACCCTTAAAAGTATTACCATTTGTAGGTTAAAACATTCTGTGCCAAAAGTAACTTTCTCCTGAGGAGCTAATGGAGTAGTCTCAGTTTTAGCCTGAGTTTGAAAAGCTGTGGTTTACAGGAGAGAAAAGAATGGTTTAGCTTTCATCATTTTTGACAGTAGCAGAAAAAGAAGGTTCTAGCGTAGCAAATATGTCAATCTCTAGGCTTGCTCAAGATGTCACACAGCTGTGACTTGAGCTCAGGAAAGCTATCTTGTTGTCACTGTTTTCTGAAGTGGATTCTTAGAACTGAGCCAGTTGTAGAAGGTATCATACCTTTTATTTCTTTGAAAGCAGTATACCAGAGTTGGGGTGTGCCTAGGGGATCAAGGGAACAGAGCCTGGGGATTCTGGGATGGTGTGAGGGGAGAGGCAACAAAAATAGCAGGGCAGATGAGGGTAAATCTCTCCTTACCATGCATTTCACTGTTGCTGATGCTTAAGGAGTGTGATACTTACGTCTTGTTTTCTCCTGATACTCTATTACCAGCTCAAGGTGCACTGCACATATTCCTTTTTGCTGAGTGGTTGCTGATGGCTTCACATGCAAAGATTTCTGAGAGCTACCACGTCTGAGCTTATACATGGATCATACATTTCAGAATATTGCCTTTCCATTTCATTTTGTACAGGAAACTCCAAGTGTCTAAAGTGTTCTATTTTTCATGTGGATTTAGACTGAAGTAAGTGTAGGGAAAACATCAGATGAGAGTTTACTACCCATCCAATTCCCAAAGCCCGAAGTATAACATAGGTCTATTTTAGTCAAAACATGTGCAACATCCCATGCATGGAATCACACTCACTACAGTTGTGTTGCACCAGGGGTTGCACAGCCAAAATTAGACTTCTTACAGTATTTCTTATTCAACTGCTGCTTTTCAGTGTACGTTTACTTGAGAGACAAGTTCCAAGTCTCTATCTCTTTTGTTCTTTGCTCAATAAAAGCAGGAAAATCAAGTGAAATCAAAGATATAACATCAAATGAATGATAAGAAGTATGGGGCATAGGGGCGTAGTGGGAATTACAAATTGTTTCTTCCCCAAGGTTTACGTGTATGTAGTCAAAGTCAATGTTTTGTACACTGTAGGAAGCTGTATAAAGACATCCTTTTGATTTTCAGCAGTTTTTAATGCATTGACAATCCTGCTCTGCCATCCTTTGGGATCAATAGAAGTTACCTGATCAGATTTTTACAGGAACAGGGATTGATCTGTGGAACGTTGTATCTTATGGAAATGAGAAGTGAAGACAGAATTCAATATGTACAAATTTTTATATCGTCATTTGCATTATCACCTACTACATTTAGTATTTTCCATTTATTTTAAAGTCTACTGTTTGCTGAAGATCCTGTATTATAACCAGATAGAGCAAGGACCTGTATGCAGCACATCGTAGAGAGCACTTTATGTTTTAAACACCGCTAGTTAGGGGATGAGTCAGAACATCCTTCAGAGATGACAGCTCAATCTCTCTCTCCACTTTGACTTTGCTACTTTGCTGTTGAGACACCAATAGTGCTTATAAACTGATTATTTAGTATCGCTGTTCACTGGTCTTCTATGGAATACATTGAGCTGGGAGAGCATTGTATATGTAGCCTTAGCATATGTCAGCTTCCTGCGGTTGTGGTCTGAGTACTTCTGGCTTGGTAAGTTAACTTCCCTAGAGAAGACTCTGGAAGATGATTTAATGGGACTTTGTGACAGGGATAGAATGGGTGAAGTTTTGTAGCAAAAATATGGGTACAGAAGAGAAATGATTATTCACTCTACTTCTATAAATTTGGTAGTGACTGAAACAGAGCAAAGGTTTCACCTCACTCTGACAGATGGGAGCGCTCAAGTGTCATCCATATATTGTCCCGTTCTTTGAAGGATTTTCACCTTTCAAATCAATACAGGAATAAGATTTCTGGCTGATTTGAACCCATTTTTTTCTCTTTGGAGCTGACCTTTTCTCAGCTTTCTGAGAACTGTATGATGCTTTTGCAAATTGGAATGATACTGTCATTGTAGGCTCTCTCCCCTCAGCTGTTAGTTATATGCCATATATGCTGATGAAGTGTGGCTTATTTTGCTATTTTTTGGTAGCATGTGCACCTCCTTTCTGCACCGTAATCCTAATGTGGGTAGCTCCTGATAGTTAGCTCACAGCCTTCCTCACCATTGACAGGTGTCAGAGTAAGTTCTCCACCACAGGAGCGAGTGGGGGTTATTGAAAAGTCCAACATTCAGCAGCTGTTTGCTGCCAAGACTCAAGAGCTGATCAGTGCTACTTTTAAAAGCCACAGGATCTGTTGTGGCTATGGGAATGTTTTCTGGGTTATCGTGGATGTAAAGAAGGGCTAGTGATTAGAGGCATGTGAATGCTTAAAGGCTGAATAAAGCAAACAGCCCTGAACTATGCAGTACTAACATTTCTGTTTGCCAAACTGCCTTGCTACACAGTGCATCAAACACACTTTTCGTTCATTACCTTTCCCCCCAATTCTTTTCAAGACTAGTATCAATTTGGAAATCTAAATTCCAGCTTAGGGGTGGGGATGGAATGGGTTCTGCACCCCAAATTCAAACCAGATCTGAATTATTCTCTTTACTTACCCCTGGGCACTTACAGCTCCACTGTCCCTTGACTAAAACAGATTCAGTATATTTCTACTTGTAATTTATTTTTTTTTAAGTCAACACAAACATATGAGGCATGTGTTTCTGTGGGGTTTTTTGCACGAGGAGAAGGCTCATTTATGAATGCAAGCGTGACTCTTTGTTTCCACTCACACAGGAAAAAAATGAATCAGTATATGTATACAAATAATGTATTACAATACTGTAATCAATGACTACTGTTTCTGGCTGATTTGAATGGATGCAAGATGAAGTTCTGGGGCAAATGGCCCTTCTTTTATGTCAGAGGAACAGTAATTTTCTTTGGTCAATATAGCCTGTGGAACAAAAGGGTGATTTATGGCACTTCTGAATCATTTCAGTAAGAACAGTTTTGCTTTCATTTATGAAAAGGTTTTGAGTCCAAACATTCTTGTACTGTATGTATCTATTACGGAGTTAAAATCAAGATGAACAATTTAAAATCAAAAGTAGAACAAATGAGTGTTCACATATCAAGTTTGAACTTATGGTATATTTTTAACAGATGAACCACATAAACAATTTCAATAAAACAAAATAGAATTAATAAAACTGATTTTTTTTTTTAATCTCTTGTTCTCCTCGTATGAGTTCCTCTTGCTCTTCTGCTTTTTTTTTTAACTTACCTTTTTGTTTTGGCATGGATAACATATCTCTTAAAAAATCAGTGTCTGACATCGTCTTGGTAGCAATGCTTGGGAGGGAGTATTTGAATCAATACCCAGGTGGAAGGACCTTACAGTGTAACAGAGCACATCTTGCTTTGTGGTTCTGATTGTGCAAGAACAGTATCATGTTATGTTAGGCAAAAGCATAATTTCATTGATTGAATGGGATTATTGAAACTGATTTTTTAATAAATACCATACAGAAATTTTAAAAATTGTTTTTATTTCTGGTTTTTTGGATGGCAATTTCAAGTGGTGTTTTGAAGTGGTGTTTTGAGTAACTTTCATGCTGACCTGCACTTGTAACGCACAGTACATTTCTGTATTTATTCTGTGTGTTTGTAATTATCGTTATTGCTATACCCCATGCTTGTCAAGGTCCAAGCTTGTTTGCAACTTAGACACAATATTTTTACCACCTAAGTTTTTTTACAACTTTAGTTTCTGATAGTGTTCACGAATTCTATACCAGATTTTAAATACTGCAGAAAATAGTAGGTGCAATTCTTAGCTGCCTTTAAGCTCATTTGGAGAGTTTGATCTTGTATTATGTGAAGAACATGATGTTTCCTATGTTAAAATTTTAAGAGAATTAAGTCATTCAATCCTCTAAACACTAGATCAGATTCCTGTTTGTCTTAATGAAATTAATAGGTGTTGCATAAGCCATATCCAGAAAATGTCTCTTGTGGGTGGGAGGAGCAATTTTGCCTGAGTAAAAGCCAGAAGATTAGCCCTTATAGCCTTTTTTCCATTTTTAGTATAATAGAAGAAAGACATAATACCATTCTGTATGTATAACAGCTTCTTTACCAAAGCACCTCAGGATACTTCACAAGCAAAGATGGATTGGTAACAAATAATTGCAATGAAAATGGATCTAGGGTTGTCAGTTCTTGTAAAGAAGCATAACTTCTTTAATCATTGGCTGCAGTTCTTGCAGTAAGCAGAAAACTCTTAATTGCACTTAAAACAAACAAACAAACAAAAAAAGGTTCCTAGCTTCTAAGAATGCCATTTTGGCTCTTGTTTTGACATTACCACTAAGCAGAACTTGGCTGACATTTCGCTTTTTCTGATGCTTGCCACATTCAGAGCTGCTAACTAGCAACACATGGCATGAGAGAGGAGTCCTAAGAAAACAGTGGCAGGGCTTTTGTTTTAATGATTTGGGAATGTCTGTCACTTCACTTACCTTTGACCTTAAATTTTCTGTTAGTCTTCCCACATCTTCCTCTCTCCCACAAATGCGCGCATACTCCCGTGCTGAAATAAAGGCACTTCTATTCTCTGATGAGTTACAAATCAGTGTATTTGCATAAAATACCAGACCACTAACATAGCGCTCAATTCTTGATGAGGTAATCTACCTGCTTCCTAGTTCAGGGAAGAGCTAATATCGTATGAAGCACCACCTCGTTATGGACATGGTGGATCTGAATCAATCTGATTGCAGTGCTGGGACTAATGAGAATGAACCCAGAATAAAGGACTGCAGTAACAGACTGAAGAAATTATCGCTAATCCTACAGATTCAGATATGTTGGATGTGCCTCTGCTTGAAAAAAAGTAGCTTTACTGTCATTTCAGTACAGCTGCCACCTCCTTGGTGTAGTTCCATCCTTTTCTAAGTTTTGACAGGAGACGCTGGAATTTATTATCAGCACGCTAAATATCATACAGTCATAGAGTGGTTTAGGTTGGAAGGCACCTTGAAGATCATCGAGTTCCAACCCCCCTGCCATGGGCAGGGACACCTCCCACCAGACCAGGTTGCTCAAAGCCCCATCCAGCCTGGCCTTAAACACCTCCAGGGATGGAGCTTCGACAACTTCTCTGGGCAACCTGTTCCAGTGCCTCACCACCCTCACAGTGAAAAGTTTCTTCCAATATCTAATCTAAATCTATCTTCTTCCAGTTTGAAGCCATTACCCCTCATCCTATCACTACATGCCCTTGTAAAAAGTCCTTCCCCATCTTTCCTGTAGGCCCCCTTTAGGTACTGGAAAGCCGCAATAAGGTCTCCCCAGAGCCTTCTCTTCTCCAGGCTGAACAACCCCAAGTCTCTAAGTCTCTCCTCATAGGAGAGCTGCTCCAGCCCTTACAGTTGCCATGCCATACAGTTATTCTTAGACATCATTTTTCTTAGCTGTGCTGGAGGGACAATGCACAAATTTGGGATGACTAAATGTTAGACAGGAGATGAGTGCGTAATTACTGTGCATTACTTTGGGTATAGAAGACATTCACCAAGTTCCTGTACTCCAGACCCCTTTTGCAAGATTGAAAAGTAAATATTTTTCTGGAGTGTGTCAGCCTTTCAGTGCCTACAAAAAAAAAATTTTTGCAGTAAACCTTCGAAAGGGTGCTACTGTGTTTCCCTCAGAGAGATGTGTTGAACTGCAGTTGTTCCCAGGAACCTTGATTGGGTGATATATGGTGTGGTATCAGTTAAGTCAGAAGAGGTCTCCCTACTTACGGGTCTGGAGTATGAAAATACATTTTCTAATTAAGACACTACATGTTTTCTCAGACACGGACTTAATTATTCTAGGATGGGTTGCTACTAATTGTTAATTCCTTGTGCTACAAGTTGGAGGCAAGGAAAGTGCAATCTTGTGCTGATCAAAATATACAATATACCAATTATTCCTACTTAACCCGTTTTTTAAAACCAGACACTGAGCCAGGTAGCACCATGAGAATGAAGAGCACCAACGCACTTTTAAAGTTATATTCTCAATGGCACTAATGATTCTAAAACTTTTTTTCCTTGTTTTGTTTACACTAAGCCAGTATTGTTGAAATATAAAACAAAATATTTTATTAAAAGATCTTTGAAATATAGCTTTAGTTACACGCAAATCCACGTTTTCAAAATGAGAATATATCATACCCTGTTTTGAAGTTGACATGGCAGAAGTTAAGGGATAACAGCACCTGTGTACTAATTATTTAACTTTTTGACTTTTTAGGCAAACTGACCTTCACTTCTGCCACTCAGAGGTTAGCCATGTTACCTCTTTTCTTGGACCCCAAAACCAGCAAACCTCTGTGTAAAAGTTGGTTCAGTGAATGTACAGATTACATGAAAGTCAGAAAATAACTGAGTGTTGCAGGATTCTGGAGTTTGTTAAATCAAGCAGAGAAGGAGCCGTCAGTAAATATTATTTTGTGTAAGGTGGCATAGTGCACAGCATTGTATTGTGTGTTAGGGCAGAATTCAAAGTACAAGGATGAAGGAGAGGCAGGAAAATCTACATGTATGTGTGCATGTGTATGCTTGCTGTGTGGCATGTGCAGAAGGTTGAAGTATGTCTGGAAATATCTCTGATTTACTTCTGCATTTGTCACCCTCATTTCCATCAGCAATTTACTACACAACAGTGAATACAGAAAACCAACAAATTCACCCCTCAGCGTTGAAGAGCTGATGGAGATCTTTGGTGTCTCCATTTTCTTCACATTGCTACTGCTGAGCATTCCTGGACAGACCAAAACCAGGCCTCTCTGAGCTCATTGACTTCGCAGTTCTCAGTTGCTGGGCTGATGCCAAGGTACTGGCTTTTTGTGTGGTTATTCTGTAAATACAGCTACCTTGCTGTGATAATGCTAAGGCATAAACCCCTTTTAAATTCTTGGCTCAGAAATGCCCTCTTGTTTGTTTGAGGTGAATGTCCAAGTTTGAATGTTTCTGAGTCGATGTCTCTGTCTTGTCAGTTTGACACAAAGGCACAGGCTCTTTACAAAGTTTGGCTAAGTAATTCCTAACTGGGCTGATGACACAACCCCTTTCACTCATTGGATCATTTTTAGTAGTTTGATGTCAAGGGACAGGTCGTATAAGCATGGGAACAAATTTCACACTGGTATGCTGGTTTGATGTGAATGGCCAGACTGCTATACAGGTTCCTGTCTCAAAAATCAGCTTAATGAAATGCTATCAGAGCACTTCTGTCTTTTTTTTCTTTCTTTCTTTTTCTCTGGGGGGAGGGGTGTGTGTATGTGTGTTTGGGGTGGGATTACTGCCTTGTCTGCTCAAGCTGCCTGGTTTTGTGTGAGAGCCCAGGCTTCTGCAGTGTTACTGGCTCAGCATTTCCAGCATGTCACTTTGATTTCTATGCTCAAGCCTCTCTTTGTAGGATTACTGGCTCAGTAACTTCCTTTTATTCAGCTGGTGTCAAGATCTAGGGAACAAGGAAACTCAATTGCCCCTAACATGATAGAGCTGGTGTCAAGGCACAAGTTTCTCAGGAGCTATTTGCTCAACACTTCCAGATACCTTTGGTTGCCTTTTCCAAATTATGTACAGTGTTTGATGTGCTAGGTTAGCACACTTGGACGAAGCCATCTTCAGCTGCACAGGACAAGAGTCGTTCAACTATCCTAGAGTTCAGCTGTTAGAGAAAGCTTATGAGCTCTTGAGGGTGAAATTTGTCCTTCTGATGAAACCATTGCTTCTAACAACACCTCCAGCACCACCACAAAACTGGCTAACTCTGGTACAACATTCTGACAGACAACTATATATTTGGAATAAAACTAATAATTTTCAGTTTCAATACCAGTGGATGGACCCTGTACCTAGAATTAGATCCTTCTGTATTGTTATGATTTCACATCTTTTGTGATTCTGCAACATAAGGTTCAGTGTTCAAATGGATCTCCATGCTCTGAAACTACCTGTGCCCACACTGCATCATAAGGGATGAAAATGTGCGTGGTATCTGGATGTTGATGCAGGTATCTCAGGCTCTTGGTCACGTTGGTCTTTGTTTCCTTGGCCACTTTCTCTGTAGGCAAACATGCGTTTCAAAAGAAATTGAATTTAAAACAGTGTGATTACCATGGCAGTGGTTTTTGGGAAATAGGGAATGGTAAAGCTGGAAGAAGACAGCAGGTAAGATGTTTGTCTCTTACAATATTAATGACCAAAAAGCTTACCTCACTGCAGTGTAATTACATTATTCAATTTGATTCAATACAGGTTGTACATGTACAAACAAAAGAGTTGACAGAACTCCACTGGGTCAGAAAAGGAACAGGGGCCTTGTTTGAAGAAAGCATTCTTTGCATCATGTTATTAAATGGAACACTTAATCAGCTTCTTTGCCAAAAGAAAGCTTCCCATTATACTTGTTATAAAAACTACAATAGAAGAAAAACATAGAGGGAAACAGAAATGTTGTAATGCTGAATATACTCTCCATGGTTCTGTATGCTAGTCTAAGGTACAAAGAGCTGACTAAATATTAATATTAGAAAATCTAGGTTTAGCTAGAGCTATGTGTACTGGGAGGTTTGAGTTTCAGATTTTGTAAACAGCTCAAGGAATTCCCTGAATGGGTTTGTCAATGAGCTTTCTCCCTTACTCTTTTTCTGAGCTTTTTCCAGGTTTAATATTATTTCATCCAAAATAAATTACATCATGGAAAATAAAATATACTGTCCTGTGAAGCTGGTTTCAAAATATAGTTCACATTAAGTCCGCATGAATTGACATAGGATTAATAGAAATGTATTCTAGATCTTACCATACAAGTTTGTTTGGACCTTCCCAAGTATGCTTTGCTCCATGGAAGCTGAATCAGTGGGAAAACTGTATGAAAAATAACATTTGCCTTCAGAGACTCACACAGAAAATGAAGTACTGCATGTTATCCGTTGATTTACTTTAAAGTGCTTCTATTGTAGTATTGTTTTGATATACTTACACTAAGTAAAAAGTGTGCTTAACTTTCTATAACAATCAAATAATAATAAAACAGCTGTATTAACTGGTATAATTTTGATAAGTTAGTGGAACTTACTACTGATATACCCCAGCTGAGGATCTGACCTTTCACACTTTGATACAGACTTCTGTACTGAAGAGAAAACGTTCAGGTCATGAGAGGTCTGGACCAAGATACCATCAAAAACAAATGGCTAAAGCCATGAAGACTAACCTCTTTCTGACTTCTGTGACATATATTTCTTTGCATACTCTCCATTGGTAAGTCATCTTTTAAGAGGAGAACTGTCTCCCTAAAAACACATCTGTGAAGTTTGTTGTAGCCTTGGAGTAGAAACGCACTAGAATTTTGAGGGAATTTGCTAAAATAATCAATGCTTCTACATAGATCAGAGCATATATGGTCATCCTAGGGTGGCATGCTGTAGCAGAGGTGAGAGGAACCATAAATACAAACTTTAAAATAGCTACAGAAATTTTTTTTGCTGAAGCAGTCATATCACATCATTTGAGTATAGGTCAAAGTATACCTGTTGTATTTATGCATAACCTTTCAAATTAATGTATATTTTTAATGTTTATAAATTTTCAGATGTTACCTTTTAGGGATTCTGTAAGCACAACATATAGCATCTAACACCAAAGGAAATTGTACAGCAATAGTCTACACGTGTAAAATGCAATCTTCCCCTCCCTTTCCCACAGGAATTATAGAAACCAATGTTATTCCTCACATATGCAAGCTATTACTGTATTTATGAGTACCCTGTGGGCACACCTTTACCAGCATAAAATCAATCACACTGCTGTCACTTTTGGGAGGTACAGTTTTTCTGTCATTTCAGAGATGGTGTGGTAAGCCAGTGAACTTGTACCAAGCTCAGTCCTTGTGACATTGAATGAGTGTCTCTGCCTGCTGGGAGTTCATGGCAGTTTGGTGCTTACCATATGACAGGACTGGTTTGGTTTGACTGTTGAGAAGGGAACAAAGCAAGCAGAGGAAGTAAGCATCTTGCATTTTAAAAACAGCAGTTACAATTTATGCCTCATAAGATAGATATATCTTGATGTAGAAGGAAAAGTATGTTTGCCAAAAACCAGAAAATTCTTGTTCAGCAGTCGATTGCTCAAAACTTTGCACAGTGTGCATAGATGTACATGTAAAGGTTCTACAAAGTACCTAAACTCGTGTATTTTCCCCATATATATATATATGCAGAACACACATACACACACAAATCTTTTTATATTTTGGAACGCTCTTAAAGGATCCCAGTCATAATGGGACTTTGTTCACGTTTCAAATAAAAGCAATCACACTTCAAATCAAACACTCAAGGACATGTAAAGAACTACTCCCGCATTGCTGTTGCAACAGGTTTTTCTTTTCTTTCCTGATTACTCATTAATCTGGTAACAAAACAAAACTGGTTACTCAAAACTGGTAACAAGCATTCATAAATTTTAAGTGAGTAAAAAAAAGAAAGTCAGGAATAACTGAAAACTCATAAGCAAGGCAGTATCTGTTAAACGTTATCTGATTCAACAGAAATAATCTTTCCAGTTCTTATAGTATACACGTTGTGGTCGAATGCTCTCCTTAAGACAGGGGAGTGTCGATGCTGGCTAAATATCTTTTTTCCAGATCTTGAATATTCAAAAGGTAGAGTTAGTGCACATTTGGAACCAGGATCTAGAATAATCACTGGAGTTGTCACTCTCATCGCATGTAATTGTAGGCAACTGAACAGATGATATGTAATGAAAAAAGATCCACAGAACAGCCACGTGCTAGAAAACATCAGGCAGAAGCACTGTTCCAGCAGACAGTGCCAGCCTCATTGCCTCTGCCCTTATTTCTCCCAACCTTAAATAACTTAGATCTCAGCTCTTTTACATGTCTACTGTTTCATCTTGCCTCGTGTTATTTTTCTAATATATTCTTTATGTTCTGTATGAGAATTCAAGTTCATCTGTATTTGTTGTTCAGGACACTTGAATTGATAGACAAATATTTTAACTTCTCACAAAAGATGGGTAACTTTATTACTATTTGTTTAAAAGAGAAACTGAAGAGAGATTATTTGATGGAGAGATTATATGGTTTGATGTAATATATCAGCTGAAATGCCAAGAATGCTACCCTTTTCTTCAGACTAGAGGCTTTGTGCCTTTCACACTGCTTATACTAATCTGCATTTTATATTTTATGTAATATGAAACTTGATCTATGCTTCTGATGATCCTTCAGGAAAATACCTTTTCATATTTGGAGAAAAGTCAATGAACATAACAAGGCAAGCAAGAGCACTCATGTGCTCCTTTTCTGAGATTTAAGAGGATAACTGTGTGTTTGAGATTAAGTCCGTAGTCTTGCTGATGGTTGGAGGTATCATTACAGATTAAGTACTCGCGACATCACACATCATCAAATTCAGCCAGCATGAGTCTCCTGACTTTCCAGTGGAGGAGTTACCACTGATTTTGATCACATTCTTTAATTCTTTAAAAGCTGGTTGTTGGCACATCTCTATTTCTCAGAAATTCCCTGCGTTTTATGTAAGAGCTTATTCCCTGTTCCTGAGACTGAAGGATGCTTTTGTATTTCATTTGGATGGCAAATTTTATGTGATACAGGAAGATTTTTTGACAAGTAGGATTTGTCTTGATTTCTTTCAGTGGTGACCTTTTTTGGTCACGTTACCATTTAGAAGTTACTACTACTTTTACCTCAGTTTCCTTCATTTCCCCCAAATACAGACAATGGCCACAATTGTTCAGATGCTATATAAATCAAACCAGATAATCTTATGTTACTCCCCTACACATGGAATTCCCTTTGAATGTATTCCAAAATTGATATAGTCTTAACTGATACAACAAACTCAATGTGATGCATGCTAGAGGCATTAAAAGGCATCCAACATCTTAAACACTGACTGAAATTGACTGAACAATACTGAAAATGACATGATTTGTATCCATTTGGTCAGTTGGCTGTCTGCACCTTACATTTTTTTCCCCAAAATCCTGGTGCGCTCTGCATTCTAAATATGGAATTAGTAAGGAAATGTGAGGATTATTCCTGTTTTATTGAGTGGAGTACTTTACCTCTCAGGCACAGGGTGAAAACTGATCATAGAATCTTCGACTCACTAGAGTGTGCATAGTACAATGATCTTGTTAAATTAAATGCAAAAATTTACAGAAGAAAATTAAAGGTTTACACAAGTAATTATTGACTGAGAATGGTTTAAAGTAATTATCATCTGTAGTAGTTCAGTGGCTCATGTGAAACAAGTTGATGATGGCCTTCCACTACAAAATGTTGAGAAGAAAATGAAAACTATAAAATGAAAGGCATTACACTAGTGGGTTTCAACAGAATTCATATTAAGTATCTGAATTATTCTATAAGGAACAAATTCAGGAATAATATTTAGGATTGTTCCACAAATATAGACCAGATTTTTTTTTAAAGGTAGAGGAAAAAAAAAAATTTTCCACGACATGTTATGGATTTTTTCCGCATATGTAAGTAGTTCTTAGTGAAGTTAAAATGAGATTTGAAATCAGTCAGCATCCTTGAAGGTAGTCTACCTAAAGAGGCCAACAACCAACAAGTTCGACTGCAGCCCAACATGCAATGAAATCCTACAGACAATAGTCAGTGGCACTTTTTGTTTGGGATTAAGACGGCAAGACTTGATCCATCCTCTCTTCAGGTGAAAGCTATATGGCAGAGAAGAATATCTTCATACTTGTGGCACATTTGTTTTATATTCAGAGAACTTTGGTGCCTTGGGTTATGAATGTGTTACTGTTCAATAATACTAAATTCTCTTTAAAAACAGGGACAGAAACTCTGCAATACACAGATTGTCAGACACAAGCAAGGATACTTCAATAAATAGCAAATCTTCGGATTATTGAGAAGTATGTTTGTAACTCTTAACAAATTTTTAATTGAAAAAACTAACAGAAACCCTCCTAATTTCTATCTGTCTTTGAAACTGGCTGCTACTCATTTTCTAACCACTGTGTTTCATGCTTGAAATACGCAGCTTGAACTTGAAAATATGAGACTTTCTGCAGCTGCTGCTTGCCCTCTGAATTTTGGAGATGACTCTCAGTGTTTGTTCTTGGCATGAAAATTGGCATTGATATGGTCACTTCAGCCCTCAGGGGTTTGGTAGGTAGGATTCATTGGTCACCAAACTATAGCGAAGCACATTGTAGATTCGTATGTTGTACAAAAGCAGAAAAGGAGTCCAGAAAAGGGAGCATGAAATTGCTGCCACTGTAAATTGAACAATGCTGCTGCATACCCTGGGCTACCCAAAAGTCTCAAGTCACCTTGGCGCTTAACAGCATATGCCACTCAGAGCTGATGCACTTCAGTTACCCATGCTTTGAAAGGAAGATTTATGTGTTGGAGTAATGTTGACTTTAATGTTAGTATGGTGTGACTTGGCTAAATGTTAAGCCTCTTGCTTGCACCCTGTAGTGATGTGCTCATGTCATTGTAAGCAAAGACTAGTTGATCTGTGTACTCTTGTGGTTAATGAAAATGCTGTACTTTGTCTCCTAACAAGCCTGCTTCACATATAACTTCGCCTTTTCGAGCAGACAGTAATTAAGGATCACGAACGAGAGCCAATGTTCAGCCAGTGTAATCCTGCACCCATTTGCAGAGCAAATAGACTGATTTACATCAGATGAGAGTCAAACCTTGAGGTTTTCTTTTATACTTACACTGTTTGAGCCACAGGCCACTTAAAACACAATCTACTAGTTTTCCTTTAAAACTTAGCTATAGCTCAGTCTTAAGATAGACAGGTTTGCAGCTGCCATTTAGGAGTTGCTTCCCCTTATGAATAAAGATATATAGTGATTAGAAACTTTCAACTCTTTGCTTTATGCTGAGAAATAAAATCTGCATTTCTTTCACAAACCATACCCATAGGAATTATATTAAAATGGGACGCCACTGTCAAACATCTAATTTAAAATGTGCAAGTTCCTTTTTGCGTTTATTTCAGCTTTTGCATTTGTAAATGATTACCGGCATTTGCACAGGCACTTTGAGAAGTCTTCTGGGTTGTAACATCTGAAGGAATAAACTAAAAATATAAAGAAGCAGAGAGCAGAATATCAGATGCAAAAACTCAGGAAATTCTGATTCAGAACCAAATTAAATGAGTTGGTCATATCTACAGTACATGTACTCAAACTGGAAAATATTCTAGTTTTTGCTGTCTCTTCAAGAAGTCCCAAATTTGAGTCTTCCACCATGCTCTGTGTCTGTTCTCTAGATCAGATCTTGTCTGGAAAAGTGACTGCCTAAACACATTTTTACTGTGTTTTAATTTTGTGCTGCTCAGGACAACAACAAAAATTAAATTATTGATGAAAAATTGAAATACTGATGACTACTGCTTATATTCATATCATGCTTGGGTAAAGAATCCATACATTTGTTCCTGTTTTTATCTTCCTTTTTAGACATCAGCTATTGTCCAATTTTGGAGGCAGGATAGTGAAGAAGACCGTTGTTCTACCCAGAAGATATTTTAATATGTTCCTACAGGAACAATTCTGTTGAGAAAATACTGTATATATGAGCAGACTTTTTCTTTTTTTTTAAATTTGGCAATCATATTTTGAAGGTAAAGACAGGCAGACAAATGCACATGCACATGCGTGTGTATTATTGTATTGCAAATGGACTGATGACTTGCTATTCTGCATGATTAAATGTACTTTCAGAAAAAATACCCTCAAGAGTTCTGGACTGTTTTAAAGGATAAACAGTGAATTGCACCTTACAGTTTGTAATTCTGCTAGGTTCAACTTTAACATACTGTAAATTATGTTTTGTTATTATAACCTAACTAAAGCACAACCTGTCAAAGATCCTATGCATTCACGCACTTCTTTTTTTTATTCAAGGCAACAGTCTGTTTTGACTTTTAATTTGTAAACTATCTTAGATTAGTCATAGTTAAAACTCATTTTCTCACAGTTACCAATGAGTAACTGAAAGAGGACAACAATTTCCTGATATTAAAAGGGAAAAAAAAGTGTTATCGCAGATACTAGTCTGTGTAAACTGAAAGGGAACGTCAACAGTGATATATGTTACATGTACCCATGGTTAGTTTTCTGTGTATCACACTTATCAGAAAGGGAAGATACTACTGGCAGACCAATAAATATTTTGTAAATTTCTGTCCTTCTCTACTGAAAGGCAATGCTCCTGTAACATATATGTTATTATTACACAGTTATTGATTTGCCTGCTCAACTATGGCATCTTATCTCCTTGCCCTCTGCTACTCACATTTCAGTAACTAGAGTAAGGTTATTCTTTACATAAAATAAACACTTACAGAAAATAAATAATATAATTATATAATATTGTTATAGATAAAATGTATATATAAAACCAGTTTGAAATAAGTACCCTTTGTATTGGAGAAATATTTGAACCTTAAATATTTTGAAATCTTGCCCATACAGAAGGGGAAAGAAGGCCTAGCAGAATTCAGTAGTATTGAACAGTTTCTTATTACAATCTGACTCACAGAAAATACGGTGATTTGTAAAAATGAGTGGCTTCATTTTTTTATTGTCGGTAAAGTAATTTTAATGTTTCCTTTGAGAAAAGACAGGAAGCATTTTAGGGGAAGAAAGCTGTGCTGAAGGATAGGTCAAAGTTACGCTAGCTGTCATCTGGTTACACTACTGCTTGTATGGCATAAGGGTTAATGAACTTTCCAGCTTTCGTGCCAGACTCTAGCATGTCATACTTGTAAGATCCTTATACAGGAACTCTCTCTCTTTTTTGGTGGTGGCTAACCATATCAGCTCCTAAGTTCTTCCTGGAACCCACTTTTACCAATTTTTCCAGGGCCTTTCACTGGTGTCCTGAAGGTTCACAGGGGTTTCATGTTGTTGAACAAATCTGGCCACATGCCCAATTCTCATGGTGTTTTTATTGCTTCATAGAGAGAAATTACTTTCTGCTCAATTTAAACGGTAATTCACATATCTGCTTTGGTTCTGGAGAAGAAAGATTAATAACAAAGAAAGAAAAGCTTTTAAATAACAACCAAAGTGGAGTCAGTGACATGCCTCTATGGTCTTACCCTCCCTTTTAGTCCGATCCTTTTCTTCAGCAGCCCCCAAGCTTGGGGATGCTCTTCATTCCCATTGGAGAAGGACAATCAGGATGTCAAGGCAAGATTACAGGCAATGCAAAAAGACAAAGGTGTTCAAATTGGACCATCTTGACCCTTTTGGGGTAATTTTGCTTCATTTTTCTTCACATGCTGATCTGTCATTTGATGAGGCGTGTTGGTGTGATGTCAGAAGAATATGGGGCTTTGCTTCCTTCTTCCAGCTTTCTCTTGGTCACTCTCTCTTTGTACACCCCTATTAACTTTCCTGCTTTTAGATGCCTCTCTGAATTGAACAGTGATTTTTCCCAGTAAAATGTGGATTGTAGTCTCCCTGTATAACCAATATCATTTTAGCTGGTCTGTGTTAGTATCAAGAGCCCTGTATTTCCACTGCCTCCAGCTTAATGACAGTGATAATCCACAATTGAAGAGCTTCCTTAAAATAACATTTATTAAAAGCAGAAAGCAGTTTCAAAAGAAATCACAATCAAAATAAAAAAAAGACATAAAAAGATAGTACTACTTGTGCATCTCTGACTTCCAGGAGAAAACTGTGACACTCATCCACAAGAAGGGCCAGAAGGACGATCCAGGGAACTACATGCCTGTCAGTCTGACCTTTGTGCTAGGGGAAGGTTATGGAGCAGATCATCCTGAGTGCCATTACACAGCATATGCAGGACACCCAGGTGATCAGGCCCAGCCAGCAGGGGTTTAGGAAAGGCACGTCCTGGATGACTAACATGATCTCCTTCTATGACAAGGTGTTGTGCTTAGTGGATGAGGGAAAAGCTGTGGATGTTGTTTACCTGGACTTCAGTTAAGCCTTTAACACTGTTTCCCACAGCATTCTCCTGGAGAAGCTGGCTGCTTATGGCTTGGATGGGCATACTCTTCGCTGGGTAAAAAACTGGCTGGATGGTCATGCCCAGAGAATGGTGGTGAAGTGGTGCTCACTAGGGCTCAGTACTGGGGCTGGTTCTCTTGAATATCTTTATCAATGACCCAGATGAGAGGATTGAGTGCACCCTCAGTAAATTTGCAGACAGCACTAACTTAGGTGGGAGTGTTGACCTGCTTAAGGTTAGGATGGCCCTACAGAAGGATCTGGACAGACTGGATTGATGGGCCGAGGCCAATGGTATGAGGTTCAACAAGGCCAAGTACCAGGTCCTGCACTTGGGTCACAAAACCCCCATGCAACGCTACAGGCTTGGGGAAGAGAGGTTGGAAAGCTGCCCAGCAGAGAAGGACCTAGGGGTGCTGGTTGACAGCTGGCTGAATTTGAGCCAGCAGTGTGCCTAGGTTGCCAGGAAGACCAATGGCATCCTGGCCTGTATCAGGAATAGTGCGGCCAGCAGGACTAGGGCAGTGATTGTCCCACTGTACTTGACACTGGTAAGGCCCCACCTCGTGTTCAGGCCCCACTGTGTTCAGTTTTGGGCCCCTCACTGCAAGAAAGACATTGAGTTGCTGGAGCGTATCCAGAGAAGGGCAACAAAGCTGGTGAGGGGTCTGGAGAAAAGTCTTACAACGAGCAGCTGAGGGACCTGGAGTGGTTTAGCCTGGAGAAAAGGAGGCTGTGGGGAGACCTTATTGCTCTCTACTACCTGATAGAGAGATGGGGGTTGGCCTCTTCTCACCAGGTACAAGCTATAGGACAAGAGGAAATGGCCTCAAGTTACACCAGGGGAGGTTTAGGGTGGATATTAGGAAAAAGGTCTTCACCGAAAGGGTTGTCAAGCATTGGAACAGGCTGCCCAGGGAAGTAGTTGAGGCACCATCCCTGGAGGTGTTTGAAAGACGTGTAGATATGGTGCTTGGGGACATGGTTTAGTGATGAACTTGGCAGTGCTAGGTTAATGGTTGGACGTGGTAATCTTAAAAGTCTTTTCCAACCTAAACAATTCTATGATTCTCTTCTCTTACAGGTAGAGGTTTATTTAAAATCCTGTAATTTTACTAAAACCTGTGGATCCCCTGGCTGTCAAGGAGTAATCCTTGTTTCCCTGTATTGTTAAGTCTCCTTACACTGCATGTAGGATTTGAGTCTCCTCTGAGTACATAATTGTTTTTTCTAACTTTTTCTTCTAGAATTCGTGAGAAACAGAGGGTAACAAGAAATCTATATCAGCCTAGCTGTTTCAGAAATTTTGGGCACAGTTCAGAAGTTTTCAGTAGGATCATGTTTAACTGATGACAAGTGAAGTTCAGAATCACACAATACTTCTCTGTGAGTTGCTTTTTAACATTTGGGACTGTGGAAATGGTATGCATCTATAATACGTGAGCACAAACCTACTGTTCTTTTCAAGTACAGTATGCTCATTTTAAAATTGTTTTGCCTATGTAGCTGAGTTATTTTTAAATATGCAATGAATGTACATATAAAAAAATGTTTGAGTACATAAGACTGACATTTTAAAGTAAACATTATAACTGTTACAGAATTGGGTAGGCATTTATGACTTCAGGAACAAAAGGAACACTAACATTTGAATGCAGAGAAGATAATTAATTTAATTTCTTCAAAAAGAAATGGATAACAGTCTTCTGTCAGGACAATATTTGCTTCTTTTTCTCCCTGTGGGTATATGATTGTATACACAATATCATGCTCTTATGCAGTTTACCACTATCCTGCATCTCAATGGTTTTTGACATTCATATCAGTGGAGCTTCAGATCAGGATAGACAAGGATTACTAAAGTAGATGGGACTAGGATGGATGAAAGCACATCAAACTCCATTAATGTATTTGAAACAGAAAACATGATCTCAAATTAATAGCTGAACTAATATAAATGTGAAAAAATAACGTGAATTAATCAGCATATATGTGTACAAGAAACAGTTTTTTGTCTTTTCACATCTGCGACCTGAATCATGGAACCAAACATAAAACACAGCACACAGAGGCATTATTTGGATTTGTGACACTCCTTGGAAGACTTTAGACATATGAATGTGGATGGATTACCTGGAGACATGAATATAGCGTTTTCCTCTGTGACAGATGTAACTTGGTCCTATTTTGTCAAAGAAAACGATACTCATTTTTCTCAAAAGACAAACACTTCTATATCTCAAGTGATAAAGGCACTTCGAAGCAGACACAAACTAAGAAATACTCATGACACTGAATCTGTCATAGTCTTTCAGGAAGAGCAGAATAGGTGCTGTTTTCTATTTATGATTTTACAGCACCATGTATGGGCAAAAAAATGTAGGAAGGGATTTACTTATTGAAAGTAGAAGACGAATTTCCCAAATGTTTCTGCATGTCTTGCATATAACCTCCATATTAGAGATGATATGTCACAATGAAGTAAGTGGCATCCACGAAATTGTACATCAAGGGAGAATAATTTGCCAAAATTATTAGGCAATAGTCTTTTCCCTCAGCACCACATGTTGGAGTTCACTGCTGTTCAGAATTACGTGATGAGGTAATTAGAAAATCCTCAGGAAATTCTAACTTTTTTACCTAACGTTTTTGTTACCCTGGTCTGCTGGAGCTGCTGGTGCACAGGCAGAAGCCTGCAGGCCACTCTGGGGCAGGCGAGAAGTCCCCATCTGGGGAGCAGCATGCATGGTAGGGCTGCCGTGGGACATCAGGTTTTAAGAAACCTACAACATTCAGTGTTCAGGTCTGGATGGCAGGACTCTCTCCAAGGCAAAATTTTAAGACTCCAAGCTCCTGACCATTCCATGAGATATGCTGGCAGAACCAGAGTCTCAGCTGGCCATTATTGGAATGACTGTGCACAATATTTCTGATGAAGATACATTTCATCGATATATTCCTATGCTTTCTCACTGATACATTTCCATATATCAGCATATGCATTTCTCAACATTGTAGGGTCCCTTATGTATGTTATTTTAGATTATGTTATGCTGAATTATATTTAGATCTGTTTTCTTGGACTTAGTAGTTGCATATAATATGTGAAATCTCACTGTGCCTGCTGTTAGTCCTCAAATACAACTGAAAACATAGCTACACTAGTTCAAAGAATTCATGGTTCAGCTACTGCTTTTCTCTGCTAGCTCTGTAATATGCATTTCTTTGAGTCTTAAAACTCTGTCACAATAAATCATAAGCAATGTACTGATTTTAGTGGTTTGCAAATATTTTTTTCCTTGGTATATGTTACACATTGAGTTCTGATCTCATAAAATTGCATAGAAGTTTACTGAAATAAATTTTCCATATGCATATAAGTAAATAAATTTTGTGTCCATTCCTGCAAGAGTGCCGGAACTATTTTGGGCAATATTACACAACTGTGCTTGGAATTCACAAGTTTAGACTTTCTAAATTTGACTTAATGTCTTTTGCAGCTTCCACCACATATTGTATTACTTTTTTGCAAAAACTTCGTTTTCCTTGCTTAATAAATGACTGCATTGTGGTATAGTGGAAATCTCTACCATCTTCATAAAAGCACTTTACATTCTTCCTTGGGAGGAATTTTTATGTGATGGGGGTAGGAAAAATAAATGCTGGATGGGGGGGGTGCTGTATTTAAATTAAATGACATTTCTGATTCCTAGTCCTCTAGCCACTATTTTGATTAAAATTGAATCACACTTACAGAAGCCTTCAGGGTAGCTCTCTCTGTTCTGTGAAGTAAGCTAAATGCTTTAGGTTTCACATGAAAAAAAAACTTTACTGGTTTTACATATCCTTTTGGATTTGCTTCTGCAAGCCTTTCATATACTGAGCTCCAACTGATGTGGATGGAAATTCCACATATGGAGGGCCTGGAGAGTCAAAACCCTCGCTTTTCACATGTTTTTCCCTCTCTTTCAAATATGCAGGAATGTGTGCATTGTACTGGTGTTTTATAAATTTTATGACTATTTCCAGAGCCAGCTCCAGACTTCTCAGCAGTGAAAGCAAAACCGAATCTTCCCTCCCCCCAGCCCTCATGGATAAAGGCAGAATGACTTTATTCTCATTCTTAGGTCAGCAAAATTTGATTATCTCAGGGCAGCTGAGTGGTTTCTGGAAGAGGCAAAAGGAGGAGGAGAGCCAGCCTGGGTCAGTCAGGGGGGCAAGGGGCTGCAAAGGGTCAGTGGGTCCGGTCATGCCTTCCTCTCTCCCTTTTTCTCTCTCCTTCTCACACTCTCCTCCAGCTGCAACAATCTTCGCTTCTCAAACCCCTTAATTCTGCTGTATTTGAAAAAAAAATTGATAGGAACTCTCAATAAATTGAGACACAGTATAAAGTGTAAGGAAAGTAAAGTTGTATGAAAAGCCATCTAATGATAAATAGACACATTTATTAAATAACATGGTTTTTTCTTTTTTAATTTTTTTTTGTTGTTGTTTTTTCAGAAGACCAGTGAGGGAATCTGTGGAACTGTGTCAAAGAGAAAGAATACAGAGAATCTAGCTTTGGACTTTTCTTTTGAATGGTCACAAGAGGGGAAAACCTGCAGGCATTGAGAAAGGATATTCACTTTAAAATCTGTATTCAGAGAAAAATATTGGAGTTAAGATTTCATAGTGCTGCTGTGTAGCAGTTGTAAATTGATACTATTAATGACTTGCACATCACTGAAGTCATGGACATTCTTTAATTTTTTAAAAATTTGTCCGCATGGTATTTCCACATTTTTTCTCACACTGTTCAATGCCAAATTGTTTAGACAGTCAGTATACGTGTCCCTTGTTTGCTTTTATTAAGATACAAGTTTTGCAATAAAGTCTCTGTAACTGACATTTCAAGACTTTTAGGAAGATTCCCACAAAATTTTCTCATGCCGTCAAGCAGAATTTTCTTTTAGAAGGGGATAGGCATTAAATTATGAATATTCCTTGAGGTGCATATCATGCCAGTTCAACATGTCAACTGTCATTTAAAATAAATCTGAAACTATAGGATGTGAGCAGTCATGAGTTGGGAAAGTTCCCATTCATTTAAAGAGGCTATGCATACACTAATTCCCACTGGATCTCCAGAGCAAGACCATAGCAAACTGACTTCTGAACGGCACTGCCAACTTTTAATTCAATTGAAGGGGGCAATACGCCATCAAAAGATGTCTTTGAAACAGCTGGAAAGTACTAGGATTGAAAAGAATTGCATTCATGCAGAAGCATAAAAAAAAATGGCTTACCTGTCTCTCCACTCCAATTTTTAAATCTTTTCCTCCTTGTTCCTTTTCTTCTTTCCTTCCTTGCATTCTGCAGGAAGACAAAATGAAAGTCAGGAGAAATGTTACAATTGCTTTGGAGAGACCTGCTGCTTTGGTTAACACCTGACTAATAATCTGTAAAATATTTTCAGCAAACTTTGAACCAGTGAACAGGAATTGTAGTGTCCAGATTATTAAATTAACGTTACTCTAATAGAGGCATAAGAATACCCCATTGTCCCTACCTGTTACCAGCCACTCTGATAAGGTTAACATTTATCCATCATCACAGATGACAAATTCAATTTTTGCACTTTCCTCATAGATGTAAAGAGCACAAGAACCTCATAGATTATTTTATACAATAGGTGTAGGTTTGGACCCCCACTGTTGTGTGGTATACCTTGAAAGCACAGTAAAGAAGACGTACATCCCATAAGCCAATATTTTTTAGCCTTTAAAATGAAGAATACACCCAGGAACTGCAGATCCCATGAGCCGTAAATATAATTTCTATTAAAACCAATTGCATAGTGTGAGCAGGTTCTAATTTCCTAAGTGCATACTCTTGGAGCTCCATTCTGCCGGCCAGTGAGCAGCACTGGCTCCCCGGGCTCCTGTCGGATTCTGCAGGAGCCAATGAATTTATGTCAATGTCAGCCAAGAGGAGAATCATGCTTTTTCTTTGAGGGCCTTGTGAGCTTAACAAAATATGCAGAAAAGTAGAATAATATTTGCAATAAGTTTACACTACTTATTTCTTTTTTGAAAATCTCTGCTTTGATCTGAGCAGCAACAGCAGGAAAACCATCTGTATCTAGCTATCCAGTTATCAAAAACTGAGGGATCTCCTGTCAGTATCCCATATTTTTGTGGTGATTTTTTTAGTCATTAATTTTTCATTGCCAAGTATTGTTTTCTCTGGGACTTCAGCTGAGTTTGTCTGTAGCAGCATGACCATTAGAAATCATTAGAAACTAGGTAGGAGACCCTTGGTCTCTGGTTGCTGCTTACAAAAATCATCGTAACCTTTGCCTTTAGTCTGGAGCTTCAGGCCTCCCACTTTGTGCTGTAATTCCCATTTTGCCTGCTGCTCAGTCTCTGGCTTTTAATGTTTATCAGCTGTATTTTCTTTGATTGTGACAGGCCAGCCTTCTTCACTGCAGGCTGTTCTGTCTTCTATGGAGAGGTCTTGCAGCAAAGCCCTCGTTCTAGACCTCTCCAGCCAGATGACGGGCTCTGGTCTTCACTGGGCTCCTTCCTCCATCACTTCCACCTTGCATATCTGTCTAGAGGTCAGTGAGGAGGAGTGAAGAGCTAGTTCAAGTGATACCAATTTGTTGAAACAGCCAGACTAGGCAAAATCCTATCTTCTGAGAATTTTACTTACCATCATTTTCTTGCCAACAGACGACCCACATTTTCAGAGTTAAGATACTAACAGTGCCTCTGAGCTCTCATTCTGAGGTCTGGAATTTTGGGGGTTTGTTTTTTACTTTATTGTTTGTGTTATTTGAAATCATGTGAGGTAGGCATTCTGTGAATCTGTCTAGTTTGAACCTGTGAGAGGTCTCCAACTATTATGCAACATTGGATTCTGGTGACTCAGATGATCCGATGTCATGCTCTTGTTTCTGTCTTGTATCCTTGGCTTTCTTTTGTTCTGCGTCACTGTCTCTGGAGGAAAAGAAGGAAAAAAAAAATCAGAAAAGAAAAGGAGAATTGCAAGGAAGACTGAAAGAGTTGAAGCATGCAAAGAAAGACTTAAAGAAAAAGCAAGGCATAGTAAAGTGTATTTAGGGATAGAGAAAAGGAATATGATTCTTCAAAGAGTACAAGACGTTTGTCCTACCAGTAAAAGAAATAAGCAGTAGCTAATACACTGTTTTGTGATAATAGGTTCACCTTCTAAAGATAGTGGGACCATGACA
Source organism: Pluvialis apricaria (assembly GCA_017639485.1). Taxonomy (NCBI): domain Eukaryota; kingdom Metazoa; phylum Chordata; class Aves; order Charadriiformes; family Charadriidae; genus Pluvialis; species Pluvialis apricaria. The sequence continues at coordinate 37,579,113 of CM030044.1, forward strand.
GCTACAAATGTCTTCTAATGTCTTTGACAGGCACCATCCTTTGGATATGATACTTTACAAAAGCAGTGTGAGCAGTGTGATATAGCTGTTTTGCTAAACATAATATTACAGAGAAGCATGAGAATCTCCTACATGTGTATACTTCAGTACTTTGGTACCTGAAATTCTTTTAGTCAGCTTTCTAGACCAGAGGCTCCAGGTAGTTCCCAAAGCTGGCACAGATTTGTGTACTCAATAGCTAGAGACCAGGTTATGTCTTCTGTGGTCTCTGACACTGGTGAGGATCTTGTATCTGTTTAGGGACATTGGAAAAGGTCAGCTTGCCCTGTTGTATTGAAATGATTCCACCACAGAGGTGGTCTGAGATGATGACAGGAGATGGAGTTGTGCTGGGATGCTGAAGCAAACTTTCCTGTGCTTATGAAAAAAAGCCATAAAATGTGAAATCTTCAGCAGGGGTGCTATGGGAATATTGTGCAATGCAATATTTGTAAGACATGGCAAACTGATCCATAAAAGCAATAAAACATATAAGCATTCACATGTGTTCTACTGCAAGCTAGCAAACAAAAATAGGGGAAATAAAAATAATAAATGGCAATTTGAACTTTATCTGAGTTTTCTTTTGGTTACAATTGAATATCTTTGGCAATACCACAAAAGATGATCTTTGGAAATTTTTTCTCCTCCCCCAAAAGGCATGATGTTCGTCTTCATTTAGAGATAGTGAGAAATGGTGGTATCATTGACTTGACTGACATGTTATTGGTATGTATGATTGATACATCATCATGGAAAATCTTGTCATTTTGGACTATTGATTCCAGAATATTTTGATGAAATGGGAACTGTTTTGTTTCTGCAGAACTACTACCTTGTATAAATGAATTTTGCAATTACTAATTCTTTAAGTAGTTTCTGATTTTCACCACATAGCTACATATTGAACTATTGAACTATATGCACACAGCAAAAGTCTGTTTTGAATCCGTTGCCTGTGTTGTATGTTTAAAAGGCACTAAATTAAAATAAAATTACTTTTCCCATCTGACCTTTTGATTTGAGCTGAGATTATATTCTGAAAATAGATATAACACTAAAGGTATAGAAAGGATTTCTTCTTTCAGAAAAAGAGTATACACAGCATAATTTTTCTATTTCTTAATACCCTTTTGTCTATTTTTTCTAACTTGTCATTAGAAAATTAAAATGTGAGTGACTCTTCTCTCCCACTTTTCCTCCTTCTTTCACACAAAAAACCAAAGAGCACTACAGAATTTCCTGTCTGGTTTGTGAGTAGAAAAAACTCTAAGCCTTAAGCACAATAACAGAAATAACTAAGGAAGACAGAATAAGACCCAGAGATAATAATTTTCACAGTTAAAAATTAGTATTTCCCATAACTTTTAAAAAATTTTTGTCCTTTTTTGCACAGTTTCTGGACAAATATTATCAAATTAAATTTTCAATGTATTTATTTTCATAATTCTGTTACATTTGATTGACCATTTAGCACCACATGAAATTTTAATTTGCTCAAATTATAAAAATGGTATAAATAAAATATAAAAGTAGGTATTATAAAATCCAAGATGCAAAACATCTTTGGCTCTCCAGATAGTAAAGCAATCGAGCTGGTGCTTACCGTTCAAATTTTATTTGGTCTCAGGAACTATCAGAATAAACATTAAAATGTGTTTATAACTTAGGTTTTGAAACAAGCGTTGTACTAACACAAAAAGCGATTCTAGATGGCATTGGCTATTGGATTTTGCAGATCTAGGTAAGGATCTGACCCCTGTGGCTGAAAAATGGGGCAAAGGTGGTGGAAACAGAGGGCCCAGCTGAAGCCATGGTTTCAGCAGTGCTCGCTTTGCCCCTTGCTGGCGCCGTCCCTGTGCACCCAGGTGTGAGCTTCCTCTCAGTCCTCATCAGTTTCTTGTACCCACCTGCCTGTCACCCACATGCGTAGTGCATGGCGCTGAAGGCCGTTAGAAACCATTCATAGTAAAAATTACTCTCTCTACAATATCAACACTAATAACACGTGACAAGAATGGCGTATCTGCTTCTGTTGTATGATAAAACAGTCTTATTTTAATTGATCACCGTCACCGTCTTCTGTGCGCACAAATATTTCTGTCCTACTACAACACTAATCAAGCAGCAGGAAAACATTATCTCATAACAATATTCCTGTGGATTGTCTTTATTTCATAATTAGCTGTGAAGTTTTTTTCCTCAAGCTGGTAGGGTTGTACTGAATTTTCTCTGTTTACATTTATCTTAGGTTTGCTTTTTGTTTTTGTTCTTCTGAGCAAGGCAAAGAAAAAGCTTAAGAAAAAGCAAAGGACTTTTTAGTTGAACTCTCAAACAAAACTATATCAGTATAATTATTGATTGCAGTTAATGCCTATAATCTGTAAACTTGCAGTCTGTGTGCTCGGCATTGCAGTCAGAGAACAAAATGTGCTCTGCTCCAGAGAGCTTTTGATATGCAGTGCTTCATCTCTCAAGTGTATTGCAGTATGTAAGTCATCAAAGTTGACAAAATGTCTGTGAGAAAGGTTTTTCCTGCTTCTGCAAGCATTTTCGAACTCTTACATCTTCCACAAAGGAGGGCGTTTAAGGAGGAAAACCCCTTTGGTTGGCAAGGACAAAATCTGTGTGTAGGGTTCCTATGCCTATTGACTTCATTGGGCTCAGCTGAAGGCAAAATCTGGCCCATTGCATATTACGGCATTAAGCAGCATTATGTTGCTGAAGAATGAGAGTTTTAATATCTCTCCTATACAGACTTTGAATAAATTTAAAGGTCACCTAAATAAGTTCTTTCACTTGTATTGATACGACTTTGTGTGAGCACCTTGCTTATTCAGTTTTTAAAAGCAAACTGAATTCAAGAATCATCCAATTGAACACACGTAATCAGTAGGGCTACACTGAGAATCTGACCCAGTTATTTTTTTCCCTGGATACTGGTAAGTTTTGAGAAGAAAGTGAATAGCCTATATTGAAAGGTGGCACACAGTACCATTTCTCATTGTTATTCAGAGAAGCAATCTTTCAATTAGAAACACAGCCACCGACCTAACAATGCAATGACAGGCACGTTAATAAATACCAGAGGACCATGTGACATTTCTGTTGCTCAGTGCTGCTTAGAAAGCAGCAGCCATGTGAAACACAGGCTACCCTGAGCACTGACGATTGCCATTGAAAATGACGTGCTCCCAGCTGTTATTTTTGCTATTCTCTCAGAGAAGGGGATAGAAGTAATTTCCAGGGTACTTCACCACCTTCTCTGGATTCTTGAATTCTTTGGCAAAGGACAGGATGGGAGAAAAGGGCTCATTAAGGAGCCCATTACAACAGTTCTACTGTCCACTTTGTAACTTGAGCAGTTTTGCTTTTTTCACCTGGGGAGACAAATGTGGTAACTTTACAGAGAAAGCCATCTGGGCTAGAACGGCAGCTTGCTACTCATTTCAAACAACTGAGACTAACCTAATTGAGTAAAATTAAATTAATACAGCTATTTTCACATTCTTGGTGGCAGGGATATTTTTATGTGCTGCCTGTTGTCTTTCTGCTCTCTAATCTGGAGGTAACAACCCTGGCCGTTCCTGCGGTACCAAGAGGATGTTTCAGGGTGGTGGTGATGGAGCTTGACCACCAATGTGCCTGGAGGTGCACCTCTTCACAGGGGTGAGTCTTTCTTTCCTTCTGGTAGGACTTTGGGCATTCATTCTTGGCTGGCCCTCTAGTTTTTCTCCCTGCCATCCTCTCCCAAGTTGTTTCCTGTCTTGCTGTTATTCTCTGCCTGATCTTTGCGGCATACCCTAGAGGGGGCTGCCGCGCTGCTGGCTTCTCTGCAGTGGTCGGCTGCTAATATGAGTACCGAGCCCGTCCATCAGCATGGCCGGGCTCTTGCTCTTTCCTCTAGCACACACTTCACATGTACACCTTCACACAGAGTTGCAGTATTCATCCCTGGCTGGCGTCTAGTGGCCCGTTTTGGGACCATTTGAGGAACGAGGGGGTGTAAGACAAAGCACGTTGACTTCATCATTTACAAAGCAAAATTTACACAGATAAGCTATTCCTTATAAACTGATGCCTAAAAGTGTACACAGTACAGTATGAGAGAACCTGCATTAACATTACATGGGGCTCCAACAGCATTTCCTACCTAAAAAATAGAACAAATACTGTAAAAAGTATGAAAGCAATCGCCATGATCACTCCTTGCTACAACTCTGCCCCATGCTCCGGGCCCCTCACTGTCAATGAGGAATGCTGTTTCTTACAAGCATGCCATTAAATATACTAGCTGTGTTTAAACAGTTCTGCCCACAGAACTTAATATGCAGACTTGATGGCACTAAAAACACTGATGATTTGGTTTGCAGACTACTAGTTGTTGTGGTTGTAAATCTGTTGTCATGCAAATGCCTAGTTTATCCTGTATGAAAGCAGCTACTTTTTCATTAATCTCGGGGGCTGTGTTTTGAAGATGAGGCATTCTTTCCAAAGAAGCTTATAACTGGAAATACTTAGCAGGGGTACAGCAAACATATAATCCTGATCCTGTGCTGTTCAGTGGGTTTTCAGAGGAGTTCAGTATCTCATATACAGGCTTTTAGGCAGAGAAGTCATGCCCATGCAAAGAATGAACTAGGAAAACACAGGCCACCACCTCTTAAAAAATCCTCTTTCCACAGAAGCACTTCAATGCCAATGACTATACCTTTGCAAATCGTCTGGGTCAGGCACCAACATTAGTTACGTGAGTGCCTGATACCTTTGGCTCAGGACCTTTTTGGAGAACACAGCTTATTACGTTTCCTGAAACTATATCAGTTGCTCCAGTCATGGTACACAGGAAGGAAGCAGGATAAATCACAGCAAGTGATGACACACACACATTGAGGGAGCATGTACTCATGTGCTTTCAAAAAAATAATGAAAAGTTTTCAGTCACAAAAAGCACTTCAGAAATCTTGTGATGTAGAAGCCAGTGTGTCTAATGCTGGAAAATATGGCACTATTTATTCCAAGATGCATTGTTTTATGGTTGCCAAGTAGCTGCAGCTGAATCCTCTCTATACTGCTCTAACTCCTGTGTCATCTTCATGAGACTAGTGAGATCAAGAACAGGCCAGTCAACATTACTTGAACTGCTGTTTTCAGTTGATTATTCCTGAAATGCAATCAACCATCTGCATTACTGAACCACAGATTCAGTGAGAACCACTGTTTGGAAAATGCTCATTGTAATGGAAACAGGAAGAAATTTTAAGAGATGGGAAATAAAAGTATTAAAACTTTGTGCAAAATATTATTTGGAATACAAATGTGTGCTGTTTAATTAAAATCATAATTATTTCTCCCTAATAAAGTTTCGCTTTAATTGCTTTCCCTTCTGGCAATACTCTTGAACAATGTGTAAGATTTTTTCATGTCCAGTGCAGGAGCACATAAACTGGGGAAATGGCAAGCTCTCTGTCTGTGCAGGTCCAGCCCAATGTTTTGTGGAACAGGGGCAGTACAGTCTACGTGTTACATGGTGATGCCGTAGTAAAACATTCAGACTCAGTGTTTCCCAGAAGAATAAAAGAAAACATACAATGAGTGGAAGAAAAATATAGGTGGAAAAGGATGCCTTTTTCCTCAAGTACTGAATCTCAGCTGCAGAGTTTGACTCTGCCCTGACCAACACCCTCTCCATTCTTACTGGAATCACTGGGCTATTTGTCAGGCCAGAGTGAGCCACTATTTTTTATTATGCAGTAAAAAGTACTTCTTTTTCCTTTTTAACTCTTTTTAAAACATTAAAATGCAGAGGGGAGCCTTAACTCAGCTCTGTCTCTCCCACAACTTAAGCGATAGAGCTACTGCTATATTCATGCTTCAGGAGAGGAAAATAAAGCCAAGGCTGAGAAAATTTGAACCAGTAACTTAAATAGTGCTTTAGCAAATGCTGTCCTTGGATGGGTTCACCAGCTTCCTAAAGGGAGCTCTGGGTTCAACAGCAAAAATTGTATCCTGATGTTACACACATTTAAAATGAATTTGTTTTACTTTATCCAACCCCACCCAATCACTGTAGAGGGTGGAGTGGTGGATTTTACCTTCCTACGTATCAGATAATAGATAAACAAATAGATAAACAAAGCTGCTGTTTAATTAAAGGGGCCTTGAGCAGCATTACTTCAAACACAAACCACATGACATCTTGGCATATGGTTAAAAGAATTTTCTTTATTTACCACTAAGGCAATTAGGCAGAGAGTGGTTTGGTGGTCATTGGCCAGGATCTTGACACTTCTAGAGAATCTTCATGTGATTTTAAGCATACCATGCAGCTCACTTGCCTGTATCTCATATTCTCACAACTGAATGTGGGAAATAGAAGATAAATCACATGGTGGTAACTACGCTAATGAATAGGCATACCTGTAAATTGCAAAACCTCAGTTTAATGTGACTCACACTGAAGAAACTGGCTAAGTTTGTAGTTTGTCAGAGACTTGGCACAGTGATCCTCAGATGTGCATTATATTCACCAGGTAAGCCTCATTTGTATGTGACATCTTTTTCATTGAGGTGGATGTTTCTTTGGAGGGGCTACTCCTAACCACTAATATTAGTGGGACAGTGGGATTAATGGCGTACAGCTCGCTTCTCAGCCTGCATTTTAAAGACTCCAAGAAAAGACTGCCTGTCAGCTAAAGGAAACAAGGCTCTATTGGAGAGAAAGGCCTTAGAAATGTAAAGCCTAACGATTATATATGGCACTGTAGGAGATGTATTAAAGACACATAAAACTCCTGGTGTTATAGCCTCTGCTGCAAAGTGATACTACAAAACTAAAATTCTGTTGCACAGCATTTCTGAGCAGTTTTTTTTCTCTCCACCAGATAGAGGTTTTTAGTTAGTGTCTATCTTTCTGAATGTCATATAGGTTTTAGAAAGTTGAGGCTTTGATGTACTTCATATGGACAAGGAAATATATATTATAGTATACTTTAGTAGGCATATAGTGTTGCATTGCTGGGTTAGCATGAAAGCTGTTATTTCATCTCTAGCTTCTTCCAGCTCACCTGCATTAGCTTTTCAACTGATGATGTCATCGCAGGAAGTTATTGACAAGCTGACAGTATTTTATGAGACAGCAACATGACATTTACTCTTTCTCTCCCCGTGTAGTGAAAGTCTGTGCTCACAAATGTTAAAGAATTACCAAAAAAAGAAACCAACCCCTCCTCACAATTCACAGAGAAGATATGATGCAGACCTGCAATACAAACACGTCTGTTCTGCTTTATCTTTTAATTTGAACTTTGACAGGAGCACAAGTCCATACATGTATGGTCAAAGCCAGGAGGGGAGTGGGGAGAAGACAGAAGTAACATAGCGGGGAAATGTAAATCTTTACATATAAATAGTCCTGTAAAATCACAGTAAGCAATTAGGATTGCCTAGGTAATCTGCTCCATAGTCTTTCACAATTTAGATACAATTCTTTCTTACTACATCAAAGCTTTTTGCAGAAAAGTGACTTTTAGTCAGTAGACCTGTTATACTCTTTCACTGAAGAATGACATACTCCAGCACAAGAATATTTCGTATCAACTCCAATATTGTTGTGCAGGCAAATAAAATTACAAACCTAAGCGGTCAGAACAATTGTTCATGTCAAAGATACATAAAAGCAAATTTTATAAATCAGGACTCAAATAAAAGAAAGAAGATAAAGCCAAAAACTGCATTAAGATAGCTCCATAAAAGTCTTTATATGTTAAATGTAGAACAGATTATGCGGTGCATCATGAAGAACTAGCTTTTGGAAACAAGTATGCATGAAATACAATATCCATTTCAATGCATAAACTGCTTAAATAAAGAAAACGGCACCTGGTGACAGACAAATTATAATGATGGTTCCAAGATGATTTTTTTTAAAGATATATGAAGATAGTTTTGTTATAGCTATGATTTCAGGCAAGATGCTAGATTGTGCAAAAATAAAGGCCAGTCTGTTGTAGACTGTCATATGAAGTAGGTAAAAGACACTGTAAAAAGCTCTCGGAGAACCTGTGACATAAAAAGGTGATGCCATTATAAGCTCCTCTGGCACAGATAAAGGAAGTCCTTCCGTTCTTTTACATTTCTCATAATTATTTTGTGCTTTGGCATTAAGACATGCACGATGCAACAAGATACCTGACAATAGTAGATTCTTATGAGAATTCATCTGGTAAATGGCCTTTGAGGTTAAACCTCTGAATTATAGTAGCACGCAGGACTCAGTCTGATGTGCTTTTCCCATGAAAAAATGTTGGCACAGCAGGCTTTGAACCATTGAGTATGAGAATAAATGATGGTTCTAAATAATCTAGTCCTGAAATTCAGTTAAAGAACAATTGTTCCCCTATTTGCTGACAGTTACTGGAAATCAGAAGTGCAACAGAACCAAATCATTTGGCTACTGACTCTGAGTAACTCCAGCCAGCCAAGACCTGTATGCTTACCCATGCAACATTATCTGCTCTCCTCTCAACATGCCTTTAATACATTTTGATAATATATGTTAACCAGTTTGATCAAAACAGACTGTGTATGGAGTTTAGGGGCAGATATTAAGTTCTTGTATGACTGAGGGTTTTAGTTTTTTTCTGATTAAAGCTGGTGAGGTTTATTTAGGAATGCTCCCTATCTTTCATTGCTCAGAAATTTGTGCCTACTGCAAGTTGATTTGATTGGAGAATAACATCATTCTTATTCGAGGGGAAGGTTTAATGCTTTTAGTCAAGGCAGTTTTCTTCAGTTCCTCGGTGAGGAACTTAGTGCCATGATCGTCTTTATCTTTGATGCCACATGAAAAGCTTTTATTTTTTAAATTCAGATTAAATGAGCACACATTGAATTACACGATAAAATAAATTATAATGCAGACTAAATGTCATACAAATTAAGATTTTTGCTTCAATATTCTCCTGTTTAAGTTTGTAAAAGACCCTACTGGATTCACTTTCATTATTCCTGATTTCTTCCATGAATGAGAGAAGGATTAGGCTCCTTAAGATTATATCATCTAACCACATGCCTGGCTCAGTGCAAGCTACTCATATATTTACCAGCCACGATCGTTCTCTAAATGTTTTTAAAAAGAACGTTTTCTGTGAAGATTCAGTCCACACATGGATTTGAATTTTGAGTTGCCAACCTTCATGAATTCAAACTAGAAGGTCAGTAGATCCCACCAGATGTAAACACGGGAAATAAAAATTTCATTTTTTCACCTGTTTCTCTGACAGTGAGAATATTTTCTGCTTAGCTCAGAATGAGAATACTATCTGTCTTGTTTCACTGCTTCCTATATTTCTACCATTTTCAAACTGTTTAATCCATCAAGTAGAAACTGCTGCTCTTTGCATAGTGAGCTGCAGTGCTGAGAAATTTAATATGGAACACGATAGCCTCCTAGTTATTAACATTATAATTTCTTCCAGTATTTTACTGGTTGCTTATAAATACATTTTTGTTACAACATAATAGTGCATTCATGGTCATGATTGTATACAGGTAGGAGTTGTTCACTTTTCTCAAATATTTGCAAGAAACATAAACAAAAACCATATGTTTCAAATATTTTACTGAATACCTTTTTCCACTTCTGTGCGTGTGTTGCAGCCATTTGAGCCCTGTGCTATTTCAAAATCCTACCACTTACCCTCATATTTTATGACATATTCTTTATCTTTCTGTATTTTCAAGTGTGCTTTGTGCTCTAAGTCAAAGATTTTTTTCCACAACACTGACCCTCAGTTCTTCTCCATCTTTGTGATTGTCACAAGAGCAATATCGATTCCATCTTTTAAACAGATCATTAGGTGGTTTTGTGCTATAATCCTTGCTGTTTGTCTGCATTGTTAATCTTTGCTAACTTGGCCAACGTGGGGGTAAGTACTTTGTGTCTTTTGCATGGAGAATCCCGTTGTTACCGAGTAGGTGTTCCATCCACGTGGCATATTCACTAATGTTTTGATATTCAAAACTCTCTCGCTAAGAAAGAAGGGTTTCTCCACTGCTTAAATATCTTGCTGGCTCAACATTTCAAAGTATGCTTTGTGCTGTCCAGGCATTCTCATTAATTGCTAGCACAAGAGATGGGCCAAAACCCAAAAACTTTGAATCCAACTCCTCTTCTTCCTCCACACCCCTCGTCTTCTGGAAACTTTGGAAAGCTGAATCCAGACACAGAGCCGAGTATTGCAAATTGGCCAAACCCCAATCCCACCTCCCCCACCTTAGGGGTTTTCCAAACCCTAATCCAAAACGTACTCCCTAGTCTTCTTTTCTTCCTTGTTTCTTTGTAAGATTCTTAAAACTTGCATATTCTTTCCTTGATGACACTTTGGCAGTTTCACCTGCTTAATTTTAGGTTTGCTCACAATGGTCTAAGCCTGCCTGTAGAATCTGAATTTTGATAAGAAGAAAAGGAAATTGGAATCGAATCCCTTTTGCATTACAAAAGCTAAAAGCCATATGAAGAATTACCTATGCTCTACTGCTGTAGAAGGAAAATAAGACAAGACAAAAGCCTGGAAAATTAGAGATCCAAAAAGGTTAAAAAGTGTGTCAGATTTTTTGTTTGCTTTGGTTTTGTTTCTTCAGTAGAGTAATTTATAATACATAATGCTCCAACTACTTCCAGCTGGGGTGGTTTACAAAAATATAGGCTCTGTTCCTGCAATATTCAAAAGCCATATCATCAACCCCAAGCATTGCTGTGTAATATCTCTAAAATCACAAGCTCGACAGCTCGAATGATGAGACTTCCAACCTGTTTGTATCTGCTCTTGGTATCTGTGTCTTTAAAGATCATGTTTTCTGGTTATTTTTTGCCAACAGTGAGCCCAGAAACTTTTATGAAAAGAGAAATTCACATATTGACCTGACATCTGAAGCTGGGCTTGTGACTTAAAAACCCAGTAATGACTATGAAACTGGTCATGGATTTGCAAGAGTTGTCAGCATAGAACAGGTCTCTTACTTGCTTGAAGTTTGTTGCAAGATCTGCATGTGTTCTGTAAGGTAATGGAAGCACTCTGCAGTTAATGTCAATATACTGACACGCTGTTCACAGTGTATTTCTTATTGCCATACATAGTTAAGTAAGATTTACTTTAATGTGATTTTTCATGGAACTAACCAACATATTGGTCCTTGTAGCTGAGGCTGCCAGTTTGCATCTTCAGACATCTTGTATAATTCTGTGCTCTGTCAGTGACTTCTTGTGAAATCATGGGCAAGCTAGTTAATCCCCCTGCACCTACAGTGCCCTTTTTGTAAAGCATAATAACAGTATTTTCTGTATTTTGTGGGCCATTCAGAGAGTATGGCATGTAAACAACTGTTAGAGCAAGCTGAGGTACAGTGCTAGCTGGGAGGCAAGAGGTATGGAAAGACTTGAGATAAATAAATTGCACAGACTTATGAAAGTAGACTTGAAAAGGAGCATGCAGCAGTGCAACAATAGGGAAAACAGTCTTGTGTGAGGAAAAAAAGTTGGAACATAGAGGCTCACTTTCCAGAAGGAGAGTGTGAGTGTCCCAGAGTTGTGTGTAAGCCCACTCACAGACAGGCACTGGGATGACTCTAAAAACAGGAATCCGTTTTAGTCTGCCCACAGGGAGCATGTCCAAAAGTTGAGGAGAGATACTGATGGTATGTAAGTGGCACCCTGCGAAAGGAATAAGCCTGAGAGAGAAACAATGTTGGAAGAATGATGGATAAGTCCTTGTCTGTCTTAACTGGGATTCTCTGTCAAAACAGGAGGAGGGAGCAATTTTTGCACCTGCATTGCAGAATTCCCCTATTTTGCTGTTTTAATTCAGATCTCAAGCATGTCAGTTCAAGACATCTGGTTCATCCACTAAATTACCACATCCTTCCAATGAAAAAATGTGAATACAGTGCTAAACTGTTGTGAAAAACACTGCAAGAGTCTATAAACTTTTAGATTTTTTGGTGAGATTTTGATTTAGATTTTTCTGCTGACAAAGGTTAAGGGCTGGTACTGAAGCACAACAGGTATCTTAATTCGTAAGGTAAATGGTGACAGTCTAACATGGGAAGCCAGGGGGAGGTCTTTGTGGCTCATCACTTTGGTGAGTGCAGTTAAATTTCTAGAAGAAGGAGCCCTCACATATGAATTCACTCTAGCTGTTCCCACAATTCCCACAGAGGAAGCAATGTTCAGCTTCCATGTTGAAAGGTCAAAATGTTTCATGTGAAAGCATCACATCAGTCTGATTTCTGGCCAGTTAATCAAAATGGATTAAGCAGTGTTCCTTATCATCTCTTCCTTCAGACTTCTCCTCATGCTAGATGTAGAGATTCATGTGGGTGCTGAAGACAGAGAGGTCACAGCATACCAGTTCTGAGGTGACCTTATAGCATCCCAGTGCTTGTGGCGACCAGCCTCTCATACAGGGCAAAGAACGGATGAGTCCAAAGGCTGAACTGTCTCTCTATTGCCTTGCTAGGTGTGAATGAGGATGTTCATATGCCTCAGAGCTACATTATTCCTACTATTGTACGTTCGAATTTTATCTCAAGTTGGAGGTCTAGGTAGAGTTTTTATATGCATCAGCACCTTAACCTTTGAGGAAAGTGCTTTTGTAATCGCATCTCATGTGCATCTGGGTGAGCTTCACCTGGGCAGTCCAGAGTATTGCAGTCCTTACAGTTTTCATTCTAGTTTGTTTCACAGCTACTGAAGGCACATACAGGCACACACACGTAAATGCAAATCCTATCTAAAGCTCCTTATAAAGAACTGGCTCCCTCTTGCTTCTCACTTTCCATACTTGTGCAAGCTTCCAGGTTCCCAGAAATCAATCCAGGCTTATAAGAGAAAAAAAAAAAATCTAAGAATAACTGTTAACTGAAAAAGTAAAAAGAAATAAAAAATCCTGGTTGCTACAGACCTGATGGCAAAAAAGAGGTCCAACTGCCAGGAAGAGACAGGTGGCTTCTGAGTGAAAATGGTAACATATTCTCCCCAGGGAGATCAGCTCCAAAGTTGAGTTCACTCTTTCCTGCTATAAAGCATATTGATGTTAACAGTTTTCTTCTGCCTGCATGTGTGTTTTTCAAATTAAGTATTGTTAAATCTGTAGAGCTTAAAATACTGCTTCAGACACCCTCCTTTGCTTCTACCTCCATTTCATATAATCCCCCATAGGTGTATGGTGCTGATAATAAGCTCTGCTTCTCACAAACAGATGCAAACTGATTTAATTTGAACACCTGGCAGAGGTGAAGGAGAACTGGAACTGAAGACCAGTTCAGAAAGTGGAAGGGGGAATTTTCAGGCCATGGAGTAGCATGTATTTGTGCATTCACTCTCTCCTAAGACAGTGAAGGGCTTATGTTTCTAATATCAGGGTTTGGAGGTGACATATTTGCATATGTATACTCAGAAAGTGATACTGAATGCAATCGCAGACTCACCAATCTCCAGTATCAATTTTGCAAATGATCTTAAAGGACTCAGGACTTCATCTGTAGCATTAAGATTTTGCCTACAACAACCTCTGTCTTACCAGTGAAACAAAGTGCTGGGCACAGTAGGCACCATCCACATTGGCTAACACATCCCTTGGGGTTTCAGCTATTTCTTTTCTGCAGGTAGAAGTCCTTTATTGCTCTGAATTCTTGCATTCATTTAGGGGGCATGACAGAGAGAGTTTGGATATGAAAAGAGCCTAAGGCTTTGCACCTTCCAGGCAATGTTACCTTGTTTAGGGCATATTTTCCTTCTTACCATAAGCTTTATTTTTGAGTATATACGCAACACAAAAGAAATACCCACACTCCAAAACTACTGTTGCATATCTAGAATGACTTTCAGCAAGACAAATAAATGAACTCCATACAAAATGCATGTATGCAGTATAACAAAACCCTGGACCTGAACATCAGGATATGGAGATGTTCAACTCCAGAACACTTCCAGGCGTTTCATGCCTTAACATAATTTTTCATTAAATCTACACTTCTTTTTCAGTTCTTTTTTTTTTTTCAGTTAGAAATAATTCAAATGAACCTCTAGGTAGAGGGAACACTGCTCTGTAGAAATTGGCAGATATTGGGCATGACTCCTCATTAAAGCTGTATGCAAGAATTTGAGTAGACCTTTCCTTTGGACTTGATTCATGTGAGTTTCCATTCCTTGAATTTCAGTTTGATTTCTAGGTTCAAATATGTGCAGAAAACTGAAAGCCAAACTGTTGAAAGTATGATATTCATGTGGTTTTAGGAAAAAATTATGGGGTTTGCATGAGTTTGTTGTGAAAACAAAACTCAAGCTGCATTTTAGAATCTGCTCTGAATTTTAAATGTGCAACAAAATATCAGGTCTGGTGAATTTCATACAACTTACAATGCTATTATGAACATCTTGCTGCTCTGCTACTGATTAAACACATATCTTGAATAAACAAAGCTCTTTATAGCTAAATCACCTTTTCAACATGTCTGAACATAGCAGGCCACATAATTTGGTAACATTACTATATGATCTTCAACTTGCTAAAAGAAAGACATTGAGGTGCTGGAGAGCATCCAAAGAAGAGCAACGGAGCCAGTGAAGGTTCTAGAGAAAAGGTCCAATCCCATGAGAAGCAGCTGAGGAAACTGGGATTGTTTACTCTGGAGAAAAGGAGGCAGAGGGGAGACCTTATCGCTCGCTACAACTACCTGAAAGGAGGTTGTGGCGAGGTGGGGTCAGTCTCTTCTCCCAAATAGCAAGTGATAGGATGAGAAGTAATGGCCTCCAGCTACACCAGGGAAGGCTTAGATAGGATATTAGGAAAAATTTCTTCACTGAAAGGTTTGTCAAGCATGGAACAGGCTGCCCAGGGAAGTGGTTGAGTCACCGTCCCTGGAGGTATTTGAAACGCATGTAGACGTGGTGCTTAGGGACATTGGTTTAGTGGTGGAATTGGCAGTGTTAGGTTTACTGTTGGACTTGGTGATCATAAAGGTCTTTTCCAACCTAAACGAGCCTGATTCTATGATTCTATTCTGTGACTAACTTCCTTCTTTTGCCATCATTCTCCATACAAAATTCCCATCGGTTGCAATGGGAGGTCCATTAACAGAACAATGGCAGGATACACGGAATCCAAGTATAATCCAGTTATTCCAGATTAGATGATCTAGTTGTCTATAGAGACTTCTGTACTGATAATAAGAATCTCCAAACCTTCCTTTTAAAAACCCCACCTTTTCCAAAGTTGAACAAGAAATGTGCAAAATCAGGAATTCTGAAATGGTCTTATGTAGTCAGTGCAACATCTCCAGTTTAAAGTTGGGCTAAAAGAAAGGAAAAAAAAAAAGAAAAAGACAAACATATGGTTATTAACACGTCCTTCTCAGTTGTTTCATCCATTGTAAACCATGTAATCATAACTGCAGCAGTTTCGTTCTTAAAAAAAAAGCAGTCATCATTTAATCTATTCAATATTACAAACCTTGATGTGTAACATAAAAATTCGGCATTGAGAATTTCGTGTACAGGAATTCCAGGGGCTATCTGTAAGTACTTGTCCTGTGATGTTAGCCTTCTCAGGGCAAAGGAACAGAGTACAGGAGAAAACAGCAGTGGCCAGGAGAAGTATGGAAAAAATCCTCTTGTGCGACTCTCAGGTCTGTGTTGACACTGCTGGTGAAGCAAATGATTTGGGCCTTTGTGCAGTGGTGGTGGTGGTGTTATCTATAAAAGGTACACTAGGCTTTTAGTAGATTTATATGTTTAGCTTCCTGAGTTTTCAAGGGCAATATAAGAAATCGTAAATTCTGCCGTGGTGTCATCCTATGGTGGTTTCCCCACTTCTGAGTAGGAAGGTTGTGCAAAGGGGTCCATCCCTCCCCTCTCCTCCAGGAAGCGGTCTCTGAAGTTGCAGTGTGAGGGAATTTGTACACATAAAGGACTCACTGATGGCATAGGAATCTTAGTACCTATTTTAGGCCTTTTCTCATTCTTGCTACATTCAGTCCACCTAGCTGTTTTTTCATCGTAGCCCCTTCCCACTGAGCCCTTTCAGTATTCCTGGTCCTGTTTCCTTGCCCACCAAGTTCAAAGGTCCCCAGCCAAGCTACTGCCGGCCAGTGCAAGCTGAAATCTGTTTTCCCCACTGTTCCTAATTACTATTGTTTCTTATTCCAAATTTCTCTTTTCAGCCTAATTTCCCAAGCCCAGCTCTGTCTAGTTTATCTCTTTTGTATTTTGGCCTTCAGATGTCTTCAGCGTTTAATGTTCCTGTTCCTGTTATGCCAAGCCAGACCCTCTTCTTTCCTCCTGACTTCTTAACATCTGTAACTCTTTTTTTTTCCCCTTCAGTTCCTTTCCTCTTGCAAACTCTGTATCACTCTCCATCTGCTCATCCAGCTTTTCCTCCAGGCTGTTTTTCATTTCTACTGATGTGCAGTTCACTTAAATGTTCTGTGGTCTACACTTGCTCCTTTTTCCTTTCTGTCCCCAGTCCTGGTGCCCTTGGCAGAGTTTCCCTTTCCTCTGCTAGCTTCTGACTTCTGTCACTTTTCAGGCTCATTGCCAGCATACTGTTCTCCACACCTAACACACATCTACCTCTACTTTTCTCCTTCATTGCCTCAGCTTACTGAGGCACCACAGTCAAGAGCAAAGTGAAGACAGGGCTTTCTACAGGCCCATCTGGATGTAGCATGTCCTGCAGGGCCATAATGTTGAGACTGCAAGAGATGTCCAGCTCAGCCCCATGTGGGAGAATGCCTACTGCGTTGAGAAAGGGTTCTTGGATCCACTTTGCAATTTCTGTTTCAGAAAATAAAATAAACAGACAGGCAAAAAAAAAAAAAAGTGTTGGAGACTCTGGAGACTTCGGGCAATGCAGGGGCATAGGCATGCAAACTGAATGAATTTTGAACAGCGTGAGAGCAGTGATTTGAAACTCCTGCCTGTCAGATGAATACTTAAAAGATAGAGTTCCTGGCTTTCCTGAGTGTGTGGATCTTTGCCTTTCTGTGCAAAATTCTTCCTCTCATAAGCTCACTTTCCTTCTAATGCAGAATAGGGTAGCTTTTAAATTTCCCCCCAAAGGAAAAAAAGTAGTGACAGAAAGACTGTCACTCAGTTCTGTTAGAAACATTCCTGCTTTAGAATTTGGAAGCAGAGTCAGACTCTCTTATTGCTGAAAAAACGGTGTAAAAGGCTTCCAGAGAGCATTCTTCTGTAGAGAATACAAGGCTTTAGTAAAACATACATTCTCCCTGGAGGGTTTCAGCATTTTCCGATTGGTGCCTTTTATGGCATACATTATGTATTGACACAGATTAAGTTTCCCTCCTGTCTGGAACAATGCACGCTCAGGAGGAGAGCTACCGACCTCGCAATGAGCGTGAACAGCTCATGGCAAGTGGTGGAGCAGAGAGCTCCTGGAGGACGGCTCGCTGAAGGCAGAGAGCACTCCCTTCAGCTGTGCCATTCCGCCTCTCTCCTCCTCCTTCTCCTCCTCCTCCTCCTCTCTCTCTCTCTGTTTTCTTCCCCTCTGTCTTGCACAGTTACACTTTCCCCAGACCCCGTGGCTGTGTTGCACTGCATCTCTGAGTAGCGGGAGGGGGATTGGCTGCCCGCCGGCTCCGGGAGCGCTTCCCCGCAGCTCACCCCAACCCACCCACCCACCCACGCCTGGGTCAGGAAACGTGAGCAGGGCTGATGGAGGCGGAGAAGCAGGGCTGAAGGTTCGCCCCAGCGCTGGAGGTGACAGCAGGCAGCCGAGCGCTTTCGCAGCGTGAGCGGTGTCCGACCCCAGCAAGGTCCGGCAGGGACCCCACCATGGAGGGCTGCCGCTGGGCCACTGCTGGCACTCTGCTTCTGGCTTCCCTCCTCCTGGTAAATGCCATTTCTTTCCTGCAAATATGTACCGCTTGTGGCTGTTACTGTATCGATCTGTGTGTATATGTGCGGGTGGGTATGTTTTCAATCTTTAAGATCGCAGTTAAAGAGAGTTTGTTTTGAACAAACCATATAAATCTTACCCTCTCTAAAGCGTGGCAGGCTTGGAGTCTTGATATTGTGGGTTGCTGCAGGTAGAACCAAGAAGTTGAAGTTGGCATCACTGTTATAAACTCGGAGAGCAATGACCTCTGAATGGTGATTTAACTGCTTGGGATTTAGAGAAGAGCTGTTTCTCCCCGCTTTAAATCAGACTATATCAAGCTGTAATGTTCCTGGAGTTTTCTTCCTTCCTAAAACAGAAAAGAAAAAATATTTTTCAGTTGTGCACGTGCAGAGACACCAGGTACAGCATGTACTGAACTTTTTCCTGCAGCTGGCTTCAGTGAGCTTTCATTACTACTGTAACTCATTACAGAGACAAGTTTATACCAACTTTTGGAAGATATGTTATGTGATACCTGGTATACTTCAGGGCTATAAAGCTGATCGTTACTATATTATTTTCTCACATACTTCACCTGATTATCCTGATAGGATGCTTTGCAGCTGAACACTGTAGCTCTGCTGTTTGATTGAGATTAAATGTTCCAGTTTGACTCATACTTAATTTTGTAAGTATGTGCTGTATGTTTGCTGTTAGAAAATGTGCAGTAAGAATATTAATATGCACGCTTTTGATACCATAGTCATCTTGGCATGCATACATGTTGTCATTTTGTGAAGATTTGACTGAATTTAGTCATTCAAATAGTAAAGAATCTCAAAGAAATATATAAACTTCATAGCAGCTTGCATCTTCTTATTTATCTGTATAAAACAGTCTGTGGTAATCATTGTAAACTAATCTTAACACATTTTTTAGCAGCCACATGGGGACCTAAAGAGCAGGATAATGCTATTTGAAATGCTTATTAAAAATTATTGTATGATTTTTAAAAAAACATTTTGGATGTAGAATCACTAAATACTAATTAATCACTAGAAATAAGAATGCTATCTGGACTGACCTAAATGTCTTATTTTGTACAAAGGTTTATTTTCCATTTAAAATACTGAATTCACATGAAACAGCATAAAGTCAGCATAGATTCCCTTTCATTTACAAAAATGAGACGTTTATAATCTGATGACTGTAATATATTATGATGCAATCCTACAGTACTAATTTAGGGAAGATCAAGAGGAGATATGACTCAACAAGACTGTGTAAGGACTGTAGGATTTGGCCCCATGTTAAGCTCATACTCATAACATTTGTACTTCACTCTGCTGCTTGTGAATTAAGTTCTCAGTCCCTAATTCATGAAAATAAATAGCGCATTCTGCTGCCAACTATTATGCATTATATTCCATACTATACTAGTTTGTATTTGTATGACTTACCCTGCCTCAAGAGATTTCCCCCCCACCTCCCACCAAATCTCTTTGTGCCTTAAGAATAGTGATGTGAAGCAAGCTTAACTTTCTTTTTTGAATCAGGCCATTCTTCTGCTCCTTCATATTCAGGAAAATCTCTCACTTGCTTTCAGCAGGAGATTAGGTAAACATGCAAGAATTTCACTCACAGCTTGGATAGAGCTCGAGATAAGTTGTGGGACACCTTGGTATACATGTTACTACTGTAGTTTTTTGTAGCGTGAGTTCACATAGAGCATGATAGAAAGCTTATGGATGTTGAGAAAAAAAAGAGGCATTGGATCAGGCCTATTAGCCTCATAGGTTTTAGCTTTTAGTCAAGTAGGTGGAATGAATTTGAAAACTATGACAATCAGCATTTGGATTTATGTGTTTCACCTTGTATCTCTCTAAAACACCTGTCTTGCCCACACTGAGCAACACGAGCAGCCCCTAGTCATGTTGCACTCGAGTAACATCAGCAGAAGTTCACAGTTGTAATCACTAAGGCTAGGTAACAAATGCTTGCAGGATTAGTCTTACAATAGTTTATCACATGTTCCTATATTTCCAGTAAGACACTGTAGAGCAAAGTAGCACTTAAAGCCTTTGTTCGGCACCTTGCCTCAGTAAGGAGATTGCATAGCCCGGACACTAGCACAGCCCTTGTACACACCATGCTAAGGGGACGGACAAGCCCACAGGCAGTATCAGCAATAACCTCATCTGTTTCCGTTGTTAGCCAGCAGATACACTCTACTTCAGGGCAGACTGCCTGGAGAGGTGTAGGGTCCATTAGGGTTCTTAACCTTCTTCAGAAGAAATTGTATTAATTTTCAGTTGAATGGTGCTTGACTAAGGTCTGTGGGGGTCAGTAGTTTATTTATTAACTGCCCTAGAACTTGCTCCATACTTAGACATCCACTTTCCCTGTTATAAATGGGCATTAGGTACTTTCATAGATACTTTTGTGAATCTGAGCCATAACACTAGACACCTGTCTTGAAAAAGTAATGTCAGACTGAAAGTAACTGGAAAAGACAGTTTCTCTCTTTCCAGACTAAGACCAGGTATTTGGAGAATTTTGCTCATTGCTCTGTGAACTTTTGCATGCTAAGGAAATATTAGCACACTGCTTTTAAAAGAAACAGAAGAAAGCAGGCATTCTGTTCTGAAGATTTCCCTTTCTATTGGTTTAAAAATAAAAGCCTAACACAAGCAAATCAGACTTGTCTAACTCAAAGGAAAAGTGGCCAAAACCATAACCAGCCATGTCTTCATCCAAACTTGAAGTCAAATCACTTCATGTCAGAATGGCATTTAACTATATCTGTGTTTGTTGTTTGCATCTTTTCAGCAGCTTTTTTTAGCTCTCTTTGTTGCTGTTGTGGTACCCACAGAAGTAACACTAGGAACTGTAATAAAGTACATGTGTTTTTCTGCAGGATTTCTTTTTTTGCTGTGCTAATTTGTACATGGAAAATAGTCAAATACAATAGTCCATTCCTCCCAGGCTCTTTGGCATTACATTCCCCTATTATCTAACTGGGTCTGTCTTGGATGACCACAAGCACAATTAGCCAGTGGAATGAATATAATGTTTCTTGTTTACATCTGAATGTACAAAGCTTGACAGTTTTTCCTTTCATGTGTAGATACGTCTACCTACTGTTGTAAGTCTACTTTTCCGTTTCTACAATTGTAGCTGCACAGAGGGGGATTTTTCCAGGAGAGGGTCCAAAGTGCACACATACGTTTTCATGCGTAGTAATGTATGTGTACAGGCTGGTATTTGATAACATCATTTGGGGAAGGATGCACTGAAACACAGAATTCAGCTATACAAAGCTAAGATTTGTTCATGTGAAGGAGTGCAAAATTTGTCACCGTTGTAGTTTGTGGCCAGTGCTGCTGTGCTCCGAATGTCACATGTCTATAAAACAAAGTCATTTCTTATGTGTAGGTCTAGAAGCTACTAAGTATGTATACTTATCACTCTTCCTACATTTCTCTAGAATTTTGTGTTTGGACTTATTTCATTGATCTCTGCCTTCAGATTTTTTTTGAAGTATATCATTTCTTTCCTCTTTTTCTACCAAGTACAAAGGTTTGCATGAGCTGAACTAAGGTTGTGTGATGGAAGCTTTTTCTTTTGGACTTTAGTGAATGGAAGTCAGTAGTTAATGTAGGCTGTTGAGCTATTGGTATGCTTCACCAGTGTCAGTAAAGTTAGACATGTTTTGTTTTAATGACTTTTGCTAGATTCATAGGTCTGGCAAAGAATAATAAAAGAAACTATGAAATTGAACACTATGGAGAGTCTGAAGATTGGAATATGGTCACCTGTAGTCATGGGTTTGTCAGCTGGACAAACTCATATGCTCAGAAGGTTCATGAGTTAATGTAAAGCCTGAGCCCGCATGCCCAGACAAATAATTCTTTAGGAGAGGGCTATCAATCTCTTTGTGACTTAATTTTCACTGAAGCAAACAAAAACTGAATCCCTTATAACTGCGTTGTTAGCCATCCAAATGTAACCTCATGGTTTCTGTTACAGTGTTGTCTTGTCAAATCTGCAGACGGCACTGTTATTTCTATTGCTTTTTGTAGCTATTTTCTCAAGCTTGTAAGAAAAGTCAGAGCTGTATGGGCAACAATTGCATGGAAAATGGGAAATTGCAGTCTGTTGCTGTGGATGTGTGTGTTCTCTCATACGAGGAAGGAAGGCAAAATGATATCATCCGTATAGAAACAATCAGAAAGCTGAAGGTAGTGAAAAAACAGTGAGAACACATCAACCGCCAGATGCTATGGTGTCAGGATGGGAAGCAGGAAAGGAAGAAAGAAATTACTTTTTCCAGCCTAATCCAAGGACAGTTACAAAAGAGGTCTTCTCATGTGGTGGACAGCAACTCATCAAAAGCTGGCAGGAAATGTTGAATTCCATCAGAATGTCATACTCTGGTATGAACCACAACTTCTTCCTAACTGATGTACAGGAATGGCTTTTGTTTTTAACATCTCCATCTTTTCATGTCAGCCGATGGACAGTAGGTTTGTCTTAAGCTGGCTGACCAGCTTTGGATATTCAGGGTCTTATAACATCCTCAAGCCCTTAAATATATGTTCAGGCAACATGGAGGAAGTAAGCAAGAAATATACATTTCATGGAGTGATGGAAAATGTTCTCTACATCCTTAACCCTGTGTAGTGTTGAACACAGACCAATAATAGTCAATGCTTGGTACAATCCAATCATTTAGATGTCCTTCTGTCTCAGGGAATGTAAAATATTTCATCACAGGTCTAAGATTTGCTATCATGCACCCTAACATTCACTGTACATGTTCAGACCTATTTTTTTAATCAGCCAAAATTTCTCCTTATGCAAAAGGGATGCAGAGAGAGGGTTGTCTATTGGGTATTATAGATACTAGAAAGATATAAAGGTTGGTATCATGGTTTTAAAGATGCCATTCTCAAATGTTTCATTTGTCTTTCAAGATAATTGTATGCAGCATCTTACCTATCTCTGTTGAAGGCTCTCCCACAATGAAGTAGGGTCATAAGCCTTTAAAGCTTTTGCCCTTCTTTTAGGAAGTGACAAATACCGTTCTCAGAATACTAACTCTTAATACAAATATAATGGTTCATAAGCATAGTATTAGCTCAGATTTGAGAGCAAGCTTCTCATCTATATGAGTTGATTTGCCTCAGTTAACTACAGTAGAGCTATATTGAATTCCACCTGCTTAGACTTTGTACTAAAGCATTTTCATTTAATAACTCTTTTTATTTTCAGCTTTTACATGTGGTATTTAGATATCATGCATAGGAGCAATTAAAATACCTCCAAAAAGCATTGGTCATGAATATCTTCTTGTGAAACCTCTGAGTGGCCAATTTATCTTATTTTCAGCAGAACACCTTTGCTGGGTGCTGCGGGTTTGTTATGGCCTGAATCTGAGCGTGCACATTGAAGACTACTGCAGGCCAGGACCTTCTCACTGCTTCACTGATAGTGGGATGCTACCATGTAAGAGATTACTACCTCCAGGTGCATTTCCAGCTTTTTTTCTTTTTTTCTCCCTTTAGGTACCCTGATTAGAATTTCATTGGACATATGGCTATTTTTTTTCTTTTTGCTGCCAGAACCCTATTTTTCCAAATTTCTTACAAAAGTAACTGAAGTTGTGGTGAAATTGGAAGGCAATATAGACAAGTGACTGGGGGAGGGAAAGCAGTGTGTGTACTCGTGAGATTTAATCTGCTTCCAAGGCAAGCATATGTGGAAATCTTAATAGTTTTGCCACCTGTGAATTATTTGGACACTACTTATAGGACCAGTCCTTCTTCTCGTTGTATAGAGAAATAAGTGGTATATTCACTAATTCTACAGTACATTAATTTTCACATTGTTTCCATTTTCGTCCTCACTGCCTTTAAGGAATTTATTCCGAAGCTTCAATGCTTTAGAGGTTGCCCTAGGATTTCTGCACTTCAGGGGCTTCTTGTAGAGCAAGTTCAGCAGAGAGGGTGTCAGGGCGGAGGGAAGGGGGTGTGTGATAACGTAAGACATCCTGAAATAAATTCCAAGAGTGCTCAAGAAATGAGACAGGAAATTATATGCAACTTATAATAAATTCAAACTGTCCCATAAAATAAATATAACTCATTTTGTTTCCATATGAATGCACTGTAGGGGTGTCGAATTTCCCCTTCTAGCTTTGTTGGATATAATCTCAGTCCCTGTTTGAAGTTTGCTAGTGTATTGTTCAGATCCTGTGCTGTATCAACAGACCCAGAAATGAAAGGGAATAAAGGAAGCAATAAGGTCTCCTACCGTTCTGGTGCTGGCATTAGATTGGTGGATTATTTATTTATTTACTTACTTACTGGCTTATTTAAATCCCTGTATTTCTTTCTGACTGGACTGTTAAAAGCATCTGTTGTTGAGGGCAAATGTAACTGCCCTTAATAGGCCCAGGGCTGTCTTTTCATTTTTTCATTTTGGTATGTGGATGGATTATGATTGTAAATGTGTTTTGGATATGACATTTTCATAGGTCCTGTAACTTTTAAAAAACAGAGTGCGGGATTTTCAAGTTACTGTGGCATCGCCAATATATTCCTTAAAGGTCTAGCCAGGGCCGTGTTTTAAAGATGAAAGATCTGAATTAGCCGAAGGGGAGAGGGAAGTAATTCAATATAAATCTCTGAAACTAAAACCTTGAGCTGCCACAGCTTGAATTCTAAGACTGTGATTTGCTATTCCAAACTTTAGCAGTCTCATCGTTCTCAGGTAGGCTCAGTCACCCATCAGTGCTGGTGAGCACCAGGGCAAATGGGAGTGCATTATCACATCTTACCAGAGTCGAAGACTGGCGTGGAGAGGAACGCATACCCTTTCTGTGCAGCATACTGGTTCCAAAGTGTGGATGTGTCTTTCCTTTTATTTGGTGAGAGTAACGGAAACATAAATGTTTTCATCATGTGTGATACTAGAGGGCACCATGAGAGTAGCAGCAGCTTATATCCTGACAGTGTTTAGGTCCTTCATCTTTGTAATTCAATGTAAAATAATGAAAAAAAAAATCTGGTACTTCTGGAAAACTCCTCTGCCTTGGTACTGCAAACTCTCAACAGTATAGTGTATTTTCCTTTAAAGAAATATATTGATTAATTTGAGATCAGTCACTTGGTGATTAAGGGGAAAATAAATATGTTAGATAAACTCTGAGGTTTATACTTAATTCCTAATTGTCACATGAGCATTTTTTTTCCCATCTTCCCTTTATTTTTTGTTGTAACATGGGATCTTGAGCTTGCTTTCTTTACTTCTCCTTTTTCCCTTCCTCTCCCTTTCTTCCTTCCCTACTTTCTTGCTTTCTTCCTCCCTCCCTTTCTCTCCTTCTCTCTTCCCCTCTTTCTCTCTCTTTCCCCCTTATTTTTTACCTAAATATTTCCCTTTCAATTTTCCTGCCTCCACCGAGGCTTAATGTTTCAACCCTTTATATGGCCCCTTGTTGTTAAAATAAACACATACACAGCTCCATGAGGTAACTGAGGGAGATGGCAGACCATCAGAAGAATAGGTGGCTTCATTTATTTTGAATGAACGTCATAATTGCGGATGTTTATCTGAAATTACACAAATCTTTGGAGAGCTCTCCTCCCTTCTCTGAAATGTCTTGTGACCAGAGAGTGCCATCTTCCTGTTGCAAGGTATGGCACCTTGTCTTAATGCTCTGACCGGCTCCAAAGGAGGCTGAGCCATCCCAGGGCTGGCCAGCCCATTAAAAACTATGCTGATGTGACAAGGTCTTCTAGCTCAGACTTTCAGAACCAGAGTTTCAAACTCCAGTCCACATGGGGTTTGGTGCACATAAGAGGACTCACTGTTGGATGTCGTGACCTTTATGGAGAGTTAGGCTGGGTGAATATCTGAATCTTAAGCTCAGTTTACTAAAGCAAGGGAAAATGGCTAGTATACACTTCTTCACTGTATTACCCTGCTTCTTTGGGGGAGACAGAGGTTCACCTGTGGAGCTGGGAGTGTCAGCCATATGTTGGCCATTTTTTCTTGAAGCAGACAAACACAGCCCAGTCAGCACACAGCTTTCCGTTCTCGTCACTAAGAAAACACTTGGCATACAATGGGCCTTGTCACAGATAAAAATTTTACTTTTCTCTTTTTTCCTTTCTGTGTGTCTCTGTGGGCTTTTCCCCTCTTTTCCTTTCTGTGCGCCTCTGTGGGCTCTTTCCCCACCCTCAGCTCTTGCTACGTGGAAGGCAAACCCAAAGTCCTCAAGTGCAAGATGCACTTTTGAACCCATGCTGTTGGGTGGATTCCGAATTCTGGAAAGTGATTTCACCCATCCTGCATCTGAACCAGTCTTAGCCTCGAAAACCCTTCTGAGTCAATTAGGCGACAAGTCTGAGACTGAGCCAGCTTGGACCTGCTCTGTATTGGATCACCCATGCTTGGTGTTTACACCAGCACAGCAGGATTTAAATGCATCAGGGTGTCGTAACCTGGGTCTGTGAGAGCAAGAAAGCAAGCTCTTGTATTCACATTGCTCTCCTGGTGTATATTTTCATATGGGTAAGTGGAGTGAGAGATAGGACTGATCTGAGTTTTATAAGGCACTGTTATAAAATGTTATAGGGAGCACAGCGTGCAGCGTGTTGAAGTGATATAGTGTCAGCTCCATCCTCTGCCAGCAACCTCCCCCCCTCCAGCTGGCTGCTGCCCTTTTAGGAGAAGAAATGAGCTCACGTTTGGCACATTTCTCCTGGGATACAACTTCCAGTCCAGGTTTGGGAATGGCTGTTTAGCTCCTAAAGTCCTGAGGTGGCTGTTTATCATTTCTTCCCTGTTTTGTTGCAAACTAGACGCTGTGTACTCCCTATTATAAGTTTTAAGAGACTTCATATATGCAGCTATATGACTTGCTTCACAGCAGGAAAAATCCCATGGGACTATGGGGAAAGCATTGGCAATGTTTTCATCCTTCAGATGCACGGAGCTAATGACTGTCAGAGGGTGCAAGTGTGTACAACACTGAGACTACAGACATTGTTTTTGGGACAGCAGGATTCAGTATGATACTTTGTCCTTACTACTTGTGCAATAACCATATCAAGTTATATGTGGCTAGGAAGGGAGGAGGGGTTATTTCCCCCTCGATGAACCTTTGCTTTCCTGTGCAAAAGGAAAAGATGCCATAATTTCCCTTTTTCTGACTCTGCCTTGCATGACTATGTTATGAAGAGTAAAAGAAGAAAAAAATGAATGCAGCACTGAAAAGGACTAACACAGCAAATTTTTACTTATGTCCCTGGGAACTCAGCTAGCTCTGTGTATCAGGTGTCTTCCTTCAGGGTGAATTAAAATTGTCCACCTATTGATCTTCCCCTTGTCTGTGTTCACAGGAGCAGAATAAGCATTGAAAAACTGCCAGAGGATCTCAGTGAGATTTCCTCTTCTTTCCTTCTCATCAAGGTGTCTTCCCCTGTTTCTTCTAAGTGATGGATGATTTTGATCCTGAAGAAAGAGTAAATTAAAAACTACCCAGAAGGAGATTTGGAGTTTTTTGTTTATTCCTTTTTAAGAGGCTGAAATGAAAAAATAAATCCTGGCCCGTTTATCTGCACTAGCGAAGTCTCAGCGTAAAGTAATTACCCAAAGTACAGTATATACCCTCACACGTGTGTGCTTCTGTGCCAGTGCCTTCCTTGGGGCATTGAGTCACTCAGATCAAGGGTTCCCTGTGCCAGGGGTTTTCCATAGGAAATACTCTCTTGATCCCCTCGAAGGCCTTTTGCCTGGTCTTGCAAGTGCAAAGGAGGCAAAAATTCCTCCGTTAATTTCCAAGACTGTGGAAGCCTGAAGCAAGTGGGCTGGTACTGTTCAGCTCACAGCCCCACACCCAGTAGGAGGGAGCTGCTGCCCTCTGGGAAGAAGGGGAGCCAGTGTACGAGGTATAGCCACTTCTACCTCAAGATGTCTGATGCTCATTGAAGCTACTTTTCTTTCCAGGTTGTTTGCCAGAGAAAACAGTGTTTTAGCAGTAGTCTGAAAAGTTCTGTAGTCATCCTTTTGATTTGGCCATATGGAACAGCATGCAGTTAATCATGGTAGCAATTGCACCTGTGGTCGCTCAGCATCTCAGGTGCAGTAAACCGCTCTGGCAGCTTGGGCACAAGCTCTTTATCTTCTTGGGCATTTTCTCTCTTCATCTTCTTTTAACTTATGTGAGAGCAGAACTCCCATTACTTTGAACGTCAGGTAGGAAGGATTTTCTGGCTTGTTTGGTCCTTCTGGAAGGCGGCTGTGTGGCAGACCTAGTAGCTGAAGTTGTCTCTTTACCTTTACATGGGATACAGTGCAGATAATGGGAAAACAAGCTACCTACACCACCAGCTACACAGCGTTCATCCATCCTGACCCTAGAGCAGACCCCTTGGAAAAAGAAAATAGGTCAGCGTTCATTCCCATTAAGTCCTTGGATATATTGCTAAGGCTGGCTTGGGGAGCCCTGCTTTCATGAGATGCGTGAAATGAGCAGATACCTGCTTGGAGCTGGAGGACAACTATTGTCATGGGGAATCCCTGTGCTTCCAGGGAATTGTGCTCCTCTCAAGCATAAGGCTTACTTTAATCAGCACTTTCTTCAGTATGGTACAGTTATTCTGGAAGAGTGGATGTTCTTCGGTTGTACAGTACTGTTTAAAATGATGTGCAACTCTTTGCCTAGATATATTAAACATGTTTTTTGTGCATTGCAAACTGGACGTGTCAGAATATTTTACTTATGATGTTTCCAAGATAATAGCTCTGAAAAGTTTCAACAGCTAGTCAGGAATGCATGTTAACATTTTGTTTGACAGTAATTACCAATATTAATTCAACTGGCTGTGATTTTGTTCTGCCTTGCCTTCCTTCAAAAGCCAGAGATTTCCAAGCAGTTTCCCATCTGAGCTGTAATCCAGCTGTTACCTTGGATGGAATGCAACAAAGATACACAACATTGTGCAAATGAAATCTTGTAAACCATATATTTACATTGGTTGAAGTTTTGAAATATATGTTTCTTAAAAAAAGATGAGGTCACTGGCCTTGTCTCCTGCTGTTAAACACCTAGATAAGCGCTGAGAGCAGTTTGTTCCTGGTTCACTACAGACAGCATTTTAGTACTGTGTGAAGTATATATTTGACCTCAGTGACAAACTAACATCAAAGGATGATCAAGGATTACTCAAAGAGGGAGAATGTATCGCTTGGCAAGAATTCATACAGGGATGCACTTGACATATCTGAAAAGGGAGGGCAGAGAGACCGTATAATAGGGAAAAATACTGTTTTCTGTCCCTAATATAATTTTCACAGTAGCCAAACACAAGTTCAGGCAATAGCCTCAGAGGAGCCTTGCATATTGTCACTGACAGTTCATCATACCCCTAAACAGTGGGGATGTGATAAGAACCAGATGATTTAAATTTCTTAACCAAACCCAGCGGTGCATATCATCTGGGAAATAACTGTGGCTTAAAGTCTGCATCAGTGCTTTAGTCCAACAAGAGGTTAACAGCACTTTTCACTATCTATATTGCTGTTTAATCTCGGGAACACACTGGGTGCTTGAAAAATACAATTTTATCAGTATTTTATTGAATGAGGAGGAAGATTGGAACCCTTGGAAACTGAGGAGCAATTAGACAACACGATCTGCATTTATGCGCATTCTTTTCTGTGTGACACTGACAAATAGCTGGATTCTGTAGGGATAGCACAGTTCCAAACAAAATTTTAAATTCAATTCCAGTACTTGGCTAAGATTTATTTTCTTAAGGCTGAACTCCTCTTGTAGGTCTCAGGATATGAACAGAGGTCTTGCTACTTTTCATGTTTCTCCCTCTGTGCACCCACACAAGCGTACATGGACACACATGCTCTTAGAAGAAACACGGGTCTCTCATCAGGGCTGCAGCTCCTGGATGGCCAGGCAGCTGTTGTGATTTAAGGATGTATGACACTTGTTGTGTTTTTTACATATTCCAGATAGTTTAAATGATTTCTGTGTACTGTGTGTTAGTGGAGAGGGTAGGAAGACCTGTTATTCCTCTCATAGTCTAAATATAACATGAATGCCTGACAACTCCTTAATAAATTCAGAAATTACTGTCAAACACTGAAGCTGGACTTTTTTAAGAATAAAATTGGATACCTAGCTCTTTTAGTCTTACTTGATAATGTCAGATTATCTTTGTTTATAAGAAGTCATTTGTTCAGCTCATAGTTTAAAGCTTTTTTTTGTTTGTTTTGTAAGCATCTTCATCTGAGTGCCGTATCCACTGACAGTGATTTCACTTTGTGCATGTGATCTTGCTTGCTTTCTTGTCCAAAAGCACAAGGTGTTCCTTCTCTTTCTCATTAGAGAACTCTTTGGAAGTCCTAAAGCCCATTTCCTCCGGTGCTACTGTGTCAGGTGGTAGCTGCAGGATCACCCCCAGGTTAACTGTGTATTGGGGTAATGAGGGAAAAAGAAAGAGCTGATTCTGTTGCAGACTTATTTGTTTTATATAGGTCATTGATGAGTAAATTGCTTGCAGGTGGTATTTCTATCATTGATGCTGTAGATGTCAGGACATCATGAGTTCTGTGTGGACAAAGCAGTGGGTGTTTCCTGGGAAGCTCAGGCTGAGATCCACCTAGAATGGAGAAAAGGAGGAAGGAAGCTCTTCTGATACCAGCAGTAGGGCATAATGAGCGTTGATCACTGTCTGCATTTTGCTTCTTTAGAGTACACAGGCATTTTGAGAAGCACCAACCTGGGGTACTTCTGCCAGAGACAAAAGACGTTTTCTAAGAAGGAATGTTACTTTAAATGGTGGTAGCTTTACTCCTTGCAGCTTTAAAGGCGTATATCCCCCCCCCCCCCGCATATTTTTTCTCCCCCCCCCCCCCCCCCCCCCCCTTTTTTTTTCCTCTTCTGTTTACTCTTTATGGCAGGAACTTTAGGGCTTTAAAGGACTACTGTAGGAGGTCTAGTATTCCAGAACACTGCAATGTTCTTGACTGTTATCAGGAGTTTTTAAATGCAGGTTCTTCGCTTTACTTCACTTTGTTGAAAGTGGGTAGAAATTATTAATTAGTTGTATAAGCTACTTATGAAAAAACTGTGCTAAACAGTGAGTTCTTAGCTAGTAATGGTATACATCCTTTGAAGCTGCAACAGACCTGCAACAGGCAATCTTCTTCAGATTTAAAATGGCTTTTCAGGCATTGCTAGTATTTCAAGCTCAATCTCAACTGTGTAGTTCACAGGAGGGAAAACCACTCTACTTTCCTTAACATTAAACATGGATGGAGTGGAAATGAATTATGTTTATTCCACTTGTTCAAAGAAAACTTGGAGCCTGTTCCAACTTGAGATCACATGCTTTCTGGGAATATATAGGTCTTATAACAAATCTTGGAATTCAAATAACAGGCACATGGCTCTCCTCTGGGTGGGAGTACAATTTATTTCAGAAAAATTTGGACCCTTAGAATGTCTAGCTGTGCTGATGCTTATAATTTGTGATGAGGTAAGAGTACTTGGTCCACACGACTTTACCTTGCAACCTTTTTTAATTATGTCTTTGGGCTTTCAACCAGCGGTGAATGATTAGGACAAGTACCCATTTGCAGTTTGAATATATTTGTTTCCTGGTAAACTGAAAGCACAGAGACACATTTTCTTTTTAGCAGACTAAAAATGCAAACGCACATTTTCATTGTATAAAAAATACCCTTCAGAAAGCAGTCAGCTAAAATAACCTCAGTAAATTGGCATATCGCTCCTCTTATCTCACGTGTAAATGTTGGTAAGATTGTATCTAAAGGATGGATCGCATCTGGCCGTAGTCAGAGTTTAATCACTTATGTTACTTTAATTTTTACATTTAGTCTTACAACTATTGTGTTGAAATTAAATCCTTTTTAATCAAGGTAAGATAAACTGAGAGTGTCAAATAATTGTAATACACTCATTAGACAAACCCAGTATCATCTGTCACAGACTAAATTAATTTACCTTTTTTCCCAATCAGTAGATTCAGAACAAAATTACATAATACTAAATGTAACAGCAACAAAAATCTGATTCAATTGCCCATCTAAACTGTCTTCCAAAAGCTGTTCTGCAGAAGGAAGTGCTACGTGTGTTTAAAATGCCATTACAAACAGTGCACCTTCAAGCAAATTGAGAATGGAGATTGGCCACCTCATGGAATAATCATTTTATTTGGCATAGCTGGCAACCTCCCCTTGGCAAAAGTGCTAAGATAGGGCAGCAGGATCAGAGTGATGGTGCTGTTTGAAGAGCAAAGCTGGTTGGAGAAAGCTTGCCTTCTGCCTGCTTGGTTTAGGTTCCTTCTCATTCACGAGATTTATTTGACTAATTAAAAAAAAAAATCTTTACAAGTTGTGTTGGGTCTGCTTTTCAGCCTATCTTTTAATGTTCTGCTCCTGAACCCATTTAATTTGATGGAGTTTTCCTTTGACCTCAGCATGCTTTGGACTAGATCCTAAAGGTCTTTCAAAAGGGTTGGCCTTCTTTGTGTCAGAAGGCCAAATAGACTCAACCCTATTTAAGTGGCATTTGTGTATTTGCTTTCTAGCATACTCTGGTTTAAAAAAAGGAGCACTCATGCCCTTGAAGGGTCTGAGAGCAACGGCATGAGGAATGCAGCAGGCTACCATTGTGAAATGCCGGGGAGCTGTGGCCGGGTGGACGGTTTGGTGTGTTGCTGTGCACTGATCCTGCACCTGACCCTTGCCACTCACTGAGCATTTCCTTTCAAAAGAAATAACCATATTTGGTGTGTTTACAGAGAGGAAAATCCTTTCTTTTTAACCCATTCTGCCCAAACAGACTGACTTGTTCTTCAAGATCAGATTTGAACTGTACCTTGATAAAAGCAATAATGAGAAGAGAAGGAAAGAAGAGAAAATGGTTGGACAGGTGTCCTGCAAATCTTATCTTTTTTTTCCTTTAAACAATATCTCCATAGAAGTTTGCCAATTTGGCATTCAGTCTGAGCTCACTTAAACAGATTTAACATGATCAACTTTCATTTAGTTACCACTAAATTGTGCCAGTGTATCTCAGAGTAGTATCAGGCTTTTGGAAGGAATATAACAATACAATTACTCTGTCAGCCTGAGTAAGCTAAGAACTGATCCGTGAGCTAATGACTCACTTCAGGGCAGGAAGACTCCTGCGGGACCATGGGAACAGCACTGGCAAGGTTTTCATCCTTCAGATGCACAGACCTAATGACTGTCAGAGGGTGCAAATGAGTACAGCACTGAGATTAGGGGCTTTCTGTTTTCAGGGGAACAGTGTTCAGTGCGAGACTTTGGCCTTATTACTGAGCTGAGTGTAGAGACAGCTAATAAAAGACATGGGCTTTCACTTCAGCTAGTCTTATGCCTGGCTGTTTACTCAGCGTCATAGATGACACTAGTGGGTGAACCACAATGTGCTTGCAGGATTTTATAGTACTAAATGGTTTCCATACTGGAAAATTCTCTCATTATTAATGGTTAGCATGTATAATGCATTCCTGACTTCTTAAAGTATACTGAATAGTTAACCTCTTACCTTGATAAATCCCAATTAACACAAATTTCCTATCCTAATGTGCCAGACTTAGTCCTTTGCTCTACAGACACAGACTGTTCAGTTTAGGATCTTGGTTATGTATGACAAATTCAGTATCTCCCTTAAACAGGTATATACTGAAACTGTTCACGGCCCTAAACCATCACCAACATTTTCTTTTTTCCCTGCGAATAACCATATTCAAGACTGGTATATTTCACCAGGTTTCAGATTTCATGACAAAACTTTTACACAGCTTCACTGAAGATAAAATGACTTCACTGTTGAACTATCATCTCAAATAATCCCACAGTGTTGAAACTAAAGCTGATTCCTCTAACATGGGCTAGCAATGATGCCTACTGATGTTTCTCTGTTGAAGGTGTACCATCAAAGTCTCCCTCATATAGTGGCCTTGCCTTCTCATTTGTTCCACATGCAGGTAGAAAAGCTATTCACCGGGTGTTGGCCCACAGCACAAGCCTAGCTTTAAAGGAGAACGCTGCCTGGTCTCCATCAGACACAGGCATTATCCACGCACTTTTGC
This sequence comes from Pluvialis apricaria, assembly GCA_017639485.1. Classification (NCBI taxonomy): domain Eukaryota; kingdom Metazoa; phylum Chordata; class Aves; order Charadriiformes; family Charadriidae; genus Pluvialis; species Pluvialis apricaria. The sequence goes on from CM030044.1 coordinate 37,613,224, forward strand.
ATGCTTCTGTAGGTTATTCAGTTTCTTCCAGCAAAACCACATCGTGCATGAGAGACAATATCTATCTAAATGGTTAAATCATTTGTGTCCATACAGATGTATGTTTCTGAGGTGCATTTGCATGGATGAAAACGAAGTGCTGGATATATGCAGGACTGCGTTATTTGAGTCCATCAGTGTTGTTGCTTCTCTGTAAAGTTGTTTGTGCCCAACCACTGGCATTCACAACAGCACTGCCTGGATCTGTGCCTGGCATTGGAGAACTCCAGCTTTTCAAGTAGTGTGCACTTTCCTTTTTAATTTAGCAAATAGTGGGGATAAAACAGTTAGGGAATCATTGTCCAGAAAGTTTTATAGATCTTTGGACAGAGAAGAAATGACGATAGTTCCAGATCCTTATGGTGAATGCATGAAAGTCATTATGTTGAATGTTTTTGTATCACATTGATTCACTATGTTGTGATTCTTTTTTTCCTCAAGAGCATCTTGGAAGGCAATTTTTAATATGCCCTTTCATAGTTTCTAACACAGCAACAAAACTTCAAAGCCCTATTTCTAATGTCTACAAGACTCCACCTTTTCTTCCACAAGAAAAATCCCTTGCCTCACTGTTGTCCAAAGTGCTCTTTTACAATAGTCATCACCGGTCTCAAATTGAGACAGAGAATGATACTCAAAGGATGAAAGCAGGTTCATACAGCAACTGCACTACAACAACTGGCTGCCAATCAGTAGGAATGTCAGAGAATAGCAGATTTATTCAGTGCTCTCAATGGTCAAGATGATATCCAGTCAAAAGAAAGGTTAAACTAGCAAGAACAATTTTTTGTCCTTTAAATGATTTTTCCTGATTTTTTTCCTTCTCCCTCTCCTCAGAGCTCCAGAACAGCTCGCTCAGAGGAAGACCGAGACTCACTGTGGGATGCCTGGGGCTCGTGGAGCGAATGTTCACGCACTTGTGGAGGAGGGGCTTCGTATTCACTGAGGCGCTGCCTGAGCAGCAAGTAAGTGGGTGAATGCTTTTAACTTTACTGATGGGAAAATTCAACCTACTCATATGTGTCAGACCATAAGAAGTAATCAGTAAAGGTCTTGAACTACACTGAAATTTCCAACTCAGTGTCAAAAAATTGTGGTGGTGTGTTTTTTAATTCAGGCAAGCGGCCAACATGTTTGATAAGGCACCCTTTTAAAATATAGTGAGAACCTATGGAGAAACAAAAGTTGCCTGGACAGCTTGCAAGGCTGCCAGCTACTGAAAAGTGAAACCTCCCTATACTTCCACCATTCAAGTGGTAAGACTTTTCACGCAATTGTACCAGACTACAGCTAATTCATTAGGTTTAGCACCCCACAATCTCAGCCACACTAAGACTATAAAAGCGTCACGTTGATCCAACATGGCATGCTCAGCTATATAAGAAAGAATGATAATTCTGCTGAGGATATCTTATGAATTAAATTTCAGGTAGGAAGTATTCCATACCAGCAAACTCTCCCCAACATGCGGAAGTAGAATGTCCCAGTGCAAAGATGAAGTCTGGGTATGCAGATAGGCACCAGAGAGTTTATTCCTCCCCAGTTACTAGCTTGCAATGGAACATGGACAAGTCATTTGACATCATTTCCACTCTATAGTATATGTAATTTTTACCTGCAAAATATTTCTAGCAAATATTATTTCTATCTACTTTAGGAAAAATTTTAACTGCAGTAAGCATGGTATATGTGATAAATATTAACAGATTTCTGATAAAGGATATGAAGGAAAAATCCAAGCCCAAGCTTTGTGGCTTCCTGCCATCTCTGATACCTTATATACTGTAGTATAAAAAATGTAATACAATTTTCCATCCTGCATATGTTTCTTTTGTATTTTCTTTCATGTGGTTATAAAACTGATGTTAATAAAACAATGACAATACACTCCAAATTGTTTCCTACATCTGACGTCTTAATACATGATGCTGTTTAGTGAGGATAAGAAACAGCACAAGGCATTGAACCATGAGATCAGAATAGAATATTCCGTATTTTAGTTTTATCTGTGGACAGTTTGGTCTCCTGGTTCCAGCAATTATTAAGTTGACAGTGTGCAAAAGTCTGCTGGAAGGAGAAAAGGTAGGCAAAGGCATATACTGAAAACACTGGAAAACCAGTATTTTTCTATTCCATTCCCATGGAAAAAAGAATAGAATAATTTGGTTTTTAAACATGGGGCCAAATTCTCATCTCTTGTTAGTTTGATAGCAAATAGTGGTTCTACAAATACCTTGAAATTGGGAATTTCAGAGACAGGAACTTATTTTCAATCACAATGTACACTTTTCAGACTTAGGAAAATAAGTGAACTTCTATATGTTCCTTTAATATAGACATGAACCCAGGCGTATCAAGAGATCTGGGGAATCTGAGTAATACCAAGGCTTGCTGACTACACCTCTGCTTCCTCACTGAGAACTGTCTCAGTAGTTTCTAGAGGGGAAAACTCTTGGATCTCCATGACAGCAGTAGTAGTAGTCGTAGTGCTCTGTAGTATGTGAGTATAAATTACTCCTTCTGGGCAGGCTCTCCTCCTCTGCTTCTTTTTGGTTCTTGTACTGTTCAGGATGTCCTTGAAGCTACACCAGTGGAACAGGGAATAAACTCATAAATCACACAGTACTTGTTTTTCCTACAATACCTTACCACTGTCCCATCAGTACATAAGCAATGCTTCCTGCCTGAAGAAACCAATTGCAAACTTTGGCCCGTTCAGACATGGAAGCCCCCTGTTTCCAAGATAGGATGCAGGGATTTAATTAGGTGCACAACTTTTGCTAGCCAGTAGCAATAAATCATGAACAGTAAAATTTGACCTGGAATTAGCACAGTATCAAAAGTGTGATAGGTTTTCCTGGTCTGTGTGCAATTGCTAATTAAATAAAGGGTTTAAATGATTAATTTTTGTGCTAGGCAGGCATTTTAAGTCGCTAAGAATAAGGCAGAGAGGGAGCAGGGGAAAGAAACTCATCCAGACTTTGAAGGTTTGGAAATAAGCCTGTGTGCATGAGTGTTTCAAACCTGGCAAGGCTAGAACAAAATGTCCACCTCTCTGGGACAGTTTATTGGTTGGTACAATTTATCTCATGTATTTGCTGTGTATCATTTCATGGCAGCATGAACGAAGATACTAGATACTTCTGGCAAATGAAAACTGGCAACACATTTAGATGTTTTGGAACAAATTAATCCTGAATATTTCTCATCCTGGGAGGAAAGTTCATAATGCTTTATGTCTTTTAATTCTGCATGAGGTGACTTTCAGAGCATTACATGAAAAGAGAGAGCCCAGTGGATCTGCTTTGAAGAAATGCAAAGACTAATTGCCCATTCCTAAACACGTTAGTATATGCAGCTAAATAAAGGAAAACAGTTTTCTTTCCAGCTTTTGTTTGCCAAAGTTATGTTAGTGCTTGTGTTGTTTGTTTTGGGAACATGTTTTGTGTTAGGCCTTCGCAGCTGTGATGAAAGAATGGAAACTGTTAGTGAGAAATTCTATTTTCTAGTGTTTTAGATGGCAAACATTTCAGGGTAGGGGCTGTTTAACAGTACATTTCATTAGAACAACTGGTCCTGATTATACTAAGGTCATTTAGTATGATAGTGATATAAATAAATATGCCAATCACACAAGCAGACAGTAGTTGTCAGCCCAAATCAACCATGCATCCTGGTATCCCGCACTGACAGCGAGCAGCACTGGATCACTCTGGTGGCAGTATAAGCCCCAGACATTTTGCTAATTAGTAGTTAAGGACTGGGCTAAATCTCAAAGCATGATGCTTTTCTTGCTCTTCATTGGCATTAACTCTTTATGACTTCAGATATTCTTGTTGTTTACACCAAAGGACAGATCTTCTTTAAATGTTACAGTTGTCTGCCTCAACTCACTTGAAAGTGAACCTCCCAGCCTAATTACATATTGGGTGAAGCACTGTTTCTTTTTATCATTCCAGAGTGTTTCTCTTTTTATTATTCCTAAAGTTTCAGTATCTCTCTTTTTTTTTTTTTTTTTTTTTTTTTTAGATACAGAGCTCAGGAAAGAGAAAGTCCTCATCTATTTTCTATCATGAACTGTCATGCAGCACCACTGCTGGTCAAAACCTGTAGAGAAGACAACCATAGACCACTCCTGTTTTTCTTGCAGGCCAGACTAGCAGCTGTTGTGCTTCTGCAGAGAACCAAGTTTTATTAGCTATTGGATACTTTGGCTATCAGGATGCTGGAAATACATAGGCAGAGCAGGTGGAGAGACACTGCAATATGGTCTTTGCCATATTGCTTGAAATCTGGCTATTCTGTTTTGCGGTCTGTCTATTGCAGAGCAGAGCTGGAGTTTGTCATCTAGCATAGTGACTGATAGTACTCACATACCTTCAATCCAGGTATTGATAAGCATGCATATTGATTCAAGCAAACTCAGGCAGAGCAATAAATGGCTGAATGTTCATTAGATAGCTGAAATTAATTTGCATTTATTTAATTTCCTTGTATCGGAATACATTTTTGAATCGTAAAAGAATTATAAATTCTCTTATGCTAAGTTCGCCCGTCCTGGTCCTAAAAATATTCTGTCGGTTCTGGAATTATATTTTACATATTGACAAGTACTGCAGTAATATCAATAGTGTTTTACTGCTTCTAGGCTTGGCAGGGAGATAATTGAGATTTTTTTCCTATCACCTTCCAAATTCGTCATCACTTTATAGTAAAGGTTGTAGGTAGCAGAAGAGCAAGATGTCCTGGAGTTTGGGGAATTATTTTAGCAGGTAATAGATGAGTAGTCTTTTTTTCAGTCTGCTTAGAAACTCTACCTGTTACTGTTGCTGCTGTTTCCAGCTAAAACACGAAGCAGGGAACAGTTTGTGTGAGTGTATAGCAGAGTGCTAAGCTGGTTGTAGGGTCCCGTGGATACTGAATCCAGGTTAAGGGGTCAAAATTTGAGATCATCAGTCTTACCTCTGGGAAATCATGTGTAAACTGCTGAATAGAGGTTTTCCACTATTAGATGAGAGACGTATGTTTAGTAGCAGAAGAAAGTCAACATTAACATCTTCCTGGCAAGTTTCCCTCAGTAATAAAAGTGACAGAGACTTTTAAAAAGGAAAAAAAAAAAAAAAAAGAGGGAACACACATGAAACAGTCACAGTCCCAGCTTTCTTTAGATGCTTCATACGGGCTCTGTTACTTGCTGGAATATATTTGTTTTCCCCTTTTCAAATACCTCACTTCCTTTCTTCAGCTGATGGCTGCCTTTTGGTAATGCAAGCGAACCACCAGTATGAAATACTCTTTCCACCAGCTCTGCTTGCTAAACTAGCTGAAGTGATTCACTAGTTTGGTTGTTCAGCCCACTGCCATTGCATTTGGCAGGATGAAAATGGTAGATCTGCATAAAGGACTCTCAGTTTTATGGCAGTTTGACTTGGTTGATCAGTAAAATAGCCACCAAGACATACCTTTGTAGGTTAGGTTTAATAAACTAGCTAAATTAGCTAAAATTAGGTCAATTTTATGCTGTGCGACATTTTTCATAAGACAGAAGAAGCCCAAAATAAATTGGATTTATTTCATTAAGGAGTAATATTTTCTCATTTTGATCATACAGACTATGAGTTCACAAATCAAGCATCAAATGGTTTGGTGCATATCAGATGATGATGGAATAGATGTATGTTATTCGTGTTAGTTTAAAGTTAAATATTAGAATAAGAACCCATTACAACAACATTGACTAGCACTGAAAAGGGGATACATCAAATATTACATATTTAAAAAATACTATTTAAAGTTGCGGCTGTGTATACCTTTGATGCCAAAACTACTGTTGTGTTGCTGCTTCACAACTGAATTTAGAATTTAGTCAAAGCATGTCACTGTGGCCCCTAGTTTCAGGCTACAGTCCCAGACTCATCTGTCTGAGGGGCTTAGATTGAAAGAGAATCTGAAGTTATTCACATCTAACATTGATAAAAGGTCATTTAAACTTTCTGAGTGAAAACTACAATGGAACAGTTATTCTAGTTTTTGGGTTGCTTCTTTACCAGATAGAAGTTAACATAAATTACTGCAATTATTATGCGATGATATAAATGCAGTCTGCTCTAATCCTGGGCACTACTAAATGAGGCAAATTATGCCACTTTATGAAATGTTCCTACGTTGACCAGAATGACCATTTTAAATACTGTGGGGTTTTATGATTTCTAGAATAAGCCCTTTGCTATTTTAAGGTCTGTAGAATAAAAAGCAAAACATTTTTGCACAAATGCTGTCATAATTGCTGAATACATCCACAAAAGTAAATAAAATTCTGATGAAGCATACCGTGTCACTCAATGGGAGTACAGTCAACATCATAAAATTCTTAGGTCATCTGTGCTACCAAATGATTTTGGAGGATGGTTCTCATTACCCTGATTAAAACTATATTGGTATCCTTGCTTACTTCCTGCAAATGATCTTCAGGATACTTCAATAGCTGTCTTGTTTTCTGCTTCAGTTGATAACTGTAGCTGGTTTACTCTGTAAAGGACATCATCCATGCTATATTGTGATTTTAAACATTTGAAAGAAATTTTGAGGATATTTAGCTTGTAGATGCTTCTGATTAAAGCCATACCATCTAGCAACATTTCGAAAAGCAAATTTTTATTCTGTTTACTCTGAGATTAGTAAAATCTGTAATTATAAGAGCATTTCCTTCTTTCATTTGATGGAAAAGCATTTCCATTTTTTGAGAGAGATTACAGTTCTAACTCTTCCTAATGGCAGAAGCAGCAAGTGACAAACTTAAATTTGAGTCAATACTATAAAAAGCTGCAAATTTCACACAATCTAGATCAGCGTTATAATCTGTGGAGTGATTGCTGGTGGTCCTTGGAGAAACAGTTAGTCACGTTGTGCTGACTGTCCTAATTTCCATGTTCTGCACCTCAGTGAAGTAGCTAAAAATACATAAAATACTTTCCTAATGTTGTTTTTCCATATAATCCATTGCTAGAATTGCCACACGGGTGTTCTATGTTGGTATTTTGGATGAGAAACTGATCTGTGTTCGTATGAATGATAGTCAGCATTGTACCTACAGATGAGTGATGGATATGGTCTCCATAAATCTGTCTCTCTGTTGAGAAGTAGCCTACCTAACAAAAAAGCCTGTGGAGCCTTCACTTGGATGATATACTGTTCATAAGTCCAGGTTCACTGGCAGAGCTCTTGTATATTCATAATTCTTTCAATAAATCTGTTCTGGGATTTAAATGAAAAAGAATTAAATCAGCCAGGCCTTTGCATGATGTGGAGTTTTTGTAAACCTTGCTACCTATAAAAAAGAAGTTAAGATGTGATTCTCTAAAGCCCCAAGCAATAGATTGTACATGAGAAAGCATAAGCATTTCAACAGAGCTGGGCTAACACATGTGATTCAGACCCCAGTTCAAACTTCCTCAAAGCATGGGCAACTTGGGTTACTGTTCAGCACATTTGTTTTGTAAAGACCAGCTGCAAAACTTGGATCCAGATCCGAGCTCAGGCATGTTCAGATTTGGGGTGTTAGTACTTTTGAGCCTGCGATATGTTCTAGAAGCTATGTTTGTGATACAGCAGGCCAGGTGAGATTTAGTATTATATTTTCTTTCCACTTGGACTATGAAGAGACCTTACTCAGATCGTAACATTCAGTGGCTCTGAATAATGCAAAAAAGAATTTGAAAGTAAAAATTAGAATAAACTGTATTCTATTCAGCAATTTGTACAGCAAAAGTCCAAGGTCTGCCTTACTTTTGAGTAAATATAATGCCAGCCTTAGCAGAAGCTACCCAGAGTAAGAGCTTTGTGTGGGTTGAAGCACTGTTGGAGCTGCAGCTAATCATTGTTTGTATAATATTTCCAACAAAATTCTTAAATCTGAACTGTACACCTCAGCAAACTTCCAGAACCAAAAATTAAATTGTGACATGAAACTAATCATACCTTTAGAAGGAAAGGCTTATCTATGCAAGACCAATAGATATATTAGCTTTCTCTGGGCTTTATGCTATTTTGGCTAGACGGCTAGAAATTGCCAGCTTGGTATATCAGTAGCTGGGCTAGCTACTTTTCAGTTGCTTTGGTTATTTCTCGCACAATAGCGTGCAGTATAAACAAAACTTTAGAACAGATTGAATGGCATTCTCTAGGGAGCACTCAACTTCAATAAGCATCAGGTGACCAGAAATGAGTAGTTGTTTTCTACTAATATCACCTTGAAAGGGACTTCATCTTTGAGAAACACTGTTTACTTGTCCTTCAGATTCCTAGACAGTCAATCAGGTTTCGGTTCAGGCTAAGTATTAAATAAAGGCATTGTTTCCCTTTTTTCATTTTTCTGACACCATGTATTTGATATAATGTAGTCATATGCCACATGTGTATAGCCATATTCCATTCTTTTTATTCCAGTGAATTTAATCTAGATATACAGCAGAGCTTCACAGAGTAAAGCCCAGTATGATGGCCTTTTTGTTAGTTCCATACTCATTCCCTTTCACATACATGAGGGTCAATGTTTATTTCATCATACACTCATAGAATGGTTTGGGTTGGAAACGACCTTTAAAGATCATCTACTCCCAAATCCCCTGCCATGGGCAGGGTTATCTTTCACTAGATCAGGTTGCTCAGAGCCCCATCCAACCTGACCTTGAACACTTCCAGGGATGCAGCATCCACAACTCCCCTGGGTAACCTGTTTCAGCGCCTCATCACCTGCATTGTAAAAAAATTCTTCCTTATGTCCAAGCTAAATCTATCCCCTTTCAGTTTAAAATCATTGCCCCTTGTCCTATCAGTTCAGGCCTTGGTAAAAAGTCTTTCTCTGTCTTTCATATAAGCCCTCTTTATATGTTAAAAGCTTGGGGTAAGGTCCTCTGGAGCCTTCTTTTCTCCAGGCTGAACAGAGAACCAGAGAATCACAGAATACCTCAAGTTGGAAAGGACCCATAAGAATCATGGAGTCCAACACCCTGCTCCTCACAGGACTACCTAAAACTAAACCATATGACTAAGAGCATCGTGCCGATGCTCCTCGAACTCTGACAAGCTTGGTGCCATGAACACTTTCCTGGGGACCCTGTTCCAATGACTGACCACCCTCTGAGTGAAGAACCTTTACCTAATGTCCAATCTGAACTTCTCTGATGCAGCCTCATTCCGTTTCCTTGTGTCCTGTCACTGGCCATCAGAGAGAGGAGATCAGCACCTCCCCCTCTGCTGCCCCCCTTGAGGAAGCTGTAGTCTGCGATGAGGTCACTCCTAATCCTCCTCTTCTCCAAGCTGAGCACGCCAAGTGACCTCAGCCGCTCCTTGGAAGTCTTGCCCATGAGACGTTTCGCCATCTTGGTCACCCTCTTCTGGACACATTCTAGTAGTTTGTTGTTCTTATATTGAGGCACCCAAAACTGCACAGAGTACTCGAGGTGGGACCGCATCAGTGCAGTGTAGAGTACGAAAATCATCTCTCTTGACTGACTGGCGATGCTGTGCTTGATGCACCCCAGGACACGGTTGGCCCTTTGGGCTGCCAGGACACACTGTTGACTCATATTCAACTTGCCACCAACCCAAACCCCAGGTCTCTTTCCACAGGGCTGCTCTCCAGCCTCTTGTTCCCCAGTTTATATGTATATGAGGATTACCCTGTCCCAGGTGGAGAATGTTGCGTTTGGTCTTGTTAAATTTCATATAGTTGGTGATTGCCCAGTTCTCTGGTCTGTCCAGATCTCTCTGTCAGGCCTCTTTACCCTCGAGGAAGTCCATACCTCCTCCTAGTTTAGTATCATTGGCAAACTTTATGCTCCTGCATTCAGATCATTTATAAAAGCATTAAAGAGCACTGGCTCTATAACTGAGCCCTGGAGAATGCCACTGGTCACTGGCGGCCAGCCTGATGTGACCCCATTTACTATAACTCTTTGAGCCTGACCCATCAGCCAATTGCTCGCCCAACGTAATATGGACTTGTCTAGCTGTATGCTGGACGTTATGTCCAGAAGGATACTGTGAGAGACAGTATCAAAAGCTTTGCTAAAATAAATAAAAAAACACCACATCTTCTGGCTTCCCTTGGTCAATCAGATGGGTGACCTTGTCATAAAAGGAAATTAAGTTAGTTAAACAGGACTTTTGCCTCATGAACCTGTCTTCAACCCCAACTCTCTAAGCCTTTCTTCACAGAAGATGTGTTCCAGCACTCTGATCATTTTTGTGGCCCTCCTCTGGATCTGCTCTAACAGGTCAATGTCTGTCTTGTACCGGGGAGCCCAGAGCTGGATGGAGTAGTCCAGGTGGGGTCTCACCAGAGTGGAGTAGAGCAGGAGAATTACCTCCCTCACCCTGCTGGTCACACTTCTTCTGATGCAGCCCAGGATAAAATTGCCTTTCTGTGCTGCAAACGCACATTGCCAGCTCATATCTAAGTTTTCATCCAGCAGTATCCCCAGGTCCTCCTCCTCAGGGCTGCTCTCAGTCAATTCATCCCCCAGCCTGGACTGATGTCGGGGATTGCCTCAGCCCAGGTGCAAGACCTTGCACTTGGCCTTGTTGAACTTCATGAGGTTAACACAGGCTCACTCATGTTAAGTATGATACATTATTTACATCAGAATAATTGATTCCCTAATAACAAGATTGTGGAAAACATTATTTATACAAAATGTAGGCCTTTGGTGGCCACAGATCAGTACCCGTGTTTTTATTTGCTTAGCCAGCTTGCTGCATGTAGTCATTCAAGTTGGTATTTTGCCTCCTGGTTGTTTATTTTTTTACTCCTGCAGAAAGAATATTCATAAGATCTGTAACTAAATTTGCTAGGGAAAGTTGGCTTGTCTATCCATGCCCATTTTTCTTGTCTCAAAGTTAACTATTTCTGTAACATTTCTGGTATTTCTCTTTTTCAACAAGGTGCAGAAGTCTGTAGGAGACAGGCTCGTAAACATAAAGAATGAAAGATTTTTACAGTTGCAACACTGAGCTGCATGGCAAAACATACCAGTGCATCTGCACAACGCACTGTTGCAGGCAAGGTGCTTATTAACAAAAATTTTATGTCAATTGAATGATTTGGACATGAAGTTGGGCAGATCCAACCAGACAGTTTGAAGAAGTGAACTCAAAGTCAATGCAGTCCCGATGCATCTTCCTTTTTCATAACAGTTCAGTGTCCATGGCCTTCCCTCGCATTTCCTGTATGGGAAAAGGGATATGCTGGAAGAATAAAAGAGACTCTCTTTTCCCCAGAGAAGGACAAACACAGAAATCATGTTGAGGACAAGAAGGGTTCATAACACTGTGCAACATTTGGGAAAGAGGTAAGACCAACAGGGTGAGGAAAGAGAGATGCAAGATGGTGTTACTGTGTGTGTAGCATGGCCTCATGCCTGTTTGCACCAGGGGAAGAAGAGGGCTGGCTCAGCCTGCCTAAGACCTCATGGGAGAGGAAAGGCCCACAGCATACTTTTCTCACAGGTACAGTGCTGAAACCAGAATCTGTCCTAGAAGAGCGGTTATTAAGGGGTGTGAAAATAAAGGAGAGTGAAGATTGTCCAACATTACATCAACTTTCAAACCCCTGTAGTGAACGGTTGCATCAAAATTCACATCCATAAAAATAACCCACCTCTGGCTCATAGTTGCTTGCTTATGTGGAGACTTGTTTCTTAAGAAAAGCATTTCAAACTTTGATGACTGCTGAGAGTGGCAGGAGTTGATGAGATCCTCCTCTGCAAATCTCTTTCATCGTCTTTAGTAATTACAGATAAAGGCAGCTTTGGCATGGGCTTGCTATTCTTTCTGGCATGGATTATTGCAAGGCTTCTAACTCTAGCTGAGCACAAATACACATCTACTTTAAACCTTGGCAGGGGGAGGGGACAAACTTGAACTAAGTCCCTCTACAAACTGGAGCCTGGAGAAATAAATACCAGGGTTTCAGGTTGTTTACATTAAGAGAAGTGAATATTTTAATATATTAAAAGTTGTTAACCTCTTTCAGAAACTTTACTGGAAACAAGTGACGAGGTTTGAAGAATGAAACATGATTCCCAATAGCTTGCTTTTCTTTCATATTCACATGAAAATAATTGCCTGTCATGCCAAACCCTCAGCTACCTTTTTCCTCTGCAAAATCCCCTGCAGTATACAGATAACAGAGAAGACTAGGAATACCTCTTACTGCTTTCACTCTTTGTGTGCTCTCCTAGACAAACTTGCCATTTAGGGTGACTTCTGACTTTTCCAAGTGGCTGTGTGTACTCCTTGTTGATGTGAGTTCTCATTTATACCCTGCAGAGGTCCCAGAATGTGTGGTGACTGTATCTCAGAACATGGTCTCACTAATCTGCTGTGGTCCTTTCTTGCATGTTAAGTGCTCTGTGCTGTGGCATTCTGCAAAGCATCCACGCTGAGCTGTGGGACCCGTACCGTTAATTCGAACCCTGCCTAGAGGAGGAAACGTAGTCTGGCCGGGTGCCATGCAAGATGCTGTGTATTTCACTCCAGCAGGATTAAGTTTACTAGATGGTTTCAGCTTCCCTATTTGAAGCACAGTCAGGGTCAGAAACAGAATTTATTTTTAAAAATCAAAATTTATGCCCCCCAAAAGCTGTTATTTAATATATTTTTTTCAGAGTCTTTTTCACCATCTGTTTTTTTTCTACAAATCCTATGATTTTGAATTGAAAAGTAGATACTTTAAGGAAATCTGTAATACTGTCCTGAAGCAGCGTAGATCTGAAACACAAGCTACTCTATAAATCTGTTGTCAAAATATATTAACTCAGGCTGAAAGCAGTTTGCCTGCTCTTGGTTGACGGGTGATAACTGGAAAACTAATGAGCCTAAACAACCAAACCCTAAAGTTTGGTCTTGAAGAGGGAACAAGGGGAGTTTTGCAAGAGTGGTTCCTAGTGTTCATGAATCATCACAGCACTAGCTGCATCCAGAATTGCACATTTTTTCTTAACAACCCTGGCCATTAGCCAAAGGAGGGAAATTGGAGGAAAAATCTGAATAGTTCTGTGGCATATGTCTAATGAAAGTACCTATTTGTTTCCCTGATAGAAAGAATGAGTGAAAAATAACTGTTTTTTCACTTCAAAACAGACAATATAAAGAAATTGTGACAAGAAGAAGAAGAAACTGTGAGGCAGCTGATAGAAAGGAAGTTTAAATTTCTCTGGCAGTTCAATGGTTCTGAGATTAATAAATTATGGTAATTGAAATTGTGGTAACCGCGGGTCTGTGTGAAGCAAAAAAATGTCTGATGAATTGTATACCATTTCTGAGAAACAGATGGGGCATGTATCAAGTTTGCCAAACAAGCTATTCAGCCTGGTGTACCAGGCCTGCACTAGGACTAGCTGTGTGCTGCGTAATACACATTTTTCTTTGCTACCTATCAGCGTAAATCAAGAGTATCTGATGTAGTAGAGTGTGAACAGGTTTTGCCTCCACCACAATATCACTACCAGCTTGTCGGTATTGCTCAGGAACGACTGGGATGGTGGAGGGCTTGCTTTGTTGTTTTTCAGTTCATAGCCTATTGTGAATATAATTTTTATTCTTGTACTGCTAAAGCTGTTTTTTCTAGTGCTAGATACTCTGCACACTTTTCACTTCTGTGCATGCTTGCAATGATCAAAATTTACTTGAACTAATTATAAAACATTACAAAAGCATTGAATTAGTGGTATTTCTGTTTTGCTTTTTGTAGCATTCTTTATATGCCAAATGCTGCGCAACAGAATATATTATCTTTCTGCTTGCATTTCTTCTGAAAAAGTGACAGGTTTTATTTACTTGTTTATCTTCTCTTGTGATCATTTACACCACTGTGATACATTTGCAAAATCGTGTTTTGCCCTGATTTTGTACTCACATAGGTCTAAATGACTACTGGAGGAACATCACAATTAAGCCTTGTGGATAAAGGTGGGAGGAAGGATGAGCTCAAGGAAATCCGTTCAGTTTATTTTAGAGTTAACTCGGTATGGAAAAAGTTCTTCTGTTTTAAAAAACACAAAGGAAAAAAGAATGACACAAATGCATGCAGATGCTGTCCTTTCTCTTGGATAGTTCAAAATGGTTTGGATTTAAAAATTCAGTCTTGGCAGGCATTTAGTCCTCAAAGAATGTGTGCTTGTTAAATCCTGGCCAAAAAAAAAAAAAAGGGGGGGGGGGGGGGGGAAGTTGTGAAATTAAGAAATTAAAAATGTAAGGAATTCTGTTCTTTTGAAGGATAATCTTTAAAAGCCAAACACTGCATTCTGATTTGTGCTGAGGACCTCCACAGAGTATGCTGTCTGAACTCATAAAACCCATGAAACTTCACCTAAGGTCAAATACTCGGAATACATGCTGCTGAGTGCTAAAAAGATATCTGGGTGTTGACCTTTCTTCTGGGAGCCCTGCCAGCATCAGGGCTGGTATGGGTCTGTTGTGGGGGAAAAGGAGGAGAGCCGTGGAGAGCACATATCAGGGCACGTGCTCTCCTTGACCTCTGGTGTGCCCAGCTGCTCTTTGGATGCTGTTCTGCAGCAGGGATCTGGGAGTCGCAAGGGGCTGTTGGGTGACGGGGGGAAGGTTTATGCTTTCCTCTTCCCCTCATCAAATTGGGAAAAAGCCCTGTCCTGTTAACCTGTCATTTCACGCTGCTGTGGGCAGGTTTCCGTTTTCCCAGTGCTCAGGTTGTTCCCCAGCAGACAAAGCTTGGCCGCTCAGAGTTTCTCCATGCTAAGGTGCATGCCTGGGTGGACACGGAGCTGTGCCCTTGTGAAATCATTGTGGACAGCAGGGCATTATTAATGTCATTCAGATGTTGATTTCCAACTAAACTCTCTACTCTGACCTCCAACCTCTTTTATGAACTGATGCCACGTTCTAGAAACTCACTTTTAAAGCAAATGTAGGAAACTGAGGACTTGTAGAATTCATAGCTCAATACCTGTACAGGGGCAGAGCACCCTTTACTTTGGGGAAGAGGGTTGGTGGGGAGTTAGGTGCTTAGACATCTTTGTAGGAAAGATGCTGACGCAGTATATGTGTTTGCTTTTTATATTCAGCTATTAATGATTTTGGGTTTGTTTTTAATTTTCGGACACAGGACCTGTGAAGGGCGAAACATCCGGTACAGGACGTGCAGCAATGTGGTAAGTGAAGTATAGCTTTGGTGTGATACAAATCATCCTATATGACGGTCATGTCCATATTACATAAAATAATTTGGTAATGTGTTGGTGACAATACTGTAGCTACCTAAACTGCCCTCATCATACCACAGGACTGCAGGCAACCCTTTGTCAGTTTCTTGAAAAGCTGGAGAAATTATAGCATAGCATGACACTAAAACTGTTTGGAAGGGATTGCAGTCACAGCCTTTCCAAATAGAGTGTCAGTGAAACTTCAGAATTGCTCTTTACAACCCCCCTGGCAGAAACAAGACCACTCGTGTTCCAAATATTACTTTGGTAACCAGCTGGTTCACATTGGGCAGTCTGTCAGGCTGGAGGATTAAGCTGGAGGATTGAAGACAAGTTAGTAAGAGATATATGTTTCTATTCACCTGTGCCCTCCTAGCACAGGAATTATGTTGCATGTCTTTAAAAAGAGCAGTTTTAGATAGCCTGCACCAGTGTTTTGGCCCTTCCAAAGGCTCTTGCTTTTTTTTTATGTATGGTGAATACAGTTTTCAATACAATAAAATAAGAAACTTCAGCGCCTGTGCTCACCAAAGTGAAAGTGTGTTTTCACTGGTGAAAATGGAAATAAAAAACTTTTATACGGAAAGTTTTATTGGATGCCAAGAATAGTAAAAGCTCTCAAATTACATGGAGAAATGTCAGTTTTACCAGTAAAGATGGAAAATGAAATCAAACGTGCACTGGGCCAACCTTTCTCATGCCTGATAGGGACATATTCAGAGGCCTTTCAATAGGTGCTTTGTCTAAAAAAGTTTAAAAGTTTAAGTTAAAAAAATGAATACGTTCCCTCATATTTAGCTTATATTTTCTTCAAGAGACCACAGCTCATAATGAAAGAAAATGCTTCTTGAATTTTAGTCTCCCATGCAGTAAGATTTCTCAGACTTCTTCCTCTGAAATTTGTCCTGGGTGTATCCTTTTGGTTTTGAAATCTCTCATGAGTCTAGACATCTGTCTCACTAACTGACAACAACTGGAGTAGCCAATAAGTAGGTCTGCTGGCTGATTAACAGTCCAATTTCGATCTCTGAGGCACTTAGACTACACCACGAGCATGGAAGGAGTGGTTGATTTGTGCCAGTCAAGTTGTATGCTGTAGCTCTGTGGAATATGACACACAAAAAAAGAAAAAAAAAAAAAAGATAGTTATAGGCTAATTGGACTACAGTTAGACCCATCAGTTTTGTTTTGATTTGTGAATGCATGCACATTGTGACAGTGCCCATCCCCTTCTGACCTCCCTTTGTGTGTGCTCAGAGCAGCAAGACGAACTAGCATCCTGCTCTGATGCCATTACCTGTCCCTGGGTCACCCTGATGAGAGGCTGGGGTTCCCACCTGTGTTGCAACCCTTATTTTGGAATCATTGAGCTTAACTTTATTTAAATGTTATTTTTAGCTTAGGTTCTGTTTTGGAAATGTGCACCTGAACAGTTTTCCTTCAAAATAAAGCCTTGCATAGTTTTGTCAGGCGATTCCTTTACTTACTGTGTATTTGGCAATACTGGCTTCAGACTTTCCGACATAGCAGTGAGGTATGCAACTGCAGAACTCACTTAATTATTTCATAACAAATAATCCAAACTGAAACTTTCAAAGAGCTTTACTAAGCTGAAATCAGTGACAGTTTTGCTGCTGAATTATGAAGATCCAGGATGGCGTTCATGATTTTAACCTCTTTTTTTGGAGTGAGTACATTGGATTGTGATACATTACTCTTTTCCTTAATAAAAGGATTAAGTGAGTTTTCATTTGTTTGGTTTTGGTAAACTTGCAAGACTCACAATAAATCAAGCTGTTCTAAAGCTTCTGACTGCATCATACTTTGACCAGGCCCTCAAAATACAGCTTTATGTCATAAGGAAAGTAGTTGGCTGTATTCAATTCGCAGATATTTTATTTCAGGGGAAAGTATTTTCTATTTTCAAAGTGCGTTCTTTGATTCAGATGTTATGCCATTCCACTTATCTCTACTAGTCTGAGATACTGTACACCAATATTCACAACATCAGTCATTACAAGGGCATTGCCACCATGATCAGGTTCAGAAGTTGTGGTGGGATCCTGCCACAGTTGTTGTGTTTTTGGGGCTAGTACCACTTTGAAATACCTTGTGCAGCAACACACTGCTGTACCACTGAAATACTGTTTGTCTCTTTCAGAATAGTAAAAAAAAAATCATACACTTTCTCTTTGACGAAGTCTACTGTCTTTGTCTCCAAAATCCAAGGGTACACGCACAACTGAGTCTTGGAACCAATTCGTTAACCCCATGTCTTCTTGTGGAATTCTGCACTGGAAAAGGCACACAATATTGTGTGTATTTTTGTTAACTCAGACTTTACATTTTAAGATTTCATCCACAAAGACAGTGAAAATCAGGATGATGGAACTTCCAGGCTCGATGAGACCTACATTTTCATCTGTTAGGTGACAGTCTGTTGCTTTAAAGGAAAATGAGAGCAATTCCCCCCATTCCATCCCTGCAAATGAAACTAGCTCTCTTGCATTGTGGAAAATTCCTTTTTGATTCTTGTGGAAATCAGTGAGTCCTGAAATACAAGCTTTTGTTACCATTAGCTTGTGCATAACTTAAGGACTGATGTTACTGTTCATAAAATATCCAGTCTTTTTATTTTCTGCAAACTGTCTTTCTGTAACTGGACATGTTTTTGTTTATATGACTGTCCTCTTACAGGAAAGGAAGGGTAGTCACATCTACTAAAAGCAAACTCTTTTATTTCAAAGATGAAATTGGAGAATAGGAAGAATACTTCTTGGAGTCTGGCAATGAACACATTTTCATAGGCACTATCATTTGCAAGATTTTGCTACAGCTGGTTTTAATTCATCCTGAAATTAAATTACGGGGAGGGGGGAGAAGAATGATATAAAGAAAAAGAGAGGCAAGGGGAGAGAGTGGTGTGCCTGTTTCTTTGGTGACCTGTATTATTTTAGGGATGCTGAACCATTTTGCATAGTATAGACAATAAGAGAGATTGATACTGGTGTTTATGAAGCTTCTGAGCGGTCCTTAAAAGAACAGATCCAGTCCAGTATTTTCAGCACTTGCATTGCCTGGTGTTGATCAGAATCTGGAAAGATTACGGGTATGAGGCCACATGTGTAAATAGTAAAAGAAGGAATGAGGGAATCTGAAGATGATTTAGGGTTGAATTGCATCTGCTTTTTTTCTTCTTACTACTCATATTGACTCCAAGTATGTTTCCAGCCATTTTAGAATATAATTGTAGAGGAGAGAGAGAGAGTCATTTGTTTTTCTTTAGAAAATTACTCTGAATGCAATGAAAACATGTTTTTGTATCTAGCTGGGTTGTTATACTAAACATTATGCAAAATAAACAAAAATATTTCCAAACTGTGAGTATGACTTTTTTACTAGTTCTTTTTTTTTTTTTTCCCCAAGCTAGCATGCTCTCTGTTCCTTCTTCTAGGCACATTCTTAGTTGCCAGGTTCTCTCCAGCTTTTGTACCAGGGTATCATGCCACCTCATTTGCCCTTTCTCTTCTTCAGTCCTTCTGCCACTACACTGTTTTTTGCTTTCTCTTCCCCCATTTAAATGAAAATCTGTCTATCTGAAGGAGGTTTGTTGGAATGTGTACTGTCTTCATGCCTTCTCTCTTCATTCTCCTCAATTATCAAACCCCTTTTTTGTGACTGAAAATACTTTTGTTTTCCCTGGCATTTTCCCCTTTATTACACTGCTTTCTGAATCAGACCAGGAAAAAAATGAGATCCATGAGTCCTTTATTGCCAAAGGACTTCGCTTTTCTTTTTTACTTGCTTATACCTGCCAGCATGATGAACACTACATATAAAGCTGCTCTTGAGATTTTGCTGTTTAACATGAAAACAGGCAATGCTGGAAGCTACACAACATTACTAGCTCTTTTGACAAGGTTTAGAGCAGTTCCGTTAAGCCTGAGATAAAATTTGTAGATGGTAGATCCCATTAATCAGACCACCAAAACTTGTAAACACCACCTGCAGCTCTTTTTTATATATACTTCACTTTCTTCACTTGGCTGAAATACCAACTGTAATGACATCCCCCATTTTTTGGCTTGCATTCAGACAAGCTACTTCCATCCCTGTTTCTTATCAGCTCATGCCGCATTTTGTACACACCAGCACCAATATTGCCCATCTTACTTTCAACAAAATGACACAATCTTCTTTCCAGGCACTAAAGCCCAGGCTGTTAGAAAGTGGCAAACCTAAACTTCCATATAAGTGCATAATTTTCAGAAGCGTTGGCCTGTGTGTATGAGAAGCATCATCACCAGGTATAATTTTTTCAGAGCTACAAAAATGATTAGCAGGGTTTAATTTTTCTACCCTCTGGTGGCCAGCAATGTGATGTGAAGTCTTTTGCAATCAAACCTCCCAGTTTGCATTTTGCAGTAAAATAAAAAAAATAAAATTAACAAAAAAAGGTATAAATGTTACACAAATCTCCTTACTAACACCAGATTTACTTAATGTCAGTTGACTCTTTAAGTAGAAATTCTTCCAAACTCAGATCATTTATTGTGACTACAGTTTGTTCTTCAAAATGCTGGATTTTAATAACTGCCACCTTATTTCTGAATGGGTGCATTTTTAAATCTCAGTGTGTCATTTAGGAATTATTTCTTCATACTTGGAAAGAAATGCTTTTAATATGTTGCTAATGGTAGCAGCTTTGAATTCTGAATTTGCTGCCTTCTCAGCAAGCAGACCTGTGAATCTTTGACTATTAAAAAACAGAACAGAAAAAACGCCCATTGCTGCCATTCTATGTAAATGCACCAAGAATCTTTGTAGACCAAGCAACCTGGGTCACTTCCATGACAGTGGCATTTTAGGACTCTGTTCAGGACTCTGGATGATTCATAGATTTAAATTCAAAATTTCTGACAATAATAATTCTTTTTTTTATTTCAATATCTCTTTTTGATCGCCAATGTGGTACTCATGATGCTTTTAGGAAAGTGTACTCTAATATTATGTACTTGTATTAGTTTCTGACCGAAGTATTTGGAAGTTTTTCAAGCTGAAATACAAGTTATTGTATCTAACTTAAACACTTCACTTTAATATTTAAGAGGTATGAACAAACAAAAATTTTAAAATTACATGAAAGGCTGCATATTGAATTATTTGCCAAAAATGGGAACATAATTTAAAAAAAAAATATTTTTTGTCAAAAATTGATTTTAGAAATATTTCTAATGACAAATAGTCATGGAGGTTTAGGTTTGTACTTCACTGATTGTTTTAGCCTTCATCTCCACTCCATGTTTATTTAATACAGAAAATAAGCATCTGCTGATATTCCCCCATTTACTTTGTCCATATCATTTCTCTCATGCTTCTCTCTGTCAGCTATTGCAGTGTCTTGGGGTTGGCGGAGAAAGCTATATTATGAGCCCCTATCAATGTAAGCAACTAAGCATGATCCTAACCTACTTAGAAGTTCACAGGAGTAGACTAGTGAAAAATCTGGCTGCAAGAAACATAATTCAAGCAGGGCACTCAACAAGGCTTCAAGGATGAGTGGAGTTTCTGTTAAATCCCTAGATCCCCTAAGTCTCTCCACTTTTATCTAAAGTTCTTATTTAGTCTTGGGCAAGCCACTACTTGAAGACCTGAGGGTTTCTTTCTCGGTAGGGAAATTGGTGTAGCTGGAACGCCATGCGTACTTCATGGAACTGGTTCAATAAGCTGTTCTGTCAGATGCTGCACAGAGTAGTCCAGTTGTTAGTCATTTTTTGCACAGAGGAAAAGCTCCAGGTATAGTAAATCATTCTTGGCCTCTGCAAATACACAAGCACATATATTGTAAACTGTTTTAAGGTTCCTCGACTGTTTCCACCTATCGCAGCTTAGATATGATCTTACACATTTCACCCACTAAGTAAACTTTAAAAAGCCTGACCCTCTTTTGTCCCGTGAAATCTGATCTACCTATCACCATCAAGGGACATCTGGGATTCATCTTATCTTTTCCACTGGTTTGTTGATTAATAGAAATTGTTTTGAATGGGATTCAGACATGGCAAAACTCCATGGACCTTATGAATTACAATAGGGTCAAATAGGAGGTCAAGTTAAAAAAAAAAATTTGGATGTGAGGAAGCAAATGAAGCCATAATAATATGGCCAGCATTAGGTGCCTAAGAGGTGAAGACGAAACTCCTGTGTTTATTTTAAAATAGGCTTCATACATCAAAGGGGTTTCTGATCATCTTTAAAATGATATATATTTTCATTGCAGTGGAGGAAATCTTGACCTGATAGGATGAATGGAGATTATAGGTTTCCAGCACAGTCTCAGTGTTTCAGGAATATCTCACGAGCATTCCCAAGCTAAAGGTCATGAAACAGCCATCTAGGACTCACAGAGTTAGAGGAGGAACAGTTGTTTCCTATTCACTGGAAATTTTCTTCCCTAAAAAGTCTTAATGAATAGGAAGCTGGAAGATAAATGGACTTAGACAAGGCTTTCAAGTTTATTAGTTCTTTCTGATTCTTCAAGGAGTGCAGTGGCAGTGATTCCTCATGTCTGCTGGGGCCCATAGATAATTTCCAAAAGAAAACAAAACCTGTAAGATCTGAATATAGCACCAAAGCTAGAGTAACCTGAAGCAGGACTGTAGTGCTTTTGCAGCCAGATACCAGTGCTGCCGCATGCTCCAAGCCAAACATAGGCCATGCGGATGTAGTTAGCAAAATACCTTGCAGGGCTACATAACCCATGTGAAGACATGCTACCTTGGGTTCACTGCTACGCTGGCTTGGCCTGTGACTTCTGGCCATCTCAAAGTGTGGGTACAAACCCTCATCTGTCAATCTGTTGTGCATGTTGGCGAAATGCATATTGTTAGATACGTTCCAGGATCAGACCCTTAGGTGGAGTAAAACTTAAATTCAGGCACACCAGCGAAGCAGTGCTAGCTGGCAGCTGCAGAGGATCCCCTTCCACCAAGCCCCCACGCACATACTGAAAGCAGGCTGATCTTTTTAAAAGAGGAAAAGACTTTGTGGAATCAGAGTCTACAGTTTCTCCTGTCCAGGAGCCAGCACTGCAGAAATGAGGCACAGGAAGACTGCCTCAAAACGGCAAACGTTCTTACCTAAAGGTGTGCAAAGTGTTTAGAAGAAAGTAGCAATTTACAGCTTGAACGAATATGCAACAAAACACTGGCTTTGCCTTATCTGTTATTTTAGCAACTAGAATACTCATTTATAGGCTGTGAGTCTATGTCTGTCTTTCATTATATGATTGCACAAAGCCCAGCACAAAGAGGCTCTGATCCCCACTGACATAATACAAACAATAAATAGTAAATTTAAAAAGCAAAAAACACCACGGACAAGAGATTAATAAGCAGGGCCAAGTTCTTCTGTACAGTTCATACTTTTTCAGTCTCAGTGACCTGTGTCTAATGGTAGGTAGTATTCAGACCACTAGTTTTCTTAACATTGTCCATTTTGGTATTAAAAAAAACAGGTTATGCAGGTGTTATGTGTGTAGGTGCAAGTACATGTGCTTTCTTAACTGGAAGAAAAGTTCCCCCCTGAGTAAAAGGGATCTTCAAGGCCTTCAGGTAGATTTAGGATTCAGGATTTCAGTAGGAGAAGAGTGGTGGGGTGGACTGTGACTATTTTTCATATTTGCGTGCCAAGATAAGTATGCGTGTCTGCATTTCTGACTGCTTGAATGTATTCCTTCAATGGCTTCAAGTTTCACATGAAAACTTTTTTAAACACAAGCTCTACTATTTAAATCCATTGTTTTATTTTGATCATGATATCAAAGACTGGAAGTATTTAGCATTGGTCCTGGTCACCTGCCGTGTCCTGAAAGCTTGTTATGTTGACTGTACATTTTTTCTTTCTTTGATTTAAAAATAAAATCCAACACAACAAACATAGTATTGAATACTGTACAAAGCAGGATTATGAACTCTGTATGTCGTGTACTTTATTGGGCCTTTCTGTCTTTGTAAAAATAAAGCTATTGCAAGCCAGAAAGTTTCGAAGGTAGAGCCAAGCTTGAACCAAACAAGAGAGTTGGCTTGGATCTCTGCAACAAGCCTAAGCCAAGCCAATAGACCTGACTGTATTCATTTATGGACCGAAAAATTCAGAGAAGGGTATGCACCAGAAGATTTTGTGGCAGGAAATAAGGCTACAGTGTTCCTCTTTGCTTGTCTCTTCTCTCTTTGAAAACAGAGCTAAACCAGATCTTTG
This sequence comes from Pluvialis apricaria, assembly GCA_017639485.1. Taxonomy (NCBI): domain Eukaryota; kingdom Metazoa; phylum Chordata; class Aves; order Charadriiformes; family Charadriidae; genus Pluvialis; species Pluvialis apricaria. The sequence continues at coordinate 37,636,761 of CM030044.1, forward strand.
GTCAAGCTGTAACTGTCTTGTTCATCCTCTGTTTAAAAGCAGAACATAAAGATCACTTTTTCTCTAATTACACAGCTATAGAGGAATAATGAATTTCCCACATATTTTTCTGGTCTGTGCTGCAGTCCAAACTTTGTTCTGTATCGAAAGTTTAGCCAGATCACAAAAAGGACCTAATTGCCTCTAAGTTTTTCTGGAGATTTTAAAATCAAACTGAAATACTTTCAGCATTTTACTTTTTTTTTTTTTAAAATCTTCCATAACATATGAATAGAAAAACTCTCTCCTGTCTAAGTCCTCCAGCAGTAAAATTCCAGTTACGAGTTTGGGCTTTCAACTTCCACTTTCAGAAAGGATGAATGAGCTCTGGATTATTGCTCTTTGATACATACTTTTCTAGAGCAAGATTTAGCCCATATCCTTTTTTCTCTTACACCTTAATCCATTTTGGCTTTTGTAGCAGGAACACTATTCCCTGGTACTTAGACAGCAGAACTTTTGACTGGAGCTTGACCCATTACTTCTGGGCTGCATCGCACCCAAATGTAAAGCAAATAAACTGAAAATTTGCTGTCACAGTACAAAACAAATTAGCTGAAGATCTGTAATTTTAAGGCTGTGGCTTGTATGTCTGTATAGTTCACTATAAGGAATGTTTGGAGTGGTGTGATCCAACATAATCCAACATTCACACAAAATGGGCATAACCACATTGCCACTGCACAGTGAATGAGAGGCCAGATTGGTTATCCTGGGTTTGAGCCAAGGGTATTCAAATGACAAATTTATAGCCCAGATTCTGCCAGTTCACTTAAAGAGGAGATTTGAGAGCTTGATTTTTAAGGCAGGTTTTGTTTTAAACCTTAATACTAAACAATATTCCTTTAAAGTCATAAAGTGACATGCAGCCCCCATGCCATTTGTATTGAAAGCTGTAATAATCTGCCCTGTTTAAAAGAAGTAGAAGAGCATTAGTGGATGAAGGTGTAGGAAAAGGTCTGAGAAACAGACATGATTATTTAAACCTTAGAAGAGAGAAGAGGTATTTTGCCTCAATAGCAGCAAGACTTTCCTAGCTGGGAGGATAAGAGGTCTGCGAATAAGGTTGTTGTTAATGATACTTGGATTTCTATAGGATGAAGTAGTTTGAGGACAAACAGAGAATACAAGCATCTTTTTTCTTTTTTTTTTTTTTTGACAATGGAATGCCCTATGCAGCACCAGGCCTGCTGGCAGCAGATGGGGGTTGTCTCACTCAAAGTGGGAGAAGGGTCTTTGCCCAAGAATTAGCGGCGCTCATTGGCGGGGCTTTAAACTAGGTTCGACGGGGGAAAGGTGTATTATCAGGCTTGCCTGTGACAAGCCAAGGGATGATGCACCAAAGAAAGAGGAACAGGGTGCTAGCGAGGGCCTGCAGCCATTTGCTCCAAGATGTGCAGGCTCTACTGCAGCACACTTAAAGTCTTATGTAGATGAGCCAGGAGGTCCTGGGGTAACAGGAGCCAGTGGTGAGGCACCATTAATATATGGCAAAGGAATGCCACCTGGAGAGCAGCGCAAAGTAATTGCAACAGCTCCAGCCAAGTCAGCCTCAACGAGGACATGGCTGAAGTGCCTCTATGCAAATGCACGTAGCATGGGGAACAAACAGGAGGACATAGAGACGTGTGCACGCCTCCAAGGCTACGATTTCATTGGCATCACAGAAACGTGGTGGGATGAGTCCTACAACTGGAGTGTTGGCATGGAAGTTTACAGGCTTTTCAGGAGACACAGGTAGGGGAAACAAGGAGGCCATGTTGCCCTATACCAGCTGGAGTGCATGGAGCTCGGCCCAGGGATGGATAAAGAGCTGACTGAGAGCTTATGGGTCAGGATTAAAGGGAAATCAGGAGCAGGGGACATTACAGTGGGGGTCTGCTACAAACCACCTGACCAAGAAGACCGAGCAGATGAGGCCCTCTATGGACAGATAGGGGTGGCATTGCGTTCACAGACCCTGGTCCTCATGGGTGACTTCAACCACGCTGACATCTGTTTGAAGGGTAACACAGCTGGGCATAAGCAATCCAGGAGGTTCTTGGATTTTACTGACAACAACTTCCTTCTCCAAGTGGTAGAGGAACCAATGAGGAGAGGATCTATGCTGGACCTTGTCCTTACCAACAAGGAGGGGCTGGTAGGCAGTGTCAAGCTCAAGGGTAGCCTGGGCTGTATTGACCATGAAATGGTTGAGTTCGAGATCCTCAAGGCAGCAAAAAAGGTGTGCAGCAAGCTGACCACCCTGGACTTTAGGAGAGCTGACTTTGGTCTCTTGAAGAATCTGCTTGGTATGGTGCCATGGGATGAAGTGCTGGAGGGAAGAAGGGCCCAAGAAAGTTGGTTAATATTCAAGGATCACCTCCTCCAAGCTCAGGAGCGACGCATCCCTACAAAGAAGGCAGGCAGAAAAGCCAGGAGGCCTAGGAGGCCTGCATGGATGAACAAGGTGCTCCTGGACATGATGAAAAGTAAAAAGGAGGCCTGTAGGGAGTGGAAACAGGGGCAGGTAGTCTGGGAGAATACAGAGAAATCGTTTGAGCAGCCAGGGATCAGGTTAGGTGAGCTAAAGCCGACATTGAATTAAATCTGGCCAGGGACATCAAGACAAACAATAAATCTTTCTATAAGTATATCAGCAAGAAAAGAGAGAATAGAGAAGATGTGGGCCCTCTCTGGAAGGAAACGCAAGAACTGGTCACCCGGGGCAGAAACAAAGCTGAGGTACTCAATGACTTTTTTTGCCTCAGTCTTCACTGGCAAAGACTGCAGCCACACTACCCATAATGCAGAAGGCAAAGGCAAGGATTGCGAAAATGAAGAACCGCCCACTGTAGGTGAAGATCAAGTATGAGACCACGTGAGGAACCTGAAGGTGCACAAGTCCATGGTACCTGATGAGATACATCGGCGGGTCTTGAGGGAATTGGCAGATGAAGTTGCTAAGCCACTGTCCATCATATTTGAGAAGTCGTGGTAGTCTGGTGACGTTCCTGCCAACTGGAAAAGGGAAAACATAATGCCTACTTTCAAAAAGGGAAATAAGGAAGACCCAGGGAACTACAGGCCATTCAGTCTCACCTCTGTGCCTGGCAATATCATGGAGCAGTTCCTCCTGGAAACTCTGCTAAGCCACATAGAAAATAAGGAGGTGATTGTTAGCAGCCAGCATGGCTTCACCAAGGGCAAGTCATGCCTGACAAATTTGGTGGCCTTCTATGAGGGGGTTACAGGGGCAGTGGACAAGGGAAGAGCAACTAATGTCATCTACCTGGACTTGTGCAAAGTGTTTGACACTGTCCCACATGATATCCTGGTCTCTAAATTGGAGAGGCATGGATTCAACAGATGGACCACTCGGTGGATAAAGAACTGGCTGGACGGTCACACTCAAAGAGTTGCGGTTAACGGCTCAGTGTCCAAGTAGAGACCAGTGACAAGTGGTGTTCCTCAGGGGTTCGTACTGGGGCCCATGCCGTTCAACATCTTTGTGGGCAACATGGACAGTGGGATCGAGTGCACCCTCAGCAAGTTTGCTGATGACACCAAACTGTTTGGTGAGGCAGACACACTGGAGGGGAGGGATGCCATCCAGAGAGACCTGGACAGGCTGGAGTGGTGGGCCCATGCCAGGCTCATGAAATTAAAGGTCCTGCACATGGGTCGGGGCAATCCCAAGCATAAATACAGGCTCGGCAGGGAATGACTGGAGAGCAGCCCTGAGGAGAAGGACCTGGGTGTGCTGAGTGTCAAGAAGCTCAACATGAGCCAGCAGTGTGCAATCGCAGCCCAGAAGGCCAACCGTATCCTTGACTGCATCAGAAGTGTGGCCAGCAGGTCAAGGGAGGTGATTCTACCCCTCTACTCCACTCTTGTGAGACCCCACCTGGAGTACTGTGTCCAGCTCTGGAGTCCTCAACATAAGAAGGACATGGACCTATTCGAGGATGTCCAGAGGAGGGCCACGAAGATGGTCCGAGGGCTGGAGCTCCTCTCCTATGAGAAAAGGCTGAGAGAGTTGGGGTTGTTCAGCCTGGAGAAGAGCAGGCTCCCCGGAGACCTTATTGTGGCCTTCCAGTACCTAAAGGGGGCCTACAGGAGAGCTGGGGAAGCACTTTTTACTAGGGCATGTAGTGATAGGATGAGGGGGGATGGCTTTAAACTGGAAGAGGGTAGGTTTAGATTAGCTATTAGGAAGAAATTTTTCACCCTGAGGGTAGTAAGGCACTGGAACAGGTTGCCCAGTGAAGTTGTTGAGGCCTCCTCCCTGGAGGTGTTTAAGGCCAGGCTGGATGGGGCTTTGAGCCTTTTTTGAGCCCTTTTGAGCAACCTGGTCTGGTGGGAGTTGTTCCTGCCTATGGCAGAGGGGTTGGAACTTGATGATCTGTAAGGTCCCTTCCAACCTAAACTATTCTGTGATTCTATGATTCTATGATTCCGTAAAGATGTTGTCTCGTTGTGTGGTTGTGTATGTATCAAAATCCTTCTCTATTGAGCCTACGTTTATGATTCTCAGTAAAAAAATGTTACTGCCTCCAAACAAAAGGTATAACAGATATTCATTTCACCTGGTATTTAACGAGGTATCAAGGAGCAGATTTCCTTACAACAGCAAGGTGGAGGACTATGGGACCTTAATAGTCTCAGGCAGCCATATTGCCAACATTTGCTTTTTTGTCACAGTTCTCATGATGTTTCATTTTTTTCCTAAAGCTTAGCCTCTGTATTCCAGTAATTATGTAAGAAATTCAGGTTACTTCTTAAAAAAAACCAATGAATCTCTAGGCTTTGTGGTTGCTTGCATAGGAAAACCTGAAATATCATTCTTCAAGGAGCAAAAACTGGAAAGGAAATAAAATGAACTCATATTTATTTTGCCTGAAGTCTCAAGATTTTTAAGCTCTTCTTGATCTCTCAACAATTTGACTCATGGTTTTCAGTGCTAAATGATTACAAAAAAGTATATGTGGGTAAGAAAAGCCTCACATTCTCATTAACAAGAAATTTTAAATAGTATGAGTGGTCTTTGTTTTTTATCTCAGGTGTCCTGGGTTCAGAGTAGGGTTTATATGTCTCCTCCTGAAGCATAAACAATGGGTTTTTTTGAAAGTCTTCCTGTTAAAATAATAGTAGGTCACTAAATATGCGAGTTATGAAATCTTAGGTTAAAGAAATGCAAGTATATATCACATTTTTCTGATTCTTGTTGCCCTACCAACTGATTCAGGTCACTGAAGCAAAAAAAGCTAGTGAGGAGCGCTTAAATAAACAAACAATTAAATCACATAATTCTTTTTTCTTTCTCTTCAAACAAAGAGGAAAGTTTGGCTGGAAGAGGGTAGCTGTGCACGCACACTTCTCCACATATGTGCACAAGTGGAAAGAGATTCAGCAAGAGTGTTTCAGGGCTGTGGTTAAGACATGTACAGTGCATTTCTTATGTCCCAAGCATATTTACACATGGTCTTGATGTTCATTCAATACTTTTGTGGAAAGAAGAAAGGAAGGTATAATTATCCAGTTGAATTCTGTGTAGCTGTAGCTGTTTCAATCAGTCTTATTTGTCTAAACAGACAAACCCTCTACATCTGGCAGCTGTGGAGTGCAGCTGGCTGCGTGATACTGTGACTGGCTGTCCCAAATAGACCTTCTGACCTTTTCCTCTTTCTTTTCTGCAGGACTGCCCACCAGAAGCAGGTGATTTTCGTGCCCAGCAGTGCTCTGCTCACAACGATGTCAAATACCAGGGACAGTTTTATGAGTGGCTTCCTGTCTCTAACGACCCTGACAACCCGTGCTCACTGAAGTGCCAGGCCAGAGGAGCGGCTCTGGTTGTGGAGCTGGCGCCAAAGGTTCTGGATGGGACCCGGTGCTACACGGAATCCCTGGACATGTGCATCAGCGGCTTGTGCCAAGTAAGAACAGAAGCCCCACCTGAACGCCTTTCCTCATGACTCCTCCCCTCAGATCTCTCTCACATGCTCACTCTCCTCCTCTCTATTTTAGGGTCTTCATTTAATCATCTGTTTTCATTCTCTTAAGTTGACTTCTTGTGCCTTGTTTGGAAGAGGTGTGCAAATCCAAAGGTTATTTTCTCACTTTGTGCTGTTTTTTTTGAGGAACGTGCTCTCAGTTTTTGAACAGGTTTGTGCAGTTAGCTTCAGTAGCAGATCTCATTTGAAAGTACCATAAGAAAATAATGGTTTAGCTTTTAATTTTGATATACCACAGTTTTCCAAGTCTATGAAATTACATTATCTTTGAGTATTATTCCTCCCTGTAAGTCACAAACCACATAGCAGTAGATGAGGTACTAAACTGGAAAATCTGCCATTGATTTGCTACAGGACTAAGCAAGCTGTTGCTTCTCCTTAGGCCTTAGCTTCCCTGTTTAAGTGAAGTATGGGGACTTTTTAATCCTTCACTTCACAGTGTATGGGTATCTATTGAGTATTCAATCAATTTATTGGCATCCTGATGTGTTTTTATATTATCTTCATGCTTTTACTTATATATTGCTACTCTTTTGAACCTATGTACATCAGACTTTAGTCTCCTGAACTACCTGTAGGCTATAGGTTGATGAAGGGGAGGACATTTGCACCATCTCTGTTAAGTACTGAACACACCTGAATCTCAGAAAAGGTTGAGTCTAGATTCATGTTTCAGTGCCCCGTCTCCTTCAAATCTATGTAGACTTCATGTGTTGTTGGCTTTCAAGTGTATTTTTGGCCAATTTATGTGCCTTTGGAAGCTTTCCTCCCTGTTTCCTTTCACTTTGATTTTCTGCCCTGAGCCAGAAGCAGTCCTGCAGTATATGAAACAGAGTAGCCAGTTATTATGCTAATCTCATTTGTGATCTGAAGAAGGCAATCATCTAGACCCCTTGACCTCAGCTGAGTCCACAAGTTTCTCAGAATTCCAGATTGCCTAACGAGACAGACTAATTTCAGTCTTCTTTTTTGTTTTTTAATCTTCTAAAATCTTAATTGGAGGCACAGGAATCTGGATGGGAAAACGATTCAAAGTATTCTGCCTATAGTGGCCTGGAAATTAGGAGCAGTGCATTCAGGCTCTGTGTCAGGCTGATTTCTGTTTTTGTCCAAATATGAAGCGTACCTTTCCGAGAAAACCTTCCCTTAGGAACAGAGCTCATAAGCATCCGCTAATGAAGTTATTTGCATTCCCATGACACTTCTTACTTCTGGAAGGCTGAAGGAAACTGCACTATTACAAATATGAATCATAGAATCATGGAATCATAAAATGGTTTGGGTTGGAAGGGACCTTGAAGATCATCGAGTTCCAACCCCCTCTGTCACAGGCAGGGACACATCCCGCTAGACCAGGTTGCTCAAAGCCCAGTCCAGCCTGGCCTGAAGACTGCTGTTATTTCTTAACTGTCTTTGTGGCTAAGGTAAGTATTTTGAAAATAGACAAATACACCAGCACTAGTGTCCCAGAGGAATTTCAGTGAAACTAACCCTTTCCTTGTATATCCTAGAATGGTAGAATAATTTTAAATGCATAAACACAATGACTGTATGTTTTCCATGTTCTTCAACATTCGGTTTCTTTATCAGCATTTTCCATATACTTTACAATTACTGCATCATTTTTTAGGATGGCCAAAAAAAAAAAAAAAATAAAATACAAATGCTTATGCTGCATTCCTCACAGTAAATAATTTTATATTTTTTGGGTGAGTTAAATTTAATGCAATTCAAAGTATTGTTGTCACAGTGCATCCCTGCTAGCCAGTCATATCTTTATGACAGCAGAGGTACTGCATTAGAAAGTTCATAACTAGATTTGTCTTAATTGTATGCTTTAGGACAGCAGCTGCTTTACTATATATCACAGCAATAGCTAATACTACCTAAGCAGTCCAGAAAGGTAAACAGTGTGAAATTTGCCAGAATTAATGGTGAACCTTATTTGGAAGCAACATTCTTCCACGGTTTCTCTAAAGAGTCTTTTAGAAGAGTGGGAAATGGTGGTATTATGGAAGAACAAAGTGGAACATTCTTGCTCTGTTACACTTCATAGAATCACAGAATCATAGAATGGTTTAGGTTGGAAGGGACCTTGAAGATCATCGAGTTCCAACCCCCCTGCCATAGGCAGGGACACCTCCCACTAGACCAGGTTGCCCAAGGCCACGTCCAGCCTGGCCTTGAACACCTCCAGGGACGGGGCTTCAACAACCTCTCTGGGCAACCTGTTCCGGTGCCTCACCACCCTTAAAGTGAAAAACTTCTTCCTAATGTTTAATCTAAACCTGCCCTCTTCCAGCTTAAAGCCGTTCCCCCTCGTCCTATCACTACATGCCCTAGTAAAAAGTCCTTCCCCAGCTCTCCTGTAGGCCCCCTTTAGGTACTGGAAGGCCGCAATAAGATCTCCCCGGAGCCTTCTCTTCTCCAGGCTGAACAGTCCCAACTCTCTCAGCCTCTCCTCATAGGAGAGGTGCTCCAGCCCTCGGATCATCCTCGTGGCTCTCCTCTGGACACGCTCCAGCAGGTCCATGTCCTTCTTATGTTGGGGACTCCAGAGCTGGATGCAGTACTCCAGGTGGGGTCTCACGAGAGCGGAGTAGAGGGGCAGAATCACCTCCCTTGACCTGCTGGCCACACTTCTTTTGATGCAGCCCAGGATACGGTTGGCCTTCTGGGCTGCGATCGCACATTGCTTGCTCGTGTCGAGCTTCTCATCAATCATCACCCCCAGGTCCTTCTCCACAGGGCTGCTCTCCAGCCATTCTCCGACGAGCCTGTATTTGTGCTTGGGATTGCCCCGACCCAGATGTAGGACCTTGCACTTGGCCTTGTTGAACTGCATGAGGTTGGCTTGGGCCCACCTCTCCAGCCTGTCCAGGTCCCTCTGGATGGCATCCCTCCCCTCCAGCGTGTCTGCCTCGCCAAACAGCTTGGTATCATCAGCAAACTTGCTGAGGGTGCACTCTACCCCACTGTCCATGTCGCTAACAAAGATGTTGAACAGTACGGGTCCCAGTACCGACCCCTGAGGAACGCCACTCGTCACTGCTCCACTTGGACACCGAGCCGTTGACCGCAACCCTTTGAGTGCGACCATCCAGCCAGTTCTTTATCCACCGAGTGGTCCATTTATCGAATCCACTTGTGTGAATCAGCTTTCTTCTGTAAGCATAGTGAATGCACGTAAATTTCAGAGGAGACAAAACATGATCTTCAAAGATATTGCTATGCATTTGCAGTAGTAGCTGCAGGCTACCACTTAGCTAAAGATTTTTAACACACTCTAAACATAACGAATACAGGTCTCAGTATTTTGTGAGAGTTCATAATGATCCTGGGGGTTCAACAACATTTGCATGAAATGTCTCTGAAACTGCATGATTTGGGGCAGTGCAGCAGACAGCTGTAATAATGCAAACTGAAGAAAATTGTCACAACTGAAAAAACTTGCAGTCTCCTGAGATTTGTATTCGGTCTAAAGTCCTTAAGATTAAAAAGTGGAATTATGTTTGTTAACAGGTTCTTTGCAAGAAGTAATTACATTGTCTCGGGGATGAAGAGATATATTTTCTGGATTGCTCAGAGCAAAACTACGAAAAGCAACTTTTAACTTTGCCATCCTAAGTGGACTTGCATTGATCCAAGTTTTATTTGACTGGGTCTTTATTACAGAGAAGTATATTTTTTTTTTCTTGTTGTTGTATTCTGAATACACCCCTAGGTATGATTTCCTTACACCGTAGTTGTCAACCAAGAAAGACTTGAATGTCGTTCAGCTAGAACATTTTGTAAAACATATAAACATGCCTCTTCAATCACAGTCTGTGCAAGAATCCTGAATTAGTAAAAGTGATGTTAAGATCAGTGTGTGCTTACGTAGACATAGTGCATTTTTTCCCATGGATCAAACAATTGTTTCACCTCTCCGAACTAACCACAGGGATATTTCTTAGCATATGAGATTTGAGCCAGCCCATGACCAGTTGTGTGCTCACAAGCTGTTCCTGAGGTTATTAGTGGCAGAAATTAAGAGTTAGTTGTATTGCCTTCTGTGTCATTGGTACTTTTTTCTGATTACAGGGTGCTGGTTTTTCACTGTCATTGGCAAATATGCATTTGCTCACAAGTTGCAACATTTGGAAATTACAAGATCCCTCTTTCATATTTATCCCTTCGTTTTTCATGTTGTCTGGAGTTTAGAATTACCAGTAGCTTAGTGGCATATTTATGAGTCTTTGTTTAATTACTAGGTATTGAGCTGAAGTCTTTGTTTCACGTGCTGGCCACTAGTTAAAGTCAGAAGAGACTTCTGTTTGTATTCAGGACAAGCAAAGCCACCTTTGTGTGTAGAACAAGCTGTATCCCTTAATCTTTGATTCAGTGAAGAGTACGGTTAGGGCTTCTTCTTGAAAAGATATTTAAATTACTTTTGTTTACAGATGTTGGGTATGGGAGAGGTTATGCAGTTGCTGATTCAGACACACTTCATGGCACAGGGCAGTACACATGTGCCAGTTCAGGAATCATGCAAGCTGTGTGTGTCTTGCCTCACCTCGTATTACATAAAAATAAATGTATTTATCTTCTGTGAAGAGATGGGCTATATTTTGCCATTGTTCTTCGTGTAAAACACCTAAGAGATTGATGGGAATTAACTTCTGAGTATTGTTTTTTTCTTCCTGGATTTTTCGTTTTAAATCCATAAATGTCAGAGGTTGAGCAACACCGTTTTTCAAAAGAAAAACTCTCTTTGTAATGTCTTTTATTTATTCCTAATTGTTTTGTTCCTGCTAAACATTTTAAATTCCTTTCTATATGGATATCTGTATTATTTGGGTCCCTTTTTCTTTCCCCTTTTTTAAAGAAATACAGATTACTTCTCAGATGTAATCTTTGGATCTTGTTTTGAGTTTACCTCAGGATACAGTATGCCACATTGGTATAATGCAACTAGCTTGAACCACCATGCTTAAGTCAATAGAATGCTCTTTAAGAGAAATGGGGCTTTATTGTTCCATATTAGGACGTTTCTATATGGATAGAATTAATGGGGATCTAGAGCACAAAATATTTTAAAACTTTCAATTTCTGGTTTAATTTCCCTCGTTTTTAAAGTAAATTCTTGTACTTTAAATCCGTTACTTGTTTTTTGAGGGTACAAGCAACTTCTGCATACAGCGATTGGAGTTACTGGTCTCACTTTGGCAGTGATCCTTGGCTGCACCTATGAAATGCAGAAGAAATTGTACTTTGTGGAAGCAGCATTTCAAACTCACTAATGACTGTTCACACCAAAGTAAAAGCAAGAGAGTTCCCTGCTCACCTTCGCAGTCACTGACGACAGGAGCTTTCAAAAACTTGTCTCCATTATTAGCAGTAAAAATTCATAAAAATATTGCATATTGACTATCTTAACAATATATTTCTATGTCAGAAAAATTGACAGTTCTATTTCTTTTAAAATATCTCATATTATGCTTTTATTTGAAATCAAGGTTGTCCTTTCTCATCACACTTCACATCATCACGGCAACAAAAAGAGGGAACCACTGCACTGAACATGAACACTGATTTCTCCACTCTGCTTCATGCAGCTCACACCTAATGTTTAATCTCTCTGAAAAGGAAACAACATGGATCTTTTCTGGATGTTTCCTTCATTCTTTCCTCCTTTCCTTCTTTCTTTCCTTCCTTCCTTCCTTTCTTTCTTCCTTCCTTTCTTTCCTTCTTTCCTTCTTTCCTTCTTTCTTTCTTCCTCCTTCCCACCCTCTCCACCCCTTTCTTCCTTTCCTGCTCTCCTTTTTTTTCTCTCCTTCTTCCTCCATTTCTTTTTCTTTTTCTTTCCTTCTTCTTAGCTAGCTTGAAAGATCTGTAGCTTTTACACCTGTCCTGTCTCTTTTCTCCATTTTTTGCAGGTTTGAAAGTTGTTGGGGTTTCCCTTTTTTTCTTGCATGAGAAGGCTGCTTGTGCAGAAGGAAGTGGCTGGCTCTTCAGAAACAATGAAAATGGCTGTCACAAGCTAACAGGAACTGAACTGAGTAGCAGTAGATTTTTCCTCCCTCTAATTTCTTTCCATTCTAATAAACTCTACTAAAACTTCCAGCAGGTTTAAAATAAGGTGGGTGATTTCAGGCAAAAATGTGATAGTTAAATTGAATGCCCTTGCTTCTCACAAAGATTTGGTCTAATTTCCAGAGCATCCATTTCTCAGTCATCTGAGGGTTCAGATAGACAGGCAGCTGCCACCACCCTCTGTTTTCCAAGGGGCTCCTGCTCCAGAGGGGTTATTCCACACCACAGTACTACCAGTAGGTTGTTAGAAATTCACCCGAAGAAAATTTCTGTCATATTTCATTCATTTTGTTACACAATATCCTGATGAAGAACCAGCCTTATATGGTGTGTACCAAAATCACCCTGTAATTTGGTAAATGTGTAGACTTCTCCATTTCTGCGATTGCCAATTCATCATTTTGTTCTCTGTCACCACACATTTTTTATCCTCTCCCACCTGATGACTTCACTTGGTTGTGGACTGTAATCTTTCCTGACATGTGCCCGTCACTGGCTGCCATAGCGCGAACTGTGGGTTCTCCCTTGGTTGTTCACCCAAGCAGTCGCCTGCTAGCGCAGCTCTTTCTTCCCTCACACATTCACACTTCGGGTTTTAGACAAGTGCCAGCCGGGTTGCAGCACTGGGTAGAGGAGCATGGCGCCACATAATCTGAAAGTTCTGTTCCCCAAACACCAATAATCTATGAAACCTAATGGGACTTTTACCAAAGAAAACAAAATCTCTTTCCTGTTATCCAGTTTCCCTGTCACAATCAAAAAATCTTGGATTTCTCTCTCTGTTTCTACTGAAGGGGAAATACTCCATTTTCATTTTTGTCTTTTTCTATGTTCCTTATCCCTTTCACTTCTTTTTTCTTTTATCATAGTCTTCATACTTAGTTGTCTTTCAATTTAATTTTTATCTTCTGCTTGTGTGAATTCCATAAATATTCCTTTTGTTAACTCTGGCAAGGAAGAACAAGGAAATCAGTCTTTGCTTCCTCAGATGAATGATCAAGGATGTGTTAAACACTGACTGGTTTCTTATACATGCAGGTGTGTGAGACCTACAGACTCCTTTAAATTTCTCCAAAGAATCAAGATAAAAGAGGTCTACTTTTGCTTTCTGTTATTTCAACATAAACCTGGAAAAATTTAAAGCACTCTCAGACTATCCCACTGTTGAAAAAACAACTCTGAGCCTAATTGTATGAGTACTGTTACTGTTATTACTATTACTATTATTGTTGTTGTTGTTCTTATTAAACACCATGAAATTATTTTCTATATATGGTGGAATAACAGAATGAATCATATTACAGCTCTAATAGCAGGATTAGATACAATTATAAAAAAGCTGATCATTTCTAAGAAGGCTTTTAAGTAAGTTTGTTACTACAAAAAGGCTTTTCAGGATTGGAAAAAGCACTTTTGTTTCTTCTCCCAAAACTGCCCATCTTTCTCCATTACATTCTTTCAATTTTACAGGTTGTTAGTTAAAGAGAGCTGCGTGCTAGATTATCTTGATGTTCACTATTTATGATAGTATTCAATTTTTCTTTACATATCTACTGCTAAATGCTACTACTAGTTTTTAACTTTTCTGATTTATTGATTCCTAAGACTTTTTCCTGCGGAGCTGCATAGTGAATTCAAGTCAGCTGACAACAGGCTTACTTTCCCTAGTTATCTTTCACAGACAATGAAAAGTACCTATAAAAAAAAAAAAAGTGGTCAGTCTGTGGACCCCAGTACACTCTGGACACAGGCTGACGACCACTGATTTTAAAAAACATAAGGAAAGATGATTTAATAAAATGCAATGGCTTGCTATAGCTTGTTTATTTTTGAAGTCAGTATTGCAATAGAATTGTAGCCGGCAAAACTCAGTTGAATTTCCAACGCTATCATTCATCTCAAACTGAGGCAGTCAGTGCACTGGGTTAAGAATATTTTGCCAGAAGTGTGTTGAGGATAATTTCATACAGCTTCTTCACAAATGAAACATATTAGTTTCAAATATTGACATTAAGTACTGTTGCTTACTATTTTGAAGTTACTTATTTGCTGCTATAAATCTGTGACAGGCGAAGAAATTGATTGTGAATTGAGATTCACCAATTCTAAAAATATTTTCAATGTAAGGGAAAAATTACCCTCTGGATGTTCATATGCTGCTTTGTTTGATTTGAAGATTTAATAGGAGAAATAATAATATATAAATACAAAAATGTGATAAATGGGAACATCCATCATTATACAGGAGTTTGAAACTTACACACCTGATTTTTTCTCACATCTTACTTCACAGACTATTTTGCAGAATTTTCTGAAGTGGAGATATATTCGGTTAAATAGTTTTTCCCACTGTATAGTTACCAAACTGTGTTCTATATATACACATACTTGAATGGCTATATGTATATACGTGTGTGTGCTTTTCATTTTTTTCATCAGAGACAGAGGTTACGCTGACTGGTGCATGATGTCAGAAGAGTGGAAAAATCTGCTGTCCTTTAAACGGATGACTGTGCTATATTGCCTGTCTAACAAGTAACAAGTGATAAGACAAGAGGAAATAGCCTCAAGTTGTGCCAGGGGAGGTTTAAATTGGATACTAGGAAAAATTTCTTCACTGAAAGGGTTGTCAAGCATTGGAACAGGCTGCCCAGGGAAGTGGTTGAGTCACCATCCCTGGAGATATTTAAAAGATGTGTAGATGTGGTGCTTGGGGACATGGTTTAGTGGTGGTTTTGGCAGTGTTAGGTTTACGGTTGGATTCAATGATCTTAAAGGTCCCTTCCAACCTAGACTATTCTATGATTTCAGGATGGACAGTTTCTTTTTCTCCCTTCCATCTACAAAGCGTTGTTGCATGCATGCTTCCTTGTTTCCAGCTTAGTCCAAAATACAGAGCTAATCAGGATAGCAGTGTCACTTAACACTGTGTTCGATGTGTTTGGTGCCTGGATATTGTACTTACTGGCACAGTAAACCTGCTTGATACAAGTAAAATGTGGATTTTAAAGAACACAGATTAGATGGTCACCTCAGCAGGCTCTTGGAAGCTGACGAAACTGCCTTGGACCCCAACTGTCCCTTTGGGATGTGCCTGGGGCACCTCTACAGAAATTGGCACCTGGGCCCATGGCCATTCCTAGACATTCCTTAGCTCGGGACCTGATTTCTTTGCATGCCCTCTTCAGACCCTTCAAGTCAACTCCAGTTTTGAGGAAGGAGAAGGCCAATACTCTTTCCCAGTCTGTCTGAAGCCCTGGAATAAAATGGCCTGCGTTTTTCCACACTGCAACACTCATTGCTCTAATATTAGAGACTATTCAGGGACTTGGGTCTTTTTAGTCTAGAAAAAAGACTGAGGGGGGATCTTATCAATACTTATAAATACTTAAGGGAAGGGTGCCAGGTAGATGAGAAGAGTCTTTTTTTCTGTGGTGCCCAGCGATAGGACTAGAGGTAATGGGCACAAACTTGAGCACAGGAAGTTCCATCTTAACATGAGGAGGAACTTCTTTCCTGTGAGGGTGGCAGAGCACTGGCACAGGCTGCCCAGAGAGGTTGTGGAGTCTCCCATACTGGAGACATTCAAAACCCGCCTGGACGCAGTCCTGCACAACCTGCTGTAGGTGACCCTGCTGTGGCATGGGGGTTGGACTAGATGGTCTCCAGAGGTCCCTTCCAACCCTGACCATTCTGTGATTCTGTGATTCTCATCCATTCTTGCTATTGGTAACGCTGGGGATCATGTGCTTATTTTGACAAGATCCCATTTTTCTGCACTTTAATTTGGCATGTTATCCGACTGTGAAAACTCTGAGAGACAATAATTTCCAGAAAGATAATTTTACCTGAGTTGCTGTTTTACATTCACACAAAAGGACTGAAAGTGCCTGCCATTTACCCGTTTGATGACAAAGTAGAGAAATGAATGGCCTTTGTTCCATTAATTCTCTACAAACAGGCGTCATTTGTGTTTCTACCAGTGTGTATTCATTTTTAGAGGCATTCAGTCCCCCATGACAGCTTCCAGTAATGATCTTTTTCTTCTGCCAAAGCTATGACAGAAGCAGGTTAAAATGAGGGAAAGCATCGGGCAAAAAACATTTAGGTATTTACATGTTGCGGGATTTCAGTCTCCTGTAGTTCAGCTATTTCTGGCTCCTGTTTGTCACTGTGTGGGTTTTTTTGTTTTCTGAGCTATAAAACACCAGAAGAAGGTGTAATAATAACTTTATTATTTAGGCAAGAAGGCAGCTATTTTTCCTCAGACATGCAGAGAGCATTATAACAGGATCAGTCCTATGTTGTCGTTGAATTTAGCCAGGCCTTTTGGCATGATGATTATAATGGCTTTTTTAGTTTCTGATGTCTGCACCAAGCTCCTGGGCCTAAATGCTGAAAATGAACCCATCTTTTTTTAGAGTATATTGAAATCTAGATGCCTCCTGGGGAGATAACATTTCAGAAAGTACTGAATTCTTCATTTCTGATGGTCAGGTGCTTTTGAACTCTATCAGGCTGAACAGCTGCACTGCTATTTGAGCTTTTTGTCTAATACTCTCCACCCTCATCTACCTCATGTTCTGTGCATGAAAAATCTTAATTTTTTTTTTGTTCATGAATATTGTTGTTCTGAGATGAAAGAAGGAGCTTTTCCCCCAGTATCACGTCTTTCCAACACACAGAAAGGAGTGAGGTGGAGAATCTAAAGACTCATAAGTGTAATAGCCAAATGCTTAAATTGTTATATCGTGCCAGGTAACAACATTTTTGTGGCAGCGAGTGGCAAGGAAATGGAAATATGTTTATTGTGTGAAAGAATCTGCATTTGCATTATTAGAACTCCACTCCCCTGCCCTGAGCTATCAGTTTTCCACTTTATGCTCCAAAAGAGGTTGGCACCACTGCAGAAATATTTTATTCTAGTCTTTCAGCAGAAACAATACCTGCTGTTACTCCCAAGTAGACAAGCTGCCTACTGTGGGTATGTCTTTGACCAGCAGCACACAGAGCACCTCCCTTTCCTGCAGGGGAAGGACATTGTAATTTGGGAGCTTAGCAAAAAGAAGAGATGCAAAAAAGCAATTTAGAGATTCCTAAGAGTTCTGTTACATTTACCAGGAAATCATCTGTGTCCATGTATTTCCTTAGCACACCTAAAAACCTGAGGTGTGTAGAGTGGCACAAAGCATTTAGTACTGTGTGAAGATGGCAAGGTGTTTGTGCTGGCTGGGCGGTTTTGAGAATCCCCACCAAATCAGGTGTGTTGCTCTCACTGAAGACCATGGCAAGGCTTCCAGTTACTGTGAAGATCGAGGACAGGGGGGCTAGAGGCATTTAAGCTAGTTTCTTCTGTAATCCCAAGTGTCTTCTCACAAATCCTGCATGCACTCCTCTTACACACTGAGCAGCAGGTTGGAATACCCTAATAGACTAAACAGTTTCAGCAGTGGCTTGGGGACATGAGGTTTCTCTCAAGTATTTGAACTGTGGGTGAAGTCAAGTACCTTGATAATAGAGTGTGTGACTGCCTGAAGCACCAGAAAGTCAGCGCTGGCACTGTTAGTAGCAAAGCACTGCAGCTGGATCCCCGTTGATCCAGCCAACAGAGGACTGTCTCCTGCCAACAAAAGAAGCCTGTGTGAGAGAAGGAAGCCTGTACACCAGACAGAAGAGAGGGCTGAGTGGCAATATCAAGCATGTCATGAAGTCATCTTGACAAAGGATCACAGTCAAATGTAATGTCTTACAAGTGCCGATTAAATGCTTTTACAGTTTCGTGCTTCATAGTCTAGGAGAAGAGAATGGGTCCAGAGAGCAGACTTCGTTGAATTTCCTTTTGGTTTCTCAAGCATGTTGTTCTGAGGAAGCTGAGGGAGAGCTGCCTTGATGCATTTAGACTTATAATGGCCTTTGCAATCGCCTTCTGTTGAAATATTTTCATCTTCTACAAAACTTGGCAAATCTTTCCCCTGGCCTGGAAATGCTAAATAAGCTATCTATCCAGACAGTATGTGCAATTCTTCTGGAGAAAATCAAGCATTTCAGTAACGACCTGCTATAGAGCACTGACTAAGAAAAA
Source organism: Pluvialis apricaria (assembly GCA_017639485.1). NCBI lineage: Eukaryota > Metazoa > Chordata > Aves > Charadriiformes > Charadriidae > Pluvialis > Pluvialis apricaria. The sequence continues at coordinate 37,654,950 of CM030044.1, forward strand.
GTTAGGGCTTTTTGTTCTCCTCTATCAATAAGAACAAAAGAATGCAAGAATAAAGCAGAAACTCATTTTTACTCTGGCAGAATATGGACATATGAACCCAAGTCCAGCCAAAACCAAAGAAAAGTGTGAATGAAATGTATAAATGAATATGATAATCACAAAAGCATCTTTCCTTCTTCTTGTCATCCATTTATAAACTCTTGGAACTTAATTCTGTTTAAATCTTTCTCCTCCTCAGAATGGCAGCTTCTGGATTTCTGTATCATCAGAGAATGAACTAGGTATGGCTTCATTTCCACATCTGTGGGCTCTCCCATGTTGGCCCACACAATAAATTGGTTCATTATGTATGACTGAACCTGAAAAATTCAATCTTTTTCTGTGTAGAAAGATTCCTTCTAATGAAATTTGCATATAAGGATAGGAGTTGCCTTTTTCCCACATTCGAGATTTTAATGCCTCTATAAATCCTCATTTAGAAGCTGTAGCTTTTAAATTGATTTAATTGCTTCTTTTTAAATCAAGGGTGGTTTCAGAATGAGGTTACATTTATTCTTCTCCCTGAGGGAAACCTGAGAAACAGGAGTTTCTCTTGAGTTCTATCTGCTGCTGAGTGTTTGCTGTTGCTTCTAGAGCTTTGGCTGAGCCACTGATTCGCAATGTATTGTGTCTGCTGTGCTGGGTAGGGTGAGGCTCCATGAGGGTCTTGGTCTGGGTTTAAAAATAGTATAGCAGAGAGCCCTGGCTTGCTGGGAATGCTGGGCTGATGAGGCAGATACTAAGCAGGATCTGCAAGTCGGTTCCAGTGGATCAGTGGTAGTTAAGGCAACAAGCAACAACAAATCACTGAGCTGGCCAACCGTGTGCTCGCTGTGTTGGAAGGTGGATCTCAGTCACTCCAGTGTTTATATTTAACAATTTGGCTACTGATCAGTGACTGAAGTTTGTTTACACTGCCTGAACAGTTGCACGTTGTGTTTGGCGCAAGTGCCAAGCAAGTACATTGATTTGACATGTCACTGGGCCTACTGTTACCAGCACAGTTACAAACTGGCTTGCTGTTGTGAAAACCCGTCTTACAGTCTTCAGTTATAGTTGCTGGTAGTGGTGTGCCGTCACTGAAATTCCTTGGGACATTGGAGGATCCTGCCTGGTGCTTGGTGCTGCTCAAGGCTGCCTGTCACAGGATCATGTCAGCAGGCTGTACCAGAAAAATGCTGAGGCTGCGAAATGTCACCGTAAGGCATCAGTGGACTGAACAGCAGATACCGCGTCAGCAGGGATTGCGAGTCCCTGTATCACTGACACCAGTCGGGTTCCAGTTTGCTGTACAGCCTGGAGCTTGTTCTCTCCACAGTAATTTAAAGAGTCCAACAGCTCTTCATCCTGATGGTAAAACAGGATTTTGGACCCAGTTGAAACAGGGGCTCTGATCCAAAACTTTCTTCAGCTGAGCAGTGACAATCAACACAAGTCCCAGATTGAGCCCCACATTAGTATCCATGTGAAGGGCAACTTTGTTTTTCTCAGATTCTCAGAACTTCTTCTGTTTGAACTGCAGACATGCCCTTTGAAAAACAGAGAGATTTATTTATAATTGGCTAGATTTGCAAGCTTGCTTTATTACATTATTTCCTGCCCAGGGTTTCTTAATACTGAATAGAAATTATTATGAAAACTTCTTACTTCAGGGCATTTCCAGGCTAGCAGGGCTGAAGCAGAACCTGTCATTGCTGGTCCAGTTTTATTTCTGGAAAAATCTGCTAAACTGAGCCAGAGTTCAAGTCCACAAGGGGAACACATACACACATAACATTCGTGCACGCACTAAGTGAGTTAGTTCCAACTCCTATTGTGGGACTTTTAGTCAGATCCCTTTAAACTATACATGAGCAGTTGCTCTGCTAACTTGGTGACCATCTTTTTTTCTTGCAGTATCCTCTAAAAAATACTTTGCGAATGTGTCTCAGAGTCAGGAATATCCCTGTTTTTCCGTTTTGCCAACACACTGTCTGTCACTGGAGTAAAGGTGGGGGTGTGTGGGGAGAATCAAACTCAGCATGAAGTATGGGACTTCAGCCTAAAGTGTAATATGGAATCTTTACCTCTGAGCAGAACTGTGGTTTCTTATGCCAGAAAACAATACAGGCTCAGCCAGCTAGGGATTAGCTGTTATTATTCTGGCCTTTTGTTGCTAGCTTTTTTTTATGCTAAACCCATAAGGAGAATGAAAAATCAGCTCACTTTAGAGGTGGTAAAGAACTGGGCAGTGAGTTGGTACTCACCTGTGATTTCCTTACTCTGATACTGCATGGCTGACATCTTCCATAGACAGAGAGACCTCCAGAGCTCTGCATGATCTGCCTTTACTGCTGTAAGGGCATTTAACCACAATAGCAACGAGTTTCATAGGAACACCTTTAGAAATATACAAGAGTTTCATCCAAAGCCTGTTGAACTTAAAAGTGCATTTTTTTTATTTTAATGAGGTTTGGATTAGATTGTCAGGGAACTTAATGGAGCCGCTTCTGACATTTTGTGCGGTAACAATCTGCAGTTCAAGCCTCTGACCGCACTTCAGCAATTTGAAACTCAAAAGATTTCAGTGTGGAAAGTCTGTGCTTCATTACCCTGCTTTAAGGGGAGGAAGCTTAACGTGTAATAGAAATGAGTATGAAAACTGCTTACTTCAGAACATTTCCAGGCACAACTTGTTGCAGTAATCCATTTTCATTCCTGGTGGGGGCTTCCTTCCCAGCCCTTTATGGATCGAAAAAGACTTCATGTCCCTAACCCCCCCAGGATATATTAAGATCAGGACTAGAATGCATTGGAAAAGGAAGTTTCCATCCCACAGAAACTTCAGAATTTCAACATTGGTTCTAGTTTCAAACCAAGATGAGGAGTTGACATTTCAAAGCTCTTCACAGAGAGTGAAATATTCCCCAGAACTCTGATTCAAAAATGTCAGTATTTTGTTTCAAACTGTGTCCACCAAACCATTAATCTGAGCTGCAGATTAGAGGTACAATATCCCTATTCACTCCTTTGCCTACCAAGTTGATCAAGCAGTACCTTCCGTGGTGCTTATTTTCATGACAAGTCCCCAGTCATCCCTAGTCAGATGAGTATGCCCATAGGTCAGTGCCTCAGCAGGCTTTTCTAGCTCTGCAGCCTAAGTGAATCTACCTTTCCTGATAGCTGAGTCTTTCCTAGTGGGTTGCATCTTTGGCATCCCTGATAACAGCTATTCCAAAACCTCCCCTCTGTGTTTTTGTGTGTCGTGGGTGGATGTTGAAAGAAACAATTCTGCCTTCCTGTTCCTTGCTAACTCTCTGCAGATTTCGGGGGGGATGGTGACACATTTTCACCCATACCTTCATCATTTGCAGTGAGTCCTCTGCAACCTTGACAGAGAGTGAAAATAATGTTATGGAAATGGCATATTCTCGTCTCAACTCAGCCAAACCCATGTTTCTTCTGCTCATAGAGACAGAAGTTATTATTCTTATGAACTGTGTGTTATTTCAGGAGCACTTTAATATTTCCTTATCTGATCTTTTGCTTTCATAAGAGTCCAACCTATATAACGTTTTCACGAAAGAGCTACTAAAAAGTAGTATAAGAGATCTGGAGTAGTGTTTTTCATTTTAAAGCAGCAGTGACTTCCTTGCAAACACTCCCAACCTTTTTACTGAATGTAATTACCTCCAAAAGATGGAAGAAGGATTTCCCTAGCTAATGAAGGGGAAAAAAAAAGAAAAAAAGCAGTGAATGTGGGAACATTTTTTATTTCAGGCATTAGTTAATCACTCATAAGGGTTTTTAATGAAAATTTAATACATATTCCCAGAGCACTGGATATCTATTAGGACAGATAATCTAACAGAGTAAAGCAAAAAATTCTGCAGGAACCTGGGGGAGAAATAGGAAATTTGTTTAATCTCATCCAAACTTCTAATAACATAAAATTATCTGAGAGACTGCTAAGTACAGGAAGATTAAAACACATTTTATACATACCACATAAGGTTTGGTGTTCACAAGAGGTCTCCATTTTGCTCATACTTCCATTTGAAAAACACCATTTCAGCAAAAGAATTATTTTTATGCTGTACACTGGTAATGGCCGTCCATCTCAAAAAGACCAATGGACCTCAATATAACTTCCTTTCACACCTGAGATTTTTCCTGGCAGTTTCCTCTACAAGTTGTGACCTAACTCCAAATTGCTCAATTTATAAATTGACTTTAATCAGTATACAGCCCATGGCAATGTGTGAGCTGATGATTCATAAAGTTAAAAAGGCTTTAAGGTAGTAAAGGTTGGGTTTGAAATTGGTTGCCTTGTACATGGATTTCAGATCCAGTCCTTTTCAAATCCAGGCAGTTCACATATTCTTTTCAAAATAGGTGAAGGCAGGCAGATTTGGATACCACTCTAGGCTGAACCGCTGAGTGAACATAGAGTATGTTATGAGCAGATATGAAAGGGAATTCTGGCCTTTCTTCTGATATCTGGGTTCCTCAGCAGGACCCTTGTCACTGAGAGTGCTAGTGAGCTGTAATGCACTTGAAGGAAATTAATCTGTTTGTAGGCATTATGTCATAGAGTTTTCTGATCGTGCAAGTCATTTTTTTCACATCTTGTCTATACAGAGACATTCATGAAAATTAAAGCAAACAAGTCTGTGTATATCAAAGCTGGTTCAGGTCCTGTAGGGATATTCTTATTCAGAAAAAAATAGACCTAGATCTTACATGGTATCACTTACATAATTTATATATCTGTACTGGGAAGCTCTGTATGGAGTAGTCACATTCAGGATAACCGTAACTTTGCTTCAGCTATCTAACCATTATTTGTCATGGTGTTTCTAATGTGATAAAATGTCTCTTGCAGTCTTGGTATGACTAGTTTTTCAGGGAAATGTATCATTTATGCATGACTTAATCCATTAGCCCTCATTAATTCCCCTGGAGACATAATAATATAATGCAGAAGTATAGGAGACTGACCCAGTTCGGACCAAACAGAAGTGGGTAAAGTCAAAGATATTTGATGATACCTTTCATCAAGCCTGAATCTAAACCTATAATTATTCAAATTAAATTAATTAAGCTATCAATATGACAGATAACCAAGGAAACCTCTATTCTGCCACCAGTAAAATAATGATGTTAGAAGTGGGAATTGAATTACTAAAAGTAAATACTAGATATTAATCAAAGCCTGCATTTTCACAGGCAAGTGAAGAGAAAGTGTCAAACCCAGAAGTACATCTCAGTCTAGCAGAGATCAGCAGTTCTGCACATGTAGATTTGCACAAATAAGGAATATTATTCTGAATGTTTAAGTGGGCAAGTTACACATGCAGCTTTTACAAGCCTGGATGATAAGTGCCCTATTTGCTCTTATCAGTTTCTGCGACCCAGCTCTCTGATTTAACTGAAGCTTACAGATGCAGGAAAATTTAAAGCTGAAATAAGCACTTAATGTAAAATTCCCTGTGTTTATATATACTCTCTGTTTGGCTAAGCGTCTTAGCACAAACTCTTTAGAAGTAGACTTCATACACAAATATTTTTTCACTGCTTACTTTGCACGCCAGAATGCTAGAAGGCCTTTCATTTTCTAGTATATATAAAGATAATTACAACACTGTATGGACTTGCTTAATTTCTTGGATTTCAATTATTTATGTGCAAAATTCATAGCTTGGATGCAGAATTGAAAGTTCAAACAAAAGGCCTATTTTAGAACTGTGCTAAATAAATTTATATTCCATTTATTTAATTTTAAATGCATTTAATTATAAATTTATATTTGATTCTCCTGGGAACTATAGTTTTTTTGCAAACTGAGAAGCCTAGTTTATCTATTCAAGTTTTAAAATCTTGAACCAAACAATTTGCATATAAGCGTAAAGCCAGTTTCAGAGCAGGTAATTGCATTTCTGACTCTCAGTTCTTTTTTTTAACCATTTCTTCCTTCTGTACCAGATCTTTAACAATGTCTGAACACAGGCATTGATAGTGTGGAATGCGATTATTGTCAAGCATAATTAAAACCACATGGTTTTCCCAACTATATAGCAGGTAAAATTTCACCGAGATCTCAGCTGTGTCACTGTATATCTGTGCTGCTCTTTACTTTTATCTATCTGTCTGCTTCCTATCTGTCTTCTTATCTATTTCAGGCATTTTTCTTTGTGAAACTCTAAGAAGTGCAATTTCTGATAGGACTCTGACCAAGAAATGTTCACAATGCCCTAAAAAAACAACCTCCAACAATACTCTTTTCTTTCTCTGGACTGCAAAAGCCATTGAGTACTAACCTGCTCACTATCTCACGTCTGAATTCAGTTCAAACTCCCAGCCAGATTTGCTCAGCCTCTTTCATTGCTAAGGTACTTTATGGCCCTCTAGAGATGCTGAGAGAGAAATTTGGCGGTAATTAGTTGCAGAGATGGATCGAGCAGTCAGTCAGTAGGTGCTCACGTTGAACTGCACATCTTTCTTTCTTGCCAGATCGTTGGCTGTGACCGCCAGCTGGGAAGCACTGTCAAGGAAGATAACTGTGGGGTCTGCAATGGCGATGGGTCCACCTGCCGGCTGGTTCGAGGCCAGTATAAGTCCCAGCTCTCAGCAAATAAACGTAAGCTGTCCCCTCTGGTAAAGTGCCATCTTCCCTTCTTAGTGAAATATGCGTTTCTTGCAAGCTAGATTTCACCCAAGTCTTTCTGAGGCAGTTGAATATGATCATGGTCAGTCTGGTTGTCTCCACAGTTTCTTCCCTCTTGGGTTAAATCAGGCTTGCTCAGGCTACAGCTCTGGCTGTGGGGGTGGACAGAGGACTGTGGAAAGGTGTCACCAGCATGTTCCCCATCTCAGCTAGCTAGTTGCTTGGGAGGAGTGGGAGAACAAGAAGAGCTGGCGCTACCCACACTGCTGTAGCCGTATTAGCTGGCTAGGCATAGGACTCACTCCACGCTGCTCTGAACAGAGTGGTTTATGCTGCTCTACAGGAGGGGGGAACGCTGGGGGATGGTGGTGCCAACCTGGCACAGTGCTTTCTCCCAGATCTATGCCCATAGCATGTCTGCCTGCATGCTGAGCATGGTGACTCAGTCATAGGGAGGACTGAGATGCCTAGGTCTTCACGAGGTGCCTGCATGGATGGGCATGGACAGACAAGGGCTTTACCCCACGCTGTCTGAGCCAGCTTCAACTCAGAGTGGTAAAGTAGCATTAGTGTGCCCCAGTGACAGGGTTAATTTATCCTGGACCCCAGGTAGGCTTTCAGCCCTGTTACAGGACCATAGATGGACCTGTAAAAGTTTTGGGAGGAGAGATAGGGCACATCTGAACAGTTTGAAGGAAGGGTAGAATGGTACGTGTACTTTCATGCCTATGTAGACACAACTAAGGAATCATGTGTGCTAGCCTGCAAAGCTGTCCCCAGCCCTAGCCAGTGGTATTAGAGTTTAATCAAACCAGCTCTACCATTTGGGAGCACTTTTTCCAGTGCTGAATAGCACATGACCTAAAAGATTCAAATAGTAGTGTAATATCTACTGAAGGCTGTGTGTGTACACTTGTGGATTCCTGTATAGGTAACATTCAGTTTCCACGAGGAGCAGCAAGAATGGCTTTTTACGAAGGCTTCTCTGTGTCAGAGAATAACTGCTTGGGTATGGAGCACAGGGAACAGAGCAGCGGTTAGCACAGTGCGCCTCTGGGTCGCCTCTGGGTCTGTTTGCTAACTGAGAGGGAGAGAGTAGGAGAAAGAAAAAGAGAAGAAGGAAGGAAGGAAGGAAGGAAGGAAGGAAGGAAGGAAGGAAGGAAGGAAGGAAGGAAGGAAGGAAGGAAGGAAGGAAGGAAGGAAGGAAGGAAGGAAGAAGGAAAATGAAGAAAGAAAGAAAGAAAAAAGAAAGCAAGCAAGAAAGAAAGCAAAGAAAGAAAAGAAAGAAAGAAAAAATGAAGGAAGAAAGGAAGAGAAAGAAAGAAAGGCCATTTTGTATGAAGGAAGGAAAGGAATACTCCTCATTAGAGTTCCATTGCTGGGGCAGAACTGCGCATTAGACAGCAAAGGCAATAATTCACAAAGATTTAGGAACGGAATTGCAACTCATTGTTACTGTTTCTGCAATGTGCATGAACAGATTCAGAAAGCTCCAGGCTGCTTGAGACATGATAGTATTTGTGAACTTTTTTGGCAAACGTCTTTTCCTGTGGGAATAATTCGTTGTTTTTCAGTTGCTTTGTGGTAAAAAGGTGCTCCTCTCTTTTCTATTGAGGATAAAGACACTAATATATTATGAACAGTAATAAAATGTTAATAAAAGAGTCCCTACTCCCAATGGTTTGCTATTAAAGAATGCTATATAGGTAGAAGAGCAGATGGTAGAAAGCATAGTCTTAGAGTGAGACAAATGTGAAAAAAAAAATGTTAGAGAATGGATTTTTCAGTCAGACACATTTGCATGCAAATAACTGTTATACAGAACTGAGGTAGATAATCAGATTTTGCATGCAGTCTGTATAAACCTTGTTCTCTCCCTGCTGTAGACATACATGTTGTTATGCAACACAGTATGAATTTAGAATATCTCAAAAGTGCTGTTTTAAATTGGCTTTTTAAAATTGTAAAGGCACATTTGCACATCTCCTTCGTGTGTGTGAATGAATATGAATTTTTTTGTGGTTTACTTCCAAACGGTTTATGTACATGCTGTGAAAATTTGAGATTTTCTGTGTTGAAAAGCTTTTAAAAATCTACTGTCTGTTTATTTTCTACATTTATCCTCCTCAGAGCTGTTTAAATACCTGTCATTTTGGCACTTTGTCTGTGTCAGCATCTTACTTATTTGTCACTGTAAACGTATGTACCTAAGCATATTTTGGATCAGGGCCTGATTTCTTTGCTGGAATGACTGGATTACGTTTGGCTAGTCAATAGCTTAATTCCACGTTATGTTTATAAAATAATCCTTATTTCTGAAGAATTATGTCTATTTTGCCCATGATACGAACAAGGTATTAAAAGCCTATGTAAGCCAGACTGCCATGCAACATAAGAAAAATCAAAAGGGGCATGTGCAGCAGTGACCAGATATCAGCAGAGGTGTTCCGTGAGCTCACCTGGGATTTTTATTTGCCTAACAAGAGCACAGCATTCAATTTTGAGGACCATGCAAGGGAAATTGTACAGTGACCTTTACTCCAGCACTGTCCCAATAGTTTCTGAAGTTGTTTATATCTCAAAACCACCCCAGACACAGTCTTGAGCTCGTCATACTGAATTCATTTTCTGTTGGTGCTCATATCCATTTCCCTTCTCCATGCTGTTTATATCATGCAAAGGCATAGGAGGATAGTACTAGAAAGAAATTCATAGAGCTTTTAAACACTTAGCACTTGCTACGTGAACAGCTTCCTCAGTATTTATAGGGGTAGTATACATCTCCCAGTGGCCTCAGAAACAGAAGCATAGCAGGGCAGGAGGCAATGTGATGTTGAATTCTCTCCTACATTTTTATGAAAAAGGAAGCACCTGTGTCCATGCTCTTGTTTCTATGAAAAAAAAAAAAAAGGTACAAAAGACTTCATTCATTCCAGAAATATCCTTTTCTCTTCGTCCTAAGCTTGTGTGAAACTTTTTCTTTCTTTATGTCTCCTTTTGGAAAAACTGTATATATCTTCCTGTGGAGATGTACTGTATTTAAGCAGGCTTCTTTGTATTCACTAAGGAGCTAGAGAGTTGATCTTATAAGTGGTGGGTGAATTCTACTGATCACCTTGTGCAAAGTTAGTATTTCTCTAAAAAAGGATTTACATCTACCAGTGAAGTAGATTACTTTTAAAAGTTGTAGAAATTGCTGTGCTGAGACAGAGTAGATATTTATCTGATTACTCTTGCCATGGTGGTCAAAAATAGATGCAGTTCCAGTTTTCTGTTGAATATCAATAGTAATGAGGAAATACAAACAACTAAATTTTTCATCATGAGAACAGACAGTTAAACCATTTAGACAAAGTTCAAAATCCAAAACCAGAAGAAGCTGATCTCTCATGGGAATCTGATGTACGTACCTGGCATGTAACCTTTGCTTAATTCCTTGAATTTTCTTCACAGCCCTAGACCACTGCCCTCTCAGTTATCTCTCCCTTGCCTCCCCATGTATCTTCTCTGGAGGAAACCCACCACCTGTTAACACACTTTGTGCCTTTTCTTCAGAGTGCTCCACACCGCTGCTCCACGATCTGCATCTCTTGCTTCTTGGAGGGAACTGTGACTAAATATTACCATGCTTACTTTCACGTGGTCTCTTCACAGGAAATGTCTCCTTCTTATCACTGTTAACCTCAGGAAATTGTCCTTCAGTCCCTACTGCTTCTGCTTTGTGAAAGCAGGAAGCACTGTGATAAGCATAAATCCCACTGAGCTTTGCATTTCACATAAAGTGTGCTAGGATTTCAAGTGGAGAGCAAGGACAAGATCAGGTGAAATAGAGTCCTCGCAATACCCTAGGGCGGAAGAGACATGCTAAGAATATATGATGTATAAGCTTGCATGATCTTTAAACTGTCTAATTTTTCTGTAACATATCAGTGAGTTGTTAGGTCTCCAGCACAGAGCTTATAAATGAGAAACAGTCAAATGTAATAATGACATGGGACTGTCTTTAAATAAGATTTGCAAATTTTTTTGAAAAGTTGAAGTTATTGTTTTCCCAGACTCATTCTAATAAATGTGGTGTATATATACAGCAAAATGATACGTCATACTCAAGGATTTTGTTCCCCAAAATAGATAAAATATATTTATTCTACTGGGTATCTTGAATATGAGGGCCAGAATGGTACCAATAAAATCAGCATGAGAATATCAATATTAAATGAATTTTGTAAGACTGGAATATTTTTATTTTCAAATAGAAAACATGAATTCTATGTGGAAATGAACAACGTCTATCTTTGCTAATTGATGGGATAACAGAGACATGTATGAGCAGAATGTGTGTTGAATAGAGTTTAACCCCAATGTTACAGAAGTCTTAGGAGACACTGAAATTTCTGGATAGGTTGAGGAAACGTATCAAATCAGATTTTGAAAATGGAGACAAGGTTCATAAGAGCCTGGGCACATGAATAGGCTTTATCTCCATGCAACTCTTGTGGCACTCAGAGATTTGTCATGCTGTCTACATTTGCCCGTCACTTCTGGGATATTAGGAGGCCACAAAAGTATGGATATTTCATCCCATAAAGCTCTCCAGTATAAGAGTGTCAGAAATCTCCAATGTAAGTGATGCATGACTGAATTTAAAATTTAAAAGAGGTCTAGTTCACATTTTTTAAACATTATAGGTTTGGATGAATGAATGTGTTGTTTAAAAGAAGTCCCTGTTTCTTGTAATTTTCCCTCTTTCTGTTGCCTCTCTTCACTTTTTGACATAAAATGGCAACATTAGTAACTGTTTTGCTGACAACTGAGAATCCTGATTTAGCTAGGCTGGAACAGTTTTCCCAGTTTGGTCTGGTCAGAAACTTAAAGCCCTAGATCCCATGTTTGGATGAAAGATAATACGCTTTTATTGGCTGAGTTAGTCTTAACTGACAAAACAACTCGTTGCTTTGAGAGCAGAGATATAGTTCTTGCTAGCAGGCATTACATGACACAGATGTGAGCAGTTCTAATGAACAGACAGTGAAAGGGGCTTCGTTCCTCTCGTGTCTACCACCTCGCCACAAAAAATCTTATTAGGCATGCATACTTTTTCCTTTCTTCCCTTCTAGTTACAGGACAAGGAAGCAGAAAGGGCAGGGAAAGGTGAATGAAGAACCTAGGCATGCTGGTTAGTCCAGGTCAGCATTCTCTGGGCACCCACTCCACAACCCAGGTATCGAGTTGGGAGCATTTTCTAGCATCTTTCCACGCCTTTCCTTCCTGTCTCCCTTCAGGACTTTACTGAGGTTGCTGCCTCTTTAGAAATGCTGACCTAACTAATTTTTACAGCTGCATGTGACCTACATGCTAATTCACACCTCGGTTTAAATCCAGTTGGCAAAGCTCCCAAGGGCTTCGTAGGTGCAAGATCATGCTCTAAGACCTGTTTACATGACAGTCTAATGGGCTTCTGTTTTTCCAGGGGCTTTCTGTTAGTGGTGTGGAAAGGGAAGCAGAATTATAGCACTTCTAGTCATTAAAATAAAAGGTGTGAAAGAGAAGGCATGCCTGAGGGCAGTGAGAGATCATGACATAGCATGGGCAGGGTCATGGAGAAGCTGTAGGGTTCAACTGGGAAAGAGTCAAGTGAAGGCGTGGGCTGTTCTGGTTATACATCAGAATAGGCTTATGCTTCTCTACTTCACCACAAACACCAATTCAAAAGACTTGGAAGAAATTTTAGTGGAGTCGTGGTGAAATAGAACGCTATTAGTTACTCCTGAAATCCAGAAATACTTGTGAAGGAGTTGAGAGTAAAGAAAATCAACACATTTGAGTTCTTCTAAGTAGAAGGTTTTTACTGCATTTAATGAGTGTTTTTTTCAGATTTTTAGTATTCTCTCATAATTCATAGGGTTTTTTAATTTGTCCAAAAGCTTCTCTTTTGACTGTCTTGCAAGCACCTATTTCACTGTTTAGTTGAAAACAGATGGGAATTTCTTTGCTTATTTATGCCATGCATTTTTGCCTTTCTGCAGTGGATGATACGGTGGTTGCTATTCCCTATGGAAGCAGGCAAGTTCGCCTTGTGCTGAAAGGACCCGGTCATTTATGTAAGTAGAAAATGTTAGCGTACATTTGTTTAAGAAAGCCTTGCTAACCTGCAGTGCTCTGTTTACACTGTGGTGTCTGGTTTCCCTCTCTCAGATCACTGATTTCCACACAGGGATGAGTCCTTCCCTCAGAAGCTCTCCTCGGACTCAGTTACATCAGGGGTACATGCTCTTTTCAGAGCAGAGCTTGGCCAACACTGCAGAATCCTTTGCCCCTCCATAATTATTTAGTCATTTCTGTTTGCTTATCCTTTGGCTGGCTCATTTGGTGCCAAGTGCTTTTGTTTAAAATTAATAAAATATATCCCACTGAGTGAAGATATATTGAGGACAGTAAAGTATAAGCTTCCCTAGAGCTGAGCTTAGCCATCAAGCTGCTCATGACTTTAACACGTTTCTGTTGTAATAATCTCTTTTGCTTCCATAGATGCACACATACACATGCACACACACACAAAATCACAGTCTAAAGATCAGAAACAGCATTCGTAAGTCAAACCATGCTCCTTAGTAGTGATATTGGTCCAAGGAGTCAAGACCACTGAGTGCTGCTAGCACATCACTTGGTGGCTATAACACTTCCCTGCTTCATCTGACAGAGCTGTGTATCCCAGCAGCTGTGTATCCGTCTTCTCTGGGAGAAGAGTCTCAGCATTTGAGAATATTCTGGGACAGCTGAAGACAAATCCACTTATTTCATGAATACAAACTCCTTGCGTCCCTCTCTGTTACCTTCCAATGCAGTAGCTACTCACAAGCAGCTCCTTTTTTCATCAGCAGCGAATGGACACTAGAGTGTGGGTAAATGGGATTTACTATCAGAAAAAAACCCCACAAACTGTACTGCATAATCTCTCAGAAGCAAAAACTATTACAAGACAAGTATAAAGGTATTACCAAAAGGTAATAGGAGCTTCCTGAGCATGGACCAGTTAGAGTCCTCTATGTTTGTCTTAATACAAATTACATATTTATAATATATATATAATACAAATGCATAATACTAAATACAAACATTAGTGTCAGCAAGGAGGTGAAACACCAAATCATTCCCACTCTTTCCAGATTTCTTTCACCCAAAGAACTTATACTGAGTGGTAAAATAAGGGGTGGTTTATCAGTCCTGTTCTGTAGCTCACTGCTTGTGTTGAGAAAGCAATGAACATGCTATAACGTTTTAATGGTTATTTAGGTTTAGAGCTGTGAATAAAGACCAGCAAATTACATGTTATAAACTAAGAATCAGTATATTATGTTCTTCTTAAATGTTCAAATGCTGCCTGTACTTCAGTTTTAAGTGGCCCTCCGGGTATTCCTGGGCTGCTCCAGTATGGTTGTTATTACTTTCCCAGTAAATGATTTGTAATCTTGCTTTCTCTCCTGTCTTCTTTCCCAGTATAGACGGTCTCTTCCAAGGTAGAAAAATTTTGAACTTTTATTATTTTTTCAGTGAAATTGAGCTATAAGACAGCTTTGAGAGAAAGGAGATGTTAGCAGGGGAGATTGATCTAAAGCTGTCTTCACTCAGGCCATATCACATTTCAGGACAAAAAGATTTGAATCAGCGAGGTCTGCCTGAGTCACTGGTTGAGATTTAGATTAACTGCTCTGTGTAAACATGAATAAGTCCAAATACATCTCTTTCTTGTTTCAGATGTCTCCATGAATCTTTCTGTTCACCCATCAAAGGATTTTATATATGTGTGAGCTACAATCAGTTGGGGGGGAGGGAGTATTTTGCCCTGTGAACTTTGGTTGTGGGGGAAGTCAACAGGAGGCCAATTATATATACACAAGTCTTAAAACCATCTTTATCCCTAATGCATGCAGCGTTGTCCAGAAATAAATATATGGCTGAGTGCATCACAAAGGAAGAGACTAGTCTCACTGAAAACCAAGGAATTCATTAATATAGAGCAAATTCTTAGTGTACTGCCTCAGCAACTTCCTTCATGAATTAATTCCCATGATCCATCCTGAAAAGCAGTCTAATTGCTGCAATTATCTTTTTTTCCCCCTAATTAACAACTTAATACATGCTAATAAAAACATTTCTCCCATTTACTCTCTGTGAAAATATGATTCCATCACAGATTAATAGTATGTCCCCATCTAATTCAGGTTTTACCTTAGCTGCCTCTCTGTCTGGGAGAAGATTTTGTGCATAATTTCACAAATATGTGTGAAAGGATTACATCTTTGCAATCCTTCCTGATGAAATGTGTTGTCACTTCGAAATAACTACAAGAAACAGTTTAGCAGTGAACGTGCTGTAAAGCGTAATCTGGAGTTGGTGGGGAGGCTCGCTGGGTGATGGAACAGATCTACTTTCTGACTGTTGATTTCCATTCAGTGAATGATATGTTTATTATGATTTAACAATCAGATACTGCTACCAAACAGCATCTGAAATAATGTCCAGTTTTGGGGAGCTATGAGTGCAGAGAGAGCCAGAGGGAGAGCTCAGGAGAGAGAGCCCACCTTCCATTCCTACTTCACTGGGATGGATCAGAGTACTTCTGGAGGGGAGGCAGGGTTGCTATAATAGCGATCTTTCTTTGCTGGATGTCTTGCTTTCAGTTAATTCTCTACCACAGCAACATGTGGTTAGTGACCCACCTGTGAACTGAAAGAAGGAACAGCAGCTTAACAAAGCCAGCACTCATGGGCGAAGGTCTGAGTCATGCTCCGCATAGGAGCGTGACTTACTGAGAGTCAGTTAAACAACAGCAAATATGCCTAACCTAGGAATGGATTAATATGTCTGGAAGAGAGTAAAAGCATGACCTATGGGTGAGGAGGTAAATGCAGAGCTAGAAATCTAGGGGTTGAACAAAGCCAAAAAGCAGATGGAGGAGAAAAAAGGAAAAGGAAAGTATGGGAATATGAATAAACTGTGGAAAAGAACAGAAAAGTTGCATTATCACTAATTTAGGAGGCAAATCTGCACCACCACTGTTTTGTGTTGGTTTTCTTTTTCTTCTTCTGCTTTTTCACTTACTCTTACTTCGAATTATAATGCTCTAGTTTCCTGTTAATTTGTATTTGTCAGATTTGGAAACCAAGACTCTCCAAGGTGTGAAGAGTGAAAACAGCCTCAGCTCCACAGGCTCCTTCCTCGTAGACAATTCTAGCATCGACTTCCAGAAGTTTCCTGACAAGGAGATATTAAGAATATCTGGGCCTCTCACTGCAGACTTCACTATCAAGGTGAGGGTCGTTGGTCGTTGACCTCTCAGAGCAACATGAAGTAGACAAGATGCATTAGAAACATGAGGGATTTTTCTAGATCTTAATTTTCCAGTAGACATTTACCACAAAGCCTAGTCCAGGCTAGCTCTTGAACTCTACATGAAATTCTTTATAGTTAAATACCTGATGAAAGCCTCATTGGACACTCCTCGGGAAAGAGACCGGGTTTATGCCAAGAAAGGCATACCCAATATGTGCCCTAAAGAGAAAAGATGAAATCATTACAAGAACAGGCAGATTACTTTCCGTATGTGCTGCTGAGGTACTTATAAATCAAGGATATACAGCTTGCTTCCTCTGTGGCAAGGAAAAAGAAAGAAAGTCTGTATCTTTGGCCCATAATTTGTGGGGTTTATACTAGTGTAATTGTACAGAAGACTGCAAGGGAGTGGAGAATGAGGTCCCCAAGCTCCAAAATAAATGGGATGACTTTGCTTGAGAAGTCACGGTTTCATTTTGAAGTTCTGCTTTGTGTTGCACTGGCAATAAGAATAAAATTGTTTCCTCCCATTAGAGCATTTCTTTTCTTCCAGGTAATATAAAACACATTGCTGGAAGCAATGCACACATTCTGTGGGAAAACACACATACAAAAATGAACATTTGGGAATTACAATAAAATAAATCCTTTCCAGTAGGTCCAAGGAACCTGAAGGATTTCAGCAGTAAAACTGTAAAACCTGTATCATGTCCAGGACTACATAAATTTTTCACCATGGGCCCCAGAGGTAGATGACATTTGCTTTAACCTAGAGCTGATGGCAGCTAGAAGTTTGAACAGTGAACTGGAAAATGCGACAAGTGATTGGGCTGGGTTAAGCTGGGCTGGGCTGGAATGGGTTAGCTTGGGAAGTAGCAGAGCCCGGTGGACTGTTCCCTACCCATCTTGGTATGTTAGCAGCACAAAAAGCAAGCTGAAATACCAGGACTGGTTCATGAGGAGAAGTCTGACCTGAAGAATTCATTCCTTTCTCTTTGAAGGTTAGAATGAAAATGCCTTAATAAAACACATGCTCATCAGTTCAAAATGTCTAAAACACTTTTATTTGTACTACAGATGATGAACAGCAGTGCAATGTAAACAGTATTGCTCACTTTGCATTATTTGTGTTGTCTATGGATTTAAGGCAGCCTGGTTAGTTAGAACATACCAGTTGGGGACAGCTGGTCAAGTAAACCAATGGCTCTGAAATGGTAACAGGCAGGTTGGATTGTGTTCCTGGTATTACCACTGTTATCTTTTATGACAGTGAAAATACCTTTATCCCTTGGTGCTTGCATTTCCATCTCTATCAAAGCAAGGTAAGAAGCACTGCTTAAATCAAAGGCAGTACCCTACATGTGTGATGGCTGTCTGGCCAACAGGAGCATGCAAGCTGGCTAGGTGTAGGCAGAACAGACACTGTTGAGTTGAGATTAAACTATTTTAATAGAATCATAGAATGGTTTAGGTTGGAAGGGACCTTGAAGAGTTGGACTCGATGATCTTAAAGGTCCCTTCCAACCTAGACAATTCTATGATTCTCTGAGTGTGACTGTCCAGCCATAGTTATGCTATGTGCTTGCACCTTTTGAAAATCAGAGTAGCATGGCTTAACAGGTGTTAATTTATTGACATATCTGTTGTCTTAAGTGGATATAGAAAAATGCACAAACAAAAGCCCAGGTCACAGCTGTAGAATCTATTTTGCTGTGGATCAGACACTTAAAAATTCATTGCATTTGAATCACAGTTTTTTAATAAACAGCTATAGAAGATACTTTAGATATTACTTCATGCAACAAGTATATTATTCTATATTATTTAATTAATTTTCTAACAAGTTTTTTTAGCTTCGTTTGTTTGATTTTCTTTGGATATAAGAGTGTACATACAAATAAAGCTAATACAGGAGTACCAAAATGCATGCATACTTCTCAGTTACATCAGACTTGGCAACTGCTTTCCATACTTACTGTAGCCATGACTATTTTGCCTTCAGCTTGTGAAGGTAAAGTACTTTTCTTTAAAAAAAACTCAAGAAAGGCTTCTCTGTGGTGTTAGTAAGTTCTTCTTACAAAGTGGGATCTCTTTGGATGTGAAGACTTACTTTCCTGGGACAAGGCAGTTTTTATGCAAACAGCTCTAAATGAATTTGTAGCTGTAGCAGAGCTCTAGTTTTAGGATCGTTGTCTCCAGAATGACTGTTACAATCCTTTTCAATTGACCCTGAATGCTCTTATTCAGAGAGGTCAAGTTAGACACCTGGATATAATTCTGAAGTAGAAACTCAATGTGGGAGCTGGTGTTTGAGTTTCTTTATTGGTGACATGGAGTGCTTTAAAATTGCGAGAAGAAACCTCATGCTGTTCCTGTAGGAGCTGAATTGTAAAATTGCTAGATTTCTTGACTTTGTAATAGTCAGTGGTACATTCCTTCTGTGCTAAACTCTTGGCAGTCTTTTCACGAGATGTGTAAATGGAAATAATAATTCAGTAAAACAGTGCTTTCTTTAAAAAATAAAGGTATTATCATAAAACAGGAGAAGAACCAGAGTTTTTCATGTTCTTATATTTTATATTCATAGTTTGAGAATTATAAATCTACGTTGTAAACTTCTAATGTTTGAAAGGCAGAAGACCTGGAAAAGATGACAGCAAACTTAAATTCAACTTGAATTTTGTTCCTAAATACTGAGCATTTCCCTGTTTTAATGTTTTTGATACAAAATTCTAATTCACATGAATAGAAATGCCTTTTTCCTAAAAGAAAAAAGTGTCATGTTTGGCAAAATCCTGGTGAAATGGAGGTCAGTTTCACTTGGAAGTCTTTCTGGCTGATACTGTGATGTAGAGAACTGAGCAGTAATATCACATAGGGGCAGAGCTGCCATTGATTTGCTGCGTTGCCAAGGTCACATATTCATCTGTCTGTGCCAAAAAGTCTCCTCTGTTGATGTTGTCCTTTTCAGATACAAAATAGAGTCACTTGGAGTGATCATTTGATGTCACACATCCACACTCCTTTGAGCAGGATGAATCAGTTCTGTCAGATGGGGTCTACAGCTGATAATGTAATGCTAACAGTCACCACTGGTCAACGATTTAAAGCGATCAGCACTGCAAATATGAGCCACCTGAGTTACGGGCTTACTGAAGCAGACAGTAGGGATTGCTAGGGAAGGGTTAGGCAAAGGGCTGGCAAAGGACAGCTGGTTAGGCTTTGTTTTACAGGCTGTGGTTTTTGCATAGCTAGGGCCCTAGTCCTGTGGCTCAGGTGTGAGGAGGCAGAGACGAGTGAGTTTAAAACAAGGTCTAGTAAATGTTGTTGTCCAGGCTTGGGGCTGGTTTGCAGGAGAAACCACTGTTGGCCTAGATCTAGGCTAGACTAGTCTAGGTTGGTTTTCAATCCCTGTTACGAAGATGAAGATTTATTCATAGGGCCTGCCTGCATGGATGAACAGATTTGCATCAGGAATGTATAGTGTTGGGTTGGATAAATGTTTGTCTGGAGGCTGTCAGAGGTATTTAGATTAGGATTGGATTTGTATTGATGTTGTCTTTCGTAGTCCTAAGGCTGACAAGCTTTAGTTAGGGGCTACTGCCAGAAGAGGCTGCTTGGCTATTTTTTTGTGCTGATGGCTGGGGGTGCTGCTGGCTTATTTAGAAATGGTGCAGACTGGGTTCCCTTGAGCAGTCACTGCTGAGATTAGGATTTTGGCCACCAATTGTCTAAAAAAATAACAAGATAGAGCTCAAAACTGGATGCTGAGTTATGCAGGGCTCTAGAGCTAGCCAGGCAATTCTTATCTCAGTTGTGATCTAGCACTGGCAGAAACTGCTGGTGAGATAAATGTATTTTGATTAGAGTCCAGGTTAACAAAAGAAAATAAGGCTGGGACTTAGCCTAGACTTCCTGGGACTTGCAAGGGCATGCAGGAGATAATGCGTGTACAGGCAGCCAGCTGGCAGAGAGGTTGATGGGCCTTGTCAGGCTAGTGCCAGGATTGGATTAAATAATCACATTTGAACAGGAGCATACAGTGATTTACCTTGTGGAATGAAATAAGAAATGACTGCAATACTCGCTTTAGGGCAAAGTCCAAAAGATGCAAATCTGCTCTAGCAGCAAGGACCTATTGTTTATGGCTGGCTTATTGTTGGATTTTAGTGATATTACCATGTGAGGATTGGGGGTGATGACAGTAAGGGTCTTCTTTGTGATTTAGTCCTATGCTGGCAGAGGTTTCCAGGGGAGATTATGCCTCATATTTGGGAGAAGGCTGCAAGTCAGGCAGGAAGTGGTGAAGGATCTAGTCTTGGAAGCATGGGTAGATCAGGGTTAAGACAGTACTCCTGGGAGCAGACAAGCTAGAATTAAGGGTGAGTGCACAGAAATAGAAAGAGTTAAGATTTAGTTGGGACTGAGTCAGATTTTGTGTTATCAAGGTCAAATGACCAAAACACTTTGCTTAATCTAGAAGAGACCATTAGAATATAGTCCCTGCATCATAAAAGAATACTATCTCTTGAGATGTGTGTCTTCCTGAGGTCACTTCTGTAAGATGGTCTGGATCACTGGCTTTTATCAGCCCATGTTTGCATTCAATACTTTTTTTTTTTAGCAATAGTCATAACAATCACCCATTCCAATTAAAAAAAGAATATATACAATTGTTGTAATAATGTCTAGGTCATGCTCACTATTAATGACCAGCCTGAAAAGAGACCTAATCATTATTTGTCTTGACTAGATCCGGTGACAAGTTCAGAAAAATTCTACCCTTTTTCTGCTATTTTGGCAAATGTGGTATAATTTATGGAAAGCCCTGTAGTGGTCTTTCTGAAAACAATGTACAGATTCTATTTCATATCTATCTTTCTGTTCAATATAAATGATTTCAAGTAATAGTTCTTAGAACATGATAATTCTCCTAATCAACGTATTCCATCTATAAGTATATAGGAACTGCTGCACTAGGTCAAGCAAAAAGTCTGCTTCACTCAGATTTCTGTTTCAGATACTGGAAGAAAGAGTGTAAGAAACAGATCAAGGTTATTCTCTGCTTGTAGGCTCTTGTTGACCCTCGTGTTGCGTTTGGACTATTGCGTATAATGACTTAAATGAGACAGTCTTCAGGAATTGCTATAGGCCCTTTTGTGCTCTGTTTGGCCTTTTGACAATGATTAGCTGATGGGATGAGTTCCACAATGAACTGTGCACTGTGTTAAAAAAAAAAAAAAAAAAAGGAATACATCTCATTTTTAAACCCTTGGTGCAACATTTTCACTTATTCCTTCTGGTTTTCCCACTCTGAGAAACAGGAAATTATTACTACTCTTTACCCCCTTTCTCCATTATTTCTATGTTTTAGATCTCTGTCATCATCATTTGCCTCTTTCCGAGCATCCTACTCTATTTAATCTTTACTTTTATCAAAGATAGTCCATACAAGGGTTGTCCTTATTTCCCTTCTCTGTCCTATTTCTGGTTCTGCTGTGATTATATGTTCATAATTTTTTATAATCTTCATAAATGTGTAATTTGTTACTAGTATTTGAATATCTAAATATATATTTTGGAAATAATCCATTTCCTATAAATAAATGTGTAGTTTAATAAAATATAATAAAAGTATTTAATAATTATTTAAGATAAATATTTTATAGATATTTTGAGAAAGAGTGAACTATAAGTAATGATCAGGACACAAATATATTCTGCTTGGCTTTGTAACATTCTCTCCTTTTTCCTTCCTTTCTGTAATCATCCCTTAATCTTTTTAACTGTTGCTGCACACTGAGCTGGTATTTTCAGAGGAATGCCTATAACAACCCTACTACCATTCTGAATAGTAGCAGCCCATGTGGAGGACATTTTCATGTATAATTAGCATATATAATTAGTTGTTTTCTCCCACAGGCATTACTTCTTTTTTACTGAACTTGAATGTAGCCTGCCAAAGCTTCGAGTGCTTTCACAGACAGTTTCATTTTTAGCTACCATTCATAACTATTTTCGTTAGAAAACATGGTCAGCTCATGGTTGACCCTTTATCCTGTTCACCCGGACATCTGCCTAACAGCTCATGCCTTAGCATACATCCCTGAGGGGTTTCACAGGTCCTTCATCCATTGCAAGGACAGGTTATAGGACCATTCTTTGTTACCCAGTCATCAGTCCATGGAATGATCTTCTTAACTCATGTGAACTTTGTCCGGGATCTGTGGTGAGGGACCTAGAAGAAAACTGGTAACTAAGCTATCTTTATCGGTGTCCCTCATGAATTTTGGCAAAGAAAACCACAATGCTTGACAAGCATCACAGTTCTCAGGGATGCATCTTTGACTACTGTTCTTTGTTTTCATTCTATCTACTGGTTCCATAACAGAGGTAGAGATTATTGCTCTGTGGTTTCATGAATTACTCATTAAGCCCCTTCTAAAAAATGTTGCTAAAATTTTCTGGTTTTCTGTGGTTTAAACAATAGCTTGTTCATCAAAATAGGCTAACTGTGATCATACGTGATTTGCATTCCTGTGCTCTTCAAAGAGCACGTGATTTGAAACTACTGGGTGGGTGCTGTTTGGATCTGGATATGTGCTACCATTAATCTTACCTCCTTCTTTAAAATACTATCTAAAATCTAAGATCTAAAATCTACTATCAGGTTTTAATCTGAGGTAATACAGACAGTTTCTTAGACATGTTATTTTGTATTCCTCTGGCAAACTGTTCTTTGTAATTTTTCCTTTTCTTTTTCTGTAAACTTTTCTGGTATCGTATGTGAGTTTCCCAAGCCTATTTCAAAAATCAATCAGTTTTAAGTACTATGAATCTTTGGTGCCAACCTTGTTCAGTTTTAATCCTTTTAATTATTTTTTTTTGTAGCAAACATTGCCTTTTAATTTTGTTGATTTTATTTTTATACAGGAACCTATCTTTTTACGTTAATTTCTTAGGTATTGGTATGATTAAATTAAGGTTAATAAATATTCTGCAGTGGGGATTAAGGTGGCTTGCTTAAAGGTGAATTCTCTTACACTGTTTTTGGTAGTAAAATTGTCTTTCCATAGATGAGTGGGGTGTTAAGGGTGATATCTACAGAAGAGATGCAGCAGCACTGGTTTTGATGTATTTGGGATTGCCCTGGGTTCTGTGGAATAACTTTGGTCTTCTCATTCGAAAAGCTTCTGCTTTTGTTGTACTTGGTAGTGGATTCTGTACAGATTATTATAGCTGTTATAGCTGACAGAGCATGCTCCATTGCTGCCAACTATTTTAGCCTGTCCATTGCACTGATTTTTCTTCCTTTGGTGAGAGTAATGGAATTTGAGAAAAGATTTGAACCTTCTAGCTTTCTCTTTTGGCTTTGTGAGAGATTTAGTCTAAAGGCTTTTTAACAGTCATCCTAATCACCTAAAGGAACACAGCTTAATCCAGGATTGGGTCATGGTGAGCAAATTCAATTCAAAGATGTTTTGTAAAGCGTGTAAATTGGTGATAATGTAATTTCACAGGGATTTCTCTGGCTGGTTTAGAGGCTGAATTGAGACGCAACAGACAGAGCTGTCTTCCATAAAAAGACAACCCCCAAAACAAGCTGATCCAACACCGGACTATCACAATCAAGGGACATGAATGCAGAAGTGGGCAGTAGACACGTTCCCTGGAGCTCAAAGGCAGAGCTCCCTTCAGCATTCCAAGGGAACTAAAAGGCAAGCTCAGAGGAGTCATGGTGTAGCCCGGTGTTAGATAGTATGCTTGAAAGCCTTCAGCATCTCTCCAATTTATGTTTTTTGTACTTCTTATATTATTTTAAACAAGCTTGTAAAATTATTTTGCCATAGCAATGTGTGGCTCCCATTTCTGATTCATGAACAAATTATGAACAGCAGCAAATCTCTTGCACATCCTCCTTCTTTTTCAATGTAAGGTATCACTACATACAAACAGCAATATTAATGTGTTCTAAGTAGAGAAGGGAAAGCACCATACACAGCTTTGTTTTTACTGACATGAAAAGCACAAAATTACGTATGCCACACGAGGATAGTTCTCCACACCCTCATCCCCAGTTTCTTTGTAGGTTATTTAGAAGACCTCTCATTAGTAAATAAAACCTCATGATTTGGGATTTGGCACTCACAGAAAGCATTTGTAATAATAATGTGGAAAAATCCATTAGAACATTTTTAATAAGCACAGTGGCATGGAGCTACATCATAATACACCAGATCAGATTTCATAAGACAAAAGATGGCATGCAATAATAATTCCCTTTCCCTGTTCCCAGTTTGGGACATGCACACACACAAGAAAGAAATGCTGTCTTTCCTCCTCCTCCAAAACACACAATTTCATAAAGTCAGAACATCTTTTTGAATACACTTTTCATGGTTTAACCCTACAATTAATATTAATAACTGCTTGGTTATCACTGCTGGTTATAAACTGGTGATTAAGTTTCACAACTGCCTGAGTAAACTTAGGGCAGTTTTGTAGCCCAGGACACATGTTCTTCAGTGAATATAAACAAATGGTTTGGTCATATGCTGCCAAAATCAAGCATGAAAAGGTTAGGCTTTTGGGGACTTTGCTTGCTTGTTTGTTTTTATGTGAACTAATAAAATTTGGGGGTCATAGGAAAAACAACGCAATACAAAGGTGAAGTCAGATATTGTAGTCTCTCTGTTACATGTCAGATCACAATAATTCAAAAAGATTATGCTGCTTTCATATTCAAATTATGAGGTCTGTTGTTTTCATTTGACTTTCTGTGGACATCTCCAAAATCAGTACTGCATTTTATCAATCTAAAACTTCACCTGAGTCTTGTGCCTCTGTTGCACCATCCCAGACAGTCATTTACAAACTCAATTTAAAAAAAGCAGGGTGCAAGCAACGGGGTTTTTTTGAGATCTTTCTACAAGAAAAAAAGATATCTCTGTTGTTAGTGACTGTAGGATAGACAGTTAATTTTCGGTGGATAGTCAGAGGACTCTAATTTTAACAACCTCTTTATAAGAGTGGTGATATCCTCTTGGGTCTTACAAAGTGGTGAGGGCTGCTCTGATGTCAGAATACTCCAAACTCCCCTGAAACCTAAAGGAAGTCAAGGATCATCTCTAGGGGGTTGCAATGCACAAATGCAGGGCTTAGTGCTCTGCAAGATCTGAGTACTTCTGCTGTCCACTGTTAATAAACTTAGATAGGATTTTATTTGCAAACATAATGAATGATTG
Source organism: Pluvialis apricaria (assembly GCA_017639485.1). Lineage (NCBI taxonomy): Eukaryota > Metazoa > Chordata > Aves > Charadriiformes > Charadriidae > Pluvialis > Pluvialis apricaria. The sequence goes on from CM030044.1 coordinate 37,680,213, forward strand.
CCATTTTTTCTGGTTCAGTGACCTAAGATGCACAACTCACCATTCGTTAGAGGACTAACTAAAGGTTGTTAAGTATTGACCATCTCTATTTGAAACTCTGCCATTTCTCATAGCTAGCAGGGTATTGCAAATACTGCAAGGGTAAAAAATTTCACCATACTGCAGAGCTGAGTATTTCAATGTGTGGAAGTTTGCCCTGTGCAGCAAAACCAGGACGTTTCTTAAAGCGTTTAGCTATCAAGTCTCGCTTTGAGTTTTGCAAGACGCAAGCAGCCGCTGATGTTTTCTCCTGGATCAAGATCTTAGCTTTAACAAACTGTCAAACAAAATCAAAATGAAATTTTTGCTGCGTGGAATCACTATATATTGTTCCTCTTCTGCTTACAGTACTCCTTAAAAAAATAAACAATACTGTGCCTGTTTCTTTCATTTGCTTGTTTTGTACCATTTTAGCTTATGGCTGTGGCTCATTGTAATTCTTTCCCACCTATGTTGTTATCATGGCTGTGTGAGTGACTTCCACGTTAGGCTGGAAAAGATGTACATCTGTCTTTTCTCTGTGTCAAAATAGACAGATAATTCTGCAGGAATAGTCTGCAGGGAGAGGAACTCTTATGTCTTCCTGATTTTTTTTTTCTAAATGTGAACTCTTTTTCCTCCCCTTCCTTTTATAGTAGGCTCTGTGTGAGCTCTTGGTCTGTTCTTCATGATTCACTGAAGACCGTACTGCTAAGTAGATCTTCTGAGTTTAAGAATCACTGATGATCCTTAAAAAACAAAGAGTAAGAGCAGAATTCTCCCCAGTGAATATTTTTTCTGCACATTCAGATCAGAGACCTCCACGAATGGCTTCCAGCACAATAGAATATTTTTCCCAGGAGTGCATGAGGCTTTCATAAGCCCAGAAAGACCCTTCTGAAGTGTGTGATTAATGCACCATCCCTGCACAAGGAATTAGATATCCTGTTTCTGACACAGAGACTCAAATGATATTAATCCGTGCAAAAGGCCTCCCGTTTGCTGAAGAAGCTATATTGCTACAGCTGTATTTTTTTTTCCTGTTGGGAATTTACATCACTGTTTACTCTAATTAGAAAAGGGCAGCCTTAGTCTCTGTGGGCCAGATCTCTTACAGCCATCAACATATCCTGCAGTATTTTTGCTTTCGTCCTTCTCTTCAAGATATACTTTGATTTGTAATCATGTTTCTGTCCATCTACAGGGGAAAACAAAACAAACAACCCAGATTACGCTGTTCAGCTCAATTTGTCATATTTTTGCTTCTGTTTCACAGTCTAGTCTTTGACGGTGTCTCCTGGTGTTTGGAAAGAGAGAAAATGAAAGGCAGATAGAAAAATGGTTCTAAAACAGGGCAACTTGCTCAAAACATGGGAAAAGAAAAAGGAGGCAGTGCTGAAACGTTTTAAGCTGTCTGAAAAAAAAGAATAGGGAGGATTGCTCCTGAGAGCAAGAGTACTGACTTGGAGAAGGGTCCATCTTTTCTGGTTGTGATTTGGCAGTTTTTTCTTGTGCGACAGCATCATACCACACCAATACATTATGTCCTAGGACAAATAATCAACTAGGAGAGGCTTTTAGTAGCGGCATTATTGTTCTTCCTTTGCCACCTGTTCATGCAAAGGCTTAGAGGTAAGGACAAGGCATGCCCTGCAGAGATTTTGAAGTTCCCATAACAGTATTAATCAGCACAGCTATCAAACAGGAAGGACTTTTTCCTGTGCCAGGCACAGGTGGTGCTGCTTCAGCAGTGTGAAGGCGTCTTTTCTTATGGCACTCCTTGCACTACAAACTCTTGTTTACATGGGAAATCTATTCAGCACACAAAGTACTGGAAGCATAGTGAAGCTTAGGTGGCTTGAAAGCTGGCAGTATTTGTAGGCTCTAAAGAATGTTTTCCAAACATGCACTTAGCTCCAGAAGTCCACACCTGTGACTGAAAGGAGCATTTCTGCAACCAAAATAAAGTAAGCAGAACAGCCTTATAATAATGACAGTGCCACAAAAAGGAATGAAAAGGAGACCTCACCTCAGAAATAAAAATTCTTTAATTACAGTTTGTATACTTTTGTATTTCTCACAGCACAGCCTCCCATTTTTTACCCCGAAGTATCTGATATAGTATACTTGGTCTCAGGAGGTTTTGGGAAATAAAGATCTAAAATCCATGTCAATGTGGGAGGGACAGCAGGTAGTGGTAGGTGACTTTCTGATGGAATAAAGATCAGTCCATATCCTCTGACCCCATAAAATTATTCAGTATTATTATTCAATCATGCATTTACCATGCATTCATTTTTTCAGAACATGGTGTCAGAATGGTCAGAAATGACACTGATTATGCCTGGAAATTTATTTGACTGGGTTTTGCAGCCAAGATTTTGCCACCAGTCTATGCTGGTTTGTGCATTTTGTTTTCCTATTGCAAAGTATCTCTGGTATTTCACGTAGCTGCAAGATATCTCAAACCTGCGAGGTGCATGTGGCAGAATGCTTCTTCCCAGTATTTATGTCAGGTTCACTCTTTGATGATACATCTTTTTCAGATCCGCTATGCTGGTGCTGCCGACAGTTCAGTTCAGTTTATCTTCTATCAGCCTATCATTCACCGATGGAGAGAAACTGATTTTTTCCCTTGTTCAGCATCCTGTGGAGGAGGTAATGAATTACCACTGTATTCCGGAAACTGTCATCTGCATACAGGATCTGGCCCAGCTGCTGCATTGAGATTTCAACCTTTAAAATGGGCAAAATCTGAAAACGAAAGTTGTTGCCTCTAAATGAAGGGCAGGATGTACCAACAGTGGTATTATCCTGTAGATTATTTAGCATCATACCAGGCTGTATGCGTAGAGTACATTTTGATATTCACACGACTACATTTAATGCTACAGCTGTCAAGCGTAAGGATTGATGGGATTTAGGCCTACTTTGGAATCACAAGATGTCTCCATTTGCCCCTGTCCCTACCAGCAGCTGTACCCTCTGAACTGAGACTGGCTAGTGATAGGATGAGGGGGAATGGCTTTAAGCTGGAAGAGGGCAGGCTTAGATTAAACATTAGGAAGAAGTTTTTCACTTTAAGGGTGGTGAGGCACTGGAACAGGTTGCCCAGAGAGGTGGTTGAAGCTCCATCCCTGGAGGTGGTCAAGGCCAGGCTGGACGTGGCCTTGGGCAACGTGGTCTAGTGGGAGGTGTCCCTGCCCATGGCAGGGGGGTTGGAACTCGATGATCTTCAAGGTCCCTTCCAACCTAAACCATTCTATGATTCTATGATTCTATGAATGTATGAGTCTTGGTTACCAAAAAAACTCAGCCTTTGTGTTTTGTTTTCACTCTAGGCTTCTGAATTTTTATTTGACCTTACTGATTATCCCTTTTTTCCTACTACATGTGATTTAAGTTGTCGTTTTCAATGTGGTCTGTAAAACAGCAGCTGTTATGTCCAAAAGTGCTGATATTTTCAGTTTGTTTTTTACCAAACCAGAACTTAGATGCACTTCAGAGAGACGCAGGAAGAACACCACATCATATATTATTTCCTCCACTGTGTATTGCAGGTTATCAACTGACATCTGCTGAATGTTTTGATCTGAGAAGCAACCGGGTAGTAGCAGATCAATACTGTCACTATTACCCTGAAAATATCAAGCCAAAGCCAAAACTTCAAGAGTGTAATCTGGATCCTTGTCCTGCAAGGTCAGTGAGCTCTAATTTTAAAAGAGACTGGGCAATAAAGGAGCAAAATAAAGTAGGAAAATATTGTTTCTATGGCTTACATTCTAATTTAGCCTACATAATTCAACCTCTTTCTTACCCTGAAGATGTACTGTGTAAAAAAAGACGTCAGTTTAGCACCTCCACATTGCAAGGACTGATTTGAAATGGTTGTTTCTTCCCCTCAGATTGTGTTTTGCCTCATTAAATGTTATAAAGTGTGAGAAAAAAAAATTTTCCCTTATACCATCCTATGATCAACACGTGTCTCTTAAGTGTTAGTGAGATGGGAAAAATTCTCTTGGGGTAAAAATGTTGCTGGGAAATGGTTTTCATCACAATTAGATGCATTATTTTTATGGATTTTTACATTTTCTCCTTAATAAAAAGCTTACTTGCAGTCATGGCTGCTTGTAAGAACGTAACATAGGAATTTGTTCTAATTATCAATACCCTTTGGCCCCGCACAAAAGACTCCTCTCTGCTCCCCTGCCAAGCATTCTTCCCCAGAAGATTAATAGTAAAAATAGTAAGATCACAGAGTCAGATTTCCTGTGTATAAGAAAAGGAACAAAACCACAAAAAGGACCAGTCCTTTGTTGCACTGATTCCCCTGAACTTCAGTGGAAGTCGGTCTGCAGCCGCTCATAAACCGCAAGCATTTATTTGTGTAATCTAAACCTTTTGGTCCTCTTGTGTGGCTTTGCTAAAAGATGGTTAAGTGCAGCCCAGCAGGCATGCGCACAAGGATGCCCTAAAACCATTTATTTACCTGCTCCTTTCCCTCTAGACTAGTTTTGTGCCAAGTTTGATAAAGCGAGTTCAAGCAAGTGTCACCTAAAATGTCACTATGGCCTTTCAGATTGCTGGAGGCTGCCATAGAAAAAAGATGTCCTAGTCAGGAGAAGGATGCTTTAGGAACATACGGGACTATGTATGCACCCGACTGAGGATGATTGCTTCCCAAGCCAGCTATACAGCTTTAGACTAGCTAGGCATTATCAGAGCAGAATAAATCACTCCAAGCCCAAGATGATAGTTTTTACCTTTTCTAGAAAGTTTTCATTAAAGTTCATTGACTTTTCATAACTGGAGTTAACACTCAGGTTTCTTTGGCACTGAAGACACATTTACACAGAGTGCGTGGCAGTTTATATTCCTTTGTTCTAGTAAACACATTTTTAACAGTAATTCTGTTTGTAAATAATTAAAAGCCAGAGATGTTCTCATACAGTGTTAAATTTGAAGTGAAAATTTCTCAGAATTAAAAAGTGGAAATACCAAATCTCAAAATCCAACATTGTCTCAGCTGTATTGTACATCCTTTAAGTTACATACTCTGACATGTATTTCATTAGGATGTATTAAGGATATAGTATTAAGAATGCAGTTTCACTAGGGCTTTGTGAAAAGTATTTCCTGTTGAGCATGCACTCATAAGTAATTTTTCAAATTAGAGCTGCTTTCCCACAATGCAACAAGACTATATTTTCGTTTAACAATATTCTGTCAAGCTCAGTATCTGGCTTCTCTTGTCCTTGTACTTTCTGCAAAAAAATATATATTTAATTTCTCAGGTTACTTAAATATATTAACAGTTGAAACTAGAAACCTTACTATAATAAAGTCCTTGTACTTTTTCCTCAGTGATTTTCTCAGATCAAAAACTGCTTCTCTGAATTCTCCTTGAATTGTTTGATACAAATGTCAGTAAAGTAGAGGTTAGGTATGATCAGGTAAGAGACCTAAATATGAACATTGCTGCAAGGCGTGAATTGATATGGAACCTGTCTTTTAGATTCACCTCTCACAGTACCAATGAGAAAGTAATTTTATGTAGCAGCTTTTTTTTTTAAAAAACCCTAAGCTGCTACTATTTTAAAATACAGTTTTGAGTCAAATATGTGATTTGCCTCTGGAATTCGTGCTATGGATATTGTCCATACTTTTCCCGATAATTTTAAATGCCTTGTTCTCAAATGATAAGACAGATGATTGCATGGTACATGGGAGGAAAGAGAGAAAAAAAATAACAGCTAGGCAGATGTCAGAAAGCAATTTTTGTTTTATATAAGACATAACAAGGCAAAGTTGTTGATATAAAGACCCTGAGGGGAGGGAGAGTCATTTAGAAGTACAGCTATGCCGTCCCAGGGTACAGGCAGTAACAGAGAGGAATTGGCTTTTTGGAAACATCCTCACAGAATGCCAAATTGCAAATGATTATTTTCAAAAGTGCCTTTGTAAAGAATTCAAGAATCAACAACCCAGACAGAAAACCAGAGGAAATCTGTGGTAACTTCTGGAATCCTGATGCTTTCTTACGGTCAGGAAGAGGGTAGGTGAAGCAGAACAACGGGGTCAGGAGCATGAGCGGGAGGGCGTCTGGGCTCAGCTGTGTCTTTGCTGTGTGGGAGCTGCTGGTATAAAATGAAGATGTTAATTTTTCCTGGCAAACCCAGTTCCAGTGAGGCATAGCTGATTAGTGGTTGCTGACTGTTCCTATGGTGTGTCAATGAATACCACAGAAAATAATCATGGAAGACCACAGTGGCGCTGAATAAAGCAACCGAGAGGGGTTACTGTGGGAGAGACTATGTTAAAATTTTCAGCAAAGGGCAGGCTGAAAGAATAGTTTAAATGAACACCAGGAGTATCATGTGGGCCTGGAATTAATTGCCTCTTTAGGCTTAGTACATAGAAACGTTTTACTTTATTGTGCTTATTATGACAATAATTAACAGTATTGCTGGCATCATGAATAGCAAAAAAAGCTTAGGCTGAATGAACGTGGAAAATGAATCAACTTTTCTTTCTGCAAACACAGTTTCTCACATACTCAGAGGAGAAGCAGTGTGTGGAAGGTTATATATGAAACATATAATTTATACACGTTCCTTTTCTGGGTTAAGTAAAGGTGGCCTGTCCACCTAAGTAAGACCAGTAATTAGTGTCTTATAGGATAGATGAGACATGTTGTGACACCGAGTCCCTTTTCGTCCCTACATACTATCTGTGCCCTATCCAGCCTCTATCATTGACCCCTTTGGGGATTCGGCTCCCACCTTAGACAGAAAGAAAATATCTGTTCATTTACAGGCCATTAAGATTTTACAACAGTCCATACTTGACTGGCAAATATATGTATAATGTCTACTGATGTGAATAGCACCCAGTTTGATCTAGGTCACTCCGCTTCTGTGTGGCAAAATCCAACATTACGATTTCACATATTTAATTAATGGCAAATCTTTTAACTATCCAAAACTTAACAGAGCGGAGGGTTTGGGGGAGGTTTTTTTAGCTATCATCAGTATCCTCCTGTCTTGTATCCTCTAATGAAAGGTGAATGGAATCTTTTTCTGCTTTGAGAAAAAATCTGTTTAGAATTGACTTAACTGGGTGTGCTAAACACTTACCTAGGACAACTCTAAGGTGCTATAAGCTGGAGATACCATTTCTTTCATAATTCAAAGGCATTCCTTCAAAAAGCAGTTTTTACAAAAAATGAAAAAAGCTTTTACCCCACTCATTATTCACCTACTCCCCAGGACACTCTCTAGAGCAACATCAGTGCTGCTTCTAGATTTCATCTTCAGCATTTAAGTGGCATTCCCAGCTGCACTGTTCTGCATTTTTAGCAATCATCATCTCTATTTTTTTGCCTGTCTCTGCTGCGTGTTAATGTGGGGTTTTCTGAGTCACAAAAGCTCTACTGGTGCTTTTACCAGGAGATTTCAATGGTGTATAAAGGTTTCTAATGGCATCTTCAGCAAAGATTCTAATTTCATGCAGTAACTGTCTCAAAAAAATCATAGTAGCAAACCTCTAACATGCCAGCTTCTTTTTATCACTCTGCCAATAATGCCAGTCTGATCCACACAGGCAAAAATCTGGAATTTGCTAGATACAATGTTAGTACCTGTGGAAAGTTTGGGGAAGAATCTCTAATTCAAGCAAGAGTTTCAACACTCGGAGACCTGAAGAAATTCTCAGATATCCACAGTTTATGGAGGCCTCCAGCAAAATTGCAAACTCCTTTGTCTACTCATCAAAGATTTTCTTTTGTCATCCTCACTTGAATATCCATGCTGGGTGGTGGTGGAGCCAGGCATCAGCAAAAAGAAATTTAAATAAAATTGTACTTATTAGTTGTTATTTTTTAGCTACTCTAACAAGAGCAATGATGTACAAGTAAAAGCACACAGAAGACTGTCAGGATGTTATGGCAGTTCAGAGTAACCCTGAGTAGTGAGAAGTCCCCAATATAGTTCATGATGTGAAAGTGGGTAACAGCAACAGTTTTGTGGGCAACAGCGCAAGACGTGCATGATAACTTTTACATGTTTCCTTCAAAAGAAAAGGAGTTAGCAATGAGTAAATATGCATGATTGAAAGGGCAACATAGAGTATCCTCTTAATCAGTAACAGAGGTCTCCTCACTTCATTACAAATTGGCAGCTGAGGCAGGAAATTACCAAACGCATACTTTTTTGCTTGTTATCAGCTTCCCTAAAGGTATTATATTATATTAGATAGCAATTATAAGCCAAGTATCATAGCACTGCAGTGTTTCCATTTTCACTACATTCTTTCTGGAAGATGAACAAAACTGGAGTGCTGGTTGGTATGTTCCTAAAAAGACGAGCTGCACTTTGTGATTTACACAGTAGCAGCCATAGATCTGCAGTGATGAGAGGGGGCTGAGACACAGTGACTCATTTATTGTTATTGCTCTCAACCGGGACATACGATAGATTTAAACTTTGTTTTGAATACTCTTTCACATAAAATATCCCATAGTTACCGCAGATACTGGGCTTTTTGACAACACCCCAGCTTTTTGCTTGGATGTGGGACACTGGTCATGACAATGCCCTTTTCTGATCTCTGCCTCAGGCAAATGGCCATTTCTGTGGATTTGCATTTTTACTTAAGTTCTTCATTTGTTACAGGGGGCTTGAGAAAGCCTTTCTGCCTTGCAGTACTCTCTGAACCTTGGTTGCCTCTGACTGCTGTCTCTGGTCTCAATTTCCACAGCCAATCATGTGCATATGAATTACCCTAAAGACAGCAAGAGAGAGCCATTCCAGGGGAGGGTGAGACATGAAGGTTTTAGCTGTCAAAGCAGAAGGGAGAACAAGTTAAAGTTGCATGTGCTGGAAAAGTGAGACTGGTATTAGCAAAAAGTATGCTGCCTGCAAAGGAGAGACACCAGTCAACAAACATCAGTCATTCCAACTGTATATTTATGCAGGGTGATTTTTGAACAGTTCAGAATTTACCAAGAGACTACCAAGGTTGCTGGAGAAATGAGCTGAAATGATGCATTATACATGAAAAAAGGTGGGGAGAAGTTTAGGAGGCCAAAATCTATTCAGAGCAGCAGGAAGAACCCACTGGGTAAGTTGTCAGGAAGGTTGGATGGGAAATAGTGGTACATTAAAATAGAAATGGCAGTACGTATGCGTCCAGGTACAGAAGTTGTAGATGGAGAAGGAGCTGACACGGTGGCAATGTTCTGGTAGTCATAATCAGGGTCACCTGAGTTCAAGAGCAGGGTAAAGATGAGCTGCAGATACTCCTAATGCTTAAAGAGGCAATTTCTTAAGACAAATAGACAAAACCTGGAATTTTTACGCAGGGTAAGAGGCATTTAAATTAAGCTTGAAAATTTTTTTGTCAGAACAGGCAGGGAGGCTGGACCAGGAAGCATTCATCAAAGTGTTAAAAGATGTGAATAGCAGAGCAAATTCAGCTCTAAGGAGATAGTTCTTATTAAAGAAGGACAGAAAGAAAGGCAGAAAGGACCTGTCAGGATGCATCAGATAACAAACTGTAAGGTGGGAAAGGAGTTCTTGTACTGCTATGAGCATCAAATACAGATAACTGTCTGCCCAAGATGAAGTTAAGGGAAATGTAGTCTGTGAAGTCCTAGGAAAGACCAATACTGCAGCAAGTAATAAGATGGTCACAGAAATTTTCACTGGATATTCAGTTGTTAATATTTAGTAGTGGAAAATAACAACAATTTTCCATCTTTGTATGAAACACTGCTCATCCAAACCACCATAAAATATTAAAGTGAATAAAAAAGGGAGAAGATCTTTAGACACATTACAGTCATTCTACAGGAAGAAAGTACATTTGCTGCTTCCAATTGATAACAGCCAGTTCAAGCCCTGTAAAGAGATTAGTTTTTAGCAGTCTATGGCAATGATAAGTAAACCATATGGTTCTTAGACTTTGAAATCTGTGCACCATGAAGAAGCCATTTATTATAAAGGTGAGATACTGCTGTGCTGAACAGACATGTTGTCTAAAGTGTGAGTTTTTTCTGGAGGCTGACATAGAAGGATAGCTTTTGCAGCAGTCCTTTGTATTTTCAAGTAGGTTGTTTAAATATCCATTGACAGTCCATTTAAAAATGTTTAGGTAGGGGACATTGGCTTTTACCAATACATAAAGTACTACAACCATATAAACGGATATAGAAATGCAAAATACATGCTAGTTCTTCAAGTTCCACACGATAGAGTGTAATGTGATAAGATAATCACAACACTATCTATGTCTCAGTATTAAGCATGGTGGTCCAGAAACCAGAAACGTAACTCATACTGGTAGCATAACTGAGAATTATGATACTACCTGCGAGTAGGCATTCAAAAGCCAATGTTGCCTGTACTTGCGGTGTTATCGTATGTGTCATCTACCCCAGCTCTGAGTAGAAATAGTGATAGTTTAACACACGGGAAACATTGACAGATACCATCTGATAGTAGGTGACTCTCTTCTGGGAGGTACGGAGGCAAACAGATGCACTCTGTAAGGAAGTGTGCTGCTTAGTGGCGACTCGTATCAGGGATGTCACTGAGAGATCACCAAGCCTTTGTACAGTTCTCTGACTATTATCCACTGATGTTCTTTCTCGTGGGCACCAGTCATACAGCCAGGAGTGGCCTGAGTAATATCAAGAAGGACCATAGAGCCCTGGGAGCAGTGGTCAGGGACTCTGGGGCGCAGGTAGTTTTTTCATCAATCCTTCTGGTCAAAGGGAAGGGGGTTGATAGGGCAAATAAAATCTGGCAAATCAACAAGTGGCTACAGGACTGGTGCCACAGCCAGGGGTTTGGCTACTTAGACCATGGGACTCACTTTGAGAAGCCTGGTCTACTGGGGCTTGATGGCATCCGTTTGTCAGAGAAGGGGAAGAGAATCTTTGGTCAGAGGCTTGCCAAGCTCATGAAGAGGGCTTTAAAATTGAGCTACTGGGGGAGGAATCCTCAGTCCATCCCACTCCTACCAGTAGGATGCCAATGCCAGTAATAGATGGCTAGAGCCCAGAGAAGGGTTGCAGGTCAACAGGAGAGCACCTGCAGTGCAGCACAAAGGAACACCAGCCACTCCAGCCAGTAAGTTAACTTCATTGGTGGCCCAGCTTAAATGCCTCTATGCAAATGCACATAGCATGGGGAATAAACAGGGGGAGTTAGAAATGTGCACATGCCTGCAGGGTTGTGATCTCATTGGCATCATGGAGACATGGTGGGATGGCTCCTATGACTGGATTGTTGGAATGGAAGGATACAGGCGCTTTAGGAAGGACAGGCAGGGGAGACAATGTCAGTGACCAGCTGGAATGCATGGAATTCTGTCTGGGGATGGATGAGGAACAGATCGAGAGCTTATGGGTCAGGATAAAAGACAGGGCGAGGACAGGTGACATTACAGTGGGGATCTGTTACAGGCCACCCAACCAGGATGAGCAAGCAGATGAGGCCCTCTATAGACAGATAGAAGCAGCTTCACGTTCACAAGCTGTGGTCCTCATGAGGACTTCAACCACCCTGATATCTGTTGGAGGAACAACACAGCAGGAAATAAGCAATTCAGGAGGTTCCTGGAGTGTGTCTGTGATAACTTCCTTCTCCAAATGATAGAGGAGCCAACAAGGAGAGGTGCTATGCTGACCCTGTTCTCACCAACAGGGAGGGGCTGGTGGGGAATGTGAAGCTCAAGGGCAGCCTGGGCTGCAGTGACCATGAGATGGTGGAGTTCAAGATCCTTAGGGCAGAGACGAGGGCACACAGTAAGCTCACTACCCTGGGCTTCCAGAGAGCAGACTTTGGCCTCTTCAGGGATCTGCTTGGTAGACTACCATGGGGTAAAGCCCTGCAAGGAAGAGGCTCCCAAGAAAGCTGGCTAATATTCAAGGATCACCTCTTCCAAGCTCAGGAGCAATGTATTCCAACAAACAGGAAGTCAGGCAAAAACATGAGGAGGCCTGCATGGATGAACAATGAGCTCCTAGAGAAACTCAGACTCAAAAGGAAGCCTACAGAGGGTGGAAGGAAGCAAGGACAGGTAGCCTGGGAGGAATACAGAAAAATTATCTGAGCAGCCAGGAATCAGGTTTGGAAAATTAAAGCCCTGATAGAATTAAATCTGGCCAGAGAAGTAAAGGGCAACAAGAAAAACTTCTATATGTATGTCAATGATAAAAAGAAGACTAAGGAAAATGTGGACTGTGTCTGGAAGGAAAGAGGAGACCTGGTCACCTGGGGTATGGAGGAGGCTGAGGTACTCAAGGGCTTCTTTGCCTCTGTCTTCACCAGCAAGTGCTCTCGCCACACCACCCAAGTGGCAGAAGGTAAAGGCAAGGACTGGGAGAATGAGGAACTGCCCACTGTAGGAGAAGACCAGGTTCAAGACCATTTAAGGAACCTGAGGGTGCACAAGTTCATGGGACTTGATGAGATACATCAGCGGGTCCTGAGGGAACTGGCAGATAAAGTTGCTAAGCCACTATCTATCGTATTTGAGAAGTTATGGCAGTCTGATGAAGTTCCCGCTGACTGAAAAAGGGGAAACATAACCTCTGTTTTTCAAAGGGGAAAAAGGAAGACCCAGGGAAGTACGGGCCAGTCAGTCTCACCTCTGTGCCCAGCAAGATTGTGGAGCAGATCCTCCTATGCTAAGGCACATGGAAAATAAGGAGGTGATCAGTGACAGCCAACGTGGCTTCACTAAGGGCAAAGTGTGCCTGACAAATTTTGTGGCCTTCTACAATGGCGTTACAGTGTTGGTGGATAAGGGGAGAGCATCACTGACATCATCTACCTGGCTGTGTGCAAAGCATTTGACACTGTCCCGCACGACATCCTTGCCTCTATATTGGAAAGACGTGGATTTGACCAATGGACCACTCGGTGGATAAGGAATTGGCTGGATGGCTGCACTCAAAGAGTTGTGGTCAACGGCTCAGCCTCCAGGTGGTGACCAGTGACAAGTGGCATTCCTCAGGTGTTGGTACTAGGACTGGTGCTGCTTAATATCTTTGTGGGTGACATGGACAGTGGGATTGAGTGCAGCCTCAGCAAGTTTGCTGACAACACAAAGCTGTGTGGAGTGGTCAACACGCTGGAGGGAAGGAATTCCATCGAGAGGGCTTGAGAGGTGCGTCTATGAAAATCTTATAAAGTTCAACAAGGCCAAGTGCCAAGAGAAAAAAAGCCCACAGCAGAAGCAAAGGCTGTGAGCTGGAGGCGTGTGAGTGTCCTGCAGAGGCTGGGCACTGGCACGGCAGGGTGCAGGAATAGCAGCATAGGAGCGACAAGTGCCTCTACCCACTCCCAGCCTCAGCACATCGTCCTCATGCAGGGTATCACCATGTGAGACATCTTGGGGGGACATGCTCTTTCTCTCTGCTTGGCTGTTCTCTCAGCTCTAGCTCCTGTACCCCTGCTCTGCTCAGCAGGTGCCCAACCTAAGAGTTGTGGGCATGCAGGAGAGAGAAGCGGGAAGGGCTGGCACGTTGTTGGAGAGGGAATCATCAGGGAGCTACAGGAGAAAGGCATTTATGCCTGCCATTTATGCTAAGCATGTAGCTTAAGGAGAAAAAGGAGCTACTGGGGAAGACAACACCAAACATGACTTTCAAGGAATGTGGCTCTGGGCACCCATCCCAGGGGAAAGCTGAACGCTTGCAGAGATGGCAGACCTGGGTGCGGCACACCCACCTCTGGCATGTGCAGCTCCTGCTCCAGCTGGACATGTGCCTTGGAAGACCAACTGTGCTGAAGCTGCCAGCACTCAGGAGGAAAACAAACCAATCTGCAGAGTATATGACACAACTTGTTGGTCTGAAAGGCATGGGAGATTTCAGATGTGAGACACAACAAAATAATTTGCTTTGTGCTTCTGCTCCTGCCAAAGCAGGTTTGCTCTAGGTGTTGTGTGAATGGGTCCTGTTAGCTGGTCCCACATCAGCCAGTGTAGCAGAGGAATTACTGTTGTTTGTTCTGTTCATTTAGCACACCATCCCCTTTGCATTGTCTGAGTAATGTATGGTGAACAAAGCCCATAAACTAGATCTCTTCCATCTTTTTATTGGAAGATAAACTGATAATATAGGACTGATAAATTAATGGAATTTAAACCACTTTGTCCAGTCAAAAAGTACAGGATTCACCAAAGTAATCTCTAAGACTTTTCTTAAATAGTTCACTTACTTAGGCTTGGTTTTTTTGTGGAACACACAAAAAAAACCCCACAGAATACTAGCTAAAAAAGATGCCGTTTCCATGAATGGTGCAATGACCATCTGCTGTTCTGTTGTATCTTGGCTTGTATTAAAAATAGTGTGGCCAGCAGGATTAGGGAAGTGATTGTCCCCCTGTACTTGGCACTGGTAGGGCCAAACCTTGAATACTGTGTTCAATTTTGGGCCCCTCACTACAAGAAAGACGTTGAGGTGGTGGAGCATGTTCAGAGAAGGGCAACAAAGCTGGTGAAGGGTCTGGAGCACAAGTCTTATGAGGAGCAGCTGAGGGAACTGGAGTGGTTTAGCCTGGAGACAAGAAGGCTGAGGGGAGACCTTATAGATCCCTACAACTACCCGAAAGGAGGTTGTAGCGAGGTGGGAGTCAGTCTCTTCTCCCAAGTAACAGGCAATAAGACAAGAGGAAATGGCCTCAAGTTGTGCAAGGGGAGGTTTAGATTGGATATTAGGAAAAATTTCTTCACCGAAAGGGTTGTCAAGCATTGGAACAGGCTGCCCAGAGAAGGGGTTGAGTCACCATCCCTGGGGGTATTTAAAAGGCGTGTAGATGTGGTGCTTGGGGACATGGTTTAGTGGTGGTTTTGGCAGTGTTAGGTTAACAGTTGGACTTGATGATCTTGAAGGTCTCTTCCAACCAAAACAATTCTATGATTCTATGATCTCCAAGCTGATTTTTAAAGTAATAAATTAAGCCATTGTGTATTATTGTGGGGGTCTTTTTCCTCACGGTGTCCATAGGTCTTACGTTGCAGGGGATCATTATCTTGCAGTAACAGAATGAGAGCCTTTGGCAGCCCCTCACATATGCACAAGGACAGTGTCAGTAATTCTGTGGAGCTCTATACCATTTACAGAAAAGCAATTTATGTATGTAAAATTCTTTGAGGGACAAACCTTTCCAATGACAATATTAATCTAGTGCTTTGTAAATGTTATTTAATCTTCATAATAGTGTTTGGATGTGGCATGGTTATTTCAATTGGAATGGCCTTAGATATTGTGCATTCTAATGCATGTAGACCTGGATTATGCATACAGACCATGTTTATTAGAAAGAAAACATTTCTTATTGCAGTGAGTGAGAAATGTTTTGAAATCTGTTTCTTTCTTAGGCAGTAGATGCTTTTATAGTATAATTATTTCATTTTGGAACTTGGTACATTAATCTTTTTTCCAACCGCTCCTCAGCAAGCTGATGAGCTGGAAAGTGCAAAAAGCCTTCAGAGTGGAACTTCAGCAACAGCAGTAGAAGAGTCAGGAAACCAGCAGAGATTCCCAAAAGCATGAGCAAAAAACACTCAGAAAAACTCCCCTTCCATCTTCTTAAAATTCTAGTACCCAATTTATCAAACTTCTCCAGGCATTTACCCATCTAGCTAAGTCTGAAAAGACTTGTTCATTGGCCACACTCTAAATGACCCATTTGTCTTTTCCAAAGTTCCCCAGTGGCAGAACTGCCTCTCCTAGATGTTTAGATTTTTGTGGAGACAGGCAGCTCTCCGAAGATGCAAACATGCACACTCACGCAGAGGGATCCGGTGACTGCAGAGGCTGCTAATCTTAGGAAGGAGTTGTCTAGTCCCCATCACACACTCGCAGGGCTCCAGCATCTTCCCGTGCTTTAGCTGGAAAATTCCAGCACACTGACCTGGCGCTGACTCCTCACTGTGAAAACACAATGGGATCCATTCTCCTATCCTGGACAAGCTATGCACATAAAAACCCTGTTGACTGAAAAGAGAATAGACCCCTTTAGCCTTAGCATGACAAGACTCCTTTGAATGCTTACAGCATTTTTCAGTGAAGTGTGTTGAGGATGGAGAATACTTTCTCCCTTCCCCCTGCTTTGCTCCTTCACCCTTGCAGAAATCTGTAGGAGCATACCTAGCACCTCTCATCTGTATAAGGCCCTCAAAAACTATCTTCATGCTTTTCAGTCAGTTTCCTCTTTCCATTTCTTGGGTAGGGACACTCATTTTAATGCAACTGGCATTCACTCTTTGATGCTTCTGCCCACCTGCCCCATCCAAGTCCCCTGTTGCACAGTGACTTGGATGAAACTGATAGGTGAGGTGCTCTGGGATCATCTATTTGGTGTTAATAGATATGCCTGATAATTGGGAGACAACATGGGTACAGTTACTCTAGGTCAGAATCTACAAAAATAGGAAATTTCATACTAGCAATTCAGTAACACCCTGCAGTTGCCACGTCCAGTGACATCCACCTCACACATAACTGGCATGATAGTGGTTCAGATTATGACTAATTTTGATATACATTATTGCCTTCTATAACCTTTAGATGTTATATTATTTAGATATTTTACCAGTAACACTGCAGCAAACCAAGCCAACTAGTCACAACAACAAAACCAAACTAACAAAAAATCAACCTGACATGTTACTGTCCTCTCCAGCTCCTTCTTTATTCCAGAAAAACCCAAATAAAGAGGCAGGTTCTGCAGATGAGTGAAACTGGACTGATGTAAGATGGAGGGACAAGAATTACAGATTTTAATTCTTGCACTGGTATTCCCCGAATTTCTAATCCTGGCTCCTTGTAAAAGCAGACATTCTATCCGAAGGGCAGAAACAACCATATAAGAGTTTAAAAGGGTTTTATCTAGAGCTTTCTGAAGCAGATAGAGGATCCCCTGTTGTTTTCATTCACTTTGGATTCAAGCTCCAAGAAAGTATTAAGTGTAGAAAAGTATTTTTTTAATGGCAGACAGTGACTTCATAAATTTAAATAATATTTGGACAACTCATTTGGCTCACTTGTGGTAATGGATTGCTTCTTAGTCAGAGTAATATATTCATAAGAATAAAGTAGTAATTGTTGGTTTATTCTTTGAATGACTCAGAAACAGTAGGATCAGAGCATAAGTTTTGTTTTAAATGTGATAGCAACTTAGGTCGTATATCTTGTTTGTTTGGGTTTTTTTGTAATATTGTGTAAAAAAAAGTTGTATAATGTAATCATTTAGTGTTTATTTTATTATGTGTACCTTCTACTCAGAGGGTTGGCATTATTGTTCCTAACAGTGATGGATACAAGCAGATCATGCCCTATGACCTCTACCATCCCCTTCCTCGGTACGTAAAACAGTCAACCAGATGCTAGGATTAGCAAATACATTTGCTTCTTTTTTTCTTTTCTCTGTATTTCTGTTTTGCTCTCAAACTAAGTTAACAGATGCTGCTTTTCTCTTGCTCTGAACTCCTGTAGACTAACCTAGATATGTTCAAATGCTAACCTGTTGTTATAAATTCTCTTGTTGCAGAACTGAAATGATATTCTAGCTGAAGCAACAATGCAGACTTATTAAGTGTGTGGTCCCTTTCTTTCTCTCTTTCCTCACCGCTCACCCCCACCTCCCCTTTTCTCTCACACCTTTCCTTTTCATTCCCTTCACTCATCTCTGAACAGAACAGGGGGCTTTCCAATGAACTATCAGATTTTCTGTCTCTCTCCAGTGGTGCTGCTTCTTGCATGCTTATAAATCATGAGATTTTGGGTTTAGACAGTATTAGTGTTGTGTTCTGATCCTGCAAACCCATGCTAATGCCTTCCCCAGGGGCATTAATCCATTGGCTTTGCTAAGAAATCAGAGATCAGGGGAGGAATAGGATCAAGGCCTGATTTGTATTATTAATTATCTCACAATTAAAATGTCTTTAATATAAGACTTGAGATTCTTATGGAAATAATCACATGAGTAATTATTCTTAAAGCAGCAAATAAGACTGGTACTGATAAAAATGTTTGGTAGTTGAAGGATAATAACCTTTTGGTTTTGAAATACTGTCTGGACATGCAATAATATTGTGCTGTGTTTCCTTCTTCATTAATTTATTGTGTCACGGAGTATGAAATCACAGAAAGAACCCTCTAGGCAGCTTGTTAGTCTCATCGTGGTGAGGAAATGACCTCCCTCAAACCATGGTGAGGCCTAATGCAGAGAGCTTTCAGCATCAGTGTGCAAGCGCAGTGCATTCACATTCAACAGAGTCTCCAGCCAAATCGTGGACCCACCCCAAACTGTGAGTGAGAAGACAAGGAGGAGAGCAGCTTACTTGACAAGCATAGTGGCTGCCATTTATGTTGACACGCTTTATCAATGATCTATGTAATTCAGATTAGGCTTTTCTCTTCCTAGCTAGGTGCTTATGGTTATGCACACACAGTCTTTATCACCAGATATTTGTGAGATACACTTATAAAATATATTCCTGCATATAATTCCTTTTTTTCTGGAAAACACTTTTCTCTGTTCTTTATTTAAAACAAAAACACACACATAACTCCTAACCTCAAAAATTAAACCTCCATTAGTAAGAAATATAGAAGCTAGAATATTTATACAGGGTTTAACACTCTAGCTTTGAATAAAACACATTTTATTTCAATTGTGTACATTGGGCATGTACAAATTGTACAAAGGGCATGTACATTGACAAAAGACAGAGCAGAATTTTATATCAGAGGATGATTCAGCAGTACTTAACACTGGAGAGACTGTATTTAAGGAAAAAGCGTCCTGAACTGGCAGCTAGGCAGAGGCTTTTTTACTGCTGAAGAAAATCCAAAATAAAGGATCAAAATGCCCTGAGGTATTTGGCTTTCAGTGTTACTGAAAAAAAAAAAAAAGAAAATCATTCCCTGAAAATGATCAAAAGGCTGAGACTGTTTCTCAAGCTGTTCTGGATTATGGTCTCACCCCGTAACAGTCCCTTCACATCCACTCTCCCAGCCGCACCATTCTCCTTTAACCCCCACCCCCTCCCCACCATCCATTGCTCAGGCTGCAACTGCTGGCTGGGACCTCTGCCCCCCGCTTTTTCCCTCTGTTGTTTTGCTGCCGCTTCCCCTCTCCTCCCTGTCCACCACTCCCGCATGTGCTCCTACGCACCCACAAACAGGGCTCGGGTCTTCCTCGCTCCCCCCAAGAGGGAAGACACAGCCACATGTCTCTTCTCCAAACCTCGGAGAGCAAAAACTGAACAGACCACGAGGCTGGCGTGAGACAGGGCCAAGTCAGGGGGATGAAAAATGTCTTTCCTCTGAACCTGCAGAGTTTAGGCAAAAAAAAACTAAACCAAAAAACCCTCAACCAAACCAGAGAGGCCCTGTGTGTGTCTGATGTGTCTGATACCTAAACCCAGGGACAGAGGAAAGCAACAAACACTCCAGGAGAAGTGGAGAGCAAATCTGGGAAGGCATCTTCGCAAGATTTCCCTACTGCAGTCCCTCAGCATTGAGTGTTACCACAAAGAAAGATAGGTATGGTTCAGCCGACATATTCTGTTATATAGTGCACGACCAATTCCTTTCACAAATTCTTGGTCATTGTTGCACGCTTCGTACCTCAAAAGGAGCTGTGACATCTGCTTTAAGAGCTGTGCAACAGAGAAACTTCACCTTCCTATCTTCCACTCAGACAAAACCTGAGGACCAAAGTGCTTGCCTGGATCTAAGCTGCTTGGTATTGCTGAGGTTGCCTAAGGCATCTGGAAACTTGTCCCAAAGACTCCAGGGAATTCCCTGGTGCCGTGTCACTTTTATGCCTGAGAAAAGCTGGATCAGGCTGGCTGCAGCAGTTTCTGCTGTTTGTGAGTTTCAGCTTGAGGCCTCTTCATTTAGATTTGTGGTAGTGAGAAACCTCAGCTGTATGCTGGGAAACCTGTCCAGCAGAGCCACAGGTTAACACATTTGAACTAAAAATGTTGCTAAAATTACCTGTTTGTGACATATGTCGCTTATGGTGAGCACAGGATGATGGGTATGGCATGGTGTAAACGTTGTTTCACCACTTCTTAGTGATAAGTTGTAGAATTAATCAGTGGCTTTACCATTCATAAAAGTTATTAACAAGCCATTTCACATTGAGTTTTAGGCATTTTCAGACATAGCCAAGTGTGGGTAGTGCTTACATGTACTGGAGCTGATGAGAAAAAGATAGGTTGATATGATGAAAACTTGGAGGGAAAGATAAACATTTTTCACATTGCTTAATAATCTTGGTGATCCTGTAATTGTTACTTAATAAAAATAATTCCTCTGTTTTAAGTGGGAGAAAAAAAATTCTTTCTCTTGTTTTCCTTCTTCCCTGAAAGTGGAGAGAGATGGGTTTTTTTCCACAAAAACAATTTTTTAAGACAAAAAAAATGAAAACGTATGACCAAAATAATCTTTTTAAACATTATTTTGAATGTCCTTATCAAAAGGACATTTGCCTTTGAAAAAAAAAGATTTTGTGACATGTTTGCAGGTAGATAGAACATACACACTTTTATACCATCAGGCATGCACAAGATTATATAGGAATAGCCACACTGATAATGGTCCTGGATACTTTCTGTGGCAATGGCTTGAATATAAGTGGAAATACCAGACTATTTTATGTGGACAGACACATACATGTATAAAACTATACATACATTATTGTATATGCATCACTGTAAAAAAAAGGCTTATTCTTGTAAGTATGCATAGCTTTTCAGAACATACACGTTGTTCTGTGGATTTGTCATTACATTCTCAAATGGCACCTTTAGAGAAAAGATGGTTTCTCGGTTCCTCTCACTGCCTCAACTGTAAGGAAACAAGGCCCATGTGGTTTATCCATCAGAGGCCGTGTATGCTATCAGTATAGTCTTGTCTTCTTTTTCGTAATTTCGTCTCATCTTCTTTTTTTCCCTCAACTCAGTTGTTTCCCTGGAAAGAAACACTGCTGTTTTCCTGTGTGTTCTTGCAAAAGGAGCATCAGCTTCAGAGCACACTGAGCTTCCAGTGATTTGTGACACAGATTCCTCAGAACATAGCAAATTGTGAAGATACAATACTCCCATCAATTAAGTAAAAGCAATTAAGTTAAAAGTATTTAGAGTTTCTGTGGTAGTTGCCACTGGGTTAGTGGGAGAAAGGAGATTTCATATTACTAATCTGTGACCTAAAGACAGTAGCCATGAGAGTGCTTTGCTGTTACGGCCATTTATGAAAATATATATACGATTAATTTTTACTGACATAAATCAGAAAAAAAAAACCTCCTGCAGATAGCAGTTTATGGATTTGGGGGGTCCAGGTGGAGGCAGGGGCAGCAGGGTGTCCTTTTCCTGATGCCACTCTGTTTTGTGGGTTTTTTTCCCCAGATGGGAGAGTACACCCTGGACTGCCTGTTCCTCATCTTGTGGAGGGGGCATTCAAAGCCGCAGCATCTCATGTGTGGAAGAAGACATTCAGGGGCATATCAGCCCTGTGGAGGAATGGAAATGCATGTATACTCCGAAGATGCCAGTTGTCCAGCCTTGCAATATATTTGACTGCCCAAAGTGGCTTGCTCAGGAATGGTCTCCGGTAATCGCTTAGCTTTGTTTGTTTTGTATTTACTGCAGTGGGAATATATCTTAAATTACAGTTCAGTGAGATTGTGGAAGTAGGAACATGTGCGACTTTCTTTCCTTATTACCATGACTTCTGTTTTAAATTATGCTATTTGTCTAACTGCAAAGTAAATACTCGGGAATAATGTATTAATAAGCTTAACATGATTAAGGACAATAATGGAAAAACAAATCGGGTCTGTGATTTTAATTAGTGACCTTCTACTAATAATAGACTGGGAACATAAATGAAATGAACAAAACAAAACCAGTAAGCACGTCATGTTACATCTTTATTACAACTTTTCAGCCATAAATTGAATATCAAGAATGGCTGAGAATTTTCCAGAAATACATAATGTCATAAAGTAACCTGCTCTTTGATGCTTGTAGTTGTCTGTTCCTGACTCACCTTTCCTTCTGTAAGAAAGTAAGTGTCTTTGAAATATCTTTCTCCAAAAGTAGAAAAGTACTTTGATTTTGTACATAAAGACTTAATCTTGAATGTGGTTTCTCACTGCCCCAGTTTCTAAACAAGTAAAATGTGTTTTAGAAGCTAAGCTAGCTCACCCACAGGTGAGGTATTCTTGATTGATTGCAAAGTGTTTAGTGATTTCCAGATGAAAGCTGCTATCCAAGAGCAAAGTAATATTGGTAGTATCCATAGCCCTCCCTATTGGTTGGTAGTTTTGATCCTCTCCCATGCAATCACTTCTGAAACAATTCGTACAGGGGGAAAAATTGATGTTTCTTACCAAAAATAAATGAAAAAACACTTAAGAGAGTGTCTGAGGGAAGAAAGCCCAAATAGTTTCCCATTCTGTTTGGTGCCATGTTCCAAAATAGCTGAGTGTCACCCCTGTTAACCCATAAGCCCCAGTACTTTGTCCAAGCAAAACCAAGTGGCTCCAGATGAAACTGACAGGGTGTTGCTAAGTGTATCCAATATGGGACGGGTGGCCACAAGCCAAGTACCCACCACTGAGAGAGTGACACCGCAAGAAAAATCCAGCAGCTACATGTCCAAACCAAGTAAATGTGCACAGCAAAAAGGCAAAAACTTCTGTCAATTTTATACCTTATCCATAACTACCAAATATTATGAGTAATTTTTGTTCAGGGTTGGGTGTTTCTGCGTCATGTTTTGCTCTCTGATGTACACATATTTCTATTGCATATTCACCTTTTATTTCTTGGTCCTGTGACATATCACATGCACCTTTTTTTTTGGTTTGTTTTTTTTTTTTCCCCAGTGCACTGTGACCTGTGGACAAGGACTCAGATACCGTGTGGTCCTTTGCATTGATCACAGGGGCATGCATACAGGAGGCTGTAGCCCTAAAACAAAGCCACACATAAAAGAAGAATGTGTTGTACCCACTCCTTGCTACAAACCCAAAGGTAAAGAGGCAGAGGGATTCTCATAAATTTTCAGAGCTCTTCCATGTTGAGCAGTTTTGTTTTGTTGCTGATAGCACTGTTTCCACCTTCCCTGAGTTGTGAATTTACACTTTTAAGGCCTGCCATTGCTATTCCAGTCTTCCTGCTAGCAACTTGGAGTGAATGCTGGCCCCTTCCTCTTTCTGGGGTTTTCACTGTTAATTTGTGATCCAGCAGACCAAGCAATATAAATGTAAATTTGACCATAGTGTAAGCAGGTTTGACCTCACTGTGTCCGGGCTTAATTTGCCCTGGTTTTCAAAGGAATTAAATATATAAATAACATTTATGGTAGATAAATGTAACCATAATTTTAAATTGCCTGTTCATAACTTGGAGCTTGAAATAGGTCAGAAGCAAGCATTGTATATCCCAACATGAGGTTCCTTCTACTAGCGAGGCTGCAAAATTTGGCAGACTGTTAGACTTGAAGCATCTTATAGCAAGGAGTACCCACAATTTGTATAGAAATATTTCTTGACTTGGGCCTCAGACAGACTAATACTGGGGTAAATCCCCCACACTTTGTTGAGAGAAAGAGAAAATATTTCTGCAGCTCTTTGGAGGTTCTTATGAGGTGGAAATGTTAAAAAAAGTCATGGAGACTGAACTGGACTAATGGGCAGTTGCCAGGTGCTGTGGATACAGGTATCTGACCGTTTCCACAGGTATATGAGCGTGCATGTATTTGTGTGTGTATACAGCTCTGTTGATACAACCTCTGTGTCTGTATGCTGACTGACTTATGGAAACTTCTGGGCTACAGCAGTGCTGGTGAACTTAATTTCCCTAAACTGGAGACTTAAACCCCACCATAAGAAGAAATCAATTTCTTTTAAAATGAATTGGTATCCTGAAACATATTAAAAGCACTTATTGTGAAGCCCAGTGAAATAAGAGTGATTCATGACATCGTGCTGATCCAAGATGGAAGGGTGAAATTTTGAATTTTAATTTCTGCACTCAGTGGCTGATGATGGGTGCCCTTGCTGAGTTTCAAGATTCCAGTTTATCTGGGCCATGAGAATACACTGTGGCTGCCCGCCACCAAAGTGGCAAAACCCAGACACAGGGTCGCTGGGGAGCAATGTCTGTGTTTGTACTGTATTTTGCTGGCCAACATGAGCGCACTGTTCACCCTGCAAGATCAAAAAAAAGGCCATATGACTGTGTTAGCATGACCCTGAAGCCTCATATGGAGAGTCAGTGGGCTCAGTCAGCCAGTTGCTTTTATGGGGCTTTATCTGTTTATGGTGTTTAGAGCACAGCTAAAGCAAGATCCTGTCTGCCTGCAGCATACAGTGTAAGCAAAATGCAGTAAGACACCAAAAAATCAGGTGTTGCAAACCACCCACAACTGATTTCTGCCTAGGTAACCTGAGAAGGGTGCAAAACCAGCGAGGAAAGCTTTGCTTACCTGCATCTGTTAAGAAGTCTCTTCCAATGGGACTTGTCTGGGAACAAAGTAGATTGCTGTTTCCTGGAAATCCACCCTTGCAATAGAGTGGCATCTTTACTCTGGATAAACTCTTATGCTGCCCTTTGCAGTACATACATGATTGATTTCTGATTTTAGGCTGTTATTTCTTTCTTTCTTTTTTTTTCCCATGGGATGGAAAGTCCTACGCGAAGCATACTGTTTTGCTTGTGTTTAGCTTTATTCCTCATCTTGGTTCTGTAATGCTCTCACAGTTGTCCCTCCATAACGCAAATGGTAATGTTTGAAGACCCATGTACCTGAAAGCTGAACCATGTTTTCAGAAGAGGGTTGGACCAGATGATATCCAGAGGTCTCGTCCAATCCAAATTATTCTATTTATATGCTGAAAGCTTGTCCTTTTTATTTCAGAAATCTAGAGTTAGAAATTTAGAGCAGGACCTTTCCTCTATTGAATGTTTTAGTCTTAGTCTGCTTTTTCCTTCTGGATCTGGATTAACATAAAGCGGAAAAACAATCCTCCTAGCTGACTGAAGCAGCAAGACAAAAAAAATGTGGAATTCCCTCTTCTTTTAACACACTGTGCTAAACAGAAATAGAATGCAAGTGCTTCATGTAATTTGTTTCATTTCAGTTTATTCAAGCACTGAGGCACTTAATCTTATGCCAATAATGGGAAAAATAGGATATCCCTGGATTAAGTAATGATTTTTAGTTTTAATAGAGAAGGTGTATTCATCTAATACAACTTACTATATAATACAGGATTTAAGTTTTTTTCCTGGAACTGTTTTTTAAAAGGAGAGATTTTACTTTAATTTCCAAAGGTAAAAATTCCTCCTTAGCTTATGTTAGGAGTGCTTTTTATTCATTTTTTTGTCAACACACACTGTATAACACCAACATTTCTAATCCTCTAACTAATTTTACAGTGTAGATGATAATTAACTCCACCTCTAAAAAGAAAAGTTATTTAAAAAGTCACATAACAGGCAATGGTACACAAGAGCTTTTGCTTTTTACAAGCACTTGCATCCAAGCAAAAAAAGCACAGAAGTAAGATCTGGCTTTCCAAAACTCATAAAACAAGCTGCAGAACATATAAATAGAAATATCTCCTACATATTTTGGATAACAAATGCGGTAAAATATAGATTAAACTAAGAGCTGTGCTGGCAAATATTCATCTTTAAATGGCACTAATAAATATGTTAGAGTAAGAGCTTGGCAAGCTATTTCTAAGAGGCATAGTAATGCTATTACTGTCCCTTTTTTCCTCCGTTAATAACTTGCTCCAAGGAAATTTGCTTGACTAAAGTTGCAGTAGCTGTGAAATCAAGTTGTAAGTTGTGTTCCTCTGTGATACAACTGACAGATGGGAAATTTCATGCCTGTATGTGAAAGGATTGCTGTTGCGCACAGCAGAGTCACAGAAAATTCCCCACTATTTTGAATGGCATTAACCTGCTCCCATTCACGAGTACAAATCCATGCATTTTATAAACCCGAAAGGCTTAGGTGATTTGTGAGTGGCAAATAGGTCTGGCCCTGGTTCTCCTCAGTGATCTGAGCCTCAGTCCCTTTTATTTGATTTTTTTTTCTCCTGATCCTAGCCCAGAACATTTTGTTGAAATGCAGCGCTCCTTCTCAAATTATAGTGCCAAATTTGCTTGTGCTTTATACCCCTGTAGAGCTAAAACAGCCCCACCGCCTTCAGCTCAAATACTCCGCTTTGACACCGCATGAAAGCGGAGTTTGGCTCACGAAGCGGCATGGCCCTGTGCTCCCCAGAGCAGAGCAGCTCATTACGCAGTGCGCACATCCTGGAGGGGAAGAAAAGCAGCTCTACTGTTTTCCATCAGAAATGACAGAAAAAGTATCAAGCTTGTTTTTTTAAATCCACATAGCTGATGAACTGATAAACTTAAAGTTGAAGAGTATAGCTGGGCCATTTTATTACGGTTTCTCTGTTTTTCTGTGGTATCACTCATCAAATCAGGGTTTTCTTCCTTTTTGTAGTCTATCAAAACCAAGCTTAATGTGTCTTCTGAAGTTCTAAAATTTAAGGGTAAACACGGGGATTTTATATATTTTGCCTTTGCAGTGTCAATGGAAGCCTGTTACACTTGCAAGGCTCCCTCCAAAAACATACTTTTGAAAGTGCCTATTTTTACAGCCCAGTTGAATAGTATGAAAAGTGACTTAATTTGTCTTTCTGGCTTTAGAATGCTGCAGCCCTTTTAGCTGCGACAGCAAACTATCTGGCCATATAACTTCGTAAACATTGTAGTCCAGGTGACAAAGGAGTCTCTTTTTCTCTCTTCTGCTCTCCTTTCTCTCTCTTTCTTCTTTGTGCTCAGCCTCCATGTGGATGAAAGCTCACGTGCATCACAGGCATGCTCGGCGAGAGAGGGAAGGCTGGCACGAGTAGCCACGTTACTGCATGCTTCCTATTTTCACATGCTTGTGTTTGTTCTGTAGAGAAACTTCCTGTGGAAGCGAAGTTGCCATGGTATAAGCAGGCTCAAGAGCTGGAGGAAGGGGCAGTGGTGTCTGAAGAACCATCGTAAGTCTTAAAAGTTTGCTTACCACCTGTTCTCGTGATATGGGGATCTGGGGTTCGTGCTGACCTAACACAATCTCTTGAAACTGTATTTGGCTTTCATTGGAGTGTAAAGGCTTAACCCAACCCTGTGGAAATCAATGGGCTTAAGGCTGTGTCACGCTTGGGTATGAAGAGACAAAATTAAAACCCACAAATGTGGATTTGAACAAATATATACATGTTTTATTTAAGGTCATTTACAATAGTATTGTAGTGGGAGTCTGTCTACCTATGTAGTTATATGTTCCACACTACCACTGTATCTCTGGAGCTCGGAACCTTTATTTATTCTCACAATACCCTTGTGAAGTAAGAGGTAAAATACAGTGATGATTCCCCCTCGTCTCTACACCCTGGAAGACTGTAGTAGCAGCAAATAAAATGAATTAACTTTAGCAGAAAAGAAGCTAGAAACCTCAGCCCTGCGGTTTGGATTGCTTTATCATTACTTACCTCATCATTTCGGGGATTTTCCTCTCCCTGCTTCTCTAGCTACTTCATGGTCTTTGCCCATCCACCTTTGCAAGATGGATCTCAGTCAGCACCTTGCACCCCATTAGTAGCTCTTCCTCCTGCTGCAGATCCTCTTGGATGGCAGGTTGGCCTACATACATACCTTGGCAGTCCCCTCGCATTAGGGCTGCCTGAAACGATGGAAACTACATTTTCCCCCTAAATACATAAAATTAACTCATTATGTCCCTTAACTGTAACTTTTTCTTTTTTCTTTTCCTATTTGTCTTCTGTTTTGTGAGAAAAATACCATTGCGTTAGAAAGAGATGGAGGGCATAAAATAGTTATAGGTAATGCCAAAAGAAAAAATATTACAATAAAAAGCTGGAAAAGAAGACTTCCAGCTGCCTTTCAATAAGAAAATCTGACTGTATGAATCTGACTTGTTGTAGCCAGGTTCTTCACACAGTGCTATTGAAAATATAGTTTAGCAGTTTCTGTGTATGCTCCATTTCTTTAATAGCAGGAGTGTAGAAGTTGTTAGAAAAATTAGCTGGTTGAAAAAAAAAACTCAGAATTTCATTCAAAATTGAGTTTTATTGTCGTTTACAGGTAATTAATCTTCCTTAGCCCAATAAAATTGCAATCAAAAGGAAGCTGCAGTAAAACCGATGTACCATATAAACCTTTAGCAATGAGGCTGAGAAATAAAAAATCTGTTATGATTATGTTTTGGGTTTTTTAGTCTGGAACTGTGATAAATGCATGCTATAATTGTAACCTCTGTACACAGCTTTAATCAGTGTCCAGTTCCTCAAGACTGAGCACATGGCATTTTTTATTGCAACTGCGGCTGTGTATTACACTAAAAAACATTGTTCATTATGCAATATAATGGCAGTTTGGGCATGGTTAATTTGAATTGAATTAATTTGAAACTGGAACATTGAAATAGAGCTAGAGACATATGTAATAAAGCCCACAAAAATTATTTTAATCTAGCTGCCATATGTATACATAAATGCATACATATATACACATACATGTATGCACTCGTTTATACGCATATATACAAACGCACATATTCGTGTGTGTATATGTATTAGTAGCAGCTATTGCATGTAGTACAATAAGATGTTTAACTGTTTCCATACTTTCATAGACTTTGTAGGTTGATTTATTCAGTATCAAAGCCTAGAAAAATCAGTATTTGTGAATGTACTCATTTTTCATTTGTAAAGTGCAGTTTATTTTCTTGTGTCTTTTCTTATGAGTATACTAAACCTCTTAGCTAAGTGTGAATTTATCAAACTGCAAATAACCCCTGGAAGCATACATAAAAAAGATGTATTATCAGGAAGTTTATCAAAAGGAACCATACTGATATGTGGTCATATCTGGAACAATATATTACACTAAGAAATTTTTTAGATAAATTTAGTGGACAGTGTTGACAGTACTGTAGAAAAAGAGTATAGTAACAGATATATCAGTATATGCAGCTTTAAATATTAACAAGAAGGGGGTTGAAGAGAATAAGCATAACCTGTTGGAGAAGATGAAGAAGAAGATTTTTTATCATGGTGTGTATTTTGATAAAAATATTCTGGAAAACTTTGTGAGTATATTACTTGGGATATTAAAATAGACCTTGACAGGTATAAAAGGAAAGGAGTTTAAGAACTTTAAAATGTTTTAAGTGCAGCTATGACACCTCCTTACTTTACAGTTTCACTGGTCTGCTGCAATAAAAGCCCTGTTTTGCAAAGATATCCTAATCTTTTTACCCCGTCTCATGCAACACTTCAGTGATACCAGTAGGATACTAACATGCCAATACTGGGGGGCACAGTCCAGACTGTGGGGAGACATCTTGCACATTTTTGTCTCCTTGCGAAGCACAGCTCTGGGAGAAGGTATCATCTTTATTTTAGGCTGATGAGAAATCAACATAACATTAAATGAAATTCAAGTACAGTTTTTTATATGTGTTGACTCACAGCTAAAATAAAGGGCACAAACTCAGGGTCTTTATGCAAACTATCCCAAAGCTTGGAGATATCCATGCCTCGTGTTTAGTTTGGAATGATTTTTAGTGATAAGGCACGAGGCAGAAATACCAAATAAAAACTTAGAAAATTGTGCTGAAAGGGCCATCCCTGTCTGTAAACTGTAACAGCCATCTGCATATTGTTCCAGAATATCTAATCTGTTGACAGAGACCTTGAGCAGTGAACTTCCACATAAAATTGGTTTGGGTGCCTCACTATTAATAGTGTTTTGCATTAATGTCTAACTTTAAACAGTTACTCATTTTAGGTCCTGGTCATTAGACTGAAAAACTGTATGTAATGACATAAAAAAGAGACAAAACATTCAGAACTCACCGAGATATGATCAACAATCAACTTTGATGCCAGATTTGTAGCATCACTTGTCCTCATTCAGCTGTGTAGGGATTTAAAATACACCAGCTATTTGAAAAGCAAGGTGTATTACATGATAACACACCTTTTGGCCCGTGTTTCTGCAGCTATGCAGAGACACAATGTAATACTTCATGACCTACCATGCTGACAGATGTCGGGCTATCACCCACAGATTTTGGCTGATGAATGCTAATTTTAGGGTTGGAACAGCAGAGTTTTTAAATGTTGGATCAAGCACTGGCTGGTGTAAGACATCATGTGATGTGATGACTGTGAATTTGAGTAACTAGAACATGACCATCAATTTCTTACTGTCTTTTGCCTAAGCATGTTGTAGTGTTACTTTGTTGTAAATATTTTCAGAAAACGTACCAGGGGTTGTGAAAAACAATTTTAATTGCTTGTTTCCCCTCATCTAAGGAAGCCATTTCTTTTCTCTGATTCAGTAGAGCGGAGCTGGCTGAGTAGGTTTTGAGGGTGGGAGTTGAGCTGGGCAGCCCGGATGGGCTTTCTTTGAGACCCCACTCATCCACTCAGCAGGGAGGGAACGATGGGCAGAGGAGAGGCAGCGCGGAGGGGAAGGGGAGCAGCTGTAGAGCAGGAGGAACAGCAGAAGGCCTCCAGTGGCACGGTAAGCCAGGTGCTGAAAAGGCAGCATTGTGTGTTCATGAGCGTGTTTGCTTGAAACTGGATTAATGGAAGTTTCTTCAGATAAGCTATGCTTATGGGATTTTCCTGTTCACTCTGTATTGGTGCAATAATTACCAGTTTCGTGACTGCACTTGGGAAAATGTCAGTAAGGACTCATTCTTTTCCTACACTTCATCTGAGGCTCTTCCCGAGCTTTCTTATGCCACCAAGTCACTGCCCCCGTTCTACTCTTGGGACAGGGTGGTTCTTTGTAGTCAGCAGACCATTCTTCCCCTACCACTGTCAACCTTTCTTCTGTATCGTTCTTTGGGCAGAGAAAGCAAACCCCATCTATAAGCAACTTCATTGTTCTTCTCAAAGTTTATTTTTTATTGGGAGTTTAAAAGCTAAAGCTCAAAATTTTCAGCAGATTTCTCCTACGCATTTTCTTATATTTGTGAATCTCTGTATTGCTGTCTTGTGACTTCTGTGTCTTTCAATTGAATACGATTTTTATTATGAAATTGCAGACTATGAGTTATGAAGTTACGCTTTTTAACATTGTCCTTCCACCTGTAGTTTTTGATCATTCTCTAATGTGCTGCTAGAGCAGCAGATGCTTCATTTTTATTCCATCTGCGTGTAGTGCCTTCCACTATTTATTTATTCAGGAATTTCTAAAGGAAGCAAGTCTTACAGTTTAATTTTGTCTGTATATGTCTATCTGTCAGTTGCCTTCCTCTTCTCTCAGTAATGTCTGAATTTATTCCTATTAACTGACTTTGACAGAGGTATAAAGTTATCACAGAGAATTTTACCCCTCTGTCAAATTTAGTTGATATTTACCAGGAAATTCAGTGGTAGTATTTTCCATATGTTTCACTGAACTAAAGGACTAGGTAGAAAACTGACACCCTACAGTTCCGCAGTTGATGGAAAGGTTTCTAATAGAGTTTGGTCCTTAAGAGATACCAGACAATCCACTTGGGCACTCAGCCTTCAAATATAAATCCATGTTAAATTGGTCTTCATCAGTTCTGCTACTCAAAGAATTAATCATAACCAGTTCAGCCACTCGAAGGCTAGAGGGGTTAGTTATGTTTGTGTTGTCTGACCTGCTGCACTCCTAGATGGGGTCAATTAAATATTAATTGCTGACAGAACTACTTTGAAATACTCTAGGTTGGTAAGAAATTATTGCAGTCTTCGTTAGGACAAAGCTTTAAGGTGAGAAGTCTATTTTGTCACACATATTGTTCTGCTATTGCTGTCCATCTCTGAAGTGACCATTCACCAGGCCTTAGAAATATGTTATCTGAAGGAGAACCCACAATATCTTTCTGTCTGACCTCTTTCACTGGAGTTCATTACACCAGCACAACATGACAGGCAGAGTCAGAAAGAGCAGCGGTCATGATTAAAAAACTGTGGTTTTTTCTATGTATAATGAGGTTGGTTTTATGGGTGGTGGAGGGGTTGTTTAAAAGATTTCTGTCTCTAACTCTTGACAAATGCTTTTGTATGTTAACACCATACCCAGCTTTTAACATACTGCCATAAATAACCCTGGTGCTAGCCATAAAAAGAAGGGGAGGGGGGGATATGACATGCACAGGGGCAAACAATAATATCTGGATGCCAGATGGCACCATCGTAGTGATGTGTAGTGTTCAGTAAAAAACAAAAGGAAATTCCTGACATGCACCAGTGGAGGGGACAAAGCCCTCAGGGAACTGGATATGGACAGAGAGACCAGTGTGGTAGAGTCACCCAATATCTCTTTCATACTTTTCAGTAGGTATTTTATGTCTTCAAAGACGTGGAAGCTATTTTATTTTGGTTTTCCCTGTTAAATAGTTTCCATCATGATGTTTGTACCTGTTTCACAGGTTAATAAGTAATTTAAAACTTCCTACAAATGTTTTATTTTAAAAATAAAGCACGTTATATTATTGGATTGCCAAAAAAAGTAGTGAGGACATACACAGATACTGTCAACTTCTAGGCTGCTGCTTGTCAACTTCAGTGTCATGCAGTGAAGAGGAAGAAGTTTAGGGAAACTTCTCCATATTAAGATCTAATGGCAAAGAAAAATAAATTATATATGCGGTCAGTCATAGGGAAGATCAGCAGTGCAGCAGCCTAACATTAAGGAATGATTTCTATCTATTCATTTAAGGAGGTCCTTTGGACAGTCACCACTACTTAGGATTTATGTGTAATATCTATACAGGGCAGAAGCAGTTATCTTTCCCTGGGGAGAAAGGCAGTGGTGAATTTACGGAGAGCATCAACGCTATGGAATGATTTGATTCAAAGCTGAAGGAAAAGATCATCTTCAAACTAGACTGAAGAGAAAGTATAGAGGGACAGATTGTAATCACGCAGATTGCAGTTGGACCTACGCAGCTGGCCTTACTACTTACCTACTCTTACAGATGGAGCCCTGAGATTTTACTGACAAGTGGCCATGACCTCTATTTCACTTCTCTGAACAATGGCACTAGCAACTAACCAGTGCTGTGTGTGAGCACCCTGTGGTGTTATCCGCACGTTAAAACCTATGGAAAGGTGGTCTCTCCTGGAGAAAAGGGACAGGTTTGCATTTTAGTTCAAGACAAGGAGTTTGGAAATCTGAGCTCAGTTCCCAGTTATATCACAGAAAATTTCTAAGCCTTTGAACAACCCATTAGGCATTTTATTTCACCAGTAGTATCTGATTTTAGATGCCTTAGTAGATGGGTGCCTTTGAACACTAAGTCTTACTGGTATGTGAAGTTCTCAAAACCTCAGACTTTCTCTGAACCATGGATTTACACAATGATGGATTGGGGAAAAAAAAAAAAAGCATTAAGCAGTAAAAATTAAGGACAATATGTAATTAAGCAGCAGTGAAGAAAATAAGATCTTTTTCTCCGTAGCTCAAAGGACATCAGTATACACACTTTTTTTTTCTTCGTAACACACATTGTAGGAACACAAGTCCTAGACAGAAGAGGCTGTGGCTATGTACATCAAGTGTTCTGGAGACCTTCACAAAATTTGGCAGAGCTCTCTGTGGGTCTCACCCTGAACCCACTATGACCTGCTGTGGAAGATCTCCCATTACTGAGCATTGACTCTGTCTTTGTGTTTATGTATGTGTTTCTATATGGAGGGGAATATACACCAGTCCTTATCTGTTGCCAGAGTTTGAAGGAAAAAATACCATTATCCCAAGACTAAGTACTGCCATTGTCGTCACTGTTCTCAACTTAAATTTTGACATCACTTTTGCTGCCTCTGTATGCAAGTGATTATTGCTTAGCACATTTTAGTCTACAAAAGCTGAATTTTTAAATACATTCCCTTTATATAACTTAAAGAGAGGAAGGTGATTTCTTTTAAACACTAGACACACTTTTGTCTGAAAGGGGCTTTCTCATGTGTGAATGTGAATACTAATATCTACAAATGCAAACAGTCCTTGCTGGGCTTGTGGTATCTGTCCAGTGTTCATGTGTGGATGAAATTCTGTGGACAACTGCACTTCACTTGTACTTGCAGGCCCATTGGATGTGCAGCCTGAAGGCTGGACTGCTGTGCACTTCACAGTTTGACCAACATTTTGTATTAGGTGCTTTGCATACAAACATAGTAGGCTGGTTTTGCTGTCATATTTAAATTTCCTTAAAATATATTTTCAGTGATTGGAGTGCACTACAAAAGCAAGGTTCCAAAATCAGCTGAGTACCACACCTGAATGACTCCTGCAGAAGTCCATCGATGTCAGTGGCATTAAATTTATTTTATTCTGTTCTTAGAACACATTATGCAATCCAGTATAGGCTAATGTGCATATCAAAAATGGTGCAACAATAATCCCTTCAGCTGAACACAGTCTTGAGCAAACTGTGAAACCTCAACAGCTAACAAAAAACACTGAAAAATACAATGCCTCTTTTAAATCTAGAACTCACTATTTTGCAAGCGTGTTCGTATAATGGGAAAAGGTTGCTGGTCCGTCACCGTAAAAGTCCCCACAGATCAAGGAAACAAGTATAGGCATTTCCATACAAGCACCATCTATTTTTAAACCTCAGTTTTCTTTGGAGAGTTTTCCACCTTTCATTCCAACCCTTTTCCTTCTCCAGCTTGAGAGCACTATTGCACATGCAGATACCCGTTTTTGGGGGGTTGACAGGCAGAGGGACCTTTCAGCCATCCCACAGCTGGGTGCCGTAATGTAGTCAGCCTTCCAGCAGTTGAAAAACAGAAGGCATGGTTAAGTCAGTCATAACAAAGCAAGGTCATGAATTTTCCTCCTTAGAGCTTTCACTTCTCCACCTAGTAGTGATCTCTCTAAAACAGGATCAAAAGACACCTTTTTAAGATATTTATCAGAGTGCTCAGAACACACTTACTGCTGTATTTTTTCCTTTGGGGAAGATGCATTGTCAAGTCCGCTGTGCAGAGGAGTGAAAGAGGATCTTTGATGCAATGGCAACATGCTAATCACTGAGAAGTGTGCTAAGAGCTATGAAATGCTCAATGTAATCTCTTTGAGGCAAGAGGCACCTTTTTATTTTTCATTTGTACAGCTATTAGCACAATTAGGTTCTGGCTGACAGCTACTACTGTCACATTAATAAACTAGCTATTTGTCTTTGTCTTATTTGTTCAGGCTGTTGTTGTAGGGACTATTATGGCAGTGTAATTCAATTAGATAACGTGCAATGACAACTGAAACACCTCCATCATTTCCCATTTTCTAAAAAACCTACTTCACAGGAAATCTATTCCACTACTTCCATTTTCACGGAAAACCCAGGTGTTAGTATACAGAAAAACACAATGCTGTGCAGTGGAGGCTACACTATATGCAGAACAAATAACTTGAAACCCATGGAAATGACTGCTTATTATTCACATACTTTTTGTGTTTTGTGCTCACCATTTGGCAACATTTGTCATTAATGACCACACAGAGATATTTGAAAGCCTTTGCAATTTCCTCGTTGGAGGATGATGGAAAATTCAGAACCATTGTATATTTATATTATACACTCATATTATATAAATGTTCAGTATCTAACGACAAGTCCTATATGGAGATTTTGTTTGCAGGGTTTTCTTGGTTTTTCCTCACTTTTTTCTGCTTTCAACTCTTTTGATTTGACCAATTCCCTCTTTAGCAGCCAACAGTTACATTAGAATTAAATTTCACTTAAAATGTAGAAATTGGGCCTAGAAAGCTGAATAAAATATAATTTCCTGAAGGTATTCCAGTGTTTTCACTATGAGTTGCTGAATAGGGTAAAATAATATAATACGTGGCATTTGTAGATCAAGCCTCATTTCAGAAAGCATCCAGTCTGCTTTAATAATGTTCTTACTTCCCTTTTGTGTCCTCTCTCTTTTGTTCCTGTGTTTGTATATGTGATATATATCATGTGTAAATATTCTGAGTACAGGAACTATCTTTTTTTCTAAATGAGTAATTTTAATACCTGGCAAAATGTCATTTCTTTTGGTTTGGAGTACAGTATCTCTTCAACAAAGCAAAGTTGCACAACAACTCACAATGTTAAAAATAAAGCTTCTGATGAGGACAAGTGCCTTTTATTTGTAACCTGATTAGGATTTCTACCTCTTAGTTTCTCAGGTCAAGAAGCTACACATTTAAACTAAACAAAATATCTAAGTCACAGTAACAATCCAAGTTGCACATGGACTGTTCAACCTGTGACAAGAGATTTTCCACACTAAAATAGTATTACGGCAGTTGCACATTCTTAGAGAAAACAAGATGAAAGGTGCACCTGTACTGTTAAAGCCTATAATCCTTTCAAAATGAAGGATATCTTCTTTAAAACAAGATATCTTTTAAGATAAAATGTCTGAGTAGGAAAATGGAATCACTTTGCATCATTAGTTTCTCAAAGGCTTTGCTACAGGAAGAAATTTTGCGGTCTTTGTAGCAGCATTATAAACAGTTTCAAGTGTTCCAATAATATATACAATCAATTTCTTTCCTTTCTATTACTTCCTGGGCATAGTGCTAGCAGTGGATATCACGTTTATAACAAGATGTTATAAACAGTTGCAAGAAGTGAATAAAGCGATGCACACTCTCCACTCCAGGAGACTATGCTGTTCCAGTCAGTGATCTTGGTACATACATGCTGGGTGGGCACCAGGTTCCTTTCTTAGTTTTGGATTCTTTTTTTAACCCCAGGGGGAAGGGAAAATCCTTTTGTCAAATAGAGAAAGGCAGTGGATGAAAAAGAGAAGTGCATAAAAATACTTTCAAAGATGTTGATCACAAAACTAAATTTCCTTTTTCTTCCTATCAGGCTGTTCACAGGATTCTCAAGGTGAGAAATGAGTTTCCTGTAGCCCCGAGTAGCCCTAGACCATAAAACAGACAGATGTTTGTATTGCCTTCAGCCCTGGGCAGAGCTGTCCCAGTCTGGTGTGGCTTATCTAAATGAAGGCCCAAAGGAGAGGAATACTGTCACAGTGACAGTCATGTTTTAATCAAAAATACAGCCAGTAGACTCTAATTTATTTGATAAATTTAGCTAATGCAGACGATTAGGTGCTCAAAGACCTAAATTTCTGTCAGACAGTTGACCCTATGACAAAAAGCTTTTAGTTCATTAGACTAGCACTCAAAAATATGAGTAAAAAAAAACTTGCTGTGTTTGAAGGAGTTGACAGATCCCAAACTTTTACTGTTAATGGGAGAGTGTTATCAATAGGGATTGTTCCTGTGAAGTTCTTAAGGGATCGATGCCAGATCCAACTACTCACTCTTCTGTTCCAGCCCTTGAAGTATATCTCCAACCACTGTCTTGCCTGTGGTAGAAATTTTGGTAGAATGGCCAATAGAGAAGTCAAGACAGTCACAGAAAGCTATCTGAATCACCCTGTAACTTGGATTCTTTACTGCAGTGCTTTAATACCACCAACATGAGGTATCTAAGCATAAATAATGCAGGTCATGGAGTACCCTGGAACCATTGTTTCCAAAAGGATTTAGGAATCAGCGTAGATCAAAATGAGCTCAGCAAAACAAGGTGTGTTACATTTAAACAAGGTGGTAATGATATGGTATGGAGTTGAATGTGACCCTTATGCTAGATGTTACTTTGAGTAAAATGCTGGGCCAATTTTTAGTACTGATTTTTTTTTAAGATGTTGAAAAAGTGGTGACAACACAGAAAAATTGAGAAATTATTCCATTGTTGAGGAACACAACAACAACAAAAATTAATTCAGTCTGTTTTTCTTATTGTAATGATGGCTGCAAGGTGCTTTTATTAAAGTATGTATGGACTTTCAGAGGCAAAAATTTGGAGTATGTAAGGGTTTCTAATCAGTGAGAAAAGAGCAACAGCCAGAGAAAGCCAGAATAGAAATGGAACACTGTTTTTTTTCTGTTTTTTTTTAATGAGAAGGAAAATTAATAGTGCTTTGGGGGGGGGGGGGGGGGGGGAAGTGTGAAAGCAGCTAAAGAAATGGTGGCTTCTTTATCTTTTTGATGGCTTCAAATTAAGACTTAAAAATGGTTACTGCAATACAAGAACAATGGTTGAAATGATTTTCCCTGTAATACTGCAACTAGCTGATAACAGCAGCCTGTTCAATACTTACTAGTGACATAATTGTGATACCAACTAAGGAAAAGGTGACCTAGGTTGAATACTAGCAAAAAGTAGCTAGTGTGATCATGATGCACATTGGCAGATTGCAGGATGCCTTGCACCAAGACGTTTTGGGATTAAGACAGGCGCTCTAAGTGCACGTCTTTCTTCCTGGGTATAAGGAGACACTCCACATGAGTACTTGAGAGCCCTTCTGCTGTTGCCATTGAGTTGTCAACAATATGTCATGGCTCTTGTGTGTATTTTCTAATACCCCTATGATGAGGCGAAGCATTTGTTTCTCATTAAGCAGAATTTGGTCTGGACAGGACTATGCTGCTTTTGCTTGCCTGTCTGTTTGTGGACATAACTTGCTTTGCTCTCTTCCTCTCACAGGTTTATTCCTGAGGCTTGGTCCACCTGTAGTGTCACCTGTGGAGTGGGTAGCCAAGTGCGGCTTGTGAAATGTCAAGTGCTCCTCTCTTTCTCTCAGTCTGTGGCTGACTTGCCCATCGATGAATGCGAAGGTCCCAAACCTCTGTCTCAGAGAGCTTGTTACAGTGGTCCCTGCAGCGGGGAGGCAACCGAATATACCCCAGAGGAAACTGAGCTGCTGTATGGCAGCTTGCAGGAGTTTGATGAGCTCTACGACTGGGAATATGAGGGCTTTACGCAGTGTTCAGAGTCCTGTGGAGGAGGTAAGCGCAAAACGTTCCTGTGCTGGATTTGCTTTCCTTCTTCAAGTGTGTGCTTTGCAGTTAACATCCATGGCCATGCTGCTTTGCTACAGCTATTTAGAGTCGTAGAATCATTTAGGTTGGAAAAGACCGTTGATATCATCAAGTCTAACTGTAAGATCACCAAATCCAACCATATTTGAAAAGGCATGGATGAAAAGTACGGAAAAAATACATGGGCACAACATGTTTTAGCCCAGGACTTTCAGGCTCCACGCTCAGGCTGTCACCAAGAGTGATCAACATATCAAATACTTCTGTTTCCTTGTATCAGCTGATTATTCAAAAGGCACTCAGGCAAAAAAAAAGCTGAATCTTAAAGCCATCTGGTGATACAGGCTGAGAATTATGTGTCATTTTTAGTTTTTATCTCTTGATTTGTACTGTTCAAGTGTAAACATGTGGAAGTAAATTGCTCTCCCATAGCAGATGCATTAAATTATTGATATTCTAAGGGCTCAGCTGGTTCTCTAACTCCTGTCACTAAGTGACATTTTCTCCGATCCCAGTGCAAAAGAAAACATATGGTAAAAAAGCACTAATGGTGTGATTTTCTGGAGCTAGCAGGCTTAGTGTTTGGAGTGTTTCAAAGTTAATCAAGGTCTCAGGTTCCATATCTCATAGACTATTAATGCACAGTTCTCTGATACCCCTTTTTTCCCTCACTTTGTCTAGCTAGTTCTGAGAAATATGTCCACTCCAGCATATTTTAAATTGAATCTAGACTTCTCCAGCTGCTGTCTTTTTCACATTACAAGTTTCAGGCTATTTAAAAAAGGATTACTATAGATAAATACAGAATCGATACTGTAGAACTGGAAGCCACTCAGTGCTTTATGAATGGTTAATAGTGTGATCTGTACAGATCCACCAGTAATCAGTTACAAACTTAAAAAACACAGTTAGTAGAAAATAATGCAAAGGTTTTCTGTGCTTGCTTTTAGCTTGCTAACAGTAGCCAGTGTTTACAGCAGTTCACAGAGAGTTGTCAGACCATTGCCACTATTGCTTTGTTTCCTACATAAAAAGTATGACACTAGTGTATGCTAAGTGTTGACAAATACTGACTATACAGGAGTAATATAGTGAGCAGTAACAATTTGTCCCACTTAGACTGTGAATACTGAAACCCGAATAGCTTCTAGAAATATCCTCTTGAAATGAAGTAATCTCTTTGAATGTAGTGACTATGTGTGGTTTTTTCAAATATAGCTCACAGACTGATATGACAGAGACATTTGGCTTTATAAATTTAATCTCTTTCAATTGTCAGCAAAAATTGTTAGCCAAGATT
Source organism: Pluvialis apricaria (assembly GCA_017639485.1). NCBI lineage: Eukaryota > Metazoa > Chordata > Aves > Charadriiformes > Charadriidae > Pluvialis > Pluvialis apricaria. Next base: position 37,720,555 of record CM030044.1, read on the forward strand.
TCTTTTTGTCTGACGTCAACTCCAAATTTTCCAGATTAGCAGATGCTAAGTCAGATATTTTTGTAGCCATAGGTGCAAGACCGGTCAAACTAATTTTATTGTTTTTGGAGTCTCAAGAGAAGAAATTGGATAGATGCAGAAGTAACCTTTCACCTCCCAGAAGTAGCAACCAGAAGGAATTAGTTAGTCATTTAGTCTGCTGTTAGTGGCTGCATTTCCCAGAGCTGTCATCAAATATCATGTAACAATTATTCTATTCTGGTAGATATAAACACAGAAAACCTCATTTGATGGTATTTTGAAAGTGAACTTCAACTGCCTAGATTCACATCCCATCCTTATACCCTTTTATATTGTTATTTCCTACTGAAAACTGATTTATTTTTTTCAGGGAAAGCAATTTCAAAACAGACAGCTTTTTATTCTGGTACTACTGCGCAGTAAATAATGTTTAGAATTCAGTTACTTGGCAAATAAACTTCCTGAACTTCATATACTTTTTGTCATTATCTCTGTACCATGAAACTTCTGGCAGATAATCAAGGGTCCTTATATTCTCTAAATGTTGAATGATCCATCCTTGATATAAAACTTATAACCATTTGTTGCATTGACCTATCAAAAACAGAGGGACAGATGTTATCAGTATGCTGAGATATGCTCAGTGTGAGATTCAGGGAGAAGCTGAAGAAGGTGATTATGAGCACATTTGTTTGCTGCTGGAGCAAGTCATATTTTTGGTTGGGTTTTTTTTTGGTAACTGGCACAAGCTATTAGAGCCAGAAACTTCTGTCAATACATAGTCTAGCAACCACAGACGGGCTAAATTCAGGCAGGAGCCTTTTTCTTCAATACCTGTGTTGTCAGGGAAGATTACTGCTCCTACCGGTACCTTTAAAAGGTAAAAAGTTGTAAGAATCTCTGAAAGGAAATTATAATAAGTGGAGTGGAATGCTGGTAGAATAGACTAAAATTATTGGAAATACAATCAGAGATGACTTAAGTGACAGGAAGAAGCATGGGAAATGAACTCACTGGGAGGACTGGGTGAGGTTGAATACTGAAAAGTGAAGAGCTTGGCTGTATGAATTTGATAAAACAAAACCATCAGTCTCAGAAATGGAGAAAAGGCTGAATTCAAAAACTCACAGTCAATCACTTCTTGATAGCTAGCACTGAAACAGACAATGCAAAATTGTTAAGGTAATTGATAATCATTGGTCAAGAACTCACTAGTGACACACTTCAGAGAGGAGAAATTGAAGCTGTGGAAGTACGCTTGGTTTACAAAATTTTGATCTGAAAAAAACCCACTGAGCATGTACAGATGGTGTGTGAGCTGTATCCCAGGCAAACAGAATGATGTCATCAACATGTGGCAGAACTCTGTGGTTTCTTTCCACAGTTAAGAAGAGTACTTTCCTGGTTTCCATACCGCTGGGTTAGCAGTCCTTCTCTCCTGGCCTCATCAGATTGGTCTTGCTGTCAGGCCTGCACAAGTGATCAGTGCAAAGTAGAGACCGGTAACTTGAACACAGTGCCATTTTCCGTCAGGTAGAGAACCGCCTCTGTTCTGCAGTCAGCAGCAGTCTGTCCTGGGGAATCCATATAGCACTGTTTGCTGTACGCAGTATGATAACCTGCTCAACAGAAAAATGATTGAGCTGGAAAGATACCGAATGTGACAGAGCAGAGAACATATTTTTTATGTATAGAAATTTAATTGGTTTCCTTTCCTAGAAATAAATCACTAACATTTGTTTTATTCTTTCAATGAGCTATCCATTTCACAACTCTCTTAAGTCTTTTGGGAGACTACTTGAATAGCAAAACAGCTTGAAAATATGGGGCCACCTTGTAAAGAAGGAAACCCACAACAATGTTGGCTGGCTTCAGGGACTTTGGTAATTTCTATGTTGATGTCTATGTCCAAAAACGTCACATTTCTTTCTTCTCTTCAGCACCTTGAGTACAATGGAGACCCTGCCTATTCTTGAGTCATAGGCATGCCCTGAATAAGCTTGCACACATAGGAGCCAATAAATTGCTCAACATGCCGTTTTGGTGTGGGCCTCTCCTCAGCCCGTACTGAGAATAAGGGGAATAAATCTGTGAATAATTTCAAAAGTACGGAAACTACAATGAGTTGCAGCACTTTGGTCCTGTTGAATAATATGATATCATTGTTTGCCTAACGACATGTGGTCTGGCATTAGAAACAGCAAAAGGTATTGTCAGTTCTGTTACACTGCTCTTGGAGCTGTTCAAGCTCTTCCAGCGCTGTTTTTTTTAAACATTGGTGTCTTCAAAAGATTGTGAGATATTCAGGAAAACTAATTGTTGGTTTTGAGAAGATGATGCAATTGTTATGAGTTCAGCTAATCTTTTCCTAGCTCAGGAAGTAAGGATGAATGTAAAAAGCATACTTCCAGTTTGCTTGAACCACTATGGATTAGATTTTTAGGAAGTTCAGGCCAATTATTATCCTCAGGTCCCCTGGGGAAGAAATAGATCCTCTCTCACTGAGTACTCTTTTCTGTGGCATGTAGCATTGCAATCCCTGATTTTCTAGCTTTCTAACCATGTGATCAAAAAAACCTGTAATATTCCTACCTTACTCATAGGAAACGTGAGACAGAGTATACTGGTATGCTGAAGAGTACATAAGGAATTTGGTACCACCAAGGATTTCCTGAGTTAAAACATAATCCCCAAATCTTCCAGCTTCTCTCTTAGTCCCAGCAGCTACCGCTGTTCTGTCCCAGCTCTCAGATACACCCTGCAGGTTTGCATCTTCAGTTTAGGTGCAGGTCTGTGGATGCAGAAAAGTAACTGAGAGCAGCTGGATTGTCTGACCTTGTTTTACTTTACTTTTGCATGTATAGCAACCATACTGTTACTTAAAATATAGCATGCTGAAGTCAAGGCCATCTTCACAGAATCACAGAATAGTAGGGGTTGGAAGGGACCTCTTGAGATCATCTAGTCCAACCCCCCTGCCAAAGCAGGTTCACCTTGAGCAGGCTGGACCTGAATGCATCCAGGCAGGTTTTGAATATCTTCAGAGAAGGAGACTCCACAACCTCTCTGGGCAGCCTATTCCAGTGCCCTGTCACCCTCAAAGTAAAGAAGTTATTCCTTATGTTCAGAGTTTCCTTATATGTCCTTATCTTCACACCTTAGCCTGCTTGACTGACAAATAAACAGCCTCATACCAAAAGATGAGTCACTAGAGAGCACTGGGCAATTTTCTGTCCAGGGGAAGGTAAGTGGTGAAGGGACCTTTCACTGCAATTGAGACTCCTAGTGAGACTGAAAGCAAGGGCAAGTAAAAGCCCAACATCCAGGCAGTGTTTTGATCAGGTCATCTCCCGGCTGGCTGGGGAACAGGATACAAAAGGTGAAGTAAGCAATGTATGACTGTGTCTGGAAAATTGCAAGAGTTACAGAAGAAGGCTTTTCCCAATAGAAGAGAGAAAAGGAACTGCAATTCAGTCAGGTGGCAAGAAACATCCCCCTTTGGTAGACGTTCATAACGTACTTCTCACAGACCATCAGGCAGAGGCTTGGATGTGGACAGCAAATACCTCACCGCCATGCAGAAAGCAGCCTCCTCGCTCTCTGCAGTGGGGGCTGCAGCCCCTGAGCTGGCAGCTCTGGGTGTGAGGCTGTGCTTCCCCACATGCCGATGGGTTGGCCCTGCCGGGCCCATCTCTGCTCTTGGCTGCTCCTCAGATATGGAGAGCTGGCTGTGACCGTGCGTTCTTGTGTGCAGGTGTCCAGGAGGCTGTGGTGACCTGCCTGAACAAACAAACCAGGGAGACTGCGGACGAGACGCTATGTGTAACCAGCCGCCGTCCTCCACAGCTGCTGAAAGCCTGTAGCCTGGACCCCTGCCCCCCAAGGTAGGCTTCTTATATCTTATCACCAGGCATACTTTTTTTCCAGATTTGAGAGATGTGATCACTGACAAAGCTGAGAAACTGATCTTCAAGTTCCACATGAATCTGAGATCATAGATTTGTTTTGGTTTTAGGAGGTATTTAAGATCATCAAATCCAACTGTAAACCTAACACTGCCAAAACCACCATTAAACCATGTCCTAAAGCACCATGTCTACACGTCTTTTAAATACCCCCAGGGATGGTGACTCAACCACTTCCCTGGGCAGCCTGTTCCAATGCTTGACAACCCTTTCGGTGAAGAAATCTTTCCTAATATCCAGTCTAAATCTTCCCTGGCGCAACCTGAGGCCATTTCCTCTTGTCGTATCACTTGTTACTTGGGAGAAGAGACTGACCCACACACACACACACAACCTCCTTTCAGGTAGTTGTAGAGAGTAATAAGGTCTCCCTTCAGCCTCCTTCTCTCCAGGCTAAACAACCCCAGTTCCCTCAGCTGCTCCTCATAAGACTTGTGCTCCAGACCCTTCACCAGCTTTGCCCTTCTCTGAACATGCTCCAGCACTTCAATATCTTTCTTGCAGTGAGGGGCCCAAAACTGAACACAGTATTCAAGGTTTGGCCCTACCAGTGCCAAGTACAGGGGGACAATCACTTCCCTAGTCCGGCTGGCCACACTATTTTTAATACAAGCCAGGATGCTATTGGCTTTCTTGGCTGCCTGGGATGTTTGGGGCCAGGGACACTTGGATCTGGGCATTACTGAAATGACTCCTGAAGTACAAGAGTGAAACACGCAGGTGAGAGCCTGAGATGGCTCCCCAGGTTGCCGTACCACAGACTCAGCCCTCTGGGCTCCACAGATCTGTGTCACGCACCACAGGCCTCCTTTTAACTGACATGAAGTGATCAGAGGTGATGTGAGTGTGTAAAACTCTGCTGCTGAGCAAGGTAGTGGATCAGTGCAGCCGGGTCAGTGTTGTTATCGCAGGTGAGGATACCCCGGGCCAGGGCTCTTCTTTCTTTTCCAGACATCATTTAATGGATTTTGAGGAATCCATGACAAAAGCAGAGCAAATACACAAGTGTGGATGATTGTAATCCAGTATGTTGCCCAGAGCCATTTAAACAACAATAGCTGAATGAAAAATAGAATTTTAAATAACCTGTGACCCCAGATGCGATGGCCTTTTGGTCTGGAGGCACACACTGCCTCACATATGCTCTTTCTCAGACTGCAGGGAATTACAGCCTCCTCATGCTACAGTCATATTTTCCAGGAATTGCAAAGCTGTGGTAAAACCAAACAGCAAACTTCAGATCGCTTGCCTATTCAGGTCCTGCAGGCAGACAATTTGTGGATTGGCTTAACTTTACCGAGAGTTATGTCAAGTTTAAGGAGACTTCTCCAACCTCCCCTCTCACAAAAGGTTTTGCAGAACCTATTCCTCCCTGGCCTCAGGCAGCTTCCACAATCCTGATCCTAAAAATAGCAGATCTTTGTCTGCAGAGATTCACATCTGTACCCTCTATGACAGAAAATAACTGTCATGAGGTTTCTGTGGTTTATTTAAATAGACCTGAGCTTGTCAAGTCTTCAAGATACACTGTATACATATTGTCTTTATTCCCAGCTGTACAAAGGTGCATTTACTCTCTTCTGGTAGTGTGGCAGGCGTGAAATACATTGATTTATAACTTTGGACTATTTAAAACACTCACTGTTGTCCAGGTGGTAGATGTTCCTTAGAGTGTGTATTGGTAGGTGTGTGTATGCTTTATATGACAGCAGGCTATGCAGAGGTATGTCATTGTGAATATTATAGATTTTGGATACACAGAGAAAGCTCACATTAAAAATCAAATATGGCATCAAATATGGCCAGCATCCAAGAATGATAAGGACAGAAATAACGGTTTGATTGAATGATCAGGATTTTGAGTCTGTAACAATCAGAGCCAAATAGGCTGACATGTTTCACCAAAGCACGACAATTACTCATGAGGATATGGCAACCCTGAATTTGTATTAAATTGTATTGCTGGCAATAACACACAAATATTATATTCATGCTTGAAAAGAACTGGTAGAAATCTCACTGTAATTTATAGGTACCAGTGTCACTGGAGCTGAGAATGCGTGGTAGGAGACTGATCACCTATTGATTCTGACATGGAAAATTAATATTCACTGGTTAAGAAAAAACAAGGCATATTCATGTAGGCCAGTATTTACGTGAGTTCTGTTACAAAAGTAGTCTGAGAAACTGGGTGAATGCTTTTTGAATCTGACTGTGTGAAAATCCATATCACTGTGGTAACCTTGCTACCAGGGCGGGTCTAGTTTAAAGTAAACTTGGGCTTGTAGTCCATCCCATGGATTACAAGATGATTGCGCTGTAGTTGAGAATCAGTCCACAAAGCAGAGGTGAAAGGGGATTGAGGTGGTGGGTAGAGACTAAGAAGCTTTCATCCACCCCTAGGGCTGTAATTGAGAAAAGGGGAAATTACTCCCTTCCCTGTATATACAGCTCCTCTCCCTCCAGCCCCCTCAGTCTGGAGGAAATTGCCTGTCTGCGGAGATTTAAGTGGCACAGGTTGAAGAGCAGCACGTGTTCTGCAAAATGGCTCCTGTGGTAAGAGCAAGGAGGCCTAAAACTCAAGACTGCAGACAGCAGGTAGCATGGCTAATGGAACGAGAGGCAAGAAGGAAAGTTGATGTATCTCCCTGGCAGGCTATGACAGGATAACTTCCTTATTTCATGCAGAATTCTGAAGAGCTATGTCTATTAATGCCACTGCATTAAATGTAATGGTATATTAATTAAACTGATAGTATTTAGTGTATAAAGTTTATTGCTTTATAATCGTTAATTGCAGTAGTTTTAAGACTTCCAAAGAGAACACATGAAATAAAAAAAAAAAAAATAAAGGCTTTAGTGTTTTCTCTTCGTTTTCATTATACGATGCTTCAGGACCCTAATTCAAGAAATCTTGATCCAGGAATCTGATAGAAATTTAGGCTAAAATCCTGTCCTTATGAATGCTGATGAAGGCATTGCTACTGACTGACAAGTCCAAAACTTGTAATACACTGTGGCTGTGAACTTGGATCCCTGTTACAGAAGTTCCCAAAATGAGATCTGTGAACCATTGATACTTCCCAGAGCTTTCACTGACAGCTTATAGAGAGAGCTGGCTGGTCTCATCATGTTGGCTCCTCTCTCTGTTTTCCAGCTGCTAAAGTGCCTTAACAGAAGCTAAAAATATAAAAAACAGTTTCTTAAAATGTCCTTGATGTGTAAGTGACTGTTGGAGCATGCAGTTGTGGCGGGTAGAGGAGGTAGTCTGCTGTAAAGACAACTGAGACAGTGACGAATTTCTCAGTAGACAAGGAAATGTTGTCCACAGCATGAAGAAAAAGCTGAGAAGTCTTGCCCAAGAGAATGAAAATTCTCTCCTAATATATTTAAAGAAATTATTCCAGTATGTTTCTTGAACCAAAACAGCCCAGCATGCTTAGTATTTAATGCGTATGTCTAGAATCAAGTGCAGTTCAAGATCTTGTTTAGCTTGAGAGGAAGAACATATAAAATTAGAACTTCCAAGATTAATGTTGCTTCTGCTGCAGTTATTCTTGTTACACGTGGCATTCTCCATAGCCTCTCAAAGGGTTAGTTGTGTAAGCGTCTCTTGGTCAACAGTTGGTTTAGCAGGTTTAATACAGATAAACAAAAGCATTGGATCACAGAATCTACTTAGCCTTTCTGGAGGGTCAGAAGGCCTACACCTCAAGAGAGATACTGTAGGAGTAGTCAGTGAAGAATAATTTCATTCTGGTTTTGTTTCATCATTCTTTTTTGACACTTGCGAAGAATGATACTAAAAGGATCTTCACTGTTGCCGTTCTTTTTGCTCCCTACTGAGAATAAACGTGGGTAGATTAGAAGACTTCATTACTCAGTTAATGCTTCACCTTGAAATCAGTGTGTGGTATCATCATCCTCTTCAATTCCTAATTGCTCTGGTCCCTCCTGGAACAAAATATGGTAAAAGCTAGAACATACTGGAGATACTTCAGATTTATGAAAACACTGAAAGGTGGTGGTGGTTGTATAGCAGCTGAGAAAGCTTTATAACTTCCATTGAAATTCTGGATTAATATCTTAATGCACTAGTATTCTGAGTCCATTGAAGAGAGACAGAAACACTAAATCACAGAAGTCTGTCTTCAAATATTCAGAACTGTATGGAGTCAGCAAAATCTCATGCTCAAAATTCTTACAGAAGAAAGAAGAAGAAGAAGCAGGAAGAGTTGCACATAAAAACTGGAAGATTTCATCCATATTCAAATCCCAAAGCAGCTGAGTTTCTTGTGGTTTCAGACTTTGTTGAGAGTTTTTTGCTTATTGCTCCAAGAACAATAGCAGAAAAAGAGCCTAGTTCCTTTTCTCCTGGAAAACAGCATAACAAAATTTCCCATTTTGCACAGAACTAAAAAATAGTGAAATGCTGTGGAGCTGTCTGCTAAGTTGGGAGCTAATAACTGATTTTCAGCGCAGTAGGTACAGAGTAAAATTTCGTATTGTTAACTTGGTATACCCTTGCTTGATATTTCTATAAAAAGGATACAGTGCATTTCGATGTATGAGAAGACCCAGCATGCTTTGTCCAGGAAAGAGAGGAATGAAGACCATGACCATTTAAATTCAGTCATTCGGTTACTTAAATTTTGTCAATCAAGCTATATCACTTCCAGAATTACATACCAGTACTTAAGCAGAGCACAGTCTTCCCAGAAGTAAATGCAGAGTAGCTGTTCAATGTGTAGAAGTTTCTTCTCTAAGCTCAGAAAACAAAAGGGCAGATCACTCAGTTTTGCTAATTGCTATGTTTGTATTCTAAATTACTCCAAAAACAATCAGAAAAACCCTGTTTCAATGTTGGCTTTACTGTTTTCAACAACAAAATGACTCACATCCAAAAAGTGTCTTTTCCTCAGCCTCCACAACTCAAAATACAGAGGCAGTCATCATCTAATCAGATATAATTGCTCTTGTTTATAACAGCAACAGCATGAGCACCTCGTGGTGAGCCAACAAACTCTACCAAAGGGCTGAAAGAGAATGTTGTAACTGTGTTATTAATTATAACTGCTCAATAGCTTGGTCAATGCGTGTTGAAAAGATTTGGTAAACATGTATAGAGGAGTGGAGAGAGAAGCAAAGCAATGAAAGCCAGATGGCTGAAAATGGAGGAAATTCCAGGCAATTTCTACAGCTTTGTTCTTGCATATTTTCAAAACTGAACTTTTTTTTCCTGTACAACAAAGAAGAGTTGAATGCGACAAAACCAAAAAAAAAAAAAAGAAGAAAAAGCAGACGGTTCTAGGAACAGCACAGGATTTCACCCCAACACTCTCCCTTTACTCCTTCAAGCCTCTGTTGTTAGCAAGAAAAGATAGGAAGCCGTCAGAGTGGTTCTGATACCTGACTGAAGGGTCAAGATAGCCTGAGTTAGGCTGGCCTGTAGAGCTCGTTGCACAGTATCTTCTTTTTCTCTTCCTCTTCTTTTTTACCCCTGCATCTGCTTTTTTTGTGTTTGTGCAATAGATTACCTGTTATTATTTTAATGTTTATTTGGTAAATGCAGTATTGTCCATCTGTTTTGCTCTATTTCATTTCCCAGATGAAGTCAAACTATAAAGGAGAAAAAAATCAACATGTTTTTCGATGCATTTGGAGACATGAGGCATTAGGTTGCTGGTAGGTCAGACTTAGTTTAAGATGTGCTCCCATCAACAATCTGAAATGAATTCAATATGTGTAGAAGGACCAGAGCTTTCTCTAATCCATTAAAGGTGACCTCTGTGTGTGGGAGGGTGTCAATGCATATGTGTTTTGCATTGCTCAAGTGAAATACTAGAGCATCTCTGTCTAGTTCATGAAAAAGGTTGTAAGATTTGCAAGTCGTCATCTACAGATACTGCAGTATAGCCTTACTGGCAGGAGATACCAGCTCTTGTTTTGTTGTAGTCTTTTCTCAGAGGTGTAAGTTAGAATTAGTATTAATGAGGCATTGATAGTGTTACTGTCTCTTTGTGCCACAGAAAGATTTTCAACCCCTCAAAAACCCCTGACTTTTTTTTTTAAGTGGGATGTATTTAAGTCTGTTTTGAACTGAAGTGCATTGAGAATGTCTTTGACAGCCTCTTAAGATGTAGCCCGCAGAGCCCCCTGGGATCACAGGCCACAGCTTGAACCATTGATGGAGTAGGTTGGAGAATCAGACATTAGAAGGAATATGCTGTCAAACAGGGTAGATTCACCCTTATTTGAAGCCCTTAGGTTGAGAAACGTCTTAAACAGGAGTCATGGGGTCAATGAGAGAATAATAATCCCATTTTTTGTCTAGGTTTACTTTGCTGAAGACAGGACTGTACAAAAGCATCTAAAGAGGCAGCTGTCCCTAGGTGGCTCTGTTATGCTGTACCTGCATTACCTGCATGCCTCCTATGCGCTACTGTAATACCACCCTGGCCTTAAAATGTTAATGTAAATGTGTTAATCTGTGACCTAAAAACATTTATCTTTCTCTCTCCTTTTTTATAATATGATTTTCCCCCTTTTTACACTCTCCAGTTGTTAAGAGATTGCCCAAGATGTGTCTGCCAGCTCACCCTCCCCCTTTCTTGCTGGATGTGTTGCCTGTGGTGGAGCAGTAACTGCATGTTCCTTGGTATATCTTAATTAACAGTGGCTACAGTGAAGTCACCAAGGGGACCCAGAGAGAGTGGTCCTTTTCAGCCATGTGAGTCACATCTAAATGTGAAGCGAAGCAACTTGCAAGTTGCCAGGGTCAGTAGAGCAGCTCTAAAGTCTCTGTCACAGTCTGTCTCCAGCTTTCCTAGTTTAGAATTTCAGATGACTTCTCCATCCATTTTGCTTCTACAAATATTATGATGATTGCTTCATTAGATAGGATTTCAGTTATAGACATTTTTGTCCATTTCAGCTTATATCCCATTCAGACTACTGTGTTCATAAAATATGAAAGTGCAATTGTAAATAATTTTTTAATAACGTATTTCCTTCTTCCTTCAAAGAATGGTAGATTGCAGTTCTTACTCAGAATCCTGTATACCTAGATAAATCATTTTCCTCTACACAAATCTCCAGGTCACAAGTTTCGCCAAGTTAGTACACCCTTGTGTTGAAACAATCTCACCATGCCCTACCATAGGTTTTTTTATGGCTTGCTTTGTGATGAGTATGAGCTTAAAGTCATGGTAGGGACTTACTGAGTCCTTCTGCAGAGGACAATTTATCTTCTTTTTTTCCTGGCACTGTTAATTTCCCAGTTCTAGTCACCTTAATACAGTCCACTTCTCTCTACCTTTCTCTTCTCTAATGCCTGTGCTAACCAGAATTTAATACTTACTGCCACCTTACATTTTTCAGTATTTTGAACAAATATGTTCTCACTTCAGCGTTTCATACATTAACTTCTAATTCTTAGGTTTTTCTCTAAATTTATTCTGTTTTCCTGAGTATCAATTTACTGCCTCAATGGCAGGATTTCACTCCCAAAGGAAGGCTTTCCCAACAGTGACAATAAAGAGCATGTCTTTGCTCTTGTGCCAAATATGAAGTTAAGTCAAATGTTTTGTAGCATAATGGCCAGGATTAACTTTTTCGCTGCAGCATTACCCTGTGAAATAAGCTACACGGTCTTATAAACAGTTGATTGTACCATGCGTCATCACTTCCCTTAAAAAGGGGCAAAACGAAGAGCGCCATTATATCTTCCATTTACAGTACTGCTGAAGTACTGCTTATTATAGCAGTAGTCTGAGAAATACCCAATACTTTCAAAGTAATAAACCCTTATGGATTAAAAGATAAGGTATGTAAAAGGAAAATAAAAATATGGCCCTAACTGCTGAAAATGTACTCTACAGTTCTGTTCCATACTTACGCATCAAAAAGATTCACACATGAAATAAATGGAGGAGCTGCCTTCATTGCTGTTCAACTTGGAGTGAATTAAGTACCTATAGAAAGAGCCAGACTGATTAAACAAAGAGCGCTGTATCTGCCAAGTAGGTCTGTCACATCTGCAGAAGCACCGCAAGCCCTCCTATTTGTGTCCATGAAAATTTCCATCTAGAGTTACGTGATCTCCATTCTTCTGGCCTCTCGTCTAACACTGTTAAGCACTGAAGTTCTTGCTGATGGAGTAGAGTTTGTGGTATGCAGTTGTCCATTAAGCTGATGTTTTCTACACTGTAACCAGCTGTTGGTAGATCTTAAGTCATTCACAGCCTTGGAAAGACTTTAACTACTCACACAGAGGTGAACAGCAATGCACGTAATTACCACCCAATGGATCCACAGATTTCTATAGTTATAATTGTATTGGGTGGAGGTTTGGGGCTTAGGCTTTTTCTTGGTTGTTTGGTTTTTGGTGTGGTTTTTTTTTTTAAATTATAATAGTTAGACTGTTGTGGTTCCTGATCAGAACAACGGTGTTTGGATACATTTGGATACATCAGACAAGTTCATTCGCCTTCCCATGAGGAAGCAAATGTACTGTCTAAAATCACAGTTTTCTCCAAGATTTAAGAATCCAGTTTCTCATTCAGGGAAAGTTAGGGGAGAAGTGTGTTAAGTCACCATTCTGTAGTCTGTGGATTCTGCACACAAACCTATATTGATACAACTATTTGGATGGAGATACGAAGTGTTTTAGTACAAGTTTGCCTGTATACATAGGAACTTTTCTGACACCATCACTTTGAATATAATAACTTTTCCTCCATGCATTTTTTGAGTCAGAACCAGGTCATGATTGATGTTTCCATGAATCTGAATACTTTACCATGGCTGTTTTGGTTATTTATGGCTGTAACACGAGTTTAGAGCCTCTCCACTGTGTGTGAGGAGCTCCTGCATGTTTGGATTTCTGCATGTTAATGTGAGGAAAAACATATTTTCTTACAGAAGAGTGAATAAGTTACTAAATAGGTTATCAGTCACAGTTTCAGGATCTCAGAGAGGAAAGTAAAAAGGAAATACTGGATCTGGAGGTGCCCTTGGAATAAAATTGTTGCGCTGTCTTACTATGTTGCAAGAAGGGCATTGAAGGGAACTCAAGCAGGCATTGGGAGTTTCCCAAGTTCAGTCACAGTACCATGTAGATATATATACCTAAGTTCAACTGTTCTCCCCTCCCCCTACTAAAAAACTAGGGAAAAAGCTTGAATGCCTGATTTTGAGAGGCAGCCTGTTTGTACCTTCTGCACTGGTGAAATAGTTCAGGAACAGTTCATCCTAATGACAATATTATCCCTGTAATGCTGCCAGCCAGGTCAGCAAGAAGCTCGTGTTATCTGCTGTTTTTGTGGCAGTACTGCTTATAAAACTTGGACTTGCTAGAGAATTACTTAAGCCCACTCACTGTCATCTGAACACTGTTTCATTCATGAATCTGCTTTCTTTGTCCATTCAATCCGACAACATCTCCTTTACTTCTTTACTGCACTGATCATTTCAGCAAAGGCACCCTTACATTTTAGGAGAGTCTTGTTACTCTGTGGGATGAAATCACACATTCATGAATATCAATCTTACAAGTTGTGAAGTCAGGCTTCTTGTATATTCTTTCCATGCCATCTACGCAAATTTTCAACTATTTCATTTCTAAAATGCTTCATTTTAGATGGTATTTCAGACTACAAATAATCAGTCCATTGCACGTCTTTCTCAGCTGCTGAGCTTTTTCTTTCTTTGTCTTCTGGTGCCTGTAAGCTTGTTGATTTCTCCTTCAGGAGCAGCTGTTTTTTAACATTTTCCATATGCACAAAGTTAGGGCTAAGAAAAGGTGTTGGCTTATGAGGCAGTCCTGTATGGAGGGCACCAGTATGAAAAGAGCTAGGGAGCCTTTGACATAAAGTAGCTCTGTCATGGGCAGCAGGGTGTTAAACTGCTTCTTTGCAGAAGAACCATATGAGAGCGCTTCACAGGCTGATGTGCACAATTTATTTCGTAAATCAACGGTTCTTGTGTTTTTGCATTAGTTCGATGTAGGTTTAGGGCAAGGGGTGTTGTTGGGCTCCACTGTAGTGCCGAAACTGTGTGTTCCTCCCTACACTCATCATTCATTTTCTGCCATCTGCCATTACAAGTGCAATTCATGTAATTTCTGTCCTATTCATCAAACTGCCCTGTATTACTTCTTAACCAGCTTTTCACCTTTACACTAATTTACTCTGCTCCTCAACGGTTTCCTATCTTCATTTTTTAAATGAAGGAACTATTTTCATTGTATCTCACAGAAAATATTGAACAACTTCCTTGTAAAAAGTTGCTGCCTGAAGCATGAGCCCAAATCTAAACTTGAGACAAAAACTCGTACTCATTTGACTCTCAAGCCTAATCTAATCTGTGCAGTTATATCAAAGACAGCCATTGCTATCAATTATCTCAATGCCACAGCTATCATACTTGTGAGGTACTTTTCAGTAGCCAGTATGTCTGCTAATCTCTCAAACCAGTTCTCTGCCAAACTAATTGACTTACCTGAAGTTGTCTTTTCATGTTTCTCTGTGGTTCATACATTCTGCATCAGCAGTAGTCCCCTGAAAGACCCACTAGACAACCCCCCACTGTTCAAAGTGTTGGCAGAAAAACACAAACCCTTTTCTCTGACCTGCTGTAATAGCTGATGTTCTCTGCCTTCAACCCAAGGGATAGCAAGACTTTTTTTACTGTAAGAAACTTTATATATATTGCTTGAAGCATGTCAGAAGGTTACTCCAACAATCAAAATTGCCATTTGTAGAGTTGTTGCATACTCCATTTACCCTCTGTTCTCTAACTTTTGAGTTCCTCCTCTGTTTGGCTCTGTTATATAAATATTGGCTCCCCGCCACATTCAGCTATAATGAGCTGCAATATTCATTGATACAGATAAGTCTACAGAGTGAATGCAGGCCGCTTCTGTCAGCTCCCAGAGCACTCTCATTGAGCCTTTGATCTGCTTGCGTGTGTTGGCTGCATAGGCATCTCTTTAATGGATTCCCTTCACTTGCAAGGAAGATGCTTTTTGAAGAAAAGCACCTCACTCACCCTTCCACACAACGATTGCCTGAGACCTTCCCTGCCTGTTCAGCTCCCTTGTCACGTTGGTGATACTGAACAACAGATTTTGTTAGGCTGGCACTGAACAACAATTAAGCATGAATTATTTTCCTGTTGCTGCTGCTGCTAATTTAAAAGTACTTTGCCTTTTCATTTTTATTTCTTAATCAAGTGTTAGCTTTTTCAAAGTTTAGTTAAAGCTCAGTTAAATCTCAGTTTTCCTCTGACGTGTGCGTATACTGTACACATATTTATAATGTTCTCTCTAACCTGAACTAGACCGTAGCAGTAGGGAGATCACTTCCTAGAGACTCAGATCCATGTTTAAACACCGAGGTGGAGGTCTTAGTTCTCATGCCCCAGCCAGCAGCCAGGACTGTGCAGCCACTCGCTCAGTTTCTGCCCCCCTGCCCTTCCTGCCCCCAGGGTGTGGAGAAGAGGGAGCAAAGGAGAGGAAAGGGAAAAAAAAACAAAACTAAAAACAACTTGTGGGTTTAGATAAAGACAGTTTAATGGAACAATAACAGAAACGGAAAATACCAATAATAACGATCATGGTAAAAGAATATACAAGATAAAGTAATACAACACAAGTCACTCTCAACAGCTGGTGAATTGGTAGCCCAGCCTGACCCGAGCAGTGATTGTGGATTCCCACGCCCCCCTGCCAACCCCTGTTTATATACCGAGCATGATTGTGTGTAGTATGGAATATTCCATTGGCCATTCCGTTTTTCTGTCTATGCTCCCTCTCAGTTTCTATGAGAAGCTGAAAAAAGTCCTTGGCTAATATAAACATCGCCTGGCAACAACTAGAACAATATGCCTTATCCACACTCCTTTCATACCAAATCTGAAACACAGCAACCACTAGAAAGAAAACTAATTCTATCCCAGCTGAAACTAGGACAACACTTAATTTCAAAGAAGCAGTCTGATTTTACTGTGAGTGATTTAATAGCTGAATGAAAGATTAGTTGTAGTCAAATTCTTACCTTTTATGCCCCTTTCTTTGGGACCAGTTTGATTATAAAGTCAGGAACTGCCCTGGGAGTCCTCATTTCCATTCTGTAGCTTCACTGCGGGAAAGTATGCTACCCAAAAAGGATTGACAGTAACTCTCTCTGCTGTCCAAAGTTTAAGATCACATTCTGGATGGTATTTAAGACCTGACACTGAGGATACTGGCTCAACCCAGGATAAATCTGATAAGCCTCAAGAAAGCCTTTCACAGCTGTGAAACAGGAAGATTTGCCACAAACACAGCTCCAGATTAATAACAGAAATGTATGGGCTCCAAGCAGACTTCTCAGTCTGCAGGGTCCAAGGGAGGATGCACAGGTTGAGAGAGGAAAAGAGGAAGCTGATATTGGCATAGTATGTGATTTACTCAGTCTGTTGCATGCGAATATACACAGCTGCCACCCAGCCCTTGTGCACTGAGCAATGTCTCTATGCAGGCAGGTGTCAGATGTTAAGTAAGACATTTCCAGACAAACCTCTTTCTACACTGATGAATGTTTATTTTAGAAATAAGAAGAGTTCTTTTGTATCACTTTCATATGGGTTAACCACATAAAAATGACAATAATTTCATTTTTTTTAGAACTAGTTTGGGAGGTCTTTGTGTAGAAGGGTGTTTACTTTTCCTGTGCAGTGTTCAATTTTCTTGGCAGTGGTTGAAGGGATTCTGTCATGATTAAATCGTATATCTCTAGAAAATATTCTTTACTTATAACACCTAACAGCTTAGAATGCTTTGGTTTTACCATATATACTGTGAATATAGAGGCTGATCCAAAGTTGTTGGCTCCATGGTGCTTTGGCTCAAGACTATACATTTTTCAAGTTCTACCTACATCATTTACTTTTTCCAGACTGACTATGGGGGTGCAAGAGTGCTTTGTTCTGAAGGCTCGTGGATCCACTGGGGCAGCAACTCTAATTCTAGCAGCTACTCCTGCCATGAGTAGCTGCATACTAGCTGGCGCCACTTTCTAGTCTACCTAGGTAGCCCTACATGGGCTCCGGTTTTTGTAGCGATGAGAGGGACATTTCAAAACTGAAGCAACAGTGCATTGTTGTCCCTATTGTTATTCATAACACACTAATGCCTAGAGGCTCCTGTCAAGATGAGAGTTCCACTGTGCTAGGCAGTAGATAAAGACAGAGTAAGAGATGATCCCTGCTGTAGAACCACAATCTAAGTAGACAACATGGACGAAGCTCAAGAGAAAAAAAAGTATTGTTACGATTTTGCAAATGTGAAGTTGAGACACACGTGGAAGAAGAGTATGATCCAGCCCAGCACTTGAGTCTTCCCATTGGACTCAAAGGGTATATCCACATACTCACAGGCTAGCCCATGTTTCAGCAGTTCTGGTCTCAGTCACCTCTGGAGTTCAGCGAAGAGCCAAGAATAACATCCTGTTCACTTGAATCTTCAGTTCTTCATCTGAACTGCTTGGGCGTGATATGACATTGATAGCTTTTGTTCTATCACAATAAAGAAGGAAAGTTCATTTCTAATCAAAATTAAATGTGTAGAACTATTTAGAAGTTCGTGCTCATGTTATGTCTTAGAAGTTTGGGTTTTTTTCCTTTTAAACAACTTGATCACAAATGCCCAGGCTATATTCTAGTTGAGTATATGGGCCCTCACAAAACTTGAAACTCATTAAAGTATAACATGATAAAGTTTAATCTGGGGTTTGCAAGCAAGATTTTTGTTAACTATGTCAAGATAATTTCCTATATTAGAAAGTATGGTTAAGCTGTTTTTTGAAAGCATCTCTAACATTTTCAGGCTTATATTAATGATACAGAATAACTGTGCTGTGATTGAAATCAAGATTTTCAGATTATGGGGTCTTTTTTGGCAACTGGAGCTTCACAACTGTTCTCTTTCTTTCATTCAAAGGAGCTGCAAATATTCACATTTTAAAACATACTGACCATGATTGATTGTGGAGACTGCTTGTTTACCTGGAGTTAAGCACATGCATAAGCACTGCATAGTCAAGCCTAATGTATTTAATGAGAGTGTTCCAGAAAATTACAGTTTTTCATTGGCCCTTTTGAAATTAGAATTTTAATTCATAAAATTAATAGTATATTACAGATTATTAGTCTAATTCATAAAATCAACTGTTAGATTTCCTAACTGGTGGTTTTCTGTTCATAAAATCTGTCCATTACTGATTCACTTTGTTAGTTTATAGTTCCTGGAAGTGCAAGAAATTTAGTGCTCCAGCTGGTTGGGCTTTTCATGAATTTACGTCCAGTTTTTAGACCACACCCTTAGCATCATGTACTAGAAAAGCTGAAGGAAAGCCGTTGCCTTGAGCAGTCAGATCAAGTTCACTACTTCGTTTGCCTATCTTCATGTGCATTACATGTCTCCATACACTTCAACGACTCTATAAAAACTACTAAGGCATCACAACAGTCTGCTGGAAAGAGGAGATTGTTCATTTGGAAAGTGAAAAGTTTCTGTGATCAGCTTTGTATTTTGAATTTGTGATGATAATTGAAATAAGCTGTATTTTGGGAAGATCCTCTGCTGCCTATATGTTTCCAGTGGAAACTCGTTTTCATTTATGTTAATTTAAAAAAATGTGCATATATGTGTATTCTAATATATGTATCACTAATATACACGTACTGATTTCAACACATCCAGCTCTATGAATTGCCTTTTTCCTGTTACATTCCTGTCTGTTAGCCATCTCTAAAAGTCTCTGTGGTTTTGTAGTAATATAGTTTTCCTTCAATCAGTTCAAAAATTCAACATATCGTATGTATGTCAGCCTTTGCAGAGGACAAAAACCTTTTGAATTCTGTTTTTTATGCTTTTAAGAAGTTGAAATATTTTAAAAGTCTAGTTTGGTCTTAAATACATAACTGCTACTAAGATATTTAGGAGATGGAGACAGACAACTCTCAGACAACTGATAGGCCTAGAGTTAGGAAAAGTCAGGGGTTTAGGAACATATATGTGCCAAAGTCCTGCTGTAAAAAGAGCTAAAAAGACATTGTTTCTCTGCTGCTACGTATTACTATAGATTTGGGCACTAGTTTAGGAGAAAGAAGGAAGGGGTAAGAAGAATGTTTCGGACCAAAACCATGCAATCTTTTCACTGGGCTCTGGGAAGCAATACAGGAAGTACCAAACTGATGACTTTCAGCTGGGCTATAAACTAGCAAGCATGCAGATTTTTCCTAAAATCTGTACCTTAAAAACGATGGTCAGCTAACAAAGATGCCACTTCCACTTGCACAAGGTTTCCTTAGCTTTATCCTGTAACAACCATATTCACCTTTTTAAGTATAGGATTATTTCCTACTTGAATTTTAATTCTGATATTGTCAGAGGCATGCGGGACATGACAGCATTATTCTTTTTCATATGCCATACACATTGGAAAAGTCAGTTCAGTATGGCCAAAACACCCAAAAGAAAAAAGAGACAGAAGAGTGCACAGATAAGGACTATATGAAATAAGGCAGGAGTTATTTCAATTAGCATCACATAACACTCTACAGTAAGAGTGAAACTGTGTTACTACAGAAAAGTAGTATTTGAAAAAAAAAAGGGATTATTATCTCCCACCATACAAGTAGTTTAAAAACTAAATTGTACCTTTAGTAGGATAATATTAGTTCAAAGTGTTGCAAGCACCTTTAGCTGCTATAAAATAATTCTACAGCCCTGTGATTCTATTCTATAAGGTTATCACTGACCTTCTCTGTGTTTTTTAGGACTTTGAAATTCTGCCAATCATATATATCATTTATGGGTTTGGTTACTTGCACATCCCTACTCCACTTTGCATGTCTCTGCTGTACTCTACATTCTTTACTTTGTATCTCTGAAAGTCAATAAAAGTCACTGGGGACTATGAAAGTACAAGGGTAAGAGAGAAATTGACCTCATATTTCCTGAGCACCTTTAAGGAATCTTCTGTTTGAAGCAGCTGGAAAAAATTGTGAACAAACCGATGTTTTGGGTAGGGCAACAGATGCAACCTGCAACAGAAATTTCAAACACTAGAAAAACAAATCCTTTCTCTTTACTGAAACACAGCAATTCTTTCTGGAAGAAGAAACAGACACCCTCTTCTGCAGAAGCCAAGATCTCCAAAGAGTTTATGTGGCCTTCTAGCCACTGAGATGTGAACTGCCAACAGAAACATTGTGCACTTTTACCAATAACAAACAATGAGTTGCTGGAGGCAACAGCTATTACCGTCACTTGAATAAAAGAAACTCTGGCAACTAACCATGTTTCAAAATAGATTCTGAAATAAGAAAATGCCTTCTTTTCAGCACCTACTCAAATAACTTATTTTAGACTGTGCCAAAACTGAAGGGTAGCTGATATCCACATTAATTCTGACTGACAATTTTGTGGGAAAATCTGGGAAGACTTCTCCCCCAAGATCATTCGTATGGAGAACATACTCCAGATTAGCCTAACTGGCTGCCAGATGTCACTCCTATTCCACTGCTTAATAGCTCCTGGTACACGTATCAGGCTTTAGTGGCCTTCAGTGTATTACAGCCTGGAAACTGACCACGGCAACTTTTCACTCAGTATGCAAGATGTATTCATTGTTAGAGAGGGTAAAATACCTGTCCTGGTTTCAGCTGGGATAGTTAATTTTCTTTGTAGTGGTTGCTATATTTCAGATTTGGTATGAAAGGAGTGTGGATAAAGCATATTGTTCTAATTGTTGCCAGGCGATGTTTATATTAGCCAGGGACTTTTTTCAGCTTCTCGTAGAAGCTGAGAGGGAGCATAGACAGAAAAACGGAATAGCCAATGGAATATTTCATACTACAGACCATCATGCTCGGTATATAAACAGGGGTTGGCAAGGGGGCAGGAATCCACAATCACTGCTCGGGTCAGGCTGGGCTACCGATTCACCAGCTGTTGAGAGTGACTTGTGTTGTATTACTTTATCTTGTATATTCTTTTACCATGATTATTATTATTATTTTCCTTTTCCGTTATTGTTCCGTTAAGCTGTCTTTATCTCAACTCACGCGGTTGGGTTCTTTCCTTTCCTTTCCCCTCCTTTTCTCCCTTTTCTGCCCACACTTCTGGGGCTTGAGGAGGAGAACTGTGGCTGCATGCTCCTAGATGCCGGCTTGGGTTAAACCATGACAATACCTTTGCTAGTAGCAGAACCAAGGCTGTTGTCCAAAAGCGAACTACAGTGTTGTTAGTGCTTACAGTGATGGTCGGAACATATCCTGTCCTGTTATAAAGTCAGCGAATGTCATCAGCCGATGGAGCACAGAAGGCGAGCAATGTGGCTTTTTGGACCATCAGCACTGTCATCTAGGGAGGAAAAAATATTTCTTACCTGCTAGCTGTTTAAATTTGTTATGGGTATTACTGAGAGGGAGGGAACAAATGCTAAAAACAACTTTATAAAATACATATAGAAGTTAGAATTATTCTGTGACTGGAAGATGGCACAACCTTGAATGATTATTTCCATAGTATGTTTATTAACATGATGCGTTTTAAACGTGCTGAGCAGTTTGCATTGACTGCTGATCTCAGACAGTCAGAGTAGTTTTTCCTCTGCTTCTTCCACAAATTCTGCTTCATTCTGCTGACGTGTTTCATAACTTTCCTTCATTGTCTGCCTTCATCCTCCTTGGAGCCTGAGGGTGTCTTTCTTCATAGTCAGTCTCTTTAGTTTCTGCCTGGTTTTGCTTTTTTCAAGGGCAGGTTCTCTCAGCCTTCCTTGTCCTGAATGTTTAATTTACTCCCCCAGCAATCAGTTTCAGTAATAACATGCAGGAAAGGAAGCTATTCTTCAGGATTAGAAAAAGTGGCAGTATCTGGCTCTCATACTTTGATTTTGGATGTGGGAGTATGTCCAGGTCAGTATAGTGTTTTGTGTAAAGTTGATGTCTCACATTCTCATTCTGAATATAGGACTTTTTTGTGTATACATGTCTACATATCTCTGAAGCGCCTTCTAGTAGAGTAGAAGAGTGGAAGACTTAATATTTTAAGCATTTTTCTGTGTATGGCTGACAGAATTAGGGGTTGTATTCAGTACAGCTCAAACAGCAGACATCTGGCTTTAATGTGATGAACACTGAAATTCAGTCATCAACAATACTGTTGATGCAGGATTTACTTCACTAGTGCGGAGAAGAGCTGACTCAGTGACAGGTGTTAACTCAGGGGTGAAAAGGATCTCCTGGCTCTCACATTGCATCTCTCAAGGCCTTACAACTTTCTACCTCCAGAATAAGGAAAAGTCAGTCAGAAACACCACACCTGGATCTTCTGGAAGAAATTCCTGCTTAGGAATTCACCGATAAATTCCTTATTCCTTTGATGGACTTTGTTAATATCTTCTTTTTTTTTTTTTTTTTTTTTTTTGTTAAAGACAGAAAAATACTCAGCTAATTAAATCTATTCAGTCTTGAAATACATTGGCTGGGCTTCTGCAAACCAAAAACTTTTAATTCAGGACATGAAACTGAACTGTGCCTGTGATATTGCAGGAGTCTCAAATAATTGAAGTCCCAGAGCTTTTGACAAGAACTGAAAATGCAGAGGAACAGTAAATGTTCTTCTTAGCCTCATCCTGAAGCTAGAGGAAGGGTGACAGTGATCAGAGGAGAATTCCCTTTCTTTTACTGCTTCTTTTACTGCTACTGTAATCTCTGTCATTACAAAAAGAGGCAGATTAAAGTGACTTTATTTTGTGCTTAAGGTTTTCTCTCCTGACCCCTTCACAGATGGGAGATTGGGAAATGGAGCACCTGCAGTCTTACCTGTGGGGTTGGATTGCAGACACGAGATGTCTTCTGTTCTCATCTGCTATCAAGAGAGACTAACGAGACCGTGATTTTGGCAGATGAATTGTGCTATAAACCTAAGCCATCCCTCGTGCAAGCCTGTAATCGCTTTGACTGCCCGCCCTCCTGGTATCCTACAGAATGGCAAGAGGTAAGAATATATGCGTAATCTCATTTTATGACTGCTAGAAGTAGTCATTACATGCATTATCAATGCATCATTTTACTTTAGCCCATTAAGAGGATTCATTAATCATTCCAACAAGCCGTTAAAAAACAGGAAAAGTGTGCCCTTTTGCTCTTTAAAAAAAATGCATCAACAATTTCAGAGGTAAATAATGACTATAGCTACTTCTATTGCAAAGTTACTGGAAACTCTTAATAGCTGCCTATAGATTCCAGACTGGAATCTATATTCTGTATCTGGAATGTGATGGTCAGCTGCACTGAGTGGATTTGCGTTAACAATGCCAAGGTTTCTAGGAATACAAAGCTATGAGGTTCAAGGAGGAGAGAATCTCTAAAGCATGTTAAGTATTCTGTATATTCTCAAATAATAATTTAGTTTAGGACAAGAAACAATCCTCATCCTTCAGAGTCACAAATGAGTGTTAGGCACTTCCCTATGGGAGATGGACATCTTATTACACTAAGATACTATTTGTACTATTTGTACAAGGCTTTCCATCTTTGGAAAGCAACCTGAAATGATTTTATTTGCTGCCATCTGGTTGCAAATGAAAACACTTGAGCAATTCAAAAGACTTAAAGATGCTTCTGTTGGATATAATACTGCACAGGAAGAAAGGATCCTCCTCTGTTGTCAAAAGTAAAGGAAAAATTTGGTGCGTGATGGAGGTGCAAGCAAAAGGCCTGTTTAAATCTTCACTTCTGCTGGGTGCAAGGATTCATTCCATCCTATGAGAAAACTATGAGCACTTGGCACAGTACTTACATATGCCTACCCAGTCTCCGTCTATAAAATCTGCTCTTTACTTAGCAGACTTGATAAGTCTGTGAAGCTGCACTTCATGGGAGAGCTCTGGGTTTGGGCAGCCATCCCAGTAAAAAAAAAAGTTATGCCAGCATGATGTTCTGTCAAAGCTAGATAACTAGCCTATGTCATTAGTCCTATGTTTAAAACAAATCAGTGATATTTCATGCTTTAATTTGTCTACTGATATTCACATACACATATTTGCTTCGTTGCACTTTTGAATATGTCTAGGCTATAGTCTTATAGCTATATTTATAATATATAAATGCTATATTTGTAAATAGCAAATAGTATTCCACTAGCACATAACGTAATAAAGCCAAGCATTCCAAAGTTAGGAAACTAGTTAGTTCTAGTGGGAGGTGTCCCTGCCTATGGCAGGGGGGTTGGAACTCGATGATCTTCAAGGTCCCTTCCAACCTAAACCATTCTATGATTCTATGATTCTAGGATATGCTAGAAGGAATGCCTGTGCTCGTTAAAAATCCTATAATTGGCCACAGTCTTTACAGAAAGCAATTTTCTGTAAGTTTATTTGAACAGTCAAAAGAGACATGCATTACAGCATGCTGAAAAATTGATTCTGCAACAATGACGATTAGCTATAGACCACCCTAGAACGGTACCAAAGTAGTTTCTGCTACAGCAATTTCCAAACAGATTTTTTCCAAGATTTGAACAGTTCCTCAACAGTGTAAACACGTGTGTTTCTGCCTGTGTAAAGTAATGTTTTAGCCATTTTTGTGTCTGCTCAGGGACTCTCAAATACGCTGTCTTTTTGAAAGGTGTAGAAGATCTTAGGGAGGAGGGAACTCAATTAAATATAAAGGCTTTAATAAGCATATTAATCAGGAACTAAATCAAACTGCTCGTTTAATACCTTTTGTGTTAGCTGCTGTCTTCTCTGGGCTGGGTGGAGAGAGAGAAACTGTGTTGCAATCCATTTCTGCAGCCTAATGAAGGTCATGCTATAGCTCTTCTGTGCTTACTTCCACAGGCTTGCAGGCTGGCCACCTGTGTATGTAGCTCCTCACTACATGGGCACTGAATATTTCCTGTGCTTACCTTTCACCAGGAGAAAACAGGACAAAAAATGTATTTTTCTACCTACTGTCTTCTGTTTAGATGAGTATAGAGCAAGAAAAAAAAGGCTAATCCATCAAAATTCATTTCAGTTCTCTCATTTTTTAAAGACATCTGTCTTCCTTCTTTGCACCACCAATCTCTGTACAGTTATTTCCACCCTGTAGGAAAGCCAAGCCTCACGGGTCAGTCTCACGCAGGTTTCCCATGGATGACTTCCATGTGAAAACCTGCGCCATCAGGCCAGTGTGTTGCAGTTATGGATTATTACAGCAGTTGGCTCCTGGAATGTGTGAGAGAAAAGACCATTTGGACAGGATGTGAGTGGCTGAGACTTCTTGGAGGTGAGCTCCAGGCATGGAGCAGAGCTGCCATGGAGCCCTCCAGCAGAAGTCCTGCAGGCAACATACCTTTCCTTGCATTAAGGGACCCACAAACACCTCCCCTCTCCCCAAAGCTGTGAGAGGGTTCCCCACATATGGAGAGATGGAGGGCCCTGTGGGAAGGTGTCTTCCTCACCATAAGGAAGGTCCTTTAAAGCTTCACCGACATTAGAGGGTAACATCTGTTCTCCACACAGCCTGGTTTGAAGCCATTTCTTTGGTCTGGTCTGTGGAGTTTGTCGTGCTTTTCAGAGCACTCTCTCACAACAGTTTCAAGCAAACAAACAAACAAAAGATTTAAACTGCAATGAGCAATGTTTTCTTTTCTAAGGTCTTTTATGCTTGTTAAGGAAGAGTTGTCTGAATTAAATGCCGTTAGAAGCCCCTGTGTTCCTGGCAGATAATTATCAGTGTTGGAACATTCCAAGTGATTTTTTAAATATCTCTTTATGAATTCAAGACTATTTATTTTTAAATAATTGTGCTTCTTAACTAAATCCATTAGGATGTTTGTCTTGTTTTCAGTAGTGTGCTTCTGGAGAAAAGTGGCTATGAGCTTTCATTTTTACAAGGCCCTATAAATATGTACTCTGCCAACCTCGAATAGGGTACATCCATTAGTAAACCTTTATCCTCCTTTGTTTTATTACTGAGTAAGCGCCATAGTCTCAGTCACAGGATTTTTTTTTAGCTGCTTGGTGCTATCCCTGCTCTAAAGATAATTAGAACAATGCCTTGACAACAGAGTCAGCATGGGAAAACTGGTAACACTTTCAGATCTTTTCCTAGCTATTTTTCTCCATATTGTAAAAAGTCCTTTCTAAACTTTCAAGTATCAGGTCTTAGAAAGCAACTGAAAGACCTGTTGAGAGAAAAATGCACACTCCCTGTGCAGATGCTTTATCTTACTGTAGAGTCATAGCAGAGAATCCATTTTGGATAGTAAGGCAAAGCTTGTACAGCTGTAGTACCACCACCTTGAGCAGAAGGCAGTGTAAAATTAAACCACCTGGGAGAGCTGAGGGGTAGGACAACCCCTTCCTGAACTGTCCCTGTAGGCAGGAATGACCACAAAATGGCATCCTTTCAAACATTCAGCTACTGCCCCAAACTAGTAACAGTTATGATGCTGAGCAACAGTTGCTGTCCCCTTTATTTTTCATTAATAACTGCCCTATTTCCACAAATTTGAGAAAATACCAGCTTCCCTGCCTCCCAAACAATGAAATGCTCGTTTTGCCTGAGTCCTGTGCATTGTATGTATATGCGTAGATGCTCATAGGCATGTGCTGAGCCAAAGTGACGGCCCACTTTCCCTCTCTGCTTTCAACGGTGATCATCAGTTCTTTGTGTTAATTATCATTTACAGATTGCTGTATGAGCACAACAGATACCAAAGCAATGACTGCTGTGAGGGAGGCCAAGGCCACAGTTCCACCAGCAGTTTAGAATGACATATGCCAGCACTTCTACCAAAGGAGATAATAGCTGCTGCAGGGATCTCTTTCTTGCCCTTATAGCACCCACTTCCTTGTATCTCCAGAAGTGTTATGCAATCATGCAATGGTCTTGGTTAAAGCTAGCCAGAAATATAATTAGCTTTAGCTTAGATTAATTTTCGACTCTGGATCACTATGCATTCATACGCTCCAAACACCAGTGTATGGGGGAAAGCAGCACAAAACCGGGAGTGACTGGCTGCCAGAATTGGGCGTATAGGTTGTCTTCTTTGTTGTCAGCCTCGCCTCGTGTTTGCTTAAGCTAACTGTTGAACTAGGCATAACCAGGCAGCAATGTGGGGAGATGCCACTCTGGAAGTTGGTACCCTGGCAATATCCCAGATCCCCTGCAAAGGAATGTCAGGGGATATTGGGCTTGTCTCTGTTCAGAAGTTGTGGGGAGGAGGAGTATCAGGAGACATAGTTCAAACAGCCACACTTTACGTACTTGGGTGGATGAGGTGAAACCAGTCTGTGATGCAAGCACCTTTCTCTGTTGTAATGGTGCTGTGAGGTCTTTCTGAACAGCAGATAATATGTTATTCAGATGGGATATGTCTGAATGAGGATCCTTTAAAATCTACTGTTTCATATTGACTATAAATACAAGCAGATGTTGCTGTCTTTGATTACCCCCTTTCTTGGAAAATTGTGAAGGCTGGAAGCTTCCAGAAGAGAAAAATCAGCAAAGACCCCAGGGTAGTGAAGGCTTCAGAGGTGAAATACAGGTATAGGCACGGCTCCAGTGCTGTAATCCAGGACTGTCCTAGAAGGGCATTCCTGCGGACAAGGAGGAATCTCATTATGGTATTTCGCTCACTCTGGCACTGAGCAATGGAGTTTGGTGTTGAGTAGCAAGTTACTCTTCATAGAACAAAGCTATGTAAGTGACTGCAAGGCAAGAAGAAACAAAAAATCTGTTTTGTCTTACTCTTCTGTCTGGTAGTGATGGAAGGGGAGGGAGACTTCCTGGGATTTGATTGACTGACAGAAGGAACATGCTTTTGTTGTATTCATACAGTGCCTTACCCATTTTGGCTCTGGTATATGAAGACAGTCCTTAGGCAATCTTGAAATAATACTTTTAATCATATTTTTCTTGATTTACTCTCTCCTCAGGAATGAATTGTTCTTGAATGAAAGGTTGATAAATGTTTTCTTTTGTTGAAAACTAAAGTATTGTTTTACTTGATTAATTTTTTGGAAGCCTTTGAGCTTTGTAGCATTCTAAGCAAGTAGGAACAAAAGCTGGTTTTACTCATTAGAGAGCAAACCAAACTGAATATAAATATGTCTTTCTGCACTTCCTTTCTATCTTTCAGGGAAAATGTGTGCCCTAAATAGTCAGACTAGTATTAAGGTTTATGCAGCTCACTCTATCTAAGAGAGAAGGGCCTTTAACAACTGCAAGATTTTCTAAAACAGTCTAAAACTTTCTAACTGCTTGAGTATAAGTTTTAATACTTCTTTGTATGGTTTTCTGCTTCTCAAGCATAATTCCTATGTTGCAAGCTGTAAGCAGCTCCTGGTCATCTCAGTGTGGCGCAAGCTCTCCCTTCTTCTTTGCTCTAAGAAGGGACAAAAGGAGCTGAGCCGGCTGGACTGAGCAGAAGAACTGGGAGCCTGTTTCCAGGCTCAGGAAAAAGATCCTCAGGAAAAAGGTTTGAGCAACCAAGTTTACAAAAAAGATTCAGGAAAGCTATTGAATCTGTTTGTTCAAAATTTCTGCCCTGCTTGGGTAGAAAATGGATACAGAGAGGGATATTTACATTAAAGAGAGAGGGGAGGTGTGTTCTCTGGATATTAATCATCCCAATTTACTCTGACTCAAATAAACCTTTCCCTCACCTTTTGGAAAGAGTACACGTTGCTGTAGTGACAGCCATAAATATGAGAGGGCTGCATGGATGTTTAATGGTTTATTATATTAACCTTATAAACCAATTACTGAGACTAACAGCAGGCTACAGCTGATATACAGCTTTTGCATGAATTAAAAATCAGAGAAATGGCATAATGTAAAAAGTCTTCAAGGACAGGCATTCTGGACTGAACAGTTACATTTTGAGCTGCCCTGGTAATAGACCTCAAGCAGGGCAGAAACAAGAAATGAGAAAATTACAAAAGGAAGAAAAAGCAAAGTGATAAACAGGAAATTTTTATTTATCACACTCCCAAATTTCCCTTTGCTTTTCTTGCTAATACAAACCTTTTTTTAACAAACTAAATTTTAATATTTAGTTCAAGCTATTTAGTTCGTAGATACTGTTATCTAATATGTATAACCGCATCCTGGAAATGAAGGTCTTGAATCATCTGCTGCTGGAGAAGACTTTTCCAGTCTCCCTGGCACTGTCAGTAGCGCAGTCAGAGCTCAGGCCGAGACATTCGGATGTAGATCCTCCACATCTTGTGCAAGTGTCTCATTTTCCAGTTGGTGGTTACAGGAAAGGACAACTCTTCCACCTCCATACTGCACTGCTGACCCATTGTTTCCGTGTCTTTTTTACCAATGCCTGAAAGCAGAACATTTCAGAAATACTGAAGCAGTTTTTCTAAATATTAGCAAAATAAGCTGCTTCCACTTTCCAAAATATTTTTGACATTTTTAAAAGAAGTCTTCTTAGACGTCCCTGAATTTTTTTTTTTGTACTTTCTGTTTGGCCAAAACTGAGTGTTGATTTCTACCCAAATTCGCAAGTAATTTTTGCTGCAAGTTGCCATGGTGCAAGTGTGACATAGGTGGCTGACTCTCGTCTCCACAGTGTTCACAGACATGTGGCGGTGGTGTCCAGGAGCGAGATATACTTTGTAAGCAGCGCCTGGCAGATGGAAGTTTGTTAGAGCTCCCAGAAACCTTCTGCTCCACACCAAGGCCAGTTACTCAACAAGTCTGCAAAAATGAGGATTGTCCCAATGAGTGGCTTCTCTCTGACTGGACACAGGTATGTTATTTGAATGCATAAGTATTGTGCTGTTCTTGGTGATGAAGTTCCTCAGTCACTAGGGATAAAGGAGCTAAATGAGCTCAGACTGCACAAAGCGTGTTATGCCCGGTTTTGTACTGTAATCTGTGCTTATCATCCTGGTAGGGGATGTGATCACTATCTTAATGTTCCTCTTTGGAGATTGCCTCCACAGATGTGGTTTAGCCATCCAGCCAAACCATTAAGAGCTCCCTTCCGGCATAAACACAAACCATGCTCAAAACAGTAAATCCCTGCCTCTGTCCATGCCGGTGCTTATGTTCATCCAAGGCATCAATGAAGAGTAATATTTACTCCCTCAAGCTAAATGTTTTTTCTTTCCAAAGTCTGGCTGTTCTGATGTCAATAGTCTTTTCCTCATGGGGCCCCTCCAACCTTTCCCTTTCCAACCCCCCAGAGAAGAGAACAGTGGATTCCTGCAGTCTTATGTAGGCACATCATTACAGACACCAAGTCCCTTTCATTCTAGGACATGGCTTTTGTGATGTTACCTAGCTACTTCCTTCCTTCAATGTAGGGATGGCAAAGCAAACTCGCTCTACTGAAGTCTCTTGCACTTCCCCAGGCTCCCTTTCTGGCCCCATATGGCTTAGGAAAAATTCCCTTTATATTTATGACAGTATAACTGAAAATATAATTTGACCTTTTAATGCCAGTAAGCATGAAAATCATCCCCCGTCTTGCAATCTCTGCCACTGCTCTCCCAGTTCTCTTCCATGGAAGAAGGTGGAAATTGTCTTAATTGTGAAAGAAACACTGGTCACTTCATGGATCTGTCCCACCTGTACCCTTCCAATGTTGATCTGTCTTGACATTTTACTCAAATAAGTCGATGTTCTCATCAAGTCTGCTGCCAGGACACACATAGCCATTCTGGCAGTCAGGATGGTGATTTTATTCTCAATCTGTCCTCTTTCACAAGAAGTTGCTACGTGGTTTGTGTTGACATCCATGCAACTCACATTTCTGCATATTGGCACTTATTAAAATCAAATCTGACTTCACTCTCTCCTCCCCATTTCACTTGAAGGCTGCCATGTTTTTGTTGTTCTTACCTTCGGTGTGTTTTCTCCCCCTCACTTCATCTCCAATTCCCATTACCACATGTGTGCACCTAAATGTAACAGAAGTGCACGTGTACTTTTGTGTTATCAACTTTACAGGGCTCAACCCGCTTTCCAGCACCTTTACAGACTACTCCCTGGGTCCCACTTCAGTGGCACTGCCTGTATTCTCACTTTCTGTGATGATGTATACATAAATATGAAATAAAAGAGGCATGCTGAATTCCATCAAATATTGCCCACCTGTGCATCAAGCACCACAGTCTGGTATTAGAGGGTTTATACTCTTGTGTAAGCCATGTGTGGTAGCCACATGCCAGCAGACACAGACATATAGAAGCAAAGTGCAAATACAAGCTTTGTACTGCGGCACAGTGCCATTAAAACAAGGGATACCATCTGAGAGAAAAAAAGTGCTAAACGGAGCATGGGAAGATTCAAAGCCCCAAAGGACAGAAAATACCTGATATTTCATCTCCCTGCTGTGTCTGCACTGTTTCTAACTGAATGGCCAGGTGCTGCTCTGCTTTATTCCACTGTGATATTTTAAAAGCTGTAACTGATCTGTACCATGGTATGAGTATGCAATGTGGATATGGGAGGTGAAGGGGGGGGGGGGGGCTGTCAAGGAGCACCCTTTCACTTTTAACACACCTTGTTCCTAATGTTTCTCATTCTGTTTCTAGTGTTCGGTGAGCTGTGGAGAGGGCACCCAGAGTCGAAATGCCATTTGCAGAAAGATGCTGAAAAACGGGGATTCTGTCATCATCAATTCCTCGCTGTGCCCACCTTTGCCATTCTCATCCTTGATCAGGCCCTGTGCACCAGGCACCTGTGCGAGTAAGTGGAAAGTGTGCTTGAGAATGTCTGGGGAAAGGGAGCTTGGGTGTCCATCACTAAGAAATCCATGCTGTCACCTGCTCCATAACCTTCTCTTGTGCTAATTTTACTCAGTCTTGCAGAGCGGCTGCTGCTGCAGAGTTTTTTCTGTCTGTGAACAAATATGCTTTGTTTAGCAATAAGGCAAGTCAGTGGATGAAAGCTATAAATTTTACTGTTGGAGCTGGGTCTGTGTCGATGTGCTGGAAGGGAGCTACTAGTTTCTGGAAGAACTGGCTCAAAATTCTGACCAAAATCGAGATCTAAATTTCACAACTGAATGTAGAGGCTCAGAGATACAGCACAGCAGCCTGAGGGCAGCTGCAAATAAACTGTCTGCTAGAACAGCTGCAAAGAAAATGATTGGTAAGGGATTTTGTTGAAGATCATTTAAAAACATATTATTTCATTATGTCACTCAGAACCCTCCGTGACCTGGGATTTCTAATGAACCATGCAACATAAGTTAGATGTATTTTATGTTGGTATTTCATGCATTACTTGTTGCCCTTCACAAGAGCAGTAGTCCACCTGTATGACCTTCCTTCGCTTGCAGTAAGACAACTGTATATGCAGAAGTTCAAAAGTCAGCTGAGCTTCAGCTTAAAGTTGACTGTGAACTCTGAAACTGCTAAACGTTGGCTTTGTCAGGAAGAAGATCTGACGTCCAGAACCAAAGCTGGGACTAAATATTACATGGTATTTACTAATAATATACCTATGCTGCTTTATTTAGTGCTTCATAACAAAGGTCTCTGTCATAGAGGTCTGGAAACTCGAAGGATACATTGAACTAGTGCACTTTAACAGTATTTACCATGTCCAGACACTTTTATTCTGTTTGACATTAATCCCTGAGGTAGCATCACTTTTACTCTTCCTTACCACTGTGAGCCACAAGATCACGTTGCCTTTGAGGGTTTGGATGGTAAACACTTTTCTTTTCAAAGTATTGGTTAAGCAAGAATCTTCATTTAATACTTTAACAACAAGAACTACATTTCCACTCAAGTTTTCTCCCTCACATAAAGCTTATGTCTCTGGCTCTTTGGTTTCTGCATGTACCCTGGGTGGGACTACTTTTGCATTCCTAAAATGCACCTTATTCCTTTTATTTTCATTGCTCCAACTTAATATTCAGCAATTGGTGGCCAGTTTCTCCCATTACTGTCTGAGGGGTTGAATGCTGCCAGCAAAGTAAACTGCTTGTTTTGTTTAATGGTATCACATACTAATAGTATTAATGATATTTCAGGGCACAACAGGCCAGCTCAGAAGCAAAGTCCCCATATTATGGCTGTAAAGAAAGTTTACATCCAGACAAGGAAGCAGAAGAAGCTACACTTTATTGTGGGTGGCTATGCCTACCTGCTGCCCAAAACCTCCATTATTCTCCGATGCCCCACAAGGAGGTTCCGGAAATCAATGATCACTTGGGAGAAGGATGACAAGAGGCTTGTCAGCTCAGCTCACATCACCATTTTACCCTATGGGTATATGAAAATCCATCGTTTGAAGCCTTCAGACACAGGGACATACACCTGCACAGCAGGGCCAACCCAGGAGCGTTTTGTAATTAAACTAATTGGAAGCAACAAAAAGATCATTGCTGGGCAGTCAACTGGTATTAGGGAGGAAGAGGCCATGAGAAAGACCAGCTTAAATGAAGCCTTGCGAACACAGGAGAAACATGTCAATGGGATTCTCTTCAATGGGAGCAAGGCTGAAAAGCGAGGGCACCTTGCTGACCCCAGCAGCTGGTATGATGATATTGTCTCAAGGCTGCTACAGCACAGGGGCTGGCCAGGGGAAAGTCTGGAGTCCTGGGAAGCCCAGGAGTCCACAGAGAGAAACACATCCTCAGAGGAGGACCAGAGCCGGGAGTATAACTTGCCATTTACTATCGTCACAGAGCAGAAACGCTTGGATGATATCATAAGAAACTTGTCTCAACAGCCTGAGGAGCTTAAAGACGTCTACATTGAGCAGCTTGTTGTGCAGCTGGCTCATGAGGTTTTCAAGAGCCACTTGGAGGACCAGGAATCTGTCCTCAAAGCATCAAGAAGAAGAGTAGATTCAGCCTCAGTGGAGTACCCTCTCCACAGACACGTTTCTGGATTTACCAGCTCCCTGAGGACATCATCTGCTGAAGCATTTCTTCCCACCTCTGTAGACCTGGTAAATGGCTTGCGTAGACCTCGTCAAAAGCCTGCCATCCTCCGAAAGATTTCAGCAGCACAACAGCTTTCTGCTTCAGAGGTTGTTACCCACCTGGGACAGACAGTGGTCCTAGCCAGTGGCACTCTGAGCGTGCTACTTCACTGTGAAGCAGTGGGAAACCCAAAGCCCACCATCAGCTGGGCTAAGAATGGAGAGGAGGTGAAATACAATGATAGGTAAAACATTATTTAACTTTTAAGACAATAATCGATATTTTGACTCTTCAGTTTCCAGGTTTTACTCCCTGTCAGTCCCATGGACAAAACCATATTTTGGTGTAGTCTGATTTCATAGCAGAAAGAAGGGCTGACATATGTGAAGTGGTAAACAGGGCACTGTAACTCTTCAGCATGTCTGGATACTGGGTCAGTCTGGTGTGGCAAACAGGAGCTTTACTTCTGTTTCAGTAAGTGCAGAGAAGAGTTTGTAAAGTACTAAAGTAGGTAAGTGCCTAATGCAGTCAACAAAGCACTCCATGTCTGGAGGCTGGGAGCCTTAGTGTATATTCCCATCTGAAGGTGGAGGTTTCTGCTATGAAGACTGGTTTTGAGATATGAAGATTGATTATTGATTATTACTATTATCCTCTGTTGGAGATACGAATTGCATTTCTCACAGTGCTCCCGCAGGGTCTGTCTGACATGGTTGTGGTAGCAGAAGATGGAGGAAGTGAGGCTTCTGCCTTCCACACATGTATCTGTGTGTAAAACTGTCCCAGGATAAACTTCAGGGGACTTTACAGCCACCATTCCCTTTGTATGTTCTGATAGAGGCTGGAAACTGTGGAACCATACTTCATTGCTATTTGCAGATATGCTGTCACCTCAACATACTTATCTCTAAGCATTAGTCTTCTGATCTGAGTTGGTGCATCCTTATCTATTCAGACTCCAGTGTGCTGGCCCCAAATGTAGCCTGAGAACTCAAGTAACAAAATAGTTTTATCAGTGTACCACAGAAATGATGCTGTTTTTCCTTCAGGTAGCCTTTACCTGCCTATCACTCCACGTTATTTGTTTGTGTGCAAGGGCATACAAAGCGACATTATTTTCAATGCTAGTTATGTGCTTAACTGTGTTGATAACATACATTTTTCTCATGTGTATACTTGAGATTTTACGTTTTGGTTCTGTTCTGTGAGAAATTGGTATATAAGCATAGGCAGAGAGTGTAAGAGGCAGTTATATTAACCAACGTGGTACAACAAAGCAGTCCAGGGATCTGCTAGCAGCTCTTTCTGCACAAGGTACTGACCTCCGTTAAAACATTTAGTCATTAAAACAATTTAGTCATAAGGTCAGCTTGGGAAATGAGAAAAGATGTAGTCAGGGCAAAAATTAATTTCCAGTGTGGTGCCTGTGGATCATCCAGTAAAATCTTGATTTAGGTGCAATTGCTCCTTCTGCATAGTTATACAGTTAGCGTATTAGCTCCTTTCTCACTTTGGCAACTGAATCACTCAAAAATCATTGTTTTCTCTAATGTACTGAATTTCCTGGTTCTTTCTTTCCCTCTTTCTGTGTGTGAAAGTTAATTTTATTAGGTTTCGCACAAAAAAAATGGTAACTTTTGCAAGGGGATTGGACACTAAGAGCAAGAGTGTATCTCTTGTGGAAATCACATGCTGTCTTAATCAAGACTTGGGCCTATAGTATCCCTTTGTTTGGCTATATTCCTGTGAAAATCTCTTCATGGTCCCCCAAAAGTTTCATATATATATTTTCATTGCCAGTGGTTACATCCTGTTGGAATTGTGCCATTAAGGGATTTTTTTTTTTCTCTACTTGAAATCACTGTGATTTCTGTGGTATGCTCAAAAGGGAATGGAGGTTACATAAAGTCCATGTGTGGTTAATGCTGGGGACTATACTCATGAGAAAATTACGAATTTATCTCACACCATATAAGCAGCAACATATATGTAGCAACATGCAGATTCAGTTAGCTGACAATAAAACAGTCTTTTGATTTCTAAAATTTTAGTTTGGGTATTTTTTTTTTATTTTTACAAAGCCTTTAAACCTTTTTTTCCCCCATTCAATTTGGCTGAAATAGCATTAAGTGCTGTGTTGCATTTTTGAATTATCAGCCAACTATGCGTGCTCAAAATTTCTATTGGAAAGACTCAGGCAAGTACCGTTTATTTACCAGTTAGTAGCATTATTCATTGACAACTCTTCTTTAAAGGTTAAGGCAGTTTCCACTTTATGAACTTCTTTCTGTACTCATCACTTACGGTTCCTCCAGACTGGTGGGTGGGGAGGAAATGAGCAGTGCTCTGGGCTTCAGAGATACTCAGCATCTGTAACTTTGGAGTTAATGGAATTTTAGAAATCACAGTGTATATAAAAATTGAGTTGTGGATGTTTTGCTGAGTTCTTAACAGCAGTATTCTGATTTTGGCTCAGAACGCTCTCGCTGGCTGCCAGTCAGCTTTATAAATGAAAGCCGCAGTTTAAGCCGTCTCACAGTGTACTGCTGTAAATGGCAAGGCCATCTGCGTGTGGTGGTGTTTGCTATGCTGGAGCTGTCTTGCAACTCTGCAGCTTGTATTCTTCATACTTTGCCAGCCACTGAATGGAGAAGAGAAACCAGTTTTCTGGCGCATCTCTGTCTCGATGGGAATAAGAAAATTAATACAGATGGGCCTTCCTGTACCAGTATCAGAGAGAGACCCTTTTCGTGAGGAAGATCAGAGAGTTGTGCTGAAGTCCATCGGTTCATGCCCTACCGAGTATACTGAAATTAAAGGCACTCACTTTCATGCATTGTGAACGTGGATTTTGTCTGGACTGGTGAGGAAGCAAGGACTGGCTCTATTCCTGTTGCCTCCTTCCATGAGCTGTGCCATCAACCTAAAAGTATTTATGACTCCTAGTACATAGCTCCACTTGCAAAAATTAATCTCTTTATCTTTAGTCTAGGTACTGTCACAAAAACATATAACACAGGCCCCAAAAAAGGGTTGGTTTTCAGTTACTGGACAGAATGAAAACGTATGATGCAAAAAGCTGCAGCAGTTGAAAATATCTGTGTGGTTCCCCTAAAATCTCCTTGACCTGAGTCTGCATATTCAGCCTGAGCACATATTTAACATGAGTGCCCATATTCTCTCCTAAGATTAAAGTATCAGGTTAACATCAGCACGGGTTCTGAGTGCAGTTTCAGAGCTTGCTAGTATCTATACTAAAGTCTGGACGCTTCTGTAAATTATGGAAAAAGTTTTATTTCCAAGAAAATTCAGATTAACTTCCTTAGGAATCAATTTTAAAAGTGAAAAATCTCTGAGGGATTTATGCATTTTTTAGTAAAGACTTCCAAGTATGCTCTAATTTCCATGACTGGGAACCCGTTGGTGCTTGATAATTCAATTTTTCTAAAACAGAAATGTATTTTATAAATGGATGTGAAGCAGAATGTAAACAGTAGGTGATACAGAGTTAAGTGTTTGCAAGGTGCCATCTGAATTGGTCACTGATATAGGTCCTGTAAAATTCATTTTTGTCTTGGAGACAATGCAGTGTGGAACAACTGAGATGAGACTGATTAAACGTTAAGCTGTATTACTTTAAGTCCATAAACAAGATTCTGAAGACACTCTGCTGACAGAAAGAATTGCTACAGCTGGTATTTTTTTCACCACTGACAAGCAACTCAATACCTAACAAAAATAGCAATCTACGAGCAAATAGGGAATCCAGCCAAAACAATTCTATACAAAGAGGTGTAATAAAAGATCTACTTTCAAGAAAAGCAGCTATGCCAAATTGTGACACACAAATAACAGAAAGACTTATTGAAAAGAAGAGGACATTAGCTTTGTTTCTAGAGAAGGACATTAGAACTTGGATTGAAAAAATAGGAACACGGAGCTGCATTGCAGTTTATTTTTTTTTTTAAAGGCAGGTATGTACCTGGCCTATTTCTATTTCTGAAAATATTTGTGCTGGATCTTGAGGTGACTTAAACTGACAAAGAGAGATTTACATCAGCAGAGTTGATTAACAACAAAAAAAAATATGATCCGTTGTGTTTTACAAGGTGCAATATTAAGCAAGCTCTTTCCTCAACCTGAAAGTGACAGAAACATTTCTAAAAACTTTTTTCAGGGATTTTTAGGTGTTAGTTTGGTGTAGGACTGACTGATCAGACTACGTACATTTGCACACGTGCACGCAGAACACAAACAAATTTTAACTGTTATATGCCAGTATAATTTGGGACAAATTCTGAAGCTGTAATGAATTCCATGTAGAGATTGAACCTGTGTTAAACTAAAAAATGTACATAAGAGATACTGATGCGTGCTAACACTGGTCTCGTAAGTAAAGAAATTTTTCAGTTGCTGGCGCTGCTAGGACTGGCTAGCTAGATGTCTGCCTTGTTTATGACTAAGTGGTAAGAAAGAAAAGATCCTTGAAAGCACAAATGGGGAGGGAATTCTTTAACCATTTGGGTTTTTTTACTGTGCAAGCAAAGATGCAATTTAAAAATGGTTAATGTTTGTTTTGCAAATGTGCATTTTCCTCGGCACTTGCAAAAGTTCATTCGCAAAAGGCAGCTCTTTCCTCGTATTAATTATTATTATTATTACTCATAAAAGGGTCAAAAAAGAATTTTAAGTCTGGATTTTTTCCTATAATAGATTTTGATGGGTGGCCCCAATCTGGTTTGTTTTAGAGATCTACCACCCACAGTGCTGCGCAATATCAAGTATCTGCTGCTTTTTGGTCCTTCAGACAATAGTTTTCATTGAGGGGGGTGGAGGGGTGGAAAGAAACTCATCAATTCCAGGATCTGTGAGCAGAGTTTCATTGCATGTGTTTTACAGGCGTGTCCCTCCCCCACTTTCACCTTTGTCACTGTCGATCACAGCCTCAACTGAGGGTTTGCCTACAACAGCTGCTGAAAGTTGCTGATGAAAAAAGTAATTTATCGTTAGGTTTTATCAACAGTTTCAGCTAAGAAAATAAGAGAAAGGAACAATAATCATCAAATGCCCTGTGCTAAAGATAAGTGAACATAAGCATTGACAACAGCCTATGGACTGAATTCTTGCTTAAACAGGTATTCTTCAGGACCTGATGCAGTTATACCACTGCGAAACCAGGCTGTGAAAAGAAGCACTTCATAAGAGCTCTAAGGCCATATCCATCCCTTTTAAAGATAGGCAGTATGCATGGTAGGCTCCTCTTACTGACAGAGGAAAGAAACAGTTGGTTCAGCCCAGGAAGGAGTTGAGTATTCCTGTCTGTCCTCACTGACTGTTAGGGGAGCAACAAGACTGCTGAGTTTGTACAAAGTTCCCAGCAATCAAAGAAATTGGAGCCTATTTCAGGCTTTGACACTGAGCCTGTGGTTCACTTCATTTCTTTCTGCCTAGCTTCAGCAGGTTTCGTGATTTTTCCCTTGCAGTAATTTGGCTTTTTCTTTACTATTGCTACTCCTACTTTGCGTAACTGAGGGACAGGGAAGCTAGGCAACTCATTCGGCATCACATAGGAAGCAACACAGCGGAGGAGGAGGTTTCACAAACCATGGGTAGGTGTCCTAAGTACTCAGCAATCTTTCTCTAATAGACATATCAGCGGCAGAAGAACTGGGAGTGAGACTGAAATTGAATTGAAGTAATCACAGCTCACAGTCTCAATGTAAGACACTAAATTTCTTAATAGATTTTTAAATATAACCCGAAGGCCTGAAGTGTGAAAAAAAATACCTAAACCTGAAAAAATGCTGGTAAATGTGTTCATGCTGACACAAACTAAGAGACTATTACATCTTTCTTTCTGCTTTTCTTCAGGATACTACTTCAGCCTGATGATTCCTTGCAGATTCTAGCGCCCGTGGAAGCTGATGTGGGTTTCTATGCTTGCAATGCGTCCAATGCTCTGGGATCTGACACTGTCTCCATTGCTGTCACTCTTGCAGGTAATAGTTCACTGTCTGTGATTGCAGAATGGTCCCTGCCGCTTGTGTGATTCTGGAGATAAATCAATTGTGGGGCAACACATGGCTGTGGATGCTGGGTGGGCAAAGTGGGTCAACAGAGGTACACTGGTGAGAACATAGGGTGTGAACTCTGAAAAAGCCTAAGGCATAGGCCAGCTTTCATGGACGGTTCATGAGGTTTGTGGATTTCTGCAAGAGGTCGATGCTTTTTCTCACTTGCTGCATCTGATATGTGCTCTCAAGACAGTGCTCATCCTGGTTATTCACAACCTGGATGGGCAATGCAGCCCGAACCTCCCAGTTCCTATGATTCATTTTAAACCTATTGCTGGTCTCTTCAAGTCTAACAGACTGATCGAAGGGACTTATTCAGATGTACATTAGGCAAGCCTGAAAAATACCAGAGCTGAAGAGCTAGCTCCTTGCAGGATCAAGCCCTGCATCATATTCGATCCATTGTGGCACAGGCATGACTGACACTGTTGCAATTGCTGGCAAATAGACGTTCACAAAAAATTAACTTCAATTTTCATATTTCTCTAGTAACAGTTGAGTTCTAAAGCAGACTAAATATCCTTTGTTAGTTTAGATTTCCATTCTAAAGAAAACTCACCCAAATAAAAGCCACGGTAAATGGAAGTAATGCATGAATCCAGTTTCTTCAAGGTTTGTTGGTAGGCAATGTCAGGAGGCTCACAACCACCTCAGAATTAGTAGAAGGACAGAGCAGCAAGCGTAAATAAGGAGCTGTTGAGATGAAGGGACAGAATAGACAGCTAAGGACTGTGACGAGGCAGAGAGGTCTTAGAGAAGGAGGATCCTCTTTATCGCAAAGGCAAAAGGAAATGCATTAGGAATGCTAGAAAGTGTATTGCTTTTTCAATTGATTTAATTGATTTTATTGGAAGCTTATTGATTTTTTACTGCTCCAGAATGTGGAAGCATTTGGAGGCCTCCAATGTGCAGGCAGTGACCATCAGCTGCCAATGTATCCATGTATGATTAGAGCAAGGAGTAACTGTTGATGAGCTTGAGTTTTTTACAGCAAACACAGAGAAAATTTCAGGTAAAAGGAGCATAAAGAAAATCTAAGAATGTAGCAATGGCCAGCAGTGAAGCTCTGATGATCATTAAATCAACTGGAAAGAGACCTTGTGTGTCCCTTAGAAGGAGAAGAGCTGAATCTCCCAGGGTGGGAAAGGGATATCGGCCTCAGAGCTATCTATTACCCGTAGGCAAAAACAGAGAGACTGATCCTTTTTACACTACTGCAAATCAGGAATATCTTTGCTGAGTCCTGGGCAGCAGGGCAGCGGTGCTGCTGCTAAGACACTATAGTGTTTTATAAGGAGCAACTCCACAGTAAAACTCTTGTGTTGCAGCAGCAAGAAGCTGAACATAAGGTTAAAAAATCATCAGTCAAAACTGCTATTCTGTCCATATTGCTCCAGTGAGCTTAAAAGCCATAGTCTTTGTACAATGTAATTTGTGGAGACAATTTTGCATGAAGCTATAGAAAGATAAACAGAGCATTAGGTATACATGTGGCACAGGGGGCTATTAGCTTTTTGATTATAATTAATTATCAAGGCTGTAGTTAACCTTTTTAGATGAATCAACATTCATGCATCCCAGACTCAGGTTGAACTCTGCTTAGGGACTGGTATACATTTCCGTCTCACATCCAAGACAAAGAGCTGAACATCTTATAAAATGAGGCCATAAATATCAAAATGAGATACTGAGCAGTTTTTGGAACAAAGCAACAACCTTTTTGGCATAATGGAAGTACTTTCTCCATAAAAACTGGAAAGCTGAGACCATCTTTAGAGGGATCAGGACTGGGGCCGAAAGCTTATTTCATTGAAGAATTTTCTGATTAGTTTAACACATGCATGGAAAAAAAGACAGTGGAATATGCTTCCATTCTTCTCAAAGGTTTGCTGCTTGTTTATGGGTTGAACAGCTAATAGATTTTTAATCTTTTGATGAGATTGTGGAAACCAATCAGGAAAATAAAAGGCTGATGGATAGCTGAAGAATTTTTCTTTCTTTTCTTTAGGCTTTGCCACAAAACACCAAAACTTTTGGGGATATTTCAACAATAAAATGTAATATTTTACTTTGCTATTCTCAGGCATTAAAAGGACCAAAAGAAAAATTTTAAAAAAACAAAACAAAACAAAACAAACAAACAAAAAAACCCTGATATGACAGGGATTCCCTATGAAAGGCATCTTTTAAAAGCTCTGGAAATATAGCTATATGGAGCAATTTA
Organism: Pluvialis apricaria; assembly: GCA_017639485.1. Lineage (NCBI taxonomy): Eukaryota > Metazoa > Chordata > Aves > Charadriiformes > Charadriidae > Pluvialis > Pluvialis apricaria. The sequence goes on from CM030044.1 coordinate 37,762,780, forward strand.
TAGTTAGGAGCGAATTAAAATTTGGGGCCTCTCCATGAGCTCAGTGAAACCAAATTCGTTTTCTCACCTCCATCTTTTCTTCCTTGGTCACCTCCAGATTTACGCACACATGAAGCCAGTGGTAGACATTAGCCTAAAACTGCAGCTTCTGGAAGCAAATGACAATATCTGAACCTGTTTTGGATCTGGCCATTTATTTAAAGGGGAAAAAATATGTTTATAGGTTTTCGCATAAAGTTGAGTTTGAAACTACAACACTAAGTCAAAAACACCCAAGCCCCATATCATTTAAAGTGATTTTGTCGTGTTCTGCCCCTCCTGCCATCATCCTGCCTGCAGAGCATTTTGGCTGGGACAGGGGACTGCCTTAAACCAACTCTGTCAGCTCTGCTGCTTCACTCCCCTCTCTCAGAGCTAAGTATCTCTGGATGGTTTTGTGTCATGTAGGCCTGACTTTACAGTGCCCCTACAAAAGGAGTTGCAGAAGAGTCCTCGAGCCACCAGTGGATGACTCCATAGATAATCCCACATAGACGGGCACAACAGCAGGGGAACACCTTGACCCTCTCACTGGCCATCACCGATGTTGGAAGCACACTGAAAACAATTTGAAAAGTTAGTTGCAGGGAAAACAGGTGTCTTTATAGAGAGAATGTTAATGAGTAACGCTGTTACTGCAGGCTTTAGATAAAACAAAACAGGTTATCTGACAGAAAGGAGCTTGTTTATGTCCCTTTTCTTCTTACGCTAGCCATTATGAGAAGACTTTCTGGTTATGGTCTTGTCTTCCCAATTCCAGTGTTTCCACTGTAGGTTGAAGAAAACATGATCAATGTGTAGAAACAGCTTGTATGTTGCTCTAAACCTCCTGCGCTATTAATGTGCCTGTAGCCATCACTCAGCCTTCTTTTTCCTATGTTTAGCCTTTGGCAAACGGTGGTATTTTGGTTGCAGTAACCTGGCAAGCCTCTTGCTGCCGCTGCAGTTGTACTGGTGTTTATTGATTCAGCTGGTTCTCATGTGTGTCCACATGGTTTTAATGCTATTCTGCCTCTGCTCTAAGTATGCTTTTTCATTCTCCAGGACAGCTTTTCCCATGGAATTTAGTGACACTGTAATATTTAAAAGAGCAGGTGGCCTCATAATCCAGCATTTTCCCTTATCCACCTGTCCCGTGTAGGTACTTTCACACAGACTGTCCCAGGCCATCTGTCCCATGTGAGTCCAGTGTGCATGGTCTGATAAACTGTGGTACTTCTTTTATACAGGAAAGCCACTGATAAAGGCATCAAGAGCTACCGTGGTCAACACTGAATCGCCTGCTGTCACTGTTGATATTGGAAGCACAGTGAAAACAATCCAGAGAGCAAATGTTACCATTAGCTGCCAGGTCGCAGGTGAGAAATTACTTGGTCTCCCGTGCACTTCGGCTATACATTTCTGTAGGGTTCTTTGCTGAATTGGTGTCTCCAGGTGCAGCTGGGTGAAACTGCAAGGTTTTCCTAGGACTCAGGCAAACTTCATTGCTTCCATTAATTCTTAGCATATAAATTGTCCTCCTTTTGTCAATACCAACAAGAAATGTGTAGTGGCTTAAGAAAATTGGTCTGGGACAATACAACAGGTGTCTGCTATAGACACACAATGTGACGTGAATACAACAAAACTGATAGACATTCCTACCTGTTAGGGATGTTTGGGCAGAATATGCTAGCTTGGCCTGACTTGTTTCCTCATTTATAGGGTTTTCAAAGTTCATGCCAGTTAGTTCCTTCTTTTCCTGCCAAACTCTGTTTTTTCAAATTAAGGGCATGTTAGCACATTTTTTTTTTTCAGATTTTTCTTTTTTTGTCTTGGGAGGACAGGAATTCAGAGGAATTCTGCTGAAACAGGGTTGTCCCTGAAATTGTTTTCCAGCCAGAGACTGAATGTCCCTCCGCCTCACAATGGCCGTTTGCCTCTTTCCAATGGTGACCAAAAAAGTTTGACCTTCTCTGCATGTTGCAGTCCTACAGTGATTGGTGTGAATGGTATTGGTATGGGGAGGAGGGGTGGGGGAAGAGAGAGAGCCGGGAAATCTCTAAAGACCCAGGACCAGCCCTTTGACTCATTACACTTTCATGCATAGTATGAGCGTGAATGGGAGAGGAAGGGATCAGCTTATAAAACACAAACTGAGCCATGCTGAGTGTTACACAAATATCTGCGGTGGAGACTTGTATGAAGTCCCTTAGACCCTTGCTTTAGCTGCTTGTCCCTAGCAGCTACTTCAGATTACTCTAAATAAGCATTTGCACTGCAAATATACAAATGTGCTGCTTTTTTTATGCTTCCTGCTCACTTTTAAGTACTTAGTTGTTTTCAGTTTTTCTTCTTCAAGTGCTGCCAACCACACCTGTATGCAAATTCTAGAGTAAAAAGAGTATGTGGCTTCTTTCACTTTTTGGTCATCTGTCCTTTAGTGAAGCATGCACAATAGCTGTGCAAACACTCAGCTGGGATCCCAATTTATTAATTACTCTCAGTGGGGTTAATGAAAGAAAAATACAGTGTTATTTTTCCTAGTGGTTCACGCAGGAGTAAATTCAGTAATCCTGTTACCCGCTCAACACAGGCACTAGACACTGCCTTGCAATCAGACTGATGTCCAGTGCCTTTCAAGGAAGAAGGATATGAAAGTTGTACTCTTTTTTCCCCAGGCTCCTACATGGCACGGAAAGTGTGTGAAAGAGACTAAGTATTATATGAACATAAATTATTTTGGATTTCTCTCTCTGGGTTCTCTGAGCTACAGATGTAGACAGTGATTGCTGATTTAAGAAGTGCAGCCATTTCCCTTCAGTATAAAGACATCATGAAAAGAATAGGATGTGGCTGAGCAAAGTTGCCACAGTTCTTATGGCATCGTAAAACTAAAGGAGGGGAGCACAGCATAGTCAGGGGCACAAATTCAGTGCCTCTTCTGAGAGGAAAATAATCTCTAGCAATTTTATGAAGCCTACCTACTATGACAGTGTACGTCCACAATGGAAAATTTTAGCAGTGTCACAGCAGCATCACTGTCTTCCCTCCCAGAAGGTGGCTTTTTGCTATCTAGTAGCATTACTGTGTATTGGATTCTTCTGTGATACAGAAGAAATTTGCTTAAATCATAATTTTCTTCATGTTTATCTTCTGCTACTTCCTCTGCAGAAAATGTCAACTATGTTTGACGCCAGAGATTAATACTGTTGAAATTATGATAAAGTCATAAACCACAAGCTGTGATGTTACACAGGGAATAAGAGAGTGAGTAATCAGGGCAGAAATATTTTATAGGCACTAGAATCCTATTTTCATACAAATAGTGTTAATAATTCAACAGCAATTTAAAAAAAGCTACATATGGGAAAAGATCCAGGAACAGAGTGATTTCTATCAGCTGCCTCACCTATGCCTGGAAAACATGCCATGTCATAAAACCTGTTAAAGAACATGACAATAAATGCAATTTTCCTTCTAATGTAAGCACATTTTTTTTGTTTTAGCATCAGGGTTGTGATTATTCAACCTTTTAATGTATTTTTAATAATTCTACTTAGAACAATCAATTCTAAGAAGAAGAGTAACATGTACTATTGCTTCAGTCAGCAAACGTGTTGTATCCTAGTTACTTCTTCAGAGTAGATGAACTTTACAGCTATGTAGTTTGCCAAAGTTCCCCAGAAGGCATTAACAATGAAATGGCCATCAACCCATAGTAAGTTAATGTGCAATGGTTAATGCAGTAACATTTGATAATAAAAAAGAAATTAGAGTGTGAGAATGAAGTGAACATACTTAGAAAGCAAACTAACATATCCAGAAATTATGTGGAGACTTACCTAGATGAAAAAACTCTTCACAGAGGTTACTAAAGCTATAGTTTTTTTCCTTTTAGTGCTTTCCCTCTAGTCATTCCAGGATGCCCTGAGCCAGCACAGCAACTGAGAGTTGTTCCAGATCAGAATTTGGTGCCTATTAATCTTATTATTATAAGCTGTGTTGCCATCACTGTGCTGTATAGTCTGTAGTATAGGACCATGCATGTATTGGATCTTGATGTCTTGGCTCATACAGGGACACATCTTTACTGAGAGTCATCAGGACAGCAGAATAAATATTTGTAAGAAAAATATTAAGTATGAGGATCAGTTATGACATTTTCTAAAGCTGCTCTTGCTGTCAAGGGACAGAAATATACACTTGCTGCTGACAGGTGTTGATAAGCCTGGAGAAGGTTTCTTAAAAATGAGAGATAATGAAAGAGAACATTACCAGAGCGTAGGGAGTAATTTTATATTGCTCTTTAACGTCTTATGAGAGGCATAAGCACTGTCAAAATCTGTTTTCTGAGCTGAAATCTATAGATAGTAGCTGTAAGACAAGGGAAAACAAAATCATCCTGGATGCATTAGAGTTTAATTGGCCCCTGATATGAAGTATGTCAGGATGAAATACTAATTTGGTTATACCACAAAGATGGTGTTGTGGTTTTGTTCAAACTTGAAAATCAGCTTTATTTCAGTTGACATAACTTTGCTACTTTGTCTATTGAGGTGAAAGAATATTTTTTAAACATAGTTAGGTGATTGTGGTCACTCCCAAACTTCTGCAAGACTAATCCTAAGGGAAATCCCACCCAAAAGTCACTCAGGAGTCTTGCAGACATCTGTGACTTCCAGCTGCAGGATTTTCTCCAAGCTTCAGAAAGCCAGCAGCATTTCTGGTGTGGGTAATTTGATTGCTGTGGGCAATTTTGTTTTCAAATGGGGTGTGGGAGCAATTTGGATAACATCAATATCACTAGGAAGCTTTCTGTTGACTTCCACACTTAAGATGTGCAGATAACTCATTCAGATACCAGAAGCCTCAATCGGTCTGGCCCAAGCTGTTATTGAAAATACAGTTGGACATGAAAGGAAGAACCAGTTTTAAAAATCTGGTTCTTAGGGTGTTTCTCCATGCTATCCTTCAGGCCATAAGACTTTTAACAGAGGCACCTACCTGCAAAGTGTCATGTATCATTAGTCACTGTTGAGTCAGAACAGGTTTAGAAGAGTGACTTGAAATGTATTACCATCCTGCCCAGTATATCCTTCTTTCTCTGATGTTTCAGCTTGCAGCTTTTTCAACTTTCCTGAACATTCCTTCCTCTGTATTTCACCTATATGCTGGAGGTTGTATTTTTCCAGTTCTTACCTTGCTTTATGACCTACATTTTTTCATCAACTATACCAGATTCTGACATGCAAGTCACTGTTTCGAGAGTATTGTGGCATTGGAAAGAAGTCACCACAGCTAGATCCTTGTATTGCTATGCTTCCTTTCTTCAAAAGCTCCTGGTTTAGCAAAGTTGTCTTGATTGGCACGCGCAGTTCTGCTTGCTACATATCCCAGGTAACCTTTTTGTGCTGGATATGGGCACAGTGATGGAGGGGAAAGCTGAAGAAGTATAGGCTTGGGTAGCTATTCACCGCGTAAAGTCTTGCCTGCCCAGCAAAGTGAGTTTCGTTTCCAGCTGGCACCTCTCAGGCTTTCAGTCTCTGTCATTGTTTCTGCAAGGCAAACACACTCAGCCCTCTGTCCTCTGCCATTCACCGTTACCCAACAAAACTGATTGAAATGCTCTTGCTACCCCTTGTGGCAACACTGCGTAATGATGTGTTTGCTCATCCCTGTGCTGGCTGTCTCCTATTCCTGTCTTGAGGCTTATATGGGTTGCTAAAGGTGGAAGCACAAAGGAAAATGTACATGCTGCTCACTGACATATGCTGCTTATCTTCCCTAAACCAAACTGTAGGAACAGCTCTACAGGTTAGTTTCAAACAATCTCCTGTTCGTGTGGAAACTTCGCGTTAAAGACAGAGGAAGAGCACACTTTGTACAGTAGCAGTCAAAAAAAGGGTTTTGTAGAGCTGCTGGACATTTTGTAGGTACAGTGCAACTTTCCTAGACTCAAGAGTAATACCTCAACAGTAAGGGGTCTTACCTTTAACCCCTTGTTGCTTCTGCTAGTGAAGTGTATGCAAGAGGAATCTGTCTTTCTGGACTAAGATTAGCTGAGCAGCTGTCTACATGAAGCAAATTAGTTTTGTCTTTCTCTCTGTATTTATTTGTTTGTTTGTTTGTTTTGAGTCATTGTCCCTTTCCCTTCTTCTTTACTCTTCTCAGCACTCCTCATCCCTTCTTCTTCTCCCACTATTTGTGCTTATCTTCCTTTATTTTCAAGAAAAGCTTGAAAGATCTACCCAATTTTAGTCTTCAAAACAAAGAAAGATCAGCCCTGGTTGGAATTGGAGACAGCTGTATAATTTTATAATCTTGTGATTGTTTATTTCTGTGGTACATTTCTTGATACTTCCATGCCTATGTGAAAACATGTGCACTGTAAGTAGCTTAGACTACAAGAGAGAGTGGATCATATCTTCAGTAGGGTAACATTGGGAGGACAAGTGCTGGGGTGTGAGTGTTTTTCCATTTCAGGAACTCCAGAACTGGAAGAATTTCCATTTTCTCTCCTTTGCTCTTCAGAGCTCAACTCTCAAACTTCCTTTCCCTGCAATGGAAACACAATAAACACACAGGCTAGAATAAACTCAAGGGTTGGGATTGTTTGCTCTCCAGCAGTTGTCTGAGCCCCCCTGAGGACTCTGCCTGGATGCTCTGGAAAAAATCAGATTGAGGTTTTAAGTGGTGGTCGGCCCACCCATGCCACATAGGTCAAAGAGTAGCAGCCAGATGGAGAGCTGTGCACTGGTCCTATCCCAGCAGGGAGGTCAGAAACAGGCCAGTAGCCCATCCTTTTAAAAAAGCTGAATTGTAGCAACACAAACAAGGGTAAGCCGTTGGAAAATAGCATCATAGACAAGAACAATTAATTCTCTGGGTGTGCCATGAAGGGTCCAGATTAGCATATGCTATTTACCCTCAGACAAAGGTGAGAAAAACCCTGCAGTCTTTTACAGCCTGTTTCCTGCTACTTTCTGAGCGTGGATGAGACTCTCTGCCCTTACAGGGCTTCAGCTTTCCTTCCTGGCTGCCAAGCTCACACATACTTGTCCCAGATGTCTTGGCAAAGTCGCCAGGTGATTCTGGGAGAGGTGGGGGAAAGGCCACAATGCTTTGATGTGGATGAATAGGAAAAATCTCCCTTTCCCACTTGCATCTGCACATGCTTAGCAAGGCACCTGCAATCGGGCAGTCAGTATGAATACAGGCAAATGGGTGGTCATGCTCAGTGAGCATAGCTTGAGTGAGGTATTTCTGGTGCCAGGACCACAAAATTTATGAACAGAGTGGGTTTTGGTTTTTGACATGGAGGCACAACCAGAAAGGTACTGGCAATGGGCAGAGGAACATGTTGCTGTGACATATGGCAGGGAAGGATTTAGGTGGGCAGCAGATACTTAAGAATAACTCCCTGCATGCATGCCCTTAATCTACAACAGACACAAGGAAACTGCATGTTTGTGTGTAAGAGAGGATACCTATACAGAGGGTGCCGCAAATGGGAGAGCATGCACTCCAGCAGTTACTAGGATTAGTGGTGTGCTACTCCTTACACCCATGGGTCCACACAGTATCATTTCCTCCCAGGCACAGCTCCATAGGTCTGTCCCATCTATTGAGACTTCCAATACCATTTCACATAAACCAATTGTTTAGTAGTCAGTAACACTAAATTACCTGATCTGGTATGCATTTAAATCAAGGTAGAAATCCCTATGCCAAGGAAACACTACGTACTGCAAGAACAGAGGTCTTGCCAGCTACGCATCAGAATCCATTCCTACAAGAGGGTACCCAACAGAGATAGCTGGACATCAGATCCAAGCATGCGAAAGGAGGCAATTCTTCTTATAGTGGGTTATGAATCTGTAACAATCTGTTGTCTGAAGACTCCTGGTGAGACCAGTGAAACTGCTTTTCTGAACATGTAAATGCTAATTGTTTGCAAAATTTCAAAAATGAAGATTCGTTAAATTAATAGAAGAGAAATCCATGGAGGGTTCCTTACTGCACAGAAAATACTTCTGGCTCAGAAAGTTCTCGAGCTCAAACTAGTGGGGCGCTGGGAGAGGCACCAGCTTATGGCTTCTTCCAGAGACAGGATACCAAGCTAGGTTAAGCTTTGTTCTGGTCCAATAGAGGCTTGTTATTAAGAGTGATGAGTTCAGAGTTCACTTGTATAATTCTGGGACTGCTCCGTCTCAGAGGGATGTAAGAAACATAAAGGCAGGCAACGTGAAAGAGTTGACTAAACGCTTCTGAACTGCAAAAAATGTCACTTGGAAGTCATGTTAAAGTCTTGTTTTAATTGTCCTATCTTAACAACTTTGTCTGTAGCAACCATAACACTGCTTAGCAGCCACTATATCTTACTTGTGTTATGTTTTGTCAATGTTTTTCCAGGTGTTCCTGAAGCAGAAGTTACTTGGTTTAAGAACAAGGTCAAGCTGTCCTCTGCTCACCATCTGCATGATGGGTTGCTGCTAATTGCAAATGTTTCTCTGTCAGATCAGGGGTTGTACTCCTGTAAGGCAGCCAATCTTCGTGGGGAGGTAACTGAAAGCTCCCAGCTGTTGGTTCTTGGTAAGTCCAGGGTATTTTGCACTTGCAGCAATTGTAACATGACTGCTAGCACATATAGCCTGCAGAACTAATCAGAGGATTTGGAAAGAGGGAATGGCATACAGGTAGTCCTGTTCTAAGAAAAGAATCAGTCTGCATTTGTTCTCTGGGCAGCATCACCCGAAGCAAGGACGTGGTAAAAGGAAGATGGATAAGGAGAAAATGTCTAAGCACAGGAACTGCACCTCCCAGTCCTGAGATATTCCATTTCACTCTTTCAGACTTACTAGCTAAGAAAAGCATTTATTAACCATTTCTTAAGGTGGTTCTCTTGAAATGAGAATGATGACACTTTTTCCCTGTGAAGTGCTCTGCCTCTGCTGAGCAGCCTTTCCGTACATGGCTGTGTGATACTGGCCTGTTTTCACATCCAACAGGTGCATAAACCCAGTGTGCTTTTAAAAATCACCTCCCAAGTTCAGTGAAGGGTGAAGTTTACTTTGTCTTGCGTTTCTAAACAACAGAAATTAAGCCCAGATGGGTGACTTAAAAAGACAATGTCAGCTGTGAAGTATGGGTAGCAGTGTTACCTGGTGGTAACTGGATGTGTGGGAAAAGGGTTTCCTTTCCTAATAACTCAGCTTCTATCATTTCTCCATGCCTGGCAGAGGAATCATCCAGCCAGATTTCGTAAGTGCTTCCGTACATTTGATAGTGAAGTGTCGAATTTTGAAACCTAGTCCCCATTATTGGTGCAACAGCATTAAAGTATCCATTATAGCTCTCATCTTTCATGACTAGGGTGAGCACAGGTCCCTTGGATGATGCAGCTTCCAGAGGAACTTTTAAAGTGAGATTTCTCAGTTTCACAGGCAACACTAAACACCCTTTATGGATGTTCACACGAATTCCCTGTGAATCCAAACTGGCTCTAGAAACTCAGTCTAAAAAAATCTGAAAAAAAGAAATCAGCTGTGTTTCAGCCTATAAATAAAATCTCCCACAAGACCTTTAAATCTTTTTCTGATCTTTATAAATGGCTTAGTTTTTAAAGATGGAAAGTTACTATGACTTATGCAAGCTGCTTATAATTTTAGGCAAATCACATTTTTAGTTCCTTGATGGAAAGAAACAGTTCAAGCATCCATGACTCGTACTCCTGGTGCTGAATGTGATCAGCAACAGAAAACTTTCTTAGTGTGTGCCATGATCTAATTGAAAGGGGATGAAGCCACCCTTCACTTAAATCACATATCCCATCATTTCCATGACAAACAGAAGTGGGAATGGTAGGCAACACAATCTATTTCTGAAATAGCGTTATCGTTAGTAAAGAACTAAATCCTGCACTCTCACCATAAACTGATCCTCTTGAGCTCTGAAATCTTAGTCCTTTGGAGCTCTGCCTAAGTATACCACAGGATTTGGCAGGGTTTTAACCATATTTAATCAGGGCTTTATCCAGGTTGTAGCAGACATTAAAAAGTTTTCCACTGACTGCCATGGATGTTTGAGTCGGCTTCTGTGCTGTATAAATTTGCTCTTTCACCCAAGCTGCTGTATCTCGGGATACCATGTACCTTCGTCACATATGAAGAGGGTCAACCAGAGTGCCATGGTAGCCTTCAGACAGAATTTCTTTTATTTTGTGGTCACACTGATTCAGATTTTAGTTTAATAATTTCTCTAGCGCCTTACCTAACATGAGGCAAGGCACACCTTTAGTAGTTGCCCAAAGTTGCTTAGACTGCCCCTCTGAAATTATAATGTTGCAACATGGCAAATAATGCAGCAATAGCTTGTGGTGGTTTTTTTGATGTCCTTGAGATGTTTTCTGCTATAGTGTTGCTCATCACTTCAGCCTCCCAATCTGTTACCAGAGCCTCCACGACCTCTTCCTTACCTAGAAGACTTGACAGCTGTGCTTTCCGGTGCGGGGACCAGCACTCATTCAGTGCTGACCTCTCCTTCAGGAACAAAAATGACCGTCAGTCCAGGCAGTTCTGCTCTCATAGGTAAGTCAAGTGCTTTAAGATATTTTTTTTTTAGATTAAAAAGGGTTTAGAGTTTGGGTTACAGTTACACATCGGTTATCCAGCCATGGAGCACTGGGATGGAAGACATCAAACTGACAGCGCGTTGGCAGTCATAATCACTGCCAAATTGTTCTCAGAACTCAGAAATTCATTTTAAAAAAAGGAGGTCCTCCTATTAGTGTAATGCCCCAAAGCTGCAGGCAGAATAAGGGCTCCATTGTGCCACACTTTAGAACACCCTGTAAGAAGCAGTCCCTGCTCTGAGGGGCTGGCAGTCTCATTCAACGCAAGGCATGGCAAACTGGTGTGCCCATTGATCTAAAAGAAAAAATGCTTGTGGTTCTGTTTTTTCTTTTTCTTCTGCATTTGTGTACTAGTCTTTCATATGTCTGCTATTCATATTGTATATCCTTCTTCTCCAGAGCCCTTTCTAGAGTTTTGCCTATCCCTCTAGACATGTTTTTCTCTTGCAAGGTCTCTGTTTCATTCTGTTCATGTATTCCTCTTTGTTAAATCACACAACCAATGGCTGCACAAAGCCCAGTTAAATGCTTCTCTTCTTTTCATCCTTTTCTGCCTTCCATGTATCTTTCGCCTCTTTACACTGCAAGTTCTGTTATATGCTGTAAACTCCTTTCAGATCTGTGGCCGTGATTTGTTTGCAAAGAGAATCTCATCCTTTTCTAAAGTTCAGGGTATGTTTATGTTAAAATTTCGTTTCTCACGCTGATCTTGAGCCTCTACTAAACTGTCAGGCTCAGATACGCAAAGAGCTTCTCTAATGGTCTTGTTACTACCTTCCAAAACATTCTTCGCTTACATTTAGTAGCAATTTTAAGATGTTATTTTCACAGTGGAGGCTTTCTGTTTATGTTTTTAGTTTTGTATGGTTTACTTTTCCCCAGTACTGACGTCTGCATACATTTGCAATGGCTTTCAGTGTGCAGCTCTGGATTACATTTCTGCTTGGACAAAAACTGCACTGAAATAGTCCTTGGTGGGGGGAATATCTGAAGGTATTTACTAGCATTGAATAAATCATTTTGAGCATGGTTTTGTTGTACTCACTGTTGTAAGACTGGGTCACACTCCTGTTTCATCCATTTCCTCTCAGGTTTCCAAAAAGAGGTCTTTAGTAGTTGTAGGGATTTTTTATTGTTTGAAAGCAGTGATTGAACCACAAAGGGTGTTCTGCACTGCCTGTATATAACCACCTCTAAATTAAATTCATTTGGCCATGTTGCCCTGTACCCTGCCATTCCACATCAGAAGCATCTGAATCTTAATAGCAAAATAGCAAACCAGTTTCATTCTTGAGATAATTCCCTCAACTTCACTGAAGTCTACTGACCTGAATTTGAGGCCTGTATTATTAAAACCTAAGGAAACCTCCTGAGAGACTTTTTCTAATGAAAAATCAGCATGGAATGCACTATCCAAGTCCAGTGTGCTGCATCATGTTGTGTCACTGAAACAAATACACAAAACATTCAGCTTCCACATATGTTACTTAAATACGTTGTCTGTAGTTGTACCGAAGAATTTGGATTCATCCACTATAAGAATACCCATTACTGAAAAAAGAAAAAGGATTCATCTCTCAAATATTTTTTTAATCTACATCTACTTTATGCTGTACACTAGTATCAGTATGGATTACAGTCGAAGACTCTATATTTACTTCCAAATTTAGTGTCCTCACAGTCTTCCAGTGCAGTGGTTAAACTTATCATGGACTACTGTGATACCTTCATAACCAAACTTTGCTTGAAATTTTGCTACATGGGAAAGAAAGTCTGCATATGTTTCTAGGCACTAGCTGCAAACACCAATCTGGGAACAACTTCTGAACTTGTAAACCTGTGACCCATATCTGTGTCTTCTGTTTACAACATTCCCTACAAGCTGACCACTAATTCTTTCTATTCTGCCATCCAGCCAATTGACTTTATTCGGTTTAGGTCTTTCATCATTGATTAAGTTGGGGTCTTTGCTCTGGATGCTCTGGATGCCGCATATAAGAACTTTAGGCATATAAATTACTATGTATGGGATCCCTTGTCTGTGCTACTGCTGATAGGCACCGGCATCTCCTGGGACTCAGAAGGGATTGAGTTTGGCCTGATATTTGGAAATGTAAGGATATGAGGATTCATTAAGTAGAGAAGGAAAATAGGGCATCTGCAAAGGAACAGAGTCAAGTGTGAATAAAAGGAGTGATAAGTAAGCTTTGGGGAAATTTTATATTTTAAGGGAGTTAAAAGACATCAGAGGTGAAAAATTGTGTTACAAACCTGGATAAATTCAGGTATGGGTTTGCCGGCTTTCAAGAAAATTGGGAATCAAAACTTTATTAAACATTGGGTTTGTTCCTTGGGAAAAAGAAAAAAAAAAACAACAGAAAATATTAGCACAGCAACAGAAGATTAAAGTTGCAGATGATAACTTGTTTGGAAATTAACAACTGTATAACATATAACAACAATTGACAAGCTGAGCTGAAAGGAGAGAACTGGAGCCTCCAGATGCTATGCACTTTCTTTTACAAAGTGGAATTGTGCAATGCTTCCACCGTTATTTCAACCATTTGAAATTATGAACTTGCTCTCTGGAGTCCACTCCTAAGGGTTTCTTCTACATAAATTTCAGGGGGTTTGCAGAAGGGAAAGGTCGAGGCCATAACACAGTTATCTGGTTTGTAGGTCTTCCTTCTCATTGTTAAGGGCCATTCAGCAGTCATTTGTATGCCTTCACTATAGAAGTAGAGGAAAAGATCTGATAAAGACCCATCCCCTGCCAAATGGAGTCAGCAACCCTCCCATTAACATCCAACGTTAAATACATTTTTGCATGAGTTTACAGGAATATTTTAGTCTTACGTACTTCCTAATTTTACTTCTGAAGGATTGAGATTTCAGTTAGCTTTCTAGGCCCAACTCATCACCTGGTTAGAGAGCATGATGTAGGTAGTGGCTGACACAGATCAATGCTTATCCTGCTCCTTCGCAACTGTTGGAAATATGTGTAGAGTACTGCAGTCCTCCTCGACCCTCGCATTCGTTGGCAGGTTGTGTAGTAGACACTCCTGTGTTATCTGCAAATCACACATCTGAAGGACAGGACTTCCCCCAAAGCAGAAGTTAGAGCACCCACGAGCTTGGGGATATTCCTGGGTTTTACAGTAGCACAAACTGACAGTCAGTGATGAGCAGCAGACTGTCACGCACTTTCTGATGTCCTTGGTTCATGGCAGGCACAAAGGAAGTCTTCATATCACGAAAATATAGAACACATAGTAAACTTCTGAAGTGACACCAATTTATATTTCTTTGGAAAGCTTTCACCTTAGATCTTAATCTTATTGAAGTTTCTGTCTTTGAGACTTTTTAATTTCAAATACAGTTTTCCTGAGTGGTGTTAATGAAAGTATTGTAAACAACTCTGCCCTTTTCCTCAGAAACAAATTCCTTTGTATGTTACCTGTTAGGAACTTCTGGTTTTTAACAATGTTCATGACCATTTGACTTCTATAAGCTGTGATTGCTTTGTGGAATTATATTTTTGAATTAAAGGAACATCCTAAGTTCATGTATTTTCAGTCAAGTTTCATTATCTATGCCACCAGTATCACTGAGTTTTTTTACAGAGCTCCCTGGACATATTTACAAGGGTCTTGAGCTTTGTAATTTTTAATTTTGGCAAAACTGAAGCTGTAAGAGCCAGCGTTACTGAATTCTGACACTCCTGCAGAAAAGGATTTGGACCTATCAAGAATACTCATTTTCATTTGGGTTCAAGCTTGTTGTTTTCTGTGTTTGAAGACATTTCAGTGAGAAAGTCTGAGTATCTTACAAATCCTGGTGGGGAACCACTGCAATTTCTAAAATTTATTGTAACCTTATTGGAAACTTCAGCAGACTTGTCAAAAGATACAAAATGCGATATAAAAATGTCTCCTTATCTTAGCACAGAAGAATACTGTATTTATTGCAGTTATGTTGCACAGTGAAAGCTGAAGCTTTAATGACTCTGACTTATATATGTGAATTATATTTGAGGATTCTTGCAGGAACATTGGAAGATAGGTCAGAAGTGAATACTTCTCGGAATACAGAAATGTAGGATTACCTATAAAATGTCACAGCAAAGGAAAAAAGTTGAAGGAGAATGTACTTTGACTGCTTGTAACAGCACAGTGTTTCTTGGTGTCTGTTGCTTTGTTTGAATATTTTGTTGCAGATAAGCTCTTTGAGTTCCACAGAAAATGTCTGTGAACACATTTGATAAATTTTTCCCCAAAGCTTCAGGTTCATGTCCCCCATGTTTTTTTCAGAAATCTTCATCATGTGTGATGATTTCTGAAAACATAATGTGTACTTGAGGATATGCATATTGAAGAAAAAGGGATTGCCACATTGCACATTGTATATAATTAAATAAAGGTCTTGGACTGCATTTATGAGGCAGCCAAGGGAAGGGATGCATCTTTATTTTGGAATGCAGCACAGGCTCATGAATTTAAAGAGAAATAAACAGTTAAGATAGCTAGGATCTGAAAAGAACAGAAAATTTAGCTCTTACTTGGCACAGTGCAAGGCTTAAGTAACATCTTAAAAAAGAGAAGACATCCAAGAAAAATTAAATATTGAGATAATGGTAGCTAGTCTATCTGTTGTGTACAGCTGCAATGTATATTTTTAAGGCTCTCTGTATCCTGAATGTCCACATTTTGCAGAAAAAAAAAACAACAAACCAGCAATTTTTTGATCAAAAGAGGAGGTGAAAGTTTTTATTCTTTGGATGAAATGAACACAATGCAAATCCTGGAGCATAATGGTTATTCTAGGGAATCTGAAGATATGAGTGAACCTATGGGGAAAAGCCTAGGCAGTTATTTGGAATCTGGTTCCCATTCCCTTTTATCTCAAACTATATGTTCCCCAGTTTGTTCATTGGGAACCTGCTGTCGTCCCCAGCTTAGGAGACCTATCCAGTTTTGTGCATTTCGAAAAAAGACCCTATTTATAGGAGATACTGAAAATAACTGTAAAGTTAGATGATAAAGTGTACTTTTTTATGACCAGAAAGTACAATCAATTGTAAAAACAGGAAATACTGCTGCTCCATATTTATTGTGTTCTCCCTGATGACTTCCATATCAAATTTACTCACTTCACAAATCAGAACATGATATTACTAACTTCCAGCACGGCAAACACAGTCCTAGAAAGCAGAATTTTTCTGGTTTTATACATTATCCCCACTGACCACAGAGTTACAGCAGCCTAGCTGCCAGTTTCACTGCTGCTTCAGAAGATGAAGAGCTGGACTACAAATTTCTGTTCTGCGAACACCTATGCTATATAGCAATGAAGCTGGTTTTAAAACAAAGTAGTAAGAAAAACCTTACATGTAAAAGATGCAGAGGATTCCCCTTACCAAAACCAGTATTTACTTCTCATTTTTCTTTTACTGGCAATAGTATATCTTCCTCATTTTCTAGTAGAGTCACTTAGATGCCCAGGAGAGGCCCCAGGAAGCAGAATGGAAAAATATAATTATGGCAGCCACCTTGCTTGCAACAGCCAGTCTTTTGAGTATGAATAAATTACTTATTCTGAAAGGGCCAACTGCATTCGAGCCAAGGCCCGAAGTTCAAGAGGGTTTTCAGTCTTTTTTTTTTTCAGAGGGGACCACTTCAAGTCTGTGGCTAGTATTTGCCTATCTGCAGATTTAAGGGTTATCTAGATGTGGCACTAAACAGAAAAACTAACTAGAACTTTTTGAATGTTCTGGGGCACATTGTAGTGAGTCAAATGATGCATTGCTGACTACTTTAGGAGAAGAAACAGACCATATAAATAGACTGATGCCACGATCAGGACCAAACTCTTTCAGCAGGGCCAGAGAAGTTAGTGCTGCAATTGCTTACTATGTATTTTGCTTTTGAGCCATCACATCTGTAAACATAGAGCTAATACATGTTCAAAATCAGTGTGAAAAGCAATAAATGATCCAGGTGAACACAACTGATCTCACCAGTACAAATGTCTTGCAATGTTTGGTGATATACTCAAGATCAAGATTGTATCTTCTTGAAACACAATAAATTTTCCTTTACTCCCTTTTGCCCTTCCCCTCTATACAATGAGCCTTCTCTAAATTCTCCTAAGTTTGGGGAATTACTGCTGCCTTAAAATTGGAAGCAGAAATACAAAATACAAAATAATTTACAATCTGCGCAGAGTCAGCAAAAAGAAAACTCATGAGTAATTGTGATTAAACCAGTGTCTGTGCTCCCCTCAGGAAAAAGACAGCTGCAGAAGTTGTGCAGGAGGAGTCAAGTAAAATCATGACTATCTGAGAAGTTATTTTGCACAACATCATTTTTTCCTCCTCACTCTCTGTAATAAATTGGACATCAAAGTATTTCTAATGCTAAAGAATATTTTCTCAGCAACTTTATTTTACACTAATAATACTTCCACTGTGATGAGGATAAAGCAGCAGGTGCATTAATGTCCCGTTAATTGTGTTATCCATTCTCTTCCATTTTTGCTTCAGTGAAAATTCTGCCTTGTCACACTATTTACAAGAATTCCCATGTAAGTGACATTTCTATAAAGATGAGAATTAAAATTAAGATCTAGAGTATGCCATTGTCATTGCTATTAATTCCCTGATCAGACTCTATCACATTGATTACATTCTAAATATTGTATAAAGTTCATACAGTATTGCAGTGTCTTCCTTCTACATCTGATGACACCGTAGCATTTCATTGAAATGTGTGTCTTTTCATTTGCATATGCATACTGGGTACATTTTAGTGTATACGGTACATCATGATACCTCTGCTTGGTCGAGCATTTTGACCACACTGGTACAGCGTTCGTTTTTCAGGCAGTCAGACACGAGTCCTGCTGCTGCCAAGCCCTGAAAGCAGAGTCAAAAGAGCAAGGTCCTCAAGGCAATCTGCTGCCTTGTGTTTTTTATCTGCCTGCTGTTTGGTGCCATGAATGAGCTAACCTGAGAACCACTGCTCTACAGCAGTGGTCCAAAATGCTGCCACATAAAATAATATCACTGGCCTCTGGGGCAACATCTGGGTTATTTTGATTTTGTGGTAAGAGCTGCAGCCCTTGAACTTGTGTCCCTAAGCTTTCCCCTGATCACTGGCCTAGATTCTGTTCTACCATAGATGTAAATGATGCAGAGCTCCACTGAGGCATGTTCTGGTGAAAAACTAGGGGTATCAAACTTGCCATGGGTATCCCAGCCTGGAGACCTGTCATTCTGCCAGCTCCTTCACGTAAAAGGTCTTTTAGCCTCTTGCACAACTTAAGCTTTATTCCATGTGGATTCTCAAAACCTCTCCCAAACAACTAAAGCACTTTGTTAATAGGACAGAAGTTACAGCCTCTCTGCAGCAAGCAGCATGGGCTTTCCTGCACCTTTCTGCCCTCCACCTCCCCTGCTCTGTGTTTGTTATTTTCCTTGCTCCATAGAAAGTTTCCTGAGCGGCTGATGTCTCAGGATGTAGCAAGTTTATACCGGCTTAAGTAATACAGAAAGGCTTCTCCAGCAACACTGACCTTTGCAACTTGGGCTGGTAATCCATTGCACACTGGCTCTTGGTCTGTCTTTTGTTGAAATCCTTGTGCTGAACAGTTGTTCGGTGCTTGTTCCACGCACCTCCTTTGAGTATTATTTGTCCTCCATAAATGCACTTAACCTGGAGTTGTAGCAATGATGGAGAAGATTATACTGAAGGGTACTCCTTTTCTACCTTTGTCATGCACTGAATAAACCCATCAGATTTAGGTCAGGAGGTAATTTCAGCATGCTATATCTGTTTTCGTAGGCTTTGGTTTCATGATTTGCCATTGGTGATTGTTTTGAGCCCAATCCTTATTAATACAAGATTCTCAGTGTGCAGGATTCCCCTTGTCAGAGTAATTTTTAGAAAACAACATTACTACCAGAGCTTGAAAATTCGCTTGCTTTTTTAATGGGCCCACCATGTGGCTGTATATTTGGGAACATTTTTTACAGCCTCTCTGGGGCAAGGAATGGGCCTAACTCAATTTTTGTTGAATACGGTGTAAATTTACAATGCTATGTAAATGATATCTAGTAACAACAACATGTGTGGCATTGGGTTGCCAGTTTAGGTGCTCTGAGAACTGTTTAAAAACCATGTTGTACGTTTAGCGTAGTAAGTTTCAAGTGCTCCTTTGGAGCCATAAATAGTTATTTAAAATACCTTCTTTTTTTTTTTTTAAATATTACTGTCATCATCTGAATTGGCCTATTTCAAGAATTCCTAAAATACATAGCTTTCCTTGTCTAGCATAAATTCATGTTCATTTGACATCCTTTAAACTATTAAAGCTTATACTTACATTAACATTAATTCTTTCTTTGTGGGATTTTCAGGATCACATTACCTTTTATAAGGTTTATTTCATTCAGTGTATGAAAGCACTGAGAAGTAATTTGCATAACACCCTGAGTTAAGTGTCTGTTTAAATTTACACTTTATATACTATTTTGAAAAATCTTTCCCCATAGGCCAAACTATAAAGACTTGTCTCTTAGTTTTGCCACTTCAGCAAAATGGGCTTTACATAAACATGACTTAGGTATGATCTTACCTGCTTTCATTTGGTTTGATAGCATTTCAAAAAGCTGAATACATCCTGTCAATTTTTCTTCCTTGTGTTAGATACAGGACGGAATTGAATTTTACTCCATTTTAGGTTTAACATGCGTTTCTTATTTCAGTCACCTAAGGAGAAAATCAAGTGTGACAGGAAACTGGGGAAGTATTTCTCTGTGCCAGTTTAGTCTCACCGACATAGTGTGAACACAGTAGTACAGTATAAACTACAAATAGTAGTTTAGCACCAAGCTTGTATCTATTCAGACAGATCTGTGACTTCTCCAAATTTTGTCCCAAGCACTTTGTTCTTCATTTCATCCTTAATCTTGTTTCTATTTTGAAAGTATACTTTAACTCATTGAATGTAGAGATTAGAGTGGAAATACTGTCAGGTTTCAGATCCTATAGATGCATGATATTTATCGCTTTAACACAGTGTATTGTGGTCTCCCACACTGCTCTGTCAAAGCTTAGTAAAATATATACAGAATCACAGAATTATTTTTTTTAGCTTGCTTTATTTAAGTTTTAATATACTTCATAATTCTGCTGCCAAATCCCTTCTTTCCTCCTTTGCCAAGCATTTCAGATAGTAGTCAGCAATCATCTCTCATCTCCCAATTTTATGTTTGGATAGGTATGTCTGTGACTTGCAGAGGCAGGGGCATAGGCCTTCTGGTTTGTAAGTCTAGCCGAAGTTTGCTGTGAACTTTCTGTGCTCAATTTATTGTGCTTTGTGATGTCCTGAAACATGCAGTCCCTAAACAATTGGGATGATTACTTTTTTTTTTCAAATTCAGCCTTTTTTGTTTGTTTGTTTGTTGATTCAAAGTATTTTGAACTAATGCAGCACAAACATTTGCCTATTTTGCAAGGAGTGATCACTGATGAATGGCAAGGGTGTAAAACTGAACTTTAAGGCACAAGCATGTAGCTGAACATTAATACCAATGTATCCAAACTGCATACCACGGTGTGTGTTTATATCCAGGCTATGGGACCCAGACCTATCTCTTAAATAGGAAATAATTTCCAAAGATGAAAGTGTTGGCCTGAGACTGAGAAGGCAAGAGTTTGATTTCCAGCTTCACTGCTGGCACGTTGCTTGGCCTCAGGTAAGACAGCACGCACCTTCATATGCCTTGGCTAGCTGCCGGGGGAATGGAAAAGGCGAGCTTACCTCCTATGGCACAGCAGCTTCAGGGCTGCAGTTGGAAAACTAAGTAGTTTGTTGAGCTCAGACTGTAGAACTATTTTGTTTAAAGAAATGTAAAAGAAAATGCCTCATCTTGACCTGAAGTCTTCACTCAGATTCCGCCTTTAGTAAATACTGGACATACTGCCTGGGATTAATCAGCAGGTCAGTAGTAAATTAGAGAGCTATTTGTTAGACAAATATGAATGCATGAAAATAATCTACAATTTATGTATAGATATCTTTTTTAAAGGCAATGCTGTAATTTTTTTTACTTTTATTACAAAATGTGTCTAGTACTGGCAAAATTTGTTGGACGTTTTCACCATTGTTTCCCATACAGTTCTACTGATTTAAGGTATCAGGCCGCTAAGGAAAAGAATCCTAAAATCAACAGCCTTTGCACTTGTTTTTTTCTGTCGTTCAAGTCTGCAAGTGAAAGAGTGATGCATGCTTTGTATTTTGCTCTCTTAGCATTAGCACAGTAGCCCAGAGTCTTTCTGCAGCTACAGTCGTACAGAAAGTGTTGGAGACGTATACCAGGGAGCTGAATTTGGCCTGCACTGTGCGTTTATTCTTTCCTCTCAAGAAATTATTAGAATTGTTGTGAAACATTGGTCTTCCTTTTCCAAATACCCCCTTGTTATCCTTAAAATACTAACATTTTCCCTACAAAAATATGTAATTTGTATTAGATTTTTGTTTGTAACTCCAGCTTTTGCACACCCGTTACTCATCCTGGCTTCGAATGAATTCAGAATCATTCAGAATCACTGTAGACTTTGGAAGTGAGGCTCAAGGCAGTATTTTCTTTCTGTACTTAAGGACTGAAGGAGAAGGGTCCTCTCATGCCAGAGCTTTCACGGCTCAGAAACAGTCAGAAAAAAATATTTCCTCCTTGCCTTCCCAAGGGTTCTGATGCACTAAAGCTTTGCTGTCTGGAAACAAAACCAGTTTTTCCTTCTCACGCGTTATAGGTACAGGTGTTGAGCTTTGGAAGGATAAAGCAATGTCCACGGGGATGGGAGGAAATAGAGAATAGGTGTTGGTAATCTGCATTAAATGGTATTAAAATTATTCCTGGGAGATGAGGAGGGGATATTAATGGAATATGTTTTTTTCATTGTACTCTGGTTCTCACTTAATATGCATAAAACGTTATCCCATAGTTTATGCATCCATATGCGTGGGAAATGTATGGGAAATGTCACTTGTGAAACGTGATTGATGCTTGTTCTGCATACACAAATGAGTAGTATCCATTACACGAGAGTCTCATAAGTGCTAGTAAAGTTTTATTTTTAAATGTTAAAAAAAGTAATAATTACTCACTGGTAGAACGTATCTAGGGAATAGCGTTTGGGGTTTCCCCCCCATATTGTTGACTACTGGCTGTTCCTTTAGCTAATGTTTTATATATACATTTTGGAAGAAGAAATAATATGTAAGGCAAGCAAAATAGTCAGTACTAGGAATAATATATTGTTTTGCCTGACAATAAAATTTTTAAAGAAAAACAGGCACAAACTAGGACCATTTGCACACTGAAGTCAATTTCAGTTCCTCTGTGTTTAACATCAAACTGACCTTTATGCTTTCTCATTTATCCTGTGCAGACTGTTTGTAAATGTAAACAGTAAAACCAGCTCAAAGCATGCCTTTGTCAGTTGTCACGGCTGTATGATCACCTGTGGAAATCCACACAATTATCTTAAAAGGCAACCTAACTATAAAGATTAGAATACTGTAGGCAAAAGTCATGCAGCAACTTACTGCTAAGTCTGACAATTTCCTGTATATTCCATTGTTTTCCGTTGGTTTTAACTTAGGAAGCCTTAAACCTGTGAGGCTGAAATCTTTCATGTCACTCATTTACTTGAGAATGAGTATCTTGGAAATTGGTTGAGTTGTTTTCCAGCACAACAGTAGGAAAAAACATGTCAGTACTCCGGACGAAAGGAATGATGTAAAAAGAAGCATAGCAGGAATAAATAGAGAGCTTACAAAAATAGGAAAAAGGACTGAGCAGCTAAGTAAGCTCTGTCTTTGTGGTCAGGAATTGAGCACTGAGGAGAGAACTACCAAGGGTAAAACTTCATTAGACCTTGCTGAAAAAATTAAAACAAAAAGCGAAGACTTTTTAACCTTATCAATAAGAGAGGAACAAAGGAAGAGGGGAGACCCCTGTGAGCAGTGTGCACTCTCTCATTCTGCCTTTGTCTTCCCTTTTTTTCCTTCTTTTTTAATATTTAGCTGCATTAACTCGTTCTTTGCCAGTGAAACATTGTCTTTGTAACTGCAGAGCCTACTGTGTGTGTCACTCGCCTTCCTCCGGGGAGCCCTTGCTCTTTGTAGAACCTATTTCACATAGAGTGGACCAGCCCAGAAGGGAAGCTTTATCCGACCCTCACCCTTCCCCACCGTGGATGCAGGCAAGGCTTGCCAGCAACAGGGGACACAGCAAAGACCCGTGTAAGCACTGTGCCAGTGAGAGGCCCAGTATCTATCCTCCCGAGTGGCAGATGGGGTCTCCCCGGTGCCTGGATCTGCCTCTCAGCATGAAAATGGCTGGGATGTGCCACAGGCCATCGCTGACTTTTTCCATGTTTTATGAGTTCTTCTGCTTTGTATGGGCAAGAAAGCTTCGATTCTCACAGGCAAAGCAGCATCTTCTGCCGTAGGAATAGTGCAATTGGAGGGACGACTAGTGGCAAAAGACAGAGGAGTAAAGATTACAGTAGCCCAGTCCCCAGTGTTAGTTTAGGAGTGTGACCAAAGTCGAAAGAAGCAAAACAAGGGTTCCTAAACAGAGTAATGTGCTCCTCAAGTCTCAAGGATTTGGTCTTGACAATGGCTGGAAATCAAACTGTGCAGCCTTCCTGGGTAGATAATAAAAATGGTGTTTTTATTCTTGCAGTGCTAGGCACCTTGGTAAGGTGTAGGTAAATTCTTAAGGAAAAAATGTATATTTAAATAAAATCTTGATTGCAGCAACTATAAGTCATCTTACCTCTCTCGTAGGAACAGTACTTGCTCAGTATATGTTAGTTGAAGATCTCAGGCGGACAGACAAGAATGAAAGGAAGAACAGTAACAAAAATGTCATGTTGTAGTGTCTATTCATTGTGTAATGCACATACAAAGATATATTCACAGACTTATTTGTCTCAGTGAATAGTAAATACTAATCAAATTACATGGAGATAACAACGAAGAAATATCAGCTGATGGTATTATTCCTTAATCTTTTAGTATTTTAAATTTGTAGTCTTCCTTTTTTTATCCCATTCCTTTTGAACAGTGCTAGTGTGAGTATTCATGTGCATATGTTATGTTTGTTTATATAGTACACTTCTTTCAGAAGGGGTTTTGTATACAATAAAATCATTCATTGCACACATATGCTAACATAAACAGGGCAGAGTAAAGCTGCAGTATAACAAAATAATGATCAGTATAGATTGCATTCATAGCAACTTAGCCAGACCTTTCGTGTGTCAGTGAGATGCATGGAAATGCAGGACTAGCCTAAGCCACAAGCAGTCCAAATAATATAATCCCTTGAGCATGGCTTTTCTGGCTCCCCATCCCTGCAATTGGTGTGGATGGGTTGCACCACAGAAATTGCCTACTACTTTCTTTTTCCCCAGGAAATATGTAAGGCAACTTAGCTGTCTTTCCCAGGATGTGCAAGTCTCACAGATCTTCTGCAATTCATCGTGAAACTGGCAAAGTGTGCAGCTGGTATGAAGACCACAGGAAATAGTGTCTTACCGATACTCTCTCTTAGCTCAACAGGCAAAGAATTCACTGACCATCAGCTGTGCTGATGATCCGTAGGCACACCTGTACAGTGTTTCAGGACAGCGTGTGTTTTTCAGTTGCCAGTTTTGGTTGGTTGTTGCTTGGAGAATTGCCCATTGCTGTGACAAAAAACCTCTAAAGGTTCAATTGTATCTCTCTGTTTTTCCAACAGCTATTTGTGTAACAAAAATTTGGCTAACAAAAACTTCTGATTTTTAATATAAAAATTTAGGATAAAAAATGTTAATATAAAAACAGAGGAAGGTGGTCCTGTGGTTTAAATAGGAGGTTTGGAGACCAAGTTCTGTTTGTATTGCTTGTTCAGGCATGGTCCTTGAGCTTATGCTAGGTATGCAACCTCCCTATCCCACTTTTCTCAATAGGAAAATGAGGATGATCCAAAATAATCAGAACCTTAGAGGCTTGATATAAATATTTCCAAACTGATACAAGATTTTCATTTGGCCGATTAGCTGGATTTTGGATAATCATTTTTTTTCAGTTTATGAGAAGTTATTCATGACCACAGTATTCCTATTTTTCATTATGAGTAAACAAAGAGAAAATGGGGTGGAATCAACTTCTTCCCCTCATTTCAACCACTTCAAATCACGTAATTTTGCAGCAAGTTCAGTACTCAGCAGGTTTCTTTCACATCCCTGTTTTTTAGGTTGTGCTGTGGACGGTCATCCAACCCCAAACATCACCTGGCTTTACTCTGGTGAGCCTCTCAGTCTGCGGCATCGCCTTCTGGCAGCGGGCCGGATTCTTCAGATACTCAACGTCAGTGATGCTCCTGATGGTGAATTCAGCTGTCTTGCTCAGAATGAGGCTGGCTCACTCACACAAAAAACGTCCCTGGCTATACAAGGTAACTTTCCAGTTTCAATCCTGCTGCCCTGTGAAGCTGTTCCCATGGACTTTCCTGCACTGCCTTTCTTGTCCTGGATTTCTCCTCTATGAAGCCAGGACTGACATGCGCAGCAGGAGATAGATGTTTTGATGTTTTACAGCCATGGATATAGATTTACAGGATTACCAGGTACCTTGCAATGTCTTAGGTTTTACTTTACCAAAATGACACCTGATATTTCTGGCCTGTTGAGCCTAAAACACACCTTACTGATTCAAGATATACTTATGCTTGTTGAGTCTGGATAATTTTCTTGTCCAGAAATTCAAGACAGAAGTGTCACAGTTTGAACCCATAAAATTAGAAGCCCATCTGTTAATCAGCTAAAGTCAGTGTTTCACAGTCTCTTCTTGCTTGAAAATCCTTCACTTGTAAAAATGCTGCAACTGTTATATTTACCCTAGAAATAAGCTGAAGGTGATAAAGCCACAAAGAACAGAGCAGTGTGGATGTGCTGGAACAGAATATGCAGCTTTCATTGCTCCAGTTGTTAGGGATGTAGTGGAGAAGAATTTAACTTTTCCTTAAGTTCTGCCATAAAATTTTAAGTGTGTTGCAACTCCCCCATTCATCTTCAGGATGGGTAATCTGTATGATCTACCTGGTGAGAAACACACTGTTGTAGGATCATAGAATCACAGATACTGCTGATAATTGCAGTTAACCACATCTTCTCCAAATCACACCCCTTTAAAAATATAGATGTGATTTCCTGCATCACTGGCATCTGCCTTCACTTAACTGCTCTAGCATGTCATTCATTTCCCTTGCCCGATGCTTCTAAGCACCAAAAAATTGGATTTGTTACACCAAAGACAGGGGTTTATATCATCTGGAATCCTGTTCCCTTTTTGTTCATTGCCTGGTGCCTTGTAGGCATCGGTAGCTCCCCTTCACGTGACACATCGCATCCAAATATTTCATCCTGGAGAAGATCTCTGACTCCTTCTTTTCTAAGGGTCTCCTGTTGGCAGTTTTTGAGTGTTAACATGTCTCTCCCACACTTTTTGGCAGAATTCCGGTGGTCAGTGGACAAGCTGATGGCTTGTTCAACTTCCTGCGGCCACAAAGGGGTGCAGCTGCCCCAGCTGAGGTGCTTACTGGATGGGGCTGAAGTCAACATATCCCACTGCAAAGAGAAGCCCAAACCAGCCCTGCAGCCCATTGCGTGCAACAGGAGAGACTGCCCTTCACGGTTCGTCTGGCTCATGTTAAAATGTCATACATGCTTTTAAGATGTGCTTGAAGAGTTCTTTGCGCTGGACATCATGCCATTGCAGCTTCTCTGGTGCCTGTCTGGAGACAAGTCATGGCTAAAAGGGGGTTTATGAGTGCTTAACCTAGACAGTTGGGAATTTGTAGCAAAATGTGTGGAAAACATTGATAGTAGATGCTCTTTCCGGTAGAAAATGAGTTTACTCCTTCAGTAATTTGGTTAGAAATACTAGAGAGGCTATTGCCTACTCTTTATTAACAAAGTTCACAGCTTGAGTTGTCTTGGGTGATTCCAGCCTCACCCTATGTTGGACACAAATATAATTCCTGTTGTGACGTCTGTACTTTCGGGAGTTTTGTCACCCAAGAACTGTAGGGTCATATCTTTTCTTGTGTACCACATGGCTTCATACCAGCTTATCCCAACAATATAGCAGACAAGAAGCTAGGTTTAGCAGCTGTTTGGGGGTTTTATTGTAAGTGCCTGTGTGGCCTGAACATCCATGAGGGCAGGACTGTAGCTGCAGCTGCAAAGAATTCCCTTAGCAGAGTGGAAACGTCTTTTGTAAAATGGGCACATCCCATCAGATCTAGTGGTCATCTAGTGGTCATGTCAGGCTGAGTTTTGCCTCCTTTTGGAGATTGCTAGCTTGTGTTTTCCTTGGGACTGTAGCTCTCTGCCCCTGTTATACTTTTTTTCCACTGTGGACATGGTGTGTTTCAGTACACAAGCACTTAAAAGTAGTCAGGATCTCAAGAGAAATTTTGTACAACATTCAACAGTGATTTGGGACTTGTATTAAAAAAAGTCTAAGTCTAAGCTGAGGCAAGGAGAGGTGCTAAGCAACCTGATGAGAAGTAAGCAGCCAGATTTACCACTGTTGCTGTGTCTTGGGTATATGGCATGGTTCTGTTTAATTACCTTTTAAAATATATTCCTACCCCTCTTTGCAGGCAAATGTTTTCTGAGTTGCCAGCTGAGTCATAAGAAGGAAACCAAAAGAGATTTGTTGAAATATGAAACACGCTCATTAGCAGCAGTTTTCCTTGGTGATGGCAGTAAATTCTGTGGGAATGGTTTATGTCTTTTTATACCTTCCCTGAACTGTAACGCAACCCACAATCCTCCCTTAGCTCCTGAGAAACTGCTGAGATGTAAGCTTGGAAATAAAAGTTGATTGAAATGCAGAGCAGAGCTTTACGAGGGCTGTGGAAACTTCAGATTCAACCTCACCAAACTGCATGAAAAAAAGTTGCAGTGTTTTTGTTTTCTGTGTTGGGAGTTTATTTGTTCATGTACTTGTTTCTGTACCACGGGAGTTAATCACCCACAGAAGACAGGAATAGCAATGGATGCCTCTCCGTGGGACTGGAGAATGCCTATTGCATATTTTGTAAAGTAATCATAAACACTGCTGATGAGGGACGTGATAGGCACTGTTTTCCTCCCAGTAACACACAAATTCCGCTGAGTATCCTGAAACTTAATGAAGCAAACTGCTGTGGGTTCAGGGCCTCAGCCTCAACTGGTGAATGCATGGTCTGAGCTCAAGAGGAAAGAAGAAAGGTGTCCTTTGTGCTGGGCTGTCTATGCACCGGCCCCATCCCTGAGCAACCTTCAGGCTTTTCTGGATTATCCCAGCTCTCAGGGGCATAACGGAGCAGGCAGACACCAGCAGGACCCAGCAGCTTTTGCCTATTCTGTCCGCAGCAAGTTCCAAGTGGCCTGTGAGCTACTCCAGCAACCTTAGGGAGATAGTTTTCCCTACTAAGGGGCATAAATGGGTTAGTCATTGCTGACATTGTGACTGTAATGTGTGACCGAGGCCTCCATGGCACAGTGGTGTGCCATGCCTGACCCCTGTGCCTGGGCTAGAAATATTTGCGAAGCCTTTAAAAACAGCCTTAAAGGCTAGAAAATGAATTCTGGGGCCAAAGAACCTCGAGAAAGATAATTTTAAAAAAATGTACTCTTTTCTCAGCTGTCATCCTGTGAGCTGTTTTCAGTGACTACCATGGGAGGCTGAGGCACTCAGCACCTTCCAGGATTGCACCCTAAATAAATTAAATCATTGTTGCCTTTCTTTGGTTTGATACATAAAGACCTGTTGACACCAGTGATCCTGCAGGTGGTGGCACATATCAGCTCCCTGACCTGTTTGCCTTTCTCTGACAGATGGATGGTAACATCGTGGTCTCCTTGCACACGGAGCTGTGGTGGAGGCATCCAGATGCGGCGAGTGACATGTCAGCGCCTGACAGCAAAAGGCAGTTCTGTCCCAATGTCAAACGAGGCTTGTGCCCAGGTGTCCAAGCGCCCTGTGGACACACAGAACTGTAACAGGCAGCCCTGTGTTGAGTGGGTGGCCTCCTCCTGGGGCCAGGTAAGGAACAAGCCAGCAGTCCACGGACAGCCTCATAGCATGGGCTAGAAAAAAGTGACAGAAAATGAGAGGAGTGATTTTGCACCTGGTCATGGTCTGCAGGCTTTTGAGGAGGCAACTAATTTGATCAGCTCTTTCAACTCCATGGTTGATACCCTGCATGCTTGAATTTCTGTAGCTTCCCACAGTCCCTAGAAGTGCTGCTTGTGAACAGGCCTTTTCCTTCAGACCCCTGTATCGTCCCCAGTGGAAAGGTCTGCAGCTCCTCTTTATAGTGACAGGTGGCACATCTGGGAAGTAGCCTTCTCCAAGTCCTAATTCCCCTAACCACCCAGTGAATGTGTTTCAGTTTTGGCTCTCAGAAGCCAGGACTGATGATTGTGATAGGTTTGGGGTGGGGGGGTTGTACAGTAACCCAGTGTTACAAAGTTGATGGTGTCGCCTGAGAACGACGAAAAGTGGGAGCTTTCTTGATTTGCTTCATGATGAAAAGCAGAATGGAGGGCTAAAAGCATTTTCAGACTGCTTCATGCTGTTTTGCAGATCTTCAAATTCTCTCCTTGCAGCTTCATACAATGATCAGATGTTAAAAAGATTCACTCCATAAATACCAAATGTTCCAAGTATTTAGAGTTAAATGGCTTTGTTGTGGGAATCCACAGAAGAGTTTTGTCTTTGTCTCTCTGTAAGCAATGAGATTTCCTGAAAAGGCACTTGTCAATATGTAGTCAATTATAACCTGGTACCAGTCGCTACTATGTGCTTCCTCTCTTTTCTCTGCACTCCAGCTTGACTGAGCTGTATGTGAAGGCTGATGAGTCCACTGCAGTCCAGACCTAGGGGTAGAAACTGACAGATTTTAGCCCAAAGATCTCCAGAGTGGTGATTCACACGGGGGCATAGCATTCCAGGGTGAATGAGAGACAGGATTAAAACCACAGAAGCCAGTTTTGCTAGATGTTAAAGCTGGATACCAATACTACTTTAACATCACTTTTGGTGAAATAAACATTTTCAAAGGGAAAAAGAAAAAGCAGTTTGACAAAACCAAAGTACTTATACATCTAATTGAAATGATGAGTCATGTAAAGGCATAGAAGTGAGGCTTCTTACCACGCAAGAAGAGGCTAAGAAAATAGTTACCTAGAGTAATAACTATCAGTCTTGACATAAAGTGAGCTATCATGAAATCTTTTGCCTCCTTCTCTAATTAGCATGTTGTACGTCAGTTTGCAAACCATGGCAAATGCTATCTCATTGTGTTAGATGTTAGAGAAATACAACAGTTTGTTATTAGTAACCACATGCATTCTGTATTTGCTGGGGGTAATATGCAAAATACATTGCACTGCATCAGGTTTTTTCACGATGTTGGTAGTAAAAAGTGTCTTCAGGTAACAGAACTTGTTATTGTTCACTACTTGAAAACAACTTAATTTAACTCTTGCCTGTGTATTTTGGAAATTTCTCTCATGAAAGGTCATTGAGTTATTGTATTACATTTATGAGTAAAGCTTGGAATTACCCTTTTGTATGAAAGAAGCAGATTTTCACTCCCTGTGGGATTCCAGCTAAGGACTGGCTTATCCTTGCAAAAAAACAATTACCTCATCCTTATTTTGTAGATCATTATGGGCTATATTGTTCACCATGACATCATACACAGCTGAGACAATCAAAGAGATCTGAATTAATTTGTTAGGCCTAACCTCTGTGCATTATAATATAATATTTCTTCTACCTAGCTGAAAAAAAAATCAAGTCCTACATGATTCTATACAGCTCAGTCTCCAAGCCAGAAGACTGTTATCTAATTACAGTCAGGTACGTATCACTGGCTCAGTGGCTCAGTGACCTTCTTGGTAGTATCATGGGGTATCAGGTCTCTGTTACCCACGTGTAGTGACCAAATTTCCCAACTCACAGAGAAAATAAACGGACTACCTACTCTACCCCTACCTCCAGAATGAACTCCATTCCTTCATTTAACATTAGTGGCATTTCGATCTCTGCTATGTAATCCCATAGTGGTTTAAAACTAGTGACTTGCCAGTATTGAGGACTGCTCGCCCCTGCAGATATCCCAGAAGTGCTCCACATACTCCAGTGAACATTTCCATCCACCTTGCTCAACGAGGGGATTTACAGGGAGCAACTGGGAAGCTTGCAGCTACTGTTTCTCTCTCCCAGTTGTCAGGGAGGGAAGAAACAGCAGCGGGAAGGGAGTATTATGTGAGGGTTGCATGGTAGTGTGAAATAGGGCTCCTACTGATGGGGGGTGGAGGGGGCAGAGGGATTGATCAGCAGCCCTCCCCTGGCAAAAATTCCTCCCCCACACTAAGGTCCCTTTCTTCAACCGTCAGTCTGTTCTTAAGTATAATTTCCAGATGCTTAGAAAAATAAAATGTTTCCTAACAGTCGATATAACTGTAAAAGAACAAAAATACATGCCTCATACCTATAGCTAATTATGATTTAATTGAAGGAGAGGATTAGAAGAGTTAAACAGTAAGCATGTGATTGATAAGCTTGAATAGGTTAGGAAAACCTCAGTACTGGAGCAAGCTTGCAGATCTGCTGTGCTTGTCATGCTTGCTGCTTTTTGTTTATTGTCCTGCAATGCTTTTAAATTATTAAATGGAGTGAAATATGTTCTTGGTTCAATGTGTTCTTGGTTATTAACTATTTGCCCATAAATTTTGATAGTACAAACTGCAAAATGCACAATAAAAGGAATGTATTGAGATTTCCTGTATGGATCATAGGCTCTTGGCTAATGACATGAGAGCACTTTATTTGCCTTAACAGATGTATTTAAGATCGAACTGTTGAAGAGGAGAGCTAATGAATCTACAGAGCAGATATAGAAATGCAGTTTTAATGCTGCTGGAGGAGAGCGAGGTAGGGCAGAAGATGACTGCGTGCTTAGCCTTCAAAGCCCGCAGGGCTGCAGGACGTGCTCAAAAGCCCAACAGTCACTGCACGGCAGTACGCACTTTATTTCACCAGCAGCCTTGTAGAAGGGGAACTTGTCCTGCCGTTTACCTCCCTTAGGTGATTTTTCTGTGTTCACAGTGCAACGGGCCTTGCATTGGACCACGACTGGCTGTACAGCACAGACAGATATTTTGCCAGACCAAAGATGGGACTTCTGTGTCATCAGATCAATGCAGTGCCTTACCAAGGTAGGGCAGGAATCTCTTATGTCTGAAACCACTACCCTTTGCAGAGATGTTGAATGGACTAGTGTCTTAGCTGACAACTTTTAGGTTTCCCCTGTGTTACAAAGAGGTCATGCTGTGACCCGTATAGTTATGTGGTACAAATCTCACTAGGCTTAAGCCCAGGACTGACTGTTTCTTCCTATGAGCCCCACAAAAAAACACTAGCTGGCCAACAACTGGAAAGTCTTCTAGGCATGCCAAATCCTGACTGAAAGGCTGTGCTATCTCTTCTTAAGCTGCAAAGACTTGCAGTTTCTCCCTTATTTAAACACAGGCTCTAACTGGGGAAAAAAAAAAGGGAGTCCAGAGCTTTTGTTTTCCTGCAGATAAATTCCACTGCCAACGTTGTAAAGACATATTTTTTTTACATGAAACTTAGGTATGTAAATCATGCCTGATCGTGACTGAAAATTAATATAATTGGCTCTTTGGTTCCCACTCATGTATTTTCATTACCTGTGTGACAAATAGGTGGGAACCAAGTGTGCCTATGCATCTTCTGTGAGACTGTCTTGGAGAGAAATGAGGGTTTCAGAGAAGCAGTTTTGTCGCCACTGGCTGTAATGCCATAAAAAAGTGACAGATCCATGCTGGGTCATACTGATCACCACTTCACTCATTGCGTCTTTTCCGTGGACCTCTCTCTCGGCACTTCATGGAGAGGACATTTCGGCCAAATCCCCAAATAGTTCAAATGGTCGTTTAGCTCCAGTAGTGCTATACCACTGTGCACCTGCTGAGGGTCTGGCCCCTGAGTGCAGTTACAAACTGCCTTTCAGTGCACTGGAGTTACCCCCACTTGCACCCATTGAAGACCTGGCCCATACGGTGCTCTGAGTGAACTACGTTTGGGATATGCAAGGCTTGCTGTCCCCAGAGCTTGCACGACACCTGGAACGGTGTGTTCTTGCTCCCTGGGCAGTGTGGTGACGGGTCACACCTCCCTCCCTCCTGCCCGCAGGCCTTTGAGCACCCAGAACTGCTGGACTGACGTCTGCGGCGTGCACTGGAGGGTCAGCCTGTGGACCGTCTGCACGGCAACGTGTGGAAACTATGGCTTCCAGTCCCGGCGCGTGGACTGCGTGCACGTCCGTACCAACAAGCCCGTGCTGGAGCATCACTGCTCCTGGAGGCCACGGCCAGTGAACTGGCAGCGCTGCAACATCACGCCCTGTGAAAACGGTACGTTGCTGAGAGGAGAGGAGGCAGTGTGGTCCCGGGGGGAGGGAAGAAGGCAGAGGCGTCTCTCAGAAATGCAGCACTGGGCCTTGCAGCTGGGCGTCCAGGGGAACCTCCAGCCTTAGCATGTCCAAAATTCAGTGCCCCAGGAGGAACGGTGCCCATTGTAGTTTGTTGGCGATAGTGTTAGCTCTGGGATTGTGTTCCCTTGCTAATAGCATGTGAAATGGCTGATGCAGTCTCAACTTTCCGTTAATGGTACAGACAGAAAAACACAAATCACAGACTGCTGGCTATAGTTAAAATACAGTAAGTCTAAATCCAGTGGGTAGGTTGGTGATGGGAGTTCCTGGAGTAGAGGCTGCTTGCTTTCAGGTGATAAGCAACTCACTGGGCCTGCCAAAGGACTAGAAAAGTTACAAATATTTTAAAAAAAAACCAACCAAACAAACAAAAAAGAACAGATGATGTGCCTCTTTGGAAATGGTGCCCCACTATGACTTGGGAAACATCAGGCAGCACAAGGTTAAACCACGGCCTTTTCACTGGCCCCAGCTCCCACTTCACATGCTGATTTTGATGGGCAGATCCCATCCTCCAGCATGCAAGCCAGTTGCTGTGCAGTCACAGAAGCAGCAGCACCTGCCTGCACTTGCCTACAACCACAGCAGCTCTGACACTCCCTCTCTGTAGAGGCAAAGCGGACTCCATGGGTCCAAACCAGTGAGCTGAGTTTGCAGTGCCCCAATGGAAGTGGAATTGCTGAGGGAGCTTATAAGTACCAAGCAAGACCTATGCTGGCCCTCCAGCCTCTTCCTGCTATATAGAAATGTCCCACATCTAGACAACAGTGAAGTTATTATTTGGCACTGAAATTACTGGAGAGGGCTGTACAACTGCTCTGTGATGATCCCCTTTCCAACCTTAGCATGGGAAGTTGGAGTCCCTCAGGCAACAACATACCCAAGGTCTTGTAGGGATACTGGACAGTTTTCCAATCTGGAGCTCAAAAGCAGGAGGCTGCAGTCATTAAAAACTGTCCAAATGATACCAGGACCTAAGTCCTAGGTGAGTTCAGAAAGTGTCTTAACATCTTCACCCTGGGCTGTGTTCTGCAACACACACGGGAAAAGCACAGCACAACACATGGGCAGCTGGGGTGGTGCTCCCACACACTGTCTCTTCAAATGCAAAAGGTTGGCCAAAGTGCCTTTGAGGTAGTCTGTTAAAATAAGTTTCCAGTTTTATTTACTACTTGATCTTTGGTTTAACAACTGTTATGAAACTCCTTGAGCCTCCCTAAAATGCTGGTAGATAACAAACTGCCAGAGTGCTGGAGCAGCCTCAGAAGCCCTTTTCTGGGCTCAGGCTCTGAAAGCAAAGGCTGCTCTCCTTTGAGCCTTTGGCCGCTTGAAGTCCCTGCTTCATCTTTGGAGCAAGGCAAGCTCGTGCGCATAGTGAGACATCCCAACACAAAGCTGTCTTGGTCCCCCTCTTGGGCACCCCATGAAGAGTCCTCAGGTAAGAAATCCTTTCATTGCTTCGCTACCGTTTCTCCTTTTTGTTTCCCCTTTGGCAGTGGAGTGCAGAGACACCACAAGGTACTGTGAGAAAGTGAAGCAACTCAAACTCTGCCAGCTCACCCAGTTCAAGTCACGCTGCTGTGGGACTTGTGGAAAAGCTTGAAGACAAGAGCAATGAAAACGGAGGAGGAACAAGGGGATCACAGCCTTTGCTTCACTGAGGCAAGGACTTTTACAGAAAATACAAATGGAATGGAATTCTTTTTTTCATTTTATTTATTTATTTCCCTTTGGAGAAAAAAAAAAAAAAGAAAACCTTTTACCAAATCATTGTTGTAAAGGGACTTGACAAGTTTTCCCTTCTGTGAATCTGGGAGACAGAATGCAGCAAAACACGGTCATGAGGGTAGACCACAAAGAGTCAGTGAGCCCCATGCCACCAGCAATGGGCCTGAGAGGAGTGGGGCTGCCCCGTAATCCATGTACCTGCCCGAGGATACACCAGGAGACAGATGGGGAAATGGATCAGAGTAAAAACCTAGCATCACATTGGACCACCACAATATGAAACAAATAATCAGCTTGACAGGTCATGGGGTACTGGAGAAAAAAAAAAAAAAAAAGCTAAACATTCAGCTATGCAGTATACGGATACTTCATCTATCTTAGACTACTTTGAGAATATAAGCATATGATTTTGCTTTATAAGACAAGATTAGATTCCTTTTTTGTCTCTTTTTAAAAACCTCTTTCCTTTTCACACCAGGGCTTCAAGTGATTTTGGTGGGAGATGCTTATTATCTTTGAGGATCTGGTGTCTGGGGAAGTTGAACAATGGTGTGTAATGTGAGTCTAAAACGCACCTGAACATTTTGCCAGGTTGTGCTTCAAAGGGAGGATTGGGTATAGGAGGGTTGCCCTCAGCACAGAGGTGAGGTGGTGATATTAATTATTATCCAGGAGAAGGAGAGAAAGTATGATTTTCTATTGACAGACTGTAGCACAAACCTGCAAATGCTGTCCTGTAGAGAGTACAGGCAGGAAAGATAGCAATTTTCTGGGGTAACAGGAGCTACTTCATATACTGCATCCTACTAACACTTATTTGGAAAAGAGAAGAGTACGAGTTCCCAGAGTTCAGGTGCTTTCAGACCTGGGGTTTTGGAAAGTAACTTGAGGAAGTGGGTTTTCCTATCCTGCTAACGTGAAATTCCTCTCTCCTGGCAGCCAAACTGTTCGGACAAGTAGTGGAAAAGAGCTGTATTCTGATTTCTTGTGTTTATACCTACTCGGTAGAAACAGAATGGATTCAGCATCAGCCCCAGAGGACTAGTGCCAATAATTTTTAACAGACTTGCTCCTCTCCAGCTGCCTGCCACAACAAAACAGGTGCTATAAAGCAGCACATTTTTAAGCCCATGTGTAACGCCCTGAAGACACAATATAAAAAGTGAGGCTGAAATATCGCACCAACAGCATGACTTTGCATGCTGTCTGTGAGTCCTTCCCCCTGGCCAGCTGCAGTGCTTATTCAGCCAGTGAAGTGCTTCATCCTTTTAGTTCCTGGGTGCTCTCTGCTCAGAATAGGGCCCTAAAATTAGAGGAAATCTGTGAAGTAGGGAGTTTGAGCATCATTAAACTTTAGCAGAGAGCTATCTGGATCTGAGGCTTTGGTTCAAGACCATGTCCAAATTAAAGACTTGGCTGTGCCTCTCCTGTCACCCCCAGTGGGGCTCATGCCTTGTGGTATGTTAATGAAATGCTGTTCAATGACTGCTGTGTTACAGCTTCCATGACATGCGGATTTTTCAGCAAAACTGGGAGTCCACTTTTGAGATCAGTGCCGGGTTCATGACATTGAACAGTCTCAAGTTGGGTTACTTCAAAACACATCTGGCAGTGAATGCTCTTACTACAAATGGGTCTTCAAGAAATAGTGTTGCTAAGCATCAGTGTAACTTTTTATTTAAAAAAAGAAGAATGTCTTTCTATGTATGTAAATGTATATCTTTTCTGTATATTTATTAGGATTTCTTGTACAAAAAGTGCAATATTAATAATTGTACATTATTTTGTCCAGATAAAACTATTTGGTTTTTTTTTTAATCTCCCCAGAACTTTGTTCCTCTAAAATCAACAGTAATAGTGTATTTCTCTTAATTTTAATAGCATTTGCATTTAATTGGGGATCTGCTTCACTGTGCACAGAGTGCTTTATAAACTATGACATGAGGGAGGGATGATGCTTTTAACTTGTGAAATGATAATTATGCATGGAATGAAGGACAATTCCTTAACAACAATAATAATAGTAACGACGACAATGTGGTGGATATTTCTAGTACAGTAGTTAACAGAACAGGACGGGGAATTATTTTCATTTGTTTAATAGCAAAATGTATTCAGATGATCACATGTTGAATAGTAGCTGTGTAACTGTGCATAGGATAAGCATGAAGGATCAGATCTGGAGGGGCCACTGTGTTGTCTCTGCACAGAGTGGATTTAATTTCACATGTCTGTCTTCTGAATTGTGACTTGGCAGCATCTAAGTTAAGATAAGGATTGCTGGATATTTTATGAAAGGACGCTTTCCTTCTCTAAAAAGAAAACAAAACAGCAAACTTGTATTTATATAACTTTTTGTACAAGTAATGCAGGTTACTTATTTATCTACTGCTGTCTGACGTGTTGTTTATTAATCTTAAAAACAAAAGCCAAACAAAGTAGCAAAGCTGTTGGGAGTACTCTGTCCTTATTCTGTATTATGATAACAGCACACACTTGTCACACAAAGTACACGTGATCTGCCTGCCTTGGGGAAAGAGGATGTCTTAACTTGTTTTTAAAAGTCTCCTACCATTAAGATTCTGCACCCTGTGTCGGAGATCTGTTTTAATTCTTCATTTACCTTGCTTTTTTCTTTTTTGCTAATGTCTTGCCTGTATTACTCTTGCAGAAGTATAAGGCCATCACTGCTGGTCCTAGGATCATGGAAATCACTGAAAGTATACTCCTGCTTTTCTATGCAGCAGTGCTCAAAGGCATCTTGTGACTTTCCCCAGCAACTTAGGGCATGAAGCAACCCCTATTACTTCACTCCTTCCTTGTAAGTCACTGCTGCCTTTAGCAATGGAGCTTGCAACTCCTTGAAGCATAAAGTGTATACGTAGAAGGAATCCTGGTAATGGTCAGAATTACGGGGGGGAGGTGAAAGAAGAAAAAAATCTAATATAGCAAAAACATTTTCCCTCAACAAAGACAAAATCAAGTTTTGAAAACTAAGCTCATTCTGCTGTTGCTCTTTTCCAACAAATGACGCAATGTCTCTTCTAAAAGGGAACAGTGATTTTGCTCCGATTTACTGACAGTTTCCCTAGTATGATGTTCCTGCATGTGCTTTTTAGACACCTACACTGCAGGTAAATAATACCTCACACATACACAAACACACACAGAGATGCAAGCCAAAGACCAGACCTAAGACTTCCAAGCAACAGTACTGAAGACAATGGGAATTTGGTCATTCATTTTGAATGAAACAAGTATAGAAGCTGGTGTTGATGTAAAATGAACAACAGGCCAGCTTAGGTTCTCAAGAGAATAATTTTTCTCTTTTTATGCATATGGATCTAGTTACCAGTCAAGTCAAAAAGCCTTCGAAACCTTCAAAGCGAGCTTCCAGTTTTGTTCTCCCTACTAATTTTCCTCAAGGAAGAAAAACAGGTCTGCAACAAGCAGAAAAATGCAGTGCTGAAAGGTTCCCCACAGGAGACATACTCTTGCCCCCTGTTATGTGGCAAGGTAAGCACAGCTAAACTACTCCAGGCATGTATGTCTGCAAACAGCCTCTTAAAACCATAGAAGCCATAGGCAGAGCTTTCCAAAGGAACCTTCAGCTGGAGATTTTTTTCCTACTATCTGGCCACAGTCATATGGACTGCAATTGAAGCTTTTTTTCTTTTGAAGTTATGATCCTTTTTGGAAGTTACCCGATCAAACAAAAAGCTAATGATCACCTTACTATCTGTTTGGTGTCCAAACACAGACTCATAAACAAATTTGATTATTCTATATCTGCATAAGCTGACACCTCTATTTGTGGGAAAAAAAGGTGAACCAAGTGCTTACTCTCTTCCAGATTTTCAGGACTGTAGAGTCCTCGTAAGTTCTTAATGGCAGCTGGCAGCGAGTCACTGATCAATTCAGCTGGTTATTGTATGAATTACCTTCATTCATGCAATTATCTAATTTTTAACACAGAAGTTATCAAACTGTTTTGAATGTCAGAATTTCTCACAGACTACTGCTGTACACAGATGGGAAGCTCAGAACTGCTAATGCGAACTATGGCTCTGTATACTAGCTGCAGACCACAGTTTGGGAATCATTGCTTTAACCATTCCCTTCGTCCTCTTCTTTAAAGGTGTATGTATATTTATAAATAGTGTTACGTATTAACTGTCACACTCAGCTTTTATTTGTGGAAACTAAACCAAAGAAGACATCAAATACTTTAGCTTGAAAAAAGTGAGGGAAGAGACAGTCAGACATACTTTTTCTACTGATCTTACACATTTCTCACACTAAAAGCATATTAGTTAATCATCATTTTTGCCTACTTTGCTCTTCATCATCTCCACTCAACATCTCCCCTCCTGTCAATCAGAATCAAATCTAAAACCTGGTCATACACATAGTCATTTTAATCAAATTTTGATATAAAGTTGTCACTAAAGCATTTCAATAGTACGCACCCCAACACATTATTTATCCAGATTTGTAAGGAGAAAAGCCACGTCTCAACATCTCCTCTTGTGATTACAACACTTATTTCTATCCTCCCCTGCCTTTTCACTGAGATACAGTTTACTTGCTCCCATTCACAACTTCACATGGGAAGACATGAACGCAATACATTTTATTCTCCATCTGTCCCTCTGAGAAGCAAATACAGTGTTCAGCCTCATCTTTCATTCAGTGATCACCGATGAAGACTGAGACTAGAAAGTCCATGAAATCGCAGACCCCAGCCCTTCTTTTTTGCCAGAATGGCTACAAAACCTGGAACGGCCTCTACTGAGCCATCCAATGCATTTTGGGTGGCTGAGGCAGCAAGGCTGAGAGTATACAAGGGCCTTAGCATTACAGAAGTATCACAGAAGGGTCCAATTGGAA
Source organism: Pluvialis apricaria (assembly GCA_017639485.1). Taxonomy (NCBI): domain Eukaryota; kingdom Metazoa; phylum Chordata; class Aves; order Charadriiformes; family Charadriidae; genus Pluvialis; species Pluvialis apricaria. The sequence goes on from CM030044.1 coordinate 37,802,688, forward strand.
GAGTTTTTCAAACAAAAAAAAAGAAACTGACAAAGCAGAGCACAAAGTTGCTCATGAAATTTATTTGAAACAGGATCATCGGCTGTGGCTTCTCACTGATCTGAGTTTGTGTATCAGCTCATGCTCAAATAAAGAAGGCTTTATGCAGGGAGAAACAAGCTTAGCACAGCAAAAAATGGCTTCTGACCAATCAAAAAGCAATCAACCAAAAAAATGAAAATAAGATGAAACAAAATCAGTTTGCAAGAACTATTGCTGTAGAGATGCTGAGGGCAAAGCATATACCCTGTGACTGATATGGGAAGTAGCTGACAGCATAAAGTAATAAATAAAAGTGTGAAAGCTGAAATATTTGCTGCCAATATCACCAACTACAACCACAATCAGATGCGATTCATTCTCATGAGAATCTTGCCAGTCCTGTTTGTTTTGCTTTTAATGCAGGAAGCCCACTGGATGAGCTTTGGCCTTCACACGTGCCAGCTTTACACTGGTGCCTGCCTCTGGTACTGCAACTGATGAGCACAGATGTTGGGAGACCTGCGCACGCTTACTTCACACAGAAACAGGGGATTGCCTGGGAATGTCTTTAATGCCCCTCTCTGAGTCCGTATCAATCTGCTCCATGTGCAAGTTCTACTGCCTTGGGCTGCTCTGAATTGCACATGTTGGTTGTCCATGAAGTGCGGCAGATGGGAAGGAGTGATGCAGCACTGTGTGTCTCATCGCACACACGTTTCTCCTTGGCACCTCACTGTGCCAGTGACAAGACCCCAGGTCCACTCCTCCCACACTTGTTTACATAGCTCCAAAGAGCTCTGCAGGTCTTTGACCCTGATGGCTGATTTAATTATTAAATTTAATTACTAAACATTACTTCTTTCCAAGGAGAGACTCCATCGTGCCATGCTCCTGCTACATTCCCTTCAAAATGACTTGTCAGCAAGAGCAATGGCTTTTGAGGAAGATGGGCACCATGTTTCTAAAGGACAGACTCCTCTGTACAGCATGTCAGTGAGGCTACTGCAGCATCACCACTAAGCTCACACAACAAAAGGCACCCTGGTACCACAAAACGCTTGTCCTTCACCAGAGGCAGCACTCTTGTCTCGCAGGGCACCTCCATGCTTGCCCAGACACACAGGTTTCCCAGGTAGCGGCTGAAAAGACCAGGCGTTTGGCTAAGTCCCTGAGGCTATCGTCGGAGGTCTGCAGCACAGCAGGCAGGACTACACCGGCCAAGCCCTGGCACGATACTCCTCTCTGCAGGCTCAGCAAGTGCTCTGCAACCAGGAAGAAGTGGGGAGGCAATTCAGATAGGGTTTATGAAACCCCAACAGCTAGGGCTTATAAGCCAAACCAATGAACAGACGGTGCGCTGCTTGTTCAGGTTGCAGTTCTCTATCCTTCCTGCTAACACACTACTTACCTCTTAGGAGAGGGGAAAAAAAAGGGAAGAACAGGAGTGTTGCCTAAGCCTTTAAGCCCTTTGCAACGGAAAACTTTGTATTTGTGTAGATATAAATAAAAGTATGCAGTTTTATGTGGCTAAAAGGGAAGGGGACACCGGACGGTCGTACTCTGGCTACATATAAATACTGTTTGCTTAAGCAGCAGCAGGATGTGAACAATTGCACAGTAAGCATATAGTTATCCACACAAGCTTAGGATGACATGGGCATGGGAAACCACTCCCTGCTACTACCCTCTGTAATACTATAAAGCAGTCTGCTGCTTCTGGGGCTCGCATGAGGTCTGAGCCTACTTCATTTACAAACTCCCTAGGGGCAGTGGCAAAGCACGATAATAAAACCTGAACCAGAAGGATCACACCAGACAGGCCATGAACAGCTTGCTCTCCAAGTGAGGAGCCTTCTCTTAAGGAAGTGCTTAATGGCTGGGCTGAGGAGTAATTTGGTTTGGGCTATGAGGAGACTTCCCCCCCACCCTTTTCAACATGCTGCTTTTTTAAAAAAGCATAAATTATTGCTTTAAATAAATAGCCCATGAGGTTGGTGGATGCTTGTTAAAACATTTCACCTACTGAAACACTGATGGAGTCAGTTTTCAACTAATAGCATACAACCTAGTGATTTTATTACCAAAAAAGAAAAATCTCACTGTTAACCCACTACATACAAATCACAGCAAATCAAATCCAGCTGTGCAGGGAGGATCCCACAGGCACTTTTCTCTTTTAGCAGAGAGCAAAGCAGCACCTCTGAGCCTGTGTGATGGCACTCAGCAGTGACGCATGAGCCCTCTCGCCTGTCTGGGGACAGTTCTCCACACCAGCAAGCACAACACTAGTGAGCTGGTGAAAAGAGGGAATATAGAGCCAAATACACCATTGCCTCTTTAAGAGTTACCCTGTTCCTTCCCTCCTGAATGCAGCCCAAAACATCTGTGGGACAGACATGCAGCCAGATGGAGAAGTGAAAATCAGGTTGCCCCAAAACAGTATTTCCCCACAAAAGCAAGAAGGGAGGCACAAATCATCAAACTATTGCTTCCAGTGTGGGAAAGAGGCAGAGAGAGACACTAGTACAGTAGGGGGAAGAGGGATTCATAATGGGATGAGCCAAAACCAAACTCTGCTCAGAAAATTAGTTATGGAAGTTTCCCATCACAATAAACCCAGACCACAGTTCTCTTCCAAAATGTCTCTTTCCAACTGAGATGACATGGCTCCCTCAGGGAGCTTCTATCCATGCCCCAGGAGAGTTCTTTTTTTGTCTTGCAAAGAAAGGGTTTACTTTTTCAAGTTCAGCTGCCTCCTGTCTCTGGAATACCATGTCCAGGATCAAAGTTGCTTCCCTGTGTGATATGAACACTCTCAGTCCTTGCTGAAGCATAGCACTTATCTTTCAACACCTTCTTCATAGCTCTGAAACACTTGAGGTGCTGACAATTTGCTCTCTGTAGCAATCTATAGCACTGGGTGAAGCTCTTTTTAGAGGTTGTAGTGGTAAACTTTTCACAAATTTGCTGCCTGTTCATATTTCTAGACCATAAGTATATAACTTACTGATTTTTTTGACCTCCCACCTATTGCCAACTGCAAATCTTCCCCAGATGGACTGTGTCCTGCAGATGTGAGACACTGGGATTTGCAGTCCTTGCAGGCACAGATGGTTGAAAGGCTGATATCATACAAGTTGAAACTGAACTGATTAGTTATGTCCCCCATTATTCCAGGTAACTTGGCTTCTTTTGGTGTTTGTTTGGTTTTATTTTGTCTCCAGCTGTGAACAGGGGAATTAAGTATTTTTGCTCAGCCTTTCCACAGGCAGGAACTGCAGTCCTGCCTGCCTCCAGGTTGAGCCAGGTGGTGAAGGACCTTCCAGGAAGCCGCTACCCTTCTAAAATTTAGTTTGGACACGTCTCCTTAATTCAGCTTTCATGCTTAAGACTTGCCTAACAGATTGTGCTTTGCCCTGGAGATCAGTAGTGATGGTGAGTTCTCCTCTTCTATGTTTTCAGGGATGCAGGAAGAAGCTATCTCTCAAATACACTCTGCAGTGTACATACAGGGGACTGTTCCTTTGCACAGCTGATATCTATTGGCACTGATTGCAGTAATGGATACCAGTGTAGTAACTTGCTCTGGCAGTGATATTTTTCATCCATTATTGCTTAGTACAATCCTCCTTGTTCTCTTTTTGCATGCTTCACAGTACAACTCTGCTGGATGCCTTTCTCAACCCTGCCAAGGACAAAGCCCCTTGTTTTCATCTTTGCATTTTGGCTTTTGAAACACTTTTCGATAGTAGCCTTTGTACTTAGGCCAGGGTTCAGGTACTCATGCCATTATCTATTCCTCATCAGTACCAATGATTGAAGTAGGAGGTTGATTACAGCTGACCCCCCTCTTTCCACCCATCTGTTCACTGAGTGAGAAATGTTGTCTTGTGCTGCATCGTGAGTGCAAGTTTCACGAGCTCCTCAAGACTGCTCCCAACACAGGAAGCTGGGACAGAGGCAGGTAGTGGTTTTTTCACTCATTATTGTCCCCCAAAGCAGGCAGGATCAGTATAGAGCATGTGAGAGGTTTCTGAACAAGTGCGGAAGCATCTAGCACCTAGTTCTGCCGTGCACACAAGTAGTTTCATTTTCCTCCTCCTCCTGTATCTAACTTCAAAAACAAACCTGTGGTGCAGTTCAATGGCCTTTTAAGCTCTTTTTCAGGGATTTTCATGGGTTCTTGTACTTACTTCTTTCTGAGATTGTGACCACTCTAAGAAAAAGTCAAATTTAGTTGTCACAAACATAAGGTAAAACTAACTTCTGCTCATCTTTATCCATAAATTCATTCTGCATGAAAACAGTAACCAAATCCTGTGTACTGCAGTGCAGCCCATCTTTATTTTCTGTGTTAAACAACTCAGTTCTCCCCCAAATTATAATTTTCTCTTATACTGATTTTCTAATGACACTGCCCTTTTTAATCAAAATTAAACTGCAGGGTGGAAAGATGTTGCTTTACTTTAGCTCAGAGAGAAGGGAGGACTGCTGCCTGCCCAGGAGGCCAGGAGGAGCAGAAGCACAGCCCTGTCCATGCAGGGGACAGAGTCACATTGTGATCAGCACTCCATTCGGGGAGAAGAGAAGGCTGATAAAGACAGGGTTAAACAAACCTTTCCTCCAAGGGAGGCCAGGCAGCACACAAAAGCTCTGCTTCAGAGCAACACCAAATTAGGAGGCATTGAACAACTTGTGTGGGAAGAGGGCATGCACGTCCACAGCAGCTCCAGCCAAGCCAAGTCTGGGCTACCTGAGCCATGTGTTTCTTTCTGCACCGACCTCCTGCACCTAAGTTGGTAATCCTACTACTGTGTGGTGCACCGGTTCAGGGAAATGAAGTAAAAGGTTCTTAACCTTACCAAAATACTGATTTGCCTTCAGCCAGGTCAGTCTCCTGATCTAGCCCATCATGCAGTCAGACAGCCCTAACGTTGTTACCAGAAAGAGAGACAACAGGGCAAATGTACAGCTGCAGGCAGAGAGAAAGGCGAGACCACAGCAACCGAAGCTTTAATCAGGTTTAACTTCTGTGGAACCACACCTTTAGTCATTCAAGTGAACTCATGTTGTTCCTTACTGTTACCATATATTGGTTTTAAAAATGTTTTTATACATTTAGGTACAGGTCAGGGAAAAAAAAAAACCAAAAAACAACAGACCCATGTCTTATGCTGTGAAAGTGTTGGAATTAAACCAGACATGTCTGCTTGATGTTGCTGTGAGCTGGTCCACTGTTTGCAAATCAAGGCTCCTGTTGTTAACGTTCAAAATCCAGCAATTACTAATGCTGAGTAGCATACTGCATTGCTATCCATTTTGATAAGACTAACTTCCACTCAGGAAAAAAAAAAAGAAAAAAGAAACCAAACAAAAAAAACCACACCACAAACCTGTAATAAAGATAGATTTACACACTAGACTCTCCTGGCTCTGCATTCCCCGCCAGTCTCACATCAAAGAGTTGAAAGAACAGTCAGGGAGCTCTCCTGCATGAAAGAGCAATCTCTTCTGCAGTCACAAGCCCCGGCTGTTTCTTTCATATAAACTCTGTTTCAGAATTGACGGAATTACAGGCTGATAAATAAAATCAGAAAAATACGTGATTAAAAAGGGATGCAGAAGAAAAAATATTTTTCTGTCAAAGCTCAACATTAAAGACACAAAGGTTGAGGAAGCATGGTAAGATATCAGGAGCTGAAAAAAAAGGCCAAACATAGTCTAGGTCAATACCTCACCACAGGTGAGTGAATATTTTACAGCTTCCTGAATTTCTGAAGGCTGTGTGGAGCCACCAATGGAATGCAATAGTTGGGCCCTTTTGTTCAATTTTTCATTGAACTAGAGCATATGTTTAGGAAAGGCATCTAGAACTGATTTAAGGACTTCAAGTGATGCAGAACCACTGTGCCTCTACGGTGATTGTTCTGATGGCATCCCAACCTCAGGGTTAAGCATTCCTGTTTCCAGATGGAACGCGTTTGGCTTTAGCTTGCAAGCACTTAGGGAAGACTTCTATCCCAACAGGTTTCAAAGCACCTGCATCTTGCAGTGAAGAGCTTTTACTGAAAAGCTTCCCTTGCAAGTTGTCAGCCTAGGGTGGCATCTTTGGTGTGTCAGCCTCACATCTGATAGCCTTGCTCTGGGCAGCACAGTGACACAATTAATGAAGGCACAATCTTCAATAATATTTATCCAATAATTGTACCTTTTGTACGTCTTTGATGGGAATGACCAGATCTCAGACGTTGTTATCCAGCCATGACTTTTAAGTGTGACTTCACAGCATGTAATTCATCTGAAGAGGCTGTTCTACCACTGTCATTATGGATGTGACTGAAACCCCGTTACACTAATAATAACATAAGTTACCACAAGACATCTCTTTTAGTGTCTCAGAAGGAGGTTATATTTCTCAATTAAAGAGCAAGAGTTAGGCGAGGGAAAGAAAAAAATACAGAGAAGCAAGGAGCAATGTGTATTTTCCCTGGATTTTATGTTTTTCATTTGTGCAAATGATCCAGAAAAAGCCAATGCCTGGAAATTAAGTTTATTTTAAGAGTTCTCCAAATATGAAATCACTGATTGGTTTGAAAGAATGTTACAAACAAAATCAAGCTGTCATTTGTAACTCACTGAGGCCTTGCTCTTTGAATGCATTTCCAAGAAGGCTGCATCCACTCCTTCAATGGTCACCTTGCAGGCACTCACTCTTGGTAGCAGGGAGATAGAGATTGTGACCATCAGCATCACTTCCCTCAAAGACATAACCAGGTGGGTCTTTGTAAGAAGCCAAGCATCTAACACTGGCCTTTGGTGTGTAGCTGGTAGCATAGGTGGTTTTATCTTCTAGCAGAGTGTGATGCTTTGGGCCTGTCCAGCCAGGTTTATAGCTCTTCGTAACTGTGAGCGGATGATGCACATAATGGGTCTGAAAGGTAGTCAAGAAATCCATTGGTTTTGCTGGGAAAGTCAGCTCCGGAGCATGAGTGATAGGTTTTAGTCTCTTGCACAGCCAAGGCTTATAGTCTTCCTTCATTATAGAACAGCTATTGAATGGCTCAGTACTTCTTCTAAGCTGGGCCAAAGATTGACACATCCTGGCTGGCTTGCCATTTGGGTGCTTGTAATGCATCTGAGTAGTGGTGTTAAGGTCCATTTTCTCCAGAGGAGGAAGATATACATCAGGTTTTTTGGTGAATACAGGAGGTCGTGGCCAAGCTTGGTATTTTTCCTGAAACTCAGTTGTAGAGGAAAATGGAAGATCATGGAGAAGCTTCGGTTGGTATGGTTTTGCCAGCTTGGCTGGCTGCCCAGCCAGTCTCTTGTAAGAAATTTTGTGGGTAGTGAGGTCATCGAATGGGACTTCATTGACCTTGTATTTCTCATATTTATGGACATAACGTTCCCCCACAGGATGTGGCACATAATTCATTCTATAATTGGTTATATTGTCAAAGGGAGCTTTGCTTTTCTGAACCAGATTCAGAGGTTTGCAGCTTTGAGTGGCAACCGGCCCCCTGTAGAGATAGTCATCCTGGACAATGGTAGTGTGGTCAAATTTTTCTTCTGATGGGTGAAACCTGTCATTTGGTCTGATCAGCTCTGTCTTTGGTTCATTCCATAGCACATAGTCATCTGAAACATAAGAAGAAACCTATCTAAGTGCTTGAGTGAAGTTCTTTGGTAAGTTTAGGCATATACCATATTATGTTTTGATTATTACATTTTCTACTCTAATAAATATTTGTTGATGTTGTAACGATTGACAAATCCTACTAAAAGAGCTGCTGTAGAACACATTATACACCAGTCTGCTAACCTTTGGAAATGCTTAGCATCTACACAGAAAATGGAATGAAAATAGTCCTGTACCCACCCACACCTACAGAGACAGTCAAAAACAATGTGGGAAGATTAAATTACCTTCTCAGTCTTACAGAGACATTTTCTGCAGGTGACTGAGTGGGTGCTGTCCTCATGCTTGGTCAACCAGAAATCATGACACTGACTTTGACCCCTCTCATTTACCCACCTGCATCTATGTTGTGGCTGGCTCAGTGCACAGGCAGAGCACAGGCTCAGAGACAGGCAGCAGCCCATGTCTGCTGAAGGCTGTTCAGGTGTCTCCCACAGTATCTCCAGGGCAAGGAGAACCAGATGTCCACCATTCCACCCGAAAGACCAAGTCACAGAGCTACCTGTCCTCTGTACATTCTCATTTGGAGTTGACCTGATTTCTCAACCGCACAGATGTAATGCTGCTTACTGTTTGCTGAGTTCACAGTTTTGCAGCTCATCTTGGTGTCAGCAAGCTGTGCTGTGTGGCATCTTCTCGGCTCGTGGCTTTGCTCTCTGTGGTACTCCTGCTGTCAGTACAAGCAGGAACCAAGAAGGAGCTTGTAACTCTGTCTCCAATTCTTCCTTAATTGAAAAACTCTGCTGGATTTCACAGAACAAGCCTACATACAGAGATGGTCCGTACTCCAGAAATCTTGGTATCCAAATTCATGACTAAGAAAACATTTTAGGTGGCATTTTAGAGACATTCGTATCTTCCTTCCTCGGCAGGATACCAGGAAAAAAAAATGAGGCACTGAGTCTTAAAAATATTTGCACTCAGTCACACTAGAAATCTATTGCAAAGCTTCCTAACTCTCTGACCAGCACTGCAGCCACAAGACCATCGTTTTTTCCCTTCCTAGTAATCTTGTGCAACTTCCCCTAGGGAGCATTATGGTTACTGGTAGGAAGTTGAAATGAAATAGTCTTGGAGATAACCCAAGTTGTTTTGGTTTCTTTTTTTAGTTTTCCGTCCTTTCAAACCACATTGAGAGTCATGAGGCAAATAAGCTTCCAGCTGACTCTGCACAGGAAGGAAGTCTGGATTTCAAAGTACTAGAGAGTAAATGATGCAATTAGGTATCAGGATATTTGAACTCTCCAATCCAAATAGAGTTATTCCTTTTGAATGGCAGTGGCTATTGTACTGCACAAACACAATTACACAAAGTATGTGTTCATTACAATGTGAAGTTGGCCAAAAAAAAGAAGTAACCTTTTGCCCCAATTAGGTGTCCATTTAAAGTCTTTCCGGTTCAGATCAAGTTGCTCTGTCCTGACACAAGAGAGGGAGCAGCAGCCATGGGCTCCATGCTGTTCTCAAGCACCCTAGCCCTTGCGTACAGAGCTGCCCTCGTGCCACTAATTAGTGTCATCAGCTGACAACATGGGCTTGCCTGCGTGCACCAGCACAAATATTCAATTGCCATAGTTGGTGTCACTGAAGCCCAGGCTGCATGTCCTGCTAGTGCCAGGGGTGTTTAAATGCCCCAGGTGCTCCTGTTTCTCCGGGGCAATAGAAGATGTCCAGGCACCACCGCACTGGTCGGATTCTGACCTTGTGCCCATACCTAGGGTACGTCATTTTCCTGGAGAGAAGGACCAGCAGGGTGAAGCACAAACATATACAGACATGTGTCATTACAGGGAATATATTAACAAAGTGTTTAAAAGTGTGAAGCTAATGAGATTCAGCCCATCTCTAAGCAAGGGCTCATTCAGAGATCTGACATTTCAGATGCCAATCAAGAGTTACCAAAAAACTTTTTAGGTTCTCCTATCATCTTTGCTGGAAAATAGTCAGTGCATCTTGGACGTAACCACAGCTTTTGCAAAGTATTCAAAATATGACAAGTGAGTCCATCTGTCTTCAATTTTAAAAATTTACAAGCTCTACACATTTGGAGACCTCATAGGTATTATGAATTTATTTTACTTAGTGTAAGCCAGCAGTGCTACTATTCCTTCAAAATATGTTACAATTTTATTGTAACTCTAATTCTTCTCCCATAGATATTAATAGTTTCCCATGTAGCACAATCTTGAAAACATTAGGGGGTACAGGAGGGAATGGAGGATATGAACCATATGTTTTTGAAGGGTTAGGCACATCTCACTATAACCAAGCAAGACAAAACTAAAATTAGGTTACCTACCTGCAGATGGATAGAAACAGCTATGTGTATAGCTTGGAGGAGACAAGAATTTCAAAAACTTAATTTGCAAAGTCAGCTGACATTAATTGTGATATGCAATAGCATCATCTTAATCCTACAGTGTTATTTGGGATATCGTGTGTTTGTTGCAAAGGACTATGACAATACAGTAGGAAAAGTAATATAATACCAATGCAGCACTGTTCTATATGCTGCTTAAATATTTGAATGATGATAATTAATCGAACAGCATGTTTCAAAACGTCACACTTGAGTAGTGACCAGTAAAGCCCAGCAATGCTTAGAGAATAGCACAATGAAAACTTGTATTTTTTGTGAACCTGGGCCTTTAAAAGGGAATGCATTCAGTATGCAATTTGATCTTTGAGAGGGTTTGGACAAAGATTTCCATTTGCAGTGTTTTGAAAAATACTGCAAATTATAACCAAATGTGGCTGTGATTCGTTTTATTAGAGCTCTGGAGTAACAGTTAAGGTGCTGACCTAAACAGTGATAAAAGACAAAGATATACATCTGGTTCAGATACAGAGAAGTTAAGGATATCTAAACACAGAAGGAAAGATCCTCCGCTTGCTCGAAGCAGCCTTTTTTTATTGGCTTCACTGACGCTATACCGATGAATACCATCTGGTGACATTGCCTATGCAAAACAAAGTGTTCAAAATTGTGTAAACGTGGGCATTTTGCACCTGTGGGTCATAGTCTTCACGACTCAAGTCATTCTAAATGGACAGTATTTCCTGTGTGCTTAATGTAAAAATTGCAGTTTATGCTGTTGCAAACATGCAGCTGCACTAAAGTCTGACTTTCAGTCATTTCAGCTGGGTAATCTTAACACTACATTCACATACTTTTTATTTCCTTACTTCCTTTATCATTTTGACTTTTAAGATAAAAATTGTTTCTGTACATTGGGACAAATCTCAATGCCAGCAGCAATTATAAGCTTTTATATTTACACAGCAAAATAAAAATAAAAATAAAATAAAATAAAATAAAATAAAATAAAATAAAATAATTATTTTAAGAAATACACAAATGCTCGACATCTGCCTAGCAACAGTAGCTAGCTGGAAGACACACAGAGAGGAGGCAAAATCCTCTGATTTTCTACTTACGACTTACTAACAAAACTAGCACAGTTACTCTAATTGTGTAACTGAAAGTTTTCTCCCAGGGCATGCAGAAAAGAATTCGTGCTGGTGGAGAGGAAGGAACAAAGCCCCCACAAAGACAAAACAACTGCACCAAGTTACTGCTACTGAGAAACAAGGGTATAGTTAGACACATATTTCACCTGTTCTACCAAGAGTAGGGCTTGAGTGCTGTGGACGTTTGTGTGGAATTTCTGTGTGTCTGTAGTTCCCGTATACATTCCTTGCACATCCACAGATCAACTCTGCAGCACATACAAAAAGGGTCCCATGCTTCATGCCCTGCTCAGACCTAGCAAATTCGATATATTTCAGATGTGTCTTATCCACTGAACGTGTAGATCAGCGCTGCAGTATACCAAGAGTACGTTCAGTATATTCTAAAGATGATGCTGCTGGACCCACTTGCAGGAGTTCACCTGGCCCTGCTTCTACCTAGGATGCCTGTAGGCCTGTCAGACGTACAAAGAAGGTGAATTCAGAGAGGTCCCAATGCTACCATTAATGTGGGGCTGTATTCCCAACGATTTGTGCCTTGGTTCCTGCACAGCTTGTTGGCATACATAGACAGAAGGAATAACAGCTGCACACTGGTTTGATCTGTCTTCTTAAAAAATTAAGCTACTGGTGAAGTCCTGAAAGAAGTTGCAAGGGCACATACCGTCGTAAGTGGTTGTTGTAGCCATCTTGGCGCTGGGGATGTGTCTCATCACAGAGGGGATACATGGAGGTACTTGAGAGATAGGGTAGGAGTTATAATCTTGCTTATAAGTGGAGGTCAAATCCATACTGTCATCACTCTTGACGTGCTTTTGAGGTGGTTTAATTTTCTGTGGCAACACTTCACGAGCTATGTAATCTCTCCTGTGAAGATAATTTCATTACATCTTTTGTATTAAGGAAAAAATTGCGTTCCTTTTTCTGGACACATAATAATAATTCCCCTTATCTCCACAGCCTAAGAAAGTCTGGATAGGATACAAGTAGTTAATGAAACACACAAGCCTGACACATTTGGAAACCCATACTCTGAAAAAGGAACTGAGGCAGCTCTGGGCAAGCTCAGGCAAGCCAGGTTCCCCCTTCTCTCCACCCAGTGAGGTTAATGGCCTTACACAAATCTACCTCTGCTCTACAGTGGAGTTACACCGGAAGATGTAACTCCTTTTAAAGGCCCAATAATTACAGCAGGCTATCTAGTATGTATGGGAAACACGAGAGAGGCAACCATAGCCTTCCCAGACAATACACTGTACAGCACTTCAGCCCAGGACAGGGAGATAACAACAAAATAGTTTTACAGCAAAACACCAGTTGAGGAAAGAAACATCAGCAAGGTCAGTCAGCTTTTCCTCAGGTACGACTGTAAAAGAACTATTTTAAGATAGTGTTACTTAACTCCAACAAAACATTACAGAAAGAAGACGGAGAAGAAAATAACATCACCATCTGACACTCACTAACCTGAACCTATTTCACTGCCCACATCCTTTGGTACAGGGCAGGGAGTCTGCTGCCTGGCACCGGCGAATCCAGTCTCTAATGTCAGAGTACTTTTCCACTGGCATGCAGATCTGTTTACACCATTAGCAGCCGGGCAGGAGAAACAGTCAGTACAGGAGCTGTTCTCATATTAATACCACACTTTGCATCTGGAGTGATGCTGGGTGGGCAAGAGCCTGGGCCTCTGAATATACTGTATTAGTTACCTATTTTAGCAAATAGTCAAGGTTCTCAAAAGTCTCAAAAAAAGTCTCAAAAGAAGAGAATTCACATTGCAGAGTACTAGGTATAGGGGTAAAAACAGAAATGCGGAAGTGAAAAAAAAATCCAAGGTACTTATGTAGATGTCACCCATGTTGTAGGCCCTTGGCATACTTTTCTCAGCAATTTAAAGCCAATGTGGTTTTTTAAGAGGGGCCAAGAAAAGACAAGCAGGAATACAGCAGGCATGCAGCATCCTCAGCAGCAGGGAGGGCTCAGTAACAGAGAGGGCCTTTCCCAAGCCACTCACAGTGTGCTGCGCAATGCCATGTTTGAAACCGCCAAGCCTGTACCAGAGGCAATAACAGATCACAGGCAGGCACCCAGTGTGACCAAGGGTTTCCTGATGGTCGGAGTACTGTTTCCCACTCTTGATTGTTGTGATACAACAGAACCTGTGGCGGAGATTACGGAGGAGAGATTGATCTGCCGATAAATCAGTGGCAATCTGCCTCCAAGATGCCATGAAAAATGGTACCACTGGCAGCTCCCAAACTTTATCAAGGGGGCTTGCTCTTCCAATGTGACACCTAACACTCAGCGAAGCGTTATTAGAGAAGACTGGTGCTGACTCAGTGCTTGCTGGCCACACAGCCCTCTAATAGGTAGGGGACCTTTTCCACTAGGCCTTGGTACTTTCACACTGTGTGTATTTTATTGCCAGTGTTGCCCAGAGGACAGCAAGACTTGCAATCCAATGGCCAACTCTTCAGGCTATGTCTTTTCCCCTCTTACAAGGGTAGGCAAGTTTTACATATTTGGAAGAGTGCACACTCTGGAGAAGCAAATATAAATAGTTTCTGCACTTTCTTACTAGTCTGCTTTTCAGAAGTACTAAACTCCAGGAGTGACATTTACTGTGGGAATCGCTAGCCTTGTCTGAGCAAGGAGAGTTTTGCTGATTGAAGGGAAAGTTTCTAAGGACTCCTTCACAGACCCTACATGGTCGCTGCCCTTTCTCTACTGCCTTGAGAGGACATCAGTTAGCCCAGGATTTAGTCATAGGCAGACACAAAGATGTCTAACTGCTTCATCTCATGCTGGAGATGAAAGGCATATGTAGAAGTGATGTCTGCTCTTTGAAACACCCTGATCCTTTTGGTTATTCCTGAAAACTCCCACTTCGACAAGGGCATCCCAAATGTGAGTCAGTCAGGCATTTCAGACTTCATCAGCCACCTTTGTGATTTAAATTGACAACTCTTAAAAAAGCAGAGGTAGGGGAAGGATTTAGTAGAGCCTCCATGTCAGAATGAGAACAAATGGGTGGTGTTAGCTGTTAAGACTTTATTAATAGCCATTGGAATCTCCTAGGTTTCTAATTCAATTCAGCAAAGCCAAGAGTGATGTTGCTCATGACTGTGCCTGTGATGACAAAGGAAGTAAACATCAAGATCAGGCAGCAGCCACTGCTTGAGGAAAGGGAAGCTCTCAGATCCATATTAAACGATCAGATTCCTACTTTTTATGAGTTTCTTCTGGGGACAAGCGCTTGATGCATCCCTCTGCCAGCAGCAGGGAAGAGCCTCAGAAGTTACTTCCGTCAGGAAAATGGGCACAGTGAAAGTGTGAGGACTTCTACCAACACTGAGTAACAACATAGCCGAAAAGCAGAAACAGCCCAGCAATCCACAGTAACTACCTTGAGGAAAACACTTACGCCCCCTTTCCAATCTCAAGTTCTATGATATTCACACCTCCTTGGAAACCAGTCACTCATGTTACAGTGAGTGCCACACAAAACATGGAACAAAAGAAAAATACTCCTCCAATATCATCCATACTTTCCCAGGCAACATTTCTGTTGTTCTCCCAGAAGCCTTCCCAAAACAGAAAGTAAGAAAAGCCAAGACCATGACTGTGCTTCTATGGTCCATGTATACTCTGATCAGATCACATCTCAACCTACAGGAAGTGCAAGAAATATAGCTGCTTGCCTCAACTACAACGACTGGCCTCAGACCTTCATCCTTCCTTCACAGGGTCCTCACAAGTGTTTGTGCAACCAGAACATTGTTCTTTTCAGGCTCCCCTTATGAAAACCAATTATTTTTCTTTTCTCTGTTACCCATCTCTCACACAGACATTATCTAAGTCACACTCCCCACTCTCTCACTATTTTTCATACTTTGTAGTCGAGATGCCTTCCATGGGTATCTCAGCCATCTTGTACGCTTCCGTTGGCTTAAATGAGCCTCTGGGAGGAGCGATGGGATGAAGGGGGTATCGCTCCATGTATTCCGACAGCATGCATGGCTTCTCACTCTTCTCATAGGGCCTGGTAGGTAGGTGCGGACAGCGGTGACATCTGCAAGGGAAAAAAGAAACAGTACAGGAGTTAGTGGCTCAGAGGCAGCTGATTAACAATACCTCATTGTATAAGTTGGCTGCAGATTGCAACTACAAAATAGTTGATAAGTGAGCATCACAATGACTGCTACAGCCTTGATTATTTAAAGTGCAAAAGCATAACCTGCACAAAGAAAGGGTTCTTTCTGTCTAATACTATAGCCTGCAGTTAAAAAAGTCTGTGAAGCCAACAAAAACAGCCTGAGAAAATCAAGTTCACCTAGATGAAGAAAAAAGCAAGTTAATCTGACATACAGCCAAGTGTGCCATATTGTGCTGGACGAGAAACAATATTTAATGTCCCTTTTGTTCCATTTCTTGCAAATTTATTATCCTACTTTGCCCACATACTGAGCTCACTTGTGTAGACAACTGAACAAAAGGGTAGCAGTTTGGGAGTCTCTGTTCACCCACACGTAGGCAGCACTGCTCTGCCCATCTCTCCTTCTGAAAGCAATTGAGGCTGAGTACTGCAAGATCCATAATGTGCACCAAAGTCAGGACAGTGAGAACGAGCTGATTTTCTGAGGAAGCTCCTTCCTGACTGAAACTAAGTTGCTGCCATGGGTTGTCCATCATTGGCGACCTCCTTCTTTCCACATTGGGACCAGGCCAGAGCAGGGTGGACAAGGCTCATCCTGTCAAAAAGAGGTTTGGGATCACACTCTCAGACTTCTTCCCAGAGACATAACAGTTTATGTCCTTTTCTGGTTTGAGTCAAACACAGTAGAGTCAATGCAAAGGTTGCTGATTAAGGACTTCAGGAACCAGCCCACAGGAATTACAGTGAGAGGAGGAGGCCTCTCGTTTTATGTCTCATACATCATTCCTGCCAAAGTCAGAGTGTTCCCTACTGGATGTGTGTCTTCCAGTGCTATGTCTAGTCCAGGGCTGAATTACTCATTTGAAAGGGCTTCTATACTTAACAAAGTCCTCATTAAATTAAATGTTGAGCAATCTAGGATCGATGGATGTCTGATTACCTAAATTTATACAGATAACCTTTGGTCTACATCCAAGGGTACACCTTCATGTACTGAATCATTTTCCAAACTAGCACAAGAGGGGAAGAAGGGCCCAGAGGGCTCAAATAAAATTCAGCAACTTTTTGATGAGCCAGTTTCTCTCTCGGATTACAAATCCTTCTGTGAAATCATAAATCAGGAGGAGTCGGAGTAGATTCATTTTTGCCTTAGAGAAGTTTTGAGTTTGGACCCAAAGGGAGTCCTTACAGGGAGTAAGGCAGACTATTCCTGTTAGTTAAAATATTAGAAGAAAAGACCTCAGGGTGGAAATCTAAAAAAAAAAAAAAAAGTTGCCCCACTCTCTTAGGAACATTATAAAACTCCAGCTTTCACATAACTGGAGGAGAGACAAACCGGAAAATGAAAGAAAGATGAGTATGCTTACTCTTGCTGGTCCATGTGACCTTGCTGGAATGGATTTTGTGACAAAAACCTTCCAAACACAGGCTGCACTGACACTTTCTGGCCACACTTGTGGTCTCCCAGCATTCCTAGGAATTATTCCTCATTCACCAAGGGAAAATGATCTGCCTGTTCTTTCTGCTTCAAATCTGCTGGCTTCGCACCACCCCTAAGTACACTTTTGTCCCCCTACTCTCTTAAAGTCTATGACGTAGCATGCTAGTCTTCAGCTTGGCTTTGCAGTGTGTTGATGAGGCCCTTATGTTAGCTTTTTATGGTAAAATTGCACTCAGGCCGGAGCGAGGGAAATAGCTATACTACCTAGTTCATCATTGCCCTGCATATGGCATAGACACTGGCCAGCAGTAGCCTTTTGCAAATAAGGAATGGCTGATCAGGAGCAAAGTAGTGACATTTCGCTAATACCACCAGTTAGTATCCCATTGCAGCTCAGCTGCACACAGCGGGTTTGGAGGGGCTCACTTGCAACACTGTCTTTCTCAAGCGGTCCAGAGCAGAGGCTTTGTGCAGCTCCCTGCCCCTACCAGGCAGGGTCTCTGCTGCGGACACGTTATCCTGCATCCTGATGGACATTTGCGAGACAGAGTCCTGCACCTGCCGGTAGCGCTGTTGGCACTGGGGAAGGCAAGGGATCCTGCGGGTCAGCAGGACAAGGGTGGGTAATGCAGGTACCCCTCCGAAGACCCCACAGGAGCAGGCAGGGAACAACAGTCTGGGGAACCTGTGTTTTTCCCCTTGCAGACGCTGCTGGCAGTGTGAATGCTGGGGGACATCTCAACAGCCCAGGATGGGAAAAAGACCAGTATCTCCTGCAGACAGAAGCAGCCCCAGGGTGCCAAGCTCTTTGCCCTAGGATGAAGTTAAGCCTTCAGCATGATCTGGCAACACAGGTGGCTTTACACCTCAAGTATTCACCCACTCCTCATGTGTACAATTCTGCTTTCTTTGTTGAACTTCAGTGCACACAACAACAACAGAATGAGACATTTGAGAGTTAGCTTTTGGGAAAAGCACTTTCCCACATATAAATCCTTCCTGATAGGGCAGAGAAATAAACCTGAATGTTTTGTCTTCTATTATTTTGCCCTAAATTGTGATGTATGCCCGCAGATTTTACAGCAACAATCACTGTATTACAGATTATGAGCAGGAAATGACCATTAGTGATAATTCACCACCAATATATGATACTATAAAAGCCTTGCTTCTGCATCCAGAGAGATATTTCTGAAAGCATTTTTTACTTTAGAGTAATGTAAATAACAGAGCAAGACTCTTAACAACAAGGAATGAAACAATGCTTGCTTTGAGGTTTGCTACACTTTATTACTCCTTCTGGCATGATAAATATTTATAAAACAACTACACGATTCTTCAGTACTGAAGTCACTGCCAACTGCATCAGGTTGGCACATTAATGACAGAACTAAACAGTTAAAATTAGTGTATAAACATTTTGATATTGCAGTTGTCAAACTATACTCTATTTTCTAAAAACTGCTGAAATCTAAATTTTGACATGTGTTATGCTTGCCTGCTTAGATATTGAGGGGTTTTGTCTAACTCTACTCTGATTTTCATTTGTGCAGATTACACTTTACTTGATTCATGTCTGTCAAGTTATCCTGGCCAATATAAGTAATGAAATACAACAACAAGGAAGGACATAGGGTTGGGGTTTTTTTAGTGATTGAGAATTATGGAAGAATAGCAGACTCTTTGAGGGTAAAAAGAATGCAGGTCCCCTGCCTTCAAAGGAGTTGGGTTCATCTAAACAGAAGCTGAGATGAAACATGTGAACAATTTATCAGTTTACATCAAATACTTTTTTAAACCAGGAAAGAAAACCTGGAGCCGCGGCTCAGGACCAGAATTCAGAATGTTTGAGTTTAGTTTCTGCACTCACTACAGTCTCCCTGACCATCACAGCTCTCTGCCAACTAACGATAATATATAGCCTTCTCCAGAGGAGAAAGAGGAGGAATCCTGTTAGATTTATGAATTTCTCAAGATAAGCCTCTCAGACTTATCTGATTTTTTAAATGTTTGTTATTAATAGTAAAAAGTTTTCACAGTGGGCTTAAAATGCAAGTGGAATGGTAAGAAAGTTGTACTATTAAAATTCTAATTTATCCCTATTATGTGGCTTACTACTGGCAATTACTGTCCGTAGAGGTCATGGATGCCATGGTATTACTTCTTGAGAGAAAAAACATGAGGCTCAGAAATGGCTGAACTGTCATTCAGGAGAATTATCTTTCCCTTATAAAATACACTGGTCCTCAGCCCAACCCTCACAAGTAAAAGCGACATCTTCTCGACCACATAATCTACTTCTCGTACCATCTCTAATTTCCGTGACTGGTCAGATCAAGTCAATATTATGGAAATCTCTAGTTTAGGTAGAATGATGACACTGTCCAAAGAAAGACACGGATGTAAAAATGCGCCAAAGAACCAGAGCGGGCTCTAGTAGCAGAAACCGATTGCCAACAGCCAGCCTATGAAGAAAATCACTGAAGGTGAGACTTTATTTGTGCAAATCTCTTCTCTTCCAAGCAATGTAGATGCAATCAGAGGCCCAGCTACCTGATTGAGTTACAAAAGGATGGATGACAGGTTAGATGTTTGTGAAAGGAAGAAGAGCATCCATGTGCAAAGTATCAAAGTATATCACATATAAATATTGAATATAGTAATAATATCAGGAAAATGAAAACACATTGTGGACAGGGGCATGTGGAAAGTATGACATTCTGCTTTTAGATGGTGAATGATTTTGAAACAAAAAGTAAACACACGATAAAAGCAAGAAATCCCTTGAGAGGAGTTTGAAGTCCTTGTGATCATAACAGTACAAAAATACTAATCTTAAACCTTTGGAAGGTTAACTGTAATTCCCACAGAAGCTTTTTTTCTTTGTCTCATATCAGAATGCTGAAGTCTGGATGCCAAACTTCACTTTCCGCAACATATATATTCACCAAATGTTAGAACAAATTGACCAATAATCAACTCAAAATGAATAAAAGTGACAGCAGACAAAGAGAAGTTTGACACATTTGCCTGCATACAGTCTTCACTCTGATTCTGGGCAAAAGTTTAAGAAAGGAGAAACATCATTTGTAGATGTATAGTGTTCATCAGCGTCAAAAGTATGAAATGTACAATTGCTCAGTCTTCCAAATTCACCCTCATCAGAACACCACTCCTGGGAATCCAGGGAAGCTGGAAGGATGAGAGTACCCTGGAAGAGGACAAAACTCTGGGGTTCACTATTACATGTTGCTGTGGTTGCGTCGCTTTCAAAAGCTGCACAAAGTCATCGTGGTCATCCTTTTTTAGTGACCTAGTGAACTCTGAGCAAGGCTTTGCATTAAGCTCACTATATTCCTCATGGCCACTCTTGCCTTTATTCACACTTTTTATCTTGTCTTCCACATGTTCAACCAAGAAAAGAAGGTCTTTGATATAACGTTCCTATTGATCTCATCTCAAATAACCCTCAAAGAACAAGCATTATACTGTTTCTTCACATTGTCATTACTATCATTTTAGGCACTACCACTACAGTTCAGAGGGGCTTGTTGACTTATCTGCACTTCAGTACATGAAGGTACACAAGGGATAATTTGCAGAAATACATACTATCTTCCTACCTTTTTCATACTTGTCCTTTTTGAAATAATGTAAGCAAAGATTAATATTGACTTATTTAAAACAGAAAGTATAGCAAGTAGAAAGGAAGTCTTAAAGATCCCAACTGTCATTAACCCAGGCAACAACTGTGCAAAACCAGGCAATCATGCAGATTGAGTAACTCTTTATGTTGTCAGAATTCACTCATCCTAGCTAAGTTCAGAAAACAATACCAAAACTTATGCCAAAACTCATTTTCAGGAGTTCCAAGAGCGGTCATGGTGAGAGCACACACTAAACATTTGTCATTGCATTATTTTTCACAGCTGACCCAAGACATTAGCAAAAGGAAGGTCGAAACAGTCCAATAACTTTAGTAAATTTTTTGTGGAAACAGTATCCTTTGAAATTGGAATATGCTCTTGACACAGGAAACAGGTAGATATCTATGTCGAGGGATACTAAATTTGGGTGGTAATGGGTTAAACTTTCACAAAATGAATATAGCTATTTATCTGTGCCCTCCAACTGAAAACAAAGTTTCATACCCCTCTCCCCCAAGAGAGCAGTCAAAGTGTAACTAGACCTGTCATGAAGTACTATAATGTCATCCTCACTGCAGACCTGAGAGCTCTCAGATTTCAGCACATTAGCACAATCACTGCAGATCACATTTTACACAAATTCATTATGATGGATTTTGTGACTTCCAAAATCAAGACCTAGTAAGGTCTGTGCTTGTGCATGCATACCCACTGCACCTAACCAGCAATGGTGGAGCAAATACCAATTTCTTTTACATCTTATCTTGTATGGCACTACCATAGATCAGGTAGAGATGCACACTTGAAATTTATCTGAGATGAGACAGAAAGCTCGAAAAGTATTTCAAGTAACTGAAAAACCAAGAGATTTGCATATCAGTCCTCGGAGAATTCATCTGTAAGCCACAAAGATTACCCGTTTGAGTAGACAGTGTTGTTTCTGTATGTGAAACAAGGTGCTTGAATGTTTAATGTCAATAATATTACTGCAGACAGATGCCAAGGGGCTCAGTCTGTGCTTAGGTTGCAGATGAGGTCAGTAAACCCTGACAGGGATGAAGGGGGCAGAGACAACACAGTGATGACTTACCCGCTCTAATGCTGAACAGCTCAGCAGCACTAAACGCTTGCAGAGCTATTACAGACTGGGAAACAACACCCTTAAAAGAATTCCACAGGGAGGCATCGAATGGAGGCAGCATCGCTTCTAGACTGATGACTATCAAGAACTGATTGTATGGATGACAGGCATCATTAGATGTTACGTTTTCTGCTTGCACATTCACACTATGCAGGAACAAACTTCACACAAATAACTACTTTAGAAGCTTGGAGAGAGTCAGAAAAAACTTGATTTAGATACCACCTAGGCTGTAAGACTGGTGGCCAAAAGAAAGACTGCAATTCAGGGCATCAGGGAAAGGCGTGAGGGAATGAATGACTACTGAAGACATCATGGTACATCCAGTGTGCCTGCTGAAATGCTAGGGAATGGATTACATAGATTAATCATGCCATCCTTCCTCACTCTGAAATATACTGATCATATAATATCTCAGGTGTCAGTAATATAGTACCCCTAGAGTGAAGAACGATTTAGTGTAAAACATCATGTTCTTCTGGACAGGTGGCTACCAGTCCTTGCAGAGAAGATGGAGGGTTAGAAAAATCAAGTGCACCCACACATGTTGAGGTCAGGAATGGCAAATAGTAACACATATGTGAGTGAATCAATTGCCTTCTGGCTGCAGACACGAAACAAAGACAGACACCCACTCCCCTATGCTGCCCATTCCTTGTTTGTTCAAAAGTATGGGATATGGCAGTGCTATGCCAAAAAATGGAAAATATGCATCCTTATGAAAGAGCTGTTGAACAAAAGTTTATTCTGTGTCAGTACTCATAAACATGTGAGATCTTAAATGAAGAGATTGCTCTTTTACAAATGTGAAGCAAAAGCAAATCCTTCAATCCAAGCTTGCCAATTCTGAACTCCCCCGGACTTTCATTTTGGATACAGATGTCATGTTTGGCCTCTACATAATAGGGAGCTGAAGTAAAATCTTGGCTGTCTGGGCATCACAAAGACTTCAGAAAATTTAGATTTAATTCAAACGTTGATGACTTCGGTTCTAAATAGAAAAATCTGTTAGACTTTCACTAATTGCTCCTATTCCAGCTCGTAGTTTGTTGTATATACTCAGATGAAGGAAAGAACAGTCCAGCTGAATGATGGGGAGAAAAAAGTATGGAAATAATGGAGAGAGCTGAAACATCTGTGAAAACTGAAGGGAACCTAAGCTATCTAACAAAGTGCACAAGTTTCTCAATAATGACGTACAAAGTTGCTCTCCTTCACACCATTGCAAAGCATGAGTAAGTACAGAAAGCAATCTGAGGCATGACAGCAGCATAGAAACTATCATAAACCACACATAAATTAGTCCAAGTCTCATTAAAGAAAATGGTGGAACAGATATAAAAGTACTCATGAAAAACGGACAAAGAAGCGTTTGAGAGTAAAATTGAATGCTTAGATAATAAGCTTTCTAATAATTTCTGAGATGTGAATTTATCAATTTCAAACAGAAAAATTTTCCAATGGTTTTGTGTTGAATTAGCAGGTGTTGCCTTTACCTCTGCTGAGTTGGAGCATGCTGGAAAACAAGAACAGAAGGCGTTCCAAAAATATAAGAAGATTAGCATTTTCTTATTTCTACCACTGGAGGCAAAACCAAGACTAAGTGACTCCACAGAGGCTGCCAAAGGAGACTGTATTCAATCCAGTGGCTGCTGAATTCTGGCTCCATCAGTATCCGGGCCACGTGCCCTGCAGGTTGTGCTTCTTGCTCTAGCACTACACCAGAAGAGCACAGCAATACAGACTTTTTACCAATAACTGACCACAAAAAGAGGAACCCAAAAAGGAGGAGCCAACCTCAGTTACCATTTATTCAGTAGGCAAAGGACACTGATGTGAATGACAGCAAGCTCATGTTGTCTTAGCCTCTACCACCAAACTGGCCAAAGAAGTGCTGTGCTCTCCTTCCAATCAGAAAGGGTAACAGTCCAATCATAAAAATGATGTGGCCATTGCTACTTGAAAGACAAACAATCTTAAATGAGAAATCATGCTGTATAACCATGCTTTAATGGCAGGTATCTCCCCCAAAGGTTAGAGCCAGGACACAACCCCTGCAAAACAAGAGGCAGGATTCTCAGACAGGATTTTCTATGAAAGCTTATAGCTGCCTTCTCACTTTGAATTAGAGCTACTTCACCTTGTTCAATGACACAGAGAAGGAAGAAAACTTTTCTGAGCAGAGGACTGAATTTCCTATGTCTGAAATAGTAGAATGTCTGCACTAAACTATATCTTCAAGTGTTTCTTTACTACAAGTAGAAGAAGAAAACTGTGTTACACATGGAGGATTCTTTGGCACCTATATTAGAGCCTTTCAAGTCCACTGTGGGAAACCTACTCTGTACTTTATAAAAGACTGCCAGTTGCAGCCACACCAAATAGGATAAAACAGACAAGCAACAGTCTTTGAAAACCTTTCATCTGAAGATATGTATTGACAGAAATCACTGTGAACTGCAGTTTTGGTCTGGAACTGCCAGAACTGACCTCAGAATCGGTGCAGAAATTTATTTCTACATACACAACACTTCAACTGCCATTGAAAATACCAAAAATGATGATCTGGCTTCTGGACACTGGAGAAAAACCCCGCACCAAAGCAGAAGCAAACATCCCAATTTTCAAGACAGGTAAGAAGGAAGACCCTGGTAATTACAAGCCTGTCAGTCTCACTTCAGTGCCTGGTAAAATTGTGAAGAAGGTTATCCTGGGAGTTATTGAAAAACACTTGGGAGACAATGCAGTCATCGGTCATAGCCAACACAGGTTCACAAGGAAAAAGCCATGCTTAACTAACTTAATTTCCTTGTATGACAAGGTCACCTATCTGATTGACCAAGGGAAGCCAGCAGACATGGATTTTTTAGTTCTTAGCAAAACTTCTGACACTGTCTCTTACAGTATTCTTCTGGAAAAAATGCCCAGCATAGAGCTAGACAAATCCATATCTCATTGGGTGAGCAATTGGCTGATGTGTTGGTCTCAAAGAGTTATAGTAAATGGGGTCACATCAGGCTGGCCACCAGTGACCACTGGGGTTCCCCAGGGCTCAGTTATAGGGCCAGTGCTCTTTAATGTTTTTATAAATTATCTGGATGCAGGAGTTGAACGTACATTAAGTAATTTTGCTGATGATACTGAACTAGGAGAAGGTATGGACTCCCTTGAGGGTCGAGAGGCCTTACAGAGAGATCTGAATAGACCAGAGAGCTGGGCAATCACGAACCGTATGAAATTTAACAAGATCAAATGCAACATTCTCCACCTGGGACAGGGTAATCCTCATAAATGTACAAATTGGGGAACAAAATGTACAAATTGGGAGCAGCCCTGTGGAAAGAGACCTGGGGGGTTGGGTTGGTGGCAAGTTGAATATGAGTCAACAGTGTGTCCTGGCAGCCAAAAGGGCCAACCGTGTCCGGGGGTGCATCAAGCACAGCATCACTAGCCGGTCGAGAGAGGTGATTTTTCTGCTGTACACTGCACTGGTGTGGCCACACCTCGAGTACTCTGTGCAGTTTTGGGTGCCTCAATATAAGAAGAACAACAAACTACTAGAGTGAGTCCAGAGGAGGGTGATCAAGATGGTGAAATATCTCAAGGTCAAGACTTCTGAGGAGCAGCTGAGGTCACTTGGCGTGCTCAGCTTGGAGAAGAGGAGGATTAGGGGTGACCTAATCGCAGACTACAGCTTCCTCATAGACACAAGACATAGGACACAAGGGAATGGAATGAGGCTGCATCAGGGAAGTTCAGATTGGACATTAGGAAAAGGTTCTTCACTGAGAACTGGGACTTGTTGCTGAGGCTAGCGAGTTGTACTCCATGATCCTCATGAGTCCCTTCCAGCTTGAGGTATTCTATGATCCTATGATTCCATGGCATTCCTCTACATCATGGCGGTAGCCTGAGTCCCTTCTCTCTGCTCACATACCACATTCTTTCCTTTCTCACAGAGATCTTTTTCAGAAAGGAGAAATTCTCTGCCCAGCAATCTCTGATTTCTCCCGGAATCTCACCCATTTTTTCAAACCTTGCCTCAAAATCTGCAGGCCGTATGCACTTCCACAAACTTGGTCTGGAGCTGGTGGAAATCCCTAAGGCAGGTGGAGTGGAGATCCAGCCCCACAGTTTGCTTACTTTGCCTATGCCCTTGTTTTCCCTGGAGATTTGTAACTGCTTTAGCATGTTCTGTAAGCTTGGATGATTTGCCTGACACAGCAGTGGGATGCTGTGCAAGTCGGAAACATGTGGACCACAGTCCAGTGTCCTCAAATTCAAGTAAGACGTAGAATATTTATTTTTTGCAAAATAACTCCACTGATTAATTTCTGTATTATAAAAAATGGGAACAGGTTTCTATTGATTTCAGGGCAAAACAGTAATTTTGTTTAAAGAGATAGCTGAAGAGGTTTTTAAAAAATGCTATAGATTCAGAGAACCTGGAGCAATACCTTCTACAGGTAATTTCATTTTATGGCAGTAAATGAGGAGCTATTCCTCTGCAGTCGGTAGATTTAATCTGGTGTACAACAGGAGTACCTGAGAGGGACATAACATCTTGTGTTCTCTTAACAGGATTTGAGCCTGGTGCTGCAGTAAAAATGAAGGCTTCTGCAAAACAATTTCCAAAAGCACGCTTTCACCAACTGCTCCCGATTTCAGGAAGCATAAGACAAGTGCTGATAAAACTTTGCCAGAAGGTCTCCAACATCTGCTTGCTGTGATCTATGTCATTTCTAATACATTCTGCATAATGCAAGAAAGGAAAGGGAGGGGGGAAGAGATTTACAAACTCCCTCACTCCTACATTAAATTTGTCCCTACCCATGCAAAAGGAAAGGCAGCTTTCCACTACTTCTACTTTTGTATTAAATTTACGACCCGAAGTGCTATGGAAAAGTCTTGTTAGCAACATGTTAATGCAGTCTCACAGTATAAACAGTATGGAAATATCATAAGCTGCTCTAGGAGTCCATCTAGCTCAGAAAATTGCAGGCAAATTTTGACTAACTGTAAAAAGAGACAGTCACCTTGTTTTGCCAGGACGGAAGTTCTTAAGCCATAAAAAACCTTTTGATGGGAAAAAAGTCAAATGGAATAAGTTATACATCAGTAAAAATTTAAGTTTCCTGTTGAACTGTTCCCTGCATAAAAGAATTCTGGCCTTGAGGAAGCTGCCAGAAATCCTGAAATTCTTAACGGCTTTCCATTTCTGGAAATGGCAAAATGGACAATCAGTCATTTTTCACTGCTGATAAGGGATGGGCTTCCATATTTCCAGAGTTATAAAATAAGAACACATTCAGCCCTTTTGGAGAGAGATTAATTTCCTAGTCCATCATTCCCTGTTTTATCAGCCTTTCACCAGTTGTAAGTTTGAATTGGATCCTGAATTATCCGTAGCTTTTCTTGGTCAACATTGTCACATCCTAAGAAAACAATTACTAAAAATAACTAAGAATAACTGCCATATCTATACCTCAGATAGATTCTGTTAACTGAACTGTGGAAAAAGCACACATCTATGGTGAAAACTTTGTGCAGTTTCATTTTCTGCGAACAGATATACATAGCCGACATCAAACTGGACCTATTAATAGTGGGTTCATCATACAGCCCTCTAAGCAAAAGCCAAACAATGTTGTAGCTAGTATCCCCTTTTTCTTTTGCTATTTTTTTTTCAAAGTGTGGGAATGGTAAAAGAAAAAAAATAGATATATAAACCTTGCATATATTACCTGGTTTCTACCACGATGTTTACATTGAATATCTATATTACTGTTGCATGTGGCTATTTATGCTCTAATACTAAAAACACACATAACAATTGATAGTCACTGTTACTATGCCCTTTATCATGAATATTTCTATAAATATCCCTGAGATCTCTTTTTAAATATTAATCAACTATTAAAATATGTCTCATGAGGCACAATGAACAACCAGCACTTCAGAAATTCTTTGCGTATACCTCATCTAGCAAATATGTAAATGGACATGGAATTTAAGAAAAATTACTTCTTTAAGTAAGATATTTAGCTAGCTTACAAGCTATAATTTTGTCCTTTCCTAGAAATGGAGGGCATTAGAACTCACAAATACACGAGTTCTTCTTCAATTACAGACCATTATTTTTAATGCAGGTACTGCCCAATACATTATGAAAGAGGCCACACCTACAGAAGGTAACCCACAGTGAAGAGAACAACCCCTTGAGAAGCAGTAAAATGCCATATCCATGGTCATCCCGTGTTGTGCACAAGGCCACCATCCAGGGTGCAAATTCATCAGGAGACCCAAGTGAGTGTCCTCTGCCCTGAGATCATATGTCGTTGAGCAGTGTGGTTCTGTCCTGGCAGCCAACTCATCCAATTCTCCCACGACAGCTGCCTTTACCAGAAAATTACCACGGTTTTTTACTGAAAACTGGTGGGTCAGCTGGACTGTGCCTACCCAGGTGAAGCCACACTCACTGCCCTTTCATTTTCTCTTGGCAGTCAGATTGACTGGCTTTCTGAAATGCATGAGATCGTGTTAAAATGGTAATGCAGTTTTGTGTTCTTTCTTATTTTTACGTGCATCTGTCAAACTTTCCAAATTGCTGGCATAACCTACCGATGGGAATTTTAATTGCTGCATTTTCATTTTCCCTAATCTATACAATTGCTTCCCATATGGTCACTTCTATGCAGAAAAATGCAAATTATTCTGGAAATTTAAATTTGGGAAGTCTTATACAATCACTGATGTCTTAGTGTAATTTACGTACATTTCTGATCAAATCCCTACGCTGACTCCAGGGTGTAGAATAATACCTTTTTGTTGACACAATGCTTTGTACACAGTGTTGCTAAACACTGTAATTGACAAAGCACACCAATGTTTTCAAAGCAGTTTCTGGAAACACTAGGAAACATGAAGGGGCTTTTCTGCAGGATTTTTCCATTTTGAAGAAGCAGGCTGTGAGCATGTAAATAATTTGTGAGCACAGTAAGGACCTCCTCCAACCCTTTTGACAGCCAACTAGAATCTCAGAAGCTACATCTCGTTCATTCACATTGAAAACACAGTTCCTGCAGGTTTCCCATCAGAAAAGTCTCTACAGGAGTCAGATATGTGAAGGGAAAAAAGCTGCAAGCTGAGAGCAGATGCTCTCAGAAGTATAGAGAGATAAGAAAAAGATGCTGGGGGCTGGAAGCAGCAAAGAGGAACACCTGAAACTAGAAGGAGCAAATGTGCTTAGAGGGAGGATGGGGAGAAACCATACAGGAAGAAAATAAAGGCACTGCCTGGCCTTAGACAAGAGGACAGACAGTGCACAGGGATATCGATGGATTGGAGGGAATTACAGAAAGCCCTCAGAGGTAAAAGGGTACCCAGGGTTTAAGTGGGAAGGAAGAAGTGTGGGAGAAGGGAGAAGTGGTGTCAAAGTGCTAGGAAGAATGGCCACTTTGAAAACCTGGATTTTGCTTTTAGTGATCAATTTAATTACATAACTAGGCAACTTGCACTAGTTGTAGAATAACCTGGCAAAATATATGCTGTGCCTTTGGCCCCCTTATACTACTGCATTAACTTGCAGGTACATGAACTCATGATAGCTCGGTAGGCTGAGATACTCAGTCCCTTTAAACACCAAATATAACAAATTGAAAGTACATTTGTGTGCAGCCTTTTAATGCTAAGTAGTGTGCATAAGAAGATTTTTAGTAAAAATATACATGAATGTTTGAAATCTGACATCCTTCATTCCTGGCTTTTGGCTTGTGCAAAGCTGGTCATCAGACAGTCTTCAAAGCCCCACCAGTGGCGTCTACTGGGAATGCAAGTACAAATCTTATGCTAACCAAATGTCACAAATGAAGGAACTTCTGCCATCTTGCATATTGAAATAACTACTTTGATAATGACGTTGTGATTATTTTTTCATAAATATGACCAGAAAGGCTGCACTCAAAACATAGAATTTGAAGTTTTCTGACCTAATACTCCTCTAAAGCACCACAAATAATACTTAGCTCTTATAACAGTTAATGGAACCAAAGGTGCAAAAGGAAACATTCAAAAATGAGGAAACACTGGCCTGTAGCAGATCAATCCATCCCTGTTGTCAATGTGGAGTATGGCATAGCTTAACTTACACAACTAAACACCAAATTTTCCACGGGTAAAGACTCGCTTGAGAGCCACAGTTTCAAAGAATTTGGATCTTTTACCTTTGCTTGTTTGTTTTGGAACTGTTAGCATGTGTTGTTGTAAACAGGTCATTAAAAACAGCTGCAGGCACATCAGTGTTATGGATGTGGATTAGGAATCAGCATGTGGGAATAAGTGGCAACAGCACGCAATATTAAGGCTGTGGCATCTTGGAGTCAGTCTGTAGTTCATCTGTTAGCTGACAACCGCGTCTGGGCAAGCCCAAGTGACCTTAGGCCAGGTAGCCTCCTCTTATGTGTCTGCCCATATTGACCACCTTAAAGGAACTCAGCCTCAGAGGCACATAGGGAAATCTGAAGGTTTGGCATTAAGTTTTATCAAGCCATGGTGCAATGGATCACACTGGCTGGATTTGGTGCTTTACTTCCCATCTAAGAAAAACACCTGCACTTATCCCTCTTTACACTCTTCAGAAGGCTTTTGCCAATGGTGAAGTTGTTCTGCAACATTTGAATGCACTGATAATACAAAATTCATACATGTATCTAACGCTGACATTTGCTGCTTGTTAACATGCTAAACATTTACTACAGTGAAGATGTATTTATGGGTACAGGGTAAAAAACATCTTTGTTTCTCTGGCTAACATAGCTATTTTCCATTAAAGATACTACAAAACATCTGCAAGAGCTGCTGAACTCCACATTTTTAATCAATATTTACATAGGCTTTTCATTGAAAACAAGAATCCTTTCTGCATCTTGCAGTATCAGTTCCAGTCCTTTCTCCGCTTTTGGTGTCTCTGTCACAGAAAATGTGCGTTCAAATTTAACTGAACTTTATTGCCAGGAAAATTAGTTCTAGGAACAGAATGAAACATTTTCCTGAACTGAAAGGCAATATGCAACAAATGCTAACTTACTTAAGCAACAGCTCTACCTGCTTTGATTTTTCTTCCAAAATAAATGCTCTTGAAAGACTGTCAAATGAAAGCACATCAATGAACGATGGCCAGGACTTGCAGAGGGCTCACAGGCCAGCAGCCAGGCAGACCTACAAACCCACAAAACTGCTTGACATGCAATGCTTTGCAACGCCCGGTTTCTCACTATGAGCTGCCTCCACGTTTATCCAACGAGCCGTGGAACGATTTGTGACTAACATCAGCCTGCTGCCATCTTCTGGTGAAAAGTTGAGGACGTTAAACAATCGCAAATACAATCAGTTCTTCCTTGCTCCCATTATCTTGGGCTTTTAACCCCGCACTAAGGCAATGTAATACTACTTCTGCAGTAATGTTACTTAGAGAGAAACAAGTAGGCTGGTGATTTTACAGAGAATAAGGATCCTTTTCACAAATCCCCTTTCACTGACCCCTTACCATACCTGCAATAATCTGGATAGTAACGGCCAAAGTGGCTTCAGTGTTAAGTAGTAGCTATTATTTTACGTGGAAAAATACACCGATCCAGCACAACAAAATGTACTCCAGAAGCCATCTATTTGCATGCACTGTAAATAGGAGAGACAAAACACGAGTAAAGTCAGGAAAGGCAGAATTCCATACCAAGCAGGCAAAAAAATGTTATGAGAACCAAGGCCGAACTGCAAGAGTGTAAATGGATGCCACTCCACTCACTTCTCCTACCAGTCAGTCTTGACTTTTGCCAGTTCTTTGCACTAAGCGTGTGCAGCTGGCAAATGTTCCTCACAGAGTGACACATCCTGGGACATGAGAAACCAGCACATGGTAATTCCAAGGGGAGATACAGGATTCACGTACCCAAGTCACTTCTTTCCACATTCACAATGAAGAGCAGCAAATTCTTCACCACAACATAATGGCAAGGATAAGATAATTTTCTCATCTGTATTTCTTAAGTGCACTGTGGTATTACTTTTGCTGCTTAGAATATCCAGCAGAAAAATGACAGCAATTTGCAATGGTTTAGCCTGTTTAATCCAATCATAACCAGCTCTTGATGAACTGAGGTCGGCTCACACAAAAAATCATTACTGAGAGAGACACTATTTCAAACTTTTAGACAAACATGCTCACAGTAAGATTACTCA
This sequence comes from Pluvialis apricaria, assembly GCA_017639485.1. Lineage (NCBI taxonomy): Eukaryota > Metazoa > Chordata > Aves > Charadriiformes > Charadriidae > Pluvialis > Pluvialis apricaria. The sequence continues at coordinate 37,834,503 of CM030044.1, forward strand.
GAAGGCAGTGCTGCCATAGTTCAACTGAGCGTCAAACACTGCTAGGGGTACAACATGCAGGACTGCAAATTACTCTGGCAGACCAAGCAACAACAAGTCAGATGCACAATTTGTAGAATGCTTTATGAGGCTGAAAAGAAAAATAATACAGTACTTATACGCAGTACAGCCATTCCTTTCCTCAGGGAACAGGAAATACAGACCTCCTGGTGCACTCAAACATAAGCTTCACCATAGCCTGAAAAGTAAAGACTCTAGGAAGGAAACAGAAAATGGATTGAAGGTCACAAGTTCCCACCTAACTTCAGAAACCCAACAAATATACCATTACCTGTCTTCAAAACCCTGCCAAGAGCAGCCTGTGCTATCGTAACACCAAATCATGTTTTAGTCGAAAGAGACAGTCATTTTTGACAGCTGTTTTCCATCAGAAGGTACTGATGGAAATAATCCATGAAAATCGGTTGATTTTTAGGCAACTTAATGAAAATATTTTTGTTTTATTTTAAAAACAGGTGTGTTTTCCTGTTAATCTGTCTTCAAATTTTCCCTTTTTAATAGTTTAAAGTTTTAATGTTTCATTTCATGTTCCAGAATTTCATGCTCCTACAATGCCATGTTGATGTCTTGGAAAGAAGTTACATCAGAACATCTGCTATCACAAAAACTCTCTTCTCAACCTCCTTACAATTCAGTAAATAGAACTTTTGAAATAGCTTGTAAAAAAATATTAATTTCACACTTCTACCAATGCAATAAGAGAAGAAAATAGTGCCAAAGCATTAAACTGTAAGTCCTTGATAAAGTCAGGATTTTCTAACCATTAGCACCCCCCACTATTTGAGAAACAATGGTTGCAAGAAATATTAACTGATGATTAATACCAACTTCCAAATCTAAACCTGCTAAGCAGCAGGGAGAGGCCTTAGAGACAAATGTTCGGTAAAGCTTACTCTCCTGACCAGCATTACCACAGAGATTGTTCCTCCTACTGCAGAAAATCTGCCTGAAAAGAAAGCCAGCACAGCTGGTCAAGCCCCAGGAAATTATTCTTGGCTCGCACCAATGATTTGCATCTTTCTTAAAGACCAACAGCTTTGATTTGCAAGAACCGGCTGTTCATGCTCCCTAAGCACTTAATTATATTGAAAAGTGAGGGCATGATCTTTGTATCTCAGTCTCAGCCCTGGTCTTCACCAGTATGACCAGCTTTCAGCAATCCCAGGTCCCAAGATCAGTGGGGAAGTCTGGGATGAGGAAAACTTACCCTGGGTGGAGGAGTAGCAGGTTGGGAAACACTTAAACAAACAGCATGCCTGGGTCCATGGAGCGCCCACAGGCACTGAGGGAGTTGGCACATGTGATTTTGAGGCCATTCTCTTTATCACTGAAAAGTTGTGACAGTAGGGAGGCTCCTTAGGGCTGGGAGAAAGTAAAAGTCACTCCTGTCGTCAAGAAAGGCAAGAAGGAGGATTTGGGGAACTGCAGGCCAGTCAGCCGCAATCCCAGTGAAGATGACAAAGTAAACAATCCTGGAAACCCAGTTCCAGACACTGGCTGTCAAAATGGCTTAAGGAGGTCATTTGGAGTGGTCAGCATGGATTTATGAAGGCAAAATCATGCTTAAACCAAACTGAAAGCCTTCTACAATGAGAAGACTGGCTTGGTAGATGAGGGGAGAGCAGTAGATGTTGCTTATCTTGACTTTGGTGAGGCTTTTGACATTGCCTACTGTAACACCCTCATCAATAAACTGATGGAAGTAGGGGCTAGATAAGTAGGCAGTGTGGTGGACTAAATAACGCTGGACTCAGAGGATTGCAATCAGTGGCACAAAGTCCAGTCAGAAACTAGCCACCAGCTGTGTACCCCAGGGCTAGATAATGGGGTAAATACTATTAAATATCTTTCTGATATTTAATGGGATGGATGGCACCATCAGCAGGTTTGCAGAATATACAAATGTGAGAGAAGTGGTGGACAGACCCACTGTGTACGTTTCCATTCAGAGCAACATCAACAGGATGAAGAAATGAGTCAATAGGAATGTCATGAAATTCAACAAAGGGAAATGCGAAGTCATGGGTTTGAGAGGAATAACCCCAGGCAGCAGGACAGTCTGATGTCTAACCAGCTGGAAAGCAGTTTGTCAGAAAAGGCCCTGGCACTCACGATAGACAAGTTGGCCAAGAGCCCGCAACATGCCCTTGTGGTGAAGGCCAGCAGCACTCTGGATTGCATTGAAGAGAGCACTGACAACCATCAAGAGAAGTGATCCTTCCTCTACTCAGCACTAAAGAAGAGGCATCTGAATGCTGTGTCGAGACCTGGACTCCCTATGAGACATGGACACGCTGGAGCAAGGTAGGAAATTGCCAGTCACTATCAGAAGGACTGAGAGAACTGAAATCAAGGAATTTAGAATCTCCAGCATAGGCTTTGCATTTATGTATTTATTTTTAGAAGCAAATTAGTTGTTCTGTAGGAATAAAGAAAATTTTCTGTTAGGGTTATAAGAATCATTTTACTTGAATAGAATCCAACTCTGGCCTTTATTAAAGCTCTTTCTAGACATGCATTTGCCAGTTAGTTAACAAAGTATTTCCAACACAGCAAAAATGATGACGCCTTAAGCACCTTTAGTGTCTGCTAAAAGAAATCCCACTCAGTTTTTTAAAAGTTGGTTTAAACTTAAAGTCAGAATTTCACTAAAACTAATAAAAAAACCAGAGCTCTATGCAAAGAATTTCACTTGGTTCTTGCTCAGTTTTTCCTGAGTTTTGCAACGTTTTATTTAGGTGAAAACTAACACTCTACACTGTGAAAATGACATCACAAACTGCTGCAAAGAAAAGTGATCCTGCCAGTGCTGTGTAGGACTTCCCATCTCAGGAGACTTCCACAGTTTCACATTTCCGGGCTATTGTATTTCCACTCTCCAAGTTACTGAAGTTTCAGTGCTTTCCATAGCAATGCACTTCATTTACGGAAGCTTTATTTTGAAGATGAGTCTGTTCTGACACTCTCTCAAGTTCTTAAACTAGTTCTCAGGCAAAATGAACTCAACTCTCAGTCAAAACTGCCTCTGAAACTAATTGTCACTGAAGCTGATAAGTGTTTTATTTCACTTTAACCCTGAGAAATCCTCACAAGAACCACAACAGGCAATAACAAAACGCCTTTTCAAACATCTTCAGAACAGGACTTCAGGATATCAAGATGGAGATGAGCAGAACATGTTACAATGTAACCAGAACCACTTTATTTAAAAAAAAAAAAAACAAAACCGTATTGGAAAGCAACACCCCAGTGGCCAGCTCTCTTTCCAAACAAAAACTGACAAGAGTGAAATGCAAAGCTCCCCTTGCACCAGGAGGTGACATCACTCAGCAACATGACATCACCAGCTCCATCAGTGAAAAGATACAGCCAAATGTTCAGAATTGGCATAACAAAGTGTCAGGTGAAAAAAATGCTCACAGTATAGCTGTACCTAGTATTTAGTGTTGAAAAAAGTTTGTTGCAAACCACTTGTTAAAGGACCAGTATTTTCACTGTAGATGTGTAACCATGCAAAATTACGTAATCGAATATGTATTCAGTCTGTTCAGACTCTTTTTTTTTTTGTTACCACTACCCTCACTGACTAAGAAAATTCCCTTTTTACATGATGGATGAAGCTTTTAAGCAGTGCCAAAGCCTATGCTCCCAACCATTTCCTCTAAATACTAACAAAATATCTCATCTTTTAAAATGGTAAAACTGACAAAAATTTCAGCACCACTCACATGAAATAAAAGAACTGCCCAAAAATTCGAAGATAGGAGCACTGGGTATCAGAACCCTGTGTGTTAGGAATACAGACAGCACTAGTGACTCCCATACTGAATGAACCTTTCTCTGAGATGACATGTACTGCAAAATTCAGATCAAGCACTTTTGACAAAAATTACTGTCAAGAATTTTCATTTATTTGGTCATTTGATCTTCCCATTGTCATTAATTGCCTGAGAATCAAACACAACTTCCACACTGTAGGACAGCATGGAATGCAATACAACCACTGCCTAAGAGGGAATCAGAATAGCTATAGTAAACCTGTTCCAGGGACAACAGAATCAGACATTTCTCACACAATAGACTTCAGAACATTTGGTGATCTGTGCAGCAACAGGTGCCAGTTGTGTCCTCTCCTCCATTTCTCTTCATACACGTATTTTCTACAGCAGCTACAACATACACACCACTGGTCCTCTATTGATTAAAAACATCCATCTTCCACAGCTCTCATTAGGCTTCTTGGCTAGATTTTTGTCTTTTAGCCAGAAAGCCTCTTGGGACAAGGACTGTTTCTAGTCATATTGGTCATTGCTCAATTACTTAAAAACAAAACCAACCAACCAAACGAACAAACAAAAAAACACAACTGTGTAAATAAACACTTTAAGCAACTAAAGATGTCCAGAGACAAACAAAAGTACAATGATTGTACCCCTGGCTCCTACAGTACTTCATGTTAACCATGAAGGAGCTTCTTGCAGCTTTCACTGACTGGTACTCCCAAGAGCAAACTACTAAAATGCATGCAGCTGGAAGAGACAGTCAAGCTGACAAAGTACATAAACGGGTAACTATGGATTAGATCCACCTCTTGGGACGACTAACTATGTGTAAATATATCAGAAACCACTGTCAGTGCCACAGAGAAAAACCATCAGATGCGGTACATGATTTAGAAGTGTTAGAACGCTCAGAATAGGAATACTCAAACTCTCTGCAGTTGTGCGTTATGTCAATTAAACACAGAGCTGCCCAGCTGTAAACCCACACACAATGCACCAGACACAGCTGAACAGCTTCACATAGACTGGAGTGTACGTAGGTATCACGAGGTAGGATGGTCCAAAAAGTACTCTCATATGGAAAAGCTACCTGCAAATTGTGCCACACTTAACAAGTTAGCCCAACTGAAATTGTTAAGCGTTGCAGATGGTAAGATAGAGCTTTCATTCAGTGTTCTCCCATAGCTACCAATACAGTAATTTCTGTCAAAGTTTTTCCAAATTATGCGATACAGAAGACTGAACCAGAACTATCAACTCACGAAGGTAATTCAGGCTTGCCAAAGGACCCCATAGCCAAACTCAAACTGGAGCATTCATATCTTTTTAAGTCCCTACTCATCCCATCTTCCCCCAGTCTCCACTAAAAAAAAAAAAGTTTCATGAGTAGCTACCAAGTATCTTAGACCATTTACCAGTTCTCAGCTCTGAGAAACCTCTCTGTAGTTATACTGAAGTTGAATATAACACTCTTCTACATGAAAAACAATGAAAGCTGTGAGTTATTAGGCAAAAACATACGATCACTGCAACATATATCTCAACTATACCACAAAAATCTGCTTCCTTCTATTCAATTGTCCCCATGACGCTGTGGAAGACTGCTCATCTCTTGTGCAAGGCATTACAAGAACCTCACCTGTGGGCTTATTGAACCTTTAGTAGTAATTCGATTTTACTTCCTTGTGCATGAATGGGTTTTGCACAAGATCCAGGAGCAAGAAAAGGAGAAGTAATGCTTGCCTGCAGTTGCTCTTGCTCTCACACGTTCTTAATTTGAGAGATTTTAGTCCATAGATCCATATAAATTGTGGAAAGGGAAATAAGAAAACAAGGCTACAAACTCAGCAGTTTTCTAACACCTTCTTACTGTACAGCTGCTGCTACAAAAAGCCAGTTTGTATTGCTGCCCTAATACACTGGAATTCTTACCCTCTTGCCTCTATTCATAATCTCACACACACACAACATCCACGAACAAAAGAAACTTAGTGTGAGTTTACCCCATAAGGAGTGATACATGTATTTCTGTATCTCTCCATGCATGCATATATATGGACACATTCATAAATGTTACTTACCATTTAGCAGTTGTGTGATAAACATCCATACTGAGAAGTACTGAGCATTGAACATCCTGGAATTATTAGAAAATTTGTACTTCTCACATGGGACCCATACCCCATTGGCCAGGTCACTGTTGCATGTAGTATATCAGCTAGAGTGGCTAGGTCAAATGAGTCTCTCCCTAACATCTCAATGCTCTGATGGAAGAGGTCATCTTGACTTTAAAATAAATACATATTTCATAGCCTCTACTTCTTCTGCCTCTCCCAGCCACTTGAAAAAAAAAAAAAGTATTTTCTCTATCCACACCATCATGGACAGTACAGAATGCATAAATTATTCGTTAAAACTGAATCTTTCTGCCTTTATGCAGAATTAACGTATGTATTCTATTCACAGCAATTCCTAGCACAAAACAGACATTTTATGTCTCAGCTAGTGCTACTACCAGCCACAATGAACCATTCTAAAAGCAGCAGTTACACAACAGAGGGGACTTCCTGTTGATTAAGTCTTGTAATTGAGACTGTTTCTCCCACTACTTGCAGCAATCCACAGACAGAACAGCATTTCCATTTTTCAACAGCCAGTGAACAAGTGACAGTCCATTATATGTTCTTTTAGCTTTACTTTTCAGTAAAAATAGACTGATTTATGTTCAGTACAGACAGAACATATACAGGACAGACTGCAGTTACCTGTTTTCCTGCAAAAGATATAGCAATATATGTTTTGTTATAGCTATACATTATTTGATATACTACTACCAAACATGGTACCACTTGATATTATATTTGGATATTAATTATATCCAGACGCTTCATCATACTTTTATGAGCAATGTGTATATTTTTTGGTAAGAAGAGAATGTTAGCATAATCTTCCAAAGTAAAAAAGACACCAAGGAGTATAGAAGTTCATAAACCTGTCCTTTTGGAACTTGCCTTAAAAGGATGGGCAAATCTAAACTGCGAAATACTGGCTGCTCTGCAGTGCTGCACTAAATTATGGCATATTCTCCTCTGGAAAGGAAAGTGAGCTATTTGCACTATATACTTCAGCTAATGATAATCCAGCACACCTAACTTCAAGAGCCCAAATTCCTTATTCTTAGGAACTTAAATGGAGGAATCTTCTGATTAGGAAGTTAATGAGAAAACTAATTTCCCAAGCTTAATGGGCAAGTATTTCTGAGTGATATTTCAGGATAGGTATCTTAGACACTTAACACTGTACATTACGAATACTGTATTCCTCATCAGGAAATATCCAATTTCAAAGAAGTCACAAAAACATATAAAAACTTGTATCTGTAGCTGCTGATAATACCTTGCTGTTCTCCCAACGCCCCCTCACTGACCAGTAAATCACTGCTCTACAAGAAGATTTGATCCTAAAGTTCAACATAATTATGATGGCCTTCTAATATAAGCCTAACCAAAATTTCCTGAGTGTCCACCACAAACAAGTGGACACGTGAGCTACTCCCTAAAACACAAAAACCATAGTGTTGCACTTACCTGCAAAGCAGGAAAGATCCCTAATGTGTATATAATTTCTGCTTTTATATATATCACTTGGAATCTGAGGCCAGGCCTTCATAAGAAACTCAAAATTTTTAGCTGTCACTTCTTAATCCAGAACAGTTAATGTAGTAGCAACCCAAAATGCAGTTTAATTTTTCTTAAGACAGGCCATGATCAAAGTATTATCCACATCCTTAGACTGAGCTACCCTACTTGCTCATCCAGCATCTGAAATATTACTGCAAGCCTCAGAGCTAGACCTGTACTTCAGTACATTACTTGGTTAGAACCAGCGGATCCTTCTCAATCCAGATCTCAGTGCTACATGTTTAGGTCCTTGATAGCACAGTCCTCTAATACAATAATCAAATCACTGTTACTTCTCTTTGGAATACCTTTCCCAAAGTCAAATATAAACATTAAAAAAAAAAATTAATGATACATACAGAATGAGGAATGGAGGGAGCAGATGCACTTGCACCTTACAAATAAGAGTTTGATAAAAGTACTCAAAAATATAGTTTGTAATCTGCTTGGTATCAACTTTTCTACTGGTTTTCTTTTTGGAGTACGTGTGCTTTTTTCTCATGATGAATAACAACAATGCATACAAGCCTGATATAAACTCTGGGTGGAAACTTTGTACTTTTAAACTCTTTTCATAATTATTTAGTAGCTTTAAAACAAAGTAAGGCATGTAATCTGTTTGGGTCAAAACCACTTTTTTTTCCCAAATAATAATTTTATTCTTAACCTGCAAATATGGGAGAATGGATGTTATGCTGAAGGGCCTAAAACTAGCCATTGTTTTCGAGAACAGTTTGTGTACATTCACAAGACTGACACTAACAAACCCGTTAACAAATCCTGGTATATTCAGTTGTCTCTTCCATTTGCAAAGCCTTACCCCTGTATCTTTTCCAGAATTAGCATGTTTACAGAGGAAGTATCACTTTGTATTACATTAAAACACAGACTCAAAGCCAGTAACACCCATTCAAAAGCAAGTTTGTGGCCAAAAAGTGGAAAGCTTTCTTCTTAGAGAAGAAATTCACCTACAAAAGAAAAATGGGAAGTCTTCCTGCAGTTTGTTTACTCCTATGACAAAAACTAGAACGACGTTGTTGAATAGGCGGAATGGGGGGGCAAGTACTTCCTGTTTTAAAGCTTTAAAAATGCTCTAAATTACCTTTACTTACAATTCTTCATATGCAACTTATAGCAGTGAATAACAGTGCAGCCCTAAAAACCAGTGCAGCCTGCTAGCCAAGTAACCACTGCTCCAAGCTCCTTCCCCCAGCCCCTTTTACATACCCACAGGAGCACAGCTGACAAATGCACTTCTTCAAGGGTGGAACCACATGTGAAGGCACAGGCGATACAGGAGACATGTTTGCTAAGAAAAAGAGTTATGGTTCAGGACTTTCCCAGCAGATGCTCTATAGCAGAACAAAAAACAACAAAAGAACCCCAAACCAAATAAAAAAAAATCCACCACTCTTCAGTAGCAATCCCTGGAGACAATTATGTCAGAAGGTGATCTAGGAAACTCCAGAAGCAGGGACAGAGTTGTACTGCACATCGCAGTTGACCAGCTCCTTCCCTAAGGCAGCATGCCCAGGTTACTCTGGTGGCATCCCAATCAGAGCTCTGCAGCCCTGCTTTCACACCTCTTCTGACCAGGGCATGAAAGCTGTGACAGTCACGTGAGGGAGCTTTGTGAAGTCACCAGCACCGAGCTCTAGAGCCCTGGTCTGCAAGGAACACGGCTGGGCCTGTTCCAGACAGCCGATAGCTAAGGTCGGACTTTCCAATTCTCTAGCTGTCTGACCATGATTAGATCAACATGTAAATGGGCTATTAAGAAGCACTTCCCTCTGTCGTGGTTTAGGCCGAATTGACAAGTGAGGACGTGGGGCACCCCAGATGGGACAGACAGATACTCCTCCTCTATCCCTCTTCTAAGAGAGAGGCAGAGAAGGGTAAAAAAGACCTATGAGTTTATAAGGAACTAAAATACTAAAATGAAATATTAATAATAAAATGATGATCCGAGGACTGGAGTACCTCTCCTATGAGGAGAGGCTGAGAGAGTTAGGGCTGTTCAGCCTGGAGAAGAGAAGGCTCCGGGGAGATCTCATTGCGGCCTTCCAGTACCTAAAGGGGGCCTACAGGAGAGCTGGGGAAGGACTTTTTACACGGGCATGTAGTGATAGGACGAGGGGGAACGGCTTTAAGCTGGAAGAGGGCAGGTTTAGAGTAAACATTAGGAAGAAGTTTTTCAGTTTAAGGGTAGTAAGGCACTGGAACAGGTTGCCCAGAGAGGTCATTGAAGCTCTGTCCTTGGAGGTGTTCAAGGCCAGGCTGGACGTGGCCTTGGGCAACCTGGTCTGGTGGGAGGTGTCCCTGCCTATGGCAGGGGGGTTGGAACTCTATGATCTTCAAGGTCCCTTTCAAACCTAAACCATTCTATGATTCTGTGATTCTACGAAATAAAAAGGAAATAATGAAATATATACAAAACCATATCAAGCTCCCAGGATGACAATCCTGTCACCGGCTGGCACTGGGGAAGTCCAAAACTGGACTCAGTGACTGGAACTGGATTCTGGATCTGTATTCAGGATTGGGATCAAAGGCAGACGAACAGACAGAGTCCTCCTCAGATGTTGGCCATTGAAGACAGAGGGCTGAGCCTTTGATTCCTCGGCTTTTATACTGACCATGAGGCAGATGGGATGGAATACCCTGTTGGTCAGTTTTGGGTCACCTGTCCTATCTGCTCCTCCCCACAGATGGGATCTCTCTGCGCTTTTCCTCTTCCAACCCTCCAATGGAGCAAATAACCAAGTTGGCTGCCCTTGGGTGTTATAGCAATAAGTATAAGCAAGAGCCTCTCTGCATACCATGCCGTGGCATCAACTGTAAACATAGGTTTTATCACTCTGAGGGAGCGAAAAGTGTCTGCAAAATATGCTGCTAATTTCCGTCATTAGGAGAGGCCTAGCTAAGAAGCTAAGGTACTGAACAAAATTAGTCCTGTTTTACGTCAAACCAGGACACCCTCTTAGCTGTTAACATGTCAGCAGCCACATTATAACTTCTACAACCAGCCACATAAATCTCTTTTCATAAAATTTGTGAAATTCTGCTTTATAAGGAAGATGTCAAATACAGGTGGAGATTCTTCTTAAAACCTGTTTGCAGCTCGTTTGGAAGAAAGGTGAAGAAAGATATACCACAACAGAAAAACAACTTTACTTCGCAATGCTTCAAAACTCTGTAAACACATCAGGTTAGGGGTCAGTACTTTTACAATAAGAACTTCATCTGCTGGAACCTCCACTTTTACATTCCCACCCCACCACAAGCCATATTATCAGTTACTTCCATCACAATGTCATAAATGTGTATCAAATATTTGCAAATAAAGATATTTCCAAATAAAGTGGCATTAACACTACCACAAGTCATAAATTTTTACAACTTGTCCTGGTTCTGGCAGGGATAGGGTTAATTTCCCCAAGGATCTGGTACAGGGGGACAGGTATTCCATACCACATGAGCCATCCCCCGTATATAAGTATACAGAGGGAGATGGCCAGGGGAGGGGGCAGGAACTTGAGGCTTGGAGCAGGCTGGAGCTTCCCGGGTCCGGTGGGTGAGCGGTGGTACCGTAATCACATTTGTACATTCCTCTGTTGGTGTTACGGTTGTTGTTGCTGTTGTTGTTTTTCCCTTTCCTTTGCTGTTGTGTTAAACTGCCTTTATCTCAACCCATGAGTTTTGCCTTTTTCTTCTGATTCTCCCCCACAGCTGTGGGGGTTGAGCAAGCCGTGGCATGGTTCTTTGTTGCCGGCTGAGGCCAAATCAGGGCAGTCCTTTTTGGCACCCGATGTGGGGCCCGAAGGGTTGTGATAATGACAGATCCGACCAGAGCTTGTTGAAATGAATTTGTTATACATGTTTCTCATATTAGTTAGATAGTCACTGGTTACAGCGTTGGTTCGTTTGTTTGCATGGCTGTGTTATGTAAATTCTTATATGCTCCATTTACTCCCCGCGATGCCGTTTATTACCTCTGGGAAAGGGATCAGGATTATCATTTTGCTGTCTTGTGTAATATCAACTTATGATACAACATCACTGTTCAGGTGGTTATGTTGGGGTGTTTATGCAGGATTGTTGTCCTGCAATACAGCAGGGCACTGTCTCTCAGAATTTGTTAATAATCACACCCAATCTATGGGGGAAACAGGGGGGAATACTTTCCCCAGCTCTTTCACCTCCCTTTTCTCCTTCAGGCATGACAACTTTTGAGAATTTCAAATATCCTTGGGATATATCCTGGTCCTATTGCTATGTCTCCTGAATGTATTTCAGGCCTTGCTTAAGGTTAAACAACTGTTTAAGACTACCACCCAGAGATCTGCCCCGAGGCTGGATAGTCAGGGGTGGCATGGCATGTGGGAGAACATGGGCAGGTATCTAGAGAACTTCTCACCTCCAGTGGTTTGGGACTTCACCCCCGAACAACTACAGGACCCTGATAAAGTGGTAGGACTTTTAAAAGGAAAATGCTTTGGCTATTCCAGAGACGCACAACTCATTGCACTGTGCTGGGCCCTGGCCAGTATCTACCAAACACTGCTCGGTATTACGCAGCACCCTCAGGGGAAAGAGGGGGAAACCAAGCCAGTAGGCACTGTGGGTACTCCAACCCCTGCAGAAGGCGCTGCAGCTGAACCGGACAACCAGCCCGTGCTGGTATCAGTTGCTCCTATACATAAGAAATACACCAAGAAATCAGTTTGCTCAGTAAGGGATGACGATGAACCAGGGCCATCACAAGAATGGGAGGAAGAGACAGAACCAGAGATAATGGCCTGATCCCTATCCCTGAGTGAGCTGCGAGATATGCGAAAAGATTTCAGCCGACTTCCGGGCGAGCACATTGTCACCTGGCTGCTCCGGTGCTGGGATAACGGGGCCAGTAGCTTGGAATTAGAGGGCAGGGAAGCCAGGCAGCTGGGATCCCTGTCTAGGGAAGGGGGCATTGACAAGGCGGTTGGAAAGAAGACACAAGCCCTCAGCCTCTGGAGGCGACTCCTGTCAGGTGTGAGGGAAAGGTACCCCTTCAGTGACGATGATGTATGTCATCCAAGCAAGTGGACCACCATGGAAAGAGGTATCCAGTACCTGAGGGAATTAGCTGTGCGGGAGATTACTTACTATGACCCAGATAATGCAGTTACCCACAGACCCTGATGAAGTTCAGTGCACAAGGCCCATATGGCGGAAGTTCGTACGGAGTGCACCATCGTCGTATGCCAACTCCTTGGCAGTGATGGAATGGAAAGGTGAAGAGGGACCAATGGTGGATGAGGTGATTGGCCAACTCCGGCAATATGAAGAAAGTCTCTCTTCCCCCCTTGTCTCAGCTGTAGAGAAACTGTTCCAGGTCCAGCAACTTGAAGAGACTATGTCCTACTCCCCACCTGTACAGGCCAGCATCTCAGCTATTAGGAGCGGGCATTTCTCTACTCAAGAGAGAGAATATAGAGGGTATGCACCACGTGGCACCCTGTGGTTTTACCTGCGTGACCACTGAGAGGACATGAAGTGGGATGGATAACCTACCTCGACCCTACGGGCACGGGTACGTGAGTTGCAAGGAAGAACAGTCACAAAAGGGGGGATCCCTGCAGGAAAAGTGCTGCTCCAGTTTCCAGCAGGCAGCTCCCCAGACAGAGTAGGCCTGATCTTACCTCTGATCCTCGAGGGGACTTCCAAGTCATTTCTGCAAGAACTGAGTAACGGATGCTATTACCAGGATTAGAGGGGCCCTGCCTCCAGCCAGGACAGGGAAAGGGACAACCGGGTTTATTGGAATATGTGGATTTGATGGCCTGGCACATCAGAGCTACAGGAGCATAAGGCTCTAGTGGGCACCGGTGCACAGTGCACCCTAATACCATCAAGTTATAGAGAGGCAGAACCCATCCGTATTTCCCAAAAGGTACCAGTAATCATGTAATCATTGATGATTACAGGTAAATCAGGTAATCCGGTGGTACCGTAATCATGTTTGTACATGACCAACTCTGTTGGTGTTATTGTCATCGTTTTTCTCTTTCCTTTGCTGTTCTGTTAAACTGCCTTTTTCTCAACTCACGAGTTTTGCCTTTTCCTTCCAATTCTCCCCCACAGCTGTGGGTGTTAAGCGGGTGGCTGCATGGCTCTTTGCCAGCTGAGGCCAAAACCACGACAAAACTTCAGCTTAATATATTTATTCAGTAATGTGCCTAAAAAAAATAGGCATTTCAGTGGAAGTTTTTAAAAACACAGCAGCCTCTATCAACAGGTAGAACTGATGGCAATTCACTGTTTCTCATTTGAGACTCTAGTTTTCCATTTTCTAGCTATTTTAGAAAACATGCTTAAAAACGAATATATTTTTCTGTACCCAAAATGATGGGCTGTACATAGAATGCTCCTACAGATGACATGAAATTGGAAGAACCAGAGCAGGTAACTGACACTCTTAAACACGGAGACTGGAATACAGTCTGCAAAAAACAGGAAGGAGTGCAACTTCTCCATCCAGGCAGTGCTTGGAGAACATGCTACACGCTCAAGTGAACCATGATTGTGCTACTATGGTTACGCTTCTGCTTTACAAATTCTATCCTGATGATGGTTCCTTTGTGCCCGGCTCCTCATTTGACTGCTCTTTATCTGGAAGAAAAAGTGTATTTGTTAGCATTCTATAATATTCAATTAATTGACATAAATACTGCTCCAAAAGTGTTCGGCTTATATTAAAAAAAAAAGCATATATGAAACGGTACTTCCAATTTTGAGAACTGTTCCAAGTAAGGTAAAATCATCTGCCATCAGTACAGCTTCAATTTTAAGCAAAAGCTAATTTGCAGCAAGCCTTTGTACAACATATAAATCTCACTACTCCTTGAGACCACCTTGTTGTGTTAAATTCCTAGTATTCCATTAAATACCACCTGTTTTGGTGAAAGTTTTCTGTATAACCATTCCTGGCTCATTTTTATTAATGCATTTCAAAAATTGACCTCATGCGTAATTAAAAATTGCACTACTGGTTAAATGAACTTGACACTTCTGTCAGAAATGGGGTGAGGGGGCAGGCAGGTGAGAATGCAGGGTGTTTCATAATAAAAGGTGTATTAATGAAGTATTACAGACTATGAACAACTGACAGAGCTCACAAAAGCTCTGATTACCTGCAAGACAGTCTAAATATCCAAATTTGTTCAGAGTAAAAACACCATTTCAAACTAACTTTGTGAATTCTCAAAATTTAACTCCAGATTACTCCATTGCTAATGCATTTTAAGTCTTTTTTTTTTTTTAAAATAGCTGCAGATTACTCAGAAAGTCAGATAAGCAATTTTCCTTCTACCTGCAAGATATTGATACAACTAAAGGTAGCACGTTTCCCTTGCTTTTATGTCTCGTCTTCCATAAGGAATAAGCATACAAATAATCCATTTCCCTACCCTTCCACAGCAGGGTTCAGCTACTCAGAGTAGGTTATTTATGGTAGCATACCCAGTGGCAGAATGGACAAGATCTTTTTGCTAAATTACAGAGACACTTACCTTTCAATTTATCTATGAAGTCTAATGGGATTTTGTGTATCATTGATGCCATTTCCTCTAGATGTTGACAGGATACCAGCAAAGACGACAGGGAATATTTTCTTTCATTAAGAGATATTGGTGATGGCATCTTGGTAAATTCATCATCCAAGCAGAAGGGTTCTAGAGAACAGCACAATTCATCTCTTTCTCTGTTTTCTGGTGTAAGACTTAGGTCTAATCTACGACTTACAGATTCATCTCCATTAGGTGTTTGATGCAGCTCCTCTTCACTTCTAGATGCAGTCTTTTCCAGTGCTTTATGTGTGTTGTACAGGGACTGCAGATCTAGCTTTGATTTTTCAACATCCCCCTTATTTTTTGAACCATCTGTTACATCTGTGCTGTCTATTACGTTAGAATCAGACTCTGAGCTTGCAAAGTTGGCGCTACCTATGTTATCAGGTTCTGGAAATGTCTCATCAAATATCCGCATGTGGGCAGCTTCACGAGCGACAGAACGTAACAATGCAGATACATTCTGGCTCAGCATCGTATCCATTAAGGAACCCTGAAAGTCGTCTGAAGGTAGAACATCTCTTCCACTATTGTTTTCTGAAGAAGTATCTGGAGTATTCATGCTCTTCTTCACATGTTGAGAACTCTGTTCTTCCGGATCTTCTACAGAATGTAAATTCTGTATAAAAATCCTTAGCATATGTTTTAATTCCTGTTCTTCAGTTCTCTCACTCTCTTGCATTCCAGGTGTTTCCAAAATTGCAGAGTCAGTGATATGACTTATCCTCATCTGCTCTTGAGGTCCTAATTCTGTAGAACTTAATTGTGACTTCCTTTCTGACAAGGGAGGATCAAAGTCAGGTACAGGAGATCCAGGAGAGCACACACATTTAGAGTCTGCTGTTTTCTGCGTTATAGTTCTAGCATCCATTGGAGCTTCTTCTGCCATTACTTCAGCTGGGGCCAGCTCTATGTCCGATGAGCCCTCAGCTTGAATAGCTTTTCTCCATGAGCTTCTTATTTCAGTAACTAAAGGGAACAAACCAGGGTAAAATTTTAGCACACTCATACCTTCAATCAATCTGTTTTAATACTGTCCCTTCAATAACATAAGCAATCCAAGAAAGCAGATGTATAGCTGCTTTATATTATTTATGCTTAGTCCTGTTCCTCAACACAAAAGGGATTCTACACAGGAAAAAAAAATCTATGTTAAATCAAATTCACAGTATTCACATCTTATTAAGCCTAAATCTTATTAAGCCTACTACGTTGTGTTACAGAGTGAGCAATTAGGATAACTTGCACCTTCACTGAAATAATTATCTTTTTCTTCTTGTGTGACATGTGATTAGTTCATTGATGCTATACATTTCTAATCAATGAGTATTATAAAAACAGAGTTTTAGACTTACGCAGATTTTCTGGAGTTCGGGGAATTTGCTTCCTTGTTAAAAATGGGTTAAAAGCCAGTGAGCTGATGAGATCTTCTAACGCCATTCCGTTTTTTTCATCACTCTGAGATGACTCAGACATCACTGCTTTTGCAACCTGTAGGATGTTAGAGAAGGGAAAATCCTGAGAAAGCAAAATTATATCCTCTTTATTTTTGTCAGTTATGCCTCAAAATAAATCCCATTCTCCAAATGATCTGAAGAGCTTGGAACCTCCTGACTCTTCTTCTGCCATTTACTACTTATGCTCACAATGACGCCAGTGTCCTACCAACACAAAATGAAGACAGGGGACTGAAATCAGAATTCTAAATCTAAGTTCCCTCATCACCTGTGAATCCATCTTTAAAATAAGAAAATGTGCTCAGATAGAATATATTTGAGACACTAGTCAAGAACTGCATAAGCACAAAGACTAGAGCTATATTTACGTAAGTAAAACATTCTAGCAGATGAAAATTAACTGTACCATTTCAGTGAAAGATGCAATTTACTTTCCAAATCAAGCTGTGGCACATTTTACAGTAACAATTGTGAAGGAATTCCTTAAATCCTTAAATCTTAAATAAAATACCTAAAGAGGAAATACTTAAATTCTTGCTTAGAATTCCCAAGCCCCTGTTAAATATTTAACCTGCGTAACTTCAGAACTAAAAAGGACTTCTGAATTTTTAATACATGCAGTGGTTCATTGGTTGAAGTACGAGAGGTGATAAAAATCATACCATGATTCTACTGAAAGTGCTGTTCACTTCATCATGATTTATAAGTATGATAACTGCACAAGCTCCATGCGTTCAGGGTGTACTTAATTGGGCAGTCACCCCTACAACTTAGTGACACTGATTACTATCTAGCAGAAAAAAGTAACTTTTTACATGTGTATTACAAGAGGCATTTTCATTACTAATTTGTAATTTTATAATTAGTAATTTGTTCTCTGAACTTAATGACCATTTATTTAAAATACAAACAAACAGAAAGTTTAAAAATAACTGTTCCTAACCTCTTCTGCCAGTTCATCTCTGGCTTTCTTTAAAGGGTCTTCTTTTTTGACAGGAGACTCTGTCTGGATAACATGATCACCTGCATTCTCCAACATTTCTGAAATGGCAGATTCATCCTTTCCATTTTTTAAGATCTTTGAAGGCACAGGCGTTTTTTCCCCCTCACAAGTTTCAACATGCAAGCTCTAGAGGAATACACAGGAATTATTAGATGCTTTAAACTCAAGTGTCAGAAAACTGCTGCACAAATTCTGAACAGCAATGGCCTTAGTGTTTAGTCAGTAAGAATATTTCAGTCTTAAATTCTAACTAAACACAAAATATTTTTACAATCATATTTAAAATAGGACATGAGTAGTGGCTAGGAGAGGGTGTTGCATAGAACACAGATGACTCATCTGCAACTACCTTGAACGCACTACAGTGAACAATTGTGCAAGGGACAACTACATCCCAGTCGCTTTTAGGCCATGTTATAACCCTTAAGTTCACACACAACTTAAAGAAACATCAAAGCCTGACCACTGTGCACACCAAAAAAGCTTGCTCAGCAAGCAGGCAATCAGCAACACACTACGTTGTACTGAAAGTGAGGTGCAAGTGCACCTACTTCCTACTGTCCTCTCCTAAAACTTAATGAAGTCCCTGGCACTTAGCTTTTACAGGACTGATTCAAATGTGTAAAAATACTACTTTAAAAAAAGAAAACAAAACGCCACAACCCTCCCCCCCCAAATACTAAGTGTAGGCTTCAATCAGTGTAAGAAGCAAATATACTAAGTTTAACTTCTTTGACAGGGAGGAAATTACTGAAGAATACCTCTTCAATTAACACGTCTCTGTTTTCAGATGCTTTAGATGACTCCAAATTCACTGCAGAGACACTGGGGGGCGTGCGGGGGAGGAGTTAAAAAAAAAAAAAGGAGGTTTTAGAGACAAATTAAACAAGTGGCATGCAAGTCTTCGAAGGCCATTATATATTGTGCGCCCCGTATCTGTCCGTTACGATTTCCCTCAATTCGTCCCGGTCATCAGAAGGCAATTTTACTATAGGGAGAACATGTGACAATTAGAGCAGATTTAGCCCTAGTTGTGTATCAGCCTCCCAAAATTAATAAATTATGAAACTTCTCCCTTGATTACCAAACAGAAAAAGTCAGGATTTTGTGATACATTTTGTAAACAAGTCTTCTGTATTCTGCAACCAAAGATAACTGGGAAGTCTTTTGCAGACTTGATCATTTTCTTTTCCCTAGATATTCGTCCTCTGAGTCGCCTCTAGCATCCACAGGTCTGTTCCTATACTAACTTACTGATATTTAATAATCACCTGGCTACCAAAAACTTGAGTCTTATCACTCCTGATGACTGTAGTGCTAATTGCATAGCTCTCTGAAATGTAAGGTACAGTCCTTACTTGTTAGGAAGAACACACCTTAAAACATTATTATTTGCTGTTATCTGTCTTTAGAATCAGAAACAGACAAAAATCCATGCTGTATGATGTCACCCTGAGAAATCCAGTCTTTAATTCTTAACTGCTTGGACAACCTTTGAGACTTATATGCAACTATATCTGCTGATGTCTAGGTACAGGACAGCCTTCCTTTGCTAACTCCCTTACCTCCTAGTAGGGAACTTCCAAGTGTCTGTAGGAGTCACATGATGAAATACAGTCTTACTCAAAAGGTCATGAAACCTTCCTAGACTAAGTAAATGACAAACAGGCCAAAACTTTTTAGAATACCACTGTTTTGTGTTCTATCCTGTGCTGGAACTGTAATAAGAGAAGTTACAGAACAAAGTGATTTTAGAAGATTCATGAGAAAAGCCTTGTTGAGAAGGTTTAGCATAGTAATTCTGCTTGGGAGTCAGGGTTTTTTGTTTTGGTTTGGGTTTAGTTGTTTTGGGTTTGTTTTTGTTTTTTAAACACAAAAGAAGGGCTCCTGTGAATGTCTCTTCTTTCATTCTCAGGCTATACTGAACATATATGCCTGCCTCAAGCCAACCTGAGAAACAGAATTCTCTGTTTTCTCTACCCAGCTCTTAAAATCTGAAAAAATGTAGTTTAAGAGCCTCACAACTCAGCTGCTGCAACCAGTTGCAGCAACCAATTCAGCAAGCAGTTGATCAGTTGGTCACCAGCTGGACAAAGTGGCAGTTACTTTAGGACTATCTTGCTCAATCAGGTAGATGATGGGACATGTAAGAAATGGGGTACTGAAATATTCCACTCAGGATCAAGAGAGATATATATTCAACTCCAACAAGTAAATCTCTATTTACCAACTGCTTTTTCATCAAATTCTCATTAACATCATACCAACTTGATGGTGTTGTTAACTTATCCATCGGAGTTTCCAATGCCTCATCATCTTTCTTGTGATGTACTTCATAAACAGAGTCATAAATATCTACAAAAGCAAGTCAAGAGTTTTATTATTGTTTCCTTCCTTTTTTTTTTTTTGCTCAGATCTCCCAGGCGACACAAGTGACTCATGCCACTTCTGTAGACTATTCATGGGATAGACTTTACGAACACTTCAAGAAAAATAAATTAATACATAAGCAGGACAGTGAAATCAATCCCTTTGCTCAGGTACCACCTGCAGCCACAGATGCCACTAGCAGCCAGCACCTATTCGTATTGCTCCTGAATGCATGTTCGAGAGACATGATTCTATCTGCTGCCCTGCACATATTAATCATGCATTCCACCTTCCTCCAAACTACAATCACAGCCACATGTCATCGTTATCCCCTCCTCTCCACATATACATGAATTGTGCGGCACATCAATTCCACAAAGCAAAGTTCCACCCACACTCTTCCCACCAGCTTCACCTGCATTTATCAGTAAGTATCTCTGTGGACACACTCATCCCTCTGATTAATGCTGCCCCAGTCCAAGCAAGCCAAGGCACACCATAAGCAAATGTTTTGCACATTATCACAGGTACATTTACCTCAGCCCAGGACTCTTTAGAACAATAAGTATCTATTTTGGCACATCATTTGGATAAACAGCCAAAGTTTAACATCAGTAGTTCTCTACTAACCTGAAGTTTCAGCTTCTGCTAAAATAAAGGGCATTATTTCCTTTTGTATTCACCTCAACACCACCTCCAAAATCCAAGCTCACTTCAAGAAGTTAGGTGAGGTTAACATTTTTTTTGAAGCTTACCATGTTAACAGGCAGAAAGTTAGTTTTCTTAGTGGCTGGATTTTCAGATCAAGCATCTTAACCACAGAAATGACAGAATGCCCCAGACAACTGGTTTGTCTCAAGCTTTCTGATACTACCAGAAGTTCACGGCATTATTGCACAGTGCTTTAATCTTTGGAATTTTTAAGGGAAGTTACCTTCCATTTGCAATTCTGTAGCCTTTCCTTTGCAGCTTCTAGCCTTACACCTACAATTCCAACACACATCTGCTATGTCATTTTTCCTGAAAGGGGCTGCAAATAACATACGATTCAAGTCATCTTCCCCTTCCTTTTCCACCCTTGCTTTGTAGCTTCTGATTTATAACTCTATACCAGGGACAGTCAACACTTGGTCAATAAGCACTACCCTGTAAAACACAATCAGCTCATCAGCCAATTAGCACGTGCAAGATCCATGTCTGATCCAAGTGAGCTTTGATCAGCACTGTTCACCTAATGCCTGAAAGCAACAAACACAGAGATCAAGTAAGGTCCTGATCAAATAGCACAGTTACTGTGGAGTAAGTATTTCAGAATGCACCAGGGAAAGATACTTACCTGGGAGGACACCTTTGATTTCTTTTCCCAGATGTCCAATGGGAAAAGATTTATCTTCTTCCTCTCTTTCTTATTACTTCTCCAGCCAGAAGCAACTTCTACTGTTAGAGTGAATGTATTCTCTAGAACCCATGAATTAACTTTTGTACATGGAAATCTGTCTCAACATCCTTTGTGCAACAACAACAAAATACCAAACAGCTCCAGCATTGTTTTTTTGCCATATCAAAAGCCTCAGAGAATCTTCGAGATATGTCAAGGTTGAAAAATGTAAGGCAATTGTGGCAAGGAGTCATTCAGAACCAGATTATCAGAGGCTATCAAAGATACTTGCAAACGCAAGCCTGGAGTCTTTGCAACCCCAAGTAACTTTTAACAATTGTGGCAGAGGGCAGAAGGAAAGAAGCTTCTCCTGTTCACCCACCTGAAACTGATACCAGATGTTGAGAAAAGATGCTATCCTCATCATCTTCTTTTGCAGGATTAGAAGGATGGGGTGAAAGTGCTCCTGAAGAAAGTTGCTTTCAAAAGAAAAAAAAAAGTTACACAAGCAGGTTGAGAAAAATCTGCATGTCAACAGCACTTAACAGACAATTATTTACAACAGCTTTCCTGCAAACCAGCTGTCAGACTCAACGTGAAACTTTACTTTTCCTCTCTCTGCTGGGTAGTTAGGCAAGGGTATAAACTCAGATCCCTCTATCACTGAGAGTGTCAGAATGGAAATTATTGTTCATTCATCAAGCAGATCACTTTCAAAGGGGAAAATAGAACTCAGCAGATGTTCAGACTGATAGCAAACGAAAGTTCAATTTGCACAGAGCGATGGACATGGACAAAACCAAAATCAACTAGCTTGCTCTTATGCTGATCTACCATTCTGACAAGATGGTTCCATCCCTCATCTCAAATGAAGACACCAGCTGTCATTAAGTCAAATGTACCTTCTTTAAGGAAGACTACTTCATAAAGCAATTTCTGCTATATTGTGTTGATTCCCTAACCTCACATATAAAGCTTAAGTGTCACAATAGAACACACCAGCTTAGATGTATGACCTCACTCACCTTCACCCCTTCTCTTCCCCAGAATCAGATAAATTGAACACTACTTACTGAATCCTTCTTGAACATTAAATTTAAAGGGGACACGCCAAGAAAGCTTTTCCACTTCGCTTCCCAGTTTTCCATTTCTGCAGAAATAGGTCCACTCCTTGTCGCATAATGCCGTTCCTCTGATTTTAGGCTGTAACATACGAGCATGGCAAATGCAAATAACACATCCGCTGGCGGAGATTACAATTCTCCATAAAGATGGAGAGTACAATGTGTTCCCCTTATCCTGCAAAATATTTGATATGTATCAACTTATTCATGCATTTGTGCATGCACTAACTGAAATTCACAACCTAAGAAGCAGCTGCTAGTCTTCATGTTTCTTACAGTAGAATTGGAAGAACTACACTAAAATATATACACAGAGATACACACTTAAAACTTTCCCTAAGCCAGTTTCAGATAAAATTTTAAAACCCAAGAACTTAATAACATAACAAGAAAATAAAAATAAAAATCAGATCAGCTAGCAAACAAGGTCCTCAGAAGCAAAGCCAAAAATATTAACGAAGCAAGGACAAAAAGCCGAAGTTACCTAGAGAAGAATCTCAGTTAAAAGTTATATAGATAATCCAGACAAACATTTTCCCAGAGGCAAAGGAAAAACATTGAACCAATGTGTTCTCACTATAAATTATACTATTTTAGAAAAGATTCCAAGGTAGGAAGACATGATCCTTGGACTAAAGAACAACCAACCAGAGAAAGTTTCCAGACAATTACCTTCTTTCTTCCAAATTCTCTAGTTTTTCTGTGTAGCGCACCGTAATATCCTTAACGTAAGTAAGTTGTGGTGTTGATTCAGATTGGAAAAGTTCATCTCTCAATGTCCTCAGGGCCTCGTTTAATAACTGAATGACTGTTAAGAAATTCAGTTTTTCAGCTTCATAAACATTTCCGCTCCAATGCTTGAAGTATAGCAAGCAAGAAAAAAAAGAATTAGTGAACAGCATCAGTACCAAAAAGTTACATCTTCTGTAGTCAGAGCAGGGATACAAAGCTCCACTTTGTATTTTGGCTCAGTTCCTGATTGTTGCATTTTTTCAAAAAACACTCTAGATTTAAGCCTCAGGTTTGTTTTCTGGAATCAAATGCTTAAAAGCAGCCTATAAAGTCATATGAACTAAGACAATTTCAACTAACGAGATATTCTGTTTAACCACTGCTCCAGAAGACATGGCAGGCCTAAACAGCACCATATACTACACACTGGAAACAAAAGCCCATTATTTAAAGCATTAGTCAAACAGGCCAACCTAGTTTTAATGTCTGAACAACAACAACAAAAAAAAAAAAAAATCAAGTACTAATCAGGCAGACTTACCAATGCAGTTATTGAACATAAAACGTTAATGGTTGAAACATAACTGATACAAAACAGCAGCATAATAAACTTTTACATACAAATTAGACATTTTCTCAATCCTTGAGCAATCATCTCTAATCATCTGTGAAGTAATGTGGTGGGTTTGGTGATTTTATTTATTTATTTTTAAGGTATCTAATTACAGCCCTGGGGACTGAAAAAAGGGGAAAAAAAAAAACACAACACAGTGTAGCAAAAAGGACAAAAATTACTTACTTGGTGTACATCATTTTCCACTCTGTAAGCCAACAGCTGTGGAAGTCTGAACACAACATTATCTCCATCTAAAACATACCGGCCAACACAACCTTCAAGTACATAATCCACAACTTCCCTTTCCTTTTTCAGAGATGTAAGGACTTCCATTATATGTGTCCACATACTGCGGACCTTAATAGGCAAGAAAGACAAAAATGCTATGTTAAAATGTTTGCCACCTATAATGAGAGAGTATCAAAACAGCATAAAGGCAGATGAAGGTGCTAGAATAATCACAGGTACGCAAGCGGAAATAACAGTACCTGAGAGTGAGTGTTGCAGAAATGTAAGAAGAAATACAGTATGCTGCAACAGCGGAAAAAAAAAACATGCTCACCTTTTGAATTCTCTCAGTTTTGTCATTTTTGTTTTGGTCATTTTGATTCTCCCTACATGCACATGCAAAAGAAAAGTTCAACTGGACTACAATGAAATTATAGTTCATATTTCATAAAATTGAGTAAGAAATCAATTTTATATATGCTAACTTAATTACAAGGAAAAACACTTACTTGCAAGACTGTACCTTCAACAATGAATATTCAGATGTTATCTGTTCTATTTCTTGAATTAAAAGCCTAGGAAAAAAGTTAACAGTTACCACAGATTTTTTAAAAAAATCCAAGTTTCTACTCTGCTATTCTCACAATTCCTTAACAATCACTAACCAATCGTGCTCTTCCTTCCAAATTTGTACACTGAGGCAGCTTTGGAACAATGCCAAAAAAAAACCCACAAAAAACAAAACACAAACCCAAAACCCAACACCTTATCCTTGACTTCCTCCTTATGACTTTGTGCAGAAAGACATCCAGAAAAGCCACTAAGGTATTTGTAAGTGAAGCAATTAAGCTGTCACTTATTCATTTGCAAGGGAATGCCTTTTATTAGACACAAGAACAATACTGAAGTTACTAGAAATGTAGTGATCAATATAAACCTCCAAATATATTCAGCAATTGTACAGTACCCAAATCCCTCAGTTTCACAAAACTAGAGAACAGAATACTGGAGTAGCTGGACCACCAAAGTTCTTTTGCCAAAGCCAAAGTGCTTTTATTAAATTTTTAAGCATATAAAATCACAACGACCTGATTTTCAGAAACACTGGATGCCTGGATCATGCTGAATTCTAAAGGACCTTCAGAGTTCTGATGCCTTGTTGAGAATGAAAAAAACTATAGAGAATTACGTTTTTGAAGGCTACCACTCATAAGGTAAGCAAGAGCATTAACACTTCCCAAATAGGGTGAGAGGAGATGCAGAATTATAGAAATCAGAGAAGTTTAGGAGACTTTGACCTCTAAAAATCATATTGTTGAGCCTTCCACTGAAAGCAGAGCCTTCAATTATGTTACTTACGGTCCTGTCAAGTGAAGTCTTGAATGTTTCCAGCAAGGGGGATTCCACCACTTTCCTGGGCAACCTATCCCATTATTGAATTGTTCTCACATGAGATTTTTTTAATTTTTTTTTTTTTTTTTCATCCAGATGGAGTTTTCCTTTAAGACCCTTGGGCCTGCTGCCTCTTGTCCTGTCACTGTACATCCTTGTGAAGAGAGTGCCTCCATCTTCTCAAGAACTACTTTTTAGATATTGGAAGACTGTGATTAAACCCCCTGAGCTATGTCTTCCTCAGGGTAAACAAACCCAGCTTCTATAGCTTTTACTCCTATGTGTCAAGTTCTCCAACCCTCTAATCATTGTGGTCCTCTGCTAGAATCTCTCCTATCTTTCAATCTCTCCCCTCAATTGGGGGGACCAAAACTGAACGCAGTACTCCAGGTGTGGCCACAGAATTGCCAGGTAGAGTGAAATACATCTCTTGATCTGCTGGACGTACTTGTTTTCATACAGCCTAGGAGGCTGCTGATCTTCTTGGCTACAAAGGCACAGCGCTGACTCGTGCTCAGCTTGCATCCCAGTGCTACACTCACCTCTGCTCCACAGCCAATCACCCACAAGTCTGTGCTGCAACAGGGGGGATTTATTCCATCCCAGGTGCTGGACTTCACACTGATCTTTCTTAAACCTCACACAGTTCTTGGTAGGCAAGTCTCCAAACCCAGCAACGTCTCTCTGTGTAACAGCTCTTCTTTCCCGTATACTTACCTTTCCTCACAGTTTGGCATCATCTGCAAGTTTGGT
The DNA here is from genome assembly GCA_017639485.1 of Pluvialis apricaria. Lineage (NCBI taxonomy): Eukaryota > Metazoa > Chordata > Aves > Charadriiformes > Charadriidae > Pluvialis > Pluvialis apricaria. Next base: position 37,860,685 of record CM030044.1, read on the forward strand.
GGGCTTGCACTCAATCCTATTATCCATATCCCTTACAAAGACAAGGAATAGCATAAGATCCAGCATCAGCCCCAGAGGGACTCCACTCATGATCAGCTAGCAGTTAGGCTTTGTGGCACTATCACCCTTTGGGCTCACCCCTTCAGCTAGCCTTCTATCTTTCCAAAGATGACAGAGAAGTTCTGAAATTATGCCAGGTATCTCTGCACCTTGGATGCATTCCATCAGGTAGTAAATGTTTGTGTATGTCCAGTTTGTACACATGAACCTCCGCTTTACCCTCTCCTAGTACCAGTGGTTTGTTGCCTCTTTCATCACTGCTTCTGGGCACAGGGACTGGGCTACTGACCATCCCCATGAAGACTGAGGCAAAGAAGGCATTAGGTATTTCAGCCTGTGATACCTTTAACTTAATTTACCATTTCATTCAGAAGCAGACCTAAATCCTCCACGTACTTCCACTTCCTAATAACATACCTGGGGAAGCCTTTTTTCAGGCTCTTCACCAGGCTTTTGGAGCTTTAGCTGAACTTCAGCTTTCATAACAACATCACTGCACACATGAGAAATATTTCTGTATTTACACCTCGGTGTCAGTCCTCTTTTCCACATTCCACATGCTGCTTCTTTGGTTTCTGAGCTTTAGCACTAGCTCACTGCTTTAACCAGGTTAGTTTCTTGTTATGCTGGCTTCTTTTTCCACTTAAGGGGAAAGTCCACGCTTGAGCTTCAGCAAGGGTCTCTGAAAATATCCTAGCACTCCTGAGCCTTTCTGCTTTCCACAGGATACTTCCTAGCAGTTCCCTGGGCAAGTGGAAACCCACTTTTTTAAGTCTAGTATCATTATTCTTCCACTTGTCTTCCTCACATTCCTTAGGATCTTAAGTTCTACAGTCTCCGCTATAGTGACAATAAGGCTCCTGTTGGTAGTTACGTCTTCAGAAAAGTTTCTTCCTTGTAAGCAATGAGTTCAAAAAAGCACCACTCCTACTGAGCACACCCAGTGACACTAGAAAGTCACGCTCAATGCACTCCAGTTTCCCAGATTCCTAATGCACCACTGTGCTGCTTTCCCAGCAAATACCAGGGTAAGCTGAAGCCCCCAATAAGGATCAAGGCCTGCAGGTCTCAGGTGTGTTTGATCATCTGAAGAAGGCTTCAAATACCTTTCCTGGTACAGAGGAAGAGGTGTATGGCAGACACCCACCATGAGGTCTCCCTTGATGCTAAATCCTCTGATCTTGATCCAAAGGCATGACACAGATCAGTCCTCTTGTAGGGAGCTACGCTACATGCGCCAAAAATGCCCTTTTACTTACAATGCAACTCCTCCTCCTTTTCCGCCATTTACTGAACAGCTTGCAACTGTCCATGTCAGTGCTACAGACATGTAAACCATCCCACCCAAATGCCAATGATATATAACTCTGTGCCTGCACAGAAAGTTCCAGTTATTCTTGTTTCTCAAACTGGGAGTGTTTTCCACACACAAGAATAACATAGTTTTGGTGAAATAACGAAGCACTATGTAAATACAATGTGTCCCACAGTGATTAAGCAAAGACCAAACACTTCATCCTGAGAAAGTTATATTCTAAAATATGACCTTTCAAATGTTAAGAAATCATACTGCTCTACATGAAGAATTCCCTGACCACTTTTACTGCCCGAGTAACCATATCTTCCGAAATATAGCATCTCCTAACTGAAGAACTAATTTCTTTAGACTATTATGCATCACAAAAGACCGTACAAACAGTAGAGACCCTACAACAGAGGAGGAAAGAACAGGGAGAAGGTCAACAGAACTCATGATATAAAGCAGAAGCAGCCTCCTTAAATAATTTTAAAAAACACATATGTACAAAAGTCAGCTTTTATGAAGACTCCATTTCTTTAAATGCATTACTTACTCTTCTTTCTCCTCATATTCCTGAAGAACAAGATCTTCGTTTTGAAAAATTTGCAGAAGTTTATTGTATGCAACTCTGTGTCTTGCATTTGCCACATACATATCCTTAGGTGCCAGTTTCACAGCTTCAGCAAAAGGTATATCAGTGCCTAAATCAAAGTTAGTGTTTGGATTACATCATTCAATTCTAGCAAATAGACAACTTCCTAGTTTACCTAGTTCGAATTGAAAGAATGACATATCAAGATGCCCATTTTACCTGAACTGAAATAGAGTGTGCAGTGTACTGTCTTTTTTGCCAGTTCTTTCTGTGTACACATATTCATTCCATCACTCTCACTCCCTTTCCCTATTTTTTAGGTCACCAAAACAAAACAAGATGCCTAGAATAGGTAATTCTGAGCCTTCAGAGTTCACAAGTTGTAAGAAATAGTATAGTGAAGTGGTCCAATACTTTTGGACCAAACTACTGCTTGTGTGTGTAATAGTGTAGAGCACTACACACATGAACCTTGGAGCAAGACCCATAAAGCAATAGAAAGCAAAACAATACGCATTGTTCTATCAGCAATAGCTCTATGCAAGTGCACAGATTTTAAACTGAGCAGCCAACTCAGAACTACTTAAAGCTCTCAGCATATATTAAAGACTTGGCAAATTCACTGTCAAACGTGACAAATGAAGCATTCTTATTGTTCCATTATAGCTTACCTACAGAGTTCCTTTTGATGTCCTCAACCAGGACGTGTCTTGCAAACTGATACATTAGGTGAACAAATTTAGGACCAGCAGGAGAAATAAGCGAAGAAGGTGCAATTTTTGGAAGACAGCTTTGGTCTTCATTCTAGAAAAGTTAAATTGGTTTTAAACACAAAACTAACTTAAGAAATAGAGCCTAAGCAACAGCCAAACATTTAGCTGAGTATCAAAACACTGCAGTCTACTTGCTAGTAAGCCTGTTGCAAAGCTAAACTACTATATCACCGCAGTTGACATCTAGTCTAGTTAGCAGAAGAGACTAAAGCTCCCCCCCCACCATCCCTAGGTCTGTGCGCAAAAGACATTTACAACCCAAAGACCGCAACCAGTGCTGGGTAAATGTTAAAAGTCTCTGGCCTCCTCACTCCAAACTGGTAATCCCTACCATTGAAAAAACATTAAAGTTTTCTTTCATATTTTCTACTGAAGTCATTAATCAGCATACTTTGTTCTGCTTTTATCTTACTCAAAGATACTGCATCCTTGGCTTTCACCTTACCCATTACTACTAAAAAATAAAAGTGTTGCACTACACAAAGACCTGATTTCCAGAACTTTCATTAAAACAAAGGCAGCATAAGAAGATAACATAATAACCAATGACACCTGAAGCAATCAATTTTGGTTTGTCTCTTTTGCTTTAGAATGCTCACCTTAAACTTCAGTCCCTTTCCCCATACATAAGAAATGACTAATGTTAAAACAGTTTTCATGCATCTGAAACCACTTTCACAATAATAAACACTTTCCCAGGCAACTTAAACATCTCTCAAGTTAAAGAACATTATTCTCACCCAGAGCTGAGGAACCCTCTAGACTTCTGTTTAATCGAATACCATTATTCAGAAGCAAGCCACAGCAGTTTTAAGACCTAAGATTAAGACTCTGTCATCTAAATTCCACCATGCCACATTTTTTTCCTCAAACAATTCTAAAATAAACTATGTGAAATAAGACACAAGGTAAAACTGAATTATTTGGTAAAACAACCTCATTTAAAGATCTTATTTAAAAGCACTACATATTCTCGCAAAAAAACAATGAGATCACAGAAACCAGTACAGCATCAATTTTTACTCTTCATAATACTCACTGCAATATCTTCTAGCCATAAATGGCACTGCTTCCTAAATTCAGGAACTGTGAATATTCCTACTGGAAAGCAACAGTCTCTTTCCATTTAAAAAGGATGGGGGAAAAGAAGAAAAAAGAAAAGGCAATTTCAAAACATGTTCAAATACGCAGTTACCTAATTAACCATTGCAAGAACAAGACTAAGACAAAGATTTCTTAGCAATGCCTCCTGGAGGAGCCAGAAAATGAAGGGATATAGCCTAGACCAGGAATACCTAAGTTTGTTAAATGACAAGGCTTTCCTGCCATGATAAGTTAGTTATCGGCTATTTCAGAGACAGATTTGTCCGCAGCTCTTTTCAACTCAGGAGAAGGGAAGAAGAAAAAAAAGAGGTCAGAATGCTGACAATTTCAGTATCACTGGTCTTCCTCCAGCCATTTCTTTAATGTGCAAGCTAAAATAACTCAGCTATATGAGGAAAAACATTAAGGAAGATGGGGTTCTTGCCATGTTGAAGATCCTGGCAGCAATCCATAACTGGGAAACATCACTTGCTGTTTTGTCAGGGAAACAAATGGGAATGGTAGATCACTTTGCAGCTACGAAAGTTTTTATCACGCTTGCCAAGTTACAGATAATATCAGAAACAACATTAATTAAGGCAAGTTTTTCTGATACATTACAGATTTGTGGTCAAGAGGAAATAAGTTCTCTGACTGTATGTTCTTTTTCCACAGCATTGCCCAAAAGACCAACTTTCTCCTCCCCTCTCAGCAACTGCATAAACCACACTCTTGGTTACGTGCACAGAAGTAACCTCACAAGCCAAATACTTACCTGAAAACTTCTGTTGTGCGGAACTGATCCAGTTTAGCAAACAAGAAGAGGGCAATGGCATGGAATGCTTCCGCATTTGGCTTACTAAACATCATCCTAATACACAAATAAAACAGATACATCAGAATTAGTCAGGATGCCGAATTAATGCAGCATTTTTACTGGCCGCTTAAGATTACAAAATACTACTTTGCACTGAGGTGTTACAAATTATACATTGAACGCTTTATTTTCTGCGTAATTGAAAATATACATCCTTCAGCCTACTCAACAAAGCCGAAATAGTTTCGGTGAGAGCGTTTTCTCTCACAGAAGCTTCCAAACCAGGAGGCAGGCAGCCAACCCGCCCGCTTTCTCCCGGGGACGGCGCGGGATGCATCAGTCGGAGAGGAAGAGTTGCTACTGCTTCTGGGTTTCGCTTCTGCAGACACAGATAACACAGACCGCCACAGCAATTCAGGCATCTCCTGAGCGCCAGGGGCACCAGGCCGCTCGGCGGCCATGGCGAGACCCACCACACGACACACACTCCCCTCCCTCCCAACCCCCCTTCCGCCTCTTGAGGCCCGTTCTCCTGGGTGAAAAGAGTGCCGTGTCCCGTCCCCGTCGTCCCCCCTTCCACCTTCTCCTCCTTCCCCGGCTCTCTCACTTACGTCCCGAACTCCATGCCGCCGTCGGCAGTCGTCGGGTCGAAGCCCAGGGCCAGCACGTACAGCCAAAGGTGTTCCCCCTCCCACTTCACGTCCTCAATGCCAAGCTGGTCGCTCTGCACCCGCTCGCACAACTGGGACAACGGGGGCGACGGCGGCCGCTGAGGGGGCGACGGCGGCCGCTGAGGGGGCGCCGAACAGCCACCTGCCGACGACTCGCCGGCGTCCGCCATCTTGCCCCGCCAGCCCGCCCGCCAAAAGCTCCCGCGCGCGGGCCCGCCCAAGCCGGGCGCCAACGCCGCGAGACCTCCCGGCGGCCCCTACGGGGGCGCCCGGGCGCGCTGCCTGCCGGGAGTTGTAGTCCGGGGCGGCGGGGCGCTGGAGGGGAGGCCTGGGTGGCCCGCGAGCAGGACGGCCGCCGGCCCGCCCGCCGCTGCGGCGGGGACCACGAAGAGGCCGGGCCGCGAGTGGTTGGGCCGCGGCGGGGCCAGCCGGTGGCTCGAAGCCCGCCCCGAGGAGGCCGCGAGCAGCGTGAGGTGAGCGCGGAGGGCGGTTGGAGCCGGCGACCGCCAGAGGGCCCCCCCCCGGTTAGATTTACTGCGTACTCGGGTCGCAAAATCTGACAGGAAAACCACGTAGAACTGGCGCCGGCAGCAGGGTGCGCGGTTCAAGCTTTTATTGCAAGGCATTTCAGTGACTCGACTTCGGCGCTTTCACGACAACCGCGCGTTACCCGAGGAGAGAGGCGAGCCGCGGGCCGCGCCGCCACACCGCCCGCCGGGGGGCGCTTCCGCCGCCGGACGAAAAGTAGCACCGTGCGACGTCGCCCGGTTGGCTGCTGTCACCCCGGCGACGTCGAGGAGAGCTCTGCGGGAGGAGTTCAGCCTCAGCCCCGGGGAGAGACGGCAGGAGGCTGCCGCCGGTCCGGCTCCCGTTCGCCCCAGCTCCCGCAGAAGTCACTGTGTGCAAGCAAATGCCGGTTCGACATTCCGTAGCAAATACTCGAGATTTTATTTAAACATAAAAAAAAAAAAAAAAAAAAGATCATCACTGTCACCAGAAGCACCCCTACCTTCAGTTCGTTTTCTCTTTTTTGAAATTTTCTTTTGTCCCACATCTGTTTGTCTCTCTTTGCCCTCCATTTTTCCTTACTTTTTAACGTCCCTTCCCCTTTCTTTTTTAACTGTCGTCCTTATTCCTGGAAAACCTTCCTTTTTAAGCATTTACCCTCTTGTAGTCCCAGGCCCCACAACTGATAGCATCAGGGTGGCAAAAAATTTTGCACACAGAAGGCATAAAGAGAGAAACGGGGTCCTTTCGTGCCTAAAGCACTCTTGCCAAAGAGAAGCACTAAGCTTCTAAGCTCTAGGTACAGAGCCTAACAAAAAGAACCTGAGAGAATCCGAGACAAAGTCTTTTACCCCTTCCAGCAGCAAAGAGGTAGATGCAGAAGTGCTTTTCATGTCGACCGAAAGGGGAAATTTTGTGGGCAAATCCTCATCAACTCCTTTTGTTGGCAGCCCTTTATGCAAAGCACTGGGGTGTTCTCATGGCTGCTGCCAGCAGGAGAACAAATCACTAACATAGATTAGATCAGTTGGATAACTAGTTAGGCTATACCTGGCTTGTAAAATGGGAGCTTAACACCCATGCTAATGAATTAATGTAGCATGCATTCCTTAGGTGGAAACAAAATCAGAATTTTGATGCAGCTAAGTGAAACAGTACTGATTTTAAAAAAAATATCCCCAGAATCCCTAAGCTAGGCAGTTTCATCTTTAAAAAGGAGAAATATAAGTTAAACATGGCAAAAAGACATCTTTATGCTTCTCTTTACTCAGCTCTTTGCCCCGTAGTGTAAGGGCCATTTGTGCGTGAAAAGTCTTGTTGATCATCTTCATCCAAATCCAAAATGTCTGGGATATCATCTGACTCTGAAGACAGGTCTGTAATAGTGAAATCTGGAACCTGCGTAGGAATGAAAAGTCAATCAATTTAAAAGTAAAACTAAATAAGTTTGTGCAGTACTCGTCACTGAAGTCAGGAGACAAAGATGCTCAGCATCTCTAGAAATCAGACCCAAAATACTGAATACAGAGTGAAATATGCTCAGTCACATATGAAACACATAGCATTAAGACAGAACAAATACTGTGCAAGATGTAGATCTGTTCCTTAGAAGACAGGATTTTATAGTAGAGATTGAACAGAGCTGAACTTAGTGGAGTGTATTTAGTGAGACTGGTGACTGGAAAATTAAGAAAGGGAGTTTTTTAACTTATTTTGCCTTTCTTCTTTCCTTGGGAGCAACAGGCTATACAAAGGAACCTGCCCTGAGGAGCTTGATAGGGATTACTCTGGACTGCTCTGCCTGCCAACCAAATCAAACATTTCCTGAGGAAACAAGTATCTGGAACTGCAATCCCGCTTTGGCCTCTGTTTTAGCTGCATGTACAGTATTCTGTACTGTTAAGCAGCACCCGGTTTCAGGAATTGCCAGAGACATTAGTGGATACATGGACGTTACACACTTCTAAAAATGTTGGCTAAGACACTTAGGAGCTTAAGTCCCAACCTTTAAGTCCCCTTAGTAGGACTTAGATTACTTAGGCACTTCTGAAAAATGGGATATAATTAAGCAATTTACTCATAACCAGAAGTTTTTTGCCCCAAGTGAAAAGAGCTTATATCTATAGTTTGATTCATGGTTAGCTTTGATGTTGGTGATGTGACATACTCGGAGCCAGGCACTGTATCAGCACGTAATGATTGCTGCACGCTGACAGGACTTTGGTTCTGCATGTACAAAGAGGCAGCAACTTGAAGACGCTTCTAGGCATTTGTGTAACTTAAGCTCAGTGCTGACTGGAGAAGCAGTTTTAGTCCATTCCCTAACTGCAAAATACCTTGCTTAGGACTTACTTTTGTGGAAGATAGCATGCAAGACAAATCTGTGCTTTGCCTGCTATGAAGACATGTCAGAAGAACAGAGAACACATCAAAGGATAAAGGGATTACTGTTTCAGCTGTACATAGCACTGAAGCACTGAACATGAATCACTCAGTTCCTTAGACAGTAGGTAGCCATAGGGCACCAGGGACTTATTAATTAAAATATTAATTTAAATGGAGCTTCAGAAGAATTTAAGCAGCATGTCACTTACCAGGTGCTAGCGTGAATACAATGAAAGGCGTAGACCATTTTGAGAACCTAAACATGACCAAAATGAGACCAGTAATCTGTCTCCTAAAAAAATCAAAAGGCACTAGGAATGTGGGAAACATCTTCCTACCAGCAAGAATTATCTTGTACCTTTCTGCTTATGACAGTTTACCTAAAACTCTAATTACAGCAACTAGAGAAATCAACAAGTTTTCCCACTGTCAGCACATAACCCTGTATTTCATACTGCAGTACAAATGGGGGTATTTTAACAGGACTAGGGCCAAGTAGTCCACATGCAAACTCATTTAAAAATGTGCCCAAACGGATGGTTTAAGCCGGTTGTTTTATTCTGTGTTTATACTGAGCAGGGCACATGACCACGTTCAGTAACTGTGTCTGACCAGTGATAATTTTCACTATATCCTCCGTTTAAGACACTTTTATTACTTATATCCATGTTGTTCTTACTGACAACAAAATAATTGCGTGAATTTAAGTTTGTGCTTTCTTCATCTCCTTAATGCACACATTATAAGCAGCTGACTCCTTTAACATACTAGTAAGATGTTCATAGCCATAAAGAATTTCAAATTGGACTGTACCTGTTGGCATCAGAGTAAAACAGGGTTGATGTCAGTATGATTTATCTCAGTTTTGAACATGCCAAATTTTAATAAAATAGCATATTCTGACATCTGCAACAGTCTAACTAAAACAATGCAAAGCCCTTGGTCTCACGGGCTTGCTTAGGTAAGGGACCTTCAGTTCCATATAACTTTTCACAGTTGAAAAGAAGTTGAAACAAAGCAGTAAATCAATTCTTACAACAAAGAGTAAGGCCAGATCTCACTGTTCGTGCCATTTCTCCGTAAGATGCAGTTATATCATTTACACAGAATAGTGCAAAACTTGCAAAATACTTGCATGGAAGAGTGCAAAACATACTTCAGTGTTAATATCAATACCAACTTAACTTTAAAATAATCCATTTTTTTTCTCTTGGTTAATATATTTTCAGAACTGAGCCACTAGCAATTTGAGAGATGGTTCTTATTTTGTGTACTTTCAGAACAAGCATTTATTTTTAGTTATCAGAGACTGTATTATCCAAAAGAAATCATGCTTCTGTCTTAGGATGAAAAGAAATACATTTAACAAAATACTGTGTACAATACCTCCAGCAAGCTGCTGCGTGTAAGACTTTCTGATCCTCCAAATGACCAACAGATCATGCTTAAAAAGTAAGTTAGGTTCCATTTTTTCTTTTTAATTAGATGGCTTAGATAAGTTTTTGGGTGGGTTTTTTGTGTGTTTTGGTTATTTGTTTTCGCTTTTTTTTTTTTAAATAAAGAGAAGTAATCCATCAGTTGTTTTCAAATCCTTTCACCTGTTTTACTAGCTATATAGTATTACTCTAAGTTGTAGTTTGGAAAAGATTATTGCAAAAAACATCTTAAGGACTGGGAGAGATTTCAAAAGCTTTCCACCTTTCTTTAGTTTGAAGCAAACTAGCTGTATCTGTTCAACTCCAGTCCGTATACAAATCTTGTAATTTGAATTTGACCAATGTTGAGAGATATTAGTTGTTTAGCTTAAATAAGTTTTAATTAGAGTAAATTACTTAAGGTTATAATATCTTGTCATTTATGCTGTTTGTAAAGCATAATTTATGCTTTACGTAGCACGAGTAGCTAGATTTGCTGAAGCCTTTGGGCCACGGCAGAGTTAATTTTCTTACTAATTTTCCTAGCAGCTGATACAGCGCTGTATTTAGTCTTTTAGTATGAGGAAAATGTCTATAACACACTGATGCTTTGATAGTGTTTTCCCTAAGACCGGGACTTTTCAGTTCCCCATGTTCTTTCAGTCAGTGAGCGCAGGCACACAAGAAGCATAAACCAAAAGATGAGGTTACAACCATCAGCAGAGACTGCATATCAACAAGATAAAAGCAGTCAACAGCCTGCCTGCCTGCACACAGAAAAAGAGTCCAGTAAGGTGTTAGAAGACCTCAGACCAAAAATCACCATTGGGCTAAAACAGGTGTGAACAGCACATGAGGGGCGGCTCTATGGATGTCTGGGGTCTAAACTGCTCAGGGATTCCTTTGTTCGAGGTCCCTCCCTTTCCGGAGGCACCCTGCCTGGGCTGACCTTGCTGCTGCACCTTTCAATTAAATTACTTATTTTTACAAAAGCCGATGCCTGAGACTCTGCTGCAGGAAACCTAGGGTGGAGCCTGAAGAAGGAGGGAGTGTGCCAAAGCCTAAATGTGTGTGAGGTGGCGACAGGGGCACCCGTCAGCCCACTGGGGTCACCCACTGCAAAGGGACCCTGGTCCGAGCAGTTAAAGACTCGGGCAGCGTGTGAATGCTCAGGCAGCAGCTTCTCCTTTAACAACCAATGTGTATGCTGCTATAAATACGATGTTTGTGAAACTTTTATACCATATGGAGCTATATACAAATGTTTATGTTTAAAACTTTCATAGCAAAGCCTTACTAGCAATGGTAGAAAAATAGTTCTCTGTTACATGAGCCTGGAAAGGGGGAGTTTCAACTAGCGTGAATAATTTTCCAGTGATCTCTGAAAGAGACACAATCATTTTCTGAATTCCAAATAAACCCTAAATAACCTTACCAGTGATGGTGACTTCACTAGTATTCTAACCTCTAAACCTATTCATCCCAGGTTTTGTGTGACTGGCAGCCTTTGACACTGTTCCATTTCATCTACATTATCTGCCTTGCTGCAGATACAATCAACTATTTCCTGTGATTTTCAACATAAAAGGCTCCAGAGAGATTTCACAGCTTTCTAGCCCAAGCTATATCCTCAAAAGTGTTTTTGGACTAAGAGCCAGCAAGTCTCTGTGCAGTGGAGCTGAGCTGTTTGATACATGCAATTATAGAAACAGGTAAGATAGCAGAAAAAAAATTTATGAGCAGGTCTGCTCTGTTTTTCTCAGGTTTTCCTCCTTCTATTTGAGTTTTCAGAAGTTATTAGCACGCACTTCAGCTTCAGTCCACTACGGTAAAAGAAAAAAACCAAAGACAACTTTGGATGGTGTCCACATCATTCTTGCCTCCAGCAGGCATTTTAAGAGTCACTAACTGCGCTAGAGAAAAATACCAAGTTATGTCTATAGACTTGTAATTAGAATAAAGTCTAGGGATATACTGTATCAGATTACCAGCAAGAAGATACCCATGCAAGCTACAGTTGCGATTCAATTCCAGATGCAATGCATCCGGTACTGTCCTTATTAGGAGAGTCTAATAATTTCAATCCAGATACTTTTATTCAATGTAATAAGCCAGGAACATACCGAGTTGCTCTTATTCAGCCCTCTTTTCCTCCAAGGAAGCGCTCCTAATTCCATTGGAGGAGGTAGATAGAAACTTAAGACACTTTGGGGGGGGCAGGATCCAATGAAATTGCCACACACTGGAAGACCACAATACAGGAACCTGCATACAGCATTTTGGTGTAACAGGCTGTTAACCCAACCATTGGGTAAGCATTGTAACCAGGCATTCCGCTATTTTCCACCACTAGTTGTAGGTCAGCTGTCATACATCAAAGTAACTTTTATACAGAGGCCACCCAACAGTGCCCAGTGAGGGAGAAATGATTTGAAGGTCTAGGCTGGTAACATTTTTCCTTGCTTTCTACTCCATCTGCTTGCTAACACTTAGAAAAGCTGGACAGCCATCTAAGAAAGTATGAAGCAGTACTGCAAGACAGAATAGACAGGTGTATCGCTCTTCCATTAATACTAGATAGTGCTTTTTATTTCTCAGTCCTCAAAAGACAGTGAACAGTTTGAGTATCTTATTTGACTGATCACCTGAGAATGAAGGCCCACAGCCTTCAGATTTTAAAATACATTTAAGAATGGGAATTCAATTCTTTGAACTGCCAGCTGCTCCTAGACCCGCTTAGTCCCGTTCTGTTCCAAGCACTTCTGCAACAGTGGATGCACTCTACAAATTTCATTACCAGTTGAGATTAAAAGAGAATATTCTCTGGCTGGATTCATTCAATACTAAACCAGAATTAATTGCTAAAAGAATTCCAGAAGTCTTAACTCAGGCCCTAACTGGAAAGGAATACCTCACTCTCTCATGTTAATTTCATGTTAAACAGCCCCCTTACAAAAAGCAAGTATTTAAAGCTGGAAGTTAAAGAACCTTTATCTGTAATCCTCTGTCATTACAATTTTGTTTAGTATTGTCCTTAAAACACAGTCTTCCTCACACTTCTAGATCAACCCTGACTTAACAGCTAAGCAAGCCCTCTCACATTAGAAGGCAAGACTACATGTAATTTGCTTTAGTGTCCCCATTGTACCAGCTGCAAATGTTGTTCCATGTAGCAACATGTCACTAGGTGACAAGTTTCCTCTGAACTCAATTTCTGCTTCACGCTATTCGATGATCTCTTTGAAAATGGTGGCCAGCAGTGCTACGCTAAATTATTGCGACTCAAAGTTGCACATGCACAACTTACCTGGACAGCACCAAACCAAGAAAGCTTATTTCTTAGTGACTGTAATTCTCTTCCAGGGGAGGGATTCACAGGATTTAATGAGGAACAATTCCACTCAAGCAGCTGAGTGTTAATGTACATTAGCCACTCAAGTTCAAAAGAGGGTAAATAAACAGGTTAAAACTGATGTTTGCAGCTGAGGAGTATATACTGTTTATAGGAAGCCAGCAGCCAAAGCAGGTAGCCAGCAGTCTCACACACGCACCTACTGCAAAGGCAGGACAGGGTGGTTTTGTCCATATACTTCTCAATATTAGAACATCCATCAACTCACAGCTTAGGTCATCATTATAGGCAACAGCAAGCACCAAAAAAGACGCAGTAAAGCTCAGACTGAATGGAAAGATGCACAGGAACTTAAAGGGAGGAAGGAAGTGCTGCAGCAGTATCTTACCTATCTATACACACACACACAAATACATTTTCAATGCGCATCTACTTCACTTGCATTTCAAGCTTGCTTTCTGCTGGACCCAGTCTGAAGGAGTCACAGAACAGCAAGTTACATTTGTTTTAAACACCACTGAAATGGAGACACACTTTTGCTACTAAAGCATTTATTACTAACATACAAAATGAATTACAAAAAGATGGCTACAAAAAAAACCCAACAACCCACACAACAGCAGGCACCTGGGTACAAACAGCATGAATCTTGTCTTTATAATGCATACTAAAATAAATGTATTGGTAATGATTTGGTCGGTCACTGGAACAGGGTCCCCAAGGGAAGTGATCATGGCACCAAGCCTGTCAAGAGTTCAAGGAGCGTCTGGACAACGCTTAGTTGTATGGTTTAGTTTTAGGTAGTCCTGCCAGGAGCAGGGAGTTGGACTCGATGATCCTTATGAGTCCCTTCCAACTTGAGATGGTCTATGATTCTGTGGTCAGGTTACTGTGTTATACAATAGTTAAGTTTATATAGTCAATGTTAGCACTGTCACAGCATTTAAGTAACTCCAGCTGACTCATTCAGAAACCCCACTTTCAGCTTTGGAATTCTGCACTCACAGCACTTTTGTCATGAATTGCGTAGCAGTAGAATTTGAGACAGTCAGATCCATAATGATCAAATGCGTGGTCTGCAGCAAACATGGAATTTAAGCATACCTAGCTAGACTGCAGAGCTTTTAATGCATTTCACAGTATGTAAGGCTTTTGTATCATTCTGGTACGCATTAAGCAACAAATCAAATTCTTTTAGCTATGGTGGGTTTCATTTAGACTAATGGTATTAATACCATCAGTAAGCATGGTGAAGTTTCTTAACTTGACAGACAAACAAGGCATCTTGACAACTGTAAGCTGCCAATATTTAGGCACTCAAGACAGTTTGAGTTTTTAGAGTGGTTTAACTACACAGGACAATACAGCCCACATGGGAGTGTCCTTTCTCTGTATCGTTCCTGACTCTTACGTTTTTGGATTTTTCTCCAAGGCTTTTTGACAGCTACACTTGCTAAGGCCACTTGTTTGGTCAGTCAGCAGAGTACATGCATGCTATGCAGTTTAGTCAGTAGCGTGTTCAGGCTGTTTGTCTTTCTGGCTGGAATTTTTCTCCCCTTCACCATTGCTCTCAGCATGCTGAATGCCAGGCAGCTGTGGGTAAAAGGGACCTACCAGCCAGTTGAGCGGCGTGTTGTTAACAAGATAATCCATCACATCATCCAGAGACTCCTTCATTTTCTTCAGCTGTCCTTTGCTAGTGGTAAGAAAGCTGTCTGATAATTCTTGGAAGGAGGATGCTGACCGAAAGCTCTGGTAGACATCACCTGCCATTGACCCAACACTGTAAACCTGGTCCTGCACATGCTGTGGCAGCCCCTGTAGGCTTGAGACCAGTGTGAGGCAGGTGGTCTGAAGCTGCTGAGTGAGGTTCCGTGCAATAGCTAGAGTTCTCGACTCAATGTGCTGGAAACAAAGAGCATAACAGCCCATTAGTATCTTTTTAGGACTGTAGCAGCTTTATGTTGCTCAAGGTACATAAAGAAGCAAAGTAAAGGGGATGTAAGTAAAATAAAGCTATAGCTTAGTCTTAAGTCTGAAGAGTCAGAGACTTGAAAGTACTTGATACTTCTTCAATGCTCAAGTACTTTGTGGAACAGAAACATTGGCAGCTTCTACCCAGCGACAGATAAGCAAGCTCTTGTTTCAACTCTGGATAAGAAGTCACAGCAGTATATTCTAATCAATGAACCACTGTATAAAGCTACATATAAGGCTCCGTGAGTCTGTGCCTAAGACTGCTGTATGCTGAGAAATTGTTATTTCTGGTCTGGCCGTATCAGGTAAGTGAGTCCTAGCTGATCTAGATATGGACATCCCAACACAGGTTCACATGCTAAACAGGATAAGCGTTCTCTTGAAAGGAGAATGAACCCCAGAGTGTTTGCAGGAAGTATGCTCATTTAAGAGTTTGGGTGTCCCCTACTTTTCACAGTAGTCACTAGTCAGCTGCCCTGAGCTTCAGCATTCAGATTCCACATTTGCACATAAGCTTCTCTCCTGTTGAGATGCTGTCCACTTTGGGGACTGTTAGTTTGCCATTATCGTGACAGTACACAATCCATTTAATTCCGGTTTACATTTACATCTATTTACCTCAGCGCTATGCAGTTCATCACCATCATTTTGGCCTGTATTTTTCTTCCATTCTACCCAGGATTGATAAAGCTTTTCCTGAGCATCAAGAAGTTTCTGATTGGCACTATTCATGTTCTTTCTGGCATACTCGATCTGAAATACAGCCAAATAAGGAAGTAAAGCAGAGTCCAAACAGCTCTATTAGGACTACCCTAATTACCTGCTTCGTTGTCTCCTTTTTAAATACTTCAAGAGTTCAGTGTAAAAGACTTCGGGGAATATAAGACTGTTCCTTCTCTTCAAGAGAAAACTGGGAGCAGTTTTGAGATGTTATGTAGTGTATCCCTCTGCCTCAACTATTTCCCCCTCCCCCACTAGTAACCTACACAAGGATTTGAAAGTGTATAAAGCCATGACTCTTTATGCACAGTTTGTCCTGTACATAAAGATACGTTGTTAGGATAAGACTACAGTACCCAGGAATGCTCAGAGATACCCACAGCAAGAAGAGCAAGCCCATGAAGAATCCAACATTTTATTTTAAAAAAAAAGGACTTAAAGGACTGAAGTGTTTCTAAATTTCAAGACACTTTCCTCGCTGCACGAAGACTGTGTCAAACTCAGCAACTCTAAAACAGGAATATGATTTTAAACAAGTCACTTCTATTTTTGCAGTGCTTAAAATTACAACTAATAGCTCATTAGTCTACAACTCAGCCTGATTTAGGATGTCTTCTAAATGGTGGTGAAAAGCTCTGAATAAGTTCTTTGGATTTAGAAAATGCATTTAGTCTGAGAGAGCAATTCCAGTTTTCCTATGCCTCTTCTGGCTGTTTTCTGCACTCCGAAACTATGCCAACATTTGCTTTTTATACCTCATGTGAAAGCTTAGACTTACCAGACTAACAGTGTGGTGGAGCTGAGAGATTGTCTCCTGGCTTTTCTGTTTTGCATCTCTGACTTTGTTTAAGGCTTGTTGGTAGGCACGTGTGCGGACCTTTGAAGACAGCGATCCTAGTCTAATGTAGTAGCTTGGCTTTTGAACTCCAACTTCAAAACCTTCAACTTTTGCAGCTTCTTTCTCTAGATATGTAGAAAGAAAGCAAACTGACCACTGGAAGAACACTTAGAGGTCTGAGGCAATTTTATTTGCTTAAAAACAGCTGAATACTGGACTTGTTTAGTAGTCCTTTAGCACCAGTGTACTTTTACAGACCACCATACACTGAAATCCTTGTTTTCCCTCTCCTTCCCTGTGAAGATGCTATCATAACCAGCAAACAAAAGGCAGTTTGGGAAGCATGTGCCCCACCCCCCCCACTATGAGTAAGTAATAAATGGATGACTGCTTGCTTCTCTCCGATACACACATTCCAACAAAATCAAACCTTGACTTAATCTTACCTAGTTCTGCTTCTGTAAGCGGGAGATACAGGTCAACAAGAGTCTCCGATTTAGTGAGAGCACTGTCCACTCCACTGCTCACCATTTGCACCACACGACTTCCCAGGACAGTGTTAATGCTGCCATTGACAACTGACTTGGTCATTTCTACGCTGTCTTGCATTGCTTCTTTAGTCTTGCCCACAACTCCGGTGATCGTGTGAGCAACGGTTTCCTTGGCACCAGTCACAGTGGTTGTTACAGCTTCTCTGGCTCCAACAACTACATCCTTGGCATTGGCGACAACCTGCATAGGAAACAGGCTGATTCACTAGAAATATTTTCCAGGGACAGCTACATAATCCAGGAAATATAAATTTGTGCTAAAGCTTGTACAAGTATTGGTTATGTAGGAGAAATTCTGCCCTGAAAACATACGTACAAGACAAAACAAAATATGACTGCCATGCAGCCTTCAGCTCAGAACACTTCAGTGAATGTAATTCAGATACTATTTGCTTCACATTGAGCAGGAAAGAGATAAGGACTCCAATTTTAACAAAGACGCCCACCAGTGAGCAACAGCTATAGACAGATGTGTTAAATGATGAGCAAACTAAAAAAAGTCTTAATGGCCCCCCAAAGGCAACAAACAATTCTGCAGAAACACCTTTTACTTCCTTATTGCTTCTAAGCTGTGCTTCAGGCATGGCTTATTGAAACATGTCTCCCTGTATTTTTAGTGATACTAGAAAAGAGGAAGGGTGTATGGTTCTTCTGCTTAGCATACGTACATGGAAAGACCTTACCTTATCAGTGGGTTGATTCAGTATAGGCAGTCTCTCTTCAATTTTGTCTAGACCTATACACGCATAGTTGTTGGCAACTACAACTATAAAAGAAATTACAATAGTTGGTTTTAATATTTTTCCTTACTATAAACAACTCCAGTTGAGAATTCCTCTTGAAACAGCTCATGCAACAATGCTCCTAAAGTAGTTTCCTCCCCTTTTCAGTGAGATTTGAGGCAGCAAAGCCTAAGAACAAGACAGGTTCACAGTGCCAGAAAAAAGCTCACTTGCAGGCAGAGAAAATCCATTCGATGCTTTACAAGCAACTTAGAACAAGCTGAAGCACCTGGCCTTCTGCCACTTCGTGAAACCAGGCTCCTGGTTACAACAGCTTTGTGACACAGCTGCCAAATTTAGACACAAGTTGTTCTCGGTGAGCGAAAGTACAAAACAGCAATTGAAACCAGGTGAAAGGGGAGGAAGGTGTTGAGCAAGAAACTATGTAATCATCTCACATATCAAGAGGAGTCAGTCAGTTTAGTATTACAAAAGCTGAAATGTGCTTTGGCTCTGGATTTCTTATTTGTTAAATCATACTCATCTGTAATCAGTTACTCAACAAGCCAGGCAGCAGGTTCAGCCAGCTACCTGAAACAGCACTCCTGACCAGCATGACCACGCTAAACTCTAAGAGCATCCAGACAGATAACTTTAATTCAATTGATTGCTTTATCAACAGCTCCATCTTTGCCTTACTTTGTGGTTCCAGTTTCTGGATGATAGGCATAGCACTTGTCATGGCTACCGAAGTAATCGTCTTCACTCCTTTCTCTGCAATCTCACATACTGACTTCAGATAAGGATGGTTATCCTTTGTGGTGATGTAAGCTGTGGACACCATATCATAGGTGGAGCTCACCAAGGGAAGGTTGACAACCCTCGATACAATGTTCTGTTTAAAAGAGAAAGAGGTTAGTTGACGCCTATTTTTCTGAACTCGACATAAAAATCTATGGGGCTAACTCAGACATACCTGCTGTGGATCAATTGCTGCCAATGCCATTTTTTCAGGTCTTGAATCTTACACAGCCTGTGAACGAAGCATATCTGAGTTACAGCATCCCCATATCCACTTGATCTAATCACCAGACTTTTAAACCAACAACCCTTTTGTAATCAACCCCATTGATTAAGGAGATCAATATACAGGAGATCTTGCACAGGAATTACATTTCATTGTAACAATTTAGGAATCCAAAACTTTGTTTCCTAATTCCTTTGTTTGGTTTAGGCAACACAAGTCAGACACATGCAAGACACAGACTTTGGTAATTCTGCAGTGAGCTGCTGTACCTCAAAGAGTTACTTACTAGTGGATTAATTTATTTTTCTAGAAGAAATAGACACACTTGGGCTTATCTGTTGAGTCAGGACAAAGAAATGCCAGCCAACAAGTCACTAAAACTCTAGTTTAGGATGTCTAACTCAGATGAAGAATCCATCACCAATATCTTTAACCAGATTAGATCTTCTGTTAGGATATGGGAGTCAAGTTTGAGACATCACTACTGTCCAAATCTTGAAAACACATGGAAGATTAAGGTGAAATACTCATTTCAGTAACCTCAGCTCAATTCTCACAAGTCATTCCACTAAACTCAAGGAGTTCATTATCTCTAGTGCCATGCCTGATGTCCACGTAAGGCTCCCCATGCTTAGCTTGCTCAAAAGTTAGCATTCCTGTAACACAGAGCATAGGACTTTCCCACTGCAGGAAATAACTCTCCTTCATGCTAATTTAGACTTAGTTATTACTCATCCCACACTGAAACAGGCTGCAGACACTAGTCATTCAACAAGCCTACGCTACCCATTTTCCAACATGCATTCCCATGGAGAAAATACTAGCAGCTTTCCCCATATGAATCCTATAAGAGGGGAGGGGTATTGCAGTACCACATAAGAACACATAGAAGTGCACTGTCATCCTGTGAACACATGCAGGCTGAGCTAAGTCTGCAAGAAGCAATTTTTGCATTGATGGTTTTATATGACACAAGTTCCAGAAGAACCTACATACCTGAAAGCAACAGAAAGGCAAGCTAAAAGTCAGTCCTTGAAAGGACTGTAGTTTTCAAGGCTTTCTGCTGGGTTTGTCAGAAAGCCAACAGCAGTCTTCTTCCTCATATGTATGACAGTATCAAAAGGAGCGCGTTAATATTCTGCCTGGGGTCAAGTAAAACTTTTCCCCATTACATAATGGGGAACAAGGACAAAGGTGTGCTGTTAACATTTTACAGGCATATCTGCACTTATTAACACACATGTGCCATAAGGTAACACCTGTGATAAGATTAACCACTGTATACAGAATGTACATAGGTAACAGACAAGGGTTACAGCAGTAACAGAGTTTTCCTTCCATTTATCAAGTACTGAAAGACCCTCAGAAACATGTCATGCTTCTTGCATAGCACTACAAGTCAGATTAAGAGTGCAACTGAAGTTCACTTTGAACTGCAAAGCTCTTCTGTAGAATAGAAGAGGCTAACAGTGCAGTATCTGGCCTCTGAAGGAAGATGGGCCCATAGTTTAAGGATTATTTGGTATTTGTAATGTATCCCAGAAGATCCAGCCACACACAGCACAGATTGGAATTTTAGTCACTAAAACTGGAGCTAGTCTGTGAAGTTATTCCTGGTTTTAAAGACAAGGAAGACCGCTAGGATCTCGCATAGTTTCAGAGATCGCTTGAACAGTTCCAGCTCTGGCAGTAGTCAGATCCACCTCACCAGAGCCGGTGAGAGAGATGCCCGAGTCAAAGTCCACGCTACACGAAGCATACTTCAGAGACAGCAAGAGATCCTGAACGGCAAAGCTGATAAATTAAGTCACAAACGCAATTTGTACTTTCCTCCCATCGCTACGGAAAGCAGCTAAAGACCATGAGGCAGCACCCCGAGCCGCGCAGAGGAGTGCGGCAGCCCGCCCCGCCAGCCGCCGCGCCCGGGGGGAGAAGGCGCCCCAGCTGCCAGGTGTCACCAGGGCCCTCCCCGGGGATGGGGCAGTCCAGCGCCGCTGCCGGGGGCGGACGAGCGCCTCGGGACTTTCTGCTCCCTGCCTGAAGCCGCCTGCCGAAACACACCGGGATTCGCGGCGGCAGGACGGATGACGGAGGCAGCGGAGGCGGCCCCGCGCCGAGCCACAGACGGAGCCGCAGCCCCCGCCCGCCCCGCCGCCGCCGCCGCCGGGCTCCACCATATTGCGGAGTCAGCCCCGCGGGGCGAGCGGGCGCCGAGCGCTCCAGCCGCCCCGCTCACCCCCGCGGCCGAGCAGAGCCGGGCCGGAGCGCCGCGGGCGGCCGTACTCACCCGGGAAGGGGAAGGAAGAGCCGCCGCTGCCGCCGCCGCCGCCGCTGACTGAGGAGGCCCGGGCTCGCCCCGCTGTTTATGGGGAGCGGCCGCCGCCGGCCGCGCGCCGCCCGCTCTCTCGCGAGAGGAGGGCGCGTCACCGCCGCGCGCGTCAGCGCCGCCGCTGGGCGCGAGCCGCCCGCGGGCGGCGGAGGGCGGGGGGGGGGGGGGGAGGGCAGGAGCGACGTGGTGTCCCCGAGGGCGGTGAAGGACCTGAACGGGAGGGCAGAGCCTCGTCCAAAACCAGAAGGAACTGTTATCAAAGGGAGCCGGGCGGAGCGGGTCGAGAGCAGCCCTGAGGAGAGGGCCGTGGGGGTGCCGGGGGCGGGGGTGAGGGGTGAGGAGCTCGGAGACGCGGCACCGCGCGCTCGCAGCCCAGAAACCCAACCGCGGCCTGGGCTGCATTAGAAGAAGCGTGGGCAGCGGGGCGAGGGAGGGGATTCTGCCCCTCTGCTCCGCTCTCGTGAGACCCCACCTGGAGTACTGCATCCAGCTGTGGAGTCCCCAACATAAGAAGGACATGGACCTGCTGGAGCGCGTCCAGAGGAGAGCCACGAGGATGATCAGAGGGCTGGAGCACCTCTCCTATGAGGAGAGGCTGAGAGAGTTGGGACTGTTCAGCCTGGAGAAGAGAAGGCTTCAGGGAGACCTTACTGTGGCCTTCCAGTACCTAAAGGGGGCCTACAGGAGAGCTGGAGAAGGACTTTTTACAAGGGCATGTAGTGATAGGACGAGGGGGAACGGCTTTAAGCTGGAAGAGGGCAGGTTTAGATTAAACATTAGGAAGAAGTTTTTCACTTTAAGGGTGGTGAGGCACTGGAACAGGTTGCCCAGAGAGGTTGTTGAAGCCCCGTCCCTGGAGGTGTTCAAGGCCAGGCTGGACGTGGCCTTGGGCAACCTGGTCTGGTGGGAGGTGTCCCTGCCCATGGCAGGGGGGTTGGAACTCGGTGATCTTTAAGGTCCCTTCCAACATAAAGCAGTCTATGATTCCTGTGCAACTGATGTCTCAGCAGACCCGTCCTTAGTACTTTAATACAGACACAAGGACCGGAAAGAGTGGTTGATCCAGGCTTTCAGACCAGGTATGTAGGCCCGCCATTGGCCTAGCCAGGAACAGATAGATTACAAACAAATGCACTCTCTCTTTTATCACACAAATCTTGCATCTCATCTAGTTGGGGAAAAAAATGAGGCGAGAGATTTGGCTGTATTGGTCTGAAATTAATCACCTCTCTTCCTTCACCCAGCACCTCTTAACCAGGACTTGTACCACATGGGGCTGGAACATGGAGTGAACTGACTCTGAGGCCACCACGCAGCCACACATACCTAAGTGAGCTGGCTGCTTGGAAAGACAGAGAAGCCTCCAGTCTTCTCCTCCAGTGCTATGGCTGCAGTTCAGCATGCTTACATACAATCATCTCAGCAGATCTAAACACGCATTTGGTGTGCTGTAACTTTCATAACTCTGAAGGTATGCTTTACTTTTAACGTACAAACAGAGGACACACACATAGGATAGGGATATCAAACCAGCAGAGAAAAATAGTTGTGGGCAAAGGCCCAAATACGTATTTACAATTAAAGTTGTATTTAGCTCGTTGTTGTTGTAGTAACAGGGTGTCAGAACAGCCTGACAAGAAAGATTGGGGCCTCAAGGGTAATCATGCGCTGCAAACATACACAAGCAAATTCTTCTTGGTCCAGTCATTTTTGCACAAATAGTTTTCCTAAAGGAAATTTTAACTTCCTTCCCAGGAAACTTTAATTGTTTTAATGGTTAAATGTGACAACAAGCCACCTTATCTCTAAGCCACAAAGATTCCTTTTTGCTGTTTCTGCTCCCTAAACAAAAGTCGACCGTACAGATTCTGTTTTAACTTGTACTGCTTAAAAAAAATAGACCTCTTTTCTGTTTGAGAATGTGACAGGACAACAAATTCCAGCAATACAAAGCAGTACAGTAAGAATAGCGTTACCTGCTCAGGACAGGGGAAGAAGGCACCGTTCCTCATCGGAGTGACCACCAAGAAGAGTCTGAGGTCTGCCTATAGGGAAGAGAGGACTTCTTGCAAAGACTTCATAGCAAAATATACAAAATACACGTTTTGATTATTTACTTATTATGTATATTTACGTTACAGTACTATAAAATTCCTTTGCTTACTGCTAGAGAGATTCTGACCCTTGCTCCTGGGGTGGGGGACACAGCATCTTTTTTTTTCCAGCCCGTTTCAAGAAGACCTTCTGAGAATGGTCATTCAGTTTGCTTCTGCAAAGGAATCACTTCTCTCTTCCTGTTGCAGAGCAGAACAGGTAGACGACTATTCTGGAATAAAACAGGAATTTTCACTTCTCTGGACTGCTTTATTATGCCTCTTTTAGGATGCATACCAAACACTTTACAGGCACTCCACTGTTTTCCTTACATTGTTGTTATCTGACACCTCCATTTGTTTCTCATTCACAGTCATGTGGCTTCTCAAGTGTAGAACATTGAATGCACCCCTGACAACCACAAAATTAATTAACCCTTTGTCAGGGATGTCTGTACTGGGAGTTCTAAAGTACTCCAGGGATTTTAGTTACTAATGTGTAGTCCAGGAACAGCTGCGACTCACACAGCCCAGGATCACACTCTGCCAGAATGCAATAATTAGAGATAGTATCAACCCCTCAACAGTCCTTGGCAGACTAAGAATTCAGATTCTGAACATGTTTCTCTTCACAACGAGGTCCCCTTCTGTATTTGATGAACTCCGAGGGCCATATCCAAAATTCCGGAAAACTAGGAACTTGCGTCCCGAGAACCTTGTATTGGTAACAAGGCAGGGGGGAAGAAGTGGGGAGTGTTACCTCTTGGGTGGACCGAATTCCTCAAATATCTTAAAACAGAGACAGGTGTGGCGCCAGTGAAGACTGAAGAAGGGAAAGACAGGACAGCATCAAGTAAAGCAGTAGTAACAGATGACAGAAAAGTGTCCCACACCAGCCACTGCTAAAAGAGGAAGGCAATAATAGTATACGCTCCCTTTCTTTTCCATGGCGCAAAGGCAGGTGTTTAAAGTCAAGTAATGCATCTAATGAAAGAAGTTTCATTCTTTCAGTCTGAGTAACACATTAGCACATTCATCCATCCAGTTCCATTTAGTTAGCATTTTAGAACAGAAGTGAACTTAACAATCCTTAACTTCCGAGAAAAATTTAAAAGGTATGAAATTATGGATCGAATAATAAATGTATCTATCCTTCCGTGCATCTCTTACAAACTCATTATCACATCCTCCGTGACAGGGAGTAGCTCAGGTTTCAGCCTCACAAGCTTTGTAATGTATCTCTGCCCGAGATAGCAGCAACAGATAGAATTCAGGTCCTCCAGCTTTTCTTACCACCTTAGCAGAGCAAAGAGAAGGGACTGCGCTCCTCTTGCCGCAGTGTCAGGGCGCAGTGTGGGCTGGTGGCTTCCCGGCAGCCGGGGGCCATGGGGAGTCCCCGTGGGGGCAGCAGAGCTGGGCCTGGGTCCCACCACCCCAGCCAGGAGCTGGGCAGCTGGAGGAGGGGGGTGGGTGGGCAGCTGGGGGCAGCCCCAGCCCTGGGGACTGGGAACCTCATGGGGACTGGGATGGGCTGAGGCCAGGCTGTGAAAGATAGATGGTTCAGGGCCCATAACATAAATAATTGAGTCAATTGATGATAACAGTTCCTCTGGCCTTAAGGACTTCCAATATTCAAAGCGTGTTTTTCTTTTCCATGTTTATAAAAGTTGCTTTGCCATGTGAGATGCAAGTGAACCTGTTGAACTGGGAATCAACATACACGTTGTTGAATACTGTGAGACTGTTACCTGTGAAATAACACAACTGTCAAGGCTATCTTCCCTCAGCTCTCTCACTTTCCCCCTTTCTTTCCAATCCCACAGTAATCCATTTCTAGGCTTTGTAGTTCTCCCTTGCACCATTCTGTCTTTGGGTTTGCAACTAACTCCTTATCCACTTAAACTGTCAGTCTACCTTATTCCTTAGTAAAGAGTTGGTACTTACTTACTTACTTGGGGTTAAGCCTTTTGTATACTCCTGTACGAAAAGCTTTCATCTG
Organism: Pluvialis apricaria; assembly: GCA_017639485.1. Taxonomy (NCBI): domain Eukaryota; kingdom Metazoa; phylum Chordata; class Aves; order Charadriiformes; family Charadriidae; genus Pluvialis; species Pluvialis apricaria. The sequence continues at coordinate 37,885,896 of CM030044.1, forward strand.
TTCTTGGTTAATCACAGGAGTTTCCCTGCTGTGACTCAGTTGTTTTTTCCCTCTCCAGGAGAGGATATCAGATTTGTGAGGCACTATCCTCCTTTTGTGAGTCCACACTAATTGTCTTTCCAGAGAATAGCGTCCTTATTTTGCTTTGCCCAAAAGTAAAGCACTCCCACCTTTTGTTTCTGAGCAGCATGATCTGCAGGTTTTCTCTATTACATGCTCCATTTCCTCTGGAATGTACTTATCTTCCAATGTGTCTTATCTTTTGTTGGCAGTCCAAAGATCATTACCTCGTAGCTCTTCAGCTGTAACTGAGGTAACCTGACATCGGATTCAAAAGAGAGGAATTGGGTAAAAGGTAATTCTCCTCTGAACACTTGAAGACAGGCAAAGGCAAGCGAAAGTACTATCAGTTACTGGCAGGCAGGTACTATTGCCCATATAGAGTATGAACCACCCCCACAACAGCTGTCACGTGTTTAATTAAGACAGAAGAAGAGGGAAAGGGATGAAGTCATGCTGGTTTGAGAGGGACGGGGAGTGAATTACACATATCTACGTACTGCACAGGAAATTTTTATTCATTAGGCTACTGTTGTATACGACCCTGCCAGATGTCCTGGGAAAGCTAGGCAGCAACATGTTGTCATGGTAACATGCAGCACCTTCAGAAAGATCACAGCAGTCTTCATGTCTCATGTGACATATATGTTATAACTCCCATCAGCCCACATATAGCCATGTCGTTTTCAGGCTTTACATAGTCAAACACACTAGATGAGGCCACGACAGAGATTATCAATAAGGCAGTCTGTTTTAAAAGACAAATTGCTTTATAATGACATGCCAGCAGAAAGAAAAACAAATATCCTAGGTATTTAGCAATTATCTAGGTACCACCAATTAAACAATACAAGTTTTGTATTGATGTTGACATGATCCCATAATTGTTTAATTGTATTGCATTAAAACCCAAGAGATGCAGTTATGGGTGAGGATTTTGATATGGTAGATACAACACAAACACATGACAAAATTATCCAGTCCCTCTTCTAGAACTAAGGAACAGATCTATTATTGCTAGGCGATAAAGGACAGCAAATTATAAGGATTTAAACTATGGCAGTATCATACTCAGTGCAACTGAGAGCAGAGACGTGTAACCGTAAGCCACCGAGGCATCTGTGTGGACATATTTGAAGTCATAATTTGTAGCTGCTTAAAAACTGCAACAGAAACCATTCTGCTAAACAGAGGCCAGAGAATTTTCCTCTTAAGCACTTCTGACAAGGACATGCCTTTGTCACATGCAGCACTTGTGAGTAGAAGAGGACATAAAGCAAGGGAATGCTGGTTAGTACTGCTAAATCCGTGCTACTGAAAGAATCCCAGCTGTCAGTTTTCAGACTGCTTTGCGCTTTTAGGAAATCAGCCTTCTAAAAATGTTTCTGTGTATTTATATAAAGTTATGGCTTATTCCTCTTCAAGAATGTAATGCTGTTCCATCAACATTGGTCAGTGCTGTAGCAGTTCATAGTTATCACCAGTGATAGCAGTGACATGCAAGAATTCTCAATGTGATGCATACAAAGAGTCCCTTGAAGACAGTCCTTTCAGTATTAGCCTAGTGAGTTTCATACAATTTCATTTTCAGGGAATTTAGTCAGGGTTTTTTTTTATTTATGACAGTAGACCGAAACCACAAACTCCTTCCTAGGCAATAAAATTGTGAGATATTTACTAAGCTTCGTAGAATAATAGTTACCATTTGCATTTGTCTGATGCCATAGGAACACTGGGTGCAACACATTGAATGGATTGTGCTGTGATGACATTATCAGTCTGTTAAGCTACTCCAATATCTTCACTCATTTATACTTCATCAAAATGCCTTTGTTTTACTCTGTACACTATGCTCATGAATACCATCGTTGCCTATAGGTAAGGTGAACTTCTCAGAATTTATAACATAATGAGAAAACACTCTATTGGTTGTTTTCAAAGCATTCTAATGTCGATGTTATTTTTAAGAGCTCACTGCCATTTCAGTACACATCTCTGGGTTTGGGAAGGATAAGGGATTGAAGAATAATTTAATATTGGCAATTGCTCTGTTAGAGATGTGTTCTTATATTAAAGAGATTAAAGAGTATTAGTATTATTAGTATTATTAAAGAGTATTAGTACATTCTAGACAACAGACAGATAGTTTACTGCCATGGTTTACTTGTCAGCTAGTGGCCTGACAGAAAACTGGTATAGTAGCAGAACACAAGTAACATTCAACAACCACCATGTTCACTAAAGGAATTGCACAAACCCCCTCATGTTGGTGATGCCTGTATTTTCTAAAAGCAACACTGAGAAATTTTAGTAACTCAGAACAATAGTTTATTAAGTGTGGTTGCTAGTCTATTGAATTTAATTTTGGTATTGGTAGGAATTACTTTGGTGGAGAACTAGGATATCTCTGAAGGCAATGGCTTTAAGTGTCAGGGATCAAAAAAAGTCAGACTGCTCTTTAAGGGAAAAAAAGCCATGAGTCAAGGGTGACCCCAGCACAGGCAGGGCCCTCAGTGACAGGGTACAGTCCCCCGGCGTCTGCCTGAACAGGGTACCCAAGCAGGGTCTGGTTCAGGTTGGTGTTGATAACAGGTCCCATCAACCGTCTTGTAATCATCAGATAAGGCAAAGTAATGTATCAGGTTGTAGGTGAAGTCAGAAAATCCAAACAATTCAGGAGCAATAGAACACAGGAGTGGAGAAAAGTACATGTACAACACAGCTCAGGCTGGGATGGGATGCTTAGGCCTGGATTTAAATGGGACTTCTGGGCCACAGACAGAGGTTGTGTGGGTGATGGTCCCGAGAGAGACCAGTTAAGACAATTAAGACTTATAAGTGCACTCATGCTCCTGACATAAAGTTGCAGTTTGCACCCTTAAGAAGTCCTGTGGATACAGAGATTCGTATGTTTTCCTCCACACACTTTGTAGGTAATGATAATTACTCTAAATCAGCTGATGGGATGACATAAGTTATCCCAGAAAGAGAGGGCTAGATGACACATTAATAGATCATTATTTCACTCCCCTGTCTGAAAGGAAGAGCCATAGTGTCTGTCATGTCTGACAGAAGTCTGTTCAACCTGTTATAAGACCCTCTGACAGTGAAAGTTCCACATCACACACAGGCAATCTGTGTCCTACCATTCATAAGGTTTCCCTAATGTTTATGTGGAGTCTTTCCCAGTGCATTTCAAGAACATTGGTGGCTCTTCTGTCCTCTTCAAAGGCAGAGACCAAGTATTCCTCTTCTCTTCTTTACGTTGAAGACGGGATTTCATCCAGCCCTTTTTCTTTGGTCACATTTGTTAGCCTGATGATACTCAATCTCATCAATTATCTCAGCTCTTTCTCAAGTAGAAGCACTGTGCTCAAATTGAAACCCTCCTAGTCAATCTGTATTACCAGGATCTCACTACAGTATTGGCCTTTGTCCTAGTATTAGAGCAATGTTAACCACATAGAGCTAGCCTGCAATCTGTTATAATTCCCAGAGTCTTCCCTGAAGAACACCTGCCTGACAAATTGTTCATTGTCCAGTACCTATGTAGATACTTCAATATCAGACAACATCCTGCATTCAACTCTAGTAAATTTCATCCCATCTTTTTATTTAGACCAAATCTTCAATATCTCTAATAAACCAAGTTCATTCTGAAATCTGATGCTTTCCTTCATATTTCAAGTTATTTATAGTGGAGTATATTTCCTTGTTTCAAGGGGATGACTGACAATGTAACATAATACTTCAGAGGGACAGAGTAACATTCAGGTGCCCTTCATAAGTGTGTGATGAGTTACTGGGGTTTTCCATAAGACCTGTTACTATTAATCATATGACTCCTGAGCTTTGCAACATGACAGGCATGACTGAGCTTACTCATTACATTACCTACTCTATTTCTTAAAAGAAGAGAAAACTTCTTTGTTGTTCAGTAGCACCGCAAGTACCTAACTATTCTCTAGGACAACAGTGCTTAACAAGGTGCAAAGGTCTGTAACACACATACAGTTGGGCAGGATGCTGGAATGAAAGATGTTGCTGTTACTATTTACAAGAGGTACGGAAAGTAGAAGTGACTTATTTGAAGTCATACAATGGATCAGCGGCAATACTGAAAGGAGAACTGAATTCCACCAAAACCCACATTGCTTCAGTGAGCAGTAAAGCATTTAATAGCGTCGACTGGACAAGTAGTACCCAAGCCTTCACTAATGGAAACACTTCCATAGTTTGAAATCATACCAGTGAGTCAGCTATCTTGAAGTCGAAAAGCAACAGGAAAGTCTTTGTTTCTGTGCCTTCTGTGCCTTCTTCTGCAACTTCCTCAATTTGAGCAAAAGACTGGATACATTGAAGGAGAATCTGTTCACCAATTTAGCCCTCTCTACTGCCTGTGGGAGTTTATATTACATGCTACGACAAATTTTCACTTTCAGAGAGCATTTCAGCTAACTTTTTTTTTTTAAAGAAATATTAAACTTGACCACAAAAAGTATAGTCTATATGAGTGCTGCATATTTACTTAGCTTTCTAGAACACATCTTTACCATGCAGCACACAGGAATACAGCATAAATAAGCTTCTCACAGGCAATTCTAAAAAAGTTAAATCAATCTCTCTGGCTGTAGCATAGGACACCCTATCCTTTAAGTTTGATTTTCCATATTTATCGCCATTGTACAGTCTGTTTTTTAAGTTATGATGAAAAGCTTTTGTTATAGTCAGATGCAGGTCCCATTATTGCTATGCTGAATCCTGACTGTGGATTCCGAAGCAAACAATGAAGCAAGACTGGGTACTCTGTCTTGATATTGACATAGATGGTATTCAGCCACTTCTGTCACATTCACTTGCAAGATTTGTGCACTTGTAAAGGAAAGACCTGTAAGGAAAGGTGGATTGATTGTTGTACATACTGTATGTGAACAGTATTTTCTTTTCACAGCTTTTTATTTTCCCTCAGTAACAAAGAATACTATTCTATCCTGTTTTCCTTCATGCAGAAGAAAATTGCCAGAGTTCTCTAATACATAAAGGATTAAATCCTAAATAAACATTAACTGGCCGAAGATGGTAATTTTAAGAAAAGGCTTGAACAATCTCTCAAGATCGTAGGAGAAAGGTGTTCTACAGAAACCAAATCAGCCACTCATCCTCAAAGGTAAAGGTAGCTTATTTACCAAACCATTCCCATTCAGAGCCGTACTTTTCCGCCTTCTCCCATAGGCTCTCATATAAGACTTTCCCACCACAAAAGCTGAGATACCTCCTGAAATTCCCCACCTGAACAAGAGTCTCTTTTTTTCTCCTTTTAGAAACCAGCTACTTATTAGCAACTAGTTACTCCTTTTTCATCTGGGTCTGAGAATTTCCTTTATTAAGCTCAAAGAAGTTCCTTACCAGAAGGCTATTTATTCTTATACAGAGGCGTGCACTACAAAACATTCAAGCCTTGTCTACTTATGTTTCCATTTACTTGATAGAGAAAGAAAAAACAAGGCCAGAGACAGCTACTGTAAATCATTTTAGCCTTACTGACTTCAGGAGTTCTGTGCTGACTTAGCTGCAAAAGATCTTGCTGCAGAAGCCTTTAGAGACAGAATCAAGTCTCAAATCTGACAATGTGGGAAACCTTCTTTTGGAACCTAAGGAGGCTTCCACTGTAGCCTTGCTCTTGCTCCTTCTCATATGTCCTTCCTTGCTACTGAGGTTTCCACAAGCTCCTCACATTTGTGGCTTCTTTCTTAAACAAGGCTAAATGGGTTTCTCTTAGAAGTGTGATAGTGTCCCTGGGGAGCACTGGACAGTGTCCTTTTGACAAGATACTGTCTTTGAATATGAGCTACCAGTGTGCAACTAGTGCATGGAAAAGTTAACAAACCCTGATTAAATTCCACTTGGCTGCTTTGCCGCAATCTGCAAAAATGACTCATCTTTTACGGTAGTACAGAGTTCACCAACCTGCTAAATCAAACACTACTATTCAAACAGGCTGTTAGGTGCTTGCTGAACTGTACTGTGCAGAGCGGGCATAAGTTGCCAGAATTATTCCACGTGTACACAAGATGATGTATTCTGGTCAGTGATGCAGGGGAGTGAGAATCAAGGTTCGAAATCCACTGGTAATGCAGAGGGTCTCCCCTAGATTTCACACTAGCTAACTACAAAATTGGTGATCCAGAAGTTTTTATCACTATGTTAGCATGCTATTCCTCTCAAACTCATCAGTTCCATTGAGAGCCAGAGCATTGAGAGGCAGAGCTTAGGCATCCCATTTCATCAACGGTGTTGCACGGTTTTCAGACTGCAGATGCTTGTCTCCCAGTCAGACTGGAGCATACAGCTGTGGAACTGGAGTCCATCTGTGTTGACCTACCCTAACTTACAGAATTTGGAAATAGTTACTTTGTTTCTCCTTATGGTCTCTAAAAATGCTCCACAGGGATGCTGTGAGGTTTAACTGGTTGTTTACTCTTGAATGCTTTTCTCATATTCAGAAATAGAGCCCCTCACCCACAGTGCTCAAGAACAGCAGTAAAGCCAACATAAAAAAATAATAATGGTAATGTAACTGTTTTTAGATTAATATCCTGCTGTGTTTTATAATGTAGTGTTGTCCTTTTTCAAATGGGGAAGTCTGGGCCGGTAGCTAACAAGACTTTGCATAATGGCGAACTTTTCCTCAGGTCCAACTGGAGTTCCCAGATACTCAGTGCCTCTGAAAGGCATGCCCAAGTCAGACATTCAGTATCATGCCACCTTAGAAGCTGAGTTCTAGCTCTCGTTGCTTCAGTTTTCCCAATTGTAAAATAAAAATGTTGAGTTCACTTTGTTATTAATAAATAAATATGAGATGCATTCAGTGACCTTCAGTCTCTGGGGAAGTTTTGATCTACAGTCCTATGTAGATATGTTTGTCCAACACATTCATGACAGAGGCTCAGAAACATCAACAAGCCAAAGAGGAAAAGACTTTATAAATGAGATTCTTGTCTTTGATAGCATCTTGGATGGAACAGGAGTGACTGAAAAGAGGAGAAGTAGTAAGGGGGGACAGCTGGACAACTGACAACCAACAGGACTGAACCGTAGGCTTACCCACCACAGGCAACGTGTGAATGAGTTCTCCTGACTGAAGAAACAGGCTTCATCCAAGAGTGACTCATATTTATTGTAAACTGATCTGTTTGACCACTGTGAGGCTTATGCATGTTGATTCCCTTTTCTCCCATGGGATTTCCTGGCTATGTGCATTAGGGGCAATAGGTTTGCATAAAGAAGAGCACACAGACTGCCAAGGGATATAACAGTGCAGCTGGAGTACAAACTTAGGGCTGCCCAAAGTATCTGTCACAGGAATACTGGACTTCCTGTAATCTGCTTATTAAAAAATGTTTTTCTCAAGTCATCTGGTTTGCTAAGGGACAGTAAACAACAGCTGTTTTGGCAATGATTTTAAATTCCGTTTTGATATTTTAATCCAGGATTTAATAGTCCCCAAGTCCTAAATTTCCCTTTGATTGAAGTCTTGCCCACAGAATACAATCCAAACATCTGCTGTGCTCTTGTGGGGCTGAGAAGGGCTAGTGAATTGCAGAAGAGCTGCTTTGGAATGGCTGTTTCGTCTCTGGGCTTGAATAATGTACTGTTCAACTTTTAAGTACTTCAAAATTCTTGTGAATGATGCTGCCACAGTCATTCTGTCACACATAAAGCTCCCATATGCAAAGGCATCCATGGATAGCTTTCAGGCAGACTTAACAGTACCTGTATATGCTCTGAAATATTGCTATTCTGGGTATTGATTCTGTCATAAAGGACTTCGATATTGGTGGGTGGTGAGTTCCAGAGCTTTGTACGTAAAATTGATTTTTGATGTATTGGTCATTCCTGAGTTTACATTTCTGTTTCTTAATATTTCACAAGAGGCCTTATTTCATGCACAGCAAACATCTGAATAACTCTGTGCTTAGGAGTTGAATCAATGCCTCCTGAAATCAGTGGAAAGGCTTGTACTAGTTTGTAGGCATCTGTATCCAATCTAGCACTCTTACAGATTTGTCTTTGCTACTGGAGGGGGAAAAATTTTCCTAATCTGAGCGAGAAAATATTCTTCATCTGACCTAACTAAATAAAAATTAATCCTAATGAAGGAAGAGTGTTTGTAGGTTTCATATCACCGGGAAAGTGTGGGAAGCCTGGTACTTAATCTGTTAGCTTGTGTGAAACCTATACTTTCATTGATTGTATATCCAGTAGGCTAATTTAAGAATACTTCTTTTTTTTTAAGAGAAGGCTAAGAGACTTTAGCCACCATCTTCTCTTCCAGATCCACCTTTGCAAGTGGAAGAGCTTATTTTACCAAGCTGCTTGTCCTCCTTTTGTTGTATGAAGTTACTTTTTTCTTAAATTTATTGGCAAAGAACTTCTGGGAGTGTTTCTTAATTTACTTCTGGCAAGATCAGCTAAGCTCGCTTAGACAGGTTCAAAGCAGACAGCAGGCAACTTGTGTCAGGCTGCGGGAGAACGTTTCTCAGTGTTCCATCCCCTGAAGTTCAAGGAAAGCTAGTAAAACATGCAGACACTGAAGGTTGTTCCTTGCCAACTCCTGTTTCCACTTAAAGCAACAGGAGCAGTACTGACATCAGCAAGTCCATGACAGTCCAACCCTGTAACAGCAATTGAAATGGAGCCCAGAAGGAGAAGAAAATGCACTTACAACAAAATAAAAAATAGTATCTCTGTAAGCTTAGTTGAATTTCTGAAAGTTGAAAAAGTTCAGCTCTTATGCTGTATTTTGTTAAGTGTGTTCTAAAGGTCTAAAGAAACTGGTCTTCTTTCCCACGTGCCTGGCTATTATTCCATCATCAGTCTGTACCACCATGAACCTTCACAAGTTGGTCATGAATGTTCACATTTTTTTTTGATAGCTCAGTAATTACCCATCTTAATATATCTCCTTGTATCAAGTTCACACATAATTAATGGATCAACTATATTAATCCCCCATTTGTTATGGAGGGGAGCAACCACATTTGTTTTGGGATATTATGACCCACTATTCTGAAATCTGTACAAAATTCACTGAAGAGGAGCTGAAGGGCATTTTAGTCAATGAAACCACCAAGTTCATATTTCTCTGATGCTTCTGCAAACAGATTGAATGTAAAGACAAAATGATATAAAGAAACGGAGAAGAAATTGCTACCCTAACCTGTTCCCAGCCATCTGGTGTTCCGTGCCACATCGGATGTCAATGCCCTGTTAAAGCTGCCAGATAAGACAATTGTGCAATACTGCCCAACCCTTGTCCATCAAAATAAACTTTGCTATTTCAGGTAGCTTAAATAACATTGTTAGCTCATCTCACATTGCCTCATGTGAGGTAATGAATGAATAATTCACACAAGCAGCTCAACTGCTAGATCTGAAACTCTGGTAACCCTTAGTACAGGGTAACAGTCTGTTCCATCCCCCTGTACAACACTGTAATCATGCGGTAAGATCATAATAGAAAAAAAATTGGTAGAATTACATTCCCACCGAAGTGAAATTTCGTATGCGAGTAGTCTTTCCTAGGATTTCACTTTGAAACAGTTTGAATAAGGGCTTGGCATAGTACCCTGTTATCCTATTTGTAAAGCCCTGTTTTGTAACCAAATGAACAATAGATGTTGAACCTATGAAAACCTCTACAGTAAGCCAGTGAAACTGTGCTCATAAGAGGTTTCAGGTCAAAGGTAAAACCAGCTTGAATTACATGTACAGAACAAGAACAAAGCTCATTTGTTGCAACTGCGTATTCCAGTCATACGTAAGGATCACGTAAGGAACAGAGCACCTTGACTACAAAAGGGAAAGATATAACGGAGTGCTCAAGGCCGTAAGTCTATTTTGGGGAGTGCGTCAACACCAGCTGAAGCTGCAGTGGGGTTTTGTTTGTAGATTTTCTTCAGATATACTCCTGGAAGGCATATGCCTCCTGTCTACCTGTCACAGACTGGTGTAGTTCCCCTCTTTGATCAGCATTTTTCTATAAGCAGACTTAATTCTGGTTTCTAAGCTACTAATTTCTGGGTCTGGACAGTCACTGTTCAGTGTTCTGACTCTGTTAGGCATGTTCACAGGCACAATTTTCTCCTAGGATACCGAGCAGTGTGACTGCTTCGAACACCAAAATAAATGCCAAACCTTTATGCATGTATGTATACTAATATATACAAAATTAGCAAGAACTGTGTTTAGTCCTTTCTCATGTAAAGCAAGACAGCAGAAAAGTATTATCCCTTGGTAAATGTAAGTACTGTGAGTGCATCCCTTCTCCCAGAGGTCTGGCTGTCTGGGCTGAGGACTCAAGAAGACCTGAGCTAAGTGTCACCGTGCAGCACAGGCTGGCTACTCCCTAAGGGAAGGGGTGTGGGAGCTGAGGGAAACCCCCAAAGCTTACCAGCCACAGACCTGTCTCAAAGCCTCTGAGCAAGATGAGTAGGACCTGCGCAGGTGCACTGGCTTTGTCTGGGGCAGAGTTAATTTTCTTCATAGTAGCTCTGTGGTGCTATGTTTTGGATTTGTGACCGACAGCATTGATAGCACACCCAGGTTTTAGTTATTGCTGAGCAGTGCTTATACAGCATCAAGCGCTTTTCTGTTTCTCACGCTGCCCCACCAGCGAGGGGGTGGGCAACAAGTTGGGAGGGGACACAGCTGGGACAGCTGACCCCAGCTGACCCGCAGGATATGCCAGACCACATGACATCACGCTCAGCAATAAAAGCTGGGGGAAGAAGGAGGAACTTTTGGAGTTATGGTGTTTGTCTTCCCAGGTGACTGTTATGTGTGATGAAGCCCTCTTTTCCTGGAAATGACTGCCTCCCCATAGGAAATAATGAATTAATTCCGTATTTTTGTTTTGCTTTCATGCGCAGCTTTTACTTTAAACTGTCTTTATCTCAACCCATGAGTTTTCTCACTTTTACAGTTCCGATTCTCTCCCTCATGCCACAGGAGAGGAGCTGAGCAAACAGCTGTGTGGGGCTCAGCTGCTTGATGGGGTTACACCACAACACCAGAAACAGCAGCCAGAGTTAGCCCAGAGCCCAGGACATCAGGCAAGTTCAAGGTGATGAGACAGGGTCAAGGTGAAGCCAAGAATGCAAGTCAGCTATTCAGAGTTAGGATGAGGCTCTGTGAGCATAACAAGTAATTGCCACGCAGGCCTGTAGTGATGAGAGAGTCCAAGGTCAGGACCTGTAGCTCAGGTGGGATCCAAACACTAGAGCAGCACCTTAGATCAGTTCCCACAGGAATGTGAGGACTTCCTGCAGTGCTGTCTGGAAGGGATGTCTCTGGGAGGAATCTCTCCAAGGTCACTGGAGGGAGGGGACAGTCCTCAACTGTACTAAATTGGTCCTGAGCACAGACAGCCAGACCTCCAGGAGAAGGGATGCACTCACAGTACTTACATTTACTACGGGATAATACTTTTCTGCCGTCTTGCTTTACATGAGAAAGAATTAAACAGAGTTCTTGCTAATTTTGTATATTTGCAAGTATATTTCATAGCCCCAGTAACCAACAGCTGCTGAGAGAAGAAAAAAAACTCACTCGAGACCTGAGAACCCTTCTCATGCTCTGCCAAACCAACTTCTTGTGCGTTCCAGCCTTCTTTGGCTCTTTCCTTCTTCTCCTGGATACTTAAGGTTTCTATATGTAAGCTTAAAAGCAGAAGCGTGATACAAAAGGGAAGCAGAAGAGAATGCTCTAAGTTACCACACGCTAGCTAAAAAGAGGTAACAGTATGTCTCTTCCTTAAAGAAGTAAGGCAAATAGGTTCAGAAATTCATCCCAGTTTAGCTGCTTGGTAAGTAAATAGCATTAAGGATGTGACTGGTCTTTCAAACAAGAATTGAGGCAGATGTCCAGTAACAGTTGTTTAATTGATGAAACTGCTGATAATATCCCATAAGAACGAACACCCAGAATCCTCTGTGAGTGACTTTTCATCCAAATCCCAGCAAGCAGGCACTGAGCCCACAGGTGCACATAGATCCGTTTGAATATCCATGTCCTTCCTACTCCAGCAAGGGGAGGATCCCAGAGGGCTTGCTTTCTGAAGACCTGTTTTCTGAACATCTGCAAAATACTATCTGGGAGGCATCTCCCCTTAGTGTCTTGAGCAGGTGGAAACTACCTTTAACCATCAGTTGTAACAATATCACTAGTCTTTCTTCCTGACCCCTAACAAAAGCCCGGGCTTCCCCAGCTTTTCTTATTTTTCTCACAATCAGGTTTTATTACAGGTATGCTTTTAGCTTAGTCAATATTCCTGTTATAGCTAAACTGCCATTAAAACAAAAAAAACAACAACAACAAAAAAAAGATTGCACATCATGTAAAGTTAAACCCCATTCCTTTACTACTGCTTACACTTAAAAACTTTTTTTTCCTTAACTTTCCTCAGAACTATTCAGCTAATTCTGAAGTCCTCCTGAGGAACCACTTTTTCGGGATGTGAAGTAATAGTGAGTCAGTGAGTCAGCTGACAACAAGCTTCCTGAGTGAAGTCAGCAGACTCTATTTCCCCCCTATTCCCAAATACGGTAGGGTGTGTCAGACAGACACTGCCAGACTGCTATATATGCATTTACCAGGACTGCCTCATACTTCATCTTTGACATTTCCCCTAGTTTCTCTTTTTTACTTTTTGTACTTTCCTAGTCTTGCATCAAAATCAAGACTCTTAATTTAAAAAATAAGGAAAGGAAACTGATTCAGAAGTTAGGGTATCTTCTCCCTCATCCTTTTTTACTTGATCAGCCCTCTGATCAGTAACTACATTTACACAAATATTAAGGGCAGAACTAGTCAGGTAGCAGAACCACAGTAACTTATTCCACTAAATAATTAATGTCAGTACCTCATTTTTTGATAAATTCCTTCAGTGGGCCCTACTTACAAAGATCTCTTTCTGTTAAGGCTGGAAGATTATGGAGCTTCTGGCAGAAAGCAAACATCATGGCTTCCTTTACAAGCATGTAATGTTTCTCAGAACAACTGCAAGTAAGAAAAGCAAAGCTAAAAAACCCAGCTCTGTGCTACTGTTTCATAAGAACTTTCAAATTTTGGAACCACTAACAATGACATCTTTAAATGTCATTCCAAAGAAAAAATACTAACTTTCCAAAACCACAAGCGCCTTCTCAAAATGTAGCGTACACTATTTGGAGCACCAAACATCCTCATGGAAATCATGCTAATAAGACTAAGTAATAACTATACGGAGAATGATTTTGCACCAATAATTGATAAAGGATATAAGTACCTAATTAGGAGTAGAAGAGCATTTTTTCTTAGGCAGCCATTCGGCTTCTGACAGTCCTAATTCTCAGACTTAAAATATACATTAAAAACTTGTTCATGGCAAAATTCTTAACTTCACTCAAGTTTGGATTATTCTCCAAGTGATCTGTCTAACATTCTTCAAGGAGCAGGCAGAGATTCCAACCAGTATTGTATGAATCTCTCAGGATTTGGAGGCCACTCCCCTGTGACAGTTATTCTGAGGAAGAAGGTTGTATTTTCTTAGGTTATTGGCAGATAATGGTTCATTTAGATCTGAATGAAAACATAAAATTAAAGCATTGTGCTGTAAAATGTCTGGTGTCCATAAGCTAAGACATCATTTTAAACCATGAAAGTACATATAATTTAATACTTTTGATGCAAAGGCTCCGTTCCTGGAGGTGAAACAGCCTCACAGTCTTCTATGTGCTTTTGTAGAATGACTTAACTTTCATGCTCACTTTCACATTTCTCTTTCAAAAGACAGCCCTTACGAACTTCCTCAAATTGCTGGTCTGTTGGCTTCCAGGCAAACTCTAGTGCAGTTTATATTTGAATAAAAAATGCATAGACATGACCTGTGGACTGTTACAGTGAATAGATGTACAATTCATAAGCCTACTAATCTTCCTCCATAGCAACTGTGGCTTTAGCAGCTTTTCAGCATTTTTCTTCTGATACTCTTAACCCAGCAATGATCTTTTCTCGCTTTTCTCATAAAGCTTCAGTCAAAGTACATCACTTAAAAGGAATATGTTTTTTTTTTTGCTCTTTGATGTGGATTATTGTGTGGGAATCAATTCTTTCATAACAGCATCTAAGATTTAGCTCCACCCATGTGGTGCTAAAATTCTCTGCATAGCCACACATTGCTTATCAGTATCAGTGAGGTGTGGAAACTTTTGTAGCTTTATCACAGCTAGACCACATTTAATGCTGCACAGTGAAATGAACCATTCATAAAACTATTCAAAAATCTTGACATTTTTTACAAAACTAATGTATCTTTTTATGTAAGAAAAAAAGTACAGTATCATGAATGGTAATCAATTTTCAGATTATATCACCTACTTCTTAGGTACCTCATACAATATGATCATATGTGTATGCTGTACATGCGCACAAGCTCTTACATTAAGTATATTATTTTTTTGAACTTTTGGGTAACAGTTATTTCTGCACAGCTGTATGATTTTAACAATAATTTCAATTATTTATTCAGGAAACCCCATTTCCTATTTCTCTTTACTGACATCTTAGATATAGATAGCAGCAAACTAATCTTCTGGTAGTTTCCAGATATCATTTTGATATCATCTTGCAACTCCTATGGGATTTTGTAACAACATTAAAAATAAGATATTTTGATCATGTGGACTTAGTGGTATTTTCTCTGCTTCTCCAGCAACTATGTAAGTTACAGGAAATTATGACTTTTTTGGTTCATTACAGCTCCCATTGTAGTTAACAAAAAGTTTACTGCAGATATCAATTAGAATAAGTCTTTTGAGGAAAAAAATGAATGAAGACAAGGTAGTGAAAATATGCTTAGCCTGCTTTTCAATATTTGTATGGTGATTACTACATGAAAACTCATTGTGAATGCTTCATTTGTTTGCTCTTATGTTAGTAAGTTGTGTGGCATATTATCTGCACTTGAAAAGAGTACTGCACATTCTAGTCATGCCTATTCTGCAAGGTATATATAAATAACAGTACGCAATGTAATAGGCAATATGATTTTTGTGACAATGCTAATTACGGTGGGTACCTAATGACTTTTTCCATCCACTGTGCGTTCCACTTCATAGAATCACAGAAGCACTGAGACTGGAAGACACCTTGTGAGGTCTCTAGTCCCACTCCATGCTCAGAGCAGGGTCAGTTACAACAGGTTGCCAAGGACTGTATCCAACTGAGTTCTGAATATTTACAAGGGTGGACAGTCCACAGCTCTGGTCCTGTGGTTGACCTATGTGAACACATGTGCTGGCAGTAAGGGTCAAGGCTGTTGGGATAGAAGCAGGAGTGTTGATCTGCTTGAGGGTAGGAGGGCTCTACAGAGGGATCTGGACATGCTGGTATGGGCCGAAGGAAATGGTATGAGGTTCAACAAGGCCAAGTGTCGGGTCCTGCACTTGGGTCACAACACCACCATGCAGCGCTACAGGCTTGGGGCGGAGTGGCTCAAAAGCTGCCCAGCAGAAAAGGGCCTGGGGGTGTTGGTGGACAGCCGGCTGAATATGAGCCAGCAGTGTGCCCAGGTGGCCAAGAAGGCCAACAGCATCCTGGCCTGTATCAGGAATAGTGGGGTGAGCAGGACTAGGGCAGTGATCACTCCCTGTACTCAGCACTGGTGAGGCCCCACCTCGAGTACTGTGTTCAGTTTTGGGCCCCTCACTATAAGAAGGACATTGAGGTGCTGGAGTGTGTCCAGAGAAGGGCAATGAAGCTGGTGAGGGATCTGGAGGATGTCTTATCAGGAACGACTGAGGGAACTGGGGTTGTTTAGCCTGGAGAAGAGGAGGCTGAGGGGAGACCTTATCACTCTTCACAACTACCTGAAAGGAGGTTGTAGAGAGGTGGGGGCTGACCTCTTCTCCCTAGTGACAAGTGATAGAATGAGAGGAAATGGGTTCAAGTTATGCCAGGCGAGGTTTAGATTGGATATTAGGAAAAAATTTTTCACTGAAAGGGTTATCAAACATTGGAATAGGCTGCCCAGGGAGGTGGTGGATTCGCCATCCATGGAGGTGTTTAAAAAAAGGGTAGATATGGTACTTGGGGACATGGTTTAGAAGTGGTTTTGTCAGGTTAGGTTAATGGTTGGTCTTGATGATCTTAAAGGTCCCTTCCAACCTCAACAATTCTATGATTCTATGATTCCATATGTATATGAAATATACATCAGGAACCTGAGTACAATAACAGACTTTAATTGCACTGACCAGCCCTGTAACCATCATCCAATGTGTTTTTCTTCTGAAACCTATTTCCCCAGTGAACTAGAGGTTTAGCTGTCTTTGTTCAAGATCTGGTCTATTGATAGTTGATTGAGCAACTGTGCAACCTTAGATGAGACTATTGTGAGAACAGCTGTTGGGAGAAAGAGCTGTAAGAAGCATCATCTGGGGCCTGCACTCATGCACCATCTGTCCTTGGGCTCTGGAACTGGATTTAAACTCAGTCTCTTGCTTTTGATCCTTACCTAATCAAGATACTATAGAAGTGTGCTCTGCCTGGATTTGTACCTGACTAATCCTGAACTTACCTTACACAATAAAATTCATAGAATCATAAAATCATTTAGGTTGGAAAAGAACCTTAAGATCATTGAGTCCAACCGTAAACCTATCACTGCCAAGTCCACCACCAAACCATGTCCCTAAGTGCCATGTCTACATGTCTTTTAAATACCTCCAGGGATGGTGACTCAACCACTTCCCTGGGCAGCCTGTTGCAATGCTTCACAACCCTTTCTGTGAAGAACTTCTTCCTAATATCCAACCTAAACCTCCCCTGGTACAACTCAAGGCCATTTTCTCTTGTCCTATCTCTTGTTACTTGGGAAAAGGGACCAACATCCACCTCTCTACAACCTCCTTTCACATAGTTATAGAGAATGATAAGGTCTCCCCTCAGCCTCCTTTTCTCCAGGCTAAACAACCCCAGTTCCCTCAGCCGCTTCTCATAAGACTTGTTCTCTAGACCCCTCACCAGCTTTGTTTCTCATCTTTGAACATGCTTCAGCACCTCAATGACTTTCTTGTAGTGAGGGGCCCAAAACTGAACACAGTATTCGAGGTGTGGCCTTACCAGTGCTGAGTATCGGGGAGACAATCATTGCCCTAGTCCTGCTGGCCACACTATTTCTAGTACAAACCAGGATGCTATTGGCCTTCTTGGCCACCGGGGCACACTGCCGGCTCATATTCAGGAGGTTGTCGTGTTTATGTTCATTTAAGTTACTGTATTCAGAAATTATTGGGTAGTCTATCCAAGACTAATGAAACAAACTAAAACTGAAGAGGCAACTTTGCCTTCAAATTCTAGAAAGAATGCTGTTGCAGACAGCAGTGCTTAAAAATTCATTTGCAGACTGAGTAAGTAATACAGAATCCACATGGTTGCCATGGTATGCTTTACATTTTTCTAAGCACATATATATGTTCCTCTCTTTCTTTAATTGTAATTCTAAGGGAATTTTTTATTGGAAATGCTTTCCTAGATCTGTCCTGGTGTTATGCTGTGACACAGCTGGCATTACCTGTAATTCTAGTACAGTGTCCTTTGGTTAAAGTCTACAGAAGATACACAGCATAAAACCTGTCACTATCAGGAGTCTGATAAAAGTTTCATATGAAAGTAATGTTGTGCAATTCCATATACATCAGCACAAAAACTGTCTGTACAAGAGTGAAACAATATTTCAAGAAGAAATTATTCAGAAGTAAGCATACCATGTTGCGTAAGACATATATGAAACCCTAACCATACCAGGATGACAAAAGTGTTGCCCAGTTGAACACACAAATAATCATTGACGGGAAAAGTTAATTCCCGTTACATTAATACTGATATGGATGTGCTGAGCAGTAAGATTAACTAACCATACTAATTCTAAAAAACTTCTGTCTTTCCCCGCGTACCTATTTACTTGCTCTCTTCTAAGAATCTTTGTTACTCCTACAAAATACTAAGGGCTACTGTGACGCCCCTTTCTTAGACAGCAAGCAACATCAACCTAAATCACATTCAATTCCTCCTGACTTTCCAAGACTTCTCAGACTAGCTTTCACCCTGCCAAGGGGCAGGAAGAGACTCTTTTCTAAACGGTAAGAGCCTTCAATGGACTGAGACAACTTACCAGGACAGTTTCACTTCAGGAGAAAGTATTCTCTGAATCAGACTCCAAAACAGTGACAACCAGTGGATGTGGTAATTATCATGTCAGCAAAAACGGTATTAGCAATAATAATTATTATTGCTATAATTATTATAATTAATTAAAAGATTATATAAAAAATATATATAATATAAATAAAATTATGTGATATATATTATATATTATAAAATTAATTACAAATATAATTATTATTAATAATAATAATTAGCACTAATACAGAAAAAGATGGTTTACAATTTCTATCCCTCAAATACCATATAATAATTAATTATTTGACAGAAATATTGTTTTTTCCTAAAGTACAATTTTCTCCTCAATAAAACCAGTTGGGAGATTTGCCTCTGCCTTGCAGGTGTCATCTAGCCAATTCAACAATATTTTATGGCTTACAGTTTACAGGCTTTTACAAGAAAAATACATGAATCAAACATGTTAAAAGAATGCTGGCTTCACATTTGTGTGTCACATATGGAAAGAAGCATGTGTCACAGCAGAAAGGAAAGTTTAGACAATTAAACACAATTTTAAATACCTTATGAATGCTGCACACATCACTAAAAAAATTGCAGCAAGGCCAAACTCTTGTCAGTGGTGCCCAGTGACAGGACAAGGGGCAACAGGCACAAACTGGAACACAGGAAATTCCATCTCAACATGAGGAAAAACTTCTCATTTTGAGGGTGGCAGAGCACTGGCACAGGCTGCCCAGGGAGGTTGTGGAGTCTCCTTCTCTGGAGACATTCAAAACCCACCTGGATGCATTCCTGTGCAACCTGCTGTAGGTGAACCTGCTTTGACAGGGGGGGTGGACTAGATGATCTCCAGAGGTCCCTTCCAATGCCTACCATCCTGTGATTCTGTGATTCTGTGAATCTTTACAAAAGGCTATAGTATGAAGGAGAGTGGGAGGCAACAGCCAAGAATTCTTCAAATCATCTCCGTGGAATATGAACAAAATAGAAACTTAAACAACAGCTTTGTCTATGTATAATAACCACAAATATATTGACAGTTTTGGAAGGAGTAGCCATAATTTGAATTATTTTCCCTTTTTCTACAAAAATCACAATATTGCTAACACATTGAGAACCTGTTGTGCTTCCTCCCACCACCATGTGGAAGAATAAATTCTGTAAACCACAAATTGTCCCCTTCCTCCCCTGCTTCAGCACAGTTGTATGATCTGTGAATTACAAATAAAACTAGGACATTTGCATTTCAAATTACAGCCTGCTATTGTAACTGTATCTGTGTGCAACAACACTCTGCCTACACAAAGCCAATGCAACATCAACGGGACACAACACACACAAATTCATTTGAAGTGTCAAGGACTCCCAGATCATCAATTTTAGCCTGTTTTCACCATTAAAAGATCTACATCAGAAAGGTAGGTAGGTGGATAGCTGTTAAGGTCCCTGTGATAAGCAGGTTTGTCTCAACAGGTATTCTAGTGCAGCAATCCAGACATATGAGGAATACATAAGATCCAATCCAGTAAAGTGCTTAAACATTCATTTAACTTAAATAATGTAGGTAAACGCATTGATTTGGGGGATTTCAGTACTGTACAAACATACTTAAATCCTCTCTGCCCCAGTGTTACGCTCCTTTTAGAAAACGTGATGGTCATAAGGATTCACTAAGGATTAGCACAAAGTATTGAAACGCTGTGATACACATTTCACGTTCTGTAGAAAATACAGCTTGACATAATTAGAGAAGCCTTCACTCTTGCGATTTTCTTGCTGAACTTTTGAAAACATTTTCAGCATTTTAGGTAACAAAGAAACTAGCTTCAGTATCTGGAGTTTCCTGAGGGCAGTTTATGTAAAAACGCCACACTCTATGAGGGAAAACACAACGCACATCAAAACCAAATAGAAGTGGGGATAGCTTGATGGAAAGAAATGAAATCAACTTTTCCATTTACAGGATTTTTGGCTCCATCTAATGGTCAGAAAGGAAAAGATTTTCCTGGCCGCCTCCCCTTTGCTGTATAATCACTGTTTGAAGACACAACTGAACAGGATGCATGAAGGCAATGAACGTGAATGTGTCAAAATAACATTAAGAGTAGGACCTACAGCAACAATAACGAAGAAACACCAGCAACTTTACCTTACACAATCAAGGGCTAATGGGCAGTTGCTATCCTTGAAGCTAGTATCAATGTTTAGCATGGCAGTTTCCAAAGAACAGGGCATGCTGACTGTTACTGCATTTGTACATTAAATAGTAGGAAAGATCCTTAGTGGCAAAGATTGATAGCACTTGAGGACGCTACATGAACGTATATTGGTGCAGATCTGGTCATTATGTTCTGCTTTATTTGCTGAAGCTTTGTTCCATACTGTACCAGTTACTTGTGTAACATGCATTCTCTGGATAAAAACAGTCCCTCACGCATGCCACTCAAAGATCTATGTACTAATTCATTATGTACTTGCAGGTGTTTCTTTTTCACCAGGCATGAAACTGGAGCATAGACCATCAGGCCAAGTCAGTGACATGCTGTGGATCTTTTTTTTTTTTTTTATGTAAATATGCGCAGATTCTGTATTTACTCCAATGCATGTAATGAAAAACATCTTTCTTGTAAGATTTGAGAAAAACAATGGGACAGTACCTAGGGTTGCATAAGCTGGATATTTATAGTAAGTAATTCAGTGTGAATATTCTTATGAATGCTGTGATATGTAAGCTAAAAATATTCTTCCCAAGTGCCATAAATTAATAAGGAAGATTTGAATCCTTTGCTGTTTTAAAAAAAATAATGCTGTTCTCAAGTATATAATATCTGAATCCATATGCACTGTATCTTTACTAAGATATATAGAATACCTTCAATAATGGTACATCTGTATGTAAAACCTTTTAGCATTACAGTAGCTTCCATCTTGTAATGTGCCTCTGGCTCTAGGTACTAAGTGACCAAGAATAGGCAGATTTAGGCTTAGTTACAAATTTTCTGTGAAGAACCTGAATACAGCTGAAATGTGATCTGACTGGTTTTGTCATTTGCTTCAGGGAGGGGTAATTCTGCCCCAGACTGTATGCAAAAGCAGGTAACCTCTCCATGTTTCCCTACTTGGTAATTTGATGGGACATTAACATAGGTGACACCATTAAGATTGCTCTTGCTCTGCTATCTGGTAAGAGAATACCAAGAATAACTAGCAACATACCACAAGATACTTCAAATTTTAATCACTCCATCATTTTAAATATACTCAAAATAACAAAAATTAATGTACAATTAATGGTTTATACCTTCTATGGTTTGGAAGTGCCAAAGAATCCTAGATTTATATAAAGTTTGAGCTCTCATCTTATATACATTAAAAAGAACACATAAATATCACTGCACTGTGATGAGTACCTTAGAAGTTATATATCCACAGAATGTCTTAGAGCATGTGACATCTCAGTTAAACCTAGTTACTCTAAGCCTGTTGCACTTGGGCAACACATAAGCAAGGCTGACTACCTTATCAGGTAACTATTTCTGAACTAATTCACAGAATCACAGAATCTCCTAGATTGGAAAAGACCTGTAAGATCATCTAGTCGAGTCATTAACCTAACACTGGCAAGCTCACCACTAAACCGTGTCCCTAAGCACTATATCTACACGACCCTTAAATACCTCCAGGGATGGGGACTCCACCACTGCCCTGGGTAATGCGTTCCAATGCCTGATAACCCTTTCAGTAAAGAAATTCTTCCTAACATCCAATCTAAACTTCCCTTGGCGCAACTTGGAGCCATCCCCTCTTGTTCTATCACCGGTTACTTGACAGAACAGGTCAACTCCCACCCCTCTGCAACCTCCTTTCAGGTAGTTGTAGAGCGCGATAAGTTCTCCCCCGAGCCTCCTTTTCTTCAGGCTAAACAACCCCAGTTCCCTCAGCTGCTCCTCATAAGACTTGTGCTCTGGACCTCTCACGAGTTTCGTTGCCCTAACTCATACCAGTGTATTTCATCCAGTGCTAACCATACATTTATTCTTTCTATTACTCATTTTATTTGTAAAATAACATTTGCTTTCAGACAATTCAAAGAAAATCTGTTGTTTATACGTGTTTGGATTATCTCAGATTGAAACAAAGTCTTTGCAAGGGTTTGCAATGTTTCATGTATAAACCCACATAACAGTTAAATGAAGTCTGAAACGTTTCAGCAGAGAACTATTTTTCTGTGTGAGTCCTAAGTTTTCTAGTTAGACAACAGTAATATAAAATTGTAACAATACTTTGCACATTTGATGTGTTCTTATCCTGATATCTCACAATGTTAAAGAAAATATTACTTATACTGTATTATAATTAGCATAGAGAGATTAAGGAATTTATACAAGCTAGTTTAAAATCCATGGGGAAGAAGTAGAAATACAGTGGCTGTGTGTATTTTTGCTGTTTCCTGAAAAGATATAAATGAACATCATGGATCTGGAACACATCTGCACATGTCACTGCCAAATAGCACTGATTTGACCATATACCTAGTCTGTCTCTTAGTTATATGATATGTAACCAGGTTGGGAAAGAAGCAAAGAAATGTAGCAAAGTTTCAGCAAGAAAAGCACAATGAGCAGTTACTCTTCTGAGAAGAGTAAAGAGAAATACATGTAGAGCAAAAAGAACACAAACTTCTAAGGTCATGACTGAACCACCACCCATGGTAAACTGTAGAGAACTCTATTTATTTACTTCGGAAAGATGAAAGGCTGAGTCACTGCTGAGCCAATGACATAAACCTTGGGTAGGGAGATATCCTACCTCATTCCTCACTCATCTGATGCCAGAAATATAAGGTCACTCCCCCCAGCTTTTTCAAGCAGGAGATACAAAACTTGAACAGAGAGGCCTCTGGGAATGCTGCAGTCTTTTGTGTTCAAATGAAAACACCATTAGCTGAGAAAATAAAAGGGCTAGGCAGCATTCATCTAGCTAGCTGTTTACCTCTGGAGCCCTGAAAAAGAATCACTTCTGCACGCTAGTACTGTCCAACAGGATCAAATATTCTATTTCTACATACAAACCAGGCTCTGCACCCAGTCTATTCTCACATCTGGCTTCACACCCTTTTCCCTATGAAGCACTTAATAAATAAAAAAGGAACTGTGCAAGGGAAAAAACCCCAAACACAGACACCCATTTTCTGTATTTACATATGCTCTGGAACATGGGACCAAACTCCATTATTCTCACTGAGGGATTATTCTTCCCCTTGAGAGAAGTGTCTCAGGTGGGTGTTTACAGGATGAAAATTTTAACAGTGGACTTAGCTTCTAAGTCCACTTACCGCAAATGGAAATTGTTTTTTGTAGAAGCCTGAACTGTCTGGATGAGGCAGCTTTACCTGCTGTCCCACACCTCCAACAGTACTTACCTGCTTCGACAGTAACTAGACCTGCTATGAGCCTGCAGTCACTTTTCAGAGGTACTTCCTTGAGAACTCCTTAAGCTGACTGACTGGCTTGGGAAATGAATGCCCTTGCTGATGCTTTTCTTTTGCTAGCAAAAGCATTTGTGAAGCCACAAGAAAACTAAACCTGTGGGGTTTTTTTTCTCTTTCTTTAAATATGCTAGTTTCCTAGCTTTATTCACTCCACAAGAACATGAACTGTCTTGCCAGCATAAAAGTGGTAAGAAGAGAACTAAGAACTAGGCACTGGGATGTGATGGAGGCCTCCTCTGTTGGTTTGAAGTGTTTGTGGAATCACAGCCTGAGTTAATGGGTCTCAGACTGCATTAAGATGTCTGTCTCTGCAGACATGCTAAACCTAGGCTTCATTAGTACATAGCCAAAGATCATAGCATGAGAACTGCTTAATAGGAAGCTTTCCCCCTCATATGTATCCTCACGGAGTGGGATGGCTGAGGACATGTGACTGTCACTGAGATAAGATAATGGGGGGTAAGAGGGAGGAAGTGGCTAGAGGAGGGACAGAGTCAGAGGACAGAAAAGTAGTGAGAAAGCTACAGTCAAGCAACAGAGGCCTGTGGTTGATTCTCAAGGAGAAACCCCCAATTCCAAGTGCGGAGTAGGTGATACCATGCAGCTCCCAGATGCCTGGGTTCATACTTGAAGACCCTCACAACAGCTCTAGACCCCAGCCATCTCCCCGCTCCCTTCTCAGAAAGCATTTCACACTTGCCTAATGTAAGACTTGTTGCTCCACTAATTCTTGAATGAAAACAGCAATATAATGATAATGTTTATGTTTACTTGCCTCCATTTCCTTTTCTGTTTTGTTCAGTTTTCTAGGAGCATGCCCATTTCCAACAGTATCTGTGAGACTTAACAAGGAACATCGTATTGACAAAGCTTTCCGCATCTACCTTTTATCTTTCTGTTAAGAATAAATAAAATAACAAATTAGTTTTGCTGTGTGTTACGCACTTCCAATCAGTCCTTACAGGACCAACGAAAGGCTAGTTGGGCAGGCTTTATTTTTTAAAATAAATGAGGTAAATGTTGGAGTTAATCATAGATGTTAAAGCCAAGAAAAAACATTAGCTCATATGGCCTTCTTTAGACTACACAGGAGTAAACAATGCTTTGCAGAAAAGCAGCCAGAAATTAAATACTTACCATTTTTCAGTGGATTCTATTGGTTGTTATTACATGGTAAGGAGCTATGTCTTATTTCACATCTGAGTTTGCATGGTATTATATTCCAGCCATTGTTTCTTGTTGCTGTTCTCTAAATTAAGAAGTCCTATTTACTCTTTGTGAAGGTACTTATTTATTCTAATCAGATCAGCCCAGATCTTTTGATAAATTGAGCAAGTTATGATCTTCTAGTGTCTTTGTAAGACATCTCTAACACTGCCCTTTTCAGTATAAAATATGGTATTTGCAACACAGTATTCCCCAAGGACTGATAACCATTTCTGCCCCAGACTATTGACATCTCCTGTTTAATATGAATCACTAGGATGTTCTCCTTACCTGGGCTGTTATTTTATGTATCTGTGACACCCATTATATAATGTGATTACAAGTGAAAGAGAAACCAAAGTTAAAGTCACTTTGCTGTCATCATTGTATTGCAAGAATCTAAATGGAACTAAAATAGTTATCCACGATGACTATTATGACAGAAACAGTGAAGACTTAAGATAATGAGAATTGCAAGGTCTGTGGTTCTGAACTGGTTACAAGAAATGAGTTTTCTTGGAAAGGAAATTAAAAATGACGTTATGTTACTATACATAGCCAATAAGACCTAGGTAAGTAGCTACAGGTCATAAGTCAGGTTAAATAGGCAAGGGACAGTGTCAACTTAAACTGACTGGAACTTTAAACATAATTTGTATTCAGAGATATGCCTATTAGGATAGGATCAATTATCTCAGCAATTACAGGTAGATCAAAAATCACATAAATCAATGTATCAGCCGATGCAGGAACAACCACAAAACCACAGATAAAATGCAAGGAACAAATTTAATCTTGATACCTCATGGACCAAAGCAGCACCTGGGCAGAGGAACGCGAGCGGGGGATGCAGGCATCGTGGGGTGACATAGTCCTTATTAGCGAGAGAGTCCTTGTCTGCGAGAGAGTGGAAGAGAGCCCAGACTTGCTGTTCTTGCCTGTATTTCAAGGCTTCAAGCAGGCATAGTTTTTCACTGTGCTCTGATCTTCAACAACAAGGCAGTAACCTCATGTATGCTAGATAAGGTGTCCCTGAGTCCATCACAGACTTATGTTAAGTGCGAATGTTCTACTTGTCAAGCACATAAGACTACATAACAATTAGTGTGATACATGTGTTTTCCAGCACCCTGCATGCGAGTCACGAGCGTATTTACAGTCCTCCTCACCAATCTTCCGTTAACTTTCCCACAATTACAAATCTGAGTGTACTTAACAAAATGACTGTCTTTTGTGCGTTTTCACACATGTGGGGTGACCAGTCAGGTTCAACACGCAGCAGCATACAGAACATTCAGTTGAGTGGCTGTTGTGTAACAGCAAACCCAGGAACCTGTTAAAAAAAAACAAAGCAAAAGCTATTAGTGAAGATCAGACAAAGGAGAGTCCTAGCACAAACAGACATTGGAAGAATCTTGTGCTTATATAAAACCCCATTTTCTAGGAGTTGCCAAAACCAAAAGGTACCATGCTCAATCCTTTTTAGCAGGAGTAACCTCTTTATTTTCAGCTGCTGAGGACTCATATAAGAAATAAGACTCAAGGCAATCATAACCATTTTGAAAACAGCTCTAAGACCCATTATCTTCTAAGCTGGACACAGAGAGACTGTAACTGAAACTTTTTAAAGGGAAAGTGAACATGTTTCCAGAAAAATAAACAGAGAAAGCTTTAGGAAGATAAATATTTCAAAAACTCCTGCCATGCAGAGAAGATCAAGATTATTTGATTTTTTAATGGATTTTAAATGAAAATTTCAAAGTATTCCTGAATTTAGGCCAGTATTTTAAGGAGCATACGTTAATTTGTTAAAGAAGACTGTATAAAGAAAGGGATCTTTCTGCTCCCCTGCTGGTCTTTATGAAGACCTTTCCAGCAAGAAGAGCCTGTCTAACTTAAAGTTACAGTTACACTGTAACACAGTGACAATTAGAGAAAACTTACAAAACTGGATTGAAATTCTGACACTTTAAGACAAAATGGTGCTTTTCAGATAGATGAGTTTGTTGAAATAAAGTTGTCAATTGCAGTTAACATTTTTAATTAAAGTGAATCAGATAGATGTTTGATCAGATAGAAGCTGGAGCTGTATATGACAATGACTGTATGTTTATCCTATCTCTCTATGTCACCGATTAAATTATTAAAGCCAGAAAGAACCTGCGAATCTTCAGTTTCCACCTCATATCATACAGTCTGAGAGAATAAATTGTGAAATCGTGAGGGGAGGGGAGGGGAGGGGAGGGGAGGGGAGGGGAGGGGAGGGGAGGGGACCTACAACAATCATCTAGTATGACTGCCTGACCACTCCAGGGCTGACCAAAAGTTAGAGCCTATTACGGAGAGAATTGTGTTGTGGTTTGGGCCAGACTGGCCACTGAGATGAACAACAGATGCTCTCCCCCACCTCTCTCTCCAGGCAGAGAATGGAGAGAAAAAAATAGACTTGTGAGTTTAGAAGGAACTAAACTCCTTCAATGAAATATTAATAATAAAATAAAAAGGGAATAATGAAATACATACAAAACTGTATCAAGCTCCCAGGATGACAATCTTGTCACTGGCTGGCACTGTGGAAGTCCCAGGCTGGACTCAGTGACGGATGGGAACTGGATTCTGAATCTGGATTCAGGATTGGGATCAAAGGCAGATGAACAGACAGAGACGTCCTCAGACTCCGGCCACTGAAGACAGAGGGCTGAGCCTTTGATCCCTCAGCTTTTATACTGAGCATGAGGCAGATGGGATGGAATACCCCGTTGGTCAGTTTTGGGTCACCTGCCCTGTCCGCTCCTCCCTGCAGGTGGGACCCAACTGCACTTTTCCATTTCTGACCCTCCAATGGGGCAAATAACCAAGTGAGCTGCCCTCGGGTGTTACAGCAATAAGTATAAGCAAGAGCCTCTCTGCATACCATGCCGTGGCATCAACTATAAACATTGGTCTTACCACTCTCAGAGCGAACAGTGTCTGCACAATATACTATTAATGTCAGTAGTTAGAAGAGGCCTAGCTAAAAAGTCAAATTACTGAACAGAAAATTGGTTCTGTTTTACCTCAAACCTGACACATTGCCCAAATGCCCCTTAAACACTGGCAGGCATGGGGCAGCGGCCATCTCTCTAGCGAGTCTGTTCCAGTGTTTGGCCACCCTTTTGGTAAAGAAACGGTTCTTAATATCTGGTGTAAATTTCCCCTGGCGCAGCTTTGAGCCGTTCCCATGCGTCCTGTCACTGGATTTCCTCCAGGAAAAGGGGGAGAAAGCAGCACGCGTGGAGACAGCAACGCCACCTGTTAGTAACACGGAGACTCTTTCTGTGGTTTCCAGGCCTTTATTGTCCTTTACTGACTGAGAGTTAGACTTGGAAGGCCGGGAGCCCTTGAGGGCTGGCACATGCCACAGCTGCTGCCCCAGCCCTGGTTTCGGCAGCACCTGGGACCTTCTAGTGTTGCCGGCGGGGTGGCCTCTTCTTGGCTGGCGAAGAGGCCTCGGGGCTGCCAGCCCTCCTCTTCGGGGGTCGCTGTGGCTCACCGGGGGAGCGTTCCCTGCCCTGGCTGGAAGTAGATGGACGTGCCAGGGCCTCCTCGGACTCCTCCTGGGGCTCTTCTTGCTCTCCGGGGAGAGGAACGGGGGCAGAGGGAGGGCTGCTGGGACCCCCGTGAGGAGCAGCTGCTGAGGTGCAGGGGAGGTTGTCGGCACTGGTTTCTCCCGGGCTGTCGGAGGGGGCCGGGCCAGGTGTGGGAGACCCTGCTCGGGAGGCAGCGGGGCCAGGGGCAGCCACGGGGCTGCCCTCCCACTCCCCGTCAGCATGGTTGTCCTCCAGGCCCAGCATACGGCGGGCCTCACCACTGCACCATTGCACGGCGACATCGATCAGCTGGATCACAAACGTCGTCGTGTGGTTTTGGAGGGAGGCCCCCAGCAGCTGGACCAGTAGCTCTTCATCCAGCCCACAGAGAAGCAAGAGGGAGCTGACGAAGCGCTCCACCGTGGCTGCCCGCCAATGCCCATTCCCAAAAATCCGCCTCAGCTCCTGACGCACCCAGATCATAAGGAGCTGGAGGAGAGCCGGGTTGTCCCAAAAAACGGATGCCCAGGTGTTGGGCTGGAGGCCGCCCAGAGGAGCCCTGGGCACTGGCCCTACAGTCCCCGGTTGTGTTGCTGCAGGGTGATGGAGGCTGTGGGCAGCTGGACGGCCAGGAGCTCCTCCTGCCTGGCGGCTGGCGACTGGTGATGCCGCAGATGGTGTGATGACCTGCTCCTCGAAGTCGTCGTCTGCCCGCACTGAGTGCACGATGGAGCCGATCCTCCTCTTACAGAGGGGGCACTCGGGTTTGCTCTCAGCCCACCGCAAGATGCAAGAACAGCAGAATTGGTGGAGGCATGGCAACACGTAGCTGGCCTCCTCCCTGCTGTCCAGGCATATTGGACAGCGGTTCTCCAGCTCTGTGGCCATGCTCTCCATGTGATGCGGTGGGCTGGGGGCAGCTGGGGATGTTGAGCCGCTCCCTCTTGCTGGCGCTGCAGCAGCGGCTGTCACGCTAGAAAAGCAAGAGCCCACGGTCATTGGCTGGCCCGGGAGGAGTAGAAGAAATGCCCAGGTTCCTCAAGAAGGAAACCCTCCCAGCTCCCCATGGTGAGGTATCCCCGCACAGCTCACCTCTGCTGCTGTGAGGACACCTCCTGGGTGCCCCAGCTGCCTGAACCTGGCAGGGCTGGGGAAAATCCTTTGATGGCTCCGGGGTTGAGCACTGAGAGCTACAACAAACAACTCTCCGAGCACGACACCAGCACCAAAGCCCTCGCTCAACACTCCAGACCTCGCAAACTCGCTCAGCTGGAGTGCAGGCACGAGCTGGCTGGTTGGGACTCAGCGCCCGCATACAAGCAGCGAGGGATGTGTGGTCACAATCCGTTGCTCAGTGACGTCATCATAGTCCCTTGCTTGGAGATGTTGCAGCCCATTCCTTGGTGACATCAGAACCCTTCACCTGGGGCTCAGTCACACCAGAATCCGCGAGGGGGTCTGTCGTCACCATCAGCACATCACCATCAATCACTTGGGGAGCCTCCTAACAGGCCACCCTCACCCATGGCGCTCACCCTGGCAGCGCAGCGGCCCCAGCGCACGCGTCTGGGGTTAGTGCAACACTACTGCCCACTCCATCCCCCCATCTCTTGCTTGTGCTTGGCACTGGTGTTTCACACCAGTCCCCAGGGCCTGGGCCCTGTCTTCCCAGGGCCCTGTCAGGTCGCTCTGGCCGTGGCAGACATGTCCAGGCACATATGGCAAGGTGGTTCATTGGATAAAACCTCGTGCCTCCCTTGGAGGCTGCAGGACAAAGTCCCACAGGCTCTCGCCACACTCCAGACCTGCTGGCCAGCCCTCTGGGCTCCCCTGCTTTCTCCCGCATGCCGTCAAAGACAGTACTTGGCTGGCTCTCGCTGCTTCTCTCCTATCTCCCCTAGCCAGAGGGCACAAGGGTGATCCCCCTCTGCTCAGCACCCATCAGGCCGCATCTGGGCACTGCGACCCATTTGGGGTCCTGGACGGGAGGGAGGCCGAGAAACCAGAGGGGATCAGGGGAGGCAAGGAGGGTCTGTGGTGCTGGTTCACCACGGAGCGGAGAAGGCATTGGGGCACCTCACAGCAAACCCCGGTGCCTATGGGGAAGGCATCCAGGGTATGGGGATAGGCTCTTCCCAGCACTGCCTGATGGGTGAGAGCATCTCCTGAAACTGGAAAGGTTCGCACGGAGACAGGGAATCGAACCAAAAATCCCTGTGAGGACCCTTAAGCACTGCAGTGGGTTGCCTAGAGAGGAGGTGGGATCCCTGAGCCTGGAGGTCTCCAAGACTCGAGTGGCCACAACCCAGAGCACAACTGTCACAAGCCTGTGCAGGGATGCTTGCTTAAGTGCCAGGAGAGAAATCATTGCCAGGGGGAATGCACCAGAGCTTTCCACAGGTGCAACAGCTGCCGTAAGCTGCAATTTAGGACAAGAGGTAATGGGCACAAACTTGAGCATAGGAAGTTCCATCTTAACATGAGGAGGAACTTCTTTCCTTTGAGGGTGGCAGAGCACTGGCAAAGGCTGCCCAGAGAGGTTGTGGAGTCTCCCACACTGGAGATATTCAACACCCGCCTGGACGCCGTCCTGTGCAACGTGCTGTCGGTGTCCCTGCTGTGGCAGGGGGGTTGGACTAGATGATCTCCAGAGGTCCCTTCCAACCCTGACCATTCTGTGATTCTGTGATTCAATGTCAAAAGACCACTTTCTAGTTTTCTTCGCTGCAGCAGCTTTCACAAGCATTGAGTTAGACCAGATTAGACTGGCTAGCCAAG
Source organism: Pluvialis apricaria (assembly GCA_017639485.1). Taxonomy (NCBI): domain Eukaryota; kingdom Metazoa; phylum Chordata; class Aves; order Charadriiformes; family Charadriidae; genus Pluvialis; species Pluvialis apricaria. The sequence continues at coordinate 37,917,225 of CM030044.1, forward strand.
ACTGGAATAGAATAGTTCCAGTTGGAAGGCACTTACAACGATCACCTAGTCTGAACTTCCTGAGCACTCCAGGGCCGACCAAAAGTTAAAGCCTTTTATGGAGGGCATCATCCAAACGCCTCTTAAACACTGACAGGCATGGGGCATCAACCACCTCTCCAGGAAGCCTGTTCCAGCGTCTGACCACCCTCCTGCTCAAGAAATGCTTCCTAATGTGCGGTCTAAACCTCCCCTGGCGCAGGTCTGAGCCATTCCCACGCGTGCTGTCCCACGTGAGATCCCACGGAGAAAAGATCAGCACTTCCCTCTCCACTTCCCCTCCTCAGGAAGCTGTAGAGAGCAATGACGTCGCCCCTCAGCCTCCTTTTCTACAAACTAGACAAACCCGGAGTCCTCAGGCCCTCCTCACAGGACCTGTCTTCTGGCCCCTCCACCAGCTTTGTTGCCCTCCTCCGGACACATTCAAGTACCTTCACACCTGTCTGAGACCCAGAGCTGCACACTACTTGCGGTGAGGCCGCACAACACTAAATACAGCAGGATAATCCCCTCTTTTGACCAGCTGCGTATACTGTGTTTGATGCACCCCAGGATGCAGGTTGCCCTCTTGGCTGCCAGGGCACACTGCTGGCTCCTGTTGAGCTTAATGTCAACCGGCACCCCCAGATCCCTTTCTGCAGGGCTGCTCTCCAGCCACTCCTCTCCCAATTCATACGTGTGCCCGGTGTTTCTCCGACCCAGGTGCAGATTGCCCAGTGCTCCAATCTATCTAGATCTCTCTGCAAGTCCTCTTGTCGCTCCAGAGACTCAGCAGCACCTCCCAGTTTGGTACCATCAGCAAATTTGCTAACGGTGCATCCAACTCCTGCCTCCAGGTCATTGATAAAAATGTTGAACAGAACGGGGCCTAGAACGGAGCCCTGGGGAACACGGCTGGTGACTGGCCACCAGCGAGATGTAGCCCCATTCACTACAACCTCTTGAGCCCTGCCCTTCAGCCAGTTCTTCACCCAGCGCACTGTGAGCCTGCTCATCCCACAGCTGGGACGACTTGTCCAGAAAGATGCTGTGAGGGAGCGTACCCAAAGCCTTACTAAAATCCAGAAAAACTGCATCCACCGCCTTCCCTTCTTCCACTAGGGCACTGATCTTATTGTTAAGATGTGTCTCCGTCAAGGACACCCTCCGCCTCGCCGCCGCGAGACCCGGCCAGGCTCTCTGGTGCCTGGGCTGTGGTGGCGAGGTGGCCGGGCGCCGGGATCCCCCTCAGCCCAGCGCCACGACTCCCGGCGGCCGCCGCCCGCGGGCGCCCCATGGCGGCAGCAGCGACTGCGGTCGCGCTGCGCGCCCGCTCCCCTGCCCGGCCGCCACCGCCTCCTTTCGGGGCGGGCCCTGGACCCGCCTGTAGGCGTTTGCGGGGGAGAAAGTAACATGGTGGCCGCTTCTTCCCCAAACAGGAGCGGCGGCGGGTCCGGCGGCTCCTGAGGAGGCGGCGGGCGCGGAGAGACGCTCTGGGCCGGGAGCGCCGCGACCGTTTTGGCGGACGAGTGGCGCCCGGTGGCGGCTGTCGGCGGGCGAGCCGGCGGCAGGTGAGCGGCAGCGGCGGGAGGGAGGGAGGCAGGCAGGCAGGCAGGCAGGCAGGGAGGGGGCCTGACAGGCGGGGAGCGGGCGCTGGACCCGGCGGCTCGTCCGCCTTCCACCGCCCCCTGCTCCGGGCGCGGCAGGAAGGCGGCACTGCGGCGGGGGGACCCCTCGCCTTCCCTCCCCCGGCCCCTTCCCTCCTCTCTTCCACCTCCGGAGGAAACTTCCCTCCTCGCCGGAGGGGGAAGGAGGTTCGGGGCTGTTCCCCTGGCGCCGAGTCGGTTGCTGGGAAGGGCGCCGTTTTCTCCTCCTTTCTTCCCTGCCCCGGCGGAGCTTCCGCGCTGGGGCTCGCCCGTAGCCTGCGCCGCGCAGGGCCGGCAGGGCGGAGGCGCTTTCTGGGCTTTTTAATTTTCATTATTGTCATGTTTTTTGTTAAATTCTCCGCTCCCGTCCGCCGCGGCCGCTCCTCGGGGAGCGCTGGGCTCTGCGGGCGGCGCTCGGCCCGCCGCGGCGGGGGGCGGCGGCGGCGCAGGTGGCAGGCGCTGCAGGTGAGTCCCCGGGCAGCTCCCTCCTTTATTTCTCCATTTTTTCTCTCCCTTTCCATGCTCCGGCCCCTCCCCTGGGCTCCGGCGTCAGCGCATTTAACCCTTGCGGGGGAACGGAGGCGAGGCGAGGCGAGCGCCGGGGCGGCCGCAGCGAGGCCCTTCCCCCGCCTTCCCGGGCGCTCCGTGCGCTGTGTCCGCCCTGGAGTATCGGCGCTCCGGGGCTGTTCAGGGCTTCCTCTTCTCGGTGCCCAAAGGGAGACCGGGAGCAGCGGTGTCGTGGCTGTGAGGAGGATGTTTGAATAGCAGGGGTCGTCCGTCCGTCCGTCTGTGCCCCCCTCCCCGCCCCTCCACCCAGTGACAAAGGCACCGTTAGTGATAGTCAGGCTGTGTTTTGCAAGTTGACGGAATCGGCAAGATGTTATAAAGCTTACGGCTTAGTTCTGCAGAGTTTTTTTTTTTTTTAAAAAAAGGAAAAAAACCCCAAAAACAAAAAAGGAAAAGCTATAGCCATAACTTTTAATCAGCCTTTACTATCATCTGGGGTTATCTGATGTGTCTTTGCTGCGTGACCGGCTAATCTGTGTAGCAGCAGGATCTGGTGATAGGCTGGGGCCTTTCTATGTCAAATAGGGAAAAAATATTTACAGAAGCTGTCAGAAGCTTTAAATGCTGATTAACTGTGCTGTTAATGCCAGACATGATTTTCTGAGGTGACCGAGCACGACTTAACATACTGTTGATGCTGCACTCTCAGAAAAGTTGCAAAAAATGAACAACGCTCTGTTAAATCTAAATTAAATGCCTGTTCTATACCAATCTTTTAGTGCAATTTTCTCTTGCTGTTAAGATCAAGCATGTTGCCAACATGGACTGTTGTGCTGATTTCAAACTTAATGCCTGTGGCTAAACTTTTATATCTGCATGAGGGCTTAGCTTGTAAACAAATAGGACGTTTGATCCTCTTTTTTTTCTGTAAGCTGTGTTAGTGTGTCTTCTGGTGACTTCTGTAGTATTTTCTTCGCTATTATGATGTTTTTAACCAAGCTAAATTTGAGCTGGTACATGGACATGTTAGTAAAAAGACAATGATTTGCTTTTAGTTATTTTTGTTTGCTATTTTCTTGTGTAGACTAAACACAAAGTTAGTAAAAGTTTTTGCATCAGTCTTTTTAAGGTAGCATGTTAGGAGTTTAAGCAGTAAACGTTCTCTGTGTTCTTGGGGAAAAAATAATGATGGAATGCAAATTACTTCATACCTGTTTGGAAAATGTCAGGATTTTTATTTGTATTTTCTTATGAAAAGCAGTCATGACCAAACTGAAGTGACTAACCAGACTACTAACCAGATGTTCAGTGGCCATGGCAGCACAAACCACATCACCAGACTAGCATGTATATTTCAAATGCTTGGCACAAAGGACACAAACAAAAAAAAAAAAGAAGATCAAAACTGTTAGGTAGCTTTATAATGCTTTTGTTACAAATGTAAGCGTAAGTCTCTTTTAAGATTTTTTTTTTTTTTTTTTATAGTTGGCTGACGGGCTGCTTTTTACCATTCCAGTGGATATGAAATGTTAATAATGCATTCTGTCTTGAGAGGTGCAATGAAGTACTTTAGTAGAAACCAGAAATGTAAATATTGGCTTGCCTACATGACTTCTGACTTCTGTGTTAAAATAGCTATCAGCATACATAGGCACTTATTACTGCTAAAATCTCAAAAATTGGATTTTTTTTTTAAAAAAATCTTATAAATTAGGATGGGCATTTTCTTAAATACTTATGGATAAGTATAATGTTACATTTGGTTGTTCCTTCTTAGGTTAAGGTTAGGCTCTCTATAGGCCAAAGTAAATGTAATGAGATCTTGGACCACGTCTTACATGTTTGTTTTCTTGTTTGAAGATTGTGTATGGGATTTCTCTCTGATCAACTTTTGTATTTTTTTAAATGAAAACCATCTAACTCGAGCAAAACTGGGTGTCCAACAGTGGTACGGATAACTTCCTTCGGACTCAACATGTATGAATTCTCATTTGGAGTAGCAGTGCTACATACTGTTGAAATACAGTGCTTGAAATAGTATCTTTTTAAGCTTGCTTCTTTCTTACGTCTGCCGTTGACCAGTGAAGAATTGAATCTGAAATTCAACCTCGATACGCTTTAAGGACAAATAAGTTCCAGTGTTAGCCTTGATGCATGTGTCTGTGTTTGCTTAAAAATATAATAGGAAAAAAGTCTCAGTAGAATGAGGTAGGAAAGGTATATTGCCAGAGTTGTAAGAGGAAGGTAAGGTAGTCTTTTGACTGTTATGTAAGACCAGGTGCCTTATTTATTAACCTTTCAGATAAATTTCAATGGCAGCCATAGGCTTAGAGCAGTATGTGTAAAGACTAGCATGTTTTGTGATCTTCTTACAGATTTCCTGTAGCAATGCCTCCTTTTCTGACTGAAATAACAACAAAGAGCACCCATAACATCTAAATGTGATATCTTTTTGTTTAAAGGTAGCTTGCACTGTAGAAATCTATCTGGTAGAACTTTTTTTTCTGTACTTGCTGGTCATGCCAGGGAATAGATTACCCACCTTCAGCATCCCACTTTCTCAAATAATATTCAAGATACTGAAGATAGTGGTGTAGATGACCTCTAAAATAGTTCATGGGGATCATGGTCATAGTTAATAAAGTGCTTCCAATGTGGCTTGCCAGATAGTAGTCCATTACTGCTTACTCAAATCTGTAAAATCAGAATCAGTTTGCCGCACTGTGCAGCATGAGACCTGCTTTCCTCCTATAGTGCTTCGGACTGTAAACTGAAGTCTTTGGATTTTTTGATCTACTTTTGACCTTCTGTCTTGCTGCAAAAATCATCCCGTTTGCAAAGCTGTTGCCCTCAGCTCTGCAGAAATGTGATGCTGCTTTTCTCACGTTGGGTAAAAAAGTAGTGGTGTTGGAAATGCTCCACACCCGTGATGATGATGAGAGTGCTTTCTTTCTGCAAATTTGTGGGATAAACACTCACAACCCTGACCTCTGCAAATGGTTGTTAGAAGCAAAGTGGCTTAGTTCAAGACTGCTTCTGGACTACAACATAGGTTCTGGTGGAGTGTGACTGTTTCATGTTCTTGTGACTGCATCTGTCCCAAAATGTGTGCATAACAGACTTACTTATTCTAAATGCTATGCATTCCGAGTTGGAATAGAGCAGAAAGTTTTGTCTTGGTTGATATCTCACTCTTGTCCTTTGTTTCTGCTTACAGGCTCTTCAAGGGTATAAATGTGGTCCTGATGTTTACTGTTTGCTTTGGCAGACAGGAAACTTGAAAACAGTTTTCAGAATAGCAAAGATTATAATGATGTTCTCTGTTTATGCATGTGACTTTTGTTTTCATTTTTTTTTTTTTTTTTGAAGAGCAGCAGACTCAAAATTGTTGATACAGGGAACAGTAAAAACATATCCATGATTTCTTGCCTAAAGGTTGGCTTGCATGTCACATTAAACATTCCGTTTGCTTTGTTTCAGTTGAATGGAGTGAGCCAGTTTTGCCTTATTCTGCTTTCATCTTCACGTTTTGTGACACTTCAGTTCCTTTCCTTTACTCTCAAAAACCTCTCTAAAGAGCCTTGATGCTTTTCAAGCATCAACCAAGAGCCTGTGTTTCTCTGTCTAAAAGATGTTAAAAATAGTGTAAATCAGGGATTGACTTGCAAATTAAGTTGTTCAGTTCTGGCAGCAAAAGCTGCGTTTACAATTGCAAGTTTCCAAAGTAGTAGAAGCTTTCTTCCTCTTGAAATGAAAGTGTTCTCCAATTGTGAACGAATTGCAGCTCTAACTTAGCCATTTTTCACCAGAGAGCCTAAGAACCCCATGTTTTTGCTTTCTCTCTGAAACTACACATTTCTGTGATAGCTTTTGCCTTTATAATTAATTACAGATTTTGATCAGTAATGCTCAAACTGAAATCTGGCCACTGATGCATTCTTCAGTGTTCGTCTTCGCCTTTACAAGTCTTTCATGTTGAGGCATTGTGTGACTGGTGAAAGCAAGACTTTTCTTTTACTTTTTTTTTTTTTCCCTTTCCCTGTTGGGCAACCCAGAGCTGCTATTCCTGGTGTCACATAGCATGGCTCCAGCCTTCTTCGTTATTCTCAGGGGAAGAAACTGTACTCTCACCCAGATAAGAAACCTGACATAGGTAGAAGTCTTGTAAGTAAGATATCCTCTAGCCATGTCTATGTAATGGGTAAACTATATTTTCTGCTTTAAGAAGGAATGAAAGTGTGGTTGAAGTTGGGAGAAGAACCACAGAGAGCAGCATATGAAGAAAAAGAAGGTCAAGCACTTGACTAATGTTTTAGGGAAAGCAAGAAATCAAGGCATGTGTAGCTATATAGTTAAGCCCTGAAACTTCTACAGGATATCCATCTCGGTCTAAGAGAAAGTTACAGAAAGGAAAAACTGCTGAGTCACAGCAACAGGTTATTCAGTCGGTTACTCTAATCATTGAATGGGACTATTGCAAAATATAAAAACCGGTGTGGCCAGTTGATCAGCCAGCCGTCCTTGGAAGTAACAGCAGCAGCTCGCCCAGAGTAGGGAGTCATTTGTACCTATGCCTTCATTGTTTTCTTGATGCTTGAGTTCTCCCGGTAACATTTTAAGTAATGAATGACCCTAAACTGCTGGATATCTAGGTGTAAGTGGCAGAAAATTGTTGTGTTTGAAAGTAATATGAACTTAAGTGCACTGAGGTTTAGGTTTTTTGAAGGCATAGACAGTATCTTTTGCAGGTTTCCGTAAAACAAATCATAAAAAATAAGCTATGTGTTTGCCAGAGGAAATACTTTCAAGGATGCGGATAGCCTAAGAAATGTTTAATGTATGTAAAATGTATGCGTCTTGTACCTGTTAAGCTCCTCAAACCACCAAAAATGTGACTGAAGAGGGATATTGACAGAAGTTAATTTTAGTCTAGGGAGACCCATCTTTCTTGGCTCCCTTCTTCCCCTGTTATCCACCAATTACTTTTTAGGGCGTAATTCCCAGTGAAAACCTGACTTTAGGTGCTCTCAATTACCATTTGAAGCTCCTCTTTCACTTCCTGTAGAAGGAACCCAGGAAAGCGAACCATGTGAGGTTAAGTTTAGTTTTCTGAACAGGTCCCACAAACATCTAGAAATAAAATTTGGATTTGGCAGGAGGAAGAAGAGTACAAGTCATTTTCTTGTAAGCTTTTTAAGTCATGAACCACTGTGATGTATAGATGTGGTTTGTTAATAAATGGGAGCAGTATGCCTCTTATTGGTCACATCCAGGTTTGTTTTCAGTTCTGAATATTAGAGGGTAAGCAGGACATAAAAGAGAAAACTTCCTAACTGCATAAACATGTTACTGTGTTCTCAAAGTTGTGATGAAACCAGGAAAAGCAAGTCTACATGACTCCTGTATAATATTTACTTGACTTGAAGTGAATTCTTGCAGTTGGAATCATCAGTGAAAGACTTTTAATTTCTTCTGAGCTTAAATTCTTGCATAATCTTGGCGATGCATCCCCTTAGCTTTTTTTTTTTCTTTTAGTTATGCCTTAGGCTTTAAGTAGTAATTCTCCCTACATAGGACTGATTATGATTTGTTAGGTGGATAAAGTATAAGCATATCACTAAAGTTTTCCAATACTAATAAACTATGTAGGCAAACTTGAAGTTGTACTGGTATAAGAAAATCACAAGTCATAAACAGAACAGGCTTTGCAAATGAAAAATTGGTTTTGCTGGTTGTGGTGTACTTACACAGGGGCTTATACCAGAATACCTGTATGTCTCTGAAGAGCAGAATTCTTTTGTGCACTCCTGGCTATGCTGGTATAGTTCTTCTAGGAATAACCCAAATCTACATTATGTGTAATAAAAGGAGGAATATGTTGTTCAGGATTGGGTAAACCAAGCAGAAAGTTTACCTTTGAAAAAAAGCACGGTATGTGACCTATACTTTCTTAAAAAGGCAGTGTCATTTCAAGCTCTGATGTATATACTTAGTTGCATTTCTGCTTTGAACTTTTTTTGTAGGCATCTTCTTGTAGGATAATTACACGTGAAAGCCTTAAGTTCCTTTGGGTTATGATGACTCATTCGCTGTGAATGTGATGACTAATGTGACATTTCAGTTTATTTTAAAGAAAACAGAACAAATCCTGCACAAAGACATGTATAGCTTTTCTTCTTTCTTCTTTGAGATTCACATGTACAGTGTATGCACTGTTAATCTCAAAACCTCTCCTTGTTAGTCACTTCGATCCAACTGATTCTGCATTTAGTAAGTCACCCTAATTTTAAACTGTTTTCCTTGCTGTAGTAGTAGCCAAGTGATACACAAATTTGAGAAGGGAAGCTGCTTTGAGCCTCAAGTGCCTAATTGTTTCTTGTACCTTTTTAAAAATCTCATCCTTAACTGGTATGCTTGCTGGATTGAACGTCTGAGGTGAACTACTTTGCATTTGAGTTGTGCATGTTGGTAAGTGCAAAACTGTCTGACATCACTCCGTTTCTATCCCTACTCTTTTTGTCTGTATGGCGTATTGATGCTGCAGTAGACTTGTTGAAGAAAGATAGAGGAAGAAGAAGAAGAAGAAAAAAAAAAAGAAAAAAAGGGCATAAAGCATTAAAACTGTGTTGTAGAGGACTGTGTGATGCCCTTCCTTTTGAGCAAGGACAGAAATGCTGGTAGCCCAGCTCTCAGGTAAATGCTCTGACTACGTAACTGTTGTCCCATCTACCTCTTCCCAGAGCCAGTAATACGTTGAAGCATACAGTGGAGTAATGTCAGTGGAGGAGAATGAGGATGTTCCACTACTGTATATTTGGGAGCAGACTCTGAGGGCTGGCATACCTTCTTTTTTTCTTTTTTATTTTTCAAAGGGAGAAATTGTGAATTCCGCTCCACCCTGTGCAGAGAAATGAACATAGGGGTCTCCAATGTTTTGTGCACACTACAGCAACTGAGAATTGGGTACAGTGACAGGGCTGTGCTGTTGTGTAAGTCATGTGGGAGGAAATCTTGGGAAAGGAAGTCTGTTTGAATTTCCAAACAATTTGGAAAAAGCTGAGATCAATCCTCTAAGTAAATTGAATTAATCCATTCCTAGATGGCTAAATTGGAAATTGGAATGCTAACAGTTGTGAATTATGTCCACAATAGTCATAGCCTGCTTTAGGAAATGAGATGTTTCATTTCTAATGTATTACTATTTATCAAAACATTATGTATCAAAAAATACGTAAAAACATGCATGAAGATTATTTTAAATAGGAAGACAAGCACGTGTTTTAAATTATGACAGGAATGGAAGTTGCAAATGCTAAAGCATAACAACACTAATGTGAAGGGCATAACTATAAAACAGTAAATTGACACTGCTTTTTGCATTGCTTTCTCTTTGCACAAGAGAGGTTATGAAATTAGAGAGATCATACTTAAATTTGCTTTCAGAATCCTTCCATAGGTAAGTTGTAGGCTCTCTGAAGGGATATTTCTTCAGATTTTTAGCCAAGTAGGTTGGAGGCTGCTAGTAATGTTGGCTGAAAGTTTAAAAAAGATAACTTTTTCATCTCTCTGTTTGTATTGTAACTAAGCAGGTATGCTTTTAGTGATGATCTGACTTGAGCACTTCTTTTACTGTTTAAAATCTGTATAGTTCATCCGAGAAAGTCAAGTTTCCTGTAAGTGTTTTGTCTGAGAACTCCACCAGTGCATTGAGTAATATGGTATAGGTATTTTGAGTGCTAGATGATACTGTTATGAGAAAGATCGAAATGTGTGTGGTGTCAGACTTCACATTTACTTGCCATCTGCTGAGTGATAAGGCCTCATGACGGAGAATGTCAGGCTTGCTATCCTTTGACAGCTGTTTTCAGTGTTTGAGGGAAATATTTATTGATACATTTGTCTGTGTAAGTGGTACCTTTCCAATATATTATCTTTCATGAATATTTTCTTCAGAAGTTCATATAATACGTAACATCATTTTAATATTCTAATGATCTCATATTTGACATACATTCAGAAGACTGAAATATGGGCTTTAATGGATTCAGATACTCTGTTCTCCTGAATATATGTATTCAGGAATATAAGTGAGCACAGCAAGATGCAAGGGTTGATAACCAAGGGCTTTTAAGGGGTGGAAACATAAGTTTCTTTACATATGTTGCAGGATTCATAAGGAAAAAAGATTTCATGGTTTTATGATGAGTTTCTGTATAAAAATGAGATGTTCTAGTTGTCTCAGAAGCGACTGAAAATTTTAACAGAATAGAAACAAGAAAATACAAGTTGGATTTTCCACAGAGTCACATTTTCTTGTCTATACATAAAAATTAGCTTTGTGAGTACCAACTTAAGCAATATTTTTATGTTTGTTGTGGAGCAAGAGTTGTAGTCATAATGAAGAGTTTGAATCACTTTATGTCTATGCTTTCACAGATACACAGTCCACTTGACTACTTATTTGTGAATGCTTTTCCATTTCCATACTTTGAATATTAAGCTTTACTATCCTTTAGGTGGCTTTGGTCCATTTTGGTCTGGCTTTTGGAGTTGTGACTGGACTGGAGTGTGGTTCCATGGGTCCTCTTGTGAATATTCTTTAAAATAAATTAGAAGAGACATGGGAGGCAATTGTTGACAGTTACTGCACTTTCTTAGATTGCTGTGATCCATTTCTCCGTCAGTCTTTATCTAGGAATAGAAAGAGTAGCTTAGATATGAAGCAAAGTGCTTATCTTTAGAAAGTGTTGCTAAAACATTCGACAATACTGAAAATGCTTATGAAAGTTGAGGGTGTAAGTTTTCAGCAACCATACTCCCGCTTAAGCTTTTTGTGCGTTATTTATGTTTGTAGTAACTTCATTGCAAGGTGACCTGTGAAGTGAGTGGTGTAGAGGGGCATAGCCTACACTCTTCCCACGTTTGCTGCAGATGCGCTAATGCAAACTCTCACTGCAAAAATGTGCTGCAGATCAATATTGTGGTATGCCGTATACAGCAAAAAGACAGTTCCTCCTGTAAGATTCTCACTGCTTCAGCGTTAAGACAAAAAGCATGAATATTCTAACTGCTGTCAAGCGTGTGCTTTGGACTTTTTTAAGCCATCTTGGCAAAGAGAGTTTCTTAATGAGGAGTTGGCAAGAGGATTAAAAGGCAGACTTCTGAAGTGTTAATAAGCTCCTGCCAGGCTTGAAAAGCAGCTGAGAAAGAATGAAAATGCTGACATGAAACCGAGTGATTTGTGGCTGGTGTCATAGGCCTACCAGAAATGGGAGTCATCCTCTTGATAGCCCGGAAAGGTTTTCAGTGAGGTGGGGATAGGCTGTGAGGCTCTGAAAGTGTGGATGAAGCAGCCTGTGTTTGATGTGGTAAAGCTGTCAATGGGGAGACCTACAGAGAAGAATGACGTCTTCTGTAGTGTTTTTTTTCTCTTTAGGGAAAAATGAGTAAAATCGTGTTCTCAAAACCAGTGAATGGGTTTTCCACTCTGGATTTGTGGAGCCCTTAGGAGACAATTTCAAGTGGCATATGGCTGATTGTATTGTAGGCAGCTAACAGAAATGAAATCAAAGCATGATTCTGTGATCTGGCAAATCTCTGTCACTGGAGAATCTGGCAAAATAATTTCAATGCTAATACTTAATTACTTGAATGCTCAGTAGAGTCAGCAACAAGAAAAAGAATATCTAAAACTCTTACAGCTTACTTTTAGTAACTTCTCAGATAGATTTGAAACAGAACATATTTTCTTCTCTCCTTTGACCTCTCAAAACCAAAACATAGTCTGGACTCACCGCAACCACAAAAGGGCCCCCAAAAAACTACAAAAAGCAATCTAGGAGATTTGGGCTCCCAGAAGGCACTTAACCACTGGACTATTGTCTCTTGACTTTTTCTTCACAGTTTTATTCTTGTTTCAGGCTACTATATTTGGCTTTGCTCCAATGGAGTTTCCAATTACAGAAAGAGTTCTCGAACAAAGAATGTTTCCAGGGCTGCAGATGTTTCACTCATTACATAATACTGAGCATGGCTAACCTTTAATGCTTGCAACTGGGGCAGTAAGTGCATTTTATAAAGTACTTTCCTTGCTTTGAGAATTATTATTAAATTTTCTGTCTTGGACTATTTTCTTTGCAGCCTCTGGAGCAGTTGCCATCATCTGTTATGTGAAAGAACAGTTTGGGTACAACACTGATGAAGCAAGATTAAACTGGTTTATTAAATGAGTGTAGCTGGACTGCTTGCTGATTATCATTCTTCAGTTCTCACATCTTTTCCATTTCTGTTTTCTGTCCTTGGCAATAGAACTTAATTTACTGGTACCAAACTTGCCTTCATTGATTCCAGCTGGTTCTCCTCTAGACTCCGTAGGTCACTTCAGAATTTGGCTTTTGGCCTCACATGTCTGTAACCACTCCAATTTTTATACCATTGGACAACTTGAAATTATGGTACAGTAGGAAAACTTGAACTGTTGAATATGATAGAGATAGTCTGGATGGTCTGGAGTTGGGTTTTTTCTTTTTTTTTTTTTTTCTCCTTTTTTTTTTGTCTCCACTTAGGATTTTTCTGAGGGGCATTTTCATAGTCCTGAGCATCCTGGACCACAGGGTCCATTAACCTAGTGACGTTTTCAGTCATTTGTAATTCATAAGTAGCTGTTCAAATTGCTATCACAAAACTTTGCTTCTGAAAGCTTTGTTATGTTTGATACAAGCATTTATATCATAACATCATTGCCCCACTGTTTTGTAGCAATAGTAACTGGTTTTGCTGACAATCAGAAGAAAATCAGACTAAAAGCACAGTTCTGCTTCCTAGGACAGAATCTTAAATTGTTAGTAGTTTGCTTTTGTGTCTTTTCTGAATAATTCCAATTTATTAAATAGAAAGTTGAAAATTTGTTACTATTTTCCTCCCTTCCTTTGATAATTTTTGCTCCAGCAATCCAAGGAATTGCATACAGAACAGGAAAACATAGAAAATGGAAAGAAAATTCTGGGTAATGGAGAAAAGAATATATTTTGTTTAAGGGCAAAATTATTTTAAAATGTTCTTCATTTGTTTCTAAAACAGGCAGTTCTGAAAACCTATAAGAATTCTCAGTAACAAAATCAATACTTAAGTGGCAAATGGTGTATGCCTTACAAAACTACAGAATTATTGCTGTGTAATTATCACTTATTACTATACTTGATTTGCAAAAGTCAGTTCATTTCCTCACCACCCCTTCTTCATATGAAGCACGCTGTTGCATCGTTTCAAAGCCCATGGTTTGAAATTGAAAAGGAAAACTACATTGGAAGAATACAGACACCTGTTTCCCATTATATGAATGGTGTATTTGTTAGTAGCTCTCATGAAAATGTCAGTAACAAATTCCCAGAGATACCAAATGTCTGTCCCAGTCAAGTTTTAAAGAATTATGGATGTCTTTAGCTGTCGTAGAAGTTACAGTTAAAAATGTGCAAAAGTTCTTTTAATTTCCCACCTGTGGTGTTTTAGCCTTTGGTCTTTGGGGTTTAAGTATGTCTGCTAATTTGATGTTAAGGTTTTTTTATTTAATCAATTTATAAAATACACTCTATTTTTCAGAATTAACTGTAGAGCTGTGTTTGACATGTCAGGGACTTAAACCGGAAGTGATTTTGTTCTCAAACATTTACAGTTTGCAGAACTCTGGTGCTCTGAGAACTGTTTTTTTTTACAGCTGGGAAAAAAAAGGCGGCAGCTGTTTCATCGAAGCGTTTGTAGGCTTGCAGTGCCTTCACTTCCATAGAAATTTCTTACTTGAGGAGATTTGCTGTGGTATTTCTGCTCCTTTCCTACTGTAGTACGCTGATCTATTTGAAGGCTTTAGCAAACTTTCCTACCAAGCTGATTACATTTTGTGCCTGATTTTTGTGTTTGGATGCTGTCAGAAAACAGTCTGGTACACAAACAGCTAGTACAGGGTCAACATTTTGTCTTGGAATATGTGCAAATTTGCAACAATTTAGCTATAAGGCACAAAAAGCTTATTTAGATTATTTGCAGTACCAGACCTTGGTACAACTTGTTTTCTGGATGAATTTCAATTAACTGATAAAACCTATCCTATAGGAATACTTCATTAAATGTAATTGGCAAGCCTTTTATCTTTCACCTTGTCCTTAAGTTTATTTTTTACAATGTTGTAGTCCTATATAAGACAATCAGCTTGTAACCTATTTCAATTCGGCAACCATTATATGCTCAAATGTTTACTTGAAAACTGCTGTGAAGGAATGGTCCTGTATTTGCATATGTGCATGTTCAGACCCAGTTGTGGGTGACATCCAAACATTCTTGTTCCACAGCTGGTTGTGTTAAGACAGGTCGAAGGTGGGCATTGCATATCTGCGAAGTTATTTTTGCAACTCTAGTTTTTCTAATAGTTGTGTAATTTAGTCAAGTGACTGTAACTGTTATTTCATTTCATAGGTTATGACAATGTGATATGCATTCCAAAAAAGAAAGTCTTTAAATGCACGTCTAGGAATTCTTTTTCTGTTGTTACTGACTGTCTGTGGCTAATAATTTGTGGACTGCTTTTTTTCTATTTTAATCTTGTTAGGTGCTAATGGTATGCTTGAGGTAATGTTGTCTTACCTTGTCTTTTGTTGTGGTGTGTGTATATGTATGTGTGTGTGTATATATTCCTGGTATATTATTACACATAGTAAAACCTGCTTCATAGAACTCGTATATAGACATGTCCATGTAACTTCCCTATGTGTTGTAATGACATTTAAGTGTTTGATAACCTCCTTCATTCATCTGAACACATTTAACATTGTTGAATAGTCTAGCTTTACTGTTCCATTCTGTAGTAATTTTCAGTCATCTGTGATGTATACTCAGGGTCTGATTTCTGCTGTCCCACATGCGCCAAACTAAAATGCATAAGATGGAGTTGCACACTTATCTGAGTAGAAGTGGGCTTGCTTAAAAGTGACTGTGGTATGGACAAACATACTGATGTGAGCAGGAATAGCAAAAGATACACTGGAATGGACAAGCAGCTGGAATGCAGGCTCTTTGGGAACCCTGTATACTCCAGTACGTTCTAGTTGTTAAATGGTAATATTGGTGACTGTCTTTGCATATGGTGCTTACGTTTAAGTCCGTGTGGGTATATATGTGTGCTAGAATCGTATCTGTATTTTGTATTTTAAAAAGAAAAGTCTAAAGTTTTGATTGCCAAGTGTAGTCCGTGATTGCATTGCTCATTGGTTTTCAAAGTGACTTCAAGTATTAGATTCCATGTCTTGAAATCCAGGCAAAATTTGAGGCAATTGGAACAAAAGCAATCATTCTGATTTATTGGATACAGTCAACATTTCTGGTGCTATGGAATACAACTAGGAAATAGTTTTAAAAAAAAAAAGCTGAAGAAAGCACTATTGTTGTTGCATTTCCACTAACGTGAAGTTTTAAAAAATAGTATTCCTAGTGTAAGTACTAACCGTTATATCCAATAGTAGTTTCAGTCCTTTAGCATTGGTTTTTGATTAGATTTGATTTTTAAAAACAGTCCTAGACACAAAACTCTTAACTGTCCAGACCCTCACTGCTGGTCCAACTTGCTAAGTTCAGGCCTTCAGGTTCTACCTTCTCCTGTCCCAAGTGACTAAACTTTATTGTTCTGACTTAAGATCACCTGTTTCTGCAAAAAAAAGTCTTTTTTAAAAAAAAATAAATTGGTGTCATCAGTTTCGTCACAACAACTTTGTCATGACTTTATCTTTACCACTGTTGTGTAATAGTACATAAAGATTTTTTTTTTTTTCCAAGGCCTGTAGTGACAGGATAAGGGGCAACAGTTTTAAACTGAAAAAGGGTAGGTTTAGGTTGGACACAAGGAAGACCGTTATTACAACGAAGGTAGTATGGCACTGGAACAGGTTGCCCAGAGAAGTTGTGGGTGCCCCATCCCTGGAAGTGTTCAATGCCAGGTTGGATGGGGCTTTGAGCAACCTAATTTAGTGGAAGATGTTCCCCCCCATGGCAGGGGTGTTGGAACTAGATGATCTTTAAGGTCTGTTCCAAAATACACCATTCTGTGGTTCTGGTATTTGAAATGTATGCAGAAAGAAGGGGGGCAAGCTGAAGGTTAGTGCAGCCTAGGTGTATCTCTTTGCTGTGTATGACAGTGATTTTAGCTTCTTCAAACGTGTTTAAGTGCACTTACAAATCTTGTTTTAATTTTCCATTTTCAGTTTTAACAAATAGCTGATATTGCTTTATCTCAAGAAGTATGCTGTCTTGCTGGTTACTTATTTTAACTCTCTAGCATGTGTATGCAAGTTACATAATGCTTTTACTGTGACTCAGGGACATTTTCGAAGTCACTCATTAAAAGAAATTCTGCACTGGTTGCTGTGGTATAAAATTAAGATTTAACAAGCATCAATGAAGATTCTTTTATACAAAGGGCAAACCATTTTTTTCTTCCAATCCCTTCACCAATAACATTATTTAATCTCAGCACATGATAAAATAGTCTGTGAATAAGGAATCATCTCTTTCCCTTCTGTACCACAGCAAGGAAAGTTTCTGAATTTTCAGAAAGGTAAACAAAATTTGTCTACCTTTTCTCTTTTCAGATTAGTTAATTGGAAATAATAGAGAAGTTGAATATATAAAGACTTGGTCACATATCTTACTGAGTTCTGTATTGGGGAGTGAGGTGCCTGTGGTAGTCTTTGTATTGTCTATGAAGTTTTGCCTAGCACAGTTGTTCAAAAATGTAGTAATGCCTCTCTCTTACTCAGATTGTAGCCAATAAATTTTCCAAGTGTTGCAGATGACTTCCTGACACACTGTTTTGTATCCATCCAGTGGATTCTTTGTCGTTTAAATTAGTTTAGCAAATGCAGTGTCTTCCCTGATCATCAGGCCAGTTTGTTTTAGGAATAAATCTCAGAGCAGAATGCATATACATTTTTCTTTTAACTTGTTTACTGCCAATAGCCAAGTATAATTCCCTTGCAAAGCCAAGCATTTGTGTAGAAGTCCTGAGTTGTGTTTGACATCTACCTTTCTTAAAAATCTTAACTGTGCAGGCTGTTTACAAAATAGATGTTTCAGCCACAGTGCACAAAAAGTGCTGAAGTTATTCTTCATTCTGGAATAAAACTATTTCCTATGCAGTCTGGTTACTAAAATATTTTCAGTTGTGAGAAACGTATCCCATCTTGTCTAAGTTCTTCAGTCATCTGTGTATGCATGCTATGGGCTTCCACACAGCAAGTACTTTTTAAGTAGTAGTTTCCACACATTGTAGGTCTTGGGCACTGTCAGTATCTGAAAGAAGATGCAAGTGAATTTAATAAATTGCAAAGTCATGTGTTAGCCATTAAGAACTTGCAAAAATACCTTTCTAATTTCAATTCTTTGACCATCAGTTCACCAGTATGTTCAGTTAAAGAGATTTCTGGACTTTGATTATATTGAAAATAGGCTGAAAAAGCTCTTTATAGCTTTATTTTTATTTGTGATTTAACGTCAAGAATATCTCAGTTCTGAGTCTTCATGTGAATAGTGAAGGCAAAGGTCACTGATTGTAAGAAAGGGTTGGTCTGTTTTATAAAGTATCATTAAAAAGCCATCTACTTTTTCAAGGGAGCATTCTGTAAGATAATAAAGTTACTTCACTGTTACTTACTGTATGTTTCTTCAGTTGCAGGAAGATTGTGTTTTGTCTATAGAACTGGCTGCCATCTCTCTAATGTTATGCTTTTACTGATCTGATTTCATTTCTTTCTAGTGGACACTTGCTTAGAGCAGAATTTTGAAACTGGTGAGATTTTTATAAACAAAGTTCAACTCTATTTCATAGACTTTTGCTATGTAAAAAATAAACTTGAGAAGAATTTTTTACATTCAATTTGTGTATAGTATGTAGTGAGTTTTTTTGGCAGGTAGTAATAGATGAGGAAGTAAGAGGCTTTTAAGACCAACTTGATTTTTCCAGGTAAAGTTATGCTAGTTGGCGTCCTGAGCCTTATGCGGATTTTTTTTGAGAAGATGTAAGATCAGCAGGTCAGTTAGGAGTGAACTGAAAAAAACCTCTGACATCCACACACTCTCTTGACATAAATTTATTTTGTTCTTTGTGTGCATGGAGATACCAGCATTTGTGCCACTTCTTTCCAGAAGTTGAAGGGAACAAGGAATTACTCAAGGATTTTTCTGCACGTAAGCCTTAGAAACATCTACCTCTGAACCCACTCTATAGGTGGCTATTCTTACTCTGGAGTGGGTGCATGCACATAGGTTTCCAAGAATACCTTCTCCTTAGCAGTGTCAGGTGTAAGTATGGCATCTGTATGTAAATTACCAGATTGGCATTTGTGACAAATGCTTTCCCTTGGTTGCTGCTGTATGCAGTTTTATAGAGCTTAAGTTTCCTTTTCTTTAAGTCCACTTGCCAAAAACTGCATTTACCTGCACTATTTATTTCTAGACTTATGCTGGCTTTCCAGTCTAATTTTAGAGGATAATTTGACACTTAACGTATTTCTAGGATTAGAACAGACCTGTGCTTAGAACTCTAGACTTCTCTTTGTATCACAGGTTCAAAGGGAGATCGCATAAATTATGCCATGACTTTTCAGGAATGAAACACTTTAATTAATGAAAAGCTCTTCTGTGAAAATGGCCTCTTGGCACTACTAGGATGAAAGTTCCTGGGAAGTGGAGAACAATTTTTTATTTTCTCCACTGGGTTTGGTTTATTTTTTTTTGAGCGGGTCTAAATTGTGCATTAGAGCTTGGTTCAGAAGTGCCCAAGTTTCTTTTGATTCAACATGGTAGGTCCACTTGGTGTTGGGACAGTGTTGTGTTGTGGTAGCAATTTGGTCCTGAAAATAAAATGGATGCAAAAGTTCTGTCGATAGGCCAAAAAGGGGACCACAGTTGGAGGAGCATGTTAGACTTATATGTCTACGTTGCTTGTGGTTTCTGAGTTAGTGCTAATATCTGCGGTGCACCACATTATTTGGCGTATTAGTTATGCTGATGTCCAAAGTGTGTTTAAAATGCTTTCTGAAATACTGGAAAACTTTTAAGACTGTACATGGCTGCCTCCCAGATAGCCTAGTGTCATTTCCAAGAGCCTTTTTCAAAAATGGAGGAGGTGGCCTAAACAGTTGACAAGGTTAATGCATCTTGCATCTCAGATGCTACTTTCAGTACAGATTTTTCTTTCAATTAAACTATCTTTAAATAAAAAACTGAAATGAAAGACTGAAATCATACTCTCTAAAAAGATTAAAAAAAATTGCACGTGTCATGTATGTTTTGTCATAGCAACTTTCTAATATTTAATAGTACTAGAAAATAAATAAAAAATTCTAGGATATTAAGGTTTTAGCATACTAATTTTGCTGGTATTGCATTCTGCTGCATCTATGTCTTTACTTTAGATGAGCAGACAAGCACTTGCCTGTAACTCCATGCTTGAGAAATGAAGTACTGCGCACCATACTTACGTTATGGAGAATTCTAAGCAGACATTACTTGACTACAAACAGCCAGTGCAGTGGTAAAGCAAATGATGCCATTAATGAATTTAACTGGAGGAGTCTTGGGAAAACAATTGTGGTTCTAACAATGTTAAGATAAATATTTGCTATTACTCAAAGTGATATTACTCAGACTTCCACAAATGAATATGCGTTAGAGAAGTCTCCCATTTCTGTGTTTTGCAGGTAATGCAGAATAAAACTCTTTTTTATATCTAAAGAATAAGAGTCCTCAGCTGTGGCAATCTCTGTAAATGAAGTCTGAGAACTTTAAATTAGTGATCTCCATTTTGGAATCAAAAAGCTTGTAACTATATGACAAAAGCAACATAGCTATGAAATAAAATATGAATAGAATACTTACTTACATCATCATCTTTCCTTCATTGTAGCTGCTCGTAACTTGCTCTCACAAATTTTTATACTTTTGCAAGAACAACGCTTTGGTTCAGCTAACTGTAAATAGAGGAAATTGCAGTCTACTGATATTGAAAGAACAATCTAACTGGTCTTTCAGACAACAGTCAATAAACTGAAGCAAATTCTAATAATATAGTATTTTTTTCATAATTGTTCAAAATTCAAAAAAGTGATCTCTAAAATGGAAACCTTTCCCCCAAGGCAATTTCACTATGAAATCTCTCCTTACGAAGGGGCTATGGCCTATATGAAGCTAATAGTTGAGTTGCTATTTTGTGACAGAACATTATGGAAGAACTGTAAAATTACATTGTGGTTGTAAGAACAGCTGTCGTCGAGGTCAACCTTAAATGGACTGTGGGAGAGGAGAGCATTTTGCTATATTTCTGGCATTTAGCAGTGAAAAGAATTTATTTTCTTCTCTCCTGAATATTTTTGCTAAATGGATCTCTTGACTTAGACTAGTGATACGAAGTGCTTTTAAGTGTTGTCTGTTCAGGCTGGTTTTGTTTTTCAGCTACTAAACTAATTAATTCCAGTGGGAATACCTTTTAGAAAAGCATGGGGATTTTAAAAGTACATCTTTTATTCTGAAGATTTTTTCTTTTTTAAAAAAAATAATTTTGGTCCTAAACTGTCCATAGCAAACTTTCCTATTGTGGCCTATGAATGAATCGGAAAACTAACTTCGCTTAAATAATTTCTCCGTAGCCCTTATGGATCTATATGGACTTGGAGGTTTGTAATGCCTCAAACAGTATTGCTCATGTTCTTAACACAGAATTCCCAAATTTTGTTTTCAGTTTATTTGACTGTAACTGAAGTATCTTTGTAGACTTCAAAAAAAGATCTTTCATGGGACTTGTGTGCTGGGGTTTTTTTTTTTTCAATATATGCTGCGTTATCATCATCTAACACCGAGGTAGCAGTTTTTATTTTTAGAATTTTTTTGTATTTGGGTTTTGTCCTGCAAGGGAATGGACTGTTACAATAAAAATCCCAGTATTTTCTAAATGTTGAGTTTTCCTGTTGGTCTCGTGATGTACAGAAACCTAGTCTAGAAAACTGACAGAGGATACTACCTCTTGAAATTATGGCGGGGAAAAGTTGCTGTTATAAAACCTATGATAGAAAGTCTCTTGAAAGAATGTTTGTTCTGTTTGTCTATTAAAAGGAGCAGTGTGCATACTTATTTGTGTGTGAGATATCACAAAAATAGTGGAAAATGGCAGTGGATTCATCTTATTCCACCACAGATCAGACATTTATGTTTTTCCTGCCATTCAGAAGGCAAAGTGTCCTTGGACTAACTGAATTCTGCTGTTTCTGTTTGTTTTGGCGGGTATCTGCTAATTTGTAGTTTAGTGTCTATTTATATTTACACAGCTATGGCATTAAAGAAGATAACCATGGGTTAATTAAGAGCTATTACTTTAAGGTCTCGTTTGAGAGATCCTGTTGCTTTAAATCTTTCCGAAATTGGAGAATAAATTCTTGAGGAGCTGAGTTGTAGTGCTTACTTGAAACTTTACTTCTCTTATCCTTGTGGAAAAGGAAAGGAACTGTTTTGAGAGACTCGGAACATTTTGAAAAACTCGCTGAATGTTGTGCTGACATACGAGGCTTGTGTGCCAAGTTTCTCAGCTGAATTGTCTGGTGACTCTGAGTTTTGCCTGCCACATATTACACAGAGTTTCTGTGAAGTACAACGTAGCCACGGCTAAGAGAAAAATATAAAATCATAGAAATAAGTGTATGCTCCTTAGCAACCAGTTGCTACACTTTTATTGATCCCCAGTGGTAAGAATTTGAGAATGGATTCTATTTGCATTCTAACCTTCCAAATCTTAGTACTTAATTTTTCAGGTCCTTTTGAATTTTTCTCTATCCGTTTATCTAGGAAAGCTAAATTTGCACTTTAAAAAACGTTTGAGGATAACATTAGCGCAATTCCAGGAACTACAGCTGTGATTAAAAATACAAACTGTTGTGAGATTTTTGACATTGTATGCTGTTATTGTTACTGTTTTATTTCCTGCTCTGTGTGCTAAAAGTAAATGTGGGCGACGATTTTAACGTTGTGTTGAGAGAACATGATATTGAGCTGTGTGAACATGTAGCAGGTAATAAAAGGCTGGATCACTTAACAAAGGTGTTTTTTTTTTTTTTTTAAGAAAAAACATTTATATGATGCCAACCATTTTGCTATTTTTAGCAGCTTGTTCCAGTAATTTGGTTTCACATATGTCAAGTGCAAACAGTACTTTCCAGATTACAAGACATTCTGGCTCAGGACTTTCCTTTCTTTTAAGGGGAGCAGGGAGAGCTTGGTTTATTTGTTTCTTTATTTATTTTTATAATTCTTTGAACAAGTCCAAGCATCTAAGAGGCAAACTAAAACATCTTAGACTTCGCAGTTTTATGATTAATCGAGGGCAAGCCGGTGTTGCTGCTGCAAGGGGCTTACTGCTGCGGCTTTTGTGCTGACACAGTGAAATGTTGGAGAACTGCTCTGGTTGAACACTAAATGGTCTCTGCCAGGTTAGCGTTCAGTCAGAGCAATTCCTTGTTCCAGTTCATTACGTGGTTGCACAAACCATAGTTCTGGACAAAAGCGAAGGTGGGAACGAGAAGTGGCAGTATGAGGAGGCACCATTTAACGGAAGCACTGATTTATGAGATTAAGTTGAAGCCATTACCCCTCCATTTCATGCTGACTTGCTTATCTGTAGAGGGCTTTATCACTAATTTCATGTTGTTTATGACAGTAAAAAGGGTGAACTGCTGCAAGTTCTGTAACTGAATGTGACTCAGAAGCTTGACAGCTGACTATAGCTTTGGTGTAATTTTCTTGTTCTTCAAGAGACATAGGCACTGAACACCTGACAAATTAACTATACCTTTTGTTGTTCCTGTTGATGGCACCCATATATTTTAGGCCTGAAAACTCACTCGTGTGAGTAAGTGTCCATGGCTTTCACCTTTTCAGGGGAGCCAAACACATCTATGTGTCTCTTCCCAGGACTTCTGTTTATGGATTGCCCTACAAAAGCTGTTAGACAAAGTGTTTAGAGAACACTGAAGTGATGTGAAAAGCACTGTGGAAAAACATTGCAGAATAGAAGAGTCTTTTAAAGGGTGTGGGTACTCTTCTTTCATGTTTGAAAGGATTTGAAAAGTTGTCGCTTCATTATTAGAAAATAAAAAATGGAGTTAGTTGGAGTATACGAATTTGCATGAGGTTATTTCCCTTCCACTCCCTACTTTGATCTCAGGGTACCTACCATACCTTGCAATACAGTGGTTGGAGTGTAAATTGCATAATCTTATGCTAAGATTTCTTAGTAAGCTTGCAGGATGAATAACTCAGCTGAAGGAAAAGTCAGTACTTGGAACACTTTTGATAACAAGTTTCAGAAGTCTTGTAAAATGGGAAGGTGGAAAATACCTTTTCAGTATAATTTCAGTAAGAAAGCAGGATAAGTACAGGAGGAGAAACCAGGTTTTTCAGTAGTGCCCAGTGATAGGACAAGAGGTAATGGGCACAAACTTGAACATAAGAAGTTCCATCTAAACATGAGGAGGAACTTCTTTCCTTTGAGGGTGGCAGAGCACTGGCACAGGCTGCCCAGAGAGGTTGTGGAGTCTCCCACTCTGGAGACATTCCAAACCCGCCTGAACGCCGTCCTGTGCAACTGCTGTAGGTGTCCCTGCTGTGGCAGGGGGGTTGGACTAGATGATCTCCAGAGGTCCCTTCCAACCCTGACCATTCTGTGATTCTGTTGCAGGGAACAGGACTATACTGTCTCCGCCAAACCACCTTTGTCTTAGCAGAGGCCAATGTTTCTGCATTTATCAGAGTAGGACATTCTAAATACAAGAAACTTTTTAATTTTGGTGCACTTATTAATTGGTAGTACCCATGGCCCACTCCTTAGTAGGTGGGACCTTGGCAGCTATGGCAGTCTTGTTTTCAAAGACGAGAACCAGACTGCCATTCTTGGTTAGCTTTCTAGATGGGATCCCCAGAAATCTGGTGATGGGAAGATGGGGATCTGAAAGAAGGTGGTCCCTAGCTCTCTGAAGGGGTATAAGAGTATTCAGGTTTATTGCTTGGCAACTACTGTTCAAATGTTTCTCACTCAACTTTTAAAAAGATAGGTAGTTCATGAGATAGGGTGCTTGAAATTGTACTTGTGCTTTTGAGCATAGTCTGTCAGCTAGTTTTGCTCGTAATAGAAACTTGCGTTTCAGCACTTCAAAATCATATGCTTAGTGAACATCAGTGGCGTTGGGAGAACAACTCTTTCCAGATCTGGAATGTGCAGCTGAGCAGTGATGTGTACTGCCTGATCAGCTGATGAAATGTGGGTTTGGATGTGTGATTTTTGTAAATGACTTCCAGATGTTACAGTTGCCAGCCGAATGTCTCAAGACTGCACTGTTAGGTCTAGATTATGAAACAAAATGGATGAAATGTGCAGAAGATAGGCTAGTGAGCTTGTACTTGGAATTGTTCTCTCAAAAATAGAAGGGAAAAAAAGCAGTGTGATTCTGTAGTCCAATTACTCACTAAGCAATGACAGGAAAATATAGATGCTTTTAGTTAAGAGTACCTGCATTAATTTATAGCCTGTAAGGAGCTTGAATGGTCTAATAGCTAACGCCAAGCAATTTTCTGTGTAGCTGCTGTGTTAGGAGCTTTACGTTCTTTTTTATCTCACTTAAACTTCCTTGTGCTAAAACATGACTGTGGTGGGACTGGAACTGAAATCCAGTTACTGACAATGCTGTATTTTTGAGCAGCAGAAATCAAAGTTTGTTTTGGAGTTTCTGTAGAATTTTTGTGAAATCTCTATGTAGGATTTTTTTTATTTGCAAACATTTCTTTAAAGGTTTTAAATCCTCATACTTGTGGAGGGAAAGGGTTTAGCTTGAAAGAAGAGTGTTGAACTTCTCTCTCTTTATTTTCCCTAGGAAGTACTGACGCAACGATGATAGAAGACAAAGGTCCACGAGTGGCTGACTATTTTGTAGTGGCAGGGCTCACTGATACAGATACTGCAACCCTCCTGGACCAAGAAATAAGTCGACATGAAACAAAGTCAACTGGTCCAAAGGCTCCAATTACTGACATTGCTGTGATAATTAAATCAGCTGGTGAAACAGTCCCGGAGGGATACACCTGTGTTGAAGCTACCCCTACAGCCCTTCAAGCCAACTTAAACTATGGAAGTCTAAAGAGTCCTGAACTTTTTCTTTGCTACAAGAGAGGCCGGGACAAACCACCTCTTACTGACATTGGGTGAGATTTCTCTAACAATTCAGTTCCTCTTTCAATAGTGATCAAATACTCTTCATAGATGATGATGTAAACAGATGTGAGAAAACTTTTAAAAATGCGTTGTCTTTGAATCTATATTGCTTATTGTGTATGTCTGTGTAGTATTTTCTTTCTGAAGTAAGTTAAAAAAAGTGTCAGTCTTAAAATGAATGATGTTTTAACTTTAAAAGATACATATGGAGAGAGAGAGAAAATCAAATATCAGAAATGAAGTTCTCTGCTTCAGTTTTATGAAAGGTGAGAGAATAGTACAAAATTAACTTATAACAATGGTATAATGCAAATCCAAAAATATAACGTGCTTAATCTGAAAGTGATGACTTCAGAAGACAAAAATCATCACTTTGTGGAATTCACTTTCATGCTTAAGGTAAAAGACATCACTTAAAAATGGTAGGACACTGGAACAAAGATCTTAAAATTATCTGCCTACCTAGAATCTTGTAGCCTGCCTCACCGTCGTATCAGAGTATTTGTGAGGTTGCTTACAAGTTCTGACATGATTGGCTGCAAACACTGGATTACGTAGTCTCTGGTAATTCTAATTGTGCTTGTATTTCAAAAACTACGCTTTTTGATGTCTGAGGCATAAGTCCCTGAAGAGTTACTAGTACTGTGTTTGAAAACCTTAGATACAGTGAATGCTTTAAGTTCAATGCTTACTAAATGCAGGGGGCAACCTAGTAGGAAGTAACTAATTTTGTTACTCATAGGATACCAAGTTTAATGTAAATCTTCAGTACCAAAATCACAAAATCTGCCAAGATCGTGAGGTGGTGAATATTGTAGTCTGTGCTACTAGCATATTAAGGTAATGCTTAATCTGTAATAACTCATGCAGCACTACAGTATTGTCTGAATTGCTCTGTATAGCACTTCTACTTCTTTGGTTTGGATAAGGACATTGTAGAATTACTGAGGATGTAATGAGAAAGAGAAGATGGAGCACAGGTGATGGGAACTGTTGCAATGATGGCAAAATAGGGAATGTGTGTGTTTTTCCTTATTTAGTAATTAAATGAATAGTAAAGGATAAAGTAAAAAACCATGCATCTATATGTAAGATGTAATAAGTTTAGTTAATGTAATTTGTAAGTTTAAATACATCAGGCACAATGCCGACACACCCTGCTTTTGACCTACACTTTGAGTGCCAGCTGACAAGTAGAGTCCAGTCCAGAGGAAACCGATAGTGAAATTTTGCTAATGAAATTAGTTACATGAAAAGATCTCAGCTTTAAGGATTATAGTTCAAGTTGTGTGATTAACCTGGCACATTCTAATTTCAGTTCATCTTGATCATCTAAATTATGTTGAAATAATCTTCAGTGAAACTGTTTTTTTTAAAACAGTGTTTTCCCATGTGTGTGACTGACACTGCAAGATGAGATAAGTGCTACAATGGGACTTGACTGTGTAGAATTGCAGTATGAAGTTATTCTTTGAATGGTGTATCAAACTTAAGTAAGTTTTAGCAGAAGGAAGAACTTTTAATTACTCAAAGGGATTCCTAAACCATCAGTCTTCAGTGTGTGCTTTTATAGAAGCAACTCTGCTAGCACATGTTTATTTTCATGTTTCCGACAACTTTAGGAACTTGAATGCTTGGGTAGATTTCGTAGGGAGTACCTGTTAAGCAAAATAGGCAAATAGTTGGCTAACTAAGGGCTTCCCTAAGAGAAACACTTTTTAAAACTATTGGTGGAAAACTGGGGTATTTGACAAGTAGTATTTATTCTATATTTTGTTTTACACAGATCTAGTTAGGATGTCACACCTAACAAATCATGGCAGGCTTTTCTGTCTGAGCAATGATGCATATGAATGTTTTCCCCCTGCTGTTCCTGCTGTTTTGCAAGTATGTGCAAGAGATGCTTAGAGCAAGCTTTTTTTCTTTTTGGGAATTTCAGTGTGTTCAAATGAAAGTGGAGTTTGGGCAAGAGATGTATGTACAGTCTGAAGGCTAATTTATGCTCTTCTCTTTTAATTAAAGAACCAAGTGTGAAAGAATATTTTATCTTTGAGCCTTAAATATCCATTAAGTCAGCTGACCTGCTGAGTGGACTTAGTAGGTAGAGGAAGAGTATATCCCTTGAAAGGGTGAAGTCCATAGTCTTGTGTCAAGGTTGTTAATTCAATTTTTTATATATATATATGTATTATCTGGTAGTCTGAGCATTCAGATGATTCTTGAGAAATGTTTGTGTGTATGTATGTGTATTTCTTTCAGGGCAATTTTTAGGGAAACTAATTAAACAAATGCTGTCTGGAAGAAGGGGGAGATGGGGGTATGCTCTACTGATTCTCTTCCATTGTCGTTGTGTTCTGTATTTCTGTACCCTCCATTCTCTTTCCTTCCTATTCTTCCACTGGTCCTTAAGTTGAAGTGTCTATATGTAAGCTGCTAGAGTGCCTTCCTGCTGCAGGTGCTTACTTGCATATAATTAGGCCACGTGCTGTGCCTCTGGATGTTGCATTTGCTCTGGCTGTTTTTAGTTTTAGCTTTGATCCTAGGACAAGAGATCTCTAAGGTTCTTTTCCTACATATGGCTGTAAAATTTAGTATCTTAAGCTTATACGTCTATAAATAATTCAAGTACTAGTCATTCTGTTGCTTTCCTAATGAGTATTTTTCCCGATGTTCCAGAAATAGACAAGAACTATGATTTGAGATTTGTTTTGGTTTAGGTGCAGTGAGACTTTGAAACAAGATCTCACCTCTCTTTGTTTTACGTTTGAGTTAGGAATATGGGAGAGCTCCAGCACTTGTTTCTTAAATGGAGGAAAACCTGACAGAAAAATGCTTTTTTAAGTGTAAATGGTTTTGCAATTTATAACATGTAATGTAGAAAGGACCAAGGAAAGAATATCAGACTTCTTGTCTGAAGCAGAGGTTCAGAATAATGCAAAAGTTTAACTTGCATTGTGTAAGTAAGGAAATAGTGATTTATTTTTTTTTTAAACTAGTATGGGAGGCTTTAGTTTGGTTAGTGGTTCTGTGTCAAGGACCCATCTCATTCTATTTATTTCTCATTACCCTACTTTGATTTGATTGGTAATAAATTAAATTGATTTTCCCCAAGTCAAGTGATCTCCCTGTCCTTATCTCAACCTATGAGCCTTTTGTTGTATTTTCTTTCCCCAGTCCAGCTGAGGAGGGGAGTGATAGAGTGGCTTTGGTGGGCACCTGGCATCTGGCCAGGATCAACCCACCACACCTGCTCAGTACTAATTAATTGAGGGCAGACACTGAGAAGCTGAAACAAGTAGGAGTAAACTTACTCTCTCAAGGAGGACTTTGTATATCCAGGGTGTCACATTAAGTATTTCCTGCATCACTTCTGAATGATTTTGTCTGAATCAGTAAAGTTGTTTAATTTGAGTGATCCATGGGTGGTGGTTTTCTTCTGTTTGTTTTCTTCAATTCAATACTGTGCATGAAGTCAGGAAATGGTGTGGGTTTAATAATTCTTCTGCTGGTATATATGTAGGGGTGAGAGTTGCTTTCATTTTCTTTTTGCTTTTGATAGGAGGTGACCCCACTGTTCAATCTTGAACACTGGTCAGCCCCTTACCTCTTAGAAGTGTTTGAACAACTGAGAAATTCTGCAGTCTTTAGGCATCTTTCTGAGAATACTTGTAAACCTATTAAGTTGAACTGCTGGAATTGTCTGATTAATATGGTTTTCTTCCTCAAAAGCTGTCAGCTGACAAATGTTTCTGGAATAACTTTAAATTCTTGGATTTTATTTAAAATGCATGAAATGTAAATAAAACTGAACTGAAACTTCCACTGGAGACTGCTCTGTTAATATTCGCTTCTGATTAATGTAAGGCAGTGATATGAAGAGTTCATATAAACTCTTTATGCACAATGCAGGTGGTCTGAAAGCTGCTGCCATTGTAGTTGTTGGGTTTGTGTTTGTTTGTTTTTTTTTCTTTATTTAACTTTATGAAGTAGGTGACCCAATAAAAATAGCAAAATACATGTTTGTCCAGATTATTTAGTTCAGAAGTAATTTGAATAGCATGTACTTTCTCTGTACGTATCTTGAACCAGTAGGTAGTATGTTAAAACTAATGTTGCAACTTGGAAATACTGGTATTAGGCTGGTTTTGAACCTGAGATTACACATGATTTTAAATGTAGCAAAAGAGTGATAATCAGACTCTTTACAACCAAAACCATTATCAAAGGCAAGAATGTTGTCCTCCATGAACTAGCTGAATAAATTCACATGGCAGCCTGGTAGCTACATCAGTGTACTCCCAACTCATGTGATTTCTTTGCTGTATTAAAATATTCGAGGACTGTAGTTCACATATATCCTCAATACAGTAACAAGATGCATGTTTGTTCTGTGAATTCAGAATAAACAGTAATATCTCCATATTCCAGTTTAAAGATGGACAGCAGTATTTAAGTAATTTGGGAAGTTTAAGGGTATATATATTTTTTGAAAGTTCTGAGAATTGTTGGATCTGGAAAAAGATTTTTATTTTTTTTTAAGCTTATACACATATGTGTTTGAAGTTTTCAAATACATACTTATTAGTAGTCTTACAAAACATTTAACCAAGGATATTTTGGGACAGTAAAAGATACATTGCCTGGCAATTTTTTATTTGAAAGTAAAGTTGTGATGGGCTACATGTATTTTGTGACCTGTAGCTGCCTACAGAGGTTTAATGTGTTACCTTTATCCTGAATCTTGCCATGTATTGTAAAGATGAAAACTCGCTTGAAAGTGGCAAGTACTCTGTACATACTGCAGAGTGTCAAGCAAATGGAACCATTGCTTATTTGGGTGTGGAATGGGAGATAAAGCTTGCCCTATCATAGCATCTGTGCCTTAGAAATACGCTGTGTTGTATGGTTTGACTTCCACATTTCTTCTCATGGTTGCTTCCTAGTAGCTTTATGTTTGGGAAAAATTGGAGTGTAAAGATTTAGCTCATTTAACAGCTGTGAAGGATCTTTCTTTTTTTTTGCTAAGCATATGGTGATCTAAACTAGTGATCTGGCTAAAAAATCCAGGTACATTGTGAATGTTGCTGTACAGCCATGTAAATTATATTCTGCTTTCTAGGAGTATAGTCAAATGTAGTTATTGTTTCTTTCTTTTCTGTGAAATGGAGTATTATTTCATCTTCCCTTCTCCCCCTCCACTTAAGGAATGTTATTCAAACTATGAATGTAAATCATTACTGGGTTTGGTTTTTTTTTTTTCTGCAAAAATTCATCTAGGAAGCAGACTTGTCTTCTGTTGTTCTTTTCCAACAACATTCCTTAAAAAAAAAAAAAGAAAGGTAAGCAAGCTTGAAATGACTTCCCAGACATTTTTAGTGGTGGAAATAATTTCTAAGAAATTATCAGGTATCATGTGCAAGCAATTTGAAGCTTCCTTTGTATTAATTTTCACTGGTACTGCAGCATTCCTACTAATTCTGTAAGTAAATCCTTTTCAGTGTGGCTTGATTTTATTTTTTCATAACTATGATTTGTTCCCGCAGAGACTTCTTAGAATATTGAAATATTTCTGAACAGTTTCTTTGTTTCAAATTGTGCATGACAGAAGACAATATATTAAAAGCACACTACAATGTTGCAATGATGACATAGGGTGCTAACTGATGGACAATTTCTGTGAATTTGTCCAAGTAACTTCATATATATTTGAATGTGCGTAATACTTTGTTTCCTTCCTGTCTGCAGAGTTCTATATGAAGGGAAGGAACGCATCATTTCAGGCTGTGAGGTGATTCAAGCTACTCCTTATGGTCGTTGTGCTAATGTTAACAACAGTTCAACTTCTTCTCAACGGATCTTTATCACATATCGAAGGGCTCCTCCAATACGACCTCAAAATTCATTGGCAGTAACGGATATCTGTGTTATTGTTACCAGCAAAGGAGAAACCCCTCCTCATACGTTCTGCAAAGTTGATAAGAATTTAAATTGTGGTATGGTGAGTATTTAAAAGCTTGATGCTCTCTCTTTTTTTTTGTTTTTTTTTTTTTTTTTTAAATCCAACAAACAAACACAAAGGCATAGGTCTTTGAACTCTTCTTAGCACTGTTATAGTTGTGTTCTATGGCTACATCATAATTCTTTCATTCTATCCACTGTGTGTGAGACTTCAGTTTTGTAGGGTTTGTTGGTCTGATTTCCTTCAGTGTTAAGAATTACGTCTTCATACTGATTACTCACTACTTCATTTTGTATATTCATATCTAGGTGCTACTTAGGAGTAGTACAATGAAATTTTTTTTTATCGTTATTCCTGCCACTTCCCTTTGGTGATGCTGACAGTTAGGATGAATCACAAATGCTTTTTTCTTAGTTATTAATAATGCCTATGTTACTAAGACATGTAAGAACATTAGTTACTGCTTACAGTTTCTTCATGTACTTTTTGTTTCAATCAGTTTGCTTTTATTTAGTCTGTTTTGCATTTAGTTTACTCAGGCTGAAATAAGTGATTTTTTTCAAATGGTAGATTGTATGTAGACAAACTGCAAAAACACTATGTAAATAAACAGTTTATGGAAGTACGATAAAAGCTTCAAGTGATGATATTTAGAATTTCACTTCCACTGATAAGGTTCCTGTAAGAATCTTCTTTTGAATAACCAAGAAAATGTGAAGCTGCAAATGATCTGCTTCACTTTTCCCTGTTCTTCTGTTGGAATAAGTCAAAGGCTGTGGTGGTGTGATTATTTTACGTAAATCCTGTAATGTCTAAAGAATGTGAGAAGGGCGAATTCTCTATTTCATCATTTACATGCACTCGGCAGCCAACCAGTCATTTTATTCTGTAACGCTTCTTAGTTAAATGTCTGCTTTGTTTATAAGTGGGAGTATATTCAAATGCTTATACTTGATTTCTCTGCTGCCTGTTGTCATCTTTCCTGATTCTAAGATGAAACTTTTATCTTTCAGTGGGGTTCCAGTGTATACCTTTGTTACAAGAAGTCTGTGCCAGCTTCTAACTCTTTAGCATACAAAGCTGGTAAGTAATTTTTAGAACCGGACTGTCTATACACGCTATCAGAAGGATTCAAATGCCTTGTTGAAATCAAATAATAATTTTAACTGATCAAGTGCTGTCTGTCAGAATTCTGTTCGTAAAGCGTGTCGGTTGAAATCAGCTCCTATAATGCCTTCTTTGCTCTTCTCGCTTTTTCTCAGGGGGAGGAAAAAAAAAAGCCTTAATTAGAATATTGTTCTTCTGTGTTAATTTAGTTCTTCTTGTGACAGGTTTGATAGCTTAGGAGCTTTAGTGGAAAGCTTAGCAAGCATTTCAGATGTAACAAAAGACTTCATATTTCTTATGCTGGTAATGATGGAGAAGGAGTAATTAAAAATTCCATTCAGCCTTACTCATATTTATTTTTGTGTCTCACAGCTAACGCAACATCTTTCATTTAATTTGAAACTTAAATGTGTTTTTTCCCTTCGGTTTCACAACTATTCACTTGTTTCTGATTTGAGGAGAGTGAAACATATTCTGAACACTAAATGACAAAAAGTCTTTTCTTTTAAGTCTGGCTTTTATAAGTTTGCTTTATGCGTTGCAACAGATCATAGAATCATAGAATGGTTTAGGTTGGAAGGGACCTTGAAGATCATAGAGTTCCAACCCCCCTGCCACAGGCAGGGATACCTCTCACTAGACCAGGTTGCCCAAGGCCACGTCCAGCCTGGCCTTGAACACCTCCAGGGATGGGGCTTCAACAACCTCTCTGGGCAACCTGTTCCAGTGCCTCACCACCCTTAAAGTGAAAAACTTCTTCCTAATGTTTAATCTAAACCTGCCCTCTTCCAGCTTAAAGCCGTTCCCCCTCGTCCTATCACTACATGCCCCTGTAAAAAGTCCTTCCCCAGCTCTCCTGTAGGCCCCCTTTAGGTACTGGAAGGCCGCAATAAGATCTCCCCGGAGCCTTCTCTTCTCCAGGCTGAACAGCCCCAACTCTCTCAGCCTCTCCTCATAGGAGAGGTGCTCCAGCCCTCTGATCATCCTTGTATGATGATTTTTTTTTTTCTGAAGAAATCAAAAAAAACTTTATAAAAGATTTCCTACTTAGCACTAAGTGCACCAAACTCCTTTGAAAGGAGTAAACTACTAAGTAGAAGTGGAAAGCGTAGATAATGAGGTCACTGTACCATAAAATAAGCTAGATGAGCAGCAATAGTAAACCAATGCTTGTGTACCTATTTTCTGCCAGCAAGAGTTAGATATATTTCTGAAAACTGAATAAACAATTTGTTTAAATTGAACATATTGACTGATTAGCAGAAAACGTGGACAGTCAGCTAGTTCATTCTATTTTCAGTGGAGGTGTTGCTGCAGTTTTTACAGTAGATAAATTATCACATATTTACGTATATCACATATATGTGATATGTTACATATAATATATCACATATATTATAAAGAAATTCACAGGCATGTCTTTATAATAAAATCCATTCCAATGGCACATTTAAATAGCACAGGTAATTCCCAATTGGTTTGAAGTAAAAATCTTCACTAATTAGTTTTTACTATGTACTGGTTTTTGAGCAGTTACCAAAAGGGACTGCTTAGGTATTCATACACAATTTTTAAGTAATTGCTACTTGGATGACTCAGTCTTACTGTCAAATGAGAGACTTTTTTCTTCTGCAGATGTAGTATTCGGTTATAAGGTCCAGATAACCAACAGACTTTGCTGTATATCGTGGAAAATATATTGCTTACATTATTTCAGCTAGTAGGATGAGGGGTGATGGTTTTAAATTGATAGAGGGTAGATTTAGATCAGATATTAGAAAGAAATTTTTCACTATGAGGATGGTGAGGCACTGGAACAGGTTGCCCAGGGAAGCTGTGGAGGTGCCATCACTGGAAGTGTTCAAGGCCAGGTTGGATGGGGTTTTGAGCAACCTGGTCTAGTGGGAGGTGTCCCTGCCCATGGCAGGGGGGCTGAAACTAGATGATCTTTAAGGTGCCTTCCAACCTAAACCATTCTATGATTTGGGGCTTGCCGAGCAAATGTGCTTACTTTTCCTTCTCCTATTCTGAAGGCTTAATTTTCAGATATCCTCAAGAGAACTATGAGTCATTCCCACTGTCGGAATCTGTACCTCTCTTCTGCCTTCCTATGGGAGCTACTATTGAGTGCTGGGACCCTCAAACCAAATATCCACTACCAGTGTTCTCAACGTTTGTACTGACCTGCTCTTCTGCAGAAAAGGTACGGCTCTACGCTGTGACTATTTTTGTTTTTAGTTCAAATGGCTGCTGTGGACATAAATAGGCATTGTTTCTTCTGTGTTTGAGAAATAACACAAAATAAATTGTTAAATGCTTCCCTTTTAAAATTGTATTTCTTAAATCTCCATATAAGAAGGAAGTAAACCAAAACAGGAAATAGCTGGAAGAGTATGTGCTGTTTAGTCCCACGTAAGCTGAACTGTACCCTTAACAAAACCAAAACTCACAGCGCATGGATTTCCCTGTGCTTTCAAGAAGTTTCTGGGAATGGAAATGTAGCCTACATTTTAAAGAGTTGTTCACTTACCACATGTGTTAGCAATGTTTAAGTTGTTACAGTTTTCCTATGGTTACCTTGAAAGCTGTTTCTGTGTGAATTTGTGTAACTGGGCTCTGTAGTTATCTATGTGCATGAATATGAAAATAGTTACCAGCAAACAGCAAGGTGGGGAGAGGAAAAGTATGTGCTGAGAGGCAGCATGTGGAAGGTTTTGAAGAACTGATGAGCTCCTGAGAGCGGTGATCCTGTTGAATTCACGTGAAGTGATAGATTAAGAGCACCAGCCGTCAGCCAAATCTGTATAAGCCCACCAGCACACACAGGCACCAAAAAAGTGCTGCATGACTCATCCCACATGTGAGAAGGCTGTACACGGACAGAGACTACAGGATTATAGGTACACCTGGTGAAGCAAGGGAGCACTTGTTTGGGGTTGCTCGCCCAGCTATTGCTTCAGCTTGCCAACTGTGTCTCTGTGTGTGTCTGCGTGGACTGCATGAGGGAATACGTGATTGTAAAGTGATTAGGTCTCTGTGACTAATAAACAGCAGTTTGGCTCTATTAGTGATAACAGTTCAACTTCCATACTGCCTCAGTCCCCTATCAGGGGAGTTTATATACTTCTCCATTTCCAACCAACTAAAGAAGTCTTCCTCCAATATATTAACTCTTCTTTTGCAAGGAGGAATGCAGTAGCTGCCAGTATTTTTCTCAGCGAGATGTATGCTGTGGTATCCATCTTTCCATGTTCTCTCTTTGTTAAGCTTGCCAGAATAATTCAGTTAATGAAACTGACAAATAGGGAAGGAATATTAGAAAAGGTAGGTAGCTGTTTAGCTTGATAAAATGAGTGAAGTCAAAGCTAAAATAATTTTATTGTTTAGCATGGTAATGATGGGAGAATTTACTGAGCACAAGCATTTCATGAGGGCTTGTTTAGGTTTTTTTTTTGGCCATAACGGTTAGTGGGTGGGGTTTTGTCACAGCATGCAGTTTGGTTCATTCCTTTTCAATTTACTGAGTATGAATAGTTTGTTGAGGAAAGTGCAGTGAAGAAGAGGGAGAGAGGCACTAGAGTCCAAAGCATTTAATTTATAAGGATACTTTGTGTATATTACATAAATGAAAACTCATTTCACAAGCTGCCAGCGAAAGCACTGTAGTGTGTCTGCAAACACCAAAGACTTAAGGATGCTTCAAAAGTTCTAACTCAGTCTCCTGTTGAATACTGGGTCTGCTCAGCTGTTTTTCTTTATCTTTTAGGTTTATGGTGCTGCTATTCAGTTTTATGAGCCTTATCCCCGGGAACTGCTAACAGAAAAACAACAATTGCAGCTGGGTCTCCTGACAGCTGTAGAGAGGAAAGTGGTTACTTCCAAGTCCATCAATTCCAACAAATGCATCTGCCTTCTCTCACACTGGCCTTTCTTTGAAGCATTTCGAAAATTTCTTATGTTCATTTACAAACTCTCAGTCTCTGGGCCTCATCCTCTTCCCATTGAAAAGTATGTAAAACATTTTTGAAGTTAATGTGGGAGGGTGGTTACATCAGCTCAAGAAGTCATGTGATTTATATGTGTCACACTTAATGAGTTGGCATATTTGCTCCATCCCCTTGCTTGCACTGTGTAGCTTCTGTTGTACTGATAGAAATTACC
This sequence comes from Pluvialis apricaria, assembly GCA_017639485.1. Taxonomy (NCBI): domain Eukaryota; kingdom Metazoa; phylum Chordata; class Aves; order Charadriiformes; family Charadriidae; genus Pluvialis; species Pluvialis apricaria. The sequence goes on from CM030044.1 coordinate 37,953,910, forward strand.
GCTGCTTCTGTTTTGTAGTAGTGACTCTTGCAGTGCCAGGAAAGTGAACTGGCTTTTACTGTGGCTTTTCTGTTAGAATATGTCAAGCCTGTTTACCTTTCTCTTAACTACGTCAAACACAGAAAATGGCTGAGCTATAAGATACATGCTAACCTTTGCAGTCGTGGATTCTAGGCTAATAAAGAAAAGCTCAGGGACTCTATGCATTAGCAATGAATATGTATCTGTTTCCAAGCACTGGAACTAATCCAGATGGGTGGGGGTTTGGGGGGGTGGGGTGTATAAGCTCTGCAGAGGATCCTTTTCATGTTCCTGAAAGTTTTCTGAAATATGTTTCTGAATATTTCTGAAATTTTACCTTGAAAACTGTATTAGACATCTGGCAGTGAACTATATAGTTTCTCTTAGCTAAACCTCATTAGAAACTGTAGAATGGGGCTAGGCTGCCTGGGATTTTAAATGGCTTGTCTAAATGCCAGTGTGTTCTTATCTTTTGCGTACATATCTGAAGCTGCCAATATTAATTTTCATGCATGAAGTGTGAGTGAATGGAGCTTCTTTGTTTCAGTTTGTGTAAATAGGCTCTTAAACTTATCAAAACAGTAAATAAATCTTAACAGCCTTTCTAAAACATGGGACCACGTAATTAACGTTGTTTTCAGTCTCTGATTAGTCCCCAGGGATGGTTTTCTAACATCTTGTCTTCTTTTAAGGCACATATCCCATTTTATGCACAATATACCTTTTCCTTCACCACAAAGGCCAAGAATTCTTGTGCAGGTAAGCAAAACATTTGCTTCCATTTTTAGTTACAATAATGGCAAGCCCTCTTTCTTACTTTTGAAAGCCTGGTTTCTTCCTTTAGGCTTTTTACTCAGCTTTGAATATCTGCCTGCTGGAAGGCAGAAGGGAGGAGGTGGATGGGTTGGCCTTCTCTTTCACTGATACAAACCTGGGGTAACTTAGCAAAGGAAACTGTTTCAGTCTTCAGGTGGTGCAGATGGCAGCAGCGTTCTACTTGCACTTTTGAAATTTCTGTCATATATTACCCTTTAATTTTTGTAAGCACCATTTGCATTTCCTCGGGGGGGCTGAGGGAGTGGCGTGTTTTCTGGCTTTCTTTCACTCGTCCACCCGCTACTGTGGGTCAGAGGTTAGTCCCCCACGGCACTGTCTCTTGTGCTTCTCTGTTTAATCACCTAGCAGCAGTTACACGTTCAACACTGAGTCACAGACAATTTCCTGTAACTTCCGAGAATCGTTTTGGTGACTAATACAGGCTCTGTTGACCTAGTGAACACGAGTCCCAAAGATCGTCTCTGATTTGTTCTTCTTGCATGCCATTGTGACTCTGTCTGCTGGGCAGTTTTGTGGGACTGTGGATATACATTTATATTGGAATATTATACTGTATTAACTCTGGAGTTGTCCGTATCAATCATATACTACTTTGTGTTTCAGCTTTCTGCCCATGATGCATTAATATTGTCTCAGCCAGTTTCTACACCATTGCCATTAAGGTATCATTGTTAATGCTTTGAATGTACGCTACTTGAAAAATTCAGAGGCAAATAGGAATGAGTTATAGAAGGAAGCCAAACATTACTGCAATATTATTAGATCTTATAAACAGAAAGCTCAATATGCACTTATAATATTACAGTATTCTCTTTTTGACATAGACCTGTCCCTTGTTAAAGAATAATATCACTAATTATCCTGAAATAAAGATGAATTGCCAGATTATTGTAGGAACTCTGAAGGAAGAAGCAGCAGGTTGTGAGGAAAAAAGTATATGTATTTAAATATCTTGTATTTTCTGAATCTGTGTAGTAAACAAAAAATTTTTGTAATAGCACAGATAACAAACAGTCTGTCTTGGGTTTTTTCCATTTCGGATCCAAGAGGGACATTTACATCAAGCAGCTATGTGAAATCAGTCAATGCATGAGTGTGCAAACATTTTGGAAATTCAAAATTATACCTAAAAATTGATGTTTGTGCTTGAAGGTTGATGCAGTCTCTGTGGATACTGCCTGTATCATCTGGGCTGGAGCTACCTATGATTGTGACATGGGATTTTGTTTGGATGGCTTTGTTGATATTTTTGGTTTGTTTTTAAGTTAAAACCCAAAATATTCTCCCTTTTTTATTTTTTCCCTCTCTTAAACGTTATAATATTCTGTACGCAGAAGAATCCCATGTTTAATCACATCTGTTACACAGCGTGTTAAGTAAAGAATTGCAGCCAGCCACCAAACTGCAAAGTAACATGTAAGCACTTTTCTAAGGACAGATGTTACACCCTTGTGTTCTTAGAGATATCATTACAATTTCCAAATGTGTATAATCCAAACAAATGAAATGGAATCTAAACTGTAGAAACTAAAGACACGTTGCTGTCAAAAAGATGGACTAATTTTTCTTGACTAGTATGAGAATTTGATACTGTGATTCTAAGATCAAGTGGATACTCTAGTTCATTGTTTTTGCCTGAGGTAACCCATCATATGAAACTGCTGGTGTTATTTGTGCTTGGATTAGTTGTTAACCAGTTAGATCTCTTTTACCGTTATGAAGACAAGATGCCTGTGCATATATGAGAGAGAGTGCCATAAACAACACAAACTCAGCAGTAGCATGGTATAGCGTATGTTTCTTTAGCAACAGAATTAGAATTTAGGTTTCTTTGTGGCAGTACAATTCTCATATTGAGGTGATAGCTATTAGGTAGATGTGGGGTAATGTTAGCACCATTCAACTGGTTGGTCCCAAACAGTTGTCAGAAGTCTGATAGTAATGACTTTTTTCTTTTTTTTTCTTTTTTTTTTTTTTTTTAAATCCTGTAACATTCTTATTCTCTTCCCCATTCCCACTCGCCCCTTAGTGGAGCAAACTTTAGCACTCTGCTCATGAATCTTGGACCGGAAAACTGTGCCACTCTGTTACTCTTTGTATTACTAGAAGGCAAGATCCTCCTCCATTCTCTTCGACCAGCTGTGTTGACAGGAGTTGCTGAAGCTGTAGTAGCTGTAAGTACAAAGTGTTCTGTACAGCAGTGAGAGAAATCAGTTCAAACTCCATCGTTGTTACACGGCTTTTTTAAGTTAAAATGATTGATGCACTAAATGAACATTTTTCACAGCAGTAGGATTTAATTAAAGTGCCCTAGCATGTTGTATTATTACAGCTATTAGAATGAGCAACATTTTTGCGTAGATAACTAAGAGGTGTGCTGTAAATAAGTGGTCAAACTTGAAGACTCTTTTCTGACAGTGTTACAAGGCTTTTAGCAATTGCATTTCAACTCACTGCATGCAACTTCTTGGGGTTTTTTGTACAGTATCTGTTGTCTTGTTTTAATGCATTGATTTCATTTAATTTTTCCTTCAGATGATATTTCCATTTCAGTGGCAATGTCCATATATCCCCCTCTGTCCTTTGTCTCTGGCCACCGTACTCAGTGCACCTCTTCCGTTTATTGTTGGAGTCGATTCACGATACTTTGATCTGTACGATCCACCACAGGATATTGTGTGCATTGATTTAGACACAAACATGGTGTACATGTAAGTTCTATGGAGTTTTTACGTTTATCGGTAGATGGAGAGGTTCTGAAATGCTTAGGAGTTAAAACTATTAAACATTGTTTTATCCAATATGGTTTGTTTCTTACTGTCCTCTGCTCTTTTTCTCATTTCCAAGGCTTCATCGCAAATTAAAACTTACTAAGTCAAGGGTCAGTACTTGGTGCTGCCTATGAAAATGTGGTGCAGATGTTGCTATAAATTTAGTAACAATGGTAATGTGTTCTGGTTTGTTTTTCCACTTCTATTACTGCTTATTAGGGAATTGGGACGAAAGCTAGAAAAGAGGAAGAAGAGTTGTGTTGGTTTTTTTTCTCCCCCACCATTTCTTACGTTTTCACCTTGACCTACCATGTTTGTATTTGGTTTGCCTGTGTTCAGTGACTATTGGTGTGAATGTGAGCACTTCAGGACCCTTCATGACAGCGTTTGATACTGTCTTGCACTTAGGACACTTTATGTTAGTGTTAATTAAGAAATTTTTCTCAAGTTACAAGGGCCAAATTTTTGGTGAGATCAATCAAGCAAAATTTTGTGTCTTCGCTACATTCAATGTGAAATATTTTCACTTGATTATTATGGTTTTAATGCTTTTCTTAAATTGTAGGTGTTGCATGAATGGTTTCTTCTCACCTTGAGGAGAAGCTAAATCAGAGTAACTCTTCTGTTTTTCTGTAATATATCTAAATGAGAGTACAAATAAGTGAACTGAAAATTCAGTTGTTTCAAGTGTTTAGTAACTTAGTGAATTACCTTTCCATTTTAAATTAGTTAGGTCATAAATAGAAAGAGGCATCTAAGCAAGTTCAAGATGAGGGTGAACATCACTAAATAAAGTGCACATCTTTTCTCTATGGAAATGTAGTTTTACTTAACTCATGTCACTTTTTAACTCGACTTTGGTTTTGCTAACTTGAGTTAGAATTAGTCATTTCATCTATGGGTTAGTTGAATGCGGTATTTATTTTCATTGTGTCCGAAGGACCCTTCCTCTACTGTAGCAAATGTTCCCTTTACATTACCGAAATGCTTTGTTTTATTAGTAGCATCAAAGGGAGTAATAAACAATGAGGCAGATTGTGGTTTTGTTTTTTGTACTTCCCCTAGGTCCCCATTAAAAGCACTGCAAAAAGCATGTTCATCGCTGTATATCAAAATATTCTGCCATCAAAAGAATAATTCATCATAGAACATCATAGAATGGTTTATGTTGGAAGGGACCTTAAAGATCATAGAGGTCCAACCCCTCTGCCATGGGCAGGAACATCTCCCACCAGACCAGGTTGCTTAAAGCCCCATCCAGCCTGGCACTGAACACTTCAGGGATGGGGCATCCACAACTTCCCTGGGCAACCTGTCCCAGTGCCTCACCACCCTCAGAGTGAAAAATTTCTTCCTAATATCTAATCTAAATCTGCCCTCTTCCAGTTTGAAGCCATTCCCCCTCGTCCTATCCCTACATGCCCTTGTAAAAAGTCCCTCTCCAGGTGTCGTGAAAGAAGAAAGTATTGGAGAATCTTAAGGAAGATAACTTGTTTATATGAACATATTGGTAGTGACAAATGCCTGAATGTTTTTGTTCATAAGTAGAATGGAAGTTGAAGACTGGGTTGCAGAAAAATGGAGGAGACAGAGACAGGGGATTTAGCAGGGAGATGAGGATATCAAGATTCTGTTGGGATGATTGCTAGAAAGACCAAGTACCAACCTTACTTGGATTGGTTACTGAACTAAAAATCTACCAGTGGCTGACCTCTAATGAGGCACTCCACTGGAAAGACTTTTGCACCTTTTCTTTCACTGTCTTATAAGTCCATTTCTCTTTCAATAGTCACTTGATTATTTTTTTTTTCTTTTTTTGCTGCCCGTTTTGCATATATGTCATCTGTACCACTTATTTGACTTCCAGAGGAATTTGACATCTGTAACATTACTTAGGTAAATGTGAGATGTTGGTATGTGTATTATATAACCTTTTTAACCTGGAAATTAGGGTATTTTTCAATTTTGGACATGTGTAGATAAAACCAAATATTCAGAAAGCACTTTGTGTTGGAGATCATACAGAATTCTAAAATACTGCATTATTGGCGAGTAAAGATTAATTTTGCATTCTATTTTATCCACATCCACTTCTGCCCCTCTTTATTGCTGTGGCAATGCTGCTGCTTTTTTTTTTTAGGTGTAAACAGCATTGTTGCTACCTGAAAGACTGTATAATAGAAGAATAACATTTGGAAGACTGAATATTTTCTAGTACATCAGTCTGCCTAGTATCTTCTTAGAGGAAGTTTGCTGCTATATTCCTTATGATAGACTGAAGCTTTATTTACTGCCAAAAATCACTGAAGACCTTTTATTCATTCAACATCTTCCTTAATGCCTTTTTTGGGATGTTTTCAACTATCTCTGTGAAAGTAACATTGAAAGCTGGTTAAGGACAGTAGCCTTTTTAGGGCAAAGATTTGAGAGTTTGTTTTATTTTTATAGCAGAATTCTTTTTCCTAGCATTTTTGGAACAGTACCACTTATATTGTTTATAGGCATGCCGTTATGGTGGGGAAAAAATGGGCAAAGGCATCCATAAGCATGCATTTTTTCTTTAACTCCTGGAAATTTGGCTTCCTTCCTAAGATAGTTCTGTGTCAATGCCAATTGGGCAAATAATAATTGAACAAACATTTCACTGATGCAAAGCGCAAAACAAGCAGTGACAGCATCAGCTCGGGTGGTAATAACTGATTAGGTCTTGTGGCCGCAGGGTTTGTTGTACTCCCTGTTACAGCAATTCTCCCCTACCTTCTGCCTTCCAGAAAGAGGCATAGGAGTTCTCAGGATTTACTCCCTACTCTCTCTCTTTACGTCCAACTGCTTAAACAAGGTCTGGCATTGTACCCGTTGTCCTTCTAACAAAGATGAACATCCCTTTAGGCCAATTTACCCCATTGCTTAATCAACCACATAATTTTCAAACTGTGAACTGAATTCCCAGTCTTCCTAGTCCCTGCTAGCCTGTGGTTGAAGCTGGAACCGAGTACCATATGACCATAAAGCTACCAGACTGGTCTTCCAGCATTTTGCAGTAACAAGTTCATGTTGTATTCCAAACTGCCTTTATTTGTATCAGTAGCAGTATGGCAGGTTTATGGTGGTATAGACTTTGCATAGTAATCACATACAGATTAGTGTGCCTAAATTATATTAGCCAGACTGATAAAAAATTCTAAAAGGGAAATCAACTAAGTGACGCTTCAACTGAAGACTCTAAATCAAATCTTAATGCAGATCCTCCTTACAGACTGGAAAAAACTCTACTCATAACTCAATTTATCCTGTTCTGTATCCGAGAAAATTAATTTCTAAGTTGTGTCACTCCCGTTTTTTTAGTTTTGACAAATAGGGACAGTGACAAGATTTCTTTTCAAAATGATTTTTTTAGTTACTGCGTTCTGAAAATGAAGCAACTTAAGGCTGTGGAAGCTATTCTTTCTTTATATGGTCTGTATTTTATATATCCTTTTTTCCCTCCCCTGTGTTTTAGATCAGATGATAAGAAGAGCACCAGCTGGAAGCAGTTTCCTAAGAAGCCATGTAAAAGTCTGCTCAGCACCTTAAAGAAGCTGCACCCACAGCTGGCAGCAGGTGAAATATATAAAATAAAATGGGAAGGGGTAAGAACAGAAACTGCCTAAAACAGGGAAATTAAATATTCAAAGAAAACTAGTAAATTTTCTGATACACACCTACAAGTCTTAAATTATAATTAGTATATAAATGTAAGGACTACCTTCTATCATATGTGGTGTGAATTATTTTTTTAGACTTTCATTTTCTTTGCTGTGACTTCTTAAAATTTGAGCTTTTTTTTACCTTTACTCATGATGAAATTATACTTAAACAAAGGTTCAGCTAAAACACACTTGGATCTCATCTTAAAACAATATTCACAGTTCTGATCAAAGGTAATAGAGGAAATGGGGATATGAGTAAAATAATTCTGAATATCTTAGCTACCATGCGGATACTGCTGAATACCTCAGATAATGACTTTTCTACAAAACTAATCAAGTAGCGAAATTTCGATGAAGTATTTTGTCAAAAGAAAAACTGACCGTCTTCAGCCTAATGACTTGGACAACTAAGAGCAAAGTTGTAGCTGACTTAACAGTTTTCAGGTATCGCTGCTTTCTGACTGTAGCTAGTCTCTTTAGGGTAAGCTGGTTCAGAGTATGCTAGGTTGCATCATTATGGAGAAGGAGACAATGATAGCCTTATAGGTATACAAGATATACAAAATTTGTAAATTATGGAAACAGCAAAGTGCATTAATTAAGAGGTAGGTGTTCTTGCCTCAATTTTCTATATATTTTATTTTTGCAGGTAGCCTTTACTTCATCTGTTAGAAAACCTCAACTTTTCTTTTGGTTTTATCAGCAGGGTATGTCGTGCAATCTATGTAATATAGAACTAGTTCCTAATTTTAACTTGAGCAGAACCAGTGGTCTTTTTTAGATAGATAGTTTTTACATTTTGACAGTATTATAATACACATGTTATAATATTTATATAAATAAATATTTATATTACGATAACTGGCTTTTTTGTTATAATTAAAAGCACAGAACTACAATTTTCAGCAGTACCTGCTACTGTTTTTTTAAGAGTGCAAGAGTAAACTTTGAAAATCATCTACTTGTTTCTACCCTTTGCTGCACTACAATGTTAGAATTTTGATTAGAAAAGTAGTTCTAGGCCCTTTCTTTCTAGATGTGCAATCTTCAGAACAGGGAAAACATGGTCCTTTGTGTTGGTATATTACTGAAAGACTACATTCAGTTTGGTATGTGGTAACATTGACTTGACTGAGATCCTTCTCATTGTTTCGTGTCCCAGAGGGCTGAACGAGTTAGAAAAGCACCTAATCAACTCTTGAGGTAACCTGCCTTTTATATGGGCCATATCAATTTGGAAATAATCACAGGATTTCTAGTGTTTGTCACTTCTGAATATGGGCAAGTATCTGTCTTCAGCATGTTGCAAAAGTCACCTGCTTGAAGGCACTGGATTTTCATATAGGATTGTGTGTGTTGCTCATTGCTAGTTCACCGGAAAACTCAAGAAGGCTCTGCAGTTGAGATGACTCCTATTGAGGCAGACTTCTCCTGGCAGAAGAAGATGATAGAACTCGAGATGGAGATCCAGGAAGCTTTTCTCCGTTTCATGGCATCTATTTTAAAGGGTTACAGAACATTCCTCAAGCCAATCACGCAGGCGCCTTCAAATAAAGCAACTGCTGCTGATTCCTTGTTTGATCATCAAGGTGAGGGTGAGGCAAACCAGCTGCTGATAGCATTGACAGCGTTTCACCTTTAGGGTTGAGGAGCTGTTTAACTTTAAAAGGTCAAAGTTCCCTTTGGTTGTACAATTCTTGGCAATATTTAAAATTGCAATTGTATAAAGTTAAACTATTCAAAGTTGATTAGAACACGGACATATGCACATAGAACTGCAGTTTTACAATATATCTGGTATTAGAAAAGTTGTCTATCGGTAGCATGATGTCCTCTCTGGCATATTCTGTAAGGGCAGCTCTTGTGAATGAAGGAATTTTTCAGTTTTTACAGAGTGAAAATGCCAGAAGCCCAGTAATGAAGAACAAAGTAGTGTTCTTGATATCAACGGGAAGATAATAGAGAACAAAGGCAAAGATCAGAAACATAAAAAGACCATAATCAGCAAAGGTCATCTTATTTTCCCGATCTTATCACCTTAAGTTCTCAGATCTGTTCATGAGTTGAATGCTAGATAAAAGGTCACAGGTGTTTCATTTTGTATGTGGTGGTGATGGTCTGGGGTTTTTGATAATTTTTTTTTTTTAATTACTGGAAGAGATTTGAGAAGAGATTTTTATTCAAAGGTTTGGAAATTCTTAAATGTTTTCAGACCCATCACCTCTTAGGATAACAGTCTTTATTTAATTATTGTTGTAACTGTTAGATACTTTTCTTATATGAGGTCACCATCTCCTTTTTCTTGCACAAAAAGTCAACAAACACAGTGAGCAGATTACATAGGGGTCATTACTTATCAAGTATTGGTAACTACGATGAAAAATAATTATTAAAAAAAAAGCTGTTATTTTAATCTTCTGAATGCAAGTAATGATAAGTAGTTGTTTTTATTGATAAAGCAAATACTTTATGTATTAGTGCTTTAAATGTTTTATGTTGACACTTTATATGTTAATTTCTTATGGAACTCATAACTGGTATTTAGCTGTATGTTCCTTTTTATAACCAGGATTTTTAAAAAGCAGAGACCGTGCCTATACAAAGTTCTACACGCATCTCACCAAAACGCAGATATTCAGCCGCTTTATTGAAGAGTGCAGCTTTGTGAGTGACAAGGATACTGGCTTGGCATTTTTTGACGACTGCATAGAAAAGGTGAAAAACATGTAGCAATACTGTTAAATTATATGCTTCTCTTCATTTTGTGTTATTGTCCTTGTTTTTAGTTGTAAAGTTAGATACCCTCTGCAGCAAGTGTTTTGAGGGATTGGAATTCTTGGTGGTTATTGCTGAGTCATTTTCACGGAATCGTGGAATTTTCAGAGTTGGAAGGGACCTCTAGAGATCATCTAGTCCAACTCCCCTGCCAAAGCAGGATTGCCTAGAGCACATTACTCAGGACTGCATCCAGGCGAGTCTTGAAAATCTCCAGAGAAGGGGACTCCACAACTTCCCTGGGCAGCCTGTGCCAGTGCTCTGTCACCCTAACTATAGAGAAGTTTTTCTGCGTATTTGAATGGAACTTCCTATGTTCCAACTTGTGCCCATTGCCCCTTGTCCTGTCACTGGGAACCACTGGAAAGAGTCTGGCTCCATCCTCCTTCATCCCACCCTTTAGATACTTGTATGCCAAAATAAGGTCTCCCCTCAGCCTTCTCTTCTGCAGGCTAAAGAGTCCCAGCTCTCTCAGCCTTTCCTCATAAGGGAGGCGCTCCAATCCCTCAGTCATCTTAGTTGCCCTACGCTGGACTCTCTCCAGTAGTTCCCTGTCTCTCTTGAACTGGGAAACCCAGAACTGGACACAGTATTCCAGTTGTGGCCTCACCAGTGCAGAGTAGGGGTGGATTTTCTTCCTTCGTCTTCTTGCATGGTCATTATTTTCTGTGCTGATGCAGGACACTTCCATTAAAGGCCTGTAGGATGTCCAGCTATAAGATAATGTGAGAAATACCGGTAGCTGACACTGTAGCACAATGCTATGCATGTCTTCCCTTTAAATGTTAGAGTCACCCTGCCTCTAATGTGGAATTGTCTACCAGTGGTCATCTGTGTTGTTGCTCTTTTTCACAAAATTTAAACTTAAAACACAAAAACATGCCTAGTGCTCCACTTGTGGTCAAAATTTATTTATGTAAATAAGATTGCCTTTAATTATCTGTATTTTATATTAGAAAGATTGCTGTAACCCATTCTTGGTTTTTGAAACAAAGTCCCTTCAGCATGGTTCTGGTATAGATGGGTTATTGAGTTTATAGCTTCATCTGTAAAATGCCAAGTCCACAATATAAAAATCAGGAGCTAGAGAATTATATGTATATTTTTAAGATGTATATATATGATTTTGGGCAGGACCTTCATTTTCATATGAAGTTCTTACAGAGTGAGTCTTTGATTCCAATCAAATTAACACTTGTAAACAGACCACAAAATAAATGTTTAAAAGTTTCTTTGCCTTTATTTTTCTTTCTGCTGAGTATGGGGTATCCATCTAGAGTATACTTCGTTTCATATTGTTAATAATTTGATATTATTGCAGGTTGTTAATGTGTTGAATACTTAAATTGTCATATTGAAAATATCAGCAAAACAGCAGTTTCTTTCAATTAAACTAAATGAAACCACTTTCCTTTGATAGATTTAGGATTTTGTATTTAGTAGGTAATGTCAACAGATGAAAAGAATGCTGATTGTTGCATTTTCTTCCTTTCAGCAAAGGAATTATTTGAAGAAGAGATTAATGGCTTCTACAGTAATATGAAAGTTTAGTGATTCTTATTTAGTATTTCAGTAAATGGCACGTCTTTAATGGAATTATTTAGGATTTTTTTTTATTTGAGAAGACACACTAATTTTTTTTATTTCCTTTTTCCCAGCTTTTTCCAGATAAAGGAACAGAAAAAGGAGAGAAGGTATTCTGTCTTTCAAAATGTTTAAGGGTATCTGATTGTGAACTAAAAATGGAAAGACAAGGCTGTGGACTTGATATTTGAGTAATTAGAACAAATATAATTTATATATTATATATACAATCAACTACAATATATATTAAATATATTTTTACATATAATAACATAATTAATGTTAAAAGGGACATTTTATCCCAAAGCCAAATTCTGTACTTAGAGTACAAACTCTTGTTTTCAGGTTGATGTAGATTCTGTTGAAGATGCACGGTTGATTGAGCTTGATGAGTCACAAAAAAGTGAACACACAGTGTTCATAATGCCCCCAGAGCCTCCTGCTGATGACGGACAGGACCGAGTGCCAAAATACAGGTACAAGTTAAATAGCCACATGTAGTGAAACTAGAATGCTTATGCCGTTAAGCAGGGCAGATGTTCCGTCTTGGTCCAGGACTTGCCTTAATATAACGTTCAGAAGTCTTTAAAAAGGTACGAACTGCCCAGATTCTGGTAAGTTTCTGAACCTGTAGAAGTCAATGTTTTGTGTGTGTATGTTTGAGGGCATGTGGATTTTAGTTCTAATTTTTCAGTAACTTCTTGCCAACTTTATAGTAATACTTTTCTACATGTATTCAGTGTCTGTCTTCCTGTTTAAGCCATGTATGTGTGTTTTCTAGCAACTGCAGTGCACTTTGTTTCACAGGGGAAATGACAGGGGGTGGGTAATGGATCTGCCCAGTATTATTGATCTGTGGCTGATGAACCAAAAGAGCAAAACAGCCGCTCCACTTTTCAGACTTCTTTCATTCAGTGTTTTTCAGCCCTGTGCAGGAAATGTGGAGTTTCAGACACTCTGGGTATGATTTTTTTTCTTCCTGTCTCTCTTGGAGGTCATGAAGGTTCTGTTTCCAACTGTTGTCCTTGTTAATCATAATCTGTGCTTCCCTGACCTTTGTGGTATGGATGGCAGTCTGGTTTTTGTTTCCATTGTCTGTGGAGACTTATTGTCCAAGGCATCTTCTTGTGATGTCTTTGTGAATAAGAGTAAAAGGATCTTGCTATCTGCATTCCTTTCCCCCCCCCCCCCCCCCCCGATTCTTTATTCGCCTGTTTGTCAGTTCTTTGTGTGCAAGTTGTCTTTGTATAGCTTTCCTGCTATCAGCAGGTATGTGAACAGCTTTTCTTTTCTTTTCTGTTTGGTTTTTTTTTTTTTAATCATCTCTACAGCTATAAAAACTTCCCACGACTAGATTTCAAGCTCTTTGACAGGCCACAGGAGCTCAAGCTCTCCTTCAGCAGACACCCAGGTGGAAGCAGCATTTCAAATAGTCCAGCACTCATGGCAAAGAGGACAAAACAGGTTAGATGAGTCACTGTAATTACTGTGTGAACACTGAAAGATACAAAGTTTTTTTGTAAAATTGCCGCTGTCTATTTATACTATGTTAATATTGTTAGAGGTTAGGTCTTTATAACTATTGAGAGTCAACACTTGCAAAAGAAAGAAAAAGGTGGCAACAAACAAACAAATTAGCATCCGAGATTACAGTTTGTTGTCAAACCCATTTTTAAGCTTTAGACTGTAATACAAAACAAAAGGAAATTAAAATTAATGTTGAATGGAGGTCAAAAAAAAAAAGAGGATTAATTCCGATGCTAGTTTTTGCTTGCAGAGAACCTTAATAAGAGAGTGGTAAGAGGGGAGCTTCAGTTGAAGCTTGTTTGTTTGTTGTTATCAAATGCTCACTTTTAAGAAGCCAGTTATCTGAGTTAATAATGGTTTCTAGATTGAGTATGTTACATCTTTTGTCTGTTTCTTTTGTTTTGTTTCACCCTTACAGGAGATAAAAACAGCCCACAAATTAGCCAAGAAGTATTACGTAAGCCCCCCACAGTGGGCTAAGTGTCTCTTCAGTCATAGTTACAGCCTGTGGTTTATTTGTCTGCCAGCTTACATCAGAGTTGCACATCCCAAGGTCAAAGCACTGCAGCAGGCATACGATGTTCTAATTAAAATGAGGAAAACTGATGTGGAACCACTAGATGAGGCAAGTGTGAATAAAAAAACATTACCGTAAACACGGAATAGAAGACAAGGTGCAAATATAGTGTGGTTCACCACCACAACCAGGTTGAGCATACTGACCTGTTTTAAAGCAACCTTGAAATGATCTCAAAGATGTCTGCTTAGCTAGCACACCTGGAAATTTATTTCATTTTTCATCACCAGCATAGTGTCAGCTGGGCCAAGTACTCCAACATAGCATTGCTAGTCTTTTCCCACACTTCTTCAAGAAATAAGTTCTTGAATATCCCTTTTTTTTTAAAATGCACTTTAATTTAAAGTTTTGCAGCCTTGTGGAACTGAAGGGCTAGTGGGTTTGTGTGCAGCATACCATTCTTTCAGTAGTATCCACAGGCATACAGCAGCAAGTTATCCTGCTTTTTGTGTGGGCGTTTCCTTCCCTCCTTTATTTCGCAAACAGAAGAGCTGAGTGGAAAAAAAATCAGCATTCTCAACAATGTGACTGCTGATGTTATTTCAGCTCGTGTGATTTCCTGTTTAATTTTTGCTCCATCTTCTGGCTGTTGAGTGTTATGTACTCAGTAGCTGCTCTCACATCGCTTTCCCCTTTACGTTTATAAAAGTTGGAAATCAGGGAAGAGCTGTTTCAAAATGCTTATCATCAGTCCAGTTACGCATTTCTTTATCTTGTCAGGTCTGCTACAGAGTTGTAATGCAGCTCTGTGGACTGTGGGGTCAGCCTGTTCAGGCCGTAAGAGTCCTCTTTGAAATGAAAAATGCTGGAATACAGCCAAATGCCATCACCTATGGTTATTACAATAAGGTAAGAGGAGTCTTGACTGGCGTCTCTTTTGTTGTTTTCACTGCCCTTGTCCTGTAGCAGGTTTTAAAGATTGTTTCTTACAGCTCTTCACTTGGATTTGCTGATTCTGTTGGGCAAACAATAATTTTGGACATGCTTATATCTCGCTGGATCTACATTGTATGGTTTTACATTGTTAAGTTTACATTCCTGTGCTGTTTAGCTAACCAAAAATTTTTTGAAATATATATTTATGGTGTTTCCATTTCCAAGTTTTGGAACTTGTCTCGTGCTTCCATGTCAAAACCATCTGTTCCTGGTATATCCTTTAAGTAGCTGGATCCAAGGTGGATGAATGCTGGAATTAGGGTAGTTGAAGTAGCCTCCTCCTCTTTTCCTTGTTTCCAAGTTGCTGTAATAGGCTGATGAAAACTTCTTAGTAAAGTAAACTATGTAAGGTAATAGGAAAAGAGGTGCTACTATGGTCTTTTGTTGCTACTGAAGTATATAAATAAGAACAAAACCTACCTTGTTTACTTGAAGAAATCTTGATCCATTGTTCGTTGTTACTCAGCTGTTGTCTCCAGAGCTGTGGGATAAAAGGGAACAGCTGATAAAAGGAAATGGATCATCAAAACTCAAATATTTGTCCTTCTTCACATGATTGACAGAAAATGCCTTTTTTGAGTATGGGAAGAAAACCTTCTTACTGTACTGTGTTTCGTAGCATAACTTTTACCAGTTTTGTTATTACAATGTCTCTTTCTGTAGGCAGTTTTAGAGTCTCCTTGGCCTAGCAGTAGCCGCAGTGGCATATTCCTGTGGACAAAGGTACGGAATGTAGTTCGTGGCACAGCACAATTTAGGCAGTGCTTAAAGAAATCAACGCAGAGCCCACGAGTACCTGTGATATCAGGTAATAGTTGAAATGGATTTATTTCTGCTGAACAAGAGCATGACATGCTTTCTGAGGGATTGCAGCTAACATTGTGGCTTTTACAAGTGGAAAAACTTTCCTTAAGTGTATAAAAGTTGCTAATTGCCAATTTGATGCTTGAAACAGTCTTAGAATGTCTTCCACACACTGAAGAATTAATTATCTGAATTCTGTTGCTAGAATTTCATATTCTTATTTTATATATTCAAGCAAAATTATTTACTGTTGTCTGAAGAGGTTAGATTTGTTTAAAAACCTGAAAAGTTAAATCGTCTCTTACTAACCAGCTCTCGTTCATGTCTTTAGCTCTGCGGAGTACCACGGGTGGAAGTGATGGGGACATGGTGAGCCATGGTAGCGTGGATAGTTCTAATGATGCTAACAGTGGGGAGCACACTCTCTTCGTCAGTGACTTAGTCAGGCTTGATTCCATTGATAATCACTCTAGCACAGGTACTAGATTCTGCTGGGTTTCACTACTAACAGTCCCTCAAAAGGCTAAATTTTCTAGTCTCCTTTTGATTTGCCCTTCTCAACCACCACCTTCCCCTCTTGAGGCCATAGAGAGTGAAGCATGAAGTTAAACTATATAAAGAAAAAGAAATACACTGTTGTTGAATATTACTCCTTTACCTCAGATCATGCTGCTTCTTTGGCTTAGAGTAAACCGTAGCAGAAGTAGTTATGTTAAAATAAATGTCTTGCTGTGGTCTCATGAACCTTGCTTTTTGTGCTAGTCTTCAGAAAAGATATGAAGCCTCTGACATATGAGTCTTTTGCATATTGTCATTTATTCACAGAAATTATAGTCTGTGTGAGTAAAATTTTTCTCTGCATTAAAGTAAAGGAGTGAAAGTTGCTGAGGTTATTAGAAGCTAACACTAAAATGTTGCTCCTTGATAGTAATCCAGAAAGGCCTAATTAGTATTCCCGGAATTAGTATGTTATGGCTGGTTATAGTAAACTATGCTTTTAAAGGCCGTATTCAAGCTTCTTAATAGTAGTTGCTAAACTTGGAAATAAATATAGAAATTATCAGAACTGTTTCATACAGTCTCTGTGAGACACCCTGGAAATGGAAAGACAGGTGATAAGCTGGAGAAAAACTCTGCCTTAAACATGGTGTGCGCTACTCCAGGCAAACTGGAGTAAAATGAGTGCACAGGGAGTTAATCACTTGAGATGGCAAGACAAAATTCATGGTTCTTCATATCTGCTTTAGTACTGATTACATCCTACCTGTGCACAGTCTCAACTAAACTTCCTTTCTGTATGTACTTCAAAACTTAATGTAGAAATGGTTCTTGCACACTCTTCATGTTTTTAATATCTTGAGCCCTTCAGTAAAGAGAACTTTGAGTCTGATTCCTTTGCTTCGTCTGATATGCTTGCCTAGATTACTGAACTTCCCTTCTCTCTGCTCTTTGTTGCTCTGCTTTTTGCTCTTTGCTGTCTCTTGGGTGCCGCATTTGTCCTTGGCTCTCACGGTGTGGGGTGCAGACTTATATGGTGTGAAGCCTTAGATGCACGTGTGCATTATTTCTACCCTTGAATGTTACTTCTGCAGGTAATTCACCCATTTATTGGTAGGGTGTTTTCACTTCTGTGCAAAGCAGGGATACTAACATTATTGAAATAATGATACAAAATAAGCGAAGAATGTTAGAACTTACTTTTATGTATAAAAGGTTTTTAATATAGTAGTCAAATGTAATAACTGATGGCTGCCCAGACTTTTAAATTAAATTATTTTTTACATCGTTGGTCTTTGTTGGTAAAATAAGCAGCGGTAATATGTATTGTAGACAAATTGTGTCTGTCACTCAAGTTTTATGGAGCTTCCTAATACCTTTTACACTCAGTAACTTATTTACACTTTGATCTTTTTAAATACTGCCATGTATTCCAATAGGTACTCTAAGGCATATAAATAATGCTGTTTAAAGTGTTGCTGTGGAATATGTCCCATGTAGTTTTTTTGCATATGCAGCAGCACCTCAGATAAAAATAACAAAGAAAAGAGTGTCTTTCTGGATTGTTTCTTATCGCAGACTTTTTGGACTACTGTAAACTATTTTTTATTTTTTAATGTTAAACACTGAGTTACGGCTGTCAAGTTTAACTGGTATCATGGCGGAACAGACTTCTTAAAAGTTTTTAGATTTTTACTTTTTTTCTATTACATTTTTATACTTTGCTACACCTTTGTGCACGGTTTATGGTACAGTTCTTTTCACGGATGTATTCATTGTTAGAAGCTTGCTCAATTACGGTTGTGCTTGTCTAAATTTCTTTTGAGAATTTAGCTTGCCCAGCAATGAAATATTTCATGCTAATGAGAAGGGAAAGGAATGAAAGGAGATACAGTGTGTTAAAAGTAGTTAATCACTATAGTGTTCCTGGGGCAACAACTTGTATTTAATATAATAATTAGAAAAGTAAATTTGGATTGTATAGCCTAATTATCTCTGCTGTCACCATCACCAAGTAGATCTGTGGACAGGTTAGGCATTTTGGTGATGAATGAACTATGAAGTTTTCTGGCAAAAAAAATGTGAAACATTAATTTCAGTTCTTTTATTTTCTTATAGAAAAATAAATTTAGGAAATAAAAATAAATCTGAGGCATGTGTTTGCATTCCTATAAACAGGTGGTCAGTCAGACCAGGGCTACGGATCCAAGGATGAACTTTTAAGAGATGATGGGGATAGCCTTCATGCAACTGAAACACAAGCAGAGAAAGATATTTCTTCTAAAGCTGAAGACCTAATAGGAGGTTAAGTATGCATGTTTACATTGATGAAGGCTTTTTGTAATAAATCTGCTTCGTGCATTAGACTACCACAGATACTTAAAGTATTGAATTCATAATGTTGCCAAGGTCAAAATATGACTGTGTGAAGTCTGGTGGACTACTTCTGTGCCCTAGATAGTAGCAGTATGTATTCCAATACATACAGGTAGAAATAGCCTTTTATTAGACTACTTTCATATAGATGGAAAAAAAAAAAAAAGGACAGGTGCTGGGGCACACGGTATTTTGTATTCCATTCCTCTCATTTATGTGTTAGAAAATTTGACCATTATTTTAGCTGTACCAGTTGACCTAATAAAAGGCCCTACTTTTTCCTACAAACTCTTCCCAGCCGTAGAAAATACGGTCATCTCCTGTCTTCCAGCCAGACTTTGCCCTTAGTTTTTCTATAGTTTGTCTTTCTCATCACTGAATCTGTTTCATATCTGTGTTACTAGATCCTTGATGTTAGTTAAGGCTTCTAAAGCTGTCATTAGACAAGTAGCCCTACATGAAAATCTGAGAACTGCTGTTCCTGCTCTAGTTTGGTTAGTTGAAAAAGAACCAAGGGAAGAAATTGGCAGATGCTCTAACCTTGTGAACAGCTAAGCACACTCTGCATAATACTGTCTACTGTCATCTGCCTCAGGGTATTATTCGCAGGAGATGCTCAGTCCCTAATAGGACTGATCCTTTAGGTCGTAATTGCATAAGGGAACAGTGTTTGAGTTTGTATTTTCGATAATAGTGCAAATGAAATCATTCAGTTAAAATTAACTAAAGTTCACATTCTTTTTCTTGTAGAGGTTTGTACTGAGAAATCTGATGAAAAGCAACAACTGAATATAGAAACTCATAGTCCAACAGAGCCACCTGCTTGGGGTAACAGTATTGTGAAAGTTCCATCTGGCATTTTTGATAGCAGTGGAAGGAAAGGCAGTGGTGGTGAGTCACTGGGTGAAATGGAGCTTGCTAAAGTTCTGATCTTGTTGTGTTACAGTGTTTTGCAATCTTTTTCGTGCTTGTTCATGCTTAGGAGAAACAAAACTTTTATTTGAGGTGCAGATATGTCGCACATTTGCTTTCCACCATTATGCTTTGCAGGTGAAGGAACCTGTGGATTCTAAGGATTGAAAATCACTGTTTGGTAGATTGAAATCAAGATTTTCCCTGTCGTGCACTGAAAGTGTTTTAGTAATGTACTAGAAAACCAAGAGAATTAGGGTCTCTACTCTTGGTTTTGTCTCCTAAACCTCGCTGACCTTGGCCAAGTCTCTTTTATTCCTGTGGTTTACATTGCCAATGTATAACCTGGGAACAATGCATGTTGTCTTTGTGCCATACAAAATTTATTTACATGTCTGGAGCTTTATTATGAGGAGGACTTACGGATATATAGAAGCCAAATCTTGGGGCTCATTTTTTTTTTTCCTTCCGTAGTGCTTGTCCATGACTAAAGCGATATAGTGCAGCTTCAGTGTAGCTTGATAACAAAGAATTGAGTCTCAGGCAAGAAGTTGCCCAGAACCTTTCTGGCAATTATGAGAGCTGATGACTAGTCAAGAAACAGCATCAATGTGAGACTCTAAACACCCTCCAGCAGTGGATATGGTACATGGGGTCCTCTGTTGGGATCCTAATATAGTAGAATTCCCATAGTTTCGGTGGTTTTTGCCTAGCTAACACAGCTTTCTAGGCAATAATTATTCCCAATTTCCCCAAGGACATGGGAATATTTATAAGATTAGTTTATATCTTCCACATGCTAAACTTAATTAGCTTTTTCTAAATATGTCTGTGTCATAAACGAAGTAGTGCTTCTGTGTTGTGCAGACACAGGCAGTAGGTGTTTTTTTTTTTTTCAGAACCAGAATGAACTGTGGAGTTTGATATATAGATCTGTGACTATAGCTCTAGGAGGAAGAAAAAAAACCCACAATCTTTACTTATAATTGTACTTTCCTTTAGCTCATGGATGTATTACCTACTTTCTGCTGGGTATTGGCACAGGGAAAGGAGGTAGAAGCCATAAAAGGCTTTGACTTCAAGGGGTCAAAAGAGTAGGTGACTTTTGATCTGCAGGATACCTTTGCGGCCAGTAAAATAACTTGTTAATACTAGTGGATTAGTGGACTAATGGGTAACTTGAGATTGTGGTGCTCCCAGTCTTCTCACTAATAAGGAGATAAGGAGATTTCACATTATTTCAGGAAACAAACCTTTTTGGTGACTATGGATACCATATTAATGCCTTTTCTCTTTTAGAAACTGGTTCTAGCCCACTGTTCATAACTCAGGATTCAGTTGAAGATGTAGTTTTTGGTGACGTTTCTCCTAAGAAAACAAGTGAAAAAGGACAGAAGAGGCAGAAACTGTTTTCAGAGAGAAGCTGCAGTTTCAGCAGTGAAAGCAGAGCAGGAATGCTGCTGAAAAAAGGCAGCTTGGACTTGCATTCTAAAGAAATAGCGATAATGATGGGAGCAGATGCCAAGATCCTAACAGCAGCTTTATCTGGGGCCAAAACTTCACCCTGTCATATGAATAAATCCCACAGCTTTGAACATACTGTTGACCACCAGGTTTCTGACATAAGTGGCACTTGGAGTTGTATGACTGAGAGTGACTGGGAATTGGAGCATAGGTCTTCACCAGTGCCGGAAGAACCTGGGGAAGTGCAGGAACATCTTGAGAATGGAGGAGATGAAAACATGACCACAGTGGAAGACATGAACCTTGAACAGTCATCTGAGTCTAAAAACCAGAAACCAGAATCCAAAGATGCAACTACTAAAAGGAATAGCTTTTATGGAGTGGTTAAGCCTGTTGAAAGGGAGGATGTTGAAGTAGGCTTGGACCCTTTATCTTTGCTGGCTACTGACAGCACGCAACCAAGGCATCCAGAACCTGAGGAAAAGTTGGTGTCACCAGTTGCAGCACGTAATTTGGCAGATGAAATAGAGAGCTACATGAATCTGAAGAACCCATTGGGTAGTAAGTTTCCCAGCATGGAACTGCACAAGTCAGAGGGGGAAGCAGAAACCTCTGGTACACTTGGTCACTCCCAAGAAAGGAGGTCAAGCCTGCCTTTGGATCCCGTCCTGCCATCCCCCAAGTCTTACGAAAATCGGAGAAGTCCTTCTGTCTCCAGATCCAAAACATTCACTGGACGACCAAAGCAACAAACCCATCCACGAGTTCCAAAGGAGCGGTCTTCATCTTTGACAGGACTGGGTCGTTCTTCTCCACATGGCTCGCTAGGATCTGTTGTAACAACTTTATCCAATCTGAAGTTAGACAATATACTGTCTGGACCAAAAATGGATGTTCTGAAATCAGGCATGAAGCAGGCTGCCAATGTGGCCAGTAAGATGTGGGGAGTTGTAACTTCAGCATATAGTTACTCAGATGATGAGGCAAGTGTTTTTCAATATGAAAAATTTAGGGAGACAAAGTTGGAGGCATAACTTCTGTGTTCAGAAGATTGTTTCACGAGATGGTGTTTTTTATTCAGTATTGACTTCTCTTAACTAATAAAAATTGTATTTTATGTATGGTGCAGTTTTCCCGTGTCACTAAAAAACCGCTATTCAGGCAAAAGCAAATTAAATGGTCCTGGTGCAGTAAACTTAAATTTTTACTTTTTGTTCTCAACATTCCCCCCCCATTTATTTAGCTATTTATCTTTTTATTTATATTTAAAGAAACTACACCAAGAAACCCTAGTAAGAATAAAATTATGTCATCTTAAATGACATCATACTGCCTGTCTTATTTTAAAAAAACTAAGAGGAGATTGTGAAAACAAATCACAAACCTAAGAAGTCAGGTTGGTGAGTTGAAAGTAGTAAAGGACAGGCTGAGATCTTGTAAATTCACTCATCAGGAATTTGGAAACTAAATGTTACGGTTCTTGTGTGAGCACACTTGATTAACAGAATCTTTTTCAGAGTAAAACATTTCAGAGTATAATTAGACGAAGGAGGGTATGGAGGGATGAATTTTATAACTTCCTCCTTTCCATGTATGTCTTGTTCTTGTGCCTCCAAACGTAGTTTTTTCTCATAGAAAGGCCTCTCTGCTTGATTCAATTAACCCCTTGGTCTGCTGTTTGGTTGTAAGGATCTTTTGTCTCCCCTCTTCAGGCTGTTAAGATAGCTGCTTCTTTCCTTTTTCAAATTCTCCCTCCTTTCCCCCAGCCTCCATAAAAGGTAGGAAGGGGGAATGTAGCTGTCTGGCTTTATTTCTGCATGAAACGAATTTAAATTATGTTACTAATACGGTCCTTTCTATTAAATAAAAAAAGCCAACAAACAACGTTTTTATTAATTTTTTTAACCAGATTTTGCCTGTGACTATGAAAACTCACTGGTTTGCTTTCTTTTCTGAGTTTTTTTCCTGTGACCTATGTTTTCCTGTATGCCTTTCTATTATATTGCCCTATTCTGTCACATCATAATTCCCTTAACATAACTTATTTTAATTTCCTTCAAGGATCTTTTAATTCTCTCCTCTTTTATTTCTGCAACTTCTTTTTTTTAATATCCTAATTATTATACTTTGTCACAGCCTGTGTCTTAGTGACGGTGTTATTACTGCGTCTCGTCATCTGGTATGTTTCATTCCTGTCTTCATTTCTGAAAATACAACTTTAACTTGGACCTTTTTTCTGATAATCCCTTCATTTTGTGTCACATCTGCCAAATCACAATTTTGGCATAATTTTTCCTGTTTCTCCTGTAGTGAAGAAGTTTATATCCCTGTTGCTTTGTCACTCAGTTTGATCCTTAGCTAAGTATGTTCACAGCTAAAGCCTTTCAGTTTTCTAGTATCCTTCTGGTTTGTCCAGTATATGTTCTTTTAGGGGTTGCGGAGATTTATCTTACATATAAAAAATTTTTTACATTAGGATTTTCTCTTAATCTACTTTAATTATTTACTTATTAAGATAAAGATGGGAGTCAAATAATGGACATGGAAGTACTCCAAAATGCTAATTTTCTTCTTCTTGTATTAAAGGAAGAAAACAATCGAGCAGACTTTAACTTCCCTGCTGGTTTTGAAGATAGTATTTTAGGAGATAATCTGTCATCAAGAACTGGAGACCCAGGGCTAATTACGAATGAGCTTGCACAAAGCACTACTAGTCTTGGCAGTAGCAGTAGCAGTGGAGATGCCGGAAGACAGCATTACAGTGCAGGTGAGATTTTTTTTTTGTTGTTGTTTTCCCTTCGTAATTTGGTTATAGTACAACAAACAGGGAAAACTATTACGCGTTAAATCATTTGTAATGGTGGAAGCTATGGTAATCTTAAATTATTTCAAGCCCTTAAGGTAAGTGCAAGCACATTTGTACTTCCATTCAATACTCTTCTTTTGCAGTAGCAAATAGCTAATGCTTCTCTCTTTGTTGAGTGTATAAAAAGTTGATACAAAATACAGGGATTTAACTGTAAAAATGCTTCCACTGTGTATGCGATAGGAAGATTGCTAACTAGTTATAGCCAGGAATATCTCCTTATTCATGTAAAGTCATAATACCCTGAAGCTTCTTGAAATATTAATACAGAAAAGCAGAGCAGTGTTCAAGAACTGCAAATAGTTGCCTAACTACAGAGGCAGATCTTTTGAGGGGAAAAAAACCCCCAACAAACAAAAAACAGACAAAACCAACCCCACACCCCCAAGCCCACAAAAAAACCAAAGCAATACACACAAAAAAATGCATCGACTTTACTGTGGAATAGGAGGTATTGGATGCATACTTGATTTGAAGTTGTGAAGGTAAATAATTGATGAATATATGCCTATTACTAAATTGTCCTTTTCTCCGCTCCCCTTTCCTCCTCCCCGTTCTAAAACTGGATTAAGTAAATCTAATTATTTTCAGTTCAGGTTTGATTCAATTAGATTTGATTCTTATTTTGAGAAAAAGATGTGTTACTGAACCAGCTGGGGGTTTGATTTAGCTCTCTTTGCAGTATTTTAATGATGCAAATATCATAAAGCCGTCTGCATCAAGAGATGAAGAACTGTCTTGTGGACTGGACATAAGATGGCCCTGTCTAGCAAAATCTTGATGAGGTATCTTCTCATTCCAGTTAGTTAGGAGGGTTATAAGAACCAACTATAAAGGATATGTAAAATTTGTTCACAAACAAACTTTAGCTGAAGAAGCAGAGAAGCCTTCTTTATGACAAGGGGACTCTGGTAGTGATTTTTTGAATAAAAAAGTTTTACTTGGCTTGTCAGAGAAAGTAATGCTGATAGTTTTGCTTCCTAAAACTGATTCCAACCATTTCCCGCTGGTAAATATTTTCCAACTCCTTTTCCCCTTCTCCTGAGCAAAGCTTATAACCCTAAAACCCAGCCTTACCCAGCGAAAGAAAGATTGTTTTACAGCAATGTTAGCCAGGGAAAACTTAAGCACAGTAATGGCATATCTGGTATCATGTGTCTCACCTGGTACTATCCTTCTGTTTGCTATTTACATGTTGATGTTTCATTCAAGAAATCTCAAACAACTTTTTAGAATATATAAACTGAGCAATCTTACTGCTTTTCACCATTCTTTATTCTTCCTTTGTGTTTTCAGTTTTTATTCACTGATGCTTTTTTTTTTTTACCAGTCTGATATATTGTGTTAGACAAAAATAACTTTGAAGTGTTAATCACAAAATTGGTATTTATCTATATTATAATTATAATATGAGTGAAGTTACAGAGCTCCACATATCTTTGGAGATCTTCTGGTATAATTTTCTATGTTGGTTGAACAGAAATTATTTTCTTTGGGAATGGATGAGTTACTTTTTCCTTGAATACAAGACCCAAACAACTCTTTCTGTACAGGTGAAGCTTCATTCCAAAGAAGTATGAAAGTTCTAGATTCTGAGAAGTCAGAGCACAGCTCTTCACATAATACTAGTTTATCCAGCATTTTCCAGAACTATGCAATGGAGGTAAGATTAATAAACTCATAGATGAAAGATCCAATTATTCAATATTACAGTATGCATTAATTACCTATTTAGTTGGATTGTGGTTGGATTTTCCACACAATTTTTTTCCATGTTTCTACTGCAAATATGCTTGATAGGTTTAGTTCAGGGTATGACAGTAGCTTTAAGAAAGAAAAGTGTGTTAAATACTTTTATGTATCTCTTATATATAGAGAGAAGAGGCAGTTGAGGGAGGGGTCAAAACTTGAAACGAGACAGAAATTGGAAAGGAAACAAGATTTTTATTTTATTTTTTTTCCTTTCAAGCTCTTTTTTTGGTTTGGGTTTTTTTTTTACCCCTTCATGAAAATTATAGGTTTTTACTAAATAATTGTGGTGGGTTGACCACAGACAGCAGCCACCCCAAGCAACAGCTACCTGGGAAAAACTGCTGCCCACACCCCCAGTTTTATCACTGAGTGTGAGGTCATATAGTATCTCTTCGGCCAGCTGAGATCAGCTGTCCCGGCTGTGTCACCTCCCAAAGTCTTGTTCACCCCTAGCCTCCTTGCTGGGTTGGGGACAGAATGAGAAAGAAAAGGCCATGATGGTGTATAAGGCACTGTTCAGCAATAGCTAAAACATTGGTGTGTTATCAACATGGAGTTGGTCACCAGTCTAAAACACAGCACCATAAAGACTGCTATGAAGAAAATTAACTCTGTCCCAGCCAAACCCAGTGCAGTAATGCTTTACTATGCCTCTCTGTTTCAGTTATCGCTTTCAGATGCTTTCAGACTTCAGATAAATAGGCAACGGTCACCGTGTTTGCCTTGATCACTTTTCTTTTAGCTGTAGTGTCATTTTGCTAGGTCCCATGTAATTTTCTTTTATGTTTGATCTGCTGGCAAGCTAGGCTTGTGAAACTTACACACTGCATTATGTAAGGGGCATAGCATAGTAAAAGAAAAATGTTGTCATTGGGCAAATATCTGAAATATTAGATCTAAAATATATTCTATGCTGTGTTGATCTAAAATATATTATATGTCGTGTTTGGTCATGTTTTTTTTTGGGTTTGTTTCCTGTGAGAGTGAAATAATGATACAAGAAGAAAGCCTAAAAAATAAGGTTTATAGGCAATTCTTCAGCTAGTACAGGATTATTTTTTACTGTCTTTTCCCCAGTTCTCATCTGGTTTAGTGTTGAGACTTTTATTAGGTTAAAAACAACTGTCTGTTTTTTCCACTTGTATTGGGTTTCCACTTATACTGGAAGTGGGGAAGCTATAGGGGTGGCTTCTGTGAGAAGATGCCAAAAGCTTCCTCTGCGTCTGACAGATGCTGAAGTCTTCACAGGAGCGAGCAATTGCAAATGCTAAATTAGTAGCATTTCAGGGTAATACTTCTTCCAGGTCTCAAAATACCTAACAAAAATAAATTATTAGTATTTGCATTTCATAGGTCAAAGTTGTGTGGATAAGATAACTCTGAGTATGGTAAATAAGCGATGATGAACTCATGCCTCCCAAGTGGCATTCTGATACCTGTTAAACTCCTGTGGATACTAAGCCTATAAAGCCAATTATAAAAGAATCTTGCAACAAGACTGATAATATTAATTCTTTACTGTTCTAGGTATTGATGTCAAGCTGCTCTCAATGTAGAGCTTGTGGTGCTTTGGTTTATGATGAAGAAATTATGGCTGGATGGACAGCAGATGATTCAAACTTGAACACTACCTGTCCTTTCTGTAAAAGTACCTTCCTACCTTTACTTAATGTTGAATTCAAAGACCTACGTGGCTCTGCAAGGTTAGTGGGTTTTTTGGATACTCTCTTTCTGCCTTTGCACTTGTACGTGGTTCTATTTTTTTGACAAAGGGATCTTGGTTATATGTCCCAGTATTTTTGTCTAGGTGTTCACAAGAAGGTCGCTGCCTGTTTGATGGTCATGATTGTACTGAAAGGAATTAGAAGTCATGTAAACTATTGAGTTTCATTGTAAAACAGTCAAAAAGCAAGGAACTGGTTGCCTTTTTACTACTTTTTCTTTTCATATTTTCTTTATAAGTCTAACTACAGAATGTACAAGTCTGTTTTCATTTTGTTTAGCTTTTAAAAGGTAATGGAACATGAACTTTCTAAAACTGTATGAAGCGGTTTGTTAAATCTGTCCACAAAGAATTTCTCACAAATTAACTTTACTAACAGCTTTTAGTTACAGATGCTCCAGCTTACTGTTTCTCCAGTAGCTCTCCAGTTTAAGCTTCTCTGCTTACTATTTTTACCTCTTTTAATTGCACTGTGAAGGCTGGAACTTATTTAAGGTAATTTAAAGTGGATTCTCACCATGGTGGTTATTGCTGTGAAACAGAGCTTCCATTAATGTTCTCTGTGCTGAAACTGAACAACTGTAGAGTGTGTACTTAAAAAACCTTAGCAAAGCAAGACACATTTCGGTTAGTTTTTGCCCATAACGGTGTATGGTCTTCTAGTCTGTAATGTCACGTTACAATAACAATAATTTTCAGTGATGTGTCAGCTATAGATATATTGTTGCTGATTGGGAACCATGACAAATTAAGATCACTTGTAATTACTTAGGTCCGGCATAGGATTTCTTATTTTGCAGATCCAAGTCTCTGTATGTGTTTGTTTACTCTGCCTGTATAAGTTACAGTGGAGAGAGTAGGATGAAGTTTTTATCCTGCTGTCAAGCTTTTTAATGTTGTGTTTCCTTATTTTTGCTACTTTTTGAAAGCAAATGTAGAAAATAATGACTTTTTTAATGACTTTCTGCTCACATCTTAACCTTTGTATTTCTCTCCCCTCCCATTCGTGTTGTAACTTAGCTTTTTCCTGAAGCAAAGTACCTCAGGAGATAGTTTACAGAGCGGTACCCTTCCATTAACCACGGATCCCTTGGAGCAGAAACTGTTGTCCAGTCCAGCTGTTGCTGACTTGATCAGTTTTTCAGATCACCCACAGTCCAGCCACACCATAGCTGAAGAAACTAGCTCTGCAGCTGAGCAGAGGTGGGTAAACAAGGGTTGTTAGTTCTGTCAGAAGCTTCCCAACACTTCCAGTATTTCTCCTCTACTTCTAAAGTGAAGGTTGGCTTGTGTACCAAATATGGTGGAGAAGTATAACTGTAACTTGCTGATCATCTGTTTCATCTCATTCTTTTTGCATGTTTTAAGTGTGCTTTTATCAATTTGAAGGAAGCTGATTCCACTAAATGAGTAGGGTTTAGAGGTGCAACTATAGAAAAAAATCTTCAGGTCCATCTGCTATTGAGCAATAGGTAAAACTCTGTATTGCTAGAACACACTCACCTTTTAAAGACAGAGAAATTTAAGGATTACTGCTCCTTTCCTTGTGTTTAGAATTTAACAAGAAGGACACTGCATTATGGGGAAAAATAAGTCCATTTGCTGGAACACTCTTTTTTGAGAGAAAGCTTTTGGAGCGCTCAGCACTTGTACTAAGCATGTGTTCTATGACAAATAATACTGATGTAAAACTGAAACTCAGAACTACAGTACCACTTTTGAAACGGTCTGAGGAAAGGAGCATTAAGGAGAAGGTGTCATGTTGGAAGAGGGAAGAACTAAAATAGCGCTGCTGTGAATTGTGACCTTTTTCCTGGGATTTGTTGACATTTTGTTGTGATAGGGTTTTTTAATTGTTACTCACTTTGGAATTCTTGTGTATCAGTGCCTGTGAGCTAATGAGCTAATGCCTGTGTCAGACTATTAAAACCTCAATCAATGTGATAGTAATTAGTCTTAATACTGAAAGGTGCTATTGCTTATGTTAATCTCTTAACTCTGATGTCCTATATTTTTAACTAAAGTCAAATGTAGGAGTGAAGGTCACCTCTAAACTAATCTCTTCCCTCTCTTTGCAGATTATTTGGAAGCAGGCACTTTCTGTTTCACTTGATGTTTTTTCTTCTGTATTGTAGTTGAATTGTTTTTATCCATTGTTTTAGTTATAAGGGGCACAAAATAAATATTCCCAGGTCTGCAAGCAGTGTGATTGTTTGGGTTAACTTTGACAAGCCTGTAGTAGGAGTTTGCTTAAGTTATCTTGTTGGATGAGTTTGACGCTTACAGTTTTATTTTTTCAGTTATTTTGGCATGCAACTTACAAATTGTTTTCTGTAATATTTTTGCTCTGGTGGTGACATTTAGAGAAAGTAAACATAAAGAAAAGAGGAAGTTTAAATGAGCGTAGGCAGAACAAGATAATCTTTGTGTGTTGACAAAACTGTACATGGCTGTTTTTCTAAGCAAGGATCTGTACCAGAGCAGTCGTACCTATACAGAATTGCAATGCTTTCATGTCTTAGATTATAACTAGCTGCTTTTCTGGAGGGATGGTTATACTGTTCTGAGAAGCATTTTGGTTTTTTTCCCTAAACTGTCAAGCTAACTGGACAAATATGATTCCGTATTAACAGAGAAACTTAGTTTGGGTTACTTACTTGGCAGCCTTTCTCTGCTTCCTTCTTGTTGCCATAGGAATGCTGAATAGTTTCATATTAGCATATTCTCTTCTAAAATCCAAACAGTGATGTGGCAGAAGAACAGAGTAAAGATCCCAGAACCATGAAGACATCTGCCAATAATCCACCAAAAAGGGGAGTGTCCTTGACTCGGAGCCACAGTGTTGGAGGTCCTCTGCAAAACATTGATCTTTCCCAGAGACCATCTCATGGCATTTCAACAGTTAGTCTTCCAAATAGTCTGCAAGAAGTTGTGGTAAGTCTACAAGCTGCACATTCAGTTGACAGCAAAATATTGAATGCAGTAAACTTACAGTGAATAATTTTCTACTGCTGGCATTCTCGTCCATTTGGGGCAATAGAATTGCCAAGCATATTTTCATGTTCTCGTGACAAATAAAATCTTGGTTCGGTTAATCTAAAATTGTTTTTTCAGTAGATCGTACAAACAGTGCTGCTTGATTTGACGTGTTCTCTCTAGCAGAATGAAGGTAGTCTTTGTCTTTTTAAAACTGGAAGTTTGTTTTAAAAATAACCCAACTTCTACAGCAGACTAAATACAACGGTGCAAATGTCGCAGATGGAGTGATGCACTTCACTTGTCGAGGGAGGCAGTGTTACGTTTTATATAAAACAGGGTTTTAACAAAGTTTGATAGTAATTGCAACAGATTCAATGGCAAGGCACACTTGGTTATTTACTGCATAGAGGACAAGGTCAGAGAGAACTGTCAGGGAGACCCTCCTGTTGAGTTGACATGCAGAAGGGACCCCCTTGCTTTCTAAGCTCCTTCTCAGAGTGGAGTCTAGGTGCTGCTGGATCCAGTCCTAGTCCCAGACTTCATCAACGGTTTATGTCTAAAGGGTTATATATGCACAATCAGTCCTTTGTATCACTTACCTAAGATTTCAAA
The DNA here is from genome assembly GCA_017639485.1 of Pluvialis apricaria. Lineage (NCBI taxonomy): Eukaryota > Metazoa > Chordata > Aves > Charadriiformes > Charadriidae > Pluvialis > Pluvialis apricaria. The sequence continues at coordinate 37,984,613 of CM030044.1, forward strand.
GTTTAACATGCTGTTAGTCACTTACCAAGGATCTGTTGTGGAAAGGAATCTCTGAATCTCAAGAAGTGACCTTGAGAGGCGCCCCTACTCAAGGGGACATCCTGGCGTGCTGCCTGCTGCTGTGCAGGAGAGCTTGAAGGAGTCTTGGGCTGTTCACCATTTATGGAGGTAGTATGATTGACTTAGCCATATTTGCATATCGACCACAGTAGCAGTATTGTGGTTAAGTGGGCACATTGCTCACATTACCCCGTGGCTATTGTGCTGTTATCTGTCTGCCCAAAACCGTGCTGGGCTGGGTGCAGCTGTCATAACTAGAGGCACCAATTATGATCACCACAGGTGGTTATTGCTTGGGCAGGGTTACAGGAGATAAAGGTCAGATTGGCAGTGAAGCACACCGTCACAGCAAACAGCATGCTGTTGCAAGAGTTTGTTCCTTTTCCACACATTTACTTACACTCTTCCTCTGTATTCTGTTAGGCTTACCTGTTGAGTGGATGGGAGAAGGTAAGAGGTGGTATTGAGACTATTACACCGTTCTTACATGTGAAACAAAGTGGTTCTCCTCTCTCCTGGTGCTTTTTATTGGCAAGGTATCTTAACATGTGAACTCCTGATTCAGTTCCACATTTTCTGCTGTCTCTGCTGGCTTAGTATCAGCTCAGATAGCTTGAAACTGCGTAATCAGGAACAAGTTACAACAAATGAGCATTTTGTCTTTTTCACATAATAGAGAGCTTAGGTGATTGTTCTTTAAAGTTAAGAAACTCCTGTACAGTCAAAACTGCTGATGCTATTAAAGTTCTTGTGTGTTCAGTACTTCCAGAGGCTTCTTCCAAATATAAAAAAAAAATGTGCAATGGGGGGATTTCAGGGCAAGTAATCCTGACGAGTATTTCTGGAAAAAAAATCTTTGATTTTGTAAAAAATACCCAATTTTTCTTTTGTGTGTGTTGTTTTGTTTTTAGGATCCTTTAATAAAAAGACCTAATCCTCTCCCTGTATCTGTACCCTACTTGAGCCCTTTGGTACTGCGTAAGGAGCTTGAATCACTGTTGGAAAATGAGGGAGAGCAAGTAATTCATACATCCAAATTCATCAATCAACACCCCATAATTTTCTGGAACCTAGTTTGGTATTTCCGACGGTTGGATCTACCTAGCAACTTACCTGGACTCATTCTAACATCTGAACACTGTAATGATGGAGTGCAGGTAAGTGGCTTCCTCATATTAGAACTGCAAATATCGGAGTAAGCTAAGTTTGAGAGTTCAATTAAAAAAAAAAAAAGTGGGTAAGTGATTGCTGAGTAGCTTGGATCTAGGTTCCTAGTTTTTGTAATATAAATAGATAGGTTTGTTTTTCACAAGAAGTCTTGAAGGAAGATGAGTGAAAACAGCATTCAAATTCTAGTCAAGCTGTTCTCTTTTAAAAAGCCAGAGAGTAAGATTCATTAAAGAGAAGACTGATACGTGGAAGGAAACAAGATGTGTCTGTGGAGAGCTTGTAAACTGCAATACGTTGTAATCCACATAGTGTATATAAACCTTTAAAGTTATTCGTCAATATTTTTAGTTCTTTTTCACTAACAGTTTTTGCTGTTCAAACTCCACTGAGTTTCATTACTATATGAATAGAATAAAAGAACGTAGAATGGATGCTATCTTTTCAGTATTTTGCTTTTCCCATTTTAAGGAACAGATGTTTTTCTGAAACCTGTATGGTTTGTGTAAGTAAGCACCAAATTCAATAGATGTTTATATATGATGCATATGAAGAAGTAGTATTTTCCTGTCTACTTGTATGCGCTTTAACTTTAAAATTCTCTCCCTCAATTTTAAAATAAAACAACACCTAGAACCAAGAACAATTTTCCAAGAAATGCAGTTGAAGACCAAGACTAATGGAATCAAAAGCATACTGGAAAAATACAATGCATTAGTAAGGAAAAGTACAAGATGGGATATAATATCTTGTAATTAGTACTTTGAATTGACACACTAGTAGTAAATTTTTCTTGCCTACTAATTCTTGTTGTATTAGTGATTCCAGAGGCATTTAATTTTATAGAATAATTATGGAACTATTGTTTTGAGTACCATATATTATTAATGGAAATAAATGGTGCATATTTATATGCAAATATATGCAAATACAGATTCTTTCTGCTTGTTGGGAACACCAACGCTTAGACATGCATACCAAATCTTAATCAGGTCAGAAAATACTAAGGTATGGCATGGTAAGTAGTACAAATTGGGTAATGTGTTTGATGCACAAAAAATATTTTCGGATACATATTCATAAATATTTTCTTCAAATATCTGTAGAGAACTGAATGGTCTGAAATGTTAGGCTAAACTAGAAAAGGCAAAATACTGCAAAGGTTGCAGTAATTGTGACTTTGCTCTGGTTGATTGTGGTTTCCTCCAGAAGATATCAACTGTTCCTGTTTGTTGGATTCAAGATAAATAAAGTAAACCTTTTTTGTTTGCAAAATCAGTAAAAGAGCAGTTTTTTAAATAATAAGGCTGTACTTATGTTTTTAAAACTTCTTCCCTTTCCTCATGTTTTTTAGCTTCCTTTGACATCTCTTGCTCAAGATAGCAAGCTAGTGTACATCCATCTTCTGTGGGACAATATCAATCTCCACCAAGAGCCAGGGGAGCCCCTGTATATATCTTGGAGAAACCTCAGTAAGTAAGACAAATGTTACAGAAAGCAGAGGGAGCAGTGGCTATTGAAAGAAACGGTTGTATTGTAGTGTCTTTAGTGCACACAGCCCATCGAGTTGGAAAGCTTTTTTAGTGTATGAAGCATCTGCAATCCCTTAGATACTTAACATAGTGTTGGTGTCAAATTACTTGTGAAAATATCTTACTGATCTGTGTGAGAGGTATGTTGTCTGTTCTTTAGATGTCATACGCTCGTAAACAGCATGAGAGGATTTGCTCTAGATGTGGTACTAAATAAACTTCACCTGATTTTACTAGGGCATGTAGTGATAGGACGAGGGGGAATGGCTTTAAGCTGGAAGAGGGCAGGTTTAGATTAAACATTAGGAAGAAGTTTTTCACTTTAAGGGTGGTGAGGCACTGGAACAGGTTGCCCAGAGAGGTTGTTGAAGCCCCGTCCCTGGAGGTGTTCAATGCCAGGCTGGACGTGGCCTTGGGCAACCTGGTCTAGTGGGAGGTGTCCCTGCCTGTGGCAGGGGGGTTGGAACTCGATGATCTTCAAGGTCCCTTCCAACCTAAACCATTCTATGATTCGACGATTTGAATGTTTCACTGCATTATCTGGTTATATCTATGCAGGCATGAAAAAGACGACTGTATTACAAAAAAGAATCTTATGTTTCTGTAAATGAATGGAAGGTCACAAGTTCCTTTAATATGTACATTTGGCAGCCAGCTGGACTGTCAAAAAGTAAGATCCAAGAAAGCCTTGGTCTACCATAACTTGATTTGGAAAGAAGAAAAAACGGGTAGACTGGTCATGAGAGCCTCAGATTTTATTACTTCTGATGAGCAAAAAACTCTTTGTTGATCTAAACTTCTCAGTCTGTGTTTTAACTTTTGAAAACTATGCTAAAAACTATGTAGCATGCTAATTCTGGTTCTAAGGAAGAAAAAAGGGTTTGTTGAAAAGTGTCCTGAAAAGAAACAGATGGATCAGAAAATTACAGTCAAGAGCACAGAATAAGATGTTGTGTTTCCCTCAGCTTCTACAAAAGTGTATTGATTTAGGCATAATACATGAAAAGCGTCCCCAAAGCATTCAGACATGAATGAAGATGCATAAATACATGTATTTATGTAAATAAAGGAGCAGAAGGCCTGTTTTAAATGTGGAAGAAAGGTAGTAGTATTTTTGATAGGCTCTACAGCAGTGTCAGAAAGTATTTGGAAAACGGGAAATTACATTTGTAAACCATCATATATGTCAATTTTATGAAAACCTTAGGTTGGTGTGATTATGATTACTAGCTTTTTGTCTAGATTCCATTTAAATGCCACGTCCATGCTGCCTAATCTGTAGCCTTATTTTTTTTCCAGTAAATGGACTTACTGTTCCCTCACGAGTCACTGTTTTCCATAGAATAATAGTTCTGTGTTATTTTGGAAGTGGCAATATAAGCAACAAATCATGGTGGTACATATCTTGATAGTTTTTTTCCCTGTTTGATGCAACAGTACATTATCTATTTCAATATGTAGCCCAAAGTTATCAAAGTGTTTCTTTGATAAGAAATGTGGCAGTGTTTTCTTTTGTGTTTTTTTTTTTTTTCCTTTGTGTAAAAATAACATCCTTGGAGTGAAGTTAGTTTTTGAAACTTAAGTACAGCAATAAATCTGAGCCAACAAGCCATCGTAGGCAACATCTGATGCTGGATACTCTTCAGTCTCTTGTCACGTGGGAGCTCTTGCACATGGATACTTGCATCCTATCTCTTTTGTGGTGGAGTAAAGGCTATAAGCAGGCAAAGCCTTTCCATTGAACAAATTTCTGTAGTTTGACTATAGGTTCTGTATATATATCTCACTTTCTGACATACCTTCTGCTTATTAAAGCGAAAAAAAAATCTTTACTGTTTTAATAATCTGTACTGTTGCATTTCCCAGATTCTTCTGAAAAGAGACTCTCCACAGTGGCAGAAGATCAGCAGGCAACAAACACTTTGTTGGAGAACATCAAACTAAGTATTCAGCACAATAATGTTGTTAAACCAATCAACCTCCTTCTACAGAAAGTTAAGCCAGATGTGAAACGACAGAGGTAACTCTTCTTAGTTTCTCCCCACTCAAAGTTAAATAAGATCACACTGTATATGCTTCATAATGATAATTCCATAAGGAGCTCTTGGGAATATTCACTTGCATTTGTGTCCACAAAATACTGTGTCTACTTGTTTATGGCCTTGTTTACAAACAGATGCATTCTGTAGCCAGATGCATAATTCATCCAATTCAAATGGAAAAGTGTAATTCTTTAGTCAAAATGGATATTTTACAAACAAATAAGAGAAAAATCTGCATATTGACTATGCAGATTTTGCTGTTGCTCCAGATCTAGCAAATTGATAAATACAAGTGTGCAGCATCCTGTTGCACTGTCTGGCCTATTCTCCAAACTACCTACTTATACCTATTGAAATTTAACCAACCTGGATTACCAGCTAAGAAAAGTGGATGCAGTAGATCCATCAACAAAGGGAGACATGTACAGCACATTTTGCCATTTGCACTGCAGTTCAAAGAGGGCTTCATACAAAAGTAAATTACAGCAGATACAAGATGTGTTTGAAGTCTGTCATGCTGAGTCGTCTTTGCTTCTGTGGTTTGTAGTTACTAAAAAGAAAGAAGAACTAATCTGCCTAGAGAAGACTCTTTGAGCTCCACAAGCTAAAAAATTAATACAGAATTGTTTAGCAATATCCAGTTCTGAGCTAGATTGTGTCATTCTGAAACAAAAAACAAAGTATGGGTGATCTGAAATAAGCCTGCTCCCTGTACTTTACCCTCAGGCAGGAATGACTTAAAAGTGGTGCTTAATTTTATGTTTCTTGTTTTTCTGGAGTCTTTATGGCACGTTTGGCAGAGGGATTTTTCATAGAAAATATAACTTCTGGGATTTGGTGATAATGTAGCTTCGTGTGTTAAGGAAAAATATTCGGGCATGAAATAACCTTGAGCTAGTAATCATGTAGATTGGTCACTTTCCTCACATGTAAAATTAACAGTGCAGAAACTACATAATGGAAGATAAGCATCTTCAACATTGACTTTCTAAACTTAGCATAGTTGGTGCTTTCATTGACTTGCCCTTCAAAATATTTCCTAGGAGTTTTTACAGAGAAATTCTTTTCCTGTCTCTGGTGTCTCTTGGAAGAGAGAACATTGACATTGGTAAGTAAAAAATACTGTGAAGTGCATAGTGCCTGTGTATGAAATTTATGAATACTTCACATGAAAATTAGTGTATAAAATCGACTCTCCATCCATGAGTTTCTAAGTAACTTTCGTTTGCTGTGTTTAAAGGAAAAGTACTGTGCTGTCACTCTTCAAGTAGGTGTTTCTTTTATGAAAATGTAATTCAGATGGGGCCATTTATTTTGGCTTTATTTGTAACCAGTAATCCAGTATTTTAAACAAAGTTTATTAGCGTGAAGCTTTAATTCCTCACGTCTGAAAAGTTGTTCCCAATCTTGTCCATCTTCTTCCACCCACATATTAGACCTATGTGATGTAGCCACCTGGTTGCCCACCCCTTCCTGATCTCCTCTACCCTGACTTCTGTTTGGTATTATGCAAGCAAAGGGACTCTCTTATGGGGTGTGACAGGGGAAATACACTGGAAGCAGATAAACTGAACTGTGATAGAAGTAATGAGCATCCACTGTGATGCATTGTGGTGCTCCACCATGAAGGTGTTTTTCAGGTTCTCTGAGAGGATGCATGTTGAAAAAATTAAAATCAACAGCTAGTTAATTATTTTGTTATATAAAAATCACTGGAAGTATTTTATAAGAACAGTAGTGTGCACTGCACAGGGTTTCTTAAATAACTTCAACTATGCTTTTTCTATTTCAGAGGTCTTTGATAGTGAATACAGACTTGCACATAAAAATCTACCAAAGGATGTTGTTGAAAAGATGCAGAAAATAGATGCTCCACCAAGCAGCAGGGTTGAGTGGTGTAGGAAGTGCTTTGGAGCACCTTTAATATAAAAATGAGGAAGACACACACTAAACTTCAGTAAGACAAAAGTAGAGGTGAACGAACCCAGAGAATGGTGATATATACACTTTGAATCCCAAAGGTGATAATTGAGCAATTTGTCAAAGCAATTTCATTGAGCTACAGCATATATTCTTGTCTTTCGTCTCATGAGACACAGTGTAAAATACGTTAAAATGTTTTAAAACTGTATTAATTGGGTGAGTTGGCTTCAGTGATTGATCTGATGTTTTTTTCCTGTATATACTTTTCCTTTTCCTTCCTCAAATCTTTCCCCCACAATAGCAAGTTGCTCAAAAAGGTGGTGATTAAACAGCAGCCTATAGTTGGTGGCTTTCTTAAGGGCCACCAGTATTTTTGTATTTTAATGAAATACCTTTCCTGCCACAGAATACTTAGATTCTTCACTACTTCTTTCAAATTACCTTTACCTAAAGGGGGATCTTTTTATTGGTGTGCGGTATGTATGTATGTATGAATGTAAATATTTGAGTCTTTGGAAGTTGCAATGCAGTTGTCAGATCACATTACCTAGAATTGCTACCCTTTTCCTGACCCTTGTCCCAATCAGTATTCTGTAGTATCTTTGGCTGACCTTTTCATAATGTATGTCTATATATTTGTAAAAACCAGAAACATACACTCAGTTTTCCTGTATTCTCTATCTGACAAATCAAAGATCGTACTGCCGCTTTCTCCAAAAGAATGTTAGGCTTTTATAAATGTGGTCTTCAAAGTGTATACTAGCACAAATGAAGTGCTTGAGTGTATGAATCTGAAAAGATGAATCCATCTTTTTGGATTGCTTCACGTATGTAAGACACTTCCTCACCTCTCATATGTAATTGACTACAGTAGTCATCGTCTTGGCAAGAAGAGCCTGGATACTAGTCAACAGTTTAAATGTTACTTGAGGAATACGATAAGATTTATTCCAGGTTTTTTGCTGAAATTTAATGGTGTGGCTTTTCTGATGGAATTATTCCTAGAGAAAATACAAGTAAAATTTGTAACATGTTAAAGGAGCATAGCTAAAACCATAATTGCATCCAAGTATGGATGTATTTAATTCATACTACTCTCTGTCTTTAAAATTTTCATTCTTGAAAATGATGAGGGATGAAGATCTGTCTGGAACAGCTTCTACATGAAACAACAAAACCAACTTTTGTTTTTTCATGAGGCTAAAACAAAGGATTTGTACTATTTGTGACAAAATACATTTGCATCATAGGCTGATTCCTTGTATTTTGTCTAAAAGTGCTAATCCTAAATTAATATGGGGATATTACCTGGACAGATTCTCTCCTGATGAAAATATTGTGCTTTCTCAACAATTAAAAGCAAGAAAGTGCACACTAACTTTTTTTTTTAATTCTTTATTCTCTGGGCTTATGCATGGTTGCTTGCAGATATCTGACCTACATCACAATGGAAGAGTAGTGCTTGATTCTTCATATTTTCCTTTCTTCTCCTATCATATAATCGATGTGCGCGGTACCATCCTTTTGAAGTAAAAGTCTCTCTGAAGCATTCATCCAAACAACTTAATAGTTCTACAAATCAAAATGGCAAATAATTCTATACTGATCTTAAACATACAGCTATACAGAGACAATTTTTGAGTGTTAAATGGACAAAACATACGATTATGTGATGCAGCTTGCAAGGAATCAAGTTTTAGTTATTCTTAAATTCTCCCAGCTCATTAAATTACAAAGAAAATCTGTCCAGAGAGTGCTGTTTTAGATAATTTGTGACATCCAGATTGTTTTAAACCATTGTAAATAATATTATTATGAACTAAATTCTGTAAGCAGATCACCTTCATTTCAAAACAACCTTCCCATCTGTTGCTGACAATTGAGATTAATCAGGCAGTAGTGTTGTAAAAACAGCAAAGCAGATTGTGTCACAGCGTCTTGTGCTAAAAGTTAAACTTTCCCCAGGTATATACACTAAACAAAAAAAAAAAACAACAAAAAAAACCCCAACCAAACAAACCTAAAGCCTGAGGGGAAGAGGACAGCTGCAATCAAACTTGCTTTGATTTGCTCCTGTATATTGGCATTTCTGTACACTACAAATTAATGTCTATTTCTGTTGTATATACCTGGATTTCAAAGTGGTAGAAGTCCTGCATATAATTACCTGAAATCTTGAATCTGCCTCTTGAAATTAATTCTTTAATATAGAATGACAAAAGTAAATGCTTACTCTTTTTAATTTGGATTTTCTTAATTTTCTTTCCTTTTAATAGCTAACTAATCAGCTGGTTCTTGAATGAAATCCATAGGTCAAATGAAAAGGGAAATCTCGAAGCAATTCGCTTATTAAGTTTTCATTTAAAGAGGTGCTTTTTTTGGGGGAAAAAAAGTTCACAAAAATTTGAAAGGAATTAAGAACTGAGTGTGTTTTTTCCTGTTTGCTTTCCCTCCTTTCACATGCATGATGGCACTTCCTGTTCTTCCTTTGACTTTTACGTCTTCTCCTACAAACAGGGGGAGACTGCAGGTTTTCCTACACAAACCTTCTGAGATGTAGGCTTCCCTAATTTGAATGCTGAAAGAACTGTGAGCATGCACAAGAAAAGAGCGTGGCATAAAATAGCTTGGCGTGGCTCAGTACTCGTATGGTTGAAAATATGGCCAAAATTAAACAGGGAAAAGTCTTCAAAAGTGGGGTGTTTTTTGTTTTTTTTTTTTTTTTTTGTGAGTGCATTGCATACACTTTTGTCTTTCTGAAGATTTGGCACTAAAAGCATAGTAAGTTCTTCTCTGCAAGTTAGTAACAACATGAACTTCCTGGGCCGCATGGGGAATGACTTAGTTACCTACAAATGCTTCTAATTTGGTTGACACCCCACTCCTAGTAACCCAAATTTATCTGAATCCATAAAGCATGAATGAGCTGGACAAAGCGTTGTGAAGGAGGGATGTAGATAAACTTGATCTTGTTTCTGTTTTCCTTTCAGTGTAAGCAGAAAAAGTAGCATTTTGCTCACTGGCATAAACCTCTTCCCTCCAAATACTTTCTAGTAGCTCAACAGCCTGTGCTCAGGAGAAGATGGCTCTGTATTTTGGAATTCTCACATACAAATGGGAAGAAAATGGTTGCAGATCAGTACAAAGTTCAAAACCTGCAATTGTGCACGGAGTGAGGGTGTAAACCAAACTGATTACATATGTGGATGCAAACTGTTAATGAATTTCAGATAAGGCCAAAAACTTAGAAAGTTTGTGTTGGAATAACAGTTGTCACAGAGAAGCTTCCTTGAGTTGTTGCCCTAAGGATGTTGAACTGCAGTTGTTTATGCTGAGAAGATACTGTCTTGCACCTTTCACCCAGCTGTAAGATGGTTCCACGTAGCTTTGTCTGCTTATATCAGAATAGCTATCTTTTTTGTAGAATTAAAACAACAAATGGGGTTTTACAGGGTTAAAATCGGGATTTCTAAGTGACAAAGTAGTTCTTTATGAATTATAAATATATTCTGGCCCATCACCGAGACATAGCAACTTTCAAAACCCCGTGGGTGTGGGAGACTGATGTGGCTGCAGTACTGGCACAGTAATAGGTACCAGCTTTTACACGCTGCTAGAAGCACCTGTATGTTACTTACAGTCATAGCCTGTCTTCACATCTTAGATAACTCAAGTTTAGACAATACAATTTTAATGAAAAAGATTTTATCTAGTATACGTGTTTCAAACTAAATTCATTTGTTTTGCAAGTAACTTAGTCTTGTTCCTGGCGGAATTTCACATTGGTTAAGCTCAAGCTACATTGCACTTGTGAATGAGTAATTTTATTCCATTTTAACTGTGAATTAATGGCTTTTTGTATTGCTGCAGCTAGAAGTTACCTTCTGTATTTTTGTATTGCTTTTTGTATTGCTGCAGCTACCTTGCATTGAGTTTACTGCTTTCCTTGAATAACTGCAACATAGGGGATATTTTCAAAATGTATATTAAATTAGATCATAGAAATTATATTTTTAAAACAAATTGTTAAAATGTAAGTAACTGAAGAATCCAGTCAGTAGTTTTCTCTTTTTAAAACTCTTAATTCAACAATTATTTCAATGCAGATAACTTTATTTCACTAAATGGTAAGCAGGTCATCTTATTCACATAACTGTACATTTTCAACAAAGTTTTTTTTCTTTTAATTAATAAAGACCTTAAGGTGCCTTCTGTATATCAGCTTTTCGTTATGGACCTTTTTAAAAAACAAACACCCTTGTAACTTTTACGTGTTTAAGTTGAATAGTTGAATTGGGACTCTAGTTCTGTATTCTATTATGCTGTAGATTGTGATGCATATGAGGAGAGAAACGGATGGGGGTTTTTTGTTCTTTCAGTCTGCATCAATCAATGGTGCAAATAAAAGGGATTGTTTGCTGTTTTTAGAAGCACATTAAGCTCCTTTTAGGAGCTTAAAATAAACTGTATTGTAATGAGGATGAAAGGATGTAGTGTGAATAAATTATGAATTTATTAAGTGAGCTGGGAAGTTTTCTTTAATGCAATAAAATTTGCACTGGTTTAGAGACTGTTTTGAACTGTTGAAAAATGGCATCCATTTACTGTGCTTTGATTAACAAGTGTTTCTCTGTAATGTTTTTGTACATTGGACAAATGTTTCTTGAGTTTAAAAGGGCACTCTGCATATTCTGAATTCTGTATAGATATCATAGACTAAGAAACAATTTTTAATGTATTTCCCAAAATAAAATATGTATGCATCCTGTGAAAAATTCCATTTGTTCAGCTCTTTTGCTATTGGAACTTACCTGCTTGACAGAATTTAGTCTTAAATGCAAATTCAGCCTGTAGTTTGGCAAAAGCAGAGACTTTTGACTGCCTTTTTTGGGAATTGTTTCATAGTACCTCAGTGACTTCTGGATGGTAGGAAAGAGCAGGAGCAGTTGGGACACGGGGAGAGGAAGAGAAAGCATGGCAATCATTTGTGGAGATTTGGTTCGTGAGAGAAGATGGATCTGTGGCACATTAAGCAAGCCACAGGGACTACCAGAGATAAGAACTGAAAAACAAGCCGGGGGAGGCAGAATCAACAAAGATCTCGTTTGCAGGGAAGTCATGGACTGCAAGTTCCTGATGGTAGAGCTGCTGTGCTCTGCTGACCAGGAAAAGCAGCATTAATCAGCAGGGGGGAAGAGGTTCCTGGGAGTTCTGGTTTCTCAGTGGCTTTGGAATTGGGGCACAGAGCGGTGCTTTCAGTGATGCGTCCTAGCTTGCAAGAGACATTGGTGGACCTCCTGCCTCATATGTGCAGGTTTATATGCATTTTCCAGATTTTATTATTTTTTTTTTTTAATGGGGCAGGGCAGGGAGAGGAGTGATGCTGGGATGAAATTTAAGCCATAGAAACTGCCGGTTACTGTTAAGTGTTTCAGGCCTTCACAACTGAGTATCTTTCAAACTCCCTCATGCATGGCAGTTGAGTCATTCATCTGTTAGTAAAAGTAAGAATACCAGACCCTGAAGACCTTTATCTCGGAAGAAACTGATGTACATAGCACAAACTGGTACCTTGTGGAGAAGATTCATAATTAACTCATCTTTTCAGGCCTGTTTTTAGGCAAGGAGGTCAGGAACAGTTAAGTCTTCTGGACTTTTATTACCTTGTCAGCATCGCAGTGACTTTGCTTGTTTTGCTGTCACTGCTTTTGTCACTGCTGTCTTTTTATGATGCTGCCTGCTGAAAATACTACACTGCCTTCCTCGTACGCTGCCTTTAATGTGGCCTGTTGGGAGGAGGCTGAAGGAGGGAGGGTGTAACAGGCAGGAACAAAAGCTTGCATTTGAGGAATCCCTAAAGAAGCATGAACATGGGCTTTGGGTTTCAAGCTGTAGGGAGAACTGCTGTCTCCTGTGCCAAGATCATGTGGGAAACTTGAGGGAATGTGATGGTAGAAGGGGATAGCAGAAGGAGCTGGCTTAAGGGAGCTCTGATCCTTCATGTGTTCAGAGCTACCATCATAATACTCTCCAGGCTGTTCAGCCTGGAGAAGAGAAGGCTCCAGGGAGATCTTATTGCAGCCTTTCAGTACCTAAAGGGCACCTACAGGAGTTGGGGAAGGACTTTTTACTAGGGCATGTAGTGATAGGACGAGGGGGAACAGCTTTAAGCTGGAAGAGGGCAGGTTTAGAGTAAACATTAGGAAGAAGTTTTTCACTCTGAGGGTGGTGAGGCACTGGAACAGGTTGCCCAGAGAGGTTGTTGAAGCCCCGTCCCTGGAGGTGTTCAAGGCCAGGCTGGACGTGGCCTTGGGCAACCTGGTCTGGTGGGAGGTGTCCCTGCCTATGGCAGGGGGGTTGGAACTTGATGCAAGGTCCTTTCCAACCTAAACCATTCTATGATGATTACTGGTAGTTCTCCCCAGCTCTGTAGAGCTCTTATACTGTCTACAGTACCCTACTCTTGCCCCTGTTGAACCTTATCAGGCTTTTTTCTGCCCCACTCTCCAGCCTGTCCTGGTCACGCTGTATGGCGGCACAGCCTTCCAGTGTGTCAGCCACCCCTCCCAGTTTTGTGTCATCAACAAACTTGCTGATGGTACACTCTATCCCTTCATCCAGGTCATTGATGAATATATTGAACAGGACTGGACCCAGTACTGACCCCTGAGGGACACCACTAGTTACTGGCCTCCAGCTGGACTCTGCACCACTAACCACAACCCTCTGAGCTCTATCTGTCAACCACTGTTCAATCCACCCCACTGTCCATTCATCCAACCCACACTTCCTAAGCTTGTCTGTGAGGATGATGTGGGAGACAGTGTCAAAAGCCGTGCTGAAGTCAAGGTAGACAACATCCACTGCCCTCCCCTCATCCACCCATCCAGTCACGCCATCATAGAGGGCTATCAGATTAGTCAGACATGACTTCCCCTTGGTGAATCCATGTTGACTACTTCTGAGAACCTTCTTTTCCTCCAGATGCTTGGAGATGACGCCCAGAACGAGCTGTTCCATCATCTTTCCAGGGATGGAGGTGAGGCTGACCGGCCTGTAGTTTCCCGGGTCATCCTTCTTGCCCTTTTTAAAGACTGGAGTGACATTGGCTTTCCTCCAGTCCTCAGGCACCTCCCCTGTTCTCCAGGACCTTTCAAAGATGATGGACAGCGGCCCAGCAATGACTTCTGATAGCTCCCTCAGCACACGCAGGTGCATCCCATCAGGCCCCATGGACTCATGGGTATCCAGTTTACGTAACTGTTCTCTAACTTGTTCCTCTTCAACCAAGGGAAAGTTTTCCTTCCTCCGAACTTTCTCTGTTACCTGCAAAGTCTGGGACTCCCGAGAGCTGGCCCGAGCAGTGAAGACAGAAGCAAAGAAGGCATTCAGCAACTCTGCCTTCTCTGCATCATCCGTCACCACAGCACCCGTCTTGTTCAAGAGCGGGCCCACATTTTCCCGGGTTTTCCTTTTGCCTGTGGACACACTTTCCTGAGGACCCAGTTCCAGTGACTGACTTAATCGCACTTAGTTCTGCCAGGAATCAGCTGAAGGCTTTGCATTTTACCAATCTTACATTCAGTGTCATAAGCAAGTGACACAATTCCTCATCTGGAAACACTATCCTGTACTTAGTGCTAAAAAACAAACCACTGAACACCACCAAGGGAGTTCTACCCACAGCTCCTGAAGATTAAGTTTAGTTCCTGTGGACACTGCTGAATCATCACACAGGACTTTGCTACTATGGCCCGTAACATTATGCACTGGAGAGTCTCATACTGAAAGTTAACCACCAGAAGGTGTTTATTTTTAGTATCGTGTACATCTTTACTTCTGACTTGACTCAGACTTAGATGTAGAAGCTCTCAACGAAGAAAGCCGGCGCCTCTTTGCAATCTGCTCCTGGCGTTTCTCCTTGGCTTCCTGAGAAGTAAAGCAGCATGAAGTGAGCACTGAGATGTTACACATAATCAAAGACTTTAAAACATCAACAAACAAAACAAGTGAAAAAGCAACTTGAAGAAAGAACAGATTCCTTAAGCCAATAAAATAAAGTTTCCCTCCTTCACAGATCAGAAAAATTCTACAAGAATCCAAACCTGTACAGACCCATGCCCTTAAATGATATGGACTAGCGTCCCAAATTACAGTAAAAATACTAATCCAGAGTTCACAACATACCAGAGGTCAATCTAGTCTCAATTCCGTCTGGAAATCGTGAAACATGCAAGTACTGTACCACATATTCCAAAAGTACTGCTTTGGCAGTCACTGCTTTTTTTAGGTGCAAGAGCAAACTCATCCGAACAAAAAGCTCCTTGCCAAGCTATCTTCATCCAGGTTTAACTGCTGGATCCTATTGCTCCACGCAACCACTCAAACGCTTGCGCATCTGAGTTAAAGTAGAATTAATTTAAACTAAAATTGCTACTGCAAAACTTAACTTCACAGGCCATAACTGTTCACCATTTTCTTCCAAATCAGCTCTCAGTTAAAGTAATTGGTTTGGTTAACTTCTACTATTCTTGGACTGGCAAAAATGGATAGAAATGCTCACAAAAACATTTGACTAGCAATGTTTATACTCAAATTCAGGCATTCCTATTCAAAATGAGCTAGTTATACAGCAGCTTTTAAGCGTACAGTCAGGTTTATCAAATCCCTTGATTCTGGGATAGGAGGTGTTCCATATAGCTGAGTTAAGGGCAAACGCACCTTCATTCTCTTGGCCAAGAGCTTCGCATATTCTGCTGCTTCCTCCTTGTTCTTTTGAGTGCGCTGCTTCTTCAGAGCAATACGCCTGCGTTTATGTTGCAGAACTCGAGGAGTCACCAGTCGCTGGATCTTAGGAGCCTTGGTTCTGGGTTTCTTGCCTAAAAAAAAAACCATTATGAATCAGCCTAAGTGGCAGATTATCTTCCAAAGAGGCCTCAGGCCCCATCTAGCAAACTCAAGAGTTAAGTTCCATTTACTGTTATGGTAACATTATTTAGTGTACTACGTATTATAACAACTTCATATAATAGAGTTCAACCTCTTGACAGATTTTGCAGGAAAAATGATCAATTACTAACAAACATAGCACTAACAAAACAGTCTTAATGCTCATGATCTGTTATCAGCAATGAAGTGTAAGTAATGCATCTCTAACTCCCTGTACTTTTGTGAAAATTCCTAGCTTCTCAGCAGGCCTGTCTTAAAGAATACCCCCTAGACTTAATACGTTTAAAAAACGTTTAAGTACAGAAACTCATCATCTAGCTTTCAGAACAAGCCACTATATTTTCAGTGTTAAGAAGCTCTCTGTTAAGTCTGCATAGGCTTGACAAGTCTATCTCCAAAAAACAGATCTACATTGCCCGTGATGGGCAAGCAAAACACCACCACACACATCTGTAAAATTTCACTACTCAATCCTGCCCGAGTTCAGCAGTCACAAGCAACAGTCTGATGTCCACCAGGATCAGATTCTTTAATGGAGAGAATACTTCCTATCATGCAGAAAAAAAAAAAGCAGTCTTTTATGCAGCAAGCTTTCACAGTGCCCAAGCTTTATCACGTCTGTTCTGCTAACAACTCTCACCTTTTCTGTTCCATGATCAAACACAGAAGAACCCAAAATTAAAATCTTACATTGCAAGAGACAGGTGGTAAGCAAAACAGTGCCTTCCCAATAAAAGCTCATTTCCAAGACTGCCATAAGCAATGGGGAAAAATCTTAGTATCTTCTCTATATACTGCTTTTTTCCTTCACCTCATAATAAAAATGTTTCAAAAACATTCCACCTCATATTTAGCCTTCTTTTACTAACATTATTTTTGGATTATTCTTAGAACCACTAGTAAGTATTACTCCAGATTCTATCAAACATTTAAAAACAAACTGTGCCCAAGTAGATGGAAGGGGAAGAGAGGGGTACAAGAAACGGGGCAACCAAGAAACTCCACTTCTCATCCATAAGTTACAGCTGACAAAGCATAAATACCACGACAGTCAACTCCTAGATCTACTACTATAGTGTGCTTCATTCACTCCAGTAGGCTGGACACCTCTTTTCTGATAATGATGTGAAACCAAAGAGCTGTAAAATTTGAGTTCTTACCCTCTTTGTTCAGAGGCTTCCTCACAACATACTGGCGAACATCATCCTCCTTAGACAGGTTGAACAGCTTGCGGATTCTGCTAGCCCTCTTGGGACCAAGACGACGGGGCACAGTTGTGTCTGTCAGCCCAGGAATATCCTTCTCACCTTTGAGGATGCAAGTTTAAACATGGCAATTAATCCTCTATGTGCTAAACACTTGCTTTGTTAGTGAATTTCAATCAAGATTAAATTGTGTAATAATTCAAGGTAATACTAGATAATACTTGGCATTTACCTGCCAATAGCGCCAATCCTAGCGCTGATTTAATGTGATCAGATCGCTGGCGGCAATAGAAGTGTTTCAGCGACCAGTTTTAAAATTAGAAGAATGTAATACTCGGAGGGAATTTCAAGACACGTTCACACTCTAAAGTTGGGACTTCATTTTCACACTCTAAATCTGGGACTGCATTTGCATCCTACAGAACTTGTCAGCTGCTAGCAAGCAGGCTCCTTCCAGGTGTCTACTTCTACCTATTGCTTGCTTCATCCAGACTCTTACCCTTTTTCACTATGACCAAGTTCAGAACACTCAAGTTGGCATCAACGATGCAACCCCGAACGGATTTGCGTTTTCTCTCTCCAGTTCTTCTGGGGCGATAGCAGGAGTGGCCCTTGCTGAGCAGAAGGCGAACACGTCCATGAGTCAGGACACCTTGCTTCATGGGGAAGCCTTGTTTGTCATTACCACCACTGATCCGGACAACATAGCCCTACGAAAACACAGAAATACACTTCGTAGTTGCTCACATGTCTCTATTACTTTAAAGAGAAGCAATGGCTACCCCAACATACTGTTCAAAACAACAGAGCACTGTACCCATGATTCAGGAAAAGCCACTGTTACTGCCGATGCAAACGACTTCTTTAACCAACACCACTCCAATGGTTCAGGAATGTTACTTAACAGATGTGAAAAATACATCTGCGTACCAGAATTTACATTTATTCTACATATCTTCCAATGTATATTCAAAAATTACATTCCTATCCATTCAAAGTTTTGTTTAAGCTACACCAGACTGAATTTTGTCTGTTACTGTCTAGCTTTTCTTTAATCCTAAACCTAACCAAAGCCTGTTCATCACAAACTGGAAATCTGCATACAGCACAAGAGCATCTGGAGTAGGGATATGTGGCTAAAAAGGAAGAGAAAATGTCCTGGTTTGAGGTAAAACAGAACCGATTTTCTGTCAGTAATTTTACTTTTTAGCTAGGCCTCTTCTAACCACTGAAATTAAAAGCATATTATGCAGAATCCGTTCGCTCTCAGAGTGGCAAGACCTATGTTTACGGTTGATGCCAAGGCATGACATGCTGAGAGGCTCTTGCTTATACTTATTGCTATAACACCCGAGGGCAGCTCACTTGGTTATTTGCCCTGTTGGAGGGTCAGAAGCGGAAAAGCGCAGAGGGTTCCCACCTGCGGGGAGGAGCGGACAGGACAGGTGATGCAAAACTGACCAACAGGGTATTCCATCTTGTCTGCCTCAGGCTCAGTATAAAAGCTGAGGGATCAAAGGCTCAGCCCTCCTTCTTCAATGGCCGGCGTCCGAGGAGGACTCTGTTCATCTGCCTTTGATCCCAATCGTGAATCCAGATCTGGAATCCAGTTCCCATCTGTCACTGAGTCCAGTCTTGGACTTCCCCAGTGCCAGACAGCAACATGACTGTCATCCTGGGAACCTGATACAGTTTTAAGCCTATTTCATAATTTCCTTTGTATTATTTTGTTATTAATATTTCATTAAAGGAGTGCAGTTTCTTCTAAACTTGTAAGTCTCTCTCTTCTGACTTTCTTTGAAGAGAGGTAGGGGGGAGCATCTGTCATTCTGCCCAGTGGCTGGTTCGGCCCAAACCACAACACAAAAGTAAAGCTTTCATTGCCTTCCTTATGGAGGTGGCAGCAGAAAAGATCAACCTACCCAAATTTAGTTGGACCATCCATATTAACACTCAACCATTCCAAGCCCATCCACGAGGCCAAACATGTTTTTTCCCATGCACTAGCAACAGTTTAAACACAATGAATGCAATTTTGAACTTGTTCAGTAAAGAATAGCAGTTTTATGGTACAGATTTAATTTCTCCTGAATACCAAGGTGGCACTCAGACAAAGAACAAAGAACTAGTGCAAAGAGCAGTAAAAAATTCCAAACACAAGTCTTTAAAAAAAAGCCCTTAGATAAAGAAGCAGAACATGCTAGCCAAATCCCCAAATTCGGTATATATAGAAAAGAGAAACTTTCAGCATACCTGCCAAATGTACACCATATAAACACTCCAATGTGACAACTGCATACTGGAAAAATTTTGTAATTTAAGCTCCTCAAATACAGCTCTGACACATCCTTCTACTCTCCTTACCTTCCACTCCTCACCAAGAGAATCAGCTGCGACCTCTGTGGCCATCCGTTTCTCATAGAATGTTCTCAGCTTGCGCTCATCGTCCACTTCAATGAGTTTCTGGCAGCCAGTGGCTGGGAAAGAGATGTTCAACTAATAGGGAGGGGGGGGGGGAAGATTTTCTTACTTGGCTGAAACTTCTCATGAGACATTTTAACAAAAAATCAGCATTTACCTACTGGTTTCATCTTAACATTTCAAAGCTGAAAATCCCGATGTGCTTACACGAATGCTTACTCGCCATAACTTGAAACTACCATGCTCAGAGAGTCAGGCAGATCTGTCCTTGCCACACTGGCCTGTATTACTCGTTCAGTTACACAGAAAACTGGCTTTACCATAGCTAGAGCTTGATCACCTTCAAACAGCCTGCAATCAAGTAATTCAAGGTGAGGGCAGCAGAAACCCGTTCCCCATTCTTCTGCAAGCCCTTCAAAACACGCGTTGCGTTAGAAAACTGCATAAGCAACTTAAGGGGAGCGACACTAGCTGCTAGTGAAAACTTGTGCTTCTCGGCACCCGGTGCAAAGCCCAGAGCCTCAATGGCGCCTCCTGGCACTTCCCTCTCGCGTACGGCCCGGTATCAGCACAGGCCCAGCTGCACCGCACATGGCGTCTCCCTGCTAAGCCCGGCTACCGACAGCGCAAGCCTCACGCTGGCACGAAGCCTTCTAAGCGAACAACCGCCACCGGAACCCGGAGCTCCACGGGCCAGTGGCAGGAGAGGCCCCACTGAGGGAAGAAGGCCCACGCGGCCGCCATCTCGCTTCGTCACCAATCCGCTCCCATCCGCCCCCCCGCGGCGCTCTAGCCCCGCCACCAAGGACCATCGTCTCCCGCCAGTGACCCCGCAAGTGCCGCCACAGCCATTTGTGGCCGGGGAAGCCGAACCCTGCCGGGCACGACCCCTGCCACCCGCTCCCCCCCTACCTTCATCCTCGCCGAGCTGCGCCGCTGCAGGAAAAGGCCGCACTTCCGTCCGCAGCCCCCACATACGCCCGCCAACTCTCGCGAGAACGGCACCACCCATGCCCCGCGTGACCGGGGCTACCCAATGGCGAGCGGGGCTTCGCCGGCCGAGGGGCGTGGCGGGGAGGAGACGGTTCTGCCTGGCGGCGGCAGCGGCGGCGGCGGTAACGGTGGCAGGGGAGCGCTTCGCCGTGTGGCGGCTCCCGCGGGCAGGCGGTGGGGTACGTCCTTCCATCGCCTGTGCTGCTACCAGAGAAAAGAGTCCTTGCGCGCAGCCCACCGCCGCGGCGGGCAGCCGTGAGCGGCGCAGGCCGGGGCGGGAGGAGGGGGGAGCTGCCTCTGGCAGGAAAACTGCTCCTTCCAATTTCGCTGGCAATAAGAAAGTGCGCTTAGGTTTAAGGACGGGCAGTAGCGTCGCAGAGGCTAACCGGGCTGGTGCAACGGCCCTACAACCGACGGCATCAACGGCTGCCATAGGGAACGGCACCGAGATGTGCGGCGCTCCCACCGCTTCGGGGGGGGGCGGGGGCCCCCGTGGGGGGAAGCGGGCCCTCACCGCCGCCGGGGCCCGCCGGCAAGGAGCGCCGTCGCGCCCGCGGGCAGCCGCTCGCCGCCATTCCCCGCCCTGACTTGCCGGGCAGGTGGCGGGGCGGGCCCCGCCGAGGCGAGGCGAGGCGGGCCGGGCTGTGCCGGGGCGGGCGAGGGGCTGCCCCGGCCGCACGGCAGGAGCGGGCGGCCCGCCCCGCCCCTCACTGCAGGCCTGAGGCGCGGCGGGAGGGGAGGCGGGCTGGGCGGGCGCCATGGGCGCGCTGCTGTGGTGGGACCAGCTGCGGGCCGGCAGCTCGGAGGTGGACTGGTGCGAGGACAACTACACCATCGTGCCCGCCATCGCCGAGTTCTACAACACGGTGGGTGGTGGTGGCGGCGGCCGGCTGGGCGCCGGGGCAGGGCGGGGGGTGGCTTCGCGGCGGGGCGGCCCCGCAGGGCGCTCTGCGGGGGTGTGTGTGTGGGGGGACACACCGGCACCGGCCCTGCTCGGCGGCTGCCCCGGTTGGGGAGCGGCGGGCGGGCCCGGCAGGCGGGTGGTGCCGCTGGAGCCCCGGGGGCTCCTCCTGCCTGCCAGGTCCGTCTCACACAGGGGTTTCGTGGGATTGTGGAGTGCCTTTCTGTCGCTGCCAGCTTCTTCCTTCTCCAGTCGACTGGTACGCCTAAAATTAAAGAAAAACGAGGGGTTTGGTCTCGTAGGTATAAAATCGGGAGGCGTAGAGAGCGGTCATGACAAGCTGTTCGGTAAATAGTGTGTAGCAGCCCCCCCCCGTCGTCTGCGTGGAGCCTGGTGGTGGCTGAGCGCAGAACTTTCGGTGCTGGATTGCCTGTGTCCGGTACCCCTTTGCACAGGTGTCGGCCACTTGACGGCGTGCAAGATGGTGATGGATCAAGGAAAAAAAAACATCTTAGTCTTTGGAGGCAAAACTGGGTTTCATCCAGGTAGGTTTGGCTCCAAGAAGGCAAAGCTTTCAAGAACAATTTACCTTGAGGTTGCAGGATGAAGTCAGCAAGGTATTTTTCAGGAGAAGAAAGAGTTGTCTGTTTAAGAAAGTAGCTGAAGAAAGGAAGTAGAGGGAAGAGGACTAATGTAATTATCGCTTCCTTCTAGTAAGCCGTGGTTCACCCGTGAGTCCTCTCGCGCCATCCCAGTACCTCTCAGCGGCTGGAGAGAACTTGTGAAAACATAGCCGCAGAAACAGAGCCAGCCTGCCCTGTACCATGCATCTTGGAGGGGGAGCAATGCTCCTTACATCCTGTTGATGTAAAGAATTGCAGTGACAAATAGATCCGCCAGAGTGAGATAATGCATCAGGCTTTCTGGTAGCTTGCCTTTCCACGAAAAACACATATCCAGGAGTGAACCCTCCGAATGCCCTGGCTATTTGCTGTTCTATAGTGGGTGGTGTGTGGACAAATGAGGAGATGCGGCTTCTGCTTTGCTGCTTTTGTACTTTTTAGTCTTTTAGGTTTTCTTTTTTTCTCCCAAATTCCATCCTTGTCTGAGCTCTCTTTCCCTTTCGAGCTGTGTTTCTTTGCTCACATCTAGTGGAAGAAAGAAGTAGGTGTCTGGCTTCACTCACTGGAGTGTGTTTCATGGGGGTGCTGCACATATAGAGCAAGTAATTCCACGGCACACGGTGTACATTGCTCACTTGTTTTTTCTTGTAGTTTGCTGCCAAAGTCATCTGGGTGGTGGCTGCTCTGTGCCATTGGAGAACTTTGAGGGTGTGTGGGGGAAACTGTCTGCTTTCTTTGTCTCTGATGTCACTGTGCAAGAACCAAAAACAAAGGGAGGAAAAGGTCAGAATAAACAAGTTTCTTGAAGACAGCAAATGTGTTTTGGAGCCAACTGTGCAGGGGGATGGGTATCCTTCTGACTGTGCTGAGCTGATTAGCAGTGATATAGAAGCTTGCAAGATGCTAGGAGCTGCAGGTATGTCCAGATTAATAACTGAGGTTCCAGACAGGTTAACAGAGAGACACGGCAAAAAGTTTGCCCTGAAGCCTGCTGTATTACAGAAACTGCGTACAAATCGGTGAGCTGTGTACCGAAAGGGGAGGAAAAAAGAGGCCGTGTTGAGGGTAGTTGAGTTTAGCCTCTTTTCGGTAGTAACAAGTCATTGTAAGGGTTTGGATTGTGTTAGCAACTTCTCAAAATTAAGACAGTGACTCGCAGTGGATTGATGGGGTTTTGCGACTGTGTCCCCCAAAGGCCAGATGCTTGCAGGACAGTTGGGAAATTTTGCCCCTCCTCTAACAGGCATCTTAAGTGGAGTGTAAATTTCATTCCTTCTAAGATGGTTCAGTTCTGACTCAAACCCTCTTGAATTTTCAGGAGGGACTTTTCAGCAGACCTGAATCTGACATCTGGGTCTTTAAGCTGTAGATTAAAACCTTGCTAATCCACGTTTTAAACTGTCACAGCTGAGGTCAGAGTTGTAGTTGAGGTCTCACGCAATATTCATGTAAGCACAAAACCGGAACAGCTTATCTCAAATGTATTTTTAAAATTCATTTATTTATTCTGGTGGGACTCAATCTTTGTCTGTTATGCATAAATGTAACCTGATTTAGTTAAAAAGCAAACTAAAGCACTCAACAGGATTAAATCTGTAGGAGAGTATCTGTTCAGAGGTTTTGTACAAATTGATCAGACTAATTTTTTAAAAACATACATGAGGTAGACTGATGTGATTTTGTGTTCAGATCTTGCACTCTTTCAGTAAAGAGGCCACAAAACACTTTGTAACTCAAATTGAAATAAGTTATAGGAAAACTAGCTTTTTCTTTGGGTTTTTTGTTTTGTTTTTTTTTCCTAAAATAAGTAATGTGTCCTGTTGCAGCATAACCCTACTCCAGAATATTAACAAATGCCTCTGTATGATCAAAAGAATTTACGCTCTGCAGTGGTATTTACAAAAAAAAAAAAGCTATCAAGTAGTCTTAAGAGTATCAGAGAATGCTCACACTCTGCATCATCTTTTTTACTACAAAAATCTGTAGTGTATTTGAGTGGCATGCTCGTGGATCAGGATATAGAAGATACAAACCCTCTGAACCCATTGAGAGCTACTTAGTCTGTTTTTGCTTTCTTGCAAAGAGGTGGTGCAACAAGCATTGCGGTGGTGGTTCAATGCTGCAGCTGCTGTCTGGGAGATATACCAGACAGTAAAGAATACTTGAGCTCTGGTAGGACTGCAGGAAACATCCTCTGGCAGGACTGTGGCCAGATGTGAGTGAAGTTACATGGTCACGGTCTGAGCAAGCCTCTGGCATTCCCTCAGTGGCCCGTGTACTATATTCCTTTCATACAATTAAATAGTTGGAATTTAAAAGGAAAAGTCCAGAATTGCATGAAGGCAGAAGATGGACTGTTATTGATGGGCTGCTTACCTTTTTTCCGGAACTGTAACTTTTAATCCTTCCCTTTTGCAGATCCCAAAGGAAATTTTTTGTACTCCTATTACTCATTTTTGCACTAATCTTAACTGTATCAGCATTTGAATTGTACATGGTTATCAAACCATGCAGGTCAGTTGTGTTATTATGTAAAAAACTGCGCCACATACTTTCTGAGACCAGAATGAAATGGATAGGTGCCTCACTTTCTTGTAAAAGGTGGTGTTAATAGCTGCAATGGTCCTCGTAGGGACCCAGGCTGATAGCAGAGAATTACAACCGTCTTAATTTGTGAACGACAAAGGCAAAATTTGCCACCTTGATGGGGTGAAGGTTTTCTGTAAGAAGAGTCCTTTTATTCCTACTGAAAATGTGCTTGGTCTATGGCAGTGTTGGTCAGGTGGTGCCCCCACAGGTTTTTCACATCTGGTTTATGAGGCTGGCTTCCTATGTAGCAAAACACACCATAGGAGCTGGTAACGAAGGGATTCAACCCTTACATGGGTTCAGAAAGAGCAGTCCAGCGGGAGGCGGCTGTCTGGCACCATTCCCTGGCGTGGCTGGTCGGCGTTGTGGCCTGCCTGTGAGGAGCCCTCTGCATTAGCAAGTCTTCACTTGGGCTGTGTGCTGTTACCAGGGTGCTCTTGGCAGACATTTGCATGCTATTTGCAGCTAAAAACTGCGTGGGTGATGGCTGTTTCTAAGTATTTTAATGAAATCCAGAAGCCAGGGCTTTGGAAGGAAATTCAGCTTGTCTGTGAGAATGTACCTTTAGTGTGAGGGAAGGTGTCAGGCATGAAGTAGATGGTGCTGAGAAACTGCTTCTGTAATTATTGTTATTTTGAGTGCGAGCCTAGGAGTACGTTTTAAGGAGCCTTGCAAATGTTACATGAGACGTGTCCATTTTAATCATTGTAAGCTCTGTTCTCAGATGGTGTTGAGTGGGGGACAACAGTAGCTGAACGAACAAATGCCTTCTTTCTTGGATCCTTTCTGCACTAGACTTTCATTAATGTGAGTTGAAGTTTGTAAGTCTCTGTGAAGAGATCTGTCCTAAAGGAGAGCTCTTTTCCCAGAGTTGTTTTCTACTTCCACTTTAGGGCAATGTTGCTGAGCATGATTTTCTCCTGTGCTTGGCATAAGCAGGGGAACGCGAGGAAGCTGAGGCTGGGGAACTCATCCTGTGGCGTTGTGAAGCTGCAGTAGAGTCATTCTGTAACTGCTCTGTTGTAGTGCCATGGCTGTCCCTCAGCACTGGCAGCTACTTCCCAGGAGAACCAAGTGATCTCTACAGTGGCAGTTCCTGCTAATTGCCAGTAAAGTGTTTTCAGCCTTTAAGTAGAGAATCATGCTTTAGATTGTTGGTAAAGCAAGAGAAAATATGTCTTTGTTCAACTCTTGCATATTAAATTAAAAAAAGCTAGCAATGGTCTGAATGATTAGCCTTTTCACCTTCCTATAACTAGTTTTCGATCATATTCAGTTGTTTCTGTAATGCAGCACCAAGGCAAAAAATGAAGTGTAAAAGGATTTACAACTTCAGGCTCTCTTTACCCTGCACAAAAAGGGTTCTAACTCTTTTAGCTTAGCTTTGTATTTCGGATCTTCCAGACAATAGCTATTGCTCAGTGACTCGACTTCCACAAAGCTTGACCAGCCCTGTCTAGTGCCAGTACTTCTAGTGCTTTTTCGATTCTAGGCTTGACAGCCATTTGAGAGGACAGGTCACTTGCCAGGACGTCCTGTTCCTCAGCTGCTTGCTCTTTTAGGCTTCCTGAATTGCAACAGTCTCTTGAGTATTTGTAGACGCTGAATAAAATTCCTCTGGGCATAGACTTGAAAGGTATAGTCATATTTAAAGATATGACTAGCTACATTTTCTGTTGCTTAAAGTTTTTATGCTGTTACTAGGTTAAATGATGTTAAACAAAACAAGTTAATACTTTGCAAAACCAGCTCAGGTTTGGCAGAAACTGAGGGTCATAATTTGTTGAGCTGGGGCTTCGCTGGATGATACAATGGTTTTATAGATGTCTTCTGCAGCCTATGAATATTTAAGGTTTGTTTATTTTCTGTCCTTGTGATACTGGTTGTTTTTTTTTTTTCCCCTAGATAAGCAACATCTTGTTTTTTGTTTTACCACCCATATGTATGTGCTTGTTCCGTCAATACGCAACCTGCTTCAACAGTGGAATATATTTAATATGGACTCTGCTAGTTGTGGTTGGTAAGTTGGTTAGTCTCTGTTTGCCTGCTAGTGCATGAACTGAGAGAGGAAATTGTTTTTTCCTGCTTGCACTTGACAGTTTTGCAAAACAAAGCAATCCTGACGTCTAAGGAGGAGTTTGCTTGTACTTGCTTGAAGCTGAAGCAGCTGTAGTTTCTGAAAGGAAAATGCCTTTTGAAATTTGAGGTTGGTGGGAACTTTGGCCTTAGTTCTGTTCCCTTCCTATCCTTCCTTTGCATAACTTCTTTTGTTTATGTCTGGGCTTACTCTGCAGCAGTGCTGACCCTCCGTCCTCTGTTGTTGTTTCTTAAATGAAAGCTGAAAATTGCCCAGCACAACTGAAGAGGATAACACATTTGGCATTCTAGCCAGAAGGCCCAAAGGCTTACCTGTTTTGTACGTGTGAGGTTCTTAAGCTTTTTCATTCTCAGAGGCACTATGAACTTTTAAAGGGATAATCGGAGCCCTGTAGGGCAGTGTGATGCTTTCCACCTGTAAACATATATCATGGAGTAGCTGCTTTTCATTTTTGTCTTACCCATTCTTGTGCTATTGAGAAAACTGAGAAGCAGCATTTGGCTTTTATTGCTCAGTTGGTTTTGAATTTAACTTTACCGCTCGATGTTTTTTCACATACATTCTAGTAGGAGCTGGCATCTTTAGCTGCTGCTTTTGTCATGTGTTTGCTTTGTACTTAATGAGGTGCTGATTATTTGGATTGCTGCCTCAGGAAAGCTGGTGTTTGTTTTCCAGTTTTCCTTTTTTTTAGCCTTTTCTAGGTCAAATGGTATCCACCATTTCTATGAAGTTCTGAACATGAGCAGTGTGTTTTGGTCTATGCAGTACAGTGCCTATTCATACTGCCTTTTGATTGATTCTTCCAGGAATTGGATCTGTTTACTTTCACGCCACCCTCAGTTTCCTGGGCCAGATGCTGGATGAGCTGGCTATTCTCTGGGTCCTGATGTGTGCTCTTGCCATGTGGTTCCCTAGGAGGTACCTCCCCAGAGTTTTTCGAAATGACAGGTAATCATACATGTACACTTTCCTGTTTCTTGAAACTTCTTATGCTAACACCTAAACCTGCACATAATGGCACTGAGTTATCATCCAATGTTACCACTGCCATCTTTTCTCACTCCATTCTCTTTTCTGTTGCTTGTATCTCAGCCCATTTTGTTCAGAATTCCCTAGTCTGCAGTTACTGATGGTGGAGTTATGCCCTGTAACTTTATGCCCTGTAACTTCAGATCTTGGAATGGGGTGACTTGCCTCTGGAAGTACCTGTTCTTGTTGATTTTTGGGAGACTTTTACATGAGTAGTTTATATAAGTTGCGGCTAAGGTAAAGTAAGAGAAACCCTCTTTCACTTTTCCTTTTGTATATCCTAAAGTGTATATCCAAGTGGGTCTATGGGATTCAGCTGAATTTTCATCTGAATATTTAAAGCAGTGTTTAAGGATGGTGTTTAAGTATTCAAAGGCTAAGTGTTTGTTTAGAAGCCTATTAAAGTTATAAAAGTTTTTTTTTTTTTCTTGCGGAATAAAAAAAGCACGTTGTAGCCAGTTTAAAGAATCTGGTTGTGGTTGGTCCCCGTCCCCCCCCAGAAAAATGTGCTATAACCTTTGTACATATTGCTCTTTTATGCAATAAAGAAGTTGCTGTAATGGAGAGGTTTGAATTGCAGCACCAATGTTCTTCTCTCTGAAAATAGCTAAGGCTGTTGCCTCTTGCCATCTTATACTGTTACTGTCTGGGTTTTTTTTTGTGGTGGTTGGTTGTTTTTTTTTCCTTGACATGTGCCTGATTAGAAGTTGCTGGGGGAGGGTGGAGAAGGTTGGTGCCTAGATTGACCATTCCCCAAACCAGCTTGCACTGAGAAAACCATATATTGAATTACTGTGTACAGTCTATGCAATCCAATGTCTTCATCACGTTGGTGTGAATTTGGTACTTCTGTATATTGCAACGCAGTGGTCTTACAGGACACCATCAACTTAACAAGCAAACAGAGGTTTTACTGGGGTGTTTTGGTCAATGGTGTGACTTTTAGACATTTAGTTCAAGTGAAGAAGAGTGGAGAGCCTTGAAGAATTTCTGTGACTGCATGTAAATTATTCCTCAAAAGCCTAAGGGGATCATTATATGTTATCTATCACTATCTTCTGATAGTGTGCTGGGTAGGCTCATAGTATGAGCTGGGAGGTTAAACTGTGTCCTTTTTAAAAGGAACGGTAACGCTTCTTTGGTGAAAACTTGTTTCTATTGAACTTGGTGTTAAAAGTATAAATAATAATCTCCCAGGTTATAATCGATTCATAAATATACTGAGATGAGGTGAAGGATGTCCCCTATCCTGGATTTCTCAGAATATTTCTTCCTGAGAAACTGTCAAGGCAGTTACATGTTAAGATCTTGATTCCTTTCTAAAGCGTACTGAAGAAAGACCTACTGGGGAGCAAACCCTAACTCAGAATAGGTTTGGTTTATATGTTTAGTTTTTTGCTTTGCCTAGCTAATCCTCTAATATTATGTCTGTCCTGTGCTCACTGTTGTGGTCTTCACTTCCTTCATCCTCATCACGC
Source organism: Pluvialis apricaria (assembly GCA_017639485.1). Lineage (NCBI taxonomy): Eukaryota > Metazoa > Chordata > Aves > Charadriiformes > Charadriidae > Pluvialis > Pluvialis apricaria. Next base: position 38,013,623 of record CM030044.1, read on the forward strand.
TCTGGATTTTCAATACTGCAAATGTTATAATCTACCCTGACCAATTTGTGGTGTTTTTAGTCATTAAGGCATTCACGCCAGTTCAGAACTTCCTGCTTAGGTGACTTGTTGCCTTCCAGCAGAAAGAAAAGCTTTAAAGCAAAAGGCGGTTGGAATGAGCTAGGTGAAGGTGATGACACTTGTGGCCGGGGAACTGTGCTGCACAACTGTTCTGAGACCTGCTTCAGACATAGAATTAAGGACAGAATAGCCGTCCTTGGACAGCAACTAATTCTATAAAGCTGTGGGCCAGTAGTTGAAGGGCGGTGTGATGATCCTCTGTCTGCCATAGTCCTGCCACAGACTGGAAATGGGTTGTTTAAAGTCCAAACTTGAATTTAAACAACATTTAACATATATTTAATTTAAAAGTTTTTGGGCTGTCTATATACAGCCTGATTGTGATTACATTTATACTAAGAATATACCAAATTGTAATCTTTAAAAAGTGTGGGAATCCATCCCCTACCATTGAATTTGGTTAAAAGAAATGTTCTTACTTATGCTGTAGTTTTCAGTATGTGCAAGGCTTAAAAGAGATAAAGGAAAATAAAACAAGCTATAACGTGACTCTAGAAGTTGGGGTATTAACAGTAACAAAATATCCTAAAAATCCATGTTGAAAGCATGAAGAATGATAACACAACACTGCTTTGAGGAAGTACGGTGCTGTGTGCAGAGACAGACTTGCTCTTGACTTACTGTGGGAGGAGGAAGATTGGAGTGTGGCCTTTGGATTTTGAAACCAGTGTGTGTGTCTGCATGCACGTGTGTACATACAGGTGGCTGAAGACCACAGTCCAGCAAAGATTTGTGTATATGATTAACTCTGTATGCATAAGCAAATCTGTGCAAGATCCACATCCATTTTATGCACATTGTCATTGCACCTACTGAACACATGTAGAAAAACCTGAATTTTGTTACATTATTAAAACAGTTTTAAGATTTCTGGTTTCAGTAATCAAAAGTTTTGAAATAAAATCATTTTTTTCCACCCCAAAACCCCTGTTCAGGAGCCGATTTAAAGCTGCTGTGGGTGTCCTGTCTGGAGTTACTACCTGCCTCGCCTTCATTAAGCCTGCCATCAACAATATCTCGCTAATGACTCTGGGTGTTCCCTGCACAGCTTTGCTCATTGCTGAGTTGAAGAGGTGAGTACCTTTGTCTTGAATGCAGCGTTGCTTCTGAGATCCTTAGGCCACCATGTGATTATACACTAGATGTGGCTTCAGTGCTTGTGATAGCAGATCAGAAATACTTCTCCCACATGCAAGTGCAGATTTGGTATAAACTTGCTCTGCCAGTTCAGACTTTTTGGCAAGGATTTTTTTTTTTCCTAGGCCATTATACTAGGTCAGATATTGTCTGTCTTCTTGCAACATACCTCTTGTTGCAACCTGATCTAACTCAAATTTGTTTGTTTATTGTGGAATCAGGGCAAGGGTTTCATTCTACTGACAGCATTTCTGCTGTATAGTCTGCATAAGAGTGAAGTGATCGCAGGATCACAGTCTGAGTACTAGAGGGAATGTGGAGCAAAGCCCAAGCATGCGTGGAAAATGTTCCAGCTCTGGAAGTTGTGCTGTGAGTCTTATACCACTTTGTCTTCTGACATGGATAATATGATGGCGTCAGACTGACAAAGGTAAGGTTAATCACTAGATTGTAGAGGGTAGCTATCAGTCAGGGCCTGAGAAACTATAAAACCAGAATGCAAATAGAGAAGAACCTGAGACTGATCATAACATTTTAGAGTCCTACCAGGATAGTGATAGCAGCAGCTGTCCAGAGACTTGGGTTTTTTTGTATTTCTTCTTCACCTGCTGCAAAAAGGACCAGACGAGTACCAACATACGAATTTGTCCTTTCTCCTCCTTCAGTGACTGAGAAAGATTTTACAACTTTTCTTGGCTCTTACGTATTGCATATGTAAATGTCCATCAAAAGAAACAAGAGTGGGACCAAATGTCTGCATTCTGACTGCTTCTGTTAGCACAGAAATTCTCCTGTTTGCTCCCTTACCCTGTTCTGCTGCTGCTTCTCCACACAGTGGAAGCCTCTGCTAACAGTGTTTTGCAAGGGTATTCATGAGGCTGTTCTGAGCAGCATTTATTTCTGGGGTCAAACTCAGGAAATGGCACACAAGTTAGTTGTAGAGAAAGGTGGTCAGTAGTTGAATAATGTTGATGGAGCTGTCTCATTTTGATGCAAGCACCGAGGAACTACTGACTGGGTAAATGGAGATCTGGTTGTGGCACTGAATAATTTAAGTGAACACTCTACGTATCGGTTTTCCAGGCATGAGCTCCTGAGAAACTTAAAAGGATGAACAGTTAGTGTGACGTAAGTTTGAATACTGTTGTGTCAAATCTAGGAATTGGTATGCCTACAGATACTTGCTTTTTAAAACTCCTTCTGAGAGGTCATATCTTATTAAATGTGTGGAGTTTCCCTGGCTGGTTTTTTTTTTTTGAGAGAGACTTAAGAACACAGATAAATCTTTTTTTGAATTGGTGATTAAGAAGAGACCTAAAGTGACATATGGCCCTCTTAATTGTGCATTGGGATGATGTAATACCTATATTTTTTTGATGAATTCCTAACTGTAAAAGGCAAATAATTAAAGGTTTTATTTTAAGCTATGCTGATCTCTAGGAGATTTAAATGAGATAAATTCTTGTAAACCCAGAGGAGAGGAGTTCTCATCCCTTTTTGCGGGAGAAAAAATAATCTAAGCATTATTTAAAATGCTTGCAATTCTCCCATTCTCTACCACCACAGTCAGTAGGGGCTACACATCTGAGTCCTGGCAGGCTGCAGTGAAAATTTATCTGTGGAACAGGTATTTGGGGAAGGAAGGAAGGAGAAAAACCTCCAGAGTAGTTTCTTCTGTTCTCTGCTGAAGTTTGTGATGCATTAGGGCAAACCTCCCTGTTACTATTCGTGTTCTAGGCTGGTGTCAATCTTGTACAGAATTCTGATGAATCAGAACCACTGTGTTTCCAAATGAAAATTTACTGCCTCTCGTTTGTCCTTGGATGAGGAGATAATATCGTCACAAAAGAGCATTATGTTCTTAAATGTGGAGCTGGTAGGGTAGAGTATGTGCTAGGAAGTATTGTGGGTGGGAGATGATCAAAAGAGTAAAGGTGCATACTTGTCCTTAAAAGAGAAAGAAATTGTAAAAGTTTATTCTCATTTCTGTCCAAACAAATCCCTTCATGTGTTTAATTAGAAAAGCTCTCCTAGGGGATGGTATTGGGGAGGAAGTACATGTGGATCCTTTGGTTTGTTAGTCCAAGCCAAATAACCATTGAGATTATAATGTCATCAGATTAGTATGATTTAGTGAGTCGTCATCAGGCGTGTAACTATCTCCATGTGCAGATAGAGGCTAGAATATTGTTGCCTAGCTGACATCTGATACTTGAGCAGTGAAAGTTTACCCAAGCTTCAGGTCTGTCTGTCCATATTTGATTCTTGTACTAGAAATCTGGCTGTGGGGGAGCTCTGCTTCGTTGTCGCAGGTTGCTCATAGTCTCCTTATTGCCTTAAAAGGTTAAGATAGTTAAAAGTTTAAAATATTCCTTAGAGTATAAAGGGAGATACCCATCTCAAAATGAATCGAGCAGTTAATCGACATCCAGCAGCTTGCACTGGTTTGAAGAAAAGCTGGTATGTTTTGTTGGGGGTGCCACGACATTGGAAGATAAAGCTGATGGAAGTGTGTCCAGCCCAGTCCCTCGGATAGCAAACGGCTGGGGCACACCAGTTTTTGCAGAATCTCTGGTATTTAAATAACTGCTGTTTGTGTGAAACTAAGAACACCTTGGATTGTATAGGCAAAAGGTGCAAATGGGAATGCAAGCTTTGTGGGTCCATTTTTCCTCAGAATAGAGTAGGGTTGGAGCATGTCACAGATCCTGCTCACAGCAGTGTGCACAGCTCATTTAGACCCTCAGCTGACAGGTTCTGTCTCAGTGGTAGTTTGAATGATCGGTATCCATGTCTGTTGAGAAATACAAGAAATGAGTTGGATCCATGTCTCTTGCCAGTGTCCAGGTGGTATTTGCATTACATGTCCTCATTGTGGTAAAAACAGTGGCAGGTAGGAAGCTTTGCAGTCCCCTCTCTCCTCAGCAAGCGTATCCTCAGCCCATAGGAAGGACAGTCACTACAGAAACTGAAGACTCTGTGATGGGTGATCACAGAAAACCTGGGAGTATTGCAAAGATCAGCAGGCTGTGCTCTTCTCATCGTGACTGGCTCTTTCTGCCTTAGAGTAGCCTTTTGCAGTATACCCTGCAACATCTAGTCTTAAGTTTAGAAAAATAAGTTGCAATACTTGATGGTGGTACTGAGCAAACCTGCCATTACAATCTGTACCATTTTTATGGCTGGTCTTCCGTTGGAAAAGTTTCTTCAAGTAAGGTTCCAGTTTTCCTTTGCAGCCTTGAATTCTTGTAATGATGCGGGTTAATTATGCTCCCCTCTTGGTGTTCAAACCAGTCAGATATTTACAGGCATGGTCGTGGACTAAAGAAGCTGGATGTTTGAGGCCAAGCCTCTTATCTTAAATGGGATGCAGTTGCACGTGTTTGTCCTTCAGACGAGTCCAGGAAAGCCTCCATGTTCTCAGTACACACCCCTTTTCCTCTGTCAGAATGCACTAGTACCCATCGCAGCAGTCTAGTTTTACCTGTCAAATGTACAGAATTGATCTGTGCGTGTATCCACTTAGGTACATGGTTTAATGAACAGTTGTATGTCTCACTGAAGACTGTAAATCTGCCTTAGCATTAATGGGAGAGAATTAAGCCCAGTATGCTTAGTACAGCAGTAGTTTTTCACCAGTAATGATTTTCCCTCTTCTTCTATGAAGGGGTCCATGCTGTCTAGATGTTTGGTAGAAGCATGAATCCTCCAAAATGAGGAGGATTTACCAGTTTTACTGATAAAACTGTGCCAAATCTTGGAAGTATTTCTTACTGGGGTGTCTCATAAAAGAGCGTAAGGAAGAATTCACGTAGCTGTGCTCTGGAACTTGATAGGCAACTCAAAAAATCTCCTTACCATTTCATTTCTTCGCATTCCTTGTAGCCTTTTTAAACTTAAAGACACTATTTGAGAGAAACAAGCCTTTTTTACAGTAATCAGTACAAACAATCTTGAAGCCAACTTGGGCATGCCCTGTCTCCTCTGGCTGTGCCTTGGTGGTTTACCAAATGGATTGGAGGATCCAGGCCTAAGAAAAAAGCCATTTTGGTTTATATGCTATGTGGAGTATTAATTTTTGTGGCAGTTATGTAGATGTTTTTGTTATGAAAACAACTGTTGAGATACCTTTCTTGTGGAGGAGATTAAAGTTCAGCCAGTAGTTGAAGCACTTTTTTGAATAATAGACAGGTGTGGTGATTTTGAATGTAACATTAATAGATGGCTTAAAAAAGAAATGCCAGACCCTAAAACCAGTTTGTCCAAAGGACACTGGAGGAAATCCTCTGTCAACAAGATTGGGCAGTTGGTACCTTTTCTGTTACTAATCCAGTAGCTGCAAAGGTGCCTTCTGCTCAGCTTTAGGAGTGTCTTAATCCCAAGTGCCTGTTAAAATGTTAACTGAAATGGCATTTGCAGTGTGAAAAAAAAAATGTCCTACAGGGAAAACTGTACTAATTCTTCAGATTGCAATACACCAGAGCCGGGTATACCGCTGCTCCTCCAATACATTCAGAAAAGTGTTCCTGGACAGAGTACTCTGTATGTTTTTAATTTTTCTGAATGCTTAGTGAGGCTCCCTTAGCAAAGCTGCGGTACCAGTGGCAGTGCTGCCTTTCCACCACAGAGAGGCAGGAGTCGTTCTCTGCCTCTGTCCTCCTCCAACTGAGTAGTTGGAGATCATCTCACACATGCGGGAGGCTGTTGTGACAAATTTTAGCTTGGGCACAGAGCTGGCATTACTGCTTCCCTGACAGTGAATGCAGGGTAGCCTGTGGCTTGTAGGCTGTGTGTAGCAATGGAGACAATTAGCGGTAAATGTTGAAAAAATTGGAACTCTTTAAATGTATCAAATGAGAACAACAGGTTTCAGGCTGACAAGTATTTTGTGTGGAATACAGAAGGACCAAAGAGCTTTCTGGTCTGTGTTGCACTGTGTTACTCAGTTGTCAAGGACAGTCATGTATAAAAAAGATCAGGAACCATAAATACTATTGCAGTGCACGCAATAAAGACATGTATGCCTATTCTTGATCCCTCCTCCAGGGACATGCATTTTAATTGCTTCTGAGTGTCATAAGGTAAAGTGTCCCTTTAAAGGACCTGTTTGCCAGGTATTGCTCACCTTTCAGATGCAGTGAATGAGCCCAAGAATTGTGTGGAAGACTGGTGATCCAGTGTCAAGTCTACTGGGGTGACTGTATTGGAGCAGAGAGAAAGGCTGGCTGGTGATCTGCTGGAGAGGAGGAGGCCTAAAGAAATTCCCAGTAACTTTTTGACAGAGGTGTAAGACATAGAAGATGAGCGTGGATTAGAGGAGCCCTTCTTGAACACCCTGGGACAGAGGAAGGGATTGTGGGGTGCTTGGCACTGACTTGTTTTCCTTCTAGGATGTAGAAGAAGACAGGGGCCTGTAACCCTGATGAAGGCTGTGAGTATTCTTTGTTATACTGGCTAGAGATTTGACTTACTGGTTTACCCTTGAGATGTAGCTCAAACAAGTCACTTTAAACAAATTATTCTGTCATCTGATTAGTAGGTTTGGGAGTGCTTTGTGAGGTCATATCAGTGACCTGAGAAGAGCAATTGAAGCAAGAATTGTCCTGGAGTACTGAACGGTTCTTGGATCCTTGGGAAATTCACCAAGAGTTTAACAACAAGGACAAAAAAAGGCTGGATGGGAAAATCCCAAACCATAGCTTTGTTCTTGCAGAAGGCAGGGGAGCTGAGCCATGCCTTCCCTTGGCCAGGTAGGGCTGGTCATGTCCCAGTCTAGCTTTGCTTTATAGGTATCAGTAACAGCAGAGCTGCATCTACTGACACCAAGAGGCCTAACCCCAAAATAGCAGGTGTAGGTAGACAAATTACTGACTTTATTAGCATTTCAGGACCTGAAGATTATACTGATGCCTCCTTTTTCCTGATTTTATTATTTTGAGCAAAGCTGCAGAGTTGTTAGGGTAGTTCCAAGATGTGGAAAAGAACAAAGCATCATGTAGGGAAAGAAAATTGTGAGCTTTTGAGTAGACCTGCAACACAGGTAACGCTATGCAAGTGTCCTGGCATCTGCTGTTGTATTCAGTAATGGTCAACTGCAGACCACACTGCACATGACCACAGCAAATGTTTTGTGCTCTCTTTCTCTCTGGTGTATCTCTATACGAACAAGTCAGGTTTCTTGTGGAGGGAGAGAACTGCTTGTTAGTCAACATAAGGAATTCTGTCTGAGATGTGGATGACTGCCCCATCTCCTAAAGCATGCTTCTTTGGGCCCTCTGGGTAGAGCGTCCTACCTTAAAAGTTCTCTGGAACTGTTACGTTGTACAATACTAACTTGTAATTGGGAAAAAAATCAATGAAACAATTTAAAAACCCCTTCATTCAGTCCCTTATTCTACCAGTCTTTATATAGTGACAAATAGAAACAAAGTTGAGCATGTGCTGCATGGCTGGTTGTCACTAAGCAGCGTGTGTAACTAATCACTAGTTGTCCTAGATACCCCTACCTAGATATGGGAATGCTTTGGTGTTTGCCCACCATTTCCACATTTCTATTTAAGACAACACCCAAAACATAGCTACTGATTAAAAGGTTTGTTATGTCACGTCACCACTGCCTTTCATCAGAGCCATATTTACTGTAAGTAAACTTCTTCTGTTAAGGACATTTATGATGGAGTCATTTTAAAGACTCTGTGAAGACACTATGAATCCTACCTTAAAATACATGCAGCCAAAAAGCGTCAAGCTGCCATTGCAAAGCAAATTTTGTTTTGTTTTATAACAGTTTCTTTGTGTTTTTCTTCTCAGGTGTGAAAATCTGCGTGTGTACAAACTGGGTCTCTTTTCAGGTCTTTGGTGGATGCTGGCACTTTTCTGCTGGATCAGTGACAAAGCATTTTGTGAGATCTGGTCCTCATTTAACTTCCCGTATTTGCACTGTGTTTGGTAAGTCTTGTGTATAAACTCCACAGTTTGATTCAAATGTGATATGTCCTCACCACATTACCCTTCTGTGCTGCCTGGTGGGTGTTTCTGGTTAAGGCTAGTTAGAATTACTGGTAAGATTATAAGCCCAGAGCAAGTCTCATGCTATCCAAGGTGCCAGATTTAGGAGTCTTTTTGGCCTGATCAGATCCTTCAGATGGTAAGTTCATTAATTGTAACTGAATTCCTTGCCCTACTGGTTACTAAAAATCCCAGAGCACAGCTGAACTGAAGCGGTAACTGTGAAAGCTTAGCTTCCACTGTTGACAACTGAGGGTAAAGTTGGGGAGCAGTGAAGGACTTTAGTGCCTGTTCTCTTTTACCACCCAGCAAATTGTGCTCTCTTATTCAAGGTGCCGTATCTCAGCATTTCTACACAAATCTGTCAGGAGAACAGAGGCCAAAAAGCTGCAGGCAGTTTAGACCAAGGATAAGCTACGGTTTTCTGGGTTTTCATTATTCTCTGCGTCCTTTGCTTGCATGCAGAGGGCAGGCAGCAACCCTATGGGGAACTCGGGGGAAGAAGGTGAAGGGGAGACTGATTTTAAAGTATGGTGGTATATTTGATTGCTTTACTGAAGTCATGTTACTGATTTTTTCTCTTTTTTTGGGGGGTGGGGCGGGTGTCTATTCTCAGGCACATTTTGATTTGCCTTGCGGCGTACCTGGGCTGTGTCTGCTTTGCTTACTTCGATGCTGCCTCTGAGATCCCTGAGCAGGGCCCTGTCATAAAGTTCTGGCCCAGTGAAAGATGGGCGTTCATTGGGGTTCCCTACGTCACCCTCCTCTGCGCACACAAGAAATCACCTGTGAAGATCACATGAAGTTGGCCATGGAATGGAGATGGAGTTTCAACTTACATTCCAGCACAGACAGTATTTAAATAATGATAAATGAATAGGGTTGTATTTAATCTTCTTCATAAGATATGCAGCACTTTGGGTGTCATAGAAAGAGGAGGCAAGTGTGTTCTTTCCTCTCTTTGGAGAGGAGAGAGGAAGTGGGAAGGTGGAGGCTCTTCAACTCTAAAATAACCATTAGCTTTTCTGGTTGGCACTGTTTTGCACTGTGTTTTCAATGTAACATCTCTCTTGATAAAAGCTCTTTCCAAATACCAGGGTCAAGGAATGATGTTTCTGCAGCCAGTCAACTTTGTTACTTGATTGACTTCTTTTGTAACTTCTGTTGTAAGGCTTTCTTTGTGAAAGGAGCCGGTCCAAGATGACTAAGTGCCATCCTGTGTCCTTCTCAGCTCTGATTTTGATGTGGTTGCAGATGGCCACAAGAGTGTGCTCGAAGCACGTGCTTCTCCCAGCCTGGCAAGTAACACAGGGCGTCTGGCTGTGCGTCACACTGGATCACGAAGTATGTGGTTGCTTCCCCAAGTACCAAAGGACACCAGTGCAAAGTGTTTGCAGCTGGGTAACTGGATCAGTGCAGTTAGGCGGTGTAAATGCGGGAATAGCTGACGGAAGTTTCAGTCCCTGAAACTAAATAGGAATTCTTAGGCAGTGTAAATGTAGGAATAGCTGACGGAAGTTTCAGTCCCTGAAACTAAATAGGAATTCTTAGGCAGTGTAAATGTAGGAATAGCTGACGGAAGTTTCTGTCCCTGAAACTAAATAGAGGAGTTCAAGGGTTTTGAATTTGGCTGTATTGGTTTTTTGGCTGTATTTCCACTGACCCGTGGACATTTGAATGCTGCATATTTCCCTCTTACAGAAACGTCACAGAAATCCCTCTCTACCTCTGCAGACACTTTTGGTCTTGAATTTGGTGTTGAAGCTCACACAGAAGTGTGAACATTAACTTCAGTAAAAGCTCAGATCAGCATGGATTGTCAGTGTGATTAAACTACAAAAACTTTTAGGTGCCTGGCTGTACATCTAATTTTGAGAGTTAACTTCTCACCAATGCATTGCAAAGTGACATGAACAGTAGTCCAGTGCTCTGCTAGTTATACTTGGGGAAAAAAGTAGGTAACCACTTAAAAACCAAGCTGAAGGCTTAGATTTCAGTGAGCAGTGAAATGTGACATTGAGTCTTGAAACCAGTAGATTCAAATTTTCTGTTTGTTTTCAGCCTGTTTTGTAAACATAAGGGATATCTAGATCCATTTAGTTTTAAAGTTATACTTTGAGGTTGAGGTTCAGGAATGGCTATGGTTCTTGCAAGCAATTTATTCTAGGTCTGTTTAAAAGATGATGCAAAGTGCATGTTTTTCAAATACTAGCAATTTTAGCTGGTAATAGCTGCAGTCCTGGAGGAAATAGGCTCTGCTTACATTCCACCTAATATCAGAACTGTAAGTGGGTTAAGGCTTTGGATGTACACTTTTATTAGTAAGTGATACTTCCTTTTTGATTATTAGACCAGGAAATACCATTTCCTCTGTGCTTTGCTAAGTTGTCTCATGTTGTACTTGTTTTTTATCAATGTGAAAAAGTACTCTGTAAAATACTGTCTTTAGGAAAGTGGCTTTTAACCAGAACTTTGGGGTGAATTAACTTTCAAGCATTGTAAAACCTTTCAGATAACTTTTGTATTCAAATTTATGCTTAGAAAACAAGACCTAAGGTGTACGCTTTTACACTTAAAGCAAAGTTGTTAGTGGGAGATAGGACTGTCTTCTTGAGAACTTCAAAGCGGGTAAGTAGCCTACTGTCAGGTTGGCGGATGGATCATAAAAGCAGCAAAATCTGTCCAGTGGAACAATGCAGTTTTATACCACTTGCTAGTAGATTTGTTTGAGAGAAACATGTTTTTTGGACACACAGTCATGTAATTTTTGTATGAAGCTGGTTAAAATTCATACAGTAGTGTTTGTTACTCTGTAAAACACAGCTGCTTTTTCCTTTTCCTTCCTCTCTAATTATGAAATGCTCGGTTCCAAATACTTCTCAGGTATTAAAAGTCATATGATTAGATCCTTATACAGGTAGTCTTGCTAGCTGGAACCCAGTTAAGTTTTCTGATGGCTGACATGGTCCTACTTTGAGTAAGATTTTTCTATATTGTTCAGTAAATTATTATGTTATGGTGAATAAGTTATTTTCATTATTGCTTGGGAAATTAGTAACTGCAGACATAATGTACTATTCAAAATGACTGGAGCCTTCCTACTGAATATACTGTTTGAAAGCAACCTCTGACTCAAAGGGCTCTAATCAACCTGCTGTCAACTGCTGTCTTCTGCTCTGCAGAGCCTGACTGCTCACAAAGAAGTAATTTTATAATTTAAAAAATGGCACTAGTGCATTCAGCTATTGCAGAGGTGAATGAATGCAGGTACAGGCCAAGAATAATCTCCTGTATTTTTATTAACTAACCTCTAGCCTTTGTACTCTTCATAGGAGATTCTGTGAACAAAGATCACTGATATTCAAAGTTCCACTGTAGAACTGGTTGAGAGTATTCCACTGTAACAGCAGCCCACCACTTTTAGATGTAGCTACTGCACTTTACATTGAAGTAACTTATATGTTCTGACACAAGCTACATTTATTTCAAAAAAGAAAAAACATGTATTTTTTAACCAGACACACAGCTTTATAGATTGCACTTTGAACTAAGGCTCCAGTTCACAATAACACTAATACCCAAAGAAATATGTGATTGACATACAGAGGGGTTTGTGCACTGCCCTCCTTGATCGTACAGATTAATAGACATGCGCACAAGTAGCCGTATTATGTTGGAGTATAAAGTGATGTATATGCACCCTCAGGTTTTAAAGCCCCAGAATGCTTTCTTCCCTTGCTGGCAGGAAGTGAGTGGGTTCCTAGTCCTTACGTTCAATTAGTATTTTAGTTTAATTAGTGGGATGTAGTACTGTGTTGAGCATAATGTAGATTCTGTATATTGGCGTATGATATCCGTCATTCCTTGAATGTTAAACTTTAGGTTATTTAAGAAAGGATGTTTAGCTCTCAGTGATGGCAAACACTTTCCCAATTCACAGTCCCATAAACTCAGTAAGTAGTATGTAAGGAGTGATACTGGTTTGGTTTTTTTCCATCTCCGCTGAAGTCTGTATACTGAATGTTTGGAAAGCATGTAATACTTTGCAACATTAAATTGCATTCGATTTGAAATAAATATTGTTTACCTTTTCATACATCGTGTTTGTGGAGAAAAACACATCTGCCAGTATAATGCCTTGAAGTAAAGAAAGGGTAACTTCTTCCTCACACAGGTAATAGCAGTTCTGACCCTTAGAGGAGGAGAGAGACTGCATTAGATAGAAGACCATTAAGTAATGAGATTGATACTACTTTACTGATCAAGCTGATTTTTTGCAAGTGGAGCAAATACTTGGAAAACTGCAAGCCCATGAATCAACAGGTACAAGTAGCATGAAATGCCTAAAAATGAATGGCCTGTATTTCCACAAATCCAGAAAATTGGGTAAGAGTGAGTACATCTGGGAGAACAGTGTGAATCGTTATCCGAGACCGTGCGCCCAACTTAGGGAGGGAGATAGTGGCTGCATGGCCTTGCACCTGCCCATCCTGTTTTACTTCCCTTTTACCACAATTCTGCTGTAAGCCCTAATATAAAGATCTGTCCACAAGGAGTGCTCTGCTAGTGTCTAAAGTGAAAGGTGTTACGTCTCTTGCAAGAAGGATCAGCTTCTGCTTGAGGACTATGTTACCTTAATGCTGCGCATTGCTGTTATTTATACGAATGGCCAGTCCTCCACTGAGCCCTGATGAATGCCTGGCTTCGAATACACCTTGTAGCTATGAGCATCAGAGTTTAACTGGAAAGTGGGAGGGTTTGTTCCTTTTCACAAGTGGTAAAGCTTTTGATACTGGAGGGAAAAATGAGGAATACAACTCCAGATCCATCCATCCTCAGACTGTAGCGTGCTGGTTTATAGCTTATAATTATTTACAATAATGAAGAATAATTAACATAATATATCATAGAATCATAGAATGGTTTAGGTTGGAAGGGACCTTGAAGATCATCGAGTTCCAATCCCCCTGCCATAGGCAGGGACACCTCCCACTAGACCAGGTTGCCCAAGGCCACGTCCAGCCTGGCCTTGAACACCTCCAGGGACAGAGCTTCAACAACCTCTCTGGGCAACCTGTTCCAGTGCCTTACTACCCTTAAACTGAAAAACTTCTTCCTAATGTTTAATCTAAACCTGCCCTCTTCCAGCTTAAAGCCGTTCCCCCTCGTCCTATCACTACATGCCCTTGTAAAAAGTCCTTCCCCAGCTCTCCTGTAGGCCCCCTTTAGGTACTGGAAGGCCGCAATAAGATCTCCCCAGAGCCTTCTCTTCTCCAGGCTGAACAGCCCTAACTCTCTCAGCCTCTCCTCATAGGAGCGGTGCTCCATCCCTGTGATCATCCTCGTGGCTCTCCTCTGGACACGCTCCAGCAGGTCCATGTCCTTCTTATGTTGGGGACTCCAGAGGTAGATGCAGTACTCCAGGTGGGGTCTCACAAGAGCGGAGTAGAGGGGCAGAATCACTTCCCTTGACCTGCGCGCCACACTTCTTTTGATGCAGCCCAGGATACGGTTGGCCTTCTGGGCTGCGATCGCACATTGCTGGCTCATGTCGAGCTTCTCGTCAGTCATCACCCCCAGGTCCTTCTCCACAGGGCTGCTCTCCAGCCATTCTCCGCCGAGCCTGTATTTGTGCTTGGGATTGCCCCGACCCAGATGTAGGACCTTGCACTTGGCCTTGTTGAACTGCATGAGGTTGGCATGGGCCCACCTCTCCAGCCTGTCCAGGTCCCTCTGGATGGCATCCCTCCCCTCCAGCGTGTCTGCCTCACCAAACAGCTTGGTATCATCAGCAAACTTGCTGAGGGTGCACTCTACCCCACTGTCCATGTCGCTAACAAAGATATTGAACAGTACAGGTCCCAGTACCGACCCCTGAGGAACGCCACTCATCACTGCTCTCCACTTGGACACCGAGCCTTTGACCGCAACCCTTTGAGTGCGACCATCCAGCCAGTTCTTTATCCACCGTGTGGTCCATTTATCGAATCCATGTCTCTTCATTTTAGAGACCAATATATGTTTTATCCTGGTCATATGCAAAGGTTAGGTTTTGCTGTAAGGCTCTATGGCTTTTTTCTAATAAAGCTGAGCATTTAGATAAGAAAATAATTCTTACAATTTTAACTAACCACAGCTTATTTCTTGCTTATTTACCACTAGAGAAGTGTATTATCTGTTAATACTGCTACTTCCTTTTGGGAAGCTTAGATACGGCATTTGTAACACAATTCATTGCCTGTATCTCACTGGTCACTGCAGCAATCAAAGCTATAGCATAGGCAGGACAATGAGAAATATACTATAGAGTGGAAGACAGACTGAAGAAAATCACAAAAATCTTTCCACCTGCCAGCCCTGACTGGCATTTGTGGCAGATTGAAGTATTATCTCATAGAAAAGGCCCCATATGCTGCATTAGTGATGTTATTTATTTGACCTAAACAGCCTTTAAGAAGTACTTGCAACCCTGGGAATTTCAGCCCATTTAGTACCTCAGCTGGATTCAGAAATGGAAGGGACAGAAATGCAGTAAGAACTGTCATTTTTTGTTACCATTTAACTTGAATGGGTGGATGATAGCATCTTGATAGTGTGAAAAAATATGTAGAAAAAAATCCCTAGACTGTGGAAACAGCTTTGAAATCATTGACAGAGGGTTGCAGCTGAATGCCAGCTTAGGTGCTCCATGAGAGCTCACATCAGGCTCTCTAAGGATCATCTCTTTGTTCCTTTTTTATGCAGAACTGGCATAATGGAATATGTGATTGACTCTTAAGCTGTACCTATCAATAATCACACTGGTAGGAAAGAATGGACATCCTAATGGAAAAAGTCTTTGAAATATTCCGCAGCGATCTCTTGTTTTGCTCTGTTCCAATTGCTCCTCCCGTCTTTGACCCCAAGTGTTAATTCTAGGAAAAGGATGACTAACACAACAGAAAACTGTCTGAAGTGAATGCAAGCACGTATGGCATTATTTGTGACTGTATAAATGTGCATCTGAAAAGGTTGTATGGCCCTGGACCTTGCTTTAAAAGCAGAAAGGTCTTACAAGGTCAAAGCGTTCAGAAAAATGGGTGAGATACTGCTTTCTGCATATAACAGTATCTGAGTACCAAAATGCATGCTATCTGATAGAGAAGGTTAAACTGGTATTTGCATCATCTAACACAGATATTTCCTTGTTTCTCATAGCAGAGGTTTGGGGATTTTTTTTAGAACTGGAGGATTTTACACTGCCGTTAAACACAGGAGTACTTCTTGGTGCCTCTCATCACTCAGTTAGGAAAGACAGTGATAGAGACCCCGTTGTGCTATATAGGATGCAGATATTCAAAAGTATTTCTTTCAACATCTCACTTTAGAGACCCCAGAGGAAGCAGAGTGTGCTGCTGTTTATTTTGGATTTAGGTATATGGCGAGGGAAAGGATGGGACTGCTAGCTGTTAAATGCTGTTGGCTCTGAGCACTTTACGAATAGCCCAGCCACTCCATCTCCCCTTCTAAAACTCTTGGTGTGAACTGTTCCCTTCCATGGTTCCAGGGGAAGAGAGTTGCTGCCCAAGATTGTGATCTTGCAGGGGTCCCATCCCATGAAGTATCATTGAAGAGAACAGGCAAACCTGGGAACTTGACCTTGCGTGTGATAGAGACGGGCTGTGGAGGCTGTTGTGGTTTGGGTTCCTGGCTAAATGGCAGATGATCAGTGGAGGGCTAAATCCAAGCAGCCGGGAGTTCATTATGGTATTTTTGCCTCTTCTTTAGTGCCATCTGTGAGTTTACCTGCACTAGATTTATCATCAACCGTATGACTGTCATCTGGATGGTACTGTTCTTCAGGGAGTAAGAACAGGGAATGGTGCAGTCTGACAGACATTTCAATTCCATCCAAATCATCCAAATATTCTGCCATTTGAGTCTCTGTTGTCTTCATGTGAACCTTAACAACACTAAATAGATCTGCAAAAAGAATTTCTTTTCTTTACGCCTTCATGAGACAGGCTTTTTAAATGAAGCAGTAGTTCACAACAATGATTTTTCTTTCATGGTCTGGTTGGTACAGCCTGCAAATGACTCAGCTGTATTTTGTGATCCAGGACAGTAATATTTGACAGTAGTATTTCCTGAAAACCATAAATAGACCCAGCAGTATGATTATCTCTAACTGGCTAGATGGGATACTTTAGAAAGATTTCAGTGGGCTTGCTTCTAGAAAAAGAGTGGTGAACTGCTAAGAAATAGTTTGTGAGGTTAGCTGGGTTTAGCAATAATTTCCTGAGCACCATTGAGACCGTTTTGGTTTTTTTTTTTTTTTTTTTTTTCCAGATGGTGGCAATTTTTAGCTTAAAGGGTTGAGGATGTCTGATTTTAAGTGTTACTGGTGTTTGTACCTTTCCTCCATTGCCAGGATGTACCCATGACATCAAATTTACAATTAGCACAATTGTGGGGAAGAATCTAAAAATTCTGTTAGGCTCTACTGGGGCAAGTTAGGAGACAGAAAGTCTGTTTATTTGGGCTGCATTTGGCACGTTGCCACTGTTGTCAAAATTGGTCTTCTTGATGGTATGCAGGATAGCTTCTCTGGGAGCTAGATTACTCATTCCTTGCTGCAAGAGGTGCTGGGCTTTAAAACAAAATAAAAATTCAATGGGTGAGTACTTACGATGCAAACTCATCAGGCCATTGCTCAGTGGATACTAGGGGGAAGACCTGTTGCAAGGATTATGCTGCTTTCAACCAGCGCTGGGGTAGGGGCTCAGGCTGTGATAAACATCTTTTGAGTCTCATTCCTTTGCTGCTAGAGCTCCATAAGAAAATCAAGGGCGGATTACCACACATTTCTGTTGAAGTTAATCACTAGAGAGATAGGATTCATCTTTTTTGTCACTCAAAACATGCTTAGCTGTACTTTAATCAGAAGGCTAGGAGTTAATCCAATAGGCAACCTTCCAAGAAAGACTTTACAAAAATGTCATCATCTATCAGTATTAGGCCTGCAATTCAGATACAAAGGTCATCTTTCTTTCTGCATGTTTCGTTTCAGATATCCTCAATAGGAGAAATCAGACGTCAAATTTCCTTCTTAATAGAATCCCTATGGCCTTTTTAATAAAGAGTGTGGAAATACTTTCTAAAATATGAGAAGTTGCACAGTCCACTCAGATGAAGAAACTTGTCATGTTAAGCAAATAAAGGTCTCGGACAAATGTTAGCCTTTAATGGTGTTTAAAAACCCCCACAATGTACTCAGCCAGGATGCACCTCAGAGATGTATGTGGTGCAATACACATAGAAGAATGGCCCAAATGTTACCTCATTGCAATGGAGCATGATATGCAGATTGGGGTTTTCTTGTCATTCAGAAGTTCTTATATTTCTTCCTCTCAGGTGACTGATACTATACTCAGCAACGCCAAACTGTTAGCCCAGCTGGGGAATGATTCTCTGGGATAACTGACAGTCCTTCTCCCTGTGCTGCCTGCCTATGGCTGGCATTGCCACCAGGCTGGCACTTGCCTCAGCCCCAGCCTGGGGACCCTGGGCAGGAGCCTGTAGCAGGCAACCTGTGCCTTCGGACCCATACCCTCCAATGCTCCACAGTTTTCCTAACCCCACACACTGCTTGCAGGACTGCTGCTACAGAAGAGGCTTTAGTCATGATAAAAGCGAGCCAGCCAGCCAAGGAAAGCAAAGATCTGCAAACTGATAAAGTTGGACTTAAATACAGTTCTCTACCCTACCCACAATTTGAGACACTTCATGTCATTGGGGTATTTGTAAGGTCTCTGGCTCTCCCTCCCATGACCTCTCCATGTCTAATAGTGCAGAATGTCATTCATCTCTTTTTAAGCAGAGGCACTTGGTATCAACTATCTCCTCCGCACTAAGGTGGCTGCTTCCATGAAGCTCATGGGAGCTGAATTGCCTGTAAGATCTTCGCCTTTCTGTCAAAACTGAGTGAAACTAGCCAATGACTAAAATAGAAGAAAAAGTCCTGTCTGGGAGAGGTATAGGAGCAGGCATCCTGCTGTGTTTCCTAGGGAAATCATATCAGATCTTTAAAGGAAACAGGGACAACTGAGATACTTGGGTAATGGGTCTATTGATCCCCTATTATTATGACTGCAGTAGACTTCATACTTTCAGGCTATTTCTTCATTATACCTTGCAAGACTGAGGTAATTGTCTAAAACCAGCAATTACCGTTCTACAGGATGCATTTTATCATTTTTTTTTGCCTATAACAATATAATGAATTGGAACTCAATGTACTGTCTCCCCAGCCCTTTGGTTCATGAAGAAGTTCTGCACAAATTGTACTCATCTGTGTGTGTTTTCAATCTTTCATCTTCACTAATGGATTTATTTTGCTTTCAGTTCTCTTGATACAATCTGCGAAAGCAGCAGTCCAACAACAAAGACAAAAAGTCCCTCCTTTAGAATCACTCTTTGTGCATCTACTCATCTACTACATCTCCCACTGTGAAGTCAATGGAGATTTTGCTACTGCTCAGGGCAAGACCAGGCCTGTACAGGCTGTTTAGACTGTGAAACAAGCTAGCTTGATAGTTGACTCAGGCTGCACTGCAAAATTAAAGAAAATACAGAGTCCAGTAGGCGTAATGCAGACTAGTTAAAGGGGAGAAAAAAGCTATAGAACTGACAGAAATAAGACAATGGAATGTGTTATGCAGAAATGGAAATACCGCCCCACCCGGCCTCCTTCCTTTCCTTGTCATACATGTCTCTCCCTTTTGTGTTCTCTCCCTGACCTCTTCTGTCTGTAGCTACAGGATGATCACTCAGGCAGCAGAGCTGTGCTGTCTGTGGCTTTGATCTGAGGGCTTTAGGGAACCCCGTCACTGAGCTCTCCTGCCTGAACTTTCCCCCATTATCGTCCAGACAAAGGCACTGAAGGTAAAGTGAATAGATTGTTCTTCAGAGCTACTCAAGGGGCATTTTCTCCCCCCATGATGTGAATCCTCTGATTCCCAGTACTGCCCTTGACCCAGATAATGTCCCACAGTTTGGGAACTCACAGCCCTTTTTCAGCCTCGAGATCTGAGCACTGTTTATCCACTACAGAAATACCTTCCTTCAGACAGAGTCATGGAAAAATGAACAACGTATTGCTTTGGGTATGTCTCTCAGGGACCAGAGATCATAATTTCTTATGGGTTTTCACCCATGCTGCTGTGAATAGAAAGCTGAAATGCCCACTAGAGTGTGTGGTATCAGATTAAAGAGAAGTCAGTAACAGGAATGCTATAGTCAAGAGATATCACCTACCTCAAAACTATTTTAGCAGAGGGACCTCTATTATTTATCATATGCTGCACTGAAAAAGGAAATATGCACTGATTTCTAGCAGCATTGGATTTTTAAGGTGTAAAAACTATCTGTCTCAGCCTAATAATGCACATGAAACATGTCTGTTTTGCTAAATTTTCATCCTGTGTTAGATACCACACCCCAGTTAGCAGGGTTTAAGGGCAGAAAGATGTTAACAGGGCCTGCCAATGCAAGGGAATCAAGTTTTCCTCTCCCATAGGTTTCTGTATTTCTTCTTGTCATAGTCCAGAGAGAGCAGGGACCTTTATGCCAGATGAGAGTTTTGCCCTAAAGCAAATGCTCACAACTCATAAAGATGAGCATCTCTGCAGGATGAGTTACAGTAGAACAAAACAAGTGACTACCCATTTCACAGAATAGAGGACAGAAGCAGACAAGGAGCTGTAACCTCTGGAACTCACCGTGCTACTACCCACAGGTTAAAAAAAATACAGGTACGCAAGACAGTTTCACCAGGAAAACATCTAGGTCTACAGCAGTCTTACGAAGGTAATACATGGGAAGCAATGCATAAACACTGAGCGCCTGAAAATTGCAGCATAAGCTATATTTTAGCAGTGTATGTGAAACAAGTTGTCAGACATGCTGTAACTATAGCATGTACTATCTCATTTATATCATGGGAGACAAGGGGAGGGGAGGGGGTAAATTAAAGGGACACTGTTACATGAGGGCAAAGCTTACTCCAAGTGAAGGGCACTAAATACAATAAAGCACAGATATATTTTTAATAGCTGTTTTGTAATTCTGGTGGAAACAAACATACATTTTCACTATTTAAAATTTTCCAAATAGCTGAGATCCTTGGCACTGGTTTTGTTTGCAATTTTGGTATCACAAAGTGGATTGCATTTACCTTATTCCATAGTAAATACCTCCACATTAGCATGCAAAGTGTATAATCTTCCTAGGAACAAATTCACATGCCCAGATGGTGCCTCGCAGTTCTACAGAAATTCCAGTTCAAATGCACTTACTTGATTTCTCCCTCCTTCTGGTTAGATAGCCTTTCCCGGAGCTAAGTAAAGGTATTATCTTCTCAGACTAACTGCCCGCAGTAAATGGGAAGTCCAGGAAGAAGCAAGGTTTTGGCTAGAAAAATGACCTGTCCTATACAAATTTGACTTTCCTGGTTGCTCGTTCATTCAACTTAGTTGCGTATTAACTGAGATTAAAACAAGACTCCAACCTAAGGGAAAGAAAGAGGTTCATTGAGCCTCCTCCCTTTGCTGTATCTAGATCTGCATAGGCTGACATAGTCCCCCTTCCCAACTTCTTGAAGGCATGAAAGCCTTTTTCACTCTGCTGCTGAATCATTGGTGTCCACAGAGAAAAATCAGCATGGACTATGCCTTCAGATGCAACCAGTCCAGACAAATCACTCCCTGCAGCCTTTTGGCAGGTTGTGGGTTACATGGCGAGTTTGTGTAGCTCTGGATGCTGAGCAAATGCGTGCTTTCACCTAGCGCCCTCCTGCAGGTACATAGAGACCTTCATAGTCCCTTCCTCAGGAAATGATGGGATATGCCCCCATTACTTGGCATGCAATTGGGACGCATAGTGGAACGAAGAAGGAAATCTGTTAAATTCTCAGTCTAGAAGGAAAACACCATCCAAAGTTCTTCACAGGCGTGTAGTGGGGCTGAGGAAATTCATTCACCCTCTGTGAGTCTAGGTGAGAAGCCACTCCTTACATGATTGATGAAGAAAGGCAATGACCCATGTAAGCCCAGCTGCTGTCTGATTTACCTGGGACTGGTGCAGGAGCCTGGAGAAACCTAGAGCTTTGTTATACACCTACCCTGTACTGGCAGATGTAGTCAGTGTTTACTGCAATGTCCCTACTGTCTTTGTCACTGCCCTTATTTTGCAACATTCAGAATTGAATTCAGCCCAGAGGATGATGCTTTTGTCGCAAGGCAGGCCAGCAGGGATTTTGACTGGGGAGGAGAACAGCTGCCGTAACGCAAAGAGAAGTGTATATTTGGACCAAGGACACGAAGAGGTGTACCACCCTGCTTACTGTGCCTGCCTTGGCTGCATGTTGTTCCCTTCTGCGTTAGCGATTTTATTATTATCTCCTTGTTGTCGGCAGGCATGATTGCCTGCAAATGTCTGCAGACACACCTGCTGCTGGACACTTTGGTATCGATGTAATTCCAAGAAAATAACTTCAGCAACAATGCTGGCACCAGTTATTAATCCAACTAAGGCACCTTCTGTGCACTGAAGATATGACCTGTACGTGTTGTAGTCCACCTACCTTCCTGGGCACCTCCCAAGACTCGCACCTCTCTGGGAGACCACTGTGCCCACCTCTTCCTGATGCAGTTTGCGGCAGAGCTGGTGGCTGGCAGATTTTAATTCTTTTTGCCCCTTCCCAGAAGTGCCTGCTCACAAGGGCCTGCATGCTGGGGGTCTGTGACTTTAGCTGCTCTCGACAAGCTGGAGCAGGTGCCAAAGCACCATTATCCCAATAAATTGTTCCTCTTTCCCTTCCGTAATCCAGGAGTGGTAGAGTTCACCAGGGCAGGTGAAGCAGCAGGTGCATGCGGACAGTGTCATCTCTCTGTTGGTATCCAGACTTTGGTGCAAACCCACTGTGAAACGACTGAGGATGCCCCGCTTATGCCAAATGGTCTCTGCTCCTTCCATGGTGCCTGGTGGTGCCTGCAGAGCTGACCCTTGCCACTGTACTTTCAGCTGCTGAGTGATACCAAAGACAGCTAAAAGCAGTGTCAGTTGTCCTGCCAGCTGGGGCAAACCCGCCTGGCCTGGAGGACAGCAGCGCCTGCAACGTACCTGGAGGAGCATCGCGTTGGCATCAGTGCCTTACGCTGGTCTGTTTTCTAAGCAAAACCCACACCTGTCTCAGGGGTGTGATAAGAATACAGAAGGACAACTGGCCTACTGAGATATTAATTAAGATGAAAAAGGGTGAAAATCCTGGTTATGAATAGAACCGAACTTCCAATGGTGGACCTGAGTTACGCCAAAGACTGTTTCACACCCGTTTAGCCAGGGTTGTGGATTTACTTCTAGATGGGGTTCCTTCCCACTGCCCGAGCTGTATGAGGGGTAAAAAAAGGCCTGAGCCCTTCATGCTCTGAGCATTGCCTGCCTCCACTCGCTGGGGCACCCCTTGTGACAGCATTTATTTTGGATGCTGGACAGCGTGGGGAGCACGGGGGACAGCAGCATGGAGGGGCCCAGGGCAGCAAAAACAAGGCTGAGGACAGGGCAGGTTTGGCTCCACCACGCTTGCCCCTGCCCTTCTCAGGACAACACCCTGGCAGTTTTAAACAGGTTTTTAGCAGGACAGCTGGTGATGGTGGGGAGAGGTTGTCCAGGGAACTTCTTTTTTGGGGAAAAGTTGTTTATTAACAATAACGAACCTTAAGGAATTTCTGCTTTTCAGTCAGTTTCTGTAAGACCTTTGCTGGAAATCATTGTTCTGAGTGGGGAGTAAACTGAATTTTAGGAAATATTTTTTTAAAAATTGGCTATAAAATATAAGAGAAAATGTGTTTATTGACACTTTCGACAGAGGCACAAATGCTGACCAATACAGCACGTTAGCTTCGAAACAGCTAATGTTTCCAATACCCAAACTGATTTTTCTTGATTAATCTTGCATGCTATGAGATACATGAGTCAAGCTCTTTAGGGCTAGTTTTTTTTAGAGCTAGCAGTATCTCATAGCTACAAAGGATCAGGCTACAACCCCCTAGTCAAGAAAATGCAGATACCAAATCAGCAAGAGTTGGTCATTGCCAGGGGAGGCAAATTCTGACCAGCGATATGGCATGGCATCAAGGCAGGCAGTAGAGGATGACAAGAGTAGGTCTAGATTTTCACAGGGGCTTAAAAAATTCTGGGAGTAGTTTCCCTTTTCCTTCATCCTAGTTAGCAATCAAGAATAGGAAATAAGCTGCGGGGGAGCAGTGTTTTTTTCACTGTCACTGAATTGAAACAGGGCACAAACCCATTCCTTCATTTTACAACTCAATTAAACTGGGCTGCAGAGGGACAGGAAGGAAAGCAGTCTATTAAGTGTTCTTTTAGACATAAATTGTAACTGGTGATTTTCTTGTATGGGTTTTCCTCGCAGTCTTCCCCTCCTGCCCTGCTCTCTGCAATACAGCATCAAACACACAGTCCAGTGAAATGGCGTATTTTCCCCAACAAGGCAGTACACACAAATGTACCCTCACACCCACCTCCTCCTCTGCCCCACACAGCAAACCAGAACTCCTCTTCGGCCCTGACCCAGCGCCGCTGCAGTCAGTCCTCCACTACAGAGGAACCAGCACCAGCGGTGTCACACATTTATGGCAGCAGTCAGGAGAAAGCTGTAGTGGAGGGCGGGTGTTTACTCAGCATGGCTGGTGGACAGGGGAAAAGTGGTTGCAGGTAACTCAAAGCTTTGTGGGACACCTCTTGTTCATTGAAAGAGCCTTGTCAATTTGCTGCTTAAACATCCATTTTGATGCTCTTTAACTTAGGGGATGCTGGTAACTTCTCTGCCCGTGACCCTCGTATTTGGCATGTGAGAAATGGTTCAGTTTGGGTTTGAGGCCTCAGAAGCAATACTGTAGATTTACAGTCTGATAACTGATACCTCATCACTCTGCCCCAAAAAACCCTTGCCCACAACAAAAGTATGCTATGCAAGCTGTGATGAGGAAATTAGCATAAATAGGAGATGAAGGAATGATTAAAACCTATCATCTTTAGGGCTATAATCTGTGGGCTGTCTCTCTGTATTGTTTGCAAGTATCTAGCACAAATATTTATTTCTCTGAGACGTGTGTTAACAGGAAGGGACCTCCCTGTTTTAAAGGGAAGCCCTGAAGTCTTTCCAGGGGAGGGACCAAATCGCTTTTCTCCTTGACAGTAAACACCCCAAATATAACTACTTGTAAATGAAAAAGTACTAGTGAATGAACAGAGCCGTGTTTTTTTCAGGCATTACAGATAAGGCAGTGAACTACTTGCTTGTGGAAGGGGAAACAAGTCGCAAGGAAACTTGCCATCATTCCCCCAGGCAGGACTAAGGAAGGTATTTAACAAGTTTTTCTCCTTCTCCTGTTTGCACCAGTCGTATACCACCAAGTCATGTTGTGGTAATGAAGGATTTTAAATCCTCTACTTCCTTTCAAAAGTGGCTGAAGTTGAGGCAGGGATCCAATGTTACCAAGCAGTGAGGTTAAGACAACACGCACCCACAGAACACAGAGCGTGTGTGTGCGCGCACATGTGCGCACGAGCACATTCCTTTCTCAGGTAAAAACCAGCACAGTCTTTCTTTCAAACTCTCCATCCCCAACCTCAATTTCAAAGCATCCCACATGTGTCTCTGTGACTTGCAGCATACACCAACTTCGCTTTTTGCAAGATGTGCTTGACCTTGTTGTTTTTCCCATTTGGCAGGCATGGATGTCTCGGGACAATCACCACTCTCAACTCTTTCTTAGTTTATTTGCAAATTTCTTTCATTGTTTCCAATCTAAAAATTTTTAAGCTCCAGTATGGTTAAAGATGAATGAAAAATCTCTGTCCTGAGCTCACACCTTTAAGGTTGGCACAATGCCTCAAAAAACTTCGCTGTGGAGGATGACTTCCTGGGGCTACTATGAGAGAAATAGTAATAACATCTATTGCCACCTTTTATAACTTGGGAAGATGAAAAGTTTGGTTGATTAGGGAAAATTTTCAACATTACTTATTTTCTTTTGCTATTATTTATTGAAGAGCATTCTTTTGTTTAAAAGTATCATTCGCCAAATGACAGACTACAAAAAAAGCCAAACATACTAGCTGGCAAGGATGAAAGACTGTGCAGCCTGAAGATTAAATGAGAAGGTGTCAAACCGAAGAATGGCATTCAAAACAACCTGTGAGCAAACGTGTCAGTAAAGAAATGTAGGGGAACTTGGCCCAAACAGGACCACAGGGCTTCAGACATACACACCTCCAGGAAGTTGTCGACTGGTGGATTCATATTGGGCTGTAGACAAAAAAATCTTTGTTTAACTAAATTTTAAGCTCACTGTAACACAGATGTTTTCCTTACTCTGCATATGCACAGCAGGTAGCAACACAGTGACATAGCAAGAAGTGCTGCTTGAATGCTTACGATGAAGAGTAGCATTGCAGATCATCATTCAACCCAGAGCAGGTAGTTAAAATGCTATTTTCAGAGCCATAGCAAGTCCAAGACAATTAAGACAGAAGATACTGAGCAAAATGACACACTGTTAAGTCTTTTTATTAGTATTTATTGTTGTTATTGTTATTCACACTTAGACAACTCAATTACATAAAGTGATTTATATGAAGAGCTCTGTATTGATATCACAAGGTGAGAAAGTGTACACGCCACAGTGAAACATTCTGTAGATACAGTGAAGTAGGACCTTTGATAGAAGGGATTATTTCCGAGAGCTTATGTACAAATAAAGGTAACTTTCATACTATATACAAACTTATATTCACAGAGAATATACTGATTCAGAGATACAAGACTTTCATCTAGTGAATAATGATCCATACACATAAACACATGAGAAAAACTGGAATTTTCAGGGGGTTGCCTGGACTGTCTTCCATGGCAATGTACTGTTTTTGAAGTTTGAAATGCATAAGATGGGGGATTTCTTCATATTTTTCTTACACTAAATTGAAAATGAGAGATGAAAGAGTATGAAAACTACCAAGTGAAACAAACAAGCTAAAAAAGCTTTATTACAAAAATAGTGTCTGATTGTCAGTTATAACATGCTACTATTATTTTCACATGACAATACAGTGGCCTGATCTTGTCATCTTAAGTAACAGAAATAATTTCTACTCATGTGAGTCAGCTCCCCGGAGTCAGGATTGCAAAATCACAACTGTGTAACAGAGATCTCAATAATGGAAATTAACACAAAACCAAGTGAAATCCCTTTGGCATTATCTAATTTTGATGGGGGATTAAAAGAAATGGTTGATTTCTGTTGGATATCCTGACCCTGAAAACTTTAACTCTTTTGTAAAACAGATGTGGCAGAAGTAATTAATCTCTTATAAACTTACTAAAATATGAGGAGCTTCCTTTACTGTAGTGGGAGTAAGCATTAAGAGTAACAGGATGATCTCATTGCTTTATTGGGCCGGACTCTGCAAGCATTGTATTCCTTCTTCTGGGGTGAACCAGGATGGCAGGATTGAGCCCCTGCTGCAAAGACAGTGTGCAGCATTTTGTACCGTCCCACAGGGAAGCTCAAGAGAATGAGCAAACTCCCCCACGCTTACTCACAGCTTCACTAAGGCAAAACTAGATCCTGCTTTACTGTACATTTATTTGACAGTATTTTACATTATACCTTAAACAGAGACATGAAATGGATTCTTTACTTCAAAATTAACAATCCCCTTATTCAGAAACCCCATACTAGTCTTCTGGGTTTTTTATGGCTTCTTTTTGCATTAAGACAACTATGTGACATAAAATAAAAGTAAAAAAAACAGTAAAGTGCAAGATCTTTAAAAACGCATACAAATTTCATTGTTTGGATTGGTTTTGTGTTTGAGGACCGGTGAATTTACAATAAATCTACATGAATGTACAGTTCATTTACCAATCTTGAATTACATTATTTCTTACTCAACCTTGTCCTGGGCCACTTATGGCTCATGTAGGAACGATGTGGCCAGTTGTGTGCCTGGTCTACCCATGCTCTAAGTGGTTACATGGCTTCTAGGCTGGGGCTGACCTGCATCTGGCTGGCTGGGAGAAGGGCTCAGCGCCACACTAGTGTGATTACATGGCTTCTGGAGAAGACATGGCTTACGTCCAGCCAGGCAGGAGCATGGGCAGGGGAACGTGCAAACTAGCTGTACCCATCCAGGCAGACAAGTCCTGAGATGCCATACACTGACAACTAGCAACACACAGCAGATCTACAGGATGACTTGTCTGGACTACGGAGCTGTGATCCATAAATGGCTTCTGTGTCGGATGGGTGCGCTGAATTGCCTAACTTCAGTCTGGAAGTTAGTCTCCCCAGTCCCAATGGAAATGACGGACATCTCAGTACTGATATTCCTGTAACTGATGGCAACAGATCCAAGAAGGAGCATTTTGACATCAGCCAGGACTGAAACCCACATCTGTTGGAGGGTTGGAGCAGGATTCTTCTCCACACTGTTGAATGCAAACTATCCTATTTGCTAATCTCAAAATCACTTTCCGCAGATATGTTTCCAGCTGCAAGTTCTTCAAACTTTCCAGGAATAGCAGGAAAACAAGAATCACCTCAAAGGAACTAACCATGCCTCCTTCTCAGTTAGTTGTGTCATTGTTATTTACAAGAGGTAAAATGGTTTCCAAGAATACAAGTGAATGCAATTTTTTTCTCTTTGTACATAGCTCCCAGGACAATTATGTTTGTTACGCAAGTGCATTTATGAAATACGGGATCCTAAGACAAAAATCTATACCTTGCTCAAGTTAACAGTAGAAATCTTCTGGATTTCAGTGGGCCAGTTGTTGGAGAAGGGATTATTTCTTTGTTATAAGCTAAATAAATCCATCTGATACAGACTCATATTTGATTCAAAGCATAAGTTATATGGATCACAAGATGCTATTTTAAGGAATTACTGCCTAAAGAATAGTTAAAAAGCATTGTATATCCCCTTTTTCGCAAAATATGTAATGAAGTAAAAGACAACCAGAGAAATAATCCCTTAAAAAACACCCAAACATTAAGAATATTTCTAAGCATCTATTTTTTTACAGTACTTGGATTAACCACGTTTAACCTACTGCTTTGTGGACCTTCATATCCACACACAACAGTACCATGAGTGACAGTGACCATAAACTACTTCAGAGTAGCATATGTGGCAATTACATGGTAGGTTCATTGCCATTGCAAACATTGAATGACATCTAGATAAGCTTCTTTGTCACCCACTGTGCTTTATGCTTCATGAAGCTTATGCAGACAGCCACATCAATTGAATAAATAAGCAGAGGCATACAGACACAGAGAGCCTGTCTGCACTACTAGAAAGCACTAGCCTTCAGTAAAACAGTTAAGTTAAAACACACAGAGCTTTGCTGAAAGATTTTTCCATGTCTACACGTAGTTCTTGAGGAGATCATCCTCATACCACACTTTTTATCACAGTTTTATAGCATTTACCATGCAGATTTGACCATGGTGGCTTCTGCAGAGGGAAGCTAGCTTTTGGGGGTTTGCTTTTGTTTTCTTTCTTTTTTTTTTTTTTTTTTTTTTTTGTGGAAAATAGCAAATACTTGTAGGACTCTAATGGTATTTTGTACTGATGGGGCCCATTCTCTTCTTTAATTCCAATGAAGTTAGTGCAGAAAATCTTTAAAACATGTTACAATCTGACTCATGATACTACTCAAATGCTACTGGAAATCCCTTCCAAAAATCATGTCCAATGTTGGTTCTGTTCAGGTGTGACGGTGCCACAGAGAGTTGCTATTTAACCTGAAGTTGCATTCTTATCTTTCTTACTGTGTTGCCAACCTGGTGTTGTCCTGAAAACGCTAAGCTAGAGCAGCATCTTGATCATAACACCAATTTCTGTATTAATTATTCATTTATGATTCATGAGGATTATGCAGACAGCAGCATCATTTGAATAAATGAGCACAGGCATACAGGCAGGTGGAAGAGGCTTCAAGGCTGACCAACTCACTGTAGAATTTGGGCAGTTAGCAGGACCAGATCCCTAGTGAAGTCATTCAGAACTTTGACTGAAGAAAACAGAAATTTGATTTTGACTTCTAGGTGTATAATGTTGAGAAGCGTTGATGGATCCCACATGGAAACAGTTACGAACAATGAGAAACACTTTGTGGTGGGAAATTTGCTGTCATTGCAAAATAGGAGCGTCCTTACAAGCGGTGTGCATTTTTACCAGCATAGAGGCTGGACAGCTTATGGATGTCCAGTCAGTGGGTTGCAGCAGCTCTCAGCTGTTCTCTCAGCACTCCAGTTTAAGATTTTCAAACTCCTCCCACATGGTATAAGGGGCCATGCTTCCCCCTCCATCCCACTCCTGTCTTTTCTCTACCAGCACAGCTGTTGCATTACAATCAAAGGGCACATCAGTCTGCGAGGATCCTGAAACAGTTTACCCCAGCACTTATGTAGAAAGCTGCCTTGGGAAGCACAGCCAGCTTTCAGAGCCAGCCTCCACAGAAAGCACCACACAACTGAGATCTCTGCTATCGCCTCTGGAGCTGAGCTGCCCACTGACCACAGAGTTATTCAGCCATTTGAATAATGATCTGCCCAGCAGATGCAAGGCAACGGGAGATGTGAGGTGTCTCATTCCTGAGGGGAAAAAATTACTTTGAATCCCTTCCAAGATAAATATGTTCATAGGGGCGATCAGTCACAGGTAAGAAATGAGTCGGATATATTTTAAGACAGTATACAAATGCCACTACAGGATACCAGCCCTTAGCCCCACACATAAAATTATTCCTTCAAGCTGTCGATGCCAGCTTTCGGACTGAAATGTTC
This sequence comes from Pluvialis apricaria, assembly GCA_017639485.1. NCBI lineage: Eukaryota > Metazoa > Chordata > Aves > Charadriiformes > Charadriidae > Pluvialis > Pluvialis apricaria. Next base: position 38,043,802 of record CM030044.1, read on the forward strand.
ACAGTGTGTCAGGCTTTCAGTCGGTTACTCGTCTCGCCCTGCCTGCCCTCGGTGGGGCAGCCGTCTCTGCTGCTGCTGCCCTCACTTTGCAGAGTGCACCTGAGTGCTCTTACAGCTCTCAAGGTCAGGCAGGGGTTTCTTTTTCCTTTCCAGTGTGGGAGTTACACCATGCTTGTCACAAAGTCATTAACAACAACAATAACAACAAAAAAGTAATGTACTGAACAGAGATCAGACTCTTGCCCTTCCTTGGTTTCTTGATTTGAAATGCCAGACCAGTGCATCTTGGCATCTTTGTATCTTGTAAGCACCCACGTACACAGACCTACCGTGATCCTGCATACGCTCTTGTGGATAGCACTGAAAGTGTCGCCTGTTTTGAGCACTGTCATCAGAAATAAAAGCATTTGGTGACCGCTCTGGGACAGATTGTACTGTGGAGTCAGCTCTGTATTTTAGGGCACCTGTTTCATTTGAGCTCAGAATTTGGGTTACAGATTCGCTTTTGCAGGATTGCTGTTCTTGTCAGTAGAGGGCACTGTAGGTACGTATATACATATCTTTCCATCGTGTACACACGTAGAAACAAATGATAGGAGGTGGGCAGCGCTATCGTTAAGACAGCTAAGGGTTCTGGAGCAATGAAGGATCTTAAACACACAGACAAATTTTTGCTCACAATGAGGGAAGCTCACACTAAAAAGCACTAAGACGCAAGAGATGTTGCAGAGGTATGGTTAAGATCATATACTGAATCTGAACGTAGCTAGGACTTAATATCATAGGACAAGACATGAGTAGCAGACATTGTAACTCCTAGTTTTCTTTCTTTTGTTCATTAGTATCTCACTTTTTTCTTCATGATATCACATAGTATTAACATTTTAGTAATTTATAATATGTATTTTTTACTGTTTTCTCTACCATTGTTTTCTGTCAAGTCCTTACTTGCTAACCAGATACTGTTATATACAAACACATATAACAGGAATACAGTAAAAGACAAAGGGATGAGTGAGAAGCAAACAGCATGGAACACAGAAAAACAGACAAGACAAAATGTGCTGAGCCTTCTGTTACACAGCTGTGAGCATGGCATTGCCATTGTGAGCACAATACAAATACAAAACAATGCTGAAACAGGTCACAGAAATGCGCTGAAATTTCATGAACTCTAACTGCACAAAAAACTTGAACAAACAAACAATGATTATCGGAAATACTTTCTTAACACCCATTTCAGTCCTCCCATTTCTTTTTTTTTTTTTTAATCATCCAAACTACAGGAAAGACGAACACTTCATTGCTTTCTCCCTCCTTGTTTTTTTGTTCGAGGTTTGGACCTTCTTCTCTCAGGATTTCAGTAAAAGAATATTGCATTTTCACTCCTTCCTGGGCTTCTCTAGACATTCACACTTCCAGCAATATTGAAAAATTTTCATGTAGGCTTCCTGCAGCTCCACTAGATTTAAATTGTTAGTTTCTCCTACCTAGTTTCAAGGTTTATAAGAGCAAATATGAATTACCCCAGCTTTGTTACAGCAACTGGGGATGTCTTTCAGCAATGGCTATATGTAGCTGTGAAGGTCCTTACACTCCAAGTAATAATGAAAGACAGCCTGTTAAAATATACATCCACTTCAGCAATTAGGCTGCCACTTTACAACTACTTCTATTTTCTGTCTGAAATACAATGCATAAGCAAATTAGCCTTTTTCTTCTGGCATGAAAAGGCAAACTCATAATGGTAACAATATCTGAAAGCCATCGGTACTGTTGTTGGTATTGCTGCATTAGAAAAAAATGTTGTGTTCACATAGTAGTTGTATGATCTCTCTGCATGCTGCGTTACTATTAGAGAAAAAAAGAGTATCCCCATTCTGGTCTTTGCATGTGAATGCAATGAAAATCTGCACCAGTTACAAAATGGCCAGGCAGCATGGCCCCTTCACTGCCAGAGCCAGAGTTTCTGGAATCTGAAGAGTTTTGCAAGATGTAATAAACCACCATTAACATCCCGCTGATTGCCTTTACAGACCTGTGATGCAGAGGATCAAAACACTGACGAACTCCCTGGCTTGGCCGAAATCACATAATATAAATCCACTTACATGAAGAGATGTGCAAGCTCTTCCCTGCCTGTCACTCATGCGCTCGGTGTATGCTTTCCACTTGGGAGTTTCAGCAGATTATCAGAAAAAGCCCATACCAGGGTGTGTGTGGGGGGGTGGTGCCTCCACAAAGTTAGTATTAGCATTCCTCTTACAAGATGAGAGGTGCAAGAACTGATCACGCTGTGTGTCTGTGTATACTACTACAGAGAATGAGAAGTCTGCGGGTATTTACCATATGCATGGGAGAAGCAGCAGCTTTCACGGTTTCCATGCATGCGCATCTCCAGTACTGAGCGGCGACAAAGAAAACCTCAGTGCAGCTGGACTCAGCCCTTCACGTGTGACTGCACTGTCCCGCAGCCGTCATTCTTCAGCTCTGAGATCCACCCTTTGCATCCTTTTCTTTCTTTCTCTCTTTTAAAATTGAGGGAGAGGAAATTTACAAATCCAAGGGTTATTCTCATAGAAGCTTTCCATTGTGGTTTTTCGCTGTTTCATTTTGATATTTTTCTTTTTAAATAAATATATATCTTTTGTTGTTGTTTTTTTCTTGAGAAACAGCACTTTCCACTAGACGGAGACAGGACACTGGATCACTTTGTCCTCCAGGAGGACGCTGACAATCAGGAATACAAAATAAAGCCCAAACATGAGAAAGCCCAGGATTTTATTCATCCTCCACTTGCAGAAAGCGATGGAGAGGATGACAAAGAGCAGCATGATGAAGAGGAGGACAATCGCACAGAACAGACCATTGCTGCTGACTGTCACGGGGGCAAAGCTGTTAATCGCAGCATACAGGAGCCACGGAAGAGGAAGGCTGTTAAGAAACAGAAAGATTAATTGGAAACATTGCGGAGGTGCAGAAAGGGGCACTAGAAAGTTTCTGAACGCACTTCAAAATACAACCAGAGGCTTTCTGCATAAAGTGAAGCAGGAAGACGTTCAACTCTTCTAATATGTACATAAATCTAACTTGTCAGCTTGCTTGTGGTTCTTGGGGAGAACACATGGCTCCCCACTCTTCCACTAGTTATATTGCTGAATTATATTCCCCTTGGCTGACAAATGACCCAGCACCCTGTCTGTGAGCAGGAAGACTGCTTTTATTTGCTTCCGGATTTCAGACCATCTGCAGAAGAATCTACTTCCATTCTCTTTCCAAGAGCCTGCATGACAGGAGGGTGGGTCGCATAAAGGCATGTCCTTGCCATGAAGAACCAGCACTCTGCAAGGCACTGCCCCCAGATTTGGCCCTTAAAAGCCTTGGTCCCCATTTACTGTATAAACCTGTGTTAAAATGTGAACTTCAACTGAACTCCAGCTTTATTTCTATTTCTGTATTTGCTGTCATTGCATTTCTCATCTCTGATGCCACAGGATGAGGCAACATCCCTCTGGAAGGTGTCAAGCTGGAATAAATATTTAAGCCACTGATTGGAGCTTAGCAGGCTTAGAAAGCATGAAGAGAGCTGTCAGAAGCTCACAACTTTCAAACTTTGAATAAGCAGCTCAAGAGAGAATAATTTATTACAGCCTCAGTACAAACTACACCAGCCTACAGCTCAACTCTGCCATTTCTGCTGTAAGTATACCAGGTCCAGCAGACTGGTAAAGGACAAAAACATTTCCATTGGCAGGAAGAGCAAAAATTTTAAGAAACATACGAAAGCACTGCAAAAGAGAAAACTCTTGTAATGCACCCTACGTACTCTAAATTGAAGCACGTGGCAGTGAATAGTATTTTCATATATTTTGCAGGTCTGCTGCTTACAGATGTTATTTCAAACACTTCACGCTTCTGGATTAATAGAAAAAAGTGGCCCAGTTTTTCTGCTGTGTCCAAAGGTACTGCCATTAGCTAACAGACGGAGTAAAAAAGCCATTTACTATCCACTCTAACTTCAGGATCCCTTTTTGTACCAGTGCAGTTGCTGGTATATTTTCACCAGCAAAACACGTAATTTGTTCTACGACCAGGCTGTTTGGGACTATGACTATGACTAGGCCTATTCCTCTGCATGTGTAATAGCAAGAAACAACCAAAGATGGAGAAACTGAGAGTATGGACGTGATTCTCAGTGCCTCTAACCTGTGTTGAAGATGGGAATGTAGGAATAAAGTCAGAGTTTGTCTGTATATTTCCTGCACATTTTTGGAACAATGAGGCATAAATTACAACATTTCTGGACCTGATCTAGCTTGGTCTCGAAAGGTCAAATTTTAATTCCAACCGCAGGCCACACATTATTATCCTAGAGCTGCCATGAAGCAGTAAAGTGTAAATAGCACATTTCTGTACTATCTTACATTGCTTCACATTGTCAGAGCTATAAAAAGGGTCCTTTGTGTTAATAGAGAATTGGCTTGTAATTTGGGACTTGCCAGGTATATAAAAAAAATCACATGTCAACAACAAGCCTAAACGAGCTACACAAGACAATGACATTCTGTTTTCAATACAGCAAAAGTTGAACACTGCAGAGGCAATGAATTGTTTTCAATCATCATATTTATAAAGAAAGCTCTAGGATAAACACAATGAGTGGTAACATAAGCAAACAACAGCAACCTGACAAAATCATAAAAAGCTTCAGAAATTCCTTCTTGGAACAATGCTCCTGCATACTTTTTTAAGTGCAGTTCACTTGCCTAGGCAGCTCTGCAATGTATCAAAGAGAATTAGGCAACAAATTTGTAAAAATTCTGTCATGCAAACATCTATAAACTTCTGAGCACTTGAAATAGTAACATCCATTGCCTATTTGCATCACTCTCATTTTTAAGCATCAATGGCAGATAAATGTTGTAGGCAACACCTCGGCAAAACCACGGCAACATGCTAAGAATGGAAGACTTGTTAAAATAGACACAATTTTCTTGCTGTATGACTTACCCCACTGTGATGTCAAATATGTTGCTTCCAACAGAACTGGATACAGCCATGTCCCCCAGACCTTTGCGTGCTACAATAACACTGGTAATAAGGTCAGGAATGGATGTGCCAGCCGCTAGAATAGTCAGCCCCATGATTTCTTCACTAATACCGATGGTCTCTCCAACCTAAAAGGGTTTAAGCAAAAACAGCAAAAAAACATCCTGAGGTGAAGAAATGCTTTCTGCCGTAAATCTGTTTAACCATGAATACTACCCCAGAGCTTGCTGGCTAGCTTAGAGAATACAGACAAGACTGGAGAATTACTTGTTTTCACAGATCTCCACCTTATACGAGAAAGATAAGATTGTCAAATAGAACCAGTAGGTATTGACAAGAGATTGCTGATGGCTCTGGTGTTACCAGAATGATCAAGTCCTGTGGTCAGGACAACCACAGCTCTCTCAACTACTTTCCATTTGCTGAGTAGTGATTTACTTCCTCCATGGTTGCAGCTCCTAAAATAAAGCACTACTCAGCATGAGATAGATGATGGACTCTGATTCTAAATGATCTCTCACAGTGCAAAACACAATGCAGGGCATGTATTTTGTACCAGTATCACCTCCTTACCTGATGTGCCCACCAGACCATTAAGTAAGAAAAAAATGCAATCCAGCTGATAGAGCCAAAAAATGTGATAGGAAAAAATTTTCTTGACCTCTGAAACAGAAACAAAGAGAAACAGTGAACAACTACGTTGAAGGCTGACGTGCTGTACTCTTATTTGCCTCTCAAAATGAGAGTGGCCTCTCATCCTTTCTGATTGCCTGTTCTGACCAACTGTTCTGGTCATCATCAGATGATCAAAATAAATGTCAAGAATAGTAAGAAACTGACTCCCGGTACTGGTATATACTTACCTGTGCCTCATTCTTCCAACTGCTTCAGTTCTAAAATAACACCTCCTAACAACCTGTACGATGAATGACAAGTTTTGGGTTGTCATGTGTATCATATTCTGTTATGCTGCAGTTTGCATATGTGTTCAGCTGAATGGTAGTTTGACTTCTAAATTTATTAATAATGTCATGCTTATTCAGAAAGAATGTTTTCGAATTGCTAAACCAGGTATCCATAGCTTTCATTCATACATCAATAACTTTGTGCAACACCTTTCACAGCCAGTATAACAAAGGCTGCCATATGGACAGAGCTAAAAAAATACATATCTAAGATTTATTAGGTCATTTACTTTTCTTGGGAAAACAACTCACTTTCTCAATTAGAACAGAAGATACATTAAGCACATATTTGCCATGCTTTTTTTTTTGTAGAGAAGTTTGTTATAAAAACATGTAAAACACACTTTGAGGCCCTTCAATGAATTAAAAAATCTGTATAACACCAAATTAACTTCATTTTCATTTTTAGTGTCTCCCTTACTAATGCCTAACTTTGACCAAATAAAGTTCTTGCAGCCAATGAATAGGTTATATTAAGATTAATGATTTATTTTGCTTTCTGTTCTTTCCAGTCTTTTGCATCACCCATATTTCCTATTGGCTAGCTAGATCTGTGTAACAAAAAGAGTTCAAGTTAACCACTAAAGGAAGGAAACACGACTGCAGTACTGTACCAGGCAATCACTGTCTAAATCAAATTAGTGTTTAAAATGAAATTTATACTGTGAATGAATGCTACCAGTCTTGAATGAAACTGAATTATGGGCATCGACCTTCTGAACACAGATCCTCACCCCAGAGGACTTCTGACGTGCCACTAGCAGAGCCCTACAAATTTCCATGAATAACCATTAGGACTGCTTGTGGAAGTAAGTTATACCACTTTTAATACTTGTTCCAGGTGCTGCTCGATCCTGCACTACCTTTTCCTGTTAAGTCCTTGCTAAATCCACTTCCACTTTTTCTCTGCAGGGGCCTCCAGAACTTTTGGGCAGCACACCTTGCCTGTACCCCTCTCCACTGCAGGACATGCCCCTGCTGCACCAGGAGACTCATTAGCCTGTGGCTCATTCCTAGGTGTTGTGGGAGCAGACGGGACTGCAGGGCTTTCCCTGAACATGACTTTTGGAGAAAAAATGCTCCTTCAAGTTTGCCAATTCGGCTTGCTCAAGCCATGCTAAAGCCCTCTTTTTCAGGGAGTTTACAGAGCTGCACAGCCAGCTTTTCTTGTATATCAGACACAAGAGGCATTTATATGGGACAGCCTCGGGTTTAGGAACTCATCAGCATATGTGGCTGTGGACTAAGAGCTGCTCAGTGAATTGGGCTGGCCATTAGAGCTGGTCATGCGGGAATGACACTGTCTTTTGTCAGCTGAATCAGGAAAGAGTGAGGCTGGTCCACAGCTCATTGAAATTGTGTAGACTTTCTGCTGATGTAAATGGAACGAGATTAGGTCATTACTGATGGGAAAAAGGTAAAGTCAGCAATGGCAGTTGTGCACACTCATCTACAGGACAGGACAATTGGAAGGTCCATACCTGCTTTAGCAGCAGGTGAAGCTGTAGGCTGTGCTACAGAACACTTAACTCACTCCCTGTGGGCACTTTGCATAACACCGAATGCCCTCCTGAAAACCGAGCTTGCAGACATTGACTACCACCATCTACATGACTCCACAATTGAATACACATAGGAACACACATTAAAGACGGTACAGATTTAATAATGCTCCCAACTCCCCTCATATATAAATAACTGCAATTCTGTTAGAGTAAGAAAATCATTCCAGTAGGTGTTTTAAATGAATTATCTTTAAATATAGGCATAAATAGCCGCAATGGCACCTGGAAACATCCTTTTTGTATAAATTCCATTCCTGTCACAAGCATGATTTCTAGAACTGCCCAGGGTACTTTGGCTGATCTGCTTCTTAACTGCTTCGTAACTCTTTTCCGAGCAAACAGAGTTACTTTTTCAAAACACAGTTCTGAATTTTTATCAAACCAGAAAATCCTATAACCATGTTTAAACCTACTCAGATGGCCTTTTAATTTTAAAATCAAAACTTTACATGCACTGGGGGACAGAAGACCTTACTCGGAAAAGGAACACCATTTGAAAGGAACACAAAGATCACTGTTAAAATAGCGATTTGACACCAGTGGGAGCAGAATTGAGTCTGGAAGGGATAAATGATTCTAAACAGCAATTTCCTTTTTTTTAATCTAAATAGCTAGCACTTCTTTTTCAACATTCTTAGTAGCTAGCCAACTCTTTCAACTTTCAACATTTTTTTGTCTTCCTTGTAAAAATTGGGACTTTCTGGCAACACATATGGTGAATGAAATGATGAAGCCATCAGCTTGTTGCAGCTGGTCACAAAATCTACACAGAGCACCCCATAGCAATGCAATTTGAATAATCACTATACAACACTCAAGATACAAGCATACATTGGCTTACGCAAAACTAAAACAGCAAGAGCTGTAGTGGCCAGTAATAGCTCTCTGTCAGTGTGATTATATATACCAAATGGTTCTTGCAAAATAACGAGACGTTGCCTATCTGAGTCAGACACCCACAGAATTTGGATGGCTAAGAATTACAAGTCAGTAACTTCTCAGCATGTATATTCCTAGCCTGCCTTAGCCAGTCCTCTCCCAGTCAAACTACCTGATACGCAGCAGTTCAAGACTAAGAGCACTTTAATGGGCTTAACAGTTTAATTACGTATTTTAAAAGGGGGAACATTTAACCTCAAAAAGGGCAAAATTTAAAGCTTTTACATATTACAGGTGATGAAATCAAGAATGGATGCCATAGATGCCCCTATATAATTTGCATATAGATGAAATTTTTAAAAAGCAGTAATGAGAGTGCTGATTCTTTTTTGGATGCTGCATTTTATTTCCAGAGTTTAATAATAATCATGCTTATTTTGTAACTAATGACAGCATTCTTTTGAGATTTATCTCACTGCAACTCCCTAGCTCTTGGAAATATAGAGAGCTGCCAATTCCAAGCATTTTCCTAGAAGAATTAGTCAGCGACAGCAGACAGCAATACTTCTCTCCACCTTTTCTGGTAGCTTTTGTGATGGTTGCCTTGGAAAGACAGAGAGCCCAGTTTATTACCAATTGGTTCTGTTGTGGTCATGGTAACAGACAAATGAGAAAAGCCATGGCTCATTCAGTTCATATGCTATTTTCTTTTAACAAAAGAGAAAAAATTTTGTAGTTTCACTGTAGATTGGTTGGATTGGTACTAGTACTGTCTATCAGCAACCTTAAGGGCATTTTTCTTGGTATATTTCTGTATTGATTTCATGCCAGTGTCTGAAAAACAGGACTTTAAGGAGCAAGAATGATCCAAGTATGAAGGTTTTTCTTCTAAGTGCCTGATCCTGAAAGACAGTAAGTGCTTAAGAATTTGCAAAGGAATTGTCTTAATTTTCGCCAGTATTATTACCAACACCTTTACTTTACCTTTAACCTGAATGAATCATATGCTTGTCTTGTACATAAATTTATCTGCATTGCAAGCTTTGGTTTTCCTTTCACACTTGACAGTGCTTAAATCTGATTACTCAGAACCTGCTCCTGTAACTGGATCTGTGCTGGAACATCTTGTCCTTGTCCCCTTGGTAACAGTGCATCTCTGTATGGCAACAAGAGTTCATCTAAGTTGTACCTCTTTGTTGGTAATGGGATTTTGCAGAGACACAACAAACTGCCCCATATGGGCAGTGGCAGCAGGACTGGAGCCTCAATAGCCATTTTTCTGGCCTGTAACACAAAGAGATGGACAGCGGAGTATGGCTATAACAAAAGAGATGGTGTCCAATGTCTGCCACTGACCCACTGGGCCACCTTGGTCGTGTCATTTTCCTTTCAGTCTTTCAATATCCCTTACTACCGGAGGCAGATAGTTACGTTTGTGGCCTTTACAGAGACACTGGGGAAATACGCTATTAGTACTGGAAAAATACCCGTTATTGTTCAAAACACCTGAACAAAAAGTCAGATAAAAAATTCCCCAAGGGCACACCTACCTCCGGTGTACTGCCAGCAACATTACTGATGTTGTAGTAAGGTTTCTAATATATACATTGGCTTAATGTGAGCAGGTATTATTAAGGCACTAAACACACTTTAAAACATGTCAGCTGTTGAATCAGCTGAGAGTTAGTTGAACTAACACATCATCTACTCTAAGCATACAAAAACCTGCATATGTGTACACCAGAGCATAATAAGGCAGCAAAGATTTTGCTAACTTTATAACCAGAGACCTTGAACATGAAATAATTTCTGGGTCTCATGGAGCTAAATATAGCTTGGTATAGTACAAGTAAATGCAGTCAAACCATCTCCATTATGTGGAGATAAAATATACTTTAGAAAACAGACTCTAGGAGGAAAGGAGAACTCATTTTCGAGAAGTGGACACCCACAGAGGATGTCAAAGGCTCCATATGGTCTCTCAAATCAGTATATAGCACACAAGTGTTCATTTTATGTATCCACATGCTAATCTGAGCATCCTGATGCAGAATTTGGGTTTCTGACTAAAATTACCACACTTGCAAATCAAGCTCCTCACAGCAGGCCTACCTTCAAAATCTATTTAACTATTATTTTAGGTTTGTTTTAACTTTTGCCTCACAGGTTTCATGGAAAGTTGTTTTCTGATGCACATGCTGAGCTGTGATATTGTTTGGGGTTTTTTTTTGTTAGGAAGGGAATAGAGGGGATGGCACACAGCATAAATGAGAATATTTTAGAGACAAACACACTAACAACGCGTCCTTGAAAAGTTAGACAGTTTATGCAACCATCTGGTTAATTCTTTGACAGCAATGTTCAAAGTAAGCAGCTTGTCGTACTGATACAGCCTGTTACCTCTTCTGTTATTACCACATGTAATTACAAACTACATTTCTTTTACTTCTGTATAAAAAGCTACTCTTTTCAGTGAATGAAATTTTAAAACTCTGTTGCCCATTGACGTACCTGGCATAAACAACTGTGCTTATCGTTTGTGTTACGGCAGGATATTTTAGCTGTAGGATGTTAGCACGTGAGTTCCGTTGTGAACAATAAGAGTGTTACTAATCACACGCATAACACAGCTGCACACGACTTCTTGAGATATTAATTTTCCAAACCCATTATTGTAACAACTGTTCTCATTTGTACAGTACAGAATATTGGATAAGGTTACATGTCTATCGAAGTTAACTTCAGATTTTCAAAATTCAATACATAAGTACATACTTATTTCTTGGCAGTACTTGCTCATTTTGGGCCAAATTGTGAACAAAATTACAGGGATGATTTTGAATGATAAAAGGAGGGCATAAATACAGAAATAAACAATCTTGAAATTCATGTAGTAGGCTCTCTGTGTTATCAAACAAAAAGTGTTTACCAGAGTTGTTTGAAAACTTTAAGAAATGAAAGCTTAAAGATTGGAAGGGAAAATGTCAGTTTATATCCTTTGAGAAACCTTTATCTAAAAACAAATCAGAGGTCTTATTTTAGCTTGTTTCCTGCACTGAGTTGCAGTTTTTCAGTGCGTGGGATGGGAAAGTTTTTTCAGTGTGTGTGAGAAGGAAAAAGAATTCAGGGTGTTGATATATAACCTTCTAAGCTGTGCATCCCTCTCTTGCAGCAGTTTTAAATCTATTTTTGATCCAGAAAGGAAAAGAGATTAAAACACTACTAAAGGATTTTTGCAGCTCTTGACTTTTTTTCTTTTACTTTCCATGAGCCTACCCAGTCAGGTCTATTTATACATGTGAATATAAAAATGGTAAGACTTGATAACTTCTCTCAATAAGTAATTTGTATTAATAATCAGTCTTACATTACTTCAAGCTGTGTTTGGGACAAAACTAGCAAGTATTTTACACATGTAAGGACTTATGGATCTTGTTCTAGTATGAAAATTAAAAGATGACAAGTAGATGACAAAGGTATAGTAGAACATGCATTTAAGAGAAATGCATGTCATTATTTTTGAACCACAGAGAAAATTTAAGACAGTCTAAAATCTTTCCAGTTGTTCCCTTTAGGGCACTGCAGATGGACAGACTTCCTCAGCACTTATGTGATACTCAGTGAAGATCTAGAAATCCAGACGTGAAGGATCCAAAGAAGTTTTAAGAGCTTTCATTTTGTGTCATAAAATATTAGTAAATATGAATGGTAATCTTTAGAGAGCTATTACCACCCAGTTCTCCATAAGCACCCATTTGACGATTTTAAGACTGATGTTGTGACCTCTTCTTCAAAGAAGAAACTATTAAAATAAAAATGATGAGCTCTATTTTTACATAAATCCACTACAGTCCCTTTTTGGCATTTAGCTAGAGAGCCACCCTGCTGTGCAGAACACATCAACTTGCAACAACAGTTACTTACAGGTTTTCTGACATCCGGGAGTGAAGCCCACAGTGGAAAAACAATGGGTAACACAAGAAGGTAGGTGAGCTGCTTGCGTGGGGTGTCAGGCCAAGCCAGGCTGAGAGGCTGGTCCTCATCCTCTTCATTCTGTAAGAAAAGCCGCAGTGAGCACAATATTGAAGTGCATGAATGAGGTTAGGGATTCTCTAAAGAAGAGTCCTGAGGACTGTGCTGTGTTTCAGTGAGAACCCGTGGGATCTGAAAGCATTGCATTAACACCACACCTACCTAACAACATTAGCTAGGACACAATAAAAAGATTTTGGCCAGACTGTCAGGTATCCCCGCAGCACAGGCTGCCTGAGGATGTCTGTTCGCGGCTATGCTTACACAGAAGCTGGTCCCTTGGGATGCACAGGGCAATGTTGGGCCTTCTCCCTGGAGGGGAACCTTGTGCCTCTGATACGTCTTTCCACAGGGTTCTCCCCTGGGATGTGGGCTAGTCTACTCAGGGATCAAAACTGGTTGGCACTGCATCAAGCCTGGCCACACAGAGATAGGGATAGAGACAGGGATAGAGATAGAGACAGGGATAGAGGTAGAGGTATGTATGTGCATGTGTGTGTGTACACACACACATGTATATACATAGAAATATATGTATGTATACATATAGAATCATAGAATCATAGAATGGTTTAGGTTGGAAGGGACCTTGAAGATCATCGAGTTCCAACCCCCCTGCCATAGGCAGGGACACCTCCCACTAGACCAGGTTGCCCAAGGCCCCATCCAACCTGGCCTTGAACACCTCCAGGGATGGGGCATCCACAACTTCTCTGGGCAACCTGTTCCAGTGCCTCATCACCCTTAAAGTGAAAAATTTCTTCCTAATGTTTAATCTAAACCTCCCCTCTTCCAGTTTACAGCCATCCCCCCTCGTCCTATCACTACATGCCCTTGTAAAAAGTCCTTCCCCAGCTCTCCTGTAGGCCCCCTTTAGGTACTGGAAGGCCGCAATAATGTCTCCCTGGAGCCTTCTCGTCTCCAGGCTGAACAGCTCCAGCTCTCTCAGCCTCTCCTCATAGGAGAGGTGCTCCAGCCCTCGGATCATCTTCGTGGCCCTCCTCCGGACCCGCTCCAACAGGTCCAACACATATGTCCAACCAGTGTGTCTAACTGTTTCAGCTTTTGCAAGCAACTTAGAAACTTACTATTTTAATATATATATATATGTATGTATTTTCTTGTTCATAGGACCATAGGGTAATTCAGGCTGGCAGCGACCTGGGGAGCTCCACTGCATTGCTGGGGAGGTCAGACTGGGATGCTCAGGGCTCTGAACAGAGTCAAGCTGTGAAACTACCAAGGATGGAGATGGCCCAGCCTCCCTGGGCCCCAGCTCCACCGCTAGGCTGTCCTCCTGGGGAAAAAGCTTCTCCTTATCTGCAGCCTGAGCCTCTCCTGTATAGAACAGCCACAATGCAGCACTCTTCTTAACAACTTGGTGCTAAAACTAAAGGAAAGACATTCCTCTCCTATTTATGTAGCTGATTTTCACATCAGTCTCTAGTCTCCTTTTATGTGCATGCTGTTCACCTGTCATCTGTATTACACAGTAGGTGTATAGGGACCTTCTCGCAGGACAGAAAACCTTCTGGCTGCCATACACTTCCCTTTCCTTAGGCTGCTTCTGCTAACAAAATGGAGCCCTCTCAGACTGCCACAGAAAGAAAAGTGAGCACGATTCAGCCTTTTTGGGTGTATGTATCAAAATAACGTTTTAGCATAGGTAAGCAATGTCTTCAGAATTGCACATGGATCTAACTCATTCCACAGAATAAGGCAACAGAAAAAAATGGCCTAAATGGTTCTTTCACATAGATGTGTGTAATGCACACCCTGTTAAGCCTGTGGAAAGATTCCTAGGGAGCTACGTGAAAGCTAAAGAAGTCCAAAAAAGAATACCTGGTAAAAACTGTTTGTTTGAGAGCACGAGAGGTATACAACTACTTCTTCATGTAGTGTTCTTTTTCCTTCTTTTGCAAAAAGATAATAATTGAGAATTCAGTCCTCTCTACAGTGTGCAAATTACTCTTCTCATAGATTTATAATACAGGTTTCTTGTCAGTTATTGCCCTGTCTTGAGATTGCTTACATAAACCTTATGACGCTATAAGAAGCAGTCTTTTGAATGACCACAGCAGTTATTTTTTTCTAAGCAAAAGAGTTATTGATGAAATGTCACCATATGTTGGTATTGTTCATAACATTTTCGACTTACTGCGAATTTTGATTGAAGAACCAGTCTTAATTATTCCACTATTATGAACTCCTGAATGTTTCAACTACCCAGCTACTTCAACTGATCAGTACCTACAGAAGCAAGCCCAACTCTTAGCTCAGGCTCTTCCATCATGACTGTATCACCTGACACTGATGGACTGGAAGCAAATCCCTATATACCTCTTGAGACATTGACAGGCTGCAGCTACTTTGACAGTTATATGTTGATATCAACAGAAGACAGCATTTTGTAACCCCTACACTTTGTGAAACTCCCATGTTGCATGACTGTAAAACGACAGTAAAGTCAACAGGTCATAATAGGTATAATCATTAAAAGATTTTAAAAATGTACACAGGCACAATTTGTAACACTTCACACAGTAATTAAGAGGCTCCTGAGCTAGCCTTCACCTTTAGCTTTCCGCTCTTTACCAAAGTGAAGTGTACTTCACTGCTGCAATCTACTGAAGCCTGACTTTCGGGGGACTGGGCAGGTGCAGGAGTTTGTGGGGCTACTCTCTAAAAACCAAATCCATTCCTTTTCCATTTTGGTAGATGCTGTTGGAGTGGGAAAATCAATCCAAGCCGGACACTCAGCTTTGAAATATGACGACTGAAGTAAAATTTGAGCACAAAAGGACCAATTGAAGGGTTGCCTAGGTAACTCTTTCTGAGTGGCCTGTGTATAATTCAAGCAGCAGACTCAGCTGGAATAAAGCTCCATAAATGACTGCTTCATAAACAGCACGGAGTGACAAAGTACTTCCTGAATTGCCATCTTTAGAGTTTAGCCATGATTAACAACTGTATTTAATCACAACAAAAGCTTTACATTAGTCTGAGTTTCCACATGAGTCTGCAAAACGTACGCATGAGTCTGAAAAATTAGAAGTCCTAATTCCTATGTGACTGTTGTCAGGTGCTTTCACGGTTTCTAATGCATTGACAACCTTTATGTCTTTGCTGCTGTGTGGATCTCCATCCCCTACCTCCACTGAGATGGCTAAGGTGCTGTGTGCATTAGGACAGGGACATTTCCAATGTGCTCCAGTGTACTCAGCACATCATGGAGCAGACTGAAGGACCTTGCTAGCACACTGTTCCTCAAATACTGACATGCTGCCCCCAGGCTTATCTCTAGTGAGCCTGGTGTTGTCCATTTCTCCCTTCAAATCTAGTTTAAAGCCCTTTCAATGACATCTGCTAACTCCAGCGCAAAGATCCTTTTCCCCTTTTGAGACACATGTACTGCATCTGTTGCCAGCAGGCCTGGTGTTGTGTAGATCAACCGATGACCAAAAACCCCAAAATTCTGCTGGTAACACCAGTCTTGGAGCCACTTATTGATCTGCTGGGTCCTCCTGTTTCTTCCCTCATCATTCCCTGCAACTGGAAGGACAGAGAAGAACACTACTTGTGCTCCTGATCCCTTAACTAGTCATCAAAGGTTTAGACAAAAGCTGCGTTAGATCTTCATATATAATAGTAATTAACGTGTTTCTATGAAATTCTTATTAGCTGTCATGATTCTTTCCACTTTTTAGTTGTGTAGCCTCATTTTTTCTTGCTTGTGCTTGGGACTGTCTTTTTTTTCACATATACATTCGCAGTGCTGCATATCGTATGTATACTCGTGCCTAGATGGGACGGACGTGGTACCCTAGCACATGTTAATCAATAATGACAACCAAATTAATTCTCTAATAGGAAAATGCTCCCATTGCATATTCTACAGGGTTAATAAGGTACATCTTTAAACTACAAAAAAATATAGTTATGATGCCCTATTTTCAAGAAATTAGATTAGATGCATTGTTTTGCTCTGTGTTCTCTTTTATACATCTGTAACAAATATTCTTTTCTTTTAAAACAATCTATGTATATTCATAACCCTATTCTTGCTACTTCATTTCTTCTTGTATGTCACTCATAAACAATGAAAAAGGTACCAAATCTCTGGACCCTCCATCTTTCACAAATTTTTCATCCAAGACCACCTACCTAGTACCAATCTGTGATCACAGAAGAAATCTCTTACTGGTTTGCTCAGGACTGATCCGACAACTTTTCCCAATTTCCCAGGAAAATTCTTCCAAACAGAGGAAACGATGGTGTGTTTCACATTATATAAACAATACAAACATATGGTGACATTTCATCAATAACTATTTTGTTTACAAACAACAGCTTATAGCTAACTCCATCTGCCAAAGTCACAATGTAGTCACTGCTTCTAGCAAACATCATGAAAGCATTGTCTCCATGGATGCTTATATTATCTTAGGGAAAACAGTTGCTTTTCTGGCACAACATAAAGCTGCACTTTTATACTTTTTTCCTGACAGTAGGACAACATGGAAAACAAGTACAACTAACCACCTCAAACTTATCTGAAATACTGAATCTGCCACTATTTACCAACTAGTCTGTATTGTATGACAGCTATAGCATATGATTTATAAATATTACATTCTGAGGATTATTCTGTTAGCCCAACTAAGCTGAAGAGCTGAGCTATACATTCTCATACTTGTACATTTCTTGTGCATTTTGAATTCTGATATCATTAATCAATACAGAATTAGCATTAGGACTCCAGAATAAAGGAAACTGCAGACAGGAACTATTTGCAGTTCAATTTGCTTATGCTAAAGTATAGATATTGTACAACCTATAAAAAGGCAATTTCTTTCTTTGCCTGATAGTGCTGTGAAAGACTGCTGAGCTTTTTTCTTTTGGAAGTGAAGAGCTCGGTACAACCCAACACAATGAGTGAATCAAGAAAAAATTGTGATGTCTCAAAACGTTACCTGTCTCAGAGGTAAGAACTGATTTTCAGAATTGAGATTGATTTTTTCCTTTAGAATCGCAAATTTCACATTAATTTATTTCACTAGAAAGGAAGAGGACAAAGGCAATTGGGGCCCTACTGTGAACGGCCTCAAGGCTCTGCTTTCTGTTTCTTGCCTGCAACTTGGATTGCTCATTTGTCTTCTCCTACCTTTCATTTGGAAAAAAAATCATAGAATCATAGAATCATAGAATGGTTTAGGTTGGAAGGGACCTTGAAGATCATCGAGTTCCAACCCCCCTGCCATAGGCAGGGACACCTCCCACCAGACCAGGTTGCCCAAGGCCCCATCCAACCTGGCCTTGAACAGGGGTTGTCCCCTGGCCAGGGACAGAGCTTCAACAACCTCTCTGGGCAACCTGTTCCAGTGCATTTCTACCCTTAAAGTGAAAAACTTCTTCCTAATGTTTACTCTAAACCTGCCCTCTTCCAGCTTAAAGCCATTCCCCCTCGTCCTATCACTATGTGCCCTAGTAAAAAGTCCTTCCCCAGCTCTCCTGTAGGCCCCCTTTAGGTACTGGAAGGCCGCAATAAGATCTCCCCAGAGCCTTCTCTTCTCCAGGCTGAACAGCCCCAACTCTCTCAGCCTCTCCTCATAGGAGAGGTGCTCCAGCCCTTGGATCATCCTTGTGGCTCTCCTCTGGACACGCTCCAGCAGGTCCATGTCTTTCTTATGTTGGGGACTCCAGAGCTGGATGCAGTACTCCAGGTGGGGTCTCACGAGAGTGGAGTAGAGGGGCAGAATCACCTCCCTTGACCTGCTGGCCACACTTCTTTTGATGCAGCCCAGGATACGGTTGGCCTTCTGGGCTGCGATCGCACATTGCTGGCTCATGTCGAGCTTCTCATCAATCATCATCCCCCAGGTCCTTGTCCACAGGGCTGCTCTCCAGCCATTCTCCGCCGAGCCTGTATTTGTGCTTGGGATTGCCCCGACCCAGATGTAGGACCTTGCACTTGGCCTTGTTGAACTGCATGAGGTTGGCTTGGGCCCAGGTGAAAGAAGGAGATAGTAAGCTAGTACAGTAGTATGCAATTTCTATGGGGTAACTAAGACAGAAAACAATGTCTTTCCTCATGAATTCTTGAGTAAAATTAAATCCCTGAGCTTTCCAAATGCATTCAGTATATATGGACATGCTTCTTCAGGCAGCTGATTTGTATTAATCTTCTCTGCACTATGAAGTCACTGAAAAGAGATACCTTTAGAGTGGTGCCTACAGGAAGGAGCAAGGCTCAGGTAGCTATTTGCTCCATATTCTGCTATTGCTGCTTGTGTCCTCTTGGGGTCTTGCACAAATACCTGAAAGCACAGCTCCCGGAGATTATATGCAGGTTTTTATGCCCATGTTACTGCCAGTGCTCTCTGGGGAATTTGAAAAGAAATACTCAGAATGTAATAGTCAAAATTGCAGTCAGCTCACTAGGAGACGTAACAGCTATGGTGTGATGGAGATGTATCTGAAGAATAAGCCTTTGTCTTCACGCCATAGGCAGGGACACCTCCCACTAGTCCTAGTTTTCAAGTATGTCAAACTGGTATACAGCAGAAAAAAAATGTGGAGTAGGGAACTGGCAGCCTTGGGAAAATAAAGATCAATGCCTTTTGAAGGCAGCGCCATTCTTACTAAGTTAAAAATAGCTATACCGGCAAACAACATGGAGGCATTTACTTTAGACTGAGTGTGGCAACTGAAAAAACATTTGGGCTTTGAAAAATGTATTTGTAATGATCATTCAAACAAATACCACAGATGCTGGAATGTATCATCGCCTTACAACAAAGGCTGCTGTAATCTCCCCTACCCTCTCTCTATGACATAGAAACATTTAATATAGCCCAGAATCATAGCCTGAGAAAGAGAACGCAACAGTACTCCAATTCACATCATGTTAATTTGATGCAAACGGAGTGAGTACTCCAGGGCAGGGGAGATCTGTCCCCACCAGGGGCTCTGTCCTGAAACGCAGTGCACCATGCTGCTGCTCTTTGGTTGGGGAGGGCAAAACATGCTTTACCACACTGTTGCTCGGGTAAATGGATTAGATCCAATGAAAGCAATAAAGCATTTGTGGCATTTTCCTACGACATACAAGTTGCCTTATATTTTCATGCAAAAGTTCTCTCTGACATGGTTGGCATGTAAACATTTTCCAGTGGGGTTTCCATGGAAACAGGTAAAAGTGTGCGCATGTGTATGTGTGCGTGCGTGTATGTGCGTGTGTGCGTGTGTGTGTGGAGGTGGGAGGAAAAGGTGTTATCTGCAGATTGGAAGCTATTTTTAGGAAAGCCACAGGTTAAAACGACAATGACTGAACACACTTAATCAAATGCTTGTTAAGAAGGTGGCCGGGGGGAGGGGAGACAATTGGACTTCTCAGAAGGCTCATTTCTCTGAAGGGCACCCTATAAAACATTTAATGAGATAGTCAGTGTCCTTTTAGTCTTCTTTCATTTTCTCATACACGCTAGGTACCACTCTATGAAGTTTTATATAACAGAGTCCTTCTCCTTTATGGCAGCCTGCTAAAGGTTAAGAGACAGAATGCCATAAGTAGAACGAAATCCCTGAGGAAGACGCAATATCCAGCAGGAGGGAAGGCAATTTCTGTCTGCAAATGAAGCAGGAATGTCTTACAGACCATATGGTGGGAGGAGGTATTGTTCCCTGCTTTGCTGGTTAGGGGCTGAGAAGGAGACCACAGCTGTCTGCCATTCTCAGCTGAGGATCCCTGTCTTATCAAAGTGTAGGAGATCTACTGCTGCTTACAGTGGGAGTGGGATTATATGAGTCTTACTGTCTGGGACAAATGATTGGGTTGCTGGAGACATTTTCTGGAAAGCCTTTCTGAATTTCTGCAAGAAGCATCAGGACAGAGTTTATCTGATTGCTCAAGGACTTGGGCTAGCAAGAGAACAGCTGAGGTTCTCTGGAGGAGAGCAGAGTAAGAAGAATGGAGTTAAGGGCCTGGGAAAAGGGGAAAAGCTAGACAGTGGAGTTTGGAAGGGACGAATAAAGAAATTAAAAGCAAAAAAAAAGAACAGGAAATAAAGTTAAATTCACCTAGTTCATGAAACCTTGTGAAAATCATTAACTGACAGTGTCCTCGACTCAGTCTTGGGTAGTGTTTCAGCTTTGTGCAGTTGAAAAAGAAGGAAAGGAGAAAAGAATACGAGTCCGGAAAAAAAATATAAAGATGACCAAAAAAACTCCTAAAGAAACCAGGAGAGGTATAAGGAAAACTAAATCATGGCATTTGCAGTATTATGCTTTTTTAAAAAGAAGTTTCATTTACAAATATATGAAAATTAAAATACAAGAGAAAAGCTATGCTTTTCCCCTTTTCTTGCAGTCATTGCCTGAGGTCTTCCTTTCACAAGGGTCCTTTGCTCAACACTGTAATTTTAGAAGAATAGGGGTTTTATAAGTAAGATGGATTTATTTGCATATTCTCTTTGTTCTAGTGGAACATACATTTTTTAATGTACTTATTTTCAGACAATTCTAACTCCAGTATAGAACTTCATTTGACTAAAATGCTTGTGTCTAAGGATTTAGACCCAGGCACCATCTTCTGCACCAGTGAAAAGTAAGAAAACCCCAGAAATATGACTATGCTCATTTTTGCAAGAGGGAAAGGCATGAAGACTATAGTGGAACTTGACAATGGAGCAGAAAGAATTAGATCCCTATGTGTGCCTTCTGTATCCTCACTGAAAACACATTTTAGGTAGGACTACTTGGTGACCTGCTATGTGAGTACACCCATTTCCCAGACCACAGTCTTCAGGACAACATTTTTTCCCCCAAAGGCATTTTTGCAGCTTGGTTCCTCAAGATGGACGATGTCTCTAATTTTCTCAGTTCTAAATGATCATCACTGGGACATGGAGGCACTGACTGTAAGATTTCTTAAGAGATTTTCTAAACAGCGCTTACTGATCACAAAAACGTATCTTTGGACATATACAAGAGGAAAATTGGAGAGAAGCTGTTTTATACTGTATTTCCAAATTCTGACACTACAGTATTTCCTTTTGTATCAAAGTAAGGAAAAATCATCAAAAATTCAAGCCACCAGATTGAATTCTACTCATGGGACAGAAGCAAATGATGTTCTCGGTGTAAAATGGAGAATACTTGTTCACAAGAAGATGAAAACTCAAGAGCATTTGTAGGTCAAGACTGAGCTATAATGAGTTTGTTCTTGTTGCTTGGCTTTAATGAGCGAGTTTTTGCAAGAGAAGGAGAACCTATTGATGAGTACTGGCTGGCATACTATCCTGTGCCTCTAGTATTACTTACCTGAACAGAGCTGCTCTTAGAATTGATACCATTGTGTTTGAAGATTTTGAAGACTATTTCGTAGGGATGCATAGTGTCTGCATAAAGTTTGGGAAAGCTAGAAAGGAGGTTTGGGAGGGCAATGACCAGTTTAACTTCCTCAAATTCTAATCTTCTTCAAAGAAAAAGGTCATGTGAATGCTGTGTGTCTGATTCTGTCGTTGCCTACACTTCTATGAATCAGGGTAATCCTATTAGTGTCCATTAAGTTCAATATACAAAGCAGAAGCAAACAGAACAGCCCAGTGTTAGCTTCAAAGTGATGCCACAGCTTGGGAAGGTGTATCAGGAAGCGGTGCAGAAAAAACTAGGCAAAACATAGAGGAAGGGTCCCTGTACAGTACAGACTAGGCAGAGAACTTCACGGTGAAGTAGGGTCCTAGGTATCACGGAGACCTATTTATTTGTTACGTGGATGAGTAGACTACTTTTATTACAACTTTTCAAAAATTCCAACATATACTTTTAAATTACAAAATAGGTTACAGCTTATCAATAACTGAAGCAGCCTGAGACAGCAGCACCTGTCAGGTTATCATTGGAAGAAGACAAAATTAGAAAGGCCACTGGGGAGGAAGCCAGCATGGGCCATCTCAAAACATTATTTGGGGATTTTTTATTTTTTATTGTGACAGTAGACACCTAAAACCCTTTCTTTCAGATTGATGAAGCTAAATCTGCAGAATCACTCCTCCGTCAGTTACAAACCTCCCTGCTTGCTCCGTCATGTCCTTTGGATAAGGATAAATAACGTATCCCACCTTTGATACAGCACAACAGTTTTTCAGAATGTCCTAATACTTGATGAAATTAACATAAAAGTTCCAAACTCTGCCTCCTTGAAAGTTTAAAATGTCTAAAGGGAGATGAGAGGAAGACACTGCTGAGTAATGTACTCTTGCAACAATTTTCCCTTCTTACCCTGCAGTTGCTTGAAATTGAAACCATTGTCTTGAATGATGAGGCTGCTTGACCTTGCAGATTTCTGAACAGGCTTAGAAACTGCTTCATTACAATGCAAAATGATAGCATATGGACATTGCTGTGAAATGTGATTGCTTAAGATTGCTTTTCCTTCATTGTATTCACTGCACAATCTCAGTGGAAAAAATCCTACAAAGCAAGACCAGTTTGCTTCTTAAGCTACTGAACTCTATTAGCGTCTATTAGAGTTTTCATACATCCCGCAGACTGATTTATGTACACCCAAACAGGTTACACCAGGCTATGTCATCCCTTATTGACCTTTGAGAACAGAAGTCTAAAAGCTGCTCTGCTTTGGATTTTTTTTTTTTCCCTATAGTTAAAAAATAGTAAAAAGACATATTTCACTGCAGCACTGACACTGGACTCTCAGAACAAGATCCAAATGGATCTGAAAATTGATCTTTCCTTACCGTAAAATGTTGAGTGTTGAAATGTGATGTTGAGATTTTTTATTACATAGATTTTACTCATCTCATTTACCTAAGAGTAATGCTTTGTTGGGCTGACAAGGATGTTTAAGCGGCATGTCAGTCTGAACAACTGAGATTAACAGAAAAGGTAATTTAATATTCTGCTATGCTCTCCTTTGCACTGGAGACTCATTATCATTACTGATCATTCAGGATATCAAAAACTACCCATCTCTTTAAGATCCTTGATTCTGATTCTCAATTTCTATTCCCAGAGACCAAAATTATCTGCAAACAGTGAAGAATTAAAGCTATCTGCCAATATTTGATGCACTAACACACCAGCTGGCCAGCCTCACCTTGTCATTTCTCCACCTCCAGCTATGTAAAGCAAACAGAATCTTTTCCCAAAGGCTCAGCCTACTACACATTACAGCGTTTTCTCCCAGCCTTGCAGAAAAAAATCAGATAACCTCTCCCTGTTATAAGTACGTTTCAGCATAAATTATGCTCCTTGTGAGGGATAATTGTGTTTAGGAAGCAGCCAACAGACATAAACAGACTTTGTTACTTGTACACCACTTGTACACTTGTTTTTCTCGTGGCTTGCAGAACCTTTCAAGGAAAGAATTTCACCTACAGTGATGTTGCTCAGGTCATGAGGAAGGCAAGATGATCTCTGACTTGGACTAACAATTTTGTTAAATGATAAATGAGTGAAAGCAAATAAAATATCAAAACCTAATACTGGAATGATTCAAAATAAAACATGGCCTTTGCCTTTTTTTGCTTGATTTTGCTGTACGTAAATGCAACACAGCTCATCCCACTTTTAATATGGGGAAGCTCATGTTAAGGTAGAGACTAGTGCTCAGCCATCTTTTCCAGTATCTTTCTTGTGTCACTATAGCCTAAGGAGAAGGCTAAGAAGTAAGATGTACACACAAAATCATTACAAAAGCTTCTGTGTCAAGGATTATTTTTAACAAGAGTTTCTCTCTCTGTGCGGGTTTTGCTGTCTCAGCCTAAAAGAGCAGTCCCCAAGTTTAGCAAAATCAATTCACCAGCATTTTTCCACTTGTTTGCCCTCTTGGGATGCAGATGTATTAATAAAATTTGAAAAAAAATATCAAAAGATATTAAAAAAGGGCTTGGTAGGGCCAAATTTTGCAGTCAGCTATTCTTGAGAATTAAATCTTATTTAAGAAAGAAGGTAGTTCAACTGTACAGCTATTTCAGTAGCCATTGTGCAAGCCAGACACAGTTATGCAATTACTTATTATCT
Source organism: Pluvialis apricaria (assembly GCA_017639485.1). Classification (NCBI taxonomy): domain Eukaryota; kingdom Metazoa; phylum Chordata; class Aves; order Charadriiformes; family Charadriidae; genus Pluvialis; species Pluvialis apricaria. Next base: position 38,068,334 of record CM030044.1, read on the forward strand.
ACAAAAGGCATATGTTAAAATAAATACATTGGAGTATTTAATTACTTCTTTTCAGATTTTAACCATATGCAATAACAGTCATCGAAACACTAGTATACTATTCAGCTTAATTTGTTATTTGTCTCAAAATAACAGAAGGCAGGATGGAGAAGAAGTTTGTGTACAGCTCCTCTTTTATAACTACTTTTAACTATCCCATGAAGCACAACATGACAGGCTACCCTCTTAAGAGAACAGGTTTTGTGCAATGTGATGATAATCAGACAAGCAATTTCCATTAGCTCTATTTAGGGCTGTGAACATCTTATCTGGTAAGTAAAAATACATTTCCTAAAAGAATACATCCCAGACTACCATCTTACCTTACACTGAAGGGCAGGGGTACAGAAGAGCTTTTAGATATGGCAAACCATGCATTGGGTTCCGTTGTAAATGAAGATTAAATATATTGTAGACAGTTTATATTAACAGCTTCTTGCTATTAAGATGTATACTTTCAGTGAAAAGCACAATCAAGCACGCAATATATTTACAAATATAAAAATAATTAAAAAAAAGAATAAAAAAGACATTAACCTCTTCAACGTTATGGGCGATTCCATTCTGCACTGGTCCTGAATCACTTGGTGGTGTTACTGCAACTTCGACTTTTGCACTTTTTTCTGTGGCATCATCCATATATAAGCGTGGGAAAACAAAAGAATAGTATATTAAGCAACAAATCTGTTAGTGAAACTGCCGCCATATATTCAGTCTGTGTAAATCATCAAATACTGAAGGTGGAGCAACATCTACCTTTAAAAGAGAGAGACAAAAATTCTGTCTTCCATTTGACCAGTATGTTTTGAATAAGATTCTTATGAGTGGTGAGCTTGCATTTGAAGAAACTACTGTACTGGTACTCATGTCCTAGAAAAATTTACATTCTTTGCAATATTCAGTGCTCTTTGTTTATGCTAAACTCACTGAGCCTAATAGTTCAGGTAAAAAGTGACATACACCATTCTCCCCAGACATTAAAGAATGCAACATGTTGCACTTACAGGTGAGGGGAAACATACAACAAGATATAACTTTTATAACACACTAACCCTTGCAATTAGTAAAGTTACTTCCAAGCTGTAATCATGCTCTTTCTCATGCAAAAATGTGGGAAAAGAGTAAATGGATGGTCTAATAACATCCAATAACAGAAGATGATCTTTAAAACAGAATCCTGTAGTCCTTGTGCTAAACTTTTACAGGAATTTAAGGGATAAAATTGGGCCTTTAGTTTCTGATGTCAAATTTATTCAAATTTATTCTTACTTTGACTATCTTGCAATTCTCTAAACAGTAATTATCTCTTTAAGTATGTACTAGATAAAAATGTCAATGGCCAAAAAATCCCTTGGACAATATAAAGTTATGGGGAATAGCAACATGAAATGTCTAACTCAAGTTCAACATGCCTTATGGCATGCTCTTGTGCACAGAAGTAAATACAGCTGTCTAGTTACATTACTGCTATCCTGAGATTCTTCTAAATTAAAAATCTGAGATCACAGCCACAGTGGAGTGCCAGACTATCCGTAATTATTTCAGTGCATGTGTGTTGTCTCTTAACCCCACAGCCAGCATTATGGTTTATTAACAGCGTCCCACCCAACTGCTTGGTTCTGGAAGCAAATAGTATCTAAACATAGCACAAGGTCAGAAGTGTCAACTAACAAAAGGATACAGCTTTTATCAGATACATTTGCATCTAGTTTTCTAATGCAGAGAACATGCTGAGGTAAAGTAGAGGAAACAGGACATTAGTACAGATTTTCTTTTAGTATAGGAACTTTTGAACTGAAATACAAATTCTTACCCTTAATGGAAAACCATAGTAAGCTAATTTTGCACAATTAGCATAAATGGGCCTAAATGATGCCCAGCAAGTAGTAGATAGACAAGTCAAATCTTAAATATGAAGGTTGTTCCTTTTTATGACAAGGGCGATACTACATAAAGCAGCTCAATAAATGAATTAAGTTTTCACATACAGACCGCGAGCAAGTTTTTGTCCCTCTATTTCTGTCACTTCAACACAACACTTCCACACAAACAATCAGTATTGCTTTTTTCTTTTCAACCCTGCCAGGAGGCTTTCTAGTTGCCTAAACTGACGTTCTCTTCTTGCACTTAACTCCTGTCCCATCCATAAGTTTCATACTCTTTTGTATAGGCAATCAGAATATTTTTACTAAGACAGCACAAATGAAGTAGAAGGAGAGATTAACCCCTAAGGATTTTCAAGCAAAACAAAACAGTGACAAAGGCCCTCAGGTGTTAAATCCGTACTGCTGCACTCACCATGATTAGCAGCTCCATTTTGCCTTTCACTGTCTTCCACCTGGCACTTCTTTTTGGCGATCTTATGCAGAATTGAGGCCCTTTCCTTGAACTTTCCTAAAAGAAAGCATTGTCATTATTAAAATGCAGCCATTTAGAGAAGCAAAGTTTCTTTGCCATAGCTTAGGCTCCATAAATCAGTGTCGATAATCCATTTCCATCTCTCCTCAAACAGTAAACATGTTAATAAACACTATCTGATGTTCTCATATATACCTTTTTTCTCTTTAGGGGAAATAAAAATGTATTTTTTCCTATCCTGAGAACTCAGCAACAAATTGAACACGAAATTGAAAACAAAAGCTATTATTTTTCTTCAGAAGCAGTCAGCAAACTTCCACCTATGTAAGTGCTGGCGTAGGATTTCAGCCTAAACAGAAGATAAATACAGATGAATAAAGATATTATAAACAAACACAAACAGTTGCAGGTCTCAATAATAGTACAGTAACGCAGAATTTCAGATGAACCCATAAATTGTATCTTGGTGACTGTGGTCAACTTTGTCACTTTTCACTCAGCTATATGCTTGTGACTTCTACAGATACTTCTGAAGGGAAAGAAGAAATCTCCAGAATACACGATTTCCATACTAGCTTCTCAAAGGCAAATTTTCTTCACAACCTGTCCTGTGGCTTTTGTCTCCTGTGAGGTTAACCATGCAGCTCATCATCTAGACTGTCTACAGGGCAGCCCATCCCATTCTAAGAGAGGTCCCAGGTCCTGTCACTATCGATCACTGAGTCCAAATGACACATTCAAACTAGGCAATGTCAAAGATCGCAAATATTAAGTTAAATTAATTTAATTCTTCCTCTACATTGGTTGATCTTTCTCTTTGAACAGCTTATGACAGTCTATGTCATGTAGAAAGATGATGTATCTGCCTGCCTTTATTGTTATCCTCATTGCTATTGCTCTTCAAGTATTTTTTAATCTTTTTTAAAAGAAAACTGGTGGCTATAGTGCATTACACTCCTGATTAAGAACACTATTACCATATAGGGCCTGTGACTGTTTTAATTCTTCATCTCCATTTAAAAAAATCCGTTCAAAACTGTTGGTGTCCCTGCAGCAAAAGCAGTGCAGGCTTAAGACCAAAAGATATTTCAACGGAATGACATAATTGATTAACAGTGGCAAGTAACAGCGAGAAGTCATGAATTAATTCAGCTAGTTGGATAACAGTCACTGTTTCCAAGCTAAAATAAAAGACACACAAGAATAAATCAAGAAAGAAATCCTCTCTTCCCTTCTCACAAATGGAAGCTTCAAACCCCTACACCAACAGTTTTGTATCTGAAGAAGCATATGGACAGTCCACAGTGACTAGCAGCTATCATTTACTGGGAAGTGGAATTAATTTGTCAACAGCAAATCACTTGGAAAGTAATAAAAATACCACAAAGATTTAATAAGCAGTAACGTCCGTTCAGCAGCCCCTATCTTGTCACAAACACATCATGCTCGAAAAAAATAATTAGCCGTTCACAATATATTGCAAATATTATCTTTTTTGGTACATGGTACATAGAATAAAATTGCCTACAGAAGAGTATCTAAATGTAGAACACAATCATAAATAGCAAGCCGTCTCATTATTTCAGTGCACAGGGTCAGTCAGGAGCAGAGATTTTAGTTAGAAGGCGAAGAAGAAAAAAAGAGTTAAAGAAAGAAAGAGAGAAAGAAAGGCAATTGCTTGGGATACCAGACGAGAAAGAAAAAACAAAGGAAAAAACGCAAATCATATTTCCAAATATTTTAAGCTGAAATGCTAAGACTCAAGTCTGTCTGTTCTTAACTTGAAACACTAGGGGCATTTGAAAAGTACTTATCCAGAAGCATGTGTAGATACTGAAAGGTGCCTGCATAATTTTCACACAACGTGTATGTCACTTTGCTAAAGGATTGCTTTAGGCTTCAGATTCTGACTCAGCTTCATATGTTTGAGAATTTGGCTTGTGATGTCCCAAATACACAAATGCATTTTTTGCAAGCAATGCAAATGATGCAACTAAGACACTTTCTGAGACGTATCTGTGGAACCATCCATGTCTCCACCTACTCCAGGATGGTGTAGACCTTTTAATTTAAGGTTCAATTTAAAAAGTTTAATTAAAGTGATGCAGAATTCTATAAGGATACTCTAGTCTTTTGTTTGAGACTGTTTGAAATTCTTTAGGCTTTTCTAATATAGGAACTTGAGCCATTGTTGAACTGAATAGAAAATGTCTCCACAGAGATTCACAGTTTTAGATTAGCTTAATTGAAGTTACCTTCAATTTTTTTCACACTTCCAAAAGCCTTCTCCCATCTTTAGGAAGACTTTCTTACACTGTCTTTTAACATTGTAAGTTACTCTGCTTCATTCAGGAGACTGTTCCACAGTTGTAAGTCACTGTCATGGAAATTAACCTCAACATTTGAAATGGAAACTACATTTTGGTTTATTTTTATTTCTCAGTACATGCACAGTTCAGCTTACATTGTTTTATATCATTACCTTTCATTTGATTCACTCACTGTAGGTAACAGTGTGAAGAAATGATTAAAAGACAGAATATAGACTATCAAAAGCATGAAACTGAGGAAAGCAGTAGTACTAGTCTGCATGAAGACACTAAGATGTAAAATGACAGCAGAGCTATGTCTCCTCCCTCCCTTTCCCTGCTATTTTCCCCCTTCAAACCAAATCAAAACTTGTTCAGTGAAGGGTAATCACGGAGTCACCAAGAAAAAGGACCAGCTCAGGATATTTCTAAGTCATTCAAACTTACAGAAAGCCCCAAAGGTTTCATCTCATGCACGGATCTTCTCTCATGCATTTTTTCTCATCTTTAGGTGGGGTTACTAAAATAATCCATAGGAATTTTATCTTGCTATTCTTATTTCTAGGAGAAGGTAGGAGCTTATGTTTCCTCTTTACAGCCCTATGCACTATGGGTATTACCTAAGAGTAATTTCCAGACCATCTGGTACCATGAGAGTTTAGGTGAATGCAAATGCTTGATTCCACAGACCCAAAACAGGATAGATTGTTACAGAAAATTATTAATTAATCTAGATTCGCTGAACACAGACTTTGCTGCTCATTTTAGTTTACAAAGGATGGGCTAGAAGGAACAGGAGATCGAGCCCAGGTGATTAGCAGAGAAGGTATCTTAAAACTGAACGGATTTTATTCGAATATATGCAAACAAATCAGTATTGTATAATACAGATATGCCTTGATCTGCATGAATAACTCCAGCTGGCATCAGTTGGCAGAGATTCTCCTCCTGATCAAGGATATATTAAAAAGACAGTCCTTTGACTACATTCTAAATTGCAGACTACAGATTCTCTGGGTCAGAAAAGCCTTTGATTTGATAGGAAAATAGTTTATATTCAGAAATTAACCTTTTTCAAAATTCAAGACTCTACCATTCATTGAGTTTTCAGTCTCTGATCAAATGGAAATTACTACATCTATTGCAGCTAGAGCCAAGCTTTCATGAGTCTGAAGATGTCGAATCTGTGGCTGGTGAGCCGTCTGAACTGTACCTAAACTGTACCAAGTCCTGCTCGTGGCCATTTGTGGAATACAACTAGTGGGTCACAACTGATCAATTCCACAAATCCACCTCACGTTCTTTCTCCTTGAACTTTAAAATCCCACAGAAGCATCAAATGAAAACATGCAGTTTTGTCATGTTGTAGGCTGTTGGTGGAGGTTACTGTGAGGTTCTCTTCCCATCCGATAGGGTATATTTTCTCTCTCAGCTGGGCCTGATTAATCTGCAATTAATTTAAAGTCACTTTCAGACCAAACAGGAACAAAGAAAACAATAGAGATCAGTTTCTAAGACCTGGACCACACTGGCCATCTGGCCATTAGGCTATATCTGATTGCATATTGCAACGTAACCATTACTTTTTGTCTCTGACTGTTCTAATGTAGCAACAAGAATACACGTGCCTGTGCTTCTCCACTGGAGGACTGAAAGATTTGCTACCTATCTCCACTCAGGGTTTGAGGACCTGGAGATAAGGATGTACAACATAAGAAGGATATGGACCTGTTGGAGTGGGTCCAGAGGACGGCCACAAAGATGATTAGAAGGCTGGAGCACCTCTCCTATGAGGACAGGCTGAGAGAGTTGTGGCTGTTCAGCCTGGAGAAGAGAAGGCTCCAGGGAGACCTTATAGAAGCTTTCCAGTACCTGAAGGGCGTCTACAAGAAAGCTGGGTAGCAACTTTTTACAAGGGCATGTAGTAATAGGATGAAGGGTAATGGCTTCAAACTGAAGGAAGGCAGAATTACACTGCATATCAGGAAGAAATTCTTCACTCTGAGAGTGGTGAGGCACTGGAACAGGTTGCCCCAGGAAGCTGTGGATGCTCTATTCCTGGAAGTGTTGAAGACCAGGCTGGATGGGGCTTTGAGCAATCTGGTCTAGTGGGAGGTGATCTTTAACCCAAACCATTCTATGATTCTATGTATTGTATTAGAAAAAAATCAGTGAAACTGTAACTGGGTTTACATGTTCGTGTGACTACCTTTCTGTACAAAACATATAAACGGCTCAGTCAAAAAAGGAAGAAAAAGAGGAAAACAGATAACGCAAGTAAGTGTGATGCAGAGTGAAAATCCAAACAGAAAGCTCAAAACATAGCACACTGTGATCTAAATACAGCTTCTGGGATACACTATTCAGTATTTGCTTTGTGGAAGACATGCGAAAACAATGGTGACAGTCATATTTGAGAAGGTAAACTGTATTGTAGACTCTTGTCAGTGTTAATTCTCCTAAAGACAAAGGGCTTCCTTTCTTATTGTTGCTACTGGAAGATTTTTGCTACTGCTACAGTATGGTCCTGGATTATTTCTTCATGAGGAGTGCTTTCTGAGATGACATTGAATATTAACAGCATAACTTCAGCATAGCCACAGTATTAATACATACAGATGTTGTATGTATCATACCTGCATGGGTATTTTTCCATTAATAGCTCCATTTAACTGTCAATAGAGTATTTATGAATATCAGAAGACTACTAATGTAGTGACTGCTTTTGAGGTGGACTGCCCTATGAGCTCACACCTGCTACAGAAGAAACCAGCATCTTCCAACATCAGGCACAAAGCCGGAAGGAACTGTCTCCTACAGCCAGCCCCAGAATAGTATGGTTATATTTGAATATCAACAAAGACAGAGAAAATGGGAAATAGTCAGCAGTTATCACCTTCCCCCCCCACTCCCTGGAGAAATGATCATGACTAAGTCATATAATGAAGGTTTTCTTAAACCCTTTTTAACTTCAAGATTAATTTAGAGTACAAAATAACTGTTTTTTAAAAACAGAAAATTAAGCTATTTGTTATATATTCCCAACATTAAAAATAAGTGGGAATAGGCTGATAACTTTTCTACAGGCCTCAAGCTTCTCTCCATTCTCAAACACGCCAACTAATTACCAAACTGAACATTCATGAAACCGTCTGCTTGGCATTATAATCAGAGAGCTGGACAAGAGGCCTTGATCCTACAGACAATCAGGTCTCAGTTCAGGGAAACTTCCAAATTATAGAAATGCTGACTGCACTAGTAACTGAAAGCATGTGCTGGAAATTTAGTACACAGTTAACTGCTTTCCTGCAACACTTCTGAATCAGCAGAAAAATTTCCCAAGATTTCATTGAGCCCTGATTCAGGCCCTAATTACTTCCTTCTTGTATTGCTAGAATCAGGATTTTAAATTGCATAATTTTTGCACTGCAATTAAGCATACACTTAACACTCCAGGAATAGTCATGCCTAGTTTTTAAAGTTTATTCATTACTTTTGAATAATACAGTAAACTGAAGTCACTTAATAATTGTTCTCAAACTGAGTGATTTGAACATCCATAAATTAATTCATCTTCTTGAATGCATTGTAAAACATGGCATAAAATAAGCATCTACAATCTATGTTATACTGTGCCATATAATTTGCAAGTGTGGTTTTGCATGTATGTTCTTTAATAAAAGCATTCCATTGGATTTCCTTACCTGAAATAGCAAAACTGAAATGCTGAAAACAAAAACCTGAAGAAAGAGCCATAACTGATCGCGCTGTCAATGAAGACATGCAAAAAGGAGTTGTTATAAAATGGAGAAACTGAAAATAGGACTAAGAAAAATGAAGGAAAAAGTAAACACATAAAAGGCGCATAAAGGGCTTCAAAAAAAGCTGAAACAAACAATTCTAAAATATTTCTTACCTTCTTCAGTCATTGTGTCATAATATTTTAGGTTTCCATATGATCCAAGCTCTACAACATCACAGTAAAAGACACAAAGATAAGGAACCAGCAGACATTCAAGAAATGTACACGTTTTTGCATGTGCTTCATAAACTCGAACAGTGATTATGCAAAAAATTCTGCAGGACAGCGAAACACAGATTACAGAAATGGCAGTGCCTTCCCCTCCCGAAATTTCACAAATCACTGGCTTTAGAGAAGTGACTTGCTAAAGTGAGATGTAGGAGAAGCACTGAAATATAAAATTCAGCCTTTTCAAGATGATTGCTAGTTTGGTGCCTCTACATTTGGGAAAACGTAATAAACCTTTACAGTACCTAATCAGCAGGAGCTTTGGAAACTAAGCTCTGCTCTTTTAACATTCCCCAGGTCAGACATTCAAATACTTACGCATCCAGATTAAACAAAAATCTCAAAACATATAATCTAAGGAACTGTTCTTAATGCTGTCCCACAGATACTGTTTTGGTACCAGTGCTGTTGACTTGCTTTGGATGGGTTACTCAACTTAACCACTCTCTCATGCCTTGTGAAATTGGAAAAAAAGTATTAACTCACTTCATCAGGTGGTATGAAACCTAAATTAATTAAATAATTAAATAGATCTGAGTATATTGTATTACTACATTCTAGCAGGGCAGAGAAAACAATGGAATACAGGGGTCTCTAGATCTTTAGGGCTACTGTTATTTTTCTGCGTGATAGTCTTGCACAAATTACCTTTTTTCTCCAGATGTTGCTTTACACTTCATTTCTTAAAGTAATTTTTCCTTAAAGTTTGGCATATATAAAAATATATTAAAATATATATTATATATGTATATAAAAATACAATATACAATTTAAATATAAGTACAATTTATGTAGGACAGAGAAAAATTAAGCACAAAGAGGAATGTGTAAATGATTTGTCTGAGGAATTTGTGGATGATTTCACTCATCATTTTTATGTAAAGTTTTACAATTGAGCTGCTGAGCATCCAACCTTTGATGGAGTGTAGTCATTAAAAACAGATACTTAACAGTTTGGTAGTGCTGTTTTCTTTGGAAAGATTCTCTCTTCATGTTTATGAAACAGCTCAAGCAATTAAATGTACAAATGATGTCCAATTATTTTGTTTTTAGCTGATGCACCTCATGACCTTTCAATATTTTTCCACAAAGGTGAATTGCAATTAAGGTCTGGCTATTAGTTTTTAACTGTAAAATACAGTGATGATATGCAAATCTGATACTTTCAAAGTTCCTTTTTTTCAATATATTTGCAGATACCTGAATCTGCCAAATGAACATTTTTACATCATTTGCAGAGACAGAGAAAGTTTTATGCCATGTAACTAAAAAAACCAGGATATTATCACTGTTAAATTTCAAAAATATTTCTGATTGGATTGTGATGATTTTTTCATAGACATACTTTTATCAAAACCAGTTACAAATATTGACATACTCTTGCTTGTACAATGCAGTGTCTTACTTGCACATAAGTATGCCCAATAGAATATGACATTACTCTAAGTCTCTCATAAAGCAAAGAAAGACATTATTTAAAGACAGAATTTAATATATTGTTTTATAATGACATACAATGCATATACTGTTTTGTAAAAATGTTCTTAGTGTTGCAACATAATCTCTGTAGCTGCATTTACATAAAAGAAGCTATTGTCCTACCATCTCGATTTTAGTCCTAAAGATTTTCATTTCTTTCCTGGGAAAAGCTCCCAGTAACTTCAATATGGACTTCCCTGCAATACAGCTTCTAGGACCACACGTGGTGTTTAATTAGGGCTCAGTATCTGCTGACTCTACAGCCAGGACCTTTGCTTAAACTTATTCTCACTGATCTCTGCCTTGACGTGTCTCGGGGTCGAATTTGCTGGAGCCTGGGTTGAGGCATCTACTGGAGGATGAGGACAGGAGTAGAAAATAGATGCCAAGAGGACTGCAAGAGTAATCAGAGAAATGGTAGTACACACAGGAGACAACACTGCCAGAGAGGGTCTGTATAAGCTCACGGAGGAAAAAGAGTAAGGATGGGGGAGCAGAAGGACAAAGTCGAGAAGAAGGTCGTACCATAGCAACAAACTTAAGAATTAACAGAATGATAGCATGAGGCCTCTGACTTAATGGATGAAGCAGAAGATGTTTTAGAGGAGGCCAACAACAACGGTGAACTATGCTAAATCTCCAGAAGAAATAAAAGCGACAGCAGAAAGGCAGGGCACTTGACATACTAGCAATCTGGTTTAGACCTATTTGCTTCCCATCTGCAGTGAAAGATACAAGACAAACAGGAGAGAAAAAAAGGAGACTCTGACCTTACTGAGACCAAAGAGAAAAGAAATAAGGAGATGCATGAGAGTGCATGATGCTGATGATAATAGTGTTCTGGGCACATCAGCAGTTCAACATGCCAAGGATTAAACCAGGTTAATTCTTGCAGTTATAAAAATTATTTCCAGGAAAACTCTAATCTTGCTGGTCAGATTACGTTAGTCAAAGCTTTTATACCCAGAGCAGAACATTTTAGACAATCACCAGCCCACTGACTGCAATGCACAATGATGATGCCAGAAAACGTCAGCTGCATGTACTCACATGAATTATTTTGTGGATTTCAAGATTACTTGGGTCAGTGGTGCTCAGCAACATGAAAGATCTGCCTCTATACAGTCTGCCTCAAATATAATGCACTGGCTTCTGCTGTAAAATGTGAACCAAATCTGCTCTTTGGTAGTTATTTTTGAATTTTTCTGCTTCAATAAGATTCTGTTCAATACGTCTCTAAGTATACTCAAACTGAATTGAAGTACTTTTCAAAAAAAATACAGTACTGGAAGAAGTTCTCAGCTCTTAAAATAAACTGATTTCAAATGGAACTGGAAATCTGAAATACTGTGATAAAGGGTATTTGAAAAAATATCCCAAAATCCAACACTATTAAAATTTGATAATTCCAGATTCACGAACATGCTATGTGGTTCCCACAGGGAGGTCACAGCAGACAGACTGGCTGACAGCCAGTACCTGCATCCCTGCTGGTCACATGAAGCAGAGAGGATGCAGAGATGCAGCTTAACAGCTGATCCTCAACAGTGACAAAGTCATTGAATTAATTTGTTCCCTTCTGCATATTTTTACACCAGAAGAGAACAGAGGGTTCTTGGTAATCCTGTCTGACATTCCTGAAATATTACAACATTTGCCTTATTACCTACTGTTCTCTACTGTGTATGTAGGTGCCACGCCATATCAAAGTAAACAGAAAGAATAATGTTTTTAGTCAACAGTGCTACATTATTTGTAATTTCAATTACATTTGAGAGAGCCAGCATGGCTTCACCAAGGCCAAGTCCTGCCTGACCAACCTAGTGGCCTTCTATAGTGGAGTGAGTACATCAGTGTACAAGGGAAGAAGCACAGATGTCATCTATCTAGACTTCTGCAAGGCCTTTGACACGGTCCCCCACAACATGCTTCTCTCTAAATTGGAGACATTTGGATTTGGTGGATGGACTGTGCAGCAGATGAGCAATTGGTTGGATGGCGCCTCCAGAGGTCAATGTAGTGGTCAATGGCTCAATGTCCAGATGGAGACTAGTGGTAAGTGGTGTCCCTCAGGGGTCTGTACTGGCACCAGTACTGTTTAACGTCTTCATCAACAACAGAGGCAGTGGGATCGAGTGTACCCTCAGCAAGTCTGCAGATGACACCAAGCTGAGTGGTGCAGTTGACACACCTGAGGGATGAGATACCATCCAGAGGGGCCTGAACAAACTCAACAAGTGGTCCCATGTGAACCTGATGAGGTTCAACAAGCCCAAATGCAAGGTCCTGCACCTGGTTCGAGGCAACCCCTGGTATCAACACAGGCTGGGGGATAAAGGGATTGAGAGCAGCCCTGCTGAGAGGGTCTGGGGGTACTGGTGGATGAAAAGCTGGACATGAGTTGACAATATATGCTTGCAGCCCAGAAGGTCAACCATATCCTGGGATGCATCAAAAGAAGCATAGCCAGCAGGTCAAGGGAGGTAATTCTGCCCCACTACTTTGCTCTTGTGAGACCCCACCTGCAGTACTGCGTCCAGCTCTGGAGTCCTCAGCACAGGAAAGTCATGGTCCTGTTGGAGCAGGTCCAGAGAGGAAGGCCACAAAAACAATCAGAGGCATGGAACACGTCTCCTCTGTAGAAAGGCTGAGAGAGTTGGGGTTGTTCAGCCAGGAGAAGAGAAGACTCCAGGAAGACCTTAGTGCAGCCTTTCAATACTTAGAGGGGGACTGTAAGAAAGATGGTGACAAACTTTTTAGTAGGACCTGTTGCGATAGGACAAGGGGTCGTGATTTTAAACTAAAAGAGAGTAGATTTAGACTAGATATAAGGAAGAAATTTTTTATGGTGAGGGTGGTGAGACACTGGCACCGGTTACCCAGAGAGGTTGTAGATGCCCCATCCCCGGAAACATTCAAGGTCAGACAGGGCTCTGAGCTGCCAGATCTAGTTGAAGATGTTCCTGCTGATGACGGGGGGGGGGGGGGGGGGGGGGGGGGGGGGCTGGGTTCCAACCCAAACCATTCTATGATATAAAATACCTATTTACTCAGTTTATTTTCAGTGTTCACTCACTAAGTATTGCAGGTACGGTCTGTGGCGAAAGACTCATTTCTGCCTTTTAAGTGTAGTGCCCCAGGCTGCCACAGAAGGAGAGTGTAGTCAGTATTTCTCTTTGCTCTCCTGCTACAAAGATGTCAGATACAGACTGCAGTTGTCCCTAGTTATGTCTGAAATGAGACTGGCTGAGAGTTTCTCAAAATACTCCTAAGACATACAGATATTTTACAGATAGCAACCTGCATTGCTAAAGGCGTGTATGCCTTCATGAAAAATGTGAACTCACACTCTCAAAACAAAGCAATGCATTGTGGGTTTCTTTGACAAGCATATGATTTTTGCCTTGTACAAAAAATACATTTGTATGAAAATTCATGTCACACTTCTCCAAGGTAATTAAACAGCTTCAAAGTTGACACATCTTTTATTCAAAACAAAACTGCTACAAAGAAATCACGGAAGGCAATCCCTGAATTTTTAGTGCAATTCCACCATTGCATTTACTTGACCTTTCTTGTGTTTGACTTCCACAGTCATGAAGGCGTCAAGGCATAATCCTTTATCAGCATCAGTGGGAGCTTGGGTTAAAAGAAATTCTGGAACAACCAGATGGAAAGCATATATTTTGCTGAGTTTTCATACCCGTAAATTCAACCTACTGAAAGGATGAATATGTAGGACATAGCTAAAAGTGAAATGACAGAGGAAGGGCTCAAAACAGATAATGAAATTGAGAATGAGCATGCAGCCAAGAACTGCAACTTAAAAGGAAGCAAATGGTTATTAAAAAGATTGTAAACATGAAGCCTAACTGATTGGAGACCGAAGAGAATTTTTGTCCAAGAGGCTGCACACATAATTCTTAAAGTTAGCAAGTTCGTGACAGTGAAAGACACTGATTTGGTAATCCACTCTTCCTCTTTACATCTTTCTGACATGACCTTTGATTTGCACTTCCTCTTGTCATCATGCTTAACAAGATCTCCTTTTTTCATTTTCATTTTTTAAAAGAAGGCCAAAGGACTTAGAGGAATTTATATTATAACATCAAGGAGGACTAGGTTGTCTTTCCCTAATATTTACTGTCATTTCTTCTAGATGTCATGGTCTTGAGAAAATTCAATTAGATGATCAAAGACTCATCCATAACCAAAAAAAGGAGGTCACTTCAAAAGTCTTGCTAGGTAAATTGTAGTGGCTATCCAATCTTAACTGGAATCAAAGCTTGATTTGGTTTCATCAATGATGTTAGAGTAGGAACAAAGGACTCTCAGTGCTAAAAACTTGTGAAAGATCTAGTGAAGATTACGGTTACAGGTGTAAAATGAGACTCCTAATTCCTAGCAGATCTTTAATAAAAGATAATGGCTTTGTACATAGACTATTTGAAGCAAAACATAAAAAATCCCACCAACTCGATATCAGGCATTGTGAATTTTAACAAGGAAGAATTCTTTTGAAATAATTTTCTTTCAGTGAATCTCATCTTAATTTTGACTCCCACCTTTTATGACTCCATAAAACTCTTAACTTTCTCATAGAATACTTATATCCTATCAGGGATAGACTGGGTCTGCTGTGGGAGTTTGTATGTATTATCACTGCAGAATGCAGAGGAGAGAAAACAAATGTTGTTCTAAAAAGCAAAAGACTTTTTCTTCTACTACCTCCAGATAACCCAAACTATGCAAGTTGTAGCCTAGATTTTTACTTGTGGACCTTGAAGCTGCCAATTTTTGCAAAATGGAGGCTTTGCCACTGAGCTGGTGCCATGGAAAATACAAAGGGACCTCTTTTGGATCTGGGTAATACAGTAAATAATAATAGTTGCATGCCTATTAGAATTACATCTTTTTGGACTATGCTACTACCAATAGGCAATACATTGGGAGTTACTAAATTACATAATACTTTGTTCATCTGAGCTCTAAAAACACATGTGGTCACCTTTCATCTTGTCTTGTAAGCCTTCTATTCCTGTTCTCTCTCTTCGCATGTCCTTACTCTGTTTTTTATTGTAGGTGTTTTTGTCCTGATAATGACCTTATTAAAGTTCTCTTGTTTTGTTATTAGCAGTTTATTGCAATTTTAACAATCTGGACTGCGACTAGAGATACAATTAAAAATTTATACAATCATATCAGGAGAGTTCTGGGCAGCTCAGGATAGTCACAACACCCAAAAGCAACATCTGTCTATTACATTGCTCTTAATGGAGCATTTAAAATGAAGACTGAACCCACACACACACTATTCTTACAGTCCATACTGTCTAGCAAATCTTCTTGTGGTGACAAAAGGAAATTTGTCAGAGGATCCACATGGTTGTAATTGATATGGGCTAAACAGCAAATATTTTTAAGGAGGAGATCAATGGCTTGTTATTAACACACATACACGACAGATAAGAAAGTAATTTAACTTACTGTTATGTGTCAGACCCTGCTTTCAATATTTTTAGGTGGATTTTTTTTTTTTAATTTAAGGAAAGCATGAAGCTGCTTGTTCCTGAGGGCTTTGTTTCCTTTTTCATCTTTTTTCACTCATAAGTTACCATTGTGCCAACTGTCACCAAACGTTTGAAGGCAGGTGCCATACATTCTCTAGAACGTAGTAACACCAAAAGACAACCAATATATAACAGAATTGACCCTGCCTGGATCAAACATAACTCCTGCTGACTTTGAAGGGGGCATTTATCTTTGAAGAATTTTCAAATATTCACAAAAACGGGAATTCCAAGATGTAGAGGTGAAAACCTCATCCTATTGATAATATTGGGAGCTTTACCTGGTGGTGTCAAAATTTCACCAAGTGTCTGTGGGGTACTGGACACATACAACTCCAACTGCAATAAATTCCAGATGTTCTGGTTTTCAGCATGTCCAAGGAGAATAATGCAAGGGCAGCATACATTCCTGTCACTATCCAGTCACAAAATCCAACCAACCTATGCAGGATGAAGTCATCTGTCCTGTGCAAACTGTACTAGAGGAAATCTTCCACTTTCAGCTTCAATAGAAAGTCCCTCATAGCTACTATTACTCCGTGATGTGTACAGGTTTATAAATTATTCATGTTCTTTGTTGTTAATACTTTTAACAAGGAAAGTCAGAGTTAGGAAGAAACTTAAAATGAAGCTAACGGCATTAAGCATGGAAATGCATAGTCAGGACAGCTGTAGTCTGCACTGGGATCACACTTGTATTTAAATATTCATGTCTTTCTTGCACACTCTGTAGGGAATCCCAAGAAGAATTTGCTGTCTGAAGAACATGGCATCACTGGAAAATATCATGGAGATGAGAGACAAGAATTTTGCCTGCAGTGAGCTGCTTCAGTAGATTCTACTTAAAAGACTAAAACATGACATGCAGAAATAAATTGTTGTGAAAACCAACATTTACCACAAAACAAACACAAGAATTAAATTTCAGGTTTTCAAAAATAAATTTTAAAAAGGCATCAGAAAAAATCCATTATTTAACATTTGCTACCTATAAAGAGCAATACTGATTTTAAAGGGAGATCTGTTCTTCAATTTTTAAGTAGCTAGAAATTCTGTCAGTGAAACTAGCAATGAGTGCTGCTTTCTCTCTGCATTTTGGGACCATCTGAAGTTAAGCACACCTGACATTTACCGCTGCAGAGTTTGAGAGCACCATAACAAAGAGCTACATTTTGCCATTGAACTGCCCATTTCGAGAGAACTTTGTAAGGGTTTCTTTGCACCCCCAGTTACGTATAACAAAAACATACCCAATTTTTGATACGTCACTAACTATAGACACATTCTGTTGATAGGATAAAAGCAGCAAGCCCGCTCACCCTACGGTTATGGAAGTGCAGCCACTGGCTTTAGAAGAAGCAAGATCAACATCCCCAAAATATGACAAGAATTAAGTGGTCCCTGCATGTACGCTAAATAAACCAACTCAGTAAAATAATTCAGACTTCAAAAGTCTGTTTCTTTGGTTGTAGATATACATTTGTGATTGACATTTAACTAAATCAGCTGAACCAAAACTTCATAATAAAATTCTCTTCATTAGCCTAAGATATAATTTTCCCTATGCCAAAAGCACACAACTTTGTAGACAGCTCAGGTTCCACAGCTGTTACAGTGACATTTCTGTCTTATGTGTCCTACATGGAAGTTTCTAAATTCAACTGCTGTTCATTTTTGGCTTTGAAATCTTAAGTAATACCAGGGGAAACAGCTACTTAATTTCCCCCTCTTTCAATTTTCTGACAGATATTAACAGGGCTATTTAAAATACCGTTTCTGCCTATTTAAGTAGATCTGCCCTTAGCTGCACATAACCCATGGTTTCTATGCTGTTGCTCACTCTGACAGTGTGGGGAGATCTACCTACAGTTTCTGAATTCAGTTCGGTGTTGGAGATATCTGTAAAATTACTCATCTCACCTACATTAACCATGCAACCTCAGGTACCCAAATTAGGAACACAAATTCTATGGTCTCTACCATAGCTGAAAGGTAAAGAAAGGGGAAAGGAGGCCTCACTAGAGAGTGATGAACCTCACCGCTTCACCAATCTTATGTAGCTGTTTAAAATCTTTCCCAGGAAAAAGCTTTCTTCTTCCTAGTGACTGTGCAGAGAACCACATCACTGAAAGCAGAGCTAGAAATGTGCCCTTACATCAAAGCCAGGCAAAAGCATCCTCGGCTCCATTTGGCAAAGCATTACCAGCAGATTGAGGGAGGTGATACTTTCCCTCCACCCACTGCTGATGAGACATAGCTGGGTGCTGGGTCCAATCCTGGGCTTGCTACTACAGGAGAGTTGTGGACATACTGGAGCAAGTCCAGCACTGGGCCACGAAGTTCATGTAGGGACTGAAGCATCTCCCATATGAGGACAGGCTGAGACAGCTGGGACTGCTCAGCCTAGAGGAGAGAAGGCTCAAGGAGATCTTATCCACATGTATAAATACCTGATGGGAGGGAAAGAAGAAGAGGGAACAAGACTCCTCTCTGAAGTGCCCATAGACAGGGGGAGAGTCAATGGGCACGAATTGAAACCCAGAAAATTCCATCTGGACACAAGAAAACACCTTTTACTGTGATGACTGTAATGATGGTCAAACACTTGAACAGGTTTGCAAGAAAGATTGTGGAGGCTCCGTTTGTGGAGATATTAAAAACATGACTGGACACTGTCCTGGGCCACCTGCTCTAGCTGATCCTGCTTAAGCAGTGGGTTGGACTAGCTGAATTCTGTAATTCAAGATGTCCCTTCCAACCTACATGAAAAAAAAATATCTGTGAAAGCTAGCTGCATTAAGAGGGTATGAGTATCTGCCTTTGTAAGACATGACACTCCATTTTGAAGGAAAGCCTAATTGCCCTTTTATTGGTTTCCTATCTTCATATCAGACTGAGATACCATGGGATGGAGATAAAGGGAAGACAGTAGATTATAACTAACAGCTATTAATTTGTCTGTGAGCCTGGCAGGGAGCCCCCATCTTCTCTGGCAGAAGTCCCTTGCAAACATTTCAGCCTTCAGCAGAGGAGAAAGCCAAAATGCTCTAAACACCCTGCTCAGAGGGCTGTTTTTCCCTGGTGGGCCAGAAGAGGAAGCAAGAACTGTTACAAGCTGGGTAAGAACAAGTATGCAAGAAGGATGCTGAGCTCCTTTGCAAGCCATGAGTATGCCTACAGGCTGCTCAAGAATGATGAATTATCTAGAGCAGAGATAGTTAGTAACATACATAATTATTTTTATTAATTTTGTGTAGATTTGCATATTTCCTCATGTTAGATAAAATGCTGTTGTGCTTATAAGCGACTGAAGAATTATTTCTTTCATCTCTGGTGTGGTGTGAGAAAGTGCACTGAAGTCCTGCAGCATCACAGTATCACAGTATCACAGTATCGTCAGGGTTGGAAGGGACCTCTGGAGATCATCTAAGTCCAACCCCCTGCCACAGCAGGGACACCGACAGCACATTGCACAGGATGGCATCCAGGCGGGTTTTGAACGTCTCCAGTGTGAGAGACTCCACAACCTCCCTGGGCAGCCTGTTCCAGTGCTCCACCACCCTCAGAGTAAAGAAGGTCCTCCTCATGTTAAGATGGAACTTCCTGTGCTCCAGTTTGTGCCCGTTACCTCTAGTCCTGTCACTGGGCACAACTGAAAAAAGGCTATTCTCGTCTACCTGGCACCCTCCCCTTAAGTACTTATAAGTATTGATAAGATCCCCCCTGAGTCTTCTTTTTTCTAGACTACAAAGCCCCAAGTCCCTGAGCCTTTCCTCATAAGAAAGATGCTCCAGTCCCCTAATCATCTTTGTAGCTCTTTGCTGGACCCTCTCCAGCAGTTCCCTGTCCTTCTTGAACCGAGGAGCCCAGAACTGGACACAGTACTCCAGATACGGCCTCACCAGGGCAGAGTAGAGGGGGAGGATGACCTCCCTCGACCTGCTGGCCACACTCTTCTTGATACACCCCAGGATGCCATTGGCCTTCTTGGCCACCAGGGCACATTGCTGGCTCATGGTCATCCTGTTGTCCCCCAGGACTCCCAGGTCCCTTTCCACAGAGCTGCTCTCCAGGAGGTCAGCCCCCAACCTGTACTGATGCATGGGGTTATTCCTCCCCAGATGCAGTACCCTACACTTGCCTTTATTGAACCTCATCAGGTTTTTTTCTGCCCAACTCTCCAGCCTGTCCAGGTCACGCTGTATGGCAGCACAGCCTTCCAGCGTGTCAGTCACCCCTCCCAGTTTTGTGTCATCAGCAAACTTGCTGATGGTACACTCTATCCCTTCATCCAGGTCATTGATGAATATATTGAACAGGACTGGACCCAGTACTGACCCCTGAGGGACCCCACTTGTTACTGGCCTCCAACTGGACTCTGCACCACTAACCACAACCCTCTGAGCTCTATCTGTCAGCCACTGTTCAATCCACCCCACCGTCCATTCATTTAACCCATACTTCCTAAGCTTGTCTGTGAGGATGATGTGGGAGACAGTGTCAAAAGCCTTGCTGAAGTCAAGGTAGACAACATCCACTGCCCTCCCTTCATCCACCCATCCAGTCACGCCATCATAGAAGGCTATCAGATTAGTCAGAGATGACCTCCCCTTGGTGAATCCATGTTGACTACTTCTGATAACCTTCTTTTCCTCCAGATGCATGGAGATGACCCCCGGAACGAGCTGTTCCATCATCTTTCCAGGGATGGAGGTGAGGCTGACCGACCTGTAGTTTCCTGGGTCATCCTTCTTGCCCTTTTTAAAGACTGGAGTGACGTTGGCTTTCCTCCAGTCCTCAGGCACCTCCCCTGTTCTCCAGGACCTTTCAAAGATGATGGACAGCGGCCCAGCAATGACTTCTGCTAGCTCCCTCAGCACTCGCAGGTGCATCCCATCAGGCCCCATGGTCTTATGGGTATCCAGTTTACTTAATTGGTCTCTAACTTGTTCCTCTTCAACCAAGGGAAAGTTTTTCTTTCTCCAGACTTTCTCTGTTACTTGCAAAGTCTGGGACTCCTGAGAGCTGGCCCAAGCAGTGAAGACAGAAGCAAAGAAGGCATTCAGCAACTCCGCCTTCTCTGCATCATCCATCACCACAGCACCCATCTCATTCAAGAGTGGGCCCACATTTTCCCTGGTTTTCCTTTTGTCTCCTATATACTTAAAGAAACCCTTCCTATTGGTCTTTACATCCCTTGCCAGGTTCAATTCCAAAGCTGCCTTGGCTTTTCTCGTCTCTTCCCTGCATACCCTGACAGCATTCTTGTACTCATCCCAAGTAGTCAGCCCCCTTTTCCACATCCTGTAAACTCCCTTCTTCCACCTGAGCTTTTTCTGAAGATCCCTGCTCAGCCATGCAGGTCTCCTTCCCTTGCCCGATTTCTTGCTCTTCGGGATGCACCTAACCTGAGCTTGGAGGAGCTGGTGCTTGAATATCAGCCAGCTCTCTTGAGCCCCTTTACCCTCTAGAGCCCTCTCCCATTTGATTTCTCCCATCAATTTCTTGAAGAGATCAAAGTTAGCCCTCCTGAAGTCTAACATTTCAACCCTACTTGTCATTTTGTGCATACTGCACTTAATGCTGAACTCTATCTTCTCATGATCACTACAGCCAAGTCTGCCCCCAACCTTAACATCCTCCACCAGTCCCTCTTTGTTTGTCAGTACTAGGTCCAGTAGTACACCTCTTCTTGTGGGCTCTTCCACCACCTGAGTCAAGAAGTTATCATCAATGCACTGGTGGAACCTCCTGGACTGTGTGTTCCTAGCTGTGTTCCTAGCTGTTCCTAGCTGTTCCTAGCATCCACACACTGGAACTGAGGAAAGTGGAAGTGCTCAGGTTACTCCAGCAATGCAGGAGCTGAGCGCTACCCATGAGCTGGCATAAGCTGAGCTGCCTGCTCTTTCTTCTCCCAGGATATAACAAATAAACAGCTTCAGCCAAAAAAGGCTCCCAATGGGAGTGAGCACAGACATGATGGTGCAGCTTACCTAGGCCAAGGGAAGAATAAGAACACAAGGGTTTTGCAAAATGAGACCAAAGCTAGGAGCCTGCTAAGTGACCAGGCAGCTGAAGGTTACCCCAACTTTTTCAGCTGTCTTTGGGGTAAGCTGATGTTTTTCATGACATCTCAAAAAAGAACACAAGTAGCAGCAGCAAACTAAGCAAAATAGTTTGAGGTGAACGGAAAAGTTGGGAAATTCTTAAGATCAGTATCTAGGAACACAACAGGATCTAGTGAGTAATTATAAATAATTCACTACTATGTCAAAAACTTTGAGGATCACATCATTCTTTATTTTCCTCAGAAGGATGAATGCAGGTTTCTGTTTTTTCTTTGTCAGAGCAGACAGTGACAGTACCGTATTTTTCTGCATTCAGTGAAGGAAGTGACAGAATTGTCAGCTCAGCTTCATGTAACAGAAGGTTACTTCTCTCACCAATAACATGCACCATATTTATGCTTAAAAAAAGTAAAGCACTTAAGATAAACAACAACTTTTCCGCAGAAGTACATCCTGTAGTTTTCCACTTTGGAAGTAGGACTAGAGACAGGAATAGGAGAGAATTGCCAAAGGTACCTACTTCTGACTGGGGACTGAGCCATGACTGAGATTTATATCACACTCATTTTCATGCAGAGGATGCCATTTAAATGTGAGTTATACCCTTGTCATACTGGAGCAAGGGAGTCAGCATCTAGCTAAATACTCCCTTGCGGAAGATGTTTCGTTGGCCTGTGGCGCCTCACCAGCAGACAGAAAAGGGGTGGCATGATAAGGAAAAGATCTCATTTTCCTGTGCCCTGCTGAAGCTGTGCAAGAAAAGCAAGGTAGCCTCAGGTTGCACTGGTGCTCTGAATCCTCACTTCACCACTAGTATCTTCCCTTTTCAACAGAGTACCCACAGGAGCCTCCAGAGAGGAAAACCTCCCTCCACAATCCTGAAGGAATCACTCTTTATAGTAACCTACAGCTTGTAGGGAGAAGGTAGACTTACTAGTCATGGCAGACACTTTCATACAAAATACCTTCCATGCTTTTCCTTTCCCTGCTCACAACTGCAAAACAACAGCACTCTTGTATTAAAAAAATGTAAAGAGATCTTTGTAAATTCTACACTTTCATAACCCAGGAATGTCTGTTTCAAAACTAGGACAAAGTTATATGAGGTACAGGACTCAGAAGAAAAAAAAGGCACAAATGATCAAAGATTGCCACAATTTATGTTTGAGTTGCTTGGATTTTGGATTGGGGCCTGATCAACCCAGCAGGTCTGATGATGCCATCTTTATTCATATGGGTAATGCTGTTATGAACAGTCCAGCTCACTACTCGGTGAATAAAGGATTGCCAGACCAGCACTTAAGCAGAAGCAAATACAGCACAGGATTTCCTGGGGATTAATGACTGGCTGGGAGTTGATGATAGCCTGATGCACAGGCAGTCATTAATCTTAATCCTCAGGAAATGATCTCTACCAAGGTCATTATTTCTGTAACAAGATAAAAGCAAACAAAAAACTAATGTCATACAGATATTTTTATTTATAATGAACGATGAGGTTTCAACTGTAATGTAAAGTTCACGTCCCATTAATGAACACT
This sequence comes from Pluvialis apricaria, assembly GCA_017639485.1. NCBI lineage: Eukaryota > Metazoa > Chordata > Aves > Charadriiformes > Charadriidae > Pluvialis > Pluvialis apricaria. The sequence continues at coordinate 38,091,728 of CM030044.1, forward strand.
CTACATATTCCCCTGTCAGAGTGGCTGAACTCTTATCTTCTTAGAAGCTTTATGCCAAGACCAAGATTTTGAAGAGGAGAAGCCTCCCTTGTCTTAGACTGTAAATCCACAGCACGGCTGCACACCTGCCTGAATGCAAAGTGCCAAACCTCCAGCAGCTCCCACTGACCTCAGATGTTACTCATCTGTCAGAGGTGGGCTGAACGCTTCGCAAGCCCACTGATTCCAGAGAGTTTACAAGCTGGCTTTCGCAAGACAGGCACAAGCCACGGCAAAACCACATTTGTGTGGAAAGGGAAAAGGAAGGACAGGTTCCCAAGTGTGTAATCTTATATCAGGATCACCCTGTTTATCTACATTTTGTGGAAAGTAAGAACTTCTGAAGGTCATTTCTCTCTCATTTCATATTTTCCTACTTACAATCAAGTGCATTTTTAAGAGGCTCTCAATTAAAGTAGAGGTTGGTTCTGACTTCACAAATGAATTATTCAGGAGTAAATATGATGAGCTGGTTTTCTATAAATACATTGCATGTTAATGTAAGAATAACACTGGGTAGGTCAAGATGACCTTTAATTGTCACAGAGCCTGCTTATACATTCTATACTGCTTATGCTATCAAGAGGACTTAGATGGGACTTCTTTTCTGTCAGCCTTGCAAAGCCCACAGAAGTCCAAATGACAGAGCAGTGTGCCTTTTCATGCCTCCATTTTCCTTGCAGTTAGTCAAGACAATGTAGCAATTAACTTTATTATTGACTTAAAGACAAAGAAAAGCTGGATCTTCCAGCAGCAGCCCAACAACCAGAAATTTTACTTCTAATGGCAACATTTGATCTGGAAGCTGTGAAGAGTCAAGCACAGAGCTCCCAGACTCTATGAGTGCTTTTCCAGCAACTGAAAACCCAGTTCACTTGGCTATGCCAGCTGCTGGTACCTGCTTGGGAAGTGCATTGACTGATGGACCCAGCAGCCCAGAAGGAGAGCAAGTGCTGAAGAAGATATCCTATGGCAAGAGGCTGAAAGAAGGTGGGTGCAGGCGAGTGAGATGCAGTATGAGGAAAGGCAAAGGAAGTAAACGGTAGCAAAATGGGGAGAGGGGAAATGAGAGGGGGAGGAGGACAGAAGGAGTATGCCCAAGTGCAGGGGGTGCCACAGTACCTGTGTATGTGCCAGCTTTGATTTACACCTTTCACCCTTTTTTCCTTCGCGAATGACACTTTGTAATGTTGTCATACACTGTTCTTTTGCTGCAAACCCAACAAATACAGCTAATGATGCAATGTTTTTGACCTATTGAAGTCATCATCTGGCAGAAATACTGAGGGAATCTAAGCTGACTAAAATGGGGTAGAAAAATGCTCAGAACCTCTTTCTGCTATTCCTTTGAGTCTGATCCATACTTGCATTAATGATTTGAAGGAAATCCTTTCATCTCACAGGTCGTGCACCAGGTCCATCATCTTTCATTACGTGAGTGCAATAGAGCTAATTTCCCTTGCTTACACAAAACTCAAAACTAACACAAATCAGTTGTTTACTTCTTTATTATGTCTGAGTTTTTTTGTAGTAGGAAAGGGCGTGTGAAGTGGAGAAAGCCATGTGGGCCAGAGAAGGCACGAGGTAATTCTTTACATTTCTACGCCACCCCAAATGATGGGTTTATATAGCAAAGGACTGCACTTCTCAGACACTTCTGATAAATACTACCCCTTCTTTTAATTCTTAACAATGAAATGCTATCAGCTTAAAAAAGTACTTAGCTAGCATGGTAAAGAGCTACTAAAGTAAGCATAATGCACCAGCTGACTGTTCGACATCCATTACACACAGGAAAATTAAAATACAAGAACATGGTGAGAGTTTGGTAGGTAAAATTCATACAGAGCCAAACAGATAATCAATATTGTATACAGCAGGTACCCATAACTGTTATCACACATATTTTTGAATTGAATGTAAGATTCAAGTACAATGCCATCCAAATCTATTAACTAGTATTACCTACCTTGGCCAGCCACAGTATTTACATCAAACTAAAATACCTTTTCTTTTATGGGGGTTTGCAGAATTATCTGAATACAGAATAATGAATGTGGACATTTAAAAGCTCGAAATCTCAGGAAACAATACGAGTGTTCAGTGGAGATATCCAATACTCCCTGAGTCTGCCTTCCAAACTGCCTGCAGCGCAAAAAATCTTGAAAGCCAAGTCTGCCTACAAATGATGTGGTGCCTCAGAAAAGCTTAATGACCATAATGTGTGACAGAAAAGTGGGTGGATTTTTTTCCACATTTCTCCTACACATCTGGGTGTATTTGTTAAAAACTAAAAGCAGAGTTTCACATGCAAATATATTTATTGAACTGCACTCCTATATCATCATTTTCATGCTGTCACGTCAGTGGAAATTTGAAACATTAGTTTCTTTGGTATTAACACCAACTTAGATGCTTGCACATATGCAGGTTATTTTTCATTATCTTCTTGGTCACTTCTTCATGAAAGTTGTGCAGTAAAATACAATATTTACTGCAAATATAGGTAGATTTTTTTCCCCTTTGTAAATTTTCACTCAGTGTGTCAGTCTTAATGAAACATACAAGTGGTTACTGCCTTGCACTTATTTAAAGGCCACAAGACCTTTATATTCCGTTTTTCGAAGAATATTAATTCCAGGACAAATATAAAGAGTTTGGAGAGGGACAAATCCTCCCAAACAAACAGTAAAGCATTACAAGCAAAGAAACCCTGAAGAAAACCTTTCTGGAGTAATGTAAATAAGATTTATCCATTGCAACCATCTCTATCAATCCACATTGATCTCAAGTGTTTTACTGACATAATAAAGAACAGCGTTGAGCTACCTAATAAAGTTAATTATAATACCTAATTTTCAAAAGTGCTGGGCTTCTGTGTCTCCCAAGATGGTTTTCAGCTTTCAAAACCCTTTTTTCCTGCGCTGTTGTGAAGGGGGAAGCCTCTGGATCACACTACATGGCGCAAGCTTGCTACAGAGGAAAACGTAGCAAGAAAAGGTCTGAATGCTGAACAATCTATGTCTAGGAAACAAGTGAAATAGGCAATGGAAACAAATCGAGCAATGGAAAAATACCTGAGAGCTGATCTTATTTCTGAATCGTCATTAAGTCCAAATTGAACTCCAGTACTCCAGTTAGCATTTCTAGCTTTCCTGTGGTCTTCAATCTGTCATAAAGGTTCTGTCCCTGCTAATGAGCTCTTCCCAACCTGCTTCTGTTCTCTCTTATTTTTAAAACATATTTGATGAAGTCTATTTACTGCTTCAGATTGTTATTTTTGTTTGTGTTAGCACTATTTGAGACAACACAGATGCATCCACAGCCCAGGAGTTCTGCTTTAAGGGAAAAGAGGAGTGCAAAGGATTGGAATGAAAAATTAGAATTTTTCATTAAAAAGTGAAAAATTGAGATTGGAAGTCTTTTCTTCTTCTAGCAGAGTGAAAAGCTTGGCTACCAGGTGGGTAAGACTTACTGGATGCGGCAGTCACACAGCCTGCTCACCTGCTGTAATGATGCAAATAAAGGAAGCCAAACGTGTAACTGCAATAAATTTCCTATGTCCTTTCTTGGCATTAATGGGAATGGATTGGGCACAGTCTGTTGATGACTCCACTCTAACAGGCAACAGACTTTGGCAGTGAATAGCGCAGCATTAACCAAAAAGAGAAGCGTTTTGAATCATGATCAGAGTAGAAATAACAGTGTGGAGATTGCAAGGACTAAAATTGCCCTTGTGTTGACAAAATGAGTGTCAGCTTCAGCTTTTGAAGAAGGAAATGGAAAAGTAGCTTTGCCTTGTCCAGGAGATACAGAGCAATTTTAAAAGCTGTACACAATGCTGCAATAAGAAACGTGAGGGAACTTAAATGCAAGGAAGCGGTATATATCCTTTTTGATGACTGAAGTTTGGAAGGTCTCACTGTCAGTAATGCTTTAGGTCTCTTTAGTTCCCCACAATTCCTTCACAAGTGCTATTTCTTGAGACATTTATTACTACACCAAGAAAAGTCCTACAGACACACGTTTACCAGATAAACACCTGGCCTTTATTTTTTTTTGGAAGTCCACCAGAAGCTGAGATTCAAATCACGCCACAATTGCAAAGTAATTATGGTGTTCCTCCCAACTTCTCAGACCAAAGCAATCGCGGTCTTCCTGCTAACTTCTAAAGGAAAAAAAATATTACACCATACTTGGATAAAGCAAGTAAACTGTTAACATACATGTAACACAGAGGGATGTTGCATTTTTTCTAATGTCAGCATTAAACCACCTGAAGTCAAACCAGCAGAGTCTCATTCTTTTCTATATTCCATATGACAAATTACCCACCATTTTGACTTTTTTTTTCTGATGTACTAAAATCAAAACCAGTAAAGAAAACCAAAAAACTCTCTACATAAGTACAAGATGATGGAGTTTTTCTAACTTTTATATTGTGGCTGAAGCTAGAGGTGAAGCAAAACAGTAGTTATGATACGCATCAACCAAGTGATCAGTTTTAGTTAGCACCGCAATGAACACATTTCCTAAGTTGCAAGTCTTGGCGGGAGTATGTATGCCGTACCATAAGAGTGCAAAACTCTCTCAGAAAATTCAGACACATTCAGAAAAGACTGGTGAAAGCAACAGAAATGCAAAAAATAGTTTCATGGGGAGAAGGGAAAAGGAAAGTACTTGTTTGCTTTTGCAGCATAAACCCCCAAAAATTAATAAGTTTACCTTCGGCGAGTGGGTCAAGTGTGTGAATCATGAGTTGGAAGATGCTGTTCCTCATTAGACTGTTGTGGAGAGACGCAGAGCTTCCTCCCCGCTGGAGCCGTGGCTTGGTCTAGGTGAAAAAATAAGGGAATGAATTTAGGTTGGTTTTTTTTTGTTCTTTGTGTGGAGACAGGTCTGAAACACTATGAATTAATCTCACATCTCACCACACAGTAAAACATTTTCAATTGTCACCTATAGCTGATTATATGAAACTATACACTGTATTAAATATTGCCACACATATAAACAATTTCCCTGGAGGGGATGGATCATCAGATTAGTCATTAGTCTCCTAGGGCTCAGGAAAAGAGCAAAGAAGAAAGAATCCTTCTCTGTGAAAACTCTTAAAATGTTAAGAAAATAAAAGCCCCATACTTGCATCAGGCACATCCTATTTGTTTCTTTTTAGAACCTTGTGGTTCAATCCCTGAAGTAAGTTCTAGTTTTTATTGCCTGGGTACCTTGCAAATATGCGTATTATGAAAATCATTCAGAAAAAGGGCAGAGAGTACCCTTTTTTAATGGCAAAATCCTAAAGCTCAGTCAGAGTGAAACATACTCCTTGCTTTGGTTCAATCCACTAAGTACTGACTGCTAGAACAGCTTGCAGGTGAGGTAAGGCAGCGCAGACATCTGCAGCAATGGAGCTAACATACAAGCATCTTTTACATGCTTTTAAAGAAATTTAAAACATATTCTGAGGTTCTTTTCCCCGTGCCATTGTCTAGTATAATAATAAATGAATTTAATATATCCTATAGAGTAAGACCGCTTTGTGGATGGCTGCCTGCTTGTTTCAATAAAAAGGATAATCAGAGCCAACAGACTGCTGACTAATAAGACCCTGAAATCCAATTACAGGGGAAAAACAACCCTGAAGAAAATAGCGTTTTGCAATAATACATGGTACACGGATTAATCTTTGGTGTCATACAAATACTAAATATGATAGAAACTGAAGAAGAAAATTAATTCACCACTTAATCTTTGGAAATAAATTATTTAAATTTTATAGCAGCATAGGTGGGGAAAAGAAATCCCAGTAATTTAGAAAAATGCTGATGTGTGTCAAACCAATGCAAGCCTTGTCTCACCACCCTCCTGAGAAATAAATGCACAGACATATACTAACTGCTGCCTACCGTCAGTGTTTGGTCATCCTTGTCGCCAGCATTAGGTGACTGCATGAATGGGAAAAAGAACAAAAAGAAGTGTCAGATGGAGCATGCATAGAATGGAAAGGCAGTAAAACACAACACGTCTGATCCTGTGAATACTGTTGTGATAGGATTTTGAACCACTGCAACTAAATCATCCTAGTGATCAAGTAAATTAGAGTAAATTCATGCTGCAATGTTGCAGGAATCTTTTATTCTTGTCAGTTTCTTGGACAGGAACTGTTGCCATTTCAGGGCCTGGCACACAGCAGCTGGGCTGCAGATCACGATGTTCGCTTCATACACATTGCGCAGGGAGGCAAACTGCCTGTACATCAACCAGTCTGAGAGAGTGAGGACTGAGAACCTACAAGTGCTAAGAAACTCCGGATTGACCAACTGTTCAAAGAAAAGCCCAAAAAGCAGTAACATTACCCGGGTATTTTGCAGGAAAGAACTAGCAAGGAAATGAAAAAAAGGTGTTTCATTTTAACCGCTTCCAGCAAATGGCCATTTAGCCCAAACTGGCAGCTCGAGTTAAGGGCATGCTGCATGGCATATACTCTCTGCCATGAAGGCAAATGAGACTCTGAATGGATTTTAAAGGCAATTAATGCTTTCAAGTAAGTGTATGTATCCTGGAGATGATTTGTGGTCCTATCCCTAGGACAGAAGCAGCAGAGCACATCACCAGGAGACACTTCTGAGGGAGAACAGAATTTGCACTGAAAACAAGCAAATGCAAAATTTTGTATTTGATTGGTAGTCCTGAGTTTTGCTTGTGTCTTTAACAGAATTAACACTTGTGTTAAATGGGAACCTAGAACTTTTGTCATGGAATTTGTTTCCATGACATCTTAAAAATTGTGTGATAAAGTCGTGTTATTTTTCTCGTGATTCTGCTTATCCCAAGGAAGGAAAATTAACACTAGAATACACGAAATATGAAACTCCAGTCATCAAGTACTAATTAAAATAGGACACAGTGCAAACTCCAGCTGTCTCACATTCATTCTCTCCTTCCTACCCTACTTGGGCAGTAAGCAAGCAGCAGGTCTTAGTTGCTGGCTGGGGTTAAATCATGACAGTGCATTACATAGAAAACAAATTACATTGCAATTGTTCTATGGAAAAATCTCCCTCATGCAGTGAAACCCAGTTTTTGGACACACATCAGCGCTAACTTTCAGGACATGCCTTTTGAGTTAGTGAAGGTTAAGTGGAAGGCAAGCAGTTATGAGCAAACACTGATAACAGAGAAGATACCTTCTGTTCCATAATAAGTAAAAGAATAACCAGAACTGAACTCTTTGCCAGAAATGTACCCCCCAAGCTGTGAATATCAACTTCAAGAAGAGATAACGAGGGAAAGATCTATTCTGATAATGGAACTACCTCTCTCCTCTGAAATTCGACTGCCCTCATGTGAGGAATGGTTAGAAAAAAACAGTTTTACGCCTCTGTTGAAGACCACCATCATGGAAAGTACTGTTAACAGAGTGGAAAGAAAAGGAAAGAAAAAGAAAATACAAAATCTGTGTTCTAAAATGTCATTGAAACAGTGGATGCATCTTAGAAAATTTTTGCATAATGTGTCTCTATATATATAGAGTATACATACACATGCTCTTTCAGATACAAGTCCACACGCACGCTTGCAAATCCATGATTTATTTGTGCATACTTTGAGGGACCTTCATGGGACGGAAAGTTTATCTTGCAGGAAAATTTGTAAGAAAGCAAAAAGGACAAGCCAGAAAAAATTCTTCTTGTCTCCAAAGAAATGATTTACGACAGTAAAGTCCTAAAGATCAGTGGGTATACTTACAGAAGTAAAGTTTATGAGATGTGAATGAGTGTTCAGAACTGGAACTTTAATAAGAGTTTAAAAAATTACTATTTGGGAATTTGAATTTTTGAAGACAGGAAATTTGTTTCTTAATTTTAATATTGAAAGACATGAGGATATATAACTGATAAATCTGAGTAATTTTTCATGTTCTACCTGACAAAGGGCAGAAGAATGTCATTTTTCTTACGGCCAAGAGGAGTTGAGTGCATTCAACATGCCTCGAAAATACTGAGCACGCTCTAGGCTTAAAATGAGGGCATTCCTAAAAAACCAAGATCATGTTGAAGGGAATCATTTAGTTGGAAGGGAATGTGATGAAGCTGCATGAATGTATAAAAAACAACTAGATGATAATTTTTTACCATATAATTTAATTTGTAGAGGATAATTACGTTATAAAGAGAAAGAATAATGAAATACATTTTGCATACACATTAAGGAAATAAAAGGAAAGTGAAAAACATATCTGAAATAATTTAATTCTTTGTCAGTACAGAATGGGATATAACACCGTGAAACAGATTTTTTAAATAGTTTTTTCCACACATGATTAGTAACGCAATTGTTTCTGAGCTTAACTTGCCAGTCAAGTTACATCCCAGAAGAAATGTTCAAGACTGCAATATAAATAGAATTCTAAGGCAGAAATGCCTCCTCAGTTTTAAAAAAGGAATGTAAACAATGGTTTGACATTTTGGTGTTATTAAATACTTATAATGCCTGGAAAATCTCCTGGATTAACAATAATAACACCTTAAAAGTGTTTTGAACTATGGTAGTGAAACATTGAGTTGTGGTGTTGGTTTTTATATCATGTATTTGATGGCATTTTGTCCCCATTAGGATGGCAAATTAAACTATTTTCCTGGTGTTTACAGTGAGTTTTGCTTTTACATGTTCACTGCTATGTAATTTGAGTATCACACACTGCATGGCAAAGTATTTTGAAGTATCATTTTTCCCTTGTAGAAACATCTAGTATTCAGACATTTTATACAACCTTTTAATTTAAGACAACAATTAAAACCTGGTCCAAGGTTAAAATGGTTGTGCTTCTTTGCACTAGGAGTGAATACTATATTTTTGGACATACTCAACAGTGATTTTTTTAAAGAAAAGACACATTTTCTGTAAAGGTAAGTTTGCTCTTAAATCATAGCAACCGTTGCATGAGTTCCCTCAGGATCAAAAAGAGATGGAAATTCCATGTCAACTGTGCATTACGTATATTTCTGAAGGAATTACGAGTAAAAAAAAAATCTTTTGCAATTACATGTGATAATTTCTTTAAAACCACGAATTTATTATAGTTCTGCAAAATGAAAACAATGCATTTCAGTATACTGTCTTACTCAAAAGTACCCGGGGCACAATCCCTTATTACGCTTTTATCAGAATTATGAAAAGATTAATCATGAGACAGTTCACTAATTTTTTTAGAGAATTCACCAAAATATTTGTTGGTTCTCCTGTATGCCATGGCAGGATGTAGGTGTTTGTCCATACTGCTGCCTCTGTCGGTGATCATGTAGTCAAGTTTGCTCCACCTGTGCTAAAAGTCTTAAAAGATATTAATTCAGGAAGAATGAAAAAAAATCTACTTGCTATGAAGAAACAGTCTATGGTATCCTTTTCACACATCTATTTTTCTTAGTGACGCAAGTCCATCAGTGATCAAGCCTGACATCTTCCTTGCCTTGTTTGGGAATGTGTGTTCTTGAGAAAGAGGCTCCTGAAGTAATTCTTGCCAGAGAAGATGCCTCACTAACTACGTGCCGCATGTCCTCATGCTTTCCCTTAAAATAAAGGGCATCATGACAGTCAAATGAGGAGCAGAATCTATAAAAAGCTCTGGGTATTTTGATACCGAATATCCTTGTTAATAAAACATGGCTAGTAACTTGAATCATCTATTAGACTGTCTATTCCAAAACCAGAATCAGAGACCTGACTGCCTGCAGCTCTGGCAGTTGCTATTGTAGTTGAAGTTTCCATGTTACAGGTTCAATAGCCTGAAACAATCAGCAAACTGGACTGCCCACCCCCTTCTCCTAACATAAGAAAAGCATAACCAAAAAGCCTTTTTTTTTTTTTTTAATCACCTCTTATGGGGATAATGAAAGTTCATGATGTTTTGTCACTGGCAGTGTGGTGCTGAATGCAATATGGTGCCTCTAACAATTGCAGAGTATGAGCCCAGATAGGGTCTTGCTAAATTGTCTCAAGACATTTTATAGTGAAGGACTTCTGCTACTCTCTCTTACGCCTGTTTTCAAAAGCAGCATCTGGACTCGGCAATTTTATACCTATCAGTGAGTCACTGCTTGTCAGCCCTGAAGTAAATTACAGGTGATAGTTTTCTCGGTGCACAGGGCTCTCTAATCTTCACAAGACACTTATGCTTAAGGTCTGCGGATTTTTTGTTAGGCTGAACTGCAGGAAAAACGAGATGCATTTCAAAGACAGCCACTGAATTCAATCTAGTTAACTTAAGAGGCTCTAGATCATTTCTAAAAATCAGTATCCTAAGGAGTGCTAGTAACGTACTTGGAATAAAACTGTTCTGCATTTATTTGAAATTATATCATAAATTAGGTTAATGCATAGCTAAAATCCAAAGCAACAAACTCAGCTAGACAGATTTCAGAAATAAGTCTAATGAGCTCAGTAAAGGAACAAAAAAATGAAGTAAGGTACTATTTTAGCTAGTTCTCTTAATATGTACATCTGTGGATTTTACCAAATTAGAATCCCTTAGACTTCCTTTCTGCGAATACCCCAAAACAATGCAATGTTATAACCCTTGCTTCCTGGATGGTTAGGCTTTATATGATTGGCAGGAAGTTGAAAAGTGAATGTCCCAGTGGTCTCAATATACTCAAACTATAATTCCTCTAGATATCCATGGAATTAAAAGTTGACCATCACCATCACAGTCTACGGAAGCTCTGTCAGGTGCTGCAATGGGGCCGGTACAGCTTACTAACTGAAGGGGACGCATCTCACTACCCCACTCTCTAGATTCATTATGCAGAATGGCTGCAAGTGGCTGTAGGGCAGTATTTCTGTATTTAAGCTATAGTAAACTGATGATGAGGATTTTAACTTACATATTACAGCTCAGTTGATCATCACCTGAATCCAGACTGTGAACTCACATGAGGTACAGAACCTTGGATCTTACATAAAACAGACGAGGAAAAAGCTTTAGTAGGCACACTGTAGAACAACAAACTAAAATTCCCTTTCACTTCGCCTGCCTTCTTCCTTCCTTTCTCATTCCTAAAAGTAAAGTAAAACAGGGAATTCTACCTAAAGGAGCAGACTTCTGCATTGCTGACTAAAATAAATACAATTCACAAGAACCATATCCAAAATTAAATTGAGGTTGTAAGCTTGCTTTACTCTTCAAAATGAAGAATTTACTAAATTAAGCTTGAACTTTCAAAGACATTGAGCTGGACCATCGAATTGGGATACCTGGCTGCATTTACAACTGCTTGTTTACATGCACCTAGTGTGAAAGCTGTAGCCCTGGGCAAAGCAAAATGGCTTTGTTCAGTCAGATCCGTTGCCTCTTTTATGCCAGTCTGTTCACACAATTACCTAATGTGCATACACATAGTGAATCCTCATAAATGTTCAGAAGAGATGCATCTTAGCTGATTCGAGCAGTGACAAATGGATGGTTTAAGGTATCAGTTGCTAAATCACGTGCTAATGTCAGGTCAACTGATTTAATTCCAGATTTTTATACATACCATTACATGAAATAGGACTCTTCCAGTCAGCCTTAGGACAAACCATACGATATTTAGTTATTCAACATGTGTAAGAAAGTCAGAGACTGCCCCATGACTCCTACCTTCTCTGAACTTGCCTAAAGTCAGGTATCTTTGGCTTAGGATGGCAATGTAATAGCTCAAGCTTAAAGAGTTGATGAGGTTTTAATCACCTTAGTGTCAGAAGTAATTATGCAGCTTTAAGTTGTCCTCTTATCCTCATTTCAAGACTTGTCAATGAAGTCACCTTTTGCTATTTTTTAAATTATATAAATTAGCACCACAGCTCCGTATGTCTATTCAACTTTCAGGGGAACAAAAGAATCTTTAAAAAAACACCCCAAACCAAAACAAAAACTGAAGCTAGGTACTTACAGCCATCCTTAGATACTCATGCACACAAAACATTTGTTCACAAGTGACAGTTTAAGTACTTCAATATGGATTTATGTGGCTAGCTTTAAAATACCTGGATTTAAAGCGTTTAATATGCTGCTACTTCATCAACATTACATAGGAAAGCATTAGCAAGTGTTCCAAGATTAAGCTCTCAAAATCAAAATAATGTCTGAATTGAAGTCACCCATGAAACAAGCTGCAAATTCTGGGCAGGGGGCTGTGAGGGTTTTCAGCTGAACTCCAACTATACCATAGAGAATACTGACAGAGGAAATGCCTGCTCTTTGTTTCTTACAATTCAATCAAACATAAACGGCTTAGTAAGAAGCCAGCAAAAAAGCATTTCCTAGGATCCATGCTTACCTAAATACACAAAGGATCTGCTACAGATTCTGGAGGTTTTAGAGTTTGCCTTAAAAGTAATCACAATAATTCCCAGAGAGGAAAGTGTTCGACAAATCTTAGTGCTTGCTGATGCTGTGCTGATTTGCAACTGCCAAATAAATCTCATTGCCTTAAGTTGGCTGTGCATTGCAGAGGATTCATCACACGGGCGAAAAGGCTGCAGTTTCACTGCCTTTCCGCCTCCAACACTCTGGAGATCCTGAAGGACATGGGCAGCTCCAGCTGCAGAGACGAAGAACCCAGACTGCACAGCCTGTAGGGAGGAAATGCTGAATCAGTGCATCCTCAGCTGCCCTGGTCACGTCCCCTTTCCATCAAGCTCTGCTCACTTCTCTGTCTTATTTCACAGCTGCCTTTCCCCTTTAGGTGACTTTTTGCCACCAGGATCTCTGCTGACTTTACTCTCAACTGGCAGAAACTCATGCCAGATCTAGCTCTCAGGACAGCGACTGCAAGAAGAACGTAATCAAATGTGAGAGGAGCATATAAAATAATGAATGATATTGAGAAAGCTAGCTTGAGCATTGCTAATGGTTGATGTTTCCCACAGTATCGCAAAGGGACAGAGAATAGCAGATAGAAAGCTGGCCCTTAAATGAGACAAAGGGAAAGCCTTGGCATGCTGTATCTATCCTGTGGGACTACCTTTTCCATAAAACACTAATAACGTTTAAAGTCGTCTACCTCACACATTTTAAAAAAGTGGGAGCAGGGAGAAGGGGAAGCATCACCAAAACAGCTAGGATGGTGCTTAAGGGACAAATGTTTCAAATAACTGTGCTTCAAAATGTAAAATCCTCATCACTGGGAGCACACGGCCAGCTCTAGGCTGCAGGACTCTGCGAGTCAGTTTTACACCAACCTAATAGGCAAAATCTAGCACTTGGCTTCCGTTCCCCCATTCCCTCATCTGTAAACTATGATTAGAGACACTGTTCGTAAAGAACTTTGTTGTGATGAAGAGGGCTTACTGCTTCAGGGGCAGGTTAGCAGATACGACTGCCTTCTCTTCAGCAATTAACCCTGTGCTCTTTGGGTTTTGCGTCTTCTACTGAGCACAGCATATATGTTCATTGCAGTAAGCTACAAAGCAGAATTTCTCTGAGAGCAGCATCTCCGATAACTATAGGTAAAGGATCAACATGTATGTCTTGCAATGTTTTTTTTATTTATTTATTTTTGGACTATTTTTGTCTCTAACAGGTCTGAGACTACAGGTTTACAAGATTACGTGACAATCAATGCAATCAAAGCATACAAAACACTTGTACTTTTTACATCCAATAGGATGTTACACTGAACCTTCAACATTGTAAAATGAAAACCAATGAAAATATGTTGGTTTTATTTTTTAATTCACCCCTTAACTGGATTATAATACACTTTCTCGGTTTTAAAATGTGAAACTAGACATTAAGTCTGAGGCAAACCAAAGTATTGCTGAAAGCAAACACCTTAATTTTGTATATTTGACCCAACAGTATCTCAGGCTCACTGTCTTTACAACTGACATTGAATAGCATCTGCCTCTGTATTCATCCTTCAGATAACCACTTTCAGCTATTTTCACCACTGCCTCCTAGGTCCTTCTGATCACCTGAAACATGCAAATGCCATCTAAGAGTTTGTCTAATACCTAGTGAGGGTACAAGAAATGGTAGGGAGGAAAACTGTTAAGGAGAAATAGAAAATAAATTTTACAGATAAGATAGATAAGACACCAGCACTGTACTGCCAGTGAGCCTGATAGAGCTGTGGACAGAAAGCACATCCGAATCTGCAAATTTCATCTGCAACCGTGAAGCAAAACAAACCGTTTTCTTCACATTAGGTGAAGAATAAATGGACCACATCAACTTCTGTCTTACTGTGATTCCTCCTGCCTTTTAGCTATTTTTCTACAATGTTCTGCTTTGCATTAAGATGAAAGAGATCTGTGGCTCCGAAATCAAGAGCATCCTTGTATGCTGGGATTCTGGAGACCACCAGGCATGTGTCCTGGAGAATCTGCAGCATGCACGTGCCAGGTTACTTTTACCTCCTTTGGAGCCAGGAGATGAAACCAAGGCAGGAAGACCTGAACGACACTGTTTCTAAATGCAGAGTTACAACATTAAGAACTTAAGCCAGACCTCCCCCATTTTGGCTCTCAGTGTTTGGACACCTCATTTGGTGAATTATGTCCTACCTGGCATAGCAAAGGATAGAGAGAAAATCTTTGTGATCACCTTCCTTCATGACTCTGCTATTTCACACTGCCTTTCATGCTATTGATTTGTCTCTGCAGCTACAAACCAGATGCCTGCAGGTAACCCATTGCCGCATATAATGCAGAAGCAGTGGCTCTGTTGCTCTCCTATGCAAAGCCTGCTCCTCCCAGAACAGCTTCCTAATATTTAGGGTAAACCTACAGCTCCAACAGAACTCCCACTGTCATCAAAGAGAATAAGGCATTAGGGGAAACAGATGCTCCAGAGTTAGGGGGGACTGAATCATGCAAGGGCATAGTAGGAGACCACAGCTACAAGAAAGCATGAGGGAGTTCATGGTGAAGTACTGAGGGTGGCAGCTGAAGCAGCTAGTGGCCCTAGCTCAGGCTCATATCTGCTTTCCACCTCTCTTTCCCATTTACAGCCTAGGACAAAAGCATTTCTTCATCTCCAAGCTGCCAGGTAAGCTTCCTTGCAAATCATGAGATTTCTCAGAGACTTTTGCTGAGATATACTACTCTGGACACCAGCCAAAATCACAATCTGCAAGGTGTTTCAACTAGTAACTCCATCCATCTTTTACATAATCCCATTCCACTACAAAAAACCTTAAAGTCTGGTTTCGGTAAGCACCGCAGGAGTCAGAAGCCGGAGACCATGCCATTAACTCCAGCGGTAAGCCTCCTTTCAGCCAACAGTTGCTTTGCAAACGCTCAGCCTGCCTCTGTCTTTTCTTCTTATGACTTTTCTCCCAGAACCTGTGCTTCTTTCATCATGTCTTCGACTTGACTGCTGCCTTTTTTCCTTCTGTGTCTTTGGCAGGCACATCACACAATGCCCATGGAAACTCCGTCCACCATGAATTCCTGTGTTCCAGGAACTGGCACACTGTCTGAGATGGATGCTCCTACTGTTTCAGCTCTCTGCTTTCATTAACAACTGTGATCATAACTATCTGCATTTACCAAGGACAGCATTGTTATACCCCACCAGCTTCAAAACCGCGCAGCCCCACTAGACTTTCTCCAGTGTAAAAAGGTACAAGAAATGGAAGCCTTTAACAAAAACAACACCCTTGCATTAAGTGAAGTCAGCATGACAGAGGAGATACTTGTAAACCCCTGTTTTCAGGTAATGTACATACTGCTGGATCTACAAAAAAATGGTTGTTCCAAGAGTGAACAACCTAGTTCCCTAGGGCAAACCTTTAATACAACTAAATTAGTCATATAAAGAAAACTGTAAGGTAAGGTAAGCCAGAAATCATTATGCTCTTTGCAGTCTTAAGCTCTCTGGATGTAATCCATAAACTAGTTTTTGGTTCTATAGAAAATTTCCATTGCTATGAATCTGTACGTTTCTGTTTCGACACAACTCTGCAATAATTCTGCAAGCATGTAAAAACGTCAGTAAACAGTGCACACATGATTCTCTTCACAATATTCACTTGAACTTTGAACTTGAACTGCAGCCTCTAACAAGCTAAATTGTCAGTAAATGGGGTTCTCTCATGTGGGAGCTTGTGAGGCTCCTATCAGGACTTTATGAATTTAAAACACTTTTTATTATATTGTGTTTTATACATAGTCTTTTATATTAACCAGCTTTTCTGCTTACAGTGCTGACCAAGGGAGTCAGAGAGAACAAATGTATTTGATACTTGAAATACCACCTTTCTATTTGTAAAACCCTGTGTGGCCAGAACGAGAAGAAACACAGATCAAAACTCCCTTACTGTGCCTCATGTTTGTTTTACTGGCAATTTTACTGTAGATATCGCTATGCATATACATTTTTAATATGCTTCATAAATAGTATTCCTGCAGTCCTGCTGTGGATGTCTGTGGCAATATCTGAAGAGTGTTTTTTACATTAAAACCTTTTTTCCCTTTAATTCAAAACTGTGCTTATTGAATAGGAAAGAATCATTAGGACTGTTACTGTCCAATTCCTGTTAACTGTTCCATTTCCAAACTGAACTCCCTTATACACAGTCATAGAAATCTCCTCTCAAACCATTCATGTTTTTCAATATTCTAGTTAAATCTGAATTATCAAAACCTTTTCATTCTGGTTCATACAGATTTAGCAATTACATGACAAAAATTAAGTACTTGAGGTAAAATCACAATATATAAAGAAATAACAAGTACCGGGGACACTGGCATGGAAAACCACCAACAAATCAAAAGAACAGAAAAAAATTGGCTCAAAGTCTGATTTCACACCATTGTGAATTAATTTCATGGGTTTAGCATAAAACTAAATGAATTGAGAGCAGGATCTGGTCGAGCCTGCAGGAAGACGTGGTATTTATTCCACAGCACATTGATGCAAGGTGTCAGTCTCATAATTTGTCACATATAGAGCAAAATACAGTGAAAATAAAAGATGCATTTTGCAATACGAATGTTTTCCACCCTCAGGGGTCTACTGGCTAACAGATCCTACCGCATTTGCAGCTATAAGAATCACTAAAGCAGTAGCTATCATACGCTACTAAACAAAAAGTCTCTCTCTCTCTGGATGTTACTGCCTACTTATTAAGTTGTGGTTTTATCCAAGTTCAGCTGTAGGAGGTGCTCCTGTTTCACACCTTCTCCACCCACCTTGCCTGACACGGGCTTCTTCAGTCACAGTCAGGCTTTTCCTCCACCTTGCGGATTGTCAGAACTTTGCCAGCTCAGCCTGGAGACTCACCCAGCGCACAGCCAGATGCAGAAATTTTGAGACCTTGGTGTAGTTCAAAGTCACATATCCCTGCCACTTAAGGACATGGACCTGCTGGAGCGCGTCCAGAGGAGAGCCACGAGGATGATCAGAGGGCTGGAGCACCTCTCCTATGAGGAGAGGCTGAGAGAGTTGGGGCTGTTCAGCCTGGAGAAGAGAAGGCTCCGGGGAGATCTTATTGCGGCCTTCCAGTACCTAAAGGGGGCCTACAGGAGAGCTGGGGAAGGACTTTTTACTAGGGCATGTAGTGATAGGACGAGGGGGAACGGCTTTAAGCTGGAAGAGGGCAGGTTTAGATTAAACATTAGGAAGAAGTTTTTCACTTTAAGGGTGGTGAGGCACTGGCACAGGTTGCCCAGAGAGGTTGTTGAAGCCCCGTCCCTGGAGGTGTTCAAGGCCAGACTGGACGTGGCCTTGGGCAACCTGGTCTGGTGGGAGGTGTCCCTGACCATGGCAGGGGGGTTGGAACTCGATGATCTTCAAGGTCCCTTCCAACCTAAACCATTCTATGATTCTATGATCCTGCCACGCCACACTGCAATGACCAGAGCTGAGAAGACTGGGGGCTCTAGAGCCAGTTGCTTACCCTGGCAAGTAAGATCAGAGTGGGTTCGGGATCCGGAGAGTTCAACTGCTCCAACAATACCAATTGCCAGGATATTTTCGGAAAAAGCATTTAAGTAAATTCATGTCCCACCTATGTTAGTCAGCTCTCACAGCAATAGCCATTTAAAAAAAATAAAAATACATGTTTAAAATTGCTTTCTTAATGCTGTAGCAAATTATGGTGAGCTGTGCCACTGCTTCCCCCAGCTAAAGGACTGCCTGGCCACTCTCATGAGCAGCTTTACACAACACCAGAGCAGTCACGCTGTGGCTCTGCCACCCTCCACACCCCTCACCGCTTTTGCCCCTGGCCTCCACCACATTCAGAGTCACAGGCATGTAAGGACAACATTATAAACTACTCACTGAGCTCATTAGAGGATGGCAAAGCAGGAACTATAACAGGATGCAAACCCTTTTGTGCCTCATTTCTAGCTGAAAGATCGTTCAGGTTGGGAATAAACAAGAGCTGCTCCTGTCTGATGGATTAATAGTGCCATCTGTGAAACAAAAGACTGCAGAACCGACCCGGGTGATAGCAGATTTTGATGTACTAACAGAATCTATTGCAACATTGCCAATGCCTAGCCGTCCTCTGGGCACAGCTGGAGGAAAGGAGAGTACAGATTTGCATGAGGACAGACTGGTCATTTCACTGAAGACCTTGGACCTAAAAGCCAGCACAGAGTCAAAGTTTTTGCACAGCCTTTGGAAAAACTGCTCTCCAGAATACACTCTGTCCTGTGGAAGAGCTACATGTATTCATTACTCTGATGGAAATAAGTTAGTTAACACAACTATACAAGCCCTATTTACGATTGTATTAATACAGAAAAGGCACGTCCTTTGGTTTAGACCACAGAGAATGATGAGGTATCTTGGATGAATACAAGTCAAGTCATACAAAAATAAAAAAGACAAAAATGCTGCCAAAACACAGACAGTACATTTTTTTTTGTGAGCATGAAGTGTTCTACCCACAGAAACAGGGGTGCTTTTCACTTATCTACCCTCTTATTAAACAAGGACATATTCTGACAGCCTGGGAATTCCATTTTACAAAGCCCTTCTTTTCTGCCCAAGAAGCAGCCACAGACCCAGGGGCAGACAATTCTAACCATTGATTTTTTCAGGGAAGGTGCTGAATTTATGTCATTTAGCTCTTGGAAACATGGGACAGAAATCTTCCAGAGAAATGTAGACCTGTTGGCTAAATCTTTCCAACTACAACTTGACATGGAAGATTAATCCTGAGATCTAAGACTACAACATTTTGTGTGAGAATCATAGTGACCATGAAACATTTGTGGAGGAAGTTAACTATACCTTCCCGGACCATGAAAGAAAATCCAACAAAGGGACTTTCATATGTCCCTGATGAAAGTACTGTGAAAAAGCTAACAATAGGAAGACACTGCATCTCTTACACCTTTCATCATTCTGTTTTATCTCAAACCAGGACAATACCTAAGGACAATTAAATAAATCAGAACGACAAAGAACTGTAAGTAGTAATGTCCCAAACAAACAATACCCAATCACTTTGTTACACACAGAGTTGTGAAAGTCTGATGTGGCAATGTTGATTCTACGTACATAAAATTTATTTAGAAAGACAAATTTCTTCAGTGTCATCACTGCACTATGAATTTCCTATAATAATACCCTGCTTGCTATTGAATTGAAACAGAGTGATTTAAACCCTTTGCAGCAAATCTTTAATTACCAATTTTCATGTAATTCCTCCTACTGGGAACTGGAGCACTATTTTGTTTAATTATTTCAGGCGTTTTATCTCTTGTAATGTGAACTCCTAAACAGAAAGAAGAACTAGAATAATCTCTGCACTTTGTTTTCTGTCCTTTAGGACCTCAGAGTTTATTGTAATGTATGTATGCTTGACTTTAGAAAAGATACATTAAATTTTTCTTAAGTCATTTGCTCCCTTCTTTCATTAGTTGAAGAGAAATCTGTCCCTGTGATCCTAGTTCTACACGTTGCTTTTTGCTGGTGATAAAAAGCATTTCATCTGCTAGGTCATTTATCTCCTCTAAATTTGTCTAATTTAACTTTTATGCAAACTAATGCCTAGTGTCTAATACCTACAAATTCTTCTGATTTCAGGAGGAAACTAGACCATGAAGATGGATCTCAGTTTCATTTATAAAGTGATATTTTTGCTGCTTTATCCTTGTAAGGACAACCTTGTAAACATAGATTGACATAAGCCACTTACTAGGATTAAACAAGTTAAAGCAAGTAAGTTTCATTTCTGCATTAAAAGGCTGAGAGTGGTGGTGTGGTCACACGGAAGAGCTAGTCTAGCATACAGTGAGAAGCAAACCTTCTTCTTATACATTATATCCCATACGTTTGTATTAATCTTCCCCAAGGTATGAGCAAAAATTTTCAGAAACGACTGCACCAAGATCAAGGGTTCCTTAAAAAAGTCACCAATAGAAGCTATCGGCTTCTTGATAGCTGCTGTTCCTTACATTCTTCCTAATGAAACTTCAGCTTTAAGTAGTAGGTGACTCACTCTTGCAAATGAACAAAAAAGAACTTTTCCTATGCATTTTTAAAGTCTTTTAAAGATTATTACAATTTGAGGATGTTAAACAGAAATAATCACTTACACTTAATGAACAAGGTTTCAGAATCTCATGCAGAAAAGGTTTGATTCAGGATTCTTAGTCTGTTTCCAGTATGGTCTTCAGACTGATGTTCTCAGACGCACCAGTTGATTGTGGGCTGGTTTTTTTCCTCAACACTTTCTGATTCAGTCTTTCTTTCTCTCTCTCTTTTTTTTTTTCCTTTTAATTTTGATAAGGTCTATGCCACTATACCAACATATGCACTGTCTTCTCTTGCATTTTTCTTTAAAACTGCCAGTTTTTCTGTAAGGTCTGTCAATTACCTCAGAATGAGAAGTTACATATGACCTTTGTTGTGGTCAGAAATATGTGACAGAACCTTTAATACCAGAGTGGAAAATGCCACGCAGTGCAAATCTCACTTCTTCGCAAGAGATCAACAGAACTATTAAAAAAAACGCTGATAGCAGTGCATTCATCTGCTGCATATGAAACAGACTCAGTTTTGAGTAAGTGTCATGGAGAGATGCAATCATGACACTCCTGTCTGTTCACTCCAAATGTACACATTTATGCTACTTGGGCCAGAAAAACTCACAGCAATGGTGATTATCTCCTCCTTGAACAACACCACTGAAGGCAAGAAACATCTGGAGGAAAAGCTTATAGAAATATACAAATGACAGACAGTTGGCTGTGTTAAAAAAAACAATAATGCAGCCCACCAACTAGAAAGCCCTGGACACTGAGGAATCATCCGCTTGTGCATAGTTCATTTTAAGTAATTTCACTACACTTTTTCAAGTAACTCCACAAATGTTTTCAGGGCTATAGCAGCAGTAGCTCCCGCTGGAAATGTCGTCATATGGCAGAAGTCCCATCACCATCAATTTTGGACCATGGATGCCAGGATAAAGACAGACTTGATGTCAGTGTCTACGGTCAAGGAGACTTGGTCTAACAGAAAAAGATCAATATCACAAGGCAAAACAAAAAGCAAGGCTAGAAAACCTTGTGATACCCAAAGGGATGGGCACCCGGCAGTTCAGGGGATAGACGCAGTGTTAACTTAATCCCTGGGAAAGCCATGGCAAACTAGGGGAGATTTATCTTTGAGTATATTCATACCTGCTTGTGAGGGGCTGGTTTTCTGAATTCAAATGCAGCTGAACAGAGTTTGTAGCCTGACACACCTACAGGAGAACTAACTCCTGCGCCACGCCTGCTCTCCGTGAGAACTCCTCTGTATCGCTAATGTCACCCAAACCCACAGGTTTTAAATAACTATGTTTTCGATTAACATCTACCATGTAATAATCCATTTGCCTTTTGGTTAGCTACAGCATGAATGCAAATGGGGTAAAAATCCTTTGGCAGGGACCAAGTAGAGTAGAACATGACAGCTTTATAGAGTAATTGGCTCCCCTTGGGAATTTCTTGCACTTTCCTGTCTTCTGCAGTATTTTTGCATGCACAGGATGGTGATCATGCAGACCCTTAAAGATCACTGACACTAAATCTGGCAACTCACCGAGATGCCCATGCAAGTAAGAGTTTTTGGGACTGAGCTCATAATTTCTGAGAGCAAATACATTAGGATTTTATAAGCTCAAAAAGGCTTGTGAGAGTAATAATCCGTAAAGCCTATTAAGCTATTAAGGTAACCAAATAAAGCATCTGCATTTTGATCTGTCTCCAATCTAAATGCTCAGCATGAAGCATTCTTAGTGATATAAAGAAGGCTGAAGACATCATTCTTCAAAAGACAATTTTCTATGTTTCAGCTTCTGTTAGAAAAGAATATAAATCCCAGAAACTTCTTCCACTTTTACAACTTCTTATATCGGTGTTATGCTTTCAATATTTGAAAACGTCTTCTCTGTTAAAAGGTTTTTTCATTCCTTA
The DNA here is from genome assembly GCA_017639485.1 of Pluvialis apricaria. Taxonomy (NCBI): domain Eukaryota; kingdom Metazoa; phylum Chordata; class Aves; order Charadriiformes; family Charadriidae; genus Pluvialis; species Pluvialis apricaria. The sequence goes on from CM030044.1 coordinate 38,114,174, forward strand.
AGACACAGGATAAAATACACTGTTTCCTCTAGCCTATTTATCTTTTTACATGTTTGCACTGTTTCACCTGCTGCAAAATCCATCAGCCACGTTACTCCCATGGCCACCTCTGATCCGCTTACTACTTGTTACTACTGCTCCACACCATTGGCTGGATGTTCCCCACAAGCATTTGTTTCTTTTTCATTCTTTTCTCTTTCATCCAGAATCTGCTTAAAGACAAATTTCTGTGCTGATTATAATGGGCAAGTTCATGACCTAACAAAACCTAAATTAAATGGAACTTTTTAGCTAATGTTCTTTGGAGGTTGCCATGTTGCATCCTAACTATTTTATATCAACTCAGTGAAGTGGTAAGGTCCTTAGACTTTATATTCTTCTGGTACGTCACGTAGGGTCAAACACGTGGCTATAGCTAGCTTACAATGTATTTCTTAAAAATTTTTATTGAGTGTCATGTGCTAACATCACAAGCAATAATCGTAGCTTTTCTGCCATAAGCAAATAGGTGCACATTTGCTACCCTCAGCAGCAGTCTATGTAATTTATGTTGTACAACAAACTTTCATCCTTCAGAACTAAAATGGTTTACAGATTTGGTTTTATAATTGTGAAATTGTATTTTCAGATGTGAGATTTCATACACGTATCTTGAAATAATGATAATCAAATGACAGGAAAAATGCTAATCTATTCATTACATTCTGCAACAGAATTCACCAATTCATCCAATATTAGTTGTAGAAATGTTTGGTATTTCTCATCTCCAAAACTTTGCTATTTCAGAGACACAGAAATGCCATTCTTTTGTCTTTCTAGTATAAGTGGTTAAACGGAAGCCATTCAGTAAGATATGTACTGTTTCTCACTTAATTGCAAAGTACCCATTTTGGTGAACTATTTCTTTAAATTTTCTTTAATTTTAATTTTCCTTCCTTTTCCAGCCCTGAAAAAGTTTTACTTCCAAGACTATGTGCAATTATAATCCAAAAATAAAGACTAGAAAGCCTTTACAGATAAGCCAACCAAACAACCACTGATTATGACAGGAAATAAAAAGATGAGTCTGTTTCCATGGTAAAATATAACTACTATATTAGACATGGGCACTGCGGCAATAAACAGAACCTGCAGCGAAGACATCTTTTGCCTGAGTCCTACAACAGACCAGAGTTGATCTTCTTAAGTAATGCTGATTTTATTATTTCTCCCCTTTACTTTTTTTTCATGTCAGGTGATATTTACTTACCACACACCATGTCAAATGAAGATGTATGTGAGAAAGTCTTGGGTGACAAAAACTGGTGGTTCAGAAAGTTTATTTGGAGGATGAATTGACAGGACACAGAAATATTCCCTTCATCATGTTTATCATTTTAACTCTGGCCAAGTAGTGATCACTATCTGAATGACTGAGCACTATTCAGAATGAGTGGGCGTGGTGAGCTTGGATTTCTAGAGAATATATTATAAGCATTTGTGAAGAGTACAATTAGATGATTTTCACATTTTTGCTCCACTTATTCAGATACAGGTACTCCAGGTTTAGTCTCAATGACACAAAATTAATAAAAATATTTTTACAGTGTAAGCTAAAATAAAATACCCTTATCTGAATACCAAGCCTTTGCCTTGTTGAGTTGGATGGCTTGCAGGAGGAAAGATTATAACATTCTGTCATTTCATTTATTTTAAGCCTCATGTAAATAACTGTAATGATTGTGTATTTATTTTACAAAGTATTTTTCAAAAAGTGGACTGAAAACCAGTAGGCCTACTCCTGAAGCATTAAAAACAAAATTCTACTGATTTTAATGCCTGTAGTTCTCTCTGTCCATCAAAGAAAATCACTTTATTTACCACTGAAATATCTCTGGCTGAAAGGCAGCTAAAGTTCACTGTGAAATAACACAATAATGTGAGACAGGGAGAGGCCAAGAAACTACTTGGGAAAACTGGGTGATAGGGGCTATTTGGTCTGTATTAAATATTTATTGAACAGTGTAGTATTTTTCTTCATTTTTATTTACATTGCCACACACTGTTGTAGTACATTGCCATATGGCTGCTGTGTTGCACCTGCATTTCGCACATCTGTCAAGTGGCTTGTGCAGTGCTCTAGGTGTATTTTACAGTATTCCTCATCCAGAACCTTTCCTGGATAACATGCAACAGTAGCTGATTCTTCCAATATTTTATTATTAAAATACTTTTAATATAAATCCCAGAAAGGCTAAGCCAAATCTCAACAGAGGCCCAACACTTCCGTGCTGTCATTAGAGAGGTTTCTCTCCTTGCTGTGTACTGCTTTTCATAGTGTCCCTGGTACACCTACACATGACCAAAGGCAGGAGTCCCATCATTCCTGGGGACCTCTCATTGTTGTCTCCTGTCCTACATCTTAATACGATGAATGCTTATACATTTCAGCATATCAGAAATTTTGCTTAGGCACTTGTACTACAGTTGACTATAAACCACTGAAGTGAGAAGAAGAGCAGTCCCCTGTGGATTACCCTGGAATTTGGGGCAAACGCTGACCTGCTACTTCTCCCACACCGATGATAAGCACCAAAAGGGAATAGCAGGGTTCTGGGGAAGACTGCAAGCTGTCCCTACAGTCCCTTGAAGGATCCACAGAAACACTGATGAAATTTCATTTCCATCTGTATCTGGAATTTGCCATGTCTGACACTCTAGATAAACAAGTTATAAGTAATTTTGCATAAATATCTTTGCTTCAAATGGAACAAAATCAGTCATGGACATAAGTCGCATTTAAATATAAGATCATTAGGCTATCCAAATCACTCTTACCAGAGGTGCTTTACAGTCAGCTTACATCAGCTCTGCTGTCCCCTATGCAAATGAAAAGGATAAGCAGGATCTGGCATTTGATCGGACAAATTTGTGACATCTCATTCCTCCCTGTGAGCTTTTGGGACACAGCTAGGACATAACTTTCCCTGGCAGGAGAGAGGGAACAAGACCTTGCTTGCATTTCTTCTATAAGAACAAGCACTTCATTTGTCCCTGGACACTTCCTGCTTGCACTAATGTAGCTTTCTGGGTACTCCATCATTTTTCTCTTAAAAGCCTCAGAACTCTTTCACATACCTTTTTAAGAGGAAAAGCTATTCCCACATTAAGTGTGAGAATATCCATTTCTTACTGCCTTATAGATCTAGATTTCCACTCTGCTGGAAAATAAGGGAGCCTAATCCCAGCTCCATAATAAGAAAGGCCTCTACCCCTCAATACATCCACATTTTTATTTAAACGTTAATTCCCAAGTTTACTTAGAGGTCAGAAAACTGGGCAACAGAGGAACTCCATTCACCTCAGTAAAGCAGCTCCAGATTTCCCATGCGATAGCTACATAATTTGGCTCAATACACTCTATCTTATTAATATTTTCTTTAAAGAGGGGTTACTTACCTGCTAATCTATATATTTTGGCCAGAGCTGTTTCTGAGCGAAGGCTGTCCCAGATTTATCACCTAGGGCAGTGCCCTGACTAACCCCTAAGGAGGCTGCAAGGAGTACAGCAAGTAGCACTTCATAGCAGTGCTTTATAGGATACAAATAGGTCTAGAGGATCTAACACAATCTTTCAACATTTTAGCATTTGCTCTGTTTTGGACAGGTATGTGGTCTCAGTTATGTACTATACGAAAGAAGTAGAAAGAAACGTGAGTCCTAACACAGAAGGTGTCAACTTCTTGTGCTAGACTTGGGTCCAGTTTTCCTGTTTCCAGACAGAATATGGAATTGCATTCTTTATACTGCTGCTGAATTCTTGGTTTAAATGCTTTTACAGACCCGCACGGCACCAACTAGTGCTGCTGAATCCCATACATCCTATCACTTCTCAACATCAATGACCAAAGGCAGGGACAGGACCTCTCCTACAAGGCTGAGGGCAGGAAATGGTCCTACAAGCTACTGAAAGCTCCCCTGTTTCAGTTTGGAAGTAGCTACGCAGACACCTATGTAGAATTTGTAGAATTTATTTAATTCTTTAAAACACGAAAGGAAAAATATTATTGATCAAATGATAAGCAATAGTATGTGTAGCAATGTTTATATTCCTGTAAGGCAGGAGCTGATCTAAATTTGTCTTTGTTTGCCAATAAACGGCAGGTTTAAAAATGTTTCCAAGCCACTGGTTCTAGTCCTGCAAGGATAATGGTGACCTAAAGTAGGAGGATCTCAGCTTTATTGAGAGCTTTGTTGTTTATTAAGACAGGTAATAGTTGGATGACCTTGGCAGTCCTAGCAGAGGTGGAGGAGGAAAGAGTACAGAGATGCTTACAAGCGCTTCTTGTGATATAGCTAGCAAAAGATGGTAAAACATTAGGATTGAGATAATACCAGTAATGTGGGCTGAAGCTAAGAAAAAATCCACTTTCTGCCTGTAACTGGCATATTCCTTTCCCCCTGTGCAGGCTCTGCAACCATGCAGAATGCTTATATTTCTCCAGATGCTGAAAACTGCAGGGCCTATTCTGAAATTGAAAACACGATTAAGTTTATCTTTGATCCAACTAAAATGTGTGCTTGAGAACCTTTGTAAAGTATGTCCTCAGTGAATACTGAGGCTTTTTGATTAGCCACAGAAAATATGAAAAGAGAGAGAGCAACCTGTCAAGACATAAATTTATCTTTTCCGTGATGATCCCCCTTCTAGAGAGGGCTGCCCCATCACTGTACATTTAGGACAAACTACAGGATTTTAAAATTCCTACAAATAAGCACTACTTACTCACACCAAACAGTCAAAAGATTAAGAAGTATTCTTCAATCCCCCATTGATGTACTGTATTGCTGTTTGTTTCCCCATCTGCAAAATTAAGATAATAATATGGACTTTTGGGGAAGTGATTTGCCAGTCACACATGGAAAAATCAATGATTGAGCTAAATATTTGGTTCAATCATCCAGTACCTTCACTATTCCCTTGTCAATTGATATTTCTATTTCCATCGGCTTCTAGTTAAATCCCATCCATCTAGGCCAGTGTTTTTGCCCAGTGATGAAAACAAACATTTGAAGAGCTACTCTTTCCGGCTGATACTCAGAACTCTTTTTATTGTTGAAATTCATATATTAATTCAAACAAGAGATTCAAAGTACATCTTAGTCTAACTCTAAATCCTACAAACCAGAAATATTTACTTTTGATTTTATGAAATTTACAAAAGAAAACATCCTTTCAACGCTGTAGTGAAAGCCTGCCTAGCAATAAGCATGTACCATTTTAACCTGTCATAAGCAGGGACCGAATCAGTGTAAGTAGAATCATCAGCACAGGGACGAAATAAACGTTTAAAACCTTCCTTTCTGATTTTCTAGGCTTCTGCTGCTACAGCAAATAAACTTTCCAGTTAATTCTCTAGGAGACAGGAATCCTCTGAGCAGAGCAAAAGGAAAGCCTGATGACGGGCTGGATTAGGTCCACCTGAAAATTCTTCTCTGGTGTACTTTGTTCCGCTGATCTAGATGGCTGCTTCTGTCAGCAAGGCTCTGTCAGTCACTCAGGCCAGGCACTTTACGTTGTTTACATAAGAGCCCTCAGCTCCTACAGTTTCTTATTCCCTCCTTGGACTGAACACTGTTACTTGGATAATGGCAAAACCTATGAAGAAATGAGCAAGCTCTTCCAGTCAAAAGGAAGGCATGCACTTTGTTTGTCTGAAATCAGCAGAAAAATATCTACTGATTGCAACAGGGATGCTCTATATATTGTTCTGTACCCTTTTGAGAATCCTTAAGAAAAGCAGGATCCTGTCCTTTGGGTGTGCATTTGCTGGTGCTGCTTCTGAAGTCTTGGAATGAAACAAGAATAAATTCCATATTAAATCTTGCTGAAAAAGTACAAGAAGAAGTTCTGACATTCAACAGCCTAAGACAGCCAATGCAGCATTTTGAAGTTTTGTGAATCTCAGACTTAGTCCTTCAGAAGTCTTAGTCTTTGTTGCTTATGCAGTTAATGATAACCAGCGAAATGAAGCCACATTAAATAAAGTCTAACTCAGCTACCACAGTTTTCACTGTGGCGATCATTGAAAGTGTGTGACATCATCAGGGTTCTAAAAATGCACTGCTTTAAGGTACCTCTAGCCATTACAACAATAGCATTATCAACCCATAAGCAGTTCTCATACGACCTACCTTTCCACAGAGGTTGCAGGCATTATGAGATACGAGAGGGATGTTGACATTGCATTAACCTTGGCATGGATAGCTTAAATTTCCTTAGTTGTTATACACAAGGCCAGACTGTTAAAATAGCAGGTTCTCTTAATCCCAGTTCAAGATCTGTTCTGTTCTTGCTTTAGTTAAATCTTTCTCCTAGATCTGATGTTTCTGTACTGGCATTTTTTGTTTGCTGTTCAATGACTAAAATGCATGTGCATTGTCACAGCTGTTTCTTGCTCTGCAGAAAATGGCTATACTTACAAGTGCATGCACAGCACATCTTCCAATTGTTCGAGTGGTTTTTGGCTTTATTTACTTAGTTCAAGTCAAGGAGGCTGCAAATTCGGTGCAAGGAAAAATGAAGCCTTAATGTACACACTCCACAAATTTTCCTTGTTCTATCAAGCCTACAGAGAAAGATTTGTTCAAAGGGGTCATTTTCTTGTCATTTTCATATAGACTTCCCATCCACTGTTTTTCTCCTTGATTCCAGTCCCACTTGGTGGAATTTTAATTGATGCAATGTCTTCCATTGCATCAATTGCAATGGAATGGAGGGTTGTTTATTTTTGTTTCAGTTTGTTTTGTTTGAGTACATATTTTCTGCATTCTCCAGAGATAGTGCAAAGCAGGCTGGTTTCCAGCTTTTTTCACCTGTGTTTTATCATCTTGTGATTTGTTGGACTTCATGAAGAACGTTGAAGCTTAAATACTGCGTTTTGGCAATACCAGTCATTTGACTGAAGAGTTCTTTGTCGTAAAGAGGCACTGGAAATCAGTCCACGTCCTTCTGTGCGTGTGTCATAATGTGGCTCTTACTGTGCAGATAAGGCAGCCAGGCTGACACCACTGACTGCAGTCTGCTCTTGTTTGATGAAAACAGTGCAGATGTTCCCCATCGGACAGGAAAAGGTCAAAGAAAGTGACTGAATGTTGCCTTAATACAGACATACTCAGGCATTAGTATTTTTCACTTGAATTGTTTTGTGACTTAATGAAAAAGGTAGCAAATGAGTTAACAGATTATTTTGGCCTTTTTTTTTACCATTTGTAAAGCTTTCAAAGCATTTTATATCACCTAATATACAATCTTACAAAAAGTACACGTTGGTTAAGAAATACACATCAGCAACAACAGCCTATGAGAAGACAATGGAAAATAATCTACCATTCTGTGCATGCCGTCTGCCCTTAGACATTTACTGGGGCAGAAAATCTGCAAATCAAGGTATATTGTCCCTATCTTGCTTCCTAAGCAATTTTACCGCCTTCAACACCGATGAAGCCAAACATGATGGCTGTGAACTCAGTGTTCTTGTTTCTTAAAACGTTGTTGAAATTTAACAAAATTATAATGGAATGCTTTAGCACGATTTCTAATGAGGCTTTGGTCCATGGATGAACTTCATTGCTTTCACCAGCTTGCTCTTAAAACAAGGATATCCATTTGCTTTCAGAAGTCACCTACCATAACTGAAGAGTGAAAAAGACCAAAATTACATTGCTAAGTAAGTAATAACTTGCATGTTTTGGATAGGTCTCTACAATTATGTCCATATACAGAAAGGTGTTTTATAAAGACCTTCCATTACCTCCATTATGTGGAAACAGTCAAAACCTAGAGAATCACAGCTCAGTAAGTAAAAACGTAACTGTTCCATAGTTTCTTCTGTCAGCAGGGAGCTTATCAGTAAGAAATTATGGAAAAAGGAGAAAGATCACATTCTCTCTCAGGATGATGATGAGCCATGTACATGTTTTCACTGTGGAAAATCTAAAATCTAGGATGTGTCAAGAAAAGTATTTCCAGCAGAGATTGGCAGCCCTTCAAAAAGGCACTAACAAAGGCTCAACTGCAAGATAGTGAACAGCTCTAGTCATATGCCAAGAGGAAATATGGGTTCTGGCTAGTGCAGGTGCTGGGAAGGACACACAGGTGAACAGGAGACAAGAGGAGACCTCAGAGTTTGATTCCTCTATATAGAAAAAATGGCAGAATGGGGACACAAAGGCATTTTAAAAATTTATCAGTGAAACAAGGACAGAACAAAAGAATATAAACTGGCCACAGGTAAAATTAGTCTAGAAAAGAGAAGGGTTTCCATATGTGGGATGGTGAAATTCTGAGCACCAGCACTTCTATCTGCCTTTTTCTTGGGGGTTTGTCAAGTGTGTACAAAGGACAGTGTAACATAATTGCCTCTGATGGCAAGCAACAGGACACAGAAGGCCATCCCAGTGCTATGTTCTCAGGTTTTGCAGTGAGTACTTGCAGCATATCCTGATGAAAATCTAGGAGGAGATTCAAATTTTACTAGGATTTATCAAAAGAGCATTCCATGCATTTGGTTATTATGTGCAAGCAACCAAATTCTCCTTTATTATAAAATGGAAACTGCTGATATTCATAGTAGTAAATTCAACACACATATACACCCCCACCTCCAAAAATACTCACTTCCGAATGAAGCAGAACTTGTTTTTTTGTTTATTTAGGCATTTTATTTTAATAAGCAAAACCTCCTATTTTTTCTGAATTGCCTTCTGGCCAACATGATTCACTGGTGATCCATCACTTCAACAGTTGTTGAAAGACTTCTGCAGAGTCATAGTAGGATGGGATTTCATCATCTCTGTTCCCCACTTAAAATGTGGAAATGGGGAAGAGAAGATTGATAAACTGGGGTAAATGGTTTCCCAGGAAGGAGCTCTGGCCAGGAAGGATACTTTGGAAAGCTTTATAGTCATCTACAAAAATAAAACTCAACTACAGAAAGTGAGCAAATTTTTGCACCTCAGTGATGTGTATGTATCACTTTGAGAAATCTGCTTATTTTCAGGATGGAGGAGCAAGAAGGTTCATGTAATTGCTTTATCTGTGCACACTAAATGAAAATTTTGAAGCAAACACCTCTGCCCTGAAGCAGGTTTTAACTATAGTCAGAACTACCACAAGTGAACTAGAACTGCACCTGAAGTGACAATCATAGTTAATACAAGCTTATACGCTACTTCATGGCTAAATAAAATTCGTGTTCATCCTACTAGGACCTAGGTAGGATATTTTGTGCTTAAGACATGGAAGATAGCAACTAACTTGAAGGACTCAGCAAGAGACTATATTTATATCATTGCCTTTTAAATTCTCCCATCCTAGCAATTGTAAAAGGCCATCTTTACTGTGCTGTAATAGCACTTAAAATTAAAGGCAGTACATATGTTGCTAGGTGCAACAGTATTAATTCCTTTGGAAATCATGTGGTTGACTAAGTCTACTATGTAAATGTAATAGTATATTTAATTTATCAGAACCTATGCCCATTAAAATACTTAGCCATATTAATAAAATATTACAAAAATTAAGATAAATCTGATTTACTTAAAAAATTATACTTTGACAACATAGTACTGAATTTTTGTGTTCACATAATAAACCCACTTAGCACACTTTGTGAAATAATCCCACATGGCAGAACTGAAAATTATATTACAGGAAGTCCAAATGAATGTTACCCTAATGCTTCCATTTAAAGCCAGACTATTTAATTTGGGTTTTATAAAGGAATTTAGTTCCTGTGTAATACTTAATAAGAATGCAGCTATTAACTTGGATGCAAAATGCCCATAGTGATATGATATGAAATAATGACCTTTAAATGCAAAAAAAATTTAAAACATTTTACTAAAACAAAAGGAGAGGACACTGCCTTGAATACCCGTATTTGCACATGAGAATATTTAGGTAATCCTTCTAAGAGCTGGATGTCTGATGTAACAGCCCCTTACTCCTCCCTTGGCCTAACACACATACATGTGCACACACGCCTGTGCACACACTGCTGTCCGTGGTTTTGAAAAGAGATAGCAAAGCCAAAAAAACCCAACCCATAAAACCCCATTTAGTTCTAATGACTTAATTTTATGTAATTTTATGAAATATCCTTCAAAACCAGTAATGCTAAAGTATACAAGGACCTCCTTATGCTTAACTAAACATAATTTGCTTAGATTTAAGTCAGAGTGACAGTGCAAAAATGTACCTTAAAACAATACTAAAAGATAGAGATGTCATCATTTCTGTAATTCCCAATTCATTAAAAAAACTCATCACTACCCCCCCAACATGGATTTTCTGTTTCAAAGCGAGCACTTAACACACCATTCTGAGTCATACCACTGGGGCTTGGCAAGCATCAAGTTGTGGAAACCAGATGACATTTTAAACTTCAAACATACCTCAGGTTCATTAAGGGGTCTGGGTGGCTAAAGACACCTCAAACCCATTGTACCTTGGCATTTTGCCTTGTGTAGCAGATATCTTAAACTCCTTCACAGCCATTTGTGCAGTCTAATCCCTTCGATGATGCCCATGATTTAAGATGTAGACAGGCCAGAAGCTGACTTAGAAATCTTCCTATCTCCCAGAAAACCCTCATTCAATTTCCCCTCAAACTTCCAATAAGGCAGAATTTTAAACCTTTAGAAGTGGCATCTATGAAAGTTCAAGCAGATGTAGCTTTGGGAAGAATTGCACATGTGATACTAAATTGCAGAACACAATATTTCTTCCTCCATTGGCCAAATGTTCTTCTCTCCTATTTTCACCAATCCACTTCTTCAGAGGCCGCTCTCTTAGGTCTTATCTCTCAGACAAAAAAATTAAGGGTGAAATTTTATCAGGAAAAACTTTAACTAAGACTAAAATTTTCCTTTTTTCTTCTCTTCCACCTCCCTTACACTGCCCCCCCTGCCCCAAGAAAGGAGCAAAAGTTCAACCCCTGCAGCTCAGAGATTAGGTGTTGCAAGGCTTCACTGAGTAGCAGTGTCTACCCCTTTTCTTCCAGTTTTTTTGGTTTGTTTTTTGAAGAAGGAGGTTACTTGCTAGTGAAAAAACTTTTTTGATGATGGAATCTACTCGTTTGTTCATAGCATTCATATGGAGTTGTTTCAATGTATAATTCATTTCTTTTTAATCTTTGAAAATTACTTTAAGCAAGAATAGCAGCTAAATCTCTGCTTAAAATTTACATACATAGTCTTGTGGAAAAAGCATAGCCAATTTACTTCTTTCACTACTTCTGACTTTAGATTCTTTTGCCAGCAATAGCACTGCAATGTAATAATATGACACAGTGGTATGATAACTTCAGTAAATTTTTGGCTAAACCAGAGACATGGACTTCAAGAAAACGGTGACCTTCACTTTCATCTTTCAAAATGCCAAGAAAACATGTATCAAAGCTATTATAAAGATGGAAAAAAAGCTAGAATAGCTTGTAGCAGTGAATAGTCCTGTTTCTAGAGCAAGGGGGAGGAAGGAATTAAATCCCTAAGGCAGAAATCATGACCCATGAACATATCTTTACGAAAATAATGATTTTGAATGTCTATTATTCTTTTTCAAGGACTGGAGAAAGAGATCCTGATTTCACATTTCATGATTTTTACAATGGGCTTCAGGTACAACCACATTAGCCATTGTGCAATGGCTTTCTGATCATACTTGCTCTGCTCCCTTCCTCTAGGACCTTCCATGGGATCAGGCAAAGAGACATTTTGCTGACTCAACCCCATCTGTAGCGACCTTCTAATACTGCTATTCCACAGAAACCACTAGAATGTTGTATCACTGGAACAAATTGTTCATTAGTGTTATTTCACAACAGGGATATAAAATCCACTAATGAAAACTGCTGCATATTGATGAATCTGAATGTAAGAAAGCATGAACTGAATTAAAATACTGTCATTTCCAAGCACTACCTGCCACTGCACAGACCCAGCTTAGTCACATATGAAATAATTTCCACTCCTGTGATTGTAACATGAATAGCATCAATACTTGGCTGCAAAGCCTAAGGCTTCAAGTAATCCTCAGCATGAATGCCTGGGTGCTAAAAAGATATGCAAAGTGAGCAAAAAGGGGAGAGATCCCTTCATGTGGATACTCAAAAATTATTTCAGTTGCTGGCAAAACTGGCATTTCACATTTCCAGAAGAAAAAGTGAACCAGTGCATCAGCAGAGCTGTTAATGGGGAGATCTGTCGTGAATGGCAGCTCACTATGTTCACCAGGTGCACTGTGGTGCCACGGACAGCACTGGCACAAGGGGCCACAAGCTGCTAGGCAATCCTGTCCCTACGGGATGGTGCCACGGTGTTTGCCAAGTGGACCTCTGCAGCTGCAGACAATTATTGTTTGATAGTACTAGTATGTAAGTTAAAAGCATGCATCAGAGGAATAAAGCACTTCAAAATGTACCTTGCTCACTTCACAACTGCAGCAGAATGTTAATTATTTATGATAACATCTCAGAATGCACTAACTGTATGCAACAGACATTGTAAAAAATAATGGCTTAGGATCCTGGCTACAGCAACCCACTGTTAAATCTTTCGTGAGAAGAGGAGAGACACTGCCAATTTTTGTGTCAATTAGTGATATGTGGATTATTGTGGGTCTGCTGTATTGTCATTTTTAAGTCATCTTATCAATTTTAATTCTTTTTAAACTAATCCCCTTGGTAAACAGGCTCCAGAGAACACTTAATTTCAAAAAAATCATAAATTCACCCTCAAAAATTAAATAGCTTACACAATTTGAGCAACTGACTCATTTAGAATCAGGTTTCCATAATTACATTAAAATATTTAATTAAGAATGTTGTTTATAAAAGAAGTCAAACCATAATCAGCTGTATTGTTACAGCCTATTGTCTAATATAGTAGATTCTAATCTTATTAATAGAAGAATATTTTATGGCAAGTGTTTCAATAGCAGGAAGTTCATTACTTGCATAAGTCTACTACAGACAATGAATATGAATTGGAAAATCACATGAAGTATTCTGTGTCTTATTATGGCAAAATGATTTTGCTTTGAATAAATCATTTTACTTAACACCTACAATATTCTGTAGATAAAAAGTGAGGATGCACACAGTAACATTAGATAACTGAAAACTTTTCACTTGCAATTCTGAGTTCATGAATTACAAGTGACAACTTAAAGACTAAGGAAATAAAATAAATACCATAAAATTAGATAAATTGTAACAACAAATGCAATACAAGCATAGCATTTCTCCCATCTTACAAAGAATTCTGCTTATACTTTGGATGTACAGATATTACGCTCAAATATTTATACTGATAATTCTTTTGGAATTTGGAAAATCCTCAGTTAAAAACATAGCCTACAACTGAGCCAAGAACTTTTGGAGTTAAACATGTCATCCTGTTCTTTTCTTGGAGTATTAATTTAAACTATCCTACACAGAACTAATTTGCCAGCAGCTGTGTAGCAGAAAATGTCATTGTGAGCTGTTTGAGGCCTGATTTAACCATCCCATTTGAAATTAATAAGGAATAAAAAAAAAGCTGTTAGTCTGGCTCTTCCTGCGCAGGCTTATCAGTCACCGTAAGTAATGTCACCCTCAATAACCTCTGTTTCTACATCTTCCCTTACCATCACGTAAGCTCTTTCTTAGCAGGACACTGTTTGCATGGCAGAGGAGCCGTATTCCAACATACACTGCACTAAACCATAGCAGAGACTACACAGACATGGGGACAGCTCCAAGAAAAGTCTTCAGGCCAGTGAACGCTTTTTAGGTACATCTACCTGGAACCGAATTCCTAAGTGAGGCCCACAGGATTCCCATTCAGTGCATGAAACAAGTGCCTTAAAATGGGGTCCCGCTCAAGCCCGAACCCTGAGCAGAGAACCTCCCAAGACAGACAGCAGGACATGGTGAGGCTGGGGACACAGACAGAGGAAAGTTTTGGTACCTCACCCCAGGTGGCAGGAAGGTGCACCTTTTTTGCTTATGTGCCCCAGCTCATGGCTGGATCCCGAATGTCAGCAATTGCTCCAAGATAGCTGGGCAGGCATTGCTCCTGCTATCTGAAAGGCCACTTCTGCTGCTGGTCCCCACATTTCAGTGCTGTGGGCGCACAACCACCACTGCCACTGCTGTTGAGGTCCCCAGGAAAAATACGTGTGTGGCCCCTCGACCTTGTGTTCACCTCATTGGTTCTCCCCCTCCTCTGCCTCTCCCTTGCCCAGAAACAGCAATCCAGGTCCATGAAAATGAAGAATTCAGAATTCATTTAAATACTTTTCACAGAAATGCGTAAGACATCTGTCATGCTGGAGCCCTTTCTAGCAGGCAGAGGGGTCCCAGCTGCAAGCCCAGCGTCAGCCTGCCCCATGCTTTATCCCTGGGTAAGCAAATCAATGGCAGACCTTCCCTCAAAGAAGCAGAAGTGCAGCCCCAATGGTTTCAGCCTACAGCCTGATCGTTAAAGTAGTCTCCTGGGAGCCAAGAGAGACAGCACTGATCTCCCACAGGCAAAATTGAAATTAGATCTCCAACTTGCTTATAGTGGACGCTGAATTTCAAGGGTGTTATAGAACTGTTTGGGCTGGAAGGGGCCTAGGGAGGTCTCTACTTCAAGCCCATTCTCGAAGCAAGGGCAACACTGAATTCAGCCCCAGGTGCTCAGGCTGTGTCGTCAGATCTCGAAAACCTCTGTGTTACTTAATTTTGTGAGAAGCCCCAGTCCTCTTGTGTGTTTGTGGGCTGACCCACAAAAGTCTTCCATAAGGAGAGGCCTCAGGCACTGTGTCAGACGATGGCTGATTTTCCATAATGTGTCTAGGCTGATGTACAAGCTAGCTGCCCAGCTATCAAACACTACCAATAGAGAAGAGTTACATACATGTGCAGATCCACAGTTCAGGAACACTGGTGTTAGGTCCTTCCAAGATTAGCAAACGTTTTCAAAATCATCAAAATTTGACATTTTGCACATAATCCCCATTTGATGAGATGCAGCCATTTCTACCTAACAACTCTCCTAACAACAGACACTATAATTCAGAAATTCACTCTTGGCTAACATCATTTACCTAAGAATGACCAAATGATATTAAAGTTTTCAGAAAAATCAGCTCATGAATATAAAGGAATCATAGTGCTGCTGTTGGTCTACCTGATGGCTAAAAACAGCACAGTGCCCAAATGAGATGACAGATACTGTAATGCAGCAACATAATAATTAAAAACTTAGTTGTTTCTATTGAGAGATTTGGTAGTTACTCAACAGTTGGTTGACTTTGTCAAAGAATCACCCTTGCCAATTAACAGTACTGCCAAATATAGACTTTCATTTAAAAACCAAATAACCACTCCTCGTGGTGGCAACAATTCCATTCAGAGCTAACCCTACACAATGCTGTCCACAATTCTGGTCAGATACCAGGAACTGTGATTGCAAGCTATGTAACCAAGCCCCACTCAACAAAATGGAGTATAACATAGTTTATATAACAGTGCTGCTGAATGCTAAGTCTGTGTAAAGTAAAGAGTGGTGCCTAAAGCAGGAAAAGAGTAAAATGATACAAAATCAAATATTTCTGCTTCCTGCTGGATGGCTGGAAGAAATGGTGTTTCTGCAGAAAGACACGGGCATGTCTGTTAAAAGACAGCTTTGCTTTGAATCACCAGGACGCACTGACCTGCTCGGAACTGAACATTCTGTGAAATGTGATTTTCTCTCCCTTCACAGTGCTGAACTGTTTTATTAACCAGCAGGTACCTGATAGATATGTGGGTACCTGCTGGTTAATAAAACAATTCAGCTCTGAATTTCTAGCTATCATGTAGATACTCACTTGAAGTAATTACTAGGCTTTCTAAGCTTTTAATATGACAGAGGAAGCATTATCCTTGGTGGCTAGCTCTTAAAATTAATTGCCCATTATTCACCATTGTTTCAAGAATTTTTGCATAGAATAAGATGATGTAGGGTCTGAGGACTGATTAAAACATTTGGGACCAAGCTGTGTCCCCAGACTTTGAGCAATGGCACTGTGGAAGAACTACACACCACTTAGTAAAACTTGTTGATCAAAAAAGTACCTTTGACTCAGAAACAGGTTTACTCCATTTCTTCCTTGCTCCAAAGGATGCATACAATGTAATTTGTTTGGTTTGTTCCCCCACCAATTTGCAGACTGTTCACGTGAGCTCAGAGATTCCAGCTCCCTTGCCTAACCATTGCTTCTCTAAACACACAGCCTTAGTGACCTGCTTTTCAGAACAACTTCTGCAAACATTAACCATTCATGCTCCCACACCTGAACTGGCATCACAGGAAATCTTTTATTTTGTTAATATGTAAAGGAAGTCCTGCTTCATTTATCACCTTGTTTACTAGAGAATGTGACTCTGAGGAAGTGCATGGGCTACATGACCTGGCTGTTTATTCACTCTTGATTTCAGGATTCAAATACTTTCTCCGTGGAAAATTGTTTTCAGAGGAGGATTCCCTACGGACCTTTAAAATAAAGTTGTCTTCACTGCTGTATTTCTATTCATTCTGTGCCTGAGCTATCATACACAAGTCTTAATAGCCTCCTATGAGAACCTAAAAAGATTAAAGTCTAGGAGGGACTGTGATAGGGTCACAAATGGAAGGTTTTGTAGTATTGCTTTGAATGCCTGTTTTCTTATCACCATGCTATATACAGGATGAAAGACCATTGTCTGCCTGAAAGGACAGAAAGATTATCTTCTACCCAGAGAACCATCAAATAGGCAGCTGGATTTATAAGAACCTTGTTCCCAGATATTTTGAGTGCTTCCATGAAAGAAGAAATAAACACATGACCCAGCAATATTTAGGTCTTGTCCAAGAATGCATTTTCTCCAAACACTTCCAGACAGGTATCCCATAGTCTTAGTTCACCATTACCATCATCCATTGCCTTTATCTTACAGTGACACACAAAGACAAAAATGCCAAACCATCCTCAGATGCACATTGCCTTTGGGCAAGCTACAGCAAGAAGCCTGTTTACAGCAAGTTTAACTGAATGACATTACACTGCCTATCAGGATGAAGCAACCTGCCTTTGGCTGCA
This sequence comes from Pluvialis apricaria, assembly GCA_017639485.1. Taxonomy (NCBI): domain Eukaryota; kingdom Metazoa; phylum Chordata; class Aves; order Charadriiformes; family Charadriidae; genus Pluvialis; species Pluvialis apricaria. Next base: position 38,131,305 of record CM030044.1, read on the forward strand.
CAGAATAGAAGGGATTGGTCTTAAAACCAGCAAGCATGGCTAGTCACAAAGCGCTCTTGCTTCACAGTCCGTACTATGACAGTGAGTGGTAGAAAGGTATGTTTCTGCCGCTCTTGTTGAGTAACAACCCTGCACAGCCCTACTTAGTCCCACCATAATTTATGCAGAGTGCAGTTACTTGCGATTCAGTGAGGACTCCTACACATATAAATCTCCTTGCAAGAAAAATTTAAATCTTACCACATTTGAACTAGACAACTGCTTTAAAATTACCCCTCGACTACTGAACGTGAAGAACACTGCAATGCCACAGCAGCTCCTGCAGATACTGAAACCACTACAGTGCACTGAATATTGGTGCGACAGGTATTAGCAAAGCACAGCTTTCACTGCCCCCTGCACTGCGTCCTAGTGGTCAGACAGTGTGCTGTGATTCCTACGGAAGTTTAAGCGTTGGTGTGTCTTAAGAGGATTTATTATAAATACTTCTATGTTTAGCACATGGGCATAAAGCTAGGAGTAGAAAAACCTGAAATAAGTAAACTGGTGTGTGCGTCTATTTCAGTCAAGCCCACAGCAGCCACTGCCTGTTCCTGCCTTTTCCCAAGCAACTTACTAAAAACTGCAATTAATCCTTTTGCTTGACAGCTGCCATTCATCCTGTTTAACCCTTCAGTAAACTAGTTCTATTTTTATAAAGATTTGGTACACTTTTCTATCATCGGTGCATGAATAGATAGATAGATAGAAAATAGCAATGCTACAATGCCTGCCAGCTGATTTTTCTACTCCCTCTCCCTCCTCTTGATCATTTACAGTGCATTTGGCAGTCACTCATTACAATTCAGTTGTCTTAATCCTTTCTGCTCCTCCTGATGTGGTGATGTGCTTTCTGCTGGGTAACGAAGGGGGTGGTAATTGAAATCCTTGTGACTCTGATTTGAATACTTGAACGTATTCACCAATTTCTTGCAGTTCAGTCTCATTTAAGGCTTCATGGCAACGCCCTCCTAATACCTGCCACGCATTAGGCAGAAAACCATGTCCTACCTACCCATCATGGTTGCTAGCTAAAGGCTCCCAAACAGAGGTTAATCCCGTATTAGAAACCTTGGTCACTCTTCTGCAGACTGTTTGTGCTGCCATATATAATGAATCTCGCCGGGGTAGTGAACAAAGCAGACCTCAAAAAAGTGGATTTCAGCACCCCACTGCACCTCACCTCATGTCTCACATACCTAGTCAGCTATTTGTCTCTTGTAAAAAGATCTTCATGTTTAGGGGCTGTCAGACATGGTCCAGTAATTGGAAGTAAGGCAGCTGATGGTAGGCCTGTTTAGTTAATTGATTATTTTGGTTTAGCCACCAAATCTAACAAAAAAAAAATTAAATAGAAATGTTTTCCTAGCAAATTTGCTCTGAAATTAGCCTTAAAATTGACTGAAACCTCATTCCTTACAGTGAGTAAAGAATTTAAAAAAAACCCTTTGTTCAGCTGACTGAGATGGGGTGCATCTGTCTAAATATTGCAGTCTACCTCTGATCAAGTTCTATAGTTTCCCCCTTCACATAATACAGAAAAAAAAGCATTTCCTGGGTGCAATGCAGGAATTTTTGTCTTAGATATCCACTGTAGATGCGTCTAGTTGTCTTCATGGGCTACAAAGATAGCCAGATCACAATACCCATACTGCAGGAGTCTAATATCAGACAAACCTCACCTTGTTCTAAGTGTAAGCAAGCAGATGTGACCTTCTATGCATTTTTATTGCCCTCCAAATTGAAAATGCTGCAGTAACTGCAGGCAAATATAAGGGTGTGTTTCTTTCATTCTAAGAGGAAAAAAAATCAAAAATCTGTGAGGCACGCAGGATAAATTTGTTGATGAAGAAACAGTTGGTAAAATAAAGGTGATAATAAACTTATTTTCATTTTGTGAGGGAAAAAAAGTATCAGTTGCTCAGAAACAGGCTCTGTTAGTAGTAATTTCAGGAAAAAAATGGGGGAGACAACTGAATTTTAATGCTGTTGAGAGCTGCCTGGAAGTCCAAGTTCTCGATGAGATATCACTCCTATGGTAAACAGATCCATTCAGTTAGTCCTAGTTAATACTTCAGAGATTGCTCACACAGAAGGCGTTTGGCTTCCACTGTGACAAGTTAGTGTTGCCAGCTCATAATGGCAATCTAAAGCAGTCAAACAACTCATTTTGATCTTCTTTATGTTGTGCCTGAACAAGAGTTCAGCAGAGATTGCTATGTTTCTCTATATGACTTCAGAGTGGGAAAAAGAACTGCTTAAAGTAATTCCTGGAACGTAGTCACATCGTTGTTTCATCTCTTTTCTCCTATAGCTGGCCAGGTACTAAGGTACGGTTCTACAAGAAAAGTATTAACTGTTTTCATTGAGTATAAATATTTTTCACATGGTTCATAGTTTATTATCATCGAAATTGTATTTCCTTATGTCTCATTGGAATAATTCATCTACTTACACACAAATCTTACGTGCTTTGCTTTTATCTCACACCAAAGAGGCTTCACAGGACTTGAGCAACAACACAAACAATATGCCAACACTATACCGTGTGTCTAAGGCAAAAAGCGAGTTCTTGCCAGAAAACAGGTGACTGAGTACAGCTGTCTGTTTCTGCTGGCAGATCACAAAGCTCCTGCTGTGATGGACAATGTGCCTGCCCTGGTAAATAATGGCTACCAAAACTTCTCAAAAACTTTCCCCTTCTGTCAATAGCCTTTAAAAACTGAGTCTACAATTAAGAAAGCAGTATTTCAGAAATATTGACACTAGGCTGCCTGGTTTTAGATGTAATCACACATAAAATAAAAGTAGGTTTTGTCCATGTTAACCTTGTTTCTTCATAAACTCAAGGATACTTCATACCAGGCTCATACGCCAACAGAAATCAGACTAAAGGATTTCTATAATGTACACCAACTCTCCAGAACTTGGCATTAGTGGTGCTTTAGGACACCTTGCTTTTTGTTCTCCCAGACTGAATCTATTCTGGCAGCTCTGCACTACTCTGTTTCTCCAGCAAGAGGAACCCATGGAGCTGTCCTGGGCAAGACAGCCACACTGATATGTAGGAACAAGTTTGCACTCTTAAAAAGTGGCATATCTCAAGTGTTTTCAACACACATCTTTTCTTTGTAGCCCCGTAAGAAAAGTGCCCCATTCCGTACTTGTTCTCATTCCATCTGCACCAGAAGGACAGGTTGTTCTCCTTTGGCTTATATGCTCTTCACGGACGTCGGTAAATGAGTTCTTTTATCTCCTCTCTATATGCACATTTTTTAATGTGTTTTCTCTAAGATATCTTAAATAGGCAGCGGGGAGTCCTGGAGACCAATGTTAAAGCAACTTTCCATATCATTCCCTCAAGCATAGTGCTGCACAGAGCAAGGTTTCCCCTTCTGAACAATTATTTAAGCTGAAATACATCAGAAAGAATGTAATCTGCAGAATCTAAAACATTGATCAGGGACAAGAGTATCTATAACACATAATACACGCCATAAAAATACACATTGCCCAGTCTTACTGCAAAGTGGCTAAAAACTGGACTCTCAGGCTGCTGACAAAAATTTTGCCTGAAACACAATTAGCTACCTTGATGCAGGGACTAAGTCTGTGACCCAGCTTTATTTAAAGTAATTTCTTGCTTGCTTTTCATTTCATGCACGAAACAAATGTGAGGGGGGTCTGTATAAGAATAATGACGATCTTAGACAACCCACAGAAAATTAATAATCATATATGAAAATAACAAACTAAAACACTGGCAGTGTTCAGTCTCAGCAAAGAGGCTCAATTCCTGAATTTGCCTGTAGGAAAGAAAAATAATTGGCCGTTTACCATTCCAGGTGTTCAGGGTAGTATGCAGACCACAGCACGTGATAGGAGGAAAGGCTGAGAGAGGTGGTCAGTCTGGAGGAGAGAAGGCTCATGGAGAGCTTGTATGTGCACAAATACCTGACAGGAGGGTGTGAAGGGGCCAGACCCTTCTCAGTGGTGCCCAGGGAAAGGACAGGAAGCAACGGCACAGACTGAAATACAAGAAATTTCTTCTTAACCTTTGGAAGAAAATCTCTTTTTAATGTGGGGGTGGTCAAGCAGTGGAATGGGCTTCCCAAGGGCAGTGTGGAGTCTCCCTGCTTGGGGATATCCAAACTCAAGCAGGTATGGCCCCGAGGAATCTATGGTAGCTGACCCTGCCTGAGGCGGGGTGGGACTGGACAATCTCCCGCACTAGCATCAGCCTCAGCCCGGGCGTGATTCTAAATGCAGAACCTCATTAGAGGTACTTTAATGAAAGCTGTTTATTTCAATAAGCTTGCTTACATTCTCTGGGCTCAGAGGAGCAATATATACAATCAAGTTCCTTCAACAACAAAAAAAAGGCAAGCTAAAAACTGAAACTATAATAGTCTTTTCTTTTAAGCTCACAAAATATAACATAGGCATCTGACTTCCAGAATTTAAGGTCTTGAAGTGCAACATACTTTTGCAGGTGTGTACCTTGCAGTATTTCTCTTTGCTACTGCCAGAAACTAAAATCATACTATTTGTAACTATCGTCTGCCTGTTAAAAGTACTTACTTATTTGTATATTTATGTTTATATCTGCAACTTTGTTAACTTACTGAAAATTATCCCACATGCATCTGGCCCTTTACATCAACTTATTTGTTGTACATGATGTACACGATGACCGACCTGTGCTGGCAATTATTACCTTCTAGCCTAAGGTCTGGATAACTAATTATCTGCACAGACAGGTGAAGGGTGTTTCTTATTACAAGTGACTATAGTGACTGGGAAGGAAATGTGATACCATATTTTATTTTAACTACAGTGTACATGCACTAGTTTTCTGTTACTTAGGTCTCAAACCAAAACAACCGTCTCTCCTTCCCACCCTCCTTTAAAAACAAGGTGGAGAAAATGGGAAACATATCTAGAAAAGAAAAACGTTTAAGATGATCTTTCATTATCTCAACTTCTGTTGAGCAAGACACATTATCAGGTTTCTTGTCTTCCCTCTAAGTAGGCCCAGCTGGGACACAAAGACAGACTTCCAGGCCATTCACCTGCAAAGCTAGGAGCCTGCATTTATATTTTATTGTTGTTCTTTTCAGCTGAGAGTTGAACAGGATCTTAAGCCCCATTAGCTAAGGATCAAGCAAGCGACTGCATGCCATGGCTTGCAGCAGTGCGGAGAACTTGCTGCTGCCACAGGAGATCAAGCCCTACCACAAACGCCGTGATGAAACAGCTCTAATTAACAACAGCGAGGCTGCCTGTTACGGGACGTGTCATCCCACTTGCTGAAGAAGCAGTGTTTTAATAATCATCTGATTTCATCATCAAACTGTCTGGGTACCGCAGTTCTCAGCTGAAGCGAGAAGCTGCATATGCCTATCAGGATATGTAAAAGTTGTTCTATTTTTTCAGTGTCAATATCACTAGAGAAACAAACACCCTCCAGCACTTTATACCCACACTTACACAGCATACCCTCAGCTATCTCTAATGGGCTGAAACAATATCCTCTCTTGATAACTCTGAACTTTGAGGGAGTTTGAATCTAAAAAAAAATAAGTTTAAAGGCTTTTTGTGTTTCTAAGTGAAATGTCTTATGTTGAATCACATATTTTCACTCCACGATCCGAAAGAAGGTCACCAGATGGCACTATTACACATTGTCTTTCTGATTTCAGTCTGAATACACACACGAAGTTTTTAATTGTGGAAGAACTGGCAGCACTGCTACTGTAGCACTACAGTTATTTGGGGGCAAGTGTGATGAGTAGCATCTCTGTTTTAATCTCTGCAACCCTAACAAATCCTTCCAAAGGAGATGTCCTCTGAGAACCAGATGCTCTTTCACAGGTTTAAATACAGATATAAAAAAAGGGAAGGGACTGTTCTGTTATTTATGTCTCTCTCTGCTCGAGGACTAGCATGTATCTGTAATGGGAACACATCACAGCAGGAATGCACACACATTTGGCTATGCTGATTTCTCCTCTTTGGTAAGCAGAAACCCTCTGCTGTCATTACACAGAGATTAAATGCCCCAGGCATACTGTAAATATGTAATTCTCTCAGTTATATTGACAGAGAGCCAGCATATCCAAGCTGCATCTTGGACCCAATTAAAATGCATCTGCACACCTATCAGCAAAACACTGCATATATGACAGTGAAAGCTGACATTTGAACCTCTCTTGATTGTCCTCAGCTCTGCTTTTAACAACATGAGCAGAAATATTAACCTCAAGACTCCTAATTGACATGACACTTACAAATGGCCTAAGCAACTCTTGATATGTATATTTTATAATAGCAAACCATTGCTCATTTCTGTGGCTACTAATTTGTGATCCACTGGTATGCGAGTCATAATTAATTCCATAGCGTGTTAGAAGAGTAATTTAGAACAGTAATTTAGACTTGCTAATGCTTTAAGGTTGTAGGGTTCTTTTCACTTTTGTCAGATACAGTTTTGTTGAAACCTTATATAAGCCACATATCAGTTTTTTCCTGACTTACAGGACAAAGAAATAGACTCAGTAAATTATTATTTCACTTTCTACAAATCCTATTATATACATTTTTTTGTGAACTACATCTTATACTCCAACAAACCCATAACTGGCGAAAGAGTGAAAAAAAAAAAAAGGCCATAAACTTTAAAGTAGGTGAGGGAAATGGCCAACTGTCACAAAAAGTCTCAAACCACACATGGTTGACTGGATCTGCCTCTGACAAAACACAGTCATTCCTCCTATATCTTGACTGTGATTTATGTGATAGCAGCATTAATAAAAGAAGTTTACTTCATAACAAGTGTATCATTGGCACACATGCTGCATTGGAGATACTAGCAACCTCGCTAAAGAAAAAGATTGGAAAACATCAGAAACACAACTGTTTCTGCTGATAAGGAGCCTAACTTTTCAGTATTGCATCGTATCTTACCTTCTGATCTCAGTTAAACTTATTCTCCTAAATCACAGTTTGGAGGGTCCATGCTGGCCTGGATATATAATACCCAAGTGGAACTGACCAAAATCAACAGAACTGCCGCCACAGGCCCAGGGGAGCACTGCCAGCAGTCACCCCACACAGTTCAACCACATGAAAAACATTTCTCCTATATTTTTTTTTACGCTTTTATGCATTTTACAAGGAATAAATTCACCCAGTGGACACACAACTTTGTCTATATTAGCACCATATTTTGCAATGACACTGCATAAGGCTGATTTTTTCATAGGAAATGCTGCTGCATTTTACCAAAAGTAAAATTCATAAACACAGATATATTCTGTATATATTTCTGCTCACAGAAATGAGTGGTTCTGCTCAACACTGAGCTTTATATTCATCCCATGTACATTCATGAACTCAAGTAAGTTTCTTACATTAGGAGCATAGCACACATCCTATGGTAATAGTTCTGTTTTTCTCCAGCCTAGAAAAACTGGTTTTCCAGCAAAGTTCTCCCTGCTAGGGAGGTTAATATTGGGCAATATAGCTCCTTTCCAACAGAAACAGTCAGCAAGATACAGGATGTCATCAAGAGTTAGAAAATCCTGCTTCTTTTTTTCCACATTGCTGCCAAGCAGCATCTTAATGGTCATAGCTTTCTGCCCAGAGTATGCTGCAATTACATACAGTTCTTCTAGCACTCTGAATCTGTCCAAAACCCATTAAAACCAACAATGGTGATATCCATCTACTGCAAAAAGAAGGCCAGGGCCACGCAGCTGCTCAGCCCTCTGAAAGGCACAATCCCTGGTTGATGTTTGGAGCTGGAGGAACAGATTCTCCTCCTGCTCTTGGTGTCAGGAAGCACTTTGCTATGCGATCTTTCAAAGGCTGCCAGGAAGGGTTTCTTGGCCCACGCTTTGGGAAACAGTGACAAAACAATTCTCAGCTCCTGACAGCATCTGGAAAACCTGACACATCAAAACAGAAATGTCAAGATACTAGAAAAACAGGTAAGTCACAGCTCCTTGCCCAAAACCTGCTGGTTTTTCTTATTCTCCCTTTGCTATAAGAAAATTGGTGAACAAATTGCAACCAGTGTTTGTTTGCCCTTGAAAAGGTCAGGGAGCACTGACTGAGGCTTGGCATTGGCTTGTCCTCTGCACTCCATCCCCTACACTTAGGAAGAACATACTCATATCTCAGTGGGGTGCTCAGCAAAGGGAAGACAGTAAATTTCAGGTTTTCCACGGCAAATGGACAGTGGTACAAAATCTGTGGTTAATATGAAATAATACATGCATAAGAATGAGGTATGGCATCAAATCCTTAACGTAATGGGAGGAACTTTGCCCTTTAAAAAGTACCTGTTTCTCATTACCAATTTCCAATCCTTATGCCTTACTCTTTTATCCTTATACAGATACAAGACAATGCTATAATCACTATTTTGACTATTCATTGATGATGTCAAAAAAGGGTGGTGGTCAGAACACTGCAACAGGAAAAAACAAACGATGCTCTACATTTCATGAGTGAAATGCCACTGTCTTCTTGCTACACACAGACCTTGTATCGCAGATTATTTTAGCAGGGTGACATCCAAGGACATCCAGGTGTTGTTTTTTTTTTTCATAAATGAATAAGGCAGGCATATGATTTTACAAGTCTGAGGGGATCTGAGACACAGTGAAAGAAATTACTTGCCCAAAGTCAACCAACAAGTCTGAATGAGCGATGACTGCAACCTGATTTCCTTTTGCTAAGGGACTGTGTGCACATATGCTTCTTCACGGCAGGCTCTATTCCCTCACTATATTGTAAAATATTTGAAAACAACAATTAGCATTTAATTGTGAAGAACAAACTTCCAAAGGCAGTGAAAAGCAGATGGAGCAAGAACAATGTAATCTGAATTTTCATAATTAACCACTCATTTTTCCTTTGGAAGCTGGAGTTGAAAAATCCTAACAAGGGTTTTCTCATTATTTTAGGAGCCGTATGCAATTTAATTCTTTCATTGTAAATGTTCAGTCATCCACACTGAAGGCTGATGAATATTTAATTAATTAATTAAAGAATGGGTTAATTACTTAACCAATAACCATAATTATCTGAAAGCTAAAATTACACCTCATTTTATCAAAAAGATAATCCAGAAAAATCTGCTATGAATCATATATGTTAACAATCTGTGGCTGCAGTGCCAGTGACTTTTCCATAAAAAAACAGTAAGACTCGCTAAATAGCTTATTTGCCACATGCACCTCTTTGGAACCACATGTGATATCTACATACTGACCTGAATACCAAGGGAGCAAATGAAACGTTCACAGACTTGATTAACACCTAAATAAGTATTTTATTTTGCTTAGTGGTGGTGAAAGAGCAATTTTAAATCACCCGTATCTCAAAGGTGACCCTGTGCAAAATGACATCAGGTTGTCACCCTCACCACAACCTGATGCTATTTCAGGTGTTAGAAAAGGCAACACCATGATGTGTATTCAGGCTATTGCAATAAAAGCACAAGGGATGGCTGGCTTTTCAGATTTTACCAACCTATTGCTGTAGGTGATACTATTTTTCCACAGGAAAACTGGGTTGTTTAGAGAAGAGTTCTCTTCCACTGTATCACTCACAAAAGCGTGCCTGTGCGTGTAATAATTGACTAATCATAGAGCAGTAGCTTTTCCTACGTTTCAGAAAGTAATTAACTGGCTTTGCCCATATCCAGTATTCCCCATAAAAAGATGGAGCCCCAAAAATGATGAAGGCAGCTGTGGTTTCTATGGATGAGGTGTCTGAGAAAAGGCTATTATGGGCCCACCATACAATAACTGCTTTGAGATTTATCAATAATCCAAAAACTACCCACATGACAGGACAGATCAGGCTGTGAAACACCAAGTGCCCTTTTCCAGTTAAAGTCCAAGGGCACAGAAAGCTGATAAAGCCTGTTTTGCTTGCTCCGAGTCCAAAAGAAATTGCTTTGTTTGTGTGCTAGGGGTGATTTAATATGGAAGGATAGCAGCTCAGAGGCTTGGAATTACACCGTGGCACAGAGAGACCGGAGAAGCAGCAAGATCGTAATTCTCAATGTCCTGACTTTTGGGCTTAGTTTCACTTTCAACAAAATCAACAGCAAAACTTCCCATCAACTTCAAACCTACCTTATATTCAGTGTAGTCCTTTCCGTCACCAAAAAAAAGAAAAAAAAAATCACTGGAATTATAAAAATCTACACATACAGGTTTCTTCCAGTCTAATTCCACTTTTTCCCCTACTACTTCTCCTAATATTTTTAAGGAAGGACAATAATGTTAATGATGGGAAGAATTCTTAAGCAGGAAATCTACTAACATTTAAAACTTTGGCAAAAATGGCTGCTAACAAGATTATGCTTACCAAGATGCTTCAAAAATAGCAAGCCGCTAAATGAGAGCCTCATACATGGTATCTGGTTTGTTTGACAATTTGTTTTTTCCACCAAGCCTCACCACTGCTGTTATCTACCACCTTTCTCTCAGATGCCACATGTTCTGCCTTGCCTCAAGACCATTTTGCTGTTAATATGCTGACCATTGTTTTCCTTGCACACAGTAATCCAATCAAGCAAGCAGAAATAAACCTTCCTACAGCACACCATACAGCTTCCTACAAGGCTTGAAAGCCACGGGTTTCTAAGAAGATTAATTGAAAGAGAGAACCACATCTTGACCCTTAAATCCAAAACTAAGGCATGAGTTCGCAATTCAGTCCATGCTTGTTACTGAGCCTATTGCTGTTATTTTAAGATGAGAGTCTGTATTTCTTTATGCATGTCCACGTGTGAGATTATAAATCAACATCTATTTCCCATGGCCCTTAATATGAAAGAAGAGGTTGTGTGTTTTTGGATGCTAAATATATATACAACATATTAACTTCTAAATACCCTTACAGAATTGCTTGCAAGCAAACAACGGAGAAAGGAAGTTATCCAAATAATTCAGTACCTCATTTCAATACTAATATATTTTAATGTACTTATTTTCAATATTGATACTTGCAAATAATTACTAATATATTCACAAATGTATGTACTAATATATTTGCAAATAATTAGGGAATGGGTCTGGCGTCTTTTCTATTCCTTTGCTTAAGAAGACATGGTTTCTGAGTAGATACTTTAAGTGAAGAAAGTAATACTTTAAATTCACATCCCAACTTACTGCACAGTTTCTTGCTTATGTAACAAATTTTAGCTACTGTAATTCCAGCTGTTGGCCTTTCCTCTGAATAAGAAATGGCCTTTCCTCTGCATGAAATGTCATGTAGTAAAGAATAGTGCCCTGGGCCATTCCCATGATAGAATCAAGTCCTGATTACCTCACTGGAAAGCGAGAAATCATCCCGCTCCAGTGATGCAGACCTCCTATTTCTATCCCTGTAGAGGCACAGGATAGCAGGAATTACTAATATGATATATTAAGGTATAATAAAATATGTCAATAGCTCAGTACGTCATGTCCTCGGCCTCAGGCAGGAGTGATTTGTTACTTGGAAGGAGTCCAAATTTAAGGAGAAAACACAGACATATTTCTCTGAACAGCTAATCTGGATAAAACCTATGAGAAATGTGCTGCTCAGAAATTTTAAATATTTGAGTAAGTCTTATGGAAATGGGTTACTAGGCAGAGAACAGGTGGAATGATGTAGGAAGCACGCAAGTTACCATCCTATGGATCTGCACTGTATCTCATTGACCTTTTATATGGCCTACATGGCACCTTTCAGACTCACGATGATGTGTGCATGTATATACGCAGGCGTGCCTATATGCACGCACACAAATGGTACATGGTTCCAGTACAGACTGAGAATGAGACAATTAAAAGTTTACAAAATCACTTCATTATAATGTGTAGAGTAGCATTCTGAGTGGCAGCAAGTACAGATTTTATCTCAGAAGCTGAACACAAAAAACAATGGCAATATTCCTCCAAAATTTAGTCCACAATCATTCTCTGACTGAATTTTAGAGGAATTTTGCTGTTGGTTCTGAGTGAGAGGAGACTCAGGTATTCTGTCTGTGACTTCTAAAGATAAACTAACATTGCTGTGCCTGCTTCCAAGATACATATGGGTCAAAAATTCATTCTGAACTGGAGAACTTAACTGGTTCTCAATATAGGGAAGAAATAATAACCACTTCTTAATGCAAACTTTGCAGAGTATTTCATAATTATTTATATATCTGCAGCATTTAAAAATCCAGCCAATATGAAGCCTTCAAACAGGATATCCCTCCACCCATAAACATTCTAAATTAAAACAAAAATGTAGCAAACAAATACAATGAATATTAAGAATAAAGCACAAAAATAGGAATATTTAAATAGCAATAAAATTATACAGAAACAAAAAATAGCTGTTAGACAGCATGATGCTTTCAAATTACATCAGATGACTGCTTTAAAAATGTGTAAATAACTTAATAATAGGAACTATTTCTAACTACTCCTGGACAAAGCTATTTCTAGCATTCCAAAATCTGGCAGTTTTCCACTCAAACACGATTGCCGTAAATTTTAGCTAAATCATAACTTGGTGATTGTGCCTGGTAGCAGTAAAAGGGATTTAATTAGTAATTTGATAAAAGCTTGCACCACAAATTAAACAACAAAATTAACATCTGATTAATCCCCAAAGAGGTGCTCATCCTCCAGGGTTACAAACCCTGCAAGCTTCAACTTCCTCCCTCAGGCAGAAGCCTACGTAACTGGACAGGTCTCAAACGATGCCCTGAAGGTCACCAAACACAGGCTGGGCTGTGACAGCCGATGTGCCTTTTCCTCAGTGCTCTATATCCGCTAGAGCTGTTTTACAGCAATGTGAGAGGGTGAAAAGTTTACGCTAGCCGGTTATGCAATAAATGTCACTGGTATTACCACTGACTTTAGACTAGATTCCCAGCAGTAAGCAGTTAAGAGGTGATAAAGCAGGATTAATTCCCGAGGAAAATTTATGATTAATTTGTCAGCATAGTATGCAGTACAAATTCCCTGCTACCTTTTTTCTTCCTTGAACAAGAAATTATTTTTGCACCAATCTATTCACACCTGAAGTGTAGCATTTCATAGCGGTGTTAATGTTATTGCACACACACACCTTTAAGCCTATTCTCACACACTCACCTGAAAAGAAGTCATCCAAGATCATTGCTATTTATGGCTCTTCGTAGCAATGGATACAGCTTCTACGATACACAGTACAGTGGAATAGTAATGGAATAGTGCAAAACACAGTAACTGCGCTGTAACTATTCTTTGAACTGCCCTGATAAAATTGCATCTGGCAGGGACAGTAAAATTACCCAAAGTGAGCCACTGTCGACTAAGGCAGAGCAGCAGTTACACCACTAGATACAGCTGCCTTTGGAGGCAATGTGAGCTCTGAACCCTCCACCTGCTGTAGAAACAAGTACGGGATCAACACTTAAAACTCTTATTGCCCTCCCAAGCCATGAGGCTCAATTCTACTGCCCAGCAAGGCAATGGCCGTTTTTCCAGGACTGCATTTTTTTCATTTCCTCTTTTCAGATAGGAACACACATAAGGCAACAAACTACGAATGGCAGCAAACAGCAACTGCATTTCCTCAAAGCTACAGGTATTGCCTGCAAAATAATGAAATATGTGGTAATGTACCACAATATATTTTCTTTCAGATGTAATTGGTTTGCCAAAAGTATTCCCTAAGGCTGCTCTAACAGGATTTTCAGTTTGCCTGTGACAGTGACCTGCGCTTCACAATACAATTGCAAGAATTTCACACACACAAATTTACAACCAAACCAAACTAAACCCAAACCATCTGATCTGCTTGTTTTCCCAAAAAGCAAAATAGACCACCAACACTACTGTTTTGACTTAGGTCTTATTATACAAAAGATGCTGCCTTCTACTAGATGCATCATGGACTGATACTTGCAAAGATCTATTGCTAGATCATACAGAGAAATAAACTACTTATTTAAATTACCTCCTGGACATCTACGTGCAATAAATAACCAGCAACTCAATGACAGCTCAGATGATGAGGAAAAAAACTGATGGTATGCTAACTATACAGAAGGGTAAGCATGTATCAATGTACATAAAATTATAAACACGATGAATCATATTCTTCTTATCAGGCACTCTGAATGGCATTTCTCCACCATCAGCTATTGAGGGGAGGAACTATGATTTCACATAGTTGTCTAATCACCTAGTCTGATAGAGACCAGATTATCATCTCGGTACTTTGGCATGAAAATTAATAATAGTTAAAACATTTGTGTCTGTGTTAGAGCAATATGGAGTCAAGGGCATCCTATAAGAAGGAGTTCTCATTGACAGCCCAAATTTCCAGAATTTTGAAATGCACAGCTAAGTATTACTAACGTATTTGGTTTGTACAGACAAAGGAAGATAGTGATTTTCAAGAGAAGTTCTTAATGAGGGGTTTTGGATTAAAATCACAAAACCAGTTACCTTTCTTTTTCTAAACCATCTGCATCTCACCTTACGATGCATAAAAACTGATCTGTGCACAATAAATTCATTACAATTATCCGACTTTGCTTTATCTTGTCATTCTAGGTTCTAAAAATCTGGCAGTGCCAAGAAAGAATTTGAATCTCCAGTTTGTGCCAATAGGACACTTACTGCTGCACAGATTAATGGAATCAGCTATTAAGTTAAATAATAAAAAGTGACATTTAAATAAGAGCTGGCTGAAATACAATGGAATATTGCTAATCTAGGTTGAGGTGAAGGAAACCCCATTCTTTATTCTACAGAATTATCAACATCACACTAGTCAGTTTGCAGGTTAGCCAAAACATTGTAGATGACGGGAGAAATTAAGAAGTCTTATTCTTTATATTAAAGTTCATTTTATAAATAGCAGAAAAGGTTGCTAAATAGATGAGATGTCTTAATCAATTGTTATAGGTATTACAGCTGTTTATGTATACTCATCTCTAATACATCTTGCCATCTGTTCTATACCTCATGTATAAAAGACTTTTAATACTCATTCATCCCACATAGATCTTTTGAAGTCCAAGCTTTCAGACTTCCTTTGTCTTTGTATTTCTTTGCTTTGCTGATTAAAATTAGATTTTGAATTTTGGGTGAAAGGATCAAGGTAAGCTATTTTAATTTTGAAATACTGGTACTGTATTGATCGCTATTTGTCAGAAACCACTCGCTGGTTTTGTATGTTTGTTGCTGTACCTAAGGGTTAACAGGCTAATAAATGTCCAAATTCCATGTTGCTTTACACCATCTTTATAAAATATACAAATGTTCAAGCACAAGCAACAGAGCCCAGACCATCCACTCTAGGTTTAGTCTGTTCAAAAGCCTCTGCACAGAAGGTCTCTAATGTCTATGGCTTTCAACAAACACCAGACAAGTGTGGGCACATACCTTATTTTTAAGAACTGTCATGACCATTACACTTTCCACTTCTACATTGCTTTTGTTATAGGACTTCCTTCAGTATGAACATACTATCCATTATGCAGTAAAAAAATTCAAATTCATTGTAATCTTATTCTAGAGTCCCAAAGCAAAATGCCCGAATTCTTGGAAAAAATTTCAAAAGGAGAAAGGACCCAAAAGGGGCTATTTTCCCACCTCTACAGTTGGCCGTGGAAAACTGATGCCTGCTAATTAAGCCAATAAAAACCCAGATCATTAACAGGGCAGAAGCACTTCATCAAACCTAATTTTTTAGCATGTGGCCCTGGCAGCGTAGTGCTGGCTGCCCATGGAGTGTCACCACCCAGAAAGGCCAAGGCCACCCTAAAGTCAGCAGTGCCCAAAACACCACTGTACTGTGGCACCCTCAACCTGCAACAAGCACTGCCCTAGGGCAGCTTCCACCACCCACATCCCACACTTTAGAAAAGATAGGTACCTACCCCTCTAAAAACATGGTGTGGAGGGCACACTATGGCCTTCTAAAACAAGGCCAGAAAAAGTAGGGGTCAGCTATGCCTTGCCACCCAAAACTTTTATACACTGAGTGGGGCACCACCACACGCAATGAGCAGTGGATGTGGGAGATCTGTATATAATTGCATAAAAGTTGAGCACTCTCACCACCAGAATCTGAAAAGCCTGTAAAAGCCATTGGATTTTGTTAAATATTAGTCTGGGAGGTAAACTTGGAGAACTAGCTTGGGGCAAAAAGTAGAGGAGTGTGGGTTAGATGGAAAAGCAGTACCATGCTGCTCCACCTGGGTCTGGCATTTCTGAGCAACTCTGGAAGCAAAACTGTGGCATCTGAAGACCTTGTCTGTTTAAAAGTGAATCTCCTTCAGAGTTTAAGTCCCTTCAAGGTATTTTGAGGTCTAGTATACTGATTTAGGGACTGAAATTCCACCTGCAGTCTCCTGTAGCTCTCAATCCTGCTGAGGACCTGGATCAAAGTACCCAAGACTGAGATGACAGAAGTAAAAACATTTATAAAGTCTCCAGCTTTTGGGACTGCATATTCCTCTCTCTATACAGCTTCTAGCACAATGAATTTAATAATGTCTGGAGTTCTTCTGAAATACAGAATGGTCAACATTTGCCAACACACCTGGTTTTGTGCAGCCCCTAGGAAGTATCATCTGCCTTCTTTTTAATTACATATGCTTTTTATTTTTAAATATATTGATGGATATGTTGTCCCCTTGCTGTTAATTAAGGATGGCACAGTTTTAGCCTTACTTTTCCCAGCACAATTAGCAAGGGTTGCCTAATGAATCTTAGTGGATGGCCATGATTTAAAAGCATTTAATCTATACTGCATTTCCACAGTGTCACTTTCTCCTTATTACCAGGGTACATACATACAAAACCAAGAGACTCCAGTGGTGAAAACCCCTATAATCATTGCTTTGTACTCAATAAATTACTAAGAGGCACTAAAATGAACTGAGAATAGTATCCATTTCACTGTACTAATGGTTGCATATATAAAGGATCAGCCTTTGGGTATGTCAGTAATACCCCTAAATTGAATCAACAATGCTAAATACTCAAGGCAAATTAACTAACAGTTACTGCTACTGGAGTCACATTAAGTTAACACAGAAGTAACTTGAAAGTTTTTGAGAAAATTAAAGCAGATAAAATGTAACACAAAACCAGGCTTTTATCAAAACAAAACATGGTACAAAGGCAGTGATGCTCATGTTCCAAATGTACTTAAAACAATGCAACCATCTATGCAAGATCCAGATACTCATAGCCCTATATTCACAAACATGTTTGCACAAGTAGACCAACTGTGAAATGTCCATAGAATAACACTCCCAGCTCTGTGTGGACTACAAAACATCTCTTTAAAATATCTTTTGTCGGTGATGAAAAAAGAAAGGCTATTCTGTAGACAGAGTTACAGTTACTGGGTCTGTGGATGCAGCACTAAGAAGCCCTGAAAAAAAACTGTTCAGGAGTTCAAACCAACTACAAACTCAGACCTTTTGCAGATGCCAGTTTTTCCTGTAGGCATACAGGTAATTTGTGTTTTTCCTTATAGATCATACATTAAAAAAGTGACTGTGCTGCAGTGTTAATACAGCCACCAAGTAGAGAAGTACCTAAAAATACTGTTAACAACCTTTCCTTTAGAATGCAAATACTGCCATTAAATACAATGTGGCAACACTTGAGATCAGTATAGATCTTAAAATACCACACACAAGCTATTCAGGTTTCTTAAGACAACAAAATTGGCAATAAAATAAAGTCAAACTATGTCTTGTTGGTAAAAATAGCTCATTTTCCAAATGCAGTTCTCTGTAAATGTAGAAAAACTGTAACTGTCTTGTATATACCATAAGCTATTTATCTAAAATGGTACTGTCAGTGAAACAGATGTCATTGCACAATATCCCCGTGCCACCCACATTCTGTTCTCCTAGTTGCCAAACAGAACTGTTTTGAGTTATTTACTGAGTGATCAGATTCAAGTATTTCTGCAATGATCTCCATGATACAGTAAAGAAAAAAAAAGTACTTAAAAACTGAAATGTAATTTGACATGACATTTTACCATGATCTAATATATTCAACATGCCTTCACCAGTGCATACTATGAAGAAAAGACTGAAATCTTAGCAGAATACCAATAAAGTCTTATTTTTAAGAATGTTGTACATCAGCTTTTTCCATTTTCCTCTTCCTGTCCATTATACTCAATTTCAAGCCTCTGTTTTTAAACATCTTCGCTCAGCTGAGGAAGATGTACAATTAGTATCAAAGTTTCCTCCCCAATCCTAAAAAAAAAAAATCATCTGTTCTTTGCAGGCTAACTATATAAAATGTAAAAAATCACCCCACAGAGTAAGTTAAACTGAAAGGGACTTCTGGAGGTACCTGGTGGCAGGATCACACTACCTACTCTTTGGCCCACTCAGGGCAGCCCACAGGGCTCAGTGTCACTTGACACATCTTGGTCTGCATATGCCATATGCCACCCTACATTGTAGAACTCAGCCATCTGGCTTTTATTCTGTCTTTTCATGCTGTCTTGCTTTTTCCTCTTTCCTCCTTTTTTCCATCCTTGTCACAGTGATCTCTGGAGTTCATCAGTATCAGAGTGTCATCAGGCTTCCTTGAGGATGAGATGGGGCCGTACGAGACTATCCACTGTTCAAACAGGACCTTCCCAACGCACCCCATGAACTCTAAATGCAAAAAAGCTTGTAATCTGTTCTCATCAGTGTCACCAAACCGTTACCAGATTTTCTCAACCTGTACCTTTAAGAACCCAGACTATTTCTTTGAAAGCTTGTGAAAGAAAATAGCGAGCACAATGAAATTCATATGGAGTACTCCATCTGCATTCATATTTGTACAAGTAACTGACACACTAAAGAAAATAAGATCAGAAAAAGTGGTTAAGTTCAAATATTCACAGTTTCCTCGTACAGAAGAGTGCTTTAACTCTTAAAAATGGGGAAGAGAGAAAGGAATCTAAAAGGCATCTAGAGATGTGTATGCATTCTAGCAACCCAATGAATACATCTAGAGCAAAGGACAGCTAAGCAGAAAAATCGTTTTGTATCTAAGACCTTTTTCTCATGGGAAATACTGTCCTTCCTGAGAATGGAAAACTTCCTTCAACATTTCAAGATGACTGATAATAAAAATACTGAAATTAACATTAAAATACACTTGAGTATCTCAAGAGGTTTTTCATCTCATCCGATTTTTACTCTTTGATACTTGTCTGCTAACAAGTCACCTAACCCTTCAACTATCCAGCTTTATGATGCCTAATTTAGACCTCTCAACTTTGTTTAGCTGCTTTCAGATTACAACACAAAGACTTAAAGATAAATACGGCAGGCGCATTTTTTTAGCAGAACACTTGCCGCTTTGGCAACAGTAGAGTCAAGAACAGATAGGCAAAGCGAGTGCTGGTTAGAGGAGAGAAGAGAATTTTCTATACACTCCTGAAATAAAGTTCTTTCAAGATACTCTAACCCACCGATTCCAGAGAGCTGCCTAGCAATTGTCTGCACTAATGGGGAAAAAAAGAGTGAAAAAGTTTCCATGAGAGCAAACAACTGAGATTGTAAATTCTGCATTTGATATACTAATTGGATTATATACAACTTTATTTTGCATTGACATAGCACACTCTTGATGATTGGAAGCAATCTAGGCTAACAGCTAACACTGTAGAAATGAAGCATCCTTTGCTACCAAAAGCTAAGACTATCACTTCTGCAATACTTATATTATAATCCCCACTGGTTACAAAATAAGAACCCATGTGCATCGCATTCACTACTAGGCACCAGATCTCAGAATACAAAAACATTTTAGCCTTTGCTTTAAGCAATAACTTTCAAGCTGAAAGTCCTAGGCATTTCTATCAGGCTTGGGACTACATGTCATAGTTGGTTTTGGTTTTGTTTTTTAATTTAAAAAGCAACAAAACCCATTATCTAATAACTGTAAATAAACAAACACATAATCTTAGTGAGATTCTTTCCAAAGGACATGATCTGTGACATCCTTGCTATCAGAAAATCAGTTCATTCATCCTGCTAAATCCTGTTCAACTGTAAAAGTAAATAGTAAAATAACAGTAAAATAATTCATAATGAGTTATAAATTCAAAATGTTAGCTGAATATTCAAAAATCTGTCTTTTCAGCATCAGTCATAGAAGAATACATGGTCTGATACCTTCAGAAGCTATTTTCCCCCAGAAGCAGAAATTTTAGAATTTTGCAGAATATTAGTTAAATTGCAACAAAATGAAAGCATTTATTTCATCCCCCTTTACCCCTCAATGATTTATGAATACGTAATTTTATTATTTTAATTAACTTCATGTTAACGAATGAAAAGTATCTTCATGAAACATATGATGCAAAGCTTGTGTTTCTAAGAAAAGTGGCCAGTTTTCTGATTTTTTCATTCCTATCTGAATTCTGTGCACCTATAACATGAATAAACTCTAAGAAAAAATAATTAATATATCAAACAATAAGTGAGTGCTCCTAAAGGTATCTTTTTAAAATCAAGTCCATCTAGAGTACTTTAAAAATTTATTATGTTCAGTGTGGCTCGGAAATGATTTATTCTTCTACCCAGCTGAAAATAATTGAGCACTTACCATGGTATATAGCTACTCTACCTCACCCTATAGCCTGGACAACCAAACACAGTTGTTTTTCATATTGACTCCTGTTTAAGACCAGTTACAGATTCACATCTCCTTCAAATCCAGTTTATGGACAGCTGAAGGTCCATTAAACGGTTGCTGTCATATACCATAGTCTCATCCTATCATTACACACATTTAGCACAAACTGTGAAAGTACTTACAACACACTGTGAAACATTACATTATTTAGAAACCAACTAAAGTAATTAAAGCAGCCCTTCATTCATTAGGGCAAATACTTTGTGCTGGCCTTTCTTTTCATTTTCTTATAAAATCCCAGTTACGCATTTTGAGAACGAGATGAAGATAAGCATGCTGAGTTTAGAAAAGGAATGGAACAAAAAGCAAAACATAAAACTACAAGTAAGTGTATAGCTGTTAAACTTGGTTAGAAAATTAAAAAAATGAGGATTTCCTGCATTTATTTTTGGTAGACTTTGCTGTGACTGTCCTGAAGTGGAAAGCACCTGTCTGTACTGCTAAAATACCGATCTCTGTCTTCACAGTTAGGCATACAGGCAGAATTATCAGTTTTCTGTGAGTCACAGGCAGGTAGCCCCCCTCTATAGTTATATGTGCTCCGTCTCTCTACCCTCCTATTTATATGCCCATACATTTGTACCATTGGATTGTGCCTCTTCTGAACCACTCATACAGGGCTGTTAAATGACAGAAACAAAACAGTGAACAGTTCCCCAATACTCTGAATAATTACTGGATAATAAAACCTTATCTGATTAATAATAACCCTATTGTCATATAAAACCAGACATTTCAATTTCAGTATTACACATGCAGTTAACATACCGCTACATATATAAGTATTTACTGGTTCAGCTTCATAAATCCCTTAAATACAGCCTGCTTTAAGAAGAGAGCTGTTTAAAAGATGATAATTGCTGAAGACCCACTGAGCCCTCTGTGCATAAATTCCCATGTCTACTCGTGGCCAGGTATTAGGCCAAAAAATAGTTTGCTTAGTTGCAAATACCATGAGAAACCATGCTGCTTAAATGGAAGACCTCTGCCTTTTGCCATTGTGGTCACTGTTTTTCCCATAGGTTTTTTTCATGTAATTGCCACTAATTACAACTGGAAGTTAATACTGTATATCAGCATCAGTAGATGAAAAACATGTACAAAAATACCTTTGTATACTGTTCTGAGTGATTTGCTTTTTGGAGGAAGATAATGCATTAACAGTCTTTCAAAAGCCAAATTTTGTCACAAGATCCTCCCCAGATATTGTTACTGCTTAATCCAAAAGATTAGGGAAAAAATAGTAGCTGTATCTCAGACCTCATCAATGTGCCAAAATGCTGAGTAAAGGTTTATGTCTTTTCGCTGGCATTTTTTCTTGCTTTCTGTGTGACTAGGATCATTCTGGAGTTAAAAGGTATTGATTTACTAGAAGGCTGCCTCACATTTTATATTTTTCAATCCTATTGGACTGACAAAACAAAAAGACCTTTTAGCAAAACAAGGAACTTTTTTATATTGCTTACTATACTATATTTGGATCTTTATGATATAGGAGGGCTCAGCACTTACAAGGGCATTATTACATACATGCTAATTAAAAATTGACCAACCTTTCCTTCAGCATCTGCTGTTGTTACCTTCTCAACCTTGTTCCTGTTTAAAAATTTCTTCACCCATTCTTCTACTTGAACATTGAACTTCATGAAAGTCACATAGCAAAAATATGCTGTCAGAAGTGTTAAGCTTTCCCACCACATGATCAAGTTATCCAGAAAAAAGATGATTAGCAAGATCAAGTCAACGATGTAAAAGGACACATCTCGAAAGAGGGGCCACCAAGTAAGGTTCAAGATCTCTCTAGAAAATAAAGCACACATTCCAATAACAAACAAGATATTGAACACGGCAGATCCCACTATTGTACCAATGCCGACATTGCTGTGGGATATAAACACTCCTATTAAAGAAGTGAAGAGTTCGGGGGCTGACCCACCAGCAGCCATGAAGGTTGCCCCTGCCACATCATCAGATATGCTCAGTTTTTCAGTGATGACAGTCAAGGAAGGAACAAAGAACTCATCGCAGACTATAGCTAAAGCTATGAACATGTAAATCATTCCAGTTACATGGAGGATCACTGCTCCTTTTCGTCTCTCCTCCAGAGAGAAAAGGTCCTTGGGGTACTCTCCCTTGGCATGATCATCTGTTGCATTGTCATGCTCAGCTTCACGTTTCATAGCAGCATGTGGGTCTGGAGTGCCATTTTCATTCTGTTCTGTGAAATCCAACAGAGTTCTTTGGTGCCCATGCACCAGCTTTTGGCTATCTAGGCTGTTGGCCAATGCCATGCTATGTGGCTCCATCTTGAAAAAGGCACTAATTGAAAGAGAGAAAGTACTAATGGCCACTACACTGACAAGAAGCCCTATAATTCGTATCAGTCTCAGTTTTTTCCTAACATTCTGGTGCCGTCTGCAACCCAACAGCGGTTCCTCCAAACACCACTCCTCCAAGACACCAGCAACAGTTTTTTTCTGAAGAGCCATTTTGTGTTCTGTGTGAGATGCTGAGGGAATCAGACGGATTGTTCCTTCATACTTTTCTCCAGCTCTGAACTTAGAAGTGCTTTAAGAGTTTTCCCAGAATCAAGTACTTGCACTCTTCACAGGAAGTATCTCTTCATTCGTCCTAAAAGGACAAACAGGTATTATTAATACTAGTGAAACAGCATGTGATTAGAAGCTTCTAAAAAGCATTTTACAGACTCGGTTAAATTTAGGATTTAAAGCAGAATATTACCAACTGCGACATAAACCCTGTCGCATCCCATCGGACACGGCAATGAGTTTGCTTCAGCAGCAACCCTACGGATAACAGTCTATCAATACTCAGATCATTTTATGCCTCTCAGCCACTGCTCTCCTCAGTTGCTGACAAAAAATCCTAGTGGAAGGTAAAAAACATCCCCAAATGTTGTGTAAAAATAAAAAAACTACTATTTTAATGGATACACCACAGATTATTACCTTCTCTAATTACTTTTCACCATGATCATGTAACGTC
This sequence comes from Pluvialis apricaria, assembly GCA_017639485.1. Classification (NCBI taxonomy): domain Eukaryota; kingdom Metazoa; phylum Chordata; class Aves; order Charadriiformes; family Charadriidae; genus Pluvialis; species Pluvialis apricaria. Next base: position 38,155,082 of record CM030044.1, read on the forward strand.
CAAATCCCAAATGCAGGGCAATAATGTATGAAAAAGCAATCAAAGTGCTAACAAGCATCTCATCAGACCTTTAGGCATCTGAGGCGGTATTAATTGAAATGTTATGCATGCATAGAGCAAGAGTCATTGATGTGTAGGTAAAACACTACGCCATTGGAACAGGATCGAAATTAAGATCTAACGGATCTACAGTTTCCGTAATTCCCCTGCCAAATCGACTCAAGTTTACACAGAGAACTCAGCTTGCTTCTGATCAGACCTAGGACATTCACTTGGACTAGCTAAAACAAAATTTTCTTTCACCTCTGGTTTTGTTTTGGTTCATGTTACATATTCAGCCATAAATGTAGGAAGTTACTAAGAATATCTATGTGGTAAGTATCTTTAAAAAGTGCTCCTCTTATAGATCCTTAAGAAAATAGTTTAAATTTACACAAGAGTTGATCATGAAACAAATGAAACAATGACAAATTAAACTATGTGAGAAGGACTATTCATGCATGCCAGAGCTGAGCATGTTAAACCAACAGCACCTTTAAAACAGGAAAAAAAAAAATCACTATATAATAACAGGTGCTTTGGTTACTGAATTTGAAGAATATATGTAATGTAGAAATTAGTTACGAATGCATTATGCATATTAAGTTGCATTTTCCACAATACAAAATATAAAATACTTTCTTAAAAAAATATCAGTAGTACTACTACAGTCAAAAAATACTTTGTTACACCACTTATTCATTTGCAGTAACAGCTGAATACTGAATAACCTATTAATCAGAATATTGATTTTGTATTCCCAAATACAGAATTACTACCGTTACACGCAGTTATTTACATAAAAGTTACTAAGCCACGTGCCGTTCGTCCCCATTTTTACAAACAGCTTCCGTACTAAGAAGACATACCCCATCCGCAAGAGAACAGCACCACGGCGGGGATATTTTATTTCCCGGCCGCAGCGCTGCTGCTCCCCGGAGCGCCGTACGGACCGGCGGCAGCGCAGACACGGCAAGGGCGCTCCCGCCGCGCTGCGGGGAGGGGCGATGGTCCGTATAAATCACGCCAGAGGGAAATGGGAAAAGCTCCCGGGATGTCCCCCTGCCCCGAACCTCAGACAGCAGCGCCCAGACAGACCGCTCCCAGCGCCGATCCCCTCCACCGCCCGGCGCAGCGCAACCCCCCCCCCCGCCCCGCGCAGCGCGGCCCCGTGCCCCGTGCCCCCCCCGCCGGCCTGCCGCGGAGCCCAACTCAGCCCAAGTTCGCACCGCGCCCCTCCGCACCGCAGAAACTTTGTTGTTGTTGTTGGGGTTTTGTTTCCTCTCCCAAAGGGTGGCGGGGTTCCAGCCCCGCGGAGTCCGCCAGCCCCGAAAGCCACGGAGGCACTGACCGGCCGGCTCAGGGCATCACGGGCACCCCTCCGCCGCCGGGTACCACCCACGGGGGCGGGTATTTGGGGAGGGGACACCCCGCACCTCCGCAGCCCACCCACCCCACACACCCCCACACCCACCCCCGCCTGCGCCAACCGGCCACGCTCACCCGGAGGCGCGCTGCGCTGCGCTGCGCTGCGCGCCGGCCCGCGGGCGCTCGCCGGGGGCAGGGGAACGGGCACGGACAGGGGCGGCCACCGCCACGGCCCCCCTCGCCTCGCCGCGCCGTCTGCGGCGGCCGCGGGATCCGCGCCGCCCCGCACCGCCCCGCACCGCCCCGCGCAGGCGGAGCAGGCGGCGGCCCGCCCCCGCCCGGGGGTGCCGGTGCCCGCGGCAGCACCCCCCCTCCCTCCGCGGTCGGTCAGGCAGTTTGGTTCGTGGCAGAGCAAGGGGAGGGGTGGGGGAAGAACGGGCAAGTATTTTTTTTTTTTTAATTATTATTTTTATTTATTTTCCCCTTTATTTTGGGTTACCTGGTGCAGATTAATTGAGTTGAAGCTCGGCGCTTCTAGCAGAGGTAATAATTTTAAAAAGGAGAGGTCTTCTGATAAAAAAATATCCCTAATTCCAGGTGTTTTCTGAAGGGAAATTGGGAAATGAAAGAAAAGGATGCTGTATTTTGGTTTTGATTTTAAGGAAGACGACATGTCTGCTGTAAAGGTACTCATCATCCCTAATTTGGGCGTGAACAGAAATTTCTTCAAAGTGCATTTCAAAGTTTTCACAGGGAAGAACAAAGATGCACTGAATGCCCTAGAAAACAGGGGAAGCTCGTAGCCAGAACTGTCCCTTTCTATTTTGGTCTCCGCCTTTCAGTGTAGGTATTTCCCCACTAAATGGTGCTTCGTTAAGTAATTGCTTCAAGATTCAAATACAATGGAACTGTTACAATGCAGCTCTGTCATAGCTAATTCCTGATGCTAGATGCTGTGGATCCGCTAAAGTATACACGTGCTGCTCTTTTGAAATACCGCTTGTACTCCTACTCTATGCCATGGTTAGGAAAACCCAGTGGCAATCCGTGGATAAACTGAGGTAATCTTGTGTAGGCAGGCCAACACCCCAGGAAGACACTCACTGGGTTCAGGGCAGCTGGGACCAGCCTGCATGTGGAAATCCTTGAAAAATGCAGAGCCCAGACAAGAGCGGGGAGATTCAGGTGGGTTGGACGGGACAGGGGTGCAGATGTGGGAAGAGTTCAGTGAACAGCTCACTAGCACTACTCTGCTTGCAGTGGTACTCTTTTGACATTCTGAAAAAGCGTGCTGTAAACGGTGAATGCTCAGCCTCTTTGGGCGGAAGAATAACTTTGTTTTCTAAAACTTGTACCTTCTTCATTTTGAACTCTGATTTCATCGTGTGGCAAAGCGAAAATAACTGTTACTTGGTGCTTCATGAAGAATACAAAAATGTAAAAGGTTTTATTAAGTGATAAAAGATGGACATCGTAAGTACCTTCAAAGTTATTATTAGGATATTACATGAAGAATAAGGTTTGTCTGAGTAGGCCTGGGTTGCGTAGTCTATTTTTGTCTCCACACTGGCAGTTTGTAGCACCTGGGCCATTTGGGTTGCCTTGGTGTTGATTGGAAACCTGTAAGTTCTTCTAAGGAGTTATGAGACTGCAAAACCCGATACAGCAAAACGCAATAGGCATCTTAGAGACTGTGTGGACATGCAAGAGGTATTTCCAAAATTTCAACAATTTCCAGTGAGACCCATGGCTGACTCACACATACAAAATGCCCTTCAAAGCTGGAATTTGCACAGGTGGCTTACATTTATTTCACATTACACATTGGGAGGTTCTCATTAGTGGCTAACAGCTAATTGAGGGTGCCTGTTGATTATCCAGACTCACATTGTTCAGGCTCAGGATGATGCAGAGAGTCATGTGGAGATTGATTTAACCATCCTTCTAGAGCCATCACACAGATAAGAATTAGTTAAGCTGTAGATTTACTGTCTGTATCCACATATGCAAGGCACAGATGAAGTGGGTACACCTCAAATATCAAACCTGTACTTGCTAGACAGTGAAGACAGGGATTAAAGGTAAGTATGATTATATTTCCTGTGGCTGCTGTATTGTTGGCTTGCAGTCTGTGAGAAGTGGCCACTTGAAAAAGATACCTAAAAGATGTTTTCATGGCTTCACAGATAGTCCGAGCCAGGCTGTGATATGCGTCTAGTACTCCAGCTTCTATCAGTTTCTGAACTAAAAGCAGAAGCAGGTGAGTTTTGCGAATGACCACAGGAGAATATGCAGAAAATCCCCTATAATTATGTTATAATGTCTCCTGTAATTACATTGTTTACTAACCAAAAGTCCATGTATCTGAATTGTAATATCCATCTGTTTCTCTGTACTTGTAAAGATTTTGCTCCCAACAATAAACACATATTGCAAGCCAAGGACAATAAAATTTGTAACAAGAATGATGTGGCTCACAGGGGGGTATCCCTACCAATAACTTCAGCATTTTGAGTCAGCTGACCTGTTCTCATGTAAATGCCAAGTAACAATGATAACAGAAACAAAAAAGCACAGTTAAATTAGTATAAGGAGGATAATTAACAATAAAAAAACCCCATATTTTTCTCACAAAATTAGATGTCAGAGCATATCCTGGTTAAATACAGAATAATTAGATTATTTGAATGAAACAGTCTTGGCTTACATCTGGTTCAATCTTTCTCTTCTTAAGTGAGGAGAGAAGAGACATCTGCTAAGTACTTGGATTCTGCATCTACACATTTGTATATACGACTAAGCATTCATTTTTACATACACTGAATATGTAGTTTTTCATAGTTTATATGTAGTTTACTGCACCATGTGTCATGAGCCCTCTGAAATCATAAGCCACTCTTCTTCACCACTTCCTGTTTCCAGGAAGCTCCATGAAGTAGGACTTTATTTTTGTTACAGTATTTCTGGCTTGGCTCTTTTCTTACTGTTGTAAACCTTCAACTTGGTAAAAGCAAGCACAGAAGTGTCTTTAATGCAGGAGAGGGAAGGAGGAGGTAGCCAAATGACAAATCCTGAATGACAACATCTCTAAGTACCACGGCAGTACCTTCTAAAGCTGGCAGATAAAGCTGACGAGGAGGTTACCATGACTACAGAGGCGGCATATTTGAATGAAAATTGATGCTAAGCTTTTAAATGCTAATTGCAGCTGGGAACAGGTGACATTTGAAATATCAAAATTATTTCAACGCTTTGCAATGTACAACAAGTGAAACAGGGTGAAAAAGATGACAATATAGAGTTAAATTAAAACAGTGATACAGTTTTTCTCATTAAAGTATACTTGTTTGTAGTAATAAGCAAACATATTGCATATAAACCACGGTGCCTGAGGGGCAGAAACAGTTTACATTACCTGAGTAACACATTCTTGAGGAATATATTCAGCAAAATTAAACAGGCTTCTTTAAATTAACTACAATAACAGGTTTCCAGCAGCCTGCATTAAAAAGGCTATTAAAACTTAATATTCAGAAACTACTTTAAATTCTCAGCAAAGAGTAAATCTTACAAGTGTCTGAAGTTAGGCATGTTTCTTATCTCTGCTCCACATACTGGGAAATAAAAGGTGAACACAATGGTACAGAGTCCTCACTAGGGTCAAAACTGTAAGCTAAAATGGCATCCAGACCAGTATCACCGTAACTGCTGCAATTTGCTATCACACCAACACCTAACCAGACTTAGGACTTCAGCTGTAAAAGATGCCAAAGATGTGCTTTACCTTCAGCTGTAAGCATTGGCTTACTATTAAGCCTCAAAGATCATCTGATATTTCTGTTTCACTCGCAGTGGGTTAAATTCTACTTGCTAACACATGCATTTTAAAACAGTCTTGATACCATTACTATATGTCATAATCAGTTGTAATGCAAATTTACGTTTTGTAACAAACAATTGATTTGAAAAGCTTTAAGAGTTTTTGAAGGTTTTTTTGTTTTTTCATATAGAAGATGAGAAAGCGGGGGGCTTTACCTGTGTTCTGCATAGTTACAGTGAGCACCGTAAACACCTTTATTAAGAGGGCTAAAGCTAACTGCTTTTTTTGATTCCAGTTTCTGCTAGTGAAGACAGTGACAGGAGAACATAAATTGAGTATACCTTTAAAAGACAAAAGCTTTTTTGGCCATGTTTGCAGAAAACTAAACAACACGTTTTTCTAATGTAATATTTAATATACTAATTAGACATATGGCAGCTGTAAATGTTGTCATCATAGCATGCCAGTCTCCTTAAAGGACAGTCTTCTTCAATGAAAGTACAAATTTTCCTCCTCTTTATCTAGGCTCAAGAGGTCCATATTAGAGTAGAACCACCACAGCCTAAAATCTAATCGTATGACAGTAAAAAACACTGTATGAGATATCATCATTGGAATCCACTTCAAAATCTGCGTATATTATATCCAGATGATTATTTTACTTACAGGGTAATTGCACTTTCCAAAAAGCAGCAGGATGGAGCAACATGACTTTCTCTTTCAGACGACTTTCTCTTTCAGACGTGATAATTTGCTCTTCTGAAGCTCCTTGTATCTAAGTGCTGTAATGTAACCCAGTGAGCTGCCCTGAAGTCAACAGGAGTGCTTATTTTGCTGTCATCTGTGGCCTACCAGCCTCATTTATAAGAACACCTGCAAGCTGGCAAGTCAGCAGCCTTAGGAGCAATAGTTGGTTCAGTGGATGAGCTCCAACGTCCTTGCCAATTTCCCAGCAGTTTCACGTATCACGTTGCTTGGAGCCTCAGCTTGAAACCCTCTGCTCCCTGTGACTTGCAGCACTTAGGAGTGCCTCAGGGATAGAGGTCAAGCTTGATATTAGCTACAACTTGGGTTTCTTACACAATTTACTTCTGACTGTGCCATTGTCCAGACAGAGCTGTAAGGAAATGCCTCCCACTGACGATACTCCTCTCACAAATTAAATTATCTTCGTTGCTATACCATCACACAGTAATTACCTGTTTCTTCCTTTCCTCTGTCCTTGTGTTCAGCCGTCTCATATTCCTTGCACTTGATGAATTACAAGCTATTTGTCTTCATCTCTGCAGTGATCTAGTTTTCAAGTAATCTCTTCCACTGTTGTGGAACGTTTCAGGGAAATAAATGTAAGGTAAAAATTGTCCTCAAATAGTGAGATGTGAAATGGAGAGAAATTACAAAATAAGCATTACAATCTGCTGGTTAACTAACTATGCACAGAGCTGGTGTGCAGAGAAGGCAGAATGAAACAGAAAAAGATGATAAAAACATTTTAGGGCCGAAGTCAATGCTAACCCCTTGACATTTCCAGTGAAAGGACAGGAAAGTCATGGGGTCATTTCCCTTTTGCATTGCTAGGTCCTTGTGTGCATAGTTCCAATTAGCATTGCTCAGCTAAAGAGTCCTGCACGCTTGCACTGAAAGTGCTTATACCATGGACTAAAACATGCCCAGGTCAATAGGCCAGAGACCCCATCGATCAGCAGAGTTTCAAAATTTTTGGTGGTTGCAACAGAAACAAAAATCTTTCAAAGAATAGCTGACATACTGGCCTTTGTATTTGGTAGTGGTCACAGCACTGAGTCACGCTATATTGAATTTTAGAGTAAGATCAAAAGAGTGGTTTAAAGCAGCACCACAAAATTAGTCCCATCAGCAGAAAAAAACCCAGACCTTTCAAACTAATCAGAGAATCTGGAATCAGAACATAAAAGGAAAGCTGGAACCGAAATAATGTTTTGAGAAGCTTTCAGAAGACAAGATACCCAGGTTTTTTAAATGGAAGACTCTCCATCACAAACTAAATAATTCAAGTATGTGTAATCTTCCTGCATTCATTAAAGAGCTCTTTACAGAAATTAATCCCAAAACCTATCCAAATTTCCCAAGCTTGCAAACTCATATTCTGTAGAATAATTCTGATCACAGAGGAAGTGCAACAATCTTTTTGGTGTAATGCAGTAGCTTTTTTAAGAATCAGACAAACAAAACAGACCAACATAGCAGTTCAAGAGAAGCAGCAAAGAATTATTTCTGCAGTTGAGATTTAAGAGAAAATACAGTAATGGGATCTAGAATTAACCATATGAGGTGGTTGTTTGCTTTTTTTTTAAAAAAAAAACTGTCCTGATTATGATGCAGTTAAATGTGCAAGCTAAGATAGGAATAAACAAATGAGACATAATTTGGAAGGTGGCTTAAATATTCAAAACGCTCAAATGCATCGCCCATTAGACATTCTAAAGGTCACTGTAACATGTTCATTACATTAAGGACAATTTAAGAAGACAGATGCAATTACTTGATCTGGGTTTTTTCCAGATATGTGATCCTTAATGCTGAGAACCTCTGCTCTATGTCATATCTAAAAGATGTTGACTTTTGCAGCTGTCTCCAGCTGGATGGACCACCAGCATCAGTTCTTGCAGAATCTGAAAGTCTCCCTCCGAATATCAAATGGCCAGTGCCACCTTGAATACAATTTCCAGTGATCAGTATTTGATGCCAAAAGAGCTGGGAAGGTGCTGCTCAAACATGTTTTTCCATTGCTTTCAGACAGATTTGGACTCTCTCATTGACTGTTAATGACTTGTGACAGCTTGCTTTACCTCTTTATCTGTGTTTAAGGGACATGAAACCACATACAAATATAAATAAATATTTTAAAATACTTAGTGTGTGGCAAATTATATTCTATTTAGCTCTATTTTAATGCCAAGAAATAGTAAAGGTCTTCACTGATTTCTGTAATCACTGGAAGAGAGTAGGCCTTTTATGATTTCTTCATATCTAATAGTAAATGGTATGCACCATGCCTCAGGTCAGAGAAGGTTTACCATGTACACACACAGTGAAAATGAAACCAAGCACTGCAAGTGTGGTATGAAATACAGGTTGGTTCCGTTTTAAACTTGGTACTCAAGATTTGTATTTTTCAGCACCAGCAAGAGGAAGAAAACTATGGACATTCTTGCGGCTTATAAAGTCTTTATCACATACATCCATGATCATTTCTGCAAGTGGAAGTCCAATTTGTAAACATGTATGACATCAATCATCAACAAGTATAACATTGACTATGCAATGTTTCTTCAGGTGTCTGGACAGTTTTAAGCTTGATACTGAACTATAACAGCCTTAAGTCCATCATTTTAGCTAAACTTGTAAAAACTCTGAGGAGATGAAAGGGGGGCTAATCAATGCTATCACTGGAACTAAGGTTCAAGCCGGGACTGCACCACAGTGGGAGAAAGGAGAGTGCCTCTACAGACTTCTTGAAAGTGGTGATACTGCAGTTGATGCTACCAGGGCAAACTTTCAACAAAGTAAGAGAAAGGTGATACTCTTCACAAAACCAACAGACAACTTCTCTCACGCAAGCTCTGGTTCGAGTTTGAAACAGAAGCTTTTCCTAACATGGGCTGTATAAAGAGTTTGAGTCACAAATGCTCAGGGTTAAGGACAGCTCCTCGCTTGCACAAGGAGAAAGAAGTCTGCCTCTACAGACTGTGCCTGTGGGGCAACAGGGAGGCAAGAAAGGGAAGTGGTGCCTTGTGGTACTCTCCACCTGCCCTGGGGCCTCTCAAGCAGGGCCCAGGTAACGAGGGTCTGTACAACTTCTCTGCTCTCCCTGAAGCTGTAAAGCAAATGATCGCCAACCCTTTGCTGGCCTGAAGATGCTTCTACTCATGTTGCTGGCATAGTGCAAGAAAAGAACAACCTAAAATCTGAAAGAACTTCTTCAGGTCTACTGCAGGATGTTTTGAGATGAAAGCTGTACCTTTTTCTTGAAGTTTTCTTACTTTTTCTAACACGCACAGTTTTGGCATTTCTTTAGGAATGTCTTTGGCCTGGAAATCAGCATGGTGATATGCAACTACCTAAGAACAGAGTTGCTCATTTTCGTGCATCTGCTCATCAGATATCAAGCAGGCCAGCTTATGACAGTATGATTTTTCTTCAGCAATTAGTTTATTGTCAGACCTTCTGGGAAGAACGGTGAATGAATACCATGTGAAGTGGCAGTTTTGCATGATGTGCTGAAAAGGGTGGCTGTGTGCTGAAATTTTGTGTCTAAGCTCAAGTGAAAGACTGGAAATTCCTCCTGGCAAAAGAAAAGCAAATTGCAAATCTACTTTTTTTGACAAATTGCTTCCTTTTGTCCTTTAAGGGGACATCTTCATTCACTCATGTACAGCAAGAACTTGTAGGGCCAAGTAGTTCAGCACTAGCATTCAGGCATAAAGCACAAGGTCTGTCATTACTTGTAGCTGCCCAGCATGTGGATAAGAGATGTCCATGGCCTTTGCTAGCACGAGCATCGCTGCTTCATGGTTTGCACGGAAATTTACTTTTCCAAACCTTATCCTTTGCATACACACTGTTTGTTGTGTTGCACCAATGCGCAATGCACAGATGCACCAATGCAGAAAGATTTGTGACTGGCAGAAACATTGTTTAGCAAAGGCTGTACCTTACTAAAGGGACATTTTAGGGAAGAATGTTAGGTGTGGGAAGCAAACTTGTGCTGGACATGTGCAGGGTTGAAAGTCACTTGGGTCAATATAGGAGTTTATGCAGTAAATAAAGAATTTGAGTTTTAGGTGCCTTCAGGATGGAGCCAGCTCCACTGAAGTGGCTTGTGTGGGCTTGCTTGCAAAACATAAAAGCCAAATCTACTTTGGTAAAATTGTTCACTCTGTGAATGATTTCTGCCACCTCCTAAAGGGCCCAGGAGATATGTTTTGTTTTATTTAATCTGTGGCCTAGTTAATACAAGAGTTCAAATTGGATGAATCAGTCATGGGATTTACCTGAATTGCTGAGGTTTTGTGTGGTGTCTGAAATCCTGCCAACCTAGCTGTAAATCACTTTTATCCCAGCTTGATGTGTTATTTTGGGGGAGAGGGAGAGGTTGGCTGCCTGTGATGCTACTTTCAAAACAAAGGACTTTGCTGGCAGTAGAAACTGGAAGTGTAATTATTTATTGGATTTGTTTTTGCATCAGACACATTCTGTCAGTGAGTTTGTTAAACTGCTGATTATTACATTTTAAAAACCAAAATTAAGTATGCAGACAAGTTATATTCTTCTTCATCCAGGCATGCTACTCTCATCTTTAAAGTTCATTTTCTGAAAGTTTATTTGGAACAGAAACTAATGCTTTCTCATAATAAATGAACACACTTTAGTGCCAGTCTCTCTCTGCCCTCCAACAAACTTAGATTTCCCATAATAAGCAGAGCATGTGCCATGAGTCTCTAGAAAACTGCATTGCATGAGTTTCTAGACTAAAAAGACATCACTGGGAGATGAGAGTCACCCATGTCATTATTGTTACTTTTTTTTCCTTTTCTGTTATCGTTTGCATTAAACTGTCTTTATCTCAACCCAAGAGGATTTGTTTTTTCCCTTGCCTCTCCTTTATTTCCCTCTTCTCCCCATCCTTCTTGGGAGGGGGAAGGGGAGAGGGGGAAGTGAGCGAGCAACTGCATGGTCCGAGCTGCCAACTGGGGTTAAACCATAACAGCAGTTTTGCCTACGTTTTCATAACTCTGCAAATTCATTTTTTCAAAATTCTACAAATTGTCAGATTCCAGGCCTCAGTTTGACAACATATTCCTATTTCCAAATTGCTGTCACCAAAAACCTCTGTAGTGGCAAACCATGATTTAGTTATGCTATCTTACCATTTAACAGTGCTAACAATCTTCAAAGTCTGACATCAAATGGCATTTTAGGTGGCTGCTTTATTATTTTTATATCATTTTCCACCAACTTGTTGAATTAGTTTCAGCAGGGTCTGTCAATTATTATGCAACATCCCACTGCCAGACATCATCAGTTTTACCGTATCTGGCAAGATAAACAGTCATGTAGTGGTCTGTGATCTGTTCCCTAGCAAAGCAGTCTCTGACTTGTTAGAATAATAATGCAATTCCCAGTCAACAAAACCCAAGTTCTGTAAAGGGGCCAAATTTTTCCTGATACTCAATGTAAACACACTGTTTGTGTCAGCTTGGCCTGTACCTCTGACACACAGGAGAAATTTTAACATTTTTGTTGAACACAGAGTTGTTGGAGACCTTTCACTTGAGTAGTAGTTGTGCAACAACAGCTGCATGTCAACTCTTGCTTTTACAGAACAGAGGTTTCTTTCTGTGAGTATGAAAAGAAAAAAAGAGTGTATTTGCTAACTTAGAAGAGCAGGAGTTTATTTTTTCCTTCTAACAACAAAACTGCATTGCTTTACATAGTACAAAGGAAGGAATCAATATAGGAAATAATTGCAGAGATTATGTTCAACACAGATTAAGAAAGCAAATTTATGCCTACTTGAGAATCACAGACAAGAAGAAGAAGGTGAGTCTGGGTTTTCCTAGCATTCACAAAGTCATATGCATTTAATGGGAAAAAACAGAAAGAATATTTGTCAAGGATTCCACGAGAGCTGTGGAATGAATTGGATAATATGAAAGTTTAGCAACAAAATTACCTTAACAAGTTACAGCTCTATTTTTAGTCATTAAGATAAATCAAGAACCAATCATTCTGCTAAGCAACTTCGGACTCAAAGTAATGTATTATTACATTAAATTACAGTCAGGCAGAAACTAGAATATATTAGCTATATAGCCTGCAAATCATGTTTACAAAATGAGCATAGCTAGGCACCATGACATTGAAGTGTTTGTTATTCGGTAACTATACTTGTCATTATCACACTAACCACAGTAGTTGTATGGTTCTATCTCATGGAGCAAGTGAGTATTTCGGAGTACCAGAAAGTATTCTCTATAATGACATGGTGGAAAAAGTAACTTTGCAGGTTTTTATGACCTTTCAAAACCAGTGAAAAATGAATGTCTACATTATTTATCATGCCAAAATTTCTGCATGGTTACAAGTGACACAAACAACCTTCAAGGAAAACTTTAAATGCAATATAGCCAGAAAAAAGTTAATTAACTGTGCTTTCTGAGAAGGGGGGAAATGCAAGGTAACTTCTCGGAGAGAGATGGGAAATCATTGCCATGTGCTGCAACCCTCCTTTTTTTATCTTCATGTGTTCACACAGTTGTATACTCTATGATTATAAGTGATGAACTTGCTGATAAAATGAAAAATTTTAAATTTTATGGACTGATACTGATACTCTCACACATTTTCATTTAATGAGATACTTGATCCTTTCAATAAATGCATTGTGTCTTCAAGCAAAGAGCATACGGGAGCTCATCGCATATTGTTAAGAAAATGTAATTACACATATCACTAAAAGTACCTTCTGTTGCTTCCACTGAAAATTTTTTAAGAACTCTATCAACTCTTTAACATGCACTTTTGTCTTTTAAGAGGGTTTTCCTTTGCTGTGATACCCAAATAGGACGAAAGACAAACCTTGACTGCTAGAGAAGGATTTAACCTTAATTGTTGAATGATTCTCAGACCACTATTAGGAAGTAACATTACCCAAAAAGACAACCCCCTGCATCAATGGAGTGAAATGGACAAGGATCATCCCAAAGCTGAGAAGTCCTGAAATCTACCTGCAGCATAACCTGGTATCATTGGTAGCATGGGCAGTACTGCAACCCAGTACAAAATTCCAAGTTTTCGTCTCAGTCATTCTAGTTCTACACTTCAGTAGAGTTATTCCAGGTTTATACTGAGCTGGTGAGATTGACCTTGTTAATTACTTTAGCCACAGCATGACCTCACCTAGAGCAGGCTGAAATCCAGGACAGAAGCCAAGCAGCCTTTCGGTGCAAAAATAGCACTTTCAGAACTCTCTCCCTGTAGAGCTTTTCACTGCATGCTACCAGTGATATTTTATATCGTCCTCATCGTTGACAGTTATATTATTTTTGCATTTCATAGAATCCGGATAATGAGAACACATTGACCAAATAATTTTGCTCTTTTTACTTCCACTGTCAGGGTCACATCACAGTCTTGCACTTTAACATAAAAATACTATGTCAAGATTGAAAATACGACAGAAGAATGGCTTTACTGAAAATATTAGGAAAAAAAAACACAGAGGAGGACTATTCATTTAATTTGTGTTTTGGCTTCATCACAAATCAAGTTTGAGGCATATCATTAGGGTGATGTAGACATGCTTGTTTCTGTGATATCTATAACGTAGATGTCAAATCAAGATGAACTGAAAACATCTCAGTTCTGTACAATTGGTGCTCATGTGTTTAAAGAAGAGAAAACCTTTTAAAAGAAACCTGGGTAATAAAACAGGTGAAATGTTAAACACTTTATTAAATGTACAGCTTGACAGTTTCCAGTTATTTAAATTTGCTTGAGTTTTATTGCTGTAGTAAATTGAAAATACATGGAGATGAATGAGAAAAAACCCCACCCATTCTGATATCTGTATTCTTGTATTCCATATGTAGAGTAACAAGGAAATAGTATACTCAAAGTTTGGTTTCAAAACTGTCACAGGGACAAAAAACAATCAACAAATGCCACGTGTGTATTGATGTATAGTACCCATGGCCACTGCAAGACACCATTTTCACCTTATGATTTTTGCAAAAGAACAGTAGAAGAGTTTATCTGCAGAGGTTATTCTCCCGATCAGATGAGCTCTAATCCCATTTTAATCTCAGTGGGCTATATTAAACAAAAGCAGAAGGTCTGGATTTTAGAACAGATTAGCCTTGACCTCACAGAGATCAGACTTACTAAGTAATCAGGTGTACATAAATTCCCACCAACCAAGGCTTCTAATGATGCCTTGTGGGTAGCAATACAGGAGCAAAGTAAAACTTCCTTGTAGTACAAAGCAAGACAGAAAGGTACGGTGATCACGGCACTGCTAAACTGTACTGAAGTGCATACAGTTTACAGTAAGATCCCTCTCTCTGTCAAACATTTTAGTGCTCCTTAAGGAAGAAAATTTACTTTCTGTGGATATTAAGAAAGGATGAGGAGAAAAACTCTAGGTGGAAGCTACAGAGGACTAAGTGTTTAGAGTTTGTGAAAACTTTACAATACAATCAATAACAGACACAAACTGCATAAGGGATAACATTTTTTTGAAACTCACCAGACTGACCATGATGAGCAGAAACACTCCCAAGCAAGCACTCATGATCTGGTTATCATTTATATCCTTACTGCTGCAAAACCTGCTACATATGATGGGGGATAATCTCCAGGGTTACATAGCCCAATACCCTGCTTTATCACCTAGTTTTGCATCTGGCAGTATACTAAAGGCTTCAGAAAAAGTCTACTCACAGGAGCTCTACAAGATTTTCCATGTCTGGAAAACAGGAAACTTCAGGTATTCTGTTAAACACAGACACCATATTTTCTTTTCCTTTACAGTTTCTACAATTGGGCTTTGTTTTGTCCCATTTGCATTCAGATTTTTAACTATTCTTTTGCTCAAAATTTGCTCTGAAAACTTATGTGATACTAAAGTTATGTTAGGCAGTGGTCATGTAACGGTAAATCCAGTTTCAAAGGATCGGTTCAAAAACTTACCTGTGTAAAGCAAAGCACTGAATTAGTATTAAATCTCTCTGCCGGTTCAAAACTGTTCTAAGCTATTTTTTGGAGAGATCTCATTAGACTTTATTCTAGAACAAGTATTATTTGTCTTCCAACAGACAGTGTAAAGTTGACATAAACACAGTATCATATGTGCTGGCTAATTCAACAGAAAGAGGAATCATGCGTTGCCTCTGGTACAGCTCAACTTTCCCCTGCCAGATGATCTGCTACTGTGTAAATTTGACCTTAATCATCATATAACCACAGCCTAGTGGCTGCACTGACATTTTCCTTTTTTTAAATGCAGGTGCTATTGATACTATTTTCTAGTTGCATGGTATCAACCTCAAAAAGTTTATTTTGTAAATAAATAATAAATACCATCAAAAAGGTATTTATTAAACACTCTGTGTTTAGCTCTAATCTTGCTACTTGGGCTATAATTTCCCTTTCCATATCCTTAGTTGCATTCTCTGTTTTCATGTTCAACATCATCATCTTTATTAAAAAATCAAGTCAAAATACTCATCTTATTTTGGAACATACAAAGATATACCTTAACCTTTACTTTAGCCTTGCAGAGAGCTGCCCCATCTATTTTTCGTTATTTTCTTTCTGCATGTAGCGCTGATGACTACAAACTTTAATTTCCTTTAAAAGTTAAAATGTACACTGAATTTTGGCAATCCCAATTTTATTCCTAACTGCACAGGCATAGCTTCCTTGGCTGGCAGATATCCTCTTCCCCTTCCCCTTCCCCTTCCCCTTCCCCTTCCCCTTCCTCTTCCCCTTCCCCTTCTTCCCCTTCCCCATCCCCTTCCCCTTCCTTGCATGTTCTCTGTCACTCCTAAAGACTTTTCCATGTGGTTGTCTTTTCAGTAAGGTCCTGAGCCCTTTCGTAGAGGCTTAGCCATGAGAAAATGTGAGACTTGCTCTGTGTTCTAGTCCTTCAGCACTGCTGATACCACAAACAAGTCCTTGTCACTTATTTTACTGAGGATGTCTGCATGTGGACATGCAAATTTATTAGCCAGTGTTTACACCAATTACAGCTTTGAGAGACTTATTACTACTGAAAAGGGAACACAGAGACAGACAGAGAAGGGTGAGCAAACTGACTGGAAAAAAAAATTAACTTTGATGTCTGTGAACCAGAATATGGTTTCCCATTTGTCCCATCAGCCTAGTAAGTTAAAAGAATTTTCTCATCCTACTGTCTCTGAAGACGCTTACCCAAGACAGATAGTATATTTTCATCTTATGTACCTGTCTGCTCACATACTTGTCTGACCTCTTATTCAACCGACTGTAGACATACTGCCTTGCAATTTTATGTCAGTGATCTCCTGCTTAACTGCTAGCAGCTGTCGCAGGCTCAGCATGTCTGCTCTGGAGTGGTGGGGTGTAAGACACAGCTTATGATTATGATCCAAAGCTTCTGGTTCTTCTCTGAGCCTTTCAGAAGCTCAGAGTTCATAATGGGTTTCTTGTTATTCCAGATGCCCTCTTCAGAATGCTATTTCATCATTGACAGCTGTGTTTTTTTCACACTGGATGGTTGCCCTGGGTACTCAGCCCTGTGCCTACCTCGGGGGGACACCCCCTCTCCGGGAGTACACGGCACAAGCCCTTTGCTCTGCAAACATTGACTCTATTGCCGTTGGGAACGGATCTGCTGACCCTATGTCTGTCAGCAGTGCAATGGGCAGGGAGGCTTGGCAGGTTAGGATCCTCTGGGTCAATGACTGCAGGGTACAGGTGGGGAGGAAAAGGAGCATCACACAGAGAGATGTTTCTCTTCCCTCCAGAGCATTTCACACATATGAAAAATAACCAGTAAAGCTCCTACTAGTGGTTGGATTCTTATTGCTCCCTGTGAAGTTAGGTTCTTACTGGGTTTTGATATTATTGTGATAACGATTGTCAAGTTAATAAGACAAATATCAAAAAGAAACAAGGAATTCAAGACAGAAACAGAAGCCTGAGTCAGAGGTAATTTAGGTAATTTTCTTTTTCTTTTTCTTTTTTTTTTTTTAATAGGACTCTGGTCCATACTAGGATATTTCTATTACTATTATTGTTGTTGTTTTCTCTTTCTTTCTAAGCTACAAACATACAGGAAGAAAGCTTCATCTGCCCGGCCATGAAATATGAATAGAGTGCTTTACAATCCACATGTGCTGCTGCTCCACCGGGTTCTGATCAGTGGCTGGAGTCCATCTGCAACAAGACACTGGCAGCAGGGACGTCTCTAGCGAATCTCTTATTTTTAAATAGTACTGGAAATAAACACTGAAACCTGGTTTCTTGCCAGCTTTATTCAGAAAGTGGTAGAAGAGTTACAGCAGGTTTAACCAGGCTTTCAGCTATAGATAGGGGTCAGAACAGAGATTCAGATTCAGAGAACAGCAGTGGCAGTCAGGGAGGCTTTGTGTAGGAAACTTCTAATTAGTAGCTGGAATATTTTGGGGTCTTGTTTTCTCATGTCACACAGTTATGAAAAAAACATATATATATAGATACACACACACATATATATAAGAAGAAAGTACTTTTTTACTGCAGATTAGCTTCTGAATACACAAAGCGATTTTCTAAATCAAACCACCACAAGTAGCTGAGTTATGGTAATTGTCCATGTTGGTACTCTTAATCCACTGCAGAGGTGAGGAAAAAAATGTCTTCCACTGGGCTAGCATGATTTACTGCTACCGTGGTTTTTCTGCTAATAAACAGCATGTAGTTATTACAGTTCAGTGTGTGAATAGGAATTTCTTTAACTACTTTTCTTTAGTCAGGGATAAACCTTTTCCCACTGGCATCTCTGGGAATGGCATCTTCCTCTCTTCCAAATATTAAGCAGAAGTCTCAGGAGAGAACTCCCAGTTCTCTGTCCATCTGTTCGTAGCTTCTTAAAGCAACTGAAAAAAAAGTCTGTCCCCACTAGCTGATAGCCATGAGGTATCAGCAACCGCTCTACGAAGTGTGCACTGGAGGTGCTTTTGTGTGCTTACCCGCCTGTGTCTGCATGCCATCAGGCAGGTTTTGTTGCATTTGTGAATGCAGGACGCTCTGAGGGCAGCAGTGCAGAAATGGTTCTTCTGGAGAGTGTTTAATGTAGGAGCCGTGGCTCACCACTCCCACATACCAGAGAGGGTCATAAGATACCTGCCAGGGTGGAAATGGAAATGTAACTATGGGAATGGAGATCTGTAAGTACATATGTCTCTTTTTTAGGCTTTCTTCTTTGCAAAAGGGAGCAATGACTGCACAACCTACAGGAGCAATGCTTTCAAAGGCTTTCCTGTGCCTGTTGAGATCCTTTGCCTAAAAGTTGTTTTATCCAACCTTGACACAGGATGTAGGATTTGGCCCTTCTGAGAAATTTTTGAGAATTGCAGAGAAAACAGTCACCTTATTTTCTGTGCCTTTTAGAAGGGAGACTGTCAGTGCTCTCCTGTGCGGAACCTGTCCCTGGGTGAACTGTGCAGAAGAAAGACAAACGTTTTTCCTTTCGTCGTGAAGAGGAGCCTTATGTAATTCCTCCTCACTGATTGCACAGATGTGTTCGAAAAGCCCTGTATAATTCATTCATCCTCTCATATGCATCGCTCAGCACTGACGTGACATGGCATTTTTACAAGTGGTGTGGAAGTTCCTGTGGGTTAATTGTCTTGGTGGTCAGGCTGGATTTTGAGCTGCCAGCAACCTTCACCCAGCTTCAGATCAGCACAGCGAGCAGTGGTGTAAAGTAGCTGTGCTTTTTAAGGTCCTAGTTCACTGTTTCATTGCTCTTTTTACTGCTGTTAGCTGAACGTTAGCCACTTGGAGAGATGCCTACTGCATATGTTTGGATCACCTTTAAAGCAGCCTAATTCTTGGTGTTCCAATCTTTACGGTTTACCCTCTAGTGGGGGTACGTCTCCCTGTGCCCCACCACTTTGCCATTCTCCTTGGAGCTCCTGGGGACCTTCAGGGAACGACGGAGCAGGCAGAGCAGGCGGGAAGGTGGGCAGAGCTGTAGTTACTGTGGCCCCGTGGGTACCTCTGTGCCAGCTGCGCCACGCCATGCTATGGAATGGCTAGCACACTCCCAGGCACGGGTTTTGCTCTGTTTTCCCTTCTCTTAGCCCAATATGGCTTAAGATCACTAGTTCACTAATACCCTAATGATGGTGTATGCAGAGATGTTTTTGCAGTTTATATAAACGTGTATTTACTAAATGTTTTGCAGATCACTCGCAGCAGAGTTTTGGTACCACACGTTTCAGCTCCTGGGTACTTACTGAATGCATCTTGCTCTGCTGTAGCTGTATTGCTTTCCAAGTGAGACAGATACCTCTGTGAACAGCAGTCACGCCTTGGATCTGCAGTGCAGATGTACCTCTAGTGTGAGAGGCATTAGAGTTGTTAGTATTTCCATGCACTGCATGAATTAACATTACATTCTAGAAGAGCCTCTTAGGATAAAGAGAGAGAGCTTATAAAAAGGAAATTGACTTTCATGGCATTTGCCATCCCCATAATGATTCTTTCCATACTCAGAACTGGATCCTCATAAGATGAAAAAATGTTTATTTTTAAAATAACAATATACATGTCTTACACACACAAATACGCACACAAAAAAAGAAGTTACTTCCCCCTTTTTCTAAAAAAAAAAAAAAGCCTGTTATTTTATACATGCAAGTCTTTTTCTTAACCACTTTTTCTGTTGGTTAATGGCCTGGTATATAGTATGTTCAATAATTTAAGACTGAGCTAAAAATGGGGTTGATCTGCTTTCTTGGAATACCCTCTGGGAATATGCAGAAGAGAATTGGAGAAGCAATTATTTCATGCTACAGCTGTATATTTAACTGCTTGCTTTCTCACTCAAGTGGCATCTTGCATTCTCACAGCCGAGGTAATGGAGGGAGCTGGGACTCTTAAGTGCATCAGTGAGCCCTGGGAGGTGATTAGCACAGCAGCCTGGAACTTATCTCCTTCATGCCAGGCAGTTCTTTGTGTGGACCATTTCTGACAAAAGTGTTCAGCCTTCAACACACACCGTCATCTGTTTACTGACGTCTTGATTAAAAAGTTAACTAATTAATCAATTGATGATGGCCGTTTCCATACATCCTCTTTCGTCTCGCTGTGCATGAAGGTGAAACAGGCTGAAACCACGCTCATTTTTATTCTGAGGGAACAGAGACTGCTATATGATTTGGCTTGCTTCTGCAGCACATCTGTACAGGCTGAAGATAGCACAGACATTGTCACAAGAGGCTGTTTCCAGCTGATCAGTTCTCCAGGGGTAATACTTACACTCCACATCTCATGTGGGGAACCAATAAATGGCTTACATCATTTTTTTTGCTTCCTTGGCACCATCTTTTCCTCCAATCTGCTACGGGCTGGCTCAGTGGAAACGATAGAGCAAAACACCCCTAGCAGCACAAACGAGGTGCAAGGTGCAGGACGCAAAAGATCAAGAAGACTCTGGGTCTATCCTGATGTATACCCTGTGTGTGAAAGAGCATCCTACTTCCTTGACAAGGCCTGGGCTGGCATTCCAGCCACTCACCTCTGAACACTGGGATGAGAGGAAATCAAGCTCTGCTCTCTGACACAACCACGCAAAGCTGCAGGAGGACACTTAATCAGTGGATGAGTCAGTTACTGAAAGCAAAATTACGGGGCATTGGAGCCCGTGACAGATTACACTGAGGTTCTGACTCCTGTAGGACCTATATTTTCCGTGCAAAATTAACTCATGTCAGTGCCATCTAAAGAGTAACGCCAGACCAGCTCAAGTGTCTTGAAGCCTCTGCAGCTAACAGCACATACATATACAACATTTTTATAAGGCAGGCAGCCTTGCGCTATGCAGGGAATAGGTAGAACAGACGCAGTGCACAAGGATGACTTTTGGCAATGTGACCACTGTGCATATTTTCAAGGTAGCAATGCAAAATACACAAAGGGCTTCCAAAATGCTAAGGTCAAAGAAACGCAGAAAAATGCTGAGACTTTTTAGTATAGTTTCTCCTCAATTGCCTCACAAGCTCCTTGTAGAAATGCAAGTAGGTAAAATACTTGCAGGTGGAAGGTTGATGTTTACAGCCTGTGCCTCTTCTAAGTTTGCCAGTAGAGTACTGGCAGGAAAAGCAATTTGCAGTGCTAAGCAGCTGAACTCAGAAGGCCTAGTTCTCTTCCACTGGTAGCGAACGTGATGCTTTAAATTTTGGCAATTACTTTTTTATGATCATTGTTAATAAATAATACTGCAAAGACATGATTGCAAGTGGCAGACACTGCATCTAAGCTTTTAAGCCATTATGAATGCTACAGAGACTCCATCTCCTATATCTTATTCAGCACCTTAGGTTTGCCTGATGAAGCATCATTCTGTTTTATCTCAGTCTTGTGCTGCTCTTTCAAGCTTCAGAAACCTTATGAAGTACTCCTGCATTTCACCGATGGCAATCAATGGAAGAAAACTGTTCATAGAATATAGTAGGATTAATAATGACACAAATTTGCCAGAGAGGCAACTGAGAAGTCTCCACAGATGGTCCGAAGTGAATTCCCTCATGACACGGGAAGAAAACAATCACCGCAGCATGAAAGATCAGAGGTTCATTGAGCCCAGCAGCTGAATGGGGCTGCCTGAGGAAGAGCCAGCTCACAGCAGCATTTCCCCAGTATGCTCTCCCAGACTGCAACATTTTCTTGCTCAAGGACCTAACCAGAGGTGCTTTTTTTGCCCTTCCCATTTAAGACCCTCACTGTATTTGTCTTCCATGAGTTTATGCAGTCTCCCCTTACCCCATTAAAAAGCATCCTGTGGTTGTGAGCTCCGCAGCTTTATTTGAGGAAGGTGAAAAAACAGATAAGTGAGGTTTCAGTTTTATGCCTCATGTTTCACAGCCTCTTTTGACAGGAGAGAAGTGGATACCTGCCTTTCACATCACCCACAAGGATTCAGGCTCTGTCATAGTGCCCCCACTCCTCTCTCTCTCAGGCTGAAGCCCTGGTCCTTCAACAGCCTGGCAGAAGGAAAGTTTGTCCTTACCCAACAAGAGGATAAAATTGAAAATGCTAGGCAAAGTTGTCCTCAGTATTTCCTCACTCTTGTTTCAAAAGGACAAACTCCAGAAGGCAGTTTCTTTCCTGTAAAGCTTCAGCTAAACAGTGCCAGATGGGATTGCACTTCCTGAGGTGTTAACAAGGACACGGCCTGTCCTCTCCAACAGCACAGGCCCTACTGCTTTCAGGCAGCAGTGATTCAGTCTGTGTTATTGATCTGGAAGTGTCAGTTACCACTCAGGGACAAGCCGTTTTATCCCAGGGATATAAATAACAATCTGAGCATACGGGGAGGAGAGTGCTCTTGGTCTAGAACCAGCTTCTTCTTTGCAAGCTTAATCTTTAACATCTGGTCCAGCTCACAGGGACCTGCAGTGTGTCCTGACGCTTAGATATCACTCCTTTTTATGTTCTTCTTCAGTCTTCTGATATTTAGCTGTTGTAGGGTTCAGCTTGACCTTGTGCTCTCACTTAAAGTAATGGGCTGTCTTGCACCGATATAGCTGTCAGAAAACATGCACCTTAGTTAAGTTACAGTACTAAGCTACCTTGGGTAAAGACAAAAATCTGGCCTCTGGGCTCAACTGAACTCATAAATGTGGTCATTTACAAGTGCTTCTTCGTCAAATAAGCTATTAGCTACAGGCCTGGAAACAAACCAGGCTGCTAACAAAAATTGCCATCAGCATTCAGCTACCCTGCATCTTGGGAGAGGGAATAAACTGGGGCCTTGTGAAAGTCTACAGCTAAACCAGTAAAATTTCAGGCACAAAATCTATAGCGCATTCCCCAGAAACTTTAATAAAAGTACTTTGTGTCTCATAAGAAAATATAGCTGTAACATAATGTTGACCACGTATCCACTATGCTTACCTGCTGGGTCTGTACATTTACATGTTGCATGCTTCTAACATAATTTCTTTGGACAAACAGTAACTTTTAGAGAGAGAGGAAATATTGCTGTTTGTGTGCTTTTATGGCTTGGCACATTTGCAGAGGTATGTGTGCATTTATTACAAGCACGGTATTCATATTCCAGTTCTTACTAAACAACCCATTTCTTGGCATAGCATGAAAGCTTACATTCACAGGGAGATCTGAAGAATCCAGGATGATTCCAGGATTTGGGAAACAGGTGAGGAAGGAGAAGGTAAAATTATGTTTTACAGGTCTTTAAAGCTTAAGGTTTGGGTTAATATTGCTGAGAAATTCCCATTGTGTTAAGAGAAGTACAGGTTAAATCATCTTGGCATAGTCTGAGCTAGATCTAGATAATTCTCCATCTAACCTTCTCAGGCTTCAGGGAGGCTTTTTGTTCGTATCTCCATTTTTAGGCCTGAAAGCTATAAAGAGTTAGACTAAAACTGTGCATTTGAATAATTTGTTATTATGTATCCCACAATACTCTTCATCTAATCCTTTCACTATAGAAATGGGAGACAGTATACTCCTCTGCCAGGCAGCGTTTCAAAGGCTGCACCATTTCTGCATGTGTAGAGACTGCCCGGACGCATCCGTCTCCTTCAACAGCAGGATGGCAGCGTGTGTAGCCCTTGGCACGACCGCAGGGATGTTTTTTCCCACACTAAGGACCAGCATACCCACCAGATGGATGGTTTGGGGTATAACATGGGGATGAAGGCCATCCCAAGCTGGAAATCGCTTCTGTGCTGGCAATTTTCTGGCTTCACTTTGTTGGAAAAGGTTGCAATATGTGCAGATGCATCCAGAAAGTGCCCACCACAGGGGTTTCTCTGGGTATGGAGTGGACAGCTACTGTAGACATCAAGCTCGTTCAGTCTCCAGGGGGATAAGCAGATCAAGGGTGTTACTACAGGCTGGAAAGGTGTACCGACCCTTTAGGGTTTAAAAAAGCCTGAAAGGTTTTGTCCTGGAGAGCTACTTTCCGCGCAGAGGCACCTGCGCCTCGCAGACGGTGGGATGCAGCGATATTCACAGCCTTTTACCACCACCCAGTGGGGACCACGGGGACAGCCCCGAACCGGAGCCGGCGAGGTGCATCTCTGCGGACCCCCGTCCCACAGACCCGGGGGTACGTCCAGCCCGCCGGGGGCTCATATAGGTCCCGTTAATATTAACTGGGCATACACGCTTGCACGCAGAGAACGACGGGGCTCATATCTAAAAGTGAGTCTCCCAGGTATCTTTTTCATGTGCAGTTGCTGCACGTGAAGTTTTGATTGTTGTTTTGGTGGTGGTTTTTTGTTTGTTTTTTTTTGTTTGTTTGTTTGTTTGTTTTTAATGTACTTATTCATGGTAAATATAACTGGTCTTTGGAACTTCAGATGGTTAATTGGCCTTGAGACAGATTTCTAACATTTTCAGTTATTCAGCACTGAATTATATTACCAGTTGTTCATTCTGTAGCCTCTTCTTAAGCTAAACTGTAAAAATGGGAAGCTACTTCAACAGTCCCACCTGGAAGCCAGGTGTACTAAATGCAAACACAGGACCATATTTTCTCTCTGGTTGCTACCCTTCTCTGGTGGTTAAGGCACTCACAACAGCTAGGTGGTTACTCATCTGCCCGAGCAAACAGTGAAAACCAGTTGAGAAAAACCAGTTGAAAAACAGCTTGGGGCATTCTACAGACAGCTCCCACAATAATAAGTTTGCACAAAACACTGCCCCTTCACCGAAACACCTCTACTCTGAAAGCAAGAGATGTACCACGTTGCAGTAGGCTGCACCAAAGGCATCGCACTGGTCTATATGTAAAGCCTGGTAGCCACAGTAACAAAAACGATGTCTTAGCCAGATTTCTCCTGACTTCTTTAAAGGAAGCTGGCCAGATGTTCTAGCAGCATATGGGGACCATAAGGAAAGTAAGAATGGTCATATCACATCAGATCAAAGGTCTATCCGGTTTAGTGATTCAGTTTCCAAGTGTAACCAATAGCAGATGCCTCAGGAAGACTGTAACAAAGCGTGTACTGTCACTTTTCCAGATTGCTCGCTCATACTCTGCAGATTTGTGGCTTACTGATCTCTGAACTTGATGGGGTGCGTTGGCATTTTGTAGCCCTCTGTACTTTAGCTTCTCTTCCCCACCATGAGTAAACTTCTAATGCCCATTGCAGTCTGAGTAAAGGACTTCCAGTTTGATTGTATCCTGTTGGCTTTGAAGCCCTTAGTTCCTGTTTTCATTTGATGCTCCCTCTGCTGCATTATTAGAAGAGACATTAAACAAGCTCCTTCTCTGGCCACAGATGATGTTATGGATTTCTTTTATACTCCCCTTTTTCTTCCCTTTATGGAGTGAAGTACCTAAGCAAAGAGTTTCCCACATGTGGAAACCATCATACCTAGGATCACCCTTGCTACATTTTGTTTTACTTTTCCTAGCTCTTCTGAGCTACCCTTTTTTGAGCTGGGGGACCGGCCCAGCCCAGAAATTTCATTAGGATTGTGACTTAATTAATGAACCACATGGAACAAATGGAATCCATTCCTTTATGGAGGGGTATGTTGGGCTAAGAACAAAAAAAAGCGGCACGTGGAGGGCAATCCAATACTCTAGGTATCGAACCACAATCTAGGGAAAGTTAAAATGTGGAAGATGCGAAAGCAGCTTAAAGCTTCCAATTCACATATAAGTGTAAAAGAAACACAGAATACAGGTGGACTTTTTACAATCATCTCTATGCTGAAATATGAAGATAAAACACACAAGAAAACTATTTTCTGGGATGCTGCGTTTATGTTTCAAGTCTGCATTGTGGCACCACTTCAGATGTAGCAGGGTAGCACACCGATAAAGCTACTTTATACACACAGGCCCACCACCTCTGACAGAAGATGATTACACATGGTGAAGCACACAGGAGTTACTTATTTGTTATACAGCTGAGTCCAAAGCTTCTTTCTTGTCATGGCATATTTTTGGTTTTAAATGGAACACCATGGTTCTCAGATAAGTGTTTCTGTGCACAGATTGAAACCATTTCCCTATATGTGCTGGCTGTTTCCCAAAATGGTTCTTTGTCTTCTTGGCAAGTACTAAGGCACCTAGCAATATCACACTTTGAAAACTGAAACTGCTGAGGTAGTTTCTCTTACATTTACTCATTTGCTTCCTTTTATTTAGTAGAAGAAACATCAGCTAAACTGGCAATACTCTATTCTGAAAAAGTAGACCTCTACCATGTAGGGAAAAAAGCAATCCCCTTGGGCTGTAACTCAAGAGATGCACCTTGCACATCTTACTCTTGGTTTCAGGAACCTGCTTAATATTGTCAATGTGTAAGTGACATAATGGAGCCCTTTGGAAGCAATGTGCCATCCCTGCCCTGCTGCCAGCTGCAAGGGAAGGACCTTATTCCTACAGTCATACGTGCAAAGTTGGGGACTTTAAGGAAGGCTGTTATAAAAACATCCAAATAACAGGACTCCCCTCCTCTCCTCCCCCTTGAGAAATATTTGATGCTAGAAAATACTAGCTTCCTCTCTTCAGTCCTATTGAACTCTTCCCTGCAGGATTATGCAAAACATACCACCAAGAGCTGCCACTCAAAGGAAATACTGAGCTCAGAGGGTTAATAAGGGGATGTGTTTGAAGTAAGGCATTAAAGGCTTGACGGAGCAGACATGCCTCTCCTAACTACAGGATTTGAGGCACTGTGGAAGAAAACGGGCACCTAACATCACTGGGAAAACAGATAAAAACTAAACAACAGATGAAAACTGCATCAGACAAGAAACATGGTACCTTCCAGAAAAAAACTGTTTCATAGAGCTGGATTGAAGAGATGAGTTATACAATAAAATGACCTTAATATCATGTGCAAGGTCAAGACCAGCTCACATCTAATATCCAGGGTCACAATTTCAACTACCAGCAATTTCACAATGAAGATAGTAAGTTCTCAGTATTCTCAACTTGTGAAAAAGTCAATGTAATTGGAAAAAAAAAAATAGGGGTAGAGGAGTGGGAGGAAGTGTGTCTTTCTTTGCCAAACAAATACAGTATCAAAAAGAAGAGACATGAATGGAAAAGGCATATTCCTGTGTATCTTTGGCTCACAGCCTTTTCACTGAATTCCCCTCAATGAAATAAGTTTATTTGAAGGAGACCATGCTGCCAAAGAGCTGTGAGCTCTAGCACGGCCAAGGCAGCACAAGCAGGGAACAGAAGGCACACACTGTGTGTGGAGAACCAGAAGGTGGTAATTCTGCCAGCGCTTGTAACATTTGTTATAGGCTGCTGGCCTGGGAAAGGAAAGATTTATTTTGCAAGCTCTGTGGGCGCAGGGAAAAATTAGGGAGCTGAAACTGATCTATTCTGAAACTGTAAGTTGATCTCTTACGTCCAGGATCAGACTTTCTAACTCCAAAATGCATTTGTCTCAGTCACATGGAAAGATGGGAGAATTAATAAAGTAAAAATTATGTAATGCTTCAACAATAAAACACACATAGGCAGTCAAGCCTGCAAGGTATGAGAACCCTGGCCATCATTCCATTACCTATGTAAATGTATTCAATCCAATTGATAAATAAGTTAAATGTACTTAAGGTAATATCACTTGCATGCTTAACTCAGTAACTGTCTGTGTTAAACAGTGATTTTCAAAAATGTAATATCTTGTACCAAAACGGACCACTCTGTGTAAAGGTACTACCAGTACAGGCAAGGCATACACTTCACTTTTTTTGATTCATAATGAATGGTGTTAAGAGACTTATTTCTCAATCTCTGGATAAAAGGAATGTCAAAATGAGCCCAAATATCAGTGCAATTGTGCTATGTGACTTTCCTGCTCCATCTCTTATCCGGTGTTTAGAGAAGACTCGGTGCATTTGAGGGGGGAGGAGGAAGGAGGGGGAAGGAGCGTTTATGTTGTCTGAGAGACTACAGCCAAACAAATGTACATCCTGACTGATTTAAAAGGTAATTTAGTTTGGAGCTTTTCACTCAGCACCTGGCAAAAGATAAACCAGAATAAGACATTAAAGAAAGTTCATTATGAGCACTTCAAAACTCTCCTTCATTCTCCATACTGTCTTCCTCTAGGACTTTTTGTATAATAAATGTCCTCATCTTTGTCTTCAAGGGGCTCCTGCTTGTCTAAGACACAAAAAAGTCTCCAGGGGTCTGTGAATGGCAGGCTGAACTTTCTAGGTTGCTAGCTGGGGGTTAAGAAATGAACTCCACTGTAAACCAAAGACTCACCCCTACAGATTTGTTAACGCTGTTGTTTCACCAAGACTGAAGCTAAGATATAGCACACATATGTAGTGATTATTGGAGGGCAGGTGAACCCTGGTTTCCCAGTACCACCAACTGCTCTGGGATTATGTAGTTTTTTACTGAGTTCCTCTCCCAGTGCAAGATGCTTGTCGACTTAATGTTGACAGCACAAAAGAAGCATATTAAGGACAAAAGTCATGGTATATGTGTTATGCTATTCCTGGCTATGCACCCTAGCAGGAAGCACTGTGTAGCACAGTGGAGACATAAGAGGTGATACAGGAGTCCCATATTGCTGTTACTGGCTCTGCAGGACAGTCAACACCAGAGCAGGCTATTCTGGATGAAAGGAGAAGGCAGGATAAGAAGCTGAGCTGTTAATGCCAGCTAAGACACTCCAGTGCTACGTTTTCTGCGTGAGAACTGAGCAAGGCAGGGGTATCTGCCTCAAACACGCCTGTCACCAGAATAGCCAGGTGCCGAGACCCGGAGCTGCCATTAACATAGCTGTGCTATCTCCTCCCACGCAGCCTGGGGGATGTAGGCACACTGATTACAACGTGCCGCTTTTGGAAAGCCTCATAAAGCAGGTCTGCGTTGCCCAGAGGTATGCAGACCAGGCTAGACTAAAGTGCAAAGGTTAACGGTTTTGCTGATTAGAGCAGCTGTAATCGAGTTAAGGACCACGCTTGTTATTCACTTAAGGCTGCGCTTGACTTGAGTCACATGCTAGTCAGTGTGTGGCTCTCCCCTTATCTCTGCCAGAGGCAGGGTAAAAAGCTCCTGTTACCTTACAAGCACTTGTGAATATCTTCCTGTTGTGAGCCATCCCAGTGTCATAAGGCCACCAGACCCCGTCTGCCAGAGCACCTTCAGATAAGTCTCTTCAGATGTCTACAGGGAAAGTGTCAAGGCTAACACAAACATACATAAAATGGGTTTTCACAGAAGATGTGTGATCCAGCAGCGGGGAGCGGTCAGGGTGGCTGGAGAGAGAGGGCTGTTGAAGTCTCTAATGAGCAATGGCTTCTCCAGGGAAGAGGAAAGGGACAGGTGAAAAGTTGCAGGCAACGTCACACTGCCTCGATGCAATTACAGCCATGAACCCTAAGCTAAGAGTTTGTTTCTTACCATGGAAGTAACAAAAGAAGGAGAAACAACACATTGCAGCCATTGTGCCTACCACTGACAGTTGCTGGGTATCTCTCTGTTCATGCAACTGGGACCAAAACACCAGATTTTCTTTATTGCTGATATGATTACTAATAACGCTTTCTATTTTGAAATGTTAAAAAAGAACAAAGATCTTCAAAATTTCCCATTTTGTTATCAACTGGATTTTGGCACTAGTTGAAAATTCATGTTTTTAAAATAAAAGTAGGGGGTTTTAAATGGTGATTTCACCTCTTTCTCATGTATTGGTTTTCATTCTGTGTGTGCCTATGTTTTATACATAAAGAAAGAGAGATAATTAAGCCTTGTCTATTTATACTTAAACACAGACATCCCTGGAGATACTGAAAGACAGGATCTGACTCTCTCCCACCAGTTTTAAGATCTTCTAAAACTAGAGATTTAAGAGAGATTTTGGATTTAAATGAAAATGGAAACAGACATTTATATACATACACACAGATACAGAAGTAAATGTGCACATATCTCTGCCCACAAATACATACTATGTTTTAATAAGATATTAAAATATATATATTTCAGATTGCTTGAAAATTATTGCCATGATCATAATGATTTAGCAGCTCCACTCTAAACAGTTCTTGCCCTTTCTGTTTATAATTCGATATGACAATACAAACCTTTACATGATTTCAGTGGTACAACAATTCTTTTTTTGCTTTTGTATACTTTTTAATGATTATTCTCACCCTTTCAAATCGTGCTTTGGCATCAAGGCATTCATGATCTAACCAGCTTTCTGTTATGCTAGCAAATAAATTCTTAAAAGACAATTTTTCCCACAATAACTTATAATAGTCTATTCATAGCTAATTTATTTCCATCCTTTCATGCCGATTGCTTAAGACACCTGATGTGTATTTCATTACGCCTGTCTATGTTGCCTTTTTTTCTCAGGGGAACTGATTTCCTGAAAGTGACTGAGAGCTGCTCCTTCTTGAAGACACCAGGTGATGACAGCTCCAAAGGATATACATGAATCCTTGGGAAAAGGAAGATGGAAGTCATCAGCTAACATTTTAGCTGGTGGTTCCGAAAAGGCAGGCACATGTAGAAATCCATCTGTTTCAAACTAGCTTTAGAAAACTTCCACAGCAGATCTTGCCTTGCAACGGACTTTTTTGGTCATCTGCATGTTACTACTGCCTACAATGGTTTTATGATACGGCTTATTCTTCAAGGGCAATGTTCACTGTTGTAACAGGCAAGCAGCCTACATTGCCAGTAGTGTTATTACTTGAGCAGATCTTCAGGAAAGTAATGACCATCTAGACAGGGAGTTCAAAGAGCTCCTTTATAAGCATGTTGATCCCTTATGTTATCTTCTTGCAAAGCCCAGCAATGCAAGGGAAACTGGGAAACTATCTCCAGGTTTTATAGTGGTCTTGGTCATTCTAAGAGTCATTTCCTTCTCTTTCAGGGATATAAAGAGGCATATACTATGTGGGCAGAAGATTCTGTGTTCTGGTCAATAAGATAGGCCACAGAGGTCAATGGCATTCAGGCAAGCCCGCCTGAAAGCCCCTATAAATTTTCAAAGGTGAGGAAGGAAGATTTAGAGGCTGGATGTGTTCTGCCTGTGCAGGAGGGAAGATAAAATGCCACTCTGTAAAGGGGAACAGAATATTAAGTCCCATAAAAACCTT
This sequence comes from Pluvialis apricaria, assembly GCA_017639485.1. Taxonomy (NCBI): domain Eukaryota; kingdom Metazoa; phylum Chordata; class Aves; order Charadriiformes; family Charadriidae; genus Pluvialis; species Pluvialis apricaria. The sequence continues at coordinate 38,186,175 of CM030044.1, forward strand.
AAGAGGCTATACAGTCTCCTCAATGGGGGAAGAATTTTGCCCACCCAGGTTTTATTTTACTGCAGGGACACATAAAAAGGCACTCAAAAATAATGCTTAGGACACAACTGATCCACCAAGGCAAAAGCTATAGCTTTCTTTCAGCCCCCTCTTCTGCCCCCATTCCTCTTTTGTCACCGCCTATTTTGATGCAACACCTTCAGAAAAGGGAGTTTGTCACTGACACAGTGATGAAAACTCCCACCATCCTTCCTTTCCCAATGCTTCCAAATCAAAGTTGGCACAGGCCCAGAGAAATACGTATATTGTCACTCTGTTTAGGAATAGAAGTACTGTTTTATGAGCTATGAATCCAGCTTAGGTTATTCCCTATGTTTCATAAAAAGCTATTCCTGTCAGAAAACTCTTTGGAACTCTCTTCTATAGCAGTGCAGTACAGCAGGCCATGAAACATCTTGGCTAACTCGGCTGGATATACAAGGAATAAAATATCCCTCTCTTTTTCCTATATATAGAACAATACTGGATATTTAAAATTGATTTATATATGTATATGTAATAATATATATGTTGAGGCAGTGCAATGAAAACAGGAATATTTTGCATGCAAGGAGGTGGAGAGACTCTTTTTAATTTACTGTGCTTTGGGGCATGCCCAACCCACTTTTCATCCATATATCCAGAAGTACTAGCCACCAAAATAGTTTTGCTGCCATTTTTCACAGTGAAACTGAGTCCAAGAGAGAATTACAAGATCTTGCAAAACCTGACTCAAGCAATACAAAGAATAGGAAATTGAACTCAGGTTTTCAGATTCCCAAACAATTTAATCCCAGCAGACATTGCCTCATATTTTGATAATTTTGATTTTCCTATGATACCTGTGATCTCCTTAAAAAACATTTAAGTCTGTACCAGCTCGTAAGCCAGTCAAACTTAAGCAAAAGCCCCTTTATAATCTCTAACAGTCAAAGAAGCATCCAACATAATCTTGGGACCTGCTCAGTATCTTTCCTAGGATCCAGCCTTAGCACTACAAGAAAACGCACTGCATTTATCTGTATTTTCTGTGGGTTTTTTAGGGAGCCCGTGAGTGTAAAGTTTCCATCATCTTCAGCAATAACAGAAACACGTTCCTACAAGGGAGCGTCCAAGCCATTTTATATTTGTTAAATCCATTGACTTGTCATTTTTCCTTTGCTTCTTTTGTTTAATTCTCAATACATACCAGGGCCAATGCTTATTGCTTCCCGATCAGCTGCGTAACATTTTAAAAAGTTTGGGGTTGCTCTCTGACAAGGTAAAGTATGGGCTGCAGAGATACAGCAAGAGTGAGGGCATGATGAGTGAGAAAGGGCAGAACCACGGAACGTCAGATGGAAAATTTGGGACACGCTTTAAAAAATCTATAATTTCCAGGCCTTTGTTGGGTGACACAGCTGAGGAGTTTCCAAGCAAAAGGGAAGTGCATATGCACGTTGTACTCATCTGCTGTTGGTTAAGACAGGTCTCACAGACTTTTTTTGGGAAAAATTTGGAGGTGGCCAATGTCTTTTTTTTTGCCCCTGTCTCTGCGACTATGTACAGGGCAGAAGGTGCAACTATTTGGATACCGCTGGCTCCCAGTACAACTCTGAGCCTGCTTTTGGAGCACTGATGGAGGGAAGCTATGTTAAAACTGAAAGTATTTGCTATGTTACCAAACTTTCTCATTTTAAATGGAGAGAAAAGTAGGGATGCAGACCAAGAAAAGGCCTCTTTTTCTCACCGTGGGGAATAATGGTTGATGTACATACTACATATACATCTAGCTAACTAACCCAGAGAATCACTTTCTGTTGGCAGACCATTACGTATTTGGGATATCAGTAGAGCTTTAGAAAGAAGAGGAAAAAAAAGAACTAGAGAATCAGGGTCAGAGGTAACAGTAGGGTAAGCAATAGACATGGATTTTCGTGTTTGTTACCTCTTATGAATAAACTACTTTAGAATGATAAATGTCCTACACAGAAATACATGTATCATAGAGAAAATACAGACAGAATGACACAGCATGTCTTGGTCCAGTTTCCCCTGAGCTTTTGCAATATCATTTACAGATGTGAATTTGAGATCAATATTTAAGACGTAAAAAAAGACCACATTTTGGAGAAACAGAGACATACAGCTAAATGCCCTTTCCCCCAGCTACTTTTCTTTGACTTAAAGAATCAGAACACTATCAGAGAAACATTTTGTTCAATAGAGCATGCATTTGTCAGGAACAAGCAAGAGGGACAGTAAATTGCAAAGCAAGGTCAGAACAAATTTGCTTGCAATTTCTCTGAATAGGTGACTATATTTTTTCTTTTGTAAAAGGGAAGAAGGAAGGAAAATTTTTCTTCAAAAATAAAAATACAGAGAGAGAGGCACAGCAGTATTTCTGTGAGGGTGGGTTGTCAGAGAATAAGAAGAATGATCCATTCATATTGCTCTTTGAAGAGCTGAAATATCTGCATGCATTTCAGTTGAAGGGATTGTGTTCTGGGAGGATTCTTAGTTCTTTGTCTTCAAGAAGCTTACACTTTTCTTCTTCTGTTCCCTTCAATTTGTAGGTAATAGTAACCTAGTTTCCTAGGTGGGAGTAATCCAACCAAACATGCATGGCACATGTCTCCACATGGAACAGTTCAGGCTGCCTGATTTGAAAAGGTAGACAGAATGGTAGATGGAAAGAAGCACTCTTGCAGATGATACATTATTTTATTATTTATTATTTTGCATTAACTATTCTCGTAGGTGATAAATTATGCTTTAATGGCGTCTGTTTCTCTCAAATCTATGAAGTGACTAGGGGTGAAATATTAGAAAGTAAATACCCAAGGCTGGATAAGATGGATCTGAGGTCTATGGAATGAAATTTGTTCTCTCCAGTCTTGGACCCTCGTATAGTGCCAAGGAGGCATTAAGCAGTTTTAGAACAGGTTTGCTAACATAGCATGACCAGATAATTTGTAATGTCCAAGCTTCCTGAATGTTAAGTTCTTCCAGGATCCTATCCCCTAGTTATGAAATTTCTCATCTAAAGGATTAAGCCTCTGTAAAGGGAGCAGGAGCTTATGTTAGGAGAATCTGCAGTTTTGGTGTGTCATTTTAGCTTGTGCCATCCCTTACATAGAATCTATTTGTTAATCTAAAAGAAATCTAAATTCTAGAATTAACCTAAGTTCTAGAATGAATCTAAATTAACCCCATAACAACTTCTGGTAATCTATCCAGCCTACTTGTAAAAAAAACGTTTTGTCGTACCTCCTCAAGTCTAAATTATTTCTTATCCTACTATGAATAATCTGGACTTTGAATAATTAAATGTAAAAAGGGCTTTTTGCTTCAACGTGCAACTTTCCAATGTTGCTGCATACCAAACTGAAAAATGCAGTTTTCCAGAACACAGCACAATTATGTCAAGATTTGAGGCTTAGTATTCAGGACATCTTTTTAGGAAATAACTTTTGAGCACTGGAAAAATCATCAAGAAGTGAATAGTTCACCCACTTTCTGGGAAATATGACAATAAGGTTTGTAACCAGACAGAACACAGTTTATCTACTGTAACATACATGTATTGAAAGTGTCCCACATTGCTTTTGTTTGTTTGTTTGTTTCTCTTCCACTATAACCCAGCATAACATTAATTTCAAATCAGTGTTTCAAATTCAGGGATAGCAACAACTAAGTATAATTTTCAGTGCAAGCCTGGAAGCACGGTGAAAGGCAGTCAACAGTGTCAAAGTCTGTTTCTATCTACCCATGACTGTGGCCCAAGACCTCTAAAAAGCACAGGCATTTTTCCTCAACTAGTGAAGATTCAGGTGTCATAGTAGGGTGTCATTGATGGATTTTTTTCAGCCTGAACAATACCAACATCACGTTTCATGGCTACAAATGCAAGGGGCACTGTAAAAATCCCACAGCTCTACCTACTCCTAAACTGATGTGTATAATGCTTGCTCAGGCACCTCATGCCGCATCATGAGATCTGAATGCTCCATCTCTGTCTTTTATAAATTACACCCTTAAATTGGGGGCTGGAATTGTTTTCATATAATAGTGCTGGCTCTGAACACTGCAAGCATGGTTATTAGAAATTATATTAAGCAATGCCATAGCTTTATGTTTTTGACAAAATATTTTGTATTTTCTGCTAGAAAAAAACCCATGAAGCTACACTTCCTGACACTTCACTATGATGACTGTATGCGCACCATATAACCAGCACTTACATGTGACAGCTACTTTGTTGATAAACACATAAAGTCTACTGCAGTGAGGGTATTTTCTGCCAAAATAAGCCCAAGCAAATGCTCTCTCTTGCTGAATTTTTAACAGACGAGAAACTCCAGCCAGGGTGACTTAACAGTTGAGCAAATATAAACAACATGGGGGTCTGAGAAACTGATTCATGATTTTGGACAGAAAACAGCAAAAAACAGTACCTTGTCCAGCTATGCATCAGGATGAGCTGGCAGGGCAAAATTCCAGATCCCCACTCACCCAGCATATTCCACAATGGTTCGGCTCAGTGTGGCACAGTAACAAAGCAAAACCTAGTACAAGCCCTTCTGTAGCAAGACAGTAGCTGTTAGATATCTCAAAAACCCATGTACCACTCTGACTTTAAACAAGGCAAGCACATACGCAAAACAAGCTAGCGATGGCATGTTGCACAGAGATAACTATATCACTGATCTCAGTCCCATTCCCAGTGGAAAAATATGTTTGTCACATAAAGAAAAACCCACTACAATTTTCACTAATTCGTGCCTTTTTCGCTAGTTTCTGGAGACTGAACAGACCCTGAATGTACTTAGTTATCCTCCCCAGACCAGCACTGAAGTGAATTAAAACTGTGGAAACCATTACATTCTCCTGTATTTTTGCATTTGAACTTCTCTTTTGTCCCCCAACCCATCGTGGCTTGCATTGTCTTTCAAAAATTACCTATGCAAAGCTACTCTTTTCAGTGATCTCAACATGAAATTATGTATATGTAGAATCAGAAATGGGGGAGACAATGTTCCCACTGTTTCCAGACTCTTCATCGCATTGCGTTGCGTGAAACGCCAAGCAAATATTACCTCCTTTTAGCAGCAGAGGGCGGTACCTCATCTGCTAAAATGAGACCTGCTGCCTTCGCAATCACTAAGGTTTTCCTTGCAAGACAATGAGTGATACTTGCTGTGCATTCTAGAGGTTCAAGAGAAAGAAATGTGGCAGTATTATCTCGTATCGCTTCTCCTGCATTCCGTGACATACAATGTGGGTCTCAGACAGCTGCTGGACTTCCCATCACCTCAATACCTGGAGCCTCCAAGACTCCCACAGTGCAGCTGTGGAATCATGTGTGGTGACACAAGAGATCTTGGCCCATAAACTTACTTACTTACTTGTTTACTTACTTACTTACTTACTTTATTTATTTATTTTTAGAGGCTTTTCTTGATTCCATGGACGGTTTTCTGCTGTGAATTTAGTACACGAAGGGATACTGGGCAGTATGGAGGCTGATCTCTCTCTCTGCAGAAGAGTGGTGTCATGGACCGTGGTTTAGCGTCCTGTTCTGAGGAAACACTTGCATGCATGCACTACCATGGGAGCTGGGATCTCAACAGCAATAGGATCAGATACATCCCATGAGTAGTTACTGGGCAGTGTTTTATATTGTGCATGTATACTTCACTTTGTCCATACATTTTGCGCTCAGATGATCATTCTCAGCCTGCCACAGCTATATGGCTTATATACATGTATTTGACATGCTTCTTAGCACACATATGTGACCAATGTACTCTTATTCTCACCTGGGATCTGACTCAGGCAGAACTAAAGGCAGAGTTCACCTCACAACAGCTGTTCAAAAATTAGGCTTGTCCTACCTCGGTGAAAGTGACACGGGCATTTTTAGGTGGCAATTCGTCCTAATGATAGGAAGCATTTTTACTGTAAAGTAATTCCTCTCTGAAGCTGCTTCTCACTCTCTCTTCACTGACAATCAAGCCAAGAGAACTCACTCAGACCAGACATTTCACTTTCAAACACACAAAACAGGCAGCATTAATCCTACCATAACTGCCCTGTCCAGCATCTCAGAGGAAGTTTGTCATGCCGCAGTCAGCCTGAGGTTTCTCGAGGCTTAACCACTGAGCTATCCTAAACCTTTCCTTAGTAATTGCCTGATACGTGCAAGTTGCCTTAGACAGTCAAGCCAAATGATATAGTATGGGAATATATTACAAATCACATGCAAGGAAACCTACTGAGATAGATGCGTTTAAAATAATTTTACAAAGTCGGAGCTCCTTGGAATTCCTTCTTTCCTCATTACTCCTATTGTTGATACTGACTTATTTCTGAATAAAAATACAGACTGGGCCTCTGCAGTAGCATAAAATGAAAACTAGGTTTTATTCCCATTTGTATCTACTTTCGGTGTGTTTATAAACGCTACTGAATTTATAGGCCCAGAGTTTCACTTTACCTATGCATCAATACAAACAGAAATAATGGCTTTGTTTCCACAGTTTTAATTCACTTCAGTGCTGGTCTGGGGAGAACATCTTAGTCCATTTAGGGTCTGTTCAGTCTCCTGAAACCAGCAACAAAGGTGCCAATTAGTGAGACTTGTAGTGTTTTTTTGTGACAAACATATATTTCCACTGGGAATGGGATTGAGATCAAAGAGCTTTTGTGTAGGGAATTTTGTAGGCATCAAAACACAGTAACCTTTCTGGAGTGGATTCAAACCTATAAATAAAAAGATGCAAGGCACTATTGCCAATCTACTTGGACTGCAATTTCCTTCTGAAACACAGTTCATCACAATACCCCATCACAATTCATTGTGGGTTTTTTATTTTTATAATATAATTGCCAAAAAAACAGAACTGTAAAATAAATGAGATTTGACAACTAGCATTGCAATTTTTAAATGTGGAAACTTTTTTTTAATAAGCACAGTTTAAATAATATTAAGTTAAGCAGTCACCAGTTTCTTCCTAAAACCCTGTGTATGTCATTACAGATAGTTTGGTGGCCAAGTATTAGCAGAATCCTTTCTATGAGGTGTCTAATACCCTCACTGTAACACTGTAAAAGGACATGTTAGAATCGCTCCCTTCTCTGTGATAAAAACAAACTAAACCAGCCATGGATAGATTCTAAGGATGAACAATCATACTAAAAACTCAGGAAAAGTGAGGGATCGTGGTGAGAACAAGTAAAAGTCCAGATCCTTTCACAGACCACAGAACTGAAGTGCCTCACAGACTGTGATATAATGAGAGATGTGGCACCTTGCCAGTCACTATTGTTTGAAATTGGGATGGAGAGACTTCAATATTTCTCGCACTGGGAGATTTCAAATAAATTTGTAGATTAAAAAAATACCACATTCTAGCCCTGACTGAGCTGTCTCTGATAGCTGAGCTGTATTTGTGAAACACAAGTTTTCCTACTTGAATTCAAGTTAGCGGTGTTGAGGGAGGTACAGTGTGAGTTGTGTTCAGCTTGACTAATAGAGGCCAAATAGAGGTGAAGGGGACATTTATAGGGTTGATTAAAAAAAACAGAGATACCATCTCCTCTTTTAAACTAACAGAAATTCTACCTTTGGGTAGTTGAAAAGCAGGCCACTTAAGAAATCAGGCCACTCCTGGCTTCTTAACACTATAGGAAATACTGAAATTGGTTGGTCCTGGAAAGAAAGGCTGGGGGGTTCCTGCCATCGGAAAGGGAAGGTAAACATAGGGGAAAGGAGCAGGAGAGAGATAAGAGCCTGGGATGACTGTTCCGGTGCCTGGAGGAAGCCTGAACCTGTAAGGCAGAGACAGCTATCCATCAGTTTCTTGCTATGGACAGCATCCCTATTACTATCCTGTCCCAAGGGACGAACATTACCTAAGGCAAATCTAGAAATATACATCACATTTACAGTCTCTTTAAAGTCTTGCCATTTTGGTTATAGCTCTGTTTCAATGAGCCTGGACCATCTGGCATTAACTGGGAGGTTTAACCACCTCATGAAAACCAAGACTCATGAACCTGTATGTTTTATACATCTGAAGTGTTCCCAAGGCCAGTGAGTAGCAGTGATTTTTGCTGTTAACCTTGAGGAACTGAGATGCCCTTTAGTGAGTTCATTTTGTTTTTCTTAAAGATCCAATAGCTTTTATTAACTAGACCTTTTCTGTTCCAGGACTCTTTCATGTCAGGTATCCTCCATCTGCAGTTCCATAATAGGAGAAGTCCGGCATTCATGTAGATATTCACAGGGCAAAATAAACAGGTAAGGGCTATGAAATACTAAGAAGTAAATGAGCATTGAGCTTCTGTAGCCTGATTCAGCAAGGTATTTATATTCATGCTTTATGCAGGAAGGTTGCATGCTCATATGGAGAACACCTATCCTTGTACTATAGTCTTAAGTGCCTTTTAGTTTCCTTAATAATTTTACCAAAAGGAAAAACATGGGCCAAAGTTGTATTTGGTTTTGAAGTGTATTGCATCATTCACTCTTTGTCAGCATAAGTTCTTGTTCAAAATGAAATTTCTGAGGAAGGCTGCCATCAGCAAACAGATGACATTTAGATTATTTTTTTTTAAAGGGTGTAACAATTCAACTTATTTTCCTCTCCTCAGCTGGAAGAAGTCAGTAGGGGCATCATGCTAAAATGATGAAAAGTCATTTGGGAAATCAAAAATAGCACATTCTGAAACAAAACTTTTAAAACAGCAAGGATAGATATACCTATCATTTACCTGTAGGGAAAGTATTTCACTCAGTGAGACATTCAGCTCTGAATTTTTCCAGATAATCAGACATTAGAAATGTTAGCTACAGAGGCCAAAATGCTCACGTCCTCTTTGTTTTTACCAAGATTACCTTTCTGAGAAAATCTAGCGAGGAACATTGGTCAGCATATTGATGTGACAGTAATGTCACAAAAAAGGATGCTACAAGTGGAACAAGAGCCTCTAAAATAGTATAGTCTATCCCTTAATGTACAAACTCTTAATAATTCTATTTTGCTACAGGTCAGCACTTTCCTGATATCCCAGTGCACAGTTAAAGCATTTGTCTGTGGGGCAGCTTGCCAGCCAGCTGGCTTACCTGGCGTGATCTGGCCTGCCCTCCACACCTGGGAATTGCTGGTGGGATACACATTGACGGAGCTGGGGAGGAAGCAAGCTGTCTCTTCTCTGACTAAACTTTCTAAACAGATCAGTTCCTCTATTCAGAGATGGCCCTCTTTCCCCTCAGGCCATTTCTTCTCCACTCCATGCTCTGCAACATGACTGTACTTTCAGCCTGACACAGAAAGCCTGTGAGCTTGCTTTGCTGATACCTAATAATTTGTCAAATCCTGCAAGCGCATTGCTGATGCCAACATTTTATGAAAATTGGTCTCATTATTCCAACTGGTAATTGTATTTGAGGATAGATGAGTTTTCTTTGTCTAATTTTGAAAAGCTTCTTACAAATCAGGCATTTGAAAGATCGACTTAGGTGCAAATGTTTCTGAGTTCCTCTGCTTGGCATGAATTGCAGTAAAAAGGGATAGAGAGAGGGAAGAAAAATTAGGATTAAACAGATCAGGCAGGGTAAAAAACACAGAACAGTAATGTGAAAGCTGGAAGAGAGTTGAAGAGAGGGGTAGATTTTAATGTGAAGCACAGATGGTACAGCCAGGGAGGGATTTTCTGTCAGTACTGAGTGGGTGAAACCCAGACCTAAGCAGTACTGTTGTTACTAGTACCGCCAGTATGCCTCCCTGCCATGAGGCAGGCATCAGCTCTGTTGATACAAAACTCAATGGAAGAGAGTGGGAGGGAAAAAGTCAGGGCAAAGAAGGGGAATGAAAAGGCTTCTACAATAGACCATGCTTTACAAACTTATATCTAAGATGACCATTGTAGTCCTTAGCAAAGACTACAATTTCTAAGCAAATTTCTACAAGGAAATTGGCAATTTGCAGCCCCTGAGCCCACACCTGTTTTAGTCAAGCTAAGTCTACTCTTGAAGCATTCAAAAAAAGAACTACACCAGCTGCTGGTGCCTTCTGTTCTCGCCAGACTAGCCTCTCCTCCTGCTCCTGCTTTCAGAGGCTCTGTCTGCACTCTGAGCCTCCACGCTGCATTGCTTCATCACATGCCAACAACCAGTCCTCCAGCATTCACTCCTTACCTCTACAACAAAATACATTGATCCTTGGCATGTTTGTTGTGTTGTAGCATATGTTGTTTATGAGACATAGTTTACAGTGATAAGCATCGATAAAACCTCATCTAGAATTTTGTATGCAATGTGGGTCAGCTGAGGGGAACTCACACTGGAAAAAGTTCAGAGAAGAGGACTCTAAGAGCTAGGCAAGAATATCAGAGCAAGGCTGAGAGGGATGTAGCTGGTCTGTACATAATCTCAGGGAAAGCAGAAGAGATATTTCTAGAGAATTACTTTAGCTCAGGGAAAAAAAATGCTATGAGTCAGTCATTTCCCACATGCCATTTGGGAATTGCCATAGTCCTAATAATCAGAGGAATGAATCTCTGTGAACAACCTTCCCATTAGAGCTGTGGAGACCAAAAGCCTAACTAATCTACATCTGAAGCTTGATAAATTTATAGAAAAGAAAGGAGTAAGAAACAACAGTTACAGGGAATTTGCTTAATGATAGCAAACTTTATGTTGGTGTGATCTTCAAAATTTAAGTGTGATGTTTTTCGCATTTTCTTGCATGGGAAGGACAAATGACAAAACATTTGCAATTAATTTTTGACATTTATTAATAGATATTTTTAACAATCTATGTAATATACTACATTCATTTGGCATAGTTCTTTTATTTTGATAAATCTCATGTAAGTTGACATGATCTTGTGTATGCATTAGAGCAAGCTTATTTTTGCAACCAAGATGGACTCTCATCCGGACTTTCAAGTTTGCCAGACAATATCTACTTTCCATAAAATCATTTTATTGCCCTCAGTAATTGCACAACGTGTAAATCTATTACTGACAGAGTCCTGTCTGAAGTTTTTTATCATTTTATGCAAGACTCTAAAACCTATTTTACATACTGGTGCAACATTACCTTTCTTTCCCCATACTCTCTGAATCTTCCCTAATAACTGAAGATGCATTACCTTGCATCTCCAGTGGAGTAGACAGCTCCTCAGCAACATTCCTTTGAAACTTATGGGAGTAAATCAGTTAGCTCCTGCAGATGTAAAGCGTTTAACTTCAAGTTGCTGTTGAATATCCTCTTGGATTAGTGCTGGAAATGGAAGGATTTTATTGTCACTTGAAGAAGCAAATACATCATCCAGCTGGTTTCCAAATGCAGAACCCAGAATTCCACATGGATTGAAACCTGAGTGTCTCAGCCAACCCATCCTGTGAGTCTGCCATTACACTCACAGCCATGATATATACCAGACCAGAAAATCCTGGTGTTCTTAAATGACTACCCAACACATCCCAAGTGTTAGGGTTTGCCAGGAGTTCAGAAAGAGACATGGAACCCAGTGTATTTCCAGTACTTCCTGTGTTTGTAGGCATATTTCTTCTTCTTGACATCATGGCCATTGGGAAGGGCTTTAAAATAGAGCAGTAATTAGAAAGGAAAGAAGAGGTGCATTCGCCATTAGAGAGATATTTGTTTACTGATGGGAGTGGAGTTCTGTTAACGTCCTCCTTTTTCATGATCCTGAAACCTATACACACCACTTTCTCTCTTTGATGAGGTTTATTGGACAGCAGCTCCTGGAGAAGTTTTCCTTTTTCTAATTTAATGACTTTTCCCTGTTTCCCTCTTTGTCTTTGTAGTTGATTTAGTGCCATGCAGTGTCCCAGATGGTCAGTCTGGGAAGCAGACATGGACGTTTTCAAAGAGACAATGTTGATTCCCTTTGGACCCAGAATGACCTCCCCCTCCCACCACCCCCATCCACATTCATTCACGGATTTTAATCCCCAATAAACACAGTATTTAAATGTTGGAAGAAAGGTTGGTCACAACCTGAAACCAGCTAAGGACACAGGGAATCATGGCTGGCGTTGGCAGAATATTATTTAGCAAAGCGCGGTACCATTGTTTGCAGCACGGATAAAACCAGCTGGCCATGTCATGCTTGACTGAGAACTAGACAAGGGAGGGAGGATCACATGTGAATAGGAAGTCATATGAGAGGAGATGAAGAAAGAAAGCTGACATGCTCAAGACAAGGTCTGAGAAAGAGAAAAGTGATTAAAGCCTTCCTGGATATTTTAATCCGTGCCAATAACAGCAAAATTCACTACCCCTCTCTGCCCTTGCGCAAAATACAGAAACAAAAGAAATGTTTTGGTATAAACTTGCCACAGAGGAAATACAGGTACTGTATATTGTGAAGTACTAACTTGCTTGACTGTGCACAACTCTGTCTTACAGATGTTTCTTTCAAAATCAGATATACACCAGTAGGAAGTCCACCAGCATTATTTTGGCATTCATTCTAACTTGACAACTTTAGCGCCACATAAACAAACAGGTAATTGCATTTAATTTACTCTCTCAAAACTGATAAAAGTGAAAGGAAGGGAGAATCAAGCTCAAAATCAGATATTTTGCAGTGATATCAAAGCCAAAGTGTTGTTAATTTTCCATAATTTGTAGTAACTTCTTCCCACCACTAAACAAAAGGAACATATTGTGTACTATGTGGAATTCTTTGATCACTTGTGGAAGAGAATTACTAAATAACTGCACCTGAGGGCTGCAATTACAGGAATATGAAATGATACTACACAAGTAGAGATAGGATTGTTTTTTCTAGTATCATATTAAAAAGTTTTATGCTGTGCTTTTAATTACAAGCAGAAAATTTTCACTGTATAGCTAGTGGCAAACAATAATTTCTTCTCATTAGCTACCTGTTAATATTTGTTTTCTCTACTGCAGGAATGGGGTAAGAGGGATCACAAATCAAAATGGTGAAAGAACAAAACGGGCAACATGTATTCCTTTGTTTCAGGAATGGAGCATTTTTACAGCACCCTATTCCAAATTAAAACCGGCAACTTTATGGTGAGCATTTAGGAAAAATGGAATGTACCAAAAGTATTTAATGAGAAATTAGGGCATAGTACCAAGAAATCTTCTGAAGGCTTGGTCTACAAGTCAACAGTTTGTTGCTGTGAAGTGTGGTTTTTCAACTAGATTTCCTTAGAAAATGAGATATGTACAGTTATGCTTTCTCCTTCTTATGAGTCTGTTGGCCAACACAATAGAGTGATACTAGGCTCAGGAATATGAAGTATTTGCAAATACCATGAAGATCAACAGCTGATGAAATGAGAAAGAATCTACTAAATGCCTTCACTGAGGGGGGAAATGCTACAGGGCTGTTGCACTGGCTCAGGCTGTCAGTGCACTTATTCAGCATTCAACGCAGAGAAAACGAGCAAAGGAACTGGCTGCAGTGGGAGAAGCAGTATCTGTGAGGTCGAAGGAAGCCCACAAAGGAACTAAACTTATTGCGGTAAGAGTGTGGTGTAGGGCAGTAGGATATCAATCCATTGAAAGTCAGGGTTTATTAATTCCAGCATTTACAGAACAGGTTGTTTTGTTGTTAGCATAGTTGTGCCCAGACAATCCCTACTGATAATTTAGTTATACTAGAAAAATGATGACTTACACTGCAACAGTTAAGCCTTTTCCTTTTTCAGATACCCTATATCAGTCTAGGCTTTTTTGTATTGCTAACGTGATGTTAGCATATGAAGGGTGACAGTCTATAGTGTTGGTCTATATGCAGAAAAGCCTCCAGGAATTTCCCGTAGTCAGTGAGATACCTCGTTCTAATATATACCACAAAACATTACTATGCCTCAGTGTGATTTTGCATGGTCCTTAACAAAGGCATTTGGCAGTTTTTCTGGTCTGGCAAACTCCCTTGAAATCTAAGGATGTCTGCTTTTTCTTTAGCGTGTCACCCTGTTTGAATGGGACCACAACTTCTCCACCAACTTCTGCACACAGCAGATATTAAGCACATATCACGTGTACATGCCAATTGGTCATACATATCAGTCAACCCTATTTCAGCTTCTTCATCCTCAGATATCAACCGTGCCTCTTCCAAATTTAGTGATCTCATCTGAAATGTTCTAAAAAACTTTGCAGGCTTTTAAGCTGCATAGTGGAAAAAAACCACTCAAACAAGACACAAGATGCCTTCTACAAACCCTGGTAAGCAGAAGCAGAGGCAACTTCTAGTAAAGTGCTTCTGTTTTCCAATGGAAGGCCCAGAATAGAGTCAATTAGCAGCACACCACACACACCCCCAAAATACCCCTTCTCAGCAAGCTCCATAGTAGAGCTGGAGCGCCTCTCTTTCTCCCCATAATTCTTGGTCATGTTGAGCTCTTGCTGCTTTCTCCACGATCCAATGACAGTTTGTTTTCATTTGAATTTTAAGTTCCCCTTTAGTTCTTGTTCAGTCCCCCGCAGCAATTGGTAATGGGCTTTTAATTGCTCATTTAGTGAATGAGGAGTAAGGGAGGGACTGAAGAAGGCTTTGATGATACTTAAAAGGTCTTGAGTTTTCTCTAAAGATGAGCCCAAGCTGAATTCCTAGAATGACTCTTCACCCTCTGAACTCTGGCAAGGTTTCAAAACTTTGAGCATCTTTCCTAATCCTCATTTTCAGAAAGCTCTGATTGTCATTGCGGGCAAAAATTTAAACCCCAACTTCCCTGCACTACAAACTCCAGATTATACCAGCCATGCAGCTGGGTGTGGGCTACATCTTACTCAAGACTGATAGCTGGGATGGGGAAGACAGTGGTTTAAACAAGGATGTAATGGTGGTAGTTGCCATGAACACTCCTGAGAACAACTTTTTGCAGGACTCAGGACAATCTTTTTAACGCCAATAACGTTCTACAGTAAAATACAGGGGAAGTGGGAATGAAATGACCCATCTTGTGTGATTCTTTGGCCAAATGTATTTGCATTTTGCTAAGATATCCAAAGGCAGTTAAATAGACACTTGGCTGAGCAAATCAAGGCATTTGGTTACCCAGAGGCTTATTCAGGGATGAAATCTGGGTATTTTAATAAAGACTGAAATTGTCTATATTTTGAAGGAAAAAGAGCTAAGACACTGCTTGGGCTAAATTATAAAACACAACAAAAGCATTTTCTTCTATTAGTACTTTGCAGCTGTGCCTGTACTGAAACAAAAACATCACTGGTATATTAGAAGGTAAGAGACCATAGCATCTGCCACTAGGACTTCAGCACTTTTGCCAGAGATCTCTGAATTCAGCCATTGGTACCTCATCTTAATGTCCAGAAATCTCTCTTGAAGTTAAGTGCTTGAGCAGAATCACAGCAGAACTCCACATAAACCTGGGTTACGCCAGGGAACTGGAGAGACTAGAGCTCAGATCTGAGGAACTGGGCCTGTGAGTGCCACTGAAATCCAGAGCTGGGCCCTGGTGACCTTTTCCACATGTCAGGTTTTGACCAGGCAGAAACCAGGAGTAGAGCCCTCACTGATGCCCTAGTCACTTGACCATCCTTCTCTGCTCCTAGGGAACTCAAAGAGTACAGTTAGCTGGAACGTCACCTCTATTCACCATCTTCAGGTCACAGCTACTGGCAACCTTGCACCAGAGGAAAGCCACATGGAAACATTTAACGTCAGTAAAACTGCTGGGACCAGAAATAGTTTTCCAATCAGTCAAGTTGCCTTGGTTTTCTGGTCTAAGTTTAAACCTCTGCATCCCAAACTTCCCTGTGAAACAATGTTTAGCAAAGGCCTTCATTTCCATGCAGCTGTGAAATACACAACTGGTTTCCAAGGCAGCAGATAATCACTAGGGGAAGCTGATACAAATGTGAAATGAAATGATGATTTCTAATTGCTCTGAGTGCTCATCTTAACTCTCAAAGGCACTGAAGAGATAGATATTAAGCTTATACTGAGTGGCAGCTTTTGTTTCCCTTGAACTTAGAGCAAAAATCCCATCAGCCTCCATGGGTGCAGGCTAACACATGGCATTTTTACATTCCATCTCCGTCCAGATTTTGGGTTGATGTTCACAGTATGTGATATCCTACCTAGCTGGGGCCTTGTGGGTACAATATTCCACTGATCTGCTTAGCTGGTAGCCCAAAAGAGGCACGGATTAGGTTATTTTTAAAATACCCCATCATGCATCATCTTTCCTGGTGTTTTGAAAATTGCATAGCAAGGTGTATCGTGCAAGACCAGTTGTTATAAATCAGATAAATGGACTATATTACAAACACAGGATTAAAAACATTTGTGCTTGATTTAAAAGATAATTTACACTTATTTTCTCATTTCCACTCTTGATTTTCAGGCAGAAGGAAAAGTCCCCCAAGCCCTCCTAAATCTGTTCCAGTTCATTTCCAATTGTGAATTCATATTTCATGTTCTTGATCTTTGTTGGTGGCAAGATGAAAACATTTGCTTTTAAATAGTGATTGACTACCATTTTTGTTTAACAGTAATAGCGCTGCTCTTCCATGACGTCAGAAATTACACTTGTAACATATAGCCAGCCACGTAACCTACCACCAGCAACACAGGGATTCAATTAATTGTAACCGGGAGTCCAGTGTGGTTAGAGGTAGTCCTTCACAACAGCTGAAGGTAAAAAGATAAATAAATAATGATATAAAAAGAAATAAGAACCAAAGTACCCCACCCCTTGTCCCAAATCAAGCCAGCCTCACTATCTTTAGATGTTCAGCCACCCTTAGGTATATATAACTGATCACTACAGACCCAGAGCTCTTAGGAAACACTCTAACATGCAGGTATTTGTAAGCTGAAAATCAGCCCCTATCAATTTGTGATTTTCATGTGAAATGCCATGATTGATCTTTGATCTGTTGACTGGTTGTCTGTGGTCTTCTTAGGGATGATTTTTTTATACATTAAAAACACAGACAAGAGAATTCGGTAGTAATTACATTCTTAGGCGCCTGATACATCTTTTTGAGGCATCCCAGAGAATTATGTTAGCTCTGGGAGCTGTGTAGTGATGATTTGATATACAAAGAGTAACCCACAGTGTCTAATGCTTTATAATAAGTACTTCAGAGAAGAAAAGTCAGGGTAAACTACATATTTCATTTTACTGGCAGCAAGCTACAAAAGGCTAAATCAACTGGTGGTTGTATATGAAAAGGATGTGGTCTAAATAGATTTGTATGTCTGGGCAATTCCTCCTAACAGGAAGGATCTTAGCTGTCATTGCAGCCTACACGCAATGTTAAACCAGCAGTAGTATTGACTGACCCATGTCTGCTCCATAAAAGCTTCCAAACGAACAAAGGGTGAGCATGAATTCCTGCAGAAACTTTATCCCAGCTGGCAGAGATCACTTGTGAGATGCTTTCCTGAGGTTTTTTAAACTCGGAGCAAAGCTTTGTCCCACCTTGATGAGCAGAGGATCTATCAGCATACAGCTGTCCCCAGGAGACCTCTTTGTCAATTCAGTTACACTGGCAGACATCTCCATGGTACAGACCCAATGTTCCATGAATAGTGCCAGGATATCTTTATGACCCATACTGGAAGATCCCTTCCAACCTAAACCATTCTATGACTCTATTCTATGAAATAAAAATCACTAAACATGCCTTTGGCATGCGTGTCTTGTCTTGTTTATGCCATCTGAGGCAAAGGGGTTTCTCCTTCAAAGGTTTAATCCTGAAGACACTAGGCACGTATAGGTCCACAGACCAAGTAAAGCTCACAGGAGACAGAGATAAGCCACTCCCAGCTGGAGCCTCTGAACTCCGACATGATAAATAGAAGTCAATAAAACTGAGCCAAACCAGACCATGCACAGAGAATATGGCTATTTCCACATTTTTGCAGAAGTATACCTCTACCTCAAGGCCTTGATTTAAAAGGAAAAAAAGAAGAGGGAGGAAATCTGAGCTGCCAACAGCTGTTGTTTCAGAAGCAATGAAAGTGAGTGAGAAGTCTGTTTGAGTACAGCCTTCTGCCTCCACTCGGGCATTGCAATGGCAGAGGTTGCCCGACAATACAATTATGGGGGGAGTGAAGGGAAAGAAGTGGCGCTGGAAAAGAATCTTCTTCATAACTTTGACCTGAAGCTCAGTGTCTAACAGTCAGGAGCAACCCAGCTCTCAAGTTCATCCTTGCTTGCATCATCACACATCCACTCGTTCTCCGCCTCCATGCATGCATTCATTTTAAGCTATTCTTGTTATGGTGACACCTGCAACATCCTCAACTCTTTTCCATTTTACATTCCTCTCCTTCTTCATTCCCCTCTGCCTCAATTTCTTCTTTAGTTATATCAGTCTGTGGAGCTGTATGTCACTTACCCTCGTACTGCATGCAAAGCAATCTCCTTTAATTGTATTTCCTCTCTAGAGACTTGGGTTGATTGGGCTGTGACTCTCTCTCAGTTGTCATATCTGCTTTGTGATTTTCTGTAAGGAGCTTATCTGAGTCAATTGCAAGCTAAGGCTGTTTAATTTAGCCCACAATTAGCATAGTCATAGTGCTAAATAATAAAGTATTCATAGCACTTTTTCTCTGGAAATATTTTTTTAGGACCACAGTTTTTTCTTATTTCTCATGTTAAACGTAATACAGGGGACTACACCATATGTTCACTCTCCTATATACTATTTTTGATTGCAGGTGGCAGTCGCTACCCTGGAGGCAGACAGAAATCACTTTGGAGCATAATCTGTTCATGGGTAACGTTTTCTCCTAAAATTTATCAATGAAAGCAGGGGGATTTCCCTCTCTCTCTCTCTCTTAACACATATATATACGCACGCACTTCCTACCTTCTGACTTTGTCATTATCCATTGAAACCTTTAATCCTTCTGGGATCCTACTAAAGTGCCTACTCTTAGTGATATCTTGCTGCAGCAAGTAACACAAGCTAATTATACCTTATCAGTGAGGGTGAAAAAAAAAGCCCTCCTTTTTCAAGGATTAAATTTTGCTATCAGCACAAGCATTGCAAAGATACCTGCCTCTTTCACAAGCACAGGAAAAGCAAGAGAAGGTATTTTATGCTCTGGTTTGTCTCTGCTGCTGTCTTGTACCCATACAGGTGTAACAGGAATACTGTAACAGTCTAATAACAGCCGGGAACTCTCTCACACTTAGACACATGCAGTTGGTCTATTGACTATGGTGAAAATGCGTTTGGTTTTAAACAAACCCAGTGGCAATTTGTCACCATTGAATAAGAGCACTGAATGTTTCTTCTTGAGACAGAATGTCCCACAAAGATGGGTTATTTTGTGTCTGTAAGCCCTGGAGCAAGACTTCAAGACAAAGCTTAAATCAACCATTTGTTTTAAGCAGGCTGTATGGGGACATGTAATAAAATGTGCTTGCCTCTGTCCTCCACGCAATGTAAAATCGATGCAAAACTGTAGGCAGTGCCCACTTCATTCTCCAAGTGGAGTAATAAGATTTATATCTACATAGAAAAATAAACATTGCTGCAGTGTAGAAGCTATCTGGCAGAGAAAAACTCCACTCTCTAATACAATCCTGCCCTTCCCGATGAAACGAGCTAGAGCTGCATGTACAGTAGGTTCATTTTCACCCCTTGCCAGCTATGACTTGTTCAAAAGCCCTGGAAATCAATGGGAGGTTTTTCTGTCAATTTCCAGCTGGTTTGTGATCAGACCTGCAGTGTTAAATGCACGTTGCACTGAAGCAGATACAGGAGTGGCTATCTCTGTCCAAAGCGAAAAAAGCTGCACCAGCAAGCTAAGTATTTAGTCTGCTTATGCCACAGGAGATATGGTCACCTTCACTGGCAGTGAGATCTGCCATATTATCTCTCTTTGCCTCAGTTTTCTTTGTTAGATAGTGATTGCTGTTTTTCACTTTGTCACACACAGGTGGAAAACTCTGTTTAGGCATGAACCATAATCAACATTAGCCTGCTGAACTCATGCAGAAAGAGCATCTGCTACAGTTAAGGGATTGCTCATATGCCATCACAGTCAGTGCCTGTGCTGGGTGAAGTGGGAATGGATCTGGTCTCACATTAACAGTCGCAGAGGTCGTGCTGAGGAACCCTATGCAAATATAGGTCTGGGGGATTTTCATCCTTGAACTGGCTCTATGCGAACCAGATGCAGCACTGGAGGTGTCACTGATTGAGAATATCAGAGCTGGTCCCTGTCTCCACCAGTGTGGATCTGGGGACAGAACAGCTGTGAAGTTACATGTGATCCCAACCCTGTTTGAATCACCATGCTTTTGGGTAACCCACTTAATGAAAGCCTGGGTAAGGACAAGTCATCGCAAAGGGCTGTGGAAAGATGGGCAGTGGAAGTTCAGCCTGGGATTATCACAGCAGCAAAGATGCACTGCAGTCTGGTGGCTTTGATCACCTTTATTGTGAGGGAAATATTTGTACATTATTATATAGTCATTGTAGTTCCTTTAACCACTTTCTAAAATGCATGAGCAAGACTATCAAGAGGAAAAAACATGGGCCAGAGCAAACATGTAGCTAGAACCAAGGATCATAGCTACCCATGGAATCACAGGAAGGGGAGAAGATCAGGAGACTAGCGTGTACAAAAATACAACCTAGACTAATATCCTGATGTAATCCTCACACCTCCCCTAGTCTGGCCTTTTGTACATCCTAGCCTTTGTACCGCCCCTTGCTTACTCATGGTGCAGTACGTCTCCTCACCAACAGCCATTTTTGGATCACCTTTGACTGCAGTTGCCCTGCAGTGTGCCCCTTAGGCAAGGCAGTGATCACAGAGATGGCAAAGGGAGCACAATATGCCAGAGGATGACTTCTGCAGCACTAGGAGGTTCTTGGAGCAAAAAGGCAGAGTATCAGCAGTTGTCTGGCCCTGGATTGATACAGCTGTCCATGAACAAGCAATTCTGTGGTCAAAAACCAGGGCAGGTGCCTTAGGCGGTCTATTGGCAAGCCATGCTTTGTATTGCTCAGACACTGCTTTAAACCTTGTCTGGTAGGTCTAATTGACCTAAGAGGTCAATACAAACTATTTCTTTTGGGACTAACACACTTAGTTTGTCAATTTATTTTTAAAAACACTCAGTTTAATTTTCTTCTTGAAAAGCTGGTTTCCCAGTCACCTTAATTCCTGCCAAGAACAACTTAACAGAAATTCTAGGCATCCCGAGAAACACCTGCACAGTACATGCTGGAGATCCTTGTCACGGTCTTCCTCTGTGTGAAGTCAGCGGTAAACAGCTCCAGTACAATCATAGCTCTGGCCACCTCAATAGATGTTCCAACTATGTTCCCTCTTGGTTGCATCAAAACCAGGATTGAGCTCAATGCTTGCCTGAGCTATCATAGGTTGCAAGTAACAAGGTTCTTTACAGAAAACACTAAGAGAAAACAGTATTATAGGAGATGTTACAACAAGGACTACAACAAAAATTGGATGAAAGCAGCTTCTCACTGAAAACACTCATCTTACACTATTAAGCAGGGGAAATATCCATTAAATGGAGTAAAATCGATTGACTAGTATTTATACTTGATGCAAGTCCAAATGACACAGTGTACTTGATTCTCAAACTGAGAAGGAAGGCAGACCAATGTAAGGCAGAGATTAGAGGCTCAGAAATCAATCCATTTGATAACTTTGGCAGTGCTACAGAAAAAAAAGGTCAAGTACAGCACATTGGATAGCACAGATAAAGGCATTAAGCATAATTTTGTCTGGGTTTTGGGTTTTTTTTCAGTTCCTTTTCCCTTTCTTGGAATTCTATTACCTCTCCAGAGGATGTCTCTATGGGAACAGAAGGGGTACAATGAAAGTGAGGTGGGCTGATGATAAGTAATAATAAACACAAAAGATAAAAATTAGCAGCTTTTCTTATTTCAAATGATAATTATCTGGTTACTCTTCAGTCATTGTGTCTGTCACTTAGGAAAGAACAAAGTGAGGCTATTCTGATCCACTTTATTTAAAATCATTAGTGGGATTACACATAGTACTGACTTCCAAAACCAGAAACACCAAGACAAAACAGTTAGTTTAATCTGTAAACAAAATAAAATATTAATCACTGGAAATAAGATAACTACAAAAAATGCTGAACAACACTAGTCTTCATGAAGCGCCACAGATGATGGTACATGGACAAACAAGAGAGACAAACATGTTTTACAGTTAAATTCAAATGAGGCAGAGAGAAGACCTCAATAGAGAACTAGTATGACAAACTGAAGATGACCTGAAGGTAATATAATTCAAGTGACAGGATTACCACAGGTTATTTAATACTGCACATCTGCTTGGTTTTAATTTTTTTTTAATTACATTTTTTTTTAATTGCTTTTCTGCTTCTATTTGCACTGGTTTATCATAGTGATTAAGGTAAACACTGGAGGAATGATTAATTAATTGAACCTACTGTCCCACCGTCATAGTGACCAAAGGATTCGTGAGTTAGTTTTACAGAGAAAGAAACTCAGGCTAAGGTAAATTAAGTGACTTGCCCGTACTCTGCTGGGCAAAGAATTCAGGAACTTTGTTCTACACAGGGCTGCAATCCCTGGCAGTGATGGCAAAGCTGAACTTACACCTTCTGAGAGAGCCATCAGTGATGGAGGTTGTTTCAGGTTTTTTGATTTACCTCCATAAACTGCTTTCACATTCTGTTCTTTTTATCAGAAAAGCAGTGATACGTCATACTTGCCTTCATACAGAGCTGCATGGAGGACACAGGCTATGTATATTTCTCTAAGTTGCTGGAGGCAGTGGAAGGGGAACAGAAAGCATAGAGCAGAAGCTGAAAAAGCAAAGTAAGAACGGCAGGGATCGCACATGAACATACCAGTGGTAAATGCTCTCTGTTTCTTTGTGGTGCAAGTTTGCCTTCTGTTTCCCACAATCAGCATAGAAGTTCTACACAAGAAAAAAGAGCAGCAAATGGACAGGCCACTTCAGTTTCAGCAAATGGCATTACTGACATAACACAATGTTACCCTATTTGTCCTTGCGATCCATTCATTGATCAATTGTCTTGATGGCATTTGCTGTAACACGCACTGGGAGTTTCCCTGCAACCTTGGCAAAGCTCACTGTGCAATTAGCACTGCTTGCTTTTACTGCCAGTTTTTAAACATTCCCATCTAAAATACATCTCAGACTGCTCCAACACATAAGGTAGACCTTTTCCTTTCGGCGGTTCAGGGCATGCTACAATAGGATTCACTGCTAACAACTCGGGAACACAGACCCTGTTAACAATAAGAGTTGAAATGCCACACCTTCGCATATTTCACTCTTCACTAATGAATTTGGGCATTTGCAAAGAAAAACTCATATTTAGCTCTTGATTTTAACTACCTGCAGGAGGAGAACAGCCACCAAGTCTGAACTCTTCTATATTCTTAAAAAGCGCGAAGTAGTGGGAAGTCTCTAAAGGGACTGCCTTCCCGCAATATGCTGGTGTTAGACACTTGCCTGTCTTGGACAAAGTCTTTAAAAAAGTGTTCATTAAAACACATCATTACATTCAAATTTCATCATTGTCCTGGATAACCTGGGGACAGACTTCAGAACAACTCACGGAACACATAGTGTATTGATCAGTGATATTTTTGCATCCATGTAAATCATCAATATTCATACTAATTTTTATAAGTTAATCAGCTGCAACTATCACAGTTACACAGAACCAGCTGTGGACCAGTCTGTCTCTCCTACAAAGGATAAGTGGGACAGTGATGCAAATAATTTGTTTCCATGGTATTTATTTTATTTACCAAAAGCATTTTGATTCAGAGATCCACAGAGTACAATCCTTTCCTGTTCAACATTTCCACTAAAACACTGGTCTAAGGTCATGGTGAGCTGTTTGCAGAAGTATATTAAACAGTTTTTTGTTAAAAATTTGAAAAAAGTTTATTGGAAACCAGAAAAACACTGAGGTCTGGCAGCAGCCCCACAGTTTAAAACACTTTGAAACAGCTGTTCTGGAGACACAAAGAAAGTCTATGGTCTCAAGTCTGAACAAAGCTGTTAGCATATTGTGTTTCATTCTCAGGAAAAGATAGCACTGCCATTCCCAAAGATATCTGGAAACAGAAAAGAATCTGTATAAAAATCTTCTAGCTGTTTCCATTGAAGCTATTTGTTCATTGTCTGGTGCTAGAAATCAAGTTGTCTGTCTTCTTTTAAGAGCACAGTTTTCTATACTCCCAGGCCCTGAGCAGCCCACCTGGTGGGCTACATCTAAGGAGAGGTTAGCAGGACTTCTGATATTACTGAATCCAAGCACCTGGCAAGAAAGAAAACTGGGGTCACATGTTCTAGTTTTCTGATTGCCTCTGTAGGTTTCTGGGGACCCCGGCAAAGTTGGAACAGCAAATCAACAAGGAATCTCAATATGGCTCTTTTGAAGGGGAAAAGGTTTTCTTTAAGAACATCCTTTACAAGAGAAAATTCACACATCTGAATTTTCACCCAGCCAACTCAGAATACCAACAGAAAGGAGGAATGAACAAGGTTAGGAAAATGCAAAAATTCCCTCATTCCTTGAAATGTTCCCTGCACGACCTGGTTTTCTGTCACATGTTAAGAGCCATCTCTCTACCTGCAAAGCACATACTTTGTTAAACACTGTTTTACCGCAATTTACTCTCTGCTTCAGCTGGGAAATTCTATCCCCTGTGCCACCTGTGTGCCATTTTCCATTCCTTGGCACATTGCATGGCAGCACACAACTGGTAATTGCCCCTGTGTGGTAAGAGAAGGTTGCTGACTCTGGCTGTGCTACCACAACTTGCTCTTGCACTGGGGCCAAGTACAGGTAGTGGGATTAGAATAAAAGCTCCCCAGATGATGACTGGCTGTTTTCCAGGCGCTTTGCACTGCTTGACTGGCAGAACAAAATAGAAAACCTGGCTTTACATAAAGGAAGGTAAATAGAAACAGAAATACCTGATGTGAGAACAATGTGGCTCAAGTAAAATTCTGTGAATAGTTGTAGCCTTTGGATGGCATTAACTGCTGGACACCGGACAGAAGTTTAAGGACATGGATTGTTTTTCATTTACTTATTGTGGGAGAAAGTTTGCTATTATTTTCTCACCTCTTAAACAGCAAGAGTTGAAAAAGACATACACCTTTTGTGACTGCAGTGCACTTATATGTCTGAAGTGAAACCTGATGAATGTATTGAATGAAGCAAATGAACATGTCAGCAATCCTTCCTTCTTTACTACAGGATCAGTAGGAAATAAACCCCAGTTTCAATAGGAAAAAACTGTGTCTTAAATAACCAATTAAAAGCACTGAAATTTATAAGATTCGTGTGTGAGAGAAGGTAAAGTAAATGAGAAAATTTTCTTCCTATTTTAACAACTGTAGTAGTGGTATCCAGTTGCTGAATATTGACAGAAGTATTTGTTTAATGAAAAACTGAGAGTAAAATAGCTGTTTAGCTTTAGAGTTTGCTTTGCAATTTCTCAATCCAGGTTTTTTCAAATTTTCAGCCCAAGCTTTAGCTCAAAAAAAAACACAAACCAAAAATCTGAAACAAAAATGAAGAACGGAATCTACTAGATTGCCCTTCAGAAGAATGGGGAATGCTTAAAAGAAAACCGAAAGATAAATGGTTTGCTAATTAGGTGAGACTGGAGGAGGAGATGAAGAAGACGAGCCCATTTCCCGCCAGGTTTGCCAAAGCAGTTCCAAGAGGTCTGGCCTTCCTGCACTTGGCTGTGGGACTGCAGTTTGCCCAAATCTAAGCTGAGGATGTCGACCTCCTCACAGTTGTTTTGCAGATGGCCACAGGCTCAGTAGCTTCCAAGACACACAATGTACAAACACCATGAGTGAAGGCAAGAGAGCAAACTTAAAACGTGGTTTTGAGTAGTTAAATTGCTTTTTGAGTGACTGTTTTTTCCTGACAAAAAAATTTTTTTTTTTCCTTAATCTCCTCACATTCAGAATTCTTTAATGGACTGATGTTGTCATATAAAATAGCAGATTGGGCTAGTTGAAATATGCATATACACCTCTGCAAGAAGTTATCCTATACTTTGTGTGTTAGAAAATGAAAACAGAAGATTGCTCAGCTAAAAACCAAAAAGAGATTTCTTCTTGTACTCATCTTGTCTGTGGCTAGACATCAGAAAATTAGTCCTGTCTACTCTTGTCTTTCTCCTGCTTGGTTCTCAAGTGATAAGGACATCAGTGTTAATTTTAAAGGGCACTTGATCACATCCCTCGAGAATATCCTGCAGCAAGGTGCACGTACGAGTTGTGCCTTGAAACATCCATTTGAGATTACTAAGGGTGTTTTTCCCTCCCTACAAGAAGACAGATGAAGAGTTAGAGAAGAGAGCACCAGCTCTGCTTTCCTATATACCTGTAAAAAACAGGCATTAGTGCTGAAGTAACTGAAGTTAAACCACTCTATAAAGTAACTGCACCTGAAATCTGTAGCAGTTTTAAGCAGTTTCTGAGGATATATGGGCTGTGCCCAGGTATATAACCTTAACAACTACACTTGGAGATCAGTTTTGCATGTGCAGATGTGGGCATTTTCCATCCAGTGCACAATGGCTGAAAATAACACAGCAACAGAACTGAAAAGCAACATTCACAGTTGTACATCATAGCCTTCTTCCAAGTTCTTTGAGCCCATTTCTGTGTATTTCAGGCATTGGATCCAGACATGCAGAAAATAAGAGCTGTTGCTCTGTGTGCTGTCCTTCACCCCTCACTCACCATTATTATGAAAAGCTGGATTTTAAGATAAGGAATGATACAGTTCCAAAGAATGAATAAATATTCATCCTCTCTTCTTCCTTTTACCGTGATCACTTAGGCACATAGCAAGCATGCAGTGCATATTTGGAGACAGTTTTGAAGGTTGTCAGCAAATTCTCGATTTCTGTTTAAAGCTGTAAAGTAGCCTGCAAACCTTCTCCTGTTTTCCTCCAATCTGAAATGTTAGCAGTCAATTACTGTCCTAGAAGCCATAAAGCAAACCCACAGGAGGCAGATGATGGTGTATAATCCATCATATACCCATGCAGCCAAAGTGAAAGCAAAAGAGAGGCAAAGTCAGAACCGGACTACAGTTTTAAAGCTTATAAACATTTATTTGTTTTTCTTTTGACTTAACGACTGAGCATGGTAGTACATTATTTATTTCCTGCAATGGAGTTCTATGAAGTTACAGCAAAGTGTTGAAACATAAGAATTCCTCTTTTTTGTTTCAACAATATAGCTGGCCCAGTGCAGGAATGCAAGAAACATAGCATGAGCTTGAGGACCTGCATTTTCTTTCTCCTATAAATCTAATTAAATGCATGAGTCTGGGAGATGTAAAGTGCTGGTCTTGGTACTTTTTATATTTAGTAATAACTATACCTAATTACAATGTGCCAAGGCTGGAACAGTACTGTGGCAGGTGTTTCAGAAACCAAGAAAAAAAAGACTTGATTTTACACTGTAGTTGTAGCTTTTCTACTTCAGCACTGTTATTCCTGGCATCCTCCAAAGTCAGCAAAAGAATAATCACATGCAGAGAGTTTCAGCTGTTTTAGCAGTAAAATAACAAGAGGCTGAAAGAGTGTTTTTTCTGTCTAGCAGAGAAAAATCAGATCTTTTAGAAACATGTGAGATAGCCTAGTCTTACCACAGGAAAGTTTAGCTTAGAGTTCAAGTGTTCTTAGCCATGCATGTCTTCTCAATATCAATATTAAATACATACTTGTGTGCCTGGGCTCACTTTAAATAAGGGGAAATACCACGTATGGAAGAACCAGTGCATACTACTGAATGCACTGAGAGAAGTCCTAATTACAAACTTTTCTCAGACACAGAAAATACATTGCTGTGGTCTTGAAGGAGCAGTCTCTGAAGCTGATATGAGCTTGCAGAGAAGACCCATGCCTAGCATAGTACTATGACAGCATGAGTACTTGGGCAACTGGTATCACAGTATCACAGTACAGTCAGGGTTGGAAGGTACCTCTGGAGATCATGTATGTCCAACCCCCCTGCCACAGCAGGGACACCTACAGCACATTGCACAGGACAGCGTCCAGGCAGGTTTTGAATGTCTCCAGTGTGGGAGACTCCACCACCACTCTGGGCAGCCTGTGCCAGTGCTCTGCCACCCTCAGAGTAAAGAAGTTCCTCCTCATGTTAAGATGGAACTTCCTGTGCTCCAGTTTGTGCCCATTGCCTCTAGTCCTATCACTGGGCACAACTGAAAAAAGACTGTTCCCATCTACCTGGCACCCTCCCTTTAAGTATTTATAAGTATTGATAAGATCCCCCCTGAGTCTTCTTTTTTCTAGACTAAAAAGCCCCAAGTCCCTCAGCCTTGCCTCATAAGAAAGATGCTCCAGTCCCCTAATCATCTTAGTAGCTCTTTGCTGGACCTTCTCCAGCAGTTCCCTGTCCTTCTTGAACCAGGGAGCCCAGAACTGGACACAGTACTCCAGATGTGGCCTCACCAGGGCAGAGTAGAGGGGGAGGATGACCTCCCTCGACCTGCTGGCCACACTCTCCTTGATGCACCCCAGGATGCCATTGGTCTTCTTGGCCACCAGGGCACATTGCTGGCTCATGGTCATCCTGTTGTCCACCAGGACTCCCAGGTCCGTTTATCCTGTGTGCTAGAGCAGGATGTTTTTGTGCTGTCCCAACAAACACAGTCCTGTCAGGTCTTGGAAGCATATGCAGGGTGTCCCAACATATGTGGTGTGGATATGCCCAGAATTGTTTCTGCATGTATGGTGGTATGAGCTTGCATGTATGTAAAAGTCCATTCACATAGACTTCACTAGGATACTTCTTGTCCATAATATATGCATTCAACACAATTTCTTAAAATGGACTGTGACCCTTCCAAGGAAATGGTTTTGAACAACTTTCACAGGGAACAGTTTGCACTCTTTTAAAATGCCGAGAGCTTCATACATAGGACCACTGTAGAAAAAAAGCCAACTGTTAAAACAAGTTGTGTGACAAAGTGTAGTGTCACCATCAGTTTGCGCACCTTTGCTTTCTGCCCCGTTCCATTTTGTTCATGTGTAATGCATACTGAAGACTAGAAGACCAATGCAAATGCAACTAAATCCCTGAATAATACGTCTCAGTGATTTACTTTTCATCAGGGTATGTCTCAGCACCTGTATTATCTATGTCATATTTTGAAGCCAGTTTGTCCCAGTTCATCCAGTTTCAGGACTCCTTGGGGATTCTTCCCTGAGAAGATTCTTCCTGCAAAGAGAGCAATACATAAAATATCCACATACTGCAAAACCATTAAGGACATCATCAGGTACATCTTTCCAAACAAATTATGGAAACACCTTTTTTCATTGCTTTCAAGGCCACAGGAAGCCCACCATGCCTCTGTAGCTCAGCCTTTAAGTAAAAGCCACAGTGACCTCTCATCACTGTAAAATCACACTGCACTGCACCTCAAAAGTACCAGGACAACCATGACCAAAAATAAGAGCATCTAAAGCTGTAACCAGATTTGGGATGGATTCATCCAGCCAAAATATATATTTATACAAAATTCTGCCTGCGTGTGCCACTCTGGTCTCACCCAATGTGTGTGATACTTATGATACATTGAAGCACCCCCTCAATACCTGGGAGCAGCAGAGACAAAGGGAGTGGACGTAGGGAGCAGGGACTAGCCTGCCCACTGTGACATCCATCCCTCTCCTCCTTCACATCACAGAAACACAACATGTGTATGATAGCTCACCTCAGCTATCTGCTGTAAGTTGGTTGATAAATATACACAGGGCAGAAATCCTTCAGCAAATTAACATATTACCCCCAGGAGACCATAAAGAGAAGGAAAAACAATGCCTTAGCACAGGTAGTCTTGACAACAATGACTGCTTTGCCTTTTGAGACTCTCATTGATGGTGCCAGCAAGTGAGCAGGTAAGGGAGGCTGCAGTACCTCTCAGGCTGCTGTTCCCAGCTGGGTGGAACTGCAGCTGAAGGTAAGGGAGGAAGAAACATGGGGCATGCATCCTTGAAATAAAGGGAAATAAATAAACCTGTGTACAGTGAGAAATAAAGCATGAATCACAGTTGGAAATACCATGTTGTCCTAAGGAAAAAGAAGAGAAAAAAAAAGTGTTTTCAACTTTGCCAAAACAAGTTTTAAAGAAACAAGATAATTTAAGATTAAATTGTTTCTAAGGTTCAAGTAGTTTCCCTTGCTGTTTCCCTTGAATCTCTCAACTCTGGTTTCGGAACTGCAGGTGCTGACACTTCTAAGAAAGACTACCTGTTTTCCAGTGCGTCTTTATAAGAAAGGCTTTTTCTAGGGAGTGAATAAGGAGTTTTGCAAGGCAAGTGGGAAACAGTACATAAAAGAAGGAAAAAAGGAAATCAAGATGTTTGTTTAAAGTGCACACATATTTCTTCTGAAGTATTCAACTGCTAAACAGCTGACAGACTTGCTGTGACACTTGACCTTCCAACTATTCTTTATTCTACAGTCCTACACTTTAGAAAAGCACAGTTTGAGGGAATTCTATCAACCTATTTATATTTTTCCTTTCTTCTCAGAGAAAAAGGTACCACTGGTGACTCTAGTGATATTTCAAAAACAGTTAGCTCTTAGCTTTTGAACAAATATTTTTGAAAGTGCCATAGATTCTAACCCCACAAAGGGAGGTTAAATGAAATTCATAAAAGTCTTTGTGCTCTGTCAAGAACACACACACACCTTACAGAAATGCATACCACAGGCAAAAAAGCAAAAGGAGAAAGGAGGCTTGTATTAAATTCAGAAATAAACCTGAGCTATAGAACAAAAAAGGTGGTTGGCTTTATTCCAGCAAAGCTGAGTCTGGTATAACAATACAACCTAAGTTTCAGGAAAGTACATCTCTGGTTAGGATAAGATGTCAGAATGCAGGAGTTACATATATATCTATATACACACCTGAGTGATACAGGATGCAACAGAGGAGAAACGTGGATCTCAGAGGCATAGTAACGGAAGGGGCACAATTTTTTTTTTTTACATTTCTCAGCTGTTTGACCCCAAAGAAAGGATATCGCACCAAATCAATATTCAAGAATGAAGAGCAGCATTGGGCACGAAGACTATACTTTCTTCAAAACATCATCACAGTAATAATTCAAGGAAGAGTTGGGAGACTTGCAGAAATTATTTACAAATGCCATCTCCATATTGAAGACCCAGGCCCACACCACCTATGTCAGCGGCTTGCATTCACTTACCATGTAACTCTGAAGTCAACAGGTGTGCTCACATGATGCATTATAACAGAAGGGAGGCAAGCTCTGTAGGGAGAGAAACTGTTTTTCCTTTGCCAGCTGACAAATCTGGCATTCCAAGTTTTCCATGCACATGTCCTTTTTTATACCTGTTCAAGCAAATAATCATTTGCAAGTCAAAATTCTAATGTCATGCCAGGTAACTTCAACAGGGTTAAAAGACATTGAGAATAATTGGACTAAGAATTTACAATGTCCAGATGTGAGTTTAAGAATGAGATGAAAAAAATTCATTATGGAACATATGACCTGAACAAAAACAGGATAAAGAGTGACCAGTATGCCATGTCAGTATGTAATGTAATGACAAAGGCATATTAAAATACCTGGCAACTACCTGGAAGGGAAAAGATTGTTATCTTAATGGGACAATTGCTGATGACATTCCCCAAGAGGCAGACTTTCAGGCCACTGAAATGTTAGCATTTCATTCTAGTTTACCTGTGTGGATACTGCTAAACTAAAGGATTTCAGAGTTAAACTAGTTCCACAGAGCAGTTTTATGGTAGGTTTGGACAGAGTTTTCCTTTCTAAATCACTTTGGGAATTTAAGAACCATAAATTACTTCTATGCCTGCATCTGCAGAGTAGACGTTTGATTTTCTTCTTTGATGAGCAAGTTTCTTGGAGAAAGAGAGCAGAAGGGTTTTTGGATCAAAACACAGCATATGAGAACAAAGGGATGGATAGGATGCAAAGTTTGTTCTTTCTCTTGAGGAATATAAGGTTACACTGATGCAATTTTGAGCTGCCTTGTCTTGGTTCATCTGAGTATACTATAAATAAAGAGATCGTATTTACATGCCAGAAATAGTATAATGATTTTGCTTCTTTTCGTTTGGCAACCAGTCTCTGACTAAGCAATCTCACAAAATAAGTTTTGAGTACTTTTGAAAATTAGCTAATTGAATTAACTTTGGCTCAGCATCCCACATAACAATACTGAAAGTGACCAACATGATTGCAAAAAAGCTCCAGATGGAAAGAACAGTGAAAAGGGAGCTAGGATTTTTAGTAGGGAAGGAGAAAATTTCTCTGTGGAGCTGAACTAATACAAATCTTTCTGTTTATTCACCGCAGCTAGAATTACATGATTTCATAGGCATGTGGATAGCAACGTGGCAATATTCAGCACAGTGGCAATGTCCAGATAAAACAGATTTGACAGACAAAGATATCACTCAAATGTAATTATTTATTCTGTAGATCAGATGACAGCAACATTTCAGTATGTACACGCTGCACCTCGCAAGCACAGTTGCATGCTGCTGCTGTATTAAGACCTAACATTCTTGATAATGCTCTAGAAAAATGTTCACATTATGCCTTTAAAGGGTGCTTTCTCTGTTCCACAGCTGCTAGTAGAAATAACTTCTTCAGAAGGCTCTAAACCCAGAGGCATTTCACCACCCTCAGAGGAGTTTTATTTTATATACATGAAAAAGCATATATCATCCTGCAAAATAATACACATCTTTATTTGTCTGTATTAATAGACAGAGTGTCCAACTCCTACACCTATCTTGCTTTCTTCCAGGGGAACTGCTGTCAGCTGCTTAAAAACTGCAACATAAAATCACTAGCTTAGTGGGAATGCTAACTTAGACAAAGTATTAAGGAGCTAGGCAGATAAGAAATCACAGAAGTGCCATAAAACATCGCATAAACACACACAGGCATATAATTTAAGTATTATATTGCATGATCTTTGATGTGAAGACTTTATATTTTACCCTACTCTTTCAATGGAAAGAAACCGAACACGTACATCTTGTTACCACTTTCATAAAAGAATCTTCTTCTGGTGTCAGATAATGACAGCACTTGTGGTGATCATGCCTGAGCTGAAATCAGTTTACAACCTCCTGTGCTTGGTTTTTGTGACCTTTGACTTGCCAGCTTTGCAATACATTCAGCAATATGGTGTTAAGGACTTAATTGAAGTCAGCTTGGATGATAGGCTGGATGTGCAAGTCATTCTCTTTTGTTTCAGCTGGCCTCTGCAACGAGAGGCGCTTTCCACCATGAAAGGACAGGCTTGTGTTCAAAAGAGTGTGCAGCCATTTAGACTCTGCCCCCGTTGCTTTGTCCTGAAAGAAACCATCCCACTGAAGGATCGCTGCCGCCTCAGCAGTCTGCTTGTTATGTTTCAAGTGCGTCGTGCTTTAAGTAGTACATCCAGCAGTCCAGGTCAGGGCAGGTGGGATATTCCAGTTCAGTATGTTCTTAAAGAAAGCCCCAAAATGCTGTTGAATGCAGAGTGGTATAGAATTATTTAAACTGGAAAAGGGCAGGTTTAGATTAAACATTAGGAAGAATTTTTTCACTTTAAGGGTGGTAAGGCACTGGAACAGGTTGCCCAGAGAGGTTGTTGAAGCCCCGTCCCTGGAGGTGTTCAAGGCCAGGCTGGACGTGGCCTTGGGCAACCTGGTCTAGTGGGAGGTGTCCCTGCCTATGGCAGGGGGGTTGGAACTCGATGATCTTCAAGGTCCTTTCCAACCTAAACCATTCTATGATTCTATGATTGTTAACAAGCCGCCTTCTTACAGTCGGTGGTTACCCGCTGCACCTACCACAATTGCTCACTACAGCACACAAAACCAAGACAGTGTTGGCAATTAACACTGAGTAACTCAATCCCTATGGTTTAATCAGTAATGAGAATAAATCTCAGTGATAGTTGTGCTGTAGCCTTTATCATATAAAGAAACATGCAAAACAAGGTTTTTAGGTAAGTATTTTTTTAGGCTAACTGTTATCACTGAAAAAAGGTCCTTCTCCAGCTTGTGGGCCTCAAAATATTCCTTCAGATTGTAGCTCTAAGGCTGCCTAATTTTTATCTAATAACCATTGATGTTATTCATTCTAATAAAACACATCCCCACCACCCACAAAGTTTGTCTTGTAAAAAGGTTCTGTGCAATATTTGTGCTTATGAAACTCCCTTGATTCTTCCAAGCACTCTAGTACCACAAAGATCCATTTTGTCATTTTGTAAAATAACATACTCTGTCATAGTGAGACATGGTTTACTGACAAAAAGTAGCATCTTTTAGTGGACTCAACAATATAGCTGAGGCAGAATACCAAGTACAGAGAAGTCCTTTGGCACATAGAGGTTGCTCAGGGCACCTGTCTTGATAAATCAGGTACAACATGATCCTTCCACTTAGGAAAATTATTCTGAATGCACAATCATAACCACTGTCACATTTATTCAGCTATCAACTTCCCTCAATAGTGCTTGGACTGACTACGTCAATGCATCATTGTTGCTTGGTAGTTACTCTCAAAGGGAATTTTGTTTGAATTCCTCATTTCCATACTATTGTACGGGCACATAATCAGTATTTTATTTATATGCACCCTCAAACTTTTTTCTGAGCATCTCACGAGCGTTTAGCCTACAACACACCAAAGAATAAGAAAAGCATTTTTAGTATTCCCCTAATCACAGAAGTAAAGACAGATTCAGCAATATGCTCCAAGTGACAACATAAACCCATGACAGAGCTGAAAACAAAACCTCTATTATCCTAGCTGGCTCTCCAGGTCCATAGAGACACGTCATTAAGGTTGCTTTGCAATCAAAGGTATGATTGCAGGAGGAATAGAAGCACACAGACTCACTTTAATCTGGTGAAGAGGCCTAGGAACACCAGCATGAATGTCAGCAAAGGCAACGCAAGTCAGCTATAGACTATGAGAGGTTATTTGTATTGCTGTCTTGCACTGATGTCTCTGGTGCTGTAAAATCCATGCTGTGTATAAAAAAACAAGCAAAGCTAGGTCTGTATGGGCTGAAATTACCCTTCCGACTGCCGTTATACATAGCTGCAGTCCACTCCTACATGTTTGATGTGTACCTTACAAACAGAACTGGAGCCGAGCTCTCCCCCAAGACCAATACCTATTTTCCATCCACCTCTCATAGGATGAAGAATGAATCCATAAAGTAGCTTTTCCAAGCACTGTTGGTTTTTCAAGCACACTGTTCCCATCACATCCTAATCAGCATTACAGCAACTAAATAGTTCATTATGGGTGAGCTGTGAATGGTTGTTGTTTCGTGTCACAGGGACTTTATGGCAAATCCACTCAGTGAACAACTACTTGTCATACGGGCTGAGAATACACAATACACCATCTGCTTTGCAATTTCTCTTGGTAGCATTGCATGTAAAAGCAGTTGTAAAGCGTACAACTACTTGGAAGAACCATCAGCCAAGAAATTCCTGTATGGAGAACGCCCTGGGAAAAAAGTCACACTCAGTAGTTGTGAGAAGACAAGAGTCAGGCTGACCAAAACTGAGTGCATTGGGCTTGCTTACCTCTCTGCCAGTGTTCATTCACATTTCTACCACGCGTTTTCTCCGTGAGGTTTCTCTGGAGCTGCAGCTGAGTGCTGGAGCCAGAAACACATTCCAGGCGAGAGACTGTAGCCTTCTTTCTGTCAGTATTGAAAGCACGACTGACAACATAATTCAGGTTTCAGTACATATCCTTCTGTTGCCTTGCACTTCACTCTTCATCAGGAAGCACAACCTAAGAAAGGGGATGGGTGTTGGAGATACTTTCCTTTCGCATATTCATCCATCTACAACATCAAAACCTTTAATGGATAGCTACTCAGAGCTGGATGGCTTTGCCTTTGAACTAACGGCTTGCATGCCAAAGGATTTGTTAGATGTTCAGGTGATTTAGAGTCTTTCCTCTGGAGACCCTGAGTGCAGCTCCTAATTGGAATACAAATGTTTGACCTCTGTTGCTTCTCAAGTGTTCCTGGTACGTAGAGATGGGGAAGGAAAGAACAAAGAAAGGAAGAAGTGTTGTGGTGGTGGAAGAAGAAGGCTGGGATCAACAGTCAAATCTCTTTTCATTTTGTCCCCCTGGTCATCACAAGACAACAATCTTGCACATTTTTATCTGTTCTGGCAGTGTAAAGGGTGGGAGTCGCCATTAGTATGTAGAGTCTAAAGGAAACTCTGAAGTCAGATCAGGCTTGCTAATGTTAGTGAAACTTTGGCTAGGTAATTTGAGCACAGGGGAAAAAATGTTCTAAAAAGCAGTTTCTTCCTGATTTCACAGCTTTCAACTAATGGCACCATTAATCTACCAATTACCTACCATTACCTACCAATTCTTTTGTGTAGCACCCTCAACAACAACCTAGGCAGCCCCAGAAAACACTGTATGACCATTCAGAACTGTAGCTAATGACTACAAGGACACTACAGAGGGAGTAAGCAGCCACTGCCACCAAATAGGTACTGTCAATTTACTTACAGGTAAGAATTTCAGTCAGAATACACAGACCATAAATCATAACTCTACTGGGAAATGACAGCAGAAAGAACAAGGTGAAAACTTACTGTTTCTTACCAGAAGACTTTGCTCTAGGCTGCTCTTGATATTATTCCTTCTCTAATGTAGGATTATAGACATATTAACAGCAAAATTGTCTCCCAATGTCTAGGAATCATTTTAATTGTAATTTGGGAATGTGTTGACAGCTTTATGATAGCATGGTACCCATTTAAATTATTATTAAACTCATACTTGCAGAGACTTGAGAAGACAGAAGAGCAATCTTTGGCAAAAACATGATGCTTATGATTGTTCCTTTAGCAATTATTCATTTAGGAGCATCTTGCTGTGCACTAAGGCATCAAATAAATTGGTGCTCACTAATCTGGATTCTATTGAGAACTGAGCATTGAGTAGCTCAGACTACCATTATGTCCCCTTTGATTGGGAAGGTTTTTGTTCACACATGATAATGGGTGGTTGTATTCCTTAAGGAGAGTGACACTATTCAAATATTTGCTGTGATGCAGAAGTAATTTCCTTTCTTTCTCAGTTACCTGTTAACCCTGTTACAATGAATCTCCAGTTTGATTTTCTTGATAATGAGCAAACGCATCCAATCACCCCTCTGGCAGAAATGGTGTTACAATGGGAAGCAAAACCTCAGCTTTATTAAAATGTCAGGGTTGTATAAAAGCAACTCCCATAATGTATTGGCTCCAAAATCTGTTTGTATAAATGGCACTGCCAAGTCCCACGCTGGAGGACCTCAGGTTCGACCACAGAAATTCCCCATTGCACCAGAGAGGATTTTTACAGTGTGTTGTTGTTCTGCTCACAAGCCAGTGCAGATGACGTGAGACCAGGTTTCGGGGCAGTTGTTGGCATCCCCCAGACACTGCCAGCAGACATGCTGGGGGTGCACGCTGAGTGCTCACAAGACTGGTGCTTATGCCCAGACACCTGAGATTTTTAAGCAAGAGCTTCATCCACAAGGCTCCCTTTGGTTAAGGAGGAGATATGCTATGTCTGCTACTCTTTCAACTGAGGTTTTCTCTGAACATCTGATGTCATGGTCTTTTCGGGGAATGGGGAGGAAAAGTGATTTTTGCCCAGAAGCAGTTCTTTTCACCCTTACATGCCCAAGACAGGGGAAGGGCAAGAGCAGGGGAGGAGGCTGCATAAACCTGGGAGCCACGTTCAGCTGAGGCAGGCTTGTGCCAGTCCCTGGTGTGGGGGGGCATGGTGCACCGCCTGCTTCTCCATTGCCTTCTCACACAACCACCTTCCTGTCTATCTCAACCCAGCCTCTAAGTCTTATATGCCCTTCCTGAGACAAAGCAGAAGGTTGTTCCACCTCATCCCCAAGATTTGCCACCAAAATCATCTGCCTACACAGCCTAGAAGTCAGCTGAGCTGACAAACGTGTTGTGGCTGCTTGTTGCTGCTAGCAGTTGTCTTCCCCACCTCTGTCTTCACACCCCTCCTTCAAATGCAGGCTCCTTGGGGCACACACAGCCTGCCACCCTGTTTGAAATGTGCTGCTCCCTACACAGCATCATGAACAGCCTATGCAAGTAGGCTGAGGGAGAGCATGGACTTACTATCCTATTTATCTGTGTTTGTTTTTATTTTGTTTGTATTTGTTTATGATTAATTTCCACTGAAGTTTTATAGCTGCCAGCTGGCTCCCAGATTGAGAGCCAGCAAACACCCTGGGGGAGTTTCCAGCCTCACTTCTCCAAGCACGTCTTCCGCACTGTACGTCAGGAATTTCTTGAACAAGGTTTCTTCCAGTTCATAGGCCACAGATAGACTGGATGAGTCACATGGAGAACAAACCTCTCTCTTCCAGTACCCCTGGTAACAGATCTGAGTTTCTTCCAAACAGTAGCTCATCTTTGTGTTGTTACTTTTAAGGTCCGTTCCTTCACATGGAACTGTGAATACAGTGGTAGCACTTCCCAGCACAGGCTGCCTCACTGGCAAATGACAACGATCTTGCTATTTCTAGGCAAACGGATTTAATTACATTATTATAAACTGTTATTGGTAAAAGGCCTCAGAAGAAAAGCCTGACACTTCCTTAAGCTCCACTCCAGCAGCAAAGCTACTCTTCTAAGCCTACATTACAGAGGATAGGAATTTCACATGTCTAGACTGAGCTGTGCAAGAATTTCACAAGTGGAGAGTGCCATAATTCAAATACCCATCAACAGTGCAATAAACTAGATTTGAAGTATGGTTCCGACCAAGTAACATTATACAGTAATTTTGTCCAGAAATTGAGACTGGAAATGCAATCACTTTCCCACTGAAACTGATCACAAAGAAAACAAGTACGTGTTAATAGGACAATTTGGTCAGGAATGCATCACTAATATTGTCACCCATACTGTGTGTTCAACAAAATCAGACCGTGAGGGTTCTTGGTAGGAACTATGCTGTATAAAGCACCATCTTCACTGGCAGAAGTATATA
This sequence comes from Pluvialis apricaria, assembly GCA_017639485.1. Classification (NCBI taxonomy): domain Eukaryota; kingdom Metazoa; phylum Chordata; class Aves; order Charadriiformes; family Charadriidae; genus Pluvialis; species Pluvialis apricaria. Next base: position 38,225,348 of record CM030044.1, read on the forward strand.
CACGATCTGAGCTCTATTTATGATTTTAAACAATTGGGAAAGTTTGTGAAAACCCAGGTGCCTCAGCCATTTGAGGTTATATTTAGGCATCAAAAAAAGTGATCTGACTTCTAAAGGTGCTGAGCAAAGCACCCCCAACTGCAGTCAATTAGTGGCATATATAATTTCAAAGCGCATCCTGACCACACACAAACATAAAAATGCAGTTGGCCAGATTGTGAGCTAGTGCATAAGCTTTATACCAGTTGAGAGCCCACCCTGGTATTTCAAGAGATTTTGCTGGAACTATATATGTTTTCAGGTGGATCTCAAAGCCTGCTTACATTTTTGAATGCCCTCTTTCAAGCACAGGACAAGTCTATCATCCAGAGGAGCTGCTTGTCCATTTTGCAGTCCTGGCTTTGTTTTTAGGCGGTTAAAATGTTTCAGGCCTTCAGCAGCCCTGAATAGAAACTGGTAGCAGTGTTTTCATGTACATGATATAAGCGTTGCCATTCAGTGAGCTGAAAATACTACCATTAAGAAGAGAAAGAAAAGATTTTTGTGTGATCTAAAAGCACCATGGCATGAACAGAACCTGCACTGGGTATTCCAGAAACACAGGCAAATAGGACCCTTCAGAGAAATTACCTCACCAGTCGTCAGAGAAACAGGAACACCACAGATCTCTTCCTAAAACAAATCTCTCTGTGTGTGCTTGTATATTTATATAATCAGAACAGAGACATGGATAAATTTCAGAGACATTATTTCAGTAGCCACCTTTGGAAAACAATTTCTAAAAATAAAATGAAACGTACAGTTCTGAAAATACGTTCCAATATGGATGACCAAGGTGGGCAAATTCTACTTCTTTTTTTTCCCGTAAGACACTTCTGAGAAAAAAGGCCCTTACTACCCAAACCAGGATTTGCAACTCATAGCTTCTCTTATATTTTAAAGTCATTTTCAGCTAAGTGAACAGGCTATAAAAGAAAGAAACTATTTTACTTACACTGCTTCTGCATCCTCATGTAGACATCCACCGGCACCGCTTCAAGCAAAGAGGATGTGGAGAACACCTGTCTACCTCTCAGCTGAAAACTCCCAGCAGTTTTTCTCTTACAGCATTCTAATAAAAAACCAGAAGGAAAGGGCACTATCTACCTCACAACACCATATTTTCTTCAAATTCCAAACATAAACCACATGTAGCTTCTACTGCTTCCTTTTCCTTTGCATTCTTTACAGATGGTGTATCTCCAGAAATACTCCTCTCAAAATAGTCACTCTGTTTTGATTTTTTTTTTTCAGAAATGTGTTTTTAATTTTTATCTCATTTTTCCTTGAGTTTAAAGGGAAACATTAAAGATGACCTAACATAATGACTGTGTGTTTTGTAAACATACACAGATAGAGGAAGAAGTGCTGGCAAATAACGATGCAGGCTGGAACACAAATAAAAGTAATTTTAAAGCCAGTATAAAAATATAATTACTGCTTCAAAGAAAAGCAATCAAGGTTAAGACTAAACTCTGTTCAAACACTGTTAAAATTTTACGAGTTTTATTATAATACTATCCTCAGACTGACATGCTCCATATGAACAGCAAAAGTGTATTTCCAAACATTTTCAGTCATGTTAAACAGTCTGACTCCAAAAGTAAGGAGAAAGTTGAAGGAAATGGGATTACTGGAAGAGATGTGGAAATGGTCATGCTGACTATCAGAATCTAGACTATGGTAAAAGGCAGGGACTATTTTAGGAAGAAGAGCTCCCACTCTAGATTACAAAGACAGACTAAGTGGAAAAAAAAAAACATATTAAGAATGGTTTAGAGGATGACAGTTTTGTTCTGTGTATGTCACCAAGTTTCAAACACTATTTTTCTTAATTGGCACTAAAGTAAAATAAAAAAAATCAAAAGTTTTTGTGAAATACAATGGTAAAGAAAGCTGCATTTTCAGATAGAAAATATCAAGTGTTGGATTCACGTCCCTCTGCCTCTTTTTCTCTCACCAGAAAGAACCAGTAATACCAGCACCTCAAAACTCTCTGTTGAACATTTGATCACAAATTATGGGTGTAAATGTTTGCACTTTAAAAAAAAAAAAAAAAGGTTTTTAGAAAAACAGTAATATACTGTTGAGAATACAGTCTGCAACCCGTTTACAGAATGGAAGACAGGAACAGAGAAGGCAAATGGCTGCTCAAGATCACAGAGAAATTCTTTTGAACCCAGATCTCCAAATAATACAGTGCTTCAGTTACAAGAGCAAACATCCTTCGACTGTCCCCAAAACGGATGAAGGTGCTGGGAGGACACATAATTTTTCTCAAAAGCTGACAACCTGTATAAGAATTATCACTTGCTCTTTAAGTGTTTCAGGTCTCTCTTTAAGAAATGCTTTATTTATGCTTCACAAGAGAATTTATTGCTAACAAGAGGGTCAGCATCAAAACTGTGCACCATCAAAATGCCTTTGTGAGTGTAAGGAAAGATTTCACCGTATATATTTCTTGAGGGTACAAGGACGTAAAGGCAGAACTTGACCTCAGCAGTGGTAATAGATGGGAAACTTGAAACACAAATGTTTCCTTACCAGGCTGTCTAATGACAGATACCTTGCTTAGACAGTCTGATATTAAAGTATGCTGACTTCTTAAGATGAGAACTACAAAGTGTGCCAAACACAGATATCTTTAACTCATTGTCTGCCTGGCTCCTGAGGCAGTCTAGTACGTTTTTTCTAAGTCTAATAGTTTTTTCTAAGTCTAGTACGGTTTTTCCTAAGAAGAATAAGCAGGAAGTTTTTCAGCCAGCTAACTAAGACTAACAGATGATTTTCTTGTGTCTCTCATGAACATGGTGGACGTCACCCAGTAGAGGGTGCAGAAGGCAAACCCTCAGTTAAAGGGCTGCACCTCAGTCCTGCATGGGGCTGCACAATGATATCGCTGCTTGTTGACACTGGGGCACGGGAATTGGGCTTGCGATACAACAGCCCTTGCAGCTGAGCCTGCACTGAAAGAGGTGGAGAGGTGGAGCGGCCATCTGTGGGCACAAACACCTCTTCTCCACAGGACAAAATAGCTGTGGCAATCCCAGCACTCCAGCGTGAGTGGAGTCACTGGGCCAGTGACTCACAGAAACTCACACTCAAACCGAGGATTTGTTAATTGACAGAACTTCCCAAACTGCATCAGAAATCCCAAATTCTCAGTGCTAGCCCCTTCCTCTTTGCTCACTGGCCATGGTCACTCTTTCTTACCCATTTCAAGCCATGCAGGTCTAGCCACCACTGGTTTTCAAGAGCAAAGGACAAATATTGCTCGTCAAAATTAATTTCTAGAATTTTGTTTGCTAAGTGGCAGAGCCTCCTTCCTTGTTCCTAAGAGACCAGCTTTATTTGAAAGGGCAAACAAGTTATTAGATTCCCCACTTGTCCACAGGAAACATGTTAAATCCTGTCAGCACAACTTAGAGCCAATACTGTTGAAATATTGGCAGCACATCAGTCCCTGATGCTACTGGAAGCTCTGTTTTTCATCTTAAGTACGTATTTGGTCAACTCATGAAGAGATAAGTCTAGTTTTGACAGCTTTAGGCTTACAGTATTACATTAAATTTAATTGCCAGATGTAAGAGATCTAACTACGTCTACACTTTCTGTGCCTTGAAACTCACCTGCACGTCATTCTAGCAAGGGAGAGTTTGTGAAAAGACATATACTTGACTGTAGCAGTCCCATCCACTATGCTTTCCCTGGCCAGTCCGCCATGAGAGCAGCCCACAGTTATTCTTCCTAAAACTTATGGAAGTCCTCTTCCCCCCTGCAAACCTTGAAGTTCAGACTCAATCACATCTCTCACTGAAATCACGGTTGTTTTTACTGAACAAAGGTTATGGAGTTTGGCCAAAGTTTACAAAATCTTCAATGGTTTATATCTAAATTAATTAGAGACATAGGAGAGTGTTTTAAATTGCCCCTTATGTTGGCATGTCCTCCAAAATGTTTACCTGTTTGAAGCACATGTGTCTTTTATGTTTCTGTGTACTGAAGAATCTGTTCAGCAGCTGAGACTGCTGTCATTTTGTGAAATTGGGTTAATGCAGTCAGCTACAAAAAAAAAAAAAAGATACTGAACGGGTTCATGGGAACTTATTTTAGATTAAAGGAAAACAAAGAAATAGCCTTTAAAGGACCATTCAGGGGAAAAAAAAGCAGAAGGTTGCTTTTTGTATGCAGGAAAACCTGATGCTATTTTCTTTAATTTCTGTGAACAACACATCATTTAAGCTTTTTTATCTCCTGTCAGCTCTGCAGAAGACCAGACCTAGGAAAGAAATCCAAGCCAGCGGGCAGAACATCATTTTGATTGCACAAACCTGATTAAAAGCAGAAAAATTAAAAAGCAGCCAGAACCGCAAAAATCAAAGCAAAAGACAAAAAAGGTCTTGCCAATTCTTGGCAATGAGTAAAGTTGAGATACTTAGTTCATGATCATCAGACAGTCAAGGTTTTAAAAGTGGGCAAACCAATAGAATTTGATATTTGTTGGAGATGAGGTCAGGATGTGGAAAGACACGGAACCACGTTTGAACCAGGCTGATGTGTGTTTCTCTCATGAGAAAGTGGCACAAAACTGCACAAGTGTCGTGAGATCGGATTAGGTTTTGGATTGAAATAACAGAACAACTGCTGTTCTTTACTGGTCTTTACTGGTTTGGGAATCTGAAAACCCAGAGGGGCACCAAGGAAGCAGGGCTCAGACAGGGATATTGGAGTTGAGATTCCCTCATCCTCATCTCAAGGCTTCAAGGGCATCAGAGGCTCTGGTTACAAGACAGCGGCAGCCCTGGCAGATCAGGGGCAGTTGGAGACTTCATTTTTAAGCCTTGCTTGTCTTGCCTGACACAGCGGCACTTGTTGATTATCACCAATTCACATGGGCTTGTGTTTATGCCTGTGAAATAGTATATCACAAACTTCCCTAGATTAGAAAGAAATGGCTGAGTTGAAGCAGTAGAGAGGACAGCTGCAGGCCATCTTTCTGCACTGATTTTCCCTCATGGCGATTCCAGATAGCCACTGTCAGCTCTCAAAGTGCTTTTCAAAATAGGTAGCCTACTGTTGCTATAGCAAAAATCATGTTACTTGTAGCATTATTGTTAATTTCAGCCACGAAGCAACAGTCACTGTAAGGCACAGATTCTTCCTCTTCCCACTTGCAGCCCAGAGCAACACTAAGCAAAAAGCAAAGCCGTACCTGCCAAAGGAATTCGCTTGTAACTGCAGAGTGACTTGAATTGTCCCCTGAAATTCACGATGGAAATCGCCCTGACTTTGCAAGCCATTTTGTCAAAGTCACGAAGTAAGGACTGTGACTACGGTTGCCAGAGAAGGCTGGGGGGTGTGTGTGTGTATATCTGGCACGTGCACGTGTGTATGTACAGTGGAAGATGCCTGGCATGATTCCACCATACGCTGTTTACCTTTGCAGGAGCTCACACTGGAACAGGCAGCAGAAAAGGAAACAACAGCTTTCTAAAGAACTAAACAGGCTGGTGAAGACAGACGCACACAGCAGATTTCACTAACTCTGATAATCAAGTTCACAACGCTAAGTTATGAGCTGCACTACAGAAGTTGCTCTCCCTTGCCCTTTATCCAGGAAGAAAGACCAGGTATTTCTCAAAATATGTTCATCAGAACAATTGCTTGCAAGTTTAAGAAAGCTCATGTAACTAAGCTGCTGTTGCAACAGCACTGCCTTCAGCTAAGGTCCCTAGTGTTTATGGCTGGAAAATTATTCTGAACGTTTAAACACACCACAGATACTGACATTAATGCAAGCCTGGAGCTTGTCGATTTGCTTCTGTGCAGTGACCAGCAGTTCTGACGCAGACCACCAGTACTGCTGTTCGAAGAGACTGGGGTAAGGCAAGAGATGACCTAACAGCTCTGACACACATGCCTGCTGACAAGTAGTAGATTCAGCTGCTTTGATGTCAGCGAAGGTTTGATAGGACCCAACTTAGCTGGTCAGACAAATAGTCACCATATGTATACAAGATAAAAATGTGCATTTGGCAGGGGGAGGGGCTCTGCTGTCTTAAAATTCTGAGAAAGTTTTCCTGAAAAAGGAAATCTACATTTTCCTCTCAACTAAATACTACAGTTTGTCTGTGCTTTGTAATACAATATTAATATCACATTATGCTGTTCTTCATGTATCAGATGAAATGACTCCTGACATAAGGCTTTCTGCAGAGAAGTTTCATTTTTCATAGCTACTGAAATGCACTTTACAAGTGTTAGGCTTCTCCCCACCCCCAACTTGCATTGCACTTTCTCACAAGCAGTGAAGTGGGTTTTTTCCCACCCAAATTGCATGTAATAAAAGAGAGGCAATTGCGCTCTCACAAGAAACTGTAAACACCCTGTTAATACAAGCACCTACTCCTTTGAAAAGCCTGCTGCTTGGTAGACAGACTCTGCTATTTTTGCTGAGTGTTATGTCAATACAGAGAATCTGAAGTATTTCCAGGAGGTGGTCTAGAAGAGGCACTGAAGCACAGGAATGACCACTAAGACATTTTTCCCACATTTGACACAATCAAGAGAGCCCCCGGAACTCCGAATCTACAGTGGACGTCAATTGACACACTGTGGCTAAGGAACCAGTTCCAGGTTTTGATGCTGACTGTCATTTACACAGACATTACTGCTTCAGCCCTGTGACTTTGTTTTTTAAGGTTGAAGGCATCGTTATTGCCTCCAGCATCGGCTTGTAACAGCCTTATACGTTGCAAAAACCATGAAACACAGGCAACACTCTCTGTCAAGGTGCCCATCTCTAGGAGGGATCCTAAACCACCAAGCTTCTATGATGGCTACGGAGCCCTGTCTGATGCTGTTAGAACTAAGCAAAGCACAGTTTGCCATGGATGACATGCTGTTAGCATGACATTTTGCTAATGTTACAACTGTTCTAAGGTGTGATATTGCTGGTCACTAACATCTAATGTGACAAATACTCATTCAGCAACCTGAAATTCGTAAAAAATTTATTATGGCTTGCCAATATGTGAAAAGAAGCTGACTATACTAGTTGAGCAAAGGAAGAAACTGAGAGGTGAGATTTTGCAAAAGTAATTTTTAGCTAGTTAAGTAATGTTTGTGAAATTTAATGACATTATTAAAACTGTCTGGACTCAAGGGTGCCATAAATGATATGAATATCACTTTAATCTTGGTTTTGTTTTGATAGCCAGAAGATGGTGAAGTGCAATTCAGTTATATTTATCATTTTCATTTTATTTCAGATTTGATGTTATTTACTTTTTAAAATTGTGGGGGGTATATATGTAAGGTGCTGCTTGTGCCATTTCTTTTCAGTGAAATGACATCAAACAAAACCAGGTTTTTCTGCACCAAAACACACATAAAAATGATAACCAACTCTCTTCGAATTATTTTCATTAAGGATTACTTTCCATTTCACATCTGAACTTAAAGATTTACTTGATAAAATGAAATAGCATTTTCATACAAGGGATTTGTTGGATACTTCAGTTGAAAAGGTTCACTAAGTTGAAAGGGTAACACACAATTTTGCCTTGCATTTAAAGGGTAAAATTGTCCCAGTTTCATTCAATGGGTGAGAACAGACTTTGACTGATCTAGGCTAATGCCTAGGTCTGTCTTTATTTATGAAACAGATTGCTTTATTCAGGAAAGGCCAGTGATAATAGTATGGCTACCCACCCTCATGATTATAGTTGGCACACTGATTTCGTCTATTGATGACACACCAGAAACATCAGACCAAATGTTTTGGAATTGTTTTGTTTCTGACCAACCACATTTTTCTCCCATTTGCAAGTAGCTTTTCAAGACAGCTACAAGGCACATTTCATTTTTTTAAGCTGTCCTTCTTCTAATTAAATTTGGCCTTAATGGAAGAGAGAAAAACAAAGGGAGAAAAATAATCTTTCTTGGTGCTTCTGCCCGCAAGGTACAACAGGTTTTTAGAATCTGGGATAAGGAAAAGCGTGCTGGATTGATTCCAGTTACTTCAGTTATAGAGGGAATATCTATCCCCAAAATAGCTTTCATGGTTGTTACTTGCCAATTGACACAAATTAAGAGCAGATTGTTTTTCATTTGATTTCTTCTTCTCTCAGGTCTCTAATTTCATATTCCTGCTATAGCTTCCCCATCTTATTCCCCGCCTCCCTCAATTCCTTGCACACTGCTATAAGAAGGAGCTTTTTCTTTCTTCTTCAGTGCTTAGAAGCTTGATTCAGAGCTTGAGTATGACTAATGGAAAATAATGTTTACAAATTTAATTGAGTGAAGAAAGGTTTTGGAAAGGATTCTCAGCGTGCATACTTAAGTTTGTTCTGATGTGGCTTTGTGTGATTGTTAGGGAATATTTAGTTAATTCTATAGAAAATAAAAAAATGGGTTTCATGTATCTTCCTGTCTACTAAGAAAAGAAAAGTTTAAACTCATCAAAATATTCACTGTCCACAATTAAAAGCAAGTACGAAAAGGAAAAAGGAAAATACTTGGTAGATCCACAAAACCCAGGGTTTTTAAGATAGAGATATGTGGCGTTAACATACCTCTGAGTAAGAGGATTTGTTTTTAAAATCAGACACCATATCTGGAAATAAAACTGGTTTTGTTCCATCTTCCCTGCTATATAAAATTAATAGAAATTCACCTCATCATGTTGATATCTACTTGATCTCACATGCCAGGAGGCCTTCCTCTTCATTGCTCTCATCCTGGCAATAAGTGAGGTATGTAGACTGTAAGAAGGTGAAGATTTACAGAGGAAGGAACGCATGATGGGAAGTTCAGGACTGTCGAGATGGGAGGATAAAGAAGCCGTTGTAATCACTCACATGTTACTTGATATTTTTTGACAGCAACTGCTCTGGTCTGTACTCAAGCACCTTTCATTCTGAGTTAACCAGGTTTTCTACATGGGGCTAGAACAAAAAGCACACCACACATACTAGAACTTGCAGTACAGGATCTCTACAAGCTTCGCATACATTGCTGAGCAGCAGCTTGTAAAAGAACAGCCCAACTCATTTATTTCTCTATGACTTCACAGTTCAACCAAAACATATAAATAAGATAGTTAATGTTCAGTGACAGTGAACAGCCCAAGCTTGCTCTAGGACAAAGGAACACTGCCAGCTTAGATCTGCTAATGGGCAACTTCAAAAGTTATTCTGAAATCACATGTATATAACAAAATAAATGCATCAAGGTAACAATCAGTTTTTTTCTAAAATGTTGATGAAAGTACAGGATGAGAGAAGGAATGTTGTGGGCTTGGATTAAATACAGCAGAAAGAAATACAAACTGAATTTCAGTAGATTTTGCAAACATTGAGCAATGGCTTAAAATGGTTTGGAACTATTTAGGAGTGAGTACTATGGATCTTCGCAAGCCATTAAGTTAGCATAAAACATAGTGTGAAGAACCTGCTGTAAAGGAGCCTACAGCAGTTTCATAACCATGACCAGACATGACTTGTACTTAATAGGCAATTAGTTACAGCTCAGTGTGACAAGTATACTTTTGTCTCTAGACCAAACCGCCAACTTCTTTCATTTTATTTTCCCCATTACAATCGATGAAGAAATAAGAGGAGAATTAAAATGCAAAGGGACAAGCTAGATACAATTGCCATGTCTGCACCATACTGGGTTGAAATCCCTCGGTGGAGTGTCTTGCATCATATAAGGTATTTGCATGCCCCTGGAGTGTCATTTATTCCTTATTCGTTTATGTAAATTAATGCAGTTATTTAGTTTGTGAACAGCATGCTGTTAGTTTTTACAGTTGTTTGCAAGGTGAAAGAGTGTTACGTTTAGAAGTACATTATCACAACAGGAGTATTCTCTGGAGCTATGTCCACAGCTAAAATACTGATATGAGGAAGAAGGGGCCTGAAAAAGCCAGCCCTTTATGACAATGTGTAGGGCAGAGTCAATTTTTTTCCAGAAAAGACCCTAGTTGGGGCTATTTATATTAGCATTCAGCTTTTGTTGAACACCTCCCTCATAAAATTGGCCTACCTCTGCATATTAATATAGTATTTTGTTTCTCTGGACTCCTCATTAAAGGAGAAGCAACTGTTCATGCCCAAGAGTTGCATTACTGCTGTTCAGCTCCCACCTCTCCTATTAAGTATTCCCAGGCCACTAGGTCTGTGGCTAAGTACCATTACCATAAATTTTCCAGGGGAAAGGCTACAGCACAGACTCCTGGAGAGAAAGAAAGGTGCCCTAGTTAATGGTTAGGCTTAACACTGTCTCCTGCAACTCTTTCCATATTCAGGGGACTTCACCAGCTGCTGAAAACCTGTTTGCACAAGGGGCAGTCTCGGGATCAGAGAGGAATCTGCAAAGCAAATGTCATGACACCTTTTGGCAGAGATAGTGTTGGGGGAAGAAGAGACAATGTAAGACTAATACAAATCAATAGATTTAAAAGTACTGGTGAAAAACCTTACAGCTGTTTTCTCAGATGTTTGTGCAACCTACTGAGGGAACTCTATGCTAAAAAGTCTCATAAATTGCAGGTTTAACAGCTCAGTCTATCTTGTCTGCCTCTGGCATAATAACCAGATTTTACTTCAGTGTGGTTTCTTTCTCACACAAAATATGAGAAATCTTTACTTGTGCCTATATCTGCCTTCAGCAATGACTTTTCATGTACTACTAATACATAGCATTGAACAGACACTGTCCAGCCCCAGAAACAGAAAGCATATAAACAGATCAAGGTGCTGCTGCACCTGAGCTAATCAGTAGCTGGCCTAATGAGCCCAGGCAAAACCCCACATGAATTCAGTTTTCATGCTGTTAGGACCCAGGCAAGAATGTCTGCAGCACATGGCTGCACCGGCTCCCTTCGAGCCCTGCTGTGCTCTGCTCCACTGCGGGGTACATAGATGTCCTTTGTGGATGTTCTCCATGTTCTCCATCCCACCGATGTATCGTAAGCTGTTGAGGTGGTGGAGGGGTAGCGGGCGTGCTTCTCCTTTTGTGTCCCTGCAGAATTGAGTTTAGAACACTTAAAATCTTCGATGGATTGTGTCTCGCAGGATTACAGTAAATAACTGCATAATGGCACAATAGGGAACACATTTATGTCATAAAGGCAAGTTTTCCTAGTTGTAAAAAGTATTTGGAAAGCAAACCATGAAAATGAAAGGGTGCATTTGTACTGAAAACCTAATTTGAAAGTTATAGGCATTCAGTCTACCAAGTGACAGATAAAAATATGCAATTAATGTTACAAACTAAAAATAAACCCCTTTTCTCTCCCCCTCATTCAAGGGTAATAATTCTTTAAATAGTTTAAAAATTGTTGAGGCTCACTTGTGGGAGGGAAGGTGAGAACAAGGGGAATAGCAGTTATTTCCTTGCTCCAAACTCTTTGTCATGCCAAAAACTGAGCTCCAAAATTCCCAGATGAGTTTCCCCTATTATAGAGAGTTTACATGTGTCTGATGGTCCTCCTCTCCCTGTAAGCCAGTCCTTCTCACAGCAACGCACAGGAGCAGCTACTTCTGCTACAGCCGCAGCCGGGGCAGTGAATGGGCTCGTGTAAATTTTCTGTCATATTCAGGCTTTGCTCTGCTTCTTCTGGGCTGTCACCGCTCAGGTTAGTTGCTGGCCTTGAATCGATCGTAATAGGTGCTACTCACACATGATGCGTCCCCAAAGGACCCACCACCCATGTAAATACAGGCCAATGGATAGAACGTAGTTATTGTTGGTTTGTAAAGGGGAAGTGGCGGGGAGAGCTGAGGTCTGGAGCAGAACTGGAAGGTGAAGGCAGGCCTGCAGGCACTGAGCCCTGACCCCGGTCTCCACCTCTGCCTCCCCAGCACAGCCGCAAGCCTCCAGTTCAAACAAAAGCTGTGGGTGTGCTGCCTGCTGCCAGCTTTTTGGAAGCCAAAGCATCTGACTGCTATCAGCACACAAACTACAAACCCCACCACCTTTTTTTAAGGTGTCGTGTGACCTGTCCAAATTAGGAATTTCCTCTCATGAGAACGAAAACATAGAAATGCAGCTTGAGAGCATTCACTCCCTCTCCCTAACGCCACTGTTCAAGGGGGCTATGACTCCATACCAGAAACCTATTTTATTAAGAAAAAAAATTTAAAAGAAAGAAAAAATGTCAAAACAATCACACTGGATGAATGCCAGTACACAGAGTTATAGACATGCAAAACCAGTTTACTCAGAGTTTCTTTCCTTTCTACATGGAGGCCCCATGGCACTGCTGGGAACTCTGTTCAGTAGCATACTTTGTACTTCACTGACTGGGATTTTCTGTGTCTGTGTTATTAATGGTAAGTAGTTGGTAAATGTGTAAATCATTGCACATCAAGATAATACAGAACAGTACCCACTGTGGTATTATAAATCTCTAAAATTGATTCTTAAACTAGCTGAGATGTAGTCTAGGGTTGCTTGTTCAGGCTTAATTTGACTTATCAGCTATGATACCATCTGTATTTGAAGAGAAACAGCTGCATTTTCAGCTACTAAAGCTGACTTGAGCACTTTATAAAAGAGACCAGTTGAATCAACACAGATACAATCTCTTTCATATTCATTAACTGTCCCAGCTGAAAAATGTTCCAAAGCAAATAAATGAAGCAAAACCAAGCAATAATACAAGTGTAGCATTTCAGTGAATGGAAAATTTTCTGTTTCTGAAACCAGTGAGAGCCTTCCCCACCCCAGTCACAGAAAACTTTTTATCCAGGCATGCAAGTGACAAATGGGCTCCTAGAGGTCTTCTAAAGAAAGAGGCTATTCTGCGCACTGGTCCCTGCCACCCAGACCTCCTGGGGCACAGGCTGGGAGCCCCTCAAAACGCACTGGCTCCCTGTGCTCCGTCCCCTCAGAGGAGGCTGCGGTATGCAGAGGGCAAGCAGTGCGACGCCACGCACCACCATGCCCGCCGGGGCCCATCACGCTGCTGGGGACCGACCACTTCCTGCTTGGCTGTCCACCCACACGAGCAGGAGCAGGTAGCGCCCAGGTAATTGTCCTGGCGACAATAATCACTGCGACAGCCTTCCCACAGGGGGCTCATGACTCCCAGTCCAGGGACTCGGCTCTCACCATTAGACTGTCTTGAATGCAGCTTGGCTTATTCCAGACTGGGATTTTTTAGGGAAAAGCTATTAGTTTGAGATTTCTAGAAAGAACTGCTCTTCCAACTGAAAGTTACATATCACTGCCTCTCAGAGAGGGCAATAAAAATCCAGGCCCAGAAGAGGTAACTTTGCCTGCCGCTGTTTTGGTCTTTTGCCCACTGGAGACTGGGAGTCCCTGAGGTGGAATCTCACACATGCATGAGGCTAGCTCTGCTCCTGGGGACCCTGCTGTGCATCTCAGGGGATGGCTTGCAGGATCTCATGCAGAGCTGCAGCCGAGGGAGACAAGAAGGGACCGGCCTTGCAGTTAAAACCCCTCCAATGTTCAGGAGGCTGGCAGTGTGACCACCCTGGGGACTCCAACATGCTTCTTCTCCAAGCAAGAGGTCTGTCACAAGTTTAGTTTAAGAAATACTTAATTTTATTGTTGTCCCCAGTCTAGTGTACATTGGCCAAAACTAATTATGGTATCAAAAAGAGAACTAAGTTTCAAATGATACCTGAACACAGGCTTGGAAATCAAAGCCAGTCCCACACCATTATCTACCAAGTGAAATGCAAGCACTTGGAAAGTGCTGAGGAAAGAAATGCTCTTTATTACTGTACTCCAGTTTCATTATTACTGCTTTTGCCTGTGCTGAGGGTAGATGAGGGAGATGATTAACTCCTTCTTAGCTGAGATCCTTGGGCAAAACCCTCCAAGTAGGTAGCCAGCAGCTTCTCAAAGCTTTGCATGTGGTGCTGGCTTATGGCACAAGCAACCTGAATCCATCTTTCCATAAAACGTGCTGGAATAACGCAGACCCTCTGTGGGCCTTTTCCAAGCCTGGATGATGCTTCAGTACAGCCATCTGCACCACACCACCTCACCGCAGGACGGAGCCCAAACAGAGGGTTTGAGGGGCGTTTTTGTTTGTCTTCTGAAGACACTTTTCATCAAACACTGAACACAGCAGACAGGCTGCCAAAGATCCTTCCTCCAAACAGCTTCATGAAATGAGCACATCCAGCTCCCCAGGGAATTAAAACTTTTAGTAATATTTTCATGCCTTACATTATGCAGAACAAAAATCCTAAATAATGAGGTGTCAAAGCAAGACAAATAAGGCAATCTGTTTGCTCAAGCAGGGACGGGCTGAATGGAGCATCTCGTGCCATGAATGTCACAAAACTAAGTGTAGCAGCGTAGCCTGAAACCTTGTTCCTCGGCACATCTTTCCTCTCACAGTGTTTACCTGGCCTTCTTAAAAACCTTCCTAAGTGGCAATTTTGATGGGTTTTTTTTGTTTTCCTTTTTAAATACAATAGGCAGAATTCTTTCTCCAAAGACAATGTAAATAATATAGCAGGATGGTGCCACAAATGGCTGTGTGTGTTGGCAGGTCGGAGACCTTAGAGGGTGTATTTTCCACTTCCAATCACAGGGCCCGACAGGAATTATATGAAGCATACTACCAAAGCCAGGCGGTGTCTTTACTGAGTATTTTAATTCAGTATCCTCCTTTTAATGAGGCACAGGAGAGTCCTTATTTTGCAAACCTGACATACTATTCAGCTTACAATATGAGATGCGCACCCAGCCTTTAAACTCAGCTAAGCAGTATAGACTGACTGGAGAACAGTGTGTAAATACACTGCTCAGCTGGAAATTAGAATTTTCAATAAAGAAAAATAATCAGTGTTTCTGCATATATTGTATCTGTTTCATATAATACACAGCAGAGCATTATAAGGGAAATAAGAATAACCAATTGTAGCTTTGTTTATACAAGCAATGTAAGACAGAAATCTGCTTTCCATGCAGACACTCCAATTGGAGAGTCTTGCGAGCTATTATCGAGCCCAGCAGAAACTGATTTCTAGTAACATCTGTGGCAGCTAATACATATAAATTAAAAAGAAGTGAATTTAAGTGCACAGGTAACTGGAAAATATACATGTGGTTACAAGAAATGGATTTGAATTGAAAAGTGATACTTCTTGGCTTTTGACTGAAGCATTTTTGAATCTGTGTTACTACACAGGAACCACAATGAAGCCCGATAAAGAGAAATTGCAATGGCTTATTGCACAACTACTTCTCTTTCCTGCTACCTTCTGGAATAATAGAAGTGACATCTCACACCACCCCTGACAGACCTGAGATGACACAAGTCATCTTGTCAGCAGGGAACTCATCGTGGGCAGTTGAGAACTCCAGCTACATAGAAAGCCAATGTCATAAGATGACCCCCTAAGTGATGTGAGTGGCTGCAAAGGAAAGATGTTGTGCATGTTGTAGCTGCAGCACTGAGCACCGCCATGCTGAGAAATTTGTTCTCAGGTAAAATCCAATACTTGGACACTGATGTCCCTAGCAAGAGCCAGTACACCAGGCAGAACGGCAATGATAACCAATGTGATGTTGGTGTGGAAGGGCATTGCCAGGCAAAGGACATTCCTTCACTACTCCTTGATCACCTCTCAGGAAATTATCATCAATGCACTCCAGGGACTCCCTAGATTGATTGTGCCCTGCTGAGTTGTTCCTGCAGCAGTTACCAGGGTGGCTGAAGTCCTCTGTGAGGAACAGGACCTGCAAATGTGAGGCTTCTTGCAGGTGTCTGAGAAGACCTCATCTATGTACACTTCCTTGTCAGGTGATCTGCAGCAGACACCCACTACAACATAGCTCATGTGTTGGTGTGCTCACTAATCATGACTGACAAGTTCTCCACTGGCTCGCTGCCCATCCCAATGCAGAGCTCTATTCATTCCCACTGCTCTCTCGAAGAAAGGGCTCACATAAACTCCTCCTCCTTGCCTCCCTGGCTTGTCCCTCCAAAGAGCCTGTATTCATCCATGGCAGCGCTCCTGTCACGTGGGCTGTCCCGCCACATGATCCCAGTGAGACCATAAACCTGCGGTTGCAGACAGACCTCTAATTCCACCTGTGAGTCCCCCAGGCTGCAGGCATTACTGTGCGCGCACTTCTGACAGGCACCCAGTCATGCTGGTTTCCCAGAAATGATATGTTAGCTTTCCTCACAGTGCTGTGGTATTTAGACTGAAAGCCCTAACATGCAGAAGTTTTGCTGATACAACACAGGCTGTACAGAGTCATTCAAATCAAACTATTAACATTTTCCATTTGAGTAAGGGGATATTACTATGGACCTCTCTAGCAAACACAGGTATATGTGCACACACCTACAAAAACAAAAAAAAAATCACACATTAGCCAGAAACACCAATTCATAATAATGACAGGCAGCACACTAACGAAGAGCTAAGTTAGCTGCCACTAGTAAGATTAAGTATGTCTGTCTGAACAATAAATTATTGTTGCTTTAGTGGGTGTTTGTGAGAAACACAGTGCCATTTATTCCCCACATGTAATAATTTTAGGTATTTTTTATGGTTTCATGCTATGAGAATGGCTGCTCTAAAATACCCAGCTGATGTATCTTACAAATCCCCAGTGAAACTAATGGTGCAGACAAGAAATAAATTTACTATTGTGTTTGCAGCAGGAATCGTGTAATTCAGTTTGTTGTTTTTTTGCTTTCCTGGAGATGGCCAAACACCTGCCAGCTGATGGGAAGTAGTGAGTGAATTCCTCATTTGGCTTTGCTTGTGTACACAGCTTTTGCTTTATCTGTTAAACCGTCTTTATCTCAACCCAAGAGTTTTCTCACTTTTACCCTTCCGGTTCTCTCCCCTACCCAACTTGGGGGGAGTGAGGCAGTGGCTGTGTGGGGCTCAGCTGCCAGCTGGGGTTAAACCCTGACAGAACCGTTCTCTGTAATGGGTATTCCCTCTCCTGACACAGCAAGGGCGGATATATGTGGACACAGTTAAGGTAACAGGGTCATTTAACTGTCTGACTCCTCCTCCAAATCAGGTACATAGACATCTGGGGCCTGGTGATGCAATCACACTGCACCCGCACCTGTTTGCTTTGGCAGCTTTCCAGCACACACACCAAAAGATAATAGTTCAGTTTCTAAAATCTGTCTGTAAAAGAAACACAAAACAATTAGAGAAGGGTCGCAGAAGGCTATTTCTGCTGGACCTCCAGAACACGAAGAACAGACTTTTTGTTCACCAGCCAACTACACTAAATTCAAAAACAGAAGGAGGGAAAATCCAGACTTCTGTAATTTTAGGTTATGCTCAGGGAGGGTATTTATTACAAAAAAAAAGAACTCAGCAGGTTTAAATGGCCATGGATTAAAAAACCAATGTCACCTGCTGTTCTGTCTAGCCTAACACATCATGCGAACACATCCCATCCCTTGCTAGGGCTACGTAAGTCTTAGTGATTGTTAGAAACTTCAGCAAATGTGTCAACTGCGTACAGAATCTGACAAATAAAAATCTGGAGAATAGGAAATTATCTAAAGGGACAGAAAAACTTTTCCCTTACATTTTCTGGATTCCACTCTCAGAATATAGAAAACTTTCCACATTTAAAGAATGATATCAAACATTTTCCTGTTGAAGACGAAATTTTGGTTAGGCTGAAGACATGGCTATGCGTTTCAGGCAACACTTCAATAACATATTTATTGATATAGTTAGTAAAAAATTTGATGAGAGCACTACGAAGTTGATGCAAAGAAAGGAGAAATACCAAAATGTTATTAATTTGTAGTTTGTAAAAAAAGGGAGTCCCCACAATCTCTGCTGATCGCTGAGTACAAATGGACATGTTGGAAGTAGGTGTATTAGCCACATTAAAAACACCTTTTGACAGTTTATGTCATGAAAAAAAAAGGATACTCATATTTTTGTGTCTGTCAAAATAAAGAACAAAAGCATAAAGTACACTGTCATGTTCACTCCTTGTTTATCTCCTATTAATTTCATTATCTAAATGTTGTCTTACATTTCTTTTTTTTTTCAGGGCCATCACCAAGTAAGACTAGCTACACTTAGCTAATACAGGGACTATTTGGTCCTGAAATAACACAGTAGGAAGATGTAGACTGAAAAATCTGTATTTGCAAGAAGAAATAGAAAACATAAAAATTCTGGAAAATAAGAGATCATTAGTAAGTTATTAGTAAGTTAAAGACTCTGTCCCCACATTGCTGAAACCAGCTATGTGACATCGGTCTGTAAGACAGTGAAAGGCAGTACATCTGGCACAGTTCAAATCATAAAGTATGACTAGTTATTCAGAGTTCCTATATAAGATATTTAAGATTGTGTTGTAACTACTTTCTAGAAAACTGACTGAAGAGATGAAGTTCTTACTGGTTTTTTTCTCTCATTTAATAATGTTTTGTTCTCATGTGTGCACAGAAAAGGGAAAGAGCTCAACAAATAAACTATTCAATCAAAAGCATGGAGCATAGGATTATCACAGGATAAAATTGACTTAGCTGACAACCTGGAAATCTTCGTCTCTGTGTAATCTTCCATCTCACAGAAAGGCAAGTAGTCTTTTTTTCTGATTGCTTTTGGTAGATGGAAGAATCCTACTTCCTTTCTCTCCAGCACGGTACCTGGAATAGGACTACAGAGTAAAACTTCAGCGTAGTGCTCAAACAAAATATAGATATCCCTGTACACTTTTAGTAATTTTTATAAAAGTAACTACTTTTTTTCAGCTCCTATCAATGTCAGGTGTTTTCATGGGCTGGATTTCTGTACACTTCTGTGGTCTCTCAGCTGCTTCCTGCAGTCCCTGAGTACCAAAGCTCTTTCTGTTTTCCTCCCTAGTCTCTCCATTGCACTGAGACATCTGCAGACGTATGCTTCTTATTGGCAGAAAGGCATAAGAATGCCTTTCTTCTCTTCTGCCCACTGTCTGAATGTTTCATTTGGACTGTAAAGTAGTCAAAACTTTCCTATATCCAGCTGAAATTTTCCACTCCACTGAAAACTTGAAAATACGTCAAATACTTGTAAATAATCCACGTATGCATTTGTATCATTGAAAAGACTTTTCTTATTGCAAATATCCAGGCAAAAATTTCAGCAAACTGTTGAGGACAGCTTGGTAATCAGTGAACACAGAGGTGACACATGAGCAATATTTACTGTGTAGAAACTTCTCTGCTTAGCCTAGCTAATTATTGTTTGTACAACGTAAATTCACCTCTTTCCTCGTGTGCCCATTCCTGCGTCCTTGGGGTCCGGTGACTTAGTGAATCTGGGCAAGGCTGCACCTTAGTTTGAACAGCGTGATTTTCTAGGGGATGAGGAGATACCACAGCTAACCATGTTCTCTTTCCAGTGAGCTCCCAGCACCACTTGTAACTTTTCAACTCCCAGCACCTAGAAAGAGTTTAAAGAGACAAACAATTGCAAGTGGTAACCCCCATGCAACATTTTAGTACTTATTCTCACAGGTTTGCCAGTGCACTTATTTGTGTGGCTTGCCCTGGGCAGGATTGGCTTTCTTCCTGAGGGTAAGTTAAATGGCACACAGTCCTGTGAAAGTCTGAAGACTTGTGGCATTGAAGGAAGATGTCTCATTAGTAGTAGAACAATAAACCGTCTCTTACATTGTGCATGGACAACAGCTGATTTGCTAAGTGATACTTGAAGGTAAAACCTCAAACTGTTTCAAGAACATGTAGGTGTCAAGACCATATCACTGAAAAATGGCAATGCCTACCTTACCAAGGCAACTATTCTTATCTTTTGGGAATTATGTGACAAGCAACCTGTCACTGAGTCTGGATTTAACAGCAACTTGTTAGCAGCAGGTGTCCAAATTTAGGCATCATTTGCAGTGAACCAGGCTGTGGAAATATTGGTAATCAACAACTTCAGAAAACATACTGCTGTCTTCAGACCTGCTACAGAGAGCAATAACACTTGCATTAAGACTGCTTTGTATGCTTACTTTACCAACAGAAAAAAGGAGCACAAATTGCTAGCTGTGCAAACATGTGCATCTACTCGATGATGTCCTAGACAACAATCAGCATAAATAATCAGACTCTAATGAGCATTTGACCTCCTTATGAAAATAAAAAGGAGCTTTCCTGGTCATAACAGTGATGTAACTGTGCCTGCACACAGCAGAGATCTGCTCAGAGCAGGTATGTCCCATCACAAGCTATTTGTCAAACCAGCCAGCATTCAGCTGAATGTAGGCTTGTCACATTGACGCTGTTGGCACTGCAGCTTTCCTGCTCCCTTATACGTTTTACCCTTTCCATCTGAACATCGCAGAACATGAACCAAACCTTTGAGTGCTCAGAAAAATTTCTACTGCACAGACAAAGAAGTAGAAAAAGTCCCAGAGATCTATTCTCTTATTAAAAGTAGCAAATAGATGTGCTTTCCACCACATTTCTAAAGAGGAAATGCAGAGTCAGCTCTTGAACCAGCCGTAATTTTGATGTGTCCACCTACATTCAGAATTTTGAGCAGCCTAGCACTGAGCTGTTACTGTGATATACTGTTTCAAATGGATTTGCTGGACAAAAATACAAAAACATAATCATTAGAAAGAAGAAGATTTCTTCTCAGGTACTTTTTTCAAGTTATTAGTAATTACATTGGGGGGAGAGTTTTAGAAGACAAGAACCTCCATCTTGCTTATCAGGATCATTTCTTTTGCCTTTATCTGAGATTTCTGATCTTTAGTTACCTAAATAAATGAGAAGGAGGTCTCAGCAAGAGTAGGAAAGAAAATGCGTGGATTACAAAAATGATGCCTATTGATGAACCTTTAAAGGTTGAAGAATACCTTAGAGGTACAATGAGGCAGGAAAACCTGAGTATTTCGTCCTTAAAGTTCTTGAACTAGAAGGTTTTGCAATGCATAGCCCACTTATTCTGAACCTTAAGGTTAATTTAATTTTAAAAATACATTGTTAATGGAGACTTTCTTGTGCTTTTCAATACAATCTTTGTACTCTCAGACCCTGGTTATTCTGTGAAGGCCAAAACTCCAATAGCAACAATGAAGATGTCATCTATTGTAATGGAGTAGATCAACAGTTTCAGGCTTCTGGATCTTGGCAACAAGGCTAATCAGTCATAGCAATTCGCAGGGGGGGGGAGTCGCAGGGCAAAGATGTTTGAAAAAATAGTACTTTCAATGAGAAAAAAAGATAAAAATACAAAAGTCAGTGCCCTCCCATGAGAACTTCAGAACTTTTCATCAGTGTTGGTTTACAAGGAAGCCTTAAAAAGCAATGTTAGATCTATCTCTACCATGAAATTCATTCGACATTATGAATCTTATGGATTGTTTGAGCTATCCATTTTGAAGGATCTCATCAAAAGGGAAGCTTTTAAAGGCTTTACATTTAGCATAGCATAGTATTTCCTTTGGATAGCTAACAATGAGCTTGATCAGAGTCCTAAAGAGTTTGAATACTACATAGTCTTCTTAGTACCCAAAGCTAAAACCTCTTTTATGTTCCCAAGTAAAGCTGCTGCAGAATTCAGCTTTTGATACAAGTGACGTAGTCCTAAAAACTCCTCTTCAGTTTTCAGTGCAAGTCCTGCGTTCCTAAAACTCGGTTTTCGCCTAAATTTGTGCCCCAGGAAGAACTGATTGACCAGGAAAAGAAGAAAGTGTTGGGTTCCTTAAAATACTGTCAAAATGGCCAGTCCTACCCAGTGTAGTGTCTGTGGGTCTTGAGAGGGTTAAGGTCAGAAGATCTACAGTTTAGAATTAGTGACGGTTGCAAAAGGAGAACTATGAAACTATCTGGGAGGAATTACAGCTTAATCACAGGCCCTGCTGTGCAGCAGTGATACAGGTTAATTCATTTCACAGCCACACAACTTCCCGTGAGATCTTCTGATGGCTTACAGCTGCTCTAAACCACAGTATATGCAGCACCAGATCTCATGCAGAGAATGAAATTAGCTTATGTGTCACTAGTCATCACCGTGGGCACATCATCTTACACTGCTTTAACTCCATTTTTTTTGAGTGTGACTACTCCACTTCACACTAGGGGAGATCAGAATCACACACCACCTTTCTCAGAGTCAGTCTCACTCACGCATGTGAACATGATAACATGCAGGAGAAGCAAGACTAGGAAGGATTCCTAGAGCAACCTCTCTTGAATCACAGAGTGACTGACACAGTGCGGGATAGTAGGCATTTAATCTAGAAAGACGTATGGGAAATACATTCCTTTCTCCTTTCGTGCGTGACACTGGCCAACAACTTTCATCATCCTAATGATACCATTCAGAGGTCACACACAGAGAAGCAGAAGGAGCTTTACTCACCACATGGTTCTCATAAATAGTTTACCTCACCCTTGTTTTTATAACTTGGTTACAGCACTTAAATATGTACCTAGATTGAACTTGTGTGCCTTGCAAGTTCTACAATTGTTATGACTAGGTCATGCAGCTAGAGAGGGAACGGTTGAAATATACTTTTAGTGCTCCAGAAGAATGATTGTACAAACTGTCTTCCAGTTGTGTATTTACACAACATTGCTGGTCCAGAGGGGCAGTGTAGACTGCAGTGTCCGAATGCAGTGTCCTACCATCCTCTGTCTCCTCAATCTACTAAGCATCTCTACCGAAGGAAGTAGCGCAATTGACTGGTAGCACACAATAACCAATAAGCTTGTGGAAGGATGAAGAAAAACTGAACTGATATTTCCTGATAAACAGAAAAATAAATTAAAACAAATAAACGTGGCAATAAATAATATCCAGACAGGATCTCAAAGACATTTTCAGAGAGAAAAGGCTATTTGCTCTCTTGTGATTTAGGGAATTTGTATGAAATTACACTCCATTACATTGCCTACTAGAGTCTCAGTTTGTTTTGCTGGGAACCAAAAATACATTTCAAGGAAGACTATAGCACAATCTAGTACACGTCAGCCCTAAGCTGGGGACTTGGCTTGTAAATTCACATCACAGAAAATAATATTTATAGAACTTTTGTGTCAAGATATTGTCTATATCAAGACAGCACTGAGGCATGACACACCTTGTGGAAAGACTAGTACTTCAGTCTTTTGACCTTAGCGTCATTAAAATTATTTCAACATTTCAATGAATAGTTCCCTTTCTTCCTAAAGCATTCCCAAAATTCAAAAGCCTGATGTTTGAAACGAGACTATGCTATATCGCTACCTGGTAATATGCAGTTACATACACATATTTCTAGCTCCTCTTTGCAGAATGCTTTCTTCCTGAGAAGGGTGGCATTGAAGGACATTTCCCATATAGTTGATTAACACTGTATTTTCTCTATCAGGCTGGGATAACATATAGCCAAATTTCCCAGAGATTCCAGTAAAAAATTCATTAAGGAAGAAATGCTGTTTTTCACATCTGAACTTTCTGTCATTCTTAGAAGATAAATCAAACTCTATGTCCTTTCCCACCTAAGGAAAAAAAAAGATCTGGGTTTCACATTTCCCCTCTCACCTCAGATCATAACTTGCTCACAGCTGTCTCAATTTGTGACGAGGCACACATCTGCAGATGGTCTTTGAATCTCATCTGTTCCTCCTAGAAAACACAGCTCCTATGGTATATGTTTCCTATACTGAACCTAAAATTGTAGCCGGAAATCTATGGACACACCAGAAAGCAGGTTCTTTGTGGCAATGCTATGAGTAGAAAGGGATAGTAGGGGCAGAATGGCATTTCAGCTAAGGCACTGTAGGCAAGTATGAAGACTTAGACATAAGCAATTCCTATCATTCTTGATAAACATATTATCATGTCTGTTTGTTTGTATGTTTTAAACACAAGTCTCTATGATAAGCACACAATTCCAGTGGAAGCTAGTCATATTCACCTGAAAAAAAAGCTGAGCTCCTGGCCCTATATTTAATGGAAAAATTAAAATTTCCTCTTTGACAAAGCTATGTGATTTTCTTGGCAAAGCTGTGAGAGCAAATGGGAAGTGTTACTAGTCTAAATTTCACAATATCACTGCACACTTTCGCAAAGCGTACAATATACGTAACAGTAAGGATGGAACTTGCATTTCTATATAAAAAACAGATTATACTCACTGTTTATGTGTGTTTATGTATGCGTTTCTGACACTGCAAACATATACAGGCACCTTATTTAGATTTAATTTAACCAGGCAGGATTTACATAGAATAGCGATAATATATACATGTACTGAACAACTTCAAAGCTAAATAGTTCTTACACTGCTGAAAGAAAGCATCAGTGGAATGTTTTAGCTATGGCACAGAAGGCATACTTAACATGTTGCTTATTAGTGTGAGTAGCAACTGTGACCTTACCCATGCTTCTAGTATGTCTAGAAAATCCTAGAAATCTAAGACAAAGTAGGAAAATTTTGTACAGAAATTCCTATAATTTAGACACTTCTAGCGTCAGTTCTGTTCTGCTGAATTCAACTGGAACATTGTATCATAGCTATTTGTCATTTAGACTAACATCTTATAAAATTTAAGACCAGATAAATAATGTATAAATTGTTCAGAAACAGATAATGGTGCTTTTAGCATTGATTTTTGCTTTATATGAGGCACCTGTTTTTCTTCTTTTAGTTGTAATGTCTAAAAGTGGGCAAGATTAAGAGGGATTGATTCCAGACTTAAATTTTTGGCCTTTGGGACAAATTCTGCCTTCAGCTGAATTCATGAATTCCCTTCATCCCCCTGCCTCAATGCATTGGATCTATTCATGGAGAGCAGTGAAATAGTCTCATACACAATAGAAAGCCCTTCAACTATACCCACTGAAATCTGTTGATGTCCAAATGCAGGGCTGTCAGCAAAAATGCAACCCAGAAGCTCCGAGATGATCTGTGCTCACATTTCAGTTTCATTCTTTGTAAATAGGGGTAGCTATTAGAGATTTTGGGGTTTTGGTTGTATCTATTCCTGTTTGCGCTTTTTTCAGTGGTATAACAGACGGTCCACAATACAGGAAAAATTATAGAGAAGAACTTCTTCCTTGAGAAAAAACTGATGTGACCATTATCAGGCATTCTGCTTTCACCATATCAAACAAATTCCATCCTCACATATTGGAGGTCCCTTTCTGCACTTAAATTGACCCATTTTTGAGATTAAGGAGCTACAAAGTTATGTGGTGTCCTCCCTTCACTTTGCACTATTGTTTATCTCACTTATTTTTACTGCTAATTCTTCATTCATCTGAAATGCGTGAAATCCAGATCTTTGAAAGGACAAGAGCAGGGAAATAAGGTGGTGTTCACAACTGAATACATTAACTAATATGATAATGTTTAAAAGCTCATTTGCAAAGAGTCTTCCAAAGTCTTCCATCTTCAGTGGGTGCCTTTTTTATCCACTTCTTTATTTTCAGGAGTCAATTTCTATTCCTCCACTTTGCACCAGTCTCAGCTGTTAGCTTGTCAGCTGCTCCCACATGAACCATTTTTCCAGAACTGTCTACATCTCCACAACTCTCTGTTCCTCAATTCCTGCCACTAAATCCATTTTCATATACTATAAAAACTAAGCACCTAGCAGGTAGCTGTCATGAACTGTGCGTTCTAGCTGTGTGTTATCAAGAAACAACACACAAGCAGCTTTTAAATTCACAACATGGCTTCTCACTTTCCCTCTCTTGTTTCTTTTTCTTGTCTCCCAGTAAGTTTTGATTCAGCAAAGCACTGAAGCTTGCAGTTGACTTTAAACTGTGGTTTTAATCCTCACTCAAGTGGCCTCCTCCCCACCACGGACACACATGTGTACAAGTGCACAGCAAGACATGTGTTTTGCTGAATTAAGGCCTTGCACTGTAAGTTTTCTGGAGAGGCTCCACTGTTTCCATGCATTTGCAAAGTACTTAGCAGCAAGACTTAAGCCTGTATGGACAATTTAAGGTGCTACTCAGTGAACACCAATCAAAGTGACAGCAGCTGCCAACTTTCATAGTTTGGCAGCCACATGGAACTAAGCGGAAACCCAATGATGTCTTTATACATTGAAGAGATTCGCTGGGGAGTCATAAAGACTAATACAATACATTTGAATATAAATTGGTGTATGGTAGAAAGAAGGCCCCCTGAAACTTACCACGTTCCCAGCACCAGAGGTACTGTGGTCCCAGCTCATTCCAAGCATCTGCATCTTCCTATCTGGGAAGCGGGAGCCACGGCAAACTGGACTACGTTCGTGGATTTGAAAATTTGCTTCCAAAGGAAGGCAAGGGTCAAACTTCTGAGGTGCACAAGATAGCAGTGGCATGAAAATACCTAGGTGCGCTACCAGGAGCCCTCAGCCTTCTTTAGGGGATAGATGAGTCCAGTACAGATGGCAAGCTTACCTTGCTAATTGAGAGACTGCTTGTCACTGTGACTATGTGTAGGGATCATACAAGTACTTAAAGCTGGGATGGTCACAGCTAGTTGTCAGTAAAATTTGCCTAACGAGCCAATAGTTCCTGAATTATCTATGTCAATGTCCCCCTGTGTATGTAATTCCCACTAAGTTAATGGATTTGCATGTGCTTGCTGATGTGGGCAAAAGCTGACGTTCATTTTTGAGGCCTTCATTACATATTTTCAAGGCAGCATGCTCCACATGTTTCCCATCCTAGGTACAAATACACAGATAGTACCAGATGTTGTCCATTGGACAAAAAGAAGCTAAGCTTCAAGTTGACAGCTGTGGCTGATGAGGTCATCAATACCATTTAGAGATGGAAAGAGTTCACTGGAAAAAATCTTGTCACTTTTTCTTTTTCTCTTGTTTGAAGTCATTGAGCTTCAGGGTTCGGGGGAATTGTTGCTTTGACTTTATTCTTCTGTAGGCGGGTGGCTGCCTGCCAGTGGCAGCTGCATATGGGATCATTTGCATTGCATGCGGAGTCTCTTGTTTAAAGGGAAGCTCTTCCTTCCCTTAGATCATCTGCTTCTTTAGAGTCAGGGCCACTGTTTCACACAGATTGTATTCTTCCTTTAATCTTTTCTCCCTGCTTATTCTGTACTCTTTAACAAGTATCCCAAAGCCAGGTCTAGCAGACTCATCTGGGAGAGCTGAAAAAGGCAGTCTATGGACAAAGAGGGAATTATTTGATATTCCTGTGGTTACATACTTACATGAGAGGATTTTTTGCAGTGCACAGATGCTCTCTTACATCACCACATTACAAGCAGGAGTCTAAAAAACTGTCATTTGCTGCATGCAGGGCAGAAAATGGATATTAAACCTGTCTTGGGAACAGTGTTCTGTATTTGCACCTCGTGCAGACAGTGGGGTATCCCTCCCAGAGCCCCACATCAAACAACTGAGAGACTTTCATCTCCAGGAGCAATGCAACTCCTTTCTTTTGCACCTGACAAATCAGGGACAATCAACTATTTTAATGGGTTTTGTAGGGGGGAGTAAAGAGTGAGGGAGAGAGAAAAAAAGTTCCATAAAATGACCTTATAAAAGCTGTGACTAACATATTAGTAATTTGGCTTCATACCCTGCACACAGGCGAGTGCCTGAAAGTAAAATAAGATGAAGTGACTATGATATAGCTCAGGCGCTCAAGTCCAAATTTGCTGGATGATTGCCTTTTTCAGAGCTAAAGCACACACTGTAAGCTTGCTCCTTTCCATATTTAGGCTATAAATTGTTTTTCTATCTCCTTTTGTTTCCTCCACCACCTCTTACTTCCCTCACAGAACTTTCAATATGCAAGAGTAGGTACTTTCCTGTTGTCTGACATACATTTAAGACTTGCTGTGCATGACCTCTCTAGCTAAAGACAACCAGCAAGACCCACGCACAAGTAAAGGTTGCCTCTGAATCCCAGTCTGTAAAGTAATTTTGCCTTCAAAAGGGAAGAAACTCATAAACTATAAAAAAACCCCACAAGTGGACAGACCTAATTAAAGTGCAATGGCATTTTAATACACGGCATCTCATAAAGCAGAGCAGACATGGTTTTAATAAGAACTTTCTTATTGTAATCTGCTGAGCTGATGAGCAAAAGAGGGGGAAAAGTAGACTTTTAAAAAGTCTTGTTAACCTCCCCTCTGTTTTGAAACTCTTTTGCACCCAAAAGAAAGGAAAAAAAAAAAAAAAAGAAACAAGGAGAACAAGCATGAGAACATGCTAGACAGTTTGTGAGTTCACTGTGTCTTTGCTGGATATACACACATCAGTGACTGACTAGAAAGGGGGGGAGGGCAGGGAAGAAGACAAAACCAGCAAGAGGAAGCATGTCCAGGCGTCTAATCTTTGGGAAGCTAGCCAGACTTCATTTATAGCCAGCCAATTCAGATTTGCCAGCTGAGACTCTCTCCCTCTCTGTGTCTGTCAGCTGGCCGAGACATGGTGAGTCAGGGACGCGCAGTGAATTGCTGCAGAATACCAGGAAGAACAAAGTGCTGTTAGCAGTGGTTGCAACCCAACCACATATCAAAGAGCTACTTTTTGATTGTGATTAGTTCTAAAAGCAATTCCTATGTATCAGAGAAAGAAAGAAGAGAGAGGCTGATTACTGCTTATTTTGTAGGTGGTTTCTTTTTTTTTTTTTTGTTAACATGGACTCTGTTAAACCCCTGGTGTATGGTAACTGTAGATTCCAATTGGTTTGTTCCCTTTGAAGTCAGTTTGCTTTTGTTCTTTATCTAACTTGATGCCATTTTCCACAAGCTAATTTGTATGCAACCCTGGTCAGAACCTGCCACCCAGAATTCTGTATGGGAGTTTACTGTCAGGGAGAATGAATTTACTGTAGGGATAGAAACAGATTTTGTGAGCTTGTGTGGTTGGAAAATTGGGGATAGAAGGAATACAGAAAAGCACACAGAAAGGAAGGAAGGAAGGAAGGAAGGAAGGAAGGAAGGAAGGAAGGAAGGAAGGAAGGAAGGAAGGAAGGAAGGAAGAGAAACTCAAGTTGTCTGCTTTGCCAGATTACTGCAGACACAAATATGGGAGAGCTGAACACGCTTGAGAAAAGCCTGACAGTAGCACACCGCTAACATGGTGGCAGAGCAAAGGGAGGGGGAAAGCCACAAAGACAAATACAAAGAACAACTGAAAATCACGCTTTCCTTAAATGTTCTGTACTTTCAAAATATACTGTACTTTGGTATTTACTTTGTATTTATTTTTTATGTACTTTGGTATTTATTGGTATATACCATAGTACAGAATATGTCCATGAATAGGAAACAAAAAAGCCCCACAGAACCCTGAAACGCTCAGGGACTCAAAAGAGCAAAACAACAAAAAAGTAAGCTATAACTTGAGAGTAGAAACAAAATGTGACCTAGGAGTCTGGCTGCATTACACAGTTAGCGAGACTTGTGTTCCCTCTGCTTTGCCGTTATGTTTTTGTGTTATCTGCAATCCATAATTTGGATTGAAAACTAATTTGGTGGGAACAGTAGAAAGGTTTTCATTACTGCTAACTCTTGCTCCTATGTCAAGGCCATCTATGGGGTTTTGCCAAAAAGTTTCAAGAAATTAAAAAGGAATTGCTTCTAGGGTGATCACTGTGAATTTTGCTTTGAAATCACCTAGAAGAATATAATTTAGCCTTAAACAGAAGACTGGACTTTTATAAAGAAATACTAACAACAGCCAGAGTTATAATCAGTGGAAAATATTTTGGAAGGCATATTAAAATTCATACTTTAGGGCTCAAGCTAATACTTACATGGGCCAAAATGAGACCTAATACAGTGGCAGGGAAGGAACAGGGCAGCTCAGTCCACATCTGCTTGCTGTTATTTTCCATCTTTGAACCGTCTCATCAATGTGAGGGAGAGGAGTCTGGAATAGATGGACCTGAAGTCTGATCTGTTCAGACAATGCCTGTGTTTTATTAGGTTTATTTTGTTTAGCAGCAGCACAGTTTCTGGCATTGTACCATTCCCAAAAACAGAGCCCTGACTAAGCTGAATCATCATGAGACTGAACTGACACTGACGGAAAAGCGCAGCATTCTGCAGAGTTCATCATTTCTCACATAACACTGCCATGAAAGCTTCTGCCCTCAGCTGGCCCAATGCTCAGGGTTCACACGGCCTCCTCACAGCTTCTCTGAGCAAGAAGCACCTTTCCCAAGACTCGTCCTGAGAACACACCACCCCTTCTTGGATTTAGCAGTTCATCCCTGGCAACAGAGGTGTTAGGCAATTTCAGAGTTGGTTGCTGCATTTCCCCATAAGTAGGTCGGAAATTCGCCCAAAGGTTTAAATGATGGTAAGGTTTCTGCTCTGCAGTAAGACCATGAAGACACCTTCCCCCCAGCTCTCAGCTTCCCCCACCAGGTCAAGTTCAACACTTAGAAACTGTCACGGAAACAGCCCAGTTTACCAGCAGCCCTCCTCAGCCTGCACTAGCCATCATGCTTGTACTGCATATGCAGCCACAACTCATGTCCAGCCTTATTGAGCCTTCCATGCATGTCACTAAGCTCTCAAAATCAGCCAGTTACACCCTGTTGCTCAGGTGTGGACAACATGGCTGAAAAGGAGAGTCTTAACAGTGGAGCAGCTTCATTGCACCCGAGCCTTGAACAGCCTTTTCCAGCCAAAACCAGAGCCTGACTGTGGCAGCACTCCTCTCCAAGAGCACAGCCTCCTGCTGGACACGTCTCCCCAGAAAATCTGTCAGGGAGGAGCACACCTGCTGCTGTGCTCAGGGCTCAGCCATGGTGCATGGGATGGTCACAGAGAGAGCAGTGCCAGCTGCCTGCCAGCCCAGCCCTCGGCACTGCAGTGCTTGGGGCAGGAAGCTTGGCTTTGCCCACTGGAGGGCAAGTGCCATGCAGCCTTTGTGGGGGAGGCAGGAGTTAACGGCAGGTGTCTCTCCATGCCCATGGAGACCTTTCTGGAGCTAAACTGTTGGCTCCAGGCGAAGGTGTGGTG
Organism: Pluvialis apricaria; assembly: GCA_017639485.1. Lineage (NCBI taxonomy): Eukaryota > Metazoa > Chordata > Aves > Charadriiformes > Charadriidae > Pluvialis > Pluvialis apricaria. Next base: position 38,256,317 of record CM030044.1, read on the forward strand.
GCTGAAAGGCACAACTTCCCCTGGGTGGAGGGAGGAGCCATGCCTTTGTTCACAAACTCAAGCTAAAGATGGTGGTAGACCTCCTTCTGCTTTGCCTCAGCCTCCACTGTTTAAGGTATGGCCTCAGGCCTAATTTTGGTTTAGTTCTCTGTGCTTCAAAGAAAAGCAATGGTGACAGAGACTTACTTCAAGTCATGTTGTGAAAAAGGCAAATGAAGATAGTGTTTGCAATTGTTATGTACATCTTTTCTTCAAATGGACAATGAGGAGTATCTGTTGTTGTCCAGCTGCCCAGAGGCCAGAAGACTCCTCGGTCCTCTCTTCACTTTTCTCATAGAGTGATTTCACTAAACCATGAATCCAGAACTCTCAAAAGCACCACAGGTACAATACTTTGCTGGAAATATGGTGCTTCCTTTTAGCTTAACACGGTGAATTTTAATGCAATTACTGGAAGGAATAGTCTATTTCTTACTTATGAAAGAGAATGTTTACTCAATTACTATTTTCACATGCTTCTCAGCAAGCCATTTGACTGACCTGCTACTGTTACTTGTGCCAGCATATAAACTTCAGCCTCTTTGGTTAAAATGAGGTGCAGGAACCAATGTGTAATCAGTCTCAAACTTAAACGAGACAACAACAAATAGAAGTCACATTATTTTGCAATAAAGATCATGATTTTCCCATTTCACACTTTATCTAAAGGCAGTAGTTTGCTTTACAGGCCAGACTTCACTCACTTAAAGAAAAGCATTTAGCTTTTAATCTGTTTAAACTGGGAAAGAACAGTCTCTAAATTGTCACAAGTGTTATTCAAGCCCTTGATAGTGTTTCCAAACTTCACATTCAGCAATTGAGTGATAAGTATTTCTTCTGCTCATGAACAAATTTTTTTCACCCCACTCTAAAAATTTTAAAAATAATTCTCTTTATTACAGCATCATTAAAAGCATTAAGGGCTCAAGTGAGAACAGATTTTTTCCTGCAACTACTTTTAATTATTTCAATTCTAGGAATCACAAGACATACAACAAAATTTCTTGTTGAACACTTTTATTTATCAGATATTAAAACACTGAAAATAGCTAGCACTAATGAGCTCCCAATGTTGCTACCATTGATAGAGCTTTTCATACCTGACTAAGAGGAAGAACTATTTTAAAACAGTGTTTGTTTGCCCAGGTCAGTAGGCACTATGGGCCATGTTGCACGCTCAAAATCTCTCATTATATCTAGTATCATCTCTAAAGCACACTGCTCCAAAATTCATGGGCCCCTTCTATCTACACAAGGGTATTTTTGAAAAGACAAATCTTTGGCAATATTCATCACATTCTCTCCCAGAGATGTTACTAAGAAGGAAAATCTCAGATTCAGCCTCTGGAGGGATCTCATGGCAGAGCCCAGGCTGCAGTGAGAACACAGCACTCTCTAACAGATTAGTGCTTTGTGTTTAGGTAAATGTTTCCTGCTGTGCGGGTTTTGGCTGGGATAGAATTAATTTTCTTCATAGTGTCTAGTATGGGGCTATGTTTTGGATTTGTGCTGAAAATAGCGCTGATAATGCAGGGACGTTTTTGCTGTTGCTGAGCAGGGCTTACACAGAGTGCTTCTCATGCTGCCCCACCAGTGCATTGGCTGAGGGTGCACAAGAGGTTCGGAGGGGACGCAGCCAGGACAGCTGACCCCAACTGACAAGAGGGCTAATCCATACCATATGACATCATGCTCAGCAATAAAAGGTGGGGGAAGAAGAAGGAAGGGGGAACTTTCGGAGTTATGGCTTTTTGTCTTTCCATGTAACCGTAACACGTGATGGAGCCCTCTTTCCCTGAAGATGGCTGAACACCAGCCTGCCCATGGGAAGCAGTCAATGAATTCCTTATTTTGCTTTGCTTATGTGCACGCCTTTTGCTTTACTTATTAAACTGTCTTTATTTCAACCCACAAGTTATCTCACTTTTACCCTTCTGATTCTCTCCCCTATCCCACCGGGGGAGACTGAGCCAGCGGCTGTGTGATGCTTAGTTGCCAGCTGGGGTTAAACCACAACACTCCCCGAACCAGCAAGCGAAATGTTGTGCGCTGACTCAGTGCAGCAGGACAGGGTAGGGAAGTATTCGCTTGCACTGCGCTTCAGGTGGTCCCTGCCTACTGTTACGTAAGGCTCCAAAATAGTCACTGATATGCTAACACATGAAGCTGGCACACGGGGCATGTGGAAGCATCCCTATAAGTCTTCCCTGTTTTCTTCAATTAAAGCCATGAAGAATGTTTGTAAAACTCTAAATCATGATGAAATGACCTTTGCTGCGCACAGTACTTATTAGAAGTATGTTGTGTGGCTTACATAAACAATGTCATGCACTGCCCAATATTTTTGGAAATGAGTTGAAGTTAAGTTTCATAACTAAAATGTTATTTCAAGGGTTATTTCAAGATAATGCTTGCTGTGTGCCGTGCCACAGCCTCTTTTATTTTTAGCCATTATATGTATCTGCAATAAACCAAAGTGACTAATGCACAACAATATTCATTCAATCTCTCCCTGTTCTGAACTGTCATCTGTAAGGCAACATTTTTCCCATTGTTATTGTTACGTGAAGTTGTTTCAATAAGTTACACATACTTACACAGAGTTTTGAATTGCAGCCTATTTGCAAGTGGTTTGTTTCACATATTTAAAGATATTTCTTGAGATTGGATTTGCAGACCATACAACACACATTCCAGTCTGAACAAAACCGCTGTTGATATCACACAGTGCGTTCACATGAAGTGAGTTACATGGCTGAATTCAGCAGAATGGGCTGTGTTGGTGGTGGGTTCAGCCACCTCCCTCATGCACCAGGCCAGGAAGGGTGATCCTGCAGCAGCACGTGCCCAGCCGAGATGGGTTCATGTGGAAGACTGAAGGGGTATTCCTGACCTTGTTTGCAGTTTCTTGACCTGGTTCATCAGCAGAGATGTAGCATTGCTCAACTGATTCACTCATTGGGTCCTGCTGTTTGCAAGCCCATGCTGAACAGCGCAGCTTGGGATGTACCACGGGCCCACTACAGCAGCATGATCTTTGCAGCAGTGATGCAGTGGTGTTCATGGTTGCTGCTGGCCCTTGCGCTTCCTCCTGCCCTAGCAGCATCCTCTCAGTGATGTATTTGCATATAACTCCCATCTCAGTATTGTGAGCTAGATCAGGGAAGGCATAGCTTGAGACAAAATCTTAACCAAAATATTTCTTAATTTCAAATCCAGGGCAGGTGCCCCATTGCACTGGTAGAGCTGCGGGCACAGTCATGAGTAGGAGGGAGGAAATCTTTATGTTAATATCAGCCCTCTTTTACTGTCAAACTACAAGCTCAGTCACTTTCAATGCTGTGTGCAGCTCCCTGTTCATGTGGTGGGCATGGTTTTGTTAGTAAATCTTTTCTCAGCTTTTTGGTTGCTAGCAAAGTACAGCCAGTATCTAGATTCTCATTGCAAGTGACTGCATTTGATAGTGATGTTGTGCTTCACATTCAAGCTTTCAAACAATTTCGCTCCTGCACTGGGAAGCGTGCAGGTACCCTATAATGTGGAGGGCACCTGTGTGTGGTCAGGTCCTGATCCCGTCTATAATGACTGGAAAGCTTTGCTGCTTGCAGATGTCTGGGCAGAAAACCAAACACAAAAGGTCAAAGACGGAAGAAATTCTGTCTTGGAATCAATTCAGCTGATTTATAAAGAACTGCCAAATGTATACCTGACCTATGTTTGTGCTTTGAAAGACCACTGTTACTATCACGCATCTGATGATGATGAAGTAGTGAAAGACTGTGAAGAACATTTATTTAGCCTCCTTCAGCTTTTATTCCTCTATAGAAAGGCTAATGCTAGAGGTAGCTCCCAGCAATAGCTGATGGATTATCTGACAAATTGCTCAAGAGATTTGGAAGGGGTCTATTAGTCCAATGCCAGTGTACACTAGAACTAGACAAATGTTCCCATATGCCTCTTCCCTTCTAGAAGCAAATAAGTTTGTTATGGAGGTGAGCCGAGAAGTATCCTGAACAGAGCCAAATATTTTCCGGAGTAAGAAACTGCTGAGAAGAAAGCTCCTTTCTACTGCTGAATATCCAAGGCCAAAGGGGAATGTGGGTAAATTTAACCATAATAAAAGAAAAAAACAACAGATGTGGAGGAGAGACGTTTGGACCAGAGTTGCCTGATGGGTGCCTGATGCTGTGTAGAACAGGAGTACCCAGCAAAGAATGGTAAGAAATTACACGAAAAGAAATAGATTGCAACTCCTGATTGTCACCTCATTAGCCAGCACTCAAAGAGAGAGGAGAGGAAAAAAAGAGTTGCTGGGAAGTTAGAGCTGCTCCAGATTTCAGCTGGCACAAGGAGGACATAGAGTATCCATTTGTTAGATTCCAACATATGTGAGCACTATTTAGCTGAAACTGTGAGGGGATCATACAATAAATCATTCACAACACTAATTGGCTTCCCCCTTGTTGGTCTCTCTGCAAAAGTCAAGGACTCAGTAGAAGTCCTTTTGCCTCCTCCTCAAAGACACCCTGCTTGTTTCACCACCACTGGGATTCCCAAGCACCCCTCACAACCAGCTTTGGCCACCTCAGCCTGCCCTCTCCTGAGGCTTGGATTCATTACTGCAGGCCACTATGCCATCCCTTTTGATGCCCATGAACCTGGGCTGTTGTCAAGCCAGATGCTTGGAAATGCCACCATTTCCCCCTTTCTCCAGAGGCCACGAGGAAGCAGTGTTTCCTGTATCTTTTACTCCAGCAATCACCCTTCCTGGGGCGTTCCTCCTTCCAGCTGGCCACAGCATTACATCCCCAGTGTGCCAGCTCCATGCATGCCCCCAAGATGCATGGTCACCTGGTGACCCAGCCTGATGCCCAAGGTGCTGTCTGTCACACATTCCCTGCATAAAGCTGCTCAGTAAAGTGCTCTGCCTTTTTACTAGAGATAGCTGGATTAGAAGTTGCATTATAAAGTTGATAGCTGATTCATCCTCTTAGAAAAGGAAATGCTTCATACATATGTTTTACGGTCCATCTGGTGACACAAAGCCTGTTATTGTGAAGATCCCCAGCATCTCTTTGGACACTGTAAATAAAGAAGTGAAGTTAGAGATGATTATAGGTGTGTCAGCCCTGAGTCTTCCCACCATGGTAGTCATGGCTCTTTGCAGTGAATACTGGCATTTGTCCCCTTGATAACCAATAAACAATAATTCATGGCAACAGGAAGATAATTACAAGCCAAGGTAGTTATATTGTGTAGCTAAAATATATCTAAACCAAATAAAAGCACTGTCATCAATGTGAAAGCAGTAAGTACAATTCAGCCATCAATAAATTTCTGGCTGTATCCTTTAGGCATGACTAGTTACAGGACAAGATAACAGCTCTGTGTGAGGTAGTCACAGACCTGAGTCAGAATCAGTTAATGGGGACCAGATTTTTAAGCACAGACGCATGACCTTGCAAGACCTCTAGAAACCTCTAGGCACATACATGAAGATGTTATTTGCTTGGACAATCAGCGAATATGTACTAAGGCACCCTAGCCTAACACATAATTGTTGTCGTATGCTAGTGTGCTATTCTGATCTCAGGCATCTCCCAGTGAAGGTCACTGTTACATGCAACATGATGAGTTTTAGAGTTAAACCAGTCTCACTTTACTCATGCCCTGAACGTAGAGGTCCTTAGATAAGAGATCTGTTGTAAAATACCTTGAAGCAGCATGAACTCATGGGGACAGGGCTGGGCTGGTACTCAGAAAGCTCTTGTGCTACTGTTGATGCTCTACCATTGGCCTGCCAGGAGGCCTTGAACAGAGCATTTTCACTGTCTGTGTCTATTCCTGTAGTGGTAGCTGGGGACAAAACGCACTGCACAGAACCAGAAAGGTACTATTTCCAACAATTTGTTATGAGGCAGTGTTTCCCTATGCTGCATGGCTTTTTCAGCTTAGAATAATAAGGCAATTCTTTTGACTAGAAAAGGTTGACAGCTAAAAGCATCTGCAACAAATAATGATGCCAGAAGTTGCTTTTCTTTGAAGAACAAACAGAAGCAATAAAAATTTAGCACTGAAGTGGGAACTTCCAGCAAACAGGCAAAAAGAGCAGAGAAAGAACAGGTTTTCTCCCTACACAGGACAAGAAGGAAAAAAACAAAAGAAGCAGGTCTAACTCATCGTGATTGTGGACTTTTGCTTAAGGTGGCTGTTATTGGCACTGCTCATTGCCCAGGCAGAATGGTAACAGTCAGCTGTGCATGAAGGAGACTTAGGGTTGCTGAGACACATTAGGAAGACACAATCCTTGCTTTTACTGCTGGAGAGGGTCCAGCAAAGAGCTACAAAGATGATTAGGGGACTGGAGCATCTTTCTTATGAGGAAAGGCTGAGGGACTTGGGGCTTTTTAGTCTAGAAAAAAGAAGACTCAGGGGGGATCGTATCAATACTTATAAGTACTTAAGGGGAGGGTGCCAGGTAGGCGAGAATAGCCTTTTTTCAGTGGTGCCCAGTGATAGGACTAGAGGTAACGGGCACAAACTTGAACATAGGAAGTTCCATCTTAACATGAGGAGGGACTTCTTTACTCTGAGGGTGGCAGAGCACTGGCACAGGCTGCCCAGGGTGGTTGTGGAGTCTCCCACACTGGAGACATTCAAAACCCGCCTGGATGCCATCCTGTGCAATGTGCTGTAGATGTCCCTGCTGTGGCAGGGGGGTTGGACTTAGATGATCTCCAGAGGTCCCTTCCAACCCTGACGATACTGTGATACAATCAGAGATATTGCCCCTGAAGGGTCCTTGTAGTGACTCATTGAGTCAGCACTTTGCTGGGATGTGTAAACTATGTCTTGCATTGTTCTGGTCAACCTGCAGTCTGGATCTTTGAATCTGTTTGCATCCAGAAACCTGCGCTGAGCTTTCTCCCCTAATATTTTCTTTTGAATACAGATACGATAAATTTTAAAAAATAAAAATAATTTAAAAAGTCATAAATCCTTAATCAGGTACACTGGAAGGAGAGGTTTTTTAAAGGCACAACAGGGGGATCCCACATGGATTTTCCTCATTCATATTACCTCACCTTACCTCCATCTTCTGAAGAGCCAATAGAGATGCCAAAACCAAAGCAATCTGTCTTCCTTCCCCTGTCTCTCCTTCTCCTGTCTGGGAGCCCCTCCTCTTATTCATCCTTTCAGTGCTTGCTCAAGGAGGCACGAGAACATGAGAAGAGCAGAATAAAAACGATCCTGAAAAAGATTCAACAGATGGTCCTGAAGAGCAGCAGAGACAGAGGGAAAATTCCTCTGACTTACAGTAAGGCAGTCTGAGGAAGGTGAGGGAGTGAGGAAACACAGCAAGCCAAGGAAAAAGCAGCTGCATCAAGGGGAAAAGCAAACATGCACTCAACAGTCTTCTGTTTCCTACCAGATGGAAAGACTGGACAGATATTTCCCCCTCCTTCCCCTGTCTCTACCAAAATACCCCTTTCATTTATTTCATGTTGCTCCAGATAATGTTTAACATCCTGCTTCGGTCTTTCTAAGCTGCCTGACAAGAGCATTTGGGCTGCTGATGTTAGAATTGGGATGTTTTCAGGTCCTTCTGATGGTTAAGGGCTAAAAAAAAGTGGTTTGGAAAAGTACTGCAAAAGAGAAGAAACCAAGCAAGGCTGTTTCATATGGAAAAATATTAGGCCTCAGAAATGGAAATATTTTGTGGACATGCCTTGGTTTTTAAAAACTTTCCTGTTGAAGGCTTTCGCAGTCCAAGACAGATTTTTGGGTAGAAGCTTGTGGAATAACTTTGAGAGGAGAGTCTGACTCGGACTCTGTAAAGCCCTGTCTGTTGTTAGCACATTGAACACATGTCTGTATACTGCAAACATGGCCTTAGCCCTTTAGCCTTCTCTCTTTCATCTCTTCCAGAAAAGTTTCATTATGAATCTGGTTGACATTTTTGAAGAAAGGGAAATGCAATTCTCTTACCAGTGCTTGCTCTGTTTCAGCATCAAAGACAATGGACTCACAAATTCTCATCTGCACAAGTGAGTTGCCCACCAGATAGGCATTGTTCATTGTGGTGAGGAAAAGAAAGAGGCCATGTACAGGGAATACTGGTCTGATCAAAAGAAAGTGCAGGCATTAGAAGTATGCTAGTGTAGCCTAAATATAACTGGGAGAAAAACGTGCCTTGTTCCTCAATCTCCTATCTGTTATCACTTGTTGCTCTACAAGGAGAATAAAGTTGTCATGCTGACTCCAGACCAGTTTGTGGATCGCCTCCTTTGATTTGCTTGACTACCTGCAGCTCCCTGTACTTACTTAGGTGAAGCTACACTAATCTGTGGTGGCCTCTGCATCTAGCCTGGGGAAGTCAAAGTAAGCAAGAGTGGCCACCAGTGTTTGGTGTGAGCAGACATTGGTGGCAACTATGGAGGTTTTGCAAGGAGAGCTGCATTCAGCCACCTTAAGCAACAGGCACAAAAGTCAATGATGTTTGACTGTAATTAGACACCATCAGTTCCTGTGCTGTTTTAAGTACACATGCTGCACGGCCTATTTTGGAGACGCTCCATGCTACACTTTTTCATATTCACAGCACTGAAGCTTAGAAAGTTGCTGTAGGAAACACCTTATGTCATTGTACCTAGAGGCAAATGCCTACAGTCAGCTCTCTTTGCTGTCAGTGCTCAGAGAAGCAGATCTGCTGAGGCAACAACACAAAGGAACTGAAGCATATTTTGAGGTGACAGGCTCCGTAAATATTGAATAACATGTCAGCACAACCATGTGTGCTGGAACACCATCACTTACAGGCTCTGAGTGTTGTAACCTGCACCTCCCCTGGCCACAGGTTAACCCTTGCCCACCAAACCCAGCTTTTTCTGAGAGGAACCGCTTTCTTTGTGCGACAGCTGAACAGAGTCTGCTGAGCTTTCTGCCGAAGGGGTTGTGAAAAACAAAACTGATGAAGACACAAAAGGATTCCACTTGAGAGACAAGGCTAAATGCCAGCTGCATGTGAGTGTACACCATTCCTGGTGGTATGTGTCACTAGGTGGTCTCTGTAAATGCATTGATTTTATAACTAGCAATTTATTTACAAGGATCTGAAGTCTAGGCCTGCAATTCCTTTTGAAGATACATGTGTTAAGAAAAGCTGCTCTCAACTACAAAACTTCACCTGAAGGTGGTTTTTTTGGGTGCCCAGTTACAAGCCCTGTGCTTGTATCTCTTCTAAAAGATTTGGATGCTTCCTTAACAGCCAGTTGTGGACCATACTTTCAGCAGCACTGATCTCCAGCTACAGCTCAAGTCAATAGGTTTGTTAGGACTGTAACATTTTGGAAAGCATATGTTCTGTAAGAACACCTGTCTGGAACAAATACCACATCTCTGCTTCCTCATATAGACTGATGTCCACATGATTTGCATGCATATTCTTTTTAAATAGCAATGGCCTTAATTCTCCCTTATTTTGATAGCTAAGCATGTTACAACATCCAGAAACAATTAAAAATACACAAAATGGCTACAAGCAGCAGGAGACCAGTTTGAAAGCTTGTGGTGAAGGTAACAAGGGGAGCTCTTTAAATCCCCAGCTGCAGTCACTCACAAAGTGACCCCACTTGCTGCCAAAAAGCCACAGGTGTATACCACACCAGCAGGTGGATAAATGTGAGTGGATAGGGGGAAAAAGAAGGGTGTGAGTGGCAAGCTGGGTGTCCATAACACTGTTACCCAAATATATTTTCATGTCTATCATACACATTCAGCTAATTAATTTTCATATGCTGCGTTTCAGGAGATGTAATTGAAAGAGCATTTACTACTAAATTGTTACATGAAGGGCTGTGAGTAGGAAGATGGGAACAAGAAGTCCAAAGAGCTGATCTGAAGCATGTTTGATAAATTTGTCTGTATGTGCAAAGATAATAGTTTACCAATGGGCACTGCAATCAAATATACTTTTGTCTTTCAAGTGACTCAACCTGGCATTGCCCCTTAGCTTAAGCTAAAGTTTTTTGGACCCAGTGAGCAAATGCATTAAAAACAAGTATTCTCTGCAGAGGCAAGTTCAGATCTAGGTTGCAAAATTCCACTTTCTGTGTAAAAACTCATCAGTGAAGCATGACTCACAAAAACCTGTGATCATAGGAAGTGCTCCAGGTACACACTTGCAGTTGGTGGCTATAGTTTTCCCTTCGCGAGGAAAGCTCCCCCACTGTCCTCCTCCCCTATCCCCACACTTCAGGCACTGCATGCAAAATACAGCCACTGCCAAAAAGCCCAAGGTTTTGCTGCGCCGAATGGGTGTTCCTCATCTGTTCAGAAGACTTACCAGATTGTCATAAACAATGTGGCTACGCCAGCCAAGCGAAAACCTACTCTCAGGGGGTATTTTTAGACCCACTGCAATACTTTTGGTCAGTCACACCCCCAGTTTCTCCCCCTACCCTAGAAGATTTTCCTTTGGGCCATGTGTTAGGAAATGTCTCAGGTTGCATCTTTCCTCCACAATGTCAAGTGCTGACAAGTGAACAGCCACGTGAAGTGCTGCACTGTATCAAAGGAGCCATCCCAAAGCTGCACTCCAAATGGCTACAGAGGAAGCATCCTGGTGCTAATTAAAAACAGTATTTAGGAAAAGGAAAAGTAAACATTATCTAACATCTCTCTCCATCATCTGCCAAAACATTCATTACTTGCTTCATTAGTTTTGCTTATTAGGCCCCCACTGTCGAGCCATTACTATCATGTGGTCTGGTTATTGTTACAATATATATGCAAGTCACTTATTTTGCTAAGCATACTGGGTGTCATTTTACTTTTTTTTTTTTGAGTGACATCACACAAAGCACTGTTTTTTTGGTTAATTTTTTCTTTATTGTCTGAAAGGCATAGCTCTGTTGAGTGCAGTTTTTAACATTTTCTAGCCCTTCCTAAATCTTATGAGGTGAAATCTTAATTATAATAGCATCACTTCCAATTTCCCAGTGTACACACACTCTACTTATTTAGAGCTCAACATCACTTTCTCCAAAGTATTTACTTTCTTCTGAATTAAAAAAGCATTTACATTCTTCTGAATTAAAAAAAAAAAGTAATTCTCAGCGAGAATGCATCAACCTAACTTCGCTCTCTTCTGTGTATTGACATCAATTCCACCAGCAGGAATCCAGCCCTCAAATGGTAAAAAATGCCATTCTCCGCTTTCCCCATTATATTCCAAAAGAGAACAAATAAACCGTTCTGCAACTGTAAGGGTATCATCACAAAGGCACTTAGAAGACTCATGCTGCTTACAAAACCTTTCCTTTCATTCTGCGAGAAACTCACAGTCTAGTCATTATTTATTATTATTTTTTAAATAAGGAAGTCAAGTTATGCAAAAGTTCATAAAAAATGCCACCAAAACAAAAGAGCAACAGCAGCAGCACCGGGGCGATAGAAGTAAGCGGATTTGGACTTTCATTACAGCCTGAAGGAGAGTTTTGTATTGAATTCATTCTTTAAAAAAAAAAAAAGTAAAAGAAAAAAGAAAACAAAAAGAGGGGGGAGAACGAGAAGAAAGGAAAACTGAACAAATGAGAGTTTTGTTGTTGTTGGTAGTTTAATGACTTCCCTTTTCAGTGCTCTTTGACTGCTTTCTAGTCGGTCCCCTCCTGGGCCTGTTTCTGTGGCACGCTGGGCTTGGCCGGGCGCCAGGGTGACAATCAGCGCCTGAGCAGCCTCTTCGGCCAGAGATTATGCCTTGGTTGGCTTTGTTTTATTAGTGGGGAGGTGGGGGGCCACGGGGGTGATTTCTAAACTGAAACAGAATGTCCCGCTGGTGTCCCAGGCTGTGAAAGACTCCGTTTCATCAGCCGTGCCGACGACGCAAGATGGCTTAAGTTAATCCAGTGAGGCTAGGCTGCAGATTTCTTCTTTAGCTTTTTTCCTTTAAGACTCAAAAGCCTCAGAGGGATGCCGCCTAAACAGGCAGCTCTCGGGAGGCAGTTCCTCAGGATAATAAGCCAGCTAGAAACTATCATGTTAAAACATGTATCTGAATATACCTATTATCCACAGACAGAGCTTTCTGAACTAATTGTGATTCAATCCCTCAGACAATTATACAAAATGCTCCATGCAAGTAAGTGATTGTGCAGGTATGCAAAATCACACACAAACAGATCTGAGTTGAATAGTTCTCAATCAGGTTTTTAATATTTCTAATGACTTGTGCAGCAAATGACATGTCAGCAGGTTAAAAATCACATAATATTTAGTTTATCAGATTTTAGTTCAACATCTATTGTTTTTGAACAGTATCACTTCAAAAAAATGGTATGATTGTTATACATGAAAAACAGTTACCAATTATGTTTGTATTGTCCATAGCTTTTGTCTGAGAGAGCAAATACCAGAGCACTGCATTAGAAAATATTCTATATGCAAACGTCAAGCTGTTACACCTCTTTAAAAAAAGCATTTTCAAATAAATAATAAAATAAATAATCTTTCTGTGTATCCTACTGATATAAAAAATCTGATACAGGCAACAACTGTCTTAGGCCATCTCAGGTAAATTATGTCATCTCCTTTTTATGAACAAAGCTTCTTTACTCTTCCCATCAGCAATTATTTGTAAACATAATGTCCTATTTTACTGTTCACTTCTGTTTACTGAGCTACGTTATTATACCTGTAGTAGAAGCTGACAAACTATAAAATGTTCATCCTCCACAGTCTCCCAGCCGTTCTCCAGTCCCTCAGGAGAGAAAGCACCACACCAAGCAGATATTCAACCACTTGCACAAAATTGGCGACACTGAGTCCGTAGCAAAACTGGTGCTGTGCACCAGCCTTCCTCAGACCCAAATCAGCAGCCAGTATCCTGCCCTGAACTATTCTGGATATGCACCCTGACAGTGGCAGCACGCCAAAGAAAGCACACCACATTAACACACAGGCTCGGTGTGCTTCTTCTACAGCCCACAGTAATCCCGCAGAGGTTTTGTGGTACTAATAATCATCATGCGGTCTGTTATTGTTATGTGAAACTGCAAGTCCGACATCTGAGAGAAACATAAACTTCAAAAGTAAAATGTCACTTTTCCTGAAGACTTCACCAAAATCAATGGCTGCTAGCTTGTTTCCTACATTGCCCAATGGATTTTGAACAGGTTACTACAGGGAAGAGAAAAATGAATGCACAATTTATGTCCATACTTTGTAGAGCTGATTGAAGAGACCTAATGACACGAATAAATGTAGAATTCTCAGTAGAAAAAGACAAAAAAAAAAAAAAAGTCAGGTAAGCGATGACTTCACCTCTCTACCTTAACATCCTGGAGAGTTTAAAAAGCAAAAAAAAAAAAGAATGAAAGAGAAGGTTCATCAATCCAGGGAGGCTTAGTGGATAGGCATTGGCCAGTTCTGAAACGTGTTGCGGATCTTAATGACTTGCTTGAAACCTTGGATGCTGCTCACAGACATTGCAAGGCTGGATATTTCCCATGTATGCACTTGGAGAACAGCTGCATTTCACAGTCACAGCTAGATGGCAGGAACCGGGAATTCACAGGAAAAAGAGCCTTCTATCATTCATGAGTTTCTCCCATCCACAGAATAGGACTCTCTGGTTCACAGAATCTTGCCTGTCCACGTGATGCTGACTGTCCTGGATTTTCCTGCTTCAGCACTAACACAACTGAAAACACTTTTATAGGAGTAATTTTTTATCAAATGTATAGCTTACTGTAGTTGCTGTGGAGAAATTGTAAAACTGATCAGGAGCCTAAATATGGTGGTGACCACCCCACAGAGCTGTGGCTACACTCGCAGCTGAAAAGGAAACATGGATGTTGTCCCTGTTCAGCATTGTTCCCTATAACCCTGTGGGAAGGCACCATTTCAACCACTAGTAATCCCATCAGCATTGCAAAAGGTCATCACCATCCCTTCCCTTCTTTAGTGGGACTATTTTTCAGTACAAGAGTAACATGGATGCTCATATGAGCGCAGATGTTTATATGAGCACCAGTTTTAGTGGCTGGGTGAAACTGCATGCACAGAGTACCTGAATGAGAACACACACAAAACCTCTGGTTTGAACTGCACTGACCGCAAGGAGGATAGGAAATAAGCACAATAATCTGCCATGCCCAGCATTTGCCTGCAACAACTGACTGTATGCATATAATAGGTAGGTATGACAGTTTTAAAAATTAATATGAGCTGCAAAATTCCCACGTGCACTAGGACACTCTCTGGAGTTTCCACTATATGCGCATCGTTTGGTATGCTTGTGTCACATACTTCCTCTCCTAGAGCTTTCCAGGTGCTAGTACAGCTTTGCCTCCCTTCCCACCACCAGTAACCAGGCATTCAGTTCTCTGCAGGCCTTTACAGATAAGAAATAGCTCAGTTTAAATTAATGGAGAAGAAATTGGTTTCTATACACATATACACCAACAAAAGATATAGACATTGAAAACATCCTGTCTTTCTGTGCTGAGCACATTGACACTTCACAGTGGAAGAATGCACTAGAGACTTACTCCTTTCCTTATGATCAACTAATTTAAAAAAAAAAGTATTTCAAGTATTTTCAACAGTCAAGAAAAGAAAAGTCTGCTGTATAGTGGAATTTCTTTTGCAGGTATGTGATTATACACACAAGAGCAAAAATTAGGATCTATGGGTGTGCAAAAGATGATTGTTCTGGCTACTGAGAAAAGGGAGCAGAAGCTACTGAGCATTTTAACTTCTTAAAGAAAATTCCGTGGGACTAATTGGGCTCAAAAGCAGATGGCTAAATTACGTGTTATGATAAACTGTGTTTTTTAAAGTCTGTGATTCTGCCAGGTCAGAATTTGTTACCATGAATTGTATCTACGTATGCATGTATGTCTGAAGATGACTGCAAGCACACTTTGCACCAGATGCTGTCTAGGCCGAGATACAGAGCCCTGTAGCGGAGGTTACTACTGGACTCTGATTTTGACTCTACTGAAACTCAGCCACACCAGCCAAGTCGTTTGTAAGGATCTCCTCAGTTCTCGGGACTTCTTGCTCTCTTGAATATGAGAAAGCCTCTGGCAAACTCCATTTTCAGCTGGCACCTCCTGCTACCACTTAAGCCTGTGCTCCACTGATAACAGAACCAAATCACCGTAAGGGTTCAGGGCTCTAAGATCAGTTTTAGCATTGCAGCTGATTTCAAGGTCCTGCAGAGCTTGTGTGCAGTGAAGGCAGTGGGGATTGGTTGCCCACCCCAGGTACCCTGGGGAGAAGGTCTTATTGCAGTGTCCTGGTCTACTGGTGGCTGCCCCCACTTCTTTACAATGTCAGATATCTGCAGCAGTGACACATGACAAGCCAGTGCAGCCTGCGTGCCACTGCTGGTTTTTCATGGCTTTATAGTAGGCAACACTCACCCTGTGTATGTATGGGAGTGAGGGACAGACTGAAGAGGAAATGTGAGGTGTTATCAGCTCCCTTCTGTCAGGATCAGAAAGATCAGATAAGCCAACATTCAGCTTGCATAGACAGCAGTGCAATGAACTGCATTGAATAAACTACTCTTAGATCATAGGGAGGAAGGAGACCGTCTGGTGGTGCTGTTCAGTGTGGTTTTCCACAGGTGGGAACAATCACTTTTACATTCTCGCCTACAACAACAGAAAACGGTGGTACACTCATCCCATTTTCCCAACAGAGAGCAGGGAGTCCACAATGTCGGAACCAGCTTAAAGCCAGCTATGCCTCAAGTCACAGCATTTGCCAGTGCTTCCTCCAGGTTCCCTAGAATCAAAGTTAAACGCACACTGAGGGTGTCAAGGTGTACACATTTGGGGTGGTTGTCTTGTTTTTTTTTTTTTTTTTTCTTTTTGATTCATACTGAGAGCTCCTAGCATTTCCCAGTGATGGAGCAGAACTGCTGGCTACCTATTCCATTGGCAGCTGCAGCACATCTTCCTTCAGCAGTCACTGCACTGTGCTGAAAAACAAAGATGGAAACACAAATGCTGCTTTGAATAATTAGTAATGTTGAAAAGCAAATGCAGAATGTTACTCCATCCATAAATTACTTTTGTCCCTAAAGGGGGACAGCAGTCACAATTGATCTACCTTTTATTTTCTACACAAAATGCGGTGAAAAATATACTTGCACTCAAATATTCAACAGCTCATGTGATGGTAAGAATCTTTCTTCTATGATTTTTTTTTCTTTTGTTAAGATTTCTGCTCCCTTTCTTAGTTGGTAACATCCCACTCATCTATAGTTGAAATGTTGATACTACCATTATATTTTTCCTGCTTTTTTGGCATTATTTTCCAGGACTCTGTTTTCCCACAGCACTGTCTCTAAATGTGCACACACATTATATTGGTGATTTGTAGACCTTTCCCTTCCCCCCAGGCTCTGTAAAGAGGGGAACCACGCTAACCATCTCTTCTCAGCTGTGTCATTGCAAAGACCGTGTATGCTGAATTCTGCTCAGTTGACCCCAACTAACTCCACTGGCTTAACACCGCTGTGTGACTCATTAAAATCATAAATAGACTTATAGATACCAGTGTCAACCACACTGGTTACAAAGGGTTTTGTAAACCTTGTTACCTAAGACGTGGCTCTGATTTTCCAGCAACATTATCTCAGACAGTGCCGTTTGAGAAAGCTTGGAAAATGCCTTTTTAAACCACAACTCCTACACGCTTCACAATGTGTTTCCATTATATTCATTAATGGACAGGTGGTCTTTACCTACCTCCATATTTCCTGTAGTCATCGACTATTTTCAAATCTGAATATATGAACACCCACAAAGCTTTTCCTTTCAACTGCCCTATTAGCCTATTCTGAAGGATCTTGCTAATGTTTTATTTCCCTTTTCTGCTGTTGCACAAGACCCGCGTAACCTGGTGTGATGGATAAGGATTTTGTCTTCTCTCCCTAGGAAAAAATTAGAAAAGAAAAAACAAGAACATAGGACACCTCTCCTAGATAGAAAGAAGCACATTCTTGTAGAACTGCTGCAACTTTTCTCCACAGCCCATGCCTTTTCATAGAATCATAAAATCATAGAATCACAGAACTATAGAATCATAGAATGGTTTGGGTTGGAAGGGACTGCTGAAGGTCCAACCCCACTACAGTGAGCAGGGACATCTTCAGCTAGATCTGGCTCCTGAGTGCCCCGTCCAACCTGAACTTGAATGTTTCCAGGGATGGGGCATCTACTACCTCTCTGGGCAACCTGTTCCAGTGTTTCACCACCTTCATCATAAAAGATCTCTTCTTTTTATTTAGTCTAAATCTACTCTCTTTTAGTTTAAAACCATTACTCCTTGTTCTATTGCAACAGGCCCTGCTAAAAAGTTTGTCCCCATCTTTCTTATAAGCCTCCTTTGAATACTAAAAGGCCGCAATAAGGTCTCCCCAGAGTCCTCTCTTCTCCAAACTGGACATGCCCAACTCCCTCAGCCTTTCTTCATAGGAGAGGTGTTCCATCCTTCTGATGATTTTTGTGGCCCTCTTCTGGACCCATTCCAACAGGTCCGTGTCTTTCCTGTGCTGAGGACTCCAGAGCTGGATGCAGTACTCCAGGTGGGGTCTCATGAGAGCAGAGCAGAGGGGCAGAATCACCTCCCTTGACCTGCTGGCCACGCTTCTTTTGATGCAGCCCAGGATACAGTTTGCCTTCTGGGCTGCAAGCCAGCTGGAGTTAGCAGATGTTATTGTGAAGCCACTCTCCATCATCTTTGAAAGGTCCTGGAGAACAGGAGAGGTGCCTGAGGACTGGAGGAAAGCCAACATCACTCCAGTCTTCAAAAAGGGTAAGAAGGAGGACCCAGGAAACTACAGGCCAGGCAGCCTTACCTCCATCCCTGGAAAGGTGATGGAACAGCTCATTCTGGATATCATCTTGAAGCATGTAGAAGAAAAGAAGGTTGTCAGGAGTGGTCAATATGGATTCACCAAGGGGAAATCATGCTGGAACAAGCTGATAGCCTTCTATGATGGCATGACTGGCTGGGTGGATTAAAGGAGAGCAGTGGACATTGTCTACTGTGACTTCAGCAAGGTATTTGTCACAGTCTCCCATAACATCCTCACAGGCAAGCTTAGGAAGTGTGGGTTAGATGAATGGACAGTGAGGTGGATTAATTACTGGCTGAATGGCAGAGCTCAGAGGGTTGTGGTCAGCAGCGCAATCTAGTTGGAAGCCTGTAGCTAGCAGTGGTCCCCAGGAGTCAGTACTGGGTCCAGTCTTGTTCGACGTATTCATCAGTGACCTGGATGAGGGGATAGAGTGTACCATCAGCAAGTTTGCTGATGACACAAAACTGGGACGAGTGGCTGACACACCAGAAGGCTGTGCTGCCATTCAATGAGACCTGGACAGGCTGGAGAGTTAGGTGGAGAGGAACTTAATGAAGTTCAACAAGGGCAAGTGTAGGGTACCGCACCTGGGGAGGAATAACCCCATGCATCAGTACAGGTTGGGGGCTGACCTGCTGGAAAGCAGCTCTGCAGAGAGGGACCTGGGAGTCCTGGTGGACAACAAGTTGACCATGAACCAGCAATGTGCCCTGGTGGTCAAGAAGGCCAATGGCATCCTAGGGTGCATTAAAAAGACTGTGGCCAGCAGGCTGAGGGAGGTCATCCTCCCCCTCTACTCTGCCCTGGCGAGGCCACATCTGGAGTACTGGGTCCAGGGCTGGGCTCCCCAGTTCAAGAATGACAAGGAACTACTGGAGAGAGTCCAGCAGAAGGTTATGAAGATCATCAAGGGACTGAAACATCTCTCTTATAAGGAAATACTGAGAGACCTGGGTCTGTTTAGCCTTTAGAAGACTGAGTGTGGATCTCATTAATGCTTATAAATATCTGAAGGGTGAGTGTCAAGAGAATGGGGCCAGACTCTTTTCCATGGTGCCCAGTGACAGGACAAGGGGCAACAGACACAAACAGGAACACAGGAAATTCTGTCTGAACATAAGGAAAAACTTCTTACTTTGAGGATGACAGAGCACTGGAACAGACTGCCCAGAGAGGTTGTGGAGTCTTCTTCTCTGGAGATATTCAAAACCCGCCTGGATGTATTCCTGTCCAACCCGCTCTAGGTGAACCTGCTTTGGCAGGGGGGTCAGACTAGATGATCTGTGAAAGCCTCCTCCAACCCCTACCATTCTGTGATTGCCAGCTCACATCCAGCTGTACCCCCTAGTCCCTCTCCTCAGGGCTGCTCTCAATCCCTTCATCCCACAGCCTGTATTGATAACAGGGGTTTGCCCCGACCCAGGTGCAGGACCTTGCGCTTGGCCTTATTGAACCTCATGAGATTCACATGGGGCCACTTCTTGAGCTTGTCCAGGTCCCTCTGGATGGCATCCCATCCCTCAGACCTGTCAACCGCACCACTCCGCTTGGTGTCATCTGCGAATTTGCTGAGGGTGCACTCAATCCCACTGCCTCTATCACTGATGAAGATGTTAAACAGTACTGGTGCCAGTACAGACCCCTGAGGGACACCACTTAACACCAATCTTCATCTGGACACTGATCCATGTCTGTGTAGATATTAAATAGTATTGGTCCCAGTGTGGACCCCTGAGGTACACTTTTTGTTACTGATTTCCACTTGGATGTTGAGCCACTGACTATAACTCCGTAACTGTTGCCCTCCAGCCAATTCCTTACCCATCTAACAGTCCATCCATAAAACCCATATCTTCCCAATTTAGCGGCAAAAATGTTGTAGGGGACCGTGTCAAAGGCATTATAGAAGTCCAGATAGACAACATCCATAGATTGTCCTTTGTCCACTGATGTAGTCACTCCACCATAGAAGGCCACTAGGTTGGTCAGGCAGGACTTGACCTTGGTAAAGCCATGCTGGCTGTCTCAAATCACCTCATAGCCTCCCATATGCATTGACATATCTTCCAGCAGGATCCCTTCCATGATCTTCCCAGGCACAGAGGTGAGGCTGACAGGTTGGTAGTTCCCAGGGTCCTCCTTTCTACCCTTTTTTAAAATGGGTGCAATGTTTCCTCTTTTCCAGTCACCAGGAACTTCACCTGACTGCCATGGCTTTTCAAATATCCTGGAGAACGGCATGACAACTGCATCAGCCAGTTCCCTCAGGGCTCGAGCATGCATCTTGTCAGGTCCCATAGGCTTCTGTATGTTCAGGTTCCTCAGGTGGTCAAAAATCTGATCTTCTCTTACAGTGGGAGGGACTTTGCCCTCAGAGTCCCTGCCTTGTTGTCCCTCCACTCGAGAGGTGTGGGAAGAGAGGTTACCAATGAAGACTGAGGCAAAAAAGTTGTTAAGTACCTCAGCCTTCTCCTTGTCCATTGTTACTAGTTTGCCAGTCTTGCTCATCAGCAGAGTTACACTTTCTTTGACCTTCCTTTTCTGGCTGACATACCTGTAGAAGTCCTTCTTATTACTCTTTTCACCCCTTGCCAAGTTCAGCTCCAGCTGCACCTTGGCCTTCCTGACCCCATCGCTGCACAACCGGGCAGCATCCCCATACTCTGCCCAGGATACCCGTCCCTGCTTCCACTGCCCATGCATTTCCTTCTTGCCCTTTAGTTTGACCAGCTGGTCTTGACTCAGCCATGCTGGTTTCTTGCCTTCCTTTCCTGATTTCTTACACCTGGGGGATCAAGAGTTCTTGTGCTGTATGGAAAGTGTCCTTAAAGATCTGCCAGCTTCTTCCCCTCAGCATTACCTTAAAGCTCTGATTAGAACTGCTATAGCAATAAGAATGCAGCAGTCAGATTGCATATGGCCCACAAAAGACACACAACTATCACATTTATTGCTACAATGCTATGTGTGATTGGCGCAATGCGGTTCTCTGCCTTTGCCACATGCAGCTGCAGTAGTCTGCTGTGAAGTAGAACCCAGGTGGCTGCACATGAGCAGAAAGGATCCCAGATATTGCCAAAGGCTCAAAATTATCATCTTTCAAGCATTCAGTGGCCTCGTACCAAGTCAGTACCTCATGAAAGTAATTTGTGGTATGCAAAGAGTGCTTGCAAGGATAATGACTTTCTCTGTTTGAGGCAATGAGAAAGAAGAGAGGAATAACAAGCCTCTATAATTATTTTAAAGGCAAAAAAACTTGAACTCAATGTTTCCAGGTCTTGTTGGGTTTGGATTTTTTTCTTTAATATGGTGACTCTCATTCACTTCTTGGTTTTAGGAAGTAGTAAAGATGGCACTGAAAAAGTCTTGGTCATGAAACCTGCATGTTCCTTTTCTGCCACTGACTTTTCACATAACTTGGAGCAAGTAATTCTAAATTTGCCTTTTTCTGTGCTCAAGGAGGATGATTAAGGGACCAGAGCATCTCTCATAGAAGGAGAGGCTGAGAGAGCTGTGACTGTTCAGCCTGGGGGAGAGAAAGCTGAGGGGGACCTTATACATGTGTGTAAGTATCTGATGGAAGGGTGTAAAGAAGACAGAGCCAGACTTTTCTCAGTGACATCCACCAAAAGGGCAAGGGGAAATAGGCACAAACTGAATTTCAGGAAATTCCACCTAAACAGCAGAAAATGCTTTGCTGTGGTGAGGTTGGTCAAACACTGGACCAGGCTGCCCAGCAAGGCTGTGAAGTCTCCATCCTTGGAGATTCTCAAAACGTGACTGGACAATGACCTGAGCAACCTGCTGTGGTTAAACCTGCTCTGACCAAGACGGAATGGTCTAAATCATCTTTAGATATCCCTTCCAACCTCAATTATTCTGTGATTCTGTACGTGTTGGGATTAGTTTTGCAAGGTAGTGGCAGAGATGTCCTCCAGTGGTTAGTCAGTGGTTAGTTTTCTCAAAATTTGTAACAGAAAACTTAAAAAAGCAAAAATCTTTTTTTGTTGTTGTTGTAATAGCTATTCTGATCTGCGGTTTGGTGTTTGTTTGGGTTCTTTTTTTTTCAAGATGACTGAAAATAGAAAAACACATCTTTTGTGTATGATGAAACAAGAAGAAAATTGCTAAACCTCTGATAGCTACTACAATTACATTATTTCTATCACAGATACACACTTGTCATGCACAGGACCCTGTGTTGACCTGCTGTTACTTGCTGAGTCTGACTCACCTACATGACTGTGGCACTGCCACATCCAACTGCCAGGGACATGGGATGATTCTGCCCTTTGGTCATGAAAAGTGCCCGTGTGTTTTCCCCACTACATAGAACTTGCATGATATAGCTCTACTCCTGAGACAAAGACAAAAAACTATGCTGAGAGGGTTTTTTCTGTGGCTTCAGGTACACCAGCACAAAAATACATCTGTAATCTCTTCCAGTATATTTTTCAACATGATTTCAAAAAAACAGTAGCCAGTTTAATGGCTCCTCAAGACAAATCTCTCTCAGCATGCCTGTTCCTGTCAGGATGTGGCTAAAGAGACATATCCCACAAGGATTTTAAACAGTTATCTTCCTTTTCCAGTTGGGAAAATACCTAGAAATCAAGATACTGGAGCACAGGGAGCATGTGCTCACTTCTTAAGCTAGACTATGTCAGTAGGATCTCATGGAAGACATGAAAGAACTGAGGTGAGTTGAGATAGTCCACTTCCTTTCTTTGTGTTCTCTTGCTTAATCATTCAAAATTTAGGGAATCTAATTCTGCACTGAACTATGGGTAAAGAAAGCATTTCAGTCATGCCTGTAAGAGAAGCTCTAAATTCACCCTGAAAAAGGAAACAGTACTGTGTTTCTACATTGATTTTTTATTTACTGTTATTGCATAGTTGGTATTGGCTTTGGCATAACAACAGAAAAATAAAACATTCCACAATGCTATTGCCATGTTTTTGAGGAACACCTGTCTATTTGTCCCTGGCCTCTGCAGTGAAGAAAAGGTAATATAATGCATTCTCTTTCATCTTCTGATACAGCAGAAACTTGGGTTACAACTAACTTAGGCTTCCCAGCCCTGTTGCATTTGCAGCTCAGGGTAATTCCATACAGAAATAAAAGGCAGAGATTAGTTTCTGCTTGTAAGTTTTGACAGTGACACAGCATAAGACTAAACTCTGACATGCAGCATTTAAGCAATTAAAACTAGTATCAACACTTTGATGGTCCTGCTGTTAAGATAAGCAAGTTAAATCAGCTTTCAGCTATGTAATGTCCCAAGCATACCCACCTGCTGCTGAAGCACACAGCTGTTTCAGTTACTTAAGTAAAGCTTTTTCTTAGTTATTTCAAAGAACATATTTTATACTTCAGTTTATTCTAATCATAGTAAAAGTTTAGCCCAAAAGGCACCTGCATTTGTAAAATGGTCTGCACAAATTTACATGTACTTCAGCACTAGTTCAGAGGACAGGACAAGAAAGAGCAGCTTACCATTCCATGAAGAAAATGAAGACCTAGGTTCTCAAGGCTGTTATAACCTTTTCTACTGAGGTTTAGCAAGGCTTTTCTATAGATTAAAGAGACAGAACAGAATGCCAAGGTCAAGACATCTCCCCCCACACCAGGAGGCTGGGACTCCAAAAACACCGGCAAGAAAGCAGAAGAAAATTCTTCAGCTAAATTAACAGATGTGATGTGTAAAATTCTTTACAATTATTAGATTACAGTGTGAAGATGAGCATGTTATCAGGGGTCCCTTTTTCAAAAGCGAAACACTGCTGGTTAACACTATCAAAATGTTTTGAGTTTAAATAAGGAATCTGGGCACTCAACTGCCCCCTCTGCATGAATATTCTACCATGAGGGCTGCAGTTGTTTCAGATTTCCTACTTACACCAAGTGGAATTGATGCCAGACAGCAGGTTTGCTTGTACAGCTGAGCTGAGTTTACAGCCCTTCTCACATTTACGGACCCAAAGATCTGACTGACTTGCATGCTTCATCCACTTGAAATACAACCGGGGCACAGTGTGGAAAGGAAAACTGTTGCCAAAGTCAGAAATGATTAGATTTTCATCAGTTCATTTCCGTAAAGTAAATAGTGTTCCCAGACTGTTTTCAATGGACTGCTGTCAGCTCTTTAAAAACATTTATTCAGTTCATCATGCTTACTATGCAATAGGTCATGAGTGTTACTAAGTGTAATGCTGATAATTCAGGTAGCTAAAATTAATGCAATGTCTTTTTATAAATATCTGAATTCCTGCCTCTTCTGTTATCACAGGAGTTACAGGAAGTACATTATGGAAAAACGATGTCATCTTTAATCATATGACTACTTTTTAAGAAAGACTTGTATTATAGGAAAAAGCTTATCACATGAAAATGAACAGTCAGGACTTTCAGCATGAGTCTTGAGGAGCATTCCAGAGATCATAAGGTTTAAGTTTGACCTCTTGAATTTTTAATCTTATTTTAAGAAGTAATAATAATCATCATCAGTTTTTCATAAGGCAACTGGAAAACAAAGATCATATTTTCTTTTTTTTTAATAAGGATAATATTGATATGCTCTGAACTATAATGTCTTTACTTTTAACAGACTGCCCCTAGATTATATTTTTTCATTGAAAAATCTCAGCTTCTTAAAATAGCAATTATATTCAAAAGCATTGCTACTTATTAAATCCCAACTTGAACACAGTAGGCCAACACAGTAGTTTTTTAATCTAATATTTTCTTCACCACAGTTCTGTTGAAATCCCAGAAGTCATCCTGTGGAAGCTGTAGGCAGCAGGAAAATCAGAACTGGCATATCTGGTGTAAGAACCAGGACTCTGTGTGTAACTGACGGACAGAGCGGTAGCAAGCAGCCTCACAAGTTTTGATGCAGCTCACGATCAAGTGGTGTTAATCCTACCTGTGTCTTGCTCTGACTCTTACACTTTTGCCAGTTGGTAAAAGTAATTTATTCAGTCTGGTCTAGTAGTTTCAAAATGCCTTACCAATTTCTTCCGTTTCCCAAGGCACAGGAGATGCCTGAGTAAATGCTCTTTAGAATTGCACTCATTTGCCATTGTCTGGGTACCAGCCACATTAATGTGCTTTGGCTTAGGAGTTTTGAGTCATTTCATCCAGCATTTGAACATGACCAAGTCTGGGATACAAGTTTTCAGCAGCTGAATGGTGCGCAGCATCACAGAAAAGCATAGCATATAATTTCCCCTTGAAGTGCAATAGGAAATTGTATAGGCAGAACATAGATTATCTGAGACTGGCACTTGACAGAAAGATCCAAACGCAGCCTTCAGTTATAACAGATGTCCAAGACTAGGTTTCACTGCACATCTCAGCAAGTGGAAAAATGTGTTTACACAGACTGTATATGATGCGACACCAAGAAATAAATAAAGCAGCACTTGGCTTTTGCCCTGTAGTCAAACTACAGTTATTTTGCATAGCCCGTCCTAAGGGTTATTGCTGCGTGATGATTATACTTTCCATATGCAAAAGAAGATGCCCGATTTATTGATGGATTGTACAGTCTAGGGTATTAGAAGTAAAGGTTTTGACTTGCAGGATGCATGTGGGCTGGGTGAAGCAGAAGATGATCAAGGGAAGCCTTGCAGGGCTTCCTGCCAGGAAAAGAAGGGTATCCAGCACCAGTAAGGGTCAAAAATGTTGCAGACTGGAGGCAGTGCATGCTGGACTTAAGTATGGACTTTTCCAGTATGTCTAGAGAGACTGATTCTGAATTGCCATCTGGAAAAGCATAAGTTTGCAGATTATTTTTGTAGGAGAAGATGTTCAGAGATAACTAAGGGTACGGTGGCTCATCATGCCTGGCATGACACATTCTTCAATGTCAGCAGCACTATATACTACCAATTCTATTAAACATGTATGGACAGAAATTCATGCAGTATAACGCATTTTGCAGGTTACTGCTGTCTTGTAGCTGTGCCAAAGAAAGCACTGCACTCACATTAAAGAAAATAACATGCAGTGCACTCATTTAAAGAAACACTTTCAGCCAACAGAGGCTGCACCTAAGCAGGAAGAAAATGGCAATGATGTAACTTCACAAGCCACCTTTAAAAGAGATAAGATTTCAGAAAAAAACTCCAATAGCTAAATTAACAAGGATTTTTAAATTATCAAAGGCCTTTCTGAAAACCCCCAAGTTTAGCACTTCTACTTGTTTCATCAATAAGCTTATGCTTATTTTTAAAGCAAGCATTATTTAGATAAAGTAGGAAAGCATTCATAAGGTCATATCTTTTCAGCATGCTTCATCTGTATTTTGTACAGTACATTGCATATTCTTGGTTTTCATTTTCACCTTCAGAAACAGATCAACACAAATCAAGAAGTTGAAAGATAGCACTGTGGTTT
The DNA here is from genome assembly GCA_017639485.1 of Pluvialis apricaria. NCBI lineage: Eukaryota > Metazoa > Chordata > Aves > Charadriiformes > Charadriidae > Pluvialis > Pluvialis apricaria. The sequence continues at coordinate 38,282,635 of CM030044.1, forward strand.
GCCAGCAGATGTGGTATTGTGTTCTCTGTTAGATTCAGTTCAGGATTAACTGGATAAAATTTTCATCCCCTGTTCAGCAGGGGATCAGACTCAATGATTTAATAACTCCTTCTGGTTCTACAAATGGACTGGCAACCCATTCAGCTAGCATCTAAGACCTCTACTGAGGAGAGGGCACTAACCGAAATACTGAGAGTCATTTCTAGACACCACATGGTGTTGCCGTGTTGAAGAAATAAGAGTCACTTTACACTTGTGAGATGTGTCTATCTGTACTACAGCCACAAACAATCATTTGGAAAATCATCTGGAAAGTAACTTACTACACAGATAACATACAAAAAAATAGAAATCTTCAATAGTGACAAAAAGACTCTGTCCGAACACTTTCAATTAATACCCTCAAATAAAAGGAAATTATTTGTTACAGGTGCCTTAGACGTTTTAAGGCCAGGGCATCATTATCATCTTTGCATTGCAGATCACAGACTGAAGAAGTGTGGCTTAAGATGTATTTTTTAAACCAGAGCTTGTGGCACAATGTCAGCAAGATACTCAGGATAAACAGTGTTCATTTCTGTTCATTCCTTTAGAATAGCAATCAAACTTTAAAGAACAGGTTTTATGATAACAGGAAAAAAAAAAAAGAGGCTGGAAGAATACTATCTCTCGCTTCCAAATTTTTATCTACATTTTGATTACTGTTTGATTATAACATCCATTTGGCCTGATGAATCCATACTTTATGCTTACCATAAGGTAGTAGCTCAGTGAATAATAAACCCAAAGATGTCTTAAGTGACAAGGTGAACACTCTTTCAAGACTATCTTTAAAGCATTAACAGTAGCAGGCTACTGCCTAATAATCTTGATTTATTAAATTCTGTTTCCTAGCATGAAACTATAAACCATTCAAACCGTTCCCACATTCCAATAAATATTTATGGGTTTCTTTATTTTCAAATAGAAAAAGTCTATCAGGGAATGGATTTATCAGAAGGCTGTGAGTTCATGAGCCATGTATTGAGACAACTGCTTATAGTAGACACTCTTCACACTCCGGTCTGGTGGAGATACTCCATGGGGCACAAGTCCCTGGCTTTGCTTCTTGTTGTCACTGCTACCTATCTACATGATCTTCAGTCTGCTGTTTTTACGGACACATTGGCTATGTAAAGCTTGATTTTCAGATATGCTGAAAATTTACTAAAGCCACCAAAGTCAAATGTTCTCTAAGTTCATGAATAATATTGGAAGATCTGGCTCTAACGCAATATTACACCTTACACAGTTGCTTGCACCTGTGTGAGGTAATGAAACCTATCCCTTGAGCCAAACAGTACTTTGTACTCTATCCAAAAGTGATGGAAAGCCATGAAAATGCTGTAATTAATTTCACTGAGCTTATGACCAAACACTTTGAGGCCAACAGTTATAGCAGAACCACCAAAACTATTTACAGGAGTTTTATTAATCACGCAATTCCATGCTTCTTTGGTGATCATTTTATCTAGTGTTTCTAGGTGGGTTTTTCACAGGAAAAATTCAAAAGAATTTTTGTGGTGGGCCGGGGTGATGATTGCCAAGCAACTGTCTAACTGTATCACATGGTCCTCAGTATGCAATGATTTCACAAGGCATAATAGACTCCATGATGGTCTCAGCTAAATTTCATTACATGGCTATAAAACAGTTCCATGGATGAATTTGTTAGTCTTGGATTATATACGTATCAGCGCAAAAACACCCACCTGATGTAGTTAGCTCTTGTTTCTACATGCAATGTTGTCATGACATAATATGACAAACCATAGAAGTGATGTATCGTTTAACCATTTTCCTCCTGGGTCTTTGTGCTCTTGATGTCTGAAAGATGCGTTCCTTTCCTGTGGCCTTAATTGAGTATCATAGCCTTTTTAGCAGTACAGGAACACAAAATATGCCACACCAGATTACAGCAGCCTTCTCCTTATAGCAAAAATGTCATAAAGCATCTTTTCTCTCTTTTTTTATGCTCTTTCCAGAATCCTTGGTGACACTAATAAAACTGTAAAAGTGCTAGTAAAATAAACTACATAAAAAATATATTTAGAAAAAGTATTACGTAGAACTTGAGCGAGTTTCACCAGCATGTCTGCAGCACACAAGTCATTTCACATCAAAAGTGTTATTTGATGAAACAGCACAGTAAAACAGAGACTAGCTAAGAAACCTGTGCATTATCGGGGTCTGATGCAAGCCTACATTGTGCCTTTTTACCAACCCTAAGGAAAAAGGGCTCAGATGATCACATTATCTGTGCAAATACTCTGCCTCACTTCCTGCACAAGTGATGTCTGGGACCTTGCTGGGGAAAGAGGAATCACCTGTGAAAAGGTGGCATTTCTGGGACCCTGCTCAGGAAAGCAGAGAGCTGCCCAAGGATGACACCTCTGCCTTTGGCCATGAGGAGGTTATGAGGGCTGTTTGTGTGAGGGGAACTCCTAGAGGAATGAGGGAAATGCCCCAGGAAAGACTCCGAATACAACTCATAGCTTACGTCAGACACAAGAGATGCTTTCTGCAGGACAAACCCACTACTGCATCAGCTGCTCCAGCCTCCAGCTGAGTGGTTTGGATGATTGACCAGTGCTCTTCTGTACTGTCAGTGACAGGTGGCCAGATCCATAAATGCTCCTCATATTCATTTAGTAGTGTAAGCTCCCACTGACAACAGAAAGTTGAGCTCCCCTTGAAACATCTTCTCCTCTCATGCCCTGCAACCTCTGTATCCATAGCTAACTTTCATGACTCCTAAGCCACCCATGAAGCATCTCTTTAGATCTTAGCCACTAATACTAGAAATATTTGCTTTTAACTCTGAAACAAGAGCTGCCTCTGGAATTTAGAAGTCAAGACACACAATTCCCATATCTTTGTGTTAATGGCTCCTTGGCTGCTTTAAAAGAAAAACACAAGATCTTTAGAAGTAAGACTTTGGTTAATATTTATCTTCAGGATTCCCATCTCCTCCCGTCCTCCTGAATTAGATATGTAAAATATTCATAAATCAAAGACGGTGCACACACCCCTCAAGGAGTTCTACTAAAAAAAAAGGAAAAAAAAACAGTGACATTTCAAAAAGCCAAATCAACTCTACATTCCTTTGGGGGCGGAAAAAAAAAAACCAAACCAACAAACCAAACAACAAAACTGTCCAGATATCTGTGATCTTCTCCTCTATTTCCATTTAATATGAGGTAGCTGAGAATAAGTCAAGGGGAATTTAAAATCTGAGCAATGTTATTCACTGTGCAGATGTCTAGTTTATCCAATTACTTGCTTATGATCCATAGTCAAAGAGATTCCTTTGCCTTTGAAAACACAAGAAATAATACACGTGAAGCTGGATGCTGAACACAACTAACAACCCAGTGCAGGTGCATCTAATGGGGAACATTGCCAAGAACTTGAGAACTTTGACATCAGGTTTTACAGGAGCGAGGGCCTGACCCATGCAAACTGATCAGCCAGTCCTTTGGCAGAGATGGGGACCCACTGACTCCTGGACACGAGAGTGATCTGGGACAGCCACTCTTCGTTAGTGTGCTTTGTGTAGTTCACTGCTCTTCACAGAGCTTTTTCAATAAAGGAAAGCAGAAACCAAGTTGGTGGAAAGTTTTCCCTGGTTCATTTCACTCACTCCATCTTGTTGACTAGCTACAACAGGAAAATAAAGACAGACTGACTTTCTCTTCGTTTCCTCCTTTTTAGTCTGATTCCCTACTGCCCAAATTAGTCAACAAGCCACTCCTCTGCATTGTTAATGGTTGAGAAGAACAACCACCTTGGCTAAAGAGTAAAAAGAAAGACTATGTCCTAAAGTCTGGGGTTCATAAGTCAACAGACTTCCCATAAAAACTAGTTAATCCTTATTTGTCCACTGTGCAGTTTCCTTTATCTTCCTATCAAGGATTTTCAGGGGCTCCTGTGAGAAACAAGGCATTGGACTATAAACACCTCAGCCTGACAGGGATTTCAGTATCATAAGCAGTTAAAATGAGCAGTAGTATAATAATTATATACTCCCCGTGGTCTCACATATTAAACCTCCTAGTTCCCTCTAAGGAAGAAATCAGAGACTCTTTCACCTCACACTATTTTTAAGAGGTTGTGGTGAAAATTAGTGTGTAACCAAGCAAAACATAATGGATGTTTACACACATACATATACATACAAAAAACCTGTAGCACTATCTTGCTTTCAAGATTGCTGGGGGGGCAGCAGCCACTGGCAACATTCAACTGTTTGTTTTGCTTATTTTAGCGTTTATACGCCAAAGTCTCAGTGCAGGGATGAATCTAATTAGCATAAATGCAGCTACATGGAGATCAAAACACACAAAGATGTTTCAAAGATTGCAAAAGCTGGAAGAAAAGGTTTAATTGAATGCAACCACATTGTTCCATTAATTCGAAGAGAAACATAAACAAACTGCAGGCTTCTAGGTATCTAATTCCATTTTAGGAAACCTAAGACCATGAACTCTCACTTGCTCTAAAGGGAATAATACAGGAACATAAGACACTTGCTGGCATAGAATTACTCACACTATTCAAACTGTCTATAAGTAGATTAATGTGTTTTGTGCCGTTACCTTCAAACACCCTGATTCTCCATATCTAAATGTTGATACAATATCCATAGCAAGATTGCCCACTAAAACAAAGCTAGAGGACAATAAAAAAATGTAATCAGCTGAGGTAACTTTCTTTTATGCCCTCCATATTTACACACCATTTGTTTTTAAAATCAAATTTCACTCAACTAACCACCCACCTAGTTTCCTACTGCAATTATATTTTATTGCTCTTTGAAAGAGTGGGGTCATAATTATTAGCCCCTAGTGAATATCTACATCCTCGCCAAAGTTGGTGGCAGCCTAGGAGAGACCTTTTTTCCCCTACCAAACCATTGCATCTCATCTAATTTAAAACCTGCTATCTATATCTTTGATTTTTTTTTTTCCAGGCTTTAATTTTGACCCAGTGCTACATGTATGTGATGGCATGGAGGAAACACAGAGGCTGCGGGCAGTGGGGCAGAGGGAGGACGAGAGAAGGGTGAGGGCACTCCTCGAATTACAGATGGAGCTACAATGTCAGACAGAGCAAAGCAAGCTGGTTGCTGTCTGGAGCTGCAGACCTGAGGACATCAGGGCACAGGACTGGAAGGTGACTCTAGTTCTCCAAGCAGCTCTTTGGACACCTGCGGCCAGGGGTTGGTCATGCGTGGCTGGGGGCTCTTTGGCACTGGGGAAGCACCTCTGCACAGAGGAGACAGTAGGCTGGGGACCACAGCTATCCAAGGACAATGTCACTTCAAAGTCTGAACAACCTTTCAGGTCTGTGCTCAAGTACCATTAGCCGTGTCAATAGCAGGTGGTGGCATTTGTTTTGCGTAAACTCACTATCTGGGACACTGCAACACAGTATTTTCAGTCTCCTGTAGGCAACTACTCTCCTTCAACACCGATTTTAAAAAGCAGTATGCTGAAAATAAAAGTCTTACTGTTCATTTTTTGTCCACAGCCCACTGCTGCTGAAGGAGCATTGCAAATGCCAAGCTGACCTAGAAAGCCACACATCCTGTTCCACCTCACTATTACTCTCCTCCTTGACAGCTTCCATCCTGATCTTTGAACCAAGAACAAGACATAACAGTAAAGACAAGAATCAAAGTAAAAAGGAAGAGAAAGGGAGAAGGAAGACTGAAAAAAAAGCATGCTAGAAGAAAGAAGTTTCTTAACTTTTTAAGAAGCCAGTACATGATTAATGTTTCAAAGAAATTTTAATGAAAGACAAAAGTCTTGAAACTAGTTAATATTCAAAATCAGTAACAGACTCATGTTTGCACATGCATCTGTATAAACCATATACACATTTACTCATGAGCTCTCACAAAGGCATTTAAATATGATTTAATTGTTCCTTTTTTCTTCTTTTTTTTTCAACTACTGAAACCATCTCCTTTAATTGTGTGCCAAGGCCTGAGAGAGTTTAGTGGCACTTGAAAACATTGCCCAAATAAGCAAACCAATTAGATTAATTGGCACCAGAGGTACTCTGTGCTTTTGGATAGTACACAGATGGAAAAAAGCCCTCAACGCTTAGTAGTTTTAAAGCTGTGTTTGTAAAGCTTTGTTTTCTTTAAGGATTGTGTCTATGTATCATGCTGCTGTTGATTTTCACAGAAGAGGAATGGGATGTACACATCCTGTCACAATGTGCATCCACAAAATATCTTCCAGACCCAGAAATACAGACTCTGAGAAATATTTATCATTTCCCACTTTCAGTCACAAAACTACTCAGAAAACATACTGTACATACTTCTGGAGTGACAGGGTAGAGGACAGGCATACAAAACAATCACTCAAATAATTAGCAGATTATTTATATTCATATTTCAGTAGTGCTATAAGCAAATATATGCTTAGGCTTACACACAGGTTCCAACTTCCAAAAGTTCTCTGCTTTTTCAATCTTTTATTCTTTAGTGCTCACCTTGCAAAACCCTAGGGAATTTCAGCAGAAATTTTCTTTTGGGGTTGTCAACATTTAATCTTTAAAGGTACTCAACGTTTTACAGCACCACATGCCTTCTACATTCCTACACTGCTAATTAGGAGTTCAGACTGTCTGCATCTTATGCAACAGTCACACCAGGCAGCTGCAAGTGCTCAAAAGACTTCCGCAGTTGCAGTAAGTGGCTGGGCATCATGCAATGAAACAGCTAACCCAACAGCTACTACAGAATTGGTGGCATATTTGAGAAATTATGTAGCTTTTCTGAGAACACCTCGTACCTCTGAACTTACTCTATTTAACTGAGAAGCAATGAAAGAAATAACTGCCTGACTGCAAATTAATAATAAATCCAGCTTCAGAAGTCCCCTGTGAGGTAGAGGAACATTCCCATTTTACCATACTAAAACTAGTACTGAAAAACCAAGAGTCTGATGACAGCCAGAGAGAAGCACTTTGTGAATGCAGCATTATGTTCCAACAATCTTTCCCACCCAGTGCTACTGTGCATAAATTTGTGTCTCTTCACCAAACTTGTAGTGAGCTGGGAACATACTGTCAGCCCAGCAGGACTGGTAACTTGGCGGCAAGCAGTTAGCAAGGGTAGAGTAGTTGCAGTCCTAAGGTTTCAAGATTCTTGAAAAAAATTTAACCTAACTTGACTACATAAATGATCCATGACTTTGGTCCCATACTGCACCATAAGGGAAATGGGAAAAAAATCCCCCAGCCTTCCCACGATAGCTATTTTTTTGCTATAGCACAGGTTTATAGCATCCAGTTTGTAGTAACTGGACGATGAGATCACCAATCATGGACCCTGTGCACTTCAAAACCCAGGCAGATCTCCTACTTTGATGAGGACTTGCTATGACATGAGAATAGGATATGGCCCATGTACAAAGGAAAGGGGATTATTTTGATCATATGTGAGATAATCCTTCCCAAATGGGCGACAAGAGAAGATGTCAGGAAAGATGAACCGAATTTCTTCACGATAAAGTAGCTAACTATCCTCAGCTTTCAATCTTGGATTGAAAACATTTACCTTGCAGACCCTTTTCAATGAATGCACTTTTGCATTCACGCTTCCAGGCCAAGGTCTGTGATGGTATGCCACTGTCTGCAACCAAACCTGGGCTGTCTAGACAAGGAACAATGAGCTAATGGAGACTCATTGAAAGAGAATAGTATTTGATTCTGTTTCAATCATCTGATATATTTGTTTCCAAAAGCACAGCGCACAGATTGAATAGGTTGGTGTTGCTAACCTTCCCTGGTACAATAGTCCTTTTGAAACGGGCACATTGCCTACAACACATTCAATGCAATTTGCTACCTCACTTCTCAATTTTTAAATTTTTTTTTTTTACTAGCTGAATTATATCTTATTTAGATGGTAAACTTCGCCATGATGTTCAGACACCTGTGGAGTCTGTGCCTACTCGCAGTGCTGTGTAAGCAATACTTTGATCTCTAAAGTATCATAAAAGTGATTTACAGTGAGTGACAATAAGTGATTTAATAACTGTTTCAGTTAAGGCTGTAGGGTATATAGTAAACATCTTGCCTGCAAAACCTATGTCAGCTACTGCGGCTCTCTGCAGATCCATAAAAACTCATGTGTTTAGTTACTCAAATTTAGAGATGAAAAAAATTCTCCGAAAAGTTTCAGATGCTGTAAAGAGACCACACTATTAACCATTAATTTAACAATTAATAACCATTAAATTTTCATTAAAAGATTTATTTCTATGCAATCAACTGTTAATGCTTTCAGCAACAGTAAGAAAATACAACCCCAAAACCCCAAGTGATCACTAACAAAGGAATGTGTTTGGGCTTTGTGTGATAAGAAAAATTAATAAAAAAGCAACACCCCAAGCCTTTAGGCAAAAGCAGCACAAAAAACACTTAAATCTTTTCAGGTGCATCATGGTTTCAGACTAGTATGGCAAATCCCATATGCAGGCTACACAGAAAGTGTAGTGAATTGAACGAGTTCTCTGTAGAGTATGTGATACATAAACATTAACATACTCCAGTTGACTTCTCTACTCTTCAGTTTCACAGTTTATCAAACATCTCCGGGGACTGTTGTGAAGATTAGATATCAAATGTATAGAGACCTACTGCTGCATCTTTGTTACCTGAGGTCAGAGCTCATGGTCCAATACTGTTATACTCTCAGGCAAATTACATTCAATAGGAGGCACATTGGTACTATTCTACAGGCCCCATACTATGGTACACGATTTGGGCAGTACAGGAGGATACCCACTACAGTGACAAATACATAAAATACCTATGCACGTGACGGAGAAAACGGAGTAAAAGCCTCAGTGACTGTGGGACTCTCTTGAAAAGCGATAACGTTGCTCACATACTGTAGAAAATTTTACCACGTTCCTTTGGCAAAAATCTTCAAATGGTTGTTATTCCTGTGCACTTCCATAGATGGCAGAACAGTGAGGTATAAAATCCTTTGTGCTTTTCTTTCATCTGAGAAAACCGAGTGCAAGCCCTGACTTTGCTGCTTTTAAAGCTAATATTTGATACAGAATATATTAGACTGGTTAAAAAGAAATTACTTCTCTCTCACCTTTCAGCATTTCGGGTTGAAATACAAGGCAGAATGGTCTGAGTGCTATTTGTTGTTTCTGTTGTTTTGATAAGGAAAAGATAAAAAGAAAAAAAAACCCACCACAGATAAACTGCAGGATTACCAATAGACATTAAGGAGGACACAATGAATTGGTAGCTCTGCTGAGAGTTTAACAAAGACACCATTGTACTGCCACGCAACAGGGGCAAAAGGTTAATCAGAGGCAAGAGCATACTAAAATTTAGAGACCGGAAAAGATATTAAACCTTCTGAAATATATCAAAAGCTCACTTTTGAACTTTTTCACCCTGCTTCTTTGGCATCTTCACCTCCCCTGGAACAAATCAAGATATCCCGATCTCATTAAATGACTGCTTAACTTGCTTTTCTCAGAAATGTATTCCATACAGCCATCATTCACCAAGTGAAGAAATACTGTCAGTTTTCTATACTGACTCAATTTCCTAGGGTACAGGCCGCATCTGTGTTTCAGCTTTTGAACACCAGAAAAAGTTGTAGCAGTTTCACATTTAAAGCACCCGTACTCGGATTTTGAAAGTGTCCACAAAACTATGCCTGATATTCTTTAGCTTAAAAATACTCTCTGGAGATTAGCCTCACAAAACCCCATTTTCTTAGTTCACATCTTCCTCTTTCTCCTTCCCACCAAAAAATTAACATGCCTTCATCCACACCAGCTTTTTGACTTTTTTCTTCTAGGGAAAGTAAATTCTAACACTAATGTTACTGCTTCATCCTCCCTCATCTCAGCTGCACATCTGTCAACACCCTGCATTCCTACCTCTCTCTATAGTCCCGTCTCCACCCCTAACGATTTCTTCTGGTATTCCCCTTGAAAGCAATTAGCAGCACCAGTGCTCATTCCCTCCTTCCTATTAGCAGACACACAGTACCTTTCATCTCAGCCTATTTGCCTCCAGGCAGAACAGTTGGGAAGACAGTGTTCCCTGTTCTTGTCACACCTCCTTGGTGAGGGTATTCCATGTGTTCCCCTTCCCTGCAGGAGAAAAAGCCAGTAACTTCAAGAGTCCATTTATTAATCAGTTTTCAACGTTGGTGTTATAATTGTTCACATCTTAACTAAAACCTCTTCCCCTTCCTCTTCATGTATATACCTGTATGTACACCTTGTGCCTCACAAATGTGGTAGCCTTCTACGATGACGTTACAGCGTTGGTGGATAAGGGAAGAGAAACTGACATCATTTACCTGGATTTGTGCAAAGCATTTGACACTGTCCTGCATGACATCCTGGTCTCTAAATTGGACAGACATGGATTTCACAGATGGACTGCTCGGTGGATAAGGAACTGGCTGGATGGCCTCTGTCAAAGAGTTGTGGTCAACAGCTGTATGTCCAAGTGGCAATCAGTGATGAGTGATGTTTCTTAGGGGTCAGGAGTGGGACTAGTACTATTTAACATCTTTGTTGGGGACATGGATGTTGGGATGGAGTGCACCCTCAGCAAGTTTGCTGATGACACCAAGCTGTGTGGAGCGGTCGACACATTGGAGGGGAGGGATGCCATCCAGAGGGACCTTGTCAGGCTTTAGAAGTGGGCCTGTGCAAATCTCATGAAGGACAACCAGGCCAAGTGCAGGGTCCTGCCCTGGGTTGGAGCAATTCCAAGCAAAAATACAGGCTGGGCAGAGAATGGATTGAGAGCAGTCCTTAGGAGAAGGACTTGGGGGTGTTGGTGGATGAGAAGCTCAACATGAGCCGGCAATGTGTGCTCGCAGCCCAGAAAACCAACCATATCCTGGGCTGCATCAAAAGAAGCATGGCCAGCAGATCAAGGGAGGTGATTCTGCCCCTCTTAATCTGCTCTCGTGAGACCCCACTTGGAGTACTGCATCCAGCTCTGGGGCCCCCAACATAAGAACCACCTGTTGGACCAAGTCCAGAGGTGGGCCACAAAGATGATCCAAGGGCTGGAGCACCTCTCCTATGATGAAAGGCTGAGAGAGTTGGGGTTTTTCAGCTTGGAGAAGAGGCTTTGGGAGCCCTTATAATGGCCTTCCAGTACCTCAAGGGGGCCTACAGGAAAGATGGAGAGGAACTCTTTATCAGGGAGTGTAGTGACAGGACAAGGGATAATGGTTTTAAACTGAAAGAGGGTAGATTTAGATTAGATATTAGGAAGAAATTCTTTACTCTGAGGGTGGTGAGGCACTGGAACAGGTTGCCCAGGGAAGCTGTGGATACCCCATCCCTGGAGGTGTTCAAGGCCAGGCTGGGTGGGGCTTTGAGTAACCTGGTCTGGTGGGAGGTGTCCCTGCCCACGACAGGTGGGCTGGAACTAGATGATCTTTAAGGTACCTTCCAACTCTAACCATTCTATGATTCTATGAAATGCAGCAAGGACGAATGCTGAGCTCTGCCCTGGGAAGGCAGAGCCCTGCAGTGATGCAGGCTGAGTCCAGGGAGCAGGTCTAGGGGAACAGCCAGGCAGCAAGCTGATCACGTGCCAGCCATGCACACAGGCAGCAACGAGGGCCAGCAGCACCATGGGTGGCATGAGCAGTATGCGACTCTAAAAGCCAGGGAGGGATCATACCCTATTCTCTGCACTCAGACCACATAACGAACACTGCCATGAATACAGGAAAAACATTGATAGACTGGTGGGCGTTGAGGGGAGGCCACCAAGATGGTTGAGCTGGAGCCCTTGCCCTGTGAGGAGAGCTTGTGGGACCAGGGCTGGTTCAGCTAGGAGGAGGAATGGCTTTGGGGGCACCCAAAAGCATCCCAGTCACTGACAGGAGGGGATGGAGGAGGCGCAGCCTGGCTCTTCACAGTGGTGTGTGGCAGAAGGGTGAGAGGCAGCAATGCAAGCTGAAACACAGCAGAATCAGGCTGGAGATAAGGAGAAGCCTTTTCCCTCTGAGGACAGCCCAGAGGTGGAGCCAAGGCCCAGGGAGGCTGGGTTGTCCCCATCCTTGGGGTTTTTCACACTCTGACTGGGTAAAGCCCTGAGCAGCCTGGTCTGGGCACCCCAGCTGAGCCTGCTCCGCCAGGGGCTGGGACTGGAGAGCTCCCCAGGTCCCTTACTATTTAAAATATTTTTTTTTTTTTTATGCTAACCTACATGCTATCCCTCTTTTTCTCCACTTAGATAAATTACAGTCTTGGATGATACAGAAATTTAAACAATCAGGCCTTGGTGAAACAAAAAGCATTCAGGAATGTTCCAGGAAATTTATCAAGTCTTACATCACTACGTCAATCATATTAACCAAAATAGGTTCTTAATAAACTCTAGAAGGAACAGTATGTCCCCTCTGTTTCCTAAATTTGCCTTCTAGAAATCACAGATTCATTCTTATCCAAAGCTGCCATAACACAAAAGTCACAACCATTACTTGCTCAAGCTTTCACAGTAATCATTACGGTAGGACAGTCAGGTTTTGTATTTGCCCTACTTGAGGAAGTGACCATTGGAAGTTTACCATGCTGTTGGGGATACAGTCCAGTCAGCCATAGTAGTTCAGCAGCATTATAAATTTTCACCTTAAGTTTATCCTATTCTACATACACTAGAAGTTTGCTAGGAATCCTGAGGACTGCCCCACAATTTCACCATCACAACCCTGAAAAGGTCGAGAGCTTACGCGTAAAATTTAGGGGTCAAGCCAACAAAGGAAACCTCATGGTTAGTGTTTACTATAGGCCCCACCACCACCAAGGGGAGCCTGCTGACAAAGCATTCTTACTTCAGGAAGCATCATGCTCGAAGGCTCTGATCCTCCTGGGGGACTTCAATCACCCTGACATCTGCTGGAAAAGCAGCACAGCAGGCTGCAAGCAGTCCAGAAGACTCTTGAAGTGCATTTATTAATCCAGGTGATAGACAGCCTAACCAGCGGAGAACTGTTACTGGACCTGTTGCTTACCAACATGGACGAACTAACTAAAGATGCAAAGATGGGTGACAGCCTGGGCTCCAGTGATCACACCCCAGTAGAATTCACAGTCTTGAGAAATATGGGCCAGGTGAAGAGTAGACCTCAGGACCCTGAACTGTAGAAGAGGAAACTTTCGGTTCTTTAAGGAAATAGCAGATGGGACCCCCTGAGAAGCTGCCCTCAGGGACAAAAGAGCTGAACAGAATTGGCAGCTCTTTAAGGACATTTCTCTAAGAGTGCAAAAGCTCTCAATTCTCATGTGTAAGAAATCAAGAACAGAAGGTAGGAAACCAGCATGGCTGAGTAAGGACCTCCTAGTCAAATTAAAGTGTGAGAAGAAAACACACATGCAGTGGAAACTGGGAAGAATACAGGGATGCTGCCTGGATGTGTAGGGATGCGATCAGGAAAGCTAAGGTACAGTTGGAGCTGGATTTGGCAAGGGGTGCAAAGAATAATAAGGGTTAAAACAGGTACTTTGGCCAGAAAAGGAAGATGAAAGAAAATGTACCCCCCCCCCCCCCCCCCCCCAGATAATACAGAACTAGTAACATCTGAGAAGGCTGAGGTATTCAACATTTTCTTTGCCTCAGTTTTCAATGGTAATCTCTCTTCCCACACCTCTCAAGCCTCTGAACCTCAAGGCAGGGACTGAAGGGGAATGAAGTCCTCTCCACTGTAAGAGATCAGGTTCATGGTCACCTGCGGAACCTGAACATACAGAATTCTATGGAACCTGACAATATGCATGCCAGCATCCTGGTGGAACTGGCTGATGTAATTGCCACACCACGTTCCATGATATCTGAAAAGCCACGGCAGTCAAGTGAAGTTCCCGGTGACTGGAAAAGAGGAAACATTGCTCCCATTTTAAAAAAGGGTAGAAAGGAGGACCCTGGGAACCTGTCAGCCTCACCTCTGTGCCTGGGAAGATCATGGAAGAGATCCTGCTGGAAGATATGTCAATGCATATGGGAGGCTATGAGGTGATTTGAGACAGCCAGCATGGCTTTACCAAGGTCAAGTCCTGCCTGACCAACCTAGTGGCCTTCTATGGTGGAGTGACTACATCAGTGGACAAAGGACAATCTATGGATGTTGTCTATCTGGACTTCTATAATGCCTTTGACACGGTCCCCTACAACATTTTTGCCGCTAAATTGGGAAGATATGGGTTTTATGGATGGACTGTTAGATGGGTAAGGAATTGGCTGGAGGGCAACAGTTACGGAGTTATAGTCAGTGGCTCAACATCCAAGTGGAAATCAGTAACAAAAAGTGTACCTCAGGGGTCCACACTGGGACCAATACTATTTAATATCTACACAGACAGAGGGATTGAGTGCACCCTCAGCAAGTTTGCTGATGACAGCAAGCTGAGCAGTGGAGTAGATTCACTTGAGGGAAGGGATGCCATCTAGAGGGACCTGGACAGGCTTCAGGAGTGGGCTCATGTGAACCTCAAGGTTCAGTAAGGCCAAATGCAAGGTCCTGCACCTGGGTAAGGGCAATCCCCAATATCAATACAGACTGGGGAGTTAATTGATTGAGAGCAGCCCTGTGGAGTAGGACTTGGGAAAACTGGTAGACAAGCTATGACCTGGCAATGTGTGCTTGCAGCCCAGAAAGCCAACCATACCCTGGGCTACATAAAATGAAGCGTGGCCAGCAGACCAAGGAAGGTGATTCTGCCCCTCTAACTCTACTCTTGTGAAAACCCCACCTGGAGTACTGCATCCAGATCTGGAGTTCTCTGCACAGAAAGACATGGACCTGTCAGAGCAGGTCCAGAAGAGGGTCAGAGGGCTGGAACACCTCTCCTGTGAATAAAGGCTGAGAGAGTTGGGGTTGTTTACCCTGCAGAACACAAGGCTCCAATGGAGACCTTATTGTGGCCTTTCAACAGGTAAAAGGGGCTTACATGAAAGGCAGACAAAGACTTCAGCAGAGCCCGTAGTGACAGGACAAGGGGCAACACTTTTGAACTGAAAGAGAGTACATTTAGATTGGACATAGGGAAGAATTTTTTATTTTATTTTTTTTTTACAATGGGGGTGGTGAGACACTGGAACAGGTTGCCCAGAGAAGCTGTGGATGCCCCATCCCTGGAAGTTTTCAAGATCAGGTTGGACGGGGCTTTGAGCAACCTGGTCTAGTGAAAGATATCCCTGCCTGTGGCAGGGGGTTTGGACAAGATAATCTTTAGATGTCCCTTCCAACTCAAACCATGTGATTCCATGATACAGTATATGCCTTAATAATTATATAAGAAGGAACATTATCATTGGCTGTGGATTTTATACCAACCAAGGGCATTTGGACTGTAAGGCGGTGTATCTAAATTGTTGAAAAGGCTCCTTTAAAATAATTTCCATTTACTGTTATAAAGGGAAATCTGTACCAGCTTTGGTCCTTGGAGAAAAACTCCTTCACCAGACAGAAAAAGGCGCCTAGTGACATAAGGTTTGTAAGAGTGTGCCTGGATGCTCAAAGCAACATTTAGTTTACTTGGACACTCAGAGCATAAGAAAGGCCCAACACCAAGAGGTTCCCAAAGCATTTGGCAAAAGCCCCTTGCACAGAGAAACCATGGGGTTGGACCAGATGACCTCTCAAGGTCCCTTTTAACCTCAACAATTTTCTGAAACATTCAATCTTGCTTTCCCTGTTTCAACTCCTTTTGAAGAAGTAGCTGTATATCCAGTGTTGATTTAGGCCATGAAAGGTTTGGCAGATGTCTAATGCATCGCATTGTCAAGGGAAGAGCTTGAGTCCTGATGTTTTATTGATAAGTACTTTAAGAATGTGAACCAGGAAGGAAGGAAGACATTGCACAGGCAGAGAGAGAACAACTCTTTTGACCCCTCCCAAAAAGTATCTGTAACAGCAAAAGAGTAAAGGATAAAGAAACTTTATCTGAGCAACGAACAGTGTTGCTAATCCTGAACATAATTCAACTTAAAGCAAGGCACTGCAGAATTCTGTTGCACAGTTGCAAGACAGTTGCAAGTCCCTACTCTAGCTCCCCGCTCCTAATACTTGTGATAACGCAAAGGGAAAGGGCTGTTGAGCACAGAAAAATCCCAGTAGACACTCATAATAATTTATCTTTACATAGGTGGTGTGCAGATGTCCAAGGGAGCTTAGGCAAGAGACAGTCAAAAACTGAGTACCTTAATCACTTACTTCACTTGCTACACAAGCTGACATAGCCTTATTCACACATTTCTATAATAATAATAATAAAAATAACATTTCTATGCTGCCCTGCTTGCAGTGGTCCAACAGACCATCAAGCACTCCATCAAGCCACATCCTAGTCGTAGATGTGTACACTTTCACAGAAACTTCATCTTAATTCACCCTCTTATTATACACTGTGCAGACAAAAAATGACACTAATGAAACCAGTAATAACTTCTTCTCACATGTAAGAGTATTTTTGAAGGCAAACATTTTAAATGCTTGTATTTGTTGGACAGAACTAGAAAATAAATATCATACTAAAAAAAGGAATCACTACCGTGTTGCACTTCTCTCTTCTTATGTCCTACCCGAAGGATGTAACAACCACATCAAAATAACCCCACCCCAAACCTAGCCAGGTCCCCAGCAAGCATGAAACTTCTGAGTGGGCACTAATACAGTTGCAAAAAATAATTAAAATATTTAGATGAATAGGCAAAGTGAAAGCTTAGCTGCTCATGAAAGCCAAAAGAAAACTGCTTTACCTTGGATACCCAGGGTGGTGCTGGCTGAGCCTACCCTGAACATCTCCTCTGCATTGCTCAAAAACTAAGCGCTCCTGCGGCATTTTGTACTGTACTAGACCACCCACTCAGACACGGATACACAAACCACATGTGCTAGCAAGGTCTGCCCTGCACTGAAAGCAGTATCAGGTTTACGACCTTATTACTTGCTCAGCCAGGCTTTTAATACAACTGACTTGTTTTATCTTTTCAGTACCTTTGATTTCTTAACGGTTTGTATGTAGTCTCTCTACTAGCTATTAGATGCTTAAGGATTCGAAAGAGGAATATAACTTTTGTGAAAAAACCACTGCTATCAGAGTGAAAATATTTTTAGCATATTTTTCCTCCCCTTCCTTAAGAAGTTTTATTTCTAGGTCTTACTAAAAAGATTTAACTGACAGCTTCACAAACCTACTATTTCCTAAGCAGGACCCAGACCTTGAATTCTGTCTCTCTGTAAGCAATGACAAAAGGTAATAATTTACTCCTGTGATGAGAATGGTAAAGTTTACTAATGGAAATGCCAGCTTTATAGCATCAGTTCTCTGAAGGAAGTGAACATGACCCATTTGATGTAACATTCATGAAAGAGTTATGTCCATTCGGAATTATATTGAATGATAATGAAAATATATGTTCTGCTGTATTCACAGACCTACATTTGATTTTGCTTATATTTCTAGACTGGAAACATTAAAAGTGTATGAAGAACGAAAAATGCAAGATTATCACTTTGCAGTGAAATCAATCTGGCTAAGGTAAATCAGAACATAAGTAAGACGCAATATTCAAACAAATGTTAAACAGACATCAGCATCTCAAACCATAAGACAAGCTTAGATTTTTGTATGATCCTGCAACACATCTCTCTCTCATCAAGCCAGCAACAACACATTTATTACAGCAGTGAACCAAAGCAGCTGCTAGTCTGCAAGCTGTCACCCTATCTTACAGCAGACAGAACTGCTGACCAGCAACCGTATTGCCTATGTTAACGTAAGAAAACACATGCAGTTATTAAGAGATCTCTTCTTTACCTTTTTTTTTTTAAGTCTGCCCCCCCCCCCCCCCCCAAGTGTATTGTTCTCACTGTGGTAATACTTCCCTTTCCTGTCTAGCCACAGTGGCATTTCTTGATGCTCAAGTAAATGCAAGGCCCTCATAAGATTGTGCTTTGATGTTAATTTATGTGCTCACTCAGACACACAGCCAGCCCTGAAATGTCATTGGTTTAGCTGTGTTAACACACTAACTCCCAAGCGCACACAAAAGCACTGCAGATATATAAGTTTTAGTCCTCATCATCAGATTGTAAGCCTTTTATGCCCAAGAGTAAAGCTTCTCAGTACAGTATGCTGAAGAGCTTCCTGGTGTACACTACATTCTACTATATGCTGCTTCGTAATTAAGAAAAGTATTTGTCTCATACAAGCACATGCCTTGCACTTGTTAAGCTCTGGAACATGTTTTGCACTGCTTATTTTTGCAGTTCCTGCTAGCTCCTGCTATGGCTGAAAGACTGACAAAATCTTCACCCCAAGTCTCAGTTTCAGTACACTGCACTACAGCCAACTGTGCAAATCAATGGACCAATGAGCAAACACAAAAATAACAAGTCTCTCTATAGCCTGAAACAAGTGTTTGCTAAAAGACACACTGTTTGCTGTTAAACTGCAAGTGGTAAAAGATGGTACATGATGTGTATGAACAAAGACTGTATGAAGCAAGTACAACATCCTAACATCAGAGCAGTGTCTGGAGTAAGATAACGCATACAACTGCACAGGGCAGTTTTCTCTTCAGACCATTCTACAGTTTTCCCATTTGTTTTGCAAACTAAGTAACAGGGCTTGAAATCAACAGGTCATTCAAGAGACCCCAAAACACTAGTATAGCTTCTAAGAAAACAAGATGATACTTACCAAGTAAGGACTAAGGACCCAAACCAGATTGTGAACATACTTTATTGCACTGTGAGAATGGGAAAGAAGGAGAATGAGTCAGGCAAAACCCAACAACTTCTAATTTCCTTCCCCCAGACTAAAAGAAACTTTAATAGAAATATAATGGGGCTCTCCAAATGCTCTGTACTGCGTGAACTCTGCTTCTGAAAGAACAGACTTAACCTAAAAGCACCCAACCAATGAAAAGAAGAGAGAGAAATGATCAACCACTTCTTATGATCCAAGGGCCGAAGACTAAGCATGAGTTTTTTTGTTTTACCTTTGAAGACTCTCCTCACTTCAGTGTATGCACCTTCCTCCTTTCTTGCTCTTTCCCTTTAGCATGGACTTCAAATCTAGATGATACTGAAATTTTTGTAAAACCTCTCAGTGGATTAAAACTTCTAAAAAGATATTAAAACTTATCTACCCAATTGGACAACAGCTTTCTGAGGTGAAAAGTTAGTGGTGAGACGGAAACTGTCCTTACTATTGGACACAACTACTGATTTAATAAGTGGTTCACTTATGCTGAAAATTATTTTTTAGATATTGCAACTCCTTGTTAACCCCTGTCTGGTCACCTCAACGAATTAATCCAAATTCTCACATATAACTTCATTTTGAACAGCTTGATGTTAAGTAAAACTCCAAAACATTTATTGCCAACACCCTTTAACCCATCCCAAAGATCAATGCTCATACATGTTAAAGACTTGGAAGAGTAGCTTATTATTTTTTCTTGAAGAGAAATATGAATGTCTGAAATTAATTGAACAAGGATTTATTTTGTTTCTGCATACAAAATTAGAAGAAGACAGCTAATTTTTTTTTAAATTTAGATCAAACACTTAGTAACTCTTATTCCATCAGAATTTTGTGGTAAACGCAACACGCACACACACACAACTGCAGTTTATCTTCTTCCCTCTCCCATAGAATTAGGAAATTTAAGATTTTAAGGACGATCCACAATTTACACGAAATCCAGCAGTAACTTAGGGTGATCCACAATTTGCATGAAATCCAGCAGTAACTTGACACTGGAATTGCTGTCATCTCTCTTTTATGCCTATTCACTGTTTTCTTCCACCCCTGTTCTCAGTGTATAATAAAGCTTATCTAGTATTTTAAGGGTAAAATGATTCATTTCACCATTTCTAACAAAATAGTGCAATATTCGTACTAGAAGTATCATGGAATTATTCCCCTCATGAAACTCAATGAGTTTTTACCACAAAACTTAGAAAAGTCAAAACGGACAAAATTCCATACGTATCTGGTACAACTAAAAGATAGGAAGTTGAACACACACTAGCAGACCAAAGGTTTTTAAGGTTGCTTTTAGATTTCCAAACATTTTCATATAAAATAATCAATAAAAATTGAATTTTATCCCCTTCACATGCACCCTTCTCCCCGTTCCCCACCACCACCTGCCTTATGTCAAAAGTAACTTCAAAATTACACTCCCACTCCCTGCTCCCTCCCCAATTGCACATTAAGACATGGACTTAAAAGAACAACATAATGCTTCAAGTATGCTTCATGCCAATCGTCAATAAGAGTCATAACATTACTGAAAAAGTACACTTGTTCTTGGGAAGCCTGAGGACTTCCTGTGGAGTGTGGTCAAACAACATTTTAAATAAGAAAAAAGCGCCCCCAACCCAATCTGTATCCCGCCCTCTCAAAAACAGTAAAGTGTAAATTTTTCTTTGGACTTAAAGAAACAGTATTAAGATTTACCATCTGAATAAGAAATAACCCCAATAGGAATTTAGTTTTACAGTGCTGCACAAACTGTGCACCTGAAACAGTAAGTCATACAGGTACTACTGTTCAGCTCTACACATACAGACTACATGTGGCTTATAAGCATACACATGACATACTGGCCTGTCCAGAAACAAGATACTTTTTTAAGGCTGGTAAACCTGAATAAACCTTTGCATCCAGAAGTATTTTTTAAATTTTTTCTCTTTTCATTGGGGGATTTGAACTTTTAATAGAAATGTGATGATTTCATCAAGAAACCATCAGCAATATGAAAGCACAGAGCATTGATGTGAAACTGAGTACGTGTTCTCTCATTTGATCACGCATAAACAAGGATTCTGATTTTAAGGAATAATGGATGGTATGAAAGAATACTAATCTCTATAGACAAGAAATCCTTCTGGAAACACAAGCAGGTTATTGAACAGATACCAAAATCTGGAAAGTTTAAAAAGCATATATGCATGTGTGTGTATATATACATACACGCACACAGGTGCATGCATATGTGTATACACACACACATATATGAGATATCACAGATGTATTTGTTCCAACATGTAACTGTATAAACCCAGATTTTTTTCTTTTCAAATAAAAGGTGTTAATTTCGCAGTTGTAAAAAAACCACAACAAAACCAGAAACAAAACCCCAAAGCAAACTGAGCAGATCATATACCATATGAACAAACAAAAATGTTACGCAAATAGTTTTATGGTAAAAGTGAGTCACACTGGCAGCAGAAGTGTGTTGAAACTCATAGTAATAAATAGCTCCAAATTAAGAATTTTCTACAACATTTCCTTAGAAGACAGAACCAGTATTTCTTCTTTTACGACGATCCTGCAGAACACCTTCACTCATATATATTTAATTTTATAACATTAAAACAGACACAAGAAATTAGACTGCAAAAGATGCTGGATTCAGGACAATATACATAACATTTTTTGTTAAAAAGTCATACTGGTTTATTCACTAAGGCTAGACAGCAAGTCACATGACCCTATTTGGTGCATTTTCTACCATGGTCAAGATCAATAAATGGACAGAGCCAAGGACCTGCGGTCCAACCTGCTGTGGTCCAACCCACCGTGGCAGATGGGCAACAAAATATAGGACCACTGTTAGATCCCCAACTTTGTATCTTGTTTCCTGGAACTGTGGAAGTGGAAACAAGACTGTAGTGTTTTAAGTCACTAGAGAAAGATAGCAAGAAGTGGCATTTTAACATGAATAAGGTTTACTAGGCTTGTGATAGTACTGCATCAAAAGAGCACACATGGGACTGCACTACTTGCAACACCTGGTGGTGTCACTCAATCACTCATTGACTTTAGAATACATGTATGCAATAATAAATAGATCAGTTATGTAATAAGGCAGTGTGTTGAACATGCATTCATCTTGTGGACTGGAACACCACAGAGAGATACATGATACCATACACATTCATTTAAGACCAAGCTTTTTTGTTTGTTTTTGCGTTGTTTTTTTCAAGGCTATCCAGGCAGACTTCCAGAGCATTTTCTTCTTGAGAAGAGCAGTCCTCTTGAGTCTTGTCACTCTTCCTCTCCCTTATCAAGAGATGGTGACTGGCTTTAAGGAAAAATAAAGCTGAAGAGGGTTGTTTTTTTCCCCTCCCCCTCCATGTTGGTTGCATCATTCTGAATGTTTCATTTAAAGAACAGCTTTTGATGCAGCCAGATGCTGAATCCTCAGGAGGTTCCAGATGTTTCCAGATAACTCTGTAGTTTACGGACTGTGGTTTTATCCAGTGAGCAAAGATCAAAGTCAAAGGTTGTATTTGTGATATGAAAGTGTCCAGTTTCTTCTATAAGATTTACGATCTGAAGGGAAAGGAAAGATACAGTTGAAAATTTCAGGAGTTTTACATGCCCATTGAATGTATTAACATGCCACTAAGTATCATATGAAAAGCATAAAACAAGTCCAATTGCCCCAGTGCTTGCAGGTTAAACCATCAGTCAGTTCCTTTCCGATATGAACTCTGGTCCAGACTACAGTACCTCAGGTTTTCTTTAGATCGTCATGAACCATAATGCCAACCTACCCATCTGCTGTTCAGCAAACATTACCATTGAACCATTGAGAATATATTTTTCAAATGTGAAAAGAAAATCTGCACATTTTCTAAGTCAGTCTTTAAAAAAAAAAAAAAATGGCACACACCCCTCCCCCTTTTCAAGCCCAAACAAATAAAAAAACACCAGGTAGATCTCTGGCTAAAATATTTACTGTGTACATAGCTGGTAAGCAAGTTACTTTAGCCAATAATTGACATAAGTCTTTCTGCAAGCAAGGGAAAGAAGTAAATCCTTATAGAATCTAGTCCATATCAACCAAAAGAATGCATTCAAGAGCTCTCACATCAACTGTTAGATCATATACTAGCAGTTATTTTTGAATAACAGACTTGAATTAATTTTTTTTTTAAACAAAATCAACTGTGAAAGACTCCTACCAGTGGCATAAGATCACTTCTAGTGACTATTTAATCTATAATCACAGCTTTCATTCAGACAGGAAACAGAAGAGCTGTTAGGAGTCCTTGAGAAGAACAGAGACTAAAGCGTCTCTTCTATGAGGAAAGGCTGAGAGAGATGGGACTCTTCAACCTGGAGAAGAGAAGGCTCAGGGGGAATCTCATCAATGCGTACATTGGGGTGTAAAGAAGGCAGCGTCGCTCGTTCCAGTTGTGCCTGATGACAGGAGGCAATGGGCACAAATAGAAACACAGGAGGTTCCCTCCGAACATCAAGAAACAGTTTTTCGCTGTGAGGGTGACCAAGCACTGGCACAGCTTGACCAGGGAGGTTGTGGGGTTTTCATTCTTGGAGATACTAAAAAGCCATCTGGACATGTTTCTGGGCAACTGGCACTAGATGTTCCTGCTTGGGAATGGGGGGGTCAGACCAGATGACCTCCAGTGGTCCCTTCCAACCCCATTCATTCTATGATTCTCCGAAATCAACAGGACATGTCTAACCTGTGCCCTTTTGCAGTTTTGACATTTTTAGTCTCTGAATTGTAGTCTACGTTTTTAAAGAGCGGTCATACTCAACAATGAATTGCTGTAACAAGTAACTCCAGATCTGTTAAGTTCTAGGATGTCCACCTACCTAAAAAACCCATTCAGCATCTTGGAAAGCCAAAGCATTATCTGTCAGATAGGGCTAACACAGTGCCAACGCAATATGGCTATGAATCTCTTTTGCACTGTTTTGATCCAAGAGACAGACATCCCAAGTGAGCACACAGAAAGGCACTCCATCCTGAAGCGGGACTCTGGGTAGTGTCACGGACTGACAGAACATTGCTATTCTGCTCAGTCCTTCCAACCATGCCTTCTGCAGCACTCAGGCAAGGCTCAATGTCCTGTTTGCACCTTTCAGTTTGAAATCCATTTAAGTTCTACGGCTTCCACATATACCTCCACTGAAACACTGTTGCTAGATATTCCTTGCTTGTTTGAGCTTTATTTCTCTGACTGTAATTCCTTTTTCACAGCTGGAGGAGATACAGATGTATGCACATATAGCTTACAAAGCATACCTTAAAATGACAAATCTGGTAGGAATAAACCACCTTGAAAAAGAACAATGAATTTAAACTAAATCTTTGGTAATTTTCCGTTCCCCATTTCATTATACAAGCAGATGTTTTTTCTCCTCAGACCATGAAGAAAAGACTATGTTGATGAAAATTGAAATAACTTCATGTGTATTGTCAGGCATGGAATGACACAGCCCAGAGTGGATTAAACAGGATGGAAACAAGACAAAATAATAAGAGGGAAATGCCTGTTACAGTAAAAATCCCCCTTCCAATCACCTCCCATTTTCCAGATTGGTAAAAAATAAAAGTAAAATGCATTTAATTTGGTTTGCAGCTGTCAAAAATTCTGAAAGTACTTAGGAACAATCCTGCTTGTATTAAGACTTCATTTAAATCTGTGCCTCTTGGCTTTAATTATTTTTCAATTTGGGAATTTTTAATCTAAAACTGTAAACTTCATTTGTCTACTTATTGATTCACAGATTCTTGTAACACTTTTCCATCACCTACTATTCTGCAATTAACACAAGAGAAAAAAAAAAATCATCAAATGCAACAAAACTGATTGTTACCAGAACGAAACTTCGATACATGCTGTCATTCTCATTTTTGGCACTCTCTTGAACTTCATCTGAGAGAGGAGCTAAGGAGTCAATCCAGCCTCCTCTTGTAAAGTTAGCAATAAAATCTCAGGCTTGGTCTCCCAAATACCCACTGTGTGCTAAATAAATGTCTGCACAAGAAGTTTACAGAAGCTGAGGCCAGTAACATGTAGCTACGCTGAACATTTCTGTCTTATGTTTCCTTGTGTTATGGTGGAAGAATACCACCCCTCATAACCCCCACAGTAATAGACGTGATTTTAGAAACAAAGATTACATAAAAGTGTTAACACACTTTTAAACAGTACTGTGTGTTTTTAAAAATTGATAAGCACTTTTATTGATCAGGTTCTGCTTTAGGCTTTCAAGCTCTAGGCCAAAGGAAATATAAACATTTTAAACATATCCATAATTTTAAACATAACCTCAAGAAATATAGCCAGTATGTCAGGGCACCTGGTAAATCAGACTGAAATGAACCCCCAAAGTTTTAATGGATGTACAAAAATGTACCAAGGTAAACCCAGACAGCTCAATGGAAAACACCTGCCTGTGTGCCAGTCAATGAGCAATTAATGACTTACAATATTAGCATATGCATCCTTATGCTATTCAGAAATACTTGAAAAAGAATTTCTTTGAGATTTAGTTGAGATTAGTTGCCAGGAAGTCTGACAGTTATAATATTAAACACACAGCATTAAAATGTTTTATTCCGAGCGCTCAGGCTGCAAAGAACAAAAATATCCCATTTGTTCCTGCTGTAGTATGCTTTGCTTTTCTGCTGTAATGTACATCTCTTGTTTACATAATGTCTCTCTAGGTCAGTTTCATCATTATCCATCATAGTACAACTATTTATCTGCCTTTAAACAAGCAAACGAGTATGTGTGTTTAAGGAAGCCAAAGTGCAACTAATGACATACTCATTTTTCAATTTATGGAGGGTTTTAGGCCATTTGATAGTTTCCAGACCTGCAAGCTGCCCCTTGCAGAAAATTCTCAGAAGATAGCTGCCATCTGAAGTTAAGCACCTTGTGGACATGAGCAATGTAATTTTCAGCAGTGCTGCATACTCTCAATTTCTTCCTTACGCCTGTGCCGTCTAGTGCACTGGCTTTAAGGAGATTTTTCACCAGCTGAAGATATAACTTCTGATGCCTCAAAATAACAGGCAAAGTGTCACCAGAAATCTTGTTACCTTTCACAGGGTCATGCTAGCATCATCTGCACTGAAAACGTAGAGTTAGGAACCCAGCTTTAGCCAGCCAAATTTGAATATATGGGACATGCAGCATTAACATCTGATTGCAGACTCAGTTATCCCTACTATTTCTCTGCAAATCACAGGTGGTTTTTAAAAAAAAAAAAATCCTCATCACTGTAAATCCTAAACCTTTTTTTTTTTTTTTACAGTTAAAGAGGTGGGAGAGAGATTTCTTTTTAAAGTGCAATTTCAGACCAATTTCTGTCTAGCCATAGTCCAATATTCACATAAAAATTGCTCAGGTGATTCTCACAGGACCAATTTCTTGGTCAAACGTTCTTTTATAGCTGCCTTCTCCCTCTTGGGGAATTCTTATATAAGTATCACTTCACATCAGGATTACTTAGCTATATATCCAGGCACTTGCAGTTCAGTATCACATCTCTCCTGCCTCCTCCCTCTTTTTTGTGGATTTATTTCAGCTTCCTTTAACAAAGTGTCTCAAAGAGAAATGCCTCTCTTGGGACACAGCCACATTCTCAGATATATTTTTCTCATTTCGAGCTCAGCTGCATTCCTGTTTGCTGTCATGCCTATGGACTTTTAACAACTGAGATTGCAAAAACCTGTCCTCTCTTTCCACATCCCTCAGCACAAGTTTCAAAAGCCAGTGCTTTTGAATGATGAATGCATTCATTCTTCTCTTCCAAGTCCCTTCTCTAAAAATTCCCTAAAAGTCTGTGGGTCGCAGACTTTGACACGTGCAAGAGATTATTACCTGCCCTGACATAAACTAAAGAGATGACAGTCACCACTCAGGAACACAGAACTCCACCACCATTCCACTTCAACACCACCATCATCTTTAAAACTCTTGCAGCTATTCACAGTTTTCTGTTGTGTATTTTTGCACTCAATCCCTGTAGTAACCACCATCCCTTTCCGCAGTTTTACCCCTTGCTCTCCTGATCCTTGTACCTCCTATAGTATCTGTACACTTATATTTCTTGGTCTAGAAGTTTCACATTCATTCCTGAAAACTTTCTCAGCTCTGTACGCTTTCTATTTCTGTGCTCACTGGAAGTATTTTACATTAATTACATAGCTGCAAAGCAGTAAGGACATTTAAAATGGGATGCCGGTTTACTCGTAATGCAGAGAAGCACTGATTCTCTGCAAGTTATCCATTCAATACTGTGAATGTATTTCTTAAAACTGGTAAAATCATATGAACTATTGAATTGCAGAATATTGAGGGATTAAAGGCTTTAAAACTAAACTGCATTATTTGTTTTACAACAACACAGACCATTTGCTAGCGCAGACTGGCTAACAGACAACTGGTAAGTAACTTGGCCCTTCTGCTGAATTCTGGTAGAGCTCTGTAGCCAGTAGTACAGAGTTGCCAGCTACCAGTCCAGAATCGCACTGCCATCCTAGCCTGCACAGTCCAGCCATAAATCCAGCTTTCACTGGGGCTGTATCGACAGCCTGCACGCACTCCAAACAAACGGAAACAATCTGCAAGAACGGTCCCCCAGGCAACACCGATTCTACATCAACCTAACTTTTATAATGTAACTAAACACACACTACGCTATGAGAGTTCATGGAGTACAGTATTAGAACTATACTATTCATGCAAGTTGTGAGGGAAAGGTCAATGAATGAATGTTTTCTCTTGTCTGATAAATACACTCAGGAGAAAAGAAAAAGTCTACGTTTAGTTTAAAACGCACACGAATATACTATTCTTTCATTTACTCAGAATAGGATACTCAATTTCCAGCTCAGTTATGTCTCTTTTCACACAATTTTGCTTGTATTAGTAACTTCTCATGAAGCAGATTATAACATCAGACTGAAGAAGCTTTAGTGGATGAACCCATTGTTTTTCTAACAAAGGTAAATATTTCTTCCCCACCAAATACACTTAAATGCTACCAGATGAGAAAGAGGATTATGTATTCTACTTGAACCATCTTATTTGCTTGGAAAATATTTCTTAGGATGACAGGAGGATTCTGACTGGAAAGGATTTTCTTATCCACATCCCCTGCCCAGAGCAGGCTCAGCTGTGGGGTCAGATCAGACTGCTCTGGGCTTATCCAGTGAGGATTTTAGAAGCTCCAAGGACAGAGACAGCACAGTCTCTCCAAGCCTCTGTTCCACTGCTAGACCACCCTCACGGGAAAAAATGTTTCTTGCTTGTTTTTATCTTTGCTTTGCAGGAAATGTTTTGAAGGAGATTTTTGTTTTTAAAACATGAAGCCCCTAAGCCCTATGCTCTGCAGGCTGTCGATACAGCCCCAGTGAAAGCTGGGTTTATGGTCGGACTGTGCAGGCTAGGACGGTGGTGCAGTTCCGGACTGGTAGCTGGCAACTGTGTACTACTGGCTACAGAGCTCTACCAGAAGTGAAACCATTCAAAAGCTATGCCTTGGACAACTGAGAAAGCAAGCGCTCAGGAAGCAAAGCCAGGGCATGAATTTACAATACAGTGGCTTTTTCAGATTCTCTTTTTATGTGAACTCTCTAATAATTAATGAATAACATAAAGTGGAGAGGCTGTTGCAATTCCTACCTTTTAGCCTCCTGCACAGTAATTTCCCCATGTAGACAAAAATTTGCTTCTGCCACCATTCTGAAAGTGTGCTTTGATTCCCTCTGTAGACATTCGGGAACTTGGTAAACAAGAGTATGTTAAATATGAAGGATAACTTATACGTATCATTGTGTATTCTAACTTACAAAATCTGACAAAGCTATCAGACTTCCTCTTTAACTAAGAATATCCTTGTCCTTAACCACGATCATCCTTTTGACTGAACTCTCAATGTTTTCTCACCTTTACTTCTAATATTGAGCCTCCACTAATAAACAGATTAATGCTGGGGCTTAGAAATATTTTTAACACATTTATCCAAGTGTTGAGAAATTTGATAAGTGACAGCAGTCATTCAGAAGTGGTAAAAATTTCCCTCTTCACAACATGTCCACTACTGGCACATAATTGCACTAAACATAATAAAACCATCTGTGCTACAATTACATCTGTTTTGTTTACAATGCAATTTGTAATCCAATAGTACCTGACAATGCTGCCCCAAGCAAAGAATACTATTCTTTATTCTTATTATTGCATAGCTTTTTAATAAATATGGAGCATTCTTGGTTGTACAGTTCATATTTTACTCTTTCCATGACTTCCGAACACTCAATAAATAGATTGTGGTTTTACCCAAAGTGAGCTTTGCTTTGAATTCCACGTTTTCTGTTTGCCATAGAAAACATAACTTTGATTGTTTCTGAGAAAATGGCTGTCATTTTCAGGAAAAAGCAACAAGATTTTTATCGTCACGGTGCACAGCTGTATCCATTCTCCCATCCTGTTTTTACAATTATTGATACAGTATGTTGAGAAACACAGCAATGAATTGGTGAGAAATTTAGCTCAGATAGGCATTTTTTAAATATTTGTCATTTAGTTTGACAACACAATTTGAAGTACGTGTAAAAATTCCCTAAGCTGCACTGAAAGTGTTAAAGGGCTGTATACGGATTATACAGGCTTGAAGGCTATTAAACCTGATTATAGAGTTTTAGATGAAGGGAAAAAATAGATGTGACTTCACAATTTCAGTGAGCACACTGTGATATTGCATGAGAGTGCTCCTCACCTGCTGCAGTACATGTCTCTCTCTCAATGTCATTAATCTTCTGTGAAGCTCTACTAGTTCATCGAGATATGCCTAGAAACAAATCCCCCCCACAAACAACTTGTTAATTAAGTCATATTTCAAAAACTTCAGATGTCTTCAAAAAACAATACAAATGGAAATTTTATTTTAAATCTTCTTTGAGCTAAATTTTCTGATTTAGTACTTTGCTTTCTCTAGCTTAATACAACCCAAATGTAAGTTTTTGTGGGTTTTCTTAGATTCTTCATACCGATGAAAATATTATTAGGTGGTCCTCTGATGTAGAAGATAATCTCTACATCTCAACTGTGGCAAAAAGTGTCAAATAGACTGGGGACGCCAAAACAGCATTTTAAAAAAATAAATCTGTCCACATAAGACCCAAACCCAACGGCTCACAATCAAATCCCTCTTTTTCTCTAATGCAAGATAATTTTGTGTGCCAACAAGGAGATATAAGGGGAGAAAGATCAAGCAAGATTAACCCAGTGGTAAATTCCACTGTCTTCCTTCCTGTGATGTCAAACCTGTCCCACCTCTCCACCCAATTATCAACTTTCTCCTTCAGCCTGAGCCATCAGAACCCTTTTTTTTCTTTTAAGCAGAGAGAGATACAGCACCCAGCTTAAGAAACCAAAAAGCATATGGATCAGGCCACTGAAAATCTAGCAACACATACTGAAACTCTGGTCTCCTGCCTCACATTATCACAAAGCTGACACTAATACCTGTAAAATATGAACCTTCAGAGAAACTTGTCCACGCTGGGAATCACACAAGGACTTAGAGCACTTACCCATGGCCAGCTGACATGACTTCAAACAAAACTGTCTTTCTCAGTGTTAAATGGTAATTGTTGCTTCATATCATTCTAGTTAACATGCTAAATCATGCTGCCACTTCCTAAACATAGCCCTCAAAAAGAATTCTGGAAAATATATAAATATTTTAATTGACTGATTTATCAGCTAGGAATACAGCTGTGAATTCTCCTCTTCAAAAATTATCATTTTGTCTGTGAAACACCATGCAAACTCATGGTGGAGAGTAGATAAAATAAATAATAGATGGCAGATTCCCAACTACTGACATTTGCCAAATCACCACATGTATTGAAGAGAAATAAAACACTTTCAAAATAGGACAGAAGAAGAAAGAATTATAGGAAAAAAAGAGAACTATCTGCACCTAAAGGAACCCAAAGCAAAAATATACTAATTACTAAGGATTTTCATTCTGTAACAAAGGTTGGTCTTCAGTAAATACATTAATATCACATCCTGGACTAGTTTACTGTTCCCTCATTCTCATTTACCTTATCACAATCCCCATTCTTTATTTGTTTATCAGATTTGTTTTGCTTTATTGGACTTCTCACTTCTAAAATCTGGAAAAGAAAGAAAATCCTGTAAAAATTAAATGCATCATTGGATACAATTACATATGAAAAAATCTGCTATCAGTTAATAACACACAGAATATAACATCTGGAGAAAATGTAATCAAACCTCAAAACTAAGCTTTTTATTCTTTAATCCACACAACCTACTCATATTTTTCAGAAAATAAAAGCAGCTTACAGCAGAAAATGCCAAGTTGCTGGAATGAGCTGATATTGATACTATTAATCCATAAAAGAATTAATTTCATGCCATTTAAAGCCCCCTCAACACTTTTTTGTATCTTTTGCATGCTGGTAGGGTAAGAGGTCTGATTTTGCAGATACAAAATGATGCTGAGGTACTCTCCAGTGCCTTTGAGATGTCACATGACCAGTATATTTTTCCTGTTATTTTTTTTTTCCCCAATGTTGTCTCTTTTCTTCTACAATAAAGATTTTGAAACATAGTCTTTGAAATGACTGCATCAGTTGTAACTGGAAAAAAAAAAATGTTTGACGGTGATTTCTCTTACACTTATATGGTACCCTTCCCTCAATACCATATGAAGCCGTTTACTACCACATATACAAACCAAGAATGCTTCATCCAGTACTGAACCACAGTCAAGAACAGCACGTCAACAAGCAGCAGAACACCATGCTTAATATGAAAATTTTAGGACTACAGTGAGGAATATTTTGGGGAAACAGAGCTGTTGCTTGTTCTTCCAATTTTTTCACACACACCACACATTTTTTTGAAGCTAAATGATGAGTTAAAAAGAAAATAAAATCACCATGTCATTCGCAACCTGGAATATGATCAGTTCTTCTGAAAAACATCAAAGGAAAATAAATAATCACAGATGATGGGAGATTTTGTTTCACATTTCATTGTAACTAACATCATTTCATTGACTAGCATCACTAGCATGATTATCTCCAAAACCACACTGGACAGTCACAACACAGGACAAAAATCAGCAAACAAACCAAGGAAATAAGGCCCGTAAAAGCAAGTCTTCTTGACTAGCAAGAAGCCTCACTGACAGCTTTCTGTAAGTTCCCTCTCATTTAAGTTCCCTCTCATGGTATAAATTACTAAAATTGCATACCAGCATCATAAGAATACAGCAGGCAGGCAGGTATTTCCCTTCATATAGAAAATGACTGCATATCTGAGTTACCCTTACCTAAGGATTTACTTAGCCAAGAGTGATGCATGGCCAGAAAGCAAAACATACTTTTCCAAAGAAAAATCCCAGTTCTTTGATTCAGCACCCCCAGGGGTTACTGCTAAGTAGGCCAGTAACCAAAACCTGTTGTTTTGGAAAAAAAAAAAACAAAACAAAACAACCAAAACAAAACAAAACAAAAAAAAACAAACCAAAAACACACAAAAAACCAGACCTCTAGGCATGGATTCAATACCTTTTAGATGCTTTCCTTGTTTTTAAAGAAAGAAAATTTTTGGTTTCACATAGAACCTTAGCAAGGACACAGTATATTTGAAAAAGTTGCTTCCTTACAGTGCTCTTGATGTGTAGTTGAAATCTAACTTTTTAAGCACTCTTGTTTAGACGAGACACAGCATTAATCACATCTGAGGAAGCTTATAGAAATATTAACTCTCAGCTCTTTAGTTCTATGAAGGTACTCAGTCAACACAAGCCTGATTTCATCAGTCAAAAGCATCAATCTGGCAAGCAGCACTATGCTACCAAGCACAGATTTCAAATGTGGTTACGGTCCATACAATTTGAATTCTCACAATGCTTCCCTAAATTTCTGATTTTCAGCTCAATTATAAAATTCATTTCAATTAAAAAAAAAAAAAAAACAGAAGAAGGTATGTGACACCCAGTTTTAGCTGGCACACTACTATTGTTTTAAGTGTCTAAATGAGCAGGTAGACCCTTCTGTTAGATCATCGAAGGGGAAAGGAACATGAAAGACGTGACTGAGGTGGCTGCTGATACTGAGACTTACAATTACTTAACAATTACATTGCCTCTGTAGAAGTTAAGTCTTCATTAAACAACAAGCCACAGATAGGTGTTTTATTTTTATGTTTATGTCTCTAGTAAACGCAATATCCTCCAACTCTACAGTTTGCTTTTTTCCCAAAAGACTCTCTCGTAAGAACTTGTAACTTTTGTACAGATCAACTTAGAAAAGCCCACAGAGTTTCTGGTGGATAAGAAGAATGTTTTCTGGAGATGGAATCTCCTTCCTCTCTCTGTGCAAAATCTACTCCATAAGTTTTTTTCTCCACAGTGTATCTGAACTTAACTGACATGAATACTGTTTTGCTCTTGCACTATCAGTAAAGCTTGTACTGGAAATCTGATTAGAAAAACAATGATAAGTAAATAATTTCTGCAGAGAATTGAAGCAGTTAACCTAACAGATATAGGAAAGACTTACCCATAAAACTCACCATGTAAACCACAAACTTTTGTTACTACATGTAGACACTATTCTAACCATAACAATACTGTAAGCAGCCATTTATTGCCAGTCACTAAAATTCACAACTGCTTTGTGTATGATCCAGCGTGCACTGACACTGGGAGTGAATTATGGCTCCCTAAAATAAGTGACAAGTTATGATTTTTTTTAAAGAATATCAGCTTTTATGTTTGATTTTTATATTTAGAGAGCCTTACCTTATTGGTGACTGGGGGTGAGGTAACTCCCAAACTCTACTTCTTATTTGTCCCTGATGTATTTTGTAGCTCTACTTTATTTCATTTCTTTTCTCTGAAAAACAGAACTACCCTACTTTCCTATCTCAAAAATAATAACAATGTTAGCTCTTAGGTGTACAGACAGTGAGTAAAAACTATTATGTCTCCTAGTGAAGTAAAAAATATTGTGTCTTCTAGATAAACACTGGTGGGGGAGAAGGAAAGAGATGAATGAACAAACTCCTGAGAATGAGCCTATTGATGCAAACTTTGTCTACTGCTAATACAAACCCAAGCCTGTATGGGTTGTAGTTCGCATTGTTTACCTTACGAAGCTAATTCATACAGAAAGGACACGCTTCTTAAAATACTGACGAAAACATTACTTTGGTCTATGGTATTTGCTAAACAAATACTTATTCTCCTGAAAAAAACCCTCTTATGTCAGTGTACAGACTAAGTAACTGCACTGAAGTAATCAGAATGTCATTATCAGGTCACCAGGACTGCATTTACGAATCCTGACTTTACCTGGTTATTGTTGGTTTTCAGTAAAGGTGGTGCTGGTTCGTGATGTCGTGGTGAGGAAGCCGAACTGCTGTCACTGTCACTGCCATCACTCAGACTAACCCTATGGAAAAACAGAGCAAAGAGATTACACACCTCCAGACAAAGGGCTGTTAACAGAGCTGAACCAAGCTTGCGGTACTTGAGTACACTAAGAATGACCCCTCGCTAAGCAAGCCATCGTTAATCAAGGTCACATGGAAGAGAGGCATCCAAGCAGGGCTGCACTTTGGAAAAACCTCTGCGTAGCATGGAGAACGAGGCTGTCTGCCCGCACTTGGCTGAGATGACACGTCCAGTTAACAGCAGCTAACATTACAGAAACAGTGAAGTATTTAGAATATTGAACTGCAGTTCCCAATGTTCCTGGAGCGAGTCTGTTATCTCGGTTCACAGCCACGTGGAAGGAGGAAAACTTTTTTAAAGATACTTTTCTGCTCTTCTAAAACCTTCCTAAACAGCTGAACTTCCCACTTGGACAAGTGTTTCACTGAAAAGTTCCTTGTTTCTTGTCATAAATAACAGTCTTTTTCCTGGCTAAAATTTAAAACCTTAGTATCTCAGGAAAGGCCACATGAAAAAGCTCAGCTCCTAGTCAGTCTCACTCTTCATTTACTTAGAAACAACAGGGAATATTTATGTGCTGGAAGAAAAAAAATAGGTATTTGGGATAAAAAGAAGGTAGGGAAACATTAGCCCTAAAATTTTGTTAAAAAAAAAGGAACAAAACCTCCACACTTAGAGACAAGTTGAGCTTGAGACAACCCTTTATATAATCACTGACACAAATAAATTCTCCAACTTCTAGTCATCTTGGTCTTTTTCTTCTTGATTCCAGTTGCTAAAGTGCACCAGGGAAGCAGGTGACATTCATTAATGTTTTCCTATTATCATCCCATTTAAGCTGTAGCTGACATTGGCAGTCAGGTGCTATGCACTCACAGGATAAGCCTGTGTGGACTGGATAAAGAACCCACTGTGAAAAGGTACTAGAGAGCCTGTTCTAGGTTTTCCATAACCTTCAACAACATTCAGATGGAGTTTCAAGCTGCCCAAGGCACAAATGATTTTTGGAACGCCCTCTTGGGTTGCAGCTAGGACACAGACGCATTTTTTAAAAAGTAATTTCTGTGACAGATGCTTGCTTTACCTTCTGTCTGCACTTTTACACTTTACCTACTACATGCAGTGCAGAAATTACTTGAAATTCAAATTTCATTGATTCTGATCCAATTTAACCACCTAATCTAAAACTGCTAAGTGGAGAGATCTTGAAAATGAGACACTATGTACCAAATAGCTCACCCGGCAATTGAAGGACTTAATTTTATCGCATTTATGCCAGAGAGTAATTATGACTACCCCCCTGAAGTCACAATGACATGAAATCAG
This sequence comes from Pluvialis apricaria, assembly GCA_017639485.1. Lineage (NCBI taxonomy): Eukaryota > Metazoa > Chordata > Aves > Charadriiformes > Charadriidae > Pluvialis > Pluvialis apricaria. The sequence goes on from CM030044.1 coordinate 38,318,331, forward strand.
GGAAAGTAAAATGAATGAGGATTATCATAACCATATGTATTAGTACAGAAATAGTTTGTATTGGGAATGGCTAATTCTGTTAGCTTTCAGAAGAGGCAGTTTTACATGCATATGCTTTAAAAAGAGAGTCTGAACTCTCTGCCCATTTGCTACTCTGCACTCTTTGACAACATTAGACCTCACTCCATTACTAACATGCACAACGTCTTCGCCACCAGGCTACTTGCAATCACAAGACACTCACCTGCGACTCCTGCTTCCTCCTCGCGTATTTACAGGTCGTTCCAACTCAGAATCATTGTCATTCTCATCTGCTTCATCTGATTCATCTTCGTTATCATCTGAATGCAGATCTTTCATTATAGACCTCAAAGGACCTGAAACAACAGAGACAATAAAATACACAAAGGAAGTTCACTTTGCAGTGTTCCAGGCAATCCACCCAGCTTTGTAGATCGAAGAAAACCACCCTCCCTGCACAGCGTTGGGAGGGGAGAGTCTTAAACATTAAACAACTGAAGTAATGCACTGGGGGCTTACGCTGCAGGGACTTATCCATGAATCATTTACTCACACGAGCAACTCAGTCAGCTTCAATAGACTTGCTCATGACAGTGAAGTGACTCATATGTTCAAGTGTTTGCATGATTGGGCTCCTGGACCATTGCTGAAGTAAGTAAAATACTGTCATGCCAGGAGAAACTGACTATTACTGTATTATTACTAGAAGCAAGATTCTTTTGCATTGCTGGGTTTTAGCATTTTTTTCTTTCATAAAGGGTATTATATGCGAGTAAAGATCTACAGGGACGTACTGATCAGTAACAGCATGTTTGTTACATTAATCCACATATTGAGAAGCAGAGTCTAACAAATGATTCCGACTAACTCCTACTGGCCAAGGCAGTCTTGTCTTCCTGTTTTTTATATATTTAGCTTTAGCTGTTCCTTTATTTCAAGGTGAATTTCAGGTCAAGTAAGCATTTTGCCGATGTCCATATGTAAAAAGTGCATCAATCCCACGCAACACCATGCTATCTCTTTTCCTGAATTAACAGAAGGTACAAAGCTTGACTCGCTCATAAAAGTGCATGAAATTCAGTTTGGGATTTTGGTTTCATTTTACTCAATTTATTTTCCTGTAAAAGACAGTTACAGAAAGAGAAATATGTTTAACATATCTGGGAAATGTAAAACTACAGCTGCTTGAAATAAAAGCGGGCAAAAGCAGCTTAGAAGAGGAAAGGAAGCAAGACTGATGGCACAGGGCATTTAACTCTGACGTACGGCCCACCTGAGACACAAAGCAGCAAGTAAAAGCAACAGCGATGGTTGCAGGAACAGCGATTACTATTAGGGTTCTGCAGTTCCTTCAGCCCAGGAAACACTAAGTACTAACATGAATGAAGTGAGCCCCAGAGTGTTCTTCAAAAGGAGATGAAGCTTGCAACTCTCTATTTGCTAATAGAGGAAACAGAGTCACGGAGTATCACTGCCAGAAGAGAAGATAGACCTCATCAGGGTCATACTGCTAACAGGGAGGGTGTTCCCATCAGGGGAGGAACAGGTTATTATTCCAGACCTAGCAAGGCTCAGGTCACAGGCATTTTGAATAGTTTTGTGTGAGTGACTTCAAGGACGATGGTTTACCACTAAGGTTGCACTAGAACTTTCATAAATTGGTGCAGTTTGGGCAGGTTCAGATCAATGGTTTCTCTGTTTTTACACCCTAAAGTTGGCTGGGAAGAAGCCCAGATGGTGCTGATGGGCAAATTCCTGGTGGACCAGACACTGGTACAAGTGACAAGGAGAGAGAAGCTATACTGAAGAGCTTCTTGTCCATGCAACCACCGCTGATCTGCAGAAGGAGCTGATATATGCTCCATTTTCTGTTCCTGTTTGGGACTCAGGCAGACAATGCTCTGCTATTTGCAAATGGTTACTTGTAGTCTGGCTGAATCATCTGACCCTTGAAGGAGGGAAGGGACTCCTTCCTTGGCTTTTAGTAGGAGCAGTAATAAACATATTCCTTTTAAAAGGGAGGAGAAAGGGCACTCTCAGCAGCATTCTTAATGTAGGACCACCTCTGGGACTCTGAATAGGCGTATTGTACCCACCTAGCTAACTTTTTCAGTAGACCTTCCTTACGATCAGCAAAGCATTAATTTTTAGATCTTTTGTTTCTAGCACTGATAGCTATGTCAGTGTTAATCTTCTGCTCCTTGCTACCACTTAATTTAAAATTCCATGACAACCTTTTTAAAGGTTTGAGAAGTTATCTCCTAAAGGGCCAGAATAGTTAAGGAGAAACTGAAAACTAGGAGCTGCCCAGGAGCAAGCATTCTTGGTAAGGAAACAGAGAAATATCAGAGTTAGCCCCAGGGGCAGAAGAGCTCGAAGAACCCTGTTAGCCCACTGCTTATGCAAAAAGAGGTGAAAAAAGTTCACGCTGTGGTTTTCTGACTCTTGAGTGAGCACTGGTGTTTGAACGCAACAGAAAAAGAGCAATGGCCCTAGCAAGCAACTTCTAGATAGGAAAAAAAGCATGGATTCTGACCAGAGCACAAGATACAGTGTGAACGTGCCACAGTATGCCTAATGCTTCACCGATTTGAAATACACATACACGGCCTGGGCAATGAAGGCATTTAGTTAACTGGAACTCCCCGAAAGAAGCAGTAATCACTACTTACTGTGGCAAGAAAGAGGAGACATATATACCACTTGCACTTCAGAGTTGTTCACATCAGAGGAAAAATCTACCATCTATTCTTGAGAAGGTATAAGAAACTGGAAGGCAGTCTCTGATATGTCTTATATATGACCCAAAAGAGATGGATGGACCCAGTCTGCTCAGAAGGAAATACTAAATCAACAGATTTTTGCCCAAAATAAGACAACAGATACAGGAATGGGTATCCAAATCTTTTGGCTTGTAACGGACAGTTCACACCACTATGGAGGTTTCCAAGAGAGCAAAAACGGGATTTCAGAAAGAAGGGGTTCCATTTAGCCTTATGTAAAAATCAAATGCCTGAAGCCAGTCATCAACCACAGTTCACTTCAGCTCTTGCTTTCTTTCACCCGGAGTAATGCTTCCGGAACACACTGGAAAATCAGTACCAGTCACCTACAGAAAGGCAGTAGGTCAGATATGCATCATGTGTAGATCAACTTAAAAACAAACTGTCTGCCTGAGGCACTAATGTGCTTTCATAACCTTAAATCAAGTCCACCACTGAGGAATGTAAATGGATGAAACAAATGCAGTTTAAATTAGTCAAAAGTTGATTTTTAATGCTCCTGATCCAAAAAAAAACAAAACAAAAGCTGATTAAGAATGTATCACTTGTACAATCTTATAAACCCAGGGAGAAATGCCAAGCAGGAACTAAATAGTTTAACAGAATGATGCTCAGCTTACTTACAGAAAACCTGCCTTGGCAAGTTCTCTGGGAAGAAAAATGCAATTCTTTACTGAGTTCTAAGTAAACTGTAATTATTAGCCAGAAAAGCAAAATGCAAACTTAAATTCAACTTAAAGTCTAACCATCACCTTCCCCTAGCATGTATCTAAAGTAAATAGTATATGCTCTTAAAACTTCCCAATAGTATGGAAAGATCACAGCCCTTTGAAAGGGCCCACATACACCCACCCTTGGGCTTCCCGTGGGAAGCCACACCTTCCTGAGCAGGGCTTCAGATGGTACCTAACCCTGCAAACAGAACACCTCAGAAACAGAGCCTGTTTTGAGTTTAGCATCTGTTAAGTGATGGCATGTTTTCAGTGCTTCAAAACAAGTGCCCTTCACACCCTTTTCTCAGATACACATTTTCTCCCCTTTTATTTTGCCCTTAAAGCCACATCTGAAAACAACCTGAGCAAATGTCTCTAAAGCAAAATCGTGGCCAGTTCAGGCTGTGAAAGGCAGCAGAAAAGTGGTAATGGGATGCCACCAGTTCTGTTTTTACTGGCCTCTTCATTTCACATGTTCCTTTCCTTTCAATTTCTTTTCCTTTGTTGGTACCTTGTTGTCTGCTGTTCTGAGATGGTGTAAAACTGGAACTGGAACTGGAGCTGGAACTGGCAGGACTGGGCTGTTCAGACTTAAAAGGGAAAAAAAAGAAAATAAATAACATTGTAAGAAACATTTTGGCCTAAAACTCTTACTGTTAGTTACTGCCTAAGGCATGCTGTCAAGGAAAAAGACCTACAGAACAGAGTAATACTCAAAGAACTTTATTTCGGGTGTCAGTGAGGCAAACATTGTGGAAATTGCTATTCACTCTACACACGTACACACTACTACATCACGTCTAGTTCTTTACTAAAGCCAATAATCTAACCAGAAGTTCCCAACACCTTGTTAGAAAGGCTATACAACATGAGACCCTAAATGAGTTTATAATAGACCTAAGGCTCCTGTGTCCTTGTAATACTGCAGCTGCGACATTTTCCAAATTAGTAATCATGCAGTAGAATAAAAAAACACAGGAAGACCTGATGTCATGGTTTGGGCCAACACCTGAGCAGACCACACTAAATGCCAGAAAATCTAAGACAGCTTTCTTTCTTCTTCCTTAGAAAATAAGTCATGAGATGAGGATTCAAAATAAGCTTTTCTGCCGTTATTAGATTTCCCCTCATCCGAACACTTTGCATATGTATTAAGACCCTACAGATTATAATCGTGATGAAGCCAGAAAGATTGCGTTGTTACACAGGGAAATTATCTGGAACATAGAGATTACAAAAGAGAACTAGATTTTTAAAACAGAGTTGTTAAAATCAGTTTACATTCTTTAACAAACAGTTCTATACATTGTTTTTCCACTATTATTTAAAATGTATAAATTTATCTCTAAAATTCTACAAAATTACTGAGAACGGCCTATTACTTCATGTAAAAATTCTGTATAATTCTTCACATAGTGGTTATGGCTTATGAGGGTTGTACTGAGAAGTCTTGCTTCCTGTTGCCATGTTGCATGTATCCATAAACTTTTTTGCTGTTTCTTAGGCTCAGGGGCTTGAAGTGCATGGGTGTCGGCACATACTTGCAACACTCATCTGTGCGCATGAGACAAAGAACAAATCTGGTATTCGGGCACAGGGGATGATAACGGAGATTATAATACCAAAAAGAAGCGTCCATATAGAAGGAATGGTGAAAATCAGGTTAGGAACTAACGATCTAAAAATTTACTATTGGAAAGAAAACCTGCTTACACTTTAAGTTTTATACAACTGTGTTATCGTGACATGTTATCCAGGCTAGCGAGACTCTCCTTGCCTGTACAATATCCCTTGTGATTAAGTTAGAACTAAACTGTTCTCAAAACTAGGAGCAGTAGTTTACTGACAGTCAGTCACTGTAAAACTCAGGGTTCAGTCACAAAGGCTACCTAAGCCTAGCAGTTGCTTTTTCTCCATAAATCAATCTATTGTTGCCTTTCATAATGAGAAGGCAGATTTACAGCCTTTTACCGCCTTTTCTCACAATGAGAGATGCCTACTTGGGCAACAAAATGCTTGAGAAAAACACCATTAACATCTGCTCTCCTCAAATTAACACTAGCTCCAGTTCTCAGACAGACAGTCAAAATACAAACTCCGGACCTGACAATATGGGTATATACAGCTTGTATACAGCTGAATCAACCCTGGTCAAGAAAACCCAACCCAACCAACACCACAACCCATTTCTGAGTGTTTGAGAGAGATTCTTACATGGTCCACAGCATCAGACCTTTTCAGAAGACACTGCAGCATCACTTGACACCGCTCCAAAAATCACATAATTCTGAAAAAACTTTTTTTTTTATTTTTTACTGCCTGAACTTCTGCAAAACCATACAAGATTTTTAGCCATAAAATAATTATGATAACATGAAACAGACTGCATTGATGAGACATAGAATGGCTTAGGTTGGAAGGGACCTTGAAGATCATCTAGTTCAACCCCCCTGCCATGAAGAACAAGAGTCAATGCAAATTTTAAACACACCACCATTCTGGAAACTAATTTCAGTCTTCCAGCCTTAGGTTACTCTTAAACTTCTGGTTTATCTGTAACTTTCTGCCTTTTTCAGCAAAATTACTAGCTGACAACTGGTTTCCGCAGATTTCCATTAACTGTATTTTTCCTTTATTAATTTCAACATGAACTTCAACTTATGTAAAATCCATTCCTTTAGAAAAGTAACAATCACTAAATGACTATCATACTCAGTTTAAAATACTTGAAGTGCTAAAACTGTGTGGGAAAAAAAAATCACATGGGTGTGGAAATACTTGTCACTATTAAAACTCCACTACTTTGTGAACCAGTTTACTGGAAATGAAAAAGAGACAAGGCCTGGTCTTGTTCACGTTTTAAGGCATGCAAATACCGTTGAAATTCCTCTGTGTCAAAATTCTCTCTCATCATTAACTGAGTGGGACAGGATCACTAGAAGAAATGGAGATGAATACATATAAAGTTGTTACAATATCTTTCTGGTAAAAATTTTGCTCCACTTTAGCAAAATCAGTTTGAGAAGCCAAACCATAGAAAGTCCCAGTGAGGCACAAATGATCATCATCTGTACTCTTTTAGTAAGGGTTCTTAATGCCTCTTGAAACAATTTACATTACTGCCTTAAACAGCCCTGTCTGAAAATTTATTCCAAGAAATACAGATTAGCATAAATGCTAAAATTGTTAAGTATTGGAAATAAACCCTAGCTTTTTTGACTTTGAGAAATCTGGGGTGAGAGCACACCCAGAGGAAACAGCTGCTTTTAACACAAGAATGAACGTTATTAACAGAAAAGACTTGCCTTTTTAGAAGGAACTAAAAATATGCCTTCCATATATGAATATGGATTAGTGCCGACAGCGCCAATCCTTCCAGTTACCAGAGGCTATCTTTTGTCAACTAAGCAACGCTTTTTGACAGGTTTACAGGCTGTTATCCCAAAGACTTAGGTATTTATGGCTTTATTCACTTGGGGTTTCTGCTCTTATCCACTGGTTACTAATCACCAAACAGATTTATTTTTTTTATGGGTCTGAAATGAGCTAAAGGGTGTCCTTCAGCAATAAAAGCTTAAGACGGTAGCAGAAAAGAGCTTCTCTTATATGTTCTTTTCCTGTTTTACCAGTTTTGTCTTCCTGCAGACAAGCTAATGAGAGTTTGGGACCAAACTGTTTGTTAGTGCAATGACCCGATATGATTTATTGCATTCTTAGACAGTCTATTTCGTTTTAGTGCTCTCACACCGATGCACAGGAGACACTGGCTTCTTTATTAGGCCTGGTTGAGGGATTCTGTGCTTTGAAACCATTCAGCAAGAAAAGGGACTTTTCTTTGGCTCAAGTTTTCCCTGAAAAGGTACCTATTTCACCAGGTCTAAATCACTTGGCTTCTAGCATTTCCAAACTCTTGTCTGTTTTTATAAGTAGTACAACAACTTACTCCTGAGCTGCAAACAATTTTCAGGAAAACTCACCTGTTAATGACACCGGATATAATAGAGCTGTTTCTGTAATATTTCATGGTTGCCTGGATTCATGTAACTTCTTCTAAAAATAAATTCCATCATTTCAAGCTCCTTATTTACATTAAAAAATAGAAAACATCTGTATGTGAGTGACAATTGGCTTTTCTTGCCTTCCCCTGAACTGTTTTTAAAGGAAGCCTACATACTGTTTCCTGAAATAAAACTTAAGTGGTGCAGTAATATCCCATTTCATATCAGCCAGTCTACTTATTTCCTATTTTTATGCACAATAGTCTAAAGATTTGTGTTTCTGCATGCCCCACACACTGAAAAGTCTATCCACTTAAAACTGCTTACAGCCATTACTTCCACTTTGTCTGAAGTTAGCTTCTCAGGGAGAAGGAACCTGCTTCCCCAGGACAAGTCATCTTCTCTACCAGGACTCCTGTACTTAGAACCTCTGCTGCCTCTTCAGGACCCTGACACTGGCCACCGCCTCAGCTTTTAGTAGAGTAATCCAACCTATCTGTAGCTCAAAGTACAGAACAACCCCACCTCATCCACCAAGTGTCCACACCTGCCACTGCGAAGGGAAGACACGGTTTGGGTGTCCGTGATACCACAAGCCTGATTTGAGCTGCCTGCACCCTGCCTAAATTCTGTATTGCTACATCTCCTGTCAAGCTGCTACATTAGCAACTGAACTCCAAGGCAGGGAAAAACCTTTCCTTTTTAACCATTCACAAAAAAGCTTGCAGATTATAAACTCACAGGGAAGATGGAAGAACAAGGGTATGGAGTGGGTAGTGGAATTAATTTAGAAATGGAAATATTTATTCATAACTACAACATTTAAGGAACTAAAAAAAATATTTAGAGAAGTAATTTAAGATTGAGAAAATGTAAAATTTAAACAGGAAATGCCAGATTATTGATTTTTGAGAGGAGGCAGAGACAGTTATGTGGCAGAGATTGTGACCCAAGGTACCGATACAATTAGCTGCCTTAAGTATTTACAGTAATTTCAAACAAAAATTCCATATCACTGATGGGAGACGAGGTTATTTGTTAATTAAATTGACCCTGTAACTGCTACTTGAGCAAGTCCATGGGCCCTTATGGGATGCATCCATGAGTGCTGAGGGAGCTGGCAGATTGTGAGGCCACTCTCAATAATCTTCAGTCGATCACGGTAACTGGGAGAAGTAGCCAAACATTGGAGGAAAGTCACTCCTTTCTTCAAGACTTCTTGACTTCAACACACCCGTCTTCAAGAAAGAGGACCTAGGGTACTACAGGCTGGTCACCCTCACCTTGATTCTGGGAAGGTGATAGAGCAGCTAATCCTGGAAACCATTTCCAAGCATTTAAGGAAGAGAAACTCATCAGGAGCATGGCTTCACCAAGAGGAAGTCATGACTGACCAACTTGATAAACTTCTGTGATTAATGACTGGCCTGGTAGATGAGCGGAGAGCAGTGGATATTGTCTACCTGGACTTCATTCAGGTCTTTGATACTGTCTCCGGTAAGATCCTCATAGACAAGCTGTTGATGTATGGGCTGGATGAGCAGACAGTGATGTGGGTTTAAAACTGGCTGAATGGCTGGGCCCAGAGGGTGGCGATCAGTGGTATGAAGTCTAGTTGGAGGCCAGTAACTTAGCAGTGTACTGCAGGGGTCAGTACTGGGTCCAGTCCTGTTTAACATCTTCATTAATGATCTGGATGATGGGCTAGAGTGTGCCCTCAGCAAGTTTGCTGATCACACAGAACTACAGGAGGGGCTGATATGCCAGAGGGCTGTTCTGCCACCCAGAGGAACCTTGACAGGCTGGCAAAATGGGCCAACAGGAACCTCACAAATTTCAACAAGAAGTGTGAAGTCCCATCCCTGTGGAAGAACAGCCCCATGCACCAACATATACTGGGCACCACCCAGCTGGAAAGCAGCTCAGCGGAAAAAGGACCTAGGGGTCCTCATGGATCTTATTAATGTATATAAATACCTGAAGGGAGGGTGCAAAGAGGACGGAGCCAGGCTCTTTTCAGTGGTACCCACTGACAGGACAAGAGGCAATGGGCACAAACGGAAATACGGGAGGTTCCCTCTGAACATCAGGAGACACTTTCGTACTGTGAGGGTGACCAAGCATGGGCACAGGTTGCCCAGGGAGGTTGTGGAGTCTCCCTCCTTAGAGATATTAAGAAAATGCTTAGACATGGTCCTAGGCAACCGGATCTAAGTGGCCCTTATTGAGCAGGAAAGTTGGACCAGATGCCCATCAGAGGTCCCTTCCAACCTCAACCAGTCTGTGACTCTGAGACTCTGAAATATATTCTTCATTTAACAATTATTATCCAGAAAAGCTCTTAAGCCAAACATTGCAACTGTTTCATCTGAACAATTGCACCAGCTGAAGCAGGATTTGCATTTCTTTAGAAACCCTCCTACTGAAACACGTATCTACTTTTGAAAGAAAATCCTTTTTCTTCTACATTTATGTAGATATTTTGTCTTAGATTTATAAATAAAAAATAAATTTGAGACACTACTAACCTAAAAACTCAGAAATAATCAAGCTAGTGTAAAACTTAGAGAAGACTCATACAAAGCAGACTGAGCTAACACATGGATAAAAAAATTCTTTTGGAGTACACTGCACAATACAGTGGAAAGATGAAGCACTAGTGAAGGCTGCTGCCTGTAGGAATATTTTTGTTGTAGGAATCTTACTGGTAAGAGCGGAAGACATATAGTAAAGCAAGCAAAGAAGTGCAGAAGAGAAGATGATGGTTTCTCATGTAGAGCAGCTGAATACTACAGTTTCCATGGATTTCATGCCTACAAGATAATAAACTAAAGGTAAAATAAACTACCGATGAGTATGGTCATGTGAGTACGAACATGGTCCTTAAACTGAAAGAGGCAGAGTGCAAACTGATGGAAGTTCTCGTCCCCAACCAAGCAGGATGAAAACTCTGTTCTGAGTTTGTAGGTAATGCTGGTAAAGACAGGGTTATACAAATTCTGAGGCTTTTCAAAATTGGCATTAAACACTGTGTTACCTGGACCACATTCCCCCAAAAATGTCTGAAAAGACATCAATATTTGTGAAGAATTAATGAAGTATGAGCAGCACAATGTGGAGAAATTAACAGTTCTATATTCTATCCAAAGTCTGAAATTATGTGGGGGGAAAAAAACCAACACAAAAATGGGGCCCACTGATGGAAGGTGAAGACATCTATGTAAAGCACCTGTTTGAAGAGTATTGCTCATCTTGTAAGCTCAGTGGCATGAAAGCCCTGTGATGAGAGAAGGGTGACTGTCTGTACTCTGGTAAGTGGGGAAAGGCCAAATTAAGCTGACAAGCAATACTCAGATATTGATTTTATGAGTTTGACTTTACAATTTTTAAACGTTCCCTTTGAGAACGTTCACACATTATATACACAAAGCTCTCATAAGCCAATAGAGGAGAGAAATGTGTCTTAGAAAGAAAGTCTAACTCTCTATTTTAGTACTAGATACAAACTAGAAAATTCAGCCTCGGTATTAAAGCCAATGTGAGAGTTTCATTCAACTAATCTACGATTTCTGCTCTAATGGGACTAACAACAATGGTAGAAGTTAGGTGTTAGCTGTTCTGGCCAGCCCTGACAGCTGCTGTACTCTATTTTCTCTCCTGTGCCCTATTTTACATATCAGCATTGAGACGGGCAGATGTTGATGCAGTCCCAGTTCACTGTTTGGGAAACTGAACAGGCAGTTTGCTGTCACTTTTGATGCAGTAAGAAGGTTGTTCACCTTAAATTCTCCCAGGTATGAAGTCCTGATGTTAGAAACGCATGCGCTTGTATTAACAAAGAAGCAGCTGGAGAACAATCTCATGACATGTGAGACTTCTTTTATGGATGTTATTCTGCACTACGGTACATTTCCACACCATTAGAGATCTGGTCTTCTCAGCAGGTACTCACAGACAGCAAATTTACCGTAGTTCCTCTCTCCTCTTATGTAGCTCAAACTCTGCAGAGTGCTCCCAGCATGACCCTGCACTAAACCTTTACTATGCAGAAATCTTGTCAAGGTCGTACATGCCAAGTAAATACAGACCTACATATCTGAAAAACGACAGCTTTTCTTCTGAAGTGCTGCTGCAGAGTCCAGAGTCCCTGTGCATTGTCTTTGCTATTGCAGACTGCTGGCTCCTGAACCAACATCCCAGAAAATAAAAAAAATTTGTCCAAAATTTCACCATAGACTATAGGCAGATCCAGTGCAGTTCTTCCATGCCATCTTTGTTGGCCTTGTCAGTTTTATGGCAAGCCTCAACCTATTTACTTTTTTCTCAAACTTAACTCAGGGATTTAAATGATGATGTGAAAATCTCAGCTTTCATTGCTGTACATTACATTTTCAGCAAAAAGCTGTAGAGAGAAAAATACAAAAAGCTATGTTGTACACTAAGACATTCTTGAGTCCCTAAAACAAAACAAAGACCCTCAAACTATTTTTCAAAGTTTCATAATTTTTAGCCAATCTTATGATACTGTAGACTGAACAATAATTTTTAGATGTCATGGTTGGCAATAGTATGCTCTATACACATTTTTCTCTAGAGATATTTCTGAGGCATCTATCAGTATTGTTCCTAACCACTTGTTCTATGCTAATATTATCATGTATTTGTCTAGTAGTTTTCACAAAAGTTCATGCATATTATATACACACAGAACTATACAATGCTGATTCTCTGTGAAAAAAACCACAGAACAGTTTGCTGTCGTCTTACTGGTATTTTACCATTTACAGCCGGCACATCTGTGTGCTGTAACTTTGCCTACACGTGTACTTTTACTGATTACTACAAAAAATAATACTCATCTAAAGCTCCTTGTCTCTGCTTTGGATACTTAAAATAGGTTTTTGATGGTGTGATCTCAGCTTTATATTAGTAGAAAGAGTTTAGCAACTCCTTCATAAGGTATAATAAGTTACTAACATAAGACAAAGAAAACCTCTTTAAAAAATAAGAAAATCTAATATTTGTTTATATTTAAACTACATTCCACTCACACTGTTCTAATGTAGTGTAATATATTTGTATAGTAATTGATACAGGTAACAGAAGTTATTAAAAATATTGGATAATTATTATTATTTAAAATATTGGCTAAATTAAGGTCTCCTATACTACAACCCTGACCAATCTTGAGTTTTACAGTGTTCAAAGGATCAAAAAAGGCTGCATATGGCCCAAATAAATCAAGCTGAACCATCACATCTACCAACTGATTTCTTTGGCTAAAATTGTAACACTTAACTCGCAAAATTTGATCTACTTCTAATGGTCCTCTGCCAAAGCAAATTTGGGTCACCGAGAAAACCAAGAGTGTCTTTTTTCCTTTTTGCCTCGAACCTGCGTTTTCCTGCCTTGAACCTGAGAAACTTTGCAACTGAAATTTTATTGTCCGGAATATTCAGACCACAGCTCTTTCCTTGGTATTCCTGCCTATTCATGATATTTCACTCTTCTCGTGGAAGATCCAATGCAATAAGCACTGTCTTGAAACCCCGTCCTTTTCATCCATAGAATAAAGTTACACTGTATTAACCAAACAGCATTAAAGCAGCATGGGCAATGGAAAAAGATTATTCACACAATAAAAGAAATGAAAATTACCACCGCCTGTATCTACTCTTTTCTTGTCATGGTTTAAACCATAATACTCTTGCAGTTGATAATTTGAATCATTAAAAACACACAGGCTGGACTAATATGTAATCTGCTCTCGCTGTTTAGGTAATACCTAAAATGACCTCACACAAAGCACCAAAATTGCTTGATTTACTTCTGCCCTAATCATAACTGCTCACCAACAATGATATTAAAGGGCATAAACTTCGCAACGGTTTTCTGATCGGAGTCATCAATGTTCAGGCCCCCGATCCAGTTACTTGTGACCCTGCTACCCCTTATCCCCAGACACGACTGCTCTTTCCTTAGGGCACTTGGGCACCAGTGGAGCTGCCTGTTAACCTCAGCCACAAAACAAAGCTCTCCTGGTGATGGAGTATATATTATCCGTCACCTTTAAACACTGTCCTCTTAACGTCGCTTTGAGGTGATGATACAAGTTTTGTGGATATTTAAACAGATTCAAACAAGCGCAAATTGCTCCATTTATCCTTATCTCCTAACTCTGGTGTCAGAAACATGAATTCCTACAACACAGAACATAACTTCTTTCATTTTTGCCCGGTGACTTGCATCATGGTTAGTACACAGTAAGCAATTCCTTCACGGAGGTTCAGACATCCACGACAAGAACAGGTAAGACGTCTCAGGATAATCTGAAAAACCCTACATACGTGTCCTGAAAATCAGGCAGCCCTGTCTTGCCATGCTACACATATGTGCAAGGACTATTGTTTGCAATGGAATTAATTCAGCATTAATCAGCAAATTTCTCAGTCCCTTCATAGCCACGCAGACTTACAAGAAGCCTGATCACCAAAGCTGTATGCACTGACTTGTTTTCAGCCCCAAACAGGAACAAATGGCATGAGATGTTGCTGCTCAGAGAGGAGCATTAGAAACCCCACCAAGGTACACATGACCAGAGGAAGCACAAACTACACATTTCAGTTGGGCAGAGGACAATTTCTATTTTCAAGGGAAGATGCAAGCCTGCTTAGAGGCTTTTCATGGAAAATGTTAGGTTTTATAGGAATTACTACCAACACAGCCGAATGTTTTACTCAAAGCTTTCTGCTTGTTTATTTGTTTGTAGGAAAAACTGTGAAGAAAACTCATTTTGCAACATCTTTTTCTTACAAAAACATCAGCTGTACTAAGGTATGGACTAAGCCGAGTAAGACAGCACTACTGAATGATGACACAGTGAGTTAAACCAAATTCACACCAACACTTCTTAAAGTTTATGCGAATGACAGTTTTTCCATTGCTGGTGTAGAAACCCCTTCAGTGAACACTCAAATTACTGTTAGAATTAGTTGCAGGCATGAGGCTTTCCCTAAACAGTAACTGCTGCCTGGCATGCCTTGATTGCGCAGTGAAGGAGTGGACGCTGTTGTCGTGAGGGAACAGGCAGCCCCGCAGAGGGCACGGAAGAGCACCGCTGGATTATATCTGCTTTCACTTACTCCCTCTACCAGGGTTACATGCACATGTCAGTATAGGAAGAACAGTGACACACAGGCATGATCACCCTCCAGTTTGGGGCAGGCACATGATGTTCATCAGGAGCATCCCTTGCCCATTCAGAATGGGCCCCCCAGCATCCCTCCGTGAGGCGGCATCAAGTACCGACATCAGGCACAACTCCAGAGCTCCACAGCATGGGGAGCTGAACGGCAGTCCCGCATCAGCCAGCAATGAATTGTCATTAATTCTGCACAGGCACGGTACATGATACACTCATGGCAGTAGTGAGTTCAGGCAGCCTTTATCCTGCCTTGATAAACCTTAAACTTCGGGGGGACTAGTCAGTCTTTAAAATGCAAAAATTAAATTGTGCGTTTACGGCATGTCCTAGAGAATTGGCATCAGTCATCACTAGATTACAAGCTTCTGAATGGGAAGCGTTATGAAAATTATCTAATGAATTTCAAGGGAAGTTTGGCAGCAAACCTTCAAAAGTACACGAGTAAAACATGCCAGTTTTTGCCAAAGAAAACAACTGTAAACTTGATGGTTCCACATAAAAAACAAAAGGGCATAAAAGCCTTGGACATATCTAAGTATTGTAGACATAGTTCAACTATTTCAGCTGATAACTAACAGGTGCTGGATTTTATTTTAATTACATGGAGCCATTTCTCTGGATCCCAACATAATGTATGTAAGTAGATAAAGCAACTTCAAAGCAATGACATCTGTATCAAGATCCCACCTGATCATGATTAAAATAAAATATCTTTACATTTTGACTGTAAACATCTTTAACTCAAAACTGTCATGACTTTACTGGACCAGGCACAAAGTCTTTTTTTTTGCCAAAAAAGAAAGAATATAATGAAAATATTGGCACTGCACATACCCAGTTAAAATCCTTACTTTCTGCACGCTAGCTGGTGAATAAATTTTCCAGGGATGAAATATAGAAAATAAGGCACTAATCCAAAAATGCATTTATGCAAATGATTGAGTTAATCCACATGAGTAGTCCCCACTGAAACAGACATAGCCAATCCTTTTGAATAAAGTAAAATACTGAAGCCTGAACTAGTAGCCTAATAACGTATAATGTTATTTCTGTGGTCAAAATATGACATTGCCTAAAATTGAAAAAAACAACTCAATACCCATGACTTTGCCTCAAGAATGCAGAATTTCCTGACTCTCACACGATTACATCTGCAACCTAGACATTTAACCATATCTACATAGTTTCTCTCCACCGTTTTATTTCTAAATCCTTAACATTTTTGTAAGCCAGTGATTTCCTGACATACCATGGCAACAAAAGTAGGTCAGTTTAACATCCAAGCTTGCTGCTACTGAGGAATCACTACCTGTCAATCGTGCTGCTTCCTCATCCAGCAATGGTTCACAAACAGAGAGCTGCTTAACAAGCACCTAAGCTTTTGTGTGCGAAGCCAAAGCACTTTTCTCTTCATAGTAACAGCTAATGAAAATAGGCTTAGCATAGCAGCCGAATGGTGCCACACTACCATAGATGCTGATGGCCATAGAGCATATTTGTGTCTACCACCATTTCTCTAAGAAGGTCTGATAATCTCAGGCCACTATTTCTCTCTGAGCACACATCTGGAAGGAAGCAACTTGGACTGTACAGTATATACATGACCTGATAACACCCACCTGTCTGCGACTACTGAATTACCTCCTCGACACAGGAGTACTATGGGCAAACAATCCCACAAGAGTGGCTGGCAAGGTTTTAAGAGCAGCATCCACACCGGGACTAAAAGTAACCAAATGCAGAAACAATGCATTAAAATACCGAGCAAAAAAGTAAAGATTCTAAGAATATGACCAGTTGCAAACCCACGGTGCCCAGCCAGCAATGAAGGACATCATCAGTACCAACCCTCTTCTGAGTTACTAAAGATCTTAACAGAGTCACAGTTTCACAAAAAATTGAAACCTAGCTTTCTTTTATTTCCTGGGTAACCACATGAAAATTCCACATGGAGCTCTACTTCACTGCTGTTATTTCTAACTTTAAGTATTATCTGAAAGAGACCTTACTTTGGCTCCCAGCCCTGGCAGAACACAGGATTTTTCAGCTAACAAGGTCTGGAGGTTTTACTGGACCGTGGGGGTTTTCAAAATATTCTTCCACTTTTGTAACAGTCAAATTAATAGATGATGGGCCAGATCCAGAGTGTCATTTTATGGATTACTTTAAAAAAGTACTAATGTTGTAACTTTAAGACTGCTTTTAAGGTAGGCAAGCAGTTAATTAAGTACAAACCCATAGTCTATGTGATCACTGCTATATTTTCATTGTTCTGTAATGCACTTCCTAAGAAGGAGTTGGCATTTTTTCCCCAAAGTAAAAGACTCATTAAAGTACTCTGCTTTCAATAACTGAAACTCCCCACCCCTGAGCTGTCACAATTCTCTAGCATGCGTTTCTGCTCAGTTTGTATTTCCATAGGCTTCGACATGCCAAAAAGCTGCTACTGTTACTAATGGCAATGCTACAATTGCAGGGACATATACAGGCAGGAAAGGAAAAAAGAATACACACCACATGCAAAATAATCACATCAGGAGCAGAAATTCATCCAACAGAGCCATATGCATTCTCTAAAAAATCCGCCAACAAATGGGTTTCATGCATGGCAGATTTTAAGAGTTTTTATTCAGATCACTGCAACTAGAGAGATACACCGAGAACATCTGTTAACACCTAGACACGTATGTATGATTTGCCTGATCTCCCTTGTGTCTGCTGCAGCAGCTTCACTTAGAGCTACGCGCCATTTTTTCCTCCCTACCCAGCCCAGTAAAACTGGTAATAATCAAACAAGAAGTATCAGAGCATCCCTTCTGCAATGTCTCCGCAGCTCAGAAGGGGCAGCTCTGGCCACAGAAAACACCTCACTCAGATCCGAAACTGTATTGCCCCATCTCACACACCAGTTTGCTGCTCACACAAACGTTATGAGAACATCATCATATTTCATG
Source organism: Pluvialis apricaria (assembly GCA_017639485.1). Classification (NCBI taxonomy): domain Eukaryota; kingdom Metazoa; phylum Chordata; class Aves; order Charadriiformes; family Charadriidae; genus Pluvialis; species Pluvialis apricaria. The sequence goes on from CM030044.1 coordinate 38,336,004, forward strand.
GTCAGATGGGCAACAAAGTCAAGATGGTCAAGTCCTTTTTTTTTTTTTTATCATGTTGCTGCACTGTCCCATATAGGAAGCAAACAGACGGAGCTTGCTTTAACTGAAACATCCTGCCATTGAATTTAAAAGCAAAATCTTTGGGGTTTTCAAGTGGACTGTGTTAATATTCCCACGCCTCAATAAAACCATAAATCTGACATGCTTTCACTCCATACCCTACTCTGCATGCTTCGTACCAAAGCCAGTAAAATAATTCCTCAGCCCTTATGTGTAATTTCTGATGAATATACTACATGTTACTCCTGAATAACTTTGCTAGTTCATATGACTCTAAAAAGACCCACACTATTTCGAAGACCAAGTCTATCACTAATGCTGAAGTCCAACACACTTTAAATCACAGACGTATTTGAAAAGTGATCCTCAACAAAGCAGCATGAAGAGAAATGCAGACACACGTTTCACTTGCCCACAGCTCAAAGTCAGCAGAAAAACAGAGCTAAAATAAATACAGCAGTGCACTACACTACAGCGCATGCCAAGTAAACCACAGAGAAATGACCATACGTGGTCTTATTCTTTAAGTCATGCACAGAGAGGCGACTAAACAAGGGCAGAAAGTTTATCACTAAGCAAGGATGTGATTCTCTTTATTTCCCAGGGTAATTTTATAAAGGCATTTGGAGCTCAAAACAGGGACTGACTTCAGGACACCAGAGGACAGCCTCTGGCTTTCTGAAACGCCCCCAAGGCAGCAGTACGCTAACCTGGCTGCGTTCTTAAACCTGAATCTTAAGGGACAGCTCGGAAGGTGGATTAGCCATTGGCAAACACGCTCTACCAAGTGAAAAAGAATCTACTTCTCTCTGGGGTGCTAAGCATCTATGTCCTCCACTTCATGAAGGTGAATGCCAATATTTCAAGCATGAATACACAGAACTAGGTAGAGCATGATGCTGGTATTAAGAAGGGCTGAGCACACCCTGCTTTTCTGTCTGAAATTAAAGCCCATTAATTGAAAGGATACACCCCACCTCCAATCACTGAAATGCGGCTGTATCTGAAGGAATCAGGGAAGCAGCAGCGTTGCCTTCCTGTAGCACCTACCCAGTGAACCAGCACCTCTGTTTAACGATGTTTCTCAGCTTCTGTTACCGTGAGGTCTTCTCAGAAAGCCATGCTTAATTTAAAAACCCACACCCAGCCTTCAAAATTGAGAACTGATCATGGATTACCCCTCGTCCTGAAAAAAGTCTTCGGTGTGACCAGCAATAGCAAAGAGATTACTTTTACAGGAAGTTCTAGCTTTGGGCGAGTATGTTTGATAGAAGCAGTATGAGTTCATCTGAACTTCCACTACGTGGCTTATTGGACAAGTTTCCAGAGATAACACCCACACTGTTTGCTGATGTCCCACTTATTTTTTTAGAATATGTGAGAAACAAGAAGTTAATGGGCAAAATTCAGAAGCAATGAACATTTGCCAAGGGAAGACTCCTCCAGAACCTCTGAAATAAAGATCTCTACCCTCCCCCCGACTTTTTTTTTATTTATTTTTTTAAAGAAATGCACCCAAAACCTAGTTGGTTTTGTGCACCTACTGACCAGCTGAACTCTCTGTAAAACATAAAAGCACAAAAAATAATTCTAGGTGAAATAATACAACCTTAGCTACAGAGCAGTTAGAGACAGCTCTGTTACATTACACCTTTTGTTACAAATTTATCATGTTTGATATGCATAGTTATGCATATGAGCTACTACCAAGAAAGCAAACAGTCACCATTTTGGGACATGTGTGTTTGAGAATGAGAACATCTCTTACTCCATGGAGTGAAGAAAATATTCTCCTCACAGAATTCTTATCAAAGTTATTCATAATTTTATTACAACAATTCATACAGTATTAGGTTTGCACTATGCCATAAATGTAACTTAAACTACAAAAAATGCACTTGACTAAGATAATATTTTTGTGGTATCCTAACAATTTTCTTTTAGGTCCTGAATTGTAATCTGATTTGTTATATCTAACCTAAATTTGCTGAGCTGGGTTTTGTGGTTTTGCTTTTTTAAAGCAACTTTAGGAATAAATCCTGGATACTTATCTCCAAATATACTCCTAAATAACACATTTGTTGTTCATCAATGCTACGATACCCACCACGGTAACTGTACCAGAGTAAGAAATAACATTTGACTAAATTTTATAGTACATTATTAGGCCAGAACACGCCACCGAATCAGTGTCTTCCCAGCTTCAGGCAACTATGTTGGTTAGTATCATGAAGCATTAACAGATTGGTCCTGTATGGTAAAAGCATTATTATATTTTCACTTCCATTATTCTCTACATAACATCATAACTTTTCACTCTTTGTTTTTTCTTTATATGACTATATTTATAGGATATACCTACCCGTTACGGATCTAGCTGTAAAATCTACTGCTTTTTCTGAAATGCTTAGAACCAACACATACAAAAAGATCAAACTATTTTTTCCAACACACAGAATTACCTCTATTACACTGCTCAGTTGCCTTTCATTAGACTCCATGGTTAAAACTAATGAAGGGTATAAGGAATGACTCGTCGTGAAATCTGTAGACACTCATTAACCAGGCTGCCCAGCTCTTTCTCCCACAGCACTATGGTGTGAATCCACAGGCATCTTAGGGAATTATTCCAGGTTTTCTAGCTATCTTTTCTAAAAAAGTATATTATTGACTTTCTAAATAGCATTCAGTCACTGACTGGAGCCATACTCAGCCTGATTTATTAATGAGCACACTCCCAAAGCGGCAGACATCCTTTTCACCCACACAAATGTGGACCACACTGGCCCTCCCACTGAAGACCTCTCTGTTCCATGATCCAGGACATCAATGTTAAAATACACCAGAGCCTGAACCAGCAGAACCTGCTTCTTTTTCAGAGGACTCTGGTAGTTTGCCCTCTCAGTAACACTGGCTCGCAGAACTAGAAAGCCCTGAATCTGCTTTTTTTTTTGCTTTAGTACAGAATTAAGGCACCCCTTAGGTCCTGCAGGTCAACTGCAGATGGCAGATGAACAGCAGTGCAAGTGGTTTTGTTTCATCCTATGAAAAAAGCAAGAGTGTACCCATTATACCATTGGTAAAGGGCGAGAGGCTGCAAGAAAAAAGAGAGGGAAACACACATCAACAATTAAAAAGGATTGTTTCTCAGCACCTATCCATATCCTCCACATATCAGTTATCTGCAAGTTGCTATGCAGCACACACCTCTGTAGTGCCTGCATTTGCAAAATTCCAGTTGCTTCTCTCAATTCTCTTGTCTTTGAAGAAAAATGGAAAACCACCGCTGCCAGTAAGAGTGTATGTGCCGCTATATGGCACCTACTTGAATGAACAGGAAATCTGAAAGAAAAATCTATGCTAATTAGCTGCCTATACTGAAGATAGGTAGTGAGTCCTAAGAGTACTGACATAAATTAAAATAGAAGATCCAGCTTCTTTTGAAGACATTACAAATTAATTCACACCAAGGCTGACAAGTGTGACTGTTTCAGGTTTAAAGATAAATTCATAAGTTCTAAGCCAGAACGAGAATGCCATCCCAACCACAGCATCACCAGTGCCACACTGTAAAGCAGAGTGTTTTATTCCATACCTTCTAAATTTTATAGCCTTTACATGCCCTAAGGGACCAGTCATTAAAAGGTCACTTCAGAAATAAATTACTTTCTCCCTCGTGGCAAGTTTCTATGAAGTGAAAATCTAATGTTGACACCTCCCCACAGCAGGGTATTTATTGTCTGTTCCAGAGAGGGCAAGCAGGGCTAAGAATCTGATGACAGTAACAGAGGCACACAACAGAAAACAGAAAAAAAGAGAGAATTGAACAGGCATGGTTGGGAAGAATTCCTCACTACCATGCACACTACCTCTAGCCATAAGCATAAATAAAGGCACCAAAAAAGCCTTCTCTTCCCACCCCTCTCCTTCTCTACTTATCTCTCTATAAAAGATACTTCTGAAGACTGAAGTCTGTTAGGAGAATGATTAAAATCCTGATCATCAAGAGCAAATTATGCATGAAACAGATGAGCAGGCACAGTAGACAAATATTTTCAGGAAGGCAAGCTTCCACAAAACCAGTCTTTCTTCTTAGGTAAGCCTGTTACTTTGGATAGATTCTCCACATCAGAGGAAGGATTTTAGGAACTCCCCCTGTTCCTCCACAAAACTGGCATTGTTCACAGAACTGCCCTTTTTAGCAGAAAAATAACAAATAACACTCTGGTTTACTGGTAAACCTTTCCTGAATTTACTGAGTTTTCTAACACCTGAACACAAATACTTAGGGTATGAAATACAAGCATTTAAATCAATTTCCTTTTCTCTCACAAGAAACATGAAATTCAAAACAAGATCAAAAGAGCAATATTATTTATAGCCATCTCCCACATGCTCATTCGTCATAATGTTGAGAGTTTTATAATTTGAGTAGATTTGAACAGGCAATACAATTCAACTAGAACATGCATAAGTTTGAACACCCGGCAGTCAACATCCTTCAGTTTGAACAATCTGCCAGCGAACAGGAGAAAGGAAGGGGAAAATACAAATATGGTGCACAATCCCACCAACTGGGAGTACTCAACTCCAATGAAGCAAAACCAAACACCACTTACTTCAGATTTGGAGGATATGTTTTCCTCCACGTCAGAATCATTGGTATCTACAATATCATCAAACGGTGGCAGAGTAGGTGTCTTCTTTTCCAGTGTATCATTTTCAATTTTGACTCTCCCCACCTTGAGTTGAGATCTATCCTTTTCCTGTTTTCTGTCAGTTGAACATGTAAGAATCAGCGGTGGGGCACTAGAGAAACTTCTAAATAATGATTCAGAACCACTTCTTTTTCTTTTTTTTGCAGAAGGTTCATCAGAGTCCAGAAAAGAGGGCCTTTTTGTGGGAGTCTTCTTTTCTTGCTGCTGCCCACCTGTTATGGTAAGGATGGGGGTGTTTTCTGATTTTGGCTCCTTGGACATGGGTTTGGGTTCCTTGAAGGCCATCTTAGGAACTATTTTTTCACCTTTTAGTGGTTTGTTTTCTTTGGGTTTCTTAGAGGATTCTTTGGAAGATTTGCTGTGTTCCCTGGAAGGTTCTTTGAAGGCACTTTTATGTTCTTTTGAGTCTTTAGAAGTTTTTTCCTTGTGCTCCTTTGTTAACTTGTGGGTCTTTGAAAAACTATTACTACTGCTGCTGCTGCTACTTGTGTTGAGAATCCTAGTTGGATCCTGCAAAAAGGAGATGCAAAATTTTACTGAGGAGTAAAAAGGAGGAGGAAAACACAAAAGGAGGAGGAAAACACAAAAGGAGGAGGAAAACACAAAAGGAGGAGGAAAACACAAAAGGAGGAGGAAAACACAAAAGGAGGAGGAAAACACAAAAGGAGGAGGAAAACACAAAAGGAGGAGGAAAACACAAAAGGAGGAGGAAAACACAAAAGGAGGAGGAAAACACAAAAGGAGGAGGAAAACACAAAAGGAGGAGGAAAACACAAAAGGAGGAGGAAAACACAAAAGGAGGAGGAAAACACAAAAGGAGGAGGAAAACACAAAAGGAGGAGGAAAACACAAAAGGAGGAGGAAAACACAAAAGGAGGAGGAAAACACAAAAGGAGGAGGAAAACACAAAAGGAGGAGGAAAACACAAAAGGAGGAGGAAAACACAAAAGGAGGAGGAAAACACAAAAGGAGGAGGAAAACACAAAAGGAGGAGGAAAACACAAAAGGAGGAGGAAAACACAAAAGGAGGAGGAAAACACAAAAGGAGGAGGAAAACACAAAAGGAGGAGGAAAACACAAAAGGAGGAGGAAAACACAAAAGGAGGAGGAAAACACAAAAGGAGGAGGGGAAAAAAGGGAGGAGGAGGGAAAAAAAAGGGAGGGTCCTTAAAGCCCCAAAAGGCAGACACATTATGGTCACAGGATTCATATCGAAAAGTTGAAACTGCAGGTTGAAAACCAGAAACTGCAAATACCTATATAAGTCCAGCTACAGACCCCATAATTTTGGTCGATTTAGCTGTTAAAGTGGTGAAACATGAGCAGTCAATATCTGCAAGACAAGTTAGTTTTGATCTTAAGAATTAGATAGATTTAAGAAACATCATAAGATGGTCCTAAGGAGAGTTTAGAAAGTGTTAACTATGACCTTTAGCTGTCAGAAATCCTTTACTAGAAAAGCTTTCTTTGCATTTATTGCTGCTGTCTCTGCTGAGAATATTGCATTGCATTTTTTTAATTCAACTGTTAAGTGAGAAGGGTGATGACTCAGAGGTCCTGTGGATAGGCAAAAGCACAAATAGAAAAGCAGTATCGTTCTTCTCTCAGTTGTTTCTTTGATGGAATCTGAAAAGCCAAGGTGACAAGGGAAGCGCTGATCTGTAGCTAGAACCCACAATAAGGGAACTGAACCATCTGGTTGTAGGGGATCCTTTCTTCTGAGAATTAAGACCCAGGAATCTTCAAAAGACAAAAATAGCTTCAGCACTGCACACTTTCACCAAAACTGCTAGCAGTGGGCACTCAGCACCTCAAAAATACCCAGTAGCCTAACCGCACTGTTATAAACACCAAATACCTGTAGTACTCTCTCCAGAAACAAGCTTCATTTTATACTAAATCTGCAAAGTGACATTTCAATTTACGAGAATCTATGGCCAACAAGTTTAGGTTGCTTACTTTCTTACACACTGACTACAAGCATTTCTATCTATGTATTGCCAAGCATCTGAGAAACTTTTAGAAGGAAACATTTCAACAAATATATTGCATACACCCATTGATTTCCTTTCCCTAGAACTGAGGATTAAACGGTATAAAACTGAAAATACTAAAAACCTGAAAAAAAATAATCAAGCATGAAACCCGATGCACTGTGAAATTTGTAAAAATCCTAACTCTAGATATAGATTTATACTGAATAGGATTTCATTAACATGACCAAGCTGAAACAACACAAAAAAGAACCCATACTAACATAGAAAATAAAGTACATGAAATTTTGTTTGTGATGAAAAATGGTAACACTGTTAGTCCATGCATCTAGGAAACCAACCCTTCTTGAAAGCAAGATATTCCCTAAGTGCTGCATGGCACGCCAGTATCACACCTTCCAACTCCCAAATGTCCTGACACATGACTGGCAGAACAGGAATAGTTTTAGGGAAATTATATGGACTATACACTCTCAGTATGCCAAAGATTCCCATGCTCACACTTTGCTGGCAACTATACATCTTGTAGCTCAGGAGTCTTTAATTACTCCTCCTTAGGACAAAAGGATGACAGTATTTATCAGAAGTTTGAATGTATTTAATTAGGGGCACCCCAATACACAGTTCTAGAATCACAGTTTTAATGAAATTCTTAGGTCGAAAGAGAAGATGATGAACAACACTTACAATAAAGTGTTCTTCCAATATGATTTTTATGCAAAGAAAGCATTATTGCAAATGAGGAACTACTGAAAAGGGTGCTAGTCAGTATAAATAGTACAAGTGCACTTCTGGGTTTGATTTTCAATAAGTTGGTTAGTTATTCATCCAAGTCCTTTGCAAGCTGCAGACCAAAGTGCTGCTCAAAATTCCCCCATCTGTGTAAGACTGAATATGCTTTCATCTGTATAAAACACGGACAAATCCCTAGCTCTATTTTATTTTCCAGCAATCCACACTTACTATTCTACAGTGTTAAGAACCTGCTTTTTTTTTTTTTTTTCACCCTTGTACCGGTTTTGGCTGGGACAGAGTTAATTTTCTTCACAGTACCTAGTATGGGGCTATGTTTTGGATTTGTCCTGAAAACAGCATTGACAGCACACTGACGTTTTAGCTATTGTTGAGCAGCTTCCACACAGTGTCAGGTCCTCCTCTGTTTCTCACACTGCCCTACCAGCGTGTTGGCTGGGGGTGCACAAGAAGTTGTGAGGGGACACAGCTGGGACAGCTGACCCCAACTGACCAGAGGGGTATCCCACAGCATATGACCTCATGCTTAGCAATAAAAGCCGGGGAAGAAGGAGGAAGGCTAGGACATTTGGACTTGGGGTGTTTGTCTTCCCATGTAACCGTTACAACGTGATGGAGCCCTGCTTCCCTGGAGATGGCTGAACACTGGCCTGTCAATGGGAAGCAGTCAATGAATTCCTTGGTTTGCTTTGCTTACGTGTGCACCTTTTGCTTTACTTAAACTGTCTTTATCTCAACACACAAGTTTTTTCACTTTTACCCTTCTAATTCTCTCCCCCATCCCACCGGGGGAGACTGAGCCACTGGCTGTGTTGGGCTCAGCTGCTCTCCAGGGTTAAACCATGGATGGGGCACCTACAGCCCAGAGAGGTGGTAGATGCCCCATCCCTGGAAACATTCAAGGTCAGGCTGGCCGGGGCTCTGAGCAACCTGACCTAGTTGAAGACGTCACTGCTCGTTGCAGGGGGATTGGACTAGATGGCCTTTAAAGGTCCCTTCCAACCCAAACTATGCTATGATTCTATATAGGTAGATGCGGTATGTCTGGTTGTCTAACACTACCACAGATTTACAGAACTGCAGAGGGGAAAATATGGTTAGCTTTTCTTCCCCCTACTTAACCACCATTTTACCTGCAACGTAGGATGGGATAGCAGCATTACACTGGAAACTGAAGGACCAAAGCAGGACATGGCCAGACTCGAATTCCACAGGGGCTGACTAATTTTAAAAATACAGTCAGTAGAACTGCTCTGAAAAAAACCCACCCAATAAAACAAAGCAGAATTAGACTGTTTAACAAAAGCTGTGTCAACAAGAGGAGAAATAAAAACTGAGAATACATCCACTTGTGTGCTCCCTGTTGGTAGATAACTAACTACTTACGACTTTTCCTATCAGGATGTGTTAAACCATTATTTAATACTGTAGTTACCTGAACAGTTTACACATATCATGTTTGCAAAAACAGCAGTATCTCCCTTCTCCTCTGCAGCAACAGGTGGACACAATTAACTAAAAATAATTACTTTGAACTGTTTTTCCCTTCCCATTACCTTAACTAATTAGAGAAACACTGAATTTTCAGTGCTGCACAAATTGTTCAATTGTGCTTTTTGTTCAGATGTTTCTTGCATCAGTACTGCAGATGTATTATATATTATTATATATACATAATATATATACATCAACATTAACAATGGGCAGAAGCATCAACAATGAACAATATTATGACATTTGAATGTTTGAACGTAAGGCACTTCCTCATTTCCTAGGCCAGTAATTAAAGAACAAAAAAAGCACTAATCATTCCTTGAGATGTTTTAAGTCAAAACTCCTTCCCTGGTGTTTTTTGTTTGTTTGTTTGTTTTGTTTTGTTTGTCTGTTTTGTTTGTTTTTTTTTAAATAAAAATAAAAAATAAAATTTAAAAAAACAAGAAAACCCCAAAAAACAAACAAAAAAATCCAAACAACAACAACAACAAAACAACTCCATATTTTGATGCAAGACCAGTCCCAAAGGTGGACACATGAACTAATTATTAATGCTTTTATCTTCACATCTTGTTCTATCATGCCAGAGCTACAAGTGTTGCCCTTGGGAGGAATAAAGTATGTGCCATTAATAAAATAGACGGAGTCCTTATGTTTCTTATTGGTCTCCCTACCACATATTTTAAATTGCTCCAAAAGGAGAGACTCATTTTAGTGGTTTTCCAACAGATGAGAGCTGTGAAATAGGTCCTAGGGCGCAGTAGTATTAAAAACAATAGGAACTTGAGATCTTTATTGCCTTTTCAATTTTAAAACCAGACTTCCTTCTTCATTCTACAACATGGAAGCTGATGTTTTCATAGAAATCATAGAACAAGTATATGATGTACTTATGAGATACATAAGATACATATATATATACACACCCCTACAGTGCTCTCTGAGGGCTACTCTTTCACTAGGACAGCCAACCCATTCCTTTTATATCTGCATTCACTCTCTAAATAAAAACTATCTTTTCTTATTTCCTAAATTTCTGCAATGACCCTAACAGAAGCCAACAATGACTTAGAGGAAACAGCAAAAGTCCAAATATATTCACTGGTAAAATTATATCAAAGCTAATAATGAATGTGGAAGGCTAGCGGGTGATGAAATGTGGCTAAATACTCTCATCATCTACAGCATAAGTCTTACTGAAAATCAGAATGCACTTTCAATCCATTTTCTTATTTATCAAAGTCTAACAGTGTGTTTGATTGTTTCTTTTCCTTCCCACCTTAAGAAGTGTTGCAAGGAATAAGACCGAATGATGTATTTCTGCTAAGGACAAATAAAACAGTCTTTTCTCAAGTTCATGTGTAAAATGGAGATCGTGGGGTTTTGACAGGTAAGATATTTACACATGTGATGGTTTAGGCTGAACTGGCCACTGGGGGCGTGGGGCACCCCAGATGGGACCAACAGATGCTCCCGCCCCATTTCTCTTCAAAGAGAGAGGCAGAGGAGGAAAAAAGAGATTTATGAATTTATAAGGAACTAAACTACTTTAATGAAATATTAATAATAAAATAAAATGGAAATAATGAAATATATACAAAACCATATCAAGCTCCCAGGATGACAATCACGACACCAGCTGGCACTGGGGAAGTCCCAGATTGGACTCAGTGATGGATGGGAACTGGATTCCGGATCTGCATTCAGGATCGGGATCAAAGGCAGATGAACAGAGAGAGTCCTCCTCGGATGTCGGCCATTGAAGAAGGAGGGCTGACCCTTTGATCCCTCAGCTTTTATACTGAGCATGAGGCAGATGGGATGGAATACCCCGTTGGTCAGTTTTGGGTCACCTGTCCTGTCTGCTCCTCCCCGCAGGTGGGACCCAACTGCACTTTTCCATTTCTGACCCTCCAATGGGGCAAATAACCAAGTGAGCTGCCCTCGGGTGTTACAGCAGTAAGTATAAGCAAGAGCCTCTCTGCATACCATTCCTTGGCATCAACTATAAACATTGGTCTTACCACTCTCGGAGCGAACAGTATCTGCACAATATGCTGTTAATGTCAGTAATTAAAGAGGCCTAGCTAATAAGCAAAGTTACTGAACAGAAAATTGGTCCTGTTTTACCTCAAACCAGGACAACACACCATAGATTACATTTGTGCATTCATCAAATATTGAAGCAACCCAAGCAAATGTTAGACTTTGATACATGGCACAACAAACATCAAAAGAATAATACAGAGGATTATATGCATGTTAAAATAACTGCAGATGTTTTCTTTTCTTAAGCCAAGTAACACCATGTGCATAGAGTACCTCAAGTTATATACCCCCTTTCATAAAGCAGTACTAACAGATCTTTAAAAATAAATATTTTAGAAAGCACGATAAAAATCTAAGGTTTTACCAACAGACAAAAACTGTGCTACTGTGACTGTGGCACTCAACTCCTCCCCAGATTCTGGCTAACACAGCTCATGCTAAGGCCTGACATACGCTGGAAGCAGGGACAGCACCAAGTAGTCAGGACAGGTGGCCAGAAAGAGCTAAAGGGCCATTATGCAGCCACGATCACCTGCAAATTGTCTCCTCCAGCCATCATCTTTGTCTGGCAGCTTCATCAGAATCTGCTAACTTATGGAACGGATATGACACAAACCTCCAAGCTGGAAGGTATAAAATATCAGCTTACCAAAACAAAAAATCTTTTGAAGTGGACTCATCAGCAGCTGGACTGTGTGATGCAGGGGACGCCCACATGGTGACAGAGGAGGAAGGACAAGCACTCTCACCATCGGCTAGGTAACTAATTTTTGTTTTTCTCCTAAGTGCATGGATTAAGAGTTACAGGTTATAAATTATGAAACCATATGACTTGAGTGGCAAATAAGTGAATTCATGTGATAGACCAGTCTGGACAAGGGGGACTGAGCCCTGTTTGTCGTGTGTGTTTGCTGTATTTCTTAACGAGCTCATGAAATAAAGTTTAAATCACTGAGTACATTGTTCTGTAAATTTGAGAAATCGAAACGGACCATGACAGCTGCTCAACAGGTAACACACTTGCAGATTAAAACATTTCCATAACTACAAGGCAAAAAATGGTGTTGAACTCTCTGAATATCTTGCAGGGCCGGATTCTGACTACATACCACAACATGTAATTCCCAAGTTGGTCGAACATGAGTTTGAATTAGCACTATCCTCTGGAAATCATTTCAAACCTCTCCAGTTGCTGACAGACATTAGGAACCTAATTAGCAAATGAAGCAGTTGCAGGGAGGGAGGGTTGGTTCATTACATTTTATGGAGTCATTAAACTGAGCACATTGGCACGGCCATGACAGTCTATTGTACCCTAAGCTTAGTCTACAAATTTAGGATTAGTGATCATAAAAGCATGCATTGTTTTCATTTGTAATAAAAAAGCATTTCTTCAAATGTTATGCCTATTGAAATCACATGTCCATCTTAAGCCAATGGATTGGAATTGGCCTCAAACATGCCTCCTGCTCTTAAGAGGAAAAGAGGAGGAAGATATCTAAAAGGAATTACTCGCTCAAGGAAATTCAGATTTCTGTTGAATACAAATTTATTATTGAATAACAATACTAACTGATGTAGGGAAAAAAACCACCAAACTAAAACAGAACATTTTGAAAGCCTCCACAAACACTGTGGTATTCTTCCACTCGGTAGCTGTATGCTGGAGCTGAATTTACTTGCTGCTAGTTCTTACAGATTATTACCGTATCACACATTTACAAAGCTTTCGACACTTCAACTTGTCCAGCCCACCAAGCTATTATGACCAATGACATCAGGAGAATTAGAAGCAGATGGAGAATTACAAAGCTCACTGGTTTGACAGACAGAGCCAAAAGCGGGTGCATAAAGCAATATTATTTTTTTCTGGTCACACACAGGAATAAGAGGTTTTGGTGTTTTGTTTATAAAGTAAACTTCATTTCACTGCAGCTGACACTACAGCTCATTCCAAAAGACAAAACAAAACTAATTATTCCGAACAAAACTAATCAAGCTGTTTCACTGTATTCTGTGCATGTAGTATTTACATAATACAAACAGGCACAGTAATACAACTGATTTAAAAGCAACACAAGTATTTGTAGCTAGCCTGCAGCTATTTTTATATTCTGAAAAAAATGCATAAAGTAAGGTTTCATGCATTTCTGCCCGTCCTCTGTATTTCCAAGACTAAAGCTTTGTTTTAGAATCACAATACTGGGGCTCACTAATATCATCTCCATAAAATTAAACACAAAATCACAGAACTTCAGAAATACAAACTTCCGTATTTTTAAAACATATTTCAGAAGAGGATGTGACAGAACGCAAACTGACAGTTCTCTCTTACTTCATACTGCATTGTATTTTTTATAAGGGAATGCTAAACCAACAATACCACTTTGTTGCACTGGTTTTACTATCTTGACTGCAATTCTCCTCTAACCAAAAAAGTCTGTGTGGTGCTTTGTAATGGTAAATGGGTAAGTAAATATTCTTCAGTTCTGGTTTTCCATACCCAGAGTTTAAAACTGACCTCAAAGTTTACTTTGGTATTCACAGACACAAAACAAACCAAAACCAAGCCAAGCACATCAAAGGGCTATTGTTGCAGCAGACAAATCCCCAAATCATCCAGTACAGACACCTGGAGCACATGCACCCACAGCGTACAGACAACTTACACCCCAGAACTACCAAGATCTTTCTACAGCTCCTATTCTAGAGGCGTATCTAAGTGAAATTTGGACATGGAAGTTGTTCCATCACTAGGGTTATCCTAAATTACAAAAATCTATTTACACATTGGCTGGAACTGTCCTGCCCGCCAGCCAAAACAAAAACCCTACAGATAAAAATTCAAGGGTTCTCAGCTCCCAGGATTTATAATAAAACCCCACACTTCTTTATTACAGTAAAACCAGGGTTACTTCATGTTTCCGGTTCTCAAAAACACCTGATGATTCTCAGTAAGGCAGATATTTACAACTCGCTCTTTATGAGATACAAGAACAGTTGCTCATTAGTGTGTGTTTTAAGTTGGACAGGAGGAGACAAAGATTGCTGAGGGAAGGGAAAAATTGAATATTCACATGGACTAGCATGACACAGCACATTGATGTAACATCTCTTCCCACTATTAAAAACTCCAGTGAACAGTAAACAAGGTTTAAACAAGAATAATTTCAAATAGACAGCATTGCTTCTGAACATCCCTATTTTGAAACCATATAGTTAAAAAACATTCTTGGGTAACAGTTTTACAGATATTGAACACAATCCTGAGATTTGATGCACATCTGTCCTCCTACTGACTGCTCTAACTTCCTGCTATGGGTCAAACTCACTGCAGGTGGCTGGGTTGCTTCAGCAAAAATTAAAGATTTCAAACATTCATTTATAAGGAGAAGTGCAGCAAACACGCAACACTCCCTTCACCCTGCTTCACCCCAACCACACTCCACACTTGTCAAGTTTCTACACCAAACAAAAGTTAATTGTCTGAATATAGTTCAGAAAATGACATCCCAGGTTAGCATTTGCTTATGAAAGAATTTATGCTGGAAACTCAAAACTTACCATGGTGTACAGTTACTAGATGAAGGATTAGTGCAGGACTTGGTATCATGTCTGTACCTCCTTGAAGTCCTTCTGCAGTTGTTTGGGTTGCTTATTTAGGCCAAGCGTCAGCATGCCTGCTTTGGCATGCAATGCAAGATGTGGGTAAATCAACACTACAGTGGAATCCAAAGAAGTGCTTGGAAACTGAACTTTACAGAGCTACCCAACTTCACAAGAACCCCTATTACGGATTGTAAAGTGTCGAAGTAGCTCATCTTCAGTATCTGAGTAGATGGAGATATGTCCTAGTCTACACTGAAGTGAAGATAACTGACTGTTTAGCCAGGTGCCTTCCTTTTAGGCTTTAACCAGTGATTTTAGCACGCCAAAGTAAGCGCCTTCAGTCTAATCCTCAGATTCAATCAACCTCAGCAGCTCATTAGGAAAATAAAAATAATCACATATCCATATATCCTTTAAATGTTGCAAAAAGGCCTGCATTAGAGACTGTGAGGCACTCAGGTACAATGCAAACCAGGCAGGAACATGTCAAATTACTTTTCCCCCTCTATGTATCCCTACTGTTGTGATACATTCTTATCAATGGACACCCTTAGCCATATCCTTAGTTCTTACAAGATACAAGATTTGGCACAGCTACAGAACATGAAAGTTCTTGATAAAAATGGGTATTACCCTTTGTATCATGTGCACTGCAAGATTAAATAACATATTTCAAATTGACAAGATGCTAGGAAACAAAATCAAAACTCAGGCAATTTAACAGAATGGAGAAAAGGCATATATGTCAATTCATTTACAAAGCTAGTCATTATGTTGCATTTCTTATTTGAATGAATAACAGGATGCTTTTTATTCTCCCACATTATTAATTCATTTTGTCAAATTGAAGAAATTATCTGCTGTTTTGGAAAGGCTCATTTGTGTTACTCAAAAGGTTCATTGGACTAAACCTTTTCACCATGTTCTAGGTTGGGGATTCAATTTGATGTCTTAGAGACTGATAAAATATTGCTGTCTTTGAAACACCTAGTAAAGAATTAACCCCTGAAATTTAAATAAAATTAAAAATCCTAAAGAACACAACGTCGTTTCACTCTACTCAATTATCTTTAAAAGTATTCAAAAATACTTAATAAATGAAACCATTATTATAGTATTTTCTTATTCTTCACATTTCTGTAGACGACACTTCCATTACCAGAATCCCCTAATACTACAACAGAACATTAGAATTCCTTCTGGAAAAGGAGGAAAACAATTGTGCATGCACAAAAACCAGAAAAGCAGTACCTTCATTGGCACCTATTCTCACAACCATCCTTGTTCTGCATTGTTTTCATGTGGTGAACAGTAAGTTCACAACCAAGAAATGTCAAGACCTGTTGTCACCGGACTATGTCATGAGACTGCAAAAACATCCAGAAATGCCTTTTTTTAAAGTATATTCCCAGGGAAAGGACCACTGGCTTAAGTATCTTCTAGCAAAGTTAAGTCTCACCTTTGGCCCATGAGATGATTTCTTCTTCACTTCAGAAAAAGACAGGGAGTTACTGGAAAGGCTGGGGAGATGAAGGCTCTGTCCTGAAGAGAACGATGTGCCATCTGGCATTACCGTGATCTGTTATAAGAGAGAAAGCTTATTAGTCAAACATTAGTAACAGAAACAATCTCATCTGCCTAAGGAACTTGCAAATTGCATTGGCAGGAGAATAAAACTTCTCCAACAAACAGTACCCATATTTCTTCTCAACAGGGGATGGGCTAATAAAAACACACTGCCATCCTTTATTTAATGAGCAAATCACATCTTTCCATTTCCATGCAAATACAATGCAAGCCCCTCAGAAAACGCCACAGCTTATTCTATCACATCTGCTTACATGCCATGGCACCCGAGTCCTTAACATGCTGCTTCTTGTCCTGAGCAATGTCTAGTACACTTGAAAGTTCATCCCACCTGCAGTGAAAGGTTCTGCAGGTTGCTGACATCCCCTAAATACATATGTGCAGCAGTCTTCGCTTTCCACTAGAGCGATGTGAAGGAAGACTGTAATGGGTACAGGTGGCAAGGTTTGGATGGGTGGGATGGCCTCTGTGAGGAGAAGCCAGGGGATCCTCTGTAACGGACATAGCTGGATCCAGCTGGCTCCAACAGACCTACCACGGGATGTGTCTGAGCCCCTTATAGAGTTATAGAATGGTTAGAGTTGGAAGGGACCTTAAAGATCACCTAGTTCCAACCTCTCAGGCAAGATGATGGCACCTCACAGAAAACAGGTTTAAGAAAGGGTAAAACACTGCACAGGCAGAGGAGGTGAAAATAAAAAAATAGTGCTAGAAATGGCATTGTGAACACAAAGGTCAAAGAAGGAGGGGAAGAGGTGCTCCAGGTGCTGGAAAAGGTATTTCCCTGCAGCCCATGGAGAGGTCATGCTGGAGCAGTTCCTGAAGGACTGCTCCGACAGAGAGGCCCCATGATGGAGGGAGGAGTGGCAGAGAGGAGCTGTTATGGATTGACCTCTTTCCACATCCCCCTGCACCACTTGGGGAGGTGGAGGAGATAGACAAGTCCTGAATGAAGGAGAGAAGCTGAGCATGGGAAGGTGGTGTCAAGGGGTGGCGGTGTTTGGTTTTTTTTTGTTTCTCATTACCCAAATCTATTTTAACTTGCAACAAATTAAATTAATTTTCCACAAGTCGAGTCTGTTTCACCCATGTTAACTGATAAGCAAACTTGCTGTCTTTATCTTGACCCATGGGCTTCCTCATCCTATCCGCTCCCCCTGCCATGTTGATAAAGCGGAGAGAACGATCAAGCGACTGGGTGGACGTTCAGCCCTTAGCCAAGGTTAACCCACCACAAAGACACACTGTAAAACCAGCCTGAGGTTTTAATGTGAAAGCAGTACAGCTCTAACTTCAACTTCTAACGTCAAGCTTTATCTGGAGTAGAGTAAACTGGATGGCTGGTGAGCAAGCAGCACTTTTGCTGTAACAAGGGTCTAGTTCCCTTTCTTGATTTTAAAGACTTCTAAGTACAAAGTGATCATTTCCAGAGACCACAGATAAATCAACCATCACACAGCAGTTACCAGACATGTAAAGATTCATGCCTTCCATGAGGGAGAAACCCAGCTAGCTCCTGTCTTCTACTCTAGTGCTGCTGTGCGTGGATTTTACTGCTTCTTAGCACAGCTATTCATTTATCTATTTTTCCAAAACCCTAAATGCTAGGCATAGCTTACCTGCTGTCTGACAAGCCCTGCAAAGCTGGAGAGAAGTTGCAAGCTCTGCACCTGCAAGGAAACATCTCTCTCCACTGGCTCCCATGCATGAAGTCACACTTGGTTTTGTGGATGGCCTGTGTGGTCACCTTTGCCTCTTCACATGACCAAAACATCCTCTGAAATTGGGGACAGGGAGAGACTGACCCATCGCATGCCCCACGCACATTATGTTAAACAAGGAATGGGAAGTGCAAAATGGGGACATCTAGGATTGTAGATATATATACTCCACGTTTTACCTCTCCAAGTCAAGACGATATTTACTGCCTACAGCTTCAAGACAGGATTTCAAATTTTGTTAAAATTCTTATTTAAACACCGCTCAAAATGAATCTTGTTGCAGACAACTTCGTTCAAAAGATCATGTGGTAGCCTGAGGACATACCTAGGTAATAAAGATTACTTTTATCGGTCTGTAAGTTGAGCATCACCTTCCAACACTGATGCTAGAATCCCAAGGTGGAGGAAGAAGGCAATCAAATTGTTCTCAACATACTGTTCTTCAAACATTTTGTGAATTAGCATTCCTTACAGGGTGTGTAACAAATTTTCTCTGCAACTCCTCATTTCTATTTGTCAGACACCTAAACCAGAGCCTGCCTGGAGCCAGAACTCTCAAAAGTCACCTGGGCAAAAGCAATGTTGTCCTCCTTGTAATCATAATAATGTCAATAGCAATTAGCTACTGTGAATCACAATAAGTGGTTTCATTTAGCCTGACAAATACTTTAACCCCAACTTGCTAAGGGAATACAAGAGAAGGGACAAGCTTACAAAGAACTATCACCAACAAGGAAAATCTGTAGCCACACATGCATACCACAAACCTGCACAACAGATCGAGAAGATGCACATCTCTATCATTACTTCCTGTCACAGACTAAGTCAAACGTGGTTAAATAAGATTGTTCTCCTTTAAATTAAACTCAATGCAATGTTTTAAACCCACAATCATCATAGAAATACCAATTGCATTAAAATCAAATCATCTTTCAGAAAAAGTACACCTGAAGTTACCCATTAATTATAGAGTTTAAGCAGGTATTTTATTAACACAAAGTAGTTTTGTTCATACACTCATACGACAGAAAGATGCATATCTACACGGAAGAGAAATATATTCATGGGGATCAGGGTTTGCCCTACCTTGAAATTAAAAGCAAAGAAACAAAACATTCTGCCAAGGATTCTTTCTCCTAGGGTTGGGAGCTGCCATTTTCTCCCTGAAGCATAAAAGTCTGACTCACTAAAATAAACTGAGGCTCAACCACTGCATAAATTTTCCTTTTAAAATTGAGAAACATTCCAGTTTAGAAATATTTACATATTCATCATTCTTAGAAAGCTGACATTTTTAAAAAGGGTATGGACTTCTGAGATATCTGTTTCTGGGCAAGTATTTGGACCATTAACAGTCTCAGTATTACAGCCTATGTTTAGAAACAGGATGACTGTCTATACAAAGATCTACAGGGCCAGGATGAACAGCATTAGTCTGGCAGATTTAACAAATCTAGTTCCACACAGAGAGAAAATAAATCCCACATGGTTTTTAGAAGACAAAATCTGGACATTCCAAACTGTGAGCCCTAAAAATTTTAGTGTATTGAATCCTGCAGCCTGTTATTTCATTACAAACCCTATGAAAAACGGTAACTGTAGATTCAAAATTTTAATGGTATTAACAATGTATGCAGTAAAACAGAACTTCAGTTCAGACTACAGACTTTACTGCCTGTAAAGATGACAAAAGGCCAAGAAAATCTCATGCAAAATTAACTTTTTGCCCCAACGATAAAAAAAACACACCTCTGCCTTCCAAACTGATCTCTGTCAGAAAAAGGATATGGTCATCATTAAAGTCCCCTATATCAGGAAAAAAAAAAATCACTTGCCTTCTCCTTGCTCTCAAAGAATAAAGTTAATATTAACATTAAGTAACTCTCCAGGAACTCTTCCAAAATGTTTGTTTGCTTTGCCAAGATTATCTATGTAAAAAGCCCCGACATTACAAACACTTTTTGGAATTGAGATGCATTTCCCTTTTGGCTAAATTTAGGAAAGAGACATCCACTTTAGGTACTACTACTACTACTACAAGAGCTCAGCTGACAATTATAGCAACTTCTCAGGGGGTAAGTGCCCTTTGTCCTCCCATTAGTCAAACGCAGAAACACACAGCCTGGCAGATGTACTGCAACCAGCTTTCAGAGCAAGTCCCTACTTTTACGTTGCCACTACCACACTGGCACCACATCCTGCTTATGTGTGTGCATATATATTTATACAGCTATATTAAGTCAAGGCTACACAAAAGAAGCAAAAGGTGGGAATGAGGATATCACAGCAAGCCACTAATTCTGCTGCAAGAATGCAAACTTATCAAAAGCATAGCAAGAGTTCTCCAGTACAGCCATGCTATGCGTACTTGTTCCACTCATTTTCTCCTTTCTCCACCGTAAGTGTCCTGCTAGCTTACAGCTGCACAGAAGAGTACACTCCAATAGGCTGAGGACACTGCCACAGCCCACGCTTAATCCAGGCACCCAAGATCACCTGCAGCTGGTACTTCTCTGCTCCCATAATGAATCACTTCAGTGACAAAACACAGGAACATCATTAATTCCTCTCCCCAGCCCATTTCACAAGTCAACAGCACAGTGGGATCAGACAAGCTGGTGGAATAAGACATCAGTGCTGGTGTTAATGAACTAAGGTGAGACAACAGCTAGGCTTTAAACAAAGATGTAGCGTGACTGTATTTAAGCAGAGCAGAGGTCTAGCTAATCTCACAGCCTGTCTGTGATGTGGTCAAAGTGACAGTAGTAGGCCACGTAGAAGTAGGGAGTTAGACATGCTTGTTCACAAATGTTAAAGGATTTTTAAAAAGAGTTGGGTGGATTGGAGTATCTGGTTCTGGATAAGCATTAGTAACAAGGCCAAAAGAAAACAGTTAGTTTCACACTTTAATACTAGGGTACAAATGATATGGAAATTACAGAATAGGTTTCACTAAGAAACATGCCGAGGGAGGTGACTGTCCCACTCCACACTGAACTGGTGCAGACCCACCTCAAGTACTGTGTGCAGCTTTGTGCACCTTAATATGACAAGAACATCGGACTATTCGAGTGTGTCCAGAGGAGGGCAACCAAGATGGTGAAAGGCCTTGAGGCCAAGACTTCTGGGAAGCAGCTGAGGTCACGTGGCCTGTGCAGCTCGGAGAAGGCTGAGGGGTGCCCCCACTGCAGTCTACAGCTTCCTCAAGGGGTGCAGCGGAGGGGAAGATGCTGATCTCCTCTCTCTGGTGACCAGCGATAGGACACGAAGAAACCGAATGAAGCTGCATCAGCAGAAGTTCAGATTGGACATTAGAAAAAGGTTCTTCACTGACAGTGTGGTCAGCTACTGGAACAGGCTCCCCAGGAAAGTGGTCACAGCACCAAGCCTGTCAGAGTTCAAGGAGCATCTGGATGATGCTCTTAGTCATACGGTTTAGTTTTAGGTAGTCCTCCAAGGAGCAGGGAGTTGGACTCGATGATCATTATGGGTCCCTTCCAACTCAAGATATTCTATGATTCTATGTACCCACATTGTTGTTTTTTGGTTTTTTTTTTTTTACATTTCAATTAAAAAAAAATATTTATTTTAACTTTTACCTGTTGCTGGGAACTTCATAATCCTCATGAAGGGAAATTCTTTGCACCCATAGGAAGCAGCTAGTATTACATGATGTGAATGACAACAATAAATGCTTCTAAAAACAGGCCATAAACGGAAGCTAAAGAAAGTCTGGGCCCACTGCTCAATGGCCCAAGCGACCTCATGACAAAGAATTTGGCTTATGCACTCAACGTTGTTTTAGCCTCTGTTTTCATTAGTAAGATCTTGTTCCCTCAGGCCTTCAAGGTACCTCAGCATCCTCACAGAGTCTGTGGCAGAGTCAGTGCCCATAAGACAGGAGGATTGAGTTGGGGTGCACTTCATCCACAGGGACACTCAGGTTCATGACATCAGACTGAGTGGAAGCACAGGTCCTCAAGGAGCTGGTCAGTACCACTGCAAGGCAGCTGTCAATATATATATATTGAGATCGATCTCTCTCTCCCCCAACTTATACATACATATATACACATGTATACATCATCTTCAAAAGGCTGTGGTGATCAAGGAAGTTTCCTGCTGACTAGACAAAGGCAAACATTACACCCATCTTCAAGAAGGTAAATGCAGGGAACAAGAGTCCCATCCTTCTCACTTCAGTCCCTGGGAAGATGACGGAGAAAATCCTCCTGGAAGCCACTTCCAGCCCCTAGAGGGACAAGAATGTGACTGACAGCAGTCAGCACAGGTTTACTAAGAACGATCTTGCCCAACTTACAGTATCCTATGAGATATGGACTAGATAAATACATAATGAGATGGGTGGAGAACTGTCTGGACTGCTGGACTGAAATGGTTCTCTTCAGCTGTGTGAGGTCCAGCCAGATGCCAGTGACTAACACTGTCCCTCCAGGATCAACACTTACTCCAAAACTGTTTGATGTGTTGATTAACAATTCAGTGGGATCGAGTGAACTCTCTACAAGTTCACAGATGATACACAGATAACTATTTTTCAGAGATATCTTGTGCTGACCAGGAGAAGCTCTACCATACAAACATGACTATTGGGTTAGAAGATGTTCCAGGAAGAGAAGAAAAAAGGTTAGACGAGCTGTTCCAAAAGGCATACAGAAACTCAGTCAGCAGGTGAGGTGAACTCTCATGAAAGCCAGCCTGCAATGCAATGAAGATGGAGAGATGGTGCTGACATGGCAGAGGGTGCCAGTCAAGACAAAGAGAAGAAAGACCAATAGCAGCCCTGATTAATGAAATAACTGCTTGATGGGAGTGGACATCAGTTTTTCCCTCTTCTGCTCAAAAGCCCATCTGCTCCAGTGACACCAAAGACTGCAGTTAATGGACAGCTTTGGGAGGGAGATTTATTTTAATATTGCACGCCAGAGATGGAAGGAGCTGTGCTTCATCTCACTTTCTCTGTGAAAGGAAAACGGGAGGATCACTGTAGGCAGCTACTTAACACACAATACTAAACTTGTACAGAAGAAAATTACCTTTCTTAATTTTGCTTTCTTCTGGTTTACAATGTAACTGGGAGGTTTCCCACACCACCACAAATAAGCCATTCTATACAAGTTTTAGCTCAACATAGGGAAGACATGTTAACATCCAAATAAGGTTTACCAAGATCTCATCCTAATAACGTATCTAAGAAAAATTTATGAAAACTATGCAAGACTAAATCATATTGGAGCATACAAATATCACACAAATATCATGCTGGTATTATCTACTATGGTAAACAACTCCTACCACAGAGCAAAAGACTAAGTATAGATAAGCTATTTTTTAGTGTCATTGCTGTTACAGACAGATGTCTAAGAAAGCCACCCCCCACCCCCCCCCTTTTCTCACCAGTCCATCCCTAGAGATTTTTCTCCTTTTGTCATATGTGCCAATGAAGCATTACGCGTACAAGCATTCAAATTGATCTGCTGGTAGTGGTATCTTGCCTCCAGTTCATCAAACACCCATTTTACAAACCTGCAGCTGATGAGCTTGTATTTGAAATCTTTATCTACCAGTTGCTTTAAATAAAAGACAGCTTCTTGGGCAAGGACAAAGGAAAACTTACTTTTAAAAAAAACCCAAAACAACAGTGGGTAGAGGAAACCCATTGGTATTCACACTATTGGGTAGGAATGATCCTACTTGCTTGATCAACCTGAAGTGTTGCCTTGGTTTGGGCTGTACTGGCCAATGAAAATGAAGTCTCCGTAATATCTGAGCTGCAGGCACCTTCTAAGGGCATTCCAATTTGCTACTCAGGACAACTGAGCACTATGGAATGAAAAACTGCCATGTATTTAATTTATGTAGTTACATGCACTGTTGAACAAAGGAAGGGATCAGGGAACAACAACTGTGCACCTCCGTTTATCTTAATATAAGTGGGAACCCTTTTCCACTATCCCTTTTCCAGCAATTTGAGAAAAAATATGAAATTGTAATACCTATACATAAACCTACTAACAACTGATTCAGAAGTCTTCTTACCAAAAAATGACCTGTCAAAGACAACACTTATCTACCAACACGTGTTTGGCAGCTTGGAGTAACCCAAGTACCCAACAAGAACAGTCTCAAAACATTCCATGGAAGCTGGTCCTCTCTTATTGTCAATTTCTATAAATGCACATCATGCCACCCCTGATGCATATGAGTCACAGATCTACCACTCCACACAGAACTTCGATAGAAGTTAGAAACTGCACGAGTTGTCACCATTGCTCCAGATCAACACAATTTCCTTATTAAGGCACATGAGAGCTTCTGCATGGGAATGAACCGCTACCAAAAAGCTGTATCCTACTTTTTCAATTTCTTGAGTGTAAGGAGGCTATCAACAAAGCTGGAATAATCTTGCCTCAAAACAGATCCACACCAAACTACCTGTTGTAGTTTCGTTTATGGATCAGGTAATCTAAGAACACCTTCATACAGCAGCCTCAGAACAGGCTTGTGAGCTTCCCGACAACGTGATGCAGAAAAATTCAAACAGTAGTTTCAGTGAAACCTATGAGATACCTGTCAGAATTCTGGGAAAAAATTAACCATTACTAAATGTTTCTGCAGCCCTGCAGATGAATTATAGTCATTGTGTATCAGTAGCAGACGAACGGACTTCTTTGTGTGGTCCTGGGCTGCCACACCCCATGTCATTTTACAGTGAAGAACAAGTTCATTTACCACTGAAAGCACTAACAGTAACAACAGAAATCCAGTTGTCCTGAACAACTATTATTCCTATTTAAACCAAACAACTCACAAGGGAATAGAAAACCTTTTAGAATTCTTTTAAGTTATTTGCTTGAAAGTAAAGTAATATATAGCTTAAGAAAATTCAATTACTTAATTATGAAAAGCACAAAATTAGACATAATCCCTTCCCTAGAGCAGCATTATACCTAAGGTCGGCTCTGGGTAGAAGCCAAGTATTCCAACCGACACAGAGGAACTTCAAGGAAAGAAGGAGGATAGAGAAAAGAGAGAAATCCCCATGATTTCATCTTCGTTACAGGGATTAGAAACATATGTTTTAGAACAAGCATTATACAGGCATTTCAAGTGACTGAAAAGACATTTCTCAACTGTTAAACAGTAAAAACACAAAGATTTGGAAAAAACTCAAAAAACAGAATGCAGTGCTTTTTTGGCAAAACCTGAACTTTTATGTTGATACTATATAAAATTACATGCCTCTCATAATGATTCTTTCTCTCTCTTGACTCATTAATAGATGAACTGTCTTCAAGGAAAGAGTAGCCTTGCTACAGAAGCAGAGCTGTTTGTGTTTCCAAAATAATTTTACAGAAAGCAGAAAAAAGGACACCTATGTTGCTAAAAAGAATCATTACTACTGTAAAAGTGACCTATTCGTTGCATCCTCTAAAGCTGAAACCTCAAACAGTATTCCTAATAGCCACGTCTATTTGTAATAATGTTATGAATTTTACTATTTTTGTCCATAGTGGCAACCGCTTTCTAAGAGGCATCTATAAGGCTTTTCCATTTATGAAAGAAAATTCAACTATTAAACGTTGTCTGTGTACCCCTGAATTAAACAACTGATCTCCAGTCTCCTTCCAAAAAGGTGGGAATGTTACGTAGTACAAACACTTTTATTTATCCTTGCCTCTAAACTGGAGACACACAGATTTGATGGATGGACCACTTGGTGGATAAGGAACTGGCTGGATGGCTGTACAGTCAATGGCTCAATGTCCAAGTGGAAACCAGTGACGAGTGGTGTTCCTCAGAGGTCAGTACTGGAACCGGTGCTGTTCAACATCTTTGTTGGGGACATGGATGTTGGGATGGAGTGCACCCTCAGCAAGTTTGCTGATGACACCAAGATGTGTGGAGCGGTCGACACATTGGAGGGAAAGGATGCCATCCAGAGGTACCCAGACATGCTTTAGAGGTAGGCTCGTGCAAATCTCATGAGATTCAACCAGGCCAAGTGCAAGGTCCTACATCTGGGTCAGCACAATCCCAAGCACAAATACAGGCTGGGCAGAGAATGGATTGACAGCAGTCCTGAGGAGAAGGACTTGGGGGTGTTGGTGGATGAGAAGCTCAACATGAGACAGCAATGTGTGCTCGCAGTCCAGAAACCCAACCACAGCCTGGGCTGCATCAAAAGAAGCGTGGTCAGCAGGCTGAGGGAGATGATTCTGCTCCTCTTACTCTGCTCTCGTGAGACCCCACCTGGAGTACTGCATCCAGCTCTGGAGTCCTCAGCACAGGAAAGACATGGACCAGTTGGGCAGGTCCAGAGGAGGGTGACAAAGATAATCAGAGAGCTGGAGCACCTCTCGTATGAGGACAGGTTGAGAGAGTTGGGGTTGTTCAGCCTGGAGAAGAGAAGGCTCTGGGAGACCTTGCAGCAGTCTTTCAGTACTTAAGGGGGGCTACAGGAAAGATGACGAGGGACTCTTTATCATGGCGTGATAGGACAAGGGGTAATGGCTTTAAACTGCAAGAGGGTAGATTTAGATTAGATATTAGGAAGAAATTTCTCACTGTGAGGGTGGTGAGACACTGGAACATGTTGCCCAGAGACGTTGTAGATGCCCCGTCCCTGGAGGTGTTCAAGGCCAGGCTGGATGGAGCTTTGAGTAAACTGGTCTAGTTGAAGGTGTCACTGCCCATGGCAGGGGGGTTGGAACTCGATGATCTTTAAGGTCCCTTCCAACCTAAACCATTTTATGATTCTATGACATTTGCAGCTATGGGAGAGAGGTCTGCATTAAATTGCTGTCTTAACATGGACTGAAAATACTTTCACTACTTTTCCTGCAAGAATAAAAATTAAGTTATTCATATTATCATATTCAAACAAGTGATGCCTGAGCAACTCCATGTTTCTAGAGGCAAAATTCAGTTTAACTGTTAGGTAGCTGTCATTTAGCACCTTCTAAATTAATTTATTTCTACTAGCTCCATAAGCAGATTAGGTGTCATTTTCAATTTTTTCTTGACATTGAAAAACACACGAGCCAAAAAAGCAATAGAACCAGCATTACTGACAACACAAAATACATCAATGGAATCAGACCCTATTTAGAAATGGTTTTAGTGGGATTCAACATTCCAAATCTAATTCAAATTTCCCGGTCAGTGTCATCCCTCTTCCCATATCCATATGCAGGAATCACAGCACTGCCTCTTTTCCCTCTGGCTCTTTCATGCTTAGAGGCTGAAACTAATAAGAAAATGTAACTGACAGATCTAGGAGGGAATGCCCACATAAGGATCAATGCTTACTGGTGTTCACTTGATGAAAACTTCAATACTACTGTACCTACTCATGCATAATTCTGTGCTGTGTCTAGTGGATGAGCTCTGTAGGAGACTACACGTATAAAGTTCTGTCACTACCAGTAGTTTGACAATTTGCTTGGTAAGAAATGGATGAACTAAAAGTCATCACTTGTATACAGGGTGCCTTTCGGGATTTCAAGCAACACATTGGTTTATGGTATACACTGCTAATTCACGAGTCATATCTGTATACGTGTTACCTTCACATCATTAGGTACTACACTGAGTAAATGGTGCAGAAAATTCTCAGTGGCATCATTTCCACAGCAAACTTTTAGAAAAGAGATGCCATTTAGAATATATATGCAAACAAATGGAACATACACAATTACACTGAATGGTTTGATTGAATTTGCCCAGCATATTCTTGAAAATATTTTATTTCCTCTGTAAACATTTCTTTTTACATTTATGAGAACAAGGTCAAGAGGTAAGTGGTAGAGATGGACTTGAGCTGAGTGGTAGAGATGGACTTGAGCTGAGCAAAGGTGGAAAACTTTGACAAAGAACTTTGCAAACTGGATAAGACCTTTGTAAGATTGAACCAAAGGTTCCTATTTACCTTCCTGACTACAAAAATTCAATCTCTGCAGCCAAATCAAATCCTTCTTCTTGTAAGGGGTGAAAAAGTAATTCTCAGATCGGAAGAGAAAAAGCAAGTTGGTGACCTCCTACTAATAATGACTGACTGCACACTTGTGCTTCAATTCTGGTGATACCAAATAAAATGCTAAGATGGAAATATTCTACAGAGTTAATCTACATGACTGACACCACCCTTAATGTCCTGTTTGTATTAACTAAAGTGGCCACAGCAGCACTGCAAAGCTGTGCTACAGTTGTGTTCTCACTTGTTTAATTACTCAGGATATCCGAATATTACTCTTACTCTCTCCTAGTGAACTGCAGGATAACCAAAACAACAACAAAAAAAGGCTGTTTGCCTGAAAGACAAAAGAACATTGGCTGTAGCAAGCATCCCTGACCAGTCTGCATTTGGGATACCACAAGATGTATCTGTGAGGGAAAAGGGGAGTTCTGAGCATCCAACTGATGACTCAAGACATTTGCAGCAAGAGACAAACACATAGATATGTCTATACTGAATATGGCTGCATGCAAGTGCCAGGTGAGCCTGCACTTTTCCCTTCAAAAGGACACACTACTTGTAATATACATTTGTTTATGCAAATAAGAAATAAAGAATCACGTTTAGTAATTTACGTAAATGGAATGACATGTCCCATTACTTTTGCCTGGAGAAAAACTAATGAGAGATCTGGGTTTTGAGGTGCACAGAAATCAAGCAATTTACACCATTATTAAAGAACATGTAAGCAAAACTCCGCCATCTTAGAGTGTTTTTCTTAAAGCTACCACTCAGCATTTTACATTAATAGGGCATCTTACTCATTTTGAAGGATATGAGCTTCATTTTGCCTGACTTGTTTTCTGTCGAGGAAATTCAGTGACTTGTTATTTTCACTTTTTTTTTTTTAAGAGAGCCATAAGCTAGAAGTATTAATTGTTTTGACTTATAAGTAAGCACAAAACCAATCATGTGCTTTATTATCCTGTAAACACTTTTCTCTGCCTAAAGTGTGGAAGTTACAAGCGACTTAATGTTTCACAGATTCGTTCAGTTGTCTACTCTACCTACACTTGGAAGCAACACCTGGCTTTCCACGGCTTCTACAACAGTCAAAGAAAAGCCTATGTACAGCATTTCATAAAAGCCAGCCTTCTAATGTGGGAGATGTAAGCTCTTCATGGAGACTTTTAGTAACAAGACAGACAGAATGCTATCACATGATCTCTGCCAAGTTCATGAGACAAACTCCTAGATCAGAAAGCCTACAGAGGCAAGCACGAAACACCAATAGCTTCAAAAAAAAGCAACCCATTTTCTGGAAGGAAATTGGGAAAATGGAGGAGAAGAAAAAAGAAAAAAACAAAACCAAGCAATTTGTATCCTCCAGAAGACAAAAGGCAATGACATAAAGCATTTTAAGAATGACCATGCTGATACATTCAGGGAAAGAATTTGATTGAAACACTCCACATTTCATTGTTTACAATTAGGCAACATTTTTGCTTTTGTTAACTCAAGAAACCTAAAATTAGAAGGCACAGAAAACTAGCAATAAAAGGGACACTCCCTATTTTTACCTTTTTACCCACTCCCCCACCGCAAAGGCCCTGCTGGCGTGACTTAGATTTATTATACTTTTGGATAAAACTTGTCCATTGACAACTGACCCAATATGATTACTACTATTAAAGCAGTGGCTCATGAAGTTTTCCAGAATACAATCTTGATGTTTTATTTGCAAACACACTAAAAAGCCAATACATTGTCCAGATGCAGATACCCTCTTGCACCTAATAAACGCAAACACAAAACACAGTTCATGCTTCTATTTCAATACAACTATAGTTCTAACAGGTCTCTTCTCCAGGAGGACAACTAGGTCTTTCAGACTATGCCTGCTACTTATTTTCACTTTGTTTTCAAAGATCCACTTCATCAGACTGAATATTCTCACACTAGCTCCTTTTAATCTCCAGCCCTGAACCTACTATTGTCTAATTATGTCAAACAGGGCTACCCATTTTTGTTACAACTGTTCAGAAATATAAAGATAAGCACTGGTATTTATATTACTAAACCCACAATATGAAGACTGGCTTAACATCTCTATCAGTGGATAGAAGATGGAAGGAAGGAGGAAGAGACAGAACACACTCTTATTCATGAGGTTTGCAGATGACAATCAACACAGGAAATGAAGCAACCAACACTCAAGGGCCGGACTGCCACAAGAAGGGACGCACACAGTCTGGAGGAACGGGTTAACAGCAGCCTCATGAAATTCAATCAGGACAAGTGCCAAATGCCAAGCCCTGTCCCAGCAAGGCAGAGCCCTGCAGCCAAAAGGCCAGGGCTGGAAAACAGCCCTAGAGGATTGGCCCCAGGCACTGGAGGGCCACAAACTGTGCCAGGGCCACCCATGTGTCTGGGCAGCAACAAGGGCCAGCAGTGCCCAGAGTCTCATGAGCTGGTCACAGCCCTGAAAGCCAGAGAAGGCCAGGGACTGTACCCTCTGCTTCGTGCTTGTCAGACCCCATCTGGGTACTGCCTCCCATTTGGGTCCCCAACACAGAAATAAAATGGTGGGAGGAGATGGGAGGTCACTGAGACAGTAGGGATGGAGCCCCTACCCACAGCCAGGAGAGGCTGCAGGACCAAGGCTGTTTCAGCTGGGAAGAACAACGGCTTTAGGGGAATGCAACAGCATCTCTGGCACCGATGGAAGAAAATGGAGGAGATGTAATTGGGCTCTTCACAGTGGTGTGTGGCGCGAGGGCGAGAAGCAGCAGCACAAGCTGACACATGAGAGGCTCAGGCTGGAGATCAGGAGAATTCATTTCCCCATGACAACAGCCCAGCAGCGAGGCTGGGTCCCAGGGAGGTTGGGCCACCTTCAGCCAGGGTAGGTTTCACACCCCAGCAAGGAGGGATGAAGTCCTGAGCAGCGTGGTCTGACCCCATGGCTGAGCCTCTGGTTGGTCCCTGCCAGCATGAATGATTCTGCCATTGCATGAAACACAGCAGAATGGTTTCCACTAACAGACAAAATGTAAACCTAAAGGTCTGGCCCTCTCCTCCCTCCAAATAAGCAAACTTCCTTTGGGCTTTTTCATATCAATTAATTCTACCAACGTGCAAAGAAGTCCTGGTAAATTATCTGCTTCAGACTGTGTAACACACATTATATAACTTTAAGTAGGTATATTTTTACTTAGAGTTTCTAACTTGTTCTACCTTATAACTGCTGAATTTATTCTGCTTAATATAGAACCATTTCTCTTAAAATGAGAGACATTTTATTTTCTTATTACTTCCTCCCATCACAGTAGCCCTCCTGTATTTCATCTCTGGAACGTGAAGCAAGCAATGCTTTATGTATAAGGTCTAAGTTCTGCTTTTGCAGAAGTAAACATTAATCCTTTGGTTGTGAAAACATATCTAATAATGTATTTAAGGTAGGTACATGCTCATTTGCTCACCCATTCCACTTAAAGACAACAAGCACTGAGCTCTAACACAAAGTTGATTACAAAAACACTTCATCTCACTGTCAGGTCAATCTTTATTATACGAATCATGTACCAGCAATAAGCAGCAGCATCTTTATTGTGATGGCTTTTGACAAGGGTGCAGGACTCACCCCTCCTGCCTTTTGCAGCTTTCTTCTGAATTCTTCTGTCGGGTTGTTGAATGTGAGCTTTTCACAGCGGAGGTGATTTACAGGTGGGTGGCCTTCAAGGTGCAGGAATAAGTCATAGTCAAATCGAACTTTCTTAGGTTCTTCCTGAGGGTTGAAAATAACCAGATAGAAACATCTAGCACCAAAACTAACTAAGTTGAAAACAAAGGCTACATAAGGACTGTGAATTAAAATTAAAATTATGTCATTTTTAATCATTCTCTGTGTTCTTGGACACATTATGGAATTTACCAAACGTCAGCCGAGCTACAGTAAGTCACAGAAGCTCCTACTGGCCCATGATAACACATAGTGAAATGCATGAACTTCATGAACTTCAAGCTGTCCTGACAAGGCTTCATTGAAAGTGTTATGCCATATCTGGCACAGGCTACAGACACACGCATAGGCAAGTATCATGATTCAGCTGACACAAGGTACTTCAGTCACCAACACAATCACACTTCTGATCCCTAGATAGTACTGAAGACACTGTGCTAAGTTTTGAATCCAAATTCCTCCACCAAAGCCAAACACTATTGTTTTCTTCACAAGTTGTACAAAGGGGTAAGAATGAAACTACTGCAGTGAACTAAATTTGATCTCCTATGTATGGGATCTGCTCATTTGTTAATGAAACTTCATTGCCTTGAATGAGTGGGGCCAGCTAGATTTCAAGTGTTCCACCACAGCTTCCAAGCGATTAGAATTCTCTGCCATTGCAGTGAAAAAATGAAAGTGAATGTTCCCTGTACCAATATGGAGAGAGAAAGAACAGGAAAGGGCAATTTATCTTGGAAGAAATCATCAGTGCTCCACTGTCCTGAGAAAGCCTCAACTGAAAAAGGACACTAGTGGCATTGAATAGACTTCAGTTTGTAATACCAGAGAGAAGATACTAAGTACATTTTGTGTTATACATTTACACAGTCCCTTCTAGAAGCTGGACATAAGTTAATGCTCTTTTAAGGCAATATTACATAGCCCTTCCTCCAAAGGTTCTGATGTGCACCAGAAGCCACCAAACAATGTCAGTCCTAAGGCAGAACACAAGTAAAAGGTCAAATTCAGGAAAAGCTTTAGAAAAAAGGGAACCACGAGGGAAGAGGAGGAAGAGGCACAGCCAAATCTTAGCACATCTCCAACACTGCATGTAATCAAAATGTGAATTTTTTAAACATCTGTCACTGAATAGAGCATATCTTAAAAAAATGTTTAGTTTTGATTCAGGATTCCAAAGATGTGAAGAACAGAAAGCATAGAAATCTCAGTTATTCTAAAAGTTAAATCAGAAGTTTCAAACACAGCCAAGGGACTTCCCCATCGTCCCATCTCTAGACTTGGAGCAGAAACAACAGAAGGCAACATGAAATAAAAGGCCTGCAGTAGTCTGTTTCTGAAGACAGAAGTGAGCAGTTTCCTTAGATGAACTATTTTCTTGATGGACCATTTTCAAAGGCAACCATGGATGAAGATAGTTCTTACTGTTAGAAAGATTAACACACGATTTCTTGAAGAAAAAAATGGAAGTGATTTACTCTCCAGTCTGCTTAGAAAGCTGTGATGTTGCTACAGGCAAACAGTTGGTACCAGCAGCTTTGCCATAAAAGCAAAGTTGTAAGAATTTATAAACAGGAGTCTTCAAAGAATTCTGTGGAAAGTTAGATGAACAGGACCAGTGATTTCAAAGCAGACTTTTTACTATGCGAAGGACTCCCAGTACCATTACCATTATTTCCAAATGGTGTGACAGTGAAGGCAGTTTATGAGCCTTATCCTAAATGGACTGCATTTTCCAGAGTAGGAGTCTTTTGATCTAACAGCATTTTTTCAAGGACTTTGTCTCAATGGCTAACAACTATAGCCTGCTGCTGCTGAATGTGGAAGGTGGGTTTGTTTGTCATTTCCCTAATTCTTTAAAGCTTGTACTATTTTCCGTCAGGGTGAAATGCCTAGTAGATTTTCTACCAATTTCTCCTTAGTCCTGGGAGTAGGCACCCTTTAATCCTCCATGGTCCAAGTGGCTTCCTGTACTCCTGCCTTCTCTATTCATTAGGGTACCTTCTGAACCAGAAATTGAAAAGTTGTCTACCTTGAATAAGTGATGATGGTCTGTCTCCTCTTCCTCCTTCTGTCTATCTCCTCTTTTTCTGCACTGGAATACCTGTGAAGTGGCTTAGGGGAGGAAGAGTAGCTGAGCCAGCAGAAAGCAGCAATTTGCCTCAGGAATGTCAGCTCAATTTTTGTGCCACTTTTCGTTTGTATTGTACCAACCCCAGGGAAGGGCATGCTGCTGCAGCTGTGTGAAGAGCTAGCTGACTTACAGTCCAACTGCTGCTTGTCGCATTCCATGACACCAAAATAGGAGTGAGGGATGTTTGCAAACTTCCTAATTCCACATGCTGCTTGAGAGTGAGGTGAGTTGTAATCACTGCTGCCCTCTCGATCTCAGTCTAAGCCACAACTCCTGCTGGAGAACTCCTGAGACTTGCAGGTCTCCACAGTCAGCAAAGGCAGCCAAAAGTCTGAGTGGAAAACAAAACAAGAAGTGACGGGCGGGAAGGTTTCTGTAGAGATGCTTCAATGATTGACTCACTGTCTTCTGACTGTGTCTGCCCAGTTTTGAGATGAGCTCTTAACTGAGGAGTTAAAGAGAATGAGCTGCTTTTCATTAGATTTCCTGAATGAATCAAAACTGCTTTCCCTAATGGAGACATAGCTAAAAAGCACACCAAAAAAGCCAATCAACTCACTGAGGTGGTCCTGTTTCCTTTTCCAACAGCAAACAGAGTAGACTAAGCCCCGCTCTTCACAGATTGATACAGGGAACATTTCTGAATTATCTGTTTGAAACCTACAACTTAGAAAGTGCCTGAGCAGAATTATCCACACTTCATACCTTGACAGAGCTTTCTGTGAAAGACAAAAGAATACTGGAATATCTACTTGAAAGAACAAACAGCTAACAAAGTCGTACTCTAACACAAATTTTAAGTGACCAAGGTTCCAGCAAAAGCCTTTTACTATGCATTTCTATTTTCTTTCAGTCTTAGTTTTTCACCAGGCATTCCACACATTAAAGATGTAACACTAACTTGATTAAAATAATTATGTTAAATTACATCTTGGTAATATAAAATAAACACACAGGTATCTTAGACAAGCATGTGAAGTATAATAATACCTCCACCAAGACTCATGACATACCAAAGGAACCTAAAATACCACAGTTACTAAGGTACTGTTACATGCACCCAAGAAAATCTCTGTATTGGCTAAGAGACCCAACATAAGCGCAGCATTTACTTAGACTCAGAATTTGAGATACCACAATACTGCCAGCTTTGTTCACAGCACTAAGTTTGTTTTTAAACTGTGCCCCCTGGTAAAGTTCAGTTGAGTAGAATCAATGTTCACATACTGTCCAAAAGAATATGCTTTTTTCAGATTGAGGATAAAAAACCCCAACAACTGCAGGATTAAAAAAAAAAAGACTGTTTTGAAAGACCAAAAACTGAAAAAGTTAAAAAGATTGGCAAGACTAAAGTAGAACAAATGAGTTCATTATGAAATCAACATAATCAAGCTCGGTTTCCTTTCTCAGAGTTCAAGTGGCTCTTGAACTTCCTTAAGCATTATTTAAAGTCTGCCCACTTCTGAGTAGGGCTAGTAATTTTTCTGAATAGTTACATTCAACTTCTTTATTTTATCAGGTAATCCTGATTTTATAGAGTTATCTACTAAACACAGTTACGCATTTCTAAAAGTTACAGTGACTTTGAATTGAGGAACAGCATTGACAAAGATAGGTTTAAAACAAATTTTTAACTGAGTTTATGAATTAAATGTAAATCTTTAAAAAAAACTCCAATTTCCACACGATTATTTTTTTCTAAATGAAAAGTATGTGATTTCATACCTTGTTTTTGAAGTAAACCTCAATTGGTAAAATGAAACCAGCATACCCAGATTCTTCAACTTTGTAAGGTGGATCCTTGCACACTGAAACAAAGAAAAGCCTGTATTTAACACACACCAAAAGAAGTTTTAAATGCACAAGCAAAACATACGAGCAAATAATCTGTGACAACAGTTCTATGGCAGCATCGTTATAAAAGTGCACACACACGGAAGGACATATCTGTGGCACAACTTGATGTGAATTTTGCAAGCAAATCATTCCTGCCTGTATACAACCTACAGTTTAGGGATAGCAAATTTTTAATTTTTGTTTTTCTTTTCCAATCTTTTCAGGCTGCTAAAGCCTAACCACCAGGGACTTCAACACCAGGTGGACCTACTGAGTAGCCATAATGGCTACATAGGCACTACAGCCAAAGCTTGCTCTGGGAATGGAGATATACAGGATTCCACCTGGAGAAAGTTAAACATGTAGAGGGCAAGAGAACTGTCATTCACATATTCATAACCTAATACTAATAAAATCCTAATTCTAATAAATTTAATCTAAAAAAATAAAATTACTTGAATTAGACCTAATCTGTAAAAATCTGAAATCTGTATTATTGGGGGGAGGGAAGACACAACACAACGTTCCAGCATACAGTGGAGAACCACAGGAAGGTCAGCTATTGTATTATGTTAAACCAGTATCCAGCTTTACGCTATAGGATTCAGACTTCTTTAACATGACAGCACGTATTACTAGCTCCAATATACAATATTTTCCGTCAAGTTTTCAGTTAATGCAAGGGCTTTTAGTTACATGAAATCACCACAGTACTGAACTTAAGCTCTCTGAAGAAAGTGGCACTAGGCTGCCAACTCCAGTCAGTGACAAAAAACAGGTTGTTAGAGAACCTGGGATAGAAGTCACCTCTTCCTTCTGTTTGGCTGCATAACAATCTTCAAGAATTCATGCCCACATAACACATAAGCACAAAGGTAGGCTGAGCTTGAAAAACTGCGCATCTCCTGCAGCATCAACTCAGATGTTTCCACACGCCTCACTGATATGACAACTCATGTCATATGCACTACCATCTCAATAACATCATAGAGCAATGGCAGTTTCTCTACTGCAGACCAGTAGAATTCATGCACAAAGGGTTGACTTCTTCAGAAACATTTGGTCAAGCTCTATCAATCTTGCTGACCGAAAGAAAATTCACACTCCCAGATGGATCATCATTTGCTAGGATGTGTGGTCTTCTCAGAATTCCTGGTAGCTGCTCACTGCAGTGTACCAGGTGCAACTTAAACTATACTTTACAAAAAGCGTGTCCTGTAATCAACTGTGCAGGACCTGAATATCAAAATTATTCTTTTTAGCAAAGCACCGCAGATGGGCACTTACCATCCTCTGCCATCCTGAAAATATGACAAGGCGCATCATAACACATCCAGTAATATAACCACTGCTACATTCTCAACAGTGTGATCAGTACGTCCGCTTTCTGAGAACATGCAAGATTGGTTAATCCCCAAGTAAATGAACACAGCAGTATTTTCTCCTACTAGCTTGCCACTTTCCTCCGGTCCTGTTTTACCTCAAACCAGGACACCTCCTGACCTGCTTGACCAAACCCACACAGGGACTTCAAGGATGAGGAAGATTCCAAGTCCTTGCTCACGTACTGCAGCTGGCTATCACTACCCTGTTCACCTCACGCAATCAAGAGAAAGTGAAAAGGATGACATAAACAGAGCAGGAATAATAATCTCTTTTCCAGACTTATCCTGCAACACTGCTCTCTTGCAGCTACAGAATTTAGTTTGTTTTCCTTGGCAGGAAAAAAGAGGACAGATAGTTTATAGAGTGGGATTTGAAAGATTTTCAAAAAAAGTGTTAAGATGGTAGGTCAAATCTGAGGGGTGGTTTCAGACATACAGCGCTTTTAAGTTGGAAACTGAGTGGTTTGTGTTAGAACCTCCCAGAAGCAGTATGTCACCTTACATTGACATGTCTTCTCTTAAGAAGGTTTACCAGCATTTGAAAAATGTAAATATAATAGCCCTAGTTAAGCACAGTGACAGGTTACAGTAATACATACTGACAGCTTTTTCAGCCAAAGATAGAGGAGCCTTCCTGCTCCTCCTCCACCTTCAGAAGACAACTTGAAGAGAAAGCCTTCCCAGTATTATTTGAATGGCCATGCAGGGTTCAGAAGACTGAAATCCACTTACATAAAAACAGAGAAAGATTAAACAACAGTATTTATGCAGATGGAAAGATGGAAACTTTAGAAAGTGTATAATACATTAACTGTTACAGAGATTTCAGGATCCATTATGTGACAAGTCACAAATCACCTTTTTTTTTTTTAAATAAATATCACATCAACTTCTTCCTGAGCACTTAATTGGTGCAGAAAACACTGTCAGCATAAATATTTTTTATTATCTCCCTCAAATCTCTCTTCTTTCAGATTTATACAGCTGTTAGCCATGCTGAATAGTACCTTCTCAAAGTTTCAAATTACAGTTCTGAAAACAGTCTGTTACATTTGCAGGCTTTGTTGAAACTTGGGTGATGGGTTACAAAAGACTTAATCACAAGCAAACTACTTTGGGTGCCTTCCCAAATGGAAAGATGGGCTTAATAGAAGGAAAATTCTACAATCTTGTGAATGAAACCTTCCTGAAAAAAAAAAAAAAGCAAGCAACTGAGCAAAGCTCCACGCTATTGCATACACGTAGACTGCTACTAAAACTAAAGCTATTACGTTTTCCTCACCCTTCTTGTGGAAGCCGCTACTGTATGTACTGGCAGAAACAGCACCTCTGTGCATTCTGAAACAGCACCTCTGTGCATTCTGAAACAGCACCTCTGTGCATTCTGAAACAGCACCTCTGTGCATTCTGAAACAGCACCTCTGTGCATTCTGAAACAGCACCTCTGTGCATTCTGAAACAGCACCTCTGTGCATTCTGAAACAGCACCTCTGTGCATTCTGAAACAGCACCTCTGTGCATTCTGAAACAGCACCTCTGTGCATTCTGAAACAGCACCTCTGTGCATTCTGAAACAGCACCTCTGTGCATTCTGAAACAGCACCTCTGTGCATTCTGAAACAGCACCTCTGTGCATTCTGAAACAGCACCTCTGTGCATTCTGAAACAGCACCTCTGTGCATTCTGAAACAGCACCTCTGTGCATTCTGAAACAGCACCTCTGTGCATTCTGAAACAGCACCTCTGTGCATTCTGAAACAGCACCTCTGTGCATTCTGAAACAGCACCTCTGTGCATTCTGAAACAGCACCTCTGTGCATTCTGAAACAGCACCTCTGTGCATTCTGAAACAGCACCTCTGTGCATTCTGAAACAGCACCTCTGTGCATTCTGAAACAGCACCTCTGTGCATTCTGAAACAGCACCTCTGTGCATTCTGAAACAGCACCTACTGGCATAAGCTCTTTTTGTTTCGTTGAACTGTTTCAAGTCGTAACCAGGGCTGCAATGACATGTGTGGCTTAGCTGAGCCACCAGGCAACCATCCTAGCAAGGTTTGTTGAGTGGAGAAGAGAGAGGTGGCAAGAGTTAGGTATATCACAGAGAAGTCACAGAGGAAAAAAATAAGAGAAGAGGAAAAATACCTGTCTTGGAGAAGGAAAAGAGAAACAAAAGCAAATGGCAAGTATAGACCAAGAGAGCAAAACCCACAGCAAAAACTACGCTTCTACAGACAAACAAACAATTTCCTCCCCATCTAGAGGGACAGAGGCATTTCCCCAATGACTGCTCCTCTCCTTTGAAGTGGCACCTACAAATGCATTTCAAGCACCAGATAAACATTGCTGCTTGCACAATGTTATCACTGACTTAATCATTGTGCTCAGGTTTTTTTCCTATGGAAACAGCTGTATGATCACAGTGCGTTTCCTCCCTCTCTCCTATATCTCTTCACTAGGCGGTCTAACTTCAATACAGTCTCTGTGACAATTACAGCCCTACAGATTCCTACCAACCCAGTGAAAAATTAGAGCCTGCACTGAGAAGGCATTTCCAGAGAACATCTTCACTGAGATGCAGGGAAAAGCAGCCATCAGCATGCAGAACTGCAAACCAGTTATAACAATGTCTCTTCTCCTGAGACCTGTACGGCCAGCAGAAGACAAGTAGAGAGAAAAGCAAAACGCTGCAGATTTCTTTAGGCCTACTGGCCACAGAGTAAGTTGGGTTTTTTCTTGTCCGTGCAAGGCAAGATAAGGAGTTGATCATACTGAACTGTTATCATCTCTTGTCAGAATGCAGGATCATTTCTCTTCTTCCATAAATAAAAACTTTAATCTTAGATATTTGCAAATGCATTTGGTAAACACAGACAGAACAAATACCTAAAGATATTTTAGGTGCAATTTTGAAATAAAAAAATAGGAGTTTATACAACACAATCATACAGTCAAAGTACATCCCTTCTGTTCATCATGTTTCATTGCACTTTGGGATGAATATTGCTGTAACAAGTAGTAACATTGGTATGTTTGAGGCCACAGAAAGGGACTTAGATCAAACAGGGCTCTAACTACAGCAAAAGCTATCCAAATACTGCATAGTAGCTTGAACTTATGTGAAACTAAAAGACCACACAAGCTGTTAAATGATGGAGGGAAGAGGGGAAGGTGTAAAAGCTAGAGCAAGTAGGCTAAGGTCCTAGGACAAGAAGTAGTTCTCATAGGTGGAGTGCCATTTTTCCATAATGCTGGGGAAGCATACACATGTACACACATGCACTGCTTTTTTTACACAGGTAAAAGGCCACATATGCCCTCCTAACTCTTCCTCTTAGCACATGAAGACAGCAGTAAGCCTTGAACACACAATTTTGAGTTCCTGAAATACAGCAGTGAGCTTCCAACATACTCTGATCCAGGTGGAGCAACTTGCAGTTTCGCATTTACAACGCTGCCAATAATTTATATAACTTTAAATGTGTTTCTGTAGTTCAATGGTTTCTTATACTAATCCTCAGTGCACAAACACTATGTGTCCACAGGTACTAGAAACAATTAAGAACACGAATCCAGGAATTCCTAATTTTCTTTTTCTGCAGCATATATAAAATACCTCCTGGACTTTGAAGGTACAATCACTAAGTATTTTGACATAAACTGTTTGAGATTAGAAGGGGGACATAAGGCATCCTCACTACTTCGTAATGCTGTGCAAGCCCATTTCATGTATGCATGCTGCAGATGGGGAAGAATGCATCTTCACTCATTAACTGTAAAGGAGAAAGCAATCTGTACTCCCAGAAGACATGCAAGGTCTACCTTAACTTGGAAGTTCCCTCTTGTGTAAAGTTACACTGTTGAAATTCACACAACTTATTTTTCTGGTATATTCCAGCTTTGCTGAAATGGGAGAAGAAGGGGAAAGGATTTAAAAGTTGCACCTCACATGTCAGATTCTGGAGCTATACTGGCTGGCAGCAAATCATCCACCAGACCTTGAAATGACGCATTAAACCATGTTTTCCCACCCCTTCCAGGACTTCCAGCAGGAGGAGCACTTCTCTTGCCTGTCCCACCATACACAGATATCAAATGATCCTCAGGCACCAGCAATCTTTCTAATTTCAGTGCACCTCACAGACGGTGCAGACACCCCTCCTCTTGACTCAAGGACACAAAAAGCTATTTATCTATATTCTGCACTCCAGACACAAGCAACTATCCTTAATGAGACATACAGAAGTTACTGGAGATGTTCATGCCTCCCATCCCTTCTGTCTGCCCCCTCAGCTTTCCTCCAGATAAGGTGCGAATGAGAGAGAAAAGCAAAAAGGAGTATTTCTAAACTGAAGTTTTTCGTACACCAAATTTCACTTTTTAATTCTAGATTTTTTTTTTTTCCCCCAACAGGAAGCGGTTCTCAGAAAAAACACTGTTAAAAAAAAACATATCTATCTCACATATCAATGGATCAGAGTTAAATGACTTCCAGAAAGTAGCTGGTTGAGACGCCTCCCTTAGAAAAGCGAGCCACTGAAGCAAAAGAAAAACCCTTGAACAGGAAAGATACTTAAAAACCAATATGCAGCTAATCTGTCTGGATAATAACATAAGCCAGACAATTCTTTTTGGTGGAAGACATTTGATATAACATTAAAAACTCTTCACTATGAACTTGAATTTGTCCTGTAGAGATACCTTTACTATTTTAATAGTAATAAAAATTCCCAGTAATTGTGCATTAATGCATCTTCATATTTATAGAGAAAATACAGCCCTTGGGATTTTCTCTTTTACTAAAGAAAACAGGTCCCACAATTGCAGGATGTAAAGTCAATTATATCTCGGTTATTAGCTATATACTTCTCCCTGCTCAATAAAAAGACTTTGCATTGAGAATATTTTTTCTTAACTCCTAGACAGACACTTGAGAAAGTCAAATATATATCTATCTAGTTCTCTATGTTAACTTCATTATGCTATGCAAAGATCAAACTGGGAATAAATATTTCCAGAGCTATCAAAATTACTCTGTATTCTAGTGGTGCCTCACTTGGGTCAAACTTCTTCTGAACTGTGAGCCAAGGCTAAGAATTTTTCCATCACATCTCAGTTTTTTGTGGTTATAGTACTTTAATAGAATCTATGATTCCATGACTAATAATGACTAGATAAATATAATTTATTTTATTTGTAAGGCTTTTCTATGAAGCACATACAGTGACTCAAAAATAAATCAGAACATTTCTCTTGTACAGAACAGTGTCACATAAAATCTGTGTTTGCGTCAGGCTTGAGAAGGTAACTCTCCCCATCTGGGAATGCTTAAAATGAAAAGAACTGGCTGCTGTCTAATGCTCAGAGTTGATACCGAATCTTTCCACTGTGTTAAGAGACAAAAGCTGAGAATCCATGTCTAATGTCATCTTGTAGAACTTCTGTGAAAATTCAGTAGCAAAGAACAAAATCTGCTACTGCACTCATCATTCATCATTATGACTAGTCATCATAATCTGACTTTCTACATGACAAGTAAAAAGAAACCCATAAGTAGTTCCAGTAACAAAAGCGAGAGGATTTCTGAATGGCTAGAGCAGCCCCTGGACTGCATCAGCCCTATCCAGCAAACGACAAGTAACAGAGAACTTTTCTTCAGAGAAGACGAAGCATTTAAAACTAAGAAACAGAGACAGGAGATTAGGGCACATCTCCATGAAAGCAGCATAATTCAGTTACTGTTCACAATGAATACAGAGTTTGTATCTGAAATAATATTAACTAGTACCTAAGAGCAAGACAATAATTCAATGGAGTTAGCATACCCTTATTATTTATCTGTTGCAATAGCATTTTGCACTTGGAGGAACAATACCCATTATATATCTTCATTGCCCTTTGAAGTCTGCAGACAGACTGCATTATATTTTAACTTAAGTCAGTGGGAAACTGCTTCTTACAAAAGTATTTCAATATTAATTTCAATGTTTCTTTCTTCATATTAAATATACTGGAAAACATAAGTGATTTTGCTTCTATGGTCTACCTGATAGTCTTTGTGATGCTGTTCAGAGCAGCCACATATAAGATCATAAATGCTAGTCTACATTTGCCATGGTTTAGGCCAAATCGGCCACTGGGGACACAGGGGACCCCAGATGGGACCGACAGATGCTCCCCTCTACCCCTCTTCAAAGAGAGAGGTAGAGGAGGAAAAAGACTTCTGAGTTTAAAAGGATCTAAACTACTTTAATGAAATATTAATAATAAAATAAAAAGAAATCATGAGAAATATACAAAACCGTACCAAGCTCCCAGGATGACAATCACGACTCCGGCTGGCACTGGGGCAGCCCCAGGCTGGACTCTGTGATGGACGGGAACTGGATTCCGAATCTGGATTCAGGATCGGGTCCAAAGGCAGACGAACAGACAGAGTCTTCCTCAGACGTCAGCCATTGAAAAAAGAGGGCTGAGCCTTTGATCCCTCAGCTTTTATACTGAGCATGAGGCAGATGGGATGGAATACCCCGCTGGCCAGTTTTGGGTCACCTGTCCTGTCCGCTCCTCCCCGCAGGTGGGACCCCACTGCGCTTTTCCGCTTCCAATCCTCCAACGGGGCACATAACACAGTTGGCTGGCCTTGGGTGTTATATCAATAAGTATAAGCAAGAGCCTCCCTGCATACCATGCCTGGGCATCAGCTATAAACATTGGTCTTATCACTCTGAGAGAGTGAACATTGTCTGCACAATATGCTGTTAATTTCAGTAGTTAGAAGAGGTCCAGCTAAGAAGCAAAGTTACTGAACAAAATTGGTCCTGTTTTACCTCAAACCAG
The DNA here is from genome assembly GCA_017639485.1 of Pluvialis apricaria. NCBI lineage: Eukaryota > Metazoa > Chordata > Aves > Charadriiformes > Charadriidae > Pluvialis > Pluvialis apricaria. The sequence continues at coordinate 38,379,904 of CM030044.1, forward strand.
GACAATATTTCATAGTTATTTTACCAATTGGAGAGCAGGACTAAGAGAAGGAAAAGAAAAATACCTCTTCGAATACATTTCATTAATACCATTCATTCGCAAATGGGAAAATACAATAAAGTATGCTATCCTAATTTAAGCAAAACATTGATGGATTAATATGAACTATATAACCATAGAAGGGTATCGCTAAGGCTGGAACAATTGTTTACACAGTGTGTTTACACGAATGCGACTGCTTTTTCTGAATTTAACTTAGCATTACTTTCGTAACAGACCGATACGAAGCTCTACAACCAAAAATAGCCTGAAGTACAGAGATTTGAAGTCTGTGTGCAAACACATTCATTATGAATATAATGTATATGTATACTCCAGGCATAAACACAGCTCAAGAGCTGTGTCTGCATGCAGGTAATGCAGATGATGTTTATGTTGGCATGCAGGTAACAATCACAATTATAGTATTCAGCTACTTGACATTTTAAAGGAAGAGAAAAGGAGAACAGGTAGCCATGTGAGGCTAATGAGTTAATTATAAAGAAGGGGCAGAGAAAAACTAAGATTTTCTTCAAACAGAAATAATTAAAATTGCAAGGCTGTTTCTGACCACTACAGCACACCTACAGCTTTATTCTTCTGCCTAAGAGAGGTACAAGATATTAATTCCTGAAAGCCAGTCATAGATATATTTCTCCTCAAACTCTGCAGCCCCACATACTGTGTAGCTGAAAAACTATCCTTTGTATGTAGACAGGGAAAGGGAGGGGGAAGAAATATGGATTGGGCCTTAAAAGCAGAAAATCTTCAAAGTGGCACATGGTCTAATCCTGAATAATTGGTCTTGTTCTAGGCCAATTCCATCATGAAGTGAATAATTAGAGTTTTAAAAAATCCTCCCGTTAAAAAAATACTACATTCATGAGACTGCATTCGCATTACTAATCTGCTGGTACGCCGTAAAACAAAAAAAATAACGTGATCACACTGTCCAAATACACATTTGACAGTTCATGGCTAGGGTTTTGTCTAAGAAAGCAGACTGCTTTCTTAGGCATGAAAGCCATTTGTTTCACAGTCTTTCAACTCTGCTCTTTCAAAAATGCCAGGGAAAAAAGCACTTGCAAACTGGTCTTTTTCTTTAAAAAAAAAGAAAACAAATCAGAAAGCCATTGACTGAAACATTAGCAATGTTCTACTTGCTTATATGCTGTAGAATAAAAACATTTCATCTGTAAACTCTAGCCTGTAGTTGTTTCTGAGAGAAGAAACATACAGCATTGTTTCTAGTTTTCCCATCAGTGACATCTTTATAATTCCACTGCTGTGTTGCAAGGATTGGATAATAAGTAAATAATTTTGTTGATAATTCTGGAGGAACATTTTAGGGGCTCTTAACTGGTTTAGTTCTGCAGATCTGAAAAAAAGGGAAGTGCTTCCCAAGAGACTTTAACGCATGCAAAGTGCCAACACTCATTTTTTCTACCAAATATCCCAAACTTTTGCTTCAGTTTTCAGACAGCATTATCACATGAAAAATATTTTTCATATCACTGGCCAAGACAAGTTTGATTTTGTGAAGAATTATGCCATACTCCTAATCTATAATGTGTTCTACTTCTACAAATCTATTTTTAAAAGAACATGTCAATGAAACCAAAGAGTGTTTCAGAAGTGTTTCAAAGTGACAAAAATGTCATTACAAAGTTATCCTGTGGAAAAATGTATTTTTAAAGTTGAAAACTAAAGGGTAGTTAAACTGTGTAATAGACAGATTTTATATGACTGTATAGTATGCTAGTATGTTTAAAGCCATATACAGACAAATGAGCTGTATCAATAGAAACATTTGAGTCAGTCCTCAAAAGTTTAAGAGGTGGCATTTAACGCAATTTTTAAAAATCTGTAGTCTCTGATTGGTTTTTAGACCTCACTCTTCAAAAAAGTTTTTCACCTCTTCTCCTTCTTTTTAGCATTCATTACCAAGGTATTGAAGGTTTGTTATTTCTCAATTTTCACAACTGCATGATCTTATTTTATTCTGTCAATCTTCACAGTACAAGTGATGTGAATTTTGGTTGTCGTTCCACCTTCAAGCTGATCAAACAGGAATTCAGTCACACTATACCAGTCTCAAAGAATTGCTAAGTATCTCTGAATTTTGGTGGTATGGTTGAAGAGCAAACTCCATGCCTTTGGACTTGGACTAGGGCATTGCCTATATGGCAGGTATTTAAAATATTTCAAGGAGAAAACTCATGCCTCCCTATATTTCTTCAACAGCTCTTTAATTCATCTCATTAAAGGATGTGTCAATTTGAAATAAGCAAATGGCCAAACGAGAGGTGGCTGCTTGGACATTACATGCTAAAAATGAAAAAGTTACCCTTGACAGATTTTCTATATCAAATTTTTTCCCTCAAAAAAAGTCAGGCCTTGCTTATTTTATTATAGTTGCACTAAATTAGCGAAGTTGTGATTCTGAAGTACAAAAAATTCAGGGCTGAGCAAAACACAAAAATTCCTCTCCATGTCAACACAGGTTATTCCTTGCCAGATTTAAACTGAAATTAACAAAAGGAAACACTAGTTCATGAGATACTGGTTTGTACTGAACTCTTGTGTTCTCACTCATATCAATCCAATTGGAATTCGAAGCTACTTGACAATATAATTATACATCCAGAGAAAGCCTACCCAGCGTAAGAAAATATGAACACAGTGAGCAACTTAGGAAGAAAACTTTGGAACGCCTTTTACAATTCATCACTTGACCTTCTGAATCTGAGCTCTCAGTCACTTCAACTCTGATCTTTTCCCTTGCTCATATCAATATATTTCTCTTTTTTTGGCATTACCCTGGCACATGGTTTCTCCACATATTTTATTTGATTAAATAATAGCTTGGAAAACAGAAAACAAATAATTCATTGTAAACATCTTGAACAAAAATTAAAGTGCCAGACATGCAGGAAACAAGTACTATTATACCACCATTGTTTCATTAGCGGTCATGACTCAAAAAGACTGCAGAGGAACAGAAAACTTTACACTTCAGTTTTGATGAAGGGAACGCAGCGATTTACCTTGGGTGAAGTAAAGCAATTCAAACCTGAAAAATTATGTATGCCTGACAATAATTTGCTTCAATTAACAAAATATCTCCCAGTTAACACTCATTTATAATTCTTTCTGGAATTACAGCACACTGCCTAGAGGACATTAAAGTAGTCAAAATGGAAATCAGCATTTCAGACTAGCATATCAGGTGCTTTCAAAGAAGTCATGCTCACAACTTTTCTACATCCAATAACAAGTATTTTGGGGGTTTTGGTTTTTTGTTGTTTTTTTTTAACCAGCAGTTGCCCCACAAAATTGTCTGAATAGATACATCTTAGATTTATTCCCAGTCTGATCTTCCTAGGTGTGAAGAAAGAACACCCCTTAAGAACAGTGCGCATGCAATCCACTGTTAAATTAAGAAACAAAAAGAGAAAGGGAAGCACTGATAGAAACGTAGCCAGAGCAAAACTCTAAGCAAGCTTCCTCACTCATTTTTCTGCATGTTTTTAGAAGGACAAGTCTTTCCACCAATCAGGTGTTATATGATGCCATATCAAAGACAGGTGATGGTCATTTTAAATTCAAGATTAATTTGATTTCAAACAGGTAAGCATGAAACAGGGCCAAATAACAGGTGGAAGTTTGACTGCCTCATTTTTAGAGCATCTGCTTGTCTCTGTCTTCCGTTAAAACTGCCTTTCAACCCAAGCTAGAACTCCCAAGCCAGACAACATATTGGTAAAATCGCCTCCAAAAACACCTCTTTTCATCCCTTTTTTTGTCCTTCTGTTAACGTTGTGTTCAGCTGCCCTTTACTTCGCTGTGGGTAGTTTACACAGGAACCTTTGCGCACTTTTGGAGACGTATGGGACGGGAGCCATCAGTGAGCACCCAGACCCAAGGATGGCAACCCCTCAGTTATCAAGTCAAGACCTCTGCCTCATCATATGAACGGTAAGTAAGCTACAACTTGTGCCTACAAAGCACACATCCTTGTTCAGGGCAAACAGAAGAGGAAGATAGAACATGATAGAACAGACAATGGCAGAAAAGACTCATTTGGCCAAGCAGCATCAAGAGCCCCATGCTCGGGGGTGCAGGTGCTGGAAGGGGGTTCCCCCATGTAGATGCTGCTTTACGTTACCCATACCCTTCAGGGCGCACTCCGTATCTGCCATAGACCTGCATATGCCCTGGTACTTCTTACCTTTTTCTTTGCTAACGAGGTCAGTGTCAGAAACATGCCCATCCACAGCCTCATGCTGAGTGAGCCTTGAAGAACCCTCCCCACATGCACAATCTAATATACTACAAGGAAAAAACCTAACAGTAAGAACATTTAAGGTATGAAGACCCTCAGTGTTCAGAAGTACAAAAACCCAAAGCAAAGCTAGTAACACGTGCCCATACAAGGCCCGCAGCTGAAAGGTTCAGAGAGCCATGAGGTGGAGCAGGACAAGGAGAAGACTTTCGTTCCAGCACCCAACTTCCACTTCCATTTTCAGGAGCTGATTGCTGTCAGTAGCAGAACTTCAGCCACGTGCTTCAGAAACTAAAAATGCTTCCGTGGCAGTTTGCCAGGACACTGCCTGTCAATATGCAGTGCCATTCAGACAAACTTTGATTACAGGAAACACTGAAGGAGACAGAACAAATCGGTCACACAGTTGTCACCTGTAGGAATGGATAAATAGGCTTTCTGTGGGTTTTGAGGTGAGACACACACTCAGATCTCTGCTATTTAATAGTGATTCACTTTTAAAAGTCCTCCAAACAAAACCTAGTTAATGTAATTAAAAGGAGGACCAAGAGAAGCAATGAAAGGACAGATATTGAAAACACACATAGCAAAAAAAACCTATTTTTAGAGCTCTCTACTACCTTTCAAAATGTCCTGAAGTTATTTTATGAAGAATATTCTCCTATGTACACAAAAGACAACATGTTAAAAAAAAATAATCAAGCTTTATTACGGTCCACATAAAAGTAGAAACCCAACATTCTTGGCTCTCCCCAACAGTTTACATTTCTCTTCAGGCAGCACAAAAGATCAAGCCACCTTCTTCTGCTCCAGGCTAGACTTTGGGGAAAGGAGAAATTAAGAGGATCTTTTCCTTGCAGGAAACATTTTGCTTTAGTCAAGAGCAAAAGTAAAGGCAGACAGGCTGAAAATAACACTCTGAGCAAAGAGTGCCCTATCTAATTTATTTTTTCTTTCAAGAACAATCTCGAGCACCAGACACTCTTAAGCTTTCCCACAGATAGAGTAAGGTTAAATATTTAAGACACCAGAGATAAGAGTGAAGGATAGTAGGGATATCCACTTCACAGGCAGAGAAATGAGGTACACACAGAAGAGAACTGTCCAGTAATACAGAACATACACGGCAAAGTCAGTCTAAAAATTAGTCTAAAACTGAAACACAGAGTCATGATGGCACAACCAACCCTTACTTGAGGACTTCAGGACCAAGAAAAAAAATCAAGGTGGGCTGGGGAAGTAGCACACAGACAGACAGGATGTACTGTAGGAAAAAAAATAAATCTTTGAAACTGAATGAATACAGAACACCCAAACCAGACAGCAGCCTTAATTTTATCTATTAAACAGGCAGATTATTTTGACATTCATGATTTTTAGTGAGATGTTTTTCAATATAGAAGTGCTATTCACAACACTTATTAATGACTGGATGCAAGGCAAGTAGCCTACTAGGAAGAAAGTATTTCGATAAAAGAAAATTAGGTTAAGCTCCAAATGAGCATAATGAAGAAAACCAGGTGACTTAACATAACTTCCTACACTTAACAAGGTAATAAGAAATGGAAATCAATGTAGAAACATATAATATGCATTTAAAACGGACACCATTTAAACTCTAATTCCATTTAAAGTACCTATCACTTAGTACTATAACCTACTTATGAACACAAGAAGTCAAGGCAATCTTGGTATGAACATGGTAAATTGGATGACTGGCTATTTTGATTAATTATATATCTGCTCTTCTGCAGTGTAACACAATTACTCCAGGTAACTGAATTGCTGTAATACTCATGAGGTTTTATCTTCTCCTCCCCATCCCTTAAAAAAAAAAAAAAACAGAACAAAAAATCAGGAACAGCTGAGAAACCTCAAAGAAATGTTAATAAGCAAGAATTGCAGCACCACTGAGAAGAGCTAAAATAAATCTGTGACACATTTTACTCAGATAACATAATTAGGATGCCCAATTGTGCTCATAAATGCCATTGACACAGCTTCAACATACATGCAAAAACTACCATTTGAGGCAATCCCAAATACGCATGCCCTTTCACAATGCCCTAGGTGAAGCCTTACAGCAACAGATGAGAATAATTTCTCAATTTTTAGCCTGAACACTCTCTCACCAAAAGATTCCCACAACACTTCCCAATAATAAGTACCAATTACTGTGACTTCAGAAGACACTGAGCAGTAAGTGCTGGTAAATGCTGCCTATCAACTGTCAATCCTTTAAACCACCTAATCCATTTAGGCTCTATTTACCATATCTGTGCATGAACACGGAGCATTTGAGTATTTCAAACCTGTAATTACTTTCAGAGACATAGTAAAGCCCCCACAAATACATACAGTAGCTACATATACAGAAGTGCAAGAATATGACAAGGATAATTTAATGACACTGGAATTATGCCACTTTCAGAAAGCAGCATGTTATCAGCTTCAGCATCTTTTTAATTTTAGTCAGACTTACAACATCCCAGAATGGACTTACAGATTTGAACATACAGTGGCAGGGGAAGTGCTCTCCTCCACAGGAAAACCTCAAAGCCTCTAGGCAACAGAGGCTGGTTTTGGCTGGGATACAGTTTTGGGTAGTACTGGTTTTGGCTGGCACAGAGTTAAACTTCTTCATAGTAGCTTGTACGATGCTATCAAACAGATTCTTGTTATCTAGCCACAATTTTCATGCTGGAAACCAACATACCATAAAGCTGTATGGGTTTTTTTGGAAAAGACTAATAACCTTAACCTTTTTGAGCAACACATCTCTGGCTACAAAGCAAAGCACAGGTAACAAGAACCTGAATATGTTCACAGGTAGTCTCTAATGCAAAGCAATGAAAGCAGGTCTCACTAGGCAAGTTCTTCTAAAAGCACCAGATTCCACAAGGCAAACTGCTTCCTTTTAATAATGGCCTCAGACCAAACTCTTAAAGCTGTAGTCCCTCTCCACGAGGCAATTCCTTCCTCTTCTACAGGTTTCCTCCCATGGTCTCACGCAGCAGAGCCCTGAAGGAGGAAGAACTGTCTGCATCCTCTTGCAGTAAGGCTGGAGAGACTTGTCTTCTCACTGTATTCTGCAGTGCCTTTCCATAAAAAAAACTGTAGAAGCTGTTTCTGTTTCTACATATATCCAACACAAACCAATAACCTGCTCTAATGGGAGGTGTCTCTGCCCATGTTAGGGGGGACGAAACTACATGATCTTCAAGGTCCCTTCCAACCCAAACCATTCTATGATTTTATGATACTTGCTGTTCACTACAAGCTCCTCAGCCTGCCCCGCTCCTTCCTGGATCTATTTTCTAGGCATTTCCCTACAACTAAATCTTGCTACTGTGGGTTTAGGTATTAGCTCATATTAATCCAAGGTAAGCCTTATTTTTTTATTTTCACCTTTTCTTCCCCCATTAAGGTTCATATCCCTTTAAAGTTATTTCTTCTGCTAATAATGACTCTATATAGCAATACATGCTGTATCGTTAGCAACCTGCTTACACCTGCAACATGGTTAAGGAGGGTGTTTTAAATAAGATGTTGTTCAACATAAAACCTCTTGATATCTCTCTGTTGAACAATATCCCAAGCCCAATATTTTTATATTTAACATCTTCATTTTGCCTGTGAACCTAAAAAGGAAGGTTGTGAAAGCATTTATATTCAAGCCTATTACTTGTAGAAAATACATGTTTGCAAAGTTAAAGCGATAAATCTCCTTTGTTATGTTAATGTAAATATTGTAACTATTGAATTATGCAATTTTCATGTTTGTATCCTTACTGACTGCTTTTACAGTACAGCGTTTTCCAGGGTATCCCCAAGCTTTGTCTGCCAGCGACCTAAGCATATGGCAGATACTTTGGGGTATGGCTTCGACACAGTCAATTAAATGGGTAATTTCCATGGAGCTACAGAAAAAACAACCTTACATTTGTACATTGACCAGTATCAAACACTTTCTGCTCTTGTCTCTCAACCAACCTCCCTCCCAGAAAAATACAAAAGGATGTGCAAGAATCCATTCTTTTGCCTCTGCCACTGCTTTTTCTTGCAGGAACAGTTCAAAAGATACAGCTATGACCCTTCTAGGTGTTCAGGTAACCTTCACCATTCTACACCAAACACCACAGCTGCCAATACATTTTATCCTTTGAAAGCATACACAACGTGATGTCTTGACTCCACGTCAATCCATCCAACTCATCCAAGACACTAAACTTGCATTATGATCCCCAACCTAAGGCTAAACAACTTTTGCTTTCTCTTCTATCTTCTTCCAGAGTCCCCCAAATCCTTAAAGCAATTGTTTTAATCGTATATTGTTTTCAACATTCTTGGTCCCTCAGTTCATGGCTGGGAGTTCAGGAGGCACAGAACAAGCTAAATTCTAGTTGTCTTTCCTTGAACAGAGGCAGTGACTAAACACACTGCTCTTTGGGAACGTAGTGTAACAGCTCTGTTAATATGCCACTTCCTTCCCTGGAAACAATTTCATTTAATAACTGAAAGAAACAGGAGTTCCTTATTACAGATTTCTAAACAAACCCTTTATTTTTTACTTCAATGCTTTGAACTAAGACAGGTCATTCATTTCATGTTGTCTGCTCCCAACAGGCACAAAGAAGGATCTTTTTCACCACACTTCTAAACGAGAATACTATAAAAGAAAAATGCCGGAGCCTGTTACAGTTCGGCACCCATCAAACTACTGGGAAATAATTCAGATTAAGGGTTATGATTGGGACTACTTTACCAAATTAAATTCATCCAGAGTATTTTGGCTATAATCCTTCTAGACAGTTTTGCACTTACAAGCACGTGGATATGGTAACGAACAATTCTTTCTACCTCCCAACACCCATCTTCTTTGACTGTGATCATTCTTACCTTCAGAGAAGCTCTTGCTTTGTTTGCTTCCCTCTGGATGTTGACATATTTTGAATACGTGACACGTGTTCAAGCTGACATTCTCCATAAAAGGGGCTCATTTATCCTCTTACTCTCAGCAACAGTTAACAGGCTTCATGAGAAAACAAACACAGATATACCAACTGTGCTTGCACTTTTGTTCCCCATTCCTTCTCACCACCCTGTGAGAAGAAATTCAGAAGAACTGGATTCAAAATTTACTTTTCTGCCTCTGAGGGGGTTTGGGAAAGGACTACAGAGAAAGCATAGTCTGTTCATCCTTTCCTAGATCTCCTGAGGACCGTGCTGAGAAAACTAACATTACAAGAAAGCAGCATGATTTTTTGGAAGTTACAGAAAAAAGCTACAGTGTCTTAGCCTCAAGAGTTTCACACAAGATAACAGCTCTGTAATACTGTTTCTTCCATCACATTGTCAGACTGTGGCTACACAACAGGAGGACGATAGAAAAAAATAATCAAAGCCATTAAAGTTTGACTCTCTACTTTGACTAACTGCAACAAGCAGTTCTCAAAGCAGCAGAGTTACTTTGTCCAGATTTTGTACCGGTGTGTGGACTACATGCCCTGGGCATCTTCACCTGTTCCCAAGGCTCCTCTCCAGGGATGTCTTCCAGCTTCTCACCTGCCAGGATAACCAGTCAGCCTCCCCCATTTCTGAGCAGGAGTCAGCAAGTGCTGATATGCATCCAGGCTGATGAGTCAGGAAAAGTGCCAGTGGAAATGGCCATTATCAACCTCTGTGTTGCCTGTCCTTCACTGGTGGCACTAATTTGGGTCTGTCCTCACCTCCCCAAGCTACCAATTTTCATAAAATATGGAAAAACTTAACATCCTCAAGACTGCCATATCTTTTGTCATGTTTGGCTGAAAGTGGCTGGCTTTCATGGGAATATGTAAAAATGAGAAAAAAGCCTTGGTCCGTAAGAAAAGTAGTGAGGCATATCTCTTTCTTCGAGCCAGCTACGCTGGTTAAGATTCACTCATGCAGTATCACCTAAATTGTAATTTGTCTGTTCCCACTGAATGTGATCCCCTGCTTGTCCTGGTCTTTGCTTAGAATAAAAATTCCTTTAACAAAGCATTTGTATTCTGATCATCTTGTGAAGTATGCTGTTTTTTTCCTTCACATTCTATAAAATACGGCTTTCCCACAAGAGCCCCTAATATGTACCATGTGTATCAGGATGAAATTCCCAGAGGCTAGTAGCTTGTTCAACTTGTGAGAGTTTCCTTGGCACCTACACATTTTTCCTTGGTCAAGTCAGCTGTTGCAGTAAATTAAGTATTAAGAGTACTTTTAACCCCTTCAACCTTGAAGTTAGGCCACAGCTAGAAAAATGCCTCTATAGAAAGGCATGTGGGCACTGATTATTTTTGTTACTCAAATATACTCCAAGTGAAAGTTTCAGTCACTGGTTAATGTCCTGTACTACTACTTCGTATGAGCAGCTGCAAAAACAAAAATTATATTAAGGCATACTACATGAAAGAATTCATGTACCTTATTCAGTGTATTGTCGCAGACCACAGTCATTCTGATCTTTCAAAAAGTTTATTCATTCATCCTCTCATCAGTAACACGACTAACAATACAAAGAAAGCTTCTTTCCAACTCAAGCTGATAGAAGCTTGAAACAGGAAGCTATTCTTTAGAAGACATTAAAAACTCCTTTTAGGAAACTTTATGAAACTGTTTCCTCTCCTGGTGAAAATATGCTGCTCTACTGAATTCCACGTGTTTTGTTTTCCCTAACACAGTATTCTAAGTCTACAGTACCCAAGACACTTAGGAATAATACAGTACCCCAAATAATGATTTTTGTGGTTTTGAATCATGAGCAAACTATGAGCAGCTCTCTGTGCAGCTTGAGGACTTTCCATGACAGTATTTGCTGCTCTCTATATTATCCTTCTTCCATACAGTACACACATCATCATCATTTCTCCTTATCCGCAGATACCCCATCGAGTTCAGTCATCACTGTGCTATTTTAAAGGATCCCAAGTACAGCATAGCCTCTCTCTCCCCATGAGTTTATCAATATATACAGAACTTGCATCTGTGGCTTATTCAAACCAAGTTCTTTACACTAAGGACCCTCACTTACTCTGAAATACTGTAACTGCAGATATCTATTGTAGGCATCTCTGAATTAAAATGGAGACAAGTAATCTTGTTTTTCTGAACTGTTTGCTGAAGAAATATAATTCTCTCCCTACTTCATACTAGAGTCAAGCCACCAAAATTCATGCCCAATTTAAACAGCACAAATCTCCCTTTATGTTTACATAATACCACCTATGAAAAACAGCTCTACAATGCAATCTAAAGCTGGTGCATGTACTGGGCATCTTAATATTGGGGAGAAAAGTACAGAAAGATGGTGGAGAATCAACTTAATAATGACAAACAATGCTATAAAACTTCATATTGTTGTTGAACATGTGGTCTAAAAGACACCAGAAAGTGCTCTTAAAAAAACCACAACACACACCCACAACAAAAAACAAAAGCAAACCCCCCCAAAAACCCAACACGTAAAAAAAGCTTTGCAGTCACATGAAATTCCACCCTTACAAGTGAACTAAAACTGTGGAAAACCCAAGAGCTTCAAAGAAACATTAGATTTCACTTAATGAACAGGTCACTAGCATCTTTTAGTGCCCTTAGGCAAGCATAGTCCAGCCTTGCTATTTTCTTTTACATGAATTATCAAATTTTAATTTAATTACTGTTTGATAATTAGTCCAGTGACTATTTTGTAAAATCCTGTTTTGTTTATTGAATGCTGGGTACATGTTAGAATCCACAGTCCTTCAACCTGCCCCAAAAAACAACCAAACCCAAAGTGGCTTGCAGATCACTGGAGAGGGACTGTGTTTGTTTTAAAAAGATAAAAGGTACTCCAATTTTGAAAAAAGTATACAGTAGCACCAATTTAAAAAAAAAAAAGGATACAGGAGTAGTGTTCCACCATAAGGATGATATCAATGTGGAATCTCATCACATTTGTATTCTGCTGAACAGGAAATGAGAGCCAATGTTAAACCACTTGAAGACAAATATAGTAATACCTTCATTTACCTCAAGTGTTTCACCACAGAAACTAGTATTATTGGCACCAACTTAATGAGGTTTCAGGGGGGTGAAACACCTTGTTCTAAGTCACACACCAAATCAGTGGCAGAGTCAAGAACACATGCAAGGGCTGCTGACTACCATTAAGAGATGGCTCCATTCACAAAAAGCTTCCATTTTGTGAGACCTTACAAAGTTGAATCTGAACCTGGCCTGACATTCAGTGTTCCCAAAAGGCACAAAGTAAATCAACAAAAACAAACAGATCTTTCACATACATCTGCCCCTAAGCTGCTTTGAATGTAACATGCCTGCTAGGCAGCAATTTCCTGACATTTTCTACCACTCCTTTCAAAGCAAGCTTAAAATTCTGAGCTAACACTTAGGGATGTATCACACAACCACATTCATAAATTTTGTCCGTCAGCATTATTAAGCATCAGTGACAAACTGTAATAGTTTTGGACAAAGCACATTTAGGAGAGACAATTTTTTCAACTAAAAGATAACCTATTCTCTCAGTAAGGTAAGGGCTGGTTTGTTTTTTTGTTAAATCCAAAAAGTTGAGGGGGAGGACTTTAAAAATAACCACAAAGTGTTTAGCATACGAGTTCTCTGAACAGCACACAATTTGTCTCATTACTAAAACAACAAATAAAAGACTATGAAGCATTAACTTTAAGAGATAGACCACTGTAAATCCAACACATGCTTGAATCACAGCACAAGACCTGCAATTATCACCAGACAATTAGTAGCAATGGAATGAGGTTATACCCAACAGAGATGTTAGGGTTAGGTACGTTTATACATACATTACACAGGGTTAAATGGTACAGAGAAGTTTGCCTCCTCCAACATGTGACAGCACTAGAGATTACTAACAGATTTCCTACCAGTTTGTTTGAGCAGTGTATCAAATAGCGACGATTTTGTTTCTAAATAAAACTTACTTGCCAGTTTTCCTAAAAAGCTATTTGATCAAATATTCTTATATGGTAAATTACGTTTCCTAAAAGTAAAGAAACTTTCAATCTTTTGATATGAGTCTTAAAGGGGAAGCCAGAATTCTAAGCAATGGCAATAGATGTTTTAGTTATGCCCTTTCCTTTGAAACACTTCATTAAAAAACTGGAACCCAGCTTACTGCAGAAGCAAAAGCCTGCTGCAATTGTTTCAACTCCACTAAATTTCAAGAAGCTACAGTACTGCTTGGCTGCCATTTCAAGGGAGAAAAAGGATTTTGTGTAGTTCTCTTTGCTAGGGTGAAATGCATTTGCACAGGGTAAGTCACTCCGACTCAACTTTACTCTACATTGGTTCTTACTAACAGACAGTGAGGAGATGTGGAAGGAAAAATTTATTGGGAAGCAGCCTGTAACCAGGATCTGCAAGCAGAAAGCTAATATGATTAAATGAAAGCTGAAATATCAGTTCATAATTTTCTATTAGTCTTGCTTATTTTATAAGGAGAGTAATCACTCATACTTTAGAAGCCTTTTCTTTCTGTTCATAGCAGTTGTTCCGTGCAATTTGCAGAACTATTATTTTCAGTGTTTTAGAGTTTGAGGGTGTTAATTGATATCAACAAAATAATTATCTGTCACAAGGACAGATCAGACAAGTGAGAAGTTCTACATTTTGCCATAAATACCCACATACTGCACCCAACATGAAAGACAATAAGTGGGTCAGTGTAACTGCTTTTAATAGCCTGTATCACATGGTGCTGAAAATAGCACAACTGAGCCATGATCCTAAAAGCAAAGCACAGTCACAAACTGAAAAGCATCTCCTTTACAAAAGGACCACACACTTTGTCTCATCTAACAGCTAGGACTACTGCTGCATTGATAGTTTAGCTGATTATACATACTTTCAGAAATTACCCGTTTTTCAATTAAGACGTTAGCATTGCTAGAAGGATCGAACAACCTGCAACGAAACACAGTAAGGTCAAGGTATACAATGTTTTCCTCCCCTCAGTTCCAGCCTGCAGTAAAAGGTTGGTAAAAAAAGGAAATAGTTACCACCCTGCTTTCCATCCTACAGCTTTACCTACTTAATTCTGGTTCTTTAGTTTTTCTGTTGGAAATTGGCTAGTCTTTATGTGCAATAAATATTATTGCTGCGAATTCACCACTGGCTTCCTTGTGAAAATGTGATTCTGATAAAGCATCCCTGACCCTTCTTTCCCTCACTCACTTTCATAAATACCCCAAACTTTCACTATGTCATCTCAAGCTTCAAAGTAAAACCCATGTTCAAATGTTTTTTTGCAGTATTTTCTCATTTTTTGCAAACATACCTGCATGCGCTACTGTCTGCACAGAGAACGAAGGTGTCTGCACCCTCATGGCTGTGGAAGTGTAGGTACTCTGCCATACATCTCAAAGGCCTGGCATGTGAATAGCATACTTAGGCTTCAGTAGCAAGTGGATACAAAGTTTGATATTATTTCATGGTAGTGCTGTCTAACTTTTATGTCTAAAAGCAAGGAGAAGGGAAAAATTCATTGACAGTTTGGGGGTATCTTAACAAGACAAGATTTGCTTTGGCCTATCCAAAAGCATTCAGCTATGGCTTTCCAATTTTTCTTCTACCTTCTAAAGGTCATACTTGCCATACAATGCAATCCGTCTCCTACATAGAGGTGCTAATGACAGCCATCCTGATACACATCAAAAGCAACCCGTTTTCATTTCTAGGGAAGACTGCAAAAGGCAGGCTCCCAGGGTCTCACTCAGCCTTCATGAAGAATTTAGCTCACACCATACCTTTCTAGAAGACACCGGTGCCCAGTGAAGCACTGTTCCTTTACCATGCATTTGGTCCAAACTATCTTGACTGGCCCTACAGTTTCTATCCACAAGGTCTCCAAATAAAGAAGAAAAATCTTATCTTTCAGACATACAAGAGAACCCCACAATCAATTAGAAGAACACCACAGGAGGTTATCCCCTGCAAGCTCTGTAACTAGCGCAGTTCAAACAAGTTACTTTGTTTCTCTAACATGAAAACAGATCAGAAACAGAAATATCTATGTTAATAGCACTTCCATTTGCTCATTTATACAACTCACAGAGTGTGTGTGCAGGCAGGAAGAAGAGATGTTAACCTGTTGTATCTGTGTGACATTTTCTATTGTTTTTTTCTACTTAACATTTTACTATTTGTTATATAATCTATTTTATGCCAGACAAGATATGCATGGTTGAGTTATTCTCTCTGTTCCCAGCTACAACCACAAGAAGCTGGGAAACGTAATTGCACAGTCTTAGCACTACATTAGTAATTTCTCACTGCTACTGTAAAACAGAATTAAATGACAGCACTACAAGAACTCAGCACATACCCGCTGGTGGTTTTTACACTGTGGACAAGACAGTGCGCGTGCACGCACGCACACACACACTCATCCCTCCCACACCCACTGCAATCAGTGGGTCAATCTCTAGCAGAGCCAGACACCCTCAGGTCAGGTATCTGGCAGACAGTGACAGCAGAACACTATATGAGCGTATGCACTCAGAGCACCATAGTAATGGGTGAGAATGATTTAATTGGTCTCCCCCTTGTTTTTGCAACTTGAATTCATTCCAAGTTCTCTCGATTGTTTCTACATTTTTCTGGCAAATGCTTAATTTCCAAATTCTCCTTATTGACACGATTTTTTAAGCGACTTCACAATACATTCTAGTTCACAGCATCCTGCAAGATATTGCATATTACTTTATTAAGCAGAAATCAGAAGTTAACTAAAGAAAAAGGTAAAACTCATCTTTTTTAGAACTGACTATTTTAATGTGCTTTTACACTTGTAACTACCTACCCTACCCTTAGGTGCAATAAACAGTGTTCTAATGGCAAAAAAGGTATCAGCACCCCCCAGCTGAAGATCAAAAGGTAAACCAGGAACACTGGGCCTTCTATAATCCACCTTTGTCTTTGATAGACGACAAATAGAAACGGTGCTCATATTCTAATACAAACATTGTTCGATCTACAGCATCTAGCAAAAGTTGATGAAACATTTCCACCTGATCCTTAGTTCTGAATA
Organism: Pluvialis apricaria; assembly: GCA_017639485.1. Classification (NCBI taxonomy): domain Eukaryota; kingdom Metazoa; phylum Chordata; class Aves; order Charadriiformes; family Charadriidae; genus Pluvialis; species Pluvialis apricaria. The sequence goes on from CM030044.1 coordinate 38,396,310, forward strand.
AAAGGCAAATTTTCCAATAGTTTTATCCAAATCATTGATGTGATTATGTCACAAGACACAGCAAAACTTGAATTTGGGAACATTATAGACAGTCTAGCCTATTGAGCAGAAGTTGCTGGGAAACACGTAACACAACCAAACCCTCTCACAAATGTATTAAGTTTCATCTGAAATAGGCTGTTTCTTTTCTCCTCACCTGCCCATACCAGAATACAGATCCTCGCTCACTCCTTTAATGACTAGGTATTTTCTACTAACTGTCCATGGCTGCTTCTAGCAATGAGGTGAACATGAGCTACCAACAGTTCTTGGGATGGTGAGCAAGCAGAGGGGCTCTCTGCATCCTTAAACACCAACACTCTTCGGCTGAGAAGCTGGAGACATAACCCGAGCACTCAAACACCAGTGAACTGTAAAGGAAAAGAGATTCGCAACCAAGGCTGAGACCTTGGCCTGTAGGAAAGCTCCATGTCCAGCTGGGACTGGTCAAAACTCCAAATGGAAGAGAGGAAACAAGTGGAAGGGAAGGATAGGGTTTGGTCTATTAGCACCTTTCCTAAAACTACATTGCAGCATTTAAGACACATACATGTACAGAAGGCAGAAAGACTATGAAAATAATGCAACTTACTCACAGTTGTGTGATGAATAAGCAACAGAGACAAGATCTGAAGAACCCTCTTCCCTGTTCAGCTGAGCACATACCATACACACTGGGTGGGGAAATGCCTACACATATGCTTCTGGACTGCTAGTTCCTTCCAGATTTTAATAATGCAGTCTACATAAACCGGTAAACAAATCTGATGAAAAATACCCTCCCTCACTACATACCCAGCCTTCTTCTCTTGCCTCTCGTATTTTCTTTATGGGGTATACAGTTTATTATGTAAAGCTTACTAGCACAGCCATATAAATTATTTTGGCTTAAAACAAACTAACAGAAAAGAAAAACCTCTGTAAGGATACCAATGGAGAGGTAGAATATGGCATATGTCCGGCTGTTCTGATTTCCATTTGTATTTTCAGATACTTAAAAGCACATTTATCACTGAACAGAACAACTTTGGCAAACAAATAACAATCACAATTTTTGTAGTAGAAGTGCAGAGAAATTCAAAATAAGAGCTAAAGTTCTGTTTTTCATTCATGCCATCAAATTTAACTGTACGGTTTACTACACATGCTTTTTATTTCTCTGATCTGCAAATCATTCCTGTCAAATCCTCAACACAACTGTTCAGTCCCAAGGTCACTACAAACACATGCTTCTCTCTTCTCCTCTCTCTGTAAATCAGTTTTGGTACATTTTTTGAGGATTTTCAGTCCTCTTAAAGCAACAATAAGGCTTTTCACCATGTCAAATTGTTATTTTAAATCCCTTACTGGCCTTTATTATGGCCTTGCAGGCCTTTGTTATTGCAGTGGAATTGCTATCTTCCAAAACTGCTATTTGAAAAAGCTTGTTCACAGCCACTTAGAAAGACTAAGCAGGAAGAAGTGCTAGCATTGTACTTTGAACAGCACAAAGCTTGAGAACATGCCTCTAACCAGACCTGTGCAAGAAACTGGCAGCTAGTTATGCTCTGATAACTCATGTCTCTCTTACTACCTCTGACTCAAAGGAGGAAAACCACAACATACAACCAAATCACTATAGAATCTTATGCCTTGACTCCTCTTTTCCATGCACTAGATTTCATATTGCAAGCCATTCAGCCTTTGAGTTGGCTACTTATGAGCCTCTCATACCCTCTCCTCCCAATCCAACGCCAGCCAAGTCATGATGCTTTACAGGGGTAGTTTCTTTCCTTGACGTAGGATTACCTCCACTTCTCAATGAACCTTATTTCCACTCCTGTTCTTACTACTTCCTTCACCTATTTAACAAAGATTTTGTTCTCCAGTTACTCAACATGCTTCCCCAATTTTTCTTTCCATAGCACTTTCATGTCACCTGCCTCAAAGATGATGTGTTCTCTGCATGAAGGAACAGAAAGAGAACAAAAAATACATTTAAAATGTGAATTAAAAAAAATACAAGAAATACTCACCTCTGGCAAGGAAAGAAAGCATCTATTCTGTTGCTGTTAACACATATTAGCAGGCAGACTTCTCATACAAACACACTCCTATGAAAGATGGTGAGAATGTCTACCTGCTATGTGAAGTCCCTTACCTCCACATGAAATTGTAAATCCTTTTCTTTTTAGCTAAAGTATTAGCACTACTGAATTTTCAGCTCAGTAGACCATCCCCTCTTGTTTACTTTCCTGGAGTGACCTTACACAGAAATGTCAGGATTTATTGTTTCAGTCTGCTCTGTCTGATATTCCTCAGATATCTAAAGATTTTAATTTCATTTCAATTTACCAGGGTTTAACCAATTTGATATATGCTTGCCCTACTATATACTTCCTATCGTTGCTGTTGCTGGGAGATGAAACTTATTTTTCATGATATTTTTTAATCAATAGGCTACTGTCTAGCAAGTTTTCACAGAGGTCAGCAGACTGGCCAATCAACTCTTTTCTTTCAGCTATTATTTTTTAAGCAGTGACATTCTCCACCTATTAATTATATTTATTATACATCTGATCTGGTTAACAAGAAACTGATTGGTCAATCAAGCAAAAGACATAGCTGGAAAGAAGAACCTTCCAAACCCTGTGTATAAATGTTACCTACAGGTAAAAAAAGAGCTTACTACTTAAATACTTTGCATCTCCATACTCACAAAGACCTGTTGTGCTATCATGATTGATCCTCTTTTCAGATTATACTATACATCACTGTTGTGCATCTCTAATAAACCTTTTCATGTTACAACCATTAAATTGCATAAAACTAAGGATCAGAGAAGCTTAACTAGGGTACCACTTTCCTAACCAACATTGCAACTAGTAGCAATTACAGAGCTAAATTTTGAAGGATTAATTCTAATGAAAACCCCCATATTTTATAAGTCAAGATAATTCATACTGCCACATCTTGAAGTCATTTATTCTATTTTTGTAGGGGCTGTTTTAATCTGTGAGAAACCCCCACAGGACAATCTAAATGCTGAGACTGATCTGCCTACACCTTCTCCTCAAGAAAAAAACCTTACAATAGTTTCTATTAGAATATCAATTTTTTATTTTACAGACAGAAAAATCAAGTTAATTGGATCAAATGGCAGAAATGCAATGCGTTTAAACACCACTCTCCCCTTGCCCTGTCATGTGCTTGTGGGCACATCTGTGCTTCCTGCTGGCTCTCACAAAAGGAGAACTGAGCAGTTTTTTCTCTCCTCTATGAGGTAGAGAACCTATGTATTTGCCCAGGTCTATGTGTGCATCAGAAGCACCTGCCCATTACTCCATGAATTTTCATTCACCTCTAAAGCATGCTATGTAGCTGAAAAAGAGCTAGCAATAGAATGAAAGATCATCCACAAGAACTCTGACAGGAAAAATGCAGGATCTAGGGGGAAGAGTGAAGGTCTGTGAGGATGTTTTGTGTTCCTTAAAGTGTCCGTTTGGAAGCTATTCTGTTAAGAATTAGACTTGATTTGCTTTTTGCAGATCCAAACATAACTTCGGAAGGAGAAACAGCAGCTAGGAGTCTTCCAAGTATAGCTTATACGAACAAAGAATTCGTATAGTATGTGTGCTTGTTACACATTTGATTCCATGTCTCCTTAGTATAGTTTATGTACGGTCTGGTACAAAGTACTGCCTAGCACTTTCTCCAAGATATGCATAAAAGAAGTCTACCTCTGAATAAAGGGATGTCATATATACAGCTTCAGAAGTTCAAACTTTACTTCATGATTCTGACCTCACAGATGTCAAATAAGTTTGCTATTTTTCAAGTCATGTTTGAAAATACATTCTAAGCATACAAGTAAACAAGAAAGGGAGCAACACATAAACAAAGACTAGTTAAACTGTCAACAGTACAAGAAATGTTAGTCAGTCTACTGCTTAACACACTCTACTCCAAATCTCTCACTTTAAAGGGCAGACTTCTGAGAGGCACTAACATCTGTTGTTCAGATTCAACAAGCACAACATACACCTAACTTAATTCATGGCATTGGCTCCATTTTCTTTGGCCTCCTTACCCACACCTGCCATATTTCACTGCTTTTTAAAATGACTATCTTGCATAGAAATCGGTTTCAAGGCAAAAGGCTAATGGAACATGAAAACTAGAAAGCTGCAGACATTTAAGCTGGAAGAGGGCAGGTTTAGATTAAACATTAGGAAGAAGTTTTTCACTTTAAGGGTGGTGAGGCACTGGAACAGGTTGCCCAGAGCAGCTGTGGATGCCCCATCCCTGGAGGTGTTCAAGGCCAGGCTGGACGTGGCCTTGGGCAACCTGGTCTAGTGGGAGGTGTCCCTGCCTGTGGCAGGGGAGTTGGAACTCGATGATCTTCAAGGTCCCTTCCAACCTAAACCATTCTATGATTCTATGATTTAGGTCACCATTATGTTCCAGTGAACCTCTTAAAGGACTACATGCATCACATTTAGTTAAGAGAAGCAGTGTCTATTTACAAGACACAAAGGAAAAGGGCTCTGCACAAAGCTTCATTTAAATAACCTTACCACAGATGTGTAGGTAGTTGTAGCTATGATGGACAAACCACATAAAAAGTTTATGGCACGAGTCAGCTGACAGACACAGAAAATGGGCAAGTTTAGAACACTGCCTATCCTTTTAAGTCACACCAGCAGAAAAGGGTGTACCTGAAGCTTATTCATTCCCCCCTCCCCCCATCTCTAACAGCAGATGCCAAGCAGCATGTTTTCACTCGGGGTGAAGGGGGAAACAAAGAACAGCAAAATGACAAGGAATGTCTCAGTCTCCAGACTTTGAAGTTATCCTGACACCTGATATAACTGTTCTCTGAAGACTCCAGAACCCAAAAGACAAAGAAAGCCTAAATCACAAGATTAAAGAAGAAATACCATATTAACGTGTTGGGGCTTTAGCAAAACTGATCTTTCCCCAGGACACGAGGCCCTCCTAACCAAAAAATCTGCTTTTAAAAAGGTGGGTTTTTTTAAAAACAGGAAAGGTTTTCTCAAAGTTTTACCTTGAAATTGACATGAGAGGTGGGTATCTTCACCTCTCTACCAAAGACTTTGTCTTTACAGACAACATCTATCTCAACTAACCTTTCACTGACTAAAAAAAGGCAAACAAAACCAGAAACAGCCCTCCCCCAACGTACAGTAGCACACTAAATTTCTCAGGCAGAAAGTATGTTTTAATCTATAATGCAAGCTCATCTGCAAGTCAATTCACAATGACGTGACACACACATACTTTGATTTTAGTAAGCAGATTTTAAAAACAAGTCAGCAGTTCAGGTACAAAACCCACCTTCTTGTGAACAGACTACAAAATGAGAAGTCACTCTCTTTAAGAGCTAAGAAGTCTGTGAGGAAGAGACACGCTTACCACTTCATTCCACTTCTCATCAGGTGGCAAGCCTGTCTGCCATCCCCCTTTCCACCCCTGTGCTCAGGGGCAAAGCAAACTGGTTTGGGAAAGGCAACAGGCCCGACCACAGCAGCAGCAAGACACCATATTGCTCCACAAATTCACTGCTGCTGAAAGGGAACACAGAGGTTCATTTGACGCCGACGGTGGTTCCTTAAACACACCACATACTTCCACAACTATCAAATTCCACCTTCTTTACTGAGAATGACACACTGGAAAAAAGAACCAACCCAACTACGCTAACATAGAGAGCAATATTTCATGACATTGTTAACAGCATTCTGCCTAGTATCTTCACCTTTTGCAACGCTTCTATTATACTCAAATATGAAAAAGCTGAGCCATATCAGCAAAGTAACATTCAGAAATGTCAATTAGGTAAAACAATCCCTAAGCTTTTGTTCTGAATGGGCATAGATATTACTTGCACACCACTATTATAAACCCAAAGCAAAAGAGAGAAAGGAAAGAGTTTAACTAGGAATTACAATTGGTTTGTAACCAGTTTAAGACCAAGTAAGAATTATTACAAGTTGTCTTTAATCATCTAACAATTATAGACATTTGTTTTGAGAACCAAACATGGTAAAGATTTAAAAGGATTAGTTCAAAACTTATGGGTGGGAGGTGTTGGGCAGTGGGGCAGAAATCAAAATATTTATTTTCTGATATTATGGTGCTTGAATTCTATGTCTGTTGGAAAAGTTTCATTTTCCCTACACAATCATTTAATAATCACTAGAGTTTGTGGACACACGAGTAAGTACTAAAGGGAACATAGCAAAACAAAAAAATCCCCACACACCCCTGCAATCCAAAATTTGGCATTTATCACAGTAACTGTTTTGATCTTGCATTTTGGAATTAAACAAAGAGACTGGTAATACACTAGGAAATGAAATATACACTATTTCCAAAGCAAGACCCAGAGAGCGACACGATGACACCAGGGAGTGGTGAAGCCAAACTGCCACACAGTTATCTGGCCCAACAATGCTGTCACTGGAACTCAGTTGTCCAGCAGAATTATTTAATAAACACAAAATTCTCCAGGTTTCTATTAAAGGCAAAATTATTCAACCCATTTACACAAGGGAATACTTCAACCACCCCACATTCTCTCAGACATTGCAATTAATCCCTGCCTCCTAAGAAACATCCCGTCCCCTCTGCTTAAGTCCAAGTACCAGCTGCTTGAAATTTCACATTCACATTATTTAATTGGCACCGTGCGAGGGACATCACAGCTGCTGAGCAACATTCCTTACAGGCCCCTCATTATAGGGCCATTAATGAATGCAATCAGACCAACCCCGCTTCCTTGCCCAATTTCCTGTTCAGTACAGCTTTCAGCTCGCGGTGGAGAGCCTCCTCAGCCAGGACTGCACAGCAAGCCCCTGTTCCCTGTGACAAACGGAGAGCTCCTTGTAGCTGGTGCACCGCCAGCCTTCCAGTTGTAACCCGTTATGTCACTCACCATCTTCCTGAAGATCCCTGGCTGAAACAGAAATGCTTGAGTCAATTGCGTTTGTTGTTCAGGCTTGCATCGATCAGTCCAGCAGTGAGCTAAGTAACAACTTTAAAGGGAACCACTCATAGCAAAAACAATAATAATAAAAAAAAAAAACAACCACAAACCCAAAACACTAGAGCATCTCAAATGAAATCCCTTCACTGGAAAGCCTGTCAACAAAAAATTGAAAACCAAAACCTAGTAAAATAAAAACCTATTGGTTCTGATCAGCTAAACTTTTGCCAGAGTGGAACACAGGCAAAAAAAAGCAACCAAGCAGTAAACTCTAAACTAAATACAGATGCATAACCTGAAGAACACACTGATTTTTGGCACTGCTCACGAACAGGATGGAAATCCTGGCATACATATCACATAGTAAAGGAAATGAATGACAAAGGCAAGGTTTTTCACGTTCAATGTATTAACAGAAAATGATTCTAATCTTAATCTTCCTTGTTTTACTTCACAAACTACTTCTATGCCAGTGTCTGCAAAGGTACTCCAACTTAAGAAAATGTCACAACTCGCCAAAATATTTTAGCTGCAATTATTTAAGACAAAATTTTGGCAATTGCAAGAAACAAGAGAGAAAAGGAGGAATAAATTTTATTTGGTGCAACTTGCTTGCATTTGGCTTCTTGAGCAGCCTTGTAGCTTCTTAAGCACGGCCGCAGAAGAATTCTTACAACAGGCACCTTTTTAGCGATGCAGACTGCTTGAGCCAAGCTCCCGTCTTTACGTAGTATAGGGGAAAGCATCCCATCACTGACTCCACTTCTCTGAAGCTGTATATTAACATTACAGCCGAGCAAACTCCATGGTCTGGGCAGCCAGCAAGCAGCTGACTGCCTGTAAACTAAAAAGAATTGATCTTTTCTCATTTCTTTCAGCCAGTCTAGGATTGCCACCAAGATACTGTGCCTAACCCTTCTACATGTACACAGACATCAAGAAAGCTTCCCAAGCAGGAGGAAACACAAAGTCTGCCTCTCCATCCCATAGTGTGCAAGGCTCATTAGCAAATACGGACCAAGGCCCCTTCTGCACTTCAGTCACATGCTGCTGTAGGGTAATAAAACTAGTGGTTGTGCTTTTAGATTTTTCAAGGGGAGGGCTTGAACTGTGTATAACAATGCTGAAATGGCAAACACTAGTCACAGTATATGATGTTAACAGTTGATTCTTCTAAGGACTAGAAATGTGGTGCAGGCTTCTAATTAGGGTTTAAGTAGGGAATATATAGCAGGAGAAGAATGTGTCTTTAGAACTTGCATTTCAGTGGCTCCAAAATATAAATCAAATTGCCTCATGGTCAGCAACTGTTACTTTAGTCCTGCAGCTTTAATACATTCTTAGTACCCACTGAAATCAAGACTACTTGGATAGGAAGTCTGCAATTAACCCCTAAGCATTTAATAGTCAGGCCACAAATACTTTCTGCATAATTAAGATTTATTATAGAACAACAACTTCAGTCAGGTTATCGTAAAACAAGGCATTCTGAAAAGACATAGTAGCTGTTGGTCATTAGCAACTTGCTATGCTTCTATAAACACAAGAAAAATCTACACAGAGGAGTAACTTCCTGCAGCAGTTTAGAATTACCTGACCAGTGCTAAGGAAAGTGCCAGATCTGGTACAGTCAAGGTTGATAAGCAATTTCTATTCAAAGAACAACTAAGAGCACTTGAAAAATCTCACTGTGTACTACTTGCACTGTGTGAAAAGTGATCCAAACTGGTGACCACCAGGTGATCACTGATCACCACCAAGGGGATCAGAAAACGAAGCCAATCTCAGAACTTATTTGAATGTAGGAAGCACACTATCAGCATCCCCCTACTAACCTCAGCTGGGCAAGCGGCCTCAGTACATCCTGTCTCTTTGGGACTGAATAAAGGTACTCAGACCAACTGGAGATTGCACTGTAAATTCACACATCAGTCTGTAGCACAGGCATACCAAATGACAGACGAATTTTTTTATGAGACTGGCAACTCAGAGGGAAAAATTGTAGTCACTGAACCTGACCTACAATGAGACACTGTAGTCTTCAAAGTCCTGAGAAAAGAGTAAATTTTGCTGAGGTCCCACTGTGAAGAGGACTGTGAGGAGTGGGAGGAGCAAAGAAGGAGAAAGAGAAACAAATGTCACCTGAGGGGCTAGAAACTTGAATGGGGCACCATATGAATCAGCTGAGGCACAAATAAGGACTGTGTGCATGCTTTTAGCCCTTGGTAAGCAAGATAGAACATGCCAGTCTCACTGCACAAGCACATCACAGTGCTGATCTCAGCTGATGCAGCAGCCTGCTGGTGTGCCAAGAGTATTATCATAGAATCACAGAATGGTTTAGGTTGGAAGGGATCTTAAAGATCATCTAGTTCCATTCCCCCTGCCACAGGCAGCAACACCTCCCACTACACCAGGTTGCTCAAAGTCCCATCCAGCCTGGCCTTGAACACCTCCAGGGATGGGGCATCCACAGCTGCTCTGGGCAACCTGTGCCAGTGCCTCACCACCCTCACAGTAGAGAATTTCTTCCTAATATGTAATCTAAATCTACCCTCTTCTAGTTTGAAGCCATTACCCCTTGTCCTATGACAACACATCCCTGTAAAAAGTCCCTCTCCAGCTTTCTTGTAGGTCCCCTTCAGACACTGGAAGGCCACTATAAGGTCTCCCCAGAGCCTTCTCTTCTCCAGGCTGAACAGCCCCAACTCTCTCAGCCTGTCCACATCGGGGAGGTGCTCCAGCCCTCTGATCATCTTTGTCGCCCTCCTCTGGACTCGCTCTGACAGGTCCATGTCCTCCTTGTGCTGGGGGCCCCAGAGCTGGATGCAGTACTCCAGGTGGGGTCTCCCCAGAACAGAGCAGAGGGGAAGAATCGCCTCCCTTGACCTGCTGGCCACGCTTCTGATGCAGCCCAGAATACGGTTGGCCTTCTGGGCTGTGAGCACACGTTGCTGGCTCCTGTTGAGATTCTCATCCACCAACACCCCCAAGTCCTTCTCCTCAGGGAGATCTTGACTCTTCAATCCATTCTCTGCCAAGCCTGTATTTGTGCTTGGGATTGCCCCAACGCACGTGCAGGACCCGGTACTTGGCCTCACTGAACTTCATGAGCATGGGCCCACTTCTCAAGCCTGTCCAGGTCTCTCTGGATGGCATCCCTCCCCTCCAGCACATCGACTGCACCACACAGCTTGGTGTTGTCAGCAAACTTGCTGAAGGTGCACTGTCCATGTCACCAACAAAGGTGATAAACAGCACTGGTCCCAGTACCAACCCCTGAGGAATGCCACTCGTCACTGGTTTCCACTTGGACATCAAGCCATTGACTGCAACTCTTTTGAGTCAGGCCATCCAGCCAGTTCCTTATCCACTGAGTTGTCCATCCATCAAATCCATGTCTCTCCAATTTAGAGACCAGAATGTCATGCGGGTCAGCATCAAACACTTTGCATAAGTCCAGGTAGATGACATCTATTGCTATCCCGTTATCCACCAATGCTGCAACCACATCATAGAAGTCCAGCAGATTTGTCAGGCATGACTTGCCCTTGATGAAGGCATGTTGGCTGTTACCAATCACCTCCTAATTTTCCACGTGCCTTCACAGAGTTTCCAGGAGGATCTGCTCCATGATACTGCTAGGCACAGAGGTGAGACTGACCAGCCTGTTGTTCCCCAGGTCTTCCTTTTTTCCCCTCTTTGAAAACAGGGGTTACATTTCCCCTTTTCCAGTCAGTGGGAACATCAGACTGCCAAGACTTTTCAAACGTAATGGAAAGCAGCTTAGCAACTTCATCTGCCAGTTCCCACAGAACCTGCGGATGCATCTCATCAGGTCTCATGGACCTGTGTACCTTCAGGTTTCTTAGATGGTCTGGTACTTGATCTTCACCTACAGTGGGTGGTTCTTCATTCTCACAGCCCCCACTTTTGCTTTCTGCAACTTGGGCAGTGTGGTTAGAGCCCTTGCTGGTGAAGACTGAGGCAAAAAAGTCTTTGAGTACCTCAGCCTTCTCCATATCCCAGGTGAACAGGTCTCCTGTTTCCTTCTGGAGAGGACCCACATCTTTCCTAGTCTTCCTTTTATGTTGTACCTTCACTGTCTACTGCACTGTTGAAAAAAGATGTTAAATAACTTTTGGAAGAAGAAGAATCAAAAGACAAAAAGGGGACAATAAGAGTAGGAGGGAAATTTCTGTCAGGAGGTAACGGGAGAGACATATGTCATGTACTAGTTCCACACTCCTTTCTTTGTGTGGATGTGCAAGTGCATAGACACCCTGTTGTGCAGAAGAGTCCTACTGTACTTAGGAGAACTGGGGGTACACAGTGACCAGGGCCTTTTCAATACAACTCAGTAATTGTATAGCCAAAGGGGCCTAGCTGAAAAGAGGGAAAAGGAATATAAGGGATTACCTGTGGATAGTCCATGAAGGTTTCATGCACAAAGGAAGCATGTGATTCTCTCTAGGAAACTAGTAAGATTTGCAGCTTCTGGGACTACAAATTTTCAGGCTTGCCCTTGTAACAGTTCAACACCTTCCCTTGAACAATTTCAAAGTACAACCACTAGTTTTATTATCCTACAGCAGCATGTAACTGAAACGGGGGATGGGCTACAGACCTTCCGTCCCATCTGGTCTGGTGGGGTAAACCCGGGACTCAGTGCTCAGCAGAGCACTTCCCAGTTCTGCCACCAGCCTCTCAGGACAATTTGTCTTGGGGTCTCCTTATCTGTAAATAGAGAAACATATCTCTCCTCTGTGAAATGCTTTGACTTCCACAGTTAAAATTCATGAGCTAAATATCATGACTGAACCCCACAGAATCTTAACTGAAAACTGAGATACTAGTGCTTTAACTATCCCACACTGTGCTCAGATAAATGAGTCAAAAAAAACATTCTTGTTTCTAAACTTACAAGCAAACCTCACTGAAATCCTCTCTCCAGAACACCACAGTCAGAAACATTCAGAACCATGAAGGCTAGGAATGAGAAAGGAAAGGTATATGCCAAGACCCTGCTACTCCTCTCCTCCCCTTCTTCCCTCTCAAGAGTCAGCAATAGCGAGCAGTAATCATCTGCCAGGAGAGCAGCTGTATTCACCATGCTAAACATGCTGAATACAAAAGGCTGGATGAGAGCCGCCTGGTAAAGCTGTAAGTTTGCCAGAGGAGCCCTCCATGTATTGGTTTAGAGAAGAGGATGCACTGCGCCAGCACTCCCACATAAATCAAGGGAGCAGCATTCTGATGTTTTATTAACCACACAGCACAAGCATGTGGGTCTTCCTTGCTGCGAGTGAGAAGGGTTGTAAAGGCAGACTAAACTCTAACACAAAGCAGCGCACATGCAATTGACTCTAGACACATTAATGGGGAAAGGGAACACAACAAAAAAACCCCAAAACAACACAGACTGCTGTGTTAGATACTTTGAAGGAGATGATATGAATGGTCTTGTGAATGACTGTGTGGAAATGGGCACCTTTCTGAAATGCCCCGTATTTAATTTGTCTGACAGCTGACATAAACCTGTGTATTTATGAGGATAGAGGTTATCTATGTGTTAGCTTTAGTGCTACTGGCTATGGATTTGTGCACATGTGCATCTGTGGGCAGGTCAGACCTAAAATAAATTTACAATACTACAAGGTGTGATTACTTTATGACAGGCAAAACTGCTGGATGAAATCAGTCAAAAAGTTCCAGACCTGTTTTGCAATTTGCATGAATAGCCGTATAGACCACTCAGAAAACAACTAGAGAAATTCAGAACTAAAAGTGATAAACTCCTCTCTAGAGCTAAGGGCAATGTTTCGATAGATACAATTACACAGATATGCAAATTACAGCCCTTCCTTACCCTTTCAGACTGAATAAAAAAAGGTTATCTTTGTTTAATACAGTAACAGGGACAAATGAAAGCTTCCATATCCAGCCCTCCCCCTAAGTTGTTGTTGGCTTTTGGGAGGATTTCTTGGTTTTTATTTTGGGGGTGGGAGGGGGGGGCAAAGTGGAGAGTGCCTACTTTATTCCCACTGCCTATAGTGAGACTGGTAACTTACTGCCAAAAACAACATGAAAGGCACTTGAGAGTTTGATTTTTAAGATTACCTGTGCAAAGGTTATTTGTAAGAGTAGTGGTCAACTTGACTTTCCCAATCAGGAGAGAGTAACACAAACATAAAACTCTCTCTCCTTTTATCCTCTAAGATAACGCATGAACTGTTTTTCACTCAAAACTTCACATTAAGTGTTTCAGACCAACAAATAAAAATTTATGAACCGAAGTTTTTAGCTAGGCAAAAAGATCATAGAATGGTCTGGGTTGGAATGGACCTTTACAGGTCATCTTGTCCAACCCCCTCTGCAGTGAGCAGGGACATCATCAAGCCCTGCCCAACCTGATCTTGAATGTTTACAGGGATGGGGCATCTACCACCTCTCTGGGCAGCCTGTGCCAGTGTTTCACCACACTCAGGGTAAAAAAAAATTCTTCCTTATATCTAGTCTAAATCTATCCTCTTTTAATTTAAAACCATCACCCCTCGTCCTACCACCACCCTTCCTGATAAAGAGTCCCTCCCCAGCTCTCCTGTAGGCACTCTTTAAATACCAGAAAGCTGCTATAAGGCCACCCCGGAGCCTTCTCTTCTCCAGGCTGAACAACCCCAACTCTCTCAGCCTCTCCTCATAGGAGGTGTTCCAGCCCTCTGATTGTCTTCATGGCCCTCCTCTGGACTCTAACAAGTCCCTGTCCTTCTTGTGCTGGGGGCCCCAGCGCTGGACACACACTCCAGGTGGGGTCTCACGAGAGTGGAGTAGAGGGGCAGAATCCCCTCCCTTGACCTGCTGGCCACACTTCTTCTGATGCAGCCCAAGATAACCATTTACATCACAAAAACTACATAGCAAGACTTACAGTCCTGCAATGAAGGCAGAACAATAATAAGCAAATCAGTAATGAAAACTGCTGACAACAAGTTGACATGTTTCAGGAATGAGTGGGGACACCTTGGTCTCATTTCTAAACAGCTGTCCAGCTTTTACCAGCTCACTCTGTGTTACTGCATGCACCAGAAAGTGTAAGTACAACTGGGATTTCAGAGTGCAAATCCACTGTGTAATTTACAGGCTCTGTTCAAATCCCATTTGCTAATGATTGTGTTTCCTTGGGATTTCTTTCCTCTCTTTCTTAACCCATGATAAACACTTAAGTCTACGCAGTAGATTTATTTCAACTATTACCAAGCATTTACATGCCTGGCCTCTGTTATAGTTCTAAGGAGTTCATACTCACTCAAGTTTTCTCCACACATTACAGTGAAAACAGGAACTGCCAGTAAGAACCTGGTCTCGAAGTCTTGACGTCAATAACCTGCTGATCACACAGCAACTTAGCCTGCATCTCTGCTTCTGTTTCAGTATATTTCCACACTGCTTTAACATTTAATTAATACAGTCTAGGAAAGCAACACTAAAATACTGCTACTGTATTTTCAACACCTCCAGAAGCTCAAAGGAGCATCCACAGAGACCACAAAGCATGTTTGCATGTAGCAGCCCTGTTAATAAACTCACATCTGAAGTCAGGTTTCCTCTGTGTTGATTCCCTAAGTCCGTAGTTCCGTGTCTTGAATACTTCCTGCTGTCTTCAAGCTTCTGCCGTGGCAAAAAGCCTGCTGGTAGTTTTACCACCCCTCCAGCTAGGGCCCTGTTTACATCTCCAGTCTGCAGAGGCAAAGAATAGCTGCCAGCAAGGATTACAGGTTTTTGTACTTGACTATCATTACACAATGAAGATGACGTCTGTAACATCAGTACCAAGTAGTATGTATTGCAGAATGCTCTTCACAGAAAAGATGTTCTACCCCATTGTAGGCAATCTATCCCTACCTTCAGTTGTTTTACACTTCCACCCTTCCAGACAAAACTTTGCGTGCTCCAAATTCCTCCCACTTTGCTCAACCTCAGCAACAGTATCCAAAAGTTAACACGAAAATATGGTACTGACTCATAAAACTCATAATTCCTCTAAATTCCCTGACAAATATATTTTCCCTACCAAATGTAAAAAGACTAGATTTGCTTCACAATTAAATAAATTCCAGGACATAGACCAAACCAGAAAAGGGAAGATTATCAGATCTTTTTCAACTCTTGAGTTATGCTTTGCACTTACCACTAAGTGCAAAATGGACCACTGCCATTTCTTCCTTTTATATATATATAATGGTGAAGTATACATATATACATAAGCCTAATCAGCCTTGGATATAATTTCTGCCCAGGCTAAGAAGCTCCACTATTCTTACACACCTTCTCTCACCACAAACATTAAGAGACATCTGAAAAAAGCAAAGAGCCACTCTACCATACATATTAGCAGCAGACCCTAGCGCACCTCTGCAGCACACAAACACGGGCATAAGAGGGAAGACAACACTGCTTGGCAGGCTCCTTGCATGTTACGTCCTATCTACATTCAAATTTTACTTCCTACTTTCAGCTTACCTACCAAATCAAATCACAACTTGGAGACTGAAGTTGCCCACACTTTCTTCTGTTTGCCTGTCCTGGCTAACAGCACTGTCTGATAACAAACCATATCTGTAACAGCTCCCTGACTTTCAGAAAATGTTTCAATATTTTCCCTAACACATAGGTTTGAAAAGAACCATTACTTTTCTTGATTAACAAGTTTCAACACGCAAATATAACACTGTACACACTTCCTCTTCTCTTGCAGAAATTTCCCTAGTAGTAGGTGGTAACAATAGGATATCCTTAAGTCTCTAGGATTTCTTATATAGTCACACTACCAATTCAAAGGATGTCATTGGAAAGTGTATTTTCATGCCTTTTCAACACCAGCTCTACTACAAAGCATTTTTACACAAGCTATTTTGAAGTTTTACAATTACTATGGCCATACCTATTCTGCCAGGAAATTTTCTCCTCAGCATGAAGATTCTCCCTTTTATAAGGCCAAACTCTGGCTCCACAGATGACCGTGGAAGTGACTTTTGATCTCAATGGGAGCAGGATTCAGCTGCCCCAGTTCAGTTTCATGACTTTATCTCCCCAGCTGGATTACTGAGGTATAAAGAACAGCAGTATAAAAAGGGCTGAGGGGAAGACAGTCTTTTTGCACCTTCTCTTACTCTTGTGTGCATTTGAAACTAAAGTATTAAGCAATAACATTAACAGGGGAACCCAAGGAATGTGGACACCTCGTATTTCAGAGGCAACTAAAAAGAAACCCCAGCAAAAACATCAGCCCTTTGCAAAGCACGTCTGCCTGAAGCAAAGCCGAATTTTATCATGTGCTTGTATGTTTTAAGTAGGTGTATCTTGCCAGTTTCCAACGCCAGGGCCAGGGAACACAGGCAAATGTTGGGAGTTTTTTTTTTATAATATAATATGGACACAGCTGCAAGTGATAGTCACATCAAAAGGAAGAAAGAAAGAAAGGGGACTTCAATAAACACCCAAACCAGTCAAGCTAATCATCGATGGATTGTGAAAAAATTGATAAAGTTGTAAATCTTTTGTAAAAAGTTAAGTTTCAACAATCTTAAACTAAACCCGAAATTCAAAATTCCTATCAATCTGAAAGAAGCCAACATCAGCACTGCACTTCACTGTACAGCATTACCATTAAAAAACATCTGGAAAACTTGGAACCAAAGTGCTGTAGCTCCCAAGTCTCAGAAAAACAATATATGATACAAATCAGCCTAAAAATTTTCACAGAATATGCTCCTCTATAAAGGTTGCCACATATGCGTTTTTTAACTGACAAACTCTGAGAATAAATGTTCCATTTCTTTGTTCGTGTGGAATCATTCAAAAATTTTTGCCTTACACATTAAATCATATTGTCCAGTAATATATTCAGGAAGTTCTACACTATTTGTTTTTCATAGTCTGTCCTGTGTAAATTTAATCTCATTCCCAGAAAATAAAAAAAGGCTTTCTCACACCAAGTAGGTAAGGCATGATTTTAACCTTCTGACAATTTAAATATCTATTTAAAATTTCTGTGTTTACATGCACAGCATTGAGGCTCTCCCTTAAAATTCACTTGTATTCTGCTCCCACCTTTCCTCCCCCAAATTCAGCCAAAAAGCTCATTTCAACAAGAAGCTGACTGAGCCAGGTAAGAAGCAAGAGACGAAAGACTCTCAGAAAACTCTTAATTTATTGCATGTATTGTGGTGTTACGTAACACACAAACACAAAATCAAAAACTGGGGACAGATTTATCTTCTCTCCCAAATACACAGACATGTACCTTACAAGCACAGCTTTGTATTCCTATACAACTCCATGTTATTCCCTCCAGTTCTTTGATCTTTCTTTAATGTAAAGGGACTCTGAAGCTTCAGCATCATTTGCCTTCTTCAGTGATAAATCTCTACAAATCGCAAAGGCAGCTTTTCATATACAGTTAGCGACTTAAACATGACAGGCAGGAAGAAAAAGCATGAATTAGAATTATGAATACAAGAAAAGAGGATGAGAAGGTTTTGGATTTGTTTTATTGAAATAGTTGGAAAACTCCTTTTCAAACAGGAAACACTTTCATTCCCTAGAAAGTGATTTTCAGCATCAAGTTCAGGATAGAAACAATCCAGGGCTGAAATCAACTGGCTTATCCAGAAGGAAAAAAAAAAGAAAGAAAAATGGAAATTTGTCTTGAATATCATTAAGATGCTGTCACATTTGCATCTATTTCCCAAGCATTTCCTGGGACAGCAGTGCCTCTTAATTCATATCTTACAGATGCGAAATCTCAGCACATTCCAGTTTCTCCATGTTTTTATTTAACTTCTTCCTATTTTTTTTTTCCTTTATAAAACTTTCCAAAAAGCCTCTAGTTCTCTAGCAACAGATTTATTTTCTGTTCCTTTTACAGATCCCAAATTTTCCTGTGCCAAGTGGGAGAGTCTTTTTTGTACATTGTAACAGGAAATGCCAGTACTTAAGATTCAGAGTCCTAACCCATAAGCACTGTGTGGCTTCTAAGTCAAAATAGCCTAAGGAAATCTGCAAAATCACAAAGAAGGAAGAATGAGGTTTGTCTTGTGATCTCTGTTGATACAGTGGAACACCCCATACAAAAATCCAATAGCTGGTGAAACCAAATAGCCATAGGACTCATTATCTTTTCTCTGGCAGTAGCCAAAAATGGATGTCAGGAGAAAACCTTAAGAACAAGGAAGCATACAGTGACGCTTCACGCATACATTGCCTTGATTTGAACTCAAGCATCACTGAAAACTACAATAAAATTTAAACAGGCAAAATTTGAGCATTTAATCATTTATCACCAACAGTAACTGCTATGCTATAACCCCTTGGTCACCTTTCCTGATACCAGCTTCATTCACCGCTTTCTGAAAATGAGCAAGCCTGTGATATTCACAGCAAACTGCAGCCATCAGTTTTGCAGTACAGTTTCCGATAGGGTGAGAATCAGGAAGACAGCTTTGGATTGCATGCATGATTTTTACATGAACATCAGGCCTCCATCTACATCTTCTGCTACTTCACAGAATCACAGAGCAGTTGAGGTTGGAGGACACCTCTGGGTTCCCTCAACATCCTGAATTCCAGTAGGCTTCAGCAACCCTTCCCCTCACCACCCCCCACCCCAAACAGCGCAGATTTCTCAAGGACTTGGGTAGTTGAGCTTTGAGTATCTCAAAGGATGGAGAGTCCATAACCTCTCTGAGCAACCCACATCAGCATTTGATGATTTGCACAGTTTAGAAAGAAAAAAAAGGTTTTGCCTGTTCAGATGGACTTTCCTATATTTCAGCATGTGCTCACTGCCTCTGGTCCCATCAGTGGGCACTACTGAGGAAAGCCTGGTTCCATCTTCCTTGCACCTGTTTGTTACCTAAGGTAACAAAATTGGAAAACTCATCAAAACTCAGTGCTGATCTTAGCATTGAAATAAGAAGCTATTCCTAAGTATTTCACATTTCATGCTGTTAACCATGTGTTACATTCCCTTACTTTCATTACCTTTTCTGTAATTAAATTTAAAATACGTTGAGTGTTAGATGTTATGAAGTTACAATACATATATTGGTACGTCAACAAATATGTTTTAAATATGTTAAGCTAATGCCAACCCTATCAGCCATCAAGACCACAAACTAAAGCTTAACAGACAGATATTTCAACTTTCCAGGCAGAGCTACCTCCCATGAAGTCCAGATATTTGTTAGATTTATAAAATATACCCATGACATAGTACAAATAGTTTTTTTCTTTACGTTACAGTTTTATAACAGCAAAGCCAAAATCAACATCATAAGTATTTCATAGTCATAGAATCATAGAATTGTTGAGGTTGGAAGGGACCTTTAAGATCATCAAGTCCAACCATTAACCTACCCTGACAAAACCCACTTCTAAACCATGTCCCTAAGTACCATATCTACCCTTTTTTTTAAACACCTCCAGAGATGGTGAATCCACCACCTCCCTGGGCAGCCTATTCCAATGTTTGATAACCCTTTCAGTGAAAAAATGTTTCCTAATATCCAGTCTAAACCTCCCCTGACATAACTTAAACCCACTTCCTCTTGTCCTATCACTTGTCACCCAGGAGAAGAGGTCAGCCCCCACCTCTCTACAACCTCCTTTCAGGTAGTTGTAGAGGGTGATAAGGTCTCCCCTCAGCCTCTTCCTCTCCAGCTTCTTCCAGTTACTTCTCCATAGTAACTAAATGGCTACCTGTTTTGGGAAAAGCTTTCATGAATAAATGAACCATGCCATGAACTAAATCAACAATTTAAACTCTAAATATTTCAGTAATAAAAAATACATTTATATCATAATCATTCCCAAACAACTTCCAGGAAGCCAGGCATCCAAAGTTGCCCATTAAGTACGAAATTAAATGGGATGCAGACCTTTCCCTCTATGAAACTTTAGCAATAATACATTACTTTTCTTCTGTTGACTCAGACTGTTGGGGAGGAAGAAGGGGGAAGGAAGAGAATTACCTCAAAAAACAGATTTCAGAAAGATTAAAGGGCTTTTTTTTTTTTGTTAGGGGAAGGGGGGGAGCTAAATTAATTTGAAGTATTACATTAATAACAAACTGCTTAAGTCACAATAATCAACACTATTTTACATATTTTATAGAAATTAAACAATATGGTAAATTCCAAAATAATGTATTGCGAAAAGAAGGTTAAGTGCCATTATCAGTAGAATCTCTTCTAAGGCAAGGCAAGGGGAAAAGAGAGAATGACAGAAATTTTAAAACAAAGACTTTAGGCCTGGAAACACTTAAGCAAGTATGCAGCTTCATGCATGTGCCTTGGAGGGTTTTACCGCTATGTTCAAGAATTTGTAATTTCAGGACCTAAGGTGTTGGTTTGTTTGAAGTAAAAAGAAACCTGATGTTTCAAAGCAAACTAACTATGTGAATAAAGACACACAAGTTTTCACTAAGCTAATAATCTTAAAAAATTAATATATTTTTGATAAATTTCTCAAAACAAGTAAAAAAATACAAGCCCACTATATTAGCCTTTTAAGATTGCTGGGGGGGTGGAGAGGAGCAAAGGGCTGCTAATTTTTCAAAATAACATCCAGGTGTTAAAGTACAATTCTCATTGAACTCAAACGGCTGTCTACAACAGCTCGTAAACTCAGTAAAGGCAATTCAGACTCCCATTTTACAGAAGCTTAAATATCAGAAAACAGGATTAGTCACATACACAGCATGAACTTGCCCATTTTATGTACGAGACAGTGTTGTCACTGACATCACACACACATGTTAACAGTTTTGACCTTTTCCAAAGCAGATAAAAAACCAAAATAACATAAGCATGACGCTTTTCAGCAAGAGAAAAAAAAAAAAACAACCTGGAACTACAACACCTATCTAGAACAAAGCAGGTGAAAGATGAATCTGCTTGAATTACTCACAACATCTAAAATGACAAAAGAAATCTTGTTCAAATATTTTTTTGCAAGAGGATTTCCTCATGACACTTAAATCCAATTGAGAAAAGTGAATTTGCACCACTTGATTTTGCTGTGGAATGGTTTCCCCTCCTTGGTGCTAGGAACAGACTCTCTCATCATTATTTCTGGTATTTTTACAGCAGATAAAGGTATGGGGTAAGTAACGACGAGTTAGATATGATCAAGGAAATCTCCATTCCAGTTTTTCATCACATACCAAATCAATAGTGCTGTCATATTTTAATTACACATCCACCTTGAACCAAAATGTGGTAAAAGCCTACTGAGTTATGAGCCTGTAGTAGAGAGAATTCTTGGAGTCGGGCAGCAGAACTCAGCTTCCGCATCACTGGCATCCTGCAGCGTACTCCCCATCACTAGTACACCATTCTGTTGAGGAACACTTATCACTGTGCCACTGTGCACAGTGGAGGCTCAAAAAATCACATCAATGTAAGCAGTGTATCTTCAAGTATCACTGCAGTAATCACCTCTACCCTCAGAGAGTTTTGTCTCTGAAGAAAGGAGATAAAAATGTTTGCTCATTTTGGTCAAATATTGTAGAAGACAAGACATTGTCACGTCACTTCCCCTCTTCCCCTGCAAATACCAAACCCAAGAAGTAGTCTGACTAATTTATTTGGGGGTTTAAGATTACCAGTCAAGAAACCAATTAGACAATTTAAATGCTCTCATACAAAAACAAACCAACAAAAACAAAAGAAAAAAATTGAGCATGTAGTTAGAACATAAAAAGCAGGAACAAACTTGCACAGATATCACAAATATACGAGGGAGTAAGCTTAGCTTTGGCATGACCACTGTAGACAACTTCTCTTTAAACCTCTCACTTAGTTGGGTAGTGAAGTTCCCTGGAGTACTACGGCATGCCTTGCATACTGGTAACCTTGAGAGCATTCAAAAAAAGAAGGAATTCACAGCTCTTCAGAACTGTACAAACCCTAGAAATACAAGACAGTCATCTACCTTTACTAGCCTTGTTTATCCACTGAGTAAACAGAACATCATAGGCCACTTCAAGTAAAACAAGACGTATCACTGGAAAAAAAATTAAGAAAAAAGCTTTTTTAATATTACATTTTTCTTTTTAAGTGGAAAGCAAAGCATCCCATTATCCTTTTCTTATAACAGATCCATATGGTTCTTAGTTGGTAGATAACGTTTTGTCAGACAGAATGCAAACTTTTCCCCAATTCTGCAATTTCCTTTGGATCTTAAAAATCAATACCGAAGTGTCCTGGTCCTGTACCTCCCAAATACGCTGCAAAGTCTGCAGCACTCGTTTCTAAATGAAATTTACTAAGAATAAGTAGACTTCTACAGCAAGTTAAAGATTCTTGTACATAGGCACAAGTGTCAAAGCCAAGGCCACAATACATCAACAGTAATGTCAAACCAATACTTACTTAGTCAAGAACTATAAGGATGTGTTGTGTTTCGGTTTGTTTTAACACAGTATCTTACCTTACATGACTGCAAGCTGGCACTGAAAGAGAAAGTCTTACTTTTTCTTCCACTCCTAGCCATGCATTCCCACCTCTCTTGCTTGCACTGGATGACACTGAAGCTCTACAGTGAATCAGTTCAGCCCAGGGATCCAACACAAAATGAACTTCTGGAGTACTAGAGTTCAGAGTCAGAAGTGGTGGGAGAGGCTTGGAAGTTGTTTTCTGTTGAATCAGGGTGCTAGCCCAGCTCACACCAATGTCACATGGAAAACTACGGCAGCACACAAACAGGAGGAGACATGAGCCATCCGTTTTGGCAGCAGGCTGCACCCAGATCTATTAAAGCATACCAAGTAACTGCAGCTGTTTGTTGTCTGTATGAATCTAATTGTATTCACCAGAGCTCTGAAAATAAAAATAGTCATCTAGCAACTGGTACAACAGTCCTTGAGACAGAGGAAGAGGAGAACAAACTATTTAAGTGAGGTGCTGAGCAACTCCCGAAGAGCTTACCTTCAGCCTTAATTAAGCCACAGTAAGATTAGCCATATGGGAATTCAGCTTGCTACATGAGCTCACAAGCTGCACATCCACTTTCTGCAGCTAGAGATCTTGCTTTATAGATGTTTAAAAGGTATCATGTTCCTTTTTGCTATAAACTTTACACAGGAAATAATGACATAGCAGCAGCATGTTAAAAGGAGTGGTATAAACAAGACCTCTTCTAAGGACACACTACCATTTAAAGCTTCTCAAGCACTCAGGGCTCACAATAAGAACAGATGTTCTTCGGATTCTTCCCCAAAAACTACACTGTGTGTGCAACTGCAGGATAACACATACTAGCAAATGGAAAATAGACTCCTCTGGGTGCCTCAACTAGTGCACAGAGAACAAGACAAACAAAAATACCACGTTATTGTTGGTGTAGAAGCTGAGAATGAGGACAGTACAGAATAGAAAATTCACAAAGGCACTTCACCTACCGTGTGCTGCGTACAGTTCCCTGGCCGCTCTTTACACAAAGATGAAAGGGGAAAACTACAACCACATGAGACAACACGAGCACATAGAGCAGAAGATACCAGCAGATGCACCAGGAGGTGCAGTTCTTCTCCAGTGCACTTGCTATAGGTCAGAGATGCCCACAAATCACAATGAACTACAACACACTTTAATTGAATTCTGTTTCAGGATGTGACTCAAATAAGATCTCAAACATATTTATTACTAGGAACTTGTTGAAAGTGAAATGGCTATAGCCATGCTGTTAAAACAGACAGCTGGAGAGTCCCCCTTTATATGCCAGTTGACTTTAGTGTGCCACAAGTTTGAAAGCTTGAGATACATCAGTCTCCACTCTTCAACTGCTCCACAACTGAAAGCCTTGTTATCAATTTAGAATGTGAGATGAGAAACAAAACCAATGTAAGCTACACAGTGCTCAAACAACCAACTGCATTGCAAAGTTGCACCCAAGTTACCTGAAGTGCTAACGCTCTGAAGACACAGTTTGAATGGCAACCATATAACAATTCAAGCTGTATAGCTGAGTTTTGCAATTGCTCACATCTCACTGCATAGAAGTAACCAGCTATTTTTCCTTCATCTTGGATCAACTGGTTTCCATTTCTGGCAAAGTTTTTCAACAAGTAAATGGGATAAGCATTCAATGCCATATTAAGTTAACAGAATCCAAATCCTCACCAGCTACTTTTTATTAATCCCATGCCAGCAAGGACACTGTTAGCCCAGTGAGAAGCCCAAGAATTGAAACTTGAGCACTGCTTTATACAAGGGAAGATATTTACCAGCCAGGCCAAATTACAGATGTTAGCAAGACAACTCAAGTCAGGAGGCAACATTCAAACAAATACCATACACTGAGAAGAAATAGCTATGTCTTCAAAGCAAGATTGGAAAAAGACCACCATCTACATGACAAGCTCAACTACAAATCTTGAAGTGTTTCCTCCATCTTCAACAGATGAATGTGAAAGCTGGAAACCAACTAAGGGCATAACCAGACAACCTGAAAGCCATTGAAAGCCAACGGCTTTAAATCAATAGATCCAGAAGTAATTAATTTAAGACAAATCCCACAGCTTATTAAAGTGTTCAGTCATCTGTAGATACCAAAAGACAAAGATAGCTGAGATGTTAATAAAGAAACCAGTCTTTTTAGTGACAGGAGTGCCACTGGTAGCAGGAAGGATGGCATTAATTCTTGAGATAAAAATCTCCTTGCTTCTCAGATAAGAGTTAACTGGAATACTGCAAGGTTTGCATAGTTGCATTGTTGGGGATATGGTGTAAGGGACAACTTTGTAGAGTAGGGTAGATGGTTGGACTCGATGATCCCAAGGGTCTCTTCCAACCTAGACAATTCTATGATTCTATAGGGCAGCCCAGTATTAGAGGTGCCAAACCTTGTCCATACGTCAAGAGAAGTCCAACAGCAAACAGAAGTTTCATTACTTGTTAGATGATACTAACTTTCCAACAGACATCAGCACTTTCAAAACCTGAAAGAGATCAAGGACAAAAAAAAAATCCGGTGTCCCTAATCTACTAAAATAGCCTGGATGTCAGCAGGTTCACCTACATCAACAAAAGGAAGAGTGCTGGAGCAGAATTGCTAGCCTCTGCTATGCTCAGTGTAGTGTACTGGGTGAACTCAATTTTCTGGGCCTCAAATTTCTATTTTTAAGTTGGTGCACGTCTTCTCTTCAGCACCTTGAACATGCTCTGCTTTCTTTACAGAGTAGAGACTACTGCCAGCTAAACACTAACCACCTCAACAGTCCTCACCTTGAGCAATACTAATGTCTTGATGGCGCTGTAGTTGGAAAGACATGGAATTTACATCAGTGGGAAAGTAACAAAGCCAGTTGCTCGGACCTGCAGTTCCACATCTCTTTAGACACATAACGAGACCTGGTGACAAGTTCTCCTACCTGACATTTGTGCCAATGTCAAGTCACAGCTCTTTAAATGCTGCTTTTATCTAAGAAAAGATGGCCTTCCAGCACTTGCTATATTACCACAAGCACCTGAATGGTATCTCAGACACTGCTTCTTCCCTACGCCCCTCCCTCACACAGGGCACTGGGATAACCCCACAAACATACTCCCATATTTGGAGTGCTCTGTACAGCCAAGTGAAAAGCAGGGCAAATGCAAGCAAGTTACTGTCACCAGATGCTTATCAACATACTGGAAAGCAGCAGAACATTCAAACTCCCTTGTGGGAATCCAGTGCTTCCTAATCCCTGGTTTGCAAATAAGATTGCCAACACATTTCCAAGATGGCTTCTCCAAGCAACTGAGAAAGTATCCTACTGGAGTTTCAGGTCTGCACACTTAACTGTCCAGTCATGAATCATACCTGGACAAGTAATTTGCAGTATGACTTGCAGAAGACAGCAAGGGCACCATGCTTATACTCACAACAGAAAAATTAACTATTTTCAATTTTCCAGAACTGAGGTCACTTGGATTACTTACTCATGTTGCTCCATAAGTTTGCATGAATTTTCCTTCTGACTTATTAGTAATTAAGTCCTTTTAAGTCTGTACATTTTGGATAATGTGATCTTGTACTAAAGGAACAAACAAATGTGCAAGTACAGTACTAAATATGCTTCAAGTAGACAAAGTCCTTGTTAACTTTGCTTCCATAAAAGGCTTCCTAAACCCTGTTTCTTTTTTGTTCCTTTGAGAAAATGGAGAAGCAATTTACATTTACAGCTTAGTTCCTGCTTCCAAAATACCCCTTTAACTTTTTTTTATTATTATTTTTATGGTGGATATAAATGGCACCAAATTGTCAAATCACAGCTATTTTCCATGCTACCTATACAAATAGGTCTGATTTCTGGCAAGCCATAAAACAATTATGGCTGAATTCCTATAGTCCTTTGATATTCCAGCTTGCCTGTAGGGCTTCAAAGCCATCTTAGGGCAATGCTAAAAATCTAATTTCCAGAAGACACAGAGGGAAAATAAAACATTTCAATTCCCACACGTTCAAACATCTTCACACTAGGATGATTATGTTTGAAAGGAAAGTGACTTAGAACAAACACAGATAAGATACAGCAACAGTTTAAATCAATGCTGCCTCACAGAAGGCAGAGATACAGAGAGCTTGAGAAAGCAGGCAGGGACCATACTGCACCTGCCTCTGATTCCCCAATACTTACTGCAAGTTGGGAAGCGCATTTTCCTGCTTAAGCATTCAGATCTCACCCCTTCTTGTGTGGATGGCACAGAAAGGGGCAGGAAATAATCATAAATAGTAAAGGAAAATGGTGCAACTGCTTAAGCATGCAGAGGAAGCAAAGGTATTATCTTTCCCTTTAAGACACTGATATTGCCAGTAATAAACTACAAATACATTAAAAGTCAACTACCACAGGTACCTGAGGATTTATACAGCTATATTTTGTCTTTGCGTTATTATTTATATTATGAAATGGTCTTCCCCTCATGTAAGCAAGGGGACGTAGTTCTTGCCGTACCAACATGGTTTCCAATATCCATGAAACACCTCTGCGAGAGGCAAAAGGACAACACTATAACCCTTTTAAATATTGCCAGCAATGCCTTTGCCTCTTCAGTGATCTGGAATTTAAGAGAGATGAAACTGAATAAATTGAAGACTGATGACTGTACTTCTTTGCATGAGAGAAACTTCCATGTTGGCCAAGGAAAACATTATTAGAGTAATAGCACTTGTATAGTTGAAAGACACAAAAAAATCCAGAACACCATTAAACAATTTGTGTATTTGAAGTGCCTGCTCTTTTCTGGTGGAAGGCTAAAAAAAAATTTTGCCAGCAATTCCTACCGTGGGCAGGCACACACAAATATACATACACACAGAGTCAATATTAAATTAGAATTATGGACTCTATTCTAGAGCTACAGTTTGTATAGATGAGGTGCATGCTCACATGTCACATTTTTTCTCCTCACAGAATGAATTCACAGGCTCTACAGGTGCTGCATAATTAGCATCATCCTAAAAAAAAAAACCACTGTAATTTCATTTTAAATCCTTCCTTTTAAAAACAGGCATCAACCTGGTGATCTCTAGCAAGGAAAAGAATCAGTCAATAAAGTGAAAAATCAAAAAAGCAAGAGTAACCTTTAATTCATGCCTTTTCCTCATTCCCCTCCCTTCTTTTGTGGCACTTTTGAAGAAACACACTTCTCATTATCATGTCAAATTTTGCACAGTTTTTATTAAGACCACTATTAATTTTGGCAAGGAAAAGCTGCAAAAACCCTTCTAATCCAAAATTGGCTATGGCTGGAAGGCATTTTGTACTTACCGTATCCCTAATTTGCAGTTAAACCTTGGGTGCCCACACTGGCTTTGTGAGAACTATTATAGAAATGGTTTAGAGACCAGCTATAAAATATTAATGTACAGTACAACAGGCTGCATAAAATGCATGAAAGAACACAACCCTCTAGGGAGAGGAAGGGGAAGATGAGGAAGAAGCCTTATCTTCACTAACTGATTGCATGCCAATCTTAACCACCCTCAATTTGCTCCAGTGCGTTTCACATGAAGATACAGATGCCAGTTTTCTTTTATTGAATAGCTTTATTTTCACATAAAGAATGCTGCAGAAGTTTTCTGCACTTAGATTAAGTGACTGAAGCCTGAAGGCAAAACACACTGATCTAATCACTGCATTAGATTCCAAAATCACTTATTGTTAACGGAAAAAAAGATTCTTATGCCTCTAAAACTACAATACATACAAACACATTTACCAACTACATGGTATATAGCTTAACTTAATATTTACACATCAAATGCATCATTAAAAATGCATTCAAAAACAAGAGGCTAGTTTAGATTTTAATCAAGAAATTATACTATCTAGACTTCAGGACAGACCACAAAGGAAGAAACCAAAAGGTAAAATTTTCCATTGTCTAGACACATAAACTGACAGCTTCCCAGATTTAAACTATTCAAACACACACACAAAAAATCATTTAAATATTTCACCTGAAACACGGATAAATAATTTTGGCTGTACACTTCAAATGTCAATCTACAAGTAGTTTATTAGTACTTCAACTCCTCTAAAATTGCAGTTCAGGCATTAAGACAAATGTAAGGAAATACCCTTACAGACTAAGATTAGTAGAATAATACAACTAAACTTTTGTTACAAACCCACAAGTAGTACCCTGCAGTAGTTTAACTTTGCCTTTATGATACCAAAAATTCAAGCAAATGACCTAATGTAGATCTGCTGCATAGAAACCAGTTTGTTTCTATTTAGTTTCCAGGCAATAGAAAGGATAACGAAAACAAAAATCATTCACGGTTTGTTTGACAACCTTATTTTTGTCAAATATTAACTTCTATTCTCATGTACACTCAATGGAGACATTTAGTTTGTTTGGAAATAATTTTGTAGCTGAAAAATAAACTTTACAGTGTGGAATCACTCAAGGTTTAACAATAAAGCCTGAGGCACATACTAAAATGGTAGCCATCAATTATTTTAAGAACAGCCTTTGATAAAACGCAACATCGAACAGATGCTTTCAGTTTTCTAAAGCACAGGTATTTAAACACAGTAGGTACAACATATCATCTCAACTTAAAATGATGGACAGCTACAGAATCCACACAAAATGCTGTTCCACCCCTGTGGAAGAGTCAATATTTGTAAAAAGTGTGTGCGTGCACACATGCACATACATGGTTTAGACTGCGGTGGGTTTCTGAAGTTTACCGTCCCATTACAATCATTTAGTCATTGCTCCTACTAGGTTTGAGCTACAGAAGTGCTGTAATTGGATTCACACAGAACAACCTGCCCGCCCGGGTCCAGCTTGAAGACCACAGGTCCACTGCTGCCTTCCTGGAGCTATCTCCGACTCACCTCAGCAGTGAAGCAGGTTTTATTTCAGGGCTGCGCTGTATAAGAAAGCCTTTTTCATTACCATCTCTACTGCGTTATCGACCGACAGGGCGACTCACAGTCTGTCCAGCCACCCACTGGAAGAGCGGTGCTAGGACGGCACAGCAGTGCCTGCAGAAGCAAGCTGAAGTGTTTTACTGTTGCTGGGCTACCTCATTTGATTTAGGTTCAAGGGCTGGTCTTGGTGTATTCCCACAAGACTGCCAGAGGCACCCAAAGAACTTGGATGGTGTTGCTTCACAGTAATTTACATATAGATACCTTACAGCATTTATAACAGTCAGCTGTAAGTAGTTTCCTTTATTTAAAAAAAAGAAGTATCTAGGGAAGCATTATAGAGAGGACAGCACTAAAGACTAATAAAAGCCAATATCCTTACAAGAAAGGATGCCTAGGTAAATACAGAGACTGGTTGAAAGGCTGCTACTTCCCCATACTCACACAGAGAAGACAGAAAAGGCTAAGACCACAAGATAGAGAATACATTTATGTGTTCTAGTTGCCTTTTCATGAAGCAGGGGAGTGCACTGGTTCTCACGTTAAGACCAATCACAAAAAAAAAAAAAAATTATAGTCTGAGAAGACAAACTTCCTAAAGTATACTTATTTTTCAGATAATAAGGATATGCAGTTGTATTACTATATTGCTGCTTCTATTAACCTGACTGTAATGAATTACTGAGTATGCTATATGTTATGGGTAATATACTTTTTGCTAAGAAGGCATCACAGCAGTATTCTGCAGAACTGGGCTAAAACCTGGCTCAACTGAAAAGGGCAAAAGAAGCATCACCAACTTTAAGAAGTTGGACTTTTGGTTCTAGAATATTTGCTAGATACAAATGGGAGCATTTACAATACTCACAGAAACCACACACTTATTTGAAAGACACTTTAGACAAGTCAGTGACAGCTAGTCAAAGAAATAATAGAGCGTCAAAAAGCTTTAAAGTCTTAACAGTACAGGAATTGTATCACAGATGTGAGCAGACTTTTGGGGCTCTGAGAGGCATAACCTTAACCGTAGCAGCATCAAAACAAATAAGGAAGGTTCACATATTACAGAGGAATTCACAAGAATAATATTTTCTGACTCCAGTGTAGCATACAAAGAAATTTATTTTAAGATTGTATTTTAATCGAAAGGCTAAGCAAAACAGTATACTTACAAAACACACTTTTCCTCTCAGACCATATGTATACGCTTTCTAAATACTACTCTCTTCATTAGATTCTGTCTTTATTCCTTGCCATGGCTTATTATTTTTGAGATAACTGAAGTTTACCTGTTGGGGTGGGGGGTTTTTGTTTTGTGCAAGGCCAGTTAACTATACTAGTACAACTCTACTTCCATCCTCGGGCCAGCTCCTGAATTTAGGGAACAACTTGCATACTTTTGGAGTTCAGTCTTCAAACGCACTAAAACCCTTCCACAGATTTCCTCCCCATTTGCTAAAAATTCTGACCCGGATCTCACACATGGTTATCCACTGGCGGCAGATATCTACCTCCGCCTCCTCGCTGGGCTGTCTATCAGAGAACAGGTCGCTCACTGGACGCTCCCTCACGCACTGCCGGCTGTGCAGAGAAGCCAGGCTCTGGAGCACAGTACATCCTTGGTTGGTAATCACCAAAACAAAACCTCGAGTCCTGGCAGAGTGCAGGCTGCGGCAAGTGAGTGCACACCGCATGCAGGTCCCGGACCCTGAGCAGTACCTCCAATTTCTAAGTGGTCCCCCAATGAAGGGCATCAACTGGATATTGGATGGAAAAGGCTGGGCGCTGGTTCTGGTTAAAGGCAAAACACCACAACACTGGCTCAAGAAATATTGCAAGGGCATGCTGTTCTTTTAAAAGTAAAAGCTCTTTCAGCTTTGTATGTTTAGGGGTATTTAAAGAAATACTTTGGAATAATTCTAACAATTATTTTCATTAAAATCTTTTTAGAGAAACAGACTTGAAATTGATTTCTGTCCCACTAATATGGACTGTACACATTTTAATATACTTCATTATTTCATGCAGTTTTGTCTTTCCTTGTGGTAATATTAATCATTTTGATTTAACACCAAGCATGTCCAGAAATACTGTGTGCCTCCAGGTTGGACAAGCAAAAGAAAAGAAAAAAAGAAAAAAAAACCACCCACAACCAAAGAAACAAACAAAAAAAAAACCCCATCAGGCAGTATCGTAGTTAAAAAACTGCCCTTGAATATTATGTGAGACCTGTACATCTCCATGTTCACACAGCACACAAGATTTCAAGTTCGATTGACCTCTTGCCTGCTTTACTGTAAAGCATGATGTTAGTGCTGATATGACTTACAAACAACTGTTCTGTAAACGGTTTTACCAAATGCTTCAATAAAATATTCACTTTGAATTTACATTATGCAAGATGAAATGTGAAAAAAAAAATTCTGTTAATTATAGAGCCTGGTACTGGATCACAAGAGGAATTCAAATGCTATTTACCCATTTAATACTTATCTATCAAAATTCCTCAAGAAAACTTCTGCCCTCCACTACCAGAAAGGCTGCTCTGACTACAAGCAAACATTTTTGGACCTGCCCTTTTTCCCACACACACAATGGAAACCACCACAGTTGCTGGACTCCAGCCCACAATATCAAGTAGTTCTGTCTCAATTGAATCTCAGCATTATTCTTTTCTGAATCATTTGCCCTTTAAAGTCAGCACATGAAAGGTAAAATAATGTCTCCGTCTAAGTATACCAAGAAAGTCCTCGATCTCCCTTACTAGCCCACAAACACAGAACACTTTGTCAACCCTTGTTTAAATATATGTTACGTTCACATTACTTCTATCTAGAAGAAGGAAAACGATTAGTGCCCCATTGAGCCAGGTGGAGTTTTTCTGTACAAACTTCAGAACAGCAAGCACAAACACTAAATTTAGACTTACTACAAACCACTCGGTATCCTAGTGGTAATGAGCAAAATCAATCCACCTCACATTTATTGTTAAGCTCTTCTATTTTTTTTTTTTTTAATTATGTGTAATAACACCATTTGCACTATAGTCTCTGCCATCATAACCATCTGAAAAACAGAAATACCTACCTTGGTATTTACCCTCATGAGCAAGATTTCGTATGAAAAATATACACATCCTACTGTATAGGCATATGTTTTTAGCTAGAGTTACAGACAAGTTACTGAAGCCATACAAAGGCAATTCATATGCATCAGCCTCTCATAATCGGTCTGAACTGTATTTAAAAGAAATTAGATTTGATCTATTATTTACATGACATTACAGCTGTTGAGACCTCTGTCACCATAGTGCGCCACAGATTTTAAAAATCAAACTCATCCAGCACCACTGGGCTCATTCGGGGAGCTCAAAGAAACAAACCTGAACTCCTACAGAGAGCCAGTGCAGGAGCTCGGCAGAGGATTAACAGCATGATACAGCCTGTATCTGGCAAGCAAGGGAGAGAGCTAAGCATTGATGCTCTGCCTAGGAGCACCATCACAAGGACACTGATGAGAAACTCTCCAATGACTGACTGCCTGGTAGTAACAGTTTTGAGCACTAATACTGCTTAAATAAATGGCACCCCAGAAAGAAGTTAACAATTTTAATTTTTTAGCAGGTACTGAAGAACAGGTTTTACCCAGGAGTCTACAGTGTTTAAAGTTATCTTCTGCATTGCAAAAATCAGTATTTTATCCTTTAATAGTAGGTAGTACAATGCATTTAATTTTAAAATAAATTCCCACACAGAGATTTAAGTAAGCATACAAATATTTTGGATACCATTCTGTTCTTCCTCCCCTTTCTGTATTAGAAAGCACAGCAAAAAGCCAATAGTCATAGAAAAAGCAAACAAGATTTTCAATTAGAAGCAAAGTGTTTTAGGACACGGTAAGAAACCATAGTTTTCATGCAAACATATATAAGTGCTAGAATTTGACTGTTCCTTTGTTTCATATATGCCTTTCAATCGCTCCTGGGAAGGGAAGAAACATAATGATGGCACATAAATTAAATTCTGCTAATTTAACAGTGCACATGTCCATCATAAGAATCTCACAAAAATTAATGAAGTCAAACTGCAGCATCCTACAGACTTAATGGTTAAATTATTTTTAATTATTAAAACCTTTATAAATTAATCTGTGCTTTCCCCACCTATCACAAGCATTATCAACAGGCTTTACAGGCTGCAACTACCAAGTTGTTGGTCTTTTCCACAGATTATACCAGAACAAAGGATTGAATAACCCTCTCCAACATTTCTCCCCAAAACCTTAATTTAAAAACCAAAAAAACACAAACTCAACACACCAAAAAAGCAACCCTAACCATACCGCACAGCATTGTTACAAGAACAGACTTCATACCTTTAACAGTACCACAAAAAAATAACACAAATCAAATTTCCAATATTTTACAGCTTACTAGTACAGCACTGAAAAATCTTGACATAATTATACCTGCAGTTCAGATTGTTTAAGCTGTGATAGTAAATATGTGGTTTAAAGATTTCTTACGTATCTATTTTTCTAAGGATAAAAACTCCACAGAAGTAAATAGAGTAATAACAGTAAACAGCAAACCCACCTGTTTTCATTTTCTCAATTAAATGCTACCAAATTTAGCTGTCAACTGATTTAAACATTTTGAGTTATCTTCTCCCTCATCTTACTAAAGTAGTAATAGAGCTGATCTTACACGGAAGAATCTGGTTTTCTGTACTTCAACTGAGTATTACTCTACAGCTATCCAAAAGTCTTGTGCACATTAGCCCTGAAACTACATCTCATTTCCTACCATCTAAAATCCAGAAGACTTACAATCACAAAGTATTAATACAGTAGCTTTAGAAAGATGTAACCACAGCTTCTTAAAACTTGGAATACTGAAATAGCAATGAAAAGCTATTCAAAGTTAACTTAATGTGAAACAAATAACATAGGTTCATCTTTCAAGAGTTCAGAACTGACTAGCAGTTCCGACAGAAATTAGTATTTGTCCTTGCAGAAACATGCTGGCAAGGAGAGGAAATCTAGCCAAAACTAGACAGCTCATGCAGGAGAATGACATAAGCACACATTGATCACACAAAACTACACAATTAAACCACACAAAAAAGCGTGCAAGTAAACTTTAAAAACTGTAAGCTTGTGACACTGGAGGATGTAGCCAGCCATATTATTCACATGTCTTGTCACGCGGAGGTACTACAGACTGTACAGTCACTCAGTATCTTGAGTAAGCCTAAGAGCCCATTGGCACACTTGAGTCTGCATTTAACTTCATTTGATTGAATGCAATGCAAGCCTTCACAGACAACAAACCACTTCTGATAGAACGCGATCATCAGATTTGTATACTCATAAAACAGATGTATACTGCCCAATCTAGGAATCAAGTCCTTACTACATTGTATACTTCTAAATGAAGTATAAGAGTTGACATTGAATGTGATCATTTTCAGAGCTGTATCAGGGAGGAGAAATTATTTATTGGAAACAGGTTTTACTAGACAGGTGGCATCTTACCATCAAATCCACCAGCTATTTACTGATGGCACTCATGTAAAGATGAAACTTGATAGCTTCCCTATATTTAAACTCTTCTCACTCTCTTTGAAAAAGAAAACTGTGAAATGCCCTTTTGATTTGCATAGGGCTGAATTTAAAATGTACATACTCTCAAAGCTATTCAGCCTCATATTAAAGCAGTAGCAACATTAAGCCTCAAGATTTTTCTATTGAGCAAACAAAATTATTCACTAGACATCAGAAGTTTAATTTGGCCACAGTTGAAATCCACTGATGAGCAAATCCATGGCCAATAACAGAACAGCTTTGCAACTAAAATAGCAACACCTGCCCTAAGTGGTGCAGTATCCAGCCTGCATCTGTAAGACTGATGGAAAAAGAAATTCCAACATGACTATCATACCTAAAGGGTTAGGCTCAGGCAAAATTTAAGAGGCAAAAAAAACGAAAACAAAACAGACCTACAATTAACTTAAGTTCTTACAAGTGTAGCTAAATATCCTACTAAAATATCCAGCAGAAAACTGACTGGCTGCTTATTGATCCTCACCATCTGCCTACGCTAGTTGGTACAAAGGGAAACTCAAGTCCTCTGGTAAGAATCTGCTTGTGGGTCCCTACTGTTAGACCACTCAATTTACTAAAATTAATAGAGAGTTAAGTTCAAAAAAAACCCAATCAATCAGGCAGGAACAGTGAGTGCAATAATATTGTGTGGTCATTTTCTCCAAAATTTTACAAGACAACATGCAAGCTACTAAAACCAGCAGCACGTGCATTGCGGTCAACACATCAATAAAACAGGGCTAGGACAGGAAGGAAAGATCAAGGATCTTCTTTCCCTTTCACTAATGTGCTTCCTAACATGGTGAAGTATTTGAAAAGCAAATTTGAAAATAAATAATATCACAAAGTAACCAGGGAAAATCTGCATCACTTTTCCTAATGAAAATTCATTCTAAGACATTTCCTTGATTTTCTTGGACAGCATACTATCAATAAATACATTTAGGGAGCTGCATGAAGCATTTTTACAGCCAAAATACAGATCACTAGAGACTGTTTTAAAATATAGTGTGAGATGTGCTTTCACAAGAGGATTAAGCTGTCACTGTAAAAAATTTTGTCTAAATTAAACATTCCTTTAAAGCAGCAGACCGGAACATCTCCATGGATGAGCCTGTCCACATCTTGAAACTGCACCAACCTGTCCATCACACGTTGAGCAATTGATGCAGTCAACTTTGTTTGGATTAATTGTACAAAACCTGAACTCACAGAAGCAGAATTTGGCATTTTATTCATTTCAAGGCAGCGTGTAGGGCACAAAAAAAGCCAGGAGATTTTTTTTTTTAAATCATTTTGTAAATAAGATTCCGTGTCCTATATTACAGTTTATCTACAAATACGTTTTCCCAAGAAGAGCTTACGAGCAAACTGAAGGATGCTCTTAATGCAGTTTCCACTCTGCGACTACACCTCTGTGCACCGAGGGTGGAAGAGGCAGAACCGGGTGCTGCTCACACCACCTGTCAGCACACGCAGTAACACCAGAACTGAACTCATCTCACGGGTTTGAGTGGGCTCACAGGGCAGTCCCTTCCACCAAGGAGGGCACACCCCACACCACCGCTGCCCTTCATGCCATGCTTCCTGTGCCAAAGATTCTTCCCTTGCTGCAGCCCAAAATACCGTAGCCTCTGGTTAAGTTTTAAGTTACCTTAAAAAAAAAGAAAAAAATTTAAAAGTGCCAGCGATAATAGGGACTCATCTTTTAGAGTTTCTTCCTCCTTACTGGACTCCTACAACACAGTGGATTCAGAAAAGAAGATTTTGTAACTTTTCAAAGGAAGACCATTCAGAAAAATTACCTAGTTGAGTTGTGGTAACAAAACTGGAAAAGCTTCCTTTTGAGAAGCAAAAAAAAATAAATGTGTTTAGTAGAAATAAATCATCAGCCCCTTTTACAGTAGCTAAGTCTATTTCAAAATGTTATGGTCCACTAAATTATCATTCTGCACTAAAAGGACAAACATAACAAAAACAACCAGTAATGGAAATGTGAATTTTCTACAAGAATGTTACAGTTTCGTCCATCCTATAGCAAAATAACAAGCAGCTCCACTTCCATCACTTTGCCATATCATTGTAAAATTTATTGAACTATGAGACTCAGTAAGCATCGTTCCCCTCAGCTCCATAGAGGAAAGTGGCACCTCCCACTTTATAAGTTACAACATTCCGGAGTCCAAACCACCATTTTCATATTGACTAAGTTATTAACACAGAAGTATTAGCCCACCTGTTTTTTTAATAAGAAAAATACAGTTTGTTAAAATGCACCACTGATTAATAGAAACTTAACCATTCAGGCCACACCAGTTCCAATGTAGTTTTTGACATGTACTTATTGAAAAAAAAATCAAGTCATTAAAACAAAACAGATGTGTTTCCTTATCCAACTGCAATACGGTAAGACAAATATTAAGTTGGACTACTATTGCAGAGTACCAACATTCATTAGGTAGGACAAGGAAAAAACTATTTCTACATTGCTTCGCACCCAAAGAAATAATGAGACACATTATCAGACAAAAGCAACAGCTCCTCTCCAGGAGGCTGTATTGCAGTGGATCAAAGCTAGTTATAACCTGGTGATAAACCTTGTTCCACGCTTTAAAATACCACACTTCTACACACACGGCTATTTTCTTCACATGAATAATGAAAGGTAAGCAACATATGCTTTGAAATAAAGCTAGAATCTTAGAAATTTTCCATGTCTTAACCAATTTACACCAGCATCACAAAATAGACAAGATTTGAAAACAGTGGTATTTGTAATTGCATGATGATTTCAAAGACCTTTGTCTTCCAAACTCTACTCAAAAATGAGTCCGGGCATAAGTCTACCTTCCTTAACCAGACAAGTAGTCCTGTAGCCCCCCCATGAAACTACTCATGGAAGTCAGATGGCAGGAGCAAGCCATCAAATGGGAGGAAGTATGGGGAACCAGTCACTGCAAATGCCTGTATGCTCCACCACACAACGATGAACTGAAGCACTCAGTTACCATAAGGCAAACAGAAAACAATAAAATCGCTGCCAAGCTCAAGTTTTTAAGGCAAGACACAGTGAAAGATGAAGGAGGCTGTTTTATTAGGTGACTCTAGTTTATCTATACTCTGTTGCCTGTTAGTCACCATCACATTCGCATCCTATCTACACACACACAAACCAACCTGCTCTCTACTCCACCAACTTAACACTGCTCCTAGCTGTGTTTCCACCTTAAAACTGACGCAACTTCAAGGTACAGGACACCGCTTGCTCTGCGGCAACTATTAGCAGAGCAAACACTTGGACACACCTTTGCAAACTCTGCACCGACCTCTTGTATTTTCAGAATCCCTAGTTATAGCCAAAACAGATAAGCAAAGCCAGAGTGTAGCCAGCAAACTGACCGTTTATCCAGCTATTCTCATAAACATGCAAAGCAAATGCACTGAAAATAATTCATCTGCCTCACCCCCCTTGATGTTTGGAATGACTATGCCCCTAATAAAAAGTGATCTAGCAACAGAAACACATGATGAGCTAATAACATCTATGATAGCCTATTCATTTATTATTTCCAAATTGATCCATGAGCTCTACAGATAGACTTAATGAATTAAAACTTTTCCTAGCAAGCATACATTCCCAAGACAGCAAAATCACTTACCAGGAAGTTAAGTGTTATTATGGGTAGTCAGTATACTAATACTTGCTTTTGATTAACATTGTACGTCTACTTCAGCTTGCTAAACCATGGCTCAGGATTAGTTTGAGAACTTAGCAAGTATCTGCAATTGGTAAGTTATCTTATACTAAAACAAGAAAGCATGTAACTTCAGAGGAAGTGATGGAAAACAGTTTGACTAGCACTACAAGCAAGCGCGTCATGCCCAATATGCAACACTTAAGATACCACCCTAAAGGCCATCTGAGGTCACATCAAACTAATACCATTAATCTACAGAACCAAGAAAACCTAGAATATTTTTCGTCAAAAACTTTAACTGTACTTGTAAATTAGAAAGGCAAACAAAATGCCCCCGTTTACAAGGCACACATCAATCA
Source organism: Pluvialis apricaria (assembly GCA_017639485.1). Lineage (NCBI taxonomy): Eukaryota > Metazoa > Chordata > Aves > Charadriiformes > Charadriidae > Pluvialis > Pluvialis apricaria. Next base: position 38,435,430 of record CM030044.1, read on the forward strand.
CCACCACTCTTTTAAATGCTTTTGTACAGCTGAAAACATGCTAGGTAATTCATACATGGATCACTCTCGGCAGCACAATGTTCATCTTTCCCACTGTGATTTCAGGGGCCCAAGATTTCTTCAGCATCTATTTTTCGCTTATTGCTGTAGTTTTAGGAGGCTAAGCAAAGTCCAGCAGTGAACGGACTTCTTGCCATCTGAGCTTACGCTCTGCTGGATGGGAGCGGCTGCAATGTTCTCCTACAATCCAAGTCATGTGCAATCAGAGTATGACATGTCCCCTCCCGGGCTGTATGAGCTGGCATCTTTCCCAGCAGTTGCCACATCATGAAAATGATGCATACAAATAAAACCCCAAAATAAACACTTTAAAACAATGGCTTAAATGACTGCATAACTAAACTCAGCAGCTGGAGACACAAAGCATTCCCAGCGGCAAACTATACATCTTCCACTTGCAAAAGTCCAAAAATATATTCTTATTAGCAAGCTCCACATCACACCTAGCAACCAACCCCGAAGTCTGGGCTGTACAGTTATGTTCCCTGAGGGCAGACAACGACGAGTAAATAAATAAAGCACGGATAATAAAAGCAGAGAGCATCACAAACACTCCCTATGCAGACAGAGCTTCAAAGTATTAAATGTACTTTCTACCACTGATTTCAATACATCATCTAACTCACTGAAAATGGATAATGCTATCTCACCTATTTAGACCACTCAGACCTGTTCTGAGGTGTTTTTCTGTACAAGTCCTGTTTTTCTGTACAAGAAATAGAAGAAAACAGGAGGAAAACTCCCAGTGCAATCTGGGCAATTTAATTCATCAGAAATACTGCAGTATTACATATAATCTACTTAAAACTCTTTGTGTGGTACGGCGCTGGTTTACAGTAGATTTAATCGACTCTACGATAATAAAAGGTAATTAATAGCTTATGCTTTAGAAGATAATCTCAGCAGTTGAAATACTACAATTCTTACTCTCCATTGCTTAAGGGAAAGAAAATACTCTAGAAGAAACACAATAATTAATGTAAAAAAGTCACAGCTTGATGTCTTCAAACTGAGAAACACTAAAACAATTTTTTTTTACCTTACCACAAAAAAAAAAAGGTTTTATCTCAACACTGAAAAATTTCCTGGTTTTTGCTCCGTGAACATTCAATTTTTCCCCCCTTAGCTCTAAACAGAGAGAATTTATGATGATATTGTTCCAAGACACCGCAGGAGTTCTAGATGCCAATAAAGATTACAGATCAAATGAAAGATAACTACTAACCACTGTGTCTGCATAGATAAATAAATCTGCTCACTTCTTTTGTTTGTACTGTTACCTCTACTAATCCAACTACAATAATCAGGACAGTAAGTGCTCAGGAATCAGACCTGAAAACAAAAGGCTTTCTATACCTCTCCCAGCCCAACGTATGTAGGTACGTATGCACCACACATACACACCTTTTGAGAAGTTTTCGTGTACTTCAAAAAGGCTGAAGCCCTGACGATGAACTAGAGAACTGAGCAGAAAGCAAAGTGCTGAGGGAGTCCAAACCCAAGTACCAAACGCTCGGAGCAGGAACGCATTTCCAGGCATCCCTGTCCCAGTCAGACATTCAGTACACGGGGGGAAAGCAGGACCAGCCAGAAACAAGCAACACGTGGGCAACAACCCCCGGTGCGGACCTACCCCGAGACAGAAGCCAGCCCCGTGCCACCGACAAGCGGGAGAGCGGGAGGAGCCGGGACCCCGACCCACGGCCGGCCCGGGCCCTGCCACGGCGGGCGGCCGCGAGTGGAGACCCCCGCGGCAGCAACTGCGGGAGAGGGGAAGGGGCAGCAAGGAGCCCCTCGCCCCAGGCGGGGCTGGAGAAGGGCCACCGGCAGCCCACCACCGCACTGACGGCCGCTTTTGTTCTCCACCGAGACCGGCACAGACCCGTCAGCTGCGCCCGCTCCGAGCCGGCTGGGAAGAGCTCGTCTCGGCTGATGGGGGTGGTGGAAGACCCCGCTACCGGCCCCCCCCCGGCGCCGGGGCGGCCCGCGGCGGGCTGTGCCTACCTCTTTTCGGCCTGGGGAAGCTCTCATGCAGGTGAAAGACGACTTTCTCCACGAAGTGCTGGATGTTGCTGTGCTCGGGCCCTCTGACAAACACCATCCAGTCGTGGGTGAAGCCCTCCACGGTGGGTTTCTTCCTGACCTGGGCACGGTGCCCCAGCTCCAGCTTCACCTGGACGGCGCACTGCGGGGGGGAGGCGGGTTGGGGGGGGGGGGGGGGAAGAGGCGGGGAGCGCCCGGTGAGCGCCCGTGGAAGCGGGGCTGGGAACCGGCCCCGCCGCAGGCGGGGGAAGGGGCGGGAGGACGGGGTGTCGGGGTGGACACGGACAAAACGGTACCGTCCGCCGGGCAAGACGAACAAAACCGGAAAGGCACCACCGCGACCCCGCAATTAAAAAAAAAAAAAAAAAAAAAACAAAACCCACCCCATAACACAGCCCGGCAGGCGCGGGCAAAAGAGAGCTCCCGGTGCCACCGGGAGGAGGCGGGGGAAGAAGCGCGGCCGTCGGCTCGCGGTACCGTCCTGCGGGCGCGGGCAGCCGGGGGCCGCTGTCAGGGAGGTACCGTCCTTCTCGCCCCCCCCACCAACCACCACCACCACCACCACCTTCTCCCACCACCTTCGCGCTCGCTGCCCCCGGTGCGGCGGCAGGAACATGGCTGAGGCGACACCCGCCGCCGCCGTCTCCCCCCGGGTGCGTGCGGGCTCCGTGCCGCCGCCGGCAGCGGCGGAGAGGCAGGGAAAACCGCACGCTAAGAGGAATACCCCGCCGCGCCAACCCCTCGCCGGCGGCGAGCACCCGGCGGTACTCACCGAGCTGGCCATGCCTGGGGCGCCGGTTCCGCTGGGGCGCTCGCTCCCGTCCCCCGCCCCCACCCCGCCGCGCTAATTCATGAAGAGGTGGAGGCGACGGCGGGCGCGCCGAGGAGCGGCGGCCGGGCGGCGGGCATCCTCCGCCTCGCTGCTCCCGCTGTCTGCCTTCCCCCGCCTCCCCTCGCACCACACCGAGCCCCGCGGCGGCCCCGACCCCAGCGCTCGCCCCGGCCCCGCCGGCTGGATGAGCGCCCGCCGCGCATGCGCGCCACCCGCCGGACTGACACCGCGACACAGACATTAACAGTGCGCGGAGGGGAGGGGGGGCGGGCACCGGGGGGGAGCGGCGCGGTCAGCCAATGGCGTGCGGCGGCGCGGCCGCGAGCCCCCTCCGCCCGGCCCCGCCCCGCCGGGCCTTAAAGTAACCGGTTGGGGGGGGGACACCGGGGGACAGGCCGGGATGGTGCCCCGGCTGGGGCGGGCGCCGTGACCCCGGCACCGCCACACCCCGGGAAGTGTGTGGGGAGGGGGTCGGCGGCACCGTCGTACCGTAAGCGGGAAGGGAAACTGAGCAGGAACAAAAAAGCGAACCGGGGTAGCGGTCTTCTCCTCAGCCGGCGCCGAGCCCGGAGAGCGCGAGCAAGCGGCGCGCGGCGGCGGTGGCTGCCGCCCTCCTCCGCTCCCGCTCCTCACGCCAACGGCCGCCGCGCCGCGCGCCGCTCCCCCCGCCTCCCGTCCCCGTAGAGCCGCTGGCGGGCGGCACCCCCCGCTGTCAGCGGCAGCGGCGGCCGCGGTGGTCGGGATCCGCCGTTACCGGCGGGCGACAGCGAGCGACTCCTCACCGCTGGGAAACGGCCACGCCGCTGGCACCCGCCGGCCTCAGCCTGAGAGGGACCTCCGGCCAAAATCAAGTAAGAGGGCTCCCTGTGCCAAAGGTGCCCCGCACGGAGGACCTGCCTCCCCCAGCCCCTGCCTCTGCCTCGTGCACCGGCACAAACAAACGCTTCTGACACCCACCCCCCCACACACAGTGAATCCTCTCGCAAAAACAAAGGGAGGGAGACGCGGAGGGAGTGCCCTAACTGCACAGGTGCCACAGGTGATAATGGGCAGCAGGCGGGAAGATGGCACTCGGGGCTACTGGACTGGGATTTGTCGCGCCACGAACTGCAATTCCTACCATTAATGGGCTGATACTCTTTTAAAACAGCAGTTAACGATTTCGATATCCCTTCGGTGCTATATGAGATAACGTGCTGATTCATGCCACGGGAACGTGCCAGCGAGGAGCTGGAAGTGATTTACTGCAGATACCGAAATCACGGTACTGACGGTCGTCGGACGAGAACTTTCCCATAAAGTAACTTTTGCCGCACCGAAAACTGTTTTTGTCTGTTCGTGAATTATATTTTTGATAGTATTTCTGATGACAAATATAACTCAGTGATTCGACTATCAACATAGCAATCCCTTTCAAGTGAAGGACACATACACACAAATTAAAACACCCTCCCTGGGCGTTCCACATTTCACCGAAAGATGGCGCACGGAGTCCTTGCGCTAATGTCCTCGTCTGACCTCTTCAGAAGTCCATGAGTGTCCGTGATTCCTATCTTCCTTCTTTTTACCTCGGAATGAGAAACGCTCTTTATCGAAATTCTACCATAATTCCTTCAAAACTACCGATCTGTATCTTATTTTTCTTGCAGATGTGGTAAGCCTTTATCAATAAAATCAGTACTAATAACTCAAAAGGATTAATATAATTTGTAAAAATTCCACAAGTTACAATGTGACTTGAAATTTATTAACATTAACCCCTGAATTATTAAAATTGCAATGTGCAGATCTAGTAGTTCACATATCTTCTACTAATCTTGCGTTGGGCTAGGCCAGCAAGTCAGCATGCATAAGAATTCCCACTAAGTCCATAACTCATCAAAACTGATTCCAGTAACTTTAAAACTTCATACCTGCAAGACAAATAAAAAAAAAAACGATACCCACGCTATTTACTAGGGTAAGAATTATGCACATGAGCAAGGACAGCAAGGCTGGACCGCTACAGCACTTAATGCAATGGACTCCCAGGTGTCAGGGCCCATCCAAACAAAGCAGTCTGCAGGCTGGGCATCCCCACCATTTCTCCTAGAAAGGTTCAATTTCTGCTGTGGCTGAGCTGCTTTTCTTAAGTGTTCACTCACTTAATGGACTCATAAGGACTGAGAATAGATCATCAAGAGCATTTAGCTGTCTAGAACCCTTTGGTCTCATTGGAAATCAAACTTACGCATTTTTGAGTCAGTGAGGAGTTTTGCCATTCAGAAGACACTCGTTTTTGGGTGCTTAATTGCAATGTACTCTTGCGTGTTAGTGCAGAGTTGAGTCTGTAACACATTCCCAATAATAACAATAATATATACACTAAAAGTATTTTGCCTTTCATTATTGGCACATATTTAATTTCAAATTGTATGTGACCTTTCGTTATCAAGTAATGCAACTCCTGGAAGTACTGTTTGATTCTTACTCCAACAATAAATTTGAAGCACTGATGATTTTACAGTAGTAAGTGGCCATGATTATTTAAATCATTAACAAGCCAGCCCTCTTTCTTTTCTTCCACCCCATCACCAACATTCAAACTTCATGTTACACTGCCAATCTGAGCATAAAATGCCCAGTGAAGAAAAGGAAGATGTGCTTCTCTGCTACCAAAATGGTGCTATGGCTTCATTCTTAGTGTGGCAGATACAGTGTGTTTTATGACAATTACAGTACATATTTCTTCTTTCTTATTATTGCCTTTAAAAAATTAGACAAATGGGCTTGAACTAGTAATAGGCAAACCTTAATTTAGTCCATAAAGGTGATATGATTTTTAAACATAGGTGGCTAAAATGATATATCTCAGTGGGTATTTGAGCTTGTACATATGTAGTTTCATAGGTATTTTCAATACGTTGAACATATTATCTACTGACAGAAGTTATGCAGAAAGCATAAAAATGTTTGCAATACCGATTTGTTACTGAAACAGTATGGAATTATTTCCATACTCAGTATCAACCCTAAGAGTCTTTTCTCTCTCTGTGTACCCACAACTTTAAGACTTGAGGACTACAGAATGCTGCCCTGAAATATTCAGGTACAGGCATTATTTTCCTAACGAAATGTATATTAGAATCACTGCAGTTAGAAATGCTATTATATATGAATTCCTGTCTTCAATACATCTTGCTAGTTAGAAATTAAATTATTTTTTAGTATCTCTCTACTTTCTGGACAACTCTTCAAAGATCTTGACTGGCCGTTTGTGTTTTGCTTCCTTACATAATTACATAATAGTTTGACATCATGATGAGTATATTTACTTCCCATTCTGTGGCAAGTCAGGGACACCATCTTTCTGTGTAATAAATTATGTTCTGTTGTGGGGGTATTTTTTTCAATTCAATTTGAATGGAAAAAAATAGTATGGACAATTTCTATGTATGAGTCACCTCATAGTTATGTTTGGCTGAGTAGGAATGAAGCAGACCATCAAAGTAGTCAAATGCAAAAATAAAAGCATCACTCTAAGTTTCTACTTCTTGAGCACCTCCTTCCAGCTTTTCTCCTTCTGCAAAGATTTGAATTAATGTCCCCAAGTTTGTTCTCAAAATCATTATTACTTTATAAAATTATAACCTTTCTGCCTGTTTAAATTTATGCATTTGTATAACAACACAAATGATCCATAGCTGTAGCTAAAGAGAAGAGAGGTCACAGTGTGGTCCTGAATGTACATTCACTTGTCAGGATCCTTGGTAGGGATGGAAGAAGCATTTCCCATTTTAAAGGTCTGCAAATATGATTACTATCTTGCAAGTTAGCAGCTGTGACGATGTATTTTTACACAAGATACACTTGTACATATATCTATTTATTTGCCCTGCTTTTCTCAGAAGGCTGCAAGTGTAGGATCTGATGTCTGTCTTTCCTCCTGATATACTAATTTCGGAGAAAGGGAGGGTTCTCTTAGGCCTGGCAGCATCAGATGTATGTACTGCAAAAGAGAACGAATCAGGTAAGTGACAGAAGAACTGCCTTTTGTTTCCACAGAGTATGTGTCTCTGTGTTCCTGCTAGCTTTTATGCTGAAGTCAGGAAACCACACTCCCTTTTGAAACTTTGGGGATTTTTCCTGAAAGCCACAAAACCATAATCACTTTAATGGTTGTCCTGTTATTTTATGGTATCTTTTGCATTTTTCTTTCACCAGAATTAGAGTGTAGATGAGTAAAACAGCTTTTATACGCAGGCCACTTCAAAAGAAAGTGACAGAAGTTTTGGTAACAGCGCAGGCAAACAAAGTAGCTATTAGGCTTTTAATAGTAGTTCTAATACAGCTGGTGATATCCGAACTGGTTTAGCAATAGAGAAGGTGTCCAAGAAGTAAAGACTCTCTGCTATACTGTATGGTCAGGGTTGTTGGATTTTTAAGTTTTATCCACAGAAGAACAGGAAAGAAGAGAGCAAAAAGTCTTCCACTGAAGGGAGATGGTTTTTCTTTGATAGTTCTACCTTGTGTTACAGTTGAGAATAAGGCTGTCAGACAGTCGGAAAATTCATTTATTCGTAACAGATACCAGTGAGACAATTCTATTTTCCAGAATCCCTTAAATGGGTGAGTTTTCTGGCACAGACTCACACTCCATATTCACCTCCTTAACTCAGGATTCTACTGGAAAAAACAGAGCTGGATGATTCTCTGGAGTCCTTCTACTCTGATTTTTATTTTTTAGATACTTGGACAAAAATATTTCCTTCTTGACTTAGAACAGGACTGAATCAATACAAGCTGTTTTCCTATATTGCACATCAATGTGACTTTATTCACCCTGATAGTCTTTTTAACTACTTAACTGAGACCACTCAGTTGAGTATTGATTACTTAGAAAAAACTGCAGATGCAGGCTCAAATTTGGAAGAGAATAGGGAGTGGTTTAATACATGTCAGTTGTAAAGCATTGTTGATTTTTAAACTATAAAGAAATTAAAAATAGCATCAGTATTCAAGCTGAAGGCATTGTGATGCAATTACAGCCATTTAAAATATCTATAAATTTCACAAACTCCAAATATAGTCTTCAGTTGACAGGAACAGAATCAATCAGATCTTGAGCCGGTTAAGTGACAAGCTGGTGCAACTATTTTCTTCGTTTCGGACTAACAGTTAAAATAAACATTCTTTGATCTCATTAAGTCAGATGGATGCAATTACGTGTGTGTGAAAGTGCAAAGACTCTGGCTCAAAGAACTATAGAGTTAAAAAGGTGAAGGCAATTTTCTGGTAGTACTATCCAGTACTGCTGAAACAGGGTTTACCACAGAGTAATTACACAGCTGCTGGAAAATGAGAGACATTTGGGTCACGTTCTTAAAGGTATTTAACTACCTAAAGGTTCATGTAATCAGCTACTGCAACGCTAAAAATGCTTGCACATTTTACATCTGCTGAAATACCTGATGTAGCTGTAGGCTTCCCAGTAGGCACCAGTCCTTATGTTCAGACACCTTCAGACATACCTACATCATGCTGTGAAGTGTGATACACAGATCCCAGATCCCTGACTGAGATGCAACATGAGTCAACATTTCTGCTCAATGTACAGCTAACTCTGGAAGCAGCATAGCTGTGTTAGTGCAGCACTGCACCTGGCCTAACAGAAGCCATAGTTCATAGCTACACTGTTGGTGAGTCCACACACAGCTGAAAGGAATTGCTGCCTGTCTGTATTATTTCCTTACACAAGGCAGATATGTCTTATGTCACAAAGAAGGAGACTGCTTCCCAGGTCACTTGGACACACTGAGTTGTCTTCAGTATTTCAAACACAGCTGTTTTAAATTTACTTTTTGATGTTCAAATTTTGTGACCCAAATACATGGACAGACTTCTACATGGGCCTTGTTTTTAAATGCTTCAAAAAGGCAACTAGCTGAAACAGCTAATATTACTGGCTATAAAGGAAACCACAGTGCCTTTTAAATATATCATCAGTTTGAATTTCTCTGTATTTGAGATCTTTTAATTTCCTTATGCAGGGAATATATAAAATCATAGTCCATTCCTGTTCCAAGCCAGATACTTTTATTACAATGTTAAGATGCTGGTCTGAAGCACAGACAAAACTTCAAATGAGCCTATAGCTGATCTTACACATACGACAAGGAATGTGTGTAAGCTGCTTTGTAATGGCACGCTGGCTGCCAGGAGCTAATGGCAAAATACTCTCTCTGGACTGGCTTTTTTTTGAGTTAGCTACATAGGATGAACAACTGCCAAGGAACTTGGGCCAAGTGCACGCGTGTTTTGAGGTTTTATTGGCTTGTCCGTTTCTAATCACAAATCAAATAGAAAATAAGCGCTTTAGATGGTAACATATTAAACTCCTAGTCAATGGAAAATATCTGTAAGAGCAATGGCTGGATGTTTTAGAAAACAATATAAAATACTTTATAACTCACCAGCAGCCACCTCAGAGGGAGGTAGCAATCACAAAAAAGAAATGCAAAAAGGGAGTCTCAGCTATGCACAGTATTACAGTATAGAAGGAAAAAGAAATAAATAAATTGTTTAAAGGCCTCTAGGGTCACTTAAGGAAATCTGTTCAAAGTGGAAGGTCTTGTTGAGAGACCTGCGAGGAAGTATTTAGTTTTTTATTTCCTCACAATGGTGTAGCCCCTAGAGGAAATACTGCTGTTAGACAAAGCAACACGGTCAAATTCTGTACTCAGTTTAGGCCTGTATAATGACCAAGTTCAGAGAACCTGTTCTGGATTTCCACTACCATAGCCAGGACAGAATCTGATCACACATGCACAAGAGCTATTAAGGAGTAACTTCACTGAAATCAGTGTTCTCAGTTCTTGGCCTGATTGGAGAGCTCCCTACTGGAAATCAACCAAAGAGTGTAAAGGAATTATGTGATGGTCCTCACCTGCATCAGGTTCTTGTGCTGGCCCCTGTATTAGTTACATAATTTGATCATTATCCCAGATAGGAGTTCATGCATAAGATGATCAGTATGTCTTGTCATAGACTGCCACATTATACAATATATAGATTAGATTAGATTAGATTAGATTAGATTAGATTAGATTAGATTAGATTAGATTAGATATAAAAATAAACCTTCCTTAGTCCCCGTATCACTAGAAAGTGAGTGAGAAGCTTGGTTTAGCCTTGTTGAGAAGAATGGTTTAGCATTACCTTGGTGAGAAACTCATGGGGAAACACAGAATTCTTTATCAGTGACAAGTACTCATATAACCACAGAGTCTTAGTTGTCCTCATCTTTAATGAACTCATGATTACACCATCACTGTGACTCTGAAAGTAGTCTTAACCCAACTTGATCGATGGGGAATTGAAACAAAAAGAGATTAAATGACTTGACCAAGAACAACAAAATAAGGCATGAAGTGGGACAAGTAGTTAAACCCAGTGAAGACAAGCTTGGCCCTGAAAAAAATTGAAAAAACGAAGAAATGGAAAAAAATGTGTAAACAAAGGTAGTATGGGAGAGCAGAGGGACTGAAAGTCACAGCTAGCTCAAAAATTAATAAGAAATGCTTTGACAAATGAGAATGTTACAAAGTTTGAGGAACATAGTTTGTATGTATTTGCAGAAGTCTGGCCTCAGAGGCTAGATAGGTGTATTTCAGCAGTCTAAACAGAAATCATATAAACAAGAAATAGCTACTTTTACACATGAGAAAGCTGTAAAGCAAGACTCCTCAACATATGGATGTTTGGGAGACAGCTACTAATCACAGCATTACAAGGAAGCTGGAGGTAAATTTTATGAAGGCACAGAGGGGAGCAAAGCAGAATTAAGATGGGTGGAAATGCTTTGCCAGCTGCTGGAGGGGGACCAGTGGAGCTGCAGCCCATATATTCTGACTTGCCATGGAAATTTCAGAAGCCCTTCCATATAAGCTCTGTGTGGTCCACCGAATTCAACAGATTTTAGTAGTACAGCAGCTGCACTCTGTTTATACTCCTCCTAACGGCAGGCACCCCACAATGCACAATGAATTTTTTATCAGAATACTCTCCACAACCATATGACTTTAATTCCAGATACTTTTCCATATATTTACAATTTCAAATAAAACTCCCCAACTCTCCAAAAGATACAAACGCAAAAACCATGGTAACTTGCCAAACAGTACAGTGTCCTGATCTACTGTAATTTCCACCTTTCAGTGCTCCACTGCCTCTTTTTTATCCATTCTCCATTTATCTGTTCCCCATACAGCGTATTTTAAACTGACCATAACTATCAATTTTATCTGCTTCAAACTGCAAATAGATACAAATACATCTATGTGTAAAACATATATACTATATATATATATACACACACACACATAAATATATATAGAGAGCAATAGTTTCCCAGACCATCATTCATCAGTGTTCTACACTTGCATCCCCATCTCAAGGAAATCCTTGAGAAACTGGGGTAAAAAGGAGCACCTTTTCCTACAAAAATTAATGCCAGAATGCCTGCAACTCTTTTGGGGGGAGTACTTGGATCACGAATAATTTGCTTTCAGAGTCTAGGTCTTGAGACAGAGGGGTCAAAATCTACTTGTTCTAAAAGCCTCTCTTCAGTGGGACTAAGTTTCCCAGACACTTTGTAGGGCTGAAAAAAGATGGAAAGTTGGGGTTGAAGAAGTGTTTCAGCTGCCAGAATTGATCTTACTGCAAACACTGGAAATCATTTCAATATAAGTGATTGCATTAATAATGAGATTAAAATCTCAAGGGTTCCAGAACGCAGTCTCAAATGGAACCAAAGGAAATTTAACTCCAGTGAGCCCAGAAAACATAAGCCATCAGAAACATAGCTCTAAAAGATCCCTGAAGAATGTAGTTAAAAAGCGTAAGATGGAAAGACATCAAAAAGAAAAAATAAATTACCAGGAAAAAGAGAGAAATCCAAAACCACCTTAAGCAGTAAGAAAAAATAGTATGTTTCACTGAACATTTTTTCAACAGTGAGTTCACTCATGTCGTTAGTCTTCCCTCATACTGCGGGTCCCTTTCATATCCCTCGCATTGCCTGTGTGAAAAGAAGCATAAGTACTTGCAGAACTTGCCAAAAAAGACTCACACCAGCTCTTAGTTTTAATTTTTACATTGATGGTTCAGGTGAAATTGAATGGACTTCAATGAGAACATTAAAATTAAAGCCTTGTCTTGCAAACACACTGAGTCAATCTAAACAAATAACCTCAATGGCAATGACTGGAAAGCTCATCTATTTTAAATTACTCCTGAGCAGTCTTCTTGCAGGTTTATGACATTAACTAATGTCCGTTTAAATAAATGAAGAGTTTAATGGGCCTGTGTTAGTGCCAAAAAGAAAAAAAAAAGTCCTAAATAGAAAGCTGGCCTGTCAGCAAGGGTGAATTAACTGGAAGGACTAAAGAGGCCTTAATCCCTGCCATTGATCTATGCTTCCCTGTGCCCCACAAGCATTACCCACATTTTCGTCTTCTCTATGGTTTCCTAACTGACTGCATGGAAGAAGTAGTGGCACAGCACCCAGGAAGTCTGCATTTGAAGACATCTCTCAGTTTTCTGTCTTTGGTATAAAACCTGACCCAAGGGCTTGTCCTCATCGTAGGAATTCCGAGTATCGTCCTTTACCCCCAGCCAGAAGCTACCCATAAAACTTATCCAGCTAACAGAGCTTTTCAAGCACGCAGGAACAAAGGCCATTCTTCACATATTTTGTAAATTAAGCTTTTTTTTTCCCTAATACTCAAATACTGCTTCACCCTTGGCCACAGAAACTGAATAGATTCTGCTGCTCTTGGAAAAAAATCACAGGGCATGATTCCAATAATTGAAATGCCTGTGCCGGCAGACACAATACAGTCTTCCTCTCAGACATATCTGTACAGTCACAATTGGCAGAATTGTACAGGCATATTGCTCTGAGATGAGCTGTCCAAGAACTGAAGGTTACTACGTGACTACCAAGCATTTAGGCAAGTGGATCAGGAAGACAGCAATTTTAATCTCATGTAGCCTGAAATGTGCCAAAGTAGACAACTTTTTTTTATATATAGGCACTTTTATGTTTTGAAAGTGGAGCTGAGGCATAAAACAATCTAAATCACATCCTTAATTGCATTCCTTGAGTCCTCCTCAGGTTTTGCTGTGCTGCATTGTGTAAGTGAAAGTAGAATGCAGTTTGTTGTTTTGAAGTCACTTGTATCGCAGTCTCATGGCTTGCTTTGCTGCAGCTGGCAGTCTTTTATCTTGAATGCAAAATATAGAAGATAGTTAGTGATTAAGGTGTTGACATAATATGAAATATCATTTCAGATTAGGGGCCTTCACAAACTCATGGAAATATAAAAGTAGACAGGGAAGCAGCTTCAAGGATTGGCAGAAATATATTCAAAACACGTGACAGTTTAAAGCTGTAATATTTTTGAAAATCATTTATTGAGTTTGAAATTCCCACTTGAATCCTGATGTTCACATAAAAACTTTTGATAATTATTAATCACCACGGAGAACAAACGAGCATCTGGAAGACATGTTATCTTGTTATATTGATCATCCCGTGTTATGGAAACACCAATGATATTCTAAATTTATGTTTGAGTAAGTATGCACATGAAACATCTATTCTTATTTTGAAGTAGAATTCTTGCTGTCTAGAAAGGTATTAAATGTTGTTTCTAAAAACCTTCTTTGAGACTGTAATGAGGTTATCTGAATTACTCTTGAAGATGTTAGGCAGTACTGACCCCAGTGTCAGCCCCTGGTGTACACTTGTACACTAGTGACTGGTCTCCAACTAGGTGTTGTGCTGCAGATCCCAAACCTTTGAGCCTGGCAGTGCAATGCAATGGGTATCAGTTTCTGATGACACATTAGCACAGGTGTTCATACCCATCAGTTAAAACCATGCTAATGGAATACAGTCTAGATAATAGTAAGCAGAGTTGGAAATTATTTCAATATTTTGGAAAAATATGAAAAAATATCCATTCAACCTTAAAAAGTCTTGTTGTCAGCAGGAACCACCCAGTCAGTGCTCTCCTTTTCTGAAAATGTACTAGGAACTCTTAGTATAGTTGGAAGTCTACCTATTCCATTTTAGTCACACAGTAAGTACAAAATTCCTCCCTGGAGCAAAGCAAACTTTTTGGTTTTGAATGTGAATTTCAGAGAAAATTATGTTGACTATACACATTAAGTCCCGGTGAAAAATACATGCATTTCTGCATCCTCCCCACACCCAAATATCTGAAAAGGAAAATGCTGTTAATCATAGAATCATAGAAATTACGGGATAGAAGAAGCCTCGGGATACCATCTAGTATAAGCCTCTGCACACAAGCAGGATCAAACATATGTGGAAATAACCCAAATCTCTGACATTCAGTTTATCTTGCCGTAGTTTCATTGTGAAGCTACAGGCAAATCTTTCTCTCATTTCTTCGAGTTGTGAAATGGGATAAAAATATTGGAATTACTATCTGAACAGTGCTCTGAAATTTAGCATTAAATATTACTTCCCTATCTTAGTTATGAACCATAACTGTGCTTTTGATCCCACATATTGGAGGGACCCAATATAAAGAAAAAAAAAAAATACATGGGAAGAGTTTCAGCTCTTGTCTGTCAGATTGTAGATAACAGTTCTCATGACACAATAAACAAATGCATTTCTAAAATTAGATTTTCTGCAGACTACAGGAGTACGCTTATTTGCAGCGGCTGAAGATCAATTTGACAGCTTTATGTAATTATTAATTACCCAGCTTGAGCAACTACTTGAAGACATTTATTGAAATTAATAGCAGGATGACCTAAGTTTGGTTCAAAAAGCAATTCAGTATTAGGATATTTAAAATGTGGCCTACAAGATGACAAGTACATTGCTTTGAGACAAAACTCTTCACAGATGCCACCGTGGGGTTCCAAAGCCAATGAGAGCTTTACAGACAGGAAAGTTGGAAGCAAGTGAGAGTTTTTCAAGAATAATGGACCTCAAAATGCAGAAAGGAAATACTTATAGTGAACTTGCACAATATTAACAGCTTCCTGGGATCCCTTTATTTTAGCCACAATCATGCCTCAACAATCCAAATCTGTTTGCAATTTTCATTTTTATGTGCTCAAAACCAAAATCAGATTAACAAATCAGCAAATGTATAAACACCAGGAGATTGCTGAGACAGATAAATAACTTAAAAATGCCCAAGCACAGTCAAATCTAAGGGCAAATCACAGGAATACAGGAGCAGACATCCATGTAGAATGAGCCGTGTTCTTTCCCCTCCCCAGGGGTTAGACTGCCTGTGCTCAAGCCCCACGACGGGGTCCGACTGCTGGGAACAAGTTTTTGCGTTAAAGGGCAAAGTAATTTGGCAGAAAATAAACCCCCTTGTGTTCTAACACTCGTCACCGAGGTTGGAAGCTAAGTGCGGCTAGGTTTAAATTCTGGGTGACGCCCAATTCACCACTATCAGTCCAGCTCAACCCCAGCACAATGATTGGGTATATAGTATATACTGAAGCATTGTGTATGATCAAAACAAAAGCTGTGGCTGTATTGTCAGTGGGGTCATAAGTGAAACTAACTAAATGCCACCAAGATCGAAACTTCTTTTTGAATTCAATCGCATTCGAATTTCCGTAGGTAATGTACCTTCCTCACCTTCTCGTATAATTGCAGCTGCCATTGATTGCATCCACAGCTGAGCTTGGACACAACTAAGGGCTAGAGAAACATTATTTTGGGCTACATCATGTGCATCTGTAATTAACTGGTGGTCTTTCTCATTTATCTCTCCCCACTGAGGCAATATATCTGATAGGAACCATTGGCTAGTTCTCGGAGCTGAAAGAGAAGACTGTAAAGGATATTTTAATCCATTTATGTCACTGGTTTGGTGGGAAGTACTTCTGCATCTATGCTGTTTAGAACTCTCAGTCTTGTTCCCCAGACACCAGTTACATCTCTCTTTGACCGTTTTGGAGAGATAAGAGTCTGTCAATGTAACTATGCTAACTATCTTGCGTAACATGTAGTCAGGAATGGTGAACAGGTAGGTTTGATCGCAGAGACATCAATCTGCATTGATAATTCCACACGCTTGAGCGAGTATGACAGGTTAAACAGTACTTGTTGACCAGTATTTTTAATTATGTAAGGGCAGGTGTTGTAGATGTAAGGAGTTGGGGTACAGGTTCTGTGTTCTTCTCAACAGGTTCAGATGTAATTGTGTCAATCATAAATTCAAATAATAATTGTGTATCTTTATAGCCCCAAAGACAATACACAATTACAGGTTTGGTAAAAGTAAAATTGTGCCAGCAATCTGAATTTGGCTCTATAATTTTGTAACATTCAGTATTCTATTTTTCTGGTTTGGTAGAGTCTACATACATTGTTTTAATTTCAGTTGGTCTGTGGTGTAAAGGGCCAGATTCTTAAGTCCACTTAATAAGGCTTCAGTGTGGTTACTATCAGGGGTTTCAGATAGCGAGAGTGGAACCAGACTAGGCTGTGTAGTTGGGTCAGGTTCAACTACAACTATTTTGAATTCGAATAATAGTACTATTTTATGCTGTTTCCAATGACAAGTTACAAAAATGGGCTCCACAAGAATAAAATTATACCAACATTCTCACTTGTCGGTGATACAGTGCTTTGTTGTCATTGAGTGTAAATTCTTAGGGCGAAACGTTTCTATTCTTGTGGCCTTTTCATGGTTTGAGCCATTGATCATCCTACATCCTACTTGGATTTCTTCTCCTGTCTTACCTTTCAGGGTTGGATACCAAATATTCCAGGTCCACTCATTTTTTGAAAACATCTCGTTTTCATGTATAACTACAGTGGCTAAGTTCAAGTTTTCTTTGAAGGTGTGTGTTCCCATAATTTCAGTGTACTTAACATAAGCTTGGGACCATGGCCATTCTGGGTCTTTCTGGCTACAAATCAAAGGAAGTTGTATTAGGATTAAGGTGAAACACTACATCATTAATTCAACTTGATCACAATTTAAATGTACAACTCAGCAGCATCTCGAGTGCAATTCACTAATTGTGCTTTATCTTCAATGGTCTTTTAATTCATGTGTTCACGTGCAGTTCATTCAGGATTCCTGAGAACACAGAAAAAGGAAAAAAAAAAAAAAAAACAAACAAAAAACTAAACCAACATGCTCAGTCATATTCAACTGGCAGGGTTAGGTTAGAAGGTAGGTACCACACCGTCAATGCCTGACTGCATGATTTCTGTCAGTGGGTAGTGTCTCTCAGATAGAGAGCCACTGCACAGCTAGCGCCTTCCAGGCAGGGTGGCTCACTGTCCTCCCTGGGGCCTAGGTTTTTAGGCGGTGTCTTTCATGTCAACCAAATCTTTCTGTGGTGCTGAGGGTGTGGGTTTGTCAGGGGCTAAAGGCCTCCCTGGTGACTGATCTCTCTTTAGCAAATCAGTTTTCCTGCTCAGCAATTTTACCAGAGCTTGGAGATCAGTGGTGGATCAGCCGTGTAACAACCAGCAAGGCACTCCCATTGCAACAGCCTGTCGCCAGGGGTCATTGTGCTCTTTACCAAATTTAGGTTTGACCTCAGGTTTTGGCTTAGGAATATGGACTTGATGGACTTGGTGATGGGGCTGGTCATGAGGTCTCTCAAGGGTCGAACCAACCCAGCCAATCCTGCGTCCATAATCTACCAACTCCTGCACAAAATCGCCCCAAGTAGTTACACAAGCCTGTTGTTCTTGTTCTTTCTGTTGTGCACCCCCCCCTGTTGCACAGCATTGTGGGTGGCTTGTATGTGATCTTGAACATTTGCCATATACATCTTTAGACTATCTGGGAGTCCATGGATAAGGGGAATTAACCTAGCTGGGTCAATAGGGGTTAACATCGGGGATCTCCTTAACAAACTCCGCTCATACATTGCCTGTATACAGGCTGCTTTTTGCACAGACGCAGACAACTCAGTGAACCTTGAGGTCTTTATCACACGAGGGTCTCCCCTATCTTGTGGGTCAATACCACCGGCCCAATAAGCAGCCCGTGTGGTCACTGAATAATTATGATCACCCAGCATGGTGGTTAAAAACACTCCAGGACCCCAATAACCTCCTGCTGCTTCTTCCTCACTCAACAAAATATTATCCCCTCCTGTCAGGGAGACACGCCACACATATTCAGCCTCAGACTCCCCTGGATGCTGCGAGTATTCTTCCTGCAGCTTTGCTAAGTCAGTAGGAGACTGTGAGACAGTCTGCATAGCAGTACAAACATCATCCCCCCCCGTTATTTGTGACTTCGGTTTTAATGAGGGGCCGTACGGATACAGGCTCTGGGGTATAATCATAATTGGAACCCTCCTCCGGTTCACCGTAGTTATCATCACACCAGATATCTCCATCCCACGTTTCAGGGTCAGTATGCTGAGCGATTTTGCAGATTTGTGCTGTGGAATCACTACTTGTCAGCACTGATTCTAGCACAGAGTGCAACTTTTCCTGAAACAGACTTTCTGTTGATTTTCCACTAACAGCCAACAATAGTGTCTTAAGCAACTCATTTTCCTTCTTTAAATTTGCATTTCTCTGTAACACTTCATTGTATGACTTTAAAGCAACATATTCCACATCTGCAATTCGTTCAGGAGATGGGGATTCCTCAGCCTCCCTCCGCATGCATGATAAGCAAGCTCCTAAAATTGCACTGACAATTCTTTTACTCTTATCGACTTTAACTTTCTGCTTACTTATACACTGCTCAATGCATTTTACCACTTTCTCTTTATCCTTCCAAAACTTTTGGGCCCACTCCTTCCCATCCTGGGAAGGGGCACAGTTATATTTTTGCAGCAGTTTATCCATGGCAATCCTGCCGACTACGCCAATTTTTTTACTGTTGCGTTAAAGGGCAAAGTAATTTGGCAGAAAATAACCCCCCTTGCGTTCTAACACTCCTCACAGAGGTGGGAGTCTAGGTGTGGCTAGGTTTAAATGCTGAGTGATGCCCAATTCACCACTATCAGTTCAGTCACATTTAATATATTAAACTATTACGATCCTGGATACACTAATAGTGGACTGCACCTTCAGTCTAGTTGTGCTCATGAACTACCATGGCCACCCTTTGGTAGCGTTCAGTGAGAAACCAAAATGACTAGCTACTTAAACAGCGCAGTTTATTTTAGCAACAGATACGTAGGTTCTTATGGGTTGCCTGTGATAAATACACTGTCTGCAAAGCACATGCAAATAAAAGTATTGTTAGTTATACAAAACACACAACAAAGTTATAAACAATCCAGCCTGGCTATAAATGTAGGAAAGAGACTCTCTAGAGAGATTTCTAAGTTTCTCAAGGAAGCACTTGGTATAGTTTAAGTCTTACCCAAAGGCGTCCCTGTTGGGGGGGAAGAAAGGCTCAGCCTGTCGGCTGGTCCCAGAAGTCAAAGGCAGTCTTTGATGGAGTCTTCCTTGACCTGTTCGCGATGGTGTCTTCTCTGATATTCCCCCTTTCTTGGGCTATTTTTATACTATTTTTTACCTTCAAGGTGGAGTTTGAGTGACTGTAGTCATAAATACTTTTATTATGATTGGCATAAAATTTTCTTGCTTCACATTTGAAGGTATAGTTTACCAAAAATTCAGGGCACAGACGTGGTCGCACTTTGGAGGCAGGTAGCCTTTGGGATGGAGGTGTGTTTAGGTATTATAATGACATTATAATGAGCAAAGTTCGCACAAAGGACAGCATTTTGTCAAAATTTTACAAACTGTTGGCTCAGGATAGTAAGTGTGCAGCTTATCAGTTCCATAGGACCATCTCGTTCCCATATCTGCTGTATTATCACAGGGCTTGGCTGTGGAATCTCCACCCCACTCCATCCCCGTGTTGCTTTGCAAGCAATATTGTGCAGGGAATCACCGATGTAGTGGATTCTTCGCATACCAGCTGTGGCTGTATTCTATGCTAGAAACCTTTTGATTTTTATAACTTTCCTTAATGTGTGAACAATGCTGTATTTTTTATTATTTTAGTAATTATTCCACACAAGGTGTGTGAGAAAGGACCTCCATGGGAGCCTCACCGCTTTGCTCAGAAGCTGCACTTAAGCACAGCCCTCACCTAGGGCCTTCCTGAGCTATGGCACAGCCAGGCGTATGCCTGGCCTCATACCTTGCTGCTCCGGACCCTGAGCCACAAGCTCGACTTTCTGGCTGCGTCCCACACACTCCTTATCAGTAGTGAGTGCTGCCCGGGGACCACCAGGTGGAGGCTGACCCTGGCCACCTCAGCAGCCTCTTCAGCTCTTCTCATCCAGGTGCTGTGGGACTCCACGCTGGCTGCTCCCTGGCTGTACGTAAAGCTTTCTTTCAACTGATATAGCTGTCCCCTCTGCACTGGGAAATACCTTCAGCTCTGTCCAGGTAACAGTGCTCAGCACCTCAGGGTCAGATTCTAGGGGGTTTTAAAATGTTTTTCTTACTCTAAACATAGCTACAGATACACTGTTAGTCTTCTAGCAAACAGGAACTATGTGACATTTGATATTTGAATATTCTTTTCAATTTACGTATATTCATTTCAAAAGGGTTTGAACTTCACCTGTTTGGTTTTTTTTTTTGTATTTAACTCAGTCTATGCAGAATAGAACATTCTGTCTCCTGTTGTTAACTAAAGGAGCTGCGTGGGAGACCCTAACCAAAACAAGAAAGGTGAGGGTCTGCACACCGTAAGTAATGCAGAACTGTGTTGTACAGAACATCTCAGCATCTAGTGAATGGAGATGGGGTGTTGTGGCAGGATAGGATGGGTGAGTGCATGACCCAGCCACTAGATATTCTACAACTGCAGGTGGCTGGAAAACTCAAGGTAAACAAGCTGCTGTCTCCCACCACTTCCCATCTGGCCACTTGTGTCCATGAGCAAAAGTGTCAAATACAACACTTATAAATCCAAAGCCATTTTACCTTGCATGCAAAGTATCTGCATTTGAAGGCCAGTTTCCCTGTCTTGTCATTCAATCTAGATATACAACCCAGGAACCCTCAGCCAAACGTTTAGCACTATTGCCTCAGTGTGCAATAATCATTTTGTTACCATACAACACAGCTACTTAATTACTTTTACTGAAATCTACAAAGAAATTTACTCAGTCTGAATTTTGCCCCAGATTCACTTCATTAATGGTCTGAAGTCCCCCAGCAAGAAGTACTCTACTGACTCTAGCTCTACCTGACCAGTCAAGCCATTTGTCAATGCAGCAGCACCTTACAGCGATCCTTAACAAAACCAGAAGTAAAACAGCATCTCATCCAGGAATGTAGGAGAGAGACATCATGTGTCTGGAAATGGAGCAAGCTCGACATAAAATGTACTAATGGTCCTAAGCAACCTTCACTTGCAGTACAACCAGTTATTTCATTTCAGTTGCAACAAATAGATCCTTGTAATAGTAAATCCTGGAAAATCTCTGTGTGAGCCAACTCGAGCAGGAAGCAGGAACAACCACAAAACCACGGATGAAAGAAAAAGAACAAATGTAATCTCAATACCTCATGAATCAGGGAATCTCCGAAGCAACACCGGGGCAGAGGAGTGTGAGCAGGGCATGCAGGTACCACAGAGAGGGAGAAAGTCCTTGTTAGCAGGAGCGTGTGAGCTCTGACTTGGTGTTCTCCCCTGCTTTTCAAGGGTTCATGCAGGTGTAGTTTTCCACTGTGCTCTGATTCAACAACAAGGCGGTGACCTCATGTATGCTAGGTAAGGTGTCCCTGAGTCCATCCCAGGCTTACGTTATCGAAGTGCAGGTGTTCTACTTGCGAGCACACAAGGGTAAACAACAACTAGTTTGATATATGTGTTGTCCAGCACCCCAGGTGCGAGTCACTTAAGCATGTTTACAATCCTCCTTGCCAATACTCCTTTACTTTCCCACAATCTCTATATTAGTAGTTCAGGTGTACATGGTCATTTTCAGTCAGCTCCCAAGTAAGGTCAAATAATGACAGCATGCATGATGAAAAAACCCCAGTGACCATGAAAGGGGAATTGGAAACTAAGAAATACCACTCCTTTGTCCACAAGACCATGAAATATGCTCCTACACATAAGTATAACGACCTTGAGGGTTTATTAGTTTTTGTTGGAGCAACTAACCAAAAGGAAGGGATGAAATAATGTCATTTGGGATTCACTTTATAGGCATATCTAAACTAAAAACAAAAATCACAAACATAGGGACTTTAGCTCATATTGGTTAAGGCACAAGAGCTAAATCAGGTAAAATAATAGACAAGAAAAGGCAATTTGGGTTTTATTTCTTTTTTTAGAGAAAAAAATGACATATTTAGGGTTTAACACCTCAGTGTCTTGGTTGCTGTCTGCCACTCACTGCAGTCAATGGGAAACTGAAATGCTCCAACAGTGATAGAAATCAGCGTTTGCCAGGGATGTGTCTCAAATGTTCTACACCACTCTTCAGCAGAGTAAGCGCTGTACTGTTACAGGCAGCCTACCTATGCTGGAGGCCTTGCTTGCACTAGTACAAAGGGAGTTTTTATCTGTGAACTGCTGCAGGATAAGGTTCAGTAAGGCATTTCAAGCCCAATCTTGTCAGTTGTAGAGCATTCCCAGGCAAGTGTTAAGCAATTTCAACTCCCATTAATCTCATCAGGCTTTGAGGATACAAATCAGGAACTTTCTGCTCAATGCTCCCCTCATGCTGAACTTCCATTGAACACCATGGAAGCTTTGTGTATGTAGAATGATGGCCTTTAATAGCTGACTATGCTTGCAGTAAAAGCAGCTGCATCTAACAGTTTAATGCATTTTAAATAAGACTTAATCTGTATAATAAAGGCTAAAGACATAGCTCACTAGGCCCATTTGTTAAAACTATATTTTATTATCAGGCTTAAGAGACTTAAAATAAATAAATTTTAATAGTAGCAGACTTTGCTGCTATTGATTTCTGCAATAAATTCTAAACTGTGACTTTCCTTCTTCCTTTCCTTAATTTTTAAAGCTAGAATTACTTTCTGGCTTGGATAAAACCTCATATAAGAAAGGAGATATGCAGATTAGGCCATTACCAGTGCTGTTACTGTATGATTTTCATTTGGATAATAACCTCCACTGGGAGACCTCACAGCACATTATAAAAGCTGCCAAGAGAACCTTCTGGCGGTTCTTGGAGAGCGTTACTAACACATCACCACTCATGGGATGAGTGTCCCCTCAAAATACAACCCAGAACGTCCTAGAAAAAGTATAACTGAAGCCAAGGACCCCTGTCTAGTTTCTCTCCTGGAAGAAAATTCACAGGCCAGTGAACACAGCAATTTTCATGGATTTACTGACCTTTGCAAAAACTCTTGTGGCAGGAACTAGAGGGTGGTAAGCCTATTTGGCAGCCCAATCCAAGTTAACTGAATCCTGCTTTTATTGTTTTCTGTATAACAGATAGGCCACATTAACACCAGCATGAAATTAAGTCGGAGACACCTCTTAGAAGTGTCAAATTTCTTTCAAATTTGACTAGTGAAAGCAGATTTTGCAGCATAATCTGCAGCTTGTATGACCTGCTCTGAATCAAACACAGTTATGACTTTGGCACTGATGCTGCCTTCATAAGTCCCAAATATTTCTTTAATGGAAGACCTTGAAAGCTGGGGACATCACTTCAGGGAACTATAGAAAATATATCTGTTTCACAGCCAGACTCTAGAAGACCTGCAAGTTGAAAGGCAATCAAAAGCACTATCTGTGAATTTAAGCATCTCCATTAACAGATATCTTCTGCTTTTTTCCTGCTTCTGACATCTGGGCATGGGAAAAAATGGTATTAAAACAGATCAAGACCGTAGGATAGTAATAGGTTCCATATGGATGAGGTGGATTTCTTTTGTCTCAAGCCAGGATTGGGTCTCTGAATCTACCAAAAGCTGCTTGTGAGAGTGTTTGGGTTATGCACACCTCCCTCGGGTGTAACATGCAGCTGACCCATGGCTAGGCAAGTTTCCTTGGTTAACGTGCTACTGAGACACGCTTCACCTGTCTAGGCAAGCTCTGTAACATGGCAGCTTCAAAAAGAAAAGCTGGTTGGCTAAAAGGCTATGTGGCAACAAACAAAAATAGTCTCTATCAAGATGGGGGAAAAAGGCAAACAGAACAAGGAAGAAGCATACCAAATACATGCACACTCCCCATGTCTACCTACTGTAAGAGTGGATGTGGGGGCAGTTGAATCACTCTCTGCCCCAGCAGCGTGTGAGGCAGGGACCTGACAGGCTGTATTTGGAGTCTTGTGAAAGGCATTTTATCCCAGGAGTCAGCAACCTTGAACAGGCCATATCTGCTCTATTGAGCCTTACACTTTTGGCCAGAGAAGCCCGTATGTTACTACCGTAATCTGTACTTTATATCTTTGGGAGAGGTAACGTGTACGTGGATCAACGGGTGGAATGTATTGATCCTGACAGGGAGACCACT
This sequence comes from Pluvialis apricaria, assembly GCA_017639485.1. NCBI lineage: Eukaryota > Metazoa > Chordata > Aves > Charadriiformes > Charadriidae > Pluvialis > Pluvialis apricaria. The sequence continues at coordinate 38,459,871 of CM030044.1, forward strand.
GCACACCGAGGAGTCAGAGACACAGAGCACAGCTAACCTGAGCAGGTGCAGGACTGTGCTGCTCCATGCTGCACTGCGTGTCCAGCGTGGCCTTCGGGCCTGTGTTACGCTGCACAGGTCCCTTTCCACAGGACAGGCTCAGCCAGCGCGTTGCAACTGCAGAGCCTGCAGGCAGCTCCCGCTCCCTACCAGCGACTACATGCTGCGTGAAGTTCTCATGCAAACATCCTTTATGAATAGAGTTGTTTTCTTGTAAGAAACTTGTATAGTAGCTCGAACAACCAAAAAGGAGGAAACTCTCTCCACATATGGGATCAGTGCAGCATGCCATGGGAAAGTCCATCCAGGGTCCGTCCATTGCTGCATGAACGCAGGATTCTCACTATCTGAAGGAACACAAGATTTATTTGCTATCTACATTCCTCTTTCTGTTCTATCAGCTATTGTATTAAGCCATTTGCTGCTGAGCACTTCTTAACTGACATCAAGAAAGAGCCCCGCACCGCCTTTCTCTCCCACCTCACGACCCCCTCCCTGGTACAGAAGGCGGGCACTCCGCTCGCGCCTTCCACTGCCCAGAAAATGCTTGGCTGTGCATCTCTTCCACCCAGCCAAACTTACTGTGATGGGGGAAACCCACACTAAAATTCCCACAACAAATGCCTTCTCTTCCCTTAATCTGGTCACCATGTGAACACCTCAAAACCCTAAAGGCAGTCAAGTCCACTAAAAGTCTTTTGTTGTCTGTTTCCAAGTAAAACTAGCAATGGCCAAAATTATTACGTGGTTTACTGCACAGGCTCCCGCCTCTCCATTCAGCTTTTATTTCTCTAGCCTGACTCAGCAATAATTATAAAGACTTCCTAACTATTCCTAACTAGACTTCTTATCTATACTTATTTATAAAACACCACCAAAGTTTTTTAAACCTATTTAAGAATCATTGATTTCACAGACGAATTCAATGGGTTTTGGGTCTTGCTGTCACTTAGGTTACTGACACAACAGGGTACCAAGCAGCATAAATCAAGCCCAAGACACTTCAGACAGTAGCGCATGTCCTACCGTGTCTCAAGAACTAAATGGAGAATACGACCCCCAAAGTATCACACAGTATGTCTTTAACAAACCAACCTGTCAATAGTGAGATGCTCTAAGACAAAGCAGAAAGGGTGGAATGGGAAGAGGAGACTGAATGCCGCATTTTGATTCACGCCATTGCCTACGGTCACCTAGAGACAGAATGAAATACATCACTGTGAAAGGTGCTCCAGGTCCTTTTAGCTGATCTTGGGATACTGCAGCTTCAGCCGCAAGTAGACTTGTGAGCCCATCTTGGGCTCAGTGTACTGAGCCAAAAGCCACGTCACAAATACTTGTACATGCTGTTTGCAAAAAGTTACTGTGGAGAAGTCATGTGGAGAAAACAAGCGGGGATCTGACTGATCTTCACTTTGAACGTACACATGTAGGCAGCTCAAGAGAACACAGTTTTGTTCTCTGGGTCACTTTTGTGTCAATGTGTGCTCTCCCACCAATTCAATGGAAGCAGGGGCAGGATCCTTTGGATGCCATAAACTGCCTATGGCTTTAGTTGGTGAACCTGGAACCAATACATAAGATACTAAGCAAGTCCCTAGTCTTTTAAAACTAAGAAACTGTTTTTAAAAAAAAGTAGATGGACTTGCCTGCATTTATTTTTGTTTCTCATTTGTCAGCATTTAACTACTTTCAGCTCAAACCAAGTCACAGTACACACCCCTGAGTTACATTACAGAATAATCTAGTCCTTTTCAAACCAATTGCTTGAATGAGTTCTCTTTTCTGTTTCAACACAAGTTATCTTGCTTCTCTTTAAGCCTTTGGATTTAATTCTGCATTTCAATTTGGCTGTGAGGAAGACTCCAAGCCTGGCCCACCACTAGAAGACTAATCGATTGAGTGCACCCTTAGAAAGTTTGCTGATGATACCAAGCTGTTTGGCGAGGCAGACACGCTGGAGGGGAGGGATGCCATCCAGAGGGACCTGGACAGGCTGGAGAGGTGGGTCCATGCCAACCTCATGAAGTTCAACAAGGCCAACTACAAGGCCCTGCATCTGGGTCATAGCGATCCCAAGTACAAATACAGCCTGGGCGGAGAATGGATCAAGAACAGCCCAGAGGACGACCTGGGTGTGCTGACTGATGAGCAGCTCAACATGAGCTGGCAATGTGTGCTTGCAGCCCAGAAACCCAACCACATCCTTGGCTGCATCAGAAGCGTGGCCAGCAGGTCAAGGGAGGTGATTCTGCCCCTCTACTCTGCTCTCGTCAGACCCCACCTGGAGTACTGCATCCAGCTCTGGAGTCCCCAACATAGGAAGGACATGGACCTGTTGGAGCGCGTCCAGAGAAGGGCCACAACGATGATCAGAGAGCTGGAGCGTCTCTCCTATGAGGACAGCCTGAGAGAGTTGGGGATGTTCAGCCTGGAAAAGAGAAGGCTCTTTGGAGACCTTATAGCGGTCCTGAAGGGGGCCTACAGGAAAGATGGGGAAGGACTTTTTACAAGGGCATGTAGTGATAGGACGAGGGGGAATGGCTTCAAACTGAAAGGCAATAGATTTAGATTACATATTAGGAAGAAATTCTTTACTCTGAGGGTGGTAAGGCACTGGAACAGGTTGCCCAGAGCAGCTGTGGAAGCTCCATCCCTGGAGGTGTTCAAGGCCAGGCTGGACGTGGCCTTGGGCAACCTGGTCTGGTGGGAGGTGTCCCTGACCATGGCAGGGGGGTTGGAACTCGGTGATCTTCAAGGTCCCTTCCAACCTAAACCATTCTATGATAATTCATGCCCGGCATCCCGCAGAAAAGCACGGCCGCAAAGCGCCCAGGGGGAAAAGCACATGAAACCCGGCCGAACCCTGACACCGAGGAAGGGCCGGCAGCCCCGGGGAGGCGAGGCGGGCGCGGGCAGCCATGCTGCCCTCACGGCGCGCTCACACAGCCACGCCATCACGCGGAAGCAGCCTGCCAGCTCAGACCCGTCTTGCTCCGACGGCACCGTTTAAAAACACCTCGGGATTTACGTGACCGTGCACCGTCCCGGGCACTCACCGCCCGCCGAACCCTCGGTCCCAGAGGCACCGCACCACCACCCACCCCCGCCGGTGCGCATGCGCCGTCCGCCGCGCAGGCGCCTTCGCCGCTGGGGGTGGCCGCGCCTGACGCCGGTGGCCGCGTCCGTTTTCCGCCGGGGACCGGGTTGGAGGCGCCGGCGGAGCCTGCCGGGTTGCTCGGTGAGGCGAGGCGGGGAGGGGAGGGGAGAGGGGCGCGGAGCGGCGGGCGGTGGCAGTGGCAGTGGCAGTGGCAGTGGCAGTGGCAGTGGCAGTGCTAGTGCTGGCCGCGCGGGCGGGCCCGCTCCCGGGCGCAGGGCTGCGGCGCGGGCGCTGGGCTCCCGCCGCGCCTGGGGCGGTCGTCGGGCACCGAGCGGCGGTGGGGCGGGGGGTGCTGCCCCTCCACCGGGGGCCGCCGGCGTCTGTCCGCGCTGTGCGGGGGCGCGCCGTGGGCGCGGCGGGGCGGGCGAGCGGCCCCCGGCGCGGCCTGCGGGGGATTGTCAGCGCGGCCGCGGCGGCGGCGTCCGGCCAGCAGCGAAATAACCGCGACTGCTGCCGTTGTGGGTGTTTTAAAAATGTATTTGTTTTATTTAAACCCGGTTATTTTGGGGAGTTGTGACACGGAAGCAGTGGGAGCGCGTGCAGGTCATGTCACTGCGCTGGCGTGGTGGGAACACCGGTTTGAATCAGGGGTCCTTAACAATGAGCAAAAAGCAATAAATACAGGAAATGTGATCTCAGTGCTGCTAGCTATCAATTTCTATTATTTAGCTTAGCGTACCTTGTTGTAATTACTTTTGGTAAACTGGTATGGACCAGATCTGAAGGTGTAATGCCATGACAACCCCTCCTTAGTTCTGTTCCAGTAGCAGTGTTGTCCTTCTTAGCGTTAGCATGCTGTGTTGGGTTTGCGTGGCAAGGTTTTAGTAGTGTGGGGGTTACGGGGGTGGCTTCTGTGAGGAGATGCCAGAAGCTTCTCTTGTGTCCAATAGAGCCAGTGCCAGCCAGCTCTGAGACCTGGACAGGCTTGACAAGTGGGCACATGTGAACCTTGTGATATTCAACAAGGCCAAGTGCAAGGTCCTACATCTGGGTTGCGGCAATCCCAAGCACAAATACAGGCTCGGCGGGGAATGGCTGGAGAGCAGCCCTGTGGAGAAGGACTTGGGGGTGTTGGTGTTGGTTGATGAGAAGCTCAACATGAGCTGGCAATGTGCGATGGCAGAAACCCAACCGTATCCTTGGCTGCATTAGAAGAAGTGTGGCCAGCAGGTCAAGGGATTCTGCCCCTCTACTCTGCTCTCGTCAGACCCCACCTGGAGTACTGCATCCAGCTCTGGAGTCCCCAACATAAGAATGGCATGGACCTGTTGGAGCGCGTCCAGAGGAGGGCCATGAGGATGACCTGAGGGCTGCAGCACCTCTTCTATGAGGAAAGGCTGAGAGAGTTGGGATTGTTCAGCCTGGAGAAGAGAAGGCTCCAGGGAGACCTTATAGCGACCTTCCAGTACCTAAAGGGGGCCTACAGGAGAGCTGGGGAAGGACTTTTTACAAGGGCATGTAGTGATAGGATGAGGGGGAGTGGCTTTGAACTGGAAGAGGGCAGGTTTAGATTAAACATTAGGAAGAAATTTTTCACTTTAAGGGTGGTAAGGCACTGGCAAAAGGTTGCCCAGAGAAGTTGTTGAAGCCCCGTCCCTGGAGGTGTTTAAGGCCAGGCTGGATGTGGCCTTGAGCAGCCTGGTCTGGTGGGAGGTGTCCCTGCCTATGGCAGGGGGCTTGGAACTCGATGATCTTCAAGGTCCCTTCCAACTCAAACCGTTCTATGATGCTGTGATCACGGAGTGGATCCTCTTGGAGCACATTTCTGGGCATGAGAAGGAGGAGGAGGATCCAATCAACTACAAGCTAGTTGGTATTAACTTCAGTCTCTGGGAAGGTAGGAGAACATAGCCGTGTAGAAGCCATTTTTAAATGCAAGAAGAACAGGGTGTGACTAGGAGTAGTTGGCATGGAATTACCAAGGGCAAATAATTTCTGCTTTATCAACCTCATTGCTTTCTATAATGAGGTTACTTGTGCTGTGAACAAGAGGAGGGCAGTGGATGTTGTATACTTTACCAAGACCTTTGATACAATCTTCTATTGTCTCCCTGTGACCAAATTGGCAAAATACAGCCTGGGTTAAGTGGACAGTGTAGTCGGTGGAAAACTGGCTGGATGGTTGGGCTCAAAGGGTGGTGATCAGTGGTGTAAAGTGTATCAGACTGGCAAGTCATGGTGTCCCCAGGCATCAGTAGTGGGCCCAACGCTGCATAATGCCTTCATTAATGACTTGGATGATAAGATGGAGTGCACTCAGCCAATTTGTGCCTGATGCCAAATTGCAGAGATCATTCATAGCACTGGTAAATAGGGTGCTCTTCAGGTGGACCTGGACAGTCTGGAGAAATGGACTGATGGGAACCTCTTGCAGTTCAGTATGGAGCAGTACGAGGTCTTGCATCTTGAATGACATCATTCCATGCACCAATACAGGCAGGGGCTGACTATCTAGGAAGCAGCTCTGCAGAAAAAGCCCTGACAGGGAGATCCTAGTAGACACCAAGATGAATGTGAGCCAGCAGTGCAGTGTGGCAACAAGGAAGGTCAGCTGCATTTTGGGCTGTATTAATTAGTAAGAATGTGACATCTGTGACTGTGATTTTTTCCCCCCTGTGTGGTACTTGTGAGACAGCATCTGGAGTGCTACACACAGAATTTGTGCTCCCCAGTACAAGGAGGACACTGGTGCAAGTCCAGTAGGGGCCACCAAAATGGTCAGGGGTCTGGAGCACAAAATGTACGAGGGGAGGGTAAAAGAGCTGTGCCTGTTGAGCTTGGAGAGGGGAAAGCAAAGGGGAGCCATTATTGCCAATTGCAACTACCTGGGGGAAGGATGCAGAGAAGGTGGAACCAGACTGTTCTCAGAAGTGCATAGCAATAGGATGAGAGGCAATATGTGCAAACTGGCTATATAGAAATAAAAATTACATACAAGTCAAAATTCCTATTAGGATTTTTTTTTTTTTAACGTGAGGGTTGTTGAATATTGGAACAGGTTATCCAGGGAGACTCCATCCTTGGAGGTTTTCAGGACATGACTAGACTTGGCATAGAGCAAACTGATCTAATCAGACCAGTTTTGATGAGGGAATTGGACTAGATGACCTCTGGAGATCTTTGTTCCACCCTAAACTCTTGGTTTGGTGATTCTTATTGGAAAGAGTAAACAGGGGTATGGATTTACCAAGGAAAAATTATGCCTGACGCACCCAATTGCCTTTACTAAAGGATAAAGTAACTGGATTTGTAGACAAGGGGAGAGCAGTAGATGTCATTTACCTCAGCTTGAGCAAGGCTTTCAACACTGTCTCCCACAGTGTTCTTGTGTGAAAGGTAGGATGTTTGCCCACTGGCAGGGCTGCTCTCTGGACTGGCTAGAGGAACAGGCTGATGGTAGCCTCAGGAATTTCAACAATGACAAAAGCCTTCTCATGCCCCCAGCCCTTACAGCACAGGCTGGGGATGGGCTGGCTGGGAAGGAGTTCTATGGAGATGGCCATGGCCCTGTCAGGCAGTGCCCCTGGCAGTGTGAGCAGGGCACGGCTTGGGTAGCCAGGTTTGGGTGGGTTTTATGCCTCTATTCAGCACTCTTAGAGCTCATATCAACATGTCCAGTTTTGGATCCCCTAGAATGGGAGAGACGCTGACCAGCAAGAATGAATTCAGGAGAGACCATTGAGACAGTGAGGCTGTAGCCCTTGCCCTGTGAGGAGAGGCTGTGGGGCTGGGGCTAGTTCACCTGGGAGGAGGGACAACTTCAGGGATACCCAACAGCAGCCCTGGTACCGATGTGGGGGGCGAGATGAAGACACAGCCTGGCTCTTCACAGCAATCTGTGGCAAGAAAGCTTGGGCTAGTGACGAAGACAAAGCTTTTCTCAATCAGGACAGCTCAGTAAGGTGGTGCTTTCTCTGTTCTTGGAGGTTTTCAAGACCTGGTTGGACAAAGGCTTGAGCAACCTGGTCTGACACCATGGCTGAACTGCTTGAAATAGGAGGTTGAACTAGAGGCATCCTTAGGTCTCTGCCAGTCTTAATTATCCAATGATCCTGTTAAATTTCCAGACATTCCTTATGCACATGCAAGTACCTCTGATGAGAGTGAATGCTGAAGACTGTTTAGATGGCATTTAAATTCATTAAATGGCATCAATACAGTTGTTGCATTGTACGTATCTTATAGAAGTTTAGTGTAGGTTGACTGAAATTGAGGAATTGTTTCTGATGATTGGGGACAATAGACTTCTAGTCTGCCTAGAATAGCTGGTCTGTGCTTTCACTGAAAGTATGCACTGTACTAATGATTCCCTACCGTACTTTCTCCTTTTAATATGAATAATAAAAATTACCTGATGGCAGATAGCATATAATTCCAGTGTGTTTTTGTCAAAACTATGCAGGAAGGAACCTTATGTCATTTTGCTGCTTGTTAGGTGGAACTGGAGGGGTTTGGTTTTTGTGACTCGGTATATACAAATAGGTTGAATGCATCTGCTGGAGTTATTAGACATACTCAACAGATCTAGGTATGTCTGGAATTGTTTGTTGTAGCGATCATATTTCTTTTTTAAAAAAAAGCAAGATGTAAACTAGTTTAATGTTTGTTCATTTATTAATTGTATTTTGAGACAATTGTCCGTATAAATCTTTTCTAAAACAATACAAACCCATACTGGCAGCATTCTGAGTGCAGTTAACACTGTTTTTTTTTCTCCTAAACTTTCAGAAATGTAATTCATAACTATATGGGATTGTTTTGCTGTTTAACTGCCAGGAATTTATATTCATTGAGGTGGTAACAATTTTAAGTTTTCCTGCTGTGAATGGAATTTGTTGTGCTGCATTTGCATTTTTCCCGGGTTTAATTCCGTCTTTTTGAAAGTAAGTGGCAAGATTCTGAAGGCATCACACTGATAACATGTCTTGAAGTTGGAGTGCTGGGCATGTATGTTTTTTCAGTGCTTATTGCAAAGGATTACACTTAGGTTCTCAGCAAGTGCTAGGATTTTTTTATTTTTTTAAGAAGGCCGTCCCAAGTGACTGGAGGTGTGTTTACAGTAAACTGAAAAGTTTGAATATTTGCTGTTGGCCATCATTTTCACTGGTGTGCAACAAGGTAAGCTGAGTTCTGATTTCTGTCCAATTTAGGTGGGTGCCTGCATATTCCACCTTACAGAGAAGGTTTTTTTTGTCAAGTATTCCATCCCATAACTACCATTACCACTTACAGTCTCACAGGTGGGTCTTTTGTTTGTTTTACTTCTGTTTTTGCATGAAATAATTGAAAAATTTATGGAGAATTTTGCATTTTAAATAATGTTTTAGAAACTGTGAGCGCTTCTCTTGGGCTGTCCCATTTTCACGTCATTGAGATATACTTAAAATGCTCTCAGAGTGCACACATGCTGTGCCATATGGAACAGTATATTAGTTCCAGCTCTAAGAAATATTGATCACCCATTCTTTGTGCAAGACCAATGAGTATTCAGCAGTTCTTGCGTTTAAGCCCATAAAGCAAGGTGATGCGGTAGACTTAGGGGGAAGAAAATACTTTAATGCTTATATCTGCTGTTAATTACAACATAAATCTTGTGTATGTTTTTCTGGCAAATAGCATGCTTTTTTTCCTAGTCCTAAGTATATGTTTTTAATCTCTCTTGCAGTGTCATATGACTGAGCGAAAATGTTGGATGACATTAAGAAGCGGCTTGAATTTCCGAATGCAGTTATTCAGTCACAGGTAACTTTTTAAAAAGCGTTAAACAAATTGAATTGTCTGTGGAAACCTTTGTTCCAAGGTCTGCTGCCTGACTGTAAAAAGGTGATAAGGAAGACTTTTTTTGTTTGTTTTCTTTTTTTCCCAAACGCAGAAAACCTTCCAAGTAGGGTATTCTTAAGTTGCAAACAAATGCTAATTGTCCTTTCTGTGTAACCCAAACACTGGACATAATTGCTCATCACTGTAAAGTCTCTGCATGAAAATCAGAAACTTTCCAGTCCTGGGAAGTTTTAAGTAGGGCCAAATGGTTTTTAGTGACCCTGTGATCTTGAGAGAAGCCAGGAGTTACCAAATGTCATGCGTGGGCTCAGAATACCTGACAATACTTTATAGAACTGTCTTTAGGACTGATCTGTTTTCTTCCCATGTGATTAGAGCTGAGGAACTACTGCAGTCTTGTCTGTCATCAAAGAATAACTGTATACAGCTCCACTGTGATCCGCAGACCAAACCCCTTTATTTTCAGATCCATACATTGGCACCTGATCATGTTCACCTTGTCACCGAAATCAGGAATAAACTTCTTCACACCAATGTAGTATTAAGAAGCAGGCATTCTCTTTATTGCAGCGCTGGATGCAGGGGATCACTCCACCCAGCATGCATACCACAGCTTCTAGTTAGACCCCATTTATTACAATGTAGGCTTTACATATTCATGATAATTATACATATGAAAATTATTTCATTGACCCCTCCCAGCTGCAAGTGTACTTTCATCCTTAGCTGTGGTCCTGAGCGTCCTTGGTGTTTTCTTTTCTCTTTCTTGAAGAGGCCGCCTTGTTATTCTTTGGGCGAGCTTTGTGCTTCGTCCTGCAGATTCCTTTTGTATCAGTCTCATAATTGTGCGCTTAACCTCCTAGCTGACTTGTACTAGCCTCCCACTCTGACCTTGAGTTATGCTCCATGCTGTCTGAATTATTTACAGTTATCTCTTTTTACATTATTTCCATTCTGACTGCAATTTAACCATTTCAGCACCTGCCTGGAAACCCAATTTTGTATCAACCTGAAACTCTCTCATGTGCGTAAAGTGTTTATCATAGTATTTTTAATGGACAGGAAGAAAGAAAGTAATAGGCTGTTTAAAAAAAAAAAAAAAACAACTTCCTTGCTTTGCCCATCTCTCATTTCAGTCTTAAAAGTCTGTCTCTTAGCTGTAAGATCATTGCTAACTTCCCTGCTTTCTTCTTCTTCTGCTCTGAATTCAGGATTAAATATGTAGCCATTTGTTTGGAATGGTGGAATAAATTGATGTGAATGCAGTCTGTGCAACCTGGTGTTTCTGTTGTCTTTTCAGCTCAGTCTACATTGGTTTACAATAATTAAGTTTGAAAGAGACACAGAAGTCTCCTTGTGATCAACTTAGCATTTAGGAGAGGAAAACATGTACCTGAAAGCTAGAGTTCATCTAAGGTCTAGCAGTGTCTTGTACTGCAGAGTAGGACTCAGCATCTTTGAACCAGTTGATCTTTCTTCAGTGCAGAAGAATGTCCCCATGGTACAACTTTTGCTGAAGTGTCTTGGCTCATCACTACAGCTGCACATCGTTAGAGGCTACTGGTGTGGTTTGGTTGGTTTTTGTGCTGTGCTTTGGTTGGTTTGCTGGTTTCCACTTAAATTCTGTGACCCTTGAAAAGCATGCTGTGATCTTCAAACCATTATCAGGCCAGGATTCAATCTCGAGACGGATGTGATCTCTTTCTAGGACCAACCAAGGCATCTGCTTTGCAGAGCACATAACCTACACAGTCAAGTGTCAGCAAAGTGAGGAACTTGATCATTGTTTTGTAGGTCAAAAAGTTTTACTGGTGCATGAAGTTCTTCGAATGCAGTGGGCTGATCTACGTTTTTGACTTTGCTCTATAGCTCACTGCGAACGCCACTTTCTATTGATAAGTCCCTTTACTAGTCTAATGAAAGTGTTTTAAGGATATGAGTGTGAATTAATTTTTGAAGTTCCTTATAAAGAAAAGAAGAAAAATAGAAGATTCATGTGGTAAGTGCATTGGGGCTTTCAATACTTCAGTCGACATTTAGATTTTTAAAAGCAGTTTGAGGAAACCAGATGTTTCTTGTATTAAAATAGAATGAGATGCTTAATCTTAAACCTCAAATGAACAAACATATGCTGCTGTTTAGAACTGAAGCCCCGATTCTTTAGAAATGAAGCATTTTTTTGGAGGACTTTGAAAATTTAAATCTTGTTCATGATCTCTGCGCACAGAATAGCTTTATGAGGAATACTGTTAACTTCAAATGCCTTGTTTAAAGTAAATGAAACATTTCTGGCAGTAGATATGCTAGGGGATATGCAAAGGGCTTAAGCTGTGCTAGTATCTTTGTCATCAGTGTTTAATAAAACTTGTGATGCAAAAATTTGGGTAAGTTGCTTAGACTTGATGTATTCCACTGCTTCTCTTGCTTCTGCAGCCCTGTATAGTAAAGGAATTAATAATTACCCGTGCTGTTAAGTACACTGAGATCTGTACAGCTGTGGAGCTGTAAATGTCTATTACAGTTGATGCATTACAATATCTGCAATTCCGGAGTATGTACCCGATTCTAATCTTGTAAGAGGTTCTGTACAAAGAGACCCCTGGATCTATGGGGAGAAGCCCTATGGAAGTTTGTTTCTCTTCTGTTTCAGGATAACAGTAAAAAGTAGTATGCCAGCATTGCGGAGATTTTTGGCCCTAAAACATATTTCAGCTTCCATACTAGTAAATTTGGTATTTCAAATCACAATAAAATGATTGTATGCATCAGCAGTGTAAATTCTTCCTAATGGAGAAGTGAAAAATAACACTTGATCTGCATGTGTTCTCTATTTCTTTTTCTCTTTTAGGCAGTGGGTCATCTGATTGCTGCAGTACTGAAAGAAAATGTTTCTTCAGAGAAGATCAGACAGGCGTCTGACCAGGTCTGTGTCATTCTTTCACTTTTGTCTCCTCTCCCATCCATACTTGCTTATGGTTTTCTGTGGTTTCCCATTAATTCCCAAGTAATTTTAATAAATCCTGGAAGTTAACTAAGGTAGTTAGCAGTATGTGTCTCGGCATACGGTTAGAAATGGTAAATCTCTGGGATCAAAAGAGCAGTTTTACTTCCATCAGAAGTCTTAACTCTGCAGAATACCAACATCTAGCTATGCTCAGTTTAAGAGAGTTTTATTTGAGTTTATTTATGTTACTGCAAGTGAAGTGCCATAAGGTGAGGCTTTGTCAGCGGATTAGGAAAGTCTTTTACATCACTATAAAAAATTTTTAAAAGTATGGCATCTCACATACCTGTATTTGTGTTATATATCATATTAGCTAAGTAAAGCTCACGTTTCTGTAGGAGAGAGCATGGTGCAAAGGCATACTTTGCCTTTTAGTTGAGTCAAGCTTGCTTTAAGTGCAGGTCTGTCTTGTTAACTGATAGGCATATGAAATGCTGGCATTTGCAAGTGTCACAGCAACATAGGAGAGGTGGTTGTTAGGGTTTGCTTCTCCATTTTTCCTCCTGCAAAGCTGACTTGTACAGAAATGAGCAGAAAATGATTTGTGAAATTTCCCTCCCAATCTGAAGTCTTAAAAAAAGCCCAAAACCAACCCCAAACTAGCAAACCCAAACCTGAAAAGTGCTGAGTTTTGATATGAGGGAATGTTGGAGATACACAGTTTCTCTAACAGAAGCGCCTCCAACAGTCCGTATCATAATCATGTTCTTGAATGCCATTCTGTTTTGAGCTACAAGCTTACTCTTCCCATTTGCTGCCCCATGAAGGTATTAAACTGAGACACAGCAAGACCTTCTACAATGTAAGAAACAGAAGATTGTGCTGCTTAGACATTACAGGCTCCCTTTTTATTCAAGAGCATTTTGCAGTGTTCAGTTGTTCAAAAATGTTCTGTTTCCCCATTTGGAAGCTACAAAGTCAGCAACCTTACCTGTGAACGCAAATTTAGCATGAAAACAAGTATTCGTTTTGATGGATATTGCCAAATCTTTGTGCTTACTAGCAAATGGAGAGAATTGAGGGCTTCATATGGTAAGTAAAGATGACTTACCTCTCAATAGCCCTTTTTATGCCTGCCTCTAGCTATCTGCACTACACCTTGGTGCAGGCGTAGCTTGACATAGCAGTTCCTGAGTTGTCTCCAATTACATCTCAGTCTTTTTAAGGAAAGTGAAACTGATGCTCGCCTACCTGCATAGGCACAGCTGAAAAATTTGTCTGCCTTACCCTTTTCTCAGAGACTCCTGTCCCTACTGAGGGCATAGGCAGTAGGGGGCAGGAAAGTGGGAGCTGTCCTGGGAAAGGCCTTACTTAGGTGTAGAATCTGTATCCCAGATTCCCCTTGTGCTCTCTAAGGCTTCAGGAGAAGCTGTTGAGCAGGTTTTTATTTAAAAGTATGTTTGAAATGAATGCAGAGAAATTAGTCTTGTCTTTGTCATTGCTTGTGTCTCATACTTTTGATTTCAGACTCCTGCTCTGAACTTGCTTTGGGAGAAGTGCTGCAGTGAGAATGTTGCCTTGCGAACAGCCTGCTCAGAGGGGTTGGTGGCACTTGTTGCAGAGAAACATGCTGAGTTCGACTATGTTCTTCATGGAGCTCTCAACCTAATTCCCTCAGCAAGGTAGTGTTTGGTTGCCTGATTTTGTGCCTTTTGTCAGCTGGTTATCAGTCACTGCTTTTTCCTTGTAAATACAGGGGAAGAGGAGAGGTTCTGTAAATGACAGTGTCTTCAGATTAGCTGTGGCGTTAGGAACTGACATTGCCCTGCTACTCTGCTGAAGACTATTACTTTCATCTTGGCAGTGTGACAGTCTGGGTCTGACTTAAGAACTCATAGAGTATCCTATGCATATAAGCAGAATTTATTAGCAGTTTAGACTAATGCTCTGAACTTTGAACTGTGGAACCTCAGAAATCAATGCACTGCCTAGTTTTGTTTCCTCTGTCATGGGGAAGGGGGAAGAAAACAGCAGCAACTTCCATTTTGGAGAAGAGGAATAACTTCCTGATCAGTCTGTCCAAATAACTAGTTGCTCACATACAGTCACCATGAGGCTGTGGGTTGGGATTAGGAATACTGGGTTTTGTTTCCCTGTCTCCTGAGGAAGAAATCACTTTACCTAACTCTGCAGCTACTTCCTGTTACAAAATTTTGCAAATATAACACTTACATCTCACAGCGATGTTTTGAGCTAGACTGCCTATGCAGCATACTGAGAGAATGCAGTTATGGGAGAAAAAGACACTGTGCATAAAATTTATAAATGGGAAGTCAAGTGATGATTGAGAAGATGTTTCCTTTCAAATCTACCAACCTTATAAAGTTCCTTGGGTTGTCGGTCTCTCTTCTGATTTTTGGCAGCTAACTGGATTTCTGCACTAAGCTTTCTCGTTGTCTTCCTAGGGAATGCTAGAGTTGTTTTTAGTCAAGCCAGCTAATTGGTGCTATACCTGTGATGTATTATGCTGGTATTATATTCAGCACAGAGGTTGCAAGAGCCATGCTATTCAAGACATGTTTTTCACTCCTTCTAACCTTCACATAATCAGTTTTAGGCTGAGATTTTTCATGGTCAGTCTGAGCCAAAGGTGAGTTTAAGTTTGAGTAAACTAGTGAAATGCTTAAGAAATCAGATATTTTAAAAAAGACTGTTTTTCTCCTTGTGACTTGCTTTATTACCACTAGGATCTTACTATGCTGATTCTATGCTGAGTTTACAATAGGTGGTTATGGATCCCTAGGAAAGGTTTTGTAAATGTATTTTTTTAATGTAATATCAATAATTTAGGCAAACCACAGTCCTCCAAATAACAAAATTTTACTAGTTCAGTTTGGGGTTAAGGGAAGAATCTTCATTGTTAACAAAGATGTTAAAGCACCTGTGCTTGGACTAGAGAATCTGAGTCCTGTGGGGTAAGGTGGAGGGAGAGTTTCATTAGCTGTGGCTTGCAGAGTAAGAAATGTGAAATTCCTTTTCAGCTAAGGGTTTGTTACAGTGTCAGTGGTTTATAAGTAAATGAAATGTTAATACAATTTTGTACTTCAGCAAATAAAAAGTGTAAAATGAGATATTTAGGATTAACCTTAAAAACAAAATCAGAGTTACGTATTGAAAGGCTTGGATCTGCCCCATTTCTACACCATTCTTAGATTTTTCCCTGTGTGAAACCAACACATATGACTCATTGCTATAGTAAGTGCTGGCAAATTACCCAGGAACCTTTTATGTATTTTTGGCTCCTTCCCCCCACCCCGAGCTGCCACAATTCAAACCACATCCACTATGGGTTGCAAAGCAGGGTTTATACAGCCTAACCAGAGAAGTCTGTGGGTTTGAAATATCTGTAGCCTCAGGAGCTGATTAAACTTGACGGTTTCAGACTGGTTCATTTCAGTGCTGATACTTCTTTTTTTCTTGACTGGTATTTGAGAATTGCAGCCTGCTGTTCCTCATCCTGTTCCCTGCCAAATTTTCATCCAGGTGTGCTCTGGAGCTGTGCACTGCTGTGTGCACAGGGTCTCTAAAATAAAGTAAATATGAAATTAGCAGCCAGCAGAAAGGAACTTGTGACTGCTGAGCATCTTTCAGTGCTGAATGGACTTAGGTGAATGTTTTATGGGCAAAGACTACACGTCTCCCCCTACCCCTGCCTGGGAATTAGGACCAGCAATACAGGAATTTCGGAACAGGGAAGCCTGTTTTCTTATTGAGTATTTTATAGTTTGTTTTTCCCCTCACTGCATGGTTATCCAGTTGAAGCTGGGGAATATGCTAGCAAATTCCCATTTAACTGACTCTTTCTAGCCATCTAAAGTATCCAAAAGGTGGTGGTTCTCTCTCCCCCCTATACCCATGCAAAAGACTCTCCTTCCTCCTCTGTGTGTTATGTTGGCTGTATTGGGATTTGGAAGCCTGCTGCACGTCTTCCTGTTGGCTGCATTGCAGCAGAGTTCTGCTGAACGTTCTATTTTCTTGTATAGGCAGATTTCAGTGTTTTGAGAGCCAGATGTCACGGCAGCCAGTCATTTTAAAGATTACAGGCACATCTTGTAATTGGTCCTTTTTTGAAAGAAAGAAAGAAAACAGAAGCGTGTTCTGTCAGTTTTGATCTGGGTCAGTGTTTTCCAGCACTGTTGGCAAAAGTATGGAAGGCAGAGAAGGGAGAATATGCTACTTTGCCTGTATCTGGCATATGAACTAAGCATTTATTGGTGGGGAGGTCCACTGTGGGAATCTCTAGACATTTCCAGGTGTGCCATACCAGCTTATGGAACAGAGTCTGTCTGCAGATGGTGGAAGGCATAGTAAAGGTCTGGCAGTTAAAAGTTGTATTCATATGTTCCCGTTTTCTTTTATGAATGATGTGAAGTTTTTTTAGGTTATGGTTCTGTAATCAGTATGATCCTGTGCCATTTTTGAATCTTCAGTAACATGTTCAGTAAAGTCATGATACTTTTTTGTGATTACACGTTCTTACCACACATTGTGCCGATGTTGGTCCAGCCTGTGTATGTAAACTGTTTTAACAGTGTTCACATAAAGTCTCCCTGTTCTTTGATAGAAATTGCTTAAATTTGTTCAGACTTTTTTGGTATAGCTTAGAACTCTAAATGTATGTATATCCATTCATAATTCAGGAGCATACTGTACTCTATGCCAAACAGTTAATATTACTGTAATTCAGTTTGCTCATGTCTTAAATGAGGATGATGGTTTGTTTGTCCTGTGAGAGGTTTAAATAAATTTTGCATAATTCCTTGTTTCCAGCTCACTATCTGAGCAGTTCCTGCAGTTTTCCATTCACTCATGGAGAAGTGGAATTACAGATAAAATAGATTTCTCAGATTCTTTTTTTCCTGCTAGGAAGGAAAGAAGGGGGAGCAGTAAAAAAGAAAAACAAAAAAAACCTCAGCAGCCAATTCTCTTTTTCTTACCTTATCTTGATCTGTGTGATAGAAGTAACTTCTTGTCAGGTGACGTTATCTTATATTGTATTAGCTATTACATATTAGTTGTATATTGTGTTAGCTCCTCCTGTTCATTATGTGAATGAAGTGAGGAGTAGTTGCGGTTTATTAACATGAGCATTAAACTATCTAATAGATTTTTAGGGGATGATGATGCAATTGTGTAGCATGTTCTAGATGAAAAGTCAAAGAATCAACCATGACTTTTTTCCTCTGCTGCTATTTTTTTACCTTGTGGAATTTCATTAGCATTTCTCCAGGAGAGTATGGGAAATCCTATCAAAATTCCAGAAATACTGTTTTTTCTTGGATTTTCCTGAATGGTAAATTAAACAACATAGGAGAAGGGAGGTAGAATAGCTGTGTGTATCTATTTTATGTAGTCCTTGGCTCCTCAGATCAAAAGTCAGCACAAACTAGATGTGTCAAGTGCATTTTCTGACAACGTGATTTCTCTTGCTTTCTTCAGTGGCATGGTTGAAATTGTGTATCATGCTGGATGTTTACCTATATACTTGCGTTCAGAGAGGTGGTAATTTTTGTTTTTTAATATATGAAAAGCACCATTTTCAATTAAGCTGGGTACAGCAAATGTAAGATATGGTAGAAGCAAACGATCAAAAGTTTTCATTGATACATTAATTATTCTCTCTGCTTCTCGTTAGTGAAATGGAAAACAAAGACACATGGATGCACAACTTGCCCAGAATTGTGTAGGCAGGCATAAGGAGGTCCTTAAGGAGAACTCAAGGCTTCTTGAGTGTCAGTTTTGTCCCTGGATTCCTGCTGTTATGGAAGAATCAATTCACATAACTACGTCAGTGACCGTAACGTATTTCTTTTTGTCACCAGGAATGTGCATGGTTTAGTAAAAACTATTTGGAAATTACTACAAATTCAAGCTATTCAACTGGAAAAAGATGGAGATGATGCCGTTTGGAACCTGTATGGAATCAGGTTAGTTTCACATCAGTTTTGTTTAGATACCATAATAACTTTTTGTCTGATTTCTAGAAAAAACATAGATGGTATGTTGATACTGGCTTTCAGTCTGTCTCTTTTATTTTGTGTGTGTGTGTGG
Source organism: Pluvialis apricaria (assembly GCA_017639485.1). Classification (NCBI taxonomy): domain Eukaryota; kingdom Metazoa; phylum Chordata; class Aves; order Charadriiformes; family Charadriidae; genus Pluvialis; species Pluvialis apricaria. The sequence continues at coordinate 38,477,906 of CM030044.1, forward strand.
TTTCTTTTTGTGGTGTGTGGGTTTTCGGTTTTTGGGATTTTGTGGTTTGTTGTTGTGGTTTTTATTTTAACTGTGCAAGTAATCAAGCACTGGCACAGTTTGCCCAGAGAGGCTGTGGAATCTCCATCCTTGGAGATATCAAAACCTGACTGCATGTGATCCTGGGCAGCCTTCACTAGCTGACTCTGCTTGAGTACATGGGTTGGACTAGATGATCTGAGGGTGTCCCTTCCAACCTAAATGATTCTGATTCTGTGACTTTTTTCAGTTGAAAGTTTTAGGGAGTTTTATCATACAGGGGTAAGACTGCCACCATATGCTCAAAAGTGGCAATGGCAACATGAAGGCTGTGTGCAAGACAGAATGAATAAGTACTGGGACTTGTTCAAATACAGTAGCTGGGTGATTGCTAATAGTCCTTTTAATGAGTCTTTTGTTTTAAGACTGTGGCCCACTTGCCTCTCACTTGTTTTTTCTGCTTTATTCCTGTTATCAAAGTAACATTCCTAAGTGCTTTTACTCTTAAAGTGGTTGCCATGTAAAAATAAATGATTTAAAGATGCATCCAGAGCTACTCATATAAAGCAGCTTGTCATGCAATAGCAGCCTTCCGCAGGGGACATCTTAGTGACTTCATCTAGCTCTTGAGAAACCAGGAGTCAGTGCTGACATTAACAGCCTTTATTGTATCTTTTCTGGAGAAGGTGCCAGCTTGGTAGCTGTCATGAACATTTTTCAAGTTGCTTTTTGTGCAGTTAAGAGGTATCGTTGTAGCAGGCTGTAGCTATAATGCTCTAAGGATGTAACAGGCACTATTTGGAAGACAGGAATCATGTCTTTACTTAAGCAAAATGAAACAGTGAAGAAAAGTGAAACAGATTTTGGAGTGCTGGATGCACTTGCATTCCTGAAACCCAGTGTGCCTTTGTTTTTCTAGCTATGTCAGTACTTTCTACAAAATCCACACTATTATAGAACAGTTTTAATTGAAAAAGCAGGTAATGAAGGGTAGTGAGATGGAACTCTTTTGGAAACTTTATCTTTAGAAGTAAGTAAACTTATTTAATGTCTCCTGGTAGAAGAGACTAAGTTAAAGCAGCTTGATGCAGGCTCTGTGTGAAAAAGAGGGTAGTAGGATGTGGCTGGAATAAAAAAATAGCTTCTCCCCAGTCGGGTAAAGAAAGATTATTACTTTTTTGCGTACCCACCTACCAAGAGAAGAATTGCTGGTAACATACAAGGAAGGTGAAATTTGATCATTCAGAACAGTTTAAAGAAATTTAAAGTAATAGAGAACTGAAAATAGGCAGCAGACTTGTACTTAGCCAACACTTTTTTTGTTTTTCCTTTTGCTTCCAATTAACTTTAATGAAGAGAGATGTCCCATTGTTTGACTTAGTTTTGGATATCTAATAGGTCAAGGCCCTGTGATTGTGGTTTCATTTTTGGTTTCTAGTGTACAGAAAGTCCTGTCTTTATTTGGTGCCATGTTACATAACAATTTTTTTTAGTTGCATTCTATCAAGTGCCATTTGAACTTGATTTCTGAAAGAAGTAAAAGAATACATACAATAGCTCACTAACCTCCTATATACATTAACCTTCTATACAATGTTCATATATTATGCTGTCAAAAGTATTCCATATGGAAATCCTCAATGAAGAATCAAAAAGCACCAGTGTGTTCTTAAGTAGTTTGCTATTGTCATCTCTCCTGGGACATTTTAAAACCAGTATTACAGGGTAATAAATAAATTTGGTTTAGACCAATGTTAATTCTGGACAATAGAATTACTTTTATAATACTGCTTCTTGTGATGATATAATATCATGAACAGTTCCTGAAAAGAAAGGGGAAAAAATAATGTCCTGTGATTTTTGGGGTTTTTACCTGGTTATATTATACTTGGTCTGTCTGAGATGGAGTTAGCTTTCCCCATAGCAGCCATCATAGCACTGGGCTTTGTATTTGCAGCTAGAACAGTTGATGACACACGCGTGTTTTGGCTACTGCTGAGCGGTGCTGTTTACCCAGCCCACTGCCACCCCTTCAAAAGGCAGTAAACTGGGGGTGGGAAAGACTCTGGGAGGCAACATAGCCAGGACAGCTGAACCAAATGGACCAAAGGGATATTTCATACCTTTATGACATCATGCTCAGCAATAAAAGCTTAGAGAAGGGAGCTGGGTATTCATTATTAAGGTGTTTGTCTACCAAAGCAACTGCTACACGTACTGAAGCCTTATTTCCCAAGAAGTAGCTGGAAGTCACCTGCTGATGGGAAGTAGAGAATAATCTTTTTGTTTTCCTTTGCTTTCACATATGGCCTTTGCTTTTCTTTATTAAACAGCCTTTATCTCGACCCATAACTTTTTAAACTCATTTCTCCCCATCCTCCGGAGGAGGGGGAGTAGGAGAGCAGCTTGGTGGGCACCTGGTGGCCAGCCAAGGTCAGCTGTTTACATAGGTTTTCTGATTTCCTCTGGGAAAGCCTCTGTAGTTTTTAATGCTGGGATTCTCCACTTTCTGTAAGCAAATTAACATTGGGAAATAGAGAAGAGATTACCTCTGTTACTACAAAAAGTGGGAAATGTTCCTTTTACCCTAGTAAGTTGGTAGAAAACTGCCTCATATCACTGAATTTTGGGGTTCCTAATTGTTTCCATAAGTTGTGTAAGTACCACTGTTTTGTTTTTTAGTAACTAGTATTCCAATAGTTGATAAATACTAAAACAAATATGCTATTTTTTTAAGGATGTGTGAAAAAGGCTATGTGACTTTTAAATTCACATATGGGATGATCTGCACTTTTTGTTATAAAGTTATAACTAGCTGTAGCAAAGACGGCAGTCATCTGCACGTTGGTCTCACTGTGGACTGGAACTGATCATTCACAGAGGATTTATTATCTCTCATTTGACATAAAGTTGTATGTTTGCTGTGCATATTAATACAGCTTTCCAGTAACCTAGGCTCAAGCTGAATTGAGTGGGAGTGTAGGGGAGAGTGGTTTTTGAGGAGCACTTGTCAGCATTCTCAGTACAGGTGCGTTATGACAGGCATTTACAGAACTTTGGCTATACATTTTTGCTGGAAGCTATTAAGTTTTTTAAAATGAACTATTATTTCATGTTATTCTTAATGATTCACCATGCATGGTTTTTATTGTCTTAAAATTCTGAAGAGCTGCCAACTTTCTGAAGTTCAAATTCAGATCAGGTAGAAAAATGCTTTAAAAATGCGTATTTGATGGAGTAAAGTGCTATTCCGTCTTTCTGAAAGGGCCAGGGTCACAACTGCATATGCAGGAAAGTATGTTGATTGCAGACATTGCTTTTTCTGTATGAGGAAACAATCTGTCACTGGATTTGTACTCTGAATCAGATTGGAGCTCTCTTGTGTTCAGAGATGTAACAAAAAGGTTGAGATGACCTAAAAATAAAAAAAATACTTTTGTTATATTGTTGCCCCTCACATAAGATTTATCTTTGTTTCCCTAGACACTTATGTATTTACAGGTGGATAGCTGCTGTGTCTGGTTGTGCATTTTGCTTTATCCTGAACCCACTGACAATAATTTATGGTAGTAGCACTGTGATGTCATTTAAAGATGTACATTTTACAGTGCTGTGCTAGCAATTCTTAAGTTAGTGTTGATGATGAGTTGCATCTACACACCTCATTTTTCCTATCAGTAATAGCATTATCAAATGGCACTTTTTCGGGCTGCGCATTGTGGTGTTTCATTTTTAATCACTGTTCACTGTGGAGCTTAGCCGATTTCTTTCATCATCCAGTTCAGTGCAGTTATAGTAGTTTCAGAACAGACAATCTGTCATAAAAGGCTTAATTTTTTCTGGATAGTAAGCCATTTTAATTTTAGACTTGATGTGTCACGTGTTGACTTTCATAGAATCATAGAATTGTCATAGCTTGAAAGGGACCTTTTAAGATAATTGAGTCCAACCATCAACCAAACACTGCCAAGTCCACCACTAAGCCATGCCCCTAAGCACCGCACCTACACATCTTTCAAATACCTCCAGGGATGGAGACTCCACCACTTTCCTGGACAGCTTGTTCCAATTTTGATAACCCTTTTGGCAAAGAAATTTTTCCTGGTACAACTTGAAGCTGTTTCCTCTTGTCCTGTCACCTGTTACTTGGGAGAAGAGACCAACCCCCACTTCACTCCAACCTCCTTTCAGGTAGTTGTAGAGAGCAATAAGGTCTCCCTTCAGCCTTCTTTTCTCCAGACTAAACAATCCCACTTCCCTCAGCCACTCCTCATAAGACTTGCTCTCTAGACCCTTCACCAACTTCGTTGCTCTTCTCTGGACATGCTCCAGCACCTCAATGTCTTTCTTGGAGTGAGGGGCCCAAAACTGAACACAGTAGTCGAGGTGCAACTTCACCGGTGCCGAGCACAAGGGGACAATCACTTCCCTAGTCCTGCTGGCCACACTATTTCTGATACAAGCCAGGATGCTATTGCATTCTTGGCCACCTGGCTGCACTACCAGCTCGGTTGTCAGCTGGCTGTCACCCAACACCCCCAGGTCCTTTTCCACTGGGCATCTTTCCAGCCACTCTTCCCCAAGCCTGTAGCACTGCATGGGGTTGTTGTGACCCAAGTGCAGGACATGGCACTTGGCCTTGTTGAACCCAACTGACAGGCATGGGTTATCGACCACCTCTCTAGGAAGCCTGTTCCAGTGTTTGACCACACTCTTGCTAAAGAAATGGTTCCTCATGTCCAGTATAAACCTCCACTGGCACAGCTTTGAGCCATTCCAATGTGTCCTTTTCGCTGGACCCCACGTAGAAGAGATCAGCACCTTCCCCTCCACTTCCCCTCCTCAGGAAGCTGTAGAAAGCAATGAGGTCACCCCTCAGCCTCCTTTTCTACAAACTAAACACACACAGAGTTCTTACCTGCTCCTCATAGGACGTGCCTTCCAGCCCTTTCATGAGCTTTGTTGCCCTTCTCTGGATGCATTCAAGGACCTTTGCATCCTTCTTAAACTGTGGGGCCCAGCCAGAACTGCACACAGTACTCAAGGTGAGGCCACACCAATGCTGAATACAGCGGAATAATCCCCTCTTTTGACCCACTGAATATGTTGTGTTTGATGCACTCCAGGATGCAGTTTGCCCTCTTGGCTGCCAGGGCACACGGCTGACTCCTGTTGAGCTTAATGTCAACCAGCCACTCCTCTCCCAATTTAGACTTCTGCCCAGCATTATTCTGTCCTAGGTGTAGAATCCAGCATTTTGACTAGTTAAATTTCATCCCATTAATCAGTTTGGTATCATCAGCAAGCTTGCTAACAGTGTGTCCAACTCCTGCATCCAGACTGTTGATAAATATATTGAACAGAACTGGCCCTGGGGAACATGGCTGGTGACTGGCCACCAGCCAGATGTAGCCGCATTCACTACAACCCTTTGAGCCCTGCCCTTCAGCCAGTTTTTTCAGCCAGTTTTTTACCCAGCGCACCGTGAACCTGCTCATCCCACAGCTGGACAACTTGTCCTGAAGGATGCTGTGAGGGACAGTACCCAAAGCCTTTCTAAAATCCAGAAAAACTACATCCACTGCCTTCTCTTCCTCCACTAGGCACATGACCTTATCGTAGAAGGATATCAAATTAGTTAAACAGGACTTTCCCTTTGTGAACCTGTGTTGACTGTGCCTGATGATTGCATTGTCCTTTAAATGCCTTTCAATAGCACCCAGTGTAATCTTCTCCATAGTTTTTCCAGGAACTGAGGTTAGACTAACAGGTCTGTAGCTTCCTGGGTCTTCCCTTAATACCCTTCTGGTAAATTAGAATAATGCTAGCTAGCTTCCAGTTAGCGGGGACCTCCCAAGACCTTTGGTAGATGATTGAAAGGAATGGTTACCAAGAATGCAGGACCTGGTTCTGGGAGGGAGGGGAGATTTAGAATAGATATTAGGAAGAAATTTTTCACTGTGAGAGTGGTGAGGCATTGGACCAGGTTGCCCAGAGAAGTTGTGGATGCCCCATCCCTGGAAGTGTTCAAGGCCAGACTGGATGGGGCCTTGAGCAACCTGGTCTAGTGGAAGATGTCCATGGGTGAGTGGGTCATATTGCTATATTTGACTGTTGTCTTCTACTGAAGTAGATATTTGCAGTTTCCTTGGTTGTCGGCTCTATTCTGACCATGTTGTGAAGAAAACAAGGGACATTAGGTATATAAAATATTCCGTAACTGGCTTTCATGACTTGATGGGCCTTTCATTCAGCTAATGGTGATATTTATTACTCCCTGGTTATCCTCAAATCTAGTCAGTTGTCCAAAATTCAAACAATGTTGATATTGAGAATGTAAAAATAATGCACCTCTTTCAGTTTAAGGATATGTCTGCTAAGTGATTTTTTTTTTTCAGAAATAGTATCTTGCTAGGCATAGCATAACTCTAAACATTCCTGTTTATAGCAGGTAAGTATTACCTCTTTAGTTCACTCAAGGGAAACCTTAATACACCGTCACATTATGCAATTCAATTTTGCTACGTAATGGAAAAAATTAGACACATATTTTTAATTCTTTTATGGGATTCTTGCAGCTCTCATTCACTTCACCTGGAGGTGGGTTTGTTTGATGCTGCTCAAGATGAGGCGTAGCACAATGCTATTGACTACGAATGCGTCTCAGTGAATATTGTCTTCTGTAATAAAAAGGCTGCTTCACATCGTGGGCTTCCTGCTCTTCAACCGTAACAAACAAACCAAATACCATTATAAATCCTTTCCAACAGGCTTATTTGACTATATCACTCGCTGTAGTAAAATTAATAGTATGTCAAGAAAACTAACAGTTTCTTCTCTGTAGTGTTCCGTATCCATTATCCTTTAAGTGAGACAGATCACGTGCATGAAAGTCAATTGGTCTGTAAACACATGCAGAGTCTGAATGCTATGTTAGAGGTGTAGGGGGGTGTGTGCTGTCCTTCTCTCTTTTTTCTTTTTTTTTTTAATAAATTCTTTCTCACTGTTTTGTTTAAAAGGCATGGTAAGTGTCTGCAACTGAGCAGTCTCTCTTGAGATGTACCACTTCAGTTGGTGTGTCTCAGATCATCTAGTGCTGTATAGGTAAAACTGACTGTAAGTCTGTCTGGTGTGTAGCGCAGGTTTGTTGGACACGTGAAGAGGAAAGATGGTTAAGCAAACTGAAGGTGGTGGTCTGCAGTGCCTGCAGCCACTAGACTTATGCTGGGCCTCTCTGTGGCTGCCAGCCTTGTGTGGCGTGCGTGCGTTTGTGGCCTTTCCATTTATTCGTATAGCGCTGCTGTCTCACGTGTGCCTAGCAGATCTGCAAGGGAATCAGCGAGACCCTTCACTTCCAACTTTTTTCTCTTGCTATTAAGCAAGTTGTTTCTGCTCTAGAGGCGGGAAGTATCTGGTTGTCTGCTCTTAAGCTGTTAGTGTCCCAGAGAAGAATCTACACTATGCTTGTAGTTGGCTGAAGCAGGAAAGGAAACTGGGGGAAATAAGGACACTTAGCAGGCAGGTGGGAATAAGGGGGCCAATCACAGAAAGGAAAGTGGGTAAGCTCCGGAAGGAGGTGATGGAACTAGTGGTGAACCTGCCTTCACATCACTTTTTTTTTTTTCTGATTTCCCACCTCTCCAGGAAATTTAATGCTCAGACTCTCACATTCAGTTTTCCTTTCTTAAGCTAGCTTAACTGTAGTCAAATGACTTTGGTTTTGCTTCTGACAGAAAAAAATGTACAGTTCAGGCTCCTTTCCTGGTCAGCTTTTCCTCCACCTGCTGCTGTACAAGGGTAGTCACTGTTAGATGTGAGTGTCGCACTTGTGGGTGGTGTAGATGGCCTTCAGTCATTGACTTGGGAGGTGGAGAAGGTGTCTGTGATAGATTCATCTGAGAACAGATGACTACTAGACCTCAGTGACCTTTCTAAATGCAACCATTTTCAGAGGGCTGGCAGTAAAGTGAAGGTCTCTGGGCTGGTGGTATGGCCAGCCTTTTTCCTTTCCTGCTTCTTTCGATGCCTAAAAAAAAAAAAAAGAGAGGAAAAATAAATAAATAAGGTGGGAGCAAATTTAAAGTATTAAGTGGGATGATGGTCACTTTGTTTGCTCTCAGGTGCTGAAGATTTGTACCTATGCTTGAGAGGCTGGACTGATGTGGTTCAAATTTTTCTGTGGGTATTACTTGGAGCCTACTGTGAGACCCTAGTGTTGCTACCAATGACTTGAATCAGGCCACACATTTGAACAGTTATCCTTAGACGTTTACTTTAAAAAAAAAAAAAAGAAAAATCAGACCAAGACTTTTCAAATACAGATTTTGGTTTAATCTTGTTTCCTGAAGTTCCTATAAAATGTGGGTTTTTGACTGTGTAGCGGTCTTGGCAAAGCTGGTAAAGGGAGTTGGTAATACCAGGGGGTCTATTTCTACAGCTGCTTTTATTTTGAAGATAGTTATTTTGCACAATTGCTTTCTGCATTATAGATCCAAATGTGATTTCTTTCTGTTTCAGGACCACTCCTCATCCATTAATCACTGTCCTTGAAAACAGACCTGATTGCTGGCCAGTTCTACTGCAGCAGATAACAGTATTTTTCAATCAGTGTCCAGAGAGGTAAATGAATGAATAATTAAAAAATAGCAAATGTAGGTAACTGAATTGTATCAGTGTAACTTTTTTTCTTGGAGGCAGCTGCAATGAGCAGTAAGAATTCTGTCTTTTGAAAGAGATAATTATAAAATTTAATGACAGCATTTAAAGGTTAAAAGTAGAATAGTTGTAAAATACTAGAATAATCAATCAAAAATCAATTTTTATAGTTTTTTTTAAACTCATTTATGTTGATAAAATTTTTATGGATGTGGGAAAATCAGTGCAAAATTGATAGCATCTTTGGAAAATGTCCAATGGAAAAGTATCTCTGTTCCTGTTTTCTTGAAGACTCCTACAAATCCAACAGAGTAATGGCACAGTGAAATTGACTTCTGTATTCTGTTTCTCTAAGTAAACAAATAAGTTTATTAATCTCTTAAATTTCTAGTGGGCCTGGGCTACATGATTGACAGTAAGACTTTCAAGCAAAAGTGTGTTTTGTTCAATTTAATTGATCAGAGTATTTTTAAAATACTGTTTGCAGACTTGTTCTTCCACTCAACTGCTAAATCTGGGACTTGTGAAGAGTCCTGTCAGATGTCTGAATGATGGAATGAACTGTGTATTTTTTGCTGGTGGCTTGTTTGAACTAAAGCAGGAGTTGTTCTTGCTGAAAGGGAAAATTAATCTTAAACTTCCTTGGCTGCTTTTTGTGCAAAGGTTTCTGTGGAATAAAGTTCTAGACTGAGAATATAGAATCATAGAATCATGTAGTTTGGCAAAGAGCCTTAAGAACATTGAGTTTAGTGCAGCCATTAACTAACACTGCCAGGTCCACCACTAAACTGTGTCCCATGACATCAGCATGTGCCACCTATATTGATATAGATCTATTCATTGTAAAGCTCTGCATTAGAGCTGAGTCTTGTTTAAAATGGACTTTTAATTTTGATTCCCTGTATATTTGTTAATGTATTGATCATTAACTTTATTTGATTGTTTTAGTATTGTCAAGAACACCTGGTATTCCTAACATGGTCAAGCCACAAGAATTGTTCTGTGATAAATTTTTTACTGGGAAGCCATCTTGCTTAAAGCAGTTCCTGTTTCGTGTAATCATTTAAGACTGTTGGGCAAAAACTGGCAAGGAATGGATCGTTCTTTTTAATTGAAATTAGGCTTTATGTGTTTTAGAAAGATATTTCTGAACAGTCTTGTCCGAATGCAGAATGGCACACTAGTCTCTCATGACATTCAGCAAGGAAAGTCACTTTCTTGAATTGATGAGAGGAAAAAAAAAAAAAGAGTAAAATGAAGAGTGTCATAATCTGCAAGTACATATTGAGTAGTATTCATGCTTAAATATTGAGTCTTTTCACAATTGCACTTCATTGTATGGTTGCTATATAAGGTCTCATGACAGTACTTCATGCTAATAAGTCGAAGGTTTTTTGTGAGATTTACTAATGCTTTTCGTAACACCTTTCTGTTAATTGCCTCCTGTACATTTTTGCAGGTAAAGTAACATTGCCTGGGTTTTCCTTGTTGTTTGTTAAGTTTTCAGTAGAAAGCAGTCTTGGCAAACTTATTTCTTGAACTGCAGGGCACAGAGTTCATGTGTTGGCATAATGGCTCCATTTCTAAGATACCTGTATTGCGAACCATCTCAGTTACGGGAATATGCTGAACTGCGAATGGGTTTACTTAAGATCTTACTTCAGCCTCATGGTCCAAAGCACAAAGAAGCACCCTCCATGCTGGAATGCCAGATTCTTCAACTTCTGTGTGATTTGATTCCACACCTTCAGGTATGGTTGTTGCCTGACCCCACCCTTTAAAAATAAATGCTGTCAAAGCAATGGTGGTAGTAGTATTGTTGTCTTTCAACTGTGCAAGTATTAGCATTCTTTTCCATTTCCCATAGACCTGATTTGTTGGTAGTACAGAAATCTAATAAGCTGGCTCTTTCTGGTAGAAGGTAAAACTTTTTAATTGTTCAAATCTGATACACCTGGTAAAGTATAAATAGAAACATGTCTACCATAATTATTTGCCTCAGTAAAGATACAGTAAACTCATGAGAGAGAGAGAATGTTGTTAAATGGTAATATATTTGTCAAAAACATCCAGTTTTTAACTTAACATGGATAATATTAAAATGAAACAAACTGTTAGAAAAGTATGATTTAAGTACTCCTAGATACTCCTTTCTCTCTTCTTGTAACAGAGGGATTAGTGGATCTGAGGACAAAACTTAATCCCTCTGGAGTATGCTAAAGTTTTTGAATGTATTTTTAAGTTGCACAGTGATATGTGCTAGGACCTAGGGATTTAATCTTTCTGCCCCCTTTGGTTAGGGGTGTACAGTGTTGGTTAAGGTTAATAGCTCTGCTTTGCCTCATGCTTTACTGTGACATTGGTTAAGTTTTTGTATCTATATACCTTTTTCTTTCTCGTTAATATTAGAGCAACATCTTCATTTTCAAATATATTCAGTCAAACATGAGATGCTGTGGTATTATTGTTACAGAGGGAGGGTTTAATAGTATTGATAATGTGAAGCTAAACAGGCTTGATATGAGGATATTTGGTAACATCTTCCTCCCGAGGGATTTTACTAGTAATACCTACTTTCTACTGGTAGCTACTTTTCGCAATCTTTTGGACGAATAAGTTGTATTATACACATTTATCTTGGTTCAGGTCTACTCTTTAAGATCACAGGTACTTGCTGTCTTTTCCTAGCCACAGGGGCATTTCTGATTTCGTCTTAGTTCAACCTGAACTTCAGTATAACATTGTGTCCTGAATGTATGACCAAGCTTCTGACTTGGTAACATTTAGCAGTAAAAATGGCATTGAAGACAACTTATAAAATTAGTTACAAACCTTTCTTTCCTCCATGCTTGTTGACACTTTTTTTTAAAATGCTAGAAATCTGTTGCATTTTTTTAAACTCAGATTAATACTTGAATGTTTTTATCTTGACTGAGAAACGTCTTTCACAGTGGAAAGGGAAATACTTCCTCTAAGAAGTCTGTTTGGACAGTTTCATAACCTGTCATTGCTTCTCCTTCTTTCTCCAAACTTCAAGTTCTTCTTATTCTTCCTTTAAGTTTAGCCTTATTTAATCCCCTGTACTGTATAAATGCCAAAATGCTCCTTAGTCATGTCTTACAATATCAACCAAGCTGTCAAAAGTACAGCTTGTCACCTGCACACTTTTCTGCTGAAAAATTCAGTGGACATGAGGCTTCTGATTAAAGCAAATTATTCGTAGAATTTGTTCAAAGGGACTAAAAATCGGGATGTTACCCTTAATGCTGGCTCCAGAGTTTGGATTGGAACAGCTGGATTTGTCTGGAACTCGAATTTTCAAGAGCAGAAATGCTCTCATGTAACTCATTAGGATTTTGAGGCAACCTGCTTCTTGAAATCTCTTTACTTGGCTTCCAAGTATGGAGATACTGATTTTGCGTATCACACTTCAGCGTTTCATTTTTGTAGTAGGTAGATTACATGGTGCTGTAGTAGAAGATAACACCACTGCCTTTCTCTTTTGAGACATACGTTAAAATCTTGGTTGCGTTACAGGAGAAATATCCTGGAGTAGGATGTTTCCTTTACAAGAGTATTTGATATATTTGTTATATGAAATCCTCACACAATTTGTATTAAGTGGCTGAGAGAACCCCAAGAGCTGAATTAATTTGCTATTGCTTTTGAGGAAAAAAGAATTTTTCTCATCAGCTACCAAGAAATCTTTTGATTCTTTCACTTTTCTAATTTTACTTCAAAACCTTAAATAGCAGTTCATCTGTTATTTTTTTCCAGAAGTTGAATAAGAGATTCTTGGGTGTAGTTTATAAATGTGTTTCTTCAGAGTCTTACTAATATTTGTAATGAAAACATTGCAGGCCTAATAGAACTAATTCTAAACTTGGGGAATTCTGCATAGATAGGGAAAGGGAACTAAACCAGAATGTGCTTTGTTTTTATTGTTTTTTGACTACTCTCTACAGCTTAAAGACTTACTGCAAGTTACAGAAGCTTTGTCTTTTCTGCAAGAGCTATTCCTCAGCCTACTGCGCTATCCTGTGTTTTGGAAAGCTCAGTTATCCCAGTTTTGCCTGCAGCTGGTTTGCTTCTGTGAAGTGTGTTTAAACGTAACAGGAGAATGCTCATCTTTGATCTCCTTAATAGAGGACAATTTTGAGCTCTTAAAAGAGGTAAGAGTTTATGGGGGAAAAAAATAAAATAGTTGTATTAAATTTAAAGACTGTCATGTTTAAGACAGTATTTAGAGACATTGATACATGGCATTCATCTGCAGGTGACCAGTGTTGTTTTCAAAGCTTTTTTTTCTTGGTTGAAGACCTTCAGAAGGCAAAAATACTTAGCTGGTTCTGTATATATGTTAACCTTTTAGTATGGGAGTTGGTTTAAACTGAGCTAAACTGATTTGAACAAAGTAACAAATTAAAATGTTGTAGTTATTTAGTTAAAATACTATTTTTACACTATTCATAATCTTCATTGCATGTGCTGTGTCACTGTGTGTGCACTGACTGTGATTCATGAAGATTCCTTACAGAGTTTTAGTTGTTGCCCATTCATACTGTTTAACCCCACTGAAAAAGCAAAAAAAAAACTTGAATCTCTCTGTTTTTCCCTTGTAGGTGTTTCCAGTGGAACAGTGTATAATTGGGCTAGCACTTCTACTGCTGCAAACACCAGAAAGTCAACAAAAGTCTGTCTTGAGTCTAGGTAAAGCTATTCTTGTGAAAGAGGTATCCATACTTTTAAGGCTGTGTCTTTGTTTCTTCATGTTTATGAAAATAAGCACTGCATTCCGCTGAAGTTGGATTGCGTGGTAAAATGTGTTCTTATAAGTGGGATTGTTCCTGAATTTAAGAAGTAACTTCTGATCTGGTAGCAATAAAGATAAATTTTCCTGCTATGCTGACTTTTTGTCTGAAAGTTGCTGTACTCCAAGATAAGCTCCCAAGGTATCAGGGAGCTATCTGTTTCATTTTTGAGTCAATAACAGGATATTCTCAGCTGAGATTCATGCATACTGAATGGTTTCTTTTGACAGATCTTAGGAGAGCAAGCCTGGGAGTCATGGCAATGTTTGGTTGAGCTTTCAACTTAGCAGTTTTGATTAGTGGCAGTACTCCAGTAAAAGTGAGGGACTGTACTACATTCCATTGTTATGTTTCTTGCTACCATCAGGTATCTTGCTATAAACAACAAAAATGTATGGAGTTTTACCAAAAATTCTTCTGCACTTTAAGTATGCATATACTGTAGTTTTTGGGACTGTTAATTTGCTCAACCAGAGTATTACATGACACATGTTTGTGTCATGCTTAAAAGTACAAATTATGTTAGTTCTTTTTTCCCTACCTGATCTTTGTTTTTCCCCACCTTGTCTTTAATAGCCTACAAGCTCCTTTCCTGTTCAGAAACTCAGAATATCTCAACCACAGCCCTTACCTTGGTGATGCCTGTGCTACAGATCTTATCTTCTACAACAGTTGGGGACTGCCTATCAGAGGATGATTCTGGAACTACCAGGCAGCAGCTGGCAACAAATCTTTTGAAAATATTACAGGAAGAAAGTGTGAAAGATAAAAAGGAATTGGTAAAGTTTATAAGGTTTTTTGCTTCTTTTGGGGTAGGTAGGGGATGCTGCATTGTGCCTAGCTGCTTGGGAAAGACTCTACATGTGTGAGGTTCTTTGTGTAATACGTTGTGTGGAAACACTCAAAAATATGTATAGTCCATAAAACTAGACTACTGGTAAAGTGGAAGTGTGTGTGTTTGCTCGATATTGTTTTACTTAGGAGGTGGGAATTTTTTATTTTTTGAGACCATACAGATTAAGGAAGTCACCTGCATTATTAATCAAGTAACAAAACAGTAGAAAACAAGTTTATGTATGCTTACTTTGTCTCTTTCAGACTTGCTTGTTCTACTCATCTACATCCTTTTCCTTACCATCATATGTGACTTTAAGCTACTATTCTTTCTTCTTTGGCTGAAAAGAGTTACAGAGCACATAAGTGTCACTTAACAAATTTCAGCTAGTTATCCTGGATTTTTTTTATCTGTGCTGTTGTATTTTTGTTTTTATTTGTGTCCCACTTGTGTCCCACTTAGCTGCCCTCCACCCATTTGTCCCACCTGTCTGAGAACGGGTGACAGCAAGTCTATTTGATCAACATGTGTTTAGCATTGTGGAAGCTAAGCTCCCTTTCCTCTTTACACCCCTGTGTGGTGTAGGGAGGGTGGTGATGTGACAAATTGGAGGCAGAAAAAGATGCCAGTTCTGAGTTCTGCCATGTCTCCTTGTCCTAGAATCCTTCTCCAACTTCATCTTTCATTTCCACAAATCTCAAAAGTTAAGTCCATTTGTACTCCTAATAAAAGATAAATGTTTTAAAGTTCACTGAAGCCTACACTCCTTATTCTGCTCTGAAAGAATAGTCTGTAGGATAGCTTTAAGTACAGAAGGCTGCTCTCTTCCTCTTAATGGGACTTTCTGGGTGGCAGCCTGTACAGGTGCCACTGGAGGTTTGTTTCAGTGAGAAGTGTTCCAGGTACTTCAGTACTCTATGCTCTGTGTCACTGGAACATCTGTTTTGTTTTCTGTGGTGTTTTAGAAGCTAGTTTAATGTTCTATAAGACTACCAGGTTACTGTAGGACACAAATTACAGTACATTGTATAACACTGGCGTCCTGTAACAGAACTTTGTTGTACTAATTCTGGTATTCTCCTCACTTCAAAAAGCATGTGAAAGCTTTTCTGGTAAGTGCTTAAGTGATTTGTGATGACATTAACTTTTTCTCTTAGCCATGTTAAACTGAAAAGATGCTTCTCTTTGGTGGGAGTTCTCTTAACAAACTGTCTCTTCGCTTCTGCCTCAGTGATAGACACCCTTGTGGAGTTCTTAGCAAGTATCATGGCAGATCTTTCGTAATACGTGTTTAGCAATGAGACTGGGGAGACAGAAACTCATTTCCCATGAATATTGTTTGCAACAAGTATGCCGATAACCTTTGGTCCTCAACAGAAAGATTAAAAAAAAAGAATTTCTATTTAATCTTCTCATGGGTTCAGTCCATTTGTGTCGCAGGATCAGATCAGTGCTAAGAAAATACAATCTTTAATGAATTCTCCTTATTTAGACTTCCCTCACACTTGAAATGGCCAAGAAAAGCGGCAGAAAAAAGGAAGCAGTGTTATGTTCACAGTGAGCAAGCTTTGAATAAGGGTATTTAAGAGCAAACATAATTAAGTTATGGTATATTTTCATAAAATCACAGAATGGTCCAGGTTGAAAGGCACCTTGAAACATCATGTGGTCCAGTCTTTAATGGGAAAGGGAGCTTGAGATTATTGAGCACCCTATCTAATTACATCTTGAAGTCCTCCAGCGACAAGGACTCCACCATGTCCCTAGAGAGGTTGTTCCAGTGAATGATTGTTTTCATTGTAAAAAATGTCTTTCTTGTATCAAGATGAAACCTCTCCCGGTGCAACTTGTATGCATTGCCCCTTGTTCTCTCCTTGTGGCTTCTTGCGAAGAGAGAGCTTCTGTTCCTTTAGTAGCTGCCTTTGAAGTACTGGAAAACTGTGGTGACATCCCCCTTGAGCCTTCTCTTCTCCAGGGTGAAAAGACCTAACTTATAAGGCAGGTTGTCTAGCTCTTTGATTATCTTTGTGGCACTCCTTCAGTCCCTCTCCAGTCTGTCTGCATCTTTTTTTGAATTATGGGGCCCAGAACTGGACCTGCTACTCCAGGTATGGCCTGACAGTCACTGAGTAGAGTGGGATGATCACATCTCTATCGCTGCTAGTAATGTGCCTGCAGATGCAGCTCAGGATCCAATCTACCGTGGCTCCTGCAGCAGCACAGTGCTGACTCATGTTCAGCTTGTTGTCCACGAGGACCCTCAGGTCCCTCTCAGCAAGGCTGATCCCCAGCCACACGGGTCGTAGCCTGTGCTGGGCTCTTTGGTTATGTTGTCCCAGATGCAGGACTTAGCGCTTGTCTTTGTTGAACTTTCGTACAGTTTTCGCTAGCCCACTCTTCCAGCCTGTTCAGGTCTCTCTGTAAGATGGCTCTCCGTTCTGATGTGTCCACCTCACCACCCAATTTAGTGACATTAGTGAACTTGGTGAGGGTGCTTTCAGTCCTGTCATCTAGATCATTTATGAAGCTGTTGAAGATTGTGGAGCGCAATATCGATCCCTGTCTGCCGGCCTGAGTAAAAGCCATTGATCACCAACTTCTGAGTGCAGCCTGTGAGACAATTTCCTGCTCATCTTGCAGACAACCCATCCTGTATCTTGCCAGTTTGTCCAGGAGAAGGCTATGGGAGATGATGTCACATTCTTTGCTGAAGTCCAAGTGAGCGACATCCACTGCTCTCTCCATGTCGACAGAAGATGTTACTTTGTTTTAGAAGATGTTCAGGTTAGCCTGGCACAATTGGCCTTTGGTAAATCTGTGCTGGATTTTCCCAGTCACCTGCTTCATTTGGTTTGTAATAGTTTCTAGGAGGGCTTGTTCCACCACTTTGCCAGGGATTAAAGTAAGGCTAATGAGCCTGCAGTTTCCTGGGTCATCTTTTGGGCCATTTTTGTAGATGGATACAAGACTTGCCTTCTTCCAGTCATCAGGGATGCCCCCTGATCTCCATGACTTTTTAAAGATAATAGGCAGTGGCCTTGCAACAATGTCAGCCACTTCTCTTAACACCTGGGGCCCATCGATTCATGTAGGTTGAGCCCTTGCAGAGGACCCGTACTGGTGGGTCAACACATGCATTGTTGTAGCTAATTGATCCTGTGACCTGGGGTCCAGCTGTGCTGGTAAAGACAGAAGAAAGGAGTTACTGAGAACCTCTGCCTTGTCAGCATTATTAGTAACTCATTTCCCTGCCCTTCCCTGTGCTTGTGCTTAACTGCTCATGTGTCTGAAGAACCCTTTCTTCCTTCTGACATCTCTGGTCAGTTCTAGCAGAGCCTTAACCTCCCTGTCTGCATGTTGGCATTCCCTGGCAAAGTTCTTGCAGTCATCAATGTGTATGTGGCTGCCTTTCCATAGCAGGTATGCTTCTTTTTTTGCTTTTAACCACACCCAAAAGCTATATTTTCTTCCATGGCTTTTTTTTTTTTTTTTTTTTGGCAGTGATGATAATGGGGAATTGTTCTACTTGTAGTCCCAAGATTTTGAAAAATGTTAGGACATTGCTAACCGGCACTGTTAATTTGCCATTGAGAGATATTATGTATATCTTTCAATGGTGGCAGACTGAAATTTCCTATGTAGCCTGCTTGAATGGGGTGCAGCATTAAAGTAAAAATACGGTGATAGCTTGTTTTTATGCAGCTGAAATAAAGGGAGAAGGGAGTGAGTACAATTGTGTAGCAAAACCTTTGGGGAAGTAATGTGAAATAGCAATATAATATTTCAGGCTTTACCAGCAGTTTTTTCCAGGTATTTAAAAAAAAAATAAAAAAAAAAGACTGTAATAGTCTGATCTTGATTTCAGGTCCTGTGATCTTGTATGGGCAGGCAACTAAACAGTACAACTTACAGATCCTGAAGGTTTTCTTATCCCACTGTGTGTCCTTGGATAAAGTTTAAATATGTTTATCAATAAATAGCAGTTTCACAACTGTATCCAGAAGATATTTTTGGCCCCAAGTAATCTTGCCAGCTAGAGAGATGGCATTATAGATTGCTGAATTTTTCACATACAGTAACTGTAATGCAAAAATAATGGAATAAACTAATTTTAATGTTATTTATAAAGGGTCACCTAAAGTCCAGGGGCATTCTATCTTCCATTAGCCAAAATAAATTTAGATTGCATTGAAGAGCGTGAATAAAATTAAATTCTGCAGTTTTATGGAGAACAGCTTTTGCCACTCAAAGTTTTTTTTCCCCTGTTAATTTTAAGGGGAGCAGGCCCTGTCGTGTTGGAGTCTGAATTCCATTTTTAGTGTTCATTTGGAGACCTCTTTTCAAGTACTTTCTTGACCTGATTTTTATATACATGTTCTTCATCTAATTACTTCCTCCCAACCACTGTCTTGATAATGGAAAGACATTTCTGAAGACATTGTATTTTCTGAGGAAACAAAGAATTGGTAGGAAAGAGATGGTTTGTCTTGCATTAAGCTTTTTTTTTAATGAATAACTTTGAACTTACACAGTAATTTGCACGTGCTTTAAATATATATGCTTTCACATATATAAAAACCTGAGTTACGAGGATTCCTCATTTGTATTTTACTACTTTCCCGCTTCTAAATATTATTTTCCATGACTACATCTGTAGAACATTTTGTTCTGAGAAGTGAAACAGTTAAAGAAAACATGTAAAGTTGGATTAACTTAAAATGTGGTGTGTTATTAAGTACTATCAAAAGTTAAGAGAATTTCCTTAAAATAACATAGATGATACAGTTTTGTGATGTACCTGTCATTGTCAGCAATGGAAGCTTTTAATGTACTCCAATTTTATTGTATCTGTTTTAGTGAGGAAGTAGCACTGCAAGTACCGGCAGAAACAGGAATGAGGGATCCCAAATAAAGGGGGAACTCGTCAATAGGGAATTAGCAACCCATTCAAAGATCCTTGATGCAAGAATTAATATAAAGGGTTGTGAATAAATGTATTGCAATTTATTCTTTACATTTATTGCATCTGTTTTGGATGACAGAACTGGATTAGTTATGTTTTTTTCTTTGTTCTTTCATGGTACCTTACTTGTTTGACTGAGAATTGTTTGTTTCACGTGCTCTTAGGTGTCCTGCAGACTCCTTTTTCCCATAACCAGCTCTTACAGCTCGTTGTATACAACCTGGAAGATCATAGAGCTCATGAAAGAGAAGTCTGTGGTTACTAACTGGTTATCTTCGGTGAAATCACTGCTACCTGTTGCAACTCAAGTCCCTGCCCATGTTTTTCTTCTGCTGGCTTATCTTCTGATCCAAGAAAAAGGAGACAGTCTTCGTGATGTACTCCAGACTACTATGGAAATAGCAAAGGCTGATTGTTCTCAGGTAAAAACTTACTGTTAGTTGATTTTATAACAGGAAATGGGCTGGATTCTGCAGCCCTAGGAGGCAAGGCTGCCACAGCTTCATGACCCAAAGTCTGACAAGTGGTGTCTGTATTCCCAGTAGGTAGATGCACGTGCGTACACCACATACCTATACTTGTACGTAATACAGACACACAGAGCCCTCACACAAACACGAAACAGCACCAGAGGCCCCATCCTACTCTGCTTTCTGGCTGAGCAGAAGGGAGGTCTACCAGTGGGAATGTATGTACAATGTATGGATATGGACCATATGTACAGTATGGACCCCTCCAGCAATGGGGCACAGATGGTCGGTGTGCACAGTAGGTGACCCCTGGATCCTACTCTCACCAGTTGCTGGCATCTGGACATACAAGTCCCTGAGACTGCAGGTCCCCTGCAGTTGCTGGTGTAGACTGCCTCCCCATCCTGCAGAGACACACAGACACACGCACGCCCCAGCTGTCTGGGACTCCCCTGGCCCCCAGGGAGGCAGCACCCCTGTGGTCTTGCCCTTAGACACACACATATGTACGCACACATATATACCCCAAGCTGGCTGGAATTCACCTTTTGTGTGTCACTTACAGGAAAATATGTATTATGTTACTGTTCTGGAGTATTTTTTTAGTTGCTTAGGCTTAGAAAAAAAAGACTGGCTTGTTTGTTGATATTATCTAATAAGTATGAAAATACAGCATGAGGAAGAGGCTACTAAACCATTTCTGGCTTTTCATGACCTCGTAAACTATTGTCTGTGTCCTTTTGTGGTTACTGGAAGACAGCCAAGTCCCTTGTGATATCTGTATTCTTGCTTCTTAAAAATATGTGCAGTCTTTGTCTGCTTCAGTACTGAATTCAAGCCAGAATTATGCAGTATGATTATGCTTATCTACATAACCTGGAAAGATAAATAGGATTATCTAGAAACAGTAATAGGTAATGCAGGGAGCATTATACAGGGACAATTGTATCGTATTTGCAATATAAAACAAGTGTAGGGAAGGGAGAAGTGTTGCTTCACATTTCAGATATGCCATAAAGACCAGCTTTATTTGCTTCAGGTTTTTTAATTGATTTCTGTCTGAAAGAGTTATCAGACTCTGCAGCACAAGAGTTGGAAAAAGATACAGCGTATGGGATATGCACTTGATGACTTACAGTGCTGAGCACTGTAGTTCTGATCCATGGAAGCAATCCATGATGTGCTGGTTGTTGAACACGTAGTGAAATGCTGTGCTGAACCAGGCCTGTTTTATAGTGCTTTTGGAGATAATTGTACTTCATAAGCTGGAGAATTTTTTAAACCAGGTGAGAGTTTCACCTGTTGCGGGTTATAGAATCATAGAAGGGTTTAGGTTGGAAGGGACCTTAAAGTCCCTTCATCTGGTTCCAAGACCCCTGCCATGGGCAGGGACACCTCCCACTAGACCAGGTTGCTCAAAGCCCCATCCAGCCTGGCCTTGAGCACTTCCAGGGATGGGGCATCCACGACTTCTCTGGGCAACCTGTTCCAGTGTCTCACCGCCCTCAAAGTGAAAAATTTATTCCTAATATCTAATCTAAACCTACCCGCTTCCAGTTTAAAGCCATTACCCCTTGTTCTATTGCTATGCTCCCTGATAAAGAGTCCCTCCTCATCTTTCCTGTAGGCTCCCTTTAAGTACTGAAAGACTGCTGTAAGGTCTCCCAGAGCCTTCTCGTCTCCAGGCTGAACAACCTCAAGTCTCTCAGCCTGTCCCCATAAGGGAGGTGCTCCAGCCCTCTGATCATCTTTGTGGCCCTCCTCTGGACTCGCTCCAACAGGTCCATGACCTTCTTATGTTTGGGGCTCCAGAGATGGACATGGTACTCCAGGTGTGGTCTCAGAAGAATAGAGTAGAGGGGAGAATCGCCTCTGTCAGCCTGCTGGCCACGCTTCTTTTGATGCAGCCCAGGATGTGGTTGGCTTTCTGGGCTGCGATCACACATTGCTGGCTCATGTTGAGCTTCTTGTCAACCAGCACCCCCAAGTCCTCCTCAGGGCTACTCTCAATCCTGTCATCCCCCAGCCTGTATTGATACAGAGCATTGCCCCGACCCAGGTGCAGGACCTTGCACTTGGCCTTGTTGAACTTCATGAGGTTCACATGCGCCCACTTGTCAAGGCTGTCCAGGTCGCTCTGGATGGCATCCCTTTCCTCCAGCGTGTTGACTGCGCCACACAGCTTGGTGTTGTCAGCAAACTTGCTGAGGGTGCACTCAGTCCTGCTTTCCATGTCATCAACAAAGATGATAAACAGCACTGGTCCCAGTACCGACCCCTGAGGAACGCTACTTGTCACTGGTAGCCACTTGGACATTGTTCTGGTTCCGGCAGGGATGGGGTTAATTTCCTTAAGGATGCATTGGGGGACACAGGTATTCCATACCATGTGAGCCATGCTGGGCTATGGGGGAAGAGTGGTGGTACCGGTGAGCAGTGGTACCGTAATCGCATTTGTACATTCCTTTATCGATGTTATTGTTTTTCTTTCTTCCTTTGCGGTTCTGTTAAACTGCCTTTATCTCAACCTACGAGTTTGCCTTTTTCTTCTGATTTTCCCCCAGAGCCGTGGGGGTTGAGTGAGTAGCCATGTGGTTCTTTGTTGCCAGCTAAGGCCAAACCACAACAGACATCAAGCCATTGACTGCAACTCTTTGAGTGTGGCCATCCAGCCAATTCCCTGTCCACCAAGTGGTCTATCTGTGAAATCCATGTCTCTCCAATTTAGAGACAAGGATGTTGTGTGGGACAGTGTCAAATGCTTAGACAATGTCACATTTGCCAGCTATTCACCATTTATGGCTTTTCTCAAGTCTCTCTCAGGCTGGCCTGTGTTTTGTTTTTTTTCTTGTATGTTTCATAATGCACTCAAATTAATACAGATTTGGGAGCATGTAATTTTTTCGAAATTTTTTTCTCCGTTTTATTGAATTTTTTGCATTTTTACTTTTCTTTATTGTCTTTCTATCATTGTATTCAGTCATACTTTTGAGTTGTAATTAGGTTTTGTGGGGATTAGTTATTTAATATTTAAAGGGTTCAATTATGCTAGTTCAAGGTTTTTTTGTTGTCTTTAGGCACGTGAAATTTAATCTCTGTATTAAAGATAAGGGGGTTGTTTTTTGGATGGTATGTGGAAAAAGTAATTCTGAGTTCTGTTCAGACACACAGTAGTAACAGGTTAAAAAGTCCAATTTTCAGTCTGGAGAAAATTGCAGGGTTTTGCTGTAGAATTACTGATCATGACTGTGAGTGTTACGTGGGCATGGAAGAACATGGAGAATCTGTCAATTTACGTTAACTGCAAAATCACTGCTCTGAAAAAGAGCGAAATGTATTATTTACATCTTAGCCAAACCAACCGTATCTGGGTTTCCAGAAAATGAGTAACCTCCAAACACATTTAATTCATTGTGTTTCTCACTACAACTTGAGGAAACGGACATATGCAATAATTTGGAGGAAGGAACAGAAAAGGGAAAGTTTCATTGGTCTTAAAAGGATTTTTCATTGTGGCATGGGTAGCATAGCACTGATTTTTTGGGTTTTTTTGTTTGTTTTTTTTTTGTCTGGAAGAATCATAGAGTGGTTTGGGTTGGAGGGGACCTTTAAAGGTCATCTAGTCCAACCCTGCAATGAGCAGGGACATCTTCAAATAGATCAGGTTGCTCAGAGCCGGGTCCAACCTTGTCCTTGTTTGAGGTAAAACAGGACCAATTTTGTTCAGTAGCTTTGCTTCTTAGCTGGACCTCTTCTAACTACTGAAATTAACAGCATATTTTGCAGACAATATTCACTCTCTCAGAGTGATAAGACCCGTGTTTATAGCTGATGCCCAGGCATGGTGTACAGAGAGAGGCTCTTGCTTATACTTACTGCCGTAACAGCCAAGGCCAACCAACTTTGTTACTTGCCCCGTTGGAGGGTCAGAAGTGGAAAAGCATAGAGGGGTCCCTCCTGCGGGGAGGAGCGCACAGGACAGGTGACCCAAAACTGACCAACGGGGTATTCCATCCCATCTGCCTCATGCTCAGTATAAAAGCTGAGGGATCAAAGGGTCACCCCTCTTTCTTCAATGGCCGACATCCGAGGAGGACTCTGTCTGTTCATCTGACTTTGATCCCGATCCGGAATGCAGATCCAGAATCCAGTTCCCGTCCATCACTGAATCCAGTCTGGAACTTCCCCAGTGGTAGCCAGTGTCGTGATTGTGATCCTGGGAGCTTGATATGGTTTTGTATATATTTCATTATTTCCTTTTATTTTATTATTAATATTTTATTAAAGTAGTTCAGTTCCTTCTAAACATAAATCTCTTCTTCCCTCCTCTGCCTCTCTCTTTGAAGAGGGATAGTGGGGAGCATCTGTCGGTTCCATCTGGGGTGCTCCATGTCCCCAATAGCTGATTTGGCCTAAACCACAACAAACCTGAACTTGAATATTTCCAGGGATGGGGCATCTACCAGCTCTCTGGGCAACCTGTTCCAGTGTGTCACCACCCTCAGCATAAAAAAAAATTTCTTCCTTATATCTGTTCTAAATCTACACTCTTTTAGTTTAAAACCATTACCCCGTGTCCTGTCGCTACAGGCCCTGCTGAGAAGTCTTTGTTATAGGCCCCCTTTAAGTATTGAAAGGCCACAGTAAGGTCTCCTCAGAGCCTTCTCTTCTCCAGGCTGAATAGAGTCATAGAATCATTTAGGTTGGAAAAGACCTTTAAGATCATTGAGTCCAACCATCAACCTGACACTGCTAAGTCCACCACTAAACAGTGTCCCTAAGTGCCACATCTACGCATCTTTCAAATACCTCCAGGGATGGAGGCTCAACCACTTCCCTGGGAAGCCTGTTCCAATGCTTGACAACCGTTTTGGTGAAAAAATTTTTCCTAATATCCAATCTAAACCTCCCCTGGCACAACTTGAGGCTGTTTCCTCTTGTCCTATCACCTGTTACTTGGGAGAAGAGACCAGCCCCACCTCACTACAATCTCCTTTCAGGTAGTTGTAGAGAGCAGTAAGGTCTGCCTTCAGCCTCCTTTTCTCCAGGCTAAACAACCTCAATTCCTTCAGCCACTCCTCATAAGACTTGTTCTCTAGACCCTTCACCAACTTCATTGCTCGTCTCTGGACATGCTCCAGCACCTCAATGTCTTTCTTGGAGTGAGGGGCCCAAAACTGAACACAGTTGTCGAGGTGGGACTTCACCACTGTGCTGAGCACAGGGGGACAGTCACTTCCCTAGTCCTGCTGGCCACACTATTTCTCATACAAACCAGGATGCTATTGCATTCTTGGCCACCTGGGCACACTACCAGCTCGGTTGTCAGCTGGCTGTCACCCAACACCCCCAGGTCCTTTTCCACTGGGCATCTTTCCAGCCACTCTTCCCCAAGCCTGTAGCACTGCACGGGGTTGTTGTGACCCAAGTGCAGGGCCCAGCATTTAGCCTTGTTGAACCTTGGCCCGTCTATCCAGCCTGTCCAAATCCCCAACTCTCTCACCCTTTTTTCATAGCAGAGGTGTTCCATCCTTCTGATCATTTTTGTGGCCCTCCTCTGGACCCGTTCCAACAGGTCCATGTCTTTCTTGTACTGAGAACTCCAGAGCTGTTGCAGTACTCCAGGTGGGGTCTCACCAGAGCGGAGTAGATATGGATACAGCATATTGGCAAGGGGTACGGCAGTAAAGAGAAAATTGCAAACTAAACTGAAGGGTACAGCCAACTTGAGCTGTCTGCATCACATCTGTAGCCCACTTCAAACCACAAGTGGCCATCAGTTGAATTGAAAAAAGTTACTGAGCAATTTGGTGTTATAGTATATCCATGTCTGTATGTGATGTAAAAAGGGAAGTGTTGTGCTTTGCTCGTTTTATTGTATTTTGAAGTTCCTGTTTTGTCCTGTGCATGCTGCTGTCATTACGCTAATGTTCATTAGTATTGTATTTCATTTTAGTGAATACACGGGTGGTTGCAGATTCAAGATGACAGTGTTTATACAAATCCCGAACTGCAATGTTGATAGTTGCTTTAGGAAGAACCTGCGAGGCTACACAACTTATTTACAGTTCAAAATAAGAACAGGACCTCGTTCCTAAATAGTTCTTTCTGAAATATTTATTCAGTGTCCTCGGTATACTCCTTGTTGAATTGTGTGTAGAACAGCTGCCTTGGGATGTTACAATTCTGATGTCAGTGGAAATACTGAGCTGCTAGAAGTTAGAACTGACTCCTCAAAGTTAGGCATCTGGTGGAAATGTGTAAAATGAAGTTCTTTTTGTTCTTTTCAGGATATCTTTTCCCATTCTTACTTTGTCCACATAATCATTCTTTCTTATTTTCTTAGAATGGCTATTTTCTTGCACATGGATGAATTCTTTGTCTTACAACTACAGATGTAAAATTCTTCTAATCTGTTATAGCCTTGTACATCTTCTAAAGTATAGTTACATAACACAAAACTGGAGAGAATTATAAAGCAGAAAAAAAGCATAACAAAACACACGGGCAAGTCAAAATCTCACAGTACTCTTGTCAGAGCAAAAGATTCTTTCTCAGACAGCTGTGATGAGGGTACTTGAAGCTGCTTTTGCTGTTTCGTGTAATAGTTGCCTTCCTTTTAATTTGTCACCTGCTTCTTGTCACTCTTTTACATTAAGATACCAATGCTCTGTGTTGTTTAAAACCTTATCGTAAGAAATCCTGGATCACAAAGGCTCTAGTGGTCTGTGACAGAGAGAAATAAATATATTGCAATAGGAGTTCCTAGGTGTACTTTTCCTGACGCGGTAAAACGCCAAACAACCTATGCTAGGAGAGCCATTTATCAAATGGTGGTGGTATTGCTGCTGATCACCAGGTACAGTGGCATGCTCTAATATTTTTGGAATGAGCATGGTGTAGACTTCATTAAGTTGCTACTTAACTGTGTTGAAAGAAATGGAAGCCTTGAGCATTTTTTAAGCCTTTCTTAACCAATGGCTTTATGGTTTTTAAGGTAGAATATAAAAAAAACCAAAACACCACCCAAACCACCCCACATTTTCTTTGTCAAAAGGTGAAGGAAACCGTAGATTTGAATATGGTTTTCAAAAGTGCAGGTTAGTCTTCTGAACTCAGGGTATAGGTTTACCTTGGTCATCCCATTCACAGCTAGAAAAGGGGTTTCTGCATTGCTAACAATACTAAGATTTCTGTTAAGAAGTGTTTCATTCATGAGTTTATCGTCATCAGAGTTCTTGGGTTTTGGTTTATATGCACTATAATGGATTAGAGGGAAACATTGTACGAAGTACATATCCAGTTTGGACTTTTTTTTTTTACCAGCTCTGGTACAGAAGTGGCCTTACCATATGCTATTTTAGCCCACGCTAACAAGTTTACTTGTTGTGCTGGGTACAAAGCTTCAGGTGCATGAAACATTGACAGTATTATTTAAGTACAAGGTGGAAATCTGGTAGCATAAAAGTAAGCAATCTCAGTGTCTTATTTCCAGGAAACAAAAAAGAATCCTTTAATAAGCAAGCATGTGAGGAATAGGATGATATTGCTGGAAAATAACACTCTTTATTTCTTACATGCCATTTAGAGCTTCAGTTGAGAGGAAAAATGTGGAGCTAATCAATGACAAGGGGAAGAATGTAAAACTTACGAGTAATGAAAATTGTGATCCGACCATGATAATGTGATTCTAAGCCAGTAGTCAGAAATCAGTTTTCCAGGTGTATTTTCTCTTGTAACTGCAAGAGACAGGTTTTTGAGGGAAGACACAAAGCTTCAATAGCTTATAGATGCTTAGTTGACCTGGATTTTTTTGGCAAGGTAGTTATTAAAACTTCATTTTCTCACTTTAAGTGGGAAGGACCTAATTGTCTTCAAAGGGCAGGAGTAAGCAAAATGGTTGCACTTGTGTGTAAAAGCAAAGCTGAACTGATGTAGAACCACCTGTGCATCTCTTCTTTAACTCAGTTTCTTCTTGAAAATCTCTTTCTGTAAGTTAGTATTTAAAAGCTAGCATGAGTAGTACACCCCAACTATGAATAGTTTGATAGGTCCACTAAATAGTCTGTAAGCAGGGATATAGGCCCCAGGCTTTGTAAATGAAGTAATTATCTTCTAGGAAAAAGATAGGTAAGTTATGGCTACATGTTGTGATGCCTGCAATGGACATGTATCTACCCTGTCCTGGGAAACCTACCTTCAGTTCTGATCCAAACTGCTGCAAGTAAGGCAGTTTACTTCTTGTGACTAGCTAGCCATGTAAAAAAAGCCTCCAAGGTAACTCCAAGCTCCTTACTCGTAGAATCATAGAATGGTTTGGGTTGGAAGGGACCTTGAGGATCATCTAGTTCCAGCCCCCTGTGCCATAGGCAGGGACACCTCCCACTAGACCAGGTTACTCAAAGCTCCATCCAGCCTGGCCTTGAACATTTCCAGGGATGGGGCATCCACAGCTTCTCTGGACAACCTGTTCAAGTGCCTCACCACCCTCAGAGTGAAAAATTTCTTCCTAATATTATTGTGGGTTTCCTGGTATTGTCTGTAGACTGTGTCTAATTTGGTTTGCTGCAGGTCAGTCTTTGAGTTGTATTATGAATCAGTGGCATATGATAGAAAGAGGAAAGGCATAATGCTTTGTTTATTAACTACTTGCTATAGTTGTTCAAAGTGCAGTTTGATAGTCATTCAAAAAAGCAGTAACTTGCTGAAACAACAATTACTGAAGTAATATGACACCTCAGCAGAATTGCCTGAACTGTCACTGTAGGGAATGATTCTCTCCTGAATTTTATTGGAGTAATCTGGAATATCTCCACTGACTTTAAGTGAACAGTTTTAGAGACAAATTTGAATGCAAGTCAGCAGAGTTACAGAAGCTGTAGACTGATACAAGGAGAGGAATTTAACCCAAAGTTGTTGATGTTTAGCATGATGTGAGTGGGTTTACCTACTTTTTTTGCTCTGCTTATTTTAAGCCAAAGATTTTGTTCACCAATGCAGTAAATAAGATAGATGAACACGGCCTTTTGAGCTAACTATGGTGTTCTGACTACTTCAGAACTAAGAAGCCCTTCAGGCTGGTGAAAAAGTTCTTCCTGGCATGGGGAAAAATGGCTAGTGCCCAAATGCGATGAGAAGGTAAAGTTCAAACTGCATCATATTTTCTGTTTCTCTAATGGTCAGCAGAAGTCCATGTGAACTAGAAACAGATGTTTAAAATTCCTATCATCTAACTGGCTCACATTTCATTCACTAACAGGGACTGCAAATGGTGAACTTTTAGTCTTTTAAATGACTGTGGGCTTTAAAATATTTTTCTGCAAAATATGTATTCAGGTGTCTTTTTAGTAGTACCACATAGAGCAATCAGTATAATTAGTAGTACGGCAGGCATTCTCCTGGGTACTATTTGTAAATTTGGTGTGAGAAAAATACTGTGCTTAATGGGGGTGATATTTCCATTCTCCATCCTTAGTTAAGTGCAACCAAAGACACCTGAATATTCTCCAGTTAGCAATATGTAATGCACTGCTGTCCTTTAAATTACATTTTTATTCCAACAGATCTTAATGCTTTAAAACTGGGACTCGGGATTTTGAACTTGGGATCACCTGGCATCTGTCTTCACTCTGACAAGTTATTTTAGTTCTGAGTCTGTTTAATGGGCCCACAGAGATTATTACAGTGTGGCACAGCACTGCATTGAAAGATTATCACGTTCTTTCTTGGAGTTGCAGTGCTCTCTCTAAGGCAGGAGGAATTACCTAGGACTTGCCTGGTCTTTCTCTTGCGGTTAAAGCAGTTAGTACTGAAGCGAAAGCCTTGAAGCTCATGGGTGGGGGAAATAACCGATTACTTTAATAAACTCAATGCGCAGTGTGATGGCAGCAATCACTAACACATTGATGGCAGAGTTATATTTCGGGTTGCTTCATTTGGTTCTGTGTTTTATTCAGTTCCACATAAACAAATGATGCATTTTTAGAAGAAGGGGAAAGTAAGTGGTAAAACAGTGATCAGAATGTCCTTTAAGTTAAGAAAGAGCAAAGCTCGCAACAACAAACTTGTTGTGATGTTTTGAGTCTTCAGTTTCGTAGGGCACTTTCTGAAGGACGCAGTGGAAGGTGCAGCATAGTAAATAGAAGGCTCTTCTGAAGAAGAGAAGAAGAAAGTCAGATGCTGGGTATGGAAACAAGAGAACAAAAAGTGGCTGTTAATCTCAATCTTGTTTTTAAACATTCGGCTATATTAACTTGAATTTGTTCCTTTGGTGTTAGCAGCACTTGAACACTCAGTCTAAACCTGGGTGTTTGTAATGGAAAGAAAGTCTAACCAAGTAAATCCAGGTACGTTCTGAATTCCATGTCTTTGATTCATGTTAAATCAAAGTAAACTTGCAGACCTCAGCACCTTGCAAAAGGTAAATAAAATGTCCATAGGGCAAAATAACAAAATTAATAATAAGTGTCAACTTTGCAGCCAGACTGTGGACTACTTGTACTACAGCAGAATATATGGAAGTGCTGAGATGTCATGGTGAGGGTCATATCATAAAAAGAATTGTGGAGTGCTTTTTTCTTTTTTTTTTATTTATTTTATGGATCAGGTTAATCAGTAATTCTGCTGCTGCTGAAACTCTGTTATTTTATGGTTCAGATGATTAGTGGTTGTAGCTGTGGATATTGAGTTGAAAAGTCATGGGTGATTGCCATACAAAATCTGAGTGGAAGAGCTGTGTTTCAAAACAAAACAGGGTCAGAAAGAGAGAATGTGCATCCAGAATGCTATTCTTGTTGCTTTCATGTTTGAAAACTCCCCACAAGGGGAATTCACAAACAGGATCTCCCTTTTCCACACTGAGTGTTGTTTTTATAAGGAGCCTATTGTCTCTGCAGTAAATTAATGGAGCATTTAAAAAAACCTTGCTAGGCTTAAAAATAATTACCGTAATTGATTTTGGAGAAATTGTTCTGGTTATCCTTTATTTTTGTTTTTTCTTACCCTTTCCATGAAGAGACCCTACAGATGACCTCTGTGTATGTACCTCCTCCTTCCCTACTGAGTAAAAGCCTTCTTATGGTGCAAGATTAGTGATTATATTGGATCTCTTTTTAGCTGTGGCATTTTGGAGTAATGGTCTGAAACGCTATGGAAGAAAATACAGAAATCTTTTTGAAAGGCTGACGAATGAAGAGTAGTACATGTGGCTTTTAGGCTGTCTTAGATCACTGCAGAGGCTGCACTGGCACATGCTGTTCATGAAAGACATAATACAGTCCTTCTAATCGGATGAATTTTCTTGTTGTGCAAAAACAGTTATTATGCTCTGTGTGAAACCAGCTGTGCTGCAAGGGGAAGAAATTAAATCTTCTGATTGAGAGGTCACTGGTGAATAGTAGCACAAGATCTATTACCATTATTAGAGGTTTATGAGGCTCTAGAGGACATCCATTCTTTTATGGTCTTTCAGCTGCTGGAATGAAGTATTTTAGTGGTAAACAACACCCTTCTGGGAAATCTATCTGAAGATGCATTATTTTGTGTTCTTTGGGGGCTGGGAGTGCATTAAAAATGTATTTTACTTTTTTTTATTATTATTATTTGGATAGAAAACTTGTTTAAGGATATGTTGAACTGGATTTGGCTTGCTTGGGTGATGCCTGATGATACTGTTCTGTGTCTGATTATGTGAACTTTGGAGAGTTGCTGTGGGGAAGCAGTCATATTGGACAGATCTTGTGGACAGATTCTTCATGGTTTAAGCTTATTGGTTAGAATCCTGCTGGAGTGCATGAAACTTTTGAAAACCTAGCTTATGTTCTCTAAAAAGTGCTTCTGATTTTTGAGGGCAGTTTATTGTATAGCTTTTATAAACAGAAACTTATCTTAATTTATGCACTTATCTGAAAACTGGTTCCTTCATTTGTGTGAATTGTTCAGTACTGTCTTGCTTGCTGGAGTAAGAAATGCCAGAGTACCGAATGCTTTTGAAAGCCTGCTCATTTCACTGCCTTGCCTATTGGAGAACTAGGTTGATGCTACCTCTTTCCCAAAGCTCAGCCCAACATTTCCCAGAAATTAAACCTGGAACTTTGCAGTGACATTTATTTTCTGCCTTTTGTTTGACTTTTGGGGGCGGGGCTGGAATGATCTCTTAGTGTTAAAATTGGCCCAGGAGAACGCTCCAGGATATGCATGCAAGCAAAGAAATTGTGGTGGGAATAATGTAAATTGGCATCCTACTTTTACAATTTAAAATGGGGACAGCATATATTAATATGCAGTTGGATTGTATTTTTTTGAAATAGGTATTTCCTTTTGAACATGACTTTACTTTGCTTACTGTTTTCTGACTGTCTCTTATTATTTGTTCTGACGCCAAGGGCTGCAAGAAGACAATTTCTCTTCAGTAAAATGTAAGGAAATGTGAAGGAACAGAAGAGGAGGATTGTCTTCCTCCCCTGCTATCCTCCCTTAGCTTGTGCTTTTGAAGAGGAATAACTGTCCTGTAGCTTGGAAAAAAGAAATCAGAGCACCAAATTGCAGAGAATGAGAACGGTTCACACAACTATTTATCAAATATTGTCTCGCATTTTGTCTTGCATGTTTAATCTTACTTGAAAAAGGACAGTTACTGACATACCTTGGCATCATTCTTGAGATGCAAATTAATTTTAAAAACAAAACCCAGAATCTCTAAACCCTTCTTCAGGTTGATAATGACAGACTTGACCTAACCACTGCATCCTCCTGGAGTGTGGGGGATGCAGAAGGCATGCTGCCAGGCAGCATGCCTCTCCCTCTCCGGAGTTGCTTCCTACCTATTGGGAGCTAATGAATTGTCGTATCAGCTTTTTGGAGCTGTTAAGGCCTTGGTGAAGATTTAGAATAAATTTGATATTGAAATTAGTTCCCAGCATTGTTTATCCATTCCACGAGGGGGATGGAGAGAGGAGCAGCTTTGCTGTACTAGAATACTTTGTTTTTTTTCACTAATCTTATTATTTGAATGTATAGTTCAAAACAAGTACACTTTAAAGGACAGTACCTTTAAGGAAATACGTAACTGGCGTTATAGTAGCATGTGCTTACTCTTTTCCTGAGAATTTTGTAAATCAAACTTAGTATCTATTCACTAGATCTTAGTGTAAAAGTCACTGTAGAACTTTCATTTAATACCTGTTTAGTGTAAAATAAACTACATACCTAGAAAATTAATGCAGATGCAGACACAGGACTTGGAATGAACTTCTCATTACAGCTGATGAAGGCTAGGCCTGAGCAAACTGAATTTAAAGGGTTTGAATGCTTCTATAACTAAGGTTTATGAATATCATTTATTTTTATTATAATTTATTTTGAATGTCATTCAGTCTGATTGCCATATGCATAGTCCAATGTAGCTACAACTGAGAAAAATGCAGCAAGTAGCCTATTGAATAGAGAATTAGCTTAAGACCAACTGGAGTAACATAAGGCCCTGCCTCTGGCAAAAGGAAGAGGTACTGTGGGGAGACATGAGAAGGAAGGAACTTAGGTGAGGAGTTTGAGCGTTGTAATGATGTATCTGACATCTCTACTGGCATTTTATGTAACGTTTTTGTCCAGCATAGGGTAAACCAATGACAGTATTTATCAGGGATGGGTATGGTTTAAAGAATTAACAAAACCCTCTTATCCTCAGAGTCTTCCAACCATGCTGCTGCGTACAAAACTGTCTGGATAATATTGTTAGAAGATACTTCTTCCCTGTTCACACATTGTGTTAACAGTTGTGTGGAAAATGTATGTATCTCAGTGGAGGAGCACGCGTGACCTCCCTGATAATTTTGGGACTTAAAATGGCGATGCAGGTTGCTGTGTTGGTGTTAATGATTACCTCCCCTGGAGGTATGGAACGTCCATTGCTTGCTCATCGCCCTGCAATTTACCTTGTATCCTTCAAAGATTTAGGTAACAGTAAATCAGGTGGTTTGGTTTTTTTCTTAACACTCAAAGTACAACAGGTGCCCAGAAATAAAACTGCTTCCGTCTACTAAGTCTTCCTGTGCTGAGGACTCCAGAGCTGAACATAGTACTCCAGGTGGGGTCTCATGAGGGGGGCAGAATCATCTCCCTCGACCTGCTGGCCATATTTCTTTTGATGCAGCCCAGGAATACAGTTGGCTTCCTGGGCTCCGAGCACACATTGCCAGCTCATGTTCAGCTTTTCATCCACCAGTACCCCCAAGTCCTTCTCCTCAGGGCTGCTGTCAATCCCTTCATCCCACAGCCTATATTGATATCAAGGTTGCCCCAACCCAGGTGAGGGACCCTGCACTTGGCCTTGTTGGACCTCATGAGGTTCACATGGGCTTACTTCTTGAGCTTGTCTAGGTCCCTCTGAATGGCATCCCATCCCTCAGGCCTGTCAACCTCACTACTCAGCTTGATGTCATCTGCAAACTTGCTGAGGGTGCACTCGATCCCACTGCCATATTTCAATATTTCAATATATCATTCATATTGAAGAAGATATTAAACAGTACTGGTCCTAGTACGGACCCATGAGGGACACCACTTGTCACTGATCTCCATCTGGATATTTAGCCATTAACCGCTACCCTCTGGATGCAACCATCCAACCAATTCCTCATCCACTGCAGAGTCCACCCATCAAATCCATATGTCTTCAATTTAGAGAGAAGAATGTTGTGTGGGACTGTGTCAAAGGCCTTAGAGAAGTCCAGATAGATGACATCTGTAGCTCTTTTCTTGTCCACTGGCATAGTCAATTCATGATAGAAGGCCACTAGGTTGGTCAGGCAGGACTTGACCTTGGTGAAGCCATGCTGGCTGTCTCAAATTATCTCCCTGTCTTCCCTGTGCCTTAGCATAGCTTCTAGGAGGATCTATTCCATGATCTTCCCAGGCAGAGAGGTGAGGTTGACAGGTCGGTAGTTCCCAGGGTCCTCCTTTCTCCCCTTTTTAAAAATGGGTGCAATCTTTCCCTTTTTCCAGTCGCCAGGGACCTGACTGCCATGACTTTTCAAATATCCTGGAAAGTAGCTTGGCAACTACATCAGCTAGTTCCCTAAGGACTCGGGCGTGCATCTTGTCAGGTCCTATAGAATTCTGTATGTTCATGTTCCTCAGGTGGTCATGAACCTGATCTCCTTTTACAGTAGGAGGAACTTTGCTCTTTCAATCCCTGCCTTGTGGTCCCTCCACTCGAGAGGTGTGGGAAGAGAGGTTGCCAATGAAGACTGAGGCAAAAAAGTTGTTGAGTACCTCAGCCTTCTCCTCGTCCATTGTTACTAGTTTGCCAGTCTTGCTCATTAGCAGGGTTATGCTTTCTCTGACCTTCCTTTTCTGGCTGACTTACCTGTAGAAGCCCTTCTTATTACTCTTTTCACCCCTTGCCAAGTTCAGCTCCAGCTGCACCTTGGCCTTCCTGACCCCATCGCTGCACAAGCGGGCAGCATCCCCATACTCTGCCCAGGATGCCTGTCTCTGCTTCCACTGCCCATGCATTTCCTTCTTGCCCTTTAGTTTGACCAGCAGGTCTTGACTCAGCCATGCTGGTCTCTTGCCTTCCTTTCCTGATTTCTTACACCTGGGGGATCGAGAGCTCTTGCGCTCTATGGAAAGCATCCTTAAAGATCTTAAAAGTCCTTTTCTTCTCCCTTGTCCCTGAAGGAAGTTTCCTAGGCAGGTCCTATTGACTAACACCCTGAAGAGCTGGAAGTTTTCTTTCCTAAAATTCAGGGTCTTGCCTGACCCATACCCCTCAGGACTGCAAACCCCACCAGTGTGTGTTCACTGCAGGCCAGGCTGCCTCCAGTCTTGACGTCACCGATGAGCTCACTTGCATTGGTGACCATCAGGTCCAGTACTGCATCCCCTCTGGTAGGGCTGTCTGTTACCTGGCGTAAGAAGTTATCCTCGTTGCATTCCAGGAGTCTCCTGGATTGCCTACAGCTCGCTGTGCTACTTTTCCAGTAGATGTCATGGTGATTGAAGTCCCCCAGCAGGATGAGAGTCTGAGAGTGCAATGCCTCCTGTAGCTGGAGTAAGAAGGCTTTGACAGTAGGCTCCCCTTGATGGGGCAGTAAATTATACTGTGTTGTATGAGAGGTTTGTAGAATATGATAGTAGCATCACCTGAATTTGTCTGCAGTGACATAACTGAATTGAAATAGTTGCTTTATTGCTTTGGTATGTATTTTAATGTACCATTTTCAATTATATATGTTCCTTTCAGTGTGCCTGTAATGGAATTCCAAGTAAAAATGAATTTATTGTGGAAATCAGATTATTGCAGTGGTTACAGCTGATCATGCATAACAAGGTGCTTTTACGATGATAGCTTAAAAAGAAATAAGTTGTAAGTCCTATCAAATTACATACCTTAGAATATTCTTTTCTCTTTTTTATTAGCAGAAAAAATAATGCAGAACCCTAAGACTTTCTAATACGTTTTGACAAGTTCACTGTCTTACATAAGATACTGTGTTGGCAACCTAGTTCCAAGTTTATTTCCTGCTTTTCTTTTATTTTAGGTCCCAAATCTGATCCCAGTTTTGATATTTAAATTGGGAAGACCTTTGGAGCCTGCACTTTACAGGGATATATTGTATACGTTGCCTACACTGGGTGTACACAAGGTTAGAATGAAAACTTTTTGGTAAGACAAAAACTGTATCAATAAGAGATAATTTATTTCTAAAAAATTATTTAGACTGAGCAATGCATAGTTTGCTTAAAATAACTGATTTGTAAGCTTTGGCATAACTTCCTAATATTTTGGATGGGATATGACATTTATTTTAAAGAGTGAAATGTACACCATTTTATCGTCTATGCTGTATCATAATTATATATATATATCATAAAAAGAAGTTCTTGGACTCATTATGCTCTGAAGTTTTTCAGAAAATTACTTCCTGTTTCTTTCTGACATTGCAGTTGGACAGTTACCTCCTTTTTGTACTTTTTTGTAAAATAATGATTTGTAGATTTGTCTTTGTTCTTGGACATGAAAACAACAATGACGTTTGGTTAAAAAATTTCTTTCAGGTTTGCGTAGCTCAGATTCTACGTGCCATACACATGCTTGGGAGCACACCAAAGCTTAGAGCAATTACTTTGCGGTTGATGACATCCTTATGGGAAAGACAGGTTAGAAAATTCTTGTAGTGTCACTAAGATAAGTGTAGTTGCAAAAATTCATTACTTCTAACCAAGGAAGGAAATTAATTTTGGAACATTGCTTGTACTAGTATGTCATTATCAGCAGTATAAAGTAAATGGTGGAAGCGGGGTGTCTATTGATTCCGGTTTAGTGAAAAATTTGAATAGTATGTCTTTCATGAAACCTGCTTTTCATTTCATCAGGTTTGAGACTGTTGTAGGAAAAAAAAAAAAGTTTGAAGGACAGCTTTCTGCTTTTTGTAATGTGCAGTAATAACAATACCTTAGTTCCGTGGCAATAATTTGCTTCTCTGTTCATAAAGTAGCAATAGAGATTTGGTCTGCAAAAGCCAGTTAGAACTCAAGGTAGCATTAGATTCCAATAATTAAGGAAAAAAAAAAAGTATGGTATGCCATAAAAGTGGTATTTAGAAGTTATGTAAGAGTGCTGGCAGTTGAAAATCCTATCACCAGCTTCTGAAGGTGTGATGGTAGTTTTTAAATTAAATCTTTTCTAGGATCGAATTTACCCAGAATTGCAGAAGTTCTTGGCGATGTCTGACATGCCCTCTTTGTATGTTGACAAAGATGCTCAATGGGAAAAACTGATTGCTAAAGCTGCTTGTATAAGAGATATATGTAGGCAGAGGTAAGTGCAAGTGTTATCTATCTTACGTCCTTCTAAGGGAAAACCTTTTTTTTTTTCTGAAAAGCTGTATAATTATTTTTACCTACTCTGTTATATTAATTGTAGGTAATATTTTTTTAGTTCTGTGAGATATGGACTCAGGCATTACTAATCTGAGCAGGTAGTGAGTTTTGAGTTGTATGTGCTTTCTACTAGTTATAATGTAAAAATAATGTGAAAATTAAAATGTCTTCATCCTGAAACAAAACATGTATCCTGTACTGATCCAGAGTAAAAACTTAAAGCATACCACCTCCAAATTATAAACATTACAAGAAGCAACTAATGACCTGTCTGTCTTTTGATCTATTCAAAGAAAGATTGGGTGCTTTTCTGGAAAGTATATTTTGTCACATGCAAATTCCTGGTCTTTATTCAGATATAATACTGACCACAGAACACAGCTGCACAAGTCTAACTGGATGACGCATTGATCCTTTCCAGCTCTAACGTTACTTGATAAAAATTAACATTTCCTGTAAAGATTATTTTTAAACATATCATCAATTACTTTCTGGTTTGATGTGCACAATGCCATCTTTTCTCTTTGCCACCATTTGGGTTCCACTTTTCACTTTGCTTCTTGAAGGTAGGTTACTAACAGCTGGGAAGATTCATGTGTCTTTCAATCACCAACGGAAAAAAAAAAAGTTCTTAGAGAAAATGCCAAGCAG
The DNA here is from genome assembly GCA_017639485.1 of Pluvialis apricaria. Classification (NCBI taxonomy): domain Eukaryota; kingdom Metazoa; phylum Chordata; class Aves; order Charadriiformes; family Charadriidae; genus Pluvialis; species Pluvialis apricaria. The sequence continues at coordinate 38,516,192 of CM030044.1, forward strand.
CGTTTTTCAATAAATACTAAAAAAAAAAAAAAAAAGTGAAAAGCAAGAGATAAATTTCAATGAAACAGTAATATTCTTTTTGTCAGGTAAGTGGTGTAGTTAGAGTTCAGGTGTGCGCACTTTCTTCCTGAATTTAGAAATTATTTGAAAGAAAGTGAGAGCAAATAGAGGAAGCCTGAATATTCCATGCATATAAATCACCCAGCCAGATGTGATTTACGCCAAGTTCTTACAGAAACAGTGTGAGGGACTGCTGAATCAGCAGCTGACACCTCCCCCCCCACCCTGCCCAATAAAACTGAATGGATACTAAAAGACTGGAAAGCAAACAAGCAGCCCGTGCAGTCATTGAAGGATAGACATTGACATTGCAGCAGCAAAAAATTTGGAAAAAATTTCCTAACTGATGTAAGAGGACCAGAAGTCTTGCTGCCAGAATCTCCACCAATACGCAGTAGTGAGTACTTACAGAAGACTGTGCCAAAGAAGCAAAGAATAGTGTCTTTAATAGCACACGTGGATTTTCCTTCTCAGTCACTTCTTGAATGATGTAATCTTTTACCATACACAACATACTTGGACAAAAACTTCCATAGCTTAACCACTTGGTGATCTTTTATTTGGAACTTGATGCCTGCTGATTTAATTCTCCACGTCACTCAGCCTTTAGAGCTCTCTATCATATCCTCCCTTGTATCTTTTTTTTTCCTCCCAGTTTTAGTCTGTTTCAGTTGTCACTTAAACAAAACCAATACTTCATGAATTTTGGTGTATAGAATAGAATTTGTGTGAATGCGTGAATATTGCCTTGTATCTTCATGTTTTTTCCTTTAGGCCATACCAGCATGGAGCAGACATGTTGGCTGCAATTTCCCAGGTATTAAATGAATGCACAAAACCTGATCAAGCTTCGCCTGCTGCCATAGTGTTACAGGGTCTTCAGGCACTTTGTGAGGCTGAGGTAAGATTAAATTGGCTTGTCCCTGTGTTTTGTGTTTTGCTTGTGGATCATGGACTTTTTTCCTAGTTGGCACTTTTTCTTTAAGCGTACATTGGATGATTGCAGAATTTTTTTTTTTCTTGTGACAAATGTAGTTCCTCTCTTCCAACATCAGTTAATTGTTCCTGGGAAATTGTACTGTGACCTTCTACTGCAGCAGGTCAGCCCTTCAGTGCAGATTGGAATCTTAGGTCAGCTTCGCTGTTTGTTTCAAAGAGGTCCTCTCATGCGTTTTTTCCTGAGGTTTGAAAAGAACAGCCGTTTAGCACATGATTCTGATTGGTGGAAAAGTGTGTAAGTATTCTCATTTTTGATACCTTCTTGCAGGTCTGCCCTGCTGGGTCTCATTTGCATAGTGTACCTGATAGAAAGTGAAATCAGTTGTAATGGGGAGGCTTCTGTGTCACACTAATGCGTTCATATTTACTGATGAAGAAGAGAAGTAAGCATGGGAACATGCTGCCCAAAGAGGTGCTGTCTCCGTCCTTTGAGGTTTTCATGTTCCTTTTGGATAAAACTCTGGCAAACTGGGTCTGATCTCATAGTGTGGCCCTGCTTGGAGAAGAAGCTTGGACTAGAAATATCCTGAGGTCCCTTCCAACCTAAATTGTCCTGTGATCTTACAATATCCCTGAATTAGGAGGCAAGGCTTTTTGTTTCCACGGTGACATCCCGGACATGGTGATGCAGGCACAGACATGCTATGAATCACACTGTAGACAAACTGTGGACTATGCAGGCCATCTGAGTTAGTGGACTAATTATAGCCTGCAGGAATATTTGATTTCCCATTCTCTGCCAAACAGCAATTTTAAGTTTATCCACTTAATCACTTTTAGTGCAGTGTTTACTGCAGTGAGGCCAATCCAACAAAAGTCTCCAGCCATTGCCACATTATACATCTGAAATCGTCAGCAGTTCAAGAACAACATAATAAATGGTTGGCAGTCCATAGACATTACTATTCAATATAGTTAAAAAGCTTCAGACAATGGTTACTAAGTACCAAATTATTCAGGGTAATGTAATTACTGTTTTTGCTTTTGGTATGGAGTTTGGCTTTTCTTAAGGTCACATAGATTCTTTGAATGCCAGCCTCAGTTAGTATTTAAGGAGTGTTTTCCCAGGCTGGATTATGTTTAGACTTTGTTTTGTGCAAACAAGCAGGAGCTGGGCCTGTGACAAATGTCACATCCTACTTGTAAAAGCCTCATTTGAGAGTAGATGTACTGTACCACTGTTGAGAAGTGGAAGGCTGAGACAACTCCAGGTACTCAGGAAGGAAGGAAATAATCACTTTGTAGACAGGTACCAATTTTTCCTGTCCTTGTTCTTACAGGCCCTCCTCAGCTTGCTTTGTTTTCCCAATTTCATGCCAGTGTGATGTTCTGGGGGACTAGATCTGCCACCCAGGTATACTGAAACTTTAAGAGAGAATTCTCCAGTGGTTTGGTAAACTGGGTGACCATTTGGGTTAACTAATGCAGTCTGTCCCTTGTTTAGTATTTAGACTCCAGCTTGAGGTGCAGAAACCTTAAAGGAAGTAATCATAGAGGTTGGTCAGAGGGTTTTGTTTTGGTGCTTTCCTTCTCTGCTACTGTATCAATAGATAACCATGGAAAAGGGATTAAATCTCTTTAAGCTTTTCCACATGCAGCTGCTTAGGCGCAGGATTTTAGTGACCACCTAATTTTCAGTCAACTTCTGCACCAGTGTAATGAATTGTATTTTCTTGTATAGTGTATACTTTGTGTTTTCTTGTATAGTGTTGACATAGTTTGATGATGGAACCCTATACACCATGAGGCTTTGTCAAAGTTGAGTTCTGAGAGTCTCGGAACGGCTCCTTTGTAAAAGTAATGCTATAATAAAACGTGCTGTAACAATATATATATATGATTTTTTAATTGAATATTGTGGAAGAATAGTTTTCCACTTTGTTGACTGCAGTAATTGTAATGTAAATGTAATGACTTTACCCGAACTACGTACTACATGAATAGCATTAAGAGCATTAGCTTAGCTTTTGTGGGACTTACAAGGAGGGTTTACCTTCCCCAACCCCACCCCCTTTTTTTTGGTAGGTATAGCAAAAGGCCCTTAATGAATAGTGCCCACTGACTTGCATGTCAAAAATGTGAAATACACAGCTATTGCCAGGCGACATTTCTTATTTCTGGGCAAATATTTTGGGTGTTTTCCAGTGATTTCAACAGAAGCCAGTGTACTTCCTATGAGGCCATCTATCCTGGCATCTAATTGATTTCATGTATCAAGGACTGTACACAAGCCAAGGAACACTCAAGAACAAAAATGCAAAGCATGGTATTTAAAACCCTTTTCCAAGCCTTTTGTGGAAATGGTTTCTTGCTGTTTATTCCCTCAGTCCACATTTATTTGTTTTATTGATGAGAAAGAAACCAGCATAGCAGAGTAGTATAATGAACATAATGAATATAATGAATGATAAATTGTGTGAGAACAAATTATGTTGACTGAGTTTAACATTTAGTAGGAAGTACAAAGCTGGATGTTGTTTAAACAGTGTACACTTAAAAACTGTACTCTTACAATGGTGGGTTTGTGTTGAGATGTTACCAGATGATCATTACCTTCTTCTTGGGCTCAAGTTTCTGGCTGTCTCACTTTCTCAGGTCTGATTTACTCCTTATTCTCTTTTTTTCCTACTTTATATCGTTGGCCTTGTACACGTAGTTATCGTAATTTCTATTTGAACTCTTTAGCCAGTAATGTAGGTGCAATTCCTTACCTGTGCAGATTGCTGTTGAAGGCAGCTGCCAGGCTCCCAGGACAAACTCACCGTAGGTAAGGGGTTTTACACATACTGAATGGGTAGCAAAATAAGTTGACTGGATGAAAATCGTGTCACCAGCTCCACTTTCAAGTCAGCTACCAAAATCCGTTTCAGTGCATCTTCCTCATTGGTGTGATTTCCAGTTTTTGAAAGCTGGAAATGTGACAGATACTGTGGCAATGTAAATGTAACTTTTCATCTTACGAATGCATTATGTTATGTAGTCACGAACAGTTCCTGCTTCTGCATCTGCCTCTGCACCTGACTTTTGTTCATCTTGGAAACATTCACTACAGTGGCAACTTCATTTTCTGTCACTTAATTAGGATGTGTGGCGTAGTAGTGTGGTCTAGCTGGTGTTCCACGTTGTTTTGTTCTCCTCTCTAGTTTTGCTTTCCCAAGCTTTGCCATTTTATGTATTTTGACACTTCCATTTGCTTTTCTTGTCAAGGCTGGAACAGAATTCTAGCCTTGTCTTCTGGTTTTGCTAATAAGATAGCTAGTACTCTTGCACTTTTTGTAAGACATGCTGTATAGTGATAGCTTGAGGGACACTGAATAGCTTCAGGAAGACTTAAGTTCATTAGTGTATTTTAGGGGGAGAAGTTACTACTTTTTCTAAGCTTAGGAAAATTTTATTTTCTTCAGAACACACAATATGACTTAATTTTAATAAATGTTATCTTAAACTTTGTAATTTAAAACACTAACAGTGGCTTTTAACTTGCATGTTACTTCTCTTTGGCCTTCAACTTCATTGCAGACACAAAATAAATTAAGGAAACTTGTGCTCCAGGTACTTGTAATCTGTTAGCAGAAACTGGAAAACTGCTTGTGTAGTCCACAAAAAGAATTCCCCCTTTGTAGCTGAAATTTCAATGTAAGCATTTTGCATTTGAATGTGGACATACTCTGTAGACAGAACACTCATGGCCAAACCTTTTACTGTGGAAATGGCATTGAGGAATGATTGGGCTGTTAATCCTCGGGATTAATAGTAGCGCTTCTGCCTCTGTGGCACCATCATGTTGTCAAGTCAGCTGGTTTTGGAGTGTTGGCCAAAATGTGTTTTGAAAAGAAGATGGTTTTATTTACTCTAATTTATTCATAGACCATATTTGTCTAAAAATTTCACAGGGCAGCAAGGGTCATTTTTTGTTACCATGGCATGTGTCAGAGTCCAATACTTTCTAACCAGGTTATTTTAGATACTCTGTGCATGGAGTATGTAATGTGTAATATCAAATTTACATATTTAAAGATAGCTATTGTTACGCAGGATTTCTGATTCAGCAGAGTGATAAAAAATACACCAAAATCACAATACAAATTTAAGTTACTCTTAGCAAAATATAGCAATTGCAATGTACAAATGTTCAATCACAATACCAATGTGATTCCCATTACCGGTCTCTATAGTGTGCTCACCGTCATGATGCTGAACACCCCCAACTGCCGGGAAGGAATATGTGGGTTGAAACTAGCTCAAGCCCCTTGCTCTCTTCAAAATTCTTTTGTTGGTAGCGTAGTTTTTATACTGTGTGTTGGGCTGGGCCACGTATTCAGTCTCTCATATGCTGGTCTGACTGACCTGGGGACATGTTCACACTCTTTTAATGAACTGGGGAGAAACATTTATACCATCAGTTGATCCATTGAACTGTTTACGGCTGTATATCTAAAACAAAGGTCCTCTTTGTGTTGAGTTTTTGTTGATCTGTTTTGCATTTCTGACGAACCTACTGATTGTTTTAATAAGAATTGCAATTGTGCTGGAATACCCTTTTTTCTGTTGTATATACTCTAGGAAGAGAAGTTAAGGTTGCTAAGAGGTGATGGAGTTGTTTAGAAAGCTGTTAAATAAGACTCATTCCCTGCTGTGTTTTCTAGGTTATTTGAAGATCACATTTCTGCTTAAGTTATTTTTTCAGAGTGTCAGAAGCTATGAGCAGTATAAATATGTCTTGACTTCAAAAAAAGCAAGAAGAAAACCCCTTTCTCATTTGAATTCTATGATAGAAAACACATAGACTGTAAGATGGTGGCTGCAGCACTGTGATCACAGGGAACGATCAGCTATGCCAACCACATCCAAAAGGCTTGAGAGCTGTTCTTGTGCAAGTGTTCTGGTCCATGATCCACTCAAAAAGAGAGGAATCTTGTAACTTGCTTTCATTGGAAGAGATTGTGATTCCTGCAGACATCAAAGGATGAACCCAAACACCTATAGAGACCTAAGAAATGTTACAAAGAATGTTTGCACCTATTATTTTACAACTGTCAAAGCCAACATTTCTCCATACAAAGCAAGTGAAATAGTCCCTGCGTAGCCTAATCCAATTGGCTAATCCAACATCCTAATCCAGATGAGGTAAACTGGTAGTATGAACTGGTTTTGCAGTGTAAGGTGTTCACTTCCTACTGAAGAAGAAACAAGGTGAGGATAATGGGAATGGATTATTAGCAAGTGAATCCATTTGAAGTTGAAGGCAAGTGTTTGATTGGATTCCCTTCCGTTTCCAAAAGGACCAGAGTGATGCTTATTTCTTGAACATTTTTCATCAGTTTGGAAGATGAGAAAGGCTGTTTGCTTTGACCGGTGAAATCATCATAGATACCTAGGAGGCAAATGGAAAACTAGGGAAAATGTTGAACGAGATGGGTGCTGTGGTGACAGATGATGCAGAGAACGCAGAGTTCCTGAATGCCTTCTTTGCTTCTGTCTTCACTGCTCGGGCCAACTCTTGGGAGTCCCAGACTTTGCGGGTAACAGAGAATGTCTGGAGGAAGCATGACATTCCCCTGGTCAAAGAACAACAGTTAGGGATCAGTTAAGTAAGCTGGATATTCACAAGTCCATGGGGCCTGATGCGAGTGCTGAGGAAGCTAGCAGAAGTCATTGCTGGGCCACTCTCCATCGTATTTGAAAGGTCCTGGAGAACAGGGGAGGTGCCTGAGGACTGGAGGAAAGCCAATGTCACTCCAGTCTTCAAAAAGGACAAGAAGGATTACCTGGGAAACTACAGGCCGGTCAGCCTCACCTCCATCCCTGGAAGGATGATGGAACAGCTCGTTCTGGGGGTCATCTCCAAGCATCTGGAGGAAAAGAAGGTTATCAGAAGTAGTCAACGTGGATTCACCAAGGGCAAGTCATGTCTGACTAATCTGATAGCCCTCTATGATGGCATGACTGGATGGATAGATGGGGAGGGCAGTGGATGTTGTCTACCTTGACTTCAGCAAGGCTTTCAACACTGTCTCCCACATCATCCTCACAGGCAAGGTTACAAAGTGTGGGTTAGATGAATGGGCAGTGGGGTGGATTGAAGAGTGGCTGAACGATAGAGCTCAGAGGGTTGTGGTTAGTGGTGCAGAGTCCAGTTGGAGGTGAGTAACAAGTGGTGTCCCTCAGGGGTCAGTACTGGGTCCAGTCCTGTTCAATATATTCATCAATGACTTGGATGAAGGGATAGAGTGTGCCATCAGCAGATTTGCTGATGACACAAAACTGGGAGGGGTGGCTGACACGCCGGAAGGCTGTGCCGCCATACAGCGTGACCTGGACAGGCTGGAGAATTAGACAGAGAGAGACCTTATGAAATTCAACAAGGGCAAGAGTAGGGTCCTGCATCTGGGGAGGAATAACCCCATGCATCAGTACAGGTTGGGGGCTGACCTCCTGGAGAGCAGCTATGTGGAAAGGGACCTGGGAGTCGTGGTGGACAACAGGATGACCATGAGCCAGCAATGTGCCCTGGTGGCCAAGAAGGCCAATTGCATCCTGGGGTGCATCAAGAAGAGTGTGGCCAGCAGACCGAGGGAGGTCATCCTCCCCCTCTACTCTGCCCTGATGAGGCCTCATCTGGAGTACTGTGTCCAGTTCTGGGCTCCCCGGTTCAAGAAGGACAGGGAACTGCTGGAGAGGGTCCAGCAAAGAGCTACCAAGATGATTAGGGGACTGGAGCATCTTTCTTATGAGGAAGGGCTGAGGGACGTGGGTCTTTTTAGTCTGGAGAAGAGAAGACTGAGGGGGGATCTTATCAATGCTTATAAATACTTAAAGGGAGGGTGCCAGGAGGATGGGACCAGGATTTTTTCAGTGGTGCCCAGGATGAGAGGTAACGGGCACAAACTTGAACATAGGAAGTTCCATCTCAACATGAGGAGGAAGTTGTTTACTTTGAGGGTGGCAGAGCACTGGCACAGGCTGCTCAGGGAGGCTGTGGAGTCTCCCGCACTGGAGACATTCAAAACCTGCCTGGACGCCATCCTGTGCAGCCTGCTGTAGGTGTCCCTGCTGTGGCAGGGGGGTTGGACTAGATGATCTCCAGAGGTCCCTTCCAACCCTGACCATTCTGTGATTCTGTGAAACTTTGGAAGATGCTTTGGAAGAAAGTGAACCTAGCTTCCTCAGCTTTCATCTGGTTAGGCTCCCAGAGACAGCTTGCTTTTAAGCTAATTTGAACAAGTGAAGTAGAGCATTGGTGTTACATGAAGATACATCTACAGCTTTATGTATGTTGCTATACTATCCTATTTATTCCTACTGGTAGCTCCTTTATCTGGTGAAGTGTTGTCCAGTATTATTACATGATGTCCATTAATATACTTTGAGACTATTAATGCAAGTGAATTTTTAACATTTTTTTCTTTTTATGAACTCTATATTAATTCTTGTTCCTAAGTAGGAAGAAAGAAGGCAAGTGCTGGAAACAAATGTTACGCCAGGTTGGGATTACTGTTAGTAATGGTGCTTCTCACTTTCCCTCCAGGTTGTTTGCATCCGTTCTACATGGAATGCTCTGTCACCAAAGCTGGGTTGTGATACAAGACCCCTCATTTTAAAAGCACTGAATGAATTGTTTGCCCTGGTTCCCTCATTAACAGTGAATACAAATGAATATGAGGTATGTACTCATGGACTAAGGTGAGTCTCTTCTTTTGGTGTATCTCGGTATATGAGTTTTAAATGTGCCTGCTTGTTTTTTAATATCTCTAAATTGCACCCACTGCCTAATTCAAGTGAATCATAATGTGCATTTCCATAGAGTTTCACAATTTCAGACTGCATTAGTGAATCGTAGGAAATAGGTGAGAAATTGCAGTGCAAGTTTGATCAGAGGTTTGACCCTCCCAGAATGTGAGGACATGTGAATGCATCTGCCGTTCAGACCTGCACCCTTTCCACTTTCCTAGCTCAGTGCATGTTGATGTGGCAGCAGCTTGTTTCAGGTAACTGCCTTTATTTCAACTGCTTATTTGATTAAAGAATATCTGAATGCATTTTGTTTGTTTTTATAGAAATTCAAAGCTCAAGTTCTCAGCTTCCTTTGGAACAACACACAAAACAAGGTAGGTGGCACTGCTGAAAATGTTAATTCCTGGTGTCACTGACTGGATATTAAGTTTTATACCTTTCTGTCAAGACAAGGTTATCAGCGTCAGCAATCTCATGTTCTAATAGGGCATTCTTCTTGTCATTGACTGTTTAACACTGTTTTTGAAGCAGTGTAGTGCACGTGAAAGGTGGTAACAGATGGTCCTAAGATCTGCTGCTCCCAAGGAGAATCATAACACAAACTAGTTTGACTCCTCTGGTAGGCTTCAGCCTTGACATGGTGAAGCATCCTTGGCAAAGCTGCAGCTGCGACAACTAACTCAATTCTTTGGTGGGGTATTGTAACACAGTGGGAATGTTGGACCATCACCACCGTGAGGCTGGTAGAACCAAAGTATTTTAGTTTAAATGTAGCTCAGATATTTCTACATAGACTACACTCACAGCAATAATGGGGTGTAGCGATCAGAATGTTTGCTATCAAGCCTAGTAATTGGTCTTGCTAGTTTGCATTTTATATATTAAGTACGCAATTAAGAGTCCGCCTCAGGAAAACATTGCTATTTTTTCAGCGTTCAGTGGTTAGTGGATAGGCTCTTTGTATGTGAAGTTTCCAGTAGGCAGCAATACCCTATGCTGCACTTGTGATTTTTCTTTTTCTTCCTGTTAATTTTCTAGGATGCCGTTGTAGCCATTTCAGCCTATAAATCACTCTCATCATTTGGCTCTGAAGAACATACAATTAATCATCTTCCTGAACAGGTAACAATGTTGTACATTTAACAGTAAGGACATCTGACACTTCCATCTCACATGGCTTGTGTCCTCTTGGAAGGGAAGTAAGGCCTTGTGCCGTCTCTACCAGACAACCATCAGAGCCTCATAGAAGGAATATGAGCTCCTGCTGGTGAAATGGGATGATATTACATATGATTAGCATAACTAAGACTTACGGAAGGGGAAAGGCACAAATGGAGGCTGAGTCAGAAGGTAGTTTTTCTTTTTTCATTAGTTAAATCAGCAGGTTATTTTTTTGGATACCTATTTTGCATTTTATGCTCTTCTGTTAATGCTTGCAGTTGAGTCCTGACACTAAGCAGCTCTCGTGATTTCTGCTTCATCCATTGGAGTCACACACATGCTTAGTGCTTTTGCGCCTGAAATGGGCAAGTCAGTTTGGAAAGTAGGTGCTTTTTTGTGGAATTAAGATGAAAACTTTTCCTCTGTTTCTGTTCTGAACTTCTACAGCATAACATTTTGCTTTTTTGTTGATAAAGGCAGACAGAAATAAAATTGAGATACTTACTGGAAAGCTTTTTAAATATGTAGGGGGCTGTTAAAATCTGAAACTTTGGTCTGATCAGTTGACTCAATAACCTTACAAAAAGAAACAGTGCAAGGAGATGAATATATAAGGTCATCTGTGATTATTTATTTTTTTTTGTACATTAACCTTGTAAGAGAGAGTAGGCAATAATCAGTTGTCCATTGGTACGCCATTTATGGCATGGTAAATACTTCTGTATGTTTTTATTTCCTGCATTATTACAAGATTGGCTCCATTTGTGTGTTGTAACTGGCTATTATAAAAAGACTGGAATAAGCAACTTTAAAATTAAAAAACATACCTGCTTTATATAAATCAATGAGAAGAGTTCAGCGTAAACGTTACGAGTGAAAAATGTGTTGTGCATAGAGGAGCACAGGATAGAATGAGGGAAATCTCTAAACACTGCTGCAATACTAATTCTCTTGCACAGTAGTATGTAGCTCTGTATTACTGGTGCTGTTCCCTTACTCTCATTAGAAAACGAGTAAATATGTTTTCATTGAAAGCTTTGTAAATATGTTATAGTTTTTCAAATTCTCAAAATGAGGATGGAAAAATAACATAGCAGAAATCATAGACTCATTTAGGCTGGAAAAGACCGTTCAGATCATCGACTCCAACCATAAACCTAACACTGCCAAGTCCACCACGAAACCGTGTCCCTAAGTGCCACATCTACATGTCTTTTAAATAACTCCAGGGATGGTGACTGAACCCCTCCCTGAGCAGCCTGTTCCAATGCTTGACAACCCTTTTGGTGAAGAAATTTTTCCTACTGTCCGATCTCAGCCTCCCCTGGTGCAACTTGAGGCTGTTTCCTCTTGTCCTACCACCCACCTTGCTACAACCTCCTTTCAGGTAGTTGTAGAGAGCAATAGGGTCTCCCCTCAGCCTCCTTTTCTCCAAACTAAACAACCCCAGTTCCCTCAGCTGCTCCTCATAAGACTTGTGCTGTAAACCCTTTGCCAACTTCATTGCTGTTCTCTGGATGCACAAATGCTCTGTGTATTTTAAAGTGCCAATATAAAATATTATTTTACTCTATGATTTAAGAATCAGAGTGAAAATGAAGTTTTAGTAATATTGGTTTAGTCCATAGGCATCAAGATTAATATTACTATTACAGATACGGATTTACATACTCATGTGATTTTTATTAACCAGTCTTGCTTTTCATTTGGGTAGAAGAGAAGCTTTTATTCTTTCAGCTTCATATTAATGAAATGGAGTGAAATTAATGAAATTGAGAAGTTTTCATATTTAATTGGAATTTATGACACTTGGAATCATGAAAGGTAATAAGGACTTAGAATTTTTGTGCTGACATTTCCTTTTTTATAATCTTTCAGGCACGACCAGAAGTTGACCCACTGGAGGAGGCAGACATGAATGAAGATGAAGAAGAGGAGAAGGAGGTGGATCTTTTTGTTCCAGGTTCTTCATATATCAAGCTGTTAGCTCTAACACCAGCTTCTGTTTTAAGAGGTATAATATATTCAGTATTTGAGGTTGCTTTGCAGATTTATAATCACAGTGACTGTACAGACATGTGGCTTGCTTGTAACAGAGTGTCATGTCAAACTGCAGCCTTTTTTTTTTTTTTTTTTCTCTCCCTGGGAAAATATCTTACCAAATTACAGGAAAAAAATGTAAAGTAAAAGTTCAGAGGCAAACAAAACCCCCAACCCATTTTTAGGAAGGCAGCAGGTCAGATGTCCTGATGGTGGAAAAAATGCTTATAACATGATTTAAAAATCCTTATTTGTCCTATAGAAAAAGCCAGTTACTTATTATTGACTTCAAGTGCCCATTGTTTCATCACAGTACAATTTCAACAGGGAGGACTGAACAGACGTTTTTAAAGGCAGTTCTTTGTTTTAGCCCACCATGGACTAAAAAAAAAAAAAAACCACACCCAAACCCATAGTGTTTTATAAAAGAGGGTATTAATGGTATTAAAACAATGCTATATACAAAATATGATCAATCAATAAAGTGCTATGCTTAATGCTCAATTTTAGTGATGTGTATTGATACTGACATATGCTTCAACAGATGGTCTCTGAGTGATGCACTTGTTTTGACATCTGTGCAGCTGAATCGCCTTTAATATTTGGGATTTTTAATGTTTACTTGATTACTCTCATTAGTGGTATCTTTCACTTCCATTTACAAGATTATGACATTAGTGTCAGGACACAGGCATTGATATTTCACTGTTTATAGAACGCCTGCGATCTTAATGTATGATTGCAACCTGTAAACGTTACTATGAGATAGTAGTAGTATTTTGTAATATTTTCCCCCAGTGGGGGCTCCTAGAAAGATCCATTCATTAAATACTCCATGCATTGGAGTCTGGAGTATGTGCAAGCTCACCTAGAGAAGAGTCTATATGCACGAATTAGTAAGTTCTGGAAGCTTTGTGGGGAAGGCTGACATCACTCTCTTCCGTTGAAGTAGGTTATATATCTGGGCAGAAAACTCAAGCTGCGTAATGGGCGCTAAAGACAGGCGATTTACCAGGAAGATGGGAAACCAAAATGGACTTAGAGAGAGCAGATTGAATAAAATGATGCAGCAACTCCAGACTGATATAAAAGCACACATACAAATAGCTTTTCCAACCCAAATATTCACTGCATCATTTCTCCCCCAGAGGAGTCTTCATCTTACAAGGCTGCTAGTTAACGCAGAACACGGAACAGTTGAGTTGCATTTAAATCCAGTTGGCAGACAGTCACAAGTGGTGTTCCCCAGGGCTCAGTATTGGGACCAGTTCTGCTTAATGTCATTATCAGTTATTTGAATGAGGGGACCAAGTGCACCCCCAGTAAATTTGCAGATGACACCAAGTTGTGTGGGAATGTTGATCTGCTTGAGGGTAGGAAGGCCCTACAGGGGGATCTGGACAGGCTGGATCGATGAGCTGAGGCCCAATGGTTTGAGGTTCAACAAGGCCAAGTGCTGGGTCCTGCACTTGGGTCATGACAACCCCATGCAGCGCTAAAGGTTTGGGGAAGAGCGGCTGGAAAGCTGCCCAGTGGAAAAGGACCCGGGGTTGTTGGCTGACAGCCGGCTAAATATGAGCCAGCAGTGTGCCCAGGTGGCCAAGAATGCAATAGCATCCTGGTTTGTATGAGAAATAGTGTGGCCAGCAGGACTAGGGAAGTGATCATCCCCCTGTACTCGGCACTGGTGAGGCCGCACATTGAATACTGTGTTCAGTTTTGGGCCCCTCACTCCAAGAAGGACACCGAGATGCTGGAGTGTGTCCACAGAAGAGCAACGAAGCTGGTGAAGGGTCTAGAGAACAAATCTTATGAGAAGCAGCTGAGGGAACTGGCGTGGTTTAGTCTGGAGAAAAGGAGGCTGAGGGGAGACCCTATTTCTCTCTACAACTACCTGAAATGAAGTTGTAGAGAAGTGGGTGTTGGTCTCTTCTCCCAAGTAACAGGTGACAGGACAAGAGGAAACAGCCTGAAGTTGTGCCAGTGGAAGTTTAGATTGGACATTAGGAAAATTTTTTTCACTGAAAGGGTTTTCAAAATTGGAACAGGCTGCCCAGGGAAGCGGTGGAATTGCAATCCCTGAGGTATTTAAAAGACAGGTAGATGTGGCACTTAGGGACATGTCTGAGACTTGTCTGAAACCTGGTAGTCAGAGAATTAAAAATAATACCATATAACAAACTATAAACTTCAGACAACAGCTATTTATTTCTTAGTATTATTCAGAGATATATCTCTGCAGGAAGAATGCTAAGAATTTTGTTTCTCTGATGTTAGTTACCTCTTTTCTTCATTCAGACTGCAAGCTTTAAAACATTTGCTGCACATCTAGGTGTTTCATTAAATTTACTCAGGTCTTCTAGTTTGAGTTATATCTGGCAGCCTACATCTTTGGGTTGTATGTCTTTCATGAAGAATTGCTTTTGAATGGCTTGTAAGTATTAAGTCCCATGGCATAACTAGCAAGTGCAGTAATACAACCGCAGTGAATATTACCTGTGCTAGGATTTCTCTGTCAATGTGGATGGTTACTGCCAAAGAAAGAGCTATCCTCTTTCACAGAATTTCTTCTCTATTGCTATAGTCACCCTGAAAAAAAGCTCTTGTAAAAATGTAGAGCAAGTAGGTGGCTAGTGTTTTCATGTCAATAAATTTATTTCTGTTGGAAGAGTATATAGTGTTGATGATTCCCGAGGACAAAGATTTATAGTTTCTGTCTGAATCACTGTAGTGAAAATTGCTAACTGTATTCTGAGGGTTTTGTTTGAAGAGTGTTGGTGTTACAGGTGGAGAAAAAAAAATAATTCAACAAGTATAGGTGCCCTTCCTGCCGTGCTACAAAAACCTATCAGATTTAGACTGCTAATCCACTGTGAAGTCAAATTGGGAAAGAACATTGCTGAAAACCATGGGAACTTGCTGAAAATCGGAAATTTGAGGAAATTCCAGTATAAAACTATTTCATTCCATGCTGCCATAGGTATTTCTTGGACCTAGAAAGGACAATCGAGTGCCCTTTTGTCTCCTTTGTCCTCTAGTTCCTACTCAAAGCAAGACTGCATGTGATTTGGGAACTTGTATGCCAGTTTCAAGCTTAGTGTGAAACAGTTATTACAAATCCTCTTAAAACTGAATTATGGAAAGCACTAACAGACTTAAACATACCAGGTTTGCAAGGTGCTGGTACAATGTAGGCTCTGAATTGGGATGTGGTAAGAAACACTATGCAGTCACATAGATGTACATGCATGGTACATACAGAAACACAACCCTTTTCTCTAATGTGTACCTGTAAAGGCTTTTTCAGATTGCCTTCACAAATGAACAATAACTTTATGTTAATTCTGTATAATTTTAAAACTAGTTAGACTATAAAATGCATAGCTTGAAAGCACAGAACTTAGTAAACATTTTGTACTGGTGTGGTAACAGAAATCAAGGTAATACTTTTCTCTCTGTATCCTCTGTTTGCGTAGACATGCTCTGTCTCCATTTAGCCTCTTTGCATTGCACTTCTCTTAAATCTCTTTAAGAATTCGGAGGCAATATTTTTCACTAGGTTGGTAAACGTCAGTTTTATTTCTCATTGTTTGTCTGTCAACATGTGCCAGTGTTACTGGCGTAGCAGTCAAAGAATGCAGTCCAACAGCTCAGAGAATAGTTAAGGCTATTTTTCTTCCCAACCCAAGTATGTGACATGACTTACTCTGAGCCTCTTGAAGCTGCAGTGGCAGGGCAGCAGGTTTGGTGTCAGAGACACATGCTAGGAGTTCTCAATTCTTTGACCTTGAGCTTTCATCTGAAGGTGTCGTTACTAGTTTATCTAAGCATATCTCCCGTGAAGCACAGATGTCATTTTGGGTTTTCCAGGGTTTGTTTGGTCTTTCAGTCATCAAGGTCTAACATTCCATTTCCTGTCTCCTCATTTTCTTGCACTTCATCCAGCATTTGAAGAGTTTGCAGCATCACTTGTGAAACAGGAGATGACCAACATGCCCCGTGGTGTGTATCATTCTGCCTTGAGGGGAGGGATTGTGCGCTCAGACCAGGGGAAGACTATGGCAGGTGTTCCAAACTTTTTGCTGAAAATGTATGAGAGGAACAAACAACCAGGCATGACGCCAGGCCTTGCAGGTACGCTGTCACTTTCTTGAAGTTAGACAAGTATGCATGTTTTGACCCAAAGATTTCTATGAATCTGAGAGTGAATCTGTTTCAGAAATAATGTCTTATGCCACTTGCGTATGCTTACATATGCTTTTAAATTGTTGGCTTTATTTAGTTAACTTCACTTTGCTTTGGGTTCTCCACTGACTTATGCAAGACTTCTGAACTATTAGCACAAGTATTGGTATTGACCCTTTTTTTTTCCCCTTCCCTCTCTCTTTAAGCTGGCATGTTGTTGTGTTACGACCTTCCCGTTCATATGGGCAAGGATGGGAAGCCTATTAATCGATTTCTGGTCAGCAGGGGACGCAATTTCCAGCAAATGTTGGTAGCCCTCATTCATGAGGTAAGTTGCTGGCTTTTCTTCCCTTCTCAGAATTGTTATGCTTCCTTCCCTGCCTTACTACCTCTGGGGTATAGAAATTCCCCCTAGGTGCTGTGTTATGAAGGCAGTGTCAACAGGGGTGTGAAGTACCACAGATGGCAAGTTCTTCTCTTGAACTAGTAAAAATAAAAACCAAAAACCACCCTTAGACACAGATCTCAAGGTATCTAGTCATGTATGTAAATTTAATAGATATTTTCCCTCTTGACCTCTTTACTGCTAAAGAATGAAAGCAGAAGCTGGAGATAATGCACCTCATGGTCACAGGATTGTGCAAGTAAATTAATGAATGTTTTCTAACTGCTTGGATGCTCCAGTGGAGAGCACCAGGGGAATTCCTTAAGGATATTACAAAATATGTCAGAGGAGCAGATTTAGAGTAACGGGTTATGAATGAAACATGGGCTTGCATAGCATCCAGAAAGTAAAGTTCTGCCTTCTATGTAGTTGCTTCTTTTGGTGGGGCATGAGTTCAGTGCCAGAGGTTCTGCAGAAAAACATATTTAATTGTATAATAATAAAAGGCATGGCCTTTGAAAGGTCCTGGAGAACAGGTGAGATGCCTGAGGACTGGAGGAAAGCCAATGTCACTCCAGCCTTCAAAAAGGGCAAGAAGGATTACCCAGGAAATTACAGGCCAGTCAGCCTCACCTCCGTCCCTGGAAGGATGATGGAACAGCTCACCTCAAAGCATCTGGAGGAAAAGAAGGTTGTCAGAAGTAGTCAACGTGGATTCACCAAGGGGAAGTCATGTCTGACTAATCTGATAGCCTTCTGATGATGGCATGACTGGATGGATAGATGGGGAGGGCAGTGGATGTTGTCTACCTTGACTTCAGCAAGGCTTTCGACACTGTCTCCCACATCATCCTCACAGGCAAGGTTACGAAGTGTGGGTTAGATGAATGGACAGCGGGGTGGATTGAAGAGTGGCTGAACGATAGAGCTCAGAGGGTTGTGGTTAGTGGTGCAGAGTCCAGTTGGAGGTGAGTAACAAGTGGTGTCCCTCAGGGGTCAGTACTGGGTCCAGTCCTGTTCAATATATTCATCAATGACTTGGATGAAGGGATAGAGTGTGCCATCAGCAGATTTGCTGATGACACAAAACTGGGAGGGGTGACTGACACGCCGGAAGGCTGTGCCGCCATACAGCGTGACCTGGACAGGCTGGAGAATTAGAGAGAGACCTTATGAAATTCAACAAGGGCAAGAGTAGGGTCCTGCATCTGGGGAGGAATAACCCCATGCACCAGTACAGGTTGGGGGCTGACCTCCTGGAGAGCAGCTCTGTGGAAAGGGACCTGGGAGTTGTGGTGGACAACAGGATGACCATGAGCCGGCAATGTGCCCTGGTGGCCAAGAAGGCCAATGGCATCCTGGGGTGCATCAAGGAGAGTGTGGCCAGCAGGTCGAGGGAGGTCATCCTCCCCCTCTACTCTGCCCTGATGAGGCCTCATCTGGAGTACTGTGTCCAGTTCTGGGCTCCCCGGTTCAAGAAGGACAGGGAACTGCTGGAGAGAGTCCAGCAAAGAGCTACCAAGATGATTAGGGGACTGGAGCATCTTTCTTATGAGGCAAGGCTGAGGGACGTGGGTCTTTTTAGTCTGGAGAAGAGAAGACTGAGGGGGGATCTTATCAATGCTTATAAATACTTAAAGGGAGGGTGCCAGGAGGATGGGACCAGGATTTTTTCAGTGGTGCCCAGGACGAGAGGTAACGGGCACAAACTTGAACATAGGAAGTTCCATCTCAACATGAGGAGGAAGTTGTTTACTTTGAGGGTGGCAGAGCACTGGCACAGGCTGCCCAGAGAGGTTGTGGAGTCTCCCGCACTGGAGACATTCAAAACCCGCCTGGACGCCATCCTGTGCAACTGCTGTAGGTGACCCTGCTGTGGCAGGGGGGTTGGACTAGATGATCTGCAGAGGTCCCTTCCAACCCCTGTCAGTGATTCTGTGAAAAGGCATGTATTAAAGTGTTATATAAGCCAAATTACAGTGGTACAAAGATCAATTCTGAACTACAGTGTTGTAAACACTCACCTGTTGCCCTGTTAAAGCATCAAATACAATCTCTGATAAAAAAATTAAATTATTTATTTGTGTGTATTAGCAGTGATTATAACATCCAGCAGCACATCAAAAATTGGCCTTTCTTGTGCTAACGAGCTACCTTCTTAATCATAGAAAGACAGCCTTAAAATAGCTTGCTTCACAAAGCGTGGGTTTTCTTATTGAATGTGGTGAACTGGATGGAGTTAGTGATACATACCAATGACTGGAGACAAATATTATATTAAGTGTCTCAGTATTTTACAAAGTCAATTGGTTCAAGGTGTAGTAAAACTAAACAGAAAGCCAAGTATGTTTGAAACATAAACCTAAGCACAAAACATCTTCAGACAATCCTAACCGCACACTTTTAGTGTAAATTCACAGTAACTATAAAATTTTGATCAAAATATATCAGTACTTCTGTTCTCAGCTTATACTGCTCTAAAAGACAGAAAAGTATTTTCTTGCTTTTTTTCCCTTGTATATGCAAACAGTTGGAGTTAGGGATGTCAGGAAAAAAGTATTTGGGCCTTTGTGTAGAAAAGCGAGTCCCTGGGCTCATCCTACTGAATTTCATGCCTTAGTGTTTGTTTAGTCCTTAGTGTTCTTCTGAGGAGCAGAGTTTCATGGTAAAAACAAGGAACTTAAGGTATAAAGCTGTAAAATAGCAGTATTGGTCTAAGAAAGTTGAGCTAGTAGGACCTAGGCTCATCTTTTCCCAGCAGTGGCTATAGCAATTAACATGCTTTTGCAAAGTTATTGCTTCAGAGTTCAACACAGCACATTAAGCAGGGTTTTTTAGGGGTTTTAAATTGCCGGAATGACACTTCTTCGCTACTGCTTTGACTCCTTTTTATTTTGGTTGGGTTTTTTTTAACTTTTATAGTGACTTTTTAAGTAAAGTAAGAAGCATTTCATTAAAAATAAGACTTAAAGTTGCGTTTGAAGCATTGCAGTCAGCATAAAGCTCCAAGAAAACTGTGAGGTGGATGTAAATGCTAGGGAATTACAATTAATTGAGAGATAGCAAGCTTCTATTTATTTTACCTCTAAAAATCCCCAGCAGTTGGCATTTCCTTAGGGATTAGCAGTCATCAATATAATTGCCATACTGGGATAACGTTTTTCTCTTCAGTGGTTTGATCTATGCTCACTTCTGTAGAATATGAACCTACAGGTTGCATATCTATATCTGGATCTGTGTATGCTTAGTTGCCATTATTACACTTAGTTTTTTGAATACTGGGGCATGGTGAGTGGCTTGAGGCAACCAGTTTCACTTTTGTGAGATCCTTTATGTGGAAGTGTGATGCCCCAGAGCCTCCTACCAAATAAATGAGTTAAATGAGGTTTGTATTACAGAACCACAGAATCTCCTAGATTGGAAGAGACCTGTAAGATCACCTAGTCCAATCATTAACCTAACACTGGCAAGCCCACCACTAAACCAGGTGGTCTGGCCTCCACTGGCAACGAAGAACCATGCCACGGCTCGCTCAAACCCCACAGCCATGGGGGAAAATCAGAAGAAAAAGGCAAAACTAATGGATTGAGATAAAGGCAGTTTAACAGAACAGCAAAGGAAAGAGAAAAACAACAACAGTAACACCAATGAAGGAATGTACAAATGTGATTACGGTACCACCACTCACCCACCGGACCGGGAAGCCCCAGCCCGCTCCAAGCCTCAAGTTCCTGCCCCCTGCACCGGCCAGCTCCCCATTTAGCCTGGGCATATGGCATGGAATACCTCTGTCTCCTGTCGCATCCTTGGAGAAATTAACACCATCCCTGCTGGAACCAGGACAGTATACAAAAAATATAATGTCTTCTTGTATGTGTAAAAGTCTGTAGAGCATACAAATATAAAATAGCTGGGTTTAGCTGCCATTCAAATCTAACCATAACAAAAACAGTAAAAAGGTAATTTACTGTTAAACCTTAACAGCCCAGACATTTTGTCTCCTAGGTGCAATTCTAGTTGAGGGATTGGATGCAGCTGTAATACTTGTCAGCAGGATCAGATTAAGATGCAGAAGGGTTTTTTGATGTTATTTGAACTGGTATCTCATGGGAGGCAGAACATACATTCAATAAAAAACGGTGCATTTGAAATGCTGTATTGCCCTTTACTGGTCACTGGTGACTTGAAATAGGAACATCTGTCTTTCCCCCAGCAATGGGGATGTGCTGTTTGATTGATTATTAAACAGAGCGTGTTAATCTCTATTTGAGATGGACGTGTGAGTTACTGTAGTCACAGTGGTCAGAGGTCACATAGACCATGGGTTTTCTTTGTTTTCTCTGTGGCTGCCTGGATCATACTGTGGCAAGAAGTTTGTGATGTTTATCACAGTGACTTGGGCTAGATCAGCTGATAAATTACCTGTGACTGTTTCAGTTTTTGGAGGAATTCTTCCTATGGGTTTATGGGAATAATCTCATACCAGCTTTGCTTATCTTTGTTGTGAAAATAAATGAGGATGAACAGTCACATATGTTCACATCATGTACCGTGTGTTTTGATGGTTCTGTAAATGTATGTTTTGGGTTAAAGTTATTAGACTAGCTAGCTACCCATCTTTTCTTTCTTTAGTGGAGGTGAAGGGAACAGTTTGTGGTACATGCAAAAAGCACAGAGGCAGCCTGCTTTTGGCATGCAGATGTGGTAAATGATGGCATTGACAGTCTGAACTGGTGCAGTGTTTTTAAAACAAAGGAGGATGGTCTTGCCTTTGCATGTTTCTCAATATTCAAGTGCTTTCAAGTGCTTTGTTTACGTTGGAAATAGCAGTTATTTTGCCCTAATAATTAGTAATATTTACAGGCACAATTGCAAAGTTGGGTGCCAGTGGTGAGTTGTACAGGATTAAATGCTGCTCTACAAATAATAATCTTGTTAGGCACCCTATATACACATGGGAGAAGCATTCTCTGCTTCTGTTTTAAGTGCATTTATTAAATGTGCTGTGGTGGCATGCATCTTTGAGCATTGAAATGGAAAGCTCGTTCCGTACATTTCTTTCCTGGTTTGATTTTGGTATAATCAGGAGATTCAAGGGCTTGTTCAAAACTTGTACCTGAAGCACCTTGAGATGAAAATTGGGTTTTCTGGAACAGAATTTGCTGTAGTGTATTCTTCTGTGCCTAGGTGTTTCAATGGAGGTAGTTCAGATTATGAACTACTTTGCGCTGGTTTCCACTATTGAATTTACTGAACATCTCTCCTCCAGTGATGAAACGTATTCAGGAAGTAGGTTTGTTGGCAGATTTTTGTTTCTTTCCTCCTCAGTCTAATGTGCGTTGGAGAAAGACAGAAATTTTTTTCTCACAAAGGAATGCTTGGGGAAGGATTTGGAAGTGTATGCATGCAAGTTTTTTAAAAAGAACCTCTAAGCAAAATCTGAGATGAAGAGATGCTACTTCACTGTTTCATTGATATGGGTATGTAATGCTAGCCTTATTTATAAAATCACCGAGGCTGCAGTTTATATGTCCCATATGTGAGAAGGGCATTTAAATACATACCTAAACATTTCACTGATGTAGGGCTATTGTCTAAAACACATTTTCAGAGCCACATATTTGTTAGAGATGAGCTGAATTTAGGAGCTGTGTGAGTTGGCAGGGCTGTCAAGGTGGAAACCTGTTTCACTTAGTAAAAGAACTTACTGGGATTCCCAATCTCCCTGCTCTACAGCAGATTTTAAGATGGGCCATCAATGTTAATGGTATCACTGTTTGTAGGTTCCTAAAACAGTATTATCTCAGTTAGACACCCAGGGAAGTGATAGAAACATGCTTAACTTCACTGTTCCCTAAATTTTTGTGTGCCCTCTGCTGGCTATGTATCAGTGCAAAACGAGTGAGCACTATACAAAGATCTGTTGCAGCATGGAGGCACCAGTGCAGAAAGAAAACTCATCCAGATCTTGCCATGGTGTTTGGTTTTTACTGGGAGTGCACCGGAGAGGGGAAATGGGCTTCTGATTTCATTTGAAATTACTTACCAGTCGTGCAGAAATGTGCAAAACTTGTGCCATGTGTATTCAGAGGTGTTGAAGTACAGGAGTAGTGTCTGCTGCGGTTCCCTGTCTTGGGTTTTGGCCAACACAGTCTGCTTGTGTGTCTTTTCAAGCAGGCGTGTCCTTCTTAAGCATCAATCAACAGGCTCAGATTACTAGCTCCTAGCTGATGCTGTTTCTCATTGCGTCAGGTGTCAGGCTGCAGCTCTTCCTTGAAAACTACGTGGCAGCCTGATCTGGCTATGCTGCCTCCTAAGAACATACCAGGACCAGCGTGGAAGTGGTTTACAACCACTTGTCATAGGCTCAGAAGTGCCTTGAGCCTTCTCCCCTGTGCCTCTCAATGTCTTCTTACACATAAATTGCACACTCAAAGGAATACGAACTTTGCTTATTGTCAGCTTTGTCTATCCTTGCTAGTATTAGTTAACTTAATGTAGTTGTTGTTACCATTGTGTATCCACAGGACTGCTGGTTTCCTGTACTGAAACAGCGGGTACCAGCACAGCTTATGTGATAATCTTCAGCGCTATGTCCAACCATTTTCAGTTGTAGACGTATTTTTGTTTGAGTGTTACGTGAAGATGTTCAGTTCCCTCTTGTCTTCCTCTCATTCCACATATCTGCAAAATGTTTACTGCCATGAGGAATGGTAATCAAAAGCTGCTCAGCAGTTCTGCTGGTCATCAAACACATCTCCAAATTTTGGATAAGATGTGCAAGGTGCTAATAATACATTCCCAATTAGACCATGTTGTCTAGTTGCTTTAAATGCAACAATACACCTAAAGCTGTGTATTTCCCACATGAGCACCTGAAATGTTTTGAAGGCCTGCTTGTGCTCTGGTGCACAAGTGTGGATTACACGGTGAACTTCATGTATG
Organism: Pluvialis apricaria; assembly: GCA_017639485.1. NCBI lineage: Eukaryota > Metazoa > Chordata > Aves > Charadriiformes > Charadriidae > Pluvialis > Pluvialis apricaria. The sequence continues at coordinate 38,539,701 of CM030044.1, forward strand.
GATTGCCGTGAGACCAGACAAGTCTAAATGCACAAGCCTGAAGTAGTTTCAGAGTAGAGGCAAAGGGGAAGACTGGAGTTACTGCAGATGCCTTGGGAACCTAAGACAATTCTGACTGGAGCCGTGACTGCTCAGTAACTTGTTGGAGGAATTGATGAGCAGAGATGAGACGGTGTGTGAGTAAAATTTTGGCTAAAAAGGAAGGACTAGTGTTATTGAGTTTTTTAAAGATCAGATTTGTTTTTTTCTGCAAAGTGTATTTGTATTGGCTGTAGGGTGGAGTAGGTTGTATCTTTTGGTGGACTTAGATTGTATTTATTTGTGTAGATGTACTAGTACTTAATCAAAACTTGTTTTGAGTTTACCATTGAGAGTGGGCATAAAGCTTTAGCACAGTCCTTTGTTTTTGTTATAAGGTCTATGTAACAGAATATCGAGTGCTTTTTGTAGATCGTCTGGGGCTTAAAATAGAGGAGATGGAGCAGGAAGATGTAGGAAAATAATTCATAGACAAGGGAAGTTCATTCTGTACAGAGGAAGGCAGTGGAGCACATGATGGAGAAAGGAGGGTTTTGTATACTTTGATGCATGGAGTGTTTTACATGTTAACAGTGACTAGTGCCATAATAAAATAAAACAGGAGGAATAAAAAGGAAAAATAATAACCTTCTGGGGTTAGGCCTGGCAAGATTAGTTACTCTAGGCGGGCTTTGCACAATTTTGATCACAGCTCACAGGGTTTTTCCGTAACTCAGGAAGCCTGGCATGTTCTTTTAATTTAGAAATAGAAAGTGTAGGCCTTAAACAGCTGATATTCAAATATATCCCATCTCACCTCAACCTGACATGTTTGCCTTTTCTTTGTTAAAAACTGATTACCCTGGAAAATGCTAAGATTATATAACTTACTTCCAATGGAGCCCAAATGGCTGTGATGACATTTTTTCATCATTTTGGTAGAGTCAGACAGTAGAAATAAATGGATGGTAGCAAGAAATCCATTTTGTATGCCCTCCACGGAATATGATGAGATATTATAATGCACACCCACCATTTTAATTACGGAGCTTATGTTGGTTTTGGGTCTCAAAACACAGCAGTTTAAAAGGAGAGGACACTTGAACTCCGACTTGACTTTAATAAAATGTTGCTGCAATTAAGACAGTCCTGGAGAGAGGGAAATAGAGATTCTTCTAATTAGTTGTGATATGCGTTTTTTGTGAATTAGTATATTTTTATTTATAAAATGCATAACGTGCAAATCGTGGAGGGAGAGGTACATATACCATGCAGGACTCCAGTGTCTGGAAAAGCTTTTTTGGTGGCCTTGAATTTGTGATCCATTCTGTTTAACCTACTCCTGTAATTACTTCATTAATCTACCAAGGGCTAGAAAATGGCTTGCTACTGAGATCCCTTGACTTCTTTTTTGTCTTTCAACATGCTCTGAAAAAGTCTTTGAGTCAGTTTGCTGTGATACTTGCTGAAGTATCCTTGGGTTCCTGAGGAAGGTCTGTGCACGTGCATCAGATTGTGTAGTTGACTGTTGGTGTTACTCCTTTGTTGTGAAGTTGAGGCTGTGATACCTGTGTGAGGTTTGGAGGCAAGCTGTTGTGTATTTCTTTAAACTATCTTTGAGGCAGTGTTGTTTTCCTCCTGTTAGTTCTATACTGGCACTTCTTAGAAAGAAACTTTAATTCCTTTCTTTTTTTAACAATTCCTTTCCTTAAAGGAAGTTTGAACTGTGTACTTGAACATAGTTACATATACCCCAGTCATGGATACTAACTCCTTTTGAAGAATCTTCCCTGTGTTTAGATAGTCTACTTGTATTTATTTTAAGCATCTGTTTAAAGCTTTTAGAAGCACCTAAGATTTACTAAAACTAAGACAAACATAAACTGCACTCACATCTTTGTTATGTATGTATTTTTGTCTACCAGTGCTACTAAGTGTTGTGCTTATTGCCACATATAATTCCACTGCTCTCTCTGGGATCAATTATCTGTTGAACTACCTGAAGCAACCAGTTTTGTCTGGCCTGAGTAACAAAGTTGAAAGTAACTTGGTGTGGGTAAAACCAGAAAGCAGAACAAAAAGTATGTTACCACTTTAGTTTTGTACAACCGTGTGTAATGTCCTGTAGGTGCAAGCAAATGATTGCCTGTAAATCACAGGTTGGAGAACATACATTCTGCATATGTTAGACTTATTGTAACCGCTTCTACCCTTTCTGGTGTGTTGCACAGGTTAACATTCAGCCTTCTGAATGGCACCGCTCCATACTGCTGCCACAGTCCTGGTTAGGATTTATGAGTCGAACATACAATGCAGTCCTGCAGGTAATTTCGAGGTACATAATATTGTGCACATTAATGCTCATTCAGGTGGGATGAGTATTATTTCTACCAGCAAAAGCATCCATGCAAGTTAGAATAATTTAAAAATAAAGCTTGAGGTGTTTAATAATAAAATTTATTAAAAGGAAATAGAAATGACTCTTCATTTCATGGTAGCACAGTCTGGGATACTTTGTAGAAGTTTAAATTCTGCTCACAGTTCAGGTTCTTGCAGTCATGTTCCTGTGTGAAGTTGCAGAATTTGTCAATTGCTAGGATTTTTAGAATGTGAAATTTTAGCTAGAGCTCTAACCTATTCTTTTGGGTAGAAATTTTGTCATAATAGTATCACAAAGGAGACAGAAGCTGTCGAGGAATGATTAATTAAATATAACTTCTCTTAACCAGCATGTAATTATGTCACATTGTGAGGAATTTGTCTTTTGATTTTTCCACCCTATGTAATGATTAGGAAATATCTTAAAACCTCTCTTTTATTAGGTTAGTTGACCTGGTATCAAAAGCAATATAGTGTCATTTGGTTTTTCAACAGGGAAATGATCTAAAAAACTTTTAACAAATAGCTGCCTTCTAGAAGGCTCTGTTTGTCCTACCAGAAGGGCTTATTTGTTTCTATTTCCAAGCCACATCAGCTGTTTTCAGTGTGAGCAGCTCAGGTTGCTGAGTGGATTCTAGAAGCTTTGACTGTTCCTTGTTTTGCTGTGCAGCGAAACATATGCTCCTCTAACATTTTTAAAACAAATTTTATCTTGGCCATCAGCAAAATATCAGATTCTAAGCAGAGCTGGCCCCATTACAAAGCAGGCAGCTGCTATTCAAATTGTAATTTTAGGTTGTAACTACAGAGGGGGACATTGTTGCTTGCATTTAATTACTTTCCTATTTTGCTTCCCCTCTGAGGCAAGATTTCACAACAAGCTTGGCATTTACCAGACTTGTTTCTGAAAGCCTCTCTAGGATTTTGTGCCATTTTACAGGGCAACAAAGCGTATTTTTGTTGCTTCTGGAGTCCCTCACTGGAGACTTTTTTTTTTTTTAAACTGAGCCCTAGTATCTTTACTTACTCCTTGTGCTTCTTATACTATATTTCATCTGAGATGACCAAAAGAGAGTACAGTAGGAGTAGTCTGGATAGTACGTAATTCGGTATGTCTGGACAGATACTAATCATTTCTACAGTTTGGAGGCAGATGTTCGTAGAGTCCAGTTTGCCAAAACACTTGTGTGAGGATTTTTTTCCCTCTGGATGCCTGAAAGTCCTCTTGTCTTTTATTATGTCTACTCACATGATTAAGCACTTGTGCCAGTTTTTGCATTCAACGTCTTTTTGAGACTGAAATCGGCTTCACCATGATGATCCTATAGGTCTTGATTTAGTACAGAACTTAAGCCAATGTTTTTGTGTTTGGGGAAATTGCAATAGGTTTTTGCATAGTTTTTATGCAGCCTACTCTTTACTCAGGGTGTTGTATCTGCTCCTTTAGTCTCTATTTAGAGTCACCTTTTGAGTGACATCTGGATTTACAGGGTTCACTCTCTTGTATTCTCAGCTTTTCATGCACAACCAAACTACAAGTGTTCAATACCTGAAAAACACATCTTATGTGCCTAGATTTTTCACTTAAGGCTTAATAACCTACTAAGGAGCAGTAACTGACAACCTAAACAACTTGAGATGTAGTTGTCTCACGGCTGGAGACCGAACATAAAGCAAAGCTGCTTAATATGTTTAGATAACAATTATTAGAGGCCAGAATCCATATCATGTCCTTTAAGGTACAGAAAGAACTGTTGCAGAAGATCACACGGAGGTTGGGGTCATAGAAAGGAAAAGGATGAGGAATTCTGCTTTAAGTAATGAATCAAGAAAGTGATGTTTTCCTGTTAGAATCCATTTTTGCAAGCAGGCTTCTAAGTCTCATTCCTTGCTTGTTGTACTCCTTCCCAAGGGAACATGTCTGTTTGCATGGACTCAAAGAGATGTCTCAGTATCTGTGGCTGTTTGGCCATCTGCAGCTTGTTTTCCTCACTCAGAATAAAAAAATATGAATTCTTTTACTTAATATATTGTGTATTACAATGGTATCCCATATCAAAAGCACTTAAGTTCACTTATGAAGTAGCCCTTGAGTGGAAGGCTACATCCGTCACCTAAGTGTTCTCTGAAGAAATCTTATGATGATTGGACATGTAAGATCCACTTCTGACTTATTGTGTAATTCTGCAGGGAAGGCAGGCAGAGCTGGAGATGCAGTTAAAACATGGAAAAGAGGATCCTGAAGAGGTGCAGTACAAACAATTTACAGCCTGGCTCTGGTAAGGAAGTGCCTCTCTGCTCCTGATCACTTGTAATGGCAAGTAAGGGGGCAGAGGAGGGCAAGACTTCAAAGTCTTTAGTTTTGCAAGTTGAAAGACTGTATGAGCACTAGCGAAAAAAAAAAACCACCAGATACAATGACCAAGACAGGGGAGGCAGGAAGAAACAGACTACTAGGTAAGTATCTGTAAGGATTCCGATATGTACGGGTTCACAGGTACGTCCCCCTCTACAGTGTCTGCAACTTTGTAGGGTAAGCAACTTGGAGGAATGGAAAACTATATTTGGGTTGTGTCACGTTAAAGCAGAAGGATTATGCAAAGAGCAAAACTTACTTGTAGAGACTAAGTGAGCTGTCTCACTGAAAATGGCTTGATAAAAGAAATGTAAGCCATGGTATGATGTATGTCGTCGTGAACTGAGACACACCTCAATTCATATGCTAAGTTGGTAATGTTAAGACTGAGGATGTTGCTTAAAACCAAGCATATGATGTGCACCCTGATCCATGTCCTCAACTACTTCTCTTTCAGTCAGCTGAGTCGTCTCTCAGTCTGTGAGGATTTAGCCATGTGTGTGCATGGCCAGGGGGACAAGGTGGGAACTGGGAGGCTTCATGGAGAGAAATAACTATGAATCCATGGACAGTATAAATATCTGGTTTTGTACTAACTCATAAGTGCACTGAGGACGAAGTATGTACACACAAAACCAAGACGCCATTTGCCCATTTTAGTCAAAAGGGTGTTACTAAGTCCCACTGAACAGGAATACAAATTTTGTGTCTGTTGTTTTATTCCAGCTAAGTCTAGATTAGAGGGTTTCATAGTAAGATGCAGAATGATATGGTATTGTAGAAGAGATTCATTATGTAGTAGTGGCACAATTTTCTGCTCTTGTTCTGCCCAATCCCTTTCTTGATAGGGTATAAAGAGAAAACATTTCCCAGGTGAGAGGAATGCCTGTGGCAATGCTGCTTTTGTAGATTTCTCCTGAACAGATTTCTGCTTTGTATTTCCTAAACAGTGTTAATGTAAGCTATGTCAAAAATTAACAGAATTCCCTTTAACAGCAGAGAGATCAAAGCAGCAAGTGAACTGAGAGCCCAGTATTAGCCTTCATGTCTTTTCCTGTTCCCCCTTAATTGCCTGGTGCTTCAAGGCCCTAACTTCAGTACCTGTCAAGGATTCGTGTTGCCTACTGGGTTTAACCTGATAGAGGACAGTTTGATATAACCTTTAGTGTTAATGCTTTATTGTGTAAGTACTGTGCAATTTTGCATTGCCATTTGCCAAGTTGGTGTGTTTCTAGCGTAGGTGGGTTTGAAACTGAGTGCAAAAACAGTGTGGTTGTGAAGGAAATCCTGAGTAGATTTCTGTTAAAGCCTGAGTATAATCCAGTCTTAAAACATATGGCCCTATTTTATGAGGCAAGCATTTTTAGTCTTCTAATTGCATGTTGTGGAACTGCGTATCTTTTTCTGTAGGATGACAGTCACGGCCAGGATGGTACTGTGTGTTGTAGTATAGAGGCTCTCTTGCTTCACCCAAACCTGGCAGTATAGAATATTCACTGCATCTCTGCTTCTGTCTTGATATGAATGCAAAACTAAACAAATGCAGACAAGTAGCCTATTATAAATCAACTACAGTAACATGTAAGAAGTTGTAACTACTCCTATGGCTTTCATTTAAATGGATTCAGGTTACTATACTTCCTAATAGCATAACTGCCCATAGTGGTTTCCAGGAGTATAGTAAGTGTTAGACAAATTGTTATGGTTGTCCATTGTAAAACATTCTCATTTTATTATACTAAGACATAGCACAGTGATTTGGAAACTTACGTGTAACAGCTCAAATAACAGATTTACGGCTATTGCATGAACCTGTGTTTTACAAAACGTGGTATGAAGTCAAATGAGAGTCTTCTATGAAACACTGGTAATGCACATGAGCATGAAGAAATGTTGGGTGGTACATAAGCACTTTTACAGTTTTTGACAGATTAATTTGTGCTAAGTCTTCTGATAGATGAGATAATTGTTAACCTGGAATGGACACATGTAAGGCATAAGGGGAAATTAGGTGAGTTTGTACTGTAGTATAATGAATGTTGTGTAAATTCTTTCTGTTTCTGTTGCAGGGTCAGAGATATGTTGACTGATGCCATCAAAAGTGCTTCCAAGTAAGAATTGCTAATTTATTACAGATAAGCTTGAGTTCTCTTTTGTGGCAGAAGATGTAAGATAATATTTTCTGGAATTGGTTATCTGCTGATTTTTATGGTTTCACATCAGTACTGTTCAGGAAAGGAACTCTTTGCTTTGAGATTTTTACCACTGACTGTGTCTGTTAGGAAAGATGATGCCTGATGTTTTGAGTAAAGCTTGGGCAGTGCTATATGCTCTATAAATCTGTTCTTTTTTTAGCTAGCAGGCTGTTTGCCTCAAGTAGTTTCATTTAGTTAGAAGTTGGCTGGTCTTTAGTGGAGTATGGTCTGTTCAAAACTGTCCCACTTTCTGCAAAAGTGTCCAGATGCCTCCAAAGACAGGAAAGTACATGTTTTCAGATTATGACAGGCTTGTTCATTTGCTGTTAGAATTATCACGTGGCTTTCAGGCAGCAATAAGTATCTAACCTTCCTTCAGGGGCTGCTAAAGTGGTTTGACTTCTTCCTTTCACTCTCCGCTGACAGCTAGCTTCCTATTATGCTTTGCCCTTGGTTAACCTGAAATTGTCCACTTGCACAAGGTTAAGCAAAAGCGTCAGAAATAGTGAATCCTTATAGGAACAAGTACTTAAACAAATCATAAAGATGTCGTCATTGAAAGAATTACAGTGAAATCTCAAAGAGCGTTTCAACATTGGTATTCTTGTAAACGTATAAAGGACAAGTTTGAAATACTTTTGCAAGTTGAGAGTTCTGGAGATTTTTCATTAGGACTTTCCATATAGGTTTGAACTTTTTCATTTTCTAGCTTATCATTGTTCAGATATTTAAAATACTCCCAGCTGTTCCATTTCTTCTCATGTCGGTCCATCTTGAAGGAGTCAGAGAAGGATGAAATTGGAAGATCTGTTTGATATTTTAGCTACTCATAAATAACTGTGTTAAGGTATGGTAGTATAAAGAGATAAATAAAGGAGGAATAAAATAAACTTTAAATACATCATTTTCTGTGTCTCAGAATTAAAGTTATGATTATAGTTATAGAAGTTCATTAGCAAAACTAGTTGAGGTAGAAGCATTTCCTAATTTGGGGGAGAGTGGTGAATTTTATTTCAGTAACAGCAGAAGGATTTCTTGTGCATAGCTCACATCTCTAGAACTAATTGTGTTTACTGTCTTTTTTAAGAAAATACCGGGGTTTTCCCCCGTGTTTTCAATAAAGAGTAAGACGCTGATCTTTTTCCTCCTGGAGCTTGTTAGGATGATGATTTTTACCTTCATTAAATTTAAAGCATCCAGCTTTCATGAGTGTGTAGATTTAGAAGTTTCTCTCTATTTGAGTAACATCATGAAGATCCCACCTGGAGTATTAAGATCCCACCTGGAGTACTGCGTCCAGCTCTGGAGCCCCAAACATAGGAAGGACATGGACCTGTTGGAGCGGGTCCAGAGGAGGGCCACAAATATGATCAGAGAGCTGAAGCACCTCTCCTATGAGGAGAGGCTGAGAGAGTTGGGACTGTTCAGCCTGGAGAAGAGCAGGCTCCCCGGAGACCTTATAGCGGCCTTCCAGTACCTGAAGGGGGCCTACAGGAAAGCTGGGGAAGGACTTTTTACAAGGGCATGTAGTGACAGGATGAGGGTGAATGGCTTTAAACTGGAAGAAGGTAGATTTAGATTAGATATTAGGAAGAAATTTTTCACTTTGAGGGTGGTAAGGCACTGGAACAGTTTGCCCAGCAAAGTTGTTGAGGCCTCATCCCTGGAGGTGTTTGAGGCCAGGCTGGACATGGCCTTGGGCAACCTGGTCTGGTGGGAGGTGTCCCTGCCTATGGCAGGGGGGTTGGAACTCGATGATCTTCAAGGTCCCTTCCAACCTAAACCTTTCTATGGTTCTATGAAATGTAACCTTTTAGAAGTTGATGATCAACTTCAACATCAAAGGTTCTATACATAGATTAGGCACAGATTTAAGGCAAGAGATACAGGAGATTTTAAAGAACTTAACTAAGCCCTTAGTTGTAAGTATTTGTAGGTATACCTTATCTGAAAGGAAATAGTTTCAGTGTTCCAAACAGGAGAGATCAATGACATTCCACTGAGACCTATGTGTCTTATTTTAAAAAGAAAACCAGAAATCCAGGAAATATTTTTATTGTGAAAATGAGACCTTTGGATCTGGAACAAATGCCTAAATTTGCAGTGCAGGTGTATTTTTACAGCAACAGTTGAGGAAGGTTTTAGACATGGAAGACTGTGTACTGCTATAGTGTAAGACTGTAAGCGGTCTAGTACAGTTGTGTTGTTCAGCTGCTATTGTAAAACAACTAAGAGAGTTCCTGCAGAACTATATTGCAATATGTTTTTCTGGGAATGAATGGGATGTTGACATCTGTCTTTTAATGAACACAGTTATATTCTCTCTTTTATTGTAGGTGGGAGATTATTTTTTTTTAGTTCTGTAGAAGTAAAGGTTTACACTGTGGTAGAAGTTAGTACGCTTTGAAACCTGTCATTTTCCATGATGTTAATGTTTTCATAGCACAGAGGAGTAACTCAAAACTTTTTTTAAGCTGAAATTTCAGTGATGGCAGTTCTGCTAAATCTCCTAAACAGAGGCTGTTGCAGTGAAGTGGCACCTGCCTGTGTAGCATTCTATGCTTGAAGAGCTTTTTGTGTTGTCCTGTGTAGAGATGGTACTAGCAAAGACCAACTGGTGCATTTCTGTAGATGCTCCTTGCTCTGGAGGGTGGCAGTCCTCATTAGAGTGGAAGCAGGCTTCTGGTTTTATACAACTTCATGTGTGCTAGGCTTTATATAAAGATAAATAAGAAAAAAGACTGAAACGCTTCTCTCCTCCATTCTTTCTCGAATTCCTGAAGATGAAATGTGATAGACTTTTGCTAAGCTAGAAGACAATCAAATAAAATTGCTAGGGGCAAAGGCCTTCCCTCCTGGACCATCTGTAGCATAACTTCCCTGTACTGAAATGCATGTTTTGTTGGCTGCATTTGTAATCGCTTCTTAACTCTTTACCTTTTTTTTGTCCAGAGACAGCTCAGTGGTGAAAGGAAATTCTATTTTTGCCTTAACTGGTCTTGCAGTTGCTGTAGCCAAATACGAAAGCAGCCTTTCCTCAGACACTGAAGGGATGCCTGAGGTGAGTCAATCTGAGAAAGAGATTCTCTGCTCTTAATGGAATATAATGAAGCAGTATGACCAGGAGTTTGAGGGGCTGGTACTTAATATTTTGGAGTTCAAATTTCACCCTGCTCAGTGAATGCCATCTGGTAGCTGCTGTGTGACCTATACAAAAGCAGTCAGAGTGTGTAGGCGCCTTCTCACAAGAAACATAATGGTGAACGTATTTCTTGGTTTTCACAGACGAGATAAAGGTCTAGTGGACACTGAAACCCAGCCAATCTCTTTTCTCATCTCTTAATCAGTTACAACAAAGTGTTTTAAAGTGGCATGCTTGACACACTTCCTATTTTGGCATCAGCACAGCATCTCATAATCTTTCACCAACTGTGATGGTCCAAGTTTTATATGCAGGGGTAAGAAAGATCTTCGAAATGACCAATCAACCAAAGAAAAGCTGAGGTCAGTGGGTATCTGTCGTAGGCTGGATTAAATGCATACACTGATAGGGACAACTTTTGCTAATGGACCCAGAAGGCTTAGGGTACATAAGTCTTGGAAGGAAAGGAAGATAATGCTCTGAGCACCCTTTTATTCATTTCATTGTGGTGTTTTCTAGTGGCCTGAAAATCTTTTTTTTTTTTTTTTTTTTTGGCAAGGGGGAGTGTACTAACTTGCTCAGGTTTTTTTACCTACTGTCTTTGAAGAGCATTTTGAATGAAACTTCTTTGACCTGGCTAATGGTAGAAGAGCATCACAGTGACAAAACACATGAGATATGTTGAGATATGAGCAACTATATGAGAATAGGTGCTCATAGAAGGAAGCTTAACAAGTTATGTAGAAATGTAAAAGAAAACAGTGAGGGAGGGAGGAACTTTTTCTAGTTGAGTAATGTGTAAACGCATGTCAATAACTTATTTCCATGTTGAAAACCTACATTCATCTGTGATTACTCAGCATCTGAGAGACAGACACTTGTAGCAAACTGTTTGGATACTCATTCATTGCTGTTTTGTTCCTTCTGTTAAGACTAGCTAATATACTGCTCCTTAAATGTAAGAAAAATGTCTTGCCATCTTTGCCCCCACATTATTTGAATTCTAGCTAGAGTGAAAAGGCTTTTGAGCCACATATGTAATAGGGAACCCATAGTATGTTAGCAACGGAGTTGATCACAGTTGACGGTACCAATTCTAAGTAGCAACAGTTGAACTATATATTATTTATGATGTGGATTATTTATAACATTGATACTTTTTTGTCACATGGTGTGTTTAGATTACTGGTTGGTTTCATGTGTGTGAGGAGCTGTGTATGATACATTTTCCTAATACCTTTTATTTTTGGCCAAATATTGAAATGAATGTGTGGGGAGACAGGGTCCTGACTTTTAAATGCCTTCGGTCTGCCTGTATGTGGTAGCTACCTCAGTTGAATTTAGGTGTTCCTGACATAATTCAAGAGACTAAAATGCTTAGCCTAGATATCCTTGGAGGGTTTTGTACTTTATAACCAAGCCAAAATAGAATGCCTACTGAAATAGTCATACTCATTTTTTGTGGCTGCCTCAGGCTGAAAGGATTCATGAGAGCGTTTATGAGTTCAGAGTTGTGAAGGTGTTTTGGCTTTTTCCCTGCGGTTGTTGTGAGGCTGCCTTACATCTATAATTTTTGTTTTCACTGAGTAGTATCTGATCAAAAGTAGTGTCTGGAGGGTCAGCATTGGCAAGTAAATCATGCTACTGACTGTACATAAGAGTGACAAAATAATCTGATTGCTTATGGATCATAGCTGGAACATCAGCTGCTAAGCTTCTGTTCAGGTAGGACCTGATTTAAGAAAAATACTGATGAATGTTTGGGTTTGATTTTTGCAGACTGAACCTAATTTTCTTCCCACAAAACACTGGATTTCTATGGTCACAGAGACCCTTTTTAGTATTGTGAATAGCCGCTATCACCCTAAAGGTCAAGTCTTCCCATGGTTCTACCAGGTACGTGTTGTGGTGTTAAAGGCGAGAGAATATATCTGTATTTCATACCTGGAGTTCTTAGTGTGTAGTTTCCCGATTCTCCTTGCCCCGTAGTATTTGTAATACAGGAGAATCAAAACTTTTTTTGCTTTTGTTCCTTTTGTTTCATTGTGTTTTCTGCTTATATTTGTGTTTGCCTTGAGTTTTTGTCTTTATTACCAAAATAGTAAAAAACACATGTGAAGATACATGAATGAAGGAAATTTTAAAAACAAAAAAACCCTTCAAAACCTAGAATATTTGGCATGTATGTACAAAACAAAACCTTCTAACATGAACAGACTCTCCTCAGACCACACTATCAAACTCTTGATTGATTCTGATACAATTCCTTAGGACTCTGAAATGCATACTTTTTCAAAATCTAATAGTTATGGTGCCAGTGATTCTTATTTTACAGTACCTCTTGAACCCCTGAGGGCCAGTACAAATTTTATCATATGTGCTTGCAGTGTGGTAACCAGCCTGAAATTCTCAAGCCATATAAGGATCAGACAGTTTTTAAGGAGGACCTGGAGATGGACTGAAAGCTCAGCACAGGCCTTAAGGAATGTGTATTGCTGACTCTTGACTGTCTGTGGTCAAAATGACCAGGTTGGAGATTCTTTGTGCCATGGATGCAGAAGGGAACTTTGGTCCTACAAGGCCAAATACCAGCCTGATAATGTATTGTAATGTCTTCTAACTTGGAACTTCATTAGCTGCGTTCATGAACTACGTTTAGGCCCGTAGATGAGATGTTAGCATGAAAAAGCTGAAAATTACTGATGGACCTGAGTCAGGTCTGGTGTGTGACCCCTGTCGTCACAGATAGGGAACATAGATCATCAGATCAAATGCAGTGTTAAATAAATGCTAGACTGGTTGGATGGAAGGAGATTCAACTACTCGGTTGGCAAAAACAGTTCTTGCCAAATTGTTCTGTGACTCCTGGCTTTGAAAATCAGGCTGTTTAAAAAAGGTGTTTTTGAGATAGAACAATGTGACAATGTTTAATTTCTAAAATCCAATCTGTTTAAAAAAAGAAATATTAAAAAATCTTATGCTTGTAAAATTCTGAGGCGTGCAGTAGAAATCACTGTCTTGCAGTGCCTTGCATCCTCATATGATTTTTTTCTTTTTCTTTTCAGAGTTGCATGTGGAGGTTGATAAATATACATTAGGCTATTACTTACAATCAGTCCATTGCTTTATAAGTAAAGGTAGCTGTATGGATTTTACCTTTCAAAACTGAAAGGAATTAAAAACCTTTGTAAGGGATCTTTCTTTTGGAAAGCATCTCTACTGGTTATCTTGCAAGATCTCATGATATTTTGTCATCTTAGGTATGATGCTTTTAAGGTATTGCTTTTTCCAACTCACTGAAGTCTTGGTGTGTTATAATTACAGAATTACATTAACATCATGACTGGTTTCTGTTTGCCATTCTGATCACACTGCTGGATATTTTAACAAGGAAGGTGAAAACTGAAATAAACCAATGTATTTATGTGCAGACTAGTTGTTAAATTTTAGTTGCATCCTGTATTATCCTTTGTTTACATTTTCATACTTAACAATCTTATTTACACTTAGAAATTATATTCTGAATTAACCTCATTTTAAGCTGCTTACAATGTAATGCAAATGGAAAAGTTACCATAGCCAATTCCATTAAATACTCTTTATTGCCAGATTGCGATACATCTGTGCTGCTGTTTGCTGTATAGATATTTATTTTAAATTCCTAATGTGCTGAGTGTTACTACCTGGAAAGGAATTTTATTTTCCTCCCCAAAGAGGAAAAGAAAAAAAAAAATAATCTTTTTTATGTTTTTCTAGAAATCCTATTCGGGTGAAAATACTGCTAGCATTATAGCTCGCTCCTGTGCAGCCACTGCTTTGTCTCTCCTGGTGCCAGTTTTCATTGTATCATGCAAGGAGAAGGTTGAGGAGGTCCTGAATATGCTGACTGACAGATTACCTGGGAAACCAAATGCTGATGAGTCCCAAGCTGTTCAAATCCACATGGGCCTTGGTTTGGGGATGTTTATATCACGTTTGTATGAAGAAAAAGTCAGGTAAGGATTACCATATGTAATGTCGGTATGCAAATAATGTCCTCCTTTTTCCTGCATGTGGCCTTAAATTCTGAGGAATTAAAGTATTTACAAGTCATAGGCAAATGATTCTTGAGGGGTTTTGCAATGTTTCTTAAAAGGTGTCTTTTATTATCAGTCTTCACCCACGCACCACTGCAGTGCTGTCCTGGGTATTTTGCCATTCTTTCAGGGTGAATGATTGATTTTCATAATGTCCTAAGGTACATGTGCAAAGCAGTCAGCTGGAAGAGCCACACGTACGCGCTTAAAGGGGACTAGCTGTCCTAGAAGACTTAATGCTAAAATCATTCACAGTTCTTACCGGTTCCTTTCTAAGTGATACTCTGAACACTGGATAGTGTCCGCTTAAATCATGTGAGTTACACATATGGGGATAGAGCTACAACAGAAGTAATGTAATGGGCTGTTACAGCAATGTTGACAGAAAAGAGATGTTCTGAAGTTGGTAGAAAATGCCTCCTTTACATAAGGGTTGGCCTCAGTTGCAAATTTCCCACGATTCCAGAGAAATTAAGAAGTAGGTTTGTCTTTATACTTCATATATTTATACTTTATACTTTAAGAAGTCCAGGTTCTTGACTACTAGGGATTCTGTCTGCCTATATACCCATAGTAAATGTTTAGTTGGTGCACAGGTATCAAACAGATTTGGCTGTCGGTTGTTAATTTGCTCAGTGAAGCTAATGTTTCTGATGCACCTGCCTTTGTTAAAACACCATGCAGCATTGCTCTGTTCTAGTCTGCATGCTTGGGTGTCTTGATGCCTTGCTGCCTGACTCAGCCACATAATTTTGGGATGGGCTCTCTGGACAGTGGTGACAACTGAGCTACACACAAGCATTAAAAGGCTCTTAAAGAGGATGATGTTACATTAGCTTGGTATTTTGGAGTATGTGAATCTTTATTTTGGGTTTGGGGTTTTTTGTTGGTTGGTGAGGGGTGTTGAAATGAATACATTTATCTAAAAATTTCTCATGGACTAAATAAGTTTTTATTCTTCCACTGCCCTGTATAATTTCAAAGTTAATCTCCCACATTCTTCCAAGCATTGACTTGCAACAACAGCAAAACTAGTAGGGATGTAGCTGTAGCTAATATCAAATCATAGAGCTAGTTTGCATTAAAGGTGTCCTGGTCACTAGGAAAACTGTGTATGTGTTTTGTAAGAGGGGATTCCCTGTGACACCTTTGGATTGAGATGAAAATGCTTCCTTTTTTATCAGTAAGTTAGGCAAAAAGATGTAGAGAGATATTTACAGAGCTAGTATCTTAAAATGTCATGAATTTTCAGCTTATTAATAGTTACAGGTCTAGCTGAGATCATGTTTTATCAGTATCTTACTGTCAGGCATGTTTTACAAATCCTGGGTGCTGGGTTTCTTTCTGGGTGTTGTAGAAATAATGGTTGCCAGTTAAGATCTGAATATGTTTTTATTATTTGTATATGAGTATGTTTATATGAATGTGACACAAGTGACCAGTCATATAGTTATTACTTACAGACTAGTATAAGAACCTGTTACAGCAAGAAAAAAACCTCTATTTACTGGCACATTCGGTCTTAGCAGGAGGTTTAAGATCCTCTATGGTCTAAAGAGCAGAGCTGTGTTAGGGTTTATTTTTGTTTCTGTTTTGTGTTGGTTTTGTAGTGATGTACCTGGTCAACAGATGAACTTAGTTCTAATGAAGTCCCTGGATGCGCTGGAAGACTGCTGCTTTGACACCAGTCTGGAGTACAAGTGAGTTTCCTTCATTACTGATGATACTTTGTTTTATTTTGAGCTCCACCTTTTTAATTCATGTGTTTATTCCTTAATTCTACACAGAAGAGTATAAGGATAGGATAAGGACACAGCCTATTCTGAGTACTTCCATAGAATCACCAACTCATGCAGGTTGGCAAGACCTTCTTCGGAGGTCCACATCCCTCCCCAAAACAGACTCAGACATGGACTTGGACTACATTGCCCAAGGCTTTATAGTCAGGGTTTGAAAACCCCAAGACTGGAGACAGCACAACGTCTTGGCCCTGGCTCCACTTTTGGGCTGTTACGTCCATGTGGATGTCTGATGTTTCAGCTTGTGTCCGCTGCCTGTCAGCCTGCCACCATGCAAGAGCCCAGCTACATCTCCTCAGTCCTTTTCTGTGGGTGTCAGAGATGCTGTTGGGTGCCCCCAAAGCCATCCCTTCTCCCAGGTGAACCAGCTGTGATCTCATAGGCTTTCCTCTTAGGGCAAGGGCTCCAGACGTGCTGCCTCAGTAGCCTCCTATTAACTAGTTACAAGTTTTGCTGGTGTCTTTCCTGCATTCAGATCAGTTTTCCAGGTGTGTTGGTGAGCACAGAGTAGAGGGGTGATCTTTGCCCTGGCTCTCATGTCTGTGTCTTGCTTATGCTGCCTGTGCACTGGTGGCTGTCAATGCTACCTGGGTGCATGTCTGGCCCCAGCTCAGCTTGCTGCCCACCAGTGCCAAGGGCTGCCCCCAGGAGCTGATGCCCAGCCCCTCTTGTCCCAGCCTGTCTGTTGCCAGGTGCAGGACTGTGAGGTGGTGCTTGTTGAATTTCAAGATGTTGCTGCTGGTTTATTCCTCTGTGTACCATCTCTTATAAGTGAGTGTGTCCATAAATAAATATATATATAATACATTATATATTAACATGTATAAGTACATCCATATGTGCATAGAAGGGTCTAGAGCACAAGTCTTATGAGGGACGACTGAGGGAACTGGGGTTGTTTAGCCTTGAGAAGGGGAGGCTGAGGGGGAGACCTTATTGCTCTCTACAGCTACCTGAAAGGAGGTTGTAGCGAGGTGGGTCGTAGGATGAGAGGAAACAGCCTCAAATTGCGCCAGGGGAGGTTTATGTTGGATAGCAGGAAAAATTTCTTCACCGAAAGGGCTGAGCATTGGAACAGGCTGCCCAGGGAAGTGGTTGAGTGACCATCCCTGGAGTTATTTAAAAGACATGTAGATGTGGCACTTAAGGACATGGTTTAATGGTGGACTTGGCAGTGTTCGGTTTATGGTTGGACTCAATGATCTTAAGGGTCTTTTCCAACCAACATGATTCTATGATTCTATACATCTAACACAACACATGTTTTTTTCCATACAGTCGCTACTGCAAGGTGAAAGGAAGCAATAACCACCACTGCTAATCCCTGCCAACTCACAAGTTGTATAGTGAATCCCACAGTCTTGTTCACAGGCAGTGGGAAGACTCCAGCAATTCTAGGAGCAAGGTTGCTCATCTTACCTGCACATGTTCGTTAATGAAAGTTGGACTTTGAAAGTCCTTCCTTTGTGTTCTTGTGTCGTTGCCAAGGTGTTCAATGAAGTCTAGCTGCTGCTGCGCTGGAGCCTGTTACTGGAATGTGCATGTGCATACAATACAGTGTGAGCTCCGGGAGCAGCTGCCTCATGTGGCCTTTTTCTCTGGGAGAGCAAGGCCCTTAATTTAGCTGCTGTGGATGGCATGTTGAATACCGAGTAAAGCAAATATATTTCATTTAACCAATTGAGGTTACGCCTCAGGTGTCCCAAAGAGAGGAGCAGCCCACCAGAAGGGCAAGAAATTATTGAAAGCTATTGCACAATTGCTAGCATTGGCAAACCTGGAATAATTGAACAATAAAACGTGTTAGTTGCCATTTAACAACTAACATAACATAGTAGTATGTGTCTTGCACAGTAGTCATTTCCTTTTTAAATCAGGGAAGGAGCTGCAGTATCTTGAGTGCCTCAGTGTGTGTGCATAGGGTCTTATTTGATTTTGCTCAGCTCTTCCTTGTTCAAAGGAAAGAATAATTTCTGTTTGCCTTTGCCCTCCCCTTCTCCAGTGGACCTTATGAAAAGCTGTGAGGCGTCACAGTTGCACACCATTGGGCTGTGAACCTGGATTGCCTCTTGAGTGGTACACAAGGGTGGACAGGGCGTTGTATCAGCTTCATCATTCTGTTATACTTGTTGCTGTTTGTTTGTGCAGCCTATTAACTGGAGAAGAGAAAAGCCAAATTAGACTTCTCTGGCAGCGAGAGGTTGCCAGAAGAATACAAGACAACGGCAAGCATGGGAGGGAAGAATGAAGGGTGGGTGAATTTTTATGCTAGGCATAATGGCTACATTTTTAAAGGTTAATGGTGAGTTGGTGTCTGGTGTAAACGCTCTTTGTAAGCAAAGAAGTAATGTAAAACTGTAAACGTTGTGAACTTGTCCAAGTTTGGCATTTGTCCGCTTTTAAACTGCTATTCCAAAGCAAGGGCCTTGCCAGCCTTTCCATCCAGTATGATAGGCACAGCTCACTGTGGGACGTAAGTGTTTTACTGACCTTTTCATCAGTGTTTCACCCCTGCTAAACTAGCGATTCCCTTTTTCTGTTAAAACAGGTTGCGAGTTTTTTGAGAGCAGGTATATTATGCGATACAGATGTGGGCAGGACAGAGTTCATGCGTTGTGGCATGCCTTCTGATTCTTACAGAAAATGTGCCCCTCTGCTCAGTAATGCTTCTGCGGGGTGTTAAGTGAGGCATCTCACACACTGAAGGACGTAGAGAAAGAGTGTTTTGCTGAATTTTTGTGTGTTGTTTTGTTTTTCTACCTTGAGTGTCTGGATAAGAAAGTGGTTTATCAATGCATGTGCTATGCAAACTGGAGCTCACGCAACAATGCTTCACTGATCACTTGATAGGAATGTTGGTTTTATATATCCTTTTCTTCATTTAATTAGAAGAATTCTCTTTTTAAAACTGGGGGGGGGGGGGGGCAGAAGAAGTAAGAGGAATGAAGAAGACAGAGTTGTTTTCAATAAGCAGCAAGAGTCTTTCCCTGAACCAGTGCTTTAGCTTGGTGAGAGTCCACTTATGTTCCCTAAGAATCTCTATGTCTGTGTAAGTTGCATAAAATACCCTAAATGTTTCATCTCAGAAAAGATCACTGTGAGAATAGTGCTCGTAAATCAGTACTCTTTTATCTGTCATAACCATACAGGAAAAAGACAAGAGTAAAACTCATAATCTTTTAAAGAGGGGAAAAACATTTCAGATACTTAACTATGTTAATATGATGCTTCTTCAGTTTTTAACTGAAATAGAGTTTCATAGATTGCAGAGCTATGAGCTTTGCGGTTGCTCCTGATTTTGAATGGAATGCACTCAGACGTTATAAAGAGATCTGTGAGTGTACCTTAAATCTGCCTTTATGTTAGACAGAAACTGAAATAAGTATATATTTAAAATATACTGATACACCACTTTTCAGTATGCACATGTATGGAAAATGTGCATGACAGGTGATTTAGACAGTTCTTTATGCTACTAGGTTTTGTCAGGCTTATTGATTACAGAAGCTGTGTAAGAGCTCATTTTTTCTCCCAAGCCCAGCTTACATAGAGCATGGGTTCAGCAAGCGTGTACATTCATGGCTGTTAACTTTTCCAGTTATTCATGTAGATTGTATTCAGCAGATTTTTGTCAGATCAACCTCAGTGTACTGGGAAAAAGTAATAAATAAATCAATAAAATCCAAGGCATGGTTTCGGCTGTAACAGTACACCATATGAGTAACAAACATAGCAGTATGTGTGGTCCCTGTATTGGAAGGTTTTGCTTCCCTCCTCCCTGCACACCCCCGCCCACCCCCGGCTTTCCTGCAAACAAAGGAAAACATGTGTTGAAGATCGGGTTAACTCTGACTGTTTGAAAGGTTAGCGTGTAAAAAGTTTTTGAGAATACCAAGGGGCAGTAGAGTTTTCTGGCTTGCACTGTTACATTTCCCATATTGAGGATGAATTCTATAAGACCCTTATAGTTGTGGCTTTTTGTATAAAGTTGCATGGCAGAACTAGCTTGCATCTGTAAGAATAAATACTGGGCAAATTACAAATGTTGAGTAAAGTTGTAGTAAAGGACAAATTGTTATGAAACTTGAAGTACACAGTAGCCTGCCTTTAAATTGGTGTTCGGAACATTAAACTGACTTGCTTTTTATGGAGTCTTTCACAAGATCAGCAGCTGCTTGATTTGTCTTTAAGGCATTTTCAATCAAAACTGTCGTCAAAATTTTATATTGTTCTTACAGAACCCTGTCAAACTCTACTGACCTCAGTATTACTGGGATTTGGCCCTTAAATATCAGTTTTCTTTAATCTTAAAATACAAACCTTTTATTTTGTTTCATGATTTGTTCATCAAGCCCATCATTCTGTGATGTGATGGAGTGTACTACCCTCCACACATTATTGAGATAAATGACAGTAGATTCAAAGGTGAGTCATGACAGTAGTGCAGTATGTCTGATACACTGGCAGTAAAACACTTAAAACATGCTGGGAAATCTGAGATGTGATATGTATGAAGTGCACTTAAATATTAATTTTATGTTGATCACAAACAACGTGCCCAAGTTAAACAATTGCTAGTTATAGAAAGCAGGGCAGAGAGGGTGAAACTTTAATCTTCAGTCCCCACGTATGTTTTGTTTGGGTCTTTGCAAGGAGTCAGCAACATAAAAAATTGTAGCTCTAATTAGGAACTTTGTTTCCTCTGTGTATATTTGTCAACAAGTAGTAGTGTGAAATTGTGTGTAGAACTCTTGTGTATAAGCTATGTCCTTACTTTGTTGGTTGTTCATGAATTCAGATATCCCAGTTAACTTAAAAATGTTGATTACAAAGAGTTGTTGCATCTAATTTGTGGGAAAAAGAAGACGCCACCGCCAAGACACCACTCCAAGTCTTCTAGCCGTGCTCATCTTCTTCGTCCCCAGTTACTGAAAAACATTAGCTTATAAATATGACCAAAGTTAATCTCAGAAGTTTCTTTTTTACTTTTCTGAGTAAAAGCACTAGCTCTTCCCATTTTGAAGTTGGATAGCAGAAGCTTAGAAGAATGCCTAAGGTCCTAGCCACATTCAAGCGCTCGCTACATGCAGTGTCTGTCATTGGCTTGCTCAGGGAGATGCGCAAGGGGAAAAAATAATCTTCATCTTCAGATACAAGTTGCTTCTTTAAGCTATTGTGTATGTCTGCTGGTGAGAGATCACCTTCAGAGCAGTGAGTATCTGCTATGCTTTTAGTATCTCATGATGCCAGCCAGACGCGTTTGGGAATTTTCTGACAAAACTCTTCAGTATTATGACTGATGACCTGTGGAAACTGAAACTTGTGGGAGCACAGATGCTGCATTTAGTAAGAGTTCTCTGGTGCAGAATGTGATTTCTGGTGAAACCTGAAAAAGGCAGAGATCATGAAGCTGTTCGTGCCAGCTGCCCTATTAAATTATGTACTTTGAGGCTATGGTCGTCTTGTTGCCATTTTAAGTATCCCCAGCATCAAACTGTTAGTTGTGCTGGATATGTCTGCCCTGTTGAAGCTGGTCCACTGTTGCGTATGCATATTTTAATACATATGAGTTGAAACGTATACCTGACACTCATGTTCTGAATACCTTAATCTGTACAGCCATCTTAGGCGCTCTCTGGCTCAATCACTAATTTCACTATTTTTGTGAACTGGGACATGTCATGCAGGAGTGAGAGAGTAACAGGCCCTAATACAGCCAGCAGACCTGCAATTAGTGTGTTTAGCTGGGATATCAGTGTAAATCAGATGTAGAAGTTTGGATCCATACTTCCTTCATACTAGTTGATGTGCTTGCTGATGGGGCTGTTGGTTCTTCAGGGGCAGAAGGAATAATGAGGCTGTATGTGTAGAATGTAGTATTTTAAACACATGTTTTCTTCTTATGCTCTTCTTTCATCCTGAGTCTCCAGAAAAGCATCAGCTATGTGTGAAATAAAAACCATTTGTAAAATTGACTGTGGTAAGTAACTATACACAGGACTAGTTATTGGGCAAGGCCAAGAGGTCTTTTTGCTTAGCAATCCATGTGTTGGGGTGAAAAGAGAGTTCAGAGCAGCCAAAGCATACTTAATCCGTTTTCCTTTGTCTTCTCTCTAAGCACTGGATGTATTTTGGGAGTAGGACTTGTTCTTTCACTTATGAGTCACAGTAGCCAAACAGAATCACGGGTGCATGTTGCTGCTTCATTGCGAAAACTCTGCAAATACCTGGACAGCAGTGAGGACCAAAGCAGATGCGTCCAGGAGGTATGGCCTATTTTATCGCAAATTTTAAATCTTCCTTTTACTTTATTGCCTCTCTTTAATAACAATGGACTTTTTACTGAAGCTTTACAGTGTAGTACTCGAATGCTTGGATTCTATTATTTCTTTCACAATACATGGTTTTATACCTGCTGAAGAAAACAACAATAATAATAAAATAACCTGTAATGCTGTACAAACATTAAGAAACTGCCTGCAAAGATCCCAGAATTGTAGAATGGTTTAGATAACAGACATAATTCTTTAAAGTGCTTCTTAACCTTAACCTCAAATTAAATTGTTGAAAGTCCTCAGTAACTGTGGATATGGGTGTCATACACAGTTGTTAACTGCTCGTCTGATCTACTAGAAAGCAGACAGCAAGTTGCTCTCAGAGAACCTTACTGCTAATACTTCCTCCTTCAATATGCCTTCGGTTTCCTTCTTTGAAAGCTGCTGTCACTAGCTAATGTGAATCTTGCACTTGTGAATGCTGATGTGGCCCCATTTGATATTCTCTTTATGACTGCATTTTGAACACTTGAACTGAGCTCTGCTGAGTTTGAGCGCGCATTTCAATTTATTTTGCCAAGATAACGTCCAGTAAATTTTGACGTGGTCCATGCACTAATTCTATAACCTTGTTGAGATGAAACCTGAGAAGTAAAACTGATTAAATTGGAGGATTTTATAACAGAAAACAAGAATCGGAATAGGCAGGTGTTTTGCACAAAACCGACAATGCTGTACCTGATGTAGGTAAGCCTGCAGCAGCTGAACAGCTGAGTTGCATAATCCTCTGTTTTTTCTAAGCAAGTTAGCAGAGCTTAGTAGTATTACTCTCTTTCCCTTCTTGGTGCTGCTCTGAGAGGTCTTTATTAAAGGTCTTTGTTTATGGAGTTTAATTTTTTTGGCAGTACGTATGTGTTGGGGATTAGCCTCTTGCAGTTTATGGTTCATGCGTTAGAATGACTTACAGCCATGGAAACATTTATCTCTCCCTAGAGATCTCAAAGTGCTTTAACTGAACTTAAACTGGGTTCAATACAGCAGCTACTGAGATGAAAGGCAGCAGCTGTTTAACATCATGGGGTAGTTTGGGATGAGAAGCAAAACCTATCGTTTTCAATTAAAATCTGTGTAAGGAATTGTACAGATTATTGCATGGGTAAAATTTGGCCAGCACCCTAGGGTGAATACTACCATATTTATAGGATGCACGAGAGGCTCTTTTGGAGGTATAAATGGCTGGGATAGAATCCTGTACTTGAGAGGTAACTTTGGCCTCCTGCAGCAAGAGGTACAATCTGACCATTACTTGCTCCAAGTCAAATTGTTGCCAATCCTGTACAGTAGGTATGTGCTCTCTACTTCCCTTACAGTCATGTGTTGTTTTGTTGCTTAGGTTAGGTACAGAGGAGGTTCAACAGTTGGCACAGTTGCCTTGTTGAAAGTTCAGACTTCATTTCCTTATTCTCCTCATCTAAGGCTGAAGAACAGAAAAGCAGTGTCACTTGTGAATCCTTCTGTGAGGACATGCGGGTAGTGTCATGCACTGTGGGAGGCAGTTCTACATGCTTCTCTTCTGGCCTTGTGGACCTGCTTGTAGCCCTGTTGGGATCTCAGCATGCTGTCTATGCTCACATAAATAATTATCAGATACTTGTGTTGAGAAGAGTAACTAGATGTGTGTGGAAGATCAGGACTTTGACCTACATAAAACCAGAAGTACTTCCAAGCATTAGTTGTATTTGTTTAATGTTAGCATCAGTGAAGAATCTTTCAGAGAGGAAATAAACATCTGAAAGTACAAATAGAAAATGTCATGGCTTTTTTGTGATGCTGGCACATTGCTCCATGTGCATATTGCTACAGTGAATTTGATCAGACACTGGTTAACAGAATTAAATAACATTTTTTTTCAGGTACTTGCCTATTCTGTGGCCTGTTCCTGTGTCTCTGCTTTCAGTGTTGGAATCATAGAAGCAGCTGAGGCTGAGGAGGCCATGAACAAACTGCGGACCTTAGTGGAAAATAATCAGCAGGTCATAATTCACTATTTGGGCTTTCCTTCAGTTCTGTTTTTCTCTTATCTGTTTAATATTGGATACTGCTTTACCCAGACTGTAACTTCAAGAAAATTAGATTGATCTACTTTCAGTATTAACTAACATTAAGCGTGTTGTGCATACTGTGCAATTACCAAGACTGCCACTTGATCCATTGATTCATTGTCTGCAAGTGTATAGCGATTACCAGACAGTGAAGTAAAAACAGATTTTATATGTTTGATTGCATTTAGAAGGGGAATTGGTGCTTTTGAGTTCTTCATGTCTTTAGTCCCTGCGTCCTTTGCTACAGCTTTTTACCTTCATATCACAAAGTCTGCTCTAAAATAAACGCTTCAGAGTAATCTGTGTGCTGAAGATCAGTATTTAATATCAGAAAATCCTGTGTCACTTGACATGAGAAGATACTTGAAATAAGAAAGGATCCAGTATTTTAGACAAAGACATTTCTTCTGATTATTGGGAAATTATAAATATTTAAATAATATTTCAATTATAAATATTAAAAAGAATACAGAATCCTTTGGAAGATCTGTTTTTTAATATGTCTTTTTCATCTTACAGACCCACAGTTTTGCTTTAGCTCTAGGTGCAATAGTGCATGGCTTGTCAGCTTGTGGTCATGGAAAAGCCGAAGACCTGAGTAACAGACTGATGCAAGCCTGGGTAAAAATTGTGCTTGCAGAGGTAAAGGAGTTTGAATTCATATCCTGGGGTGTGTGTTTGGTTTTCTTTTTGCAGGTGGGGGAGTGTGATTTTAAATGAACAGTAAGGACATAATTTTCCTTGCTTCTGCAGGAGTGATGCTAGGAAAAGTTAGAACTATCTAAACATGCTGTTTGATTGATATTTGGAAGCCAAAATATATCTTTGGGCTGTTTGCTAAAGGAAAAAGAAACTTTCTCTTCTGCTTGGGTGATTTGTGGGAAATGTCTGTCTCAGTGAGATGTTAATTTGGACATCTTTACTAATTTGGAACAATATCCAAGGATAAAATCTGGGTTATTAAATGAAGATGCCTTGTGAAATTAGGTGCTACTTATCAAAATTACACTAACAGAATGGTGATTATAGTGCCTCGGCTGTTATAATAATTTTGATATATCCCATTGTAACAAAAATTGTGTGTTTGAAATCGAACTCTAAACTTACATATTAAGATTGCAGTTGAAGGTAAGTGTCAATAAAGAAACAGTGTTTCAGTGTTGAATTGCAATGACATATTTTGTGGAATACAGACTGTGCTAGAAGAGGGTGATTTGTTAGGGAGAAATGCATGATGATTTCAGATGGGGGCGGGGGGAAACTCCATATAAAGCCTTTTATTCAGTAAGAGAGGGATGAATAAATACACAGTGTGCTGGAGTCTGACCTAAAAAGGTTTTGGGGATAAGATGTGTACAAGTGATAGGAGTCATGGTTTTTAAGTTGGAAGAAACAAGTATGTGTAGAAACAGTAGTGTTGTTTGACCCCATTGACTCACTGATCCTGAATTATGCTTCCAGGGTTCTCCAACAATGCAGCGTCTGGCTGCTGTCAATGGGCTGGTTGCACTGGTGGGCTCTGAAGGAGGCATGATACAGGTGAGAACATGCAAGCAAATGGTACTTTTATCTCTTCTAGAAATTTGGCTAGAAGGCAAGATGGAATGACATCCTCGGCATCCTTACAGCAGCGGTTATATACTAGGGCATCCCATTTCTGCATGTTGGGTATGAACCAAGCAGGATAGAAGTGCAATGTGTAAAATGGGGTCTGTTGTGTTTTCCCGTCATATGGCCCATATGCAGTGCCACTGGGGAAAAATTTACAGCTACGTAGACGTTCTCCTTTTCGCCTTCACTCTTCCAGAAAAAGGCATGTGTGCAACTGTAATGTCTTTTCAGTACCTGTTCTCTGTTTTGTTGTTTCTTTTTTTCCCCCCTATAAAATTCACAACATTTTTTTCCGTTTTTCTCTGGCAGCTGAAATCTGAGAGCATTCAGTCCTCCCAGTTTCAAAGTAAGCTGAATGAAGTCATCAGAACTGTTACACAGGTAAGAAGGTAGCCTCTATTTCCTGCTTTGAATAATGCACTAGGGTACTGGGACATCTTGCACAAACAGGGCAAATCTGTTTAAAGAAACTGCTAATGTCTGTGTTTCTTGAATGAGGCAACATAGAGAAATTTGTTTAACCTAGTGGTTTATTGTCTCAACAGATAATCAGTTTTTCGGGGCAGATTGGCCTTCAGACAAATGCAGCGGGGCTTTTGGGACACCTTCATATGTCCTGTTTGTCTTCCACCCAGAACAGGGCATCCGGTAAGATGCTTTATTATTGCTGCTTAAAGAACATATAGAAGTAGCACCAAGCTAAAAAGGCACCAAGGGACGCATTAGGCAACACAGGCTAGACATTGCAGCTCTGTTAAATGACATGACAGCCTTTGAATTGGAGACCCTGTGGTCCTGTGTGCCAGACCTAAAGGTTGGAATATGAAGCAGGAATCCATGTGCTGAATAGGATCCCCCCGCATCTGCTCTTACTTGCAGTATCAAAGTAAGGTTCTAAGTTGTTCCGGTCAAACTTATATATTGCTTCTGTCTTTATTCTTTTATAGAACAAATTGTAAACAAGTTTTACACTGCATGTGGCACGTGTTTGACATCTACGTTATCCACTCTATTCCCTGAGAATTGGTTAATCTGCACTTTGTTTTAGCACTTCCCACTGTATAAAAAAAAAACACTTAAAAACTGGTCTGTAACAAGAGGAAGATGACTTTTCAAAAGCACTTTTCTAGAAGAGATCTTCTCTGACTAGCTGAAGTAAAAAGCTAGTATTCTAGCAATTAGCACAGAAATTCATATTCTGTTGATACATCATTACCTTCTGCTGTTGTTTCAATATCTGTTGGTAGTATAAAGGCAGGATTACACCATGGATGAAATACCAGTAATAGGAGGGAACTAATGAAGTGGAAGCTGTTCACTTCAGTGTGAACCAAGTTGAGAACCAATAATATGAAGTGTAGATAAACTTCCTCATCACAGAAAAAAGATTCTTGGACTTTCTATTTTGTATAATCTTGGCACATGTGCCTGAGGTTAAATGGGTATGAAATGTCTCTGTTGTATTAAACTTACTAAGGTTTTGAAGCTCTCCTTTTAAAGCCTGACTTGCAGTGGCTGATACATTTTAAGGAAGTTCTTACTGCAAGCTTTTCACTTGGTCAATTAATTTCTGTGTTTCAGACCTGGCACCTCTTACCAACACAAATGTATAGCTTGCCTTAAAAGTGAAAAGGTCAATGCATCTATCAATAATCTTGTGGACTAAGTACTTTTAGTAACCTACAGAATTACTTAGTTCAAACATAGCTCAGTTTGGCCTTTGAATTAACATGGGAGCTGAAAGATATAATTTCTGCTAACATGTTTTGGTACATAAACAACCTTTTTGTCTTCACAGTTCCTCCAGATTTTAGCTACTTGCCTGAAAACAGCTTTATCAGGGCAGCCATTGACTTTGCCATTGAAAGTGGAAAGAAAGGTAAGAAGGGATCAAACTACAGTATCCCTCTGAGAAATTTGTTATAACTATAAAAGGTGATCCTAATAACCCACTTTTATTTGCTTGGACAACTTTTCTAGATACTAATTTGAACTTCAGTAATGTGGGATATTTAATCTCTAAACAAAAAATTGAATAACACTCGAAAAGGTAAAGTAGAATTGTGTAGTTAGGGCTTGAGTTTTCTCCAGTGAAATTTTATGACTTTTTAAAAACTCCCTTTTCCTCTTCCCTCTGTGTCTGTGAGATGATGTATCTTCCATGGGGGAATAAAAGTCAAATCACTTTAATAAAGTGTTAGCATGTATCCTCAGGAATACTCCATCACCAGGCAAACTTTATGCTGCCCCTTATTTCATGATCCTAGGTTAATATTCTCTGTAACAGAGTGTTATTCAAATGGGTTACTGCTATGTGTGATAAATGCAAAGGACCTGAAGAAAGTGTTTTCTTACATGAGGAGATCTAGTAACAGAGAGATATCTTGGAGTACAGTCTGAAGGGAGATAAAGCAGAGGAGATTATTCCTGTGTGCAGGTAAGTGAGCTCACTGCTGTCCTATGAAGCAGGCTTTGCTTTCAAATGGAGGTAAAAATTGCCCATGCCTTGCCTCCAGGACTTTCACTGAGTTAACTCCCTGTGTTTAAGTAACATAGTATGTAGCAAAGGTTAGGACCTCTCTGACAGTTTTTGTGGCCTGCACCTACAGGCTGTGGAAGGAAAGCAGTGTCAGAAAACTTGGCTGTTTTCTTACTAACAAGTGCAAAAATACTACCCTACTAAATGAGGAATATCTGTAATTAACTCATAAATTGGTTCAAGGGGGAGGAACCAGAAACTTTCTATTTATCAGTAACAAAAAGCCTTTTTTGATAGGACGTTAATGTTAAAAACACAACTGTTGATTACAAACAAGAGATAGCTAATTCTCAGATATGAAAAGAAGTAACAGTAATTTTACAACAGTTTTTAGCATTTCATTACAGATTGGTCTTCGGTGCAGTGTTCACCTTTTTTTCCTGAACTGTTTAGCCAAATGTCTGTGTGTATCAAATTCAGACTGTGACTGAATCTTCTGTTGTAGGCCCTGAATCTGTCCCAACTGAGCTGGTGAAAGTAGCACTGGTACCCATTGCATTAGTTGGAGAAAGCCATCAGTATCCACCTGTAAACTGGGCATCCATTCTTTCTCCTCTGATGAGGCTAAACTTTGGTAAGATTAATAGTTTTCTATTAAGTTTTTCGTATGTGTCACAAGGCTTCTTTACTAACACAGCTTTCAAAAATTTTAGAGCCCACTTCAGGGCTTGAAGTTATTGCAGGGATTGAAGTGTTTACTATGCTTTCAAGACCAACTTCTTAGTGTTTGCAAGCATATGTTTGTGGTGATCACCTTGTGGACACAGTTTGTTTTAACTCAAGAAAAGACTAGAGAAGATCAGAGCTGAGAAGTTTGGAAGTTCCCTAAAACGCTGGTGAAATTGGACTAAATTTTTCTTTTGAAGTATTTACAGTAAGAAGAGTCCATCATGAAACTCAACTAATTGTGTCTTATTTGCAGTACCCACTAAATGCTGGTCCAGTGCCTGTGTCAGAGGCTGCAGGCAGCTTTATCACAAGTTTGAACTGCTCTGTAGTTCAGGGGACAGAGGGACAGAGGAAAGCATATCCCTTCTTCCATCATGATTCTGATTTTCTCAGTGCTTCTAACAGCATTTTTTTCTTCATGATGGAGAGTAGCTTTGATCCTGAAGCATTGTGCTGGACAGCTTGTATCATATTTTTCTACTCAGAGTATCTGTTGGTGCCTGTTTTGGTTGATATAAGCGTCTGAGTTTCAAACTCATTTCCTTAAAAAAAACCCCAACAAACTATTGTGCAAAGTTCCTTATTCCCTTGTTTGCACTGGGTTTTGTTTCTTCTGATTTATGTAACTGTTGTTACTGGCCTTGCAGATTCTTTTACAGTTGGGCAAGTGCTGTTGTGTATAAACTGATGTGCTGTAGAGCCCAGAATATGGAAGGCTGTTCTTACTCCTTTCTGGTGTTTATTTTACTTATTCAGAGTGCTTGTGTAAGCAGTAGAAATCATTGAACTGTCCTATGAGAAACAACTGCTTGCTAGATACAGAAAGATTTGGCTATATATTAAAATTTTTTGCTTATGCTTGAGCTGCAACTTCTGTTTTACTTAGTGTTCTTGCAATTGATTGTAAAGCCTTTTGTAAAAATAAATGAAAGAATTTCCTATACTGAGCTCTGCAGTCCATGCTGATGCAAATTTGTGTGCAACCTTATGAATAGCTGAAACTTGTTAAATATATGGGGGAAATTTTTATTCCTGTTTTTCACTTAGGAGTCTTACTTTTGTGAATCAGGGGAGTTCCAGAGGAAACAGTACATTGGTTTTGTGGCTATGTTTTTATTGACTTCAAACAGCATCATAGTCTACATTTTTATACGTAATTTCTCTTGACCGTCTGTAGTGTTGTGGAAGTTGCACACGCTTCTCTAGATTATATATACATGCAGAAATAGGTCTTGCTGTGTGCTAATGAGCAGTATTCATGTCGTGCTAGAAAGTGCAGAACAGTTGTATTATGATCTAACAGTCCACATAGAAATGTGGCACTAACTCACTTTTTCTGGAACAGCTATATCATTAATATTTTTGTGAAGATTGGACTATATGCTCAGTTCTCTCAGATTCTCTAAGTCACTGTTACTCATGTCTGAGAATTCATGACTGTCTTTATGAACCTTTTATGTTTCGCAAATTCTACTACGAAGATTTGTTCATCTTTAAACATATTGAAGACAGCAGATTTCTTTCCCATGTTACAAGGTTCATTGCAGTTGTTGCTGAGCAGAAACCATATAACATGATTGAAGTAGTACCTGTTTGTTATTCAGTAGTGCTCTGAAGTGGACAGTCGTAGGCAAATCATAATGTGTGTCTTAGGTGTCCAAGCTAGTGAGAGAGAATTTTTTAATTGGTTATCAAAGTATCTTGTTACAATTTCACCCTTTCTGAGTTCTGCAGGTGACTTAACTTCTCATATAAGATACTTTATTTTGAAGAGCCTGATACTGGACTCTTAAATCTTTGCTTTGTGCACTGTTACTGAACTTTAAAGTCATGCTATATAGATTGCCACTTTTGTTACTGAAAGAACATCTTAATTTGCAAAGCACCTATTTAAGTTTTATGCTGACGTTTAACAGTAAAGTATCTTCTATCTAATGCGTGAAAATGCTAGTATAGTACTTAAGGTGTTTGTCCTTATGTTGCTGTAGCAATCACGAACTGGATGGAAGCCATGCCATTG
The DNA here is from genome assembly GCA_017639485.1 of Pluvialis apricaria. Taxonomy (NCBI): domain Eukaryota; kingdom Metazoa; phylum Chordata; class Aves; order Charadriiformes; family Charadriidae; genus Pluvialis; species Pluvialis apricaria. Next base: position 38,570,882 of record CM030044.1, read on the forward strand.
CTCAAAGTACCTCTTTGACATATTTATGACTAGTTATTCTATTAAGAAACAGGCTATAACAGTCATTTAAGGGACTTTGAAGAGAAACCAATAAGGATTCCATAACCAATATAACCTCTTTCCACAGTAAGATCTTCCCCACGTGCTAACCTGGACAATGCTGCAACTAAGCACCCACAGCAATAACAGTGACTAAGCTCTGTTCTGTGACGTATTATCTGAACATGGGGTACATGGAAGAGTAGAAACATACGAACAAATGTTAATTACTCCTACATTTAGCAGGAAGGAATATTGACTCGCTTCTCCTTTTGTAGATTAAATCTTCTCTTTATTTGGCAAGGAGTTTTTTAATTCTTACATTTTTTTACTATTCCCACATTTTAATTCTTGAGTGAATTGAAATGAACTTGGACAAACCCTGAGATTTCTTGCTAAATGTGAATGAATGGGAAGGGGAGACTTCTACCATGTATGTGTTAAAGGCTTTAAGCAGCATCTCTAGAAAAGCAAATTTTAGTGTAGTGCTCTAGTAGAACAATAACCCTCCTTTATTTCACGAGTTGCTAACAAATTTAAAGTAAAAATAATTTCTGCATAACTTGATTGTTTTCTTCTGCTTTAGGTGATGAGGTAAAACATCTCTGCCTTCAACTGGCTGTGACACAGGCCCAGTCATCTCAAAATGCAGCAATGCTTTTGGGGATGTGGGTGGCACCTCCCCTTGTCTACAGTCTCAGTGTAAGTATGTCAGAAAATTTGTGGGGCCTCAGCACCTCTTTCCTATAAGATTCCTCAGTGATGGTGTTTAGGATATCTCACCAGAAAAGGATTACTAGGTTCAGAATTCTGCAGAAATACTATTTAGCAAATATTTATAGTGAGACAAAGACTATTCTGGGGCCTTGAAATTGAGGGCAAGTTTAAGATCCGCTATGTTGGTTTTGCTTAAATTGCTCAAGACCTTTTTCCTCTCTCTCATTTCATGTTACAGTATGACCTAGAGATGTAAGAAGGCATGGCAAGCAGGGAGAAAAAGTATCTCTTATTATACCAGCCAATAGTCTTAGAAAAAAATCCCACTTATCCATCCAAAGCTTGCCTCCTGCTTCCAGGAATGTCTCTTGATCTAGTAAAACGTGTTGCTTCTTGAAAACCTTGCCTTAATTGTGTAGGTAGTCAACAGACTAACCTATAGTGTAATCAAATTCGGGCTTATCCTCCACTACAGTGTAGTAGTTCTTGCAGAAGAACAACATGGATTCCATGATGCAGTATGTAAAACTCCCTGAATCCCACAGTGCACTTGAATGTGCAGTTCTGTCAGTTTATACAAGTAGAGGAGCAGGTTTGTGACAATTGACAGAAAATCCACTGTGGATTTCTGTGATCTTTTCCAGTTCTTCAAGGGGTATTTTTGTCTTGTAATTTTTAATTCATTAGTCTTCAGAGATATATAAACACTTGGCAATTTTAGGATACATAATTGGTAAGGTATCAAAAAAAAAGATTTTATTTCTGAGCACCAGTTTCTCACTGCAGTGGAGATTTGAGGTCACAAAATTATTTCAGCCACAGAATGTATAAGCTTTGGGTTCCTTCAAGGTAATTATTCATACTTACTCGGTAGCTAGCAATATTAATGGCAGTAGGAGTACTATACTTCTGTCCTCAGCGGTCTAATCAGTCTGTATGCTTTACATAGGAATGCAGTGGGCACCATATAAGGAAATCATAATTGTCCTGCCAGTACAGACACGATATCTAGGGTTCATTGAAAGAAAGTTCCTCAGTTTTTAAGGAAAATAGAATACTGGCATGTTTGAACTCTTTAGTTCAAGCAATTCATCAAAAGAGGGAAGAAGAATTGAGAAGTGTTTAGACTTCGAGAGCTTTTTTAAGTGGTGGTTGAGCCACTTTTTTTTTCATCCTTTATAACAGTAGTTGAAGGTCAGCAAAGAGCTGGAATCTGAAACTAAGCAAAAGTTTCTGCTTTTCAGATGAAAACACAGAAATACCTTTTCACGTCCCTGCCCCTGTGGATGAAACATGTTGCAGAAGACAAACTACAGTCTTTTACAGAAGTGTTTCTGATACAACAGTTTGAAGTGAAGAACCGCAAAAAAAACCCAGAAATCTGCCAGTGTGTTTTACAGGGACTCACGCAGGCAATGAAACTTCCAAGCCCTGCTCAGTACTGCTGGAGTGTTCTGTGCCAGGCTGTAGAGAAAATATTTGAGCTTCTACCAAATGAAGTTCAGGTAAGGAATAAGTGTGAAGTGTATGGACGTTTTTCTGAACGGGATATTTTTAATGATGGTAAGTCCCATTTTTTTGCACTGATCCATCAGGTTTGAAACATGAAGTAGATGGAAAATTCTCAGCAATAATAATTAAGTTGCCTGCATAATTTCAATTTAAGGTATTTTTGGAAATTCTTTAGAATATGAGTTAGTTGTGAAACCAGTTTAATGTACACTTTTCCCTCACAAATGGTGTGGTAATGGAAAAATACAATATTAATACTGAAATAAACGTTACTGAAACAGAAGCAGAGAACAATCAGAAGGGGCTCTCTCCCCCCCACCCCCCCACTCCCCGAGGATTCAACTTCTCAGAGTGGTTTAAAGAAGCTATCTGGCTACAGAAAATATCTCCAGGGAAGAGCATTTTTCCATCAAAATAGACAAACAAAAAAAGTCTCTGAAAGTTTTCAGATAGCATTATTGCTGAATAATTAAGTACATTGAAGACCCCAGCAAATACAGAATTTCTAAAAAAAAATAAATAAAACAAGGCTAGACACTAGAATAAATATTCATTACAATCTAAATATTCACCATGATCATAAACAAAGTTCCTGGACTCGCCAATTTTAATGATGAAGAAACCTAGAAGGATACATCTAAACATGCATTTACTTTTCTGTTTCTAGAGAGGCGAACTGGACACGTATGTCGATGTAGCAAAATGTATCTCAGAAATGGCAGATTCAGAGATTGATCGCATTGTCCAGATCTCTAAGGTAATGATGTTTTGCTCCTGGTCTTTTATCACCAAATCACGTGAAACAAGCATGCCTTACCATTTGTCTTGTCACCAGAGTTTTTTAGCTCTTTGGGAGCATTGACTGTTTTATCTGCCATGCAAGAAAGAGTGTTCTGGCTCTAATTTGCAGGCTGCAGAGAGAAGCAAAAGTGATAAGAACCCATATCCAAAACTTTCTCAAGGCAACTGAAATACTACTAATGTTTCCTGGTAGCTTTGAATGGGAGAGTCTAAGTGACTTCATCAAGTTCTGGGAGGACTCTGTTAGCAGAACAGGAATGGTGTTAGATCTTCTGAATCCCAGACCAATGATGCAATCAGCAGACCATAGTCCTCTTTGGTTAACATAACTAACTACTTGAAACGGACTATAAATGCATCCTAGTGACTAGCAGTGCTTGAACCGGTGGATCTTTTCTTCTGTTAAAAATGTGAAATGCTTTGACTGAACAACCTTTCATTCTTGATTTAATGTGCTATATATACATTCACATTCAGAGTGTTTCCTGGTGGACAAGATGGCTAAGGATGACAGTGGAATAGAAGAGCTTTCAGCTTCTAGCTCACCAGTGGAATCAATTAGCAGCGGAATTCTTAGTAGCTGAAATGCTAAGGAAATTACCTGTGTGGAAGGACTTGATGGTTTCAGATCAGACAAACTAACATCCATGACATAAAACCATGTTGTTCTGTTTACTGGCAGATTCACTAGAGAATCGAGCATTTAAGTATGTTAGGGAAGTGAAACTGTCATTTCCTTATATCTTTGAGTTCTTATTTCCACACTGAAAAATGCCATTTAAGAAAACCCTTTTTTGTCACTTCAGTGAATCTCTCTTGCAAGAAGACTTGAGTCTCCAGAACTGTAAAGCTGGCTCATTTCAATTTAAAGGGGAATGTAAAATTTAAAGCAGTATGAAAACAGTGAAATTGTACTGATTTGCTGGAATATTTAGAAGCATGTAAAATTAAATTAATATGTGCAGTCTTCTGTTTCATAATTTGTCTTGAAGAAAAATGAGCCTGCTAGGTAATCAAAGAATTTCTCCCCTTTTTTTGTAAAGAAGAATGCAGTGTCTACTGTTCCCATAAGAAAGGTATGTTTTAATTTAACATGTTTCTAATTGCGTTTGCAGAACAATATAGAGAAGGCCACATTCGTGAAAGTGTATTTAATTTCTCAAGGCAGACTGCCTCTGACGAACTTGAGTGCCATGATTGATACTGTGGCAGGATATCACCAGAAAGAAAATATTTTATGGATGCTCTTGAATAGTTTCTATCATGCTCGTATTGTAAGCCATGAAAACACAGGTAAGGTCACGCTTAAAGAAGGATCAATGACAAAATCAACAGGTACCGGTGGATCTATACTGATTCTTTTAAAGTAATTTTAAGATGGTTTAACCCAAGTGTTTCCATATTTCTCTGTATTAGAAACTACTCAATCAGAATTTTTCTGCTCTTCAAATACTTATATCAAACACCGCTTTTATGGTTTTCTCCAATTCTTTATGTTTCTGTGGATCAGCTACAAGTCATTTGTCTCAGCCAGGTGGTTTGCAGACCAGAGTTTTGACTAGATCTATGTCTCTTAGTCTTTTTAGACTTTCAGCATAACATAGTGTTAGAAACGTACATAGCACATCGGAGACCAGTAGTAGTGCAACTCTGCTAACCTTCAGATCTAATATCTGACTTCCCGTTGTGCGACACGGTAGATAGGGCCGTGTTCCCATGAGGCTGGTTGAACCAAGGGGATAGCTTGCTTTTCTGAACTCCCCATACTAAGTTAACACAGAAAACAAATTGCCCTTCCTCTTCTTCATAACCATACCAGATAGTTATCTGGTGGGTTAATGAGTTGGGCTGGCTCAGCTAAGGATCTGATAAAGTGCTGCAGCTGATGCGAGAGAAGTAGCAGAATCACACAGGAAGATAAAGGAGGAAGAAACAAGAACAGAGGGAGGCAAGAATGAGGTCTCCTCATTTTCATGGCAGATCTTTGGCTACCTGTGTTCACAGAACAACTTGAAAGCATTATAGTGCTAGATGCCTTAGCTGCCAGCTGTGGTTGAAGAACTTCAAATAGTGGTGAGTTTTGAATGAGTGAAGCAAGGCTCCTTTGGGTGAAAGAAGAGGCAAGATAAAAGAGGGCACGTGTAAAGAGTGCAAGGAGAAGGTGGTGTATGAAGTAACATGGTCTTGAAGATGATGGTTATTAGTTTGTAGGAGGTAGAATGAATTTTGGATAGCAGAATCTGAATCAGTGAAATATGTTCCATCCTTGGGTTGAGGGCTGATTTTGTTTGCATGCCTTGAGTGTATTTTACTGATCCTCTCTGTACTACTGGAGGATTTACCCAGCACTTTCCACATTCTTGCCCAGTGTACAGGGACATCAGTGCTAGACTTAGATAAAGTACCGGGGAAAAAACTTTAGGGAGGCTTTAGGATTCTGTAGCAGTCATATATGCAGACTGGGTTACTGGGACCTGCAGGCTGCCATTATGTGAAATAATTCTCACTCAGAATTCCTTTTTCTGTGTGTTCAGTGTATTGCCTGCATTATAAGCAAAGTTTTTGTACTGTTTAAGTGCCTGTATGTCTTCTGTCAGTGGCAACTGTGAATCAAATGTGACAACAGTATTGGTGATCTTTTTCTTCCACAGTCAGTGCTTTATTGCTATAGTGATTCCCTATGTTTGCTTTTTAATGAAAAATGGTGAATTCTAGTGTTCTGTGTGAGTCAACGTTCTTCTTCTTCTAGGAGTGCTGAAAAGAATGGACTGGCTGCTAGACCTGATGGGCTACATCAGAAATTTAGCGTATAAGTCAACACCCTTACAAAATGTCGATCTTAAAGAGGTATATGGTGTGTAAATAATTTGCAGCTTTCAGGAAGAAGGAGATTTTGATGTATTCCACATTATTCCTCAGCAACAAGTATTATTCCCCATGCTTTTATATTTTAGAAGATTGTCATCTTACCTCCATCTTACCTCTTCTCCAGAGAGAAATTCCTCTCCATTTTTGTGAATGTATGCGTATTTAAAACTCTTACTTTAAAATAACAATGATGTTTAAATTATGATAGGAGATAAAGGGAACTAAAGGAAATCATCACTTCGAATTTACTGTATTTACAGCACTTAAAGGAAAAATTTTAATTCACCAATACTGTCTTTTCACCAAAACCTGTCTAAGCAGGTTAAAACTGTTCAGCTGCTGTTTCTAAGAGGGCTTGGACAGTTTGAGGGAACTAACATTGTTCAGTCTTTTCAGCTGTTTAAGTCTTCTGGTTGAGGACATAAAATAAAATGCTGCTTAGATCAGAAGGGCATTCATTACATTGCTGCAATATTTCCCAACCATTCATAGCACCACAATGGTAACCACCTCTAATTTCCCTCAACAGTCAGATTGGTGTAAAGACGTTATTTCCTCATTTTAAATGAAATGGAGATCAGCCTTAAACTAGAGGATGATTTTAGAAGAGTACTGTTTTGCTTTTTTTTCCTGTAGACATTTTAATTTGAGCTGGAGCTTAGAAAAAGACATGCTTCTTCAAAGCGTGAGAAAGTATTAAGAACGTTTTAGTTCTTGCATTTGAATGTTAGCTGAATTTTCAGATGATTGTTTTGAAGAGCAAGCCACCAGCTGGATTTTTGGTTGGGTTTTGTTTTTTTTTAATAGGGTTTGGGTTTTTTTCCTTCTGCGTTATTCATTTAATAAAGTTCATTTTTGCCTTTTTTCTGTTTAGTGCATAGATTTCCTCCTGTGGCTGTTTGCAGCTTCTGTGGTGGCCTGGGCTGACCATGGTGCACCATTACTGCTTGGGCTCAGTGCTAACTGGTCACCATGGAAGCACCAAATGATACTACCAGAATTATCTGAGGATCCCATTGGCAAGCTTGCTGTGCAAGAAACTCTCACTCTCCTTCCAAGCAGCATTTCACTTTTGCTGGCTAAAGAGCCTTGGAAAGAACAAGCACAGAAGGTAAAATTGTGTGTAGTGGTAAAGCATTTTCCAATAGTCAGAAAGCACCTTGTTTTTAGCAGTCAGCTCAAGTCTTAGGTGGAGCGGTTACTTCCTCTATATCTATTGCATCTGACTTGTGATCTTGTTTTTCTTTATTTGCAATCAGATATGACTCGTCTCAAAAGATTGAATGTAGTTTCTCAAGTAAAATGTGAGAGTTGCAAAGAACAAAAAACATTCCAATGTTGGGAGTCAAACTCTTGAGAGTACAGCTAGGAGATGAGAGTTCGCAGCTGCTGGTAGCAAGACAGGCTTTTAAACACTGAAAGACAGATCCTCTGCAGTTGGACATCACCGCAGTGGCAATTTAGGGCAATCAAAGATCTTCTGTGCAGTTTGTAGTGTGTCATTTATTTTCAAGTATAAGTTGAAAATAAGTGTGGAAAATTTTGCTTAATTTGGCAAGCCTGCTGTAGATTGCTTGTGGTTGAGATGTGGAAATATTGTTGTAAAGCTATAGATAAATAGTTAGCTGTTTTGTGCAAACAAAAAGTTACCACTGAAGTCAGAATTCAGATTTTGGGAGGAAAGCAGGTGTGGGCTGTTAATATGCAATTGCCTAATTAAGCTCTAGGGGAGAGTTTGAGACTATGCCCTGAAAATCATTCTGATAAGTTTGAAATATCACATTGTCCTCCAAGCACCTTGGACTGCCAGAAAAACAATGAAAAATGAGAGAGGTCAAAAGAGGGACAAAGGCAGTAAGAGTTCTGAAGGATTTGAAGTAAAATGTTTCGACAAGAGACTGATAAGAAATGATCATATTAATAGGTTAGAGGCGTGAACGGGCAAGAAGGAGGGAAACTATTTACTGTACTTTCTTCATTACAATAATTACTGCTGAGATAATGAGAAGGAGCAAAGAGAGTTTCAGATCTAGCTGTGGGAGAAATTGCACTGACAGTGAGATGTACTTTAGGGCATTTGGATAGTTTGGGCAGAAGCTTGATGGGCCACTGCCTCTGAGTAAATAACTATGAGTTTAGCAGCAATCAGATGTTGCCTATCAAACTGAAAAGAATTTATGGTGTTCTGATACAGAGGCTTTTTTAATTCAGATTTTCCTTTATGCTTCAATCTTCTATGCTTCTAGTTCATTGACTGGCTGATCAATATGATGGAAAGTCCTAAGGAATCGTTATCAAAATCTTCCACAGACCTGCTGAAAGGTGGGATATTTTTAATCGGGTCCTTATTTTTCCGTAACTACCAGTACAGATCAAAATCCAATTGTTAAAAGGAGTGAGATGAATCTATACTATTAGCACATGTAGGAAAGCTGTATTTTGTCTTTAAGGAAACCTCCACAGGTAAGTTAACATTCCTGTCTGTAACACCTTACTATCTCATCTGCTGACGCTTACGATGTGCCCCTAAAGACTGAAAGGATCTAAAGGTCCTACAAGAGTATTTCAGTGATAGATCTGTCAATTGTTTTTGAAGTTACCCTTAAAAATAAAATGCAACATACTATTTGGAAACCCTTCAGTACTAGAATAGAAATCACATAACAATTTATTCAGGTGCAACTGAGGACTGAAGTGTGGGGAAGGGATAGGAGACAGGCGATGACAGCCTGACAAAAAAGGACAGAGGAATGAGGGTTGCTGAAAAGATGTGTGAAAAGCAAGATGGTATTTTGAATTACAGAAATGGCCTTTGGCCTAGCATGCACCCCATTGCTCACCTAGAGATGTAGGATTGTGAATGCAATCTATGCAAGTCATTTTAAGGAGACACCACAAAAACTTTCAAGTGAAGTGAGTTTGTTGTGCTTCTTTCCATTAACACAGGGCACCTCCTTTGAATCACGTGATTTGTTGGAACTAAACATGGCTTCTTGAAATCCAGTTATAAGTTCTTTGCATTACTAGGATAATTAGCCTTGGTTTGAGCATCTGCAATCTTTAATCACTCTCTGATAAAGTTCAAAATTCCCCTGTTGTGTCTGCTAATCTCCACCAGAAACAACGCTAAGGGTTGTTGGAGAATCTGCTCTGTACCTCAGAGGATTCTGATATACACAGTATATTCTCAGTATGCCCTGATTGACATGAGTCATTGTTTCCCTTGAGCTTTCCATTCTTTTTTTGCTTTTAAGTATGAGAACATGAAACTCCCTTCTGGATGACTAGAATGTGACTGATTTGGCTACTGGATTTTGCCTAAATACATGATGCTTTCAAATTGAATTGAGGAATCGGTGAATTGCATTTCCAATCAATGAATTGGAGAGAGGACTTACACATTGTACTTTGTGCTTCTGTCCTTGCCAGTGCCTCCTATCTGCCCTCCTGCATCATTGCTCATTGAATTCAACCTTCTGCAGTGTTGGTTGATCTACGTGTAGCTTCAAAGTGATAGTCTAATTAGCAGATGATGTGATATGATTTCAGTAGGAGACATGCTGTAAAGCAGATGAAAGGCCTAATACAACATCACGTCTCAGAGACTAGTGTGTCTTGTGAACAGCACAAGTAGCATCAGAACCTGTCAGTCTAGGAAGAGAAAAAGTCCTGAAAAGTCAGTAAAAGGAGAATTGGATCTATACCTATGTTAGTAAAATGACTAGGGAGAATACTCTCATATCCTTTCCAGTCTGGACTGCACAAATTAATGTTATTTGTCCTTGTCTTCACAGGTACGCTTCTGGCCTTGAGATCTCTTGCAGAGTTCAAGAAGAAAGCAGTGTGGACTAAAGCTTATCGGTGGTAGCTGCATGTTGTATCTTATCCAATGAATAAAACTGTTCATACTTGAAAGCATACTATTACTATTCAGGCATCAAGACTACCAATTTCAAAGAGGTTTCCTGTCAGAAGGTTTTGGATTTTTTTTTTTTTTTAAATCCTTTTACCTCCTCCCAAAGACTCGTAAGATAAAAACAGTATTTTGTTGTTCACTAATGGTGTGTTGTTCTTTTACAAACTATTTAGCATGGTTTGAGCTGTGCTGAATCGAAATGAAAAATACACATCCAGTTGTTTCAGTTGAGTTGTTTCAAGTGGCACCTGGGAGCCTCAAAAGCTGGAGTGGAATATTCCTTTAACTCGTGGAAATTTTGTAGGAATGGGTGGAAAAAAACCCTTGTAAAATTTGTTTTGATATAGCCTATTTACTAAAGTATGATTTAGTGTAACAGACTTCTGGATGAGCATTTTTAATTGATAACCCCTTTTTAGTAATAACACAATGCTCTTGTGCAGTAGTGACAACACATTGAAGGTATATAATGTGAGCAGGGTTTCTGAAAGGGGTGGTATGTTTGTCAATTTTGCAACAGCTTTATCAAGATCATTGAACTAAGTCAATGATCCTAATGGCTGCTATGTCCCCAGCTGCAGGATGGTTGCAGTTTTCTTTCCACTTACAACTGTTCTTGGCTCCTTTACCCTCCTTTGCACAGATGGAGAGTTTTTCTCTGCCTCCAGGAAAAAGGGACAATACAGCAACTCCTTTCCACCTTTGCCATATTAAATAAATTAGCCCCTGCCATTTTCCTTATTTAATACTCTTCTCTTTCTGAAGGAATAGAAAACTTTTCCACTTTGCAGCCTTGCTAAGACAGACTTTAAAAGAGATTTTGCATTTAGTCATCCTCCTCACTAGAGCAGACAAAAATTAATTGAATATACTTGGTTGAGCACTGGTCCCTAATGTCTTCCAAAGCAGTACTAGTGAGAGCATTGTTGATTTTGACCAGCTTGCATGAAATGTTAACCGCCCTACATCTAGAAGCCACACCGCATTGCGAGAATTCTCTTAATTTCAGGACTGGACAATTCCTCTGGCAAAGAAGTTCTCCTCTGACTTCTTTATGGGCTTTTCTCACTCGGCAAGGTTACTGTGGGATGGCAGTGAGCTTCCCACAGCAATTAGACATTTCGTCAGCAATTAGGTGTGTGGAGGATTAACACAATACTCATTTGTATTTCTGAAATAGTGTACAATAATGGTAACTTCCTGCTTTGTATGCAGCTGTATACTGAGAAGACAGTCTAAAGATGAATGTACAGAAGGATTCGCTGAAAGCAGATGTCACTGAGTCAGTATCTCAGTGCATGACATTTCCATTTGCATGGACTTCTAAGTAACCTCTAACAAAGCTAAATATGTCACGTTTTAATGGTGCCATCTCTAGTGTAATTTCAAACTAACTTACACCTTTACTCACCTGAGTTTGCCTGTGTATTAGCATTTTAATTCAGATTAAAAGTTTGCCTTTTTTTTAAAGGGAATCTCTGGGTAATGCCCACATGTTGTGTTGTAGTTTGCATAGTGGAGCAGTATATAAACATCTGAATTAAACTATAGTGACATAAAGTAGAAAAGGTAGACCAAGGGATGGCATAGCACCACCTGAGTGTGGCAGTGCTAATGCAGCTCCAGGGAGCACTGAGCATTTAGGAGCATATCTGAAATGCTTATACACCGAAGCACACATGATGAGAAGCAGACAAGACAAACTGGAAGCATTGGTCAGTTCCCAGAGCTACAATATCATTGGTATTGGTGAGACTTGGTGGAATGAGTCCCATGACTGCAGTGCTGGGATGTAGGGCTATAGGCCGTTCAGGAGAGATAAGCAGGGCAGGCGAGGTGGAGGAGTTACACTGTACGTAAGGAAGAGGTTTGACTGTACAGCCCTTACAATTAATGATGATGTGGTTGAGAGCCTCTGGGTGAGGGTTAGGGGGATGGAAAACAAAGCAGGTGGTGTTGTGGGTGTCTACTATTGTTCACTCAGCCAGGATGATAGCACTGATGATTTATTCTATAGGCAACTAGGAGAAATCTCTGGATTGGTAGCCCGTGTCCATATGGGACTTTGCAGACATTAACTGGGAATACCAGACCTCTGTGACAAGCAAGTCTGGGAAATTCCAGACACATGTGGAAGATTATTTCTTGTCACAAGTACTCAGTGAGCCAACTCGGAAAGATGCCCTCCTAAATTTGTTTGTGAATAGAGAAGGACTCATGGGAGATGTGATGGTAGGTGACAGTCGTGGCCACAGTGATCGTGAAGTGGTTAAGTTCAAATTTTTTGGTGTAATGAGAAAAAAGGTCAACAGAGTTGCTACCCTGAGTTTCAAGAGAGCAAACCTTAAGCTACTCAGGGAGCTAATTAGCAGCGTCCCTGGGAGTCTGCTTTTGAGGGCTTAAGAATCTCTGAGAGCTGGTCAGTTTTTAAGAACAACCTTTTAGAAGCACAGGAGCAGGCAATCCGATTGTGCCAAAAGTCAAGCAAGCAGGGAAGTTCCTCTTGGAACTCGGGAGGAAAAGAAATTGTATGATCTCTGGAAGTGAGGTCAGGCTTCACAAGAAAATTACAGAGCTGTGGTTTCCATGTGTAGGGAGAAAACACAAAAAGCCAAAGGTCAGCTAGAGTTGAAACTGTTGGGTCAGATAACAAAAAATTCTTTTTTTTGGTATGTTAAGAGCAAGGGGAGATCTAAGGAAAATATTGGATCAACACTTAATGAAGATAGTCACCTGACAAATACAGATGAAAAGGCAGAGGCATTTAATGCTTTTTCTTGCCTCAGTCTTTAATAATACTGATAGACCTTGGGGTGCCCGGTCCTCTGAGTTGGAAAACATGTAGGAGCAGTGATTTTTTTTCCATTTGAGGACACTGAAATTGCAAATGACCGGTTGCATCAGCTAAGTCTTTGTAAGTCCATAAGACCTGATGGGATTAATCTGGAGGAGCTAGCAGATGTCACAGCAGGAACCATCTTGATCATCTACCAAAGGTCTTGGGACTCTGGGGAGGTCCCTGTTGAATGGAAGCTAGCCAGCATTATTCTAATTTACCAGAAGGACATGAGGGAAAACCCGGCAAACTACAGACCTGTTAGTCTAACCTCATTACCTGTGAAAAATTATGGGGAAAATTATACTGGGTGCTATTGAAAGGTATTTAAAGGACAATGCAATCATCAGGCACAGTCAGCATGGGTTCACAAAGGGAAGATCCTGTCCAATCTGATGCTACAACAAGATCACCCACCTAGTGGAGGAATGCAAGGTGGTGGATGTAGTTTTTCTGGATTTTAGTAAGGCTTTGGGTACTGTGCCTCACAGCATCCTTCTGGACAAGTCGTCCCAGCTGTGGGATGAGCAGGCTCACAGTGCGCTGGGTGAAGAACTGGCTGAAGGGCAGGGCTCAAGAGGTTGTAGTGAATGGGGCTGTGTCTGGCTGGTGGCCAGTCACCCGTGGCGTTCCTCAGGGCTCCGTTCTAGGTCCAGTTCTGTTCAGTATATTTATCAATGACCTGGAGGCAGGAGTTGGATGCACCGTTAGCAAGTTTACTGATTATACTAAACTGGAAGATGCTGCTGACTCTCTCGAGGGACAGGAGCCCTTCTCGAGTGATCCAGATAGATTGGAGCATTGGGCAGTCATTAACAGCATGATATTTAACAAGAACAAATTCTGGATTCTGCACCTGGGTCGGAGAAACACCGGGCACACGTATGAATTGGGAGAGGAGCAGCTGGAGACCAGCCCTGCAGAAAGGGGTCTGGGGTTGCTTGTTGACATCAGGCTCAACAGGAGCCAGCAGTGTGCCCTGGCAGCCAAGAGGGCAACCTGCATCCTGGGGTGCATCAAACACAGTATACGCAGCTGGTCAAAAGAGGTATTTAGTGTTTTTAGTTAGGTATTTAGCTGTATTTAGTGTTGTGTGGCCTCACCGTGAGTAGTGTGCAACTCTGGGCCCCACAGTTTAGGAACGATGTGAAGGTCCTTGAATGCATCCAGAGGAGGGCAACAAAGCTGGTGACAGGGTTCCTATGAGGAGTGGCAGAGGATTTTGGGCTTGTCTAGTTTGTAGAAAAGGAGGCTGAGGGGCGACCTCATTGCTCTCTTTACAGCTTCCTGAGGAGGGGAAGTGGAGAGGGAGGTGCTGATCTCTTCACCCTGGGATGCAGCGACAGGACACGTGGGAATGGCTCAGAGCTGCGCCAGGGGAGGTGTAGACTGGACATTAGGAACCATTTATTTAGCAGGAGGGTGGTCAAACACTGGAACAGGCTTCCTGGAGAAGTGGTCAATAACCTGTACTTGTCAGTGTTTAAGGGGTATTTGGACAACGCCCTCCATAATATGCTTTAACTTGGTCAGCCCTGAATTGGCCAGGCAGTTGGACTAGATGATTGTTGTAGGTTCCTTCCAACTGGAACTATTCTGTTCTAAATACTCCAGTGTACTGTACAACTCTGTGTTCAGTGCACAGGACTAAACTAGAGCTAGTTTGCAGTAAAACCCTTGGAAAGGCAGATAAGTTGGCTGTTGGGTTCTCATTGTGAATCCTTTCACTCTATAGTTCTATTCCTATTGGACTGCTGTACCTCCAAGTATACACATAGTCTATGATGGAGAGACCATTCCTCCTGTTTTGTGCTACTGCAGGAGAAATTAATATGATTTTTATTTCTGGGTGAACTCCTTCAAAATAGTGTGTTGCTCTGGAGACAATGACTTTCAGGGACTGAGACTGGCAAGTTAGTTGCTACTGCATTTTAGATGTGTGGGAAGGCAGCAAAGGAAGCTGGTGGTGGAGATATTGGTAGGACAAGTTCTTGTGACTCCAGCGTAGCTGCTCAGTGGGCAAACAGAAGGGATATTTTTTTTCTAACTTTAACACTTAGGTATAATTTCTTTTCCACACTGTATGTGTTTCATATGCATATTTATGAATTCAATCTCAGTACATAAGCTGTTAACTAAAACTACTGTTTTTTCAAACGTTGGACAAATGTAGTAGTCAAATACCCTTCTACTCCTAAAGAGATTTTTTTAACCACTTGTAATTATATATCGCTTCCCTAGTGACATTTCTTCACCCTTGTCTATACGGTACGTTATTTTGCCTGCATTTATGCAGATATTTAAGAACAACACTTATTTTTATTCCAATATCAGATTATCTAAATGGAGATACAGATGAGCTGGGATCTCAAGACTGATACAAGTTTTGAACAAAGATTTAAGTTCCCAGAGGTGGAAAGACTTGGGCAGCTTTTTAAGCATCTTTTTGCCTGCCTAATCCTGAGCTTTTCCAGAAACTAAGGTAAGGAGTTGAAGCTGAAGTTACAGCAGCCTGCTGTGGTCACACATGGAAGGCTGATTCCCTGAATCTCCCAATTGCCTGCCCCAAGTTACCTCTGCACCTTCTGTCATTAACTTCATGCCTTTTTCCTGCAGTTTAGGTTTGGGGCTCCTCCCCATAATGAATTTTAAAGAATCCTTCTCCTATTCCAGCCTTTTAGCCAGATGTAAGAATCAATGCAAAGGGAGAGCCATCACATCCTGATTTATTTTTTTTAACATGAAGCAACAAACATGGCTTAATATGAATATCTGCGGTCGATTTGACCTTGGCTGGCTGCCAGATGCCCATTCAGCTGCTCCTCTCTCTCTGCCTCCACAACAGGACAGGGAGAAAATAGGATGAGAAAGCCCATGGCTGAAGATAAAATCAGGGAGCTCATTTACCGTCACAAAAACAGACTCTACTTGGGGAAGAGTAATTTATTGCCCATTAAAAATAGAGTAGGATGGTAAGAAACAAAGACAAAACAACAAAAAAAGCCACCTTCCCCCCACCTCTCCCTTCTTCCTAAGCTCAACTTCATTCCTTCATTCCTCACTCTTCTTCTACCTCCTCCCCGCCTCCTCCAAGCGGTACGGGGTTGGTAGGGAATGGGGGTTGCAGCCACTTCATAAACCTTTATCTCTGCTGCTTGTTCTTTTTCACACTGCTCCCTTGCTCCACCATGGGGTCCCTCCCATGGGATATAGTCCTTCATGAACTGCTCCAACATGGTTCCTTCTCACAGACTGCAGCTCTTCAAGAACTGCTATACCACGAGTCCTTTCCATGGGGTACAGTCCGTCTGGAAAAGGCTGTTCCTGTGTGGGATCTCTGTGGGCTGCAGCTTCCTTCAGGGCACATCCACCTGCTGCAGCATGGGGTCCTCCACAGGCTGCAGTGTGAATATCTTGTCTGACATGGTCCTCCATAGGCTGCAGAGAGACAACCTGCTCCACCATGGTTTTCTCCATGGGCCACAGGGGAATCTGCTGCAGTATCTGGAGCTCCTCCTTCTCTCCTCCCCCACTGACCTTGGTGTCTGCAGAGATGTTTCTCTCACATTTTTCTTATTCTTCTGTCTCACAGCTGCAGCATAGTGTTTTTTACCTTTTCTTAAGTATATTTTCACAGAGCATCAGCTTTGCTGTTTGACTCAGCAGTGTCCTATGGTCACTCTGTTTTGGAGCTGACTGGAAACAGCTGTATCGGGCATGGCGGAAGCCTCTAGCTTCTTCTCACGGAGGCCATTCCTGCAGCTTCCCCACTGCCAAAGCCTTGTCACATAGACCCAGTACAATGTCATACATCGTCTTTCTTCCTACAGGGTATGTTAATTCCCGGCAGTTTGATGACAGACACTTTAGATTGAACTTTCAAGGGGAAAATGTCCATGTTTCACCATTAGTGCGTTATATAGTGGTTTGATGTGTTCTTATTCTGGCTCTCTTCTTCAAAGCTGTCATCCTATTCAGCTGCTCTATACATTTCTTCACATTGTCCACACTTGAATCAGTTTGGGTCAGACAGAAGTCCAAAGTGGGAGTACTTCTGTTTCTCTAATAAGTTCCAAATTCCTACCTCTGTTTGCAGTGCTTTCAAAAGAAAAAATACCGGGGTTGACCCTATACTATTGCATGTATGACCTTGTTGCTTATGGTTTGCAAATACTCCAGTGGTCACAATAGTCTGTAGGCACTGTCTGCCACATATATTAAATAAATCAAAATGATAGTAGGTGACCTTTCTTAACAACTGAGTGCGAGGCCAGCTTCGCTCTTTCCTTATATACTCTCTTAGGCTGCATGGGTTAGAAAGTCATAAAGGCAAAAGCCTCTTCATATTGTGATAGCGTTCGTTCTCCCTTGAAATATTATCTTCCTTCCAACTATTATCTTTTCTCCCTCCAACTATTCTCTGTCCTCCCTCCCCCCGGTTTTCAGTCAAGCTCACAAAAATAGCCTCACTTTTCTCCCCTACCTGCTTGAATTCAAATGTAGGTGATAATCGGTACGGATGAAACATGAGAAAAGCCCTTTCCAGCCTCTAAGCAGTTATTTGTCCTTTTTTGCCTGTTCTGTCCACTGGGTTGCTGTCCGTATTCTTCATTCCCAACCTTTGAAGAGGCTGTGTTCGTAGTTGCATTCTCACAGATAGTCCTACAGAAGTATGAGGAGCAACACTCTTGAGTTGAATGGCTAGAATTTTGCACGTGGCTTTTGATAGTCATTCACTTCCCTTTAAAGAACAACATATATTTGTCCTGACTACATCACGCTTCTTTTGTTTATCTGTCTGCTGTTCAGCATGGAAGAAAATCATTGTTGTGAAAGAGATTCTTAATGTCTGCTGGACACACGATTATAAGTTTTTACTTCTGACGCTTAAATATCCCCTTGAATATGTAGTAGATGAGTACCTGATCACTTGCCTTTGTGGTTTAGCTGCATTTTCTAGAATCTTGTTTGGAGAAGTGAAGGTTGGACCAGAATGTGAGGAATCCCTTTGTGAATGCCTGAGGCTAATCACCATCTGAATCTCACAGGTTGCAAAGTTTCCAGCTTCTGTTTCTTGAGAGATTCCAGTTCTAGCCAATTTAGCATTTTCATATATGAGGGACATACATGTTGGCCCAATATAAAATAATCTTATAGATTAAATGGTATTGTCATTACAGAATGTCTGTTGCTAATGAGGTGAGAATTTACACCAGAATAAGGGTTGTTAGTGTGATTGTGAGTGGAGGCACTCTTCAATTTTTTTCAGGGTTCTCTAACATATGTTAGAAAAACTATATTCATTTTTTAAACTCCTGCCATTTGAAGTCAAAACATTCAAAAGTAGCTAGTTGTTTTGAGCTGCTCCATTTTTGAGGTGCATTAAAGAGACCTGCCTTTTCTGAAAATTCTACAGCCAGATAATGTACATGCAAACAGGCATTTTGCATTGAAAATATTTTTCTAATTTCTTTTTAACCTATGATATGCAGCAGGCCACTGGGAATATATTTCTTATTTCCAAACAAAATACCAACTTAGCTTCTTTTCTTTTTGATGTTGCCTGTCCCTAGGTGTGCCTTCCTTTCAGAGAGGAGGTTCTGGATGGTAAAGCACATACCTGAATCAAAACACAAAATGGTATAAGAACAAGGGAGTTGTGTCCACAGTGTCTTCAGTTCATTTAACAGGAACAGTATGAGCCTTCATCTGGCAACCTGCACAGTTCTTTCCATTAATTTAGGAACAGAAAACTGCATCACAGAGATGAGATCCTTCAAATTAATGTTAAAGCCAATGGCCGAATGAAGACTTGGCTGTAATGCAGCCAACTTCAGTTCAAATTTTTCAAAAGTATTTTGTTGAGAAGGAGAAGCAGGTTTTTTACATGCAGGTTTTGGAGTGGGCTCTTTTGTTATCCCTTTGGAAAATCAAGCTGTAAATACCTTAATTTAGATATAACTTCTCATACCAGCTGGGAGGAATGAGTGAGGTGGGGTTGCACAGAATAAGAGTATGATCAAGTGGGAGTTGATTTAAAAAAAAAAAAAAAAAAGAAAAAGCGAACTTTAGTAAGTAGTTGTAAGGCCAGAATCATTGAAGCAATTTTTATGGTTTTTTTTTTTTATTTTTATGCCTCAGACACATGGTGTCTCCTCCAAATTCGATTAGTTGTATTTGAAATCAGAAATCAAAACAGCTGGTGATGAACTTCCCTGCAGTGGTCTGCAGGAGATGCGGCAGAGAGTTAAGAGTTTGTGAAAGGAGCTATACAGATTTGATTTTTTGTTGGAATAGGCATCCCAGTTGCATTGAGACAGCTTTCTAGCAGAAGAGATACTTACCTATAAACAGCACTAGCAGGTACGTTTTCAGAACATAGGGGAAGTAGATTGAGAAGGCGAATGGAAATGGTAGCTTGATGGAGTATGTGCCAAAGGACTCAAAATAAGGCAGTGATACAAAAATTGCAAAAGCTGTAAAAGAGCATGGTAAATCTTTAGTCAAAAGTAGGTGGAAGATCAACAAAAAGCTTCATGTAAAAGTCAGTTACCTTTAAGGCACAGACAGCTGTACTATATGCTGAATTTAGCATGTCATTCGTATGCATCTGCATGTGTTGTTTTCTTGAGTTCAGTTTTGTAAGTCTGAGGTGCTAATTGCTCTCAATACTAGTATTATCAAGTATTTCCTATTCAATAACACCTTCTGTCACTCCTGTAGTTGAGCTGCTTTCAATATGATCTCAGTGGGCACATTTCCTGGTGTAAGTATGGTAAGCTGCTAAGTATGGCCTGAGCCAGTAAGATCAGCCTCAGTGGGCGGAGGGGAAAGGCAGCCTAGGGACTTGCTGTCTAATGTAGTCAGTCTGGAATGGGGGAATCTGTGTGTCTTTTATGGGCATATTTTCCTGCTTTATCCAGAAAAATGAACATTTTCCCATACTGTTAAAAAAACAAAGCAACAACAGAAGAAAAAAACGAAAACACCCAGACACACAAACCCCAGAGAGCTCCTATTAAGGAAAAAAAGCACAGGAAAGAAGAAAGATAAGTGACATATGTTAATATGAGAGTGCATAAACATTTATGACTACTTTGGCAACACAAGAAGAAATATCTTAAACACAAATGAAAATCGAACTGATCAAATTTTATTGAGGATTAAGGAAGCAAGTCGTTGGTACCTATCCCATCTCCTTACCTTTAGCCAGAACTGAAAGGGGATAGAGCAGGATGCACAGTGAGAAGTTGAGCCATGTCAGTGGTAGGTAGTATATTCCTGTCCTTGCTAACATGTTATAAGTGTACCTGCAGCAAGAGGAACAGCAGATGAGCTCAGAGGGAATGATCTGGTCTTCAGAATAAAGGTATATTATTGAAAAATCCAAGGGAATTGCAGAAGAACTTGGAGCCACCTATCTGAGAAAATTTCAGAGCAATTCTGCAACAGTTATCTTTAGGCTCTAATTGATGCCTGAAAGTAGATGGTTCATTGTTTCGGAAGGGTTGTCTGTGGTGCTGCCCTAGAGCAGGCAGACAGCAATACAGCCCTCCAGTCCAAAGCCTCAGTCAGAAACCGGCATTATTTCATATTGGTCCATCAGAAAATGGGTTTCAGATAGGGATATTGCAACTGAGAGGGGCAGGCAGAATATGACTATTTCTTGGGACTGAGAAAATGCCGATTTATGACTGCTGAGCCAGTTAAACCACTGCTGGAGGAGGCTAAACAGCAAAGTAATCGCAGGTACGTAATCTGTAGTATGGCTGCCCCTCCCCTGCACCTCAAAAGGGCTAGCTGGTGCAAAAAAAAACAGTTGTGTCCCCATGTATTGCAGCAGTTTGTTCTTACTGTGGCTGTTACTGGGAGACCAGAACGCCTAGGACTTCAGTCTCCAAAGGTGAGCTAATCCTATCTACTTTGATCTAAAAGTGGTACAGCAGCTTTCCAAACACTGGAGAAACAGGTCTGATTGCATTTTTGATCAGCTGAAAGGCTTTTTGCCCTGCGGTCTTGCTAGAGATACGAAAATATGGATTTTTAAGCCACTGTTAGCCAGGAGTGTTTCTGGCTGATGGAACCAGCATTAAACAAAGTTTCTGTATTCCCTTCTTAATAATTCTTTTGAGTAATTTTGCAACATTCCTGGACTGTAGGAGAGTTTGATAGGCTATAAATGTACTATCTTGTCTGAAGTTTACCCTCTCAACCTCAAGATTGTCTCCATATTTTATTATGGAGACATAATATAATAAGCCATAATCGCAACCCAATACAAAAAGAAACTATTCCCTCTCTGTACACCTTTCCCAGGCTTTTTATGGTATAAGCAGGAAAGATTAGATATAGAAAACCTTGCAGAATTTGCTCTCAGTGTATCATTAGCCATAATGCACAGGATATTTATGTCCCTGAAGAACTATGGAGAAGAACTTGTAATACTTCAAGACTAGTTAGCTAAGGGATGGGATAAATTTCTGTACACTTTTAGACATGGCCACTTCTTTGAGATGCTAGGACATGGCACAGCTGCTGTAAAATAAATCAGGTAAGAATTCAAAAGCTGTTGCACTGCACATTATTATTTAAATTGGTCATTTGCTGCTATAAACCACAGTATCTTGCCTATTAAACGGTCAGTGTTATTGCTGTGATGCTGGGCTGTGTTCTTTAGCAATGAGAGAAAATAATGATGCATTGATAGGACTATTGTGCACTGACAGGACTTTACAGCCAGTATTGTTCACACTGCTGGGCTCTCTCCAGCTGCACAGAACCTTTTCATTTGAGATTAGGTTCTACTACTTTAGTTTTGCAAATTTCAAAAAGAAATGGGATGGTGCAATAATCCAAATAATTAACACAAGTAGTAGTTTATTAACACACGTAGTACAAGTACTCTGAAGCTGGCTTAAAATCTTCTCAACCCTACCTGATGCCTTTTTCAGATCTCTTTTATAACATATATTTCCTTTGCTGTCTAAATCCATATTCCCCAGTCAGTCCCCAAAGCAATGTATTTAAAATAGCACAAAGCTATTTTAGCAGAAATAAAAAAGTTAAAGTAAAAAATTTTGCTGCCATACAGAGGTCACTATGTCTTGTTAAAATGCTTCTTAATTCCATATCTCTTCCCTGCTGTAAGTCTACAAACTGAGGTCCATAGAGGCTTAAGTTGCATTTGAGAAATCTTAGTGACTTCAGGTATCAAAGCAAAAGTCAGTGATGTGGAATTTTCACCATTATATTTTTACTACAGGGTGGTACTGGTAACCTCTCACCATACAAAATTTTTGAGATAAAAATCCTGAACTGTATTCCTATCCATTTTGCCTCATGCACATAGTCTCTGTCGTGTGATATATGCCCTAGTACACCAAAATTCTCAGTCTCTGCAGAGGAGCTCTTGGCTTTTTGGAAAGCACAGTGCAATTAACCCAGAATAGTCTTTCTGTCTTAGTAAAGAGTTTGGCCAGTACTGCCTTACTGTGCTGTCAATCTCAGATCAAATTGAGATGTTAAAAAAAATAATAAGAAATTAAAGCAATAGGATCGTAAATCAGTTTTAGAAATTTCTGCTCCCTGGGAGGCAGTTGTGATTTCCTTCTAAATTTTTGTTAAAAAGGTCAAATCCTTTGAAATACAAATGTTAATGTAACAATTTACTGTTTGAAGTCACTCGGCCTCTCAACTATGCAGATTTTTGTAAAAATCAGTAAGTAACTTATAACGCTCAAGCTTTTATTTAAAATGGATAATATGCTTTTCTACCAATTTTGAGATAATGAACTGAGCCTGCAGCACAGTGGGGGTGGGGTTCTGCTTGCAAGAATGACCCATTTTCCCCTCATGATTTCGCCATTGACTCCTTACCTGACCAAGTCTAATAAATTCCAAAGGAAAAACAAAACACACACGACATATTTCCCTTGAACTTCTTCCTGACTGTTGATCACGACAAATAAAACAATTATTCTCTCAGTGATCTGAAAAGAAAAGAGAATTGTGAGTTCAGGTAGCACCTTCTATAGCTCTCATTTCTGTGCCATTTTGGCAAAATAGGAGGCCACAGGTGAATCTGGTTTGCTTTACACAAATGCTCCATTGAACGTTTCTCTTCTTGGCCTGCATCCTTGGTCCAAGGTTGCGCTCCAGCTCAGGGAACTGGAAACTGTTGGCTGCAGCATCACAGATCTGCTGTGATAAGGGTGGATGTTTGCGTGCCAACAGGGATGACCTGGGTTTGTATCCATGCTTTGCCCTGTAAAATACATATATCTGTAGTATTCAGCACTGCCAACAGTCGCTTGTGAAACTCTGCCAGAATGGTACTGGTTCACTCTGAATTACTCTCTGTTTAAAAATGTCGAAGGAGAAAATGTGCATCATTCAGTTGGTATGAATCAGTATAGCTTCACTGGGGTTTTTTTATACCCACTGTGATCTCTTCCGTAAGGTACCTTAGGTTTAATGATTTTGTGGGTTAAGATGTCGTCAGTGAAAAGTCATGAAATGAAAATGAATTAACAAGGTGTTTTTTATAAGCACAGTCATTCTTCTTCACTGGTTTCCCCCTTCCCCTTACTCCTACCTTAAGTGAAATAAGAAATTGGCCTCTCATCTCAGCAAGTTTGCATGGTAGTTTTGGTACATAATGTTTATGGGTTCCTGCATGGAACATTTTGGCTACAGACTTTTTTTGAAAACCGCATCTGTCAGATAATGCAGCCATCACTTCACTATTCAGCAAAATTACATGAGCGCAGTTTTTCGTACAGAAAGAGAGCATGTCCATCACCTAGGGATCTGGTTCCTCATCTTGAAAAGCAGTGGGGGGCCACAGATAAAAATGTTTTTGCTTCCTCTCACCCTGCCCTTACTGTCACCTTGTGCCGCTGATCCCATTGGTGCCTAACTGAGGAACTGATTTCTAAGAAGGTCAGACATTGACAGACTTTTGCAGAGACGGGCCAGGAAACAGAGAGTGAGAGGTAGTAAGTCTTGTGTTTGTATGCAGATGCTGAGGAACCTAGCAAGAAAATGGGGGAACTGGGAGTATTGATGCAGGATCTGAAACCAGATACAACAGAGATAGGAGAAGCATGGTGGGACAATCATCACAACAGGGAAATCAAAACAAAGGTAAAAGCCATGTAAGCATTGAACAGGATTGCGTGCTGGAGAGAATAAATAAAATAGAACCTGAGTTGAAATCATTTTGGTGAAGGGTGGTAAAGGAGTGCAGCGTTGGTGGTGTCTGCATTTTGTTACCAACCGGGCTTGGATGTGAAGAGAGAGTTCTGCAAGACTGTTAACATGAGAGATATTTCAGGGAGTTTTCTCACCTAGAGACCAAAGCCTTATCATGATAATGAAGAGGGGAACATGTTTTTAGATGTCAGAGCTGGCAGATTTTCTATACCATCACTTGCTCCTCAAGAGGTGGCTGGGTGGAAAAGTGCTAGAAAACAACATGGGTCCAGTGATCAGGAGCTGATCCCATTTCAGTGAGATGAAAGGGATAAGCAGTAGACAGGTAGCTACCATCCCCAGTTTCCAAAGGATAAGCACTGACCAGTGAGATACAGTAGCCATGGAGACCCAAAATTCAGCCTTATGGTCTGGGAATGAAAGAGGCTGTGGGTTTCCTTCTGTCCCCAGGGCACAAGCAGATGCACGAGAGGCAGTGAGTATCACCTAGCTGGGACACAACAGGCTTCCTCCATCAGGATTCATGTTTGGGAAGGGGGGCAGTGGAGGCACTCAGCCTCACCAGTTGCAGACGATGGAAGTCAATAATGAGACACTGTGTAGGAAGTCAGTGATGAGACTGTGTAAAGTAGATGAAGCACCTGCAAGATCGGGGAACTGAACACAAAGCGGGTCCCTTATAGGTCTTCTGTTCCTGTTAGACTGCAGTCTCAGCCACCAAGCAATGGGATGCGCAAAGCAGCCATGAGAGGCTGAAAGTGAAAAACCACCTGTGGCCGTGCTCTGCAGCACACCTGCAGGGCGGGACACAGGCCTGGCTGCTCAGGGAAATTGTGACATCCTCGTGAGCACAGACAGTGGCATCCTACCTACCTCTCTTCTGTGTAAATGGGGAGGTTGCCTGCCTGCCTGCCTTTATTCCCCCGTCAAGATGTTGTGCTCTTTTCTTCCATAGAACTCATACCTTTAGGTAACCCACACAAATGGAAGGTATGTGCAGGGGCTAGTCAGAGGCTGGGGACCTTTTCAGCATGGGACAAGGCAGGGTGATACTTGAAGAAGAGGAGATTCCAGTAAATGTCTGTTGATATTGTGGTCCTATACACACACATCTGTATTCATATATACGTGGAATCACATACATATGTCAATATACACACATACAGGTATACATGTGTGTATACGCACATAAGTGTGTATATATATATATATATATATATATATAAAAAGCACATGTGCTGCTGCTCAGCCACCGCTCATTTCTTCTATGGATTATCTGTCCTTGCATGAATGGAAATATGGTATTCTCTGTTGCTACTCCAAAAAGCAAAACTAGAAGTCCTATGTTTTCATATTCATAAAAAGGAAGTATGTGCTGACACCTCACAAAGCATAAATACAATGGTTTCATTTTTCATTCCTTCTTGTTCTTTGTGTTAAGATCAAACTGGAATTTCCTTCCTCTCCCAGCACTGGTCTCTCATAGCAAGTTCTGTAGAATGGCATAAATTTCCATGAGGCAGCCTGGGCATTTGAAGTGAGTAAGTGAAACAGAGCAAATTAGACCAGCTAAGGTTAGGACACGAGCAGGCAGCACATTCACTTCCATTTTTTAATAACCATGACTGTGCAGTATCGTACTCAGTACCTGAAACCCTTACTTAGCTCTTTGATTTCATGAGTGTTTTTAAAAAGTAAGAAAAATGCTACTAAATATTTAGATTAAGTTTAAGATTAATTATTTTGTCAAAGTATTACATTGCCTTTAGTGAGGTAAATCCAATCTTGTTTGCACAGAATGAAGAACTGGTGTTTTGTTCACAAAAAACATGTCTTTTCTTATATCTTTCCTACTCTCCCTTGCTAAAGTACCAGTCCCATCAGCCCATACTCCCTGGCCAGACTACTAAATTTCATTATCCTGTTTTGAAAACTGCAATGACACGTGACACATTTTCCTGTCCTCCTCTCAATCATTCAAGCTGCAAGTGCCCTGAGAGACATCCCTTTGCACCAGCTTTGTCACCTTCCCTTGTCTGCCCTTCCTCCAGAGCATCCATCACACAGGACTCATCTGTCTTTCATGGCGTGACTTGGCCTTGGCCTACCTAACCCTTCTCAGGTGCCTGGTGGCCTGCGACTTTGTCCCTCAATGAGACCATCCTGAATGGGTTTTCCCAGAAAACATCTCTCAATTTGCTTTTCCACTATCTGTAATGTGTGCTTCCCTGACGTTGACAGTGTCTCCTGTTCTCTCATCCTAGAAATCACCTATGAAATGAACTTCACTGTGGATGTGCATGTGTGTGCATGTCCTGGAGGATGCACCTAGGGATGTGTTTTAAGCTTAGAGTCAGAATAGGCAGTGGGAATGCAGAACTGGGCAACCACTGTCAAATTCTTGCAGCTTTACCAGTGCCCTATGTGCAGTAGTCCAGTAGGCTGCAGTGAGGTAAGCTCTAACTGTGCTTTCCCAGTTCATTGTGGAAGATGGACCTTTTTTTTTTTCCTAAGAGGCCGGGAGGAAGGTGTGGCAAAGGACACGGCAGTACCGTCAGCACAGAAATGCTTAATCTGCACACTCACAGCAAAAGCAGGGCAACCCAAGTGAAAGCAGAGTCTACACCAAAGAGCTTGTACACCTTGCTTGGACAGCATGAGACTGCTGCTAACATCAAGGCAAGACAGTTCTGCTTGTGGTGAGAGAACACTTGGGGACAGAACCAAGTAAGGATCCAAAGCTGAGATCCTTTGTTGTGAGGCAAATGTTTGGAGTCACAGTGCCATATCGTTCCCTGACCCACCTCCTCCATGCTGCCCTGGAGAGCACTGCGGTAACTGCACTGCCCAAGAAAGGTCAAAGTTTTCTTGCTCAGAATATCCATTCCATGTCTAGTGCCTTCTGTGGTGACAACACAGCAGCTTGTGCAGGCCTCCCTGATCTCTGCTTCTGTAGGGCTGGGTAGGAAAGGAACGGACTATGTCAGGGCTGGGGAATGTGTAAACTCTTGCCAGGACAAGCCTTGCTTCAATCACTACTGGCATTAGCAGGCTGCTCTTCTCTCCAAGAGATGACGTGAAATTTGTTACAGGACACATTAGATGATAGGATATTCCCCCCCTCCCCAACCTGATTAGTGTAAAAGCATGTAGATTTAGGCAGGGAAAAACAGTTAATTGCATTTTGACAAATTTGCTACCATACTTAGCGAGCAGCATAAATGAGAGAGATCTGTATTAGTCAATCACTTTCTAATGGAGATTTAAAAAGAGGAACATCTTTACCCATGCAATATGTCATTTGACAAAAATGGGCTATCCAGAAAACTAAAAACATAACTCACTACTCTTAGTCTTCTACCTTCTGACTGCTGAGAGCAATACCAGTTTCACCATTATTCAAATACTAAGGATTGGAAAAGTTTGAAGGTAAACTCACACCAACATTTTTACTTTTTCCAATGCATTAAGAAAAATACCAAAACCTGAGATTAACTCCCAACAGAAAACAAGAGTGTGGTAAGGAAAATGACAGAGAATTGTCTTGTTTTCTGCTATAGCATGTGAGCTTTTGGCTGGTTTTCTGCCTACAGATGAACATATGCCCTGTAAACCCCTTAACAACATCAGAACCTCTGGATGCTGCCACAATTTGCCCATGTCTGGGTTTGAGAGGACAGAGACCCTTACACCAAGAATATGACAATTCTCCTTTCTTTCCGCTCCCACCGTTTATTCTTCTTCAGTCCCTTAACTTCTCTTTCTTAATCAGTTCTTTTCCTTCCACACTCCATGACTGCCAGCAAACCCTGTTTCAGGAGACTTGATGTGCTGGTGGTTGTCTCACTGCCATCCCTTTGCAAGCCCAAAAAATCTTGTCTTGTGCTTGTCTACCAAATAAATACACACTTGTCAGTGAGGAAATGGCACAGGAAAGAATTAGCTACTGAAACTTAGGCTCTGAAATGTTGTCTTCTGGCTGTAAAAAAGTTGGCTGGGAAGGTAGTATCCTCAGCCACCTATGGCTCTGCAGGTGGCCGCTCCTCTGGGTATTGTCCATGTCCCTGCTGTTATGGACCGGGTGTGGGGAAATCACTATTCAGTTTCACTCTGAACGAAAAATTTGAGAGAGCAGCTCTTTGCCAACCCATTTCTGAGGGCTGAATTCCTGCCGCTAGCAAACCATCAGCAGACCAGGCTCTCTGAGGAGGGGTAAAAGTGAAGCATTCAGGGTAGCTCAGCTTGGGCTTGTCCCTAGGGGCAGCCATGGCTGAAGTGCGTAGGTCGTGGAAAGAGGATCTTGAGAAACGGACTTACCTGCAAAAACCTGGGGAAGAGATGGCTTTTATCAATGCCAGTGAGGATGTGTAGGATCTCCAATACAGACAACAACTGGCAAAGGCGCATTACAAGTCCTATGGAGTAAAATGTGTCAGCCAACGAATCTACAAAGTGAAGAGCAAAATTAGAGGGTGGTTATATAGTAAAAGTCTGGACCAACTACTGGGTTTGCTCTTGCCCTGTCACCACTGAAGAGGACAAGAAATAAAGGCCACACAGTACCAAACTTTTGGGTAGCAGAAGCAAAGCTTCAGGGAGGGGAGGAGGCAGTCAACGGTGTGTGTGGCTCTGACACAGAGGCGGGAAGCTGAGGAAAGAAAGGGATCTCCTATACTTGATGCACTGGCAAACGCTGTGCAGGATGTGTTGGTTTAGAGATATCATTTTTTGATATTTCTAAATGTGAGGAAATGTTTAGGAAATGTATGAGGAATGTCTAAACATGAGGAGATGCTGAGTTCCTGCCTGTTTCTGTACCCATGGCACTTCCTAAAACAGGTAGACCATAAAGCAGTTGTATTATGTGCCTACAACTGTCCACCATTACAAATAACTTTAAATTTCCAGTCACTAGTTTTCTATTTTTGTGCCTTAACCCCAGGCACAATGGAAAGAAAAATATGTTGTAATGTTTTTGGATGTAGAGAGTCACGTGCAATAACCACAAATATATTCCCTCCTAGTCGCTTCAGTAAGATTAATATTCACTATAATAACTGGACATGGTCACATTTAGGTCTATCTCTAAGTCAAATGTTACTAGCATGCTGCTGAATATTAAAGCTCATTAGCAAAACAAAAGCTTCATTCCTGATGTGATATAGGCAGAATGAAAGTACCAGTAGTTTGTTCATCCATTTTAACCGAAGAAACAATGTTTTTCTAATTGAAATTATAGCCCCTGGTTTTGGATGTACACCTATTCAGAATCCTAACTTCACCTCTAATTTGACGTCTCTGTGCATCACTGCCTTTTGAAATGTTTAAGGAAAATATAGAAAGAATCCTACCTTTTCCAAATGACATGAACCTGATGATCATATTTGTAAATATCCAGGAATGTCCACAGAATTGCATTAAGTCATACACAAAGAGGTAGGTGTTCATGGTAAAGCTGTGGAGGTGAAAATGATAAAGCAAACTGCATGACTTACTACAACACTCAAGCTTTTTGACCTCTAGAAATTGCACCCTCTTTGGACATGTCAGTAAATCAAAGGAAAACTGCTGAAATGAAAACAGATCAGTGAAAACTGTGTCTGTCTGTGGCCACGGAACAGTACTGTCCCTAACGGACCAAAGTCTCCCTTAGTTGGTGCACCTAGGATATACCCAGAAAAATTTTCTGAGTTTCCACTAGCGATTAGGGTGATCTGCGGCCGTACAGTGAAATTTGTACCTCCAGAGGAAAAAGTAACTAAGCAAAGACACTGCACTGCGTGCCGGATTCAAGCCTGAGACCCTGGGCTTGGCGCTGCCCTGACGGTGTGGTGAGACGCGAGGGACTGCTATGGTCCCACCCTCCGCGGCCCCTGCTGAGGGCCTGGGACTCCCACAGGCTCCAGCCTCGGGATTTCCACATCTGGGTGAGGTTTGTCCTGTTATTCCCAGAAGACATGCCTCTAACACGTGCTCAAGAGAGCTTAAAGTACAACACAAATAACTTGCAGTGTCTCCAGCAGACAGCATATTTGTAAGTATTTATAAAAATGTAGGTGAAGAAATGGAAAAGAAAGGCACATTTCAATCTGCTTTTATGTGATGCAGTCTGAAGGATATCTGTCTTTCTCTTTTTTAACCAACTTGCTCTACAGGTTTTCCAGATAAACATTAAATTAGGATCTTTGTCTTTCTGCACAGCTTGTGTTTCAAGTTGCAGAAATAAAGTGAATCTTCTCCTGTTGGAGCTGACTAACTTTTGTAGCTATTCTAACCTAATTTTCATAGGTCGTCTGACTTTTTGCAGAACTTGATAGGCTCTGGAGATGCTTAGTTTCCCTTTCCCATGAATGTATTTTCTTCTGACTTATTCCAGCGAGAGAGACTTGCCTGTCCTCCAGCTATGAAAAGGACTGTCTACCCTTTGGGGAAATGAATTTTTAAATTTTCTACTAGAATTTATCTCCAATGTTTGACCACTTAATTTCCTGCCCCAATTAGCAGTAAGATCACTTTAAGCTGCCCCTTGATCCAGTGTGTTCATGTGGTATGTTTCTGCCATCAAACTTCATTTTGGTTATATCTCTACATTATGATAAATGTATATATGGCATTCCCAGCATTGGACCAAGACCATAAACAATACACACTTCTGTAAATTGATCTAGATAAACTGATCTTGTAAATTTTTAAGCTAAGTATATCCCAGAGAGGTCATATAAAATGCCTTTCTTCCTCTCTCCCTGTTATGCAGGATGGCTGCTATTTATATCATCACTTCTGTAAGCACAGACAGATTTGTTGGCATAATTTACCTCCTTAGAGACACCAGTGCCCTTTGATACTATGGAAATAAGGCATATGAGGACCCAGACAAAGGAATGTATTCCATAAACACTCCTGTTGGGAAAAGTATGATACAACTGAATTGGACTGAAGTCCAGCGAGCTCCATAAATACTGACCTAAAATCCCATCTGCTGTATTACTGAATGACACTTTGTTCTCTCTTGTGATAAGAAAAAAAGATGGGACCCTGTACATTACAAAGAGGCAAAAAATTGAGAATATTGTTGTGATTCAAGAAACAAACAGCCTTATTACTGGATGGACAGGATTTACTGTAACGGGTAGGAAAGTTACAGGAACAGTTATAAAATTCCTGTGGCTCTCCAGTCAGCACCTCCACCAGTCCCTTTGGCCTGATACTGCCATGTGGGCTTTGCATGGGATGCCAGCTGAGCATATGGTTTCTCTCTTCCTCTGAAGTTTAGTTTGCTACATCTGTTTCTCATCCTCAGAACTTGTTTTTCAGTGATTTGGTCTTATTTTCTGAACTCTTCCACCATTGGTTGGCCATAAAATTGTAGTCTTTACAATTCTTAAGCCGCTTAATCTTGCCTAAACAGGGCGTAACCACAAGGACATTTGTAAAGGCAGCTTCACACTAGTGTTTTGGCAATATGGCAGCCATCGCATGTTAGAACTCATCATCTTTAAAATGTACTGGCAGCTACTGAAATGTATACACGCTGTTGGCATTTATGGAGGGCCCCATAGTGCCAATGAAGTGTAGGGGTGTGCCGGCGGGCAGCGTGCCGGTATTACCTGGAGGACCGATCCCGGCCACAGAGCTGCCAGCAGCATGGCTCCCTCACTTTTTGATGCTCTCCGCTGTGTGAAGGAACAGCCCTGATCCCAAAATGGAGTTTCATCCTGCTGTGTTAATCCCTGCACAAAAGCTACCTAAGACCAACAAGAAGCCTTTGGCAGAAGTGAAGAAATCTGCAGAGAATAAAACGTGATTTTAGTGTAATCAAAGGAAACTGAAATGTAACTGTTCTCTAAGGTCGTTCTCGTCCAAAGGCTGATCTCTTTACCTAGAGAACCAGAATGAGGATAACCTGTTTCACTGTCCTGAGAGTTTTGTGTCACAACACAAAATTCAGCTGTCTGCTTCTATGTGAAAGGTCACTGGCAGAAGAGATGGGCTTTACTTAGATTTCCTGCTCCCTCGGTTCCCAGCAGGCGTGGTCCCACTTTTACCTCACAGAGCCTGCTTCTGCAGCACCCTTGCAGACAAAACACTAGCTAGCGATCCACCAGGTCAGTGGTGTTCTGTTCCTGACCCTGCCCCAGGCTTGCTGGCTGACCTTACAAACCTCACTTAGCCTCCCTGGTGCCTGGTTTGTAAAATGGACTTGCTGCTGCGTTTATTCCTTGTAGTGTGATGTGCTTTAACAGTTTCAAGTTGCTTCCGTTTGAAGGCATTGGGGGATCACTGCACATTTCAGCACTCTGCCTGCACTGATGGCAGGAGAAACAAACAGACATGGGTCTCCCAGTAGAGAGACCCAGAAGGCTGGACTTGCTGTCTGTTGTTTTAGTTGTCAGTTCCACATTACTTACTGTGGCTGATCTTATACCAAATACATTGAAATGCTCAGGATGCATTTATCACATTTAGGATCAACCTTGCTTAGTGGAAAACTTTATCTACTTTCTCTCTGGGCTCAAAACTGAGGAAACTAGATGAGAGAGACACGTAAGACCACTCAGAAATAGCAGACACAGCAGTGTGGTCCCAAACATCCTCTTTTCCCTTTCATTCACCAGCAGATTTTACCAGTGATATAGTTTTAGCTTGCAAAGCCTGATGTATTTCCACAGGTGGAAAAATCACATAAGTTCAATTGTTGCACTTTATTATTTTAAGCATGAAGATCTTCAGTGTGTCTCTGCGGTAGCTATCATCTGAGGTGAGTAGGGATGTAGGTGCCCTCAGCATCTGAAGGGTGGTCAGGACCACGTCCCCCTGGAGCTAAGATGACAGGTAGGACAGCAGAGGCACCCAGCTCACGGCAGCCCTTGGCCCAGCTGTGTGACCCTTGCAAGGTGCCAGGATGAAGGCCACACTCGGGTCCCTCGTGGGGGTGAGTGTCCCATCCCACCCAGGCCTGCGTGAACTGAGCACTTCCCTGCCTTCAGAGCTGTTACGCGCTGCTGCCTTCCCCCGCGCACACGAGGAAGCAGCCCTCGCGCTGAAACCAGACAGCGAGGTTCCTTTTTTTTTTTTTTTTTTTTTTTTTCCCTAAAGGAAAGGTCTGCTAGAAAAGCCCCTCTGATGACAGTTTCCTTTTAGGTCATATTGGTCTGAACTTCTACCCCATCCCCCTCCCCCTCCTGCAACAGGCTGCAAGCGCTATAGCTGGGGAAGAAGAAAGCTGCTGAGAACCAGTACAAAAGATGTACTTTTCTCTCACGTGCACATCCCACCCCACTTTTTTTCCCCATTCCTTTACGCATTTGAGCAGTCTACGTCACCTGCGCTCAAGAGACGTTACCTCTTGCAGGGGTCGGGTGGCTGCTGCTGCGGCTGCTCCTGATCTTTCTCCTTTTTTCTCTCCACAGCTGCAACAGCTGTTTGTTAGGAGATCACCCCTCCTCTTTCCTCTTCCTCCACCCCACGACGTCACTGAATGTAGCACTAAGCAGGAACAACACTGCACTTCCTGAGAAAGGAGTTTCTAACCCCAAATGTCTCCACTCCGTTTGCCCAGCTCCTCACCCAGCCTGGCATCGCCCAATCTAACCTGCCCTAGCCTAAACCTAACCTAGCCTAGCCTAAAAAGTTGGTTTCTTGTTGTTGTACCAGCAAGTTAGCCTGTAAATCCCACTAACTTTGTACTTTAAACCAGAGCAATATTTTGAAGGATCACTGGAGAGAAGAAATGAAAAGTTAAAAATTTGGTTTTCTCTTCTGTTTCAATCATCAGCACTAAAACAATGATAACAGCACTATCAAACAATAAGCAAGGCTGGGAGCATAGCATAAAAGGAGCACTTTAAATTGCTTCAGATAAAGAAAATAATTTTCCACTTCTTACCTGGAAATATCTGTTTATTCATGCCCCTGTGAAATATGGGCACTGCTGGCAGAGGAAATGTATGTGTGCATCCTAGTCTACTTCTGCCCTTAAGTGTCTGGGATATCTGACCCTGAATCAGATGAAGAAAAATGTCATAACTTGTTCATAAACTCTCTTCTGCCAATAAATAAGTTTTCCCACTGATACTCACGGTGAAAGCACATCCCATCCTACAGTGAAATTTGGAATTTGATATTAGGACTGAAGAAGTCCCCAAGGACGTAATGACCATAGGATGTTGTGTGTAAGTACAAAAATTCTGGGAAAAAAAATGTGCCTTACTGGGTCTCATCCCTTCTGTGAGTGGCGTTGAGCTCCTGGCAAGACTATCTCCACTCCCTGCGGTGTCCTGGAGAGGTGAGAAATGCCTCCCTGGCAAGCAGGTGATTTCCTGGCAAACACAGTGAGACACCGTGTTTTTCCTGGTCACGTCTCCCATCCGGGACCTTAGCAGAAAGGTTTTGCAGTTACGCCTGGCTTTCCTGCTGGTGTGGCAGCCCACTTTTACTGCTCAAGAATCATCACCTTTTCCCAGACTAAAGAATGTGTTTCTTTCTCAGGGTGAAATAATAAATCAGTGTTAAATAAAGGGTTAAACAATCAAACAAATGGCTTTTGAAAGGCTCAGCCCACAGCTCCTGCAAAACAGCTCCCACACCGATTGCCTCTGGGAGGGCAACTGGTGTGACTAACACTGCCAGGAGTTAAGCTCAGGATTGTAACGAGATCCAGCCGTAGGAAGAACAGCTCTTTTCAAACATCAGGCAAATACGTAAAAGCAACAAAATCCCACCTAGCTTTGTGATGTGGAAAATCCCTCTCGTGGGCAGCTGCCAAGTTAAAGCTCCCGCAGATGACAAGGGCACCTGCAAGAGCTGGCGAGCTGGATACCGATGCCCTTGTGGGGTGCTGGCCGCCCCCGTGGCACACCCTGGCAGGAGGCAGGAGGGCAGCTGGGGTGGCCCTGGCAGCCCACAGCCCGCTGCAGAGCAGGGCAGATGCCGGGACCCCTGCCCCAGGCAGGGCTTTAGGGCAAAACAACCCGGTGCTGAGGAGCTGGTGCCCACCTCTGGAGCCTCTTGAGGGCTTTCCTGTGACAGCAGCTTGGCCCCGTGGACTGGATGCTCATTGCTTGCTGGGAAAAAAAAAAATCTCCTGCTGTGATGGCATGTGGGAGGAGTGATGCTGTCCTCTGAAAGGAATGATGTTGGTGCACTCCAAGCCTGCCCTGTGATGAGGAATGAGGCGTCGCAAGGGGCAACAGCGAGAAAATTTGGTTCAAAGGTGTACTTCTGAGCTGAGCTATAGTGCTTTTATTAATACACTCATTTGAGTGGCAATGCACCACAGCAGTGGAACCAAGGTACAGGGCTCAAAAATCCACTATTACATGCATATTCAAATTCTTCTTTGGGGCATGTAGAATACAACCCAGCCAGTGGGTTGTAGCAGATTTGGCCATCAGACCTGATGCTAGCCCTTAGGATGTTTTTCATGAGAAAAATGCTTCTCTGAAATACAAGGGTTTTTTTCTGTGTACAGCTTGCAGTTGAAAACACATGTAAGGTCTCTTTAGCTTCGCGATTTGCCGTGGTGGTTTTGTGGTGTGATGCCCTGAGGGTATGAGAAAGGAAGATCAGTAACAAGGGGTAACAGCTTTTGTTAGACTAGATGGAAGAGGGAATGCTTCCAGGCACAGAGGGTTTGGAGAAAGGCTTTTATGCTTAAAACCTTTGACAACTTTGTAAGCTGCATAGGCATTCAGGTAAAAGCAAATATTAAATGACACTATTGGAACACATGTTAACTGGATATGGGAAGACTAGGATAAGACCTAGCTTTCATTTTTGGAAAATAAACTTTATTCTCCATTCCAGCTACCTCTCTTGCAGACAAAGTTCTGTCTATAAACTACTTAACTAGCCAAAAAAACCCCAAACCTTTTATGTAACTGCTGGCATCTCTTAAAACAAGCTTCACGACTGTTGAGCATGTGTTAAGCCTGAGACTCCTGGATTTCTCAAAATCTAAATGGATTGTAACCGTGTTTGTTTTCTCTGCATCATGAGGTGGGAAAAATACGTTCCGTTGGGGCATGTTGCTTGTGTCAGGGGGTGCTTTCTGTGTAAAGTTAGCAGCCCTGAAATGTTTCATGTGATATGGAAAGAATCTCATTCTCTTCAAGTAGGAAACATCACTAGGATAAAACATCTGCTCCTTTTATGCGTAGCTTTTGTTTCCAAATCTTTGCTATAAAAGCAATATGCAGGTGTGTCTTCAAATCAATTTTCAATGTTCCTAGCTGTTAACTTCATGTCTCCTTTTCTCCATGACTAGATTTTTTGGCTACCTGAATTCAAGCCTATGTTTTGGCCAGTGGATTACAGTAGTTTAAGCACTGCTAAATCACAGCTCTTAAACATGTGCGCGACTGGAAGCACACACCCCAGCACTGTTGACTTCAGTTAAAGTAAAAGAGTAAATCCTGGGCTGCCTGGGCACCATGGAGCTGATGCGGGGCAGTACTGAACTCTCTTACTTCTCACTAGCAGGCAGAGTATTTGCCCGGTGCTGTTTGGCGTTTATGTCGTGTGACCAAGACTGCCAGTGAGAAAAGGAAGGCTGTGCAGAGGCAGCAGAGGAAGCAAAGTCATCTCCGGACCACAAGCAAGTAACAGGGAAAAGCATCAATTTTTTTGTCCAGACTCTCAAACTGGGCAAAAGAGGAAGCAGCAGCCGTGCCAGCTTCACGTCTCGCACACCCTGGCAGTTTTGTAATTCCAGCAGAGACCCCAGCTTGAAAAGAGGTCCTGCCTCACCGGGGCTGACTTGCTAGTGTCATCTAACAGAGTAAGTCACACCAGAAAAAAGTTCCTGGCCGCTTTAGGATGACGAAATGTGTACTGGGTGAGCAAGTGTTGTGTCCACAAGGGTCCACCAAACAGATACAGAGGTGGCAGGAGTTTTAGCTTTACAATTTCATCAGGTGA
The DNA here is from genome assembly GCA_017639485.1 of Pluvialis apricaria. NCBI lineage: Eukaryota > Metazoa > Chordata > Aves > Charadriiformes > Charadriidae > Pluvialis > Pluvialis apricaria. Next base: position 38,607,703 of record CM030044.1, read on the forward strand.
AAAATGGATGAAGTTTGGAAATGCTTTTGGAGGAAAAAACAAACAAAAACAAACCAACCAAACCAAACAAAAAACAAACAAACAAACAAACAAACAAAAAAACCAACCCAGTCTGCATGATTTTGCCCACCTCTGAGTGATCTTTTGCATTTACCATTTTTCGTGGCAGTTCGGCTCCAACACAGGCAGGGGTATTTCAGAAAAAGCAGACTGGTGGCATTTCCTTGCCGCTGCCCTGCAGCTGGAGCAGAACAAGAGGAGGGATGAGGGAAGCCAGACCAGAGCCTCCTGCCAGCTGCTGTCCAGACCTCCCAAAATGTCACTTGGAGGAGATGTGACAGCCTTACCCTTCCTGCTTGTCACTTGCTGGGAGTCCCCAAGAGAGCAGGTCAACTCGTCTCTAGATTGACCTTTGTACTCTCAACCAGCCCTACAACTCTGCAGGAATATGTTGATTTTTGGGAGTCGTTACAGGTGGAGGTAATCAATAGAAAACTACTGCCTATGCTCTCAGCATTGGATAAAAATGCAAACCATTGTGCTTCTGTAATATACCTTAATCCTGTTTTTCATAAAACTGTTTCTACATGGAAGCAACTTATTTTTATGATGCAAAGGATGACTTCTTTTTAGGCTGATTATTAGAACCTGATTCTACTGTTTTTAAAGAATCTGGATCTGCATATTCAGGGACAATATAATCTATTTTTTTAGGGTAACAATTTTTTTACAATTTAAGTTTCTTACAGGGAGTGCTGTGAATAGCATCACTCATTTTACATTTTTTTTAAAATATCCTTTAACCTTATCCTGTCCTTCCTTCTCATTCCCAACCAGCCTTTTTTCAGCAGACTGGGAAATTCACTGGTTTTGCTAGGGAGGCTGTGAAAATTAAATAAATATCAAAGACATACCCAGTTCTGAAATGAGTCACGGTTCTACAGTCTCTGTGCCTCCCAGTTCCCTGCACTCAGTTTCATTGCTGGATGAGACCCATAGGCCCATCAAATATGCTGCTACAATAATGAGGAGGAATTACTGCTTGATAGGCTGGGAGATTTCCCTTTTTTAAGTGTTGGCTACTACCTAGTCACTCATAATGGAAGTTGTGATAATTTCTGACATTTTCTAGAGTTTAATGGTTTGTACAAATAGTGACCATTACCCTGATGTCATGAACTGGGAAGGAGAGGGAGGTGTGCCCTATTTCTCTTTTAAAAAAAAAAATAAAAGAAAAAAAAAAAAGAAGAGAGAGAAAATGAAGGGTTTAGTATCTGGATATAATTCTAGTGACCAGTAATCACACTCAGCACAAATCCTTTTTAAATACATGTGAGTAGCTGTGACAGGATTGAACACTGGTCCCAAGGACAACAGCATGAGTAGCAGGAGCTTATTTTTAACTATGAAAAAATTGTAATCACAAGATCTGTTACAGCCAATGTGAGCTTTTCCCAAAAAGCAGAGACCAGGTCTGAGTCCACCTTGAAGCCAAAGAGACTTGAAAAGAAGTTATATTAGTCACTTAAAGAGAGAGCAATGTTTTTAAAAATGTTTGAAGTCAAACAAGCTGGGTTTTTTTCTGGTAGAAGAAAAGCTTTCTGTTTTATATAAATATGTCTGTCAAGATATTTCCTTTCTGGGAAAATGAACAGTAACACACAGTACTCCAGCTAAGTCCGGAGGAAGTTGTGTAGGTTCTGACCTACCAAGATAAGAAACTTCAGGAATACAGCGGACAATAAGAGTTACAGTGAGTAGACATGGTGGTTAACTGGCGCGCAGGGGGCAGAATCACTATTTGAAATCTCAATATTTAAGCTCCTTAATGTGGATCTTGACTTTGAGAATGCATTACCATGTTTTAACAGTTAATTGTGTTTACTTCCACACTTTCAAAAGCAGATTATATTATTTACTTAGAGGATTGGATTCTTCATTGCCAAAGGTAATGTGGTTTTAGGATGCTAATTGCAAGCACTTGGGCTCAAGAAGGTTGGTCTTAGAAAATGAATCAACCTTGCAGCGTCTTTTGGAGAGAACTGGGGCAGGACATGCATGTCTCTGTGTTCATCTGCTCATCAGCACTGGTAAGGCCCCACCTCAAATACTGTGTTTGGTTTTGGGCCCCTCACTACAGGAAAGACACTGAGATCCTGGAGCGTGTCCAGAGAAGGGCAAAGAAGCTGATGAGGGATCTAGAGCACAAGTCTTATAAGGAGCAGCTGAGGGAACTGGGGTTGTTTAGCCTGGAGAAAAAGAGGCCGAGGGGAGACCTTATCACTCTACAACCACCTGAAGGGAGGCTGTAGCCAGGAGGGTGTCGGTCTCTTCTCCCAAGTAACAAGTGATAGGACAAGAGGAAATGGCCTCAAGTTGCGCCAGGGGAGGTTTAGATGGGATAGTAGGAAAACTTTCTTCACCGAAAGGGTTGCAAGCATTGGAACAGGCTGCCAGGGAAGTGATGGAATCACCATGCCTGGAGGTATTTAAAATATGGGTAGACATGGTGCTTATTGAAATGGTTTAGTGGTGGTTTTGGTGGGATTAGGTTGATGGTTGGACTCGATGATCTTAAAGGTCCCTTCCAACCTAGATGATTCTATGGTTCTGTTCTATGATTGCCACTTACCACTGCTTCATCCTCAGCCCCCCTGAAATTAAAACAGAGGGTTCCCTGTTCACACAAGCCATGGATGTCAATTTTAATGTTGTAGAGAAAGAGGAAAGGAATTAATCCAGAACACAACTAATGAAGAGCCTCAATTGTGTTTGGAAGCCAGGTGGGCTTGGCGGTGCACTGCTGCCCTCCAGTTTGCAGAATGGGCTGTGGCACTGGCACATCTGCAGGCTGAGAAGAAAGATCGTCCTCACCTTCCCCATCAAGAATTTGCTCCTCTAGGAACACTCAGCACTGAAAAAGGCCCTTGCACTTTGCCAGGATTTCTTGATGTCAGTAGAAGTGTGGGAAACACTGATATAAATGACTTATCCTTGCCCTATATGAGGATTAGTAGGAAGATTTCTGGACATAAAAAATCACAGCCACCCTATTGGAAAGTATCAAATACAATCTCACTTGCTTTGTTCACTTTTTTTTTGCTTTGCATTAAATTTCTGAAGCAAAGTAGATTCATTCTGCCAGCCAAAAGTGAGGACTGACACTTTATTTTAAGATTTGTTCTGTATCTTTTTCACCCTCATTTCTTGGTCTCCCCTCTGGTCGCTCTCTGGAAGGGTCCGGTGTTCCTCCACAACTGGGAAGGGGGAAACAGTTTAGGGCTACCCCTGACAAGGGTCAGACTGGGCTGGAAGGGGTGAGGACTGGCAGGATGCAGAAGTCCATGGGCACTGTCTCCTCAGGAGCAGTTCCTGACCCCCTCTCCAGCCACCACTGCAACTTCCCTACAGCTGCTCTGAAGGACTTCACAGCTGTACTTCCCAGGAACAAGGGCTAATCCTGAATGATTGTTTGGAGACATTTCCACGGGCTTTTGTCCTGTTTTGCTCTGAGTTTTTTCTCTGCTTTGGGTGTGGGGTTTTGGTTTGTGTTGGGTTTTTTTTCAGTTTAGAAATGAAGTAAAGCCAGAGCTGACAGAACAGATCAAACTCCTGTAAGAATTCCTTTGGACAGCTGTAGTTGACTGTGACCTGTGAATAATTTTTTTCCAGAGTAAAGTCCGGTATAAGCACTCCTCAGTTCTGCTGTAGCTGCATGTAGTTTCACATGGGATACATGGCATTTGACCCCAGTCCCGTAAATCCACTCCAGAAAACAGCCTGTGCATAGATGAAACCCTATCACTTTTAGTGCAGTTTCCCAAAAAGCGCAGCACAGCACATGCAAACAAGGTGCTGTGAGACTTGTCCTGAGCACAGCCACAACTGTGACTGGGGCCTGTGCTGCACAGCACTGGTACATGAGTCCTATGAGAAAATTTACAAAACTTTTTGACCTACAAGCAGTCCCATCTTGGAAGGATTTTGTTTCATCTATGTTAAATTTTCTACAGGGATTTGAGATTTCACATTCACTATTTTATTGATTTCCATTTGAATATAATGTATGTTAAAAACCATATTTTGCTATATTTGTTTAACTGCTAGAAAAATACTAACTGGAAGAAATACCAGATGGTTTCAGTTAGCCAGGGGCATAATATATATCTTCTATGATACAGCTGACCTGGTAACACAATGGTGGTAAAATACAGATTGCTCCAAAATGTTACAATGGCAAGGAGAAGAGGGAGGATCTTCTGGCTCTTCAGCTTTCTTCCTTTACCTTAAAGATGCTTTACCTTTCTTTACAAAGTAAGAATAAAACACAGAATTTTTTGGTTTGCTATTTTCTTTTTCCTTTTTATTTGTTCAGCAGCTATGTCTGTACCAGGGTCCCCATCTTTAAAGAAGTCTTCTAGATGTTGTCTCAGTACAAATAATTTCTGTCACCTCACAGTTGACCAAGAAGTAATTGAAATCAAATGCTGGTTTATGAGCTGCTGTCCATCATATCTGAGATCTTCTTTTTTCTTTTAGGAATAGTTTGTTGTTCTTTTAATTCCCTTCTGTGAACCCAATAGCAGTTTATTGATAAGCAGCATGCTCATAAAGAGCTGAAACACTGTCTTGCCAAAGTACACATACGTTCACCTCCAATTCTTACAGTTGTCTATAATCTCACTTTGCCCTCTAGTGCCCATTCTGTTTTTTTCCTGCACTGCAAAGTAACCTGTTGACTGAAATATGTCAAAACATATTTTTATTCAGCAATGAGATTTTTAAGGATAATTATGAACTAAAAAGAAAGTCTAATGGTATGAGAGTTTCTGAAAAATTAGTGGGCCATAAATTACCATATTCCTACTGCAGGCAAGTGAGGCAATAATAACTGGGATCCTCCATGAGAGAGCAGCTGAGAATATTTCCAAGTGTCAATAAAAACGGGGCCATTTCAATAACAGTTTACTGCATTGCAGAAGCCACCTAGGATATGAGAACCATATAGGTAGGTAGGCTGAATGTCCTTTTATTGTACAGGCTTGAAGAAGTGCACAAAAACCCCACCAAAAAAACAGCACCAGAAATAAGATTTGAAACAGCCTAGCAGGCCATTTCAAGTGCTGTTACTTACAAAGCCAAGAAATACAAGTTTTATTGTAATGTTTGTGGCAGGGTGTCACCAGGCAGAAAAATGCCTCTGGTACTTTGCTCTGTTTCTTTGGTCTTTTCTGTTGTTCCGGATCATGGTGAAGTTGTTAGCTGGTTTTATTTCTGGTATTTCGTCTTCAGACCTGATACCCGTGTCTCTCGTCACTTCTTTAGCTTGCATCCATGAGTGGTAGAGAACAGAACATGTACACCCTGCAAAAGAGACCAGTGTCGTAGATATGGTACCTGAGAACTGGTGTGTCATTGCTATTGTTCTTACCAGTCAATAATTTATTTTTTTTTTTAATGCACCTTTTTTTTTGATGCACCTGAATGGCTGGAGATCAGGGAAGGCTTGATCATGATTCCTCACCTGATGCTTAAACAAACCTCTAGAATTTCAGTCCTCTGGCACTAACATCACCCTCTCTTGGAAGCCACAGCCATGCTCTCTCTCTCCTCTGCTTCTTTATGCCAGACCTAGAAGCCTGTGCCAAATGTACATCAGCCTTGTCCACAGGAAATAGCTTTTTTTTGAAGTTGTTGGGATTTTTACCAATATTCTTTAGGTAACGGAGCCTGGGTATAACTCTGTTTTCCCCCTTACTAACATACAGCAAGTGACCAGGGAAAACACAGCCATTTGAAATAGAGTTACACAGGGACAATTTCCCAGGGGTAAAATCTCAAAGAAATTAGTGGATTTTTGCCCAGTTTGTTACAAGTTTTTTTAAAGAATTTTATTATATTGCCATTATTACTCAAGGCTATGTGGTTTGGAGGGGAAATTCACTGGAATACCAAGGGCTATATGTTTCTGTGGGTCAATTTGTAAGCAAAAGGAAAGAGGCAGAAAATTCCACCCAGTAATAAAACAGAGCACTGAATGGTGATGTTTGAGATTGCAGTAGCCTGGATGAATCCGTCCATGAGCAAGCAGTACGTGCCACAGGCAGATGTGGCTTTAGGGTACTCTTATGTAGAGAAGTTATTTCAAATAAGCTTGTGAAAGACGTTAAACACAGCAGGAAGGAAAAAAAGCCTTTCCCACAGATAGATAGAGGAGGCAAAGACCCTTCAATTAAAAGTAACAATGTTCAACAGAGAAGTTAATGCAGAAGCCATATCTGATGCAAACAATATCCTATGGAGAAAAATCCTTCTAGAATTGCTTTACCTCTTTGAACAAAGCAAATGTTAGAATGACTCAAATGTGAAAAAACCCACAACATTCTTGGAAAAGAGCACACAAGCTTTGAAAGAATAATGAATGGTCTCTACCTAAGCCAGGACCACTTAAATAAACAATATACTACTATATTTTTGATGCAGACTCAATCAGTACAAATCTAGCAACTCCTGTAAGGTGAGGGATGTGTAGCCCATTCACAAATATATGATAATAGTGTATGTAGGAGAAATAGAGATGGAAAATACCAGCACATTTTCTCAGCAGAAAACCATAGGACGACACTATTTATCATACGATTACAATCCCTTCCAATGGAGTAACCCTCACTGAAAAGTCATATAGATTAATTTATAGCTAGGGTAGGCAATTTGCTTACTGAGGGAAAAATGTACTTACATTGAATAATGCATTACATCTGCAAAAATAAATTACAGCAACATAATTATTTAAATATGATCAAAATGAACTAGAAGCACTACCACAAGATAGAGTATAGAAAAAATACTAAATATAAACATTTTTAAAGCTAAATTATGCCAGGTCAAAATCTTTGTACCTTAGTTGTTAAGCTTCCTTATGACTTTATCAATCAATTGAAGACATCTCCTCATTTCTGCACGGCTGATCTCCCAGGAGCACAGGTCGTGTTGTTTGTCTTTAAGAAAACAGTCTATTTTTTGGAAGTACTTTTTCAGTTTCAGCCTGTTGACTTCTTTACTCCGAAAATAGTGGGTTTTCTTCTTGATTACACATGCCTCCAATTGCTCAATTTGCTGATAAAGTCCATTTTGGAATTGTTCTAAAACTGTCCCATCCCAAGCAGCTAGAGTCAGATTTTTGCTAAAGATATAGAAGATGTGTTGGAGGATCTCTTCAATGGCTATTTTGACATTCTCTTTCTGTCTGGGCTTTAGCACCTGCTCAGGAAATCTGAAGGACTTTTTCTCTCTTAGACATTGTTGAGGAAACTTTTTGCCCATTCTGTCCAAAAGTTGCAGGCTGTTCTCAATCACTTTTCTTTGCCGTAAAGGAAGGTGATTACATTGAAGACTGGAGGTGGTAGTGGTGCACAACAGTATGAGGCCAATTTGTATCAAGCCAAAAGCATTCATGATAAAGATAAGCTCTCACGTTCCTTCTTTCCTGTGTATAAATTCTGAGAGACTGGCTGGGATGCTTGAAGATCATTCGTAGGCTCCTGTTTCTTCAAAATCTTGAAATTTAATTATTCTGTAGGAGAAGTTTTCTTTCATCATTTTTTGGTTTTTAAGGTTTTCCCCCTTGTGTATGCTTTTGACACTTACCACTTTCATTTTCTGCTTTATGACTTCATTGTCTTTTTTTTTTTTTGGCAACTTTCTTTTTATTTCAGCTGGATATTAGAATGTTATATATATCTTAGATTACCTATTCCCTCTCCCCAAAAATTTCTACAGGAAGCACGATGAGAATTTAAAAGAAAAAGTTACAGAGATGTCCTTAGTTTCTTAATATTTTAGTAGTGGAAGAACACACTGAAATAAAATAACACGCTCAGTGGTGGCTCAGGGACCTGCTGAATACTACTGCCATCCTGTCTCCTCAGCATGACTTACACTTCCAAAATTCAGTTAAGCTTTCTCTACCTGTTTTCATTCAGGGAAAATATTGTCTTTGTCCTCACTTTTGTTTCTCTTGACCATTTAGACTCAAAGGATAGATATCATATTGTTAAAATATGAGTGTGTATATACATATGAATGTGTATATGCATTAATACACCTATATGTATTTTAAAACATACACACTGCTAATAAAATGAGGCCTTCATCTCACTTAAAGACTGTAAGTGCCATGTGAATACAAATGCTTACATAGGAACAGGTTGGATACTTGGATGAAATCATCTCCCCCCCTCCCCCCTCTATGAGTAACTGAGCAATAATTAATACCAATGCAGTAAAGTAGAGCACAGGTCTGAATTCTGATATTAAATGGGAAAAGAATGAGTAGAGAAGACAAAAAGTACTCTAAAATCCAGCCCTTTTCTTTCCCTAGCCATATAACAGAGGAGGTTAGGACTACCACAGCGCACTGGGAAATCTGGCTCCTGTCTTTGATTTTGTTTTGATGACAGCTAGTCTTAAACTACCATTTTGCTGTCTCTCCAGCCTCCTGTGCAAACACATGTCACTGCGAAGGCAGTTCTCTGCAGGTGACTACATCTTGATGAAGAGGTCAGATAAACTGTTGTTTTAGTCTGAGGCCTTGCTCTGTATTGCTGTTCTGTTGTTGCACCCGTTGCTGTGCGGTTGGCTTCATTCCCAGTCTGGTAGTCACTCTGAGCAGATTTATGATACGATTTTAGGGCTTCCTTTATGTTCAGCACCTAGGTATTTGGGAGGCTTTAAAAAGTCATACATTAAGCTGAGCACAATTGTTCACATGAGCAAACTCCTCGGATGCCCTGACGTTCCTTAAGCAACCTCGGATTGGATGTACTGCCAGTGTGAGGAAAAAAACAACCCCTTATCACCTATGATAGTATTAAATAAAAAGGGTAAGAACAATCAGAGCCATATATAAATGCACAACATGGGATCAAATCTTTCCACTTAGTGGGAATGTTTATTACTTTGGAAAAACTGGCCTGAAGTGTATTATTGTTTTAGGTACAAAATGGCCATGGAGATGCATCACTTTTGCAAAAACACAGCTGTAGAAGGTAAACACATAACATATTACAATCACCATGAAATCAATAAAAAATGTATTTAGTTCAAGAAAAATATTAAATACTGCTACGGCTATTTCCATAGATTATACACAAGCATTTTTTTCCAAACTGTAATCATTATATGAGCTTATTCCTTCTACTGATTTAAACAGGTAAACTTCTTCACATTAATTGTATCTCCCAGACACTCAAGTTTTTCTTTCCTCTCGCAAAATACTTTTTTACATGTTTCCCTCTCCACGAAGAGCTGGAGATGGATCATGAGTGTCACAAATATTACAGAGAGGAAAAATAGAGGATGGTCGCTTCCAGGTTTCTTACAAAGGTAGAGCTGGTCCAGGTGTTTTATTCTCTTATCTGTGTTAACAGATCAGTTGTCCACTCTTCTTCACAGAACAGTTATACTTGACTTAGTCCACTGGGTTTGGGGTTTTTTTGTTGTTGTTGTTGTTGTTTTTTGGGTTGTGGATTTTGTTGTCATTGGTTTTTTGTTTCTTTGTTTGTTTTAATAACAAATTTTTCTTCCCCACTCAGCCAGTTTCTTGATTATTCCACTGAGCAAAGCATAACAGTAATATTGTATGATTTAGGACACAGTGTCCCCTAATTGTCTATCTTCATTGCTTAATTTAGAAACAAACAGTTCATTAACAGTAACAACTGGAAGAAGTAACTGGGTGATACGAAGCTGCAGCACAGATTGCTCTTTACTTCTATGCCTGTGGTTGAAGCACAGACCACTCTAACCTAGAATGAAAAGAGGAAATAAGTTTACAAAGCACAGCTGTATTTCCAAGTAGACCTAACAGATCATTATTCTAGAAAGATCTGATCTTTGATGCCACGCAAGAAAGATCTGCCTTTAAAAGGTCATCTAGCTATATACACATTCACTACAGGAGTGTAAGACTAGAGCTAAATATATGCACAATTTTATGTCTTTTTAACACCCTTAAAATGCCACAAATTGCTTCCCTAATGGACGTTTTTAATTTTATTTTATAATGCAGTAGAGGAATGAAATGAATGTTCACTGTCTCTTATGACAAGGTTTCTTTACCTCAGGCACCTAGGCAAGTGGTAAGTCTCAGTTCAGACTACGTATATGCTGGCAAATAGAGCAGTGCAAGGAAACATTCCTGCAAAATAGTGTGCTTTTGGCTTCTGATAACTACCCCATGTTAAATCACTTCATATAACCTTACACCAGCTTTCTCAAATCAAAATAACCAGTTCCTCTCAACATGTCATCTGCTCTAGCTATCAGTTTCCTTTCTCCCTTAACTCATTCAAAGCATTTTAACAAGTCAACATGCCACAAAGGAGTCCAATAGGTTCAGCTTGTCGCTGCGTAAGATAGCTAGCTTCCTCCCCAGCTAGCTTGATACTGCCCATGTTAAAACAAAATAGGTTTTCTCCATTATGCTTTCCACACCACCTGTAACTTGCCAGTCCTCTCCCTTATACATCTAAATTATTTCTTTGTCACTACTTCTTTTAAGCAAAAACTTCAAATACAGGCAAGATTGGATTCTCAGCTCTTATCCTAAGACCATGTGCCTGTCCAGGTGTGACCCTCGTGCTGTGATGGACAAAGGCAGGAGCAGCCAAAAGTGCCTGTGCGCTGGTCAGAAATGGGATAGTACAGGTTTAATACTATTGGTGGAACCCCTCCACATGGACAGATAAAGCTAAAAAAATTATAAAATTCTTTGACTACAAAATCTGCCATAAGGACAAATACCTTATTTTAAATTATTAAAGCCCAGATAATTTAGCTCATACACTACAACTTCATTCACAACCACTATTATGGTCTGCATTAAGAAGTTAAGATCTAACTTAGCCGTGTGACCTTCCCATCTCGGCACACCATTTCTTGGCATCCTGTTGACCTGTCCCAATCCAAGTAACTGTTTTATCTTGTGCTGAGTAATTTGCTGAAACCATTTGTGCAGTACATGCTTGCTTTTGCAAAGTATTATTTCAGGAAGTACAATTTTACAAATAAGGGTGTTAGCGAATAATTAAAAAACCCCTAAGTGCTACAAATTCAGTTTACTGGAAAAGAAATTTAACAGATCAGTGACGTAGCAGCAAAGGGGTATTATCATAACCTACTTTTCAGATGCACAGAAGTAAAAAAAAAACCTATTTCCATTTATGTTACCAGAGTTTTGTTACCTTAATTATAAAAACATTTAAAAACATTGTCAGGACCTTTTTTTCTGCTTAAAAAGGAGCAGGACTTTTTATAGGGAACAAAATTATCTGGGAGTATATTTACCTTCTTGTATTGACAACTTGGAGGTCAGCACACACCGCGGCTGTCTTCTTGCACTCACCGAGGCTCTTACATCTGATAACATGAACTGTCAAATCCACTGGGCATAGACAGGTTCTTTGGATGCTTCGCTGGAAATATCACATGATTTATCACATTGAATGGGCATTTACTCTGAAAGAGTGATGAGACTTTAAACTCTTGAATGTACATGGCATTCATTTTTTAGCAAGTGAATTCCTAAAGAACTACCAAGCTATTCTGAGAAACAGCTCACTGCTTAAAATGAAGGATCTCTCACATTCATTTTACAGTGAGAAAAAACACAGATGCCCAAGCTAAAAATGCTTTTCAAACCCTTCTGTTTACTTCAAAAAGCCAGACATTTTCAGATAGGTTTGCATGGGAACAGTGATTTTTATGAAAACTAAACAGTATGGAGGCAGCCTTGAAGAATACTGTGACAAAGGTTATAAAAAATACTTGAGCGTATAAAATAAAAATGGGAAAAATCAAATGCATATAAATATAACCCTGAAAATGAACCTAAAATATGAAGAAAATACATACGGAAAGGGGCAAATATGTGAGACATTTGTAATTTAACAGAGACAAGCAGCAGGAGCCGGCACAGATCATTTTGACAGGTCAGGACACGCAGGGGTTGGTAGCATGCATTCAAAGGCCAGGTTGGATTTCTCCCTTCTCTGGCACCACAAGGGTGACCAACATAGGACAGTGACCACTGAGGAAAAGGTCTGAGGCAGCCGAGCAGGATAGCCTGCTCCTGCAGGTGGGGGCCTGGGCTGGAGGGGTAAGAAGAGGTTAGGGCAGAGATAGGCTGCTGAGCAGAAACAGCTGGGAGAGGAAAGTGAAGGAACTGCAGCCTCACAGCTGTTTTAAAGGGGCCACGTTCAGGAGATGGGGAGGTGAGCTCCCTTTGAGGGACTCATGTCCCACTCTCTCCTGGCTGCCCCACTGCCCCTTCTTTTGCTGGCCCTCAGCACCTGACATGGCCGGGGAGGTCTTGCCCAGGTGGGCGGGAAGTTTCAGGCTGTCCTTGTTGACTTTGCTCTGCTGGAAGTGAAGGCAGAAGGGTGCCAAAAGGCAGCTGTGGAGAAGGGCAGGGCTGAAGCAAGGGGCTATGCTGCTGCCTCCAGCAGTTGCAGGGTTGAGCAGGGAGGGTGAGGGCACCATGGGGGACCTATGGCACTGAAGGTGCTCCTCTTGCCCACTCCAGCAGTTTGGTATGGGGGCATCTTCCTTTTCTGATTTCTGTGCCCTCCTGTCTGATGCCTTGCAGGATGTGTGCAGATCTGTCAGCTGTGAGTAGAAGGGATGCAGTTTTGCAAACTGGCCCTGGCTTTTGCCAGTATCCTCCATCTTTTGGGAGAATTGTCATGGGAAAGGTGGTGAGGGAGGAGGAGGAGGAGAGTTTTCTTTCTACCAGGAGGTAGCAGGAGATTGTCTTCTAGTAGCAATGGGCACAAATGGGTGAGGAAAGATGAAAAGGGGAGTGTGATGGTTCCTCTTCCTTTCTTAGTGAAGTCTCGCCTTGAGATGAGATGAATGAAGGTGCAGGAACAAAGGGCCTTGTTAAACTCTTCATGCCATTCTGTGAGTGATCTCTTTCCTTTATGTGGCATTTCTTGTCATCTTCCTTGCAGCTAAGGTGGTGAAAGTCATCTGGAGAGTGTCCAGCACAGTTCCCATGAGCTGAGAGCAGTCTTGCGGAGCCATTTAGGCTGCTCAGAGAACTGCTTGTTGTTGAGAACCTGGGTGAAGGAGGGGAGATCTCCAGGGGTGCTTCTCCATGGGCATTCCACAGCAAGGACTCTCCAGCTGCATCAGGAATCCTGTTTTTCCTGCTCCTGGTGTTGTGAAATTGCGTTTTTTGGTGCGGGACTTGCTTAGCCTGTGCTGTGGCCACTCGTGTCTCCTGGCTTCCTGTCCCTGAGGAAGCAGCCTGAATCCTACACTGCGTGGGGAGAAAGATAGCAGGTCCTGTATAATGTTGTTATAATAACATAATTCATTATGTTATCCAACAGGGAAATCCTCATCTTGTCAGTATTGACCTAATAACAACTAAACTACATGGGTTATGTTTTGCAGGACATTGCTCCTTCACAGTGCCATTGCATTCTTCCACAGATGGGATAAGAGGGTGAGAAGGTGAGTGGAAAATTTTGGGGTTCAGGTCAGCTCAGAGAGCTGCAAGGAGTGCTGCAAAGTCCAGCTGGCAGAGAGAAAGTAGTGGCATCCCCTGGGGATTAGTACAGGAACAAATACTCTTTGATGTCCTCTCCTTTGTAGGCAGTGTCCCATTACACTTTTTCTGCTTAAACAGAGGTGAACGCAGTGTGGGGCCCCATTTCCTTCCCTCAACAGGCTGGAGAAATGGGCTGACAGGAACCTCAGGGCACTGATGTGACAAAAGCCAATGCAAAGTCCTGCCCCTGGGACACATAAACCTGTGCAACAGGACAGGCTCTGGCTGAACAGCTGGGAGAAGCTCTGGAGAAAAGATCCTGAGTCCTCTGAACAACATGGTCATGAGGCAGCAGTGGACCTGGGCAGCAAAGAAGGTCCCCACACGCTGGACTGCATGAGCAAGGGTGCAGTCAGAAGCCCAGGAAAGGGAGCCTGCCCTGTGGTTTGGCACTCCTGGAACACTACATCCTAGTTTGGGCTCCCAGCACAGGACAGACACTGACGTGTGCAAGTGAGTCAAGTGGAAGGTCACTGTGACTGGCAGGGCATATTTGGAGACATAGAGGGTGTTGGATACCTGCTACTTCCCTTCCTTGCTCCCTGCAATATCATGAATTCCAGAAGAAAGCCTGGGCACTACAGCTTGGGTGGCCCCTGACTATCACCTCCCCAGTCACTTCCGCCTCAGGGGAAGCAGCAGGTCTAGCCCTGCACAACCTCTGAGTTGCGTAGCCAGCACCAGTGCTAAGATGTCAGCCCTGACCCCTTCACCTGAGGCATCCTGATGCCTTGCCCTGCCTTCCAACACTTTTCAGGGAGGTCACTGTTCCAAGGAGACCCACACTCCAGGATGTGGACTTCTTCCTCCTCCAGGTGTTCCAGGAAGACTTGTGTTTGCCATCACCCTCATCAGCTGCTCTGCTAGACTCCCTGCAGCAGACCTCACTTCTGGTCCCTCCTCCAAGCTGAGATCCCCACGTGTTCACAGCTAGCTTCTCACCCCTGCACCAGAAGGTGCCCACATGACTGAGCACCACCATCTTCAGCATGCAGGGGTTTTTGTCCTGGGGCAGCCCCAACCCCACTGCTCTACAGCAGGGCACTGTGGGGCCTTTGGAACTTCTTATCCAACCCACCTTCCCTGGCTGCCTGGGGACTTGTGCCCTGCAGCCAGGTATCCAGGTGTTCCCCCACAAATCCTGCACATTACTCCCCCAACTATCCTAACCCCTCTGTAAATCTGACCTGCCTACAAAGGTAACATGTGTAGTCAGTATTTGGGGCCACAATAGCCTTCTGTGCGCAAGGGACAGGTTGCTCCAGGATGGGGTGATGCCCTGGGCTCACCATCTCCCTGCAGGCTCAAGGCATAACACTGACACAGGAGGGGGTGTCCTGTATTTTTCCTTACATCCCTCTGCAAGCCCAGAATAAGACACACTGACCCCAGGCAGGTCCAGCAGACTCCACATCTCCCTGTGAGCTCAGGGCAGGACAGCCTGTGCTAGTAGGACATCATCCCAGCTCCAGGTAACTCTGGAGAGGAAGGGCAGGGCAGGGCACTTTTTCCAGAGGGGGACCAGCAGCTGCTTTGTCTTTCTGCAAGCTCAGGACAGAAGTCTTTGGGAGCATAGGAGATCCACGAAACTCAGACCAAAAGAAAACACAGTACCTCTGCTATTTGGGGCCATTACTGATACCAAGCTGAAGTACATATGGTTCCCTTCCTAGAGCAATACAGCCAAATTTTGGGATGTTTTATGAGCAGATAGGTCAAACAGGTGCTATGCTTGGGTAGATAAAAGGAAGTTTTGAGACACACTAGCCTTGAATAGAGTAGGTAAGAAGTATATGCTAGAATGAGCTAGGTTTGTGTAATTAAGTGTCGTCTAATTAGGCCAAACAGCAAACTGAGCATGCGTGAAGACCGAGTTCAATCAGTGGACACAGTGAGGAAGACTATCGACAACCACCAGAGAACCCTGGAAGACCACCAACAGACATAAATGTGCATGTGTCAAGGAGATTTACATATACTAATGAGTTATGGCAATAGTATGAATATGTTAATAATTTATCGGAAATCTAATGAATATGTGTATTTTGACTGCATATAATCTTTGTAGTTGAGCAAGTGGGTGCGCACACTAGGTGGAGCAATCCCCTGTGTGCCCAGCGCTGCAATAAATAATGCCTGCTTTCTAAAACTCCAAACTGAGTCTTAGAGAGTTATCTTTTTGCCAACTTATGGTAATATTGCCACTCAGCCTGTCGGAGACCAGAAAGCATTTTCCCAGCATTCACACCCAGACAACATCCTCCTGTCCGGGGCTCAAAAGGGCCTTAATAAACCCGAAAAGCTTCCTGACCAAGAGGCAACAGCAGAGCCCAGGCCCTGATACAGGGTGAAGGTGTTCCCATGGGTTGAACAAGGGTCAACACAAACCCACGGCCTCTCGCTTCCCCTGAGGTGACTGTCTCAGGTGCCCATAGCCCAGCAGCTTGGGATCTCAGCAACAGTCTGGGACAGTCACCATTTCTGACTGGCCTAAATCCCCAGTGAGCACCAAGCATGCCAAAGCGTGCCCACAGCATGCTGCAGTACAGCTGCAATCACAGACATCCCCACCATTTGCCACAGTGTCAAGGCGTTCTCCCTGGCCAGTAAGTCACTTCTGTTTTTATGCTCCAAAGCCAGTGTTTATATTAAAACTCAGTGAACAGAGGTTGCTGGGATAATGTGAATCTTTGGGAAGGCTGGGGGTGATTATTGAAACCAATCCAAGCAACTGAATGCGTTACACCCTCCCTCACTGATTGCTTGTCCCTTCTTTTCTCAGGAAGCATTCAAATAAAATTAGCCACTGGCCAGAAATTAAATGGCAGATGCCTCAGCTCTATTTAGCTTCTTCAAACATTTAAATTGCAGAAAAAGGTGCTGGGCATATGGGGGAAAGACCAGCAACGCACAGAGAGCATTTTAGAGACAGGCTGCCCCTGCTTCCTACAGAGAGCAGAAACAGACTTGTGCCAGCACTGAGGGAAGCTGAGTGCCAGGGAGACCACTCCTTTTCTTCCACAGCTCCCCAGTGTCCACCTCCTCCTTCAGTGCCACAGCATGCACCCACAGGACGCTGCACTGGCCACGGACCCAGTGTCAGTAGGGATGGAACTGTGCCAGCACAGAGAGGTGCTGGGGAGAGGCATGGTCTGGCTGACAAGCACTGCACCCGCACCAGGACCCCACTTCTCAGCCCCAGTCGGGCCTGCTGGGCTTTGTGTCAGCCTGTCTGCAGGAGGGGGTGAGCGACTGCTGCTGCAGGCTTTAGGTTTTTTCCCCTATTGCCTTAATTTTTTGAAGTCTTTCTATACCGATGCACAAGTTTTCTCCTCTTCTCTTCTTGCCATGGGCTGTGAGCAGAGCCCCTGGAAACCAAGACGGCCTGGGAAGTCCAGGTGACATTTTCTGGTGGAGCGCTAGGCTGCCAAGCGGGACATCAGCCAGTGCTCAGCGCAAAAGGGAGACCCCTTGCTCGAGGCCAGCAGCCAGTACCGTTGGGGTGGCCCCGCAGAGAGCTGCTGGTGTAGCTGGCCAGACAGGAGAAGTCCAAGTAGTTAGCTGTGGGACAAGGCCTGAAAGGCAAGACTCCAAGGACTGTCCAATTGATAAACGGGGACGTGCTGGAACTTGTAGGCCGCAAACCTTGGGAGAACAAAGAGGGTAACAGAAAACTACCACAGAATGATGACTGATGAGCCATACCAAGATAAGATGTAACAAGTTGTGGAATGAAGGCTTAACTGCTGATTGTGGAAACTTAAGTGTCCTGTGTTTGTTACTAACCAATCAGGGGTTGCTGAATAGGCAGTGTTTAGCTTTAAGAACTAATCAGTTTGAAACACGCAGCTAATGAAAACATATATAAACGCGTGATTGTGTACAATAAATCGACATTTTCCTTGCATCAAGCTGTGTCCCATCTCTCAATCGCGGCAGTTAGCTGGTAGGCACCAGCTGTAATTCACATCACCAGGTGATCCTGCCCCAGTGCTCAGAGACCCACAGCTACTCCCCATTTGCCCTCCCTGCTGTGGCGAGCACCAGCACCAGGCTCCATGGGCTGGGGAAAAACCCCTCCTCACATCCTCCTGCACAGAGCTGCAGAGTTGGGAAGCCCGACTTTAGCTGGGCTCTACTTCCTGAGTGATGGACAGGTCTGGCACGTGCTGCCTCCCATACCTATATATCGGGGTCCACAGGCCATCAAGGGGGCTGTGGTATCTGTGCCTAGGCACTTTGTCACTTGGGTGATTCCACCAGCACCACCCAACACCCCTTGTGCCTGCCAGGTGCCCCTGTGTTACCACCAGCCCCCGATGGCTGTCCTGGCACCTGCTCCCTTCTCCTCATCCCACAGCTTCCCAGGAGCTCCCACAGGTTTCCCAGCAACCTTTATCTGGGACTTCCACCGCACCAACCCCCTCCCCGCCCCTGCGGACCTCTGTGGACCCCTGAAACCTCATAAGCCCCCTTGTCGAGGCTTCCCTGGCTGCTTCCAACTGCCATGAGACATCACTGCCCCGGTTCCCAGGCACGTGCACTGTCCTCATGGCTGCTCCCAGCCCATCATATGGTGCACAGACCTTCACACACCTGTGTCCTTCCACAGGGAACCAACAGCTGGCCCTAAGCCTCACAGGTGACATATCCCTGGCAGGCCAGGTTGGGCCTGCAGAGGCACCATGGGCCTGGAGGCCAGGAGAGGGCTGAGGCAGCACATCCCCCGCCCTGGGGCTATGGCTCCTCCTCAAGGGACCGTCCACCGGCTGCCTGGCAGACACTGCCCTGAGCCGCTCACAGCCACCTCGGCAGCAGACAGCCGGCCCACCACGCCAGACACAGCCACTCCAATCTTGTGCCTCTGAACCCATCAGAGCCGCTTCTCCCTGGTGGTGCAAGGACTTCCTCCTGGGAGAGGGGTTGGACACCCCCACCCCGGCCCAGGTCTCCACACTCCTCTCAGGCCCACCCCGGTTCCCCGCTGTGCCCAGACACCATGTGGCCTTTGAGAGGGCCTGTGAAACCACAGCGCTCTGCTCCAGACTAACAGCCACAGTCCTCTGCCCGGGGGGCATTTTTGGGGGTTTCATTTTCTATTTTGAAGGCAGAAGGTCTCCTCGAGCCTGGCTGGCGGCATTCTTCCCGTTATCCTCCCATGAACCTGCACGCGATAGATGCAGGTGTAGCCAGAGTTTCCCCAGTTGCTCTCTACGACAATGCGGATAAAGTGAAATGCTCTGGGAAGCTTGTTCTGCAAAGAAAACACGGCAAAAAGAGACATCACTCCTGGAGCGTGAGGAGCGGCAGGAGGCCCCGTGCCTCTTCCCCTGCCAGCCTGGCCCTTGCTCTGGGAGGCGCAGCTCCCGCCCCGGACGAGGGGACAGCTTCTCTCTCCTCGCCTTCTCCCACCCAGGACCCCTGTGCCCCAGCAGAGCAAACGCCTGGCCTCAGAGCGTGGCCGGGCCGCTTTGGAAACCTGAGGCTGGCTGGCCCGGGGGGAAATGGAGCCCGGGGAAAGGCCTGCTGCTGGGGAAAGGTGCTGGGTGTCCTCCCTGCCACCGCCAGCCCGTCTGGGGCTCGGTCCTCCTCCCGACACCCCTTCCCTTTGCTGCGGCCTCTGTGCTGGCAGAGTGGCCGGGGAATGCTCCTGCGCATGGGCTGTGGCAGCACCCGGCAGCTCCTCCACCTGCCTCCCCAGCACAGCCCAGGCCCGGGGAGGCCGGCCACAATGCAGCTGGGTGCGGGGCATCCCTGTGCTGCTGCCTGTTGGCTGTCGCCGCCCAACACGTGCGTTCCAGGGCAGCGCGCAGCACACGTCGGGTGGCAAGGCCGTGGCGGGCCCTGCCAGAAGCAGCAGGCATAGGCGCGGAACTCAGGGGACCCCCACGGCCGTGGGGCCGACCTCTGTCTCGCTCTGCTTCTGCTGCCCTTGCTGGGTGCTGCTCAGCCCTCCAAACCCTGCCACGTCCCGCTCGGCCAGGGAATGGCCCCTGCCCCGGGAAGGACCGTCCACACTCCCTCTGCCACTGACCTGCTGGCAAACCTGCGTTTGTGCCCTGGCCTCGTGCCCACACACGCTTCCCGTACCTGCAGAGGGAAGGTCTGGGTCGGCTCTTTCTCGATGTCAAAGGTGAACATCCCGAGCAGGCTTTCTTCTCCTTCCTCATCCACTCCCTGGAGATAAAGCACAGGGGAGCAGCTCATGCTCGACTCAGCCATGAGAAAACATGCATGCCACATCTGGATCTGGGCCTGCGACCCATCCCCTCTCCCGCGGCTCCAGCATGGTCTGGCACAGGATGCGGTGGAGCTGAGCTGTGGGGCCAAATAGCACTGAGTAACTCTTAAGGTGGGATGACACCACCTTGCACGTCCCCTGAAATGTTCCCTCAGGCCACAGAAGCAATCGGGGCAGACCAGCACATGAATCTCAACAGATGCGCAGAGACTAGCAAGTCCCCCTTATGGCTTTTCCCCAGCACCAGCTCCCAGCCCCAAGTGCCTGGCAGAGACTTACAGAGACGGTGAAATCTCGGGGAGCGCTGCTGATGTCCCCGAGTGCGGAGGTCTTCCTCAAGGGATGCTGCAGAGTGATGGCTGTTGGTTGGACTTGTGCAGGCAACCGCATGTCCACCTGGCTGCGAGACGCTTGGAAATGCCAGCAGTATCCTGGGGAAATGTCCAGCTGAAAGCAGAGGGCAACGCCATGGTTGGTGAGGCTGAGACATGGCCCGCGCTGCTACCAGTGCAGCCAGAAGTACTGGTGGCACAGTGCCCGCTGGCTGTATTTGTGCTCGCAATGAGTGGCATGTTGGGAAATGGACAGAAGTGCCCGGACGTCTTTGCAGCCAGGAAAGAGGACTCGCAGAATTCCCCAGGGGAGGAGAATATCCATCATGAAAGACCTAATACTGCGCACCCGAGTGAGGCGTATGAAGAAAGCTCGCTCTCTGCCCAGCAGCTCTGCATCTTCCCATACCTCTGCCTTGCCCCATCTCAAAAGGGATGATCAGAGCTGGGGGAGGCACCTGGGGTTGCTAAGGAGAATGACAGAATCATGGAATCATTTAGGTTGGAAAAGACCCTTCAGATCATTGACTCCAACCATAAACCTAACGCTGCCAAGTCCGCCACCAAACCATGTCCCTAAGTGCCACATCTACACGTCTTTTCAATAACTCCAGGGATGGTCACTCAACCACTTCCCTGGGCAGCCTGTTCCAATGCGTGACAACCACTTTGGTGAAGAAAGATTTCCTGATACCCAATCTAAACCTCCCCTGGTGCAACACGATAGGACGGTTTCCTCTCATCCTATCACTTGTTACTTGGGAGAAGAGACCAACCCCCACCTGGTTATACCCTCCTCTCAGGAGGTTGTGGAGAGCAGTATGGTCTCCCCTCAGCCTCCTTTTCTCCAGACTAAACAACCCCAGTTCTCTCTGCTGCTCCTCGTGGGACTTGTTCTCTAGACCCTGCACCAGCTTCATTCCTCTTCTTTGGATGCACTCCAGCACCTCAATGTCTATCTTGGAGTGAGTGGTCCAAAACTGAACATGGTATTCAAGGTGGGGGTCTCACCAGTGCCGAGTACAAGGGGACAATCGCTTCCCTAGTCCTGCTGGCCACACTACTTCTCATACAAGCCAGGATGCTGCTGCCCCCAAGGAAAGCGGCCATTAGCCTTGCTGAATCTCATACAATTGGCCTCGGCCCATTGATCCAGCCTGTCCAGATCCCTCTCTAGAGCCTACTGACCCTCAAGCACATCAACGCTCCTGCCCAACTTGGCATCATCAGCAAATTTACTGAGGGGGCATGTGGCCCCCTCATCCAGATCCCCCAGATCAGAGAAGCTCCTTCACCCAGCAGTGACCAGGGATGGTGGGCAGGATGCAGCAGCTCAGCTCAGCTCAGCTCAGCTCAGCTCCTTCCTGGGAGAAGTCGCTGGTTTCTAGCGAGCCAAGGCCCATGGGAGACCTAAGGTATCTGGCACCTGCCAGATATTCAGCGATACCACTGGCCTGAGGGTAGACGCCCCAGGGCTTGCCCTCAACCTTGCCAGGGGGAACCAAACCAGCGCTGGAGATTTCTGCTACCATACCTGCACAAAAGTATCCAGATGGTTCAGATCACAAAGGAACCAGAACACGCTGCAGGGCCATGTATAGCTCCTGGGGGATCTCTGCAGGTCGATGGTGACCCCTGAAGGGAGAAGAGACCAGGTGACTGTCAGAGGCCCCAGGGTCAGGGGGCCCGGTGGCTGTAGGGCTTTTCTAAGGCTGCCTGCCAGTCCCGCACCCAGCCCTGTGCCCTCGGAGGTGATGCAGGCAAGGAGGGGATCCCCATGCCCAGGGACGGTGTCTCTCTCTCAGCTGCACAAAGAGAAGGTCTGCAGGCACTGGGAGACTGCAAGCCCCTGTAGGAAGGGCAGGGGGCCCAAGCTGAGGCCCCACTGCATGGACCGTGAAGGATGATTTCCACAACTTTCAGGCCCCAGGAAAGCTGAGCAGAGAGGGGGAGCGTAGAAATGCTTGCAGGGGCATGCCAGGGGCACCTGCGAGTGGCCTAAGGGCAGGACTGGGGTGAGCCCAAGGAGCTGCGCTGCCACGGGCGCACTGTTGGGCCTTGTGATTTCGTCTCATCTTCCCTGGCCTCAGAGAGCAGAGTCTGCAGCGCAGGCTCCTTTTGGGAGTGCTAAGCAGGAGCCCAGCACAATGAGACCTGCCTGCCCGCATCCATACCCGCACTTTTCAGAACCCAGGCAGACATCCGGATGTTGTCTTCCAAAGGCATTGCAGACATTGCCATTCTCATGTCCTGAAGTTCCTGGGAAAGACAGAAATGGACGCGGGAGCACAAGACAAGCCTCGTCCAAACAGCTGCCAGGCTCAAAGCCTTCTGATGAGAGCAGCAAGGGCTCGGCAAGAGCATTTATTTCCACAGCCATAGTGCCACAGGCGTGGGTCTGGGCCCCACAGGCTTGTCTCCACCCCCACGCTCCCCAGCTCAGCCTCGAAACGGGCTCAGCCCTGCCAGGGCCAGATGCTCCTGGAAGGGCCCTTGTGTCTCACTGCTCTCTGGGGCCAGGCCACAACTACCAGAGGCCCCAGCGCACCGGGAGAAGGATTTCAGCAGTCCTCTACTGCCAGACGTGGCCCAGTTAAACTTGGCCAGAGCAAGGGCCTTCATAGCGGAGAAGCCAGCAACCCCCCGGGGTAAGGGATGGGTGGGTGGAGTGAGCAGAAAACCCCCAGCAGCAGCCCCAGGAAAGCACGCTGTGCGGGGCCATGCTTATCCCAGCCCTCTTCCCCAAAGCACAGGATCACCTTCTTCACACGGCTCGCCTCTTCAGCCAGGTACGTCACCACCTTCCTCAGCTGTTGGACCTCCGGAGCTTGTTCATCCCGCAGAGCAACCAAGTTCCCGCAGACGCTGCGAAAGCAGATCTTGTCAGGGGGCTGCTCAGCCCCTTCCAGAGCCTCCAAGCTCAGAGACGAGCAGAGACAGTCGCTCAAGCTCCCTTTTCTTTCCCTGCTTTGCGAGTGCTTCCCTTCACCTCCAGCTTTACAGAATCACAGAATCACAGAGTGGTCAGGGTTGGAAGGGACCTCTGGAGATCATCTAGTCCAACCCCCCTGCCACAGCAGGGACACGTACAGCACATTGCACAGGATGGCCTCCAGGCGGGATTTGAATGTCTCCAGTTCGGGTGACTCCACCACCTCTCTGGGCAGCCTGTTCCAGTGCTCTGCCACCCTCAAAGGAAAGAAGTTCCTCCTCATGTTAAGATGGAACTTCCTGTGCTCCAGTTTGTGCCTGTTACCTCTTGTCTTGTCCCTGGGCACCACTGAAAAAAGACTCATCTACCTGGCACCCTCCCTTTAAGTATTTGTAAGTATTGATAAGATCCCCCCCTCAGTCTTCTTTTCTCTAGACTAAAAAGACCTAAGTGCCTAAGCATTTCCTCTTAAGAAAGATGCTCCAATCCCCTAATCATCTTAGTAGCCCTTTGCTGGACCCTCTCCAGCAGTTCCCTGTCCTTCTCGAACCAGGGAGCCCACAACTGGACACAGTACTCCAGATGCGGTCTCACCAGGGCAGAGTAGAGGGGGAAGATGACCTCCCTCGACCTGCTGGCCACACTCTCCTTGATACACCCCAGGATGCCATTGGCCTTCTTGGCCAGCAGGGCACATTGCTGGCTCATGGTCATCCTGTTGTCCACCAGGACTCCCAGGTCCCTTTCCACAGAGCTGCTCTCCAGGAGGTCAGCCCCCAACCTGTACTGATGCATGGGGTTATTCCTCCCCAGAATAGCAAAAGGCAAAGAGAGAGGGAAAGGCACGAGCCCTGGGCTCTAAGCACAGGAGTGCAAACCGTACGAGGCTGGCTCTCACTATGCCACTGAATGAGCTGCGGGCCAGGAGAGCTCTTACCACTCAGACTTCAGTTCACGCACAAGCTCCTTCAGCTGCACCTGAAAGGGAAAAGCTCTCCGATTGAGTCCCAGAGCTGCCAAGGCTTTCCAGAGTTGGTGGCTCTAGGAAGGCACAGCAGAAACTGCTGCTGCATCTTTGGGTCGCAGCCTTGAGACGGTGGATTCAGCGATTTATCCAACCGCCATCAGCAGTGCTCTTCTGCAAGACTTTCCTGTCCCACAACAGGCACTGACCTGTGGCACCTCCTTTGCCTTCAGCATCCATACGACCAGTGAGTTCACACAGTAGCCACCAGCTGTAATTCACATCACCGAGAGAGAGTTATTTGACTAGCGTCTCTAATGATCCCCATAGTCACGCTGTCTCCCCCTGGCTCTCAGCGTCTCTGCTTCCTCCAGCACACCTCTGAGCACGGGGCTACTGGAGCAGCTGCGGCACTGCAGTGTGGGAGCTGGGCCTGTCCCCTGCATGGCTTGCAACCTGGCACTTGTTTCCATGAGAGAGAAAGACCTTCTCCAACCGCACCTTCACAGCTGCACAGGCTGTTCTCTCCCACTGCCTCTGCCCTTCCGCCTCTCCCTCACACACACCCCAATCCTGCCAGCCAGGCTGGAAGTACAGCCAGCCTTCCCTCACAGCCTTCCAGGCTAAGCAAGTGATTCCCTTGTGCGGTGGCAGCTTCCACACAGCCTGTCCGCAAAGGAAAGCATCACAAGAGCAGGGACCTCTGTCCAAAAGGGTCCTACAGGCTGAGCTTCCTAAGGCTGTGTGCGTCTGCAGCAGCACTCAGGCTGGCTGGCATTGGTGTGTAAGGAGCTCCCTGAGCTGGAGAAGTGGAGGTCGGAAGGTCCCCACAGGCATTCCAACACCGCTCCCTCATGCTGAAGTTCGCACCCCGTGCGTCCATGCTACCACGAGCAGCGGGTGAATACTCACCAAAAATGCCTAGAAAGATGAGGCACAGCATCATAAAGAGCCTGCTCCTCTTCCGGGTGATCTCTTTGCTGAAAAAGAGGGAGCCCTGCTGTTACCAGTGCTCAGGGACTGGGGCAGAGCCCTGTACGAGGGCATTTTACTTGCGAGCTGAGAAGTGCCAATTCCACAGGTCAGCTGCTTACACAAAGCGGACAGAGCAGCCCCTTTCAAAAGGAGCAATGGTTCTGGCTGCCCCCTTCAGCACTGCAGGCAGGACTTGCCAGAAAAAGGTGCTTCCAAGGTCACCTTCAGGCACAGAGTTCAAATGATCCAGGGAAGTAACCAGACCTAGCAAGGGAAAGCCACTCTTTGGCAGTTTCTGCTGTGCACTGGCCTTGCCTTTGGTAAGGCAGCAGACCTGGTTGCACTTGAGATGAAACACCTCTTATTTTGGGGTGTTTCCACAGCGCTGTGTGGTGCAGCAGGCATTTACTGCTCCTCTCCCACCACCCCCATGGATCCGGCCCCTCTTCCCGCAGCCACATGCTGGTCTAGGCCACGGCAAAGCCTTCTCCTGCGGAGGCTCAGCACTGACTCTGACCATCCTGCTGGCAGCTGAGGTGTCGTCCACTGACACGCACGCCGAGTGGGGCTGCTGAGGGATCTTGTTGCTTTCCAAGCAGCTGCTCCAGCCCTGGCAGCAGGGACCACACTCTTCTGGAGCACCGCCAACCTCCCCTTGACCCACTGGCACCCCCTTGGTGTCCAGCTCCGGCACGTGCTGTATACTCACATGATGGAGACACAGGTACAGATACAGTGCGGATGGGACACCAGGGGCAGCGTCTGACAGTCAGAAACGATCAAGACCAAGCCTAGCAAAGAAAACGGAGAAAAGCCTGAGGACCCTTCTTGAAGACACCCATTGGGGCACATGTCAGATCCTGTGGGGAGGGTGGCCCACGCTCTCCCTCCCCAGGGCAGCGGTAAGCACAGGGCCAGGGTTTTGCCCTGGGGAAGGTGCAGCTGGGTGCAGCCTGGCAGTGAAGGACTGAGGGCTGGGCAGGATCCCCTCATGGGCACGGCACTGATGGCTCATCCAGGGAAGGAGGGTGGCATGAGGCTTTGGCCTCTGGCCTCCAGCTCTGGTGCAGAGGATCTCTATGGGAGCATCCCACAGGCCTTTTTAGAGCAAAGCAGCGTTGAACTTACTTACTCCCATTTTCTGGAGAGCTGTCACTGCTGTGTGCAGGCTCTTGCTGGGTGGTGTCCTGGGCCGGCCGAGCACGGGTGAGCCTGTGGGAGGAAAGAGACAGAGCCCGCCTGTGCACTGTCTCCATGCCATGCAACGCGAGGCAGGCGGGAGCTGCCAGCGCAGAGGTCCTGGCCAGAAGACAGGCCTTGGGAAGGCTCCCAGGAGATGGCCCCGCCGTGGCAGGAAAGGGAAGCAGCAGCAAGGCAGCACAGTCACTTCCACCCTGTCCTCCTCTGCCCAGAGGCCCTGCTGCACCAGCCTGCCCTTGGGCGGGCATCCCAGCACGTCCCCCGCCAGCCCTGCATTAGACTGTGCCTGTGCTAACCCCCAGCTGAGGTCCCCTGAAGGGACAAACCCCGCACATGCATACCTATTCCCCCTGGTCCTGGCCGCTCTCTGCTTTGACAGGGCTCTTGGTGCCCCCTGTGATTTTCGAGGAGCCCTTCTCCGACTCATGCTGGCGAGACAGCAACCTCTCCCTCTATCTTAGGGCCCCTCATTCAGCCCCAGCGGTTTTGCCTGCCCAGGGCATGGACACTCAGGGAAAAACCCCAAACTAATCTCTGGCAGAAGCACTTCTGGCATGGGCACACAGCCACCAGGACAGCGCGAGCTGCTGCCAGCCAGGCAGTGGTGGCCCGGAGCGCCGTGTGGCTGAGCAAGGCCCTGACCTCAAAAAGGCCTGGGCCAGAATGGTGTGAGGTGACGCCTGTGACATCACAGATGGGGCCACGCGTGGGCAGCAGATGAGGAGAGACCCTGCCGTTTGCTGGTGCAGCCCAAGCATTCCCTGGTGCTGTCAGAGGTGGAATGGTGCCTCCGTGTAAGGCAGAGGGTTTTTTCCCAGCCATGCTGACCCTGCCTTAACATCTGTCCCCGTCTGCTGGGTTGACTTTCCTCTGTTTCACTCGCTATTTAGTTCCACATAGCAGGTTCTGTACCTGTTGAAGCATATTACTGGCTCTTGTAGACGTATTGTAAGGGACCTTCATTTTCAGCTGACACTCTCTTGAATCAAGGAACCTAGGACAAAGTAAATGCTCCCATAACCTTCTATATTAAAAGTGGTAACCAAGGCAACTAATAACTTTGGGGGATTTTTATTATTTGACCATCTCTTTAAAAAGCAGAGGCAACAATCTTGCAATCTGCTTTTCAGAGAACAAGCTGTTTTCCTGCAATACATGTCACTTGCAGTTTTATAAGCATCCACAGTGATTTCAAGGCAATTTCTAGGGAAACCTCACACACACTTAAGGTGAGTTACATATGTTTTTCCTCGGTTACTGCCACCCACACGTCAGAAAAAGAAAGTAAAAGCTTGTTTGTAAGTTCTTGAGATGCGGTCGAGACATTGTGAAGTTAATACTCATCAGCATACACATCTGAAGCTACCATAAATCTTTTGGAAGAGATAAAGCGCCATGTGTTTGTCTTTCAGGAAACAGAGCAAGCTTTTCTCAAAAGTAAGGATCATACAGGGCAGAATTTATTCCCCGCTAAGGTTTCTCCTTCCTCCTTTTGAACAGTTTTGTGGAGCTTGGGAACATGTTACGTACTGAGGCCCTGGACCTACCAAAACCTATCCAACAATTTGTTTGATGAAAAATCCCTGCATCCACACAATTTCTATTTCTGCTGCTGACTACTCTTCATGACAGTTAGCTCAGAAGTCAACACAATCCTCTACAGGCAGTAGCTGCAAGTAACAAGTGACAGAGTGCACCGATATGCATGCGTTAAATCACACAGAAAGAAGGAACATCGAAGAATGTCAGCAATCAGATAACCTAAGGAGTAGAAAGGTGGATGGAGTGAAGTGCAACAGCAAAACAAAGTCAAGTCTCTCTAAAGGCGCTGGCTTCGAATCTTGAAGGATTTACCATGTTCTGTTTCCTCACCTGACCTTTCTTATCCCTTTTATTTTGATGAATTTCTGATATCTGAGAGCAACTGCTGAGATTAAAATGTCCTTGAAAAGAAGTATGTATACGCTGAAAGAGCTTAAATTTTCTCAGTTAGATTTTGACACAGCAAAGGATAGTCAAGGATGGACACAATTTAAATACCCGACTACAAGAGCATTGTAGTCTGAGGCCCACAATAATATGCACCACAATACTTGTGAAAATGCTACGGCACAGAATGGTGCCTCTGTGTAAGGCAGCGGGGTTCTTCCCAGCCTTGCTGACCCTGCCTTAATGTCCGTCCCCGTCTGCTGGGTCTGGCTGCCATGAGTTGACTTTCCTCCTAGTAGCTCATACAGTGCCACGTTTTGCATCTGTATTTAAAAGAGCATTGACGATACACCATTGTTTCAGCTCCTCCTGAACACTGCTTACAGGGCATCAAGCTGACTCTTCTCTTCACCCCTTGCTGGCTCATTTCAGGACCCGGGGGAGGCAGGAGGGAACCGGAGGATCTCAGGCATCTTTCTTGAGAAAGCTGTCAGCCCTGTGGACAGGTGCTGGCAGTCTGGGAGCGCTGCCTCCCCTTTTGATTCAAGCTCCTGGCACACACTTGTCGGGCAGAGTCATGCCCAGAGCAGGGCAGCCTGCAGGCACCCGGAGACGCCTTGCGCAGGACGGCAGCGCGGATATCCCGAGTCCCCTGGCCAGGACCTCGAGCCAGGGCCAGCGGCAGCACTGCAGAGGTTGGCCCGAGGCAGTCACAGGGCCTTTCAGTGAGTTTCCCTCTGCATACAGCCCTTGCCAGATTTTGCTGCTACCCCTTGGCTGAGGTCCCCTGAAGGGACAAACCCCGCACGTGCATACCCATTCTCCCTGGTTCTGGAATGGGCATGGGGGTCGGGGGACAGCTGAGCCAGGAACCCTCGGGGCTATGGCTGCTCCTCACGGGACCGTCCCATGTGGGACCGGCTGCCTGGCAGACCCTGCCCTGGGCCGCTCACAGCCGTCTCTGGCCGCCTCGGCAACAGACAGAGCCGGCCCACCACGCCAGACACAGCCACTCCAGTCTTGTGCCTCTGAACCCATCAGAGCCGCTTCTCCCTGGTGGTGCAAGGACTTCCTCCTGGGAGAGGGGTTGGACACCCCCACCCCGGCCCAGGTCTCCACACTCCTCTCAGGCCCACCCCGGTTCCCCGCTGTGCCCAGACACCATGTGGCCTTTGAGAGGGCCTCTGAAACCACAGCGCTCTGCTCCAGACTAACAGCCACAGTCCTCTGCCCGGGGGGCATTTTTGGGGGTTTCATTTTCTATTTTGAAGGCAGAAGGTCTCCTCGAGCCTGGCTGGCGGCATTCTTCCCGTTATCCTCCCATGAACCTGCACGCGATAGATGCAGGTGTAGCCAGAGTTTCCCCAGTTGCTCTGTACGACAATGCGGATAAAGTGAAATGCTCTGGGAAGCTTGTTCTGCAAAGAAAACACGGCAAAAAGAGACATCACTCCTGGAGCGTGAGGAGCGGCAGGAGGCCCCGTGCCTCTTCCCCTGCCAGCCTGGCCCTTGCTCTGGGAGGCGCAGCTCCCGCCCCGGACGAGGGGACAGCTTCTCTCTCCTCGCCTTCTCCCACCCAGGACCCCTGTGCCCCAGCAGAGCAAACGCCTGGCCTCAGAGCGCGGCCGGGCCGCTTTGGAAACCTGAGGCTGGCTGGCCCGGGGGGAAATGGAGCCCGGGGAAAGGCCTGCTGCTGGGGAAAGGTGCTGGGTGTCCTCCCTGCCACCGCCAGCCCGTCTGGGGCTCGGTCCTCGTCCCGACACCCCTTCCCTTTGCTGCGGCCTCTGTGCTGGCAGAGTGGCCGGGGAATGCTCCTGCGCATGGGCTGTGGCAGCACCCGGCAGCTCCTCCACCTGCCTCCCCAGCACAGCCCAGGCCCGGGGAGGCCGGCCACAATGCAGCTGGGTGCGGGGCATCCCTGTGCTGCTGCCTGTTGGCTGTCGCCGCCCAACACGTGCGTTCCAGGGCAGCGCGCAGCACACGTCGGGTGGCAAGGCCGTGGCGGGCCCTGCCAGAAGCAGCAGGCATAGGCGCGGAACTCAGGGGACCCCCACGGCCGTGGGGCCGACCTCTGTCTCGCTCTGCTTCTGCTGCCCTTGCTGGGTGCTGCTCAGCCCTCCAAACCCTGCCACGTCCCGCTCGGCCAGGGAATGGCCCCTGCCCCGGGAAGGACCGTCCACACTCCCTCTGCCACTGACCTGCTGGCAAACCTGCGTTTGTGCCCTGGCCTCGTGCCCACACACGCTTCCCGTACCTGCAGAGGGAAGGTCTGGGTCGGCTCTTTCTCCATGTCAAAGGTGAACATCCCGAGGAGACGTTCTTCTCCTTCCTCATCCACTCCCTGGAGATAAAGCACCCCGAGCAGCTCATGCTCGACTCAGCCATGAGAAAACATTGCCTTCAGGCACAGAGTTCAAATGATCCGGGGAAGTAACCAGACCTAGCAAGGGAAAGCCGCTCTTTGGCAGTCTCTGCTGTGCACTGGCCTTGCCTTTGGTAAGGCAGCAGACCTGGTTGCACTTGAGATGAAACACATCTTCTTTTGGGTGTTTCTGCAGCACTGGGCAGAGCAGCAGGCATTTACTGCTCCTCTCTCACCTCCCCCACGTATCCGGCCCCTCTTCCCGCAGCCACATGCTGGTCTAGGCCATGGCAAAGCCTTCACCTGCTGAGGCTCAGCACTGCCCCTGAGCATTCCGCTGCACACCAGGTACGTCCCTGGTGGGCCAAGGTGTCGGCCACTGACATGCGCACCGAATGGGGGTGCCGAGGGGCTTTGCTCTCGTTGCTTTCCAAGCAGCTGCTCCAGCCCTGGCAGCACCTGACCTGCTGCCAGCAGGAACCACACTCTCCTTGTCTGGAGCACCAGAAGCCTCCCCGTGACCACTGGCAACCCCCTCCGTGTCCACACTGGACAGGTGCTGTACTCACATAGTGGAGAAACGGGGGCATATGTGTCTGTGAAGGGACACCAGAGCCAGCTCCTGACTGCTGGAAACGGTCAAGACCAAGCCTGGCAAAGAAACTGGAGAAAAGCCTGAGGACCCTTCTTGAGGACACCTGTTGGGACGCCTGTCAGGCCCTGCGGGGAGGTGGGTACTGGTGCCACGCACTGAGGGCCGGCAGGATCCTCTCACGGGCACGGCACTGATGGCTCGTCCCCGGAAGGCGGGCGGCACGAGGCTTTGGCCTCTGGGCTCCCACCACGTGGGTGTAGCCCATGCTTGCTACAGGATCCCACAAGGACACGGAAATGGTGGCCACAGCTGTCACAGTGGCATAGCTGATGTGGCCCCAGGCCTTCCTGGAAGCAGGATGATGCTGGCTGTGCAGGGCTGTCAGGCCCGGCCCCAGACGTGGGGTGACAGGCAGCCTCTTCTCCTCACCCCGCGCTGGCTCATTGAAGAGCAGGCCCCAGTGTACCAGGGGAGGCAGGAGGGAAGGGGAGGATCTCAGGCACCTGTCTTTCCTGAGAAAGCTGTCCCCCCGTGGTCAGGTGCTGGCAGCCCGGCTGGGAGCCCTCGCCCACCCCTTTTGATTCACGCTCCTGGCAAACACTTGTCGGGCAGAGTCATGCCCAGAGCCAGGCAGCCTGCAGCCCTCTCCGGTGCAGGACCACCAGCGCCATCTCTTCCAGCTCTGGTGCAGAGGAGCTCTGTGCGGCATCCCACAGGCCTTTTTAGAGCAAAGCAGCATTGAACTTACTCCCATTTTCTGGAGAGCTGTCCCTGCTGTGAGAAACACGCTCACGGTATTGAATTTTAGTCAGGGGCAAATTTGGTGGAGCAAAGGACATTTATTACAGCGCTGGGAGCTACACAGGGGAGTTCTCCTCCTGTGCCTCAGTTTCCCTGTTAAAACGTGGGTTTTTATTTCATATTCCTTATGCCTAGTCATGTTTTTTCTTTGAAAACAATTTGCATAATCAATGAGTTTTCGGAACACAACCTACCCCCAGTTACATAGTCAATGAGTTCGTGGAACGCAACCCACCCCCAAACATGCCCCCTCTCCTCTCCCGGCGCAGGCGCTGTGCTTCTTGTTGGTGAAGTCTTTATCACCATGTCCTTCTGGTGGCTTCTTTATTCTTCACACTTCTGTGGTTATCTTGGCTAACTACACCACCCTTTGTCTTTACAACGACCCGGTACTTTCAACGGTTGTTTTCTTTTGCTATCCAATCTAACACTATCCCTTCCCCCAAACGCACAGCAAGCACATACCTGTCTTAGCTAATGCCATAGCAAGAACATTTCTATTAACTGTATAGCACGCACACACCCATCTTAGCTGAAGCTGTAGGGAACACACATCCATTTTAGCTGAAGCAAAATTCTTTTGCTAAATTACTTATTACACTGCTGAGTGCAGGCT
The DNA here is from genome assembly GCA_017639485.1 of Pluvialis apricaria. Taxonomy (NCBI): domain Eukaryota; kingdom Metazoa; phylum Chordata; class Aves; order Charadriiformes; family Charadriidae; genus Pluvialis; species Pluvialis apricaria. The sequence goes on from CM030044.1 coordinate 38,640,265, forward strand.
CTTGCTGGGTGGTGTCCTGGGCCGGCCGAGCACGGGTGAGCCTGTGGGAGGAAAGAGACAGAGCCCGCCTGTGCACTGTCTCCATGCCATGCAACGCGAGGCAGGCGGGAGCTGCCAGCGCAGAGGTCCTGGCCAGAAGACAGGCCTTGGGAAGGCTCCCAGGAGATGGCCCCGCCGTGGCAGGAAAGGGAAGCAGCAGCAAGGCAGCACAGTCACTTCCACCCTGTCCTCCTCTGCCCAGAGGCCCTGCTGCACCAGCCTGCCCTTGGGCGGGCATCCCAGCACGTCCCCCGCCAGCCCTGCATTAGACTGTGCCTGTGCTAACCCCCCGCTGAGGTCCCCTGAAGGGACAAACCCCGCACATGCATACCTATTCCCCCTGGTCCTGGCCGCTCTCTGCTTTGACAGGGCTCTTGGTGCCCCCTGTGATTTTCGAGGAGCCCTTCTCCGACTCATGCTGGCGAGACAGCAACCTCTCCCTCTATCTTAGGGCCCCTCACTCAGCCCCAGCGGTTTTGCCTGCCCAGGGCATGGACACTCAGGGAAAAACCCCAAACTAATCTCTGGCAGAAGCACTTCTGGCATGGGCACACAGCCACCAGGACAGCGCGAGCTGCTGCCAGCCAGGCAGTGGTGGCCCGGAGCGCCGTGTGGCTGAGCAAGGCCCTGACCTCAAAAAGGCCTGGGCCAGAATGGTGTGAGGGTGACGCCTGTGACATCACAGATGGGGCCACGCGTGGGCAGCAGATGAGGAGAGACCCTGCCGTTTGCTGGTGCAGCCCAAGCATTCCCTGGTGCTGTCAGAGGTGGAATGGTGCCTCCGTGTAAGGCAGAGGGTTTTTTCCCAGCCATGCTGACCCTGCCTTAACATCTGTCCCCGTCTGCTGGGTTGACTTTCCTCTGTTTCACTCGCTATTTAGTTCCACATAGCAGGTTCTGTACCTGTTGAAGCATATTACTGGCTCTTGTAGACGTATTGTAAGGGACCTTCATTTTCAGCTGACACTCTCTTGAATCAAGGAACCTAGGACAAAGTAAATGCTCCCATAACCTTCTATATTAAAAGTGGTAACCAAGGCAACTAATAACTTTGGGGGATTTTTATTATTTGACCATCTCTTTAAAAAGCAGAGGCAACAATCTTGCAATCTGCTTTTCAGAGAACAAGCTGTTTTCCTGCAATACGTGTCACTTGCAGTTTTATAAGCATCCACAGTGATTTCAAGGCAATTTCTAGGGAAGCCTCACACACACTTAAGGTGAGTTACATATGTTTTTCCTCGGTTACTGCCACCCACACGTCAGAAAAAGAAAGTAAAAGCTTGTTTGTAAGTTCTTGAGATGCGGTCGAGACATTGTGAAGTTAATACTCATCAGCATACACATCTGAAGCTACCATAAATCTTTTGGAAGAGATAAAGCGCCATGTGTTTGTCTTTCAGGAAACAGAGCAAGCTTTTCTCAAAAGTAAGGATCATACAGGGCAGAATTTATTCCCCGCTAAGGTTTCTCCTTCCTCCTTTTGAACAGTTTTGTGGAGCTTGGGAACATGTTACGTACTGAGGCCCTGGACCTACCAAAACCTGTCCAACAACTTGTTTGATGAAAAATCCCTGCATCCACACAATTTCTATTTCTGCTGCTGACTACTCTTCATGATAGTTAGCTCAGAAGTCAACACAATCCTCTACAGGCAGTAGCTGCAAGTAACAAGTGACAGAGTGCACCGATATGCATGCGTTAAATCACACAGAAAGAAGCAACATCTAAGAATATCAGCAATCAGATAACCTAAGGAGTAGAAAGGTGGATGGAGTGAAGTGCAACAGCAAAACAAAGTCAAGTCTCTCTAAAGGCGCTGGCTTCGAATCTTGAAGGATTTACCATGTTCTGTTTCCTCACCTGACCTTTCTTATCCCTTTTATTTTGATGAATTTCTGATATCTGAGAGCAACTGCTGAGATTAAAATGTCCCTGAAAAGAAGTATGTATACTCTGAAAGAGCTTAAATTTTCTCAGTTAGATTTTGACACAGCAAAGGATAGTCAAGGATGGACACAATTTAAATACCCGACTACAAGAGCATTGTAGTCTGAGGCCCACAATAATATGCACCACAATACTTGTGAAAATGCTACGGCACGGAATGGTGCCTCTGTGTAAGGCAGCGGGGTTCTTCCCAGCCTTGCTGACCCTGCCTTAATGTCCGTCCCCGTCTGCTGGGTCTGGCTGCCATGAGTTGACTTTCCTCCTAGTAGCTCATACAGTGCCACGTTTTGCATCTGTATTTAAAAGAGCATTGACGATACACCATTGTTTCAGCTCCTCCTGAACACTGCTTACAGGGCATCAAGCTGACTCTTATCTTCACCCCTTGCTGGCTCATTTCAGGACCCGGGGGAGGCAGGAGGGAACCGGAGGATCTAAGGCATCTTTCCTGAGAAAGCTGTCAGCCCTGTGGACAGGTGCTGGCAGTCTGGGAGTGCTGCCTCCCCTTTTGATTCAAGCTCCTGGCACACACTTGTCGGGCAGAGTCATGCCCAGAGCAGGGCAGCCTGCAGGCACCCGAAGACGCCTTGCGCAGGACGGCAGCGCGGATATCCCGAGTCCCCTGGCCAGGACCTCGAGCCAGGGCCAGCGGCAGCACTGCAGAGGTTGGCCCGAGGCAGTCACAGGGCCTTTCAGTGAGTTTCCCTCTGCATACAGCCCTTGCCAGTTTTTGCTGCTACCCCTTGGCTGAGGTCCCCTGAAGGGACAAACCCCGCACGTGCATACCCATTCTCCCTGGTTCTGGAATGGGCATGGGGGTGGGGGGACAGCTGAGCCAGGACCCGCTCGGGGCTATGGCTGCTCCTCACGGGACCGTCCCATGTGGGACCGGCTGCCTGGCAGACCCTGCCCTGGGCCGCTCACAGCCGTCTCTGGCCGCCTCGGCAACAGACAGAGCCGGCCCACCACGCCAGACACAGCCACTCCAATCTTGTGCCTCTGAACCCATCAGAGCCGCTGCTCCCTGGTGGTGCAAGGACTTCCTCCTGGGAGAGGGGTTGGACACCCCCACCCCGGCCCAGGTCTCCACACTCCTCTCAGGCCCACCCCGGTTCCCCGCTGTGCCCAGACACCATGTGGCCTTTGAGAGGGCCTGTGAAACCACAGCGCTCTGCTCCAGACTAACAGCCACAGTCCTCTGCCCGGGGGGCATTTTTGGGGGTTTCATTTTCTATTTTGAAGGCAGAAGGTCTCCTCGAGCCTGGCTGGCGGCATTCTTCCCGTTATCCTCCCATGAACCTGCACGCGATAGATGCAGGTGTAGCCAGAGTTTCCCCAGTTGCTCTCTACGACAATGCGGATAAAGTGAAAGGCTCTGGGAAGCTTGTTCTGCAAAGAAAACACGGCAAAAAGAGACATCACTCCTGGAGCGTGAGGAGCGGCAGGAGGCCCCGTGCCTCTTCCCCTGCCAGCCTGGCCCTTGCTCTGGGAGGCGCAGCTCCCGCCCCGGACGAGGGGACAGCTTCTCTCTCCTCGCCTTCTCCCACCCAGGACCCCTGTGCCCCAGCAGAGCAAACGCCTGGCCTCAGAGCGCGGCCGGGCCGCTTTGGAAACCTGAGGCTGGCTGGCCCGGGGGGAAATGGAGCCCGGGGAAAGGCCTGCTGCTGGGGAAAGGTGCTGGGTGTCCTCCCTGCCACCGCCAGCCCGTCTGGGGCTCGGTCCTCCTCCCGACACCCCTTCCCTTTGCTGCGGCCTCTGTGCTGGCAGAGTGGCGGGGAATGCTCCTGCGCATGGGCTGTGGCAGCACCCGGCAGCTCCTCCACCTGCCTCCCCAGCACAGCCCAGGCCCGGGGAGGCCGGCCACAATGCAGCTGGGTGCGGGGCATCCCTGTGCTGCTGCCTGTTGGCTGTCGCCGCCCAACACGTGCGTTCCAGGGCAGCGCGCAGCACACGTCGGGTGGCAAGGCCGTGGCGGGCCCTGCCAGAAGCAGCAGGCATAGGCGCGGAACTCAGGGGACCCCCACGGCCGTGGGGCCGACCTCTGTCTCGCTCTGCTTCTGCTGCCCTTGCTGGGTGCTGCTCAGCCCTCCAAACCCTGCCACGTCCCGCTCAGGCCAGGGAATGGCCCCTGCCCCGGGAAGGACCGTCCACACTCCCTCTGCCACTGACCTGCTGGCAAACCTGCGTTTGTGCCCTGGCCTCGTGCCCACACACGCTTCCCGTACCTGCAGAGGGAAGGTCTGGGTCGGCTCTTTCTCCATGTCAAAGGTGAACATCCCGAGGAGACGTTCTTCTCCTTCCTCATCCACTCCCTGGAGATAAAGCACCCCGAGCAGCTCATGCTCGACTCAGCCATGAGAAAACATTGCCTTCAGGCACAGAGTTCAAATGATCCGGGGAAGTAACCAGACCTAGCAAGGGAAAGCCGCTCTTTGGCAGTCTCTGCTGTGCACTGGCCTTGCCTTTGGTAAGGCAGCAGACCTGGTTGCACTTGAGATGAAACACATCTTCTTTTGGGTGTTTCTGCAGCACTGGGCAGAGCAGCAGGCATTTACTGCTCCTCTCTCACCTCCCCCACGTATCCGGCCCCTCTTCCCGCAGCCACATGCTGGTCTAGGCCATGGCAAAGCCTTCACCTGCTGAGGCTCAGCACTGCCCCTGAGCATTCCGCTGCACACCAGGTACGTCCCTGGTGGGCCAAGGTGTCGGCCACTGACATGCGCACCGAATGGGGGTGCCGAGGGGCTTTGCTCTCGTTGCTTTCCAAGCAGCTGCTCCAGCCCTGGCAGCACCTGACCTGCTGCCAGCAGGAACCACACTCTCCTTGTCTGGAGCACCAGAAGCCTCCCCGTGACCACTGGCAACCCCCTCCGTGTCCACACTGGACAGGTGCTGTACTCACATAGTGGAGAAACGGGGGCATATGTGTCTGTGAAGGGACACCAGAGCCAGCTCCTGACTGCTGGAAACGGTCAAGACCAAGCCTGGCAAAGAAACTGGAGAAAAGCCTGAGGACCCTTCTTGAGGACACCTGTTGGGACGCCTGTCAGGCCCTGCGGGGAGGTGGGTACTGGTGCCACGCACTGAGGGCCGGCAGGATCCTCTCACGGGCACGGCACTGATGGCTCGTCCCCGGAAGGCAGGCGGCACGAGGCTTTGGCCTCTGGGCTCCCACCACGTGGGTGTACCCCATGCTTGCTACAGGATCCCACAAGGACACGGAAATGGTGGCCACAGCTGTCACAGTGGCATAGCTGATGTGGCCCCAGGCCTTCCTGGAAGCAGGATGATGCTGGCTGTGCAGGGCTGTCAGGCCCGGCCCCAGACGTGGGGTGACAGGCAGCCTCTTCTCCTCACCCCGCGCTGGCTCATTGAAGAGCAGGCCCCAGTGTACCGGGGGAGGCAGGAGGGAAGGGGAGGATCTCAGGCACCTGTCTTTCCTGAGAAAGCTGTCCCCCCGTGGTCAGGTGCTGGCAGCCCGGCTGGGAGCCCTCGCCCACCCCTTTTGATTCACGCTCCTGGCAAACACTTGTCGGGCAGAGTCATGCCCAGAGCCAGGCAGCCTGCAGCCCTCTCCGGTGCAGGACCACCAGCACCATCTCTTCCAGCTCTGGTGCAGAGGAGCTCTGTGCGGCATCCCACAGGCCTTTTTAGAGCAAAGCAGCATTGAACTTACTCCCATTTTCTGGAGAGCTGTCCCTGCTGTGAGAAACACGCTCACGGTATTGAATTTTAGTCAGGGGCAAATTCGGTGGAGCAAAGGACATTTATTACAGCGCTGGGAGCTACACAGGGGAGTTCTCCTCCTGTGCCTCAGTTTCCCTGTTAAAACGTGGGTTTTTATTTCATATTCCTTATGCCTAGTCATGTTTTTTCTTTGAAAACAATTTGCATAATCAATGAGTTTTCGGAACACAACCTACCCCCAGTTACATAGTCAATGAGTTCGTGGAACGCAACCCACCCCCAAACATGCCCCCTCTCCTCTCCCGGCGCAGGCGCTGTGCTTCTTGTTGGTGAAGTCTTTATCACCATGTCCTTCTGGTGGCTTCTTTATTCTTCACACTTCTGTGGTTATCTTGGCTAACTACACCACCCTTTGCCTTTACAACGACCCGGTACTTTCAACGGTTGTTTTCTTTTGCTATCCACTCTAACACTATCCCTTCCCCCAAACGCACAGCAAGCACATACCTGTCTTAGCTAATGCCATAGCAAGAACATTTCTATTAACTGTATAGCACGCACACACCCATCTTAGCTGAAGCTGTAGGGAACACACATCCATTTTAGCTGAAGCAAAATTCTTTTGCTAAATTACTTATTACACTGCTGAGTGCAGGCTCTTGCTGGGTGGTGTCCTGGGCCGGCCGAGCACGGGTGAGCCTGTGGGAGGAAAGAGACAGAGCCCGCCTGTGCACTGTCTCCATGCCATGCAACGCGAGGCAGGCGGGAGCTGCCAGCGCAGAGGCCCTGGCCAGAAGACAGGCCTTGGGAAGGCTCCCAGGAGATGGCCCCGCCGTGGCAGGAAAGGGAAGCAGCAGCATGGCAGCACAGTCACTTCCACCCTGTCCTCCTCTGCCCAGAGGCCCTGCTGCACCAGCCTGCCCTTGGGCGGGCATCCCAGCGGCCCCTGTGTCGCTCGGGGGAAAGGGCACAGGCTGCCCTCCTCCAAAGGCCCCCACCTCTTCCCGAGGCCTCCGCAGCACGAGGGCCACAGCCACCCCAACACTCCCCCGGGGCTGCTCTGCCCAGCAGAGACTCGGCGAGGAGAGGGGTGAGCTCTCCCACAGCGGCAGGGCACCCGGAGACGCCCTTGCGCAGGACGGCAGCGCGGATATCCCGAGTCCCCTGGCCAGGACCTCGAGCCAGGGCCAGCGGCAGCACTGCAGAGGTTGGCCCGAGGCAGGTCACAGGGCCTTTCAGTGAGTTTCCCTCTGCATACAGCCCTTGCCGTTTTTGCTGCTACCCCTTGGCTGAGGTCCCCTGAAGGGACAAACCCCGCACGTGCATACCCCATTCTCCCTGGTTCTGGAATGGGCATGGGGGTGGGGGGACAGCTGAGCCAGGACCCGCTCGGGGCTATGGCTGCTCCTCACGGGACCGTCCCATGTGGGGACCGGCTGCCTGGCAGACCCTGCCCTGGGCCGCTCACAGCCGTCTCTGGCCGCCTCGGCAACAGACAGAGCCGGCCCACCACGCCAGACACAGCCACTCCAATCTTGTGCCTCTGAACCCATCAGAGCCGCTGCTCCCTGGTGGTGCAAGGACTTCCTCCTGGGAGAGGGGTTTGGACACCCCACCCCGGCCCAGGTCTCCACACTCCTCTCAGGCCCACCCCGGTTCCCCGCTGTGCCCAGACACCATGTGGCCTTTGAGAGGGCCTGTGAAACCACAGCGCTCTGCTCCAGACTAACAGCCACAGTCCCTCTGCCCGGGGGGCATTTTTGGGGGGGTTTCATTTTCTATTTTGAAGGCAGAAGGTCTCCTCGAGCCTGGCTGGCGGCATTCTCTTCCCGTTATCCTCCCATGAACCTGCACGCGATAGATGCAGGTGTAGCCAGAGTTTCCCCAGTTGCTCTCTACGACAATGCGGATAAAGTGAAAGGCTCTGGGAAGCTTGTTCTGCAAAGGAAAACACGGCAAAAAGAGACATCACTCCTTGGAGCGTGAGGAGCGGCAGGAGGGCCCGTGCCTCTTCCCCTGCCAGCCTGGCCCTGGCTCTGGGAGGCGCAGCTCCCGCCCCGGACGAGGGGACAGCTTCTCTCTCTTCCTCGCCTTCTCCCACCCAGGACCCCTGTGCCCCAGCAGAGCAAACGCCTGGCCTCAGAGCGCGGCCGGGCCGCTTTGGAAACCTGAGGCTGGCTGGCCCGGGGGGAAATGGAGCCCGGGGAAAGGCCTGCTGCTGGGGAAAGGTGCTGGGTGTCCTCCCTGCACCGCCAGCCCGTCTGGGGCTCGGTCCTCGTCCCGACACCCCTTCCCTTTGCTGCGGCTCTGTGCTGGCAGAGTGGCCGGGGAATGCTCCTGCGCATGGGCTGTGGCAGCACCCGGCAGCTCCTCCACCGTGCTCCTCCCCAGCACAGCCCAGGCCGGGGAGGCCGGCCACAATGCAGCTGGGTGCGGGGCATCCCTGTGCTGCTGCTATGTTGGCTGTCGCCGCCCAACACGTGCGTTCCAGGGGGCAGCGCGCAGCACACGTCGGGTGGCAAGGCCGTGGCGGGCCCTGCCAGAAGCAGCAGCATAGGCGCGGAACTCAGGGGGACCCCCACGGGCCGTGGGGGCCGACCTCTGTCTCGCCTCTGCTTCTGCTGCCCTTGCTGGGTGCTGCTCAGCCCTCCAAACCCTGCCACGTCCCGCTCGGCCAGGGAATGCCCCTGCCCCGGGAAGGACCGTCCACACTCCCTCTGCCACTGACCTGCTGGCAAACCTGCGTTTGTGCCCTGGCCTCGTGCCCACACACGCTTCCCGTACCTGCAGAGGGAAGGTCCTGGGTCGGCTTCTTTCTCATGTCAAAGGTGAACAACCCGAGGAGAAGTTCTTCTCCTTCCTCATCCTCCTCATCCACAGAATTTAAATACCTGACTACAAGACTGTTGGAGTCTGAGGCCTGTAAATACTCACCATACTACTTGTGAAAATTCTAGTGGTTTTACTGAGCTGGGCATACTTGGTCTTACAGACTTGGCAACATCTTAGGCTTCTGTTCTAAATTCCATATACTGGAATTAAACAACATTGAAATCCCCTGGTAAAATTACAAAATTTTCACAAATTGTAACCGCTAGCTAGTACAAGAGCCAATAAAATAGGACAATAAAAAAAGATCTATTTTGTCTTCAGCATTACATGGAGGAAGAGAGAAAGCTGGTCATTTCAAGACTAAAGTTGATTCTTTGGAGGCTGATATTTAAGTTTCTCTTGGGATTCTGAGGGAAAGGAGGATATATTAAAAACATTGCGTAGACTTTCAGCACCCTACAGAATACTGAAACATTCTTCCAGAGTTAAGCCTCCCTGATACTGCAATGAGAGTGAAAGCTGAAGTATTCACAAAATGAATGAGTCGAGGATCTTGGATTGTGGTGGGGAAAATCACACTTAAGACCTGATGATAATGACGCTTATTTTAGCTTTCTTACTACACAAGCAAACTATAAATTACATTCTAATAAAGGTAGTACTTAATCATTTCAAAGATAAGAGTTGTGGTACTGAAGTATGGATGAGCCCACATCTAAAAACAAATAGCTGGAACAGAAAGTTTTAATGCTAAGAAATTCTCTCCAGAGGAATGTAAAAAAGGCTTAATGAAAGTAACATCTGTATCAATTTTTATATTTATAACTATTTTTATATATCCAACATATTTTATTCTATATATTTATATCAATTTTTACATTTGTATCTTGAATATCTTTATCAACTATCTGGACAAGGGGACTGAGTGCACCCTCAGTAAGTTTGCAGATGACACCAAGTCAAGCAGGAGTGTTGGTCTGCTTGAGGGTAGGAAGGCTCTACAGGGGAATCTGGACAGGCTGGATTGATGGGCTGAGGCCAATGGTATGAAGTTGAACAAGGCCAAGTGTCATGTCCTGCACTTGGGTCACAACAACCCCGTGCAGCTCTACAGGCTTGGGGAAGAGTGGCTGGAAAGCTGCCTGCTGGAAAAGGGCCTGGGGGTGTTGGCTGGCAGCCGGCTGAATACGAGCCTGCAGTGTGCCCAGGTGGCCAAGGCGGCCAGTAGCATCCTGGCTTGTATGAGAAGTAGTGTGGCCAGCAGGACTAGGGAAGTGATTGTCCCCCTGTACTGAGCACTGGTGAGGTCGCACATTGAATACTGTGTTCAGTTTTGGGCCCCTCACTCCAAGAAAGACATCGAGGTGCTGGAGTGTGTCCGGAGAAGAGCAACGAAGCTGGTGAGGGGTCTGGAGCACATATCTTATGAGGAGCAGCTGAGGGAACTGGGGTTGTTTAGCCTGGAGAAAAGGAGGCTGAGGGGAGACCTTACTGCTCTCTACAACTACCTGAAAGGAGGTTGTAGAAAGGTGGGGTCAGTTTCTTCTCCCAGGTAACAAGCGACAGGACAAGAGGAAATCGCCTCACGTTGCACCAGGGGAGGTTTAGATTGGGTATTAGGAAAAATATCTTCACCAAAAGGGTTGTCAAGCACTGGAACAGGCTGCTCGGGGAAGTGGTTGAGGTACCATCCTGGAGGTATTTAAAAGATGTGTAGATGGGGCATTTAGGGACATTGTTTAGTGGTGGACTTGGCAGTGTTAGACTAACAGTTGGACTCAATGATCTTAAAGGTCTTTTCAAACCTAAATGATTTTATTCCACAATTCTAATCCGTGGTGAGCTGCACAAACTTCCTCATCTGAGATGCACCTATTCCTTTGCTTCAACAAGAAAATTTTATGGTTTTTGTTTTAAGAGAGCACTAGAAAACCATGTTTTCTATCACATAAGCAAAAATAAATTTCTCCATGACCGTTTCAAGAATTTTTATTCTATATAGCATAATTAAGGATAGGAGGCAGAATATAATACTCTAAAAGATAAGTCTCTTGCGGTAAGTCTGTAGTTCTGTGTCAGTTTTATTTAAATCACAACAGATTTTAAAACCCCGTTCAGAACACTGGGAAGCAACAGTGATGTGTCCCAGTTACTTGAACAGCAGGAGATGAAACCCTGAATGGAACGGTGTACTGCTGCAAGTATACTCATGAAAGTCAAAGACTCGAGAAGTCTAATACTGTTCTAGAGAAAAATAAGATAGACAGTTTGTCTAGAATATATCTTTTATTATTTTCAGTCTGTGTAAATTTTAATACGATTGAATTTCTACATCATTTTCTCTGTTTAAGCACATCCCGGTCTTTTCCAACAACCCAGTCAATTGCACCTTTATTATATACAGTCAATATTTATGAAATATTACATATGCATCTATGAACTTAGAAAAATAACATGCAAGGGAAATTGTTACCATGATACTGATAAAAAAAAAAAAAAAGATACGTAAAACAGTCAATCCCCTTTTAGTGTGTTATGGCTTCGCACCAAGTATCAGATGTCAAAACAAACAGTTTAAGATGCTTCTTGTTAAAGGCACTTACTGTTCTTCAAATACACTTTCAAATTTAGTTCTATTGTATTAAGAAGTGTATCTCTAGGATCATACTTTCATAACACAGCAGAACAGTCCAAAAAGGCAGCATTAATAAAAAGGAAAAAAGGGGTTTTATGTTAAAATATTAAAATACCAAGAATTAACACAAACTTTCAGGATTTGGTCCTTATAAAACAGGCAACAGCATTCAGGCAATAGTGATTTCTTTTCTTAGATGCTAACAAAATAATATCCCCAAAAATGAACTCTTCCAGTTCCAGCGTATAGATATGTCTAAGTTCAGTAGTGTACGTACCCCCTAACAGCACCCCTAATAAAAATATAGCTTTTCAATACTAACTACTGCTCCACTTTGGCTGGGAAGGAAGAAACCTCAGAAGAGCATCACACACGCACATACTAGCAAGCCTACAATTCTGTGTCTCTGTATCTGGATGGCTGTCCATAATACCCCTTCTTAGAGTGGTCTGATAGCTGCCGACGGTACTCCTCCTCCTCTGCATCACTGCCGTAACTGCCACGGTTCTCCAGGTAAGGCCTAATAGGAGGTTTCTGGGGTTCTGGAGGTCTGGAGCTAACACAGCAGGACAGGGAAAGAGAGAGAGAGAATTCTGAAATTTTCCATTCCGAAAAGCTGAAAAATAATTATACTTAGTATTTGCTTTATGGCCATGTACAACCTAGAAAGGCACATGGAGCAAATTAAACCCCTTCTAGCCCATAAACAATTGCATGCCGATGGTACACCTATCTGGAGAGGCATCTTATTTCCATGCTCGGATCTGATCTACTCAGCCTACCTGGAAGAATGTCCAATTTAAAATTATTAAACAACCCTCCACACACATCAAGAGCTTTACAGAGCTTTATTCCCTGAGCAGAGAGGTTTTCGGCCACTGCTGCTACTTCAACTGACATTTTCCTCAATTATTTTTGCACCAGGTTCTTTCTATGACTGCTTCTTCTTTTGCATCGCCAGTTTCCTGTCTCAAAGTCTGAAGACTCCTTATGTGACATTTCTACAACCGATAGCCTTCTCTCCTCACTCAAGGCTCTCACTAGGGCTCTTATCCTCAAAAGTGTGCAGAAATAACCCACACATTTGCTTTTTATACACTGTGGTGCTACCCACTTAATATGATGTTAAGCAGATACACAGAAATAAGATCTGCCAAGGGCAGGCACTTCTTCAGTTTCAAAAGCCATGATTTTTGCAATCCCACATCGTACAAAACCAAAATGTTATCGTCCCTCCATATTGCCCCAGTGCTTAAACATTCCCTCTAGAGTATGAATGAACTAAAAGAAAAAATATCCTGAAAAACAAGAAGAGTTCACCAAAATTTTGCCTCGCCTTTACAGTAATCTTTGAGGCACAACAAGAAGGCAGGATTATTTGTATGACTAGAAATGAGTAAGATAGATTTTCCTCCTGCTGGTGAAGTAAACAATGAAGGCAAAATGCTTTAAACTGGATACACCTTACCTCATAGGCTGGGGCCAGTTCTGTTCAGACTTCTGTGTTTTGACAGGGACAGCATAAATATCTGGGTGCTTCTGGGCTATTTCAAGCTTTGAAAGAAAGCAGGAGAAAATAACGGTGCTTTTTAAGTATATCCATTAGGGATCCTAGTCTATAGATCTAACAGGTCACATCTGAAACAGTTAAAGCACAAATTGATAACCGATCTTATTCATATTCCTACAATTATATAATCTTTTGCTAGAGCAGTAATTCAAAGTGCACATGAAAACAATGGATTGCCAAAAGCAACAGCATTATTAGAAGTCAGCTTTCTATAGTTACAATAGGAAGCCTTAAAAATACGTCCTCTTTTCACATCCAAATCCACACAATGGTATGTCTGTATGCGTGGTTTCCTGAACTTCTCCCTCCAGAAGCAACACAACACAAGGTCATCATTTTAATTTTCAGGACATAGGCTGTTCTATATGCTGCAAAGCACGTCAGCGGAAGGATATGAGGAAGAAATTTTTCACTATGAGGGTTGTAAGGCACTGGAACAGGTTGCCCAGAGAAGCTGTGGATGCCCCATCCCTGGAAGTGTTCAAGGCCAGGCTGGATGGGGCTTTGAGCAACCTGGTCTAGGGGAAGGTGTCCCTGCCCATGGCAGGGGGGCTGGAACTAGATCATCTTTAAGGTCCCTTCCAACCTAAACCATTCTATGATTCTGATTCATACCCTGGCATTTTGGGCCTCTTGTAGCTCTTGCATTCTTTGCATCCTCGCCTTATGATCCATCTCCTCAAATATTTTGACTTTCCTCAACACAGATTTTGGAGTATTTTCTTGTTCACTTCCTTCCTCTTCCAACTTTGCCTCTTCCTCCTCCTCTGCAGATGGGACTGCTGACTGAGAATTTCTCAGGATGGGACGCCCAAAGGCAGGTTTCACAGAAACAGGTGGTGGTGCTGCTTTAGCTGATACAGTTGAAGTCTCGCTGCTGACAGCAATGTTACTTGATTTGGAGTCATAGTTCTTGGGGAAGTCATACAGATCCTCTTTGCTTTGTAACTTTCCCTGTAAGTATAAAACACACAAATAAAGTTTCAATCAGCAACTTCGTAACTTTCATTTCAAATGAAGGCTTTAATCTGAAATTAATAATTTTTCCTGTGTATTTAACAGTGTCAATCTTCACCCAAAGTAACACCTGAAAGGTATTTGAACTGCTGCAACATTTTGGCCGTATGCTCATACACCGCACATCAACCTATAGAAGACTTGCACATTTAGACTTGTTTGCCCCATTTGTTAAGGATTACCAGAACTACAATGTGTGTTAGGGGACAGCACAGAGAAAAGTGAACTCCCAAATGATTTGTCAATACTATCTTGCATTGAATATTACTACTAGCAGTTTAGAAGTGCACAGGACCCAAGTCTGTTTCCTACTCCATCTTTATTTTCTTTACACGTCCTACCCTGCGCAATCTCTATTGCCGAGGAATACCTGAATATATTTTGAATGCATGCAGTACGTGAGGGCACCTGTCCTCATAAAAAAAGGACTTTGGGGTCAGGGGAAATCAAGAATTGCTAAAATAGAATTTGGTGTCCAAACATCGTAACTTTTTTCCTTGCATCATTCCTGAGCAAGGTCTGAATAAACAGTTCACATCAATTTCTAATGACAGAGACTGATTTCAGAGGTGATAAGATTCTGGTTTTGTGCTTCACAATAATGGCCATCAGGTGTGTTTTCCCTGATAATTAGCCTACATTTGTTCTTGCTGAGCTAAGAAAGTGTCTTTCCATTTGCTAGCAGACACAAAAAGGAGTCTACTTTCTTATTCCCTACAGAGATCACACATACTTTAAGAGAACTGTTATCCTTTGAGTTTTCTCTTGATTGATACTGCAACACCTTCAGTCATTCCTTCTCTCCACACTTACAATGTTTTCTAGTCTCTGATCATTCCTATTGCTCTTCCCAATGTGCCACCCTGGAGAGTTCTCCAGAAAGAGGAACTTGTATTCAGATTTGTTTCTGCAAGTTTACCTTAGGTGGTTCAGGCTTGAATGCTGGAGGTGGACTTGGTTCTCTAAGGATCTCCCTGCTACCAGCTTTTCTCAACTGCGCCCTTGGTTCTGGACTAAATTTTTTTAAACTCTGTGAAAGAAAATAAGAGATAAAATCACTGCAGTATCCAGTAATTCAATCATTTTTCTCTCTCTCAAGTTTACTATTTTGGGAACAGTAACCAGAAGTCAAATGACTGTCAGCAACCTGAGCACAATCACTGCAGACGTAATTGCAAAGTTCAAGGTGATAAAACATCATCAGAAAACCTATACAGTTAGGCAGAAAAGCAGAGCTATTATTATTTTTGCTCTATACAACATAGCTCTGAAACACTATCAGAGGTAACATAAAGCTGCAGTTTAAACAACTCTCATTTTTGAGACGTGCATACAGTGCTTTCAGAAAGACCAAAGTACAGTCTTGTTGAAAATCCAGTCATCTCACCTCCTCATGATGCACAGGTTCAGAGGACGGCTAACAGATGAAATTCTTGGCTCGTCCAAGGGCTCATCAAGTTCATTGTCAGTGTATGCACCTCCTTCTCCATCTGTATCCTCAAGATCACTGATCAGCCGACTGTCACAACTCAAATAATCAGCACCCATTGCAGTAAGGTAAGACATACGATCGTCTGCATCATCTTCCATACCGTCCATCTAGAGAAGAGTCAGAATTAAGGAACAAGGATTAAATGTATAAGAATTAGAGCCTAGTTAGGTCTCAACATCATGCCAAACAACTCCTTAAGAATGACTTTGCAGAACAGAAAGAAACGCTAATGCAGAATCATAAAGTCCTCTAAGAGTTTATCCATCCTCACCATTCTCCCCTAGCCACAGCATTAGTGATGAAAGCTCCAAAGTATAATAGATAGAACAATAATAAGTAATTTTTTATTACTAAGAAAGTCATCAACTGACTACTTGTCTAACCCATCCAACATTGGAAAGAAAAATTTTCAACGATTTTTATCGGCAAGAGATATCTTGAGACATCTGTATAGCTTAGTACGGTATGGACTGACTGCTTACCTTTCCTTCTGATACCCATACTGCTTCTCCTTGCTGTTGCTGAATTGTATCTTTCAGACTACCATACCAGCTATCATTGGCTGAATTCAAATTGATGGTGGCTGTAAAAATTGAAGGAAAAAGTATACATACACAGCAAATGCAATGTGATCCTTTATCCAGTCTTTGCTGTTTAACACTTTTTGTTTCAGTTATGTGAGAATGCTAAACAGCCATTTCATTTAGATTACTGACAGAAGCATGGTATTTTTATTGTATTGTTTGTCCATTCCTCAAGCTTATTATATCACTTATCTTTTAATGACAGTAAGCCGATTCACAATTTCTTTTGTATTAGAATTTGGCAGAACAAGGAACTTTGAAAATAGTCAAGGAAGGGATTGCTCATGACCATACCTTCACACCCTTTTAGTTCCAGCCTGCATGAGTTAATATGCAGAGTAGTCAGTGGATGTCATCACAGTCACATCCACTACTCCCTTGGTAAGCAGGTTAGACACACATTCTTCCTTACCTGTAAAGAGGTGGGAACAAGTTTTCTTCAGCTTGTTTGCTTGCTCATAAAGTTTTCTCGAGCTCTTGTTTGATGTGGAACATAGCCTTTGTCTCATGGTTTTCACACCCTGCTTACTGTCTGGGTTAAAGAAGACCACAATTGGAAACCACTGGGTATAATTAAGCAGGTCCACTGCTTTAGGAGTCACATCCAACAGAGCATGTTTATCCTGTTAATAAGAAAGCCCAGTCAGTGTACTGTTTGTGGGGAAAATGAGGACGTCGTTGGACCATTGTGTCCCAGGAAAACTGCAATATTTTTGTCCAAGTAAGACCACAACTTGTTGGATACTTTCCCACAGTTACATCACATTCAGAAGCCACAGCAGGTAGCCTTTTTCTTTCAGCTCTGTTTTTCTGAACAGCTTTTGCCTGAATGTCCACATTCTTATGTTAACTAACCCTCTTGTTAAGTAGAACACACTGATTCAATATTTTTTTTTAAATAGGCAGTGAAAGTTAACTATGTTTTGTCTCTACCTGTTCCTACCGCAGCTTCCATTACCACAACTATTCTGGGTGCTATCTGTGAGCTTTTATCTACATTTACTAACTGAGACAAATCTCATTTTTTTCATTTAAGACATTCCTTCTTAGCTACTTCTAGTGCAAAGACGAATGGGATTTTCAAACATGCGCTTCAGTGGGGCCTGCGCTCTGAACAGACTTCTGTGTAACATTCTAACCCCTCTGCCATTGATTTTATTGGGCTCAGGGCAATAGGCAAAAACAATGTACTCTGCAGCTTAAGTTTTTTAGGCTTCTTGATTACCACCTATTTACTTGATCTCTAAACAGTATTATAAAAAGAGTCAATGCAGTCTCAGTAGATGCCACTTAGCTATCACAGTCACTTCCTGTTCAGTTCAATAGTAGTAACTCAGGAGCAATCTGAAACGTTAAGTTTCTGATGGCAGTAAGAGCAAGTAGAGCACTGCATGACAGTAAAGGCTCCATGGCAAATTCAGAAAGTACACAGTAAAACACAGATGCCCTTCTGTTCAAATTTAGAATGCACTAAGGAAGGAGAATTTAATTTCTAAAATCATGTTCACCCTCCTACTTGGAGGACAGCTATCAAAATGATAAAAATTGTTGAACAACCCCTATCATTCATTAAGCCAAGCCTGCTTATTGCAGAAATAGATGCTGTGAAGATTTGAGAACTCTGCAAGTTTTAGGAGCAAACAAATCAAACAACATGCCTTTGAGTGTAAGCAATTTTCACAGAGAAATACTCTACCTGCTCAATGATTTGCCTCACAGTGTTCAAGCGCACTACCCCAGTTGACTTCTCTGAACCTGCGTCTCTGGGTTCTGTCTCTGCAAAGACAACATTTTAGCTTATCTAGAGTGGCCGGGCAGCTGTGATTATTAAGTTATCCATTCTCCCAGTTAAGGATGATAAGGAAGCTATGAAGACAACTTACTTGCTGTCTGGTACAGGTGAGGCAAATCATTTGACAACTTCTCCATAGCGACATCTGCAATAGGGCCAAATATCACCACAGGTCTCTTAAAACCAGCTGAAATAAAAATATTTGGAGAAAAGATAAGTCTGATAAGACTGGTTTTATATATAAGTGAAGTGGCACAGACAAGATCCTCAATTACTATGCAAGGCTATGAGTAAAATGAAGATATTAAAAATATATTCTAAAAATTTTATTTTTCTAAAGTTTGTGCAACAGTGTAACTCAAAGAAAGCTATTTTCATCATCTGAGAAAGCAAGTTTTAATTTAACAGCTTCCTTATTCTTTCTAATGAAGATTTGTTGAGAGGATTCTACATTCTGAAAACATACAGGAGATCTTCCGTAACCTTTCCATCCACAAAATAGCATGAAATGTGAGCCAGTGGGTTTTGTATGAATAAAGATAAAAATGCTAAACCAGCTGCAGGGCAGTTTGAAGAAGCAAAGAAGTGCAAAATTCTGTTATGCTTATGTCAAAACAAGTGCAAACACAGTCCTCAGAAGTTAATCGCAGAATCACAGAATGGTCAGGGTTGGAAGGGACGTCTGGAGATCATCTAGTCCAACCACCCTGCCACAGCAGGGACACCTACAGCAGTTGCACAGGATGGCGTCCAGGCGGGTTTGGAATGTCTCCAGTGTGGGAGACTCCACAACCTCTCTGGGCAGCCTGTGCCAGTGCTCTGCCACCCTCAAAGGAAAGAAGTTCCTCCTCATGTTAAGATGGAACTTCCTATGTTCAAGTTTGTGCCCGTTACCCCTAGTCCTATCACTGGGCACCACTGAAAAAAAGGCTCTTCTCATCTACCTGGCACCCTCCTTTTAAATATTTGTAAGTGTTGATTAGATCCTCCTGAGAGAATGCCATTCTATTGCTCAGTCTTTATCTTGACATCTGGGAGCTGCTTTAAAATACTTTTTACTATTTGTTTCATTCCACAATAGTTTCATGTGTGAATACCCAGAAAATTATCTTGACTGGCTCAACATCACGAGTAATATAGCTAGTTTATAATCACGGAGATGGACCATATCATCCTTGATTACATTTGGACAATCTGTTGGAAATACTTGGGGTTTATCTGCTGTCAAGGTAACGTTAAAGTGGTATTTATAAGCAAGCTAAAGATTGTGGTTGATCTCAGGCATATGGATTGTACTTTCAGAGCTAGCCAAGGGGAAGCTGAGGAAACAAGAAAACCCCGCTTGTTTCTTCCTTTTTTCATTTTAAACCTTGAAACTGGCACATGTAATTTGGAGGCAAAGGAGAACAGCAGCCATTTAAAACATAAAAAGGTTTTTTTTTTTAAGACTAGTTAATAGCGTCCAGAAATTTGCTTTCTGAGAAAAATGTCATTGCTTTCTGTTGTTCAAATCTAACATTGAACCCAAGTTGTTCAAAATCACTTACTTAGCTGACCAAACATTTGGATGCTAAACCAGCCAGGAATAAATGGCCAGCTGGCTTCCAGCAGTCTCACTTACCCTCACGCAACTGAACTCGCTCGTAAGCTGGGAATTTTGTGCTCACAGATACAATAGCTGTCAAATCTTCACGGCTCTTCCTCAGATTCTTCTTCACTCCAGATCGCTGGCCACGTGTTCTCCAGAAGTCTGCCCTATCGCTTGAGCCATCTTTTTGGGCATTTTGAACACTGGCCATCTGCTCAGCTCTGACAGAGAAAGAACAGAGTTCATTTGTACTGAGTCAAAGGGGGCAAAGGCACTTTCACTGAAGAACAACAGATTTTCAATTTACAACAGGTAATTTGCCAGACAGTGAGCCGTGAGTGGAGCAAAGAATAGAGAAGTCCAAGCTCTTTTGCCTTGGAGCAAACACAGTGTCAGAATGATGCTCCGACTCACCACAGCTACAAAATTGCTGGGCAGGAATGAGTCCTCAGGTCTTAAACTGGTAACTCACACAAGCATAAATAAAAGAATGTGACGGCAAAGAGGTGGTGAGGAGTGTAACTCAGGACTGAAGGACTAAGAAATTACTGTCACTATTCTCTTTTTATTAGGCCTTATAAGTTAAGATACTACAGCATAGAAACAAAGGCTGGTTTGGTCAGATCAATTAACAGAGAGGACAGAATGTACTACTGAGGAAAGGGGCAAGGGAGTCACATAAGCAGCATGTTTCAGGAACTTTCATACAATGCAATTGTGAGCTTTTTTCCCCAATTGTAAAATCACAACCACACTCAAGATCTTAAAAGCTACAATCTAAAAATAGCCTAATTTTTTTTGCTGATGAATTTTAATACTTTTACTCGTTGTGCACATTTGAACACATATTATTACCTCACATGAATTTTGACCAAGAAAGCATACTTAAGCAAAAAACATTGCTGTGGTTCACTCAGTATTTCACACAAAAATAAAGACTATGGCTACCAAGAAATATTAGCCTTGGAATAAATTCTTGAAATGTTTTCTGTAAGGATATACAAAAGAAATTCAAGCACTGAAGTTCTTTTAGAAGATTAATCATCAGAGTATTCTTGCATACACAGTCATAGAATCATAGAATAGCTGGGGTTGGGACCTTTAACGGTCATCTAGTCCAGCCCCCCTGCAATGAGTAGCGACATCTTCAAATAGATCAGGTTGCTCAGAGCCCTGCCCAACCTGACCTTGAATGTTGCCAGGGATGGGGCATCTACCACCTCTCTGGGCAGCCTGTGCCAGTATTTCACCACCCTCAGTGTAAAAAATGTCTTCCTTATATTTAGTCTAAATCTACCCTCTTTTAGTTTAAAACCATTACCCCATGTCCTATCACAACAGGCCCTGCTAAAATGTTTCTCCCCATCTTTCTTGTAAGGCCCCTTTAAGCAGTAAAAGGCAACAATAAGGTCTCCCCGGAGTCTTCTCTTCTTCAGGCTGAACGACCTAAACTTTCTCAGCTGTTCTTCATAGAAGAGGTGTTCCATCCCCTCTGATCATTTTTGCAGCCCTCCTCTGGACCCACTCGAACAGGTCCCAGTACGGACCCCTCAGGGACACCACTTGTCACCAATCTCCATCTGGACATTGAGTTGTTGACCACTACTCTCTGGATGTGACCCTCCAACCAATTCCTCATCCACTGAATAGTCCATCCATCAAATCCATCTCTCTCCAATTTAGAGAGACGGATGTTGTGAGGGACCCGTGTCAAAGGCCCTACAGAAGTCCAGACAAACAACATCTGTAGCTCTTTCCCTTGTCCACTGATGTAGTTGCTCCATCATAGAAGGCGACTAGGTTAGTCAGGCAGGACTTGTCCTTAGTCATAAGGTGTAGGGGGTTTTTGTTGTTTTTGTTTTGTTTTTATTTGGTTTGATTTGGTTGGGAATTGGGAGGAAGGGGGGAGGAAAGGCAAAAAAAGGAAAAGTAGGACGCTCCACCCATTTTCTACACGAGGAACTGAAACAGCTAGTGGCCAAAGCTTGGGTCGCTGCTGAGATGGGAGCTCTAGGTCTATGTTGCAAATACATGATCTAGTATGTAGGTAAGACCATTCTTTCTTATCCTCTCTTCACATAATGCCATGGTTCTAAAAATCTACAGTTTTAAAGGCACAATTGTGGAAGTAAAGACAAAACAATTTTTTAATTCTTGTAAGGTGTGGGGAAAAAAAGGAAGAAAGGTATAATGTAGGAAGAAAAAAATCATTTGGGGAAAAAAAAAGAAACCTTACTTCTAACAATGGGTAGGAGGACAGGATGCTACCTTACCTGCTCTTATTTGGAATCAGTCCCTTTTCCAGTTCATTTCCAATTCTCACAGCCAGCCAGCTTCCAAGTTTGCCGTCATACAGTGTGTCGACTACTCTAAAGATCTCCCCTCTGGTGAATGCTAAGCTCTGTGGTGATTCTTTTTCACACTCAAAGTGGCTCCTGATGAAGAATGAATCTCCTCTGCCACAGGCCATGATGTCTCTGTAGACTGAAACAGGAACTCCCCTTTAGTTTGTATTATTTTACAATTGAAAGAAAGATTAAGCTGTCATTCTAGAGAATAGTTTTGAAATTCTTCCCCTCCACTCAAAAAGATGCAAAAAACCAGTCTTCATATCCATTGCCACACACACATTATCAAAGAATGTTCTATACTTGTACACATACAGCCCTTACAGTTCTGATGGCAGGAGGTACTTGTACCTACCACCTTGTCATGGTTTCAGCTGGCACAGAGTTAACTTTTAAGCAGCTGGTATCGTGCTATGTTTTGCATTTTGGACCAGAAACACTTTTGATAGCACATTGGTGGTTTTTTAGTTATTGCTAAACTCTCAAGGCCTTTTCTGCTTCTTACACCGCTGCACCAGCAAGGGCGGGCTGGGAGTGCACAAAAAAGTTGTGAGAACACACACCTGGGACAGCTGACCCCAACAGACCAAAGAGCTATTCCATACCATGTCACATTATGCTCAGTATATAAAGCTGGGGGAAAGAAGGAGGAAGGAGAAGATATTTGGAGTTACGGCATGTTGTCATCCCAAGTAACTGTTACACATGGTGGAGCCCTGCTTTCCCGGAGATGGCTGAACACCAGCCTGCTGACGGGAAGCAGTGAATGAATTCCTTGTTTTGCTTTGCTTGCATGTGTGGCTTTTGCTTTACCTATTAAACTGCCTTTATTTCAACCCATGATTTTTTTCTCACTTTTACTCTTCCAATTCTCTCACCTACCTGAACTGGGGGGAGTGAGCGAGTGGTCCTAGCTGCCAGCTGGGGTTAAACCACGACACACCTTCCCAAAGCAAAAGGCAGCTATGATACTTCAATATTACAGCAGGCTGTGTCTCCAACAGGAAAGCAAGAAGAGGCTTTGCTTGCTCCTTAACTATTCTCCAATAAAACTATCTATTTGCTGCTATATGACTGAATCACTTGTGACTGCCCAGGCACAGCAGAAAAGGAATACTACCAGCAGATACTGGGCCAGCTGCTACAGACAGAAAAGCAGAAGGAACAAGCAGTACATTGGCACTTTTCAGGACTAAGGAGAGATGCTATTTGCTAATAAAGAAAGAGATGGAGAAGTGCTCTGAAAAACACACCACACATGCACATCTGTATGACCCTTGTGGTATAGAATACAGCTATCTTCTAAGCTACTGAAAAGGAGGGTAACTAAAAGCTATCAACAATAAGCACAAGAGATTATTTGTGGTTTCACTGAGAAAACAAAGGTTAAAAGCTTCACGGATATACACGAATTTTGTTTAAAGCACCTACCTTCATATTTGCTTTGAGCCAAAATTGTCACTGTTTCACCTTTAGGAATTTCTAAGAGATATAAAACAGCATCTTCCCGAACAATGCCTCTGAAGTCTTGAGTGTTTACCTATGTACCAAAAAACCAAATAAAAAATAAAAATAAAAATCAACACCTGAAAAATCAACTATAAAAGGAATAACCAAAGATTTTTGTTTAATCTAAAATATCTTAAATATTCTCTTCCCTCATTACACCTTTTTTTTTTAAAGTCAATATGGATGTCTGTTGCTATAAGGAATATTTTATTCCAGATGTTAACAGCAATCTTTCTGAAATAACAAGATCCGGGATGTGCACTACGAGGTTGTTTCTTCTACTTTAAAAGCTTCCAAGAGGCCTTGAAAACCAATGGTATCACAAGAGAAAACAGGAAGAAGAGAAAATTACATTAGCCTCCTATTTGAATTTTCAGAAAAAAAGGAGGAATATGTAAGAGGACAAAATGGCATAAAAGATATAATTCAGAAACTGAAAAAATAAATCACTGTTACCCAAGTAAACTGGAGAAAGATAAAAGAAGAGAAATATGCTGTCCTCAATTTTTTCCCCTGCAAGACTAGCATTGTACAAAAGATTTATTCTCCCATCTTGGGGCATTTTGTTTTTTTTTAATTAATATTTCTCCTACCTACCCCTTCCACAGAATCTTAAACAAAATAAAGCTTGATAAACAATTCTCCTTCAAAAACCACATTTCAGTAGGATCCCTCCACCACACATACACACTTCCAAAGCAATAACTTGACTTCTGAAGATCATAATTTCTTCCGTATTTCCACTACAAAGCAAACCAAAAAATACAAAAGTGATCTGCATTTCAGGGGCATATACTTATACCTTAAGAATCTGGTCTCCTTCCTGCAGTCCCTCCTCATCAGCTGAGGTGCCTTCTTGAATTCCAGCAATAAATATCCTACATCATTTCCACCAGCCAGTCGTAGACCCACGCTGTCCCCTTTCTTGAATCTCACCATTTTTGTGTTAGGACTACAAGATTTACAGGCAGAGAAAGGAAGTAAGCACAGATGTCAGGCATATGACAGGAACAGGTTGTCAAGAGAAAAAAGTTGCAACCCTTTCAACAAAATTGTATTATTAATATTCTTAGCCCTTTATTTCGCTATATATGCTGTACTTACCCAGGTAACTCTTCAGTGAGGGAAGGAAGCAGAGAATGCACATTTTTCAGAGTGGAAACTGAACTAGGAAGAGCAACTAAGTGCCATACACAGACTTGACACAGCAGGAAAACAACTCCCTGTGTTCTTGAAGTCCCAAAATAGTTGCCTATCTATTGGATCCTCTCGCAGATGAGCAGCTGGGTTTTTTGTTAAAACAGTCTGAGTTATAAGTAATCATACCCATTGTTTTTACCTCTGTACATTTGAGAACTGTCATACAAATTAAATTTATACCTGTTTTCTCTGCAGTTTAACACGTTTGTTAGACAGATGTCTCATGAGAAGTATTTCCAAGTATACTCTACTGGTATGTTAACAAACAGTCCTTTCATACTGCAGTGGGAGAGGCCACTGCACTAGGTTCATCTTTTTTGCTGTCAGAAAAGCTGTATGCTTGAGTGACCTTCCAACACAGAGGACAGTACTTATCTGTCAGCCTTTCTCAGTAATACCCTAAGCCTGTATTATAAATTCCCCTTCACCAAAATAATCAGTTGATTAATTTGCACATCAATGACAACATATGCAGGGTCCAACCCAGAAAAGATCTGAGAAGAGAATCCATTTGAAAAAACACTCCAAGCTACAGAATATCCTCAAAACCTTATCTTTAGACCCCTCCTTACAATCTCAGTGCTCCACTCCAGTCAATTTTTGTACTTGGAAACTCTCAAAAGAAAACATGTGAGTTGATTTCCTATTAATACAGTTTGCAACTTATAGTATCTTAATTGTTAAAGAATCGTTGTACAAGGTTCCATCTGAGCACTTATAAAAAATAGTTAACCCCCCCCTCCCATTTTAAAAGTAAACTTTGGAGCAATATTTCATTTATTTCTAAGCAGAGACTGCAATATGGACTGCACAGCCTTGGATTTGAAGGAAAGTAACCAATTTCTGTACAGAAGTTTCCAGCTTTTACAGACACAGACATATGTTTGGCCTTGTCTTGCAACAAGCTTGTTTACAAATGAAATGGAGGACATTCTCTTTGTATCTTAATATTGCAGGGAAGGGGAAGGTTGCCTTTTGTGTACATACAAAATAACAGAAAAGGTGTAAAATACATTTCCATAGACTTGCACAGGTTAGAATGGCCCTCTGCTCAAAGCAGGTTGTTCACGGCACCTTGACAAGTTATGCTTTTGAGTATCTCTGGTGGTGGAGATACCACAATCTACAAGGGAAAGCTGTTCCAGTGGTTAACCACCTTCATAATAAAAAGTTCTCTTTATATCAAGTCAGAATTTCCTATGTTCCAGCTTGTGTCCCTTGCTCTGTGTCCTACTACTCTACCCCTCTGAGAAGAGTATGGCTCTGTTCCCATCAGATCGTTGCAGACAGCAATAAGATGTCCCTTCAGTCCTCTCTTCTTCAGGCTTAACAAACCAAATTTTTCTCAGTCTTTGTCATATGCTGCAGGCCACCAACTCCCTAAGACTTGCTCCAGTGTGTCACTATCTTTCTTGTCCTGGGGAGCCCCAAAATGGACATAGTACTCCAAATATATATATCAAAGTGCGAAACAGAGCAGAATAAAAGTATAAAAACATACCATATGTGTATGTTACCAATGCAAGCCCAGAAGCACAGGTTGTTCTATACCTTCCAGGTAGAAGGCAAGTCTGTAACTTCCAGGCAGATTCTTCTAAAACTAAATTTAACTCAAATATGGTCAGTTAGAAGCCATGTCATCTCTTCTTGGCACTAAGCTATAAAGGGTAGTATCACTCCAACTGGGCAAAAGCCCCCAAAACCCTCACGCAACCAAGAACAAGGTTACAGGTCACTGGAAGAATACTGACTGCTAAAGAACACCAGCAAACACCACCTTACCCATATATTGCTTCATCTTCAGGGCTGGGTTTAAGAACCCGTTCTTGTAACTGCTTTTGGTTGAGACACACTACCTGTAAAAAAGCCAACAGAAGTTACTAAGCTATTAAAAAGTTACAAACTGGCAGCAATTTTTTGCTATCATATAACAATGAATGAACCCTCCATGTCCAAGATGATACAGCTTTAAAAGTCAAGCACTCTCTTTGACTAGAATTGATTTACTTCCCTTTTTTTTTTTTATTCTTGAAAAAGAACAAAAAGGTCAAGGGAGGGATACACAACTCTTTCAGGCCAGCCAGATCAGACTTCAGGGGTAGCATTCATTTTTGGCTGCTTAAGGCAATAGGCTACAATAGATGCCACCTAGGAGAGTAACTTGCTTTTTGAGGTGGGTTAATTCTAATAAGCAACTGCCCTTCAAAAATCCACGTGTTTCTTCTCTCTCTGCACCACGAAGCAGAGACAGACCTCTTCTCCTGTGTGTCAGGATGGAGTTGACACGGAGACTATACTAGGTATGTCCAACACAACTGGGGGAGTAGAAATTCTGTGGTCAAGAGGAAAAAAAAGGCAACCAAAAACTTCAAACTCTGACCTGCTGGGTCATCTTGGTACTTCAGTTCTTTGTTTGTGTCTACAACTGTAACAGCAGGAGTAGCAATGTCACCGGTCGACTTGAATGGTGTCGGCATTGCTCCCATCCTGGACATCCTACTGGACGGATCGTCTTTTGCACTAAAAGAAAGAAAAACAAAAGAAGTGTACTGAAATCAGATAAGAACACCATGTATTTTAAGAATTTCTTTTGTACTAGCATTAGAAAAATGGACTAGAAAGGACCATTTCTTACTTTGGTTTCTCTTTCAGCTTTTCATTGGATGAATGCGAATCTAGATCAGAATGATGTAATCCTGTCATCTTGAGGGGAGAATGATCTGTTCTGATTCTATTTCAGAAATGTCTGTAAAGAGAGCAGCAAATCAAGAAATGCAGGATTTTTCTAAATTATCTGCACATCTGATCACCACATTTATTTAGCAAAGCTCCTGACATATAAAATAATGCTGAACCTTAGAGCCTACTCCCGTTACAAGTTGGATTTTACTCAGGTTCAAAAGTGCTGTATGCCTTTTAGTGCTTCCACCTTCCTATCCCCCCAAAAATATTTCGGAAAGGTTTCACACAACCTTTAGGAAACACACTCACATTATAGAAGTACTTTAAGCATACCACAAATTCATTAATAGTGTTAGCAGCCTTCTATTTGAGGTCTTCTGGAGGTTCCCAAACAAGACCACCTACCACATTAACAGTCCTCACATCATTGCTTTTCAGTGACAAAAGAAACAGAGTAGCCCTCAGACTTGAACCATATCTCAGTCTTCACAGTAAACCTACCTAAAGGTGCATGCAATATTCTGACACCACAGAAGCAAATATCTTGCACTCAATAATGGAACAATCCCCCCCTACTCCCCTAAACACCCTGAGCCCTTCCAAAGCAAGATTAAGTTGAGAGATACAGCTCATACACTGTGAGAGATCATTTGTATGGAATAGATAGTGGAAATAGAAAATAGGTGTCCACGGAAACTTAATTTCTCTCGTCCTGACATTTTTTCCCTCCTATTGAATGCTGTTTATGAATGTTGATGCCCTCTGAAGGGAGAGATCAGTCCAACTCACTTGTTTTAAATCTGAAGTCTTTTATTAAAGCAATTGACTTGCTTGTTCTGAGAAGTAAGGTTGATTTGCCAGACCAACATTGCTTCTTCTATCTCTTGGCCCCTGCACAAAATGTAACTGTATGATTATTACTCCAAAATTCCTTCTTTCACCTAAAGGATGTAGGCTTGACGCTTAAATTGACTATTATTTAGGTTTGTTTGTGTTTGGGTTATTTTTGTTGTTTTTTTTTAAAGAATCTAGTACCACTCTACACTACCACAGCAAAACACAGTCTACTCTGTCCCCTGCACAGAGGTCCGGAACTTTTTATCAACATTAAAACCTCACCATCCATTTCTGAGTCACTGTCGTTCAATGCAAGGAATGTTGAGCCAGTGTCTGTTTTCTGTCCCTGAGGACAACCAGCTGGAGCTTTCCCCCGTGACTTCTCAATCAATTTTCGGCATCAGCTAAAGACATATTCTCTGTCACTGTACCATTGATCTGGACATAAAAAGGCAACAATAACACTGTAAGTAAACAAGTCCATATTGGTGCTCAGTTTAATAGTGAACTTGACTATAACATGGCTTACTCCAGGTGTAACCACCGTAACAAATGCCTGCTAAACTGCCAGCAGTACAACCAGAACAGACCCTTGAGAATGATATCCCTTCATGAAGGTTGCCATCTTTGGTTGCTAGGCCAGTTACGGGTCATTTCTTTTATGAAGATCTGACTTCCAAGCCGGAGACCATATTCTGCAATCAGGGGAAATAATCCAGTGTTATCTTAGTAAGATGAGACAAGGATGCATTTTTTAAAACTCACACAGTGTACATTCAGCACACCCTGTTACACTGTAAGAAAAGAAAAAATTGCAAAGCCTAGTAAACCCACTTAACCCTAGGCTAACTCTCCTATTTCTGCGCTGTCACCACAGTAAGAACAAACAGCAGTCGAGAAACAATCACAGATGGATGATTAGTCTGCACCCTTCAACAGCAAAACAATGCCTTAATTCTGGAGGGTGCTTATTAACATGCTGGACTAGATTCTCTCTCTGCATCATATTTTGCATGGCGTAGAAAGGGAGGGAAAAGTGTCAAAAAGCACTAAATCACCAGTTTGCTGCATGCTAAGTCTGTCCTATTGGTACCCCCAGTAAGTGTCTCAGTTGCTTCAGGCAAAGGATTTCCGTGTCCCCCCTTTTTTTTCCTTTGATCTAAGTTACTTGGATCAGTGTATTTGCTACTTAAAAAGAAAGGCAATACTCTTAAAATACACACATCCTAGAACAACTGAAAAGGAAAGAAAACCGGCACCTGCTTTTAAAAAATCACCACATTTGAGTGAGTCTGCAGAATACCCATATGAATGGCAGAAGTTACTAAGGAATGACTAACTACATATAAAACTTAACAAAGACACCTTAAATTTATCCTTATTTGTATATCTATCTGGCATTATCTTTAGAAGGGGAAACATTATATGCATGGGGAAGAAGAGGAAGGGAGGGAAAGGGATCCTTGCCAGAGTTAATGAAAAAAGAGGTTAGGTTAGGCTCCTGCATACACAGCTACATGAGCAGAAAATTCTTACAGATCACAACAGGGCAGAGATTAGAAAAAAACCAACCACCCACAATCCCCCCACAAACAAACCACCACCCCACCCCCCCACCCCCCCCCCAAAAAAAACCAAACAGAAAAGCATGCACACCTAATCTCAGATATGCTTTATAGCACAAAAGTCTCTACTTCACAGCTTATGAGAGATCAGGCTGTCGGCTTTCATTTACACACTTCAATACTCAGCAAGGAAAGGCTGTTTCAGTTGTTGCTACTTCTGTATTCTTTAACTACATTATTAAGTATTCAGAACCAAACATTCCTTGGAACTAATTTAATTTACTGAAGGGAAGAAGTAAGTGCACTATTAAAGGCAGAGTTGTACTCTTCACCCTTTGTAGCTGACCCTTTTGTAGATGTGCCAAGTGTAATCTGAATCATGATCAGATCCATGTTTCCCACCAGAACCAGAAGAATAGGGCAGAGAAAATGGAAAACCAAAGGGACACAGTAGCTTGAAAAGACTGAAACGGTGCAGGTGAACAGTTCTGTGTTCAAAGGTAAAGTTCAAGGTGCTGGGGAAAAAGCAGCCTAAAACCAGCCAGGAAGAACAGAAAACCCAGCCAGAAAGAACAACTTAAGCAATCAGTTAGAAAACTCAACATTTAACCTGTAAAAGCAGAGAGTATTCAGCTCCTCTCACTCCCCCACTAAAAATATGCTTTATTAAAAGTCAATTCCCCTCCTCCCACCACTATACCTACCTTCATTACGTCTGCCTTTTGTTAAGAGAACACTGATCGGGTCCGTTCGGATCCTGTGGTCCTAGGTACTCCATGCTGATGGTGCATTTCAGGTGAAGGACTTCGGGAACGAAGCCTGTCCCGACTTCGACTCCTCACTTCCCTCCCATATCTAGGATCAGGTTGAGATCCATGACTATAACTGGTGGGCTGTAGTCTCCTCTGTACTCCCGTTCATTAGCCACCATCCCTATCAATGCTCCTTCCCCTGCTCCGATCTCTTCTATAGTCTCGATCCAAGCTCCTGTCAATGCTCCTGCCACGACTTCGATCACGGTTGTAGCTGCATTCCCTGTCACGGGTCTCTGCTTCGGTTTCCGCCCTCTGTCTTGTTCATGTCTATAGCTCTGATCCAGGCTGTTTCCCCAGCTTTGCTGCGCCCTCCATTACCACTATGCCAGCTTCTGTCGCTATAGCCACTTCGAGCACTTTTGCCATCAAATTCTGCATGGTCATCCATTACATCTAAAGCTCTGTCCTCATAGTCAATGGAGGGGCTTCTCCTCAACGCAGCAGTCTGCACTTTCCTTGGTCTTTTCACCACCTGTTTGGTGCAACACGACACAAACAAACCAAAAACCCCTCCAATGGTCAGAATATGAAATTCAACAGATGAATAGTCTTCACATTTCAAATACATGTTGGGGGAGGGAAAAAAAAAAAAGGAACAATGTTCTATTTATAGAAGAACAACTGATAAATTAGATTATTTGGATGTGCAGAAGAAATAGTTACTAATTGGGAGGGATAAAGAAGAGTATGAGAATTTAAAAAAATAATTCAGATCAGAAACCACATTCTTTTACCTCTGCAAGTGTGAGTAATGAATACTTATTTTCTTTTTCTAGATGGCTTCTAAAAAATGTGACAAGCCCCAAAAAGAGAGAGTTGTAGATGCCTCTCTCAACTAACAAAAAGGCAATGTGGACAGCAAATTCTTGGACAAGGTCTGTGTACGCAGGACATCATTTGCCTCACATAACTTTCATTTTTTTTCCAACTACCATCCATTATTCAGTAAAATTAAAGACTGAGGACATGTATTTTAGTCCCAGTTTTTCAACAGGGTAACTTTGTGCCACTGTTATTTAATTTCCATTCGCTTCACCTGTAGAAACTACATCTTTGCTTTGTTGTATTTACTTTGTACATTCTATTGGGCAAAGGGCTTGCTTTACTTTACACATTTATAGTACACTTCATAGAAGAAAAACAAAATCTTGAGTGGTTACATGGGTATATATACCACTGTAGAGTGAATACATTTGTAATTTACTTACAATGGTGGCCACTTTTCCACTTTTCCTAAGCTGCTGGACTGCAAAAGAATGTGGAACATTTTCCCATTGGGGTCCCGTTAACCATGACTACCCGGTCATTTTCTCTGGAAGAGGGGGAGGGGGGGGGGAAAAAGAAAAAAAGGATTTAGATGAGTCTTCATGAAAACACCAGAACAAAACGTCTTTTTTTTTTTCCTCAGTGGGAACCTATAGATTTCATTCATTCTTAACAGGGAGCTTTGCTTAAAAACCTGTTTGTTATACAAACACTACAATACCTGACTACTAGAAGAAGCTTTCAGTATGTTTAAAAATTAGACTTTGAGTAGCGGTGTGCATCTTTTTACATGCACTATGTCCAGTTTAAGACCTTGCCATAATGTCAAATAAGATTTTGTTTTTTAAAGAGTATTTGTGATGACGGTTAAAACTCTCATTATTATTTTTTTTTAGTTCTTTCAGAACTCCTAGTCTTTCACACCTAGTGCTAGATTTTTTTCACACCAATGTAAGAATTTCCAGAGAGCTTCAAACTGCTGCAGCCATAGTGGTATTCGGACAAATCTTGACAAGTACCACTCTAGTATACTTTTCTGAAAGACTGTTATTCAGGTCCCATCTCCTCTGAAGAAAGATGACTGGGGGAAAAATCCCAACCAAACTGTAATACCCAAAAAGTCCTCCCTGCCCTAAGAGACAGGTCAAAAGAGATCACAAACTTGTCTGTTCAGACCTCCTGCATGTCAAATAGACCATTAAGACTTAACCCAGTCACCCCCAGGAGATAGCCCCACATCACACAATTAATTAAAAAAATGTATCTTCCAGAAAGGCATTTCAGTGCAAAAAGTTCAGGAGAGTGGAAAAAAAAAAAAAAAAAAAAAAAGTACCACTCCTCATATTAGTTTATTCTGGTGACTACTCAGTTACTAACCTTACAGTCAGAGCACTAGCTCAACCAATTACTGGCTACGGTGCTGTTTTCTGCTAGATAAAAGAAATCTTTAGTAACCATTATTTTCTCTTCACTGTAATCAAGTCACATCACAATCTTCTTTTTAAATAAGAAGATTATATACTTTAAGCCTCTCTTTGTAAAGCACTTTCTCTAACTCCTGAATGATTTTTGTGCCTCTTTTCATACCCTTCCAATTCCATTTACTGAATGAGTATGCCAGAACAACATGCTATATTCCAGTATCAGGTTCATCCAGGCTTTATGTGAGAGTTACAATAGCTCTCTTCACTAGCTCTCTTCACAGTCCATACATCCACAGTCCGTATCAAACTTAATGTTGTAACACTGCATCAAGAGCTCCCATCTATTTATGTCCACTCCACCCTAAAAAGGATTGCAGGATTGGAATTCCCCCACACTCTGAAGGTTAGGCCTACCGTCCTTGGTTTGTTAGAAGAATGGCTTTGCATTCAGTTTTCTTCAGAACGTTTTTTGTTTGAATGTCCCCAAATTGCTTAGTATTGCCTTGTCACCAACAATTTACCTAGGATCTTAATTTGTGGACATGATTTTATTCTCAAGTCATAGGCAATTATGGAACGGGATGGATGATAGTGATGCTGTCCAGGGATCACTGCTATAAAACAAAGTTTTTGTATGCTTATGTTGAGGACGGTTTGTTCTCTGCTTCACAATAATCCTTTTATCCAGTCCTTCAATAACTACTCCCATGTCAGCTTTTTCATTACCTCACCAAAAATTAATGTTTGGCAAAATAACCAGAATCTACTCTTTTGAAGTACTATTACTGCACAACTTTGGCATTCTTTCAAATTGTCTAGTCCTCATCAGGTATTCCAGGTCAAAGCTGAAAAACTCATCAGCACTGGGCCAGAAACTGTTTATCTCAGCCTACAGATTTAAAATTACTTCTCCATGATAGATGTTGCCTCACCAAGGATGATGTTACCAGGAGGACTACAAAAACACTTTATTTCTGTATTTTTTTTCTTTTAAATATAAAATAAAATATTTAGCAAACACTTTTGTTTCTCTTCCTTCCCCTATTATTGCTCTTGATACCTTAGTAGTCTAAGACCCTTCTTTGGGCTGACTTAAGCCATTCTCTTATGAAAACTAATGACTGATCACAAAATGTATTTCCTAGAGGAAGAACAGGGTGAATGATTTAAGACAGTAAGTATTTCTACTGTTTCTTTAATAGAAATGCAATCTTAAAAGAAACAGACTTAACTATAAAAGCTTTTCAACACTACTGAAATTTAATTTCTTACAAAATGGCAAATAAAAACACCTCAGGGTGGAGTTTGTCTTGTTGATTTTTCATTTTTTTTTTTATTTAAAACAGATATCTAGGCTTTCAAGAGGGAATCAGATCTTGAGTGGATTAAATCACCAGGATTTCAACCAAGCCTGTCTGAAGGTTTTATGTATTCTACAGCAATGCTCCTCAAAATATGCCAGACAGAAATAAGAAATTGCTTACTGAAGTAATCCATCTGCTGGACCACCAGGGAGAACATCTGAAATGACTATCGATGTTTCACCATTTTCAAAATGAGGGTTATCTCTGCCGCCAGAAACTGCAATCCCAAATCCTCGTTTTGAATCCTTTGCAACAAAAACAAATAGAACAAAACTCAATTCCATCCATAGGAATTTTGATAGGGAGAACGAAGAGTAATGTGAAAGTTCTTGTGATAGCACTCTGCCTAGGTATTATTTAAAATATGACAGTTCCATGCATAGAGTTGCAGAAATACACAACACTTCCAGATTCGAAAAGGAACGGGTTTACAAATCCATGTAACAAGACAACATGTTCCCATGTTCAAAAAACTCCCTCTACAGCCTTGCGATGGTTAGTAATCCAGCAAAGGACTCACTAACTCAACCTGCCTTTTGCTCCACCATCCCACTGGTTATTTGTACCAATTTTATTATTAGACAAATCTGTTTTGTTAGTGATGCTTGGGAAACTAGAACAGCTTTCCCAGGATGTCATCTTCATTACGATTGCTATCTAGTTTGTAATAACGACTTACTCCTTGATGCGACTAAACAAGATCATGGCGGATAAAAAAAAGCAAGCAGTGAACTTGTGAATCCTCTACAATTATCGTCTCTCACAATCAACTATTTTAAATAGGTAATTTACATCAAACATGTCATCATAGAAATATCAGATCCATAAAAGCCCTAAGATGGCATTCATAAAATCACTGCAATACTTAATAGGGTGTGAAGGAAGCATGTCTATAACACTAGACCTCAGAACTGTTAGCATAACTGAACTGCAGACAAGAAGGTATACACAAAACCATACCTTTTGTTAAACACATGGGTTTAATATTATTAGTTATTTAACATACACATGGGTTTAATATTATTAGTTATTTAACATAGACATCCTATCACTATAAAATACAAATTATGCCATATTTAAACAAAATGTTGTAACATAGTGGCGAAGTAACACATCAAAATTAAACAGGGCTTTTCCCCCAACTCACACTCAGTGTGTGTAATTCATCACATGCCAGCTCGTGTTCCACTAATGTCAATATTAAGTGGTTATTTCTTTAAAGAGGAAAAAAGTAACTTGCCACTTCAGTAGTATAAGCCTGTGTCTCTGAGGCAAAGAAGTAATGTTCATTTACAAGATATTCAAGATGTGAAAAGTTGGAAACTACAGGAACTAAGGTCTACTTCTGCAATGTTTCTCCTGTCTACCTCTGTAACCTGAAAAAAAAATCCTTTCTCCACAATTCAGCACATAAAACAGGCTGTGTAGGAAAGATCGCTAATTTACCTTGGGTCATCAAGTTGAGCTGATTGCAGAACATGTGAAAAAAATGTAAGCAGCGCAGTACAGGCTGCTCACTGAACCCAGATCATCACAACAGCTGGGAAGACCACCACTGCCGCTGCCAAAGCGCACATTCTGTACCATGATGTGGCAGCCCAGCCATAAGAGAACTCAGAAGGAAGCCGTCTACCTTCTTTAACTCAAAAGGACTCTACATAATGAGATACTTCGTCTTTCCTTAGAAGATCTGTTAAGAAGTGACATCTATAGTCCGTGTATTTTAGACATTTTGATGACAGTAATTTTCCACTGGATTTTACACTTGTAGATATTAAAGTATTTAAAAAAAATACAATCAATCAGTGGAATCATGTTCAGTGATTATTATAAAGCTTGGACATTAACTGCAACTGCTTGACAGAACCATCTGCTTTGTTTTTAAGGTTATTCAATGATGAATTTAGCTATGTGGTTGGCATGTGGTATATTACACTGTTGTTATAAAGACCGAACAGTAGCAAATGTAGCACTTAAATTGTTAATTTAATTCACTCGTTAATATTGAGTCATGCTATTGTATGAGTAACTAGCAATTAAGCTTTAAAATGAAAAATATATCTGATTTAGACAATGAATTAATCCTATTCTAGACTCAGCTACGTTAATAACATCTATCGTAAAACATACTCAGACTAAACCCGTGCTTGAATATTTGAAAACTAAAAATATAACAGGCACTCACTCACCTTTTGTAAGGTCACAGTGTACTGTTCCCATATCAGCTCTTCCATGCCTGGGGCCTGTTGCACACAGAAACCAATTAGTAAAACACAAAGCATGCAACTATCTAAATTAAAATGTGAAATACCCCATTAAAACACAGGTATAAAAATTATATGCATATTCTAATAATGCGGTAGAGTTAGCATGAAATGTAAGTATTTCAGTTCCTGATAATTTTTCTTTAAAAAGGCAAAAAATATCAATAGGTCCGGGGTGACAGAATCCCTTCACATTTCACTGATTTAACAGCTCATTCTGATTTTCTGGAGAAGTCTCATTCAGCACAAGCATTTAATTCAGATCCCACTAGCATTATATAGCCCCAATTCAAATAACACACAAAATACTTAAGGAAGACCTCTCCATTCCAGTATGCAGTAAGATAAGCAGTTGAAACTGAGGTTTTCAAAACGAACTAGCCTTCAGATCTTGTGCTTCTTGTTCACGGGGATTTAACAAAACATTTTATCACTATGAATTATGTAACTGAGTATTCAGGTTCTTCTCAAGAAATTAAATTTTACAGGAAAACACAGTGTATCACTATACAGCACTGGTATATCCATTTCTGTGACACTTCTCAGAAACATTTTTTTTCCACATTTCCAGTTAAAACTGATCCTGAACCGATCAGTTTATCTTACATGATATAACCTGAAATCTTTCCAACACCACAGCTTAAAATATAATACAGAATAATCACCCAGCTGTGATGCATCATATAGTATGCAGCCAGCCCCTTCAATGCCTGCCCTGTAAAACGAGGAGAAAAATGAGTCACAATATTTGACGCACTGCAAACATTTCAAAAGGCAAAGCACCCATGGCTGAAGAAGAATCCACACATTGCACGAGTACGTGCATACACATACTCAAAGCCATTGGTTTATTTCTTTTTACTGCTAAAAATGGTCTTCTTTCTTGGGAAGCTAAGAGTTTGCTCAGAAAACTAAAATTCAGACAGAAACTCAGTTTTGACTTAATGGTCTTTTTAAAGGCATTAAAGGGATTACTGGCAACTAAATGCCAAAACAATAGACGGAGAAGTGACACAAGAAGGGTATGCCTGTACTTTAAAGCATCCCCCGTATTTCCAGACGAAAAGTCTTCTAGCAGTACACAGCTCTTTAGCAACCTATGGATGCTGTTTCTCAAATGCCAAGAACCCCGTGATGTATTCTTCTAGTGGATTCTGAGCACCCCACAGAAGAACTAGGTTTACATTTTCCATTGCACATTCACTGTAGTGAAAAACAAACTTAAAATGTAAGTCCTGCTCAGAGTTCCTCAGCGAACATGCAAAACATTCAGCGTTCTTACCAGGAATTTTACAACACAGAACAGTGTTAAATTTCTGATGTTCTTTCCAGAACCTTTTGGATCTAATTAAAAAAATTAATTTAAAATAGCTGGAGGAGAGAATGGCTCACATTAAAAATCATACAGGTAAGTATTTCTGAATTGCTACTTGTCTAGATCAGAAAAGAATGAGTGGCATTTTTAACTGTTAGTATGAAGACATACATGTCTTGGGCCAGTGAATCACTCTGCTGAAGCACATGGTGAAATTATTTTATCTGACGTTCCCATGTAACCAGGTCTGACCCTTCAACTAGCTGCCACTGAACTTTCTCATTACATGTATTCCCTTACACAGAGAAACTTCCATAAGTAAAAAATTTCCCCTTAACTAAGCGCTTTTTCTGAGCTGCTGTGATGCTGCGGTAAATGGAAATGACTAGGCTTGCTTGTCTGGCATGTATGAAAATGTATGAACTGTTTACCTACTACTGACCCTTGGCTACACCATCACTGTCCTGCTTTTCTATACGGTATTTCTAAGTTCTGCAGAAAACCAGTCTGTGCTAAAGAAGGGCCTCGATGTTATTTAAATTCCAGTTGACTTCACTGAAGATAGTTTTAGAAATGAAAGACACTATCAAATGATGAGTAAAATTTGAAGGACAAGCAGGTGGGATCAAATTTTGTAGAAGCAGCGGAAATGGAAAATCTTGTCCATCCTTCTCACTGTAAAAAGCCGCAACAACTTAGATGTGTAACAAGAACATCACTTAAATTCAGTTTGCACTGTATGAAGTTCTTACCAACGCTATCTCCCAGCCCAGGCAAAATAGCAAGGCAGGGTGCCATCAACGAGAGCTTACTATCCACGGGGACTAAGAGCAGCATAGTTGCCTTACTCTTCCAGAAACTCTAACCCCACGCCTTTCAACACACTGTCCACTAAAGTAGCGTACTGAGAAATGACTGCCTATTGACTGCAGAAAAAGGACCTGAGGAAAGCACAGTGAAGATACTGGATTCATGTGTACGAAACAGGTAAGCTTCCAGAAAACTAGGCTTCACATGGGCAGTGGCACAAGCAGAATCTTGTGCACAAGAGAGACGCATTGTGTAGCATATCAAAGCATTGTAAACTAATGCAGTTAAGTTTATTTTGATCGGACAAGTAAGTCTCATGGTATTTGGTGACAAGAATAAGCAATAAGAATGAAAGAGAAACTACTGCCTACAGACACTGTAATTAAGGTCTTGCAAGATGTTAAGCCTGTAGTATCATCTCATCTGTGCCTAGAAAAAGTTCCTCATATTATCAGTGACTGTCTCAGGTACTTTCTGTGTAAATTTTGGGGGTTTATTTTTAGCTTGAAACTGTTAGTGAACATTAAACAAAAGCTAATTAAATGGCAAGGGGGGTTGGAACTAGGTGATCTTTAAGGTCCCTTCCAACCTAAACCATCATATGATTCTGTAAATAATTCACTTTTAAATTCGCAAGTATTTGTTAAAGTAATACATTTTTAGAAACCGCTCCTTGGGAAACTATCTCCCATTTGCTCTATGCTATTTTAGCGACGGAAAATACACTATGTATTTGCAAAGCTGATTTCATGCAACCTAATTACCAAGACAACAGGACTAGTTCTGCCATACTGATATAGCTACGCCAGCTCTGCAGCACAGTTCAGAGAACTGAATGGTCACCTTGGAAGCCCATAAGGCACAAAACACATCTGTGCTCCCTCAAATCTCTAAGCAATAATCTCTTTTACATTATAAAACGTACTGCTGCTTGCTATCGCCGCGATGCTAACCCATACTGACAGATTACCGGAGAAGAGAAGATTGAATGGGAAGAAGAGACTACAAATGTTATAAATCATCAGTTGAGGACTTGATCAAAACTAAGATTGAAGTCTCCACCAAAATTGCAAAATTCCTGTATTCTACCATCTAGTAATATGACTCTCCTCTAAATGCATCAAGGTTATAAAAAGCCTCCGTCACCTTGCCAATTACTTCATACTTCATCCGTAAGGAAACACAGGTGGATCCTGAGCGCCTGCGCATCTGTTATAGGATCGCAATTTCACTGCAAGATCGCACACCAGAACACTGGAGAAAGGTAGGCAAAATGGTTAAGAATCCCACCTCCAGTTACTAATAGTAACTGTTTTGCAAGTCTACCCAGGTTTCACACAGCAGGCTACCTGCTGCAGTAAATGCAAATTACTGTAATTAGCTAGTCTAAATTCATTAGTGACTAAAGTCAGTCCATTTTAATTAGAAAACTGTAGTCAGGATTTGCTTAAATCTGCCTAATGCTCATATACCAAAACGACAGGTGCTTTCTACATACCCAAAATAGACCGCTTAACAGAATCTTTGGCAGGAAACTAGTCAAAGTGCTAAAATCATCTGCGCGCTACGAACAGGCAGCTGTTGCAATTCTCACTGACAGTCATCAGAGATTTATGCAATTACTTGCTCCTGAGAGATCACCGAAGACAACTTCATTCACACTGAAATAAGAACAAAAACCAGAAGACCTGCCACAACAGTTACCTGTCTATAAAAGTGAGTTGGAGAGGGGAGGGCTATAGGGGAGGGGGGGGTGCGGGGAAGGGGGGAGAAAAGACTCCGAGCAAGATGCAACAAAAAGCAACTCACGTGCCCTTTCAAAATCCCCAACTTTTTCACTGCATGTGACCACATTCTCTGCAGAGCTTGAGCTGTCTTCATTGTTGCAGGATATAATCTGTGAGGGGGACGCCGTACATCCCCGTCTTTTCATCTGTTTCCACCACTCAACAGGGTTATGTAATTCTAATACAATAGTGCCCTACATACTCACACAAATCCCGCTGCCAGTTTCACACAGAAACACATCAAAACCACAGCAGGGAAATCTACCAGGAGTTTAACTAACTCTTACTTTAAGAGACCCCAGGAAAAAGCAGTACTGTAATCTTAGGGTTTTTTTTTTTTTTAAATAAAAAATAAATAAAAAAAATTGTCAGAACGGATCAATAGGTAGTAAGTTATTCGTCTCCCAAGCACATATGGGTTCACCCCACCAGGAACCTACTTGAAACTTTAAAGAGAAAACGCTTAAGAAGCACAGTGCAGATTATTTGAAAACTAATACTCCGACTGTAATATTTTATAGTAAAAATTACCGCTTGACTCCATTTTCTTGAGTAATGCTGTGGCTTAGCAGCCTCTATCAAGTCTTAACAATTTAACTGCTGAATCCAGGAAGTCCTTATGCAGAAATAACTGTATACATGTGAGTAATCCCTTCAACTGCACATATAAAATCACATAAAAGCACTTGCAGAACCGTGGACTTGGCTCCAACAAGCAAAAACAGAGAGAAACAAAATTATAATAGCCGCAAATAACAGGCACCCCCTCTGCCCTCAAACATTTAGTAAGATATTTGTAAGAATGATAAGCTAATCATACAGCCCAACAGATGACTTTATTGGAAAATAGGTCAAGCTATCAGTTCCATCTATGCCACATGAATGCTGTGAAATTTAAGCCTTAAGCGAATTTTCCTCCTAGTCTTTATGTAAGTTTCACAAGCAGTGAACAGATAGGAACACATGTCAAGTTCACTACACAATGCTAACCAAAACCTCCACCCGCAGATTGCATCTTCCATTAGTGGAACAATTTTAACTGCTGAAGAGTAAGAATTCAGACAGCAGTGGAAAATGTGGAGGGTTTATTTTTGTTTTTCTTTTTTTTTTGTCCACCCCACCCCCCCCCCCCCCCCCGCCTGTTTTTTCCATTTAAAATTAAGACTGAATTCAATGTCCTGCGTTTCAATGGTGACCCCATCCCTGCACTAGCCAGCAGAACTCGTATGAACGCAGGCTTGCACCTTCAGGGCTGAGCTGCCAAGGGTGAACACCATTCAGCCTGCACCGAGGGGGTCTGGGAGAAGCGCACGGATACCAGACTCTGACAGGAACTTTCACTTCCACAGCACACAAGTGGATGGAAGTAGTTTAAGACTGTCATTAGAGTTTGGTCAAAATAGTTTAGAATCCCCATCAACATTTCTACATAAAAGACTCATTCATCTGAACAGGCTCCCATTCACAGCTTCCAAAACTGTGTTTTAAATTTATTGATGTATTTTTACAAGAACAGCAGGAAGCAGAAACAAATGCAAGGATGTATTTGAGACCTCTCTAACCCTGTCTTAGCTCTCCTGCTCTTGTCCTCCTTGCCTTGACAAAGCTTCAACAGCACTCCAAATAGAGAAATACTGGGGGGCGGGGCGGGGGGGGCCGGAGACTGTGATGACATGGAGAACAAAAATGGCAAAACATTGTCCATGACCTGTAGTGGTTATAATAGCAAAGACTCTTCCTCCTCGGTTTTGGACTGTCTTTTCTCTGATGGAAAATTAGAGACAGATGAATTGACTCCAGCAAAATTTAAAAGGAACCTGAGAAGAAATTTAAAAAATAATCAGGAAGTCTAGGAGCATCACTGCAAGTTGTCTTGCATAGTCAGAACACGAGCTGTGACAAGACTGATGAGTTAAAAGAAAGATGAAGGCTTTTGCATTTGGATATTTAATTTTGGAGGAAACCAGTTTCTCCAGGATAGGAATTCCTCTATTCACCTTTTTAGAGTGAGATGGAAAGAAAATACTATTTTTTTTTAACTAAGAAAGAAGCACTGTGCCAGATACTGTCTTTTGACCTTACCTGCATGCCTCTTCACAAAG
The DNA here is from genome assembly GCA_017639485.1 of Pluvialis apricaria. Taxonomy (NCBI): domain Eukaryota; kingdom Metazoa; phylum Chordata; class Aves; order Charadriiformes; family Charadriidae; genus Pluvialis; species Pluvialis apricaria. Next base: position 38,682,238 of record CM030044.1, read on the forward strand.
GGTAAAGGAAACTAAAGCCTAACTTCATCCCCAGCACAAGATTACAGATGCAATTAGAACCTTTCACATTTCACAGCTATTTGACATCTATTGTCCACAGACATTTAAAACTGAAAATCTTTTTGAAAGCAAGCTCAACTCCAGTGAGAGACATACACCTTGGTTCTTTGAGCTTCCTCACCTCAGCATGATCTCCCGACAGAAAAGCTAACTAGAAGTACTGTCTGTTTTAATCTCTTCCTCTCTATCCAGTGAAGAAGAAGGGTGTTTCCTCACACATAATCTCGACAAGGCTGTGTAAGTAAGCAGAAGGGAAACCCGAAATGGTCGTTGGCTCCATTATAGAAGTGACATGCACAAAAAAAAGAGGTCCTTACCCACCCCCGCCCACTTCATCTGCTACCATGGCCGTAAAGGGTAAAAACCTTGAAAGCTGAGTCCAGGTTTTCCCTAAAGACAGACTGCTTTACTGAAGATGATGAAACACTTCAGGTTTAACAGAAAGTCATGTACCCGTAACGCATGGGGACACAAGCTTTTCTAGCCACTCATATGAGCAGCCAAGCAGACAGACTCCAGACCTGCACCAAGGTGTCAGCAGCATACCTGCTCTCAAAGATCAGAGACATTATTGGAGGACTCAGAAACTGCCCTCATATGCCACCTGCCTGAATGAAGGTAATTATGACAGACAAAATTGGATGGCCCTAGATTTATAGGCATTCGAGGATGTTGATCCGCTTCAGTTTCTGGAGAGTCCCCACGAGGTCTCTTCAACAGAAAGTGTAGGCTGAATGAAATGAGAAGCACTGTGTACGTCAGCACGTGGTGTGAAGGTCCACACCTCCTCTTTTTCAGCAGTAGGCCATAGCCTATTGGGCTATCACAGATGACTATTGAAAGACGATCATGCAACACAAGCTGCATATCCAGAGCCTGTCAAGTATTCTTAATTAGCATAGTAAAAAATGAAGAACAGGACCTTTACCAGGCTTTTCCCCTGAAGTAAGGACACTCAAGCCACTCTGAAGTAAGACGGCTCTAACTAAAGTATGGTAGATATTCGATCAGGATCTAGGAAGATGAGAAAAACTATTTATCCATGGATCTTTTACATTACAGCCAACATCTCACAAAAAACGGGGTACCTTGTTTTCTACCAATAAATGCTGTAATTCAGAGAATAATTTCCTATTTTTTGTGCAGGCTCCTGCACCAATACAGCAACCCCCAGAAGAGCAACAGATCATCCTGACGAAACAAGTTCCCAGAATAATGAATGGCTCAGATTAAAGGAAGAGAAGTGATAAAAAATGGTTTGCAAAAGATATCCACTAGGAGCAACATGCAATTCCTCTTCAATAAGGCAGAAACTCTTTCTTTTTTTTTCCTCCTAGGGTCATGAAGGCAAAACACACATAGGGACTACTCCACGTTAAGAGATCATCAGTTCTACTTTCACATTCCAGTAAAATCAAGCTGGTTGTTAACATCAAGATGGTTATATTATCAGGATGCAGGAAGTTTACCAAAAAAAAAAGTCACATATCGTACAAGTAAGTATACCTCTGCACTGGAATGGTAAGTCTTGAAGGAGACAAAAAAATTCATGCAGAAATGAGCTATGCAGACAATCCTTTCTTCCCCTTCCCTCCAATGGAAAATTATCAGTTACATATAGCCTTTGCTGTCTCCCAGGATATTTGACAAGAACAAATACCCTACTAACAGAGCAAAGGTAGTTTTTTTGGTTTGGTTTTTTGTAACAAGCACATTCATCATGCATTATCAGACTTTGTGTGAGAAACATTTTTTTCCAAAATGCATTTAGAAGCAGCAATCTCAAGACAAGGGTTATCTAAAAAGACTTATTTAAAGAGAATATAAACTGAGCATAACATTTCTAATAATTTGTCCTTCATAGATTTGATAAGTTGAATGTCATTACACAGAAACACAAACAGAACTGTTATTAATGCAAAAGAAGTGACAATGTCCAAAATGTTCTTAATTATATTACACTTAAAAGTAATACTACTCGCTATAATTTGTAGATTTTTAGACTACAACAGCACTGGCAAATGCTACACAAGTACAATATGTCTATTCCAGGCATTCAAAGACCAATCTGTACTTCTTAAGTTGCAAGAAAACTTTTAAAACCATCAAATGGAGACTGTTTACTAGACAGTAATCTAAGTTTTTTTTGTTTTAGTTCTTTCAGGAACAGTTTGATCCAGCATGGTGACAGTGCCCACAGTCATTACTTGACACTGTGCTCAGCACTATTTCACTATGAATTTTGCTTCCAGTTAGCAAAACCACTCCTTAAAAAATACCCAGTGCCAAAGCTGTCAGCAGCAGAGCCAGGGGCATACTTCAGGATTCTTGACTTCGAGTCAAGTAGCCTATCCACTGAAACATGTTGTGCAAGGAAGCAAACGCACAGATTTCCTCCATTTCTGTCAAACAGAAGTCTCACACCAAAACAGGCCCTGTAATAGGTAAACAGGGGTCAACCTTCCCCCACTGTGGAGTTTTAGCCAGCTAACTAACAGATGGGGAAAAATTCCAGTGTGGCAGAACTTGCATTCATTTCCACCTCCTGTTACACTATGATACTCCAAATGCCTTCCAGGCTGCAAACTGAACTGGAATCCAGTCCTATGCAGGACTGTGGAGACGAAGGGCAACAGCACTGTTCACCAGGCTATTGCGAATATTAATTGACAAACACATCTAGGTCTCATTTGCATTGCAGCCCTGTTACTAACATTCATTCCACAATGCCTCAGATTTTCTAGTGCACAAAAGTTGTTTAAAAAATAAGCCTAAGGAGATGGGAAAAAAATTGCATACACAAAGACCTCCGCTGATCTGGAGCTTTGAGACACTGTGTGATTTTTAATGCAAAATGCATCACTTAATCCAGCTACCAGCATGTCAATGACAAACAATGCTTAAATGTAATGAAGGATGTCACACAATCTGCCCATAATAGCAGTCCCTGCACTAGCATCCTTCAAATGGTTCAGAGGGATGAAATAGCATCCCCAGCTGAAAGAACTTTTGCAGAAATTTGCCCAAGCATAGGGGAAAAACACATCAAAATACAGGGACGAGATTTGACTTTTGCAGCTATTTAATTATTCTGCTATTTCAAAAAAATAAAGGGAATGACAAGTAACCGGGACACTGAAAAGAAGCCAGTAAAGAATGTAGCATTAAGCATCCTTTTGCTGGATTACTGGGTAAAGCACATAATCTCTGAATAGTTTTATTTGTTTCAACTCTGTATTAAAAGAAACAAATAAAACTGGGGAAGGCTGTATGTATAAATATCTAAGTAATGCATACACTAGTCTCCTGGCAGGGAGGGGGAATCAGCTATTTTTCGGGGAATTTGTTATGCGTCCATGCCAGTAAGATACTGCCTAGCAAAACTGTTTCCTATACATTTAAAGCAAAACATTTACCAATTATATTGAAGACTTCCAGAAAGCAGGACAAGCACTTTGACAGGAAAAAGGGAAGAATCAGGATTTTCTTAGAACATTTTGAGTTTGTCACAATTCACCTTAGAAATATCTAACAAAAAATCCAAGGTGGGTTTTCTTGTTCGTTTGCTAGCTTGCTTTCTAGATGCTTTCTTCTTCTCAGGCTCATTAAGGCTTCCTTGTCTCTATAAATGAGCACCTTTGGAAGGTTTACAGAAAAACAACACCCTTTTTCATCTTTGGCAATGCAGGTTTCTCTTTCCAAACAACATCCACCTCATAGGCTGGGTACAGTTTCTCAAGATGCAAACTAAACTTCCTTTAGATCATAACAATTTCCACCCTCCTCCTGCTCATTCACACGTGGCCCCTTGACTCACTCTATGAATTCTGCTGTTTGGCTCTTCAAAGTAAGCCAAACCAGCTTCCTAAAGCATCAAAAAGCTGCTCATTTTTTCCCACTGGATTACTTTATTGCAATTTCTGCAAGCTGAACTGGCTTGCCAAGGAACAGCTGAATACCAGGGGATGAAGCAGAAAGAATGTTAGAAATCAGCACCCAAGGTCAACTCACTCATCAGATAAAGCTTCACCTTCAAGGATGCACCAGGGTAGGAAAGCTAGATTTTTCTAAAGGGACAGATTAAATATATAATCATAGAATCATCCAGGTTGGAAAAGACTTTTAAGATCATCGAGTCCAACCATTAACCTAGCACTGCCAAGTCTACCACTAAACAATGTCCCTAGATGCCACATCTACACGTCTTTTAAATAACTCCAGGGATAGTGACTCAACCACTTCCCTGGGCAGCCTGTTCCAATGCTTGACAACCCTTTCAGTGAAGACATTTTTCCTAATATCCAATCTAAATCTCCCCTGGCACAACTTGAGGCCATTTTCTCTTTTCCAATTGCCTGTTACTTGTGAAAAGAGACCAAAATGCACCTCACTACAACCTCCTTTCAGGTAGTTGTAGAGAGCAGTATGGTCTCCCCCCAGTCTCCTTTTCTCCAGACTAAACAACCCCAGTTCCCTCAGCTGCTCCTCATAAGACACGGTCTCCAGACCCCTCACCACCTTCATTGCTCTTCTGTTGACACGCTCCAGCACTTCAATGTCTTTCTTGGAGTGAGGGGCCCAAAACTGAACACAGTATTCAATGTGCGGCCTCACCAGTGCTCAGTACAGGGGGACAATCACTTCCCTAGTCCTGCTGGCCACACTACTTCTCATACAAGCCAGGATGCTACTGGCCGCCTTGGCCACCTGGGCACACTGCAGGCTCGTATTCAGCCCGGCTGTCAGCCAACACCCCCAGGCCCTTTTCCAGCAGGCAGCTTTCCAGCCACTCTTCCCCAAGCCTGTAGAGCTGCACGGGGTTGTTGTGACCCATGTGCAGGACCCGGCACTTGGCCTTGTCAAACCTCATACTGTTGGCCTTGGCCCATCAATCCAGCCTGTCCAGATTCCTCTCTAGAGCCTTCCTACCCTCAAGCAGACCAACACTCCTGCCCAACTTGGTGTTGTCAGCAAACCTACCAAGGATGGACTCAATCCCCTCGTTTGGGTTGTTGATAAAGACTGGCCCCAAACCTGAGCCCCGGGCAATACCAGTTGTGACTGGCCACTGACTGGATTTCACTCACTGCAACTCTTTGGTCCTGGCCATCTAGCCAGGAGCAGGGAAATGAACGCAACACAGGAAAAAAACTTTTAATAGAAAAGATGGGCAAATGAAATTTCCTGAGTGCCTTTGAGGGTATGAGTGCCTTTGAGGGTACTTAAGACTATGAGAAAATATATTCCCTCCTGCTTTTTAATCCCATCTTTGATAATATAAACAGATTACTACCGTCATGCATATACTTTAGCCTAGCATATCCTTACACCATTAACAGGTAGTGCATCTTGTCTGTTTGCCCATATTCTAGAAGAAACATTTATGAAGGCTTTGCAGGTATTAACATAATAGTAGGATATAATATGTTATATAAATATATTAAGATATATTAATAAAAAGATATTTCTATATACATATATAAACACACTAAATATATCTGCTCCTGTAGCAGAGATGAATAGAAAGAAAACCTGCTGCTTTTTCCTCCTCATGCTGCATATTAGAAAGGCATACGAGGACCAGGAGCTGTACTTCCATCTCCCACTGAATTTGCAGGGCACTTAGAAGTCTAGAGCAGACCAGCAAAACAAGTAGGGAACCTCACATTTCAGAAGAAACCCACCACGTTTCTGACAAATTATTTTGGCACAATGCAGACAACCCATGCAAGCCAGCAAAACTCAGAGCCGAGATTGTGCACGACTCGCAACTACCCCAGAGAGACACTAGATGGTGCAGTGATGCTGCAACTGAGACACACACCACTTCCGTGCCCCATAAAAAGGTGTTAAATACAGCATTTCTTTCGAGTTTTAGAACTACAACTTCAGGCTATTGCTTTGGCACACAGCATGGTATTACTGCTCTGAAGAACTAGACTCAATATTACATAGTATATTCATTTATTTATTTCTCAAACAGCTTGGCATTTGAGTGATTTTCATAAATACTGTTTGCGTAAGTTAAAAAAATTCTGAAACAGGCCTAACATCTTGTTACGCCAAAATCCTATTTCAAAACTTTCCTTCCAAACTAAAAATGACAGGAAATGTGATGTTAAAACAAGGTGTTAGGCGTTTTTTTGTTTTGTTTCTTTAATTTCAAGCGCATATCCTATCATCAGTCAAACAGGCAGCTTTATTTTTTAATTCCAGCTTTATTAAGTGTCTTTCCACCACAACTATTTCAATAATTAATTGCACTGGTTATACAAAGGAAACAAACAATGTTCCCCAAGCAGTTTTATGTTCTGAAAAGAGAGAAGCATCTGGTACTCCAAAGATAAACCGTGAATACTGCTCATCAATCCCATCAAGCCACCAGGAAAACGGGTGGCTGAAAAAATTCTAAATGACAGTTTGAACCAATACTACGTGATAGTTGCACCTAAAGTTAGAAATGCTACATTTTCGCACTAGCAATAAAAAGAAGAATTATAGTTCTGTTTTTGGTGTGAAGCTTTTTCTTCCAGGAAACTTTAAACCTGAACATAAGTCATCTACGCTTGCAAGAAGGTCCTGATTCTGCTGACATAAAGGCATAATTTCTCATTACACCAGGAAAGTCAAGCAAACACACATACACACAGAGAAATTTTCTAAAATTCATTCACTTGTATTTCACAGTACTTGTGATCTCAGCCAGTAAGAAGAACAGTTACTAATTTCAATTCAGTACCCAGAAATTACTTAGGATTGTGTGGTGCCTTTATCAAAACTGTGATGCTTACTGAACAACTGTTTTTAACAACTGCCTGTTCCTTCTCTAACTATTGGGAGGGTGTAAATGCAAAATCAGCCACCTGAATTGCTCTGATGGTATGCTACCACGAGCAGGGACTCATTTACCATTACTGGGGTGGGAGGTATGGGGTGGGGTGGGGGAACACGACGACACAGAGGATGGGGGACAGGAGAATGGTGAGAACGGCAAAAGCAGCAGTTATTTACCCAGCAGAGCATAACAAATTCAGAACATAAAACTGAACACCAATTTACAACCTTCACATGCTATACAAATTAAAAATACCCATGCAAAACTTCTAAACTTCTCTGGGATGGGGTGGAAGACATGAGAGGAGTAGCTTGCACTTGTTACAGCTGAATCCTACTGAGCTTAGATGCATACATATGCATCATCAAAAACGAGTACAATATCCTATTACAAACTAAACAAAAGCCTATTCAAGATAGGGAGGGGGAAAAAAAAAAACCAAACTGATTGTATCCAAAGCACAGCTGCAAGACACACAGGTCTTACCTACTAAAAACCTAAACTCGTAAAAAATATAGATTAATCTATTTCAGGAGCAAGTTCCCTCCACTATCTTTTGCCCAACAACAGTTCTGTCATTACCCTGGAGAAATTACGCTGCAATTGTTCCAGTGCTTCCCCCATACAGGAAGCAACCAATTGTTCAAAATTTGTGAGGGAACAGCTTCAACTGAAATATAAAATTGCCATTTTGGAGAAGAAAACTTATCCCATTTCCCCTCCCACCAGAAAAAGGCAAAAATGTTTTAAGTTATTTTGTTCTTTAGAAAACAATTTCTGCCTCTTGAGAAATGACACTCTGGAAATTAACATTTTTTTCATCAAAGTTTTCTTCCTTTTCACACGTTGCTTCACAGAGGAAAGCCAGAAGAAGCAGTTTTTCCCAAGTGTGCTGGCATGTGTAGCACCAGTCCAGCAGAGGAGCCTTGGAAACGCTAATTTGCTTTCCCATGGGTGTGTGTTAAAGGGGTTCTAAGAAAAGAACAAACCTCACCTCTTGGGGCACTGCATGTGCCCCTATCTTGCAATAAAGTGGATTCCCCCTCCGTCCTCCCCCTCTTTTTCAAAAACACAGCAAGGCTTCAGGAGATAAAACCTAGAAGCCAAGCAATTTTAGTTGATGATCAAAATTAATCTAGGTAAAAGGCTGACAGATCAATTATACTTGTGTTATACAGCATATGTACCTAAACATTGGAAAGTGACAGAGTTTATTTGCTGTTTCATTTTCTGAAGAGTTTTCCTGGACTTCTCACCTTCTCACACAGTACAGACTAAGGTGCCAATAAGCTTTTTGTATATAATACAGGAAGGTAACCCTACTGAAGCGACACTAAACTTTCCAGTCCACCTAATCAACAAAGGCTGTCTCTGACTTTACCACCCCACATTCACTTTAATTGTAAAAACCAACCGCATTTATCTCCAGTCACATTGTTTCTCTACCTTCTGCTTCTTAAGATGCCCATACATTTGTCTGAGAATCAAAGTGCTCGATCAGTTTGTACGTAAGCTAAGTTCAAGAGGACCACCTTTTGCTTAACATAATGAAAAAAATGTTTGTTCTGATGTTCCTTGCAGCATCAGGATTTGATGGGGAGGTAAATTAAACTCACTAGGTGTGAATAATCAATTTCGTTATGCTAGATAAACTAAAAAAAAATAATTTTAAGTTATCTGCGAAAAAGGTAAGTGCAGCCACCATTCCATAAATGTCTCATTTCAGAATCAGTTATTCTCTGCAACCAAAGCATAGCTTATACTCTTGTAGCACCTTCAAACAAAAAATTAAAACAAAAAAAACAAAGCACCACATGCATTGCTTGGTCCAAAGAACCAATCACTATTTTATTCAACTTCAGTGGTACAACCTTCTGCTAGTGTTTTTGAATTGCTTCAGTTTCCTGCACCTATACTCAAATAGCAAACCAAGCAGCAGAACTGACAAACTAGCATCAAGTGACTACTGGTCAAAAACTGCATTTCTGCCATTCCATGATCCTTACAGACTCTGTGATTACATAAACTTTGTTACTCAATAACTACAGCTTCCCAATCAGAGAAAAACAAGCTGGGTACCTGTCTACTGCTTCCTGTAACTGGTTTTTAAAAGGCCAGTTCATTGCTGGGATACAATCCAATCAGGTCAGTATTTATATTTAATCATCCAGTCATAATGCAAGACAATTCAAACAATGGTACAATTGTTCGTTTCTGAGCTTAGCCCCAAACCAAACTTAGATTTTCTCTCCCTGTTAAGGTTTCCAGTATCCTTTGTTCTAACTCTATTAATAGAAGAATGATATGCCGTATTCTTGGAAGCGTTTTACTTTTGTTCAAGCATTCCTGTAGCAGTAAGATTACATATTGTCACAATTAGCTTTATTTTCTTGGCTGATGGAAATAAACCTAAATACAGTTCTTTATCATGTATAAATTTTAATGGTACACTTCACCACATCTAACACTAAAACCCCACAAAATTAACACAATACAATACATTTCATACAACTATCAATGCTGTATCACAAACCTCACAAAACATAAACATCAAACTGAAGGTCACCGATACACAAGGTAGATGAATAAAAGCTTCAAATGCATTTAAACATCCGTAACAGTAAGAAACTAATTCAAATTTCTGTTAAAAAAAAGAAGTTAAAAATTGACAATTCAAAAGATAACAAATCTCTACAAAATTAGCTGTTTTGAGCCTGAAGTCGTATGTTCGGCATCATTCAGATACATGGCGCAACAAACAGCTTGATTTGTTAGCCAACTCTCAGCTGTTTTCTAGTCACACTGGTCATACCTCTCCACATTCCCTTTCCTTCTACCACCATGCTCCTGCCTTCAAGCTCTTAAGCAACTCACCTCTCCCTCTCAAGGATGTCTCAACAGCCTATTCAGTCATGCCAGGAAAGCACCGCTGAAGTTCACCCCTAAAGTTTAACGCGTCTTGAAAGCAAAATCTGTTGCAAAAGGGAGTTCAGTAATTTTTCTGTCATCCATACAGTGGGATGCATGGATGCAAATGCAAATCTGGGGATAGCATTTGAAGGGTTTAGGTCTGTAAGTCTTACGCTGATATTTGTTCCAGTACATCTGAAAGAAGATGAAGCAACCAAACAAATAAAGCAAAAAAAATCAAGCCCCTCCCAAAATCTCAGTTACCATGAGACAGTGAATTAAGCCAGCTGCACCTGCCTCAGTAAAACACATCCAATATCCCTTTGCTCACAGCAAAGTTTCCTCCTTAGGGCCTCCAAATGAGTATAATTGCTTTTTCAAACAATGAAACTAAGCGTAAGTGCTCCCCACAGCTCTGAATTTTTCTGGGACAGCATCACCAGCAACCTATAATCCAATATAAAGTTGTGTTACCCTGAAACTCACCATGTAGCTGATGACACTGATAAAAACACTTTGAGGTACAAAAGCAACAGAAGGGCAGATGAGAGCAATAAAATTCAAGTATTTTTCATTCATTCTCCTCAACTCTTTTGCAAGGTTGGATGTGAAGCTGAAGTATGCCATGCAGTTATGTACTATGCGCATGACTTTCGCTAACATCTGAACACGTTGTTATAAAAAACATCTCAAACACCCGCTCTCTCCCCCTCAACTTATGTAGAAATTACTCCTGTCGATAGTGTTAATGACAGCAGTCAACCAATAACCAATAAATCAACACAAGGGGCAGGGGTTGAAGTAAGCTGCCCCTGTTCTTTAGTATCAAGATAGTAACTTTCACTTGGCTGATTCATTCCCACAGCACTAATCCGAGTTTATCTGCCGCCATTCTTGCTTCACTTGAAAGGATGCCAGCTGAATAATTTGAACCTAGAACCCTTGATGCAGTCTTTCTACCAAGTCAACACTTCACATGCATGTAACGTCAATGTAAGGCTTAGCTCCAACCATTAAATGAAACAAAACTGACACTTTCCTATGAAATCGTGCCACTTCCACTGAACTGCAAACTGAAGTACACAAAGGAGAAGCTGACTTGAACAAGATCAGTGAGTGACACAACAGACTTTATTCCTCCTTTTGCATCTATTAGTCACTTTCATAAACCACATGAAGCTTTGAAAAGAACTCGGAAAGAAAAACAAGAGAATCCTTTTTGCATATGTGGCTAAAAGGAAATTAAACATCTCAGAATCATTAAGGCTTAGAAGTGCTTCCATTAAGTTACCACCCAGAGCAAAGCTCACTTTGGTAGCAACTAAAAGTTTATTCTCAACAGAGACTCAGAACAGAAAGTTTTCTTCTTGTGGTCTGAACCACATAAAAGAGCATTATACACTTCAAGGACCTTCTGACACACAAAGCCAAAGCAAACCATGATGAACTGTTCTGCTTTTTTCCCATCTGGAAAAAAAAGAAGTTATGTACCTGCCTATAGACAAACAAGCCTTACAAACAGTACGAAAAACTTAATCCCTTTTCAAATCATCGTGATTCAAGAATTTTAGTCCATCCTTACTGAGCTACAGAAGACAGTGGGAACACATCTACTGGCTTCTCCAAGGTAAAGCAGGAAAAGAAAGCTTGGAAAAGAAAGGAAAATTAAGTCAATTTATTACAACAGGCAGAGAAGTTAATGAATGAAATTTAATGAGCGGAATTCTACAGTTTAACACCACAGCAATGTTAAAATTAAGATGGCATCATAATAACCTGTCAAACAAAAAGCCACAGAGAAAATGACAAAGCAAACTCAAGGCATCCCCATGTATCAGATTAGATTATAAGTATTTCACATACACCGAAGAGACAGCAAAGCACTCTGGTACAGGGCTTTTCTCACATTTTACCAATAGTTTTGACAAGTGTGTCTGAGGCCCAGGACTGAAGATCTCCCCATCTAAAACCCATCATTAAATCTTTTAGGTGCACTGGGCACTGTGTACAGATAGCTAGGGAAGCATATTAGCCAAAGGGGGAACTGAGCAGGCATCCATCTGCAATCAACACTATGTCTTTAAGAGTCTGACCCCAGGGTTTTTGCAACCTGACCTACTGTAACACATGATACTGAAGTAATGCACATGCAAAGTATTTGTCAACTGTCAGCAACTGAAAGGGAGTTCCTGCCAAAGTACTGGGACAGGAAAAACATCCTTACTTTGATGCTAAACTGAAAGACTTTCAGGAAACTTTAAGTACTAGAAAATAAAAATTTACAGCCAAACTGTAATCATTTTGTAGTCCACAAAGAGAACAACACAACTACAATTCTACACAGAAACAGGAGTTCTGATGGCACCATCTAAGGAGCACACACACGCTATCCAATCAGTTATGCTACTGTCACTTCAATTGCTTTCTAAATGTATTGACTTTATGAGCTAAATAACCAAACCCACTTTTTATTTCTGGAATAAAAATTACTTAGGAAAACAAAGTAACCAAAACTGTAAATTGCTTTGCGTCCTGTTCTGCAGCTCTTCAAAAAGCTTCTGAAAAACTGACTGGAGAGAAGAATCCTCAGCCTTGGCCAGTAGAAGAAACCCACATTATCCAGCACATCTTTGCAGTGCTGAGAACATAGCAAGAGCAATCAGTGCCAAGCGCTGACCCCTGGCAGCAAGCTGCTCACTTCAGTCAAAGGGCCAACAATTTGCCTCTCACAGCTTTGTCTGTGGAGCCTTGGAATGACAGCCTAGCTGGACATCCTGCATTCTCTGCGAAAAGACCATACCGACTAAGAGTCATAAGGGGTGAGCACCCAAAATACTTTCCATCACAGAATAGCCATGCATGTGCAAGGAAAGAAATGGCACGCTGAGTACATACATTATTGAGTAATACATAAATAAATAATGGCTGAGGTATATCACTTCTTGTAGGTGTATAAGGAAGCCGTTAGGTCACAGCTGTTTTTTTGCAGGTTTTTTTTTTTCATTTTTGATAGTGTTTTTTTTTAACCAGAATCATTTATCCAAAATTCAGTTGTGGAACACTGATGCAGTATTGTTAATCAGATCCAGAGAACTCAAGCAGCAGAATATGTAAATAAGATATTGCTCTGGTTATTTAATAGGGCACAACCACCTGGAAAGCTGCTGAAGATCATCCGCTTGCTTAGTTAACTGCTACCCAATGTAGACCTTGAAGGAGCATTTTCATCTTTATTGTATTTTGAGTTACTGGATGGAGATGCCTGGAGGGTTCATGAAGGCATCTCCCCCTGCTGTTTAGTAAGTTAGATGATGTTTTATTCTTACATAGCATCACCAATAATTGCATGTATATATTAGCTTCCACTGTGTGGTCCAGCTAAGATGCATTCAGGAACATAATTCTGCCTTAAGGCTGGTATTTCCAGTGCGTGTCTGTCTTATCAGCATGGATCACAAAAAATTCTTGGCGAGTTCTTCATTTTGATGGTAAGAAAAACATTCCAAATATGTTATTAAAATACAAAGTGATTTTAAGTTCATTTGCAATTTTAACACAGTCATAAATTACACTATACTATTTGGTTTATAAACCATATATAGTTCGGGTCACTGAAAAAAAGAGATTCCTGCAGCTTCAATGATGTCAGCTCCCTAAGAAAATACTGCAACTCACCACTTTCTCTTACACAAAGGACTCCAAAAAATGTTTCCAATGTCAATTGAATCCTCATTTGTCTTTTAGTTCTAATAATCACAAGCTGTGAAAAACAGATTCCTACCTAGCGTAGTCCTAAATTTTATATTGTTGACATAGCTTCGCTAAGAAAAATAAAAAGGAAACTAAAAATCATAGCTGTAGTATCTCTCCAGATTAATTCTCTGCATTTTTCTACAAAATAATGAACAAACTGTTGTCTTCATAACAGAACCAGAACTGTGGTTTTATTAATAGCTGCAGTATAATGAATATCACCACTGCAGGAGCCACACTTTCTGGCAATTTCTCCCTATTTAAGTTCAGTATGCGTAAGAAACATGAAGTTTCTCACAGTCTCAAAATATTAGGCAGGAGAAAAGATAAGCCAAAGCTCTCTTTCTGCTGACAGAGAAGCTGCCACTATTTTCACAGCCACCACAGCCTACTTCCACACTGCATGGACTCACAGCTGTGAAACAAAAAGAAGCTGCATCCTAACCACTTAACTTCTGTCTCAAAGGCAGATGCTGAAACAGTTTGAAGAAATCCCATACACTTAGTAGAGGACCTGACAACCCATACTTTTTATCAAGCCAACAGAAGTGCCATCAAACAACTTCAAAATGGCAAGGATTCCACCAGTATTGGTAAAAAGCAGGTCCAAAAAATGTTCCAAACTCAGTATGATTTTGTTTAAATGAAGTATTTGAGCAATAGCCATGTAAAGTGTACATCTAAAGTGCATACCTGTGAAAACAGGCTCTGTAACTACTATAGCTTACATGTGCACAGTCAGGGTTTCCATTCATCTCAGGTCAACACATTTAAACCTTACCCCCAAGAGACTCCTGCAAGGCAAGACACCAACACATTGTCATGGATATTTATGTTTCTCTCACCAGAACCATCAGCGAATCATAACACCCTACTTACTAAATGTACTGCAGCAACAGAAGTGTCAAATACAATGGGATCTGTGTCAAAAAGCTTACAAGATTGATTCAGAAGAGACAAAAAAAGACAAGTTCAGGAGATGAAGAAGATAACGGAACAAGAAGGGTGGAGTAAGAGTGGGATAGTTACCTAGCTCAACAGCACAGTCTTTGTGATTTATTAAAAACAAACAAAAACAAAAAACTCTGGAAGTAATCACATAAAAAGAAAGTATCAACTGCTAGTTCACTGATGGACAATAAGTACCCGTAGGCACGTGCAATATAGGATATTGGCTAAAACCCACAGACTCTAACACACAAAAAGGATAGTTACAGTACTAATTATTCTACAAGCCACAAAACAAACTATGAGGCATAAGTAACTTCGGTTTATGGCTTCCATCCATGTTTCAGCGGGGGTGGGGAAGATGACTACAGATAAATTCAGTTTCCCTGCACGCCGGCACGCACATCACGTCCAGTCCCGACAGGTGCTGCCTGCGACTCCCAGGTGCTTCAGAGCTGCATCGACTACTGCAGTTCAGCAACAGGTGCGGGGAAACACACGCTTTCCCCTAAAAATTGAACAGCTCTTTAAAAAAACTACCTAAACAAAGCAGGGGCCGGGGAGAGGGATAAGAGGATTTTCTTTGCCAAACTCGGGAGTTTTTGTGTCTCCACAGACGCAGGCGTACTTTCGGTTAAAACACAGACCTGCATCCCGAGCACCACCAGTATTTAAAACACCAAATTCCGTTTCCTCTTCCGGGCGCCCAAGACGCCGGGCACAGGCCAGCATCACTCAGCGGCACCCCCAGGCGCCCGAGAGCCCCCCGCCCCTCAGCCCCCACCGCCCCGACCCTCCCCGCTCCACTGAACCGCACAGACGCGGCGTTCCCCCCGCCCCCCGCCCCGGAAAAGGGTGGGGGGAGGCGGCGACGACGAACCGGAGGCGAACCTGCAGCACCCCGCGCTAACCCGGGGCCCTCCCCTCGCACCAGCGGCCTCCCCTCCTGAAGGGGCGGGTGGTCCCCGGCCTGCCTCGGAGGCGGCGCGGCGGGCCACAGGTACGTTAAGCGGGTTTAGAAGCGCACGTTCGCACCTGCTAAAAAGCAAGCGTGACAGACAGGCGCAGCTCCTCCTCTCACGGGTGCGCGGACGCACCCCCACCGCCTCCACCCCCCCACCCCCCCCCCCACCCCCCCGGGCCCCCTTCACAGCGGCGCCCCCCTCCTCCCCTCGGCCGCCGAGCGCCTCCTCCGCCCCCTGCCGCGGCGGGGTCCCGGCCGGCGGGGGGAGACGAGACACTACCACGGCCGGGGCGGGGGGGTGCCGGCGGGCGAGCCCGGCAGGAGGGGGAGCGCGGTGGGCGAGGGGGAGGCTACCGACCTGCTCCGCCCCCCCCGCGGGCTCCCGTGGTTCGCTCCCGGCGGAGCCCTGCGTCGCTCCCATAGTAACATCGCCGCCGCCCCGGCGTTAGCGGTCAGAGCCGCCAGCCCCGGGCATGCTGCTCCCCCCGCCTCGGCCCCGCTGCCCGGGAAGGGCCGGAGGAAACCGACCGGGGGTGGCCGGAGCCCGCCGGGGACAAAGCCGGCACTGAGGAACCCGCCACAGAGCGACTTTGTACCGCGGGGGCCCGGCCGCCCTCCGCCGCCAGCCAATCAAGCCTGCAAACGCCTCGGGGAGGCGAAGAAACATTTTCATTCTCCCTGGGAAGAAAAGAATTGTTATTCTCCATTTACAAAAATATTTCTTGTGTTCTGGCCCTTGGCAGCGGCCAGTAGCTGACGCCTTGTCACAGGGTGAAGGGGAGAGATGGGCCCCCGCGGCCCAAGGCCGGGCGGCGTGTCTGAGGCGAGGCCTTGGGGCAGTATCCGCAGCCCAGAGCTGCCAAACAGAAACGCGGCGGTCATTTCTACCTCTTCTGCTGGCGTGTTTTGGGAGTGGGGCACGGATTTGAAAGCCCTCGCACACCCGACAGCTT
This sequence comes from Pluvialis apricaria, assembly GCA_017639485.1. Classification (NCBI taxonomy): domain Eukaryota; kingdom Metazoa; phylum Chordata; class Aves; order Charadriiformes; family Charadriidae; genus Pluvialis; species Pluvialis apricaria. The sequence continues at coordinate 38,698,661 of CM030044.1, forward strand.
CCCCGAGTCCGCAGCCTCGGCCGGGTTTCCTTCCACCACCTAACGGCCCTTCCACCTCGGTCTGGCAGTCAACACTGCTGCTGTTAAGTCAGAGGCTGAACTGCTTGGTTTTGAGGCTGTAATTACATATTTTTATAAAGCACGTTCTTGAGGTAACAGTAGTTTCAAGAGCTTGCAGAAATGACTGGTCACTGAAGGCACGGAGGAGGCAAAGACTGGCAGAAGTTCAACCACACTTACGTACAGAAATAAAGATTTCTTTCCCAGTGCTACTGTCTTCCTGGAGTTATATTATTTTGGGTGGATGAGTCAATACTTGAATCAACTCTTGGAAGGAAGAAATTAAGAATGAGGACAAACTGTAAGGGAAGAGCCTTCTTAAGCCAACGTTTTAAAAAAAGAATGCAAACAGCATGTTACTTTGTATGGCCTACCCTCAAATTTGGAGAGAAAAAGGCAGAAAAATGCCAAAGCATGAACTTTGCTCTTCTTTCATCTGGTTCCTCCTCTCAGTTTTACAAGCGAGCGATACCATCCAACTTTGTTGCAACACTAGCAGTTGGTATACGACCAAAGTCAAGACCACTTTGAAAAATGAAGCGCAGGGGGCCGGGCTCCTTACGCGCATGGGGTTCTGCGATAGCATCTGGCATCAAGAATTTCTCCGTAAGACACAGCAGGGCAAGGGAAAAAACAGCTGCTGCTCTCCACACCGCTGAATGCTTCTGCACATCTCTGCGTCTGGAGGAACTTTCCAAAGAGCTAGCTCTGGCTGGCACAACAGTATAGAATATTACACCACAGCGTCAGCAGAGAAAGCCACTGTCCAATACTTTCCTCCTTGAAATGACAAAACACCAACATGACCTGATTTTTGCTTTCATAGGTATGGTAGGATTTTGCTGCAGACAACGATGTAGTTTTAGATGCAAGATCAATTTTTTGTTTTTAGCCAGATAGCAATACTACTTTTCAAAGAGAGGAGTTGTCAGACATAAGGTGGGACAGGGAAAGGAGAAGCCACTAGATCTGGAGACTGCAGTCTCTTAATACATATATCAAGTTCATGGCAGCAGAAAGCAGAGCATCAGCCTCCCGAGCTCTGGCGGAAGATGAAGAGCTAGCACTCCTGATTCCCCCACTAGACACAGCCGGTTGGCGAGCACAGGGCAGTGCCAGTCAGAGCAATGTTAGGGTCTGCCTATCCTGGCCAAGGAGGATTACTTTTTGTTCCAGACAAAAGCCTGTGTAAAGCCTCCTTTTGGCATGTTCTGTAACTTTATCAAAGCCACGCAGCGTTATCACAAACAGTGGGGTTATCAGGCTATATCCCTGAGCTGTAGGGCAGCAACCAAGGGTAACACACTTAGCTAGCCTGAGTTAAGTGTACACAGACACAGAACTCCCACAGTTATGCAAGCAAAATAGGCTGGTTTTCAATCCCTTACCACAAATCATCATCTGGCAAGGGCCTATCAGTTTGCCTCCATTCAGTTTCCTGCAATAACAGATGGAAAACAATCCATTTGGACTTATCAAAATATTTCCCATGTTTTTCCATAAAATTCTCACTTGTACGAGTACAGAGGACACATATCTTTTCCTGCTTTCTTATTTCATTTCTCAAACCAAACTGCCAGTCTGCCAGAATGGGCAGATAAATCATCCCATACCAGCCTGCAAATGTGAGCAGTAAGTGACCTCTAGCGCTCATGCTCACGCTAGAGCTTGGCCAAGTGCCCAGATGCCTATACTGATGGCATGGACTGATGTAACTATCAACGTAATCACAATTTGCAAGTCATTATCCTGCAATTCAACCATGGAGAACAGACTTTCAGGCCTTCTTGGGTCCTTCCCGCCCTTTGACCACGCTATCCTCCCAAGGTGGATATGTAGGTAAGACTTATGAGTGGAGGATGATGCCACCTAAACCAAAAATGGAAGGATACAAGACAGCAGTGTAACTAGTGACAAGAGCTGCAGGAACTCCTCTGGCACCACAAGTTCCTGCCTCCTGTGGCCGGAAAAGGGAGAACAGGTACTCAAAGCACCCAATTCACCAAACTCTTCCACGAGAGGACAGTATCCCATTCTTTCCCTTGTAAGCCAAAGGAAAACAAAACCAAACCCCTAAACTGCAGCTCAAAGCAGCATATCTTTAAGTGTATAATTAGATATAACTACTCCTCCTGAGTCACCTTCTCTTAAATGCCATAAGCCTCTGCATTGTCGATCACGAGGTTGACTACATGGAAGACTACAAACTAGCCAAAACTGACCTGGGACAGCACGAGACCCAGCAAAATGGTCTGTTCTGTCTATGCAGATCTCTGCACACTTCAGAGTGTTTGGAAGCATGGCTGCATGCACTTTTCTCTCATTGTTCCCTTTGAAACCAGAGGTGCAAGTACAGTTGTAGTCAGTCCTGGAAGGGACACTGCATCATGAGAGTAAAGGTGGGTACCAACACCATGTCAAAGTTACATGAATTGGGCTATAAATGTGCAGCTCTGTCCTCTGCAGTGTTTAGGACCAGCTGTCCTGCATGCACAGTAACTACAAAGCAGTATTGTGAGCAGGAGAATTTCATGAATGTTACGTAGGTGTGTAGAGATTTTAAAATTAACTTCAATTGAAAGATTAATTGGTATATAACTCTATGAGAAACATGCAAATAACTTTTAGTGATACATTTCCCATTGAGATTTTCAGTTTAAGTAATCAAGGCAGACATTGTTTGTCTACAATCAGATTGAATCTACAGTCTGTGTAGCACTAATTTAGATAGATCACTTGCTGTAGCTTGAGTCAATGCAAAACCTAGGACATAGCCCATAAATTATCTAATGCGCTACTGTGAATGAAGCAGTTGTGCTGCTTCCAGCATCAGCAGAGGGAACACCCCTTTAACACTACTCTCAGCATGCAAATTTAAAACAAGCGGCTGCCTCTCACAGTTACTCCTGCCAACCAAGTAAGGCTATTCAGCAACTTGCCTGAAGCAACCAAGATTGGTTACCGTGTTGGGATTCAGGTTCTCTCCGCCACCTCCCACCATCAAGCCTTTTAACTGGCCCCTCTGTCATCAGTTTTTTTTTTTTTTAAAAAAATGTTAAAATTCAACACTTGGTAGTGCTGCTAGACAGCATGGCAAACAGGCAACCTCCTTGAAGAAATGGGAGACAATTTCAGCAGAGGTATTGGGAATGTAGGCTGCTAGTCCAGTTGTTGAACTGTCTGAACAGAGATGTCAGTTTTGCTTTTGTTTTTAAGCAAGTGTTCATGATGCTCTGATGAAAGGCACTGTAGAAGTTTCTAAAAATACATGTTGCAAACAGCCTTTCCCTCTTCCCTTCCAGGCAATCTCTTTAGACTGCTGTTTGTCATCAGCCTGCAAAATCACACAAATCAGTCAGGCCCAGTCCTACTTAAATGATTCATAAATCCAATTATGTCCGATTCTTTATATAGTAAGCTGGGCCCAAACAGATTCAACCTTCAGGATTAAAGGGATGCGTAGGTAGCTGACCTCTGACTCTCGAACTGCTCAGGAGCTACATATGGTTCAAACATGCAGCTCTACACCGGGGTTACATCACATGTATGGCACAGTATCTTAATCTCCATCTTGAGGGACTGGAGAAGAGAAGCCTTGAATGCTATCTCGGCACTTGTTACCATGTATAGAAGTGGAATCCAGTGGAGGGCCACCAAGATGGTGAGGGTTGAGGGGCATTGGCTCTGCAAGAGGGGGGTGTGGCAGCTAGGCTTGTTCAGTGTGGAGGTTGGATGGCTTTGGGACACCTAACAGCAGCCCACTGGTGCTGATGGGGGGAGATTGAGGGAGATGCAGCCAGATTCTTAACAGTGGTGCATGTTAGTAGGATAGACGATGGGCAACAAAAGTTCAAACAAGAGAGGTTCAGATGAATATAAGGAGAAAAAAATTTTCCCCATGAGGGCAGCCAAGTTATGGACCCAGTGTACAGACAGGTTGTACCATTTCTGTTGTTGGAGGTTTTCAAACTCCAACTGGGTAAAGCCCCAAGCAACCTGTTTCTGACCTCACAGCTGACTCTGTTTTGGACAAAGAGGGTTGGGCTAGAAACCTCCTGAGGGTCCCCTTCCACCAGAATTAGCCTACCTCCTGAGGTCCCCTTCCACCAGAATTAGCCTGTCATTCCTGGGTTACTACATGACTCAAGTGCCAGCTTAAAGCTGAGTGATTGGGTTCATTATCCTGCCCCTTTTCTCCACTTCCAAAGTACAGCTTGTGATTATGCAGCATAAAGATTTTGGCACGCAGCTTTCAGGGCCAGTACGTTGGCTGTCTCTGGTCTAGCACAAGGAAGTACAGCTATACACACTTTTCAGGTTTCAAAGCAGCAATTCTAGGGCTGTTATTTTAGAACACACAGATGTCCCTGGAATAAACACAAAGCCCAACATAAACAGCATCCCACACTTCATACATACTTTATCTGGACTAATCAACAGTACAAAATCATCTTGTGGCTCACCTGGCCACCTATTTTGACCTTCTCATGGTAAGGATTATTTTTTTTTAACCTTGGCATACAGATTTACCTAGGACACTTATAAAATCAAAAAAATTTAAAACATTTAGATAAAGATTTATAGCAAGAAGCAGCACTACTCTAAGCCAATTATAAACTCCAAATTATAAATTCCAAATTCACAACAAAATAAAAATGTAACTGTCACAAACACTGTAATATGCGGAACAACTAGTACAGCACTAGAGATCTTAACAGTATGAAATACAGTAATATTTTTCTCAACAGTTTTGAATGTTAGTTGTCAATTCTACTAGATCTCATCACAAGTTTATTCTGCTAAAAAACAGCAAGACTACTTTTTTTTGTTTGTTGCTACATCTTTGCAAAGAATATGCAAATTAGAAGATATAGGTATATAGCACATTGCACAGAATAGATAAAAAGCAGCGTGAGAATGTAATTTTTTATTGACTATTACGAAACACCTCTGTATAGTGGGGAGAATGAAGAAATACAGTCTATTTATTCTAAACACATTTGTATCTGTGCAATGTTTTAAACTGCACTACAGCGTTTGGAAGACTACACTGGTAAGTAAGGCAAGCAAATGAAATGGTGTGACCAATTGCTGAACAGGGACTTAACAGTGACTCTACCCGAACATCCCCCCACCCCCCCCCCCCCCCCCCCCCCCCCCCCCCCCCCCCCCCCCCCCCCCCCCCCCCCCCCCGGACTACGCAAATTGAAGCAACTTTCTCTGGCATAAACACTTTGACCTCTATTAATTTAAGCAGCTACAAAAGCTAGTTCTGTTGTTCTAAAGAATGAAATAACGAAGTAGTTTAAATAGATCCAAACCACACAAGTGTGTACTGTTTTTCTCCTCCAACACCATACAAAAGTGCATATCAACACTTGAAAGGAAGTCTCTTCCCCACCCCCAACTTGTTCATTTTAAACAGAAGGCACCACATTGAGCACATTCTGTTTGAACATTCATTTTGTTTACATCTCATTTCCTTCCCCTCTTCTCCATGCTTCTTGACTACTCTTTGCAAGGCTGTGAAACAATCCTTTGCTTTTAGCAATTTATCTGCCTTCCCTCGCTAGAAGTCAAGCCCTACAACATCAAAAACTTTGCCACGGTAATCAACTGTTAAGGCTCAAATTAAGACAGCACAGTAAAGAAAACAAAGATCCCATTCTCATGGAGATCATTATACTTATTAAGAACAAGCAAAAGAATACGCAGAATGCATAAGACGTAACATACACAAAACTTTGTTAATTTTTTTCTGATACAGAGGTTAATTTAAAAAACAAAGCTCCAGACAGCATTTCTTCAGCCAAGTTAGTCCTTTAGAGCACTAAAGCTATGCTTCAAAGCTCTGCCTCTCCCCCATCCTATTTATACTGGCAAACCTCCTGCTGACGAGCTCATTAAGAAACAAAGCAGTTCTGCAGCCCTATTCAGTAACAGCGAGGTCCCAGCTAGGGTACTGTGCTCAGTTTTGGGTGCTGTTTTCCAGGAAAGAACGAAATGAGCTGGTGAGAGTCCAAGAGAGAATGGCAAGAACAATCATCAGGGAGAAGGCAGATGGACACAGCCATCAGTCACTCACTTGCCATTTGCACAACTCCTGGGAGCCCACACACAAGGTGGCTGGATGCAGCTTCTGAGGCATCTTTCTGTAGTGGATACGTGATTCTGGAGTTTCTTTTGCTAGGAGTTGGGCTTGCAAGTATCCACATTCCCTGGTGTAGGGTTTGCATACGATGGAAGTTTTTTTTATTTTGAGGAAAATGCTAGAGTCTGCTGGAGACCTCAACTGGGACATTCCTGCCTAGATATGCTTCACTGATATTCTCATATCATATTTTCACCCCCACACAGTGCCCTAAGTGAACAGGGCTTGCTTGTTATTTTGTATAAAGCCAACTTTTCTTTTTTCCTTTTTTTTCCCCCTTTTCTATCATATCTTTAGAGTCTTATTAACTAGCATCCTCTCCCCTCACTCCAGAATATTAAACTAACAGATGGTCAAGTATGCCACAAAATTAGAAAGATGGAACAACTGATAGCCACATTTCCAAGTAATTTACTAAAGAAGCAATAGCTATTCATCCCTCAAGAACGAAAGATAAGTCAATTACAGTTTTGCGACACACCAGCATAAAAACCTTTTGCTCTCTTAAAACTGTCATCTGTTAATGACTTGCAAAAACAAGCCAAGCGTGTTTGATCAACACATAAAACTAAGGACGCATTTTATATTCTCTCTGGAAGCACTTGAGAAAAGGTTCAAAAGCAAGGTTAAGATGCCAAAAGGATTATATTTACCTTAATGATGTACTATAAGAAAATATGCAGCAAAACAACTCGCCCTGTGTGCGGCTATTCTGTTTCCCAGGACTCTACTGAGTCACTAAGCAATTCCCATTAATATTACCCTCTGTGCTTAAAGTAATTTATTTATCCCCAAACCCATGCTAAATATTTATATTTGCTGAAGACATCACCATAGATTAAATCCATTCTTTACCAATGTTTAGCTAAGAGATGAACTAGTACAGGCCTGTGCGTTATTATTTGCATAACTTCAGCAGAATATTAAGTTCATTGCAGAAGTCTCTCCTCTTCTGGAGGCCTGTTGTACATCATCGAGCTTTCAGCAAATGTGTGCGTGCTCACTCTAAGTTGCTTCGGGAATCCAAAAGAACTAGTTCCGATTTCAACGTACTCTGTTAAGCAGTTTCTTAAAATCCTTTAAAAACATAGCTAAAAGAATGAACATTATAGCTGGCACGTGACATGAATCTGTCATTTTAAACAAATGGCCAGTTTTAACTGTTGCAACTTGACGAGTACCTTGTGAGGAATGACGATTTTTGAGTGTCTCTGTCTACTTGCTGTGAGATGCTTTGGGCTTGATGTACAGCTGTGCTCCAGTCCCACTCACAAGGAGATGGCAGTGCAGTAGTTTGCTCCCTGAAAAACAAAGTTTCATTTAAGTCATGTGTAATCACAGAAGAGTGCCTATGAAGCCTGGAACGCTGAAGTCCCTAGAGATAAAGAGGATATAAAATACATTTCCCGGGTTAGTTTGGCATGCTTTAGCTTCCCTGGCAATCAAGTGGAAACAGTGCTTGAATAAAGGAAATACTCGGCAATATTCACACTTGCAGCAACACCGCAAACTTCAATTCAAGCGCTGTCCCTCACCAGGCATCCATGCCAGCCTTGCACATAAGGCAACAATGCATTTTTGCCAACTACATAGGGTACACATAGAAATCGTGCTTATCTTCCCTTTGTTGCACTGGTCCTCTCCACAAGGCAATTTGGCTTTTTGTTTTAATTTAGTCTTTCTCTGATAGCTTAGTTTGCACAAGACTGTACAAATTTAAGCTAGTAAGAGCACCGTATCTTTAACACAACCTCAGTAAGAACAATCAGATACATGCGCTCCAGGGATTTCAATCAGTAACTTAACTCCAGTTGGAGAAAGATTGGTAAGAAACAATTCCCAATGTAATTTTCTACTCCTTGCCCTGCCCAACAGGCCTCAGCTACCCGTCTTCTGCACTTGGCAGCATGTTAGCTTCCCTTCAGCATCCCTGTCAGAGGGCTTCTCCTCTCCCCCACTCCTTGTCCTAGCCCTTGATTACCCTGTGTAGGGAAACAGAAAATGAATGGTTTAACTAAGATGAAGCAGGAACTTTTGACAGAAATAGAAACAGAAGCCAGTGGTTAGGGTTTGTTGGCTGGGTTTTGTTTTTAAAAGAAAACCAATCCACATCTTGATCATCTTAATTCGTCTCAAAGAGCATCTTTTCAAAGAAGGATATAGCCAGACTTCCCCAGAACAGTAACTTATCCATACTTGTAACAGGTTTGGGTTTGTTTTTTTGGGTTTTGGTGGTTTTTTTGTTTGTTTGTTTTGTTTTGTTGTTGGTTTTTTTTGGTGGTTTTTTTTTTTAATTCTGATTAATAGTCCATACAAAGAGATACTGAAAAAAATCGGGCTGAGAGAGTTGAGGTTGTTCAGACTGGTGAAGAGAACGCTCCAGGGAGACCTTACAGTATCCTTCCAGTACATAAAGGGTGCCTACAGGGAAGATAAGGAGGGACTCTTTATCAGAGAGTGTAGTGATACGACAAGGGGTAACAGTTTTAAACTGAAAGAGGGTAGATTTAGATTAGATATTAGTAAGAAATGCTTTACTCTGAGGGTGGTGGGACAGTAGAACAGGTTGCCCAAAGAAGTTGTGGAAGCTCCATCCCTGGAGGTCTTTAAGGCCAGGTTGGATGGGGCTTCGAGCAACCTGGTCTGGTAGGAGGTGTCCCTGCCCATGGCAGGGGGGTTGGAACTAGGCGATCTTTAAGGTCCCTTCCAACTCAAACCATGCTATGTTTCTATGAATTCTGCAGAACTTTCCCTATTATCTACCCCACATTTTATTGATGTCTCTTCTTGTGTGTGGTACCTAATTCTTTCCAAGCACAATCATAATGAGGTCCCAGGTTCACAAAGGCAACTATGATATTTTAAAAAATACATTTGGTCCCAGATAAACTTCGTAAAAACTTCAAAAATGCAAGCACCTGCCAGATATCACATTGTGAAACTAGAAGGTCCTTTTCCCTCTCTGCTGATTCTTCCAGCATAAAAGCATCTTTCTAAAAGTAAAAAGCTACTGTTTTAAATCAAGACATGATTTTGGAAGTCACAGAACAAAAGGATGTTTAATATGAGTTTCCATGATCACCAAAATGCAGCAAGAGCTATGCTGTGGATTATGAACAAACATTAGCTTTATTGTTCCAGGCTGTGGCCAGAATACTGCTCTGGAGGATGCACAGAAGTTACACAAACAAGCTAAACCCAAACTACCACTGCTGTAATCATTTTGCCTCCGTGTGAAGATGCCAAAAGTAATAAAAATTGGTATGTCACAAAAGTCACATCACTGTTCCAAGCAAAACTGGAGGTAAACTTGATAAACCTGGGAATACTTTGTAATGCTTTTAATACGGAAATGAAAATGAATGCCTTTGCAAAATAATGTATCTTCCTTCCCTGCCTTTTTTTTTTTTTTTTTGCACCTTATTCTCAGTTTTTAATCAGAATTTTCACAACTTTCACCTGATGGCACTGGAGCTGGCATCACACTCTAATGCTGTTTTTTATTTTAGGAGATGATTAAGAGAAATAAAGGAAGTATTTGAGTTAAGTATGCACCTGAATTTGTGCAGTGAGGAGATGACAGATGAGGACTTCTATATCCTACATTCAGTATTAGGTTTTGGAAACTGTCTCATTATGTTTTCCTATGCACACACACACACTTTTAAAACACCTTTTTTATATGAATGTGACAGGGTACCTCTAGAATTTGAGTGATAAGCTGATGTTAGAAAAGTGAGTTATTAATTTGCGTATTCCACTCGAACAGAATAAGCTGTCTGCAGCTACAAAAAGAACAGCACTTTTTTCTGCAACTCACAGTTCACTTTGCTGCAATTGATGGTTACCAACCTTTAGTTCCCTGAAAGTTTTAACGAAAATATAAAAGGGATCCCTATTACAGTCCAATGACAACAGCTTTTCTGCTTCTGTGAAAACTGTTGGAATGGCAAATTCAAACACATCTTAACCAGTGTGGAATTCCAAGTGTGTACCACAATCACATCAACTAAACCTCTCCCTGAAAGAAGGGCGATGCCCAACTAAGAATGCGGTAAATAAAACCAAATGTTAACAGGGTAGTATCTTTCGCACTTTGATACTGACTAACACTCAGTAGTAGATGAAAGCCAAGTGGTCCCAGTTACAAAACAAAAAATAATGGATACTAAAGTTAGCAACTTTCATTTTTAGATGGCTTGTTTCAAGCTGTGACTCTGGCCAAACCAACCTACTTGAAAACAAAGAGGAATTTTTGCAAGAATGCAGCACTACTTTCCAACGCAGCTCCTCAAAGTATCAAGAGCAATCATGTACTGTTTTAACGACATGTAAAGAGTGGCTGCCAAATTCAAAGAGATTGGCATGTAGATAACTTGCATGAAACAATCAAAGGAAGTTACAGTCTAGGACACTCCACTGTCCTGTGTCTAAATACATTGTACTAAGAACTCCTTTTAATGGGCAAATTTTTAACAAAAAGCCTTACAAGCACTCATTAACATGATACCAGAAACTTAAGAACAACTTGAAGAATACTTGTGTTGATAACAGACTGGGAACTGTTGGGATCTGCATGTTTTCTAGAGTAGTTTTTGTGATTTTGGTGATGCAACTGAAAAAAAAATAAATCACATGGTGCACTGTATTTTAATTGCTTTTACTGTTGGTACCACCATTACAGGAAGCGCTCTTGTGGAAAAATTGCAGGACCAGTCTGAATTCAGTCATAGCCAAACAGCCACAGTTCTACTCCAAGCTTTTCTTTGAAGTCTTGCTTACACAAAACTATTCTAAACCAGCAGAAACACATTAATATCTCTTGAACAAAAGCCTCTCACATTTTGCACTCCTCTGCAATGTCTGAAACAAGGTGACAGCGTACTGATGTATAACAACAATAGGAGAGACTAGAAGTACTGTGAAGACAGCCATCCATTGATGCTACTCATATAGGGGAAGGTGGGAGAGAACCAACAATCCCCCTACAGCGTAAGTTTTTGAGGGAAACGGTTATGAATAGAAGGAATTTTCTGAAGCCTAATACTCAAGTTGTGTGGTACAAGAAAGCACTCCAGATTGTTTTTAACAAAACCAGAATGCTCAGTATTTCACATTTTGAACATTAATAGCCTTAATTGACTTCTCTTTTAATAACTAAAACTTTCCTTTGGGAAAACAGTATTCCTAAGTATGATGAACTCTTGCTTCCTAGCAGAGAAGGAAAGTTGCACACACAGTGTTTTTCTCTTCCACCTTTAGAAGCCGCTGGTTCTCTCACAGATAAAATTAAAATATGTACGTTTTTAAATGTGGGAGAGGGGGAATGCAAACATACATGCATTGGGTTAGTAGTAAGCAATAAACACAAAACAATAATTTCATTTTCATTCTGATGAGTATACACCTGTTCATCCTTTCTGTTCTTCAGCAAACTCCCAATTTAGAAATAACACCTCCTACTTACTCTACTAGCCGAGGACAAGAAGAACACAGAAATCTCTAATGAAACCACAAAGTTTAACTACAACTGCAGAAGATACACCATTTGGAAGGTACAAAAAAAGATTACCTGGTTTAAGGATGACTCTCCTCTTTCCTGACAACAAGTTTTAAAATTGCATGATTCAAGGTGAGCACAGGTTTTCCCACAGTTACTCACCAATTGCTTTTTAACACTTACCCTGGATGTTGCCACAGATTTGCATGTCTACCCTCAGGAAGCAGCTCCCTCTTGTTAAGGGGAGTAATACCTATTGCTGCTTCTAAAATAGTTATATATTTCTTGTACCGCATCCTGCCTCTCTCAAGAGTTCCACCACGCTAAGTTATCATCCAAACGCAGATGCTGCAACTGAAGTCATGCCTCTTCACTTATCTGAACTGCTGCTTTTCAAAACATGCTGCAAGTCTGAAGCATAAAAATAATGCTTTTCCCCCTCTCCCAGGCTTGGAGAGTTAGCAGGAGAGAGAATCCAAAGAAAAACTCCTACCAGATTCCCCTGAAACGTCATTGTTACATAATTCGATCTTTGAATAAGACACTAATGAAAATGATTGAAGAGACAATCACGGTTCTAAGCCTGGCCGGATAATGCACACTCTCCAATTGACTAATCCTTTGCTAAATCTCTGCTGTCTATAATCTTTCAAGTACTAATGGAGCACTAGGTAACTTCTCTGTCAAATCCATCCAGGGAATAAGAGAGATGTGTACAGAAAACTTGAGACTGTTTTAGACACTGTGACAGACAAAAATAGCTGTTACTTCAACTTTTCTTCTCAGGATCAGAAAGCTCTGTACACTGCAAGTGTTACAAGGGATTTATCTGATCTGTTCAGAAAAGGTATGGAGAAACATTTCCTTTCATGACTTGTACAGAATTAAGCAAGCTAAAGACTCCCATTATGATATCTACTAGTCGTTCAAATGTGCCTCACACAATGCCAGAAGCCACTTTCCATGCCAAAATTGTTCCAGCCATAAGGCAAGTAACTGTGCATGCCAAAGACCTCAGGTACTAACTACAAAGGTGAAGACAGATGTACCTGTTGAAGTAACAGTGACATTTTGGAAATGCTGCAGCATTGTCAATTTGCAGGATTAAGAGAGATGTACTTGATTGCAAAACTACCAACTAAGGAAATGTTGTTGTAATGCTACTTAGATACTGAGACGGTAAGATATGAATGCTTTATATATAATTATATGTATTATATAAATATTATGTACTTGTGCAGTAATATAGATAAAAATGTAAAATGAGCAGATGGGATGTGAAGACTGAAGACTTCAGCCACAACTCCCGCTGTAAACTGCACATTTCAGTTATTGCCTAGTATTAGGAGACACGGCTGTATTTCTGTTGGGATGTCTTCGTATTGCATGCTACTTATTTAGAAACTGCTAAGATGAAAACCACAAGTTTTCATTATTTACACTGTAAGATATTCAGCTCTTAACAAGATTTGTGTAACTACTGCCAGGTCCTATATTACTTACAATCCTGTGTTACCTGTATTTGGTATTTAATATTCAGCCAAATGTGTAGGTTATGTTAACACATGCACATACTGAACTCTCTCAAGTTATTACTAAATAGTAACATGTGGGACTGATCTTAGGAGAGCAAAATAAAAAATAAGCATTTTCTAGATTCAAGGAGTACCACTACAAACAACTGTCAGAGGAAAGAATTTAGTTTTCACCTACCTAGTTGCATACTGACATGTAAGGAACACGCAGTCTGAAAATGTGTGATGCATTAAGAAAATTGTTTAATATATTAAAAACACAGAAAGGAAATTAAGCAAATAATTACTTCTCCAGGTCTTAACTACAACTTCTACAACCTGTGCACAAAGTATAAAAAAGCTTAGGAAAGCGAAGTACTACTAGAAGTCTGCAAGCATGGCTAACTTCATTAAGCCTGCATGCTTCCTGACTTCTGGTAACTTTGGCAGCTCTATTGCAAAGGCAGTACAGACTAGGAAAAGACAAGATAAGAAGCAGGCAGTTTTTTGACCATTCCAGTATTTAAGAACCTTCTGACTGTAGTAGTCCATGACAATATTCAATTTTACTTAAACACAGAAATATTTTGATAAAATCTAGTCTTTCTTCAAGGTCAGTTTTGTTAGCAACATCAGTACTACCACAATTTCTCCTATGAAGTTTTGGTACTTCTTTCTGTTCCACCCTTAAGATTTTTTTTTAACCCTAAATTTTCTCCTTATAGATCTAAGAAACAGGTCTTAGAAAAAATTTCCCAAAGCACTTTTCAAAGCCAGAGTCCTATGTCTACAAAAAATTTGGCACAGCTCTGGTCCATCTTTTGTCTCTTTGGGCAAAGCCAATTATTTCTGATGAGAATAGATGCTCCACAAGTAGCCTTATACGCAGAGAAGCCAAGCTCACGCAATACACACAAGTTACTCCCAAGTACTGCTTTTGTCTAAATGGTTCATGAAATCTCCAGATACCTAAAGGGAGTAAGACTGATTCACAGTTTATCAACTTCCTTCAACTTTAGTTGAAAACAGAAACTCAAAGCTGCTAGCACATCCATTGTTAGTGAAAGATGGCTTTTGCAGAGCAAACAAAAGGTCTAAAACATACTTTCATCCATTGTTTCCTGTTGGGGAGTTATCATCCACTCCCCTTCTTCTGGCTTTGTACTTTTGTCAGGAAGAACGAACACCAAGTTTTATTGAAAAGAACACAGCACAATTTTCCTAACTGGGAACACACAAGTGAACAAACATAATCTAAGAATTAAGCTGTTAAGAAAAACATTTATGTCAACTTCAGGAACTCATGTTCCTCGCCATATCCAAAAAGATAACAGCAAGAGACCGCCTCACAGTTCAGCTAAAAAGATTCTTTGCTTATTCACTATATTTGCATTCTCTGCTAACCTTTTCCTACAGATCTCTCACATTAATTACTAATCAGTTTACAAAGCAAAGAATCCAGTAACACGCATTTCTGTCAAACTGATTTGCTGTATTGTGGCAATGTACCAAAAGGCTTGCAGCACAAGGCATAGCCTTACCATGCTGCACTGGCTATAAGGAAGCAGGACTCCTTGAAAACTGTCAGCTTTTCTTTATCCGTTCGAAAGCCCCCTACTCTTTTCTGTGCTTCCTTAGCTGAAACGGGGGGTGGGGTGGGAATGTTTCAGTCTTGGGGCAGGGATTTCAAGCTGGCTGAAATTCTACACATTACTTTTGCAAAAGCAGTTCTGTAGTTTTCTTATTTTCATTCACACTGTAGACTCAGTTGCAGTGGATGGTTTGTAAAGTAAGACGTATTTCAGGGAGTAGGGAAAGAATGACAGAAGCCCTTTTCTGCATTAAAGAAACATTTATGACATCAAAGCAAAAACTTCCTTTTGCTCTAATCCTTGACAGATGAAAACAGAGTCATACTCCCTTAATTAGATGTAGAGCATACTTCATGTAAAAACTGATGACAGAAGCATGATCACATCTTCAGTCACTTCAGACCTAACTACAAAGGAGAAAAACATTGCCCAACGCAGCCACAAATTACTTTCCATCTTCGGAAAGGCAAAATTCTTTTCTTTCTCAGTGCTCAACAAAAATTCTCTGTAACACCTACAGACCAAAAAATTCTGTCATGCAGACAGCGAAGAAACAAAGGTCTTTCTCCTACATGCTTTTTCTCGGGTTACAAGATTATCCACCACAGACAGTTGTTGACTTCCAGAACATACACGTGTTTTGTTTGGGCCATATAGCTAAGAAATAGCTTGAAAAACAATCAACGCATCTGTAAAGCTTGATCTGTTGAAACAATCTTGAGGCAAAAGAGCATCAAGGATAAGGCTGGGGGTGGGAACGGTTTCATGGAAAGAGAAAGGGAGGACCTGGAAACTTATTTCGCACAGCTTCACTGATTGCAGTCGCTTTTGGCCCCTCCTTAGCGATCGCCCCTTGCCTGAACAGTCCATATGTTCCTGGAGATTCACAGAATCAGCTTAAACAAAGTTGTGCTAAGGAGGCTAGAGACACCAGCAGTCAAATCTGCTGGCTATTAAGCAGAGCTAGATGATGAAGCAGATGTTAGAATAGAGAGAGCAAGCCAGACTACAGCCAGCCTTGCCGTTAACAGCCACATGCAGGAAAGATTTATGGTTTTTCTGAATGTCTCAAAAAAACCCCACCACCACTACCCCCCCAAAAAACCCACCCACAACAAAACAAAAAAAAACACAACACAACTAACAGGGGCAAAGCAAATAACAAATAGCTTGAACAAATATGTGAAACCTTGGTGTAGATCAAGCTGAACATTGTTGAGTTCAGGCTCAGTTTATCAGTACAATGCAGGCTGATGTTAAAGAATTAGTCTGTTATGACAGAGTAATGCCAACTAAATGCTTTTCAAAGAGGTATTATTGAGCCAATCTGAGGAAAAATCCAAAGTGGTCCAAAACATCTGAACTCATGCCTAGCTTAATGAAAACATACCCACAACCTAACTCAGCATCCTAAATCTGACATTTCACATGTGGATAGATCACACCCAAGATAATCTGCATACCTTTAAGAAATAAAGAGAAGTTTCTCAAAAGCAGTTCTGGATTGCTGGTGCAAAAGAGAAGCAAAGCACAGAAAGGGAGCAAGCATTGGGAAAAAATTAGAACTAAAAGGGATTTATATTTTGCCTTGTACACTTCTTACAGGCCCTACTATTGTATCACACAGTATTTTTGTCTGTCATTGTCACATTTTCAAGTGAAAAATACAGCACTAATGGGTTCCATTTTCTTCCTAGATTAGGAACTGTGGTTATCTGAGGTTCTGACACTCAGATACACAATGGCAATGCTGACCTAAATTCAGGAAGACTTGGGTAGCTTGTGTTTCCTAAAAACAAAGCCTGCAGCTGATGAATACACACCAGAATAGATGCTGTACAAGATACGAGACTAGAGCTCCCACAGCGCACTCCATCATTACTAGGCTTGGATCATAAACATCCTAAATACGTTCACAACTGCAAGGGTCACCTAACACTGGACAGAAAGGAGTTGCCACAGTCCGCATTCTCATTTGAAGCAGAAATCTACAATATTCCCTAGCAACATGGACTTTCAAAAAGCAGTTATCTGACTTAAAAGAAAACAAAAAACAACAATAACAAAACAACTGAAAAAGAACCCAAACATTAATAGCCTAAGTTGTGAAACGTCCTGGAGTGGTCTTCTGAAGCTGTTTAATTCCCACACTGCAGTCAGTACCTGTCTTAGTTATGTAATATTTAAGTAAAAAAATAACCTCAACCCTCTACTGTTTAAATGCAGGCTTTGCTTGGTTAAAAAAAAAAAAAAAATTGCAGCACGTTCTAAATCACAATTTACCTATTCAGAAAAAAAAAGTTACTTTTTTAAGTGGGACTAGGATAACTCTAGTACTGGTAAAAGACCATTAAAGGGCAACAGAAGGCTCCAAAGACTCCAGGGACAAGAAGTAAGCACACTTTACACAGGAGCAGACATAAGTATCTAACAAAGTGCTGCTCTTTCTGAGGAAGAGGATAGGCTCAGATAATTGAGAAAAGTACCCCATGGTTGAGCGGCTCTATTTTGACAAAAGCATCTGGGACAGAAATCTGTGTAGAAATTAAACCTGAGTACTTCTCTGGGGATTCCCGAACAACTTGAAGTATACTTACTTGGAACTGAAACCAAACCTTTAACTGTGAAAGACAACATACAGTGGTGTGCATATGTCAGCAGGGCCATGCAAAACCGATCATACTTCGGTGCTGCAATCTGTGTATGCAACTCACCATTTGCAAACATTCTTCACTATGGCAGGATCCATGTATTAGAAAACAGGTCTAAAAATTATGCCCTATATTCTTATTGCCATAAATGTCTGGTTTACAAACAGATTGTCTCATTTTTTAGGACTCTTCTAAAGTTCACAGAAATTCACTGCAATTTGGGATTAAGATTCACAGGCAGGCCTTACGCAGCTGATATCAAGGATCAACTGTTAGATTTAACAAATTCATTTTTTCCCACCAATGAGTATTTTCATACCTGCCTGAAAATAAACGGGACTTGAAAAATCTCTAACCTCAACAAACTGTAGCAGTACACCATGTCAGTGCTTTCTTTCCCCTGTTATTAGAATGACTGGTTCCGGGATTACTACAATAGGATGAAACTGGTGCAGCCAAGGCATGACAAAAGTTACACCGTCCTTGAGAATGTAAATACTGTTATTTCAGCAATTAAAAAGAGAACAAGCTCGTAACAAGAGATTTCCTTTACCCTACAAGGAAGTTCTGGAGACAGACAATGTTGGTAACTGTTAAAACACACACACACAAATGCTATCATCTAAATTTGCTCTAAGTTAAAAGCTGCTTTGAAGTAGTCCTGGAGTATTAGGCCAGTTCCCAGTTGAAGATTACTATGATCCAGGAACTTTCTGATGCTTTTAAGCATCTAGGTACAAACTACAACACATCCCATTTTGTGAACCATGTCAGTGTCTAAACATTATTTTAATCACTAAGAAAGATTTCCTGGTTGTCCTTAGAAGACACTGAACCAGGAAAGGGAGGATTAAGCAATCAAAAAAGTATCAGACACTTAATTACTTTGATGCTTCATTCTGAAGAGCTCTGTTGAGATTATAGTTCATGCAAAGTATTGGGATCATCCTAACCCCACTGCATAATTCGTAATACTCATCTTTAGTCTCAGAAAACCCCAACGTAGTGGCAGTGAGCGCTATAGCAGTTACTGATACTGTGATACTGGGCAATGCAGAAAGCAATTAAAGTTAGACGCAGTTTCTCCAACCCGTAGTGCCTTCCTTTTGCAAAAGGAAGAGCAGTCACTACCGCTACTTGAATGCTGTGTTTAGTGCATAAGAAGATGTTTGCATATAACAGTCTGGAAGCAATTATAACAGTAAACTCACCTAAAAGTCAAATACATGCAGAAAGGCTCCTCAGAAGCCTGATGAAACCCCTCAAAAGCACTAAGTTATACTAAGTATAAATCTTACTGACCGTGTCTAAACAGCACACACATGCTTACTACATGCAAAGCACTTCAAAGCCTCTTCAAGCAGCCTGATGATCTATCAATGAATATCAGTTTACACAAGTAAACTTCCTATGCTTTCCAGTACCTCATCCTTGCCATGCAGATCTCATGGTTCCTGACAAGGCTCACTGCTTAGAAGAGCTTACAGATGGATCCTTAGTCTATGAACGCTTCAGAAACAAAAGAAGCAATTTTACCAGTCATAGCACACGTTTGGTTTTATTTTCTTTTCTCTGAACCACAGGTGAATCACAGTCCTAAACCTTTGAAATATAACTTTGCTGAGCAAAAGAAAAGTCATTTTAATTTGTTTCAAACCGTACCACCTTGATAATTACAGCCAAAGGTTAAATCAAAGCAGACTTTTGGTGGCCTCTGCTGGAGCACAGCTCGTGGGGCTGCGAGCTCCCAGATACTGTCCCAGCCGCTGGATTCAGCACCAGTTCATAAATGGGAGCTAGGGAGCAGATTATTCAGAGATCCCAGCTGTTTTAAGTGAGCGACCATTAGAAAGCAACATCGGAGGTACGAGAAGTTCTCAGATAACCAATCTGAAAGATGAGCACAGGACTCTCTTCACACGTATGTTCAGGCAGCACGTACTTTTTCCTCCCGGAAAAACACGCAGAGGAAACAGGTTTCAAGTAGGGGGAAGGTAAGAGCAGAGCTGTGTGATAAAGCAAGCGCACGCCGCTGGTAGGGCAGCCCCGGCACTCCACGACGCAAATCCCGTGTACCTGGGCTCCAGCACGGCGAACCAGGCCGATGCCGAAGGCACTCCGACCGGGCCGCCAAGCGTCCGGCTCCTGGAACGGCCTCCTCCTTTGTTTTACAGTTCGCTGTTAACTTGAAACTTCCCCTGACCCAGTTAGCCAAAGCCCCAGGCACGGCTGGAATCCACTCGGGATGTGCCAACATAAAGATTTCAGGAATTCCGCGTGTAACAAAGGCAGCCCGAGCCCCCGCCGCCGGGGGTGTGCGCCTGCCCGGGGGCACCCGCCTCTCCCGGCGGGGGAAAAACGGGTACACAAACCCCCGATGCACCGGTGACATCTCCCCCGCTTCCCACGTCGTATCGCACTCTCCCGCAAAGTACTTAGCACGGAAAAAGTCACCGAGAGCCGCTTAATCCCGTTAGGGAAAAGCCGATCCCCGACCCGAGCCCGGCTCGCCCCAGGTGCCGGGGGGGGACGGGGGGGGCGGCGGGAGCGGGGCCGGGCTGGGGG
Organism: Pluvialis apricaria; assembly: GCA_017639485.1. NCBI lineage: Eukaryota > Metazoa > Chordata > Aves > Charadriiformes > Charadriidae > Pluvialis > Pluvialis apricaria. The sequence continues at coordinate 38,718,694 of CM030044.1, forward strand.
GGGGGGGGGGGGGGGGGCGCAGCCCCCGCCTCGGCTCCCGCGGACAAAGAAGGCAAAGTGCGCCCGAGGAACGAAGCGGAGAGGGGGGGGAGTGTGTGTGGAAAAAGCCAAAGCGCACAAAGGAGGCAGAGGGAGAAGTCCCGCAGCTCTTCCCCGCGGCGCGGCTGGGGGAGCGGCGGCGCCGGACGGGGCGAGGGGGGGGGGGGGGGGGCGGCGGGACACCGCACCTGCCCGAGGAGGGGGGGGGCGGCCCAGCCCAGCCCAGCCCGCCCCCCCGCGGGGATACTCACCTGCTCGCGGCGGTCGCCCCGGTGCGGCGGCGGCCGGCAGCGGGAGCGGAGGTGCCGGGAAGCGGCCCGGCGCCGGGGCTGCGCGCCCGACCCTGCCCTCAGCCCTGCCCGCCGCCCCACAGCGCGCTGCGACGGCGGCGCCGAGTCCGAGTGCGCGACCGAGGCCGGGTCCGGGTCCGGGTGCGGGTGCGGATCCGCTGCGGCCGCTCCCGCCGAGCTCAGGCGATCTCCTGCGGGGCGCGGGCGGGGGCGGCTCCCGCCGCAGGTGCCGGCCTCGCCCCCAGGTGGGGCGGCGGACGGGACGGGAGGGGAGGGGAGGGCCGGACCGGGCGGGCGGACGGGGCGGGCGGTGCTTCCCCCCCCCCCCCCTCCCCCCCCCCCCCTCCCCCTCAGAAGTGGCTCCACCAGCGGCTGCCGCCGCCCCCCGCCCCCCGCAGTTCAGGGGTGACTTCGCCCCGCTCCGCCGCGCTCACACACACGCACAGGCGGCGGGCGGGGGAACAGGAAATACCGGTTGCAGCCCGGTGCTCCGCGCCGCTGAGTCACCGCGGCGGGGCCGCCCCGGCCGCCTCACACCACCCACCCCCACCCCCCGCCCGGCTTTCCTCAGCCCGTCCCCTCTTCCGGGAGGGGGGCCCGGCTCTGCCCCCCGGGCTCTGCCCCCCGGCATGGCCCGGAGCGGGGAGCCGACCTGCGGCCGCTGCCGGAGGGCCGGGGCCGGGGCGGGCACGGCCGCGGAGCCCTTTCGCCGCCGCCGCCCTCGGGGCGCTCCCGAACTGCCCTTCGGTTCAGCGGCCGCCCCGGCCCAAAGCGCGGCAGAGTCACTGTCACCCAGCCCTGCCTTGGCGCGTTTGGTTTGGGGTTTTGGTCGTGTCCCCCCCCCCCCCCCCCCCCGTTTACTTCAACGTTTTGTGAGGAAACTTGCGGTCGGCGCCCATCTAAACTTTCCCGGCGGGAAGACCTCCGGAGCAGCGTTTAAAGCCACGGTGCGGTGTCCCACCTGTGCTTCCGAACCTGTTTCCCCCCTACACGCCCCCCCCCACACCCCTTCACCACGCAGCAGAGCCGCGCTGCGGCGGTGCCGGGGCTGTCGGCCCCATGGCCCGCGGCCGAAGCGCCCCGCAGGCGCAGGAGGCCGAGGCCGATGCCGAGCGCCTCCGCCGCCGGGCCCGGACACGCAGCGTCACCCCACAACTCGTACCAACCACCCTCCCCCAAACCTTAACTTACCCGAAGGGGGGACTGCACTTCAGGCGGGCATTCCGCAGGTATCAGCTTTCCCGCGCGGCTGATGTCCTGCCGCCGCAATGAGACGGGGAAGGCCAAACAGCCCCGACAGGATTCTTGGGAGTCATGTTTCTTCTGCATTGTGCAGCACCGTATGTCACCAAGAATTCCCTATCTGCCCGCCTGGGTGGTTAAACCCCATCCAAGCCCCTCTAAAATTACGCTCCCCTGCTATCCAGGCCCGTGAAACAAAAAAAATCTACTTACAAGTTTTCTGGTCTGGTGTGAGTTGTCGGTGAGAAAGGGCGGACGGTTTTTCAACAGATGCTAAAATATTCTATATTCCCACAGCAATCCTAATTCAGATTGGTTTCTTCCTCGTTAGGTGCAGATGATGTTTGCGCAGTATGGCTCATACAGAAATTAAGATAAGGAAGGCAAACGGTGTTCTTCATGAAGGCGCTGGACTTTGGAAGGAGGCACCGAAAGAGCCCATTATATTGACAGCAAAGACGAAACTGCATTCAGAGGTGGTACTGAAAACGCCTGCTTGTAGCTATAGTTAAATATTAAACACACATGTGCATACAGTAGTTTTCGAGTGGCTGTTGCAGTCTGAAAGCCCCAAAGAGCAAAACCGAGGGGAAAAAAAAAAAACCAGGACTAATTCAGTACCTTGACGTTTTCCGTCAGCTATAGACAGGCTCAGCGATCAGCATGCAATACAATATTGCATTCAGGCAGAATCAAGGCATGAGGAGTGGAAATTCAGTCTTACTTCCAGGTATGTGTCAGATTATTTGGTTTACACTGTGCTGGGTGTCTGTTCCCTTAATGAATGTTTAAAAACTTCATCTGTTCTCTAAATGTTTTCCTTTTTTTTCTGAAGCTGCTGTTGTAATAGTGGCCTTACCATGCTTGGTTAATGGTTCTAAAATGCTGTGAAAAGGAGTAATACTATTGACATATTTAATGTATTCTTTTTTTTTTTTTTTTTTTAGTAGACTAGTAGGGAACATTGATGGCTAGCAGAAGAGCCTACATCTGAAAACTAACAATACTTACAAATTTACTCATTGTAATACTGATCACTTAGCATAATTAACCATGACACAAACAATTTTTAAAACAATTCAGCAAATTGGAGAGGGCAGCAACAACGTTATATGGCTTGTTTTAAACATCTGTTGTTTCCGTATCTAAACTTGTCTGTCTTTCCTTAACCTAAACTCCAAAAAAAGTTTGTAATTAATCACTGTTTAAAAAACTTGTTCATAGCACTGTTTTATTCTACCTCCAGCGAAACAGCCTTTGCTGGCCATCTCTTTTGGTAGAGGTCATGAATCTTGCCTTTGTTCTACGACTGCCAAAAGTACAATTTACGTAAGAGACAATTTGGGACAGAGGGGGACGTAACTCCAAACAACTTTTTTTTTAACTTTAAACAGAAGGGTTTTTTTAAAAGTTAAAATCTTAATAGCAAAATGGACTGGATTGATTGGTTACAGTTATAAATAGTGGTGTGCGGTAAATTCAAAATACCATCCCTTAAGGGGCCACATGATGGGGCTTGCCCCTAGTCCTTCCTTGCCCTGCCAACAACATCAGCCCCTGGGCAAAGCTAATCTCTTCCTGATAGCCTTTGCCTCTGCCCCTCCCATGCTTCCTTTTCTATTTTGAATGTTCTTCCAGGTATTTTGGCAAGCCTCTGCCTTCCTTCCCAGGACTCCCACACATTCCAGAGCTGGTTAGCACAATCACGGAGTTCAACCATTAACCAGAAGCTGAAAGTTATCAAACACAAACCTCCCTGCGAATCCCCCCCTTCCCTTATTCGGCCACCACCTCTTCAGGATAGGTCTTTATCCCGTTTACTGAAGCTGCTGAAAGACTTTGGGAATTCTAAGGAAATAAGACGGGATGATTTTATCACATGGAACAGTCTTGCAGGGAAGAGGTAACGTTTCTTCACAATTACCACAAGTGCAAAAGAAAACAAGCCAACAAACACCAGGCAAGCATTTAGGCACAGAACTCCTGTCACACGAACGTAGCATTTTGTGACCAATATGGACTGCAAGCAGTTGCTGTAAGCGTAGTTTGACTACGTGAACCAATCCAGACTTCCAAAGAACCCGCTGGCACACAGGAAACGATGAATTTTAGCATGCTTAGACATGCTGGGCCTTTCAGACTGTAGGCCAGAAGCAGAAAGATACAAGTCACCAGAAAGAGTGATTAGCTATTGGTGAAAACTCTGATACACCTAAAGAAAGCCAACACACCCCACTTTCTCTGCTGAGTCTGAGCCTCCAGTACAGCTACCAATGCCAATACTCGTCTTTCAAAGGTACTCTGTGTGTTTCCCTTCACTGAAGATGGAGCAACAGTCTTGTGGGAAGAATGCTGTTATCGAAACTAACTGTCCGCAGTGTATATCAAAGGATTTTCCTTCAGCTATTTGTTTTGGGAGAGATGAAGCAAGAAAACGATTTACATGATGTCAGGTGTGTAACCATAGAACAATCTGCTTATTCAAGTAAGTTACGGAAGTAAAAATAGTATGGAAGAGTTACTTGTCTTGAGGCAATACGCAAAGTCTGACATTAGGATGAGAGCTCGTCCTGTGCCTCCACTGTACGAGCACGATGGCTGACTAAGTTGTTGCCATTACTTACAATTTGATGCAAGTATGACAGCAAAAAGTGAGTCACGTCCTATGATTCATTTTGTACACCGAGATAAAACTCATTCTAACTTGCTGACGCTCATTATCACGAGTTAGATTAAATCCATTTGTTACTCAGATACCTAAAACCAGGAAATTGTTTGCATAAATAGCAGTAGCATTATGGATGAAGGGCAAGGCATGTAAAATGTGAAAGCTCAAGTGCTCTTACAAAATCCTCCCTGATTGGCCATATTTTGAATAGAATCTTTCCAGTAAGTGTTCTAAGAAACACAAAGAATTCAAAACAACACGCACGTCTGCAGTCTTTATCATCATAGCCTGAAATCACACCTTTACCTAATGAATGAAGAATTCTACATGCAACTTTATTTTGGTATAAACGTTTGCGTGAGACGCAAGGGAACGGAGAGTGACCCTTTCAAATATGAATCAGATGCATGTTAGTGAATATGATGCATGCCAATTACTTAAGAAAATAATTTTTCGAAAAGTCAATCAGAAAAATAACTACAGAAGCTGTACGTGATCAGGCACAGGAAGAACCAGGAGGAAGTATCCTTGATTCAAATACCAGGTCGTTAACGTGTATACAACTGTGTTTGAACAGCTATATGAACTACTAGGGGATTGAGCTATAGTTTTCCACATGCCGTGAATTATTTTCAGTGTTCTAAATTCAAAACAGTAAAAACATGTTCTATTTTTAGCTTTCCTTTGTTTAAAAAAAGCATCTTTTACTCTTGTGCTCATACAAGTTAGTAGTCATTGTATTTACCTCATACAATAGAGTTGAAATTTCAGTTAACTGTCATATTTTTTATTTTGACTGAAAAACATGCAAACAGTGTGCACGATTAACCAAGAGCTGCTTCCAGTGAAATGTTACTCTCCACTTAACGGTGGGAAATAGCAGGTAACAATGCTTATACTTTAAATGCAAATACTGGGCAACAATACTATATAGCTATTGTTTTTCAATGACAAAACGAATCACATCTGTAGTAATTCTAGCGAGCCAGAGAAGTATGCCAAAGTAACCACAACCATCAGAGGAACCAAGAAGAAAAACAGTTTGCACTGAACTTCTTTTAATACAGTGATAAACTATTTATAAGAGTATGGTATAACTGTTTCCTCAAGAATTAGTCACCAACTTTGTGCTTCCATTTTAAAGGCAATTAAAAACCACCAGTGGTAATAATACAACAGTGCAAGTGTTGAAGTGTTCTTCTTGCAGTCCACCATTTCTTTTAAAGCTTTGTGGTTTAAGATCCGGTGTATATAAGTTATTTCATTCTCATTTTTTAGCAGCCTGAAAAAGACAGCTGCATCAGCCTAAGTACCATACTTAATTCTAAGAAGTAAAAAGGCAAAAGTTTCTGCATCAATACAGTACTAAGGGCAGCCTTGTTGTATCACGGTGAAAAAAGATAATCTAAGCCCACTTACTTAAGAAATGCAGCAGAACAAAATCAGTGCAAATTTTTGCTACCATGAGAGTACCTTAATTTTGCTCAACTGAAAAAAAAAGTCAATAAATTATGTATTTTTACTCTTTGAAGAACAAAAGGGAACAGAAAGAGAAATGCACAGTAACAGAATGAAGTGTTTGCAGAGATACTGTTGCACAGCTTAAACATCACATACCAGCCTTTCCAGTTCCATGGGATGCTTACAGCCACACAGAAATCTAAGTAATTTAGAGTTTAGCTCAAAAAAATCCTAATGTGAAAGAAACTAGAATTAATAATTTGGAAAAAAGAGCAAGTTCTGCAATACTGAGACAAAAACTCTTACTGCATGCATTACACAAAATGAAAACTTTCTACCTGCCACAGTCATTTCGTTTAGGACATGTTCAGTTTGACTGTGATGCATTATTCACTTGCAATAACCACAAATTCTAATGCAATGCATTTACAGTACCACAACTTATGTCAATGCGATTCACAGGCATTTCTTGGTTTGGGAGAATGTCTCATAAAAAGAAGTTTAGCATTTGTGCGCTGGTGAGAAGTCACCAGGGGGGTCAGTCCTTACATCCAAACAAGACTTACAGACATGTCATGACTGACTTCTGCAGTAAGAAAGTAAGAAGTGCAGTAACAGGAAGGGTGACCTCAACTACCTGTACTACATGGACATAGATTCGAGCAGTGACACAGAAACCCAAAGACTGAGCACTAGCAAAAAATATATTATTTTCATTTTTGTTGCACTACATAGTGAAGTCAAGAAAAACAACAGCAGAATTAAGCTCAGGTACTTCAGAAACCAAGGAGGGGCTTGGCTTGTGGTTAAAGTCTTTAAAACTTCCATGAGGTAGAATATCAAGTATCTTCTTTCCCAGAATATATTAAGCAGGACAAATCCAATTTAGTTTTTAACGCTGTTGAAAATTCTTTTGATAGTAGTTCATGAAGGGATACTCTGTCATGGGAATACACCCAGTTCCGTCCAGTCCAGTCATAGCGCTTGGGCCCACTAGAAAACAAAACACACACTGTGTGAGTACAGATTATTCGTGGGGAGCTGCTGGAAGCCTGTGTTTATAATGTACCCCGGAGAGCGCGCAGGAAAAGGAATAGACAGTGTGGAGAAGGATTGGTGGGCAGCCTGGAGAAATGGAGCAGAAAAGACCAGATCTGCCAGGAACTGCTGAGCCATCCAACAGATGTATCTGAAAGGTGACAAGATGTATCAGTCACTCCCAGCGGACACAAGCTCCTTCCCTTCTTGCTTTTGGCACCGATTTCCCCAATTTGTTCCATTACTTCCTTCTTCCCTCACCCGTGTAGTTTTCTTGCACAAATATTACAAGGGATATTTTTATAATGCAGAATTAATGCTACTGATTAGTTCTTGCAGCAGTCATGCAGATATTCTAAGCACAGCAGAACACAGATCATCATTCTAACTTTCTTTTTAGATGCAACAAAAGAATTTACCAGCTGAAAACAAATATACTGGCACGTGGGAGATTTCTGTTTAAAATGCTGTTTTCCTCGGTGCTATGTATGAACTTGTATATGAACTTGTTGGCTTGATTTTTCAGGCCTACATTAAGTATCAAGAAAAAAACTTGAACACTCGGGTTCCATTCCAGAGCTTTCTATCCACCCAATTCCCCACATCTGAAACAGGAATGACCAAAAGGCACTCACTACTGTTAACCTAAGAAAAGATAAAGGAATGAAATGGTCGCCTGGGATAAACAGACAAACCATCAGTCTTACCCTTGAACTCATAGGACAAAACGCCTTGGAACTCAGACAATCCACGCACAAGGTCTGCTAGAAAACAGACTATCCTATATATAAACAAGAACAATCTGCAGGTTCTCTACAAGCATAAACACTAATCGAACCTTGAATATACTGAATTACTCGCAACATTCAAATGAAGAACTTTCCAACCACTAAGCAAACTATGAGAAGTCACAAATGCAAACACAAATCAAAGTCACTTCCACCGAAATCTCACTTGCTGTATGTGAACTAGTAACTATTTGGAATCGAGATTATGCGCTCCAGTTACTTTACTATGCATTTCTCACTCCTTTGTCTTTGCAGCGCACGCGTATGTTTATACTGTCCTGCACCTAGAGAATGACAGAATGGGATGCAGCCATTCATGAAAATCAGGCTAAGACAAGCCATTTAATCAACGACAAAGAAATGCGTAAGTTATCTGAACTGTTTTTAAATGTTATGTAGTAAGTATCAGTGATAAATTTAGCATATGAAACACCTCTGTAGTTCTCTGAATCTCCAAAATGCTGTACAAATGTGATTTTTTTTCCATTTAAATTAGTAATTTAAGCAAGTATCTTGTGAATTTTATAAAATACTTCTCATGGAAAGTTGGCATACATTTTTAAACCTTAAGACAGAAGAATTAAAATATCACATTAAGGTATTATTAAAAGATGCTGTGTAAGGTTGAAAAGTCTTTTCAGTCAAAGGCGCTACATGCAATTACTGCAATCACACGGCTAGCAGGCTGCACCCACCCCTCACCCCCTTTTTCTAGACTGTCAACTAAGCACAGCTTTACAAACACAAGCTTAAGTTCACTTTGGTGTATAGATGCATGGTACCTATCGGGTCAAAAAATTCAAGAAAATGTCTCTCTCTCACATCTTAAGAATTTGTCTCCCTCAGGATATGTTCTTAAAGACTGAAGATTCTACATTTACTGTAAACATTTCCCCAATATAACATTCAATACAAGTGATCACTGGCAGTAACATTTGCTTCTTTCACTTCCTCCTAGTATATTGCACTTAAGAAATATGTCATTCCATATCATATAGTATTTGCTGGAGTTGGTTTTCAGAAGTTAGGAAGTAAGTGAACATGCAGCATCGTATTTCAGGAAATACCACTGTTTACCATAATACCAGTTCAGGAAGCACAAAACTTAATGTTTGTAGGTGAGTCCTTTTTTCATCACAGATGATGAAAAATACTGTCAGAGAATTTTCAAGTTTATCTCTTTCCTTGTGTATTTTATTCACTACTGCAGCAAAAAAACCCAAAAACTTTATCATTTTTTCCACAAATTCTGTATTCTGGAGCATGTACGTCTTAGCTCAACTACAGTTGGCTCCAAATAGATAGGAATTCTCTGAATTTTGATTTTCCTAAATAGATGAAACCTTTGTGTCAGTGATACAAAAATCTTATAGTCATCTTAAGCAGAATCAAGGTTCGGAAATTATGCTTGTTGCAAAATCTATGGAATGAATAAATTCTGACACACAGCCTGCATCCGTCTAAACAAAAGGTTTGTTAGCTTGCTAGGACTATGCCTTAGCAAGTCATGTACCTGTTAAGTAAATGATTTAATTAATAAAAGGATTCTGGAATAGGACAGGAGTTAGTAGAAAAAAAATTACTAACCTAGTATGCTGTGCACCAGCCAGTACATAAATACACTAAATCAAAGTAAGAATTTTCTTTAGGTAAATTTTATGTCTTTTAGAATTGTTTCTCTTAAAATCTTAAATTCCATTGTGCTGCCCCCGCCCCGACACAAGTCCTACTACTGTAAAACCATTCCTGGGTTTGCAATCAATACATTCTTTCTGAACAACACTTCAAGGGGTACGCCTGCGTAGTTACTGGGAGTGCTCATACTTCCCAGCTAGCTGGTTCCTCCACCAGTAACACTGACCAACTCCCTCAGTTCTTCCCCTGGGGTAGTGGCAGACAATACAAGTTTTGAAGGGGAGACAGCTACAATATCTTCCCACATATCTGGCTGCCCTCCCCGCTGAAACCAACCAGAAAACCTGGAATGGATCAAAACACACAGCATTAGAGAAGGCAGAGGGAACAGCTAGCCAAGGCTCCCATAAAGCGCAGATGCTTGACAAAAACAACCAGTGGGAGAGCACATAAACATATAAGGCAGGAAATCCCACAAGCTTAAAGGGGAAGGAGCCACCCTGTTTAAATACAAAGAGAGGTTTAGATCATAACACCATCATCACTCTTTTTCCAACAGAACCTTTGTTTGTTTTGTTTTGTTTTTAATCATGGCTGTTTATTTTTTCTATGAGTAGGCTATATTCCTGTAGGCAGTGGTTTTGGACCCGAACAGGGTATGAAAATTCTGTATTGAACGTTTCCTGGCTTAATTTAGGTACATCAGCATACTGCACTGTGCCTCAAACCTCTGTACCAAATTATTATCAAGCATTTAGATTATATAATGTTTTGAGAATATACTGAGTAAAAGGGCTACTTCTGAAAGGATATTACATAGTCTGTGCTGTGCTATAAAAAAGGGGAAGTACATTCCCACCCAGTCTGCAGACACTACATAACTATCGACACAGAACTTACCTAGTGGGTGAAGACAGCCAAATCTGCCGGTTTGGTGTTTGCTTATTGATTACATATGTTCCCATGTCTCCACCTAATTTAACTGTTAGAACTCCACTCTTAAAACACAAAGAAAATACGTGAGAAATTAAAAAATTGCATCCTGTTACTTGACAAGAATTACATCATTCACAGTAGATAACCAGAAACTTACATATTTGTATCACATTCCCAACTGTTTCCCAAACAGTAATAGCTTGGAAGAATGATTACTAGGTATCAAAAACTTGTGTTAATACCTAGGACAACCTACATATCTTTGACCTAGACTTTAAACCTTCTGGTCAGAGTTAGATTTAGTGTATTTGCACCACTCACAATGGCACTACTTAAATAATACTCTTGAGCTTTGACCTGTCATCTTGAAAGGACTGCTAGTTCATTTTCCAAACATTAAAACATCATCCAATAACAACGTTTTCTATTCATGAACAATGCAGAACTGGTGTGGTTCAAAGTCAACAAGCTTTATGGGTCATTGCTAGATTCCTGAGCCAGGCAGTTTTACCTAACTTTTCTTAAGTAACTCTAACAGTTTCCTAGTGAATAAACACTATTCTTTCTCCAATAATTCTGATGAAGTGCCTAGATCCTGAATCATACCTCAGAAATGTTCCACTTCTAAACTCCATGAGATCTGGTTTGTTTTAGGTATGCCAGCTTTAGACCATTATCCTACTGAGCATTTATTTTCTTTTTCTTACTCACAACATGATTCACAATTCTCTGACGCTTTCACAAGTGCATTTGAAAAGCATGCGTAAGTCTGACAAAAATATTGCTCTCCTAACTTTAAAAGAACAACACTACTTAGGCTAGAGTTAACCTACAGATGATCTGAATTATGCTAATTAAAGTGCGTATCTCTACAAAATACAGTTTCATGATTCAGGTGATAGGTTAATCATATTTAATCTACAGTTCCTCAAATATTTCATGCCCTATAGCACAATAGTTTCTTTAAGGGAGTTACATTTTTCATGCTTTATTGCTACGTCTATTTGCTATGTATAAACACTTCCGCTCTGCAGCCCACAACATAGGAAAGACATGGACCTGTTGAAGCGGGTCCAGAGGAGGGCCACGAAGATGATCCCAGGGGTAGAGCACCTCTCCTATGAGGAGAGGCTGGCAGAGCTGGGGCTGTTCAGCCTGGAGATGAGATGGCTCCAGGGAGACCTTACTGTGGCCTTCCAGTACCTAAAGGGGGCCTACAGGAGAGCTGGGGAAGGACTTTTTACAAGGGCATGTAGTGACAAGGGGGAATGGCTTCAAACTGGAAGAGGGTAGATTTAGATTAGATATTAGAAATTTTTCACTTTGAGGGTGCTAAGGCACTGGCACTGGATGCCCCATCCCTGGACGTGTTGAAGGCCAGGCTGGATGGGGCTTTGAGCAACCTGGTCTGGTGGGAGGTGTCCCTGCCCTTGGCAGGGGGGTTGGAACTCAATGATCTTTAAGGTCCCTTCCAACATAAACCATTATGTGATTCTATGAAACGCTTACTGTGGGGAAAACAATACTTTCATTTATAAGAACCTACTACCTGCGAACTTACTCTGTAGCACAGGCAGCAGCTTAGAGCTTCCTTCTCCTACGAAGTAACTCAGTGTTACTGGTTTCTGACATATCTCAAGGATCATCAGCCACGAAATAATACTCTCACGGTCTGATTTTTTTTACCTTAGTTTCCATGCTGGTTTTGTGCTTGTTAAGTGATTTATATGTATGATCAATAAAATAAAAAGAAAAGGCTCCCCTGGTTAATATTGCCATCAGGTTGTCCTGCCAGTTACATTAATTGGATATTGGTTTCCTGCAGAGAAAGACAAGAACAAGCTACTTCTCTAGTTCTCAGAATTCAAACTTTTCTGTATCTCAGCGGTCTTAGATGTGTAGAGATACAGCAGAATAAGAGCAGGTTTGGGGAGTAGGCCTGAACAGCAATATAAAGGTTTCACTATTCTTCTGCGTGCTCTTTAGTGCCATATTAAGTATTCACCATGATGTTATGCTGTATGCTACAGGAACAGCATAAGTAAATAAGTTTCCAAAGTGTTAACAAAAAATTTATACTATTGCTTACATTGTGTGTCAGCTGTTGGAGTGTTGTTGCGCTATCACTGCAAATAAAATAAAGGTTAACTTCTAATGCTGTGTTTAAAACGTTTTCCCATACATTTTGCAATACTTTTGAAATACTAGAAAATACAACTTGAGTTTTTAAGAACTTAAATTGCAAGATATTTTTACTATATTTTAAGACATACTACTGTATATATTTTGTACTACTGGACAAATGTTTGTTAGCTCCTGGTAACAAAAATGTTCTTCAAAAAAGATTTTTTTTCCCTGGATACGAAGATGCAAATTGCATGAAGAAATCAAGTTCACAATTCATAGGCGTAACAGACCTTTATCACGTTCGCCACCTTGTGGCTTGCTATAGCACTAGCCTTATTTGTTTGGAATTAGCTTTGGTAAACTTGGGACTATTTAACCTTTCGCTCTTAACAGAAAGGACAACATATTATGATGTCATCATACAACCTATGCAACAAAGGAGCACTGGTAAAAATTAAGATGGCTGTAAAAATAATTCCTTTTGAGCCTCACAGTGAGTCAATGTCAAACACAATCCACTCTGCAGTGGCTGGAGATAAAATTCTGACATAAGATGCCCCATCACCTTTACATAATGAAGCATCTAAGAATATTAAAGAGGTAAATTATAATATTTTTGCTAATCAGGACTCTTAAAGAGTCCTAAACTCTTTAAATCAGGCTAATAGGCGCTGATATGCTAAAACATGCTGAATAGCAATGGTTAAACAATTCTTGCTTTTCACCTGAAAAGCAATTAGCTACAACATTAACTACACACTTAATTAAAGCAACAAATAATATTTGCTAAGGGCAACACAGATGCCTACTAACAATCCAATATTTTCTATTCTAGCTATAAAAAATACAGAATGAACGTTATCATGACAAAGTTACACAGGAGCAAGTCCGAAAACTACAGAGTTTTGGGTGGGGTTTTGTTTTGCACAGTGCCACCCCAAACCATCTTCTTCAATGTTCCTGAGCATAAAAACTTAACTGACAGGGCTAGTAGAAAGCAACCTCCTTGTGGTAAGACACTAGGAGGGAGCAGCAGTTATGTGACTTCAAAAAACGTGCAGTAGTGAAGGAGCTCTGTTGCAGATGGCAGTGTAGGGAGAAATTGCACTGTCCTCCAAGTCATGTACAGGGCTGTAACATACAAACCACTTCAGGAATTGTATATAAAACTAATAAATTCCCTACACAAATATAATGGACATTTTTCATCTGAGTCTGTCACTCCTGTAAAAGAATTTGAGTGGCCAACCTATTATAGACTCCAATTATCAGGCTAGCAGCCACCCAGTGTCTCCTGTGACAGCAGCCTTCTCCACATGTAACGCTCTGGTCTCACTTTTGCAACCACCTATGCAAACACTGGATCCTCTTGTGGCTTCTTTTCACCACAGGCTGTCGTCAGTAAAGCCAGGACAAACGTACTCTACCTAGTCAAGACAAATGCTGCTTCTCGGTATTCAGAGCAATCAAAGAAACTGCTCTACCAGTTACATGTGATGTACATGTACTATGCCGTGTAGGCCTCTCCTGCTATTCACCGGGAGGGAAGTGACCGCTGATGTCAGAGGTCTATATGTGTTTAGAAAAACTTACAGACCCGTTTCTGTATCCTCTTGTGCTCATCTATTATTCTATATTACGTCTTTCTCTATACACTAAACATTTTAAATCCTCAAATCATACAACAACATGTGTTACTTTTTACCAGAGTAGTCGCTCCAGTCAGTATAAACAGGCATATTTTAACAATAAAGCTGTAAAAATTCATTGTCTTTTAAGCGTTGGAACTAAGGTGACTAATTGAAAATTCCACTTCAAAGAAAAAAAGAAATCTACAATAATTACAGTGGTAATAGAATGTTTAAAACATACCCCTAAAGAGACATCGTAATCTTCTGGTGTAAAAGGCTTATCTGTCAGGTCCTCAAAGAAATCTGCTAAGGAGTCCAGTGTTTCTTCAGCCAGTTTTTCGTAAGTGGTCTCATCTAAAGAGCTACAAATGATATACAAGCCCGTAATTAGGAGGAAAATCATGGAAGACAGTATTTTCCCTATAATAAAAACATAGCAAGATCATGACCTTGGAGGAAACAGTAACCATGAAATGATCACATAAAACACGTAGTCATTTTTCTTAAGGTAATGAAGGTAACAATCCACCTTATAAATGGAGGTGGAATTTTGAAATTTTGGTAGTAGAGATCTCTCAACTGATGAATATGTACTTCTTTCCTTAGATATACTGACCCCTGCGTACTAAGTGGACAGAGACTTCAAAATAAGGCATTTTCATAAAAGGACTTTGTGCAAGAATTACTTAGTTTTGAACTCTATGAATATAGACAAGCCTCTGCTGTTTAGAAGCATCTGTCATTTGACTCTAAGAAACTCGCTGTAGCTATAAGCAGTTTAGAAACTTCAATATCACATGCCATGTCTACATACAGCATTTGACTTGTCAATTGGAATTACCAATGCGGTCAGGTAACGAGACGTTATTTAAAGTGTGCTTATGAACTAATGCATACACCTTCTTGAGAGAGTCGCAAAGCATGCTTGTAGCCATTACATAAGGCTTAGAGCACTCGTGAGACTGCTTCTGTTACCGTGTTTAGGGAAGTAGAAAAAGTTACTGGGAAAAAAGTCTAGATCAATTTAATTAATTAATTAATTAACGTGACATTAAATCACATAAGTTTTGCCATCAATACCAGTGTCAGCTTTTAACTGAGTGCGTAGGTGGGTATCTCTAGCAACAAACAATTCAGTGAAATCATTTCAAGTTTTTGCTAACAGGTATAGCAATACAACAGTTACTATGAACTATGGTGACTCGGAATCTGTCAGCTGATGACGTAGAACATAATATTTTAAAAAGAAAAATTCTTGCTAGCCAGTTACTGAAATACGTTCTATGCCACTTGTGTGAGGGACACCACGGGAACACCTAGGGGCGTGGAGAACGGAAAGGCTTAGGATTAGGCAGAATTCATGTACTGGTTCAGGGTGCAGCTCAGTTACTTAATGGTAAGAGCCATTTTAGACATCTGCACAATCCTTCACTGGGCCTCCAACTGCTGCATCAGAAGGGGAGAAGTCTCTGACACGTACTGCGTCACATCCTCTCAGCGCAAGCAGAAATTTCATGTACCCTGACATATGTGAAATGGTGCTAGACACCTACATTCAGGTACATGAGTTATTTCCTAAGTGACTTCCCAAATTCACCCAATACACCTTTTGCTAAAACTGTACTTTTCCTTTACATCATCATATCAACATTACATTAGTTCGATAGTCTCACCAATGTCTAGAAATTATTTTAAAATGCAGAGATGATGTTTTCATATGAGTATCTCCAAATAAAATTTACCTTGTGTCATTCAGAGTTCCTGCATTTCTTAAATTCATGAACCGAACAGTCTTGCTCTTCACCTCTGAAGCATATTGTAATTGCTGTTGAAAGCAAGCATGAGTAAAATGGAATTACAAGTTAAAACATGAAGAATTATATATTACGTATTTGTCACATAAATTAAATAGAACCTTGGAGACCTTTCCATCCTCCCCAAGTAAAATATTCTACATCACAGAGCTAATATGGAAAGAATTATGCAGCTTTAGTCCTCGGATGATGGAGGCCATCTAGAATATCCCTGTCTTCTGATACAAACTAATGAAAAAAAAAGGCATTTTAGTCATAGAATAGTGAACTAGGGAAGAGAAGCACTGTTTTCTTTTCTATTGCTTTACCGCAGAATTACTGAGCAACTTCAGGCAACTGGCTTAGCCCAAGATTTTCACAAATATGTTTCATTATCAACAACTTGTGTCTCTGACAGAAGGCACAAATATATTCAACTGAAATAAACAGAAGCCCTGAATCCTCCTTACTTACAAAGAGCTAACATGACACTTCACATTCCAGATCTCTTCTGTAAAACAAGCTGCTTCATTACTAATTTCTCTTCCCTTTAAAAAAAAAAAAAAAAGCTTTGAAAAATCAAATCAAAATTACAGAAAAGCTGTATCAACATATTGGCAACAGAAGACGAGAGAGCAAAACCAGCAATCCCTTTGAGGGGAACCACAGCATGGATAAAAATAAAAGTTGATGCCCTCGTCTAACAGAGAAGCACTTATGCTTTCCACCAAGAAAGAAAGATAACATGCTTGCCATTTTCTTCTTAACCTGGGCTATGAAAGTATATATTTTTGGATGAAGAGTATAATAGCATTCTTGATTGCCTTCTGTATACTTGCACAAGGTTTTGAGAACTAAGAGTTGAAAAGCAAGTGACATTTAAAAGGGAACTATGGCAGCCCCTCTGCAAGCACATAGGAGAGCAAAAATCTTCTCTGCATACGGTGTGACACCTGTCCTCAGGCATTACAGATGAACTGCTCTGCTAGTCCAAAGCCATGACAGGGACATAAAGGATGGAGAACAGCAAACTCCTTGTTGATACAGGTTCACAAAATACTCACTGGTGCCTACACGCTTTTGACTGTACCCTTTAGCGTTTCTTTAATGCTAAATACTTAGGATCAAAAGCTGCGAGACCATAAATCCGTCCAGTTTCCGTCCAGACCGAGAGGCTGTGACTCCGTCGGTGTGCCCACACTCAATTTATGACTTGAGGCTGCCGACACGGCGCTACCGCACTGTCGGTATCACCCCTCCGCGTACCAAACCGGCTGCGCAGGCCGGCCAGCCCCCATCCTCTGCAGCTGGAAAAGTGCGGCAAACCGGCGAACGGCTCTGGAGCACAGCGAAGGCTGTGCGCTCCCCGCCGGGCAGCCCTCGCTGCTGCCGCGCAGCACGCCAAGGAAGGGGCTGGGAAACACCGAGGCCACCGGCCCAAGGCTGTGGCGCCTCACGGAGGCCGAGGCCCCGCCCCGGCGAGGGCAGCCGCTCCCGCGGCGCACCGCTCCCGGCCCTCTCACAGCCGCTCGCAGGGCGGGCGGCGCGGCAGCGCAGCGGCCTTCCCCCAGCCACAGCGGGAGGACGTGCCGCGCTGCCGGCCGGGCCGCGGGGACGCCGCCGGGGGCCCTGGCTGCCCCGCGGCCGGCTGAGGGCGCCCCGCCAGCCCCCCCGCCCCGGGCCCGCTCGCAGCGGGAGCCCGGCCCGAGGCCCTCCCCCCCCGGGCAGCGGCGGCCGCTGCCCGTTCGCCTCCCCCCGCTCCCGGCGGCGCAGGCCGCGCCTCGCCGCCCGCCCGCCTCATGCTCACCGTGCGGCCGCGGCCGGGGGTGGCTGTCCCCGCCAGCGGGGCGCCCCCAGGGCCTCCGCTCCGCCGCCGCCCCGCCGCCGCCGCCCGCCGCGCGGCGCGCACCGCGCCGGCCGCCCCCGGCCTCCACATGCCGCCGCTGCCTCGCTACGGAAGCGGCCGGGGAGGAGCCAGCCCTGCACCGCGGCGGCGGCGCCAAACGAGAGGCGGCGAGACCGCTACCGCCATCCGCCGGCGCCGCGGGGAGCAGCGCCGGGCTGGGCCGCCCCGATGCGAGGGCGCGAGGCCTGTGCCGGCCGGGCCTGTCGGGGCCGGGGCCGAGCGCCAGGGCCGAGGGCCGCGGAGCAGCCCCCGGCGGGCCCGAGCGGCAAAGCGCTTTGCCCTTGCCGGGCGGAGGCGGGTCGGGTCCTTCCCGGGCCTGGGCGGGTCGGGGGCTGGCGAGGTGGCTCTGAGGGGCAGCGGCCGTGCGGCCGGCGGGGGCCCTTCGCCTGTGTCCGGCAAAGGCGCCCTGAGGGCCGGCGCGTCTGCCACCGAGAGAACAACGCTGCGTTGGAGTCGAGAGCGGTCTTTCTCCAGGACGTGCCTGTTCCAGGAGGCGGCGCTTTCCCCATGAGCCCCGTCGAGGCGGAGGGGGCAGTGGGTGTCCTTCCCTCCCCACAGGCAGCGTTCGGCCCGGCCGCGGTGGAGCGGGGCCGTGCGGCGCTCAGAGAGGCGCCGGGTGCGGGAGTGCCGCTCGGACTTCTGGTTTGGGGTTTTTTTTTGCCTACTTAAGGAGAACTTGGGGATCTGGAATCTCTTGACTGTTGCTGTGAAGACAAGTAGCTGCGACGGTCAGTTGGTAACACGACCGAGTGCTGCGGCCGTGCACCTTCGGAGCAGGGAAGAAGAATCGCTGGCGGGAGGGAGAGTCTCTGCAGGTGCCTGTTCGGACAAAGGGGTGATGCCGGGTGGACTGGCAGGGAGCTGGAGCCTGGAAAGGACAGAAATCACAAGCAACACTACCCGGCCCACTTCACTGCTGGTTTTTTTTAAAGAAAAAAAAAAAAGCGCAGGCAGGGCAAGGGGAAATTGCTATTTATTTCTACCTTGCCAGAACTAGCGACTGTAATGTGTAGTTCCTGCACGCCACAGGTGCTGACAGCAGCCTCAGCTCAGCAGATGGAGCCACAAAGCAAAATACTTTGCAAGTGTGTTGTAATTGCCGTCAATTCGTAAGCTGCCCGGTGAGAATCCCCTTCCTGTAGTTGTGCTGTTCGACAGCTCCTGTCCTCTTCTCTGCCAGGTTTTCAAAGTACAGTATCTACAGCTTTTCCAGACCTTAAGCAGTAATAGAGAGGCATTCCCCCTTTCTTGGCAATTTAGGACAATAACTGTAGGACACACTGGCAGTACAGAGAGGGAGCAATAGGACAAGGACCAGGGCTAGTATATTGGGTTCAAACTTTACAACAGACAATGGATTCACACCCCAAAACTGGAGTAGCTGCAACTCACTCAAAAAAAAACTGTTGAGATTCCAATTCCTGTTAATTGCAGTTACTTAATTCCAGGTAAGTGCACTGATGTGAGTAGCTAATACGGACCACTTGAGATGACAGTCACCAGTTTGTCCAGGAGCTATTTTGGCTATGTGAATACATCTCCTGTAGGTAGAATGTTACCCTGAGCCAGTAAAGGGAAGATAAAGCACATCATTTATCACACCTGACGTGTTTGATAGAGCTTCTGATGATGTGCTTCAAAAAGCAGCGAAGAAGGAGGAAGGGAATTTATGTAGGTGACTGGTCAAGTTCCTACTGAGTTATTTATATGCTAGTGATACCATATTTATTCATGATATGTGAAGACATCAAGAGTCTCAGGTAGACATCTTTTATTGTAACTTAAACTGAAAAAATAAAATAGGCTTACCAGGGAGACAAGAGATAACAATTCTGATGGGAAAGTTTCTTAACAAAGTTTTCTGTGGGAACACAGACACATTTCACTTCAGATCCTTCTGTAGGACAGGACTGAAAGATGCAACAGTTGCAAGTAAAATCATAAATATGTAAAGCATACAAGTATTGAGAAGCTTACTAGTGTTTATTGTGTGATGCAATTTTAAATTTCTAAAACTCTCCCTCAGGTAAGCAGCTGGCATCTTGCAGTGCTTTGGGGAATAAGTTGTCGAGTTTCTCACCAAGATTTTTGTTATTTTTTTTCTTTAAGATGAAATTATTTTCTACCACATGAGGGGCAAAAGCCTAGACAATTCAAGCTGGTTGTGCAAATTTCAGCTGAGACTGACAACTGAGTACTCTGTACCAAACCCTATTATCTAGCTTATTCAGCCTCTTGTTTCCTTCCAGCAGAGCCCCGTGTGTTTCTGTTACCGGTATCTTCCCTCAGACTTTGTAGAAGTCTGTGTTCTTCTGGCATTTTGCGAGGGAAGTTTTTATACATCAAGCAGATAAAAGATACTGTCCAGTTCCTCGAAGACCAACCCACGTTCTTATCACTTCTGGAAGTGTTATGTTGTGTTATGTTCCTGCCGCTATAATGGTCTACATACTGAGATAAGGCCTGTAGGGAGAAATCACTTTTATCAGACTGCAGAATACATTAGTAAAGCAAACAATTCCGTTTTCATACTTTAGTGGGGAGAGAGGAAAGCAGCTGGAAGAATGGAGGAATGCCTGTTCTTTTATCATAGAATTGTCTAGGTTGGAAGGAACCTTTAAGATCATGAAGTCCAAGCATCAACCTAACACTGCCAAGTCCACCACTAAACCATGTCCCTAAGCACCACGTATACCTGTCCTTTAAATACCTCCAGGGATGGTGACTCAACCCCTTCCCTGGGCAGCCTGTTCCAATGCTTGACAACCCTTTCAGTGAAGAACTTTTTCCTAATATCCAGTCTAAACCTCCCCTGCCGTAACTTGAGGCCATTTCCTCTTGTCCTATTGCTTGTTACCAGTGAGAAGAGGTCAACCCCCACCTCTCTACAACCTCCTTTCAGGTAGTTGTGGAGTTCATGTAGAATTTGATCTAGTAGAAGATGGTGCTTGTTTACATACCTTGCCATTCCTATAAAAAGAGTGTCAGAAGATATTTCCTGGTATTATCCAGGTAGTTCCACAGTAATTTTCCTCTAATCATCCAAGGTCATATGCAACTCTCAACAGGAAATGTTTATCTCTTGTTTCCAAGTTAATGACAAATCAATGAATTAGTGTATATTAAATATTTTCTCTGGTATTACCAATCTCACCAAATTCTTTAAAAAATTAACAATGTTCAAGTTAATGAACTTTACAGGATGCTACTACCAGTGAGGATCATTCATGCAACTTCAAAAGGACCCGAGTTAGGGTTTAGCAATTTCAACAATTATCTCTTAATGTTTTTCACCTTGATCCTCATCCCTTAGTTTAATGTTGTTCACACCACAGAACTTTGGTATCAGTATGTTTTTAGGCTGCTGTAAAATAACCATGAAGCAGTTCCAGATGCAGAATCGCTGCAGGGACAGGCCCCATGCCTTCAATCTGGAAAGAGATGGTATTTTTCTTGTTGCAAGCAAATGCAGGCACCACTGGAAACGAGTCAGCACGTCTTCTACGAAGACTAGGTGGAGTGCACTACTGATTACTTTTTTATCACTGTCTAGTGTTAAGGGTTTGGGAAAATATCATTGAGTTACATGAAATTAAATTGACGCATAAGCAAAGTCAACAAGAAAACAGATTTTGGGATCACTGTTAGTATTTTCAAACCATTCAATTCTAGTACAAGGGCATGAAGCTTTGGCTTTTTTTTTTTTTTTTAAACTGTGAACAACTATTACACGCTACTACCAAAGCCAAAACTTGCCGTCTCAATACCATACGATTAAGTTACAGGATATACAAATTTGGAGTTATTCCCTACCTCTCTCTAAGCAGGCATCAACCTGTGCTTGCTTCCTTCTGGGCAGCTTGCAGGGCCAGAGTGTTCAGATACCACTGCAATTGATAACCCACTTCTGTGACCTAATTCCTCAAATTTTGTTCCCTGTGGTGAGTTCCATCTGTTTAGACCTGGAGAAATAGACCAATATGTTACTTTAATACCCCAGGGAGCTGATTACGCCTTCTGTATATAGTTTGTTTTTACCTGACATGCACTGTCTCATCAGCTTTATAGATATATTTAATAGCTATTACATTTTCATCAAAGTGCTACAAATGCAAAATACCAATGCAAGATGAAGAGAAACAAAATACTTCAGCAGGAAACATATAAATCCTTAAAGCCTCCTGTACTCTTTGATGTTTGAAGCTTTACACCATTTCATGTGTTAGAGAAAGAAATGGGTTCCAGGTTGCTGATCATTAACATTACTTAGCTGCAATCCCTCTTCCTTCTCAGTGGAACCATGTAGTCACAAAAAAACCAAAAAAAAACCCACCAAAAAAACCCCAACTTGTAAGGCACATCCTTTGGAGAAGGTTCCATAGTGTCTACAGGATTTCCTTTTGCATGTGTTAAATGACTGTTTTCATTTATAAATGACTGCGTTAAAGGGATTGTACACAAAGGGTGGCTGAGTCTCTGAATTGTTTAGCATAGACATTCTGGTATTGGACAGAATTGCTGCAGTTGAGTTGTGTGTCCTCTGGGGTCTTCCCAAATACAAGCGATTCAGACACTAGTCTGCTAGGTAATTGGGGAAAAAGTGACATGTATGTCCTTTTGAAGGTTAATCTGGTGCTTAAACTATGAAATGTCATGTTTTCCGCAGATAAGACTAACCAGAAGTATCTGCTTTGCATAGAGACACATTCTAAATATGCTATACACTGTGCACAAAGGAGCAGACACTTCACATAGATATACAAAATGTTTGTGCTCACAGGGTGTGCAGATTGGTCTCTTGCATTTCTAAGAGGAATGCTGCAGAAGAATTATCTTGCTGAGATTAAGCAATCTAATTTTAAAGCCTGGAAAAGAGGTAATCACGAGACACAAGCTTTAAGTTAAGCTAGAGACTCTACATACTTAGAGAAAAAAAACCCCAAACCTTTCCATTTCTCTCTTCTGTGCATAATTAAGGAGTAATATACTCCTCCTTGTCAGGGTTATAGGATTACATCAAAGTAAAAAAAACAAAAACAAAACCAAACCAACAAACAAAAAACCCCAAACAAACCACACAAAAACCTTAAATGAAAAATTCTTCAGAGGTACAAAGCATAATTCTAGTAATTAAAGTGCCAAATTCTGGTTTTGCCAATCCAGGTTTGCTACACTTACTCCTAGAAGAAATGTTATTACCAGTAACTTTCATAAACTTTCAAAGTGACACCTGTGTAGTTTTTAAATACACAATGGCACCTGAGCATGAAATCTTAGACTGATGTTCACTGGTGTTTGGGATTATCTCTCTGCTGGTAGGGAAATTAAGAAAATCAGAACAGTTCTATAATTATCTTAATATGATTGCCCATACTGAAAAACCTGAAATCCTTTTATGAAGCCATGCCTGTTGAGTATGTTCCTTTGCCTTTTCTGCTCTAATTTCAATATTCCCCTCTTCATTATAGAGCTGGTAGAAGATAAAGACAGATGCCATGTTATAGAGTAGTTGTCATATCTCTTGGGATGCCTCTCAAAACCATGTCATGAAGGCAGGGAAATGCCGGAACAGTAAGTCCTGTACAGATCAAAAGCAGGTTGACAGCTGTGATAGTCTTGAGAACAAAATATTTTATTCATCAATGAAACTATAGTTTACAATAGTATTTACTAAATAAATTATATAATTTCTCTTTTACAAGAAATAAACTAAAATCAAAAATATTTCAAAGACAATATATATATACACAACGTAAGGCCTTGTTATAAATAACATTTTTTAATCCTTTTCACCAACAGTGAAAATATCTTTAGAGGCTCATTTTCACATAATATGTGCAGAGGTTTACCCTAACCCTTGTATGACATCAATTCCAATTTCCACGGACGTGGACCTAAGTAATTAGAACTGAAGGGTCAAAACAAATGAAATTAATTTTATTCACCACTGTGCTTATTTTTAAATAGGTAAAGCAGATAATAGATTTTGCTTGTGCATAGTTACAGAATGCATGCTAATGAAATCACTAGAGAGATGGTAAGAAAATATCACTTTCAAGTCCAAAAAAGGTGATTGGCAATATAGTAGAAAGCAGCCTGAATACACAGTTCTTCACAGTTCAGCAAGCAACAGCAGATGATAGCAGAGTGTGGAATGTTTCACGTCATTTTTGCAAAGTCGATCAATCCTTTCTCTGGTTCAAAGATCCCGACACTTCTTAGAATAAGTTCAGTTGATTACTACTCTTTGTCTATTAGGTTCAGGAAATTCCTCCTCCTTAAATCAGGAGTGCAGAAAGCGCTCTTCATTAACCACGGTCACTTCTCGTAGTTCTACTCTTCGTGTATTCTTTGTTACTGGAAATACAGAAACGACAAGTAAAGTCAAGAGTTGTGTTTGTTTTCCTACAGAATTATAAACAAATGACATCTTTCTTCCCTCAAACAGGCTGCAGCACAGTGATTCTTTTCTTACCTTGTCACCTCATCAAAAGCATTGGGGCTTTTCTTGTAGAACAGCTAACCCCTACAGTTTTGCAGACATTGCAGTACACATATTACATGAAAGAGAACCAGAGAACCACTTGTTGCTGCAAAGTGCTGAACACTCTGGACATCAGAGAAGACAGTCCAAACTGAGAGCACTCAGCAGATCACAACAGCTTTTATTACCTTGCAGAATTGACTGGGGCCTTTGTTACTTAAAAGTGTTAGGGGAAAAAGGGCAGTCTTCTCGCATCACATATAAAGTCCTGTTAGCGTCCACATGATACCCTTCCCCAGTTGAAAAATCATACCTATCCAAAAACTTCCAGGCACAACTAATGTTCTAGTCAATGTCATAGCAATCATTCTATTTCACTAAAAGTATTACTTAATAATGTTAATGAATTAGATTTTTCCATGGTATCTTCTACAGAAGCAGAGGTTATGTAATACAAATAGTTGATCAGTTCTTGGCATCTCTATGGAGTCAGAGATGAACTGAAGAGAAACTGTTCTTTGCTGAACACCTTGTAAGGTGTTAGGATAAACTGACAACTGAACAAAATATTGCAGTAAATTGAATGCCTCTCAGCTAAGGTACCTAACATGGAGCAGGAAAAAAACCCAAAACGAAGACATCTGTAGTGACCTTACTCCAAAACCTTATGAAAAATATAATGAAGGCATAAGTTCCCATTTATTAAACAGATTTTAAAAGTCACCTTTAAGTTGTACTTTTCAATACCAGCATTTAACTAACCTTTAAATAGTTCAACAACAATCTAATCTTGACTATGAACAACAACAAAAAATCTCAAACAGCATATTTAAAGCTTATCTTAGAAAAAGGTAATCAGTAGATTTAAACCAGTATTTTAGTTATGACTTCGAGACCTTCAACCTTGAAGAATGATATTTCAGTCTCGTTCTGTGGCAACCTTTAAACCTGTTACTGTACTGTGCACCAGTGTTAGGGTGTTCATAATCGCTGATGCTAGAGAGCACAGTGCTAATTTCTCAGAGGCTGGTCTCTCTAGATAGCTGTGGTCTGGCAATGAAAGTCTATCTACTGCCATATTAGCACCTGAATGTGCTAAGGCAGTAAAGTAATCCGTACTTATCAGATGTGGAACAATTTAAAGTGAAATTGTTGTACAACTGAGTAAAATTAAAATGATATTTTAACAAGAATATGACATAAGGCTAGCAAAGGTTTCATTTTTTAGGTTTTTTTAATGAATCACTTTGGCAAAAAAAGTTGAAAAATGCTAGTACCGATAATAATATAATAATGATAAAATAATGTTTTATGAAGCCAAGATAAATTAGTCAAAATTTTCACTAGTGCCATCTAGTTTCTGGCTTAAAGCTCAGATCTGAATGAATGCAGGTCCTTTTTTTGACAGATAAAATGGTCACTCAACAGAACTTCAGACCCTCTGGCCTCATCACTGCTTTTTACTCTCTAAGGAGACTTGCAATATTGCTGATACTAGCTTTATGCTATTCCACTAATTGCGTAATGCAATTATGACTAGCTTATTCTTGTTCCCTTTCCTTTGATCCTTCCAAAGCATTTCAGAGCGATCAGTGGTGGAAAAAATATCAGCAAAATTTGCATAACAAGAGTTGGAGAAAACAGGCCTGACAGAAACTTGTACCAACTGCTGACTGGGTGAGTCAGTCACAGAAATGCTGCTCATGGAACTGATGCCATTTTAAGGAAGTGAGATTTTCGATGTTGATCTTTGTGTCAGGTACAGCCATGATCCTCGAAGCAACTCTGTAACCACCGCACAACTTTTGGGGTTACTTTGACTGCAGATATAAGAAACATTATTTTGTGATAGAGACTGAGTTTGGCTGTAGCAATTGGGTCCGAAATGATAAATAATGGACAAATGACAGTACAGGATGCAATCCTGTAATCACCGTCTGAGATGTCTCACACTGGGTATATAATGGATTTACAATGCTTGAGCCTACTTGAGGCGTTTTGTATTGGAGCATTGTTGTGCTTCAGTTCTCTTTTCACGGATTTGTTTTTGAGCTGACTGATTTCCTCATATGGTGCATTAAAAGCTCCGGGCATGAGAACGTGTAGTTCAGTGACAATATGTGCTGGCATTGTAGCACTTGGCTTACTCAGGTAACATATTATTTGTAATCTGAAATGCTACTTTTTTAATCTAATCAAGCATATAATTCCCATGTCTGATTTTCATGCAAGGGTGATTGAAACGTTGCTGTTATGTTGCCTCCTACATAACACCTCTGCCAAACTTCATTTCAGTGCTTGGTTGTTGTTTCACCTCACACCACATTTCAGTTTTATGAGAGACACAGACCTCTTTTTTCCTCTCCTTTTTAAGATCGTGCATGGATAGATACAGGGATAGGACAGATAACGGAGGAAAGGAGCAGTTACCTCACTGCATAAAGAAAGTAGGTTTGCCCCTTCAGCCTTAATTAAACAGGATTCTACTTTGAGGAAAGAGAGCTTGGTTGGTTCCAGTATGCGCATGTAACATTTTAAGGATTAGTCTGCTCTCAGGGAAAAGAAAGGATATCTGCAAGTGAGGAGGCCTGAATTCCCTTCTCATAGTTCCAGAATTAATGTTCAATTGACCGTGTTTTTCCACCAGTATCTTCACAGGAAATGGTGAGGCAGAGAAACTGAAGCCTCCAGAAAGAGAGCAACATAAGTAGTTTGAGGTATGCAGCACATGGTGACTGTATACTTTTTAGCTCGTTTTCACATGTGACCTGCCTGGGAACTGCTTTAATTTCAGACACACTTGTTATGACTCCACAACAGCACCCTGAAGAAAACTACAACATGATTAGAATTGAATCAAATGTTATGAAAGACCGAGAAGCAAAATATTTCTGAATGAAAACCAAACACCTCATCATGGAGTTATGGTGGAAGTACAATCCCCTAACCAAAGCTGTATCTGACTAGGATGCTTCACTCAGAGCCAGGAGGGAATTCTCTTCTCTGAAAGAAGAGTTTATAATAGAAGAGAGAGCTTAGGGTGCTAAACTGAAAATAGCTAAAGGGGTGAAAATATTTGTAAGAGAAAGTAACTGTGAAGATGAGGAGTTATACAGTAACCTGGCAGTTGGAAGGGTTTGAATATGAATTAGGAAATGCTCAAAGAGACAGGCTTTAATACAGAACTATGAGAGTGAGAACAGAAGAGGAAGAGCACTGAAGGGTAAGAAGACACAGACAGTTTCCAAACAGGCATTTTGTAGACCAGTATTTGTAAATCTGCTTATCTATGCATCTACAGCAGCTTTGAAACACAAAATTAATCTCCAGTGATGTTTTAAGACTTAAAAATCCTATAATAAAATTGGCGTTTGGACATAAACCACAACATAAGTAATTCTAAATGTAATAACATTATCGACCCAATTCATCTGACACAAATCATAGCTACACTAACCAGAGTTGGGCTTGCTCATCACTACAGTTATTCCTTTCTTTTATTTTACTGAAGCCCTTAACAATCCTTTGCAACCACATCTTCAGTGGTGGTGACTTCTAACTTATATACAAATTTTGTGAGCCCTTCCTTCAACAACAGAAGGCAATTGTTATTAAGTAATTCTTAAGCCTTACTATTTTATTGATATTGTAGTTTGTCAAAAAAGTATTAGCTACCTTTATAAGTCATTTCAGGTGTAGGCTAAGAAAACACAGTGGAGTAGTTCATAATTGTACGTTACTCCTTCAGGGACAGAAAGCTCAATGAAAGAATTTGGGACTTGGCTGCAGAAGAGAAGGAACAAGGTGACTTTAAGTTATTCCTTACTTTCTAAGTGAAATTATCACTTTCAAGGTCCTCCATTTTACGTACCAGTCCTTAGTAACACTGGACTAAGGTCTTCAGGATTGGCTGCACTTGCTGATCTCTCTTAAGAAACTTTTGCAGGATTGGTCTTATATTTTCTACTAATTAAATTCCATAGAACACAGTAGACTTTTGGGTTCAACAGCGTTTGCTGACATTTAATGCTTTTCTCCATATATATATCAGCTGATGGTGCCTGAACTGACACCAATAAATACGGCTTCAGGGAAATTTTAAAAAGAGACTAAGTTTATTTCCAGAGAAGAAGGAAACAGTGTTTTACTCTGTTGTTTTGTGGATTTCTAAATCACAGTTTTGTTACTAGCTTATGTCCAGGACACCTTCTGTTTATTTCAGATGGCATCTTTTGCTTCTAAGTATCTGATCTATCACTGTATTACATATTCATACAAGCAAGAACACTTTAATGTTTTAATTCTCTGTAGAGAAACATTTCAAATTTCCAACTGTTTTATAGATCTGCTTCTATCTTTCTGCAATCTTTAATTAAAAATTAAAATTATTTTTGTAGAATATTCAGTATTTGTTTCCCACTGTACAGTACTAGAATATTTGGAAATTCATTATCTGGGTTAAAAGATTTAAGAGAAAATAAAACCATGGAATTTTAAAGTAAACTTGCATTTGAGGATGTTCCTAGCAGGGCTGCTTAGAGTGGCAGGTGCATAAAATGCTGGTTTGCTGAAGTTGGTCTTTGTTCTGAACTGAAGAACTCTGGGCCTAGACCAGCCCTTCAGTTGCAAACTCTGTACCTGCATCCTGGAACAAAAATTCTTGCTGTTACCAGGTAAATTCTCAATTTTGGCATCAGCTGCACAGTGTGAGACTGCATGTCTCCCTTAATGTAACACCCCAAGACCAATGTTCCTACATGTAAAAGGAATTTTAAAAATTTTTTTACAATCTCTGCTCCACCACACCTTGACTGTCTTAATTTGTACACAACCCTGTTCAGCCAAATGCCATTTTTAAGCTGGTTTTTAGTCAGTTAACATGATGTCATTTTACTACAATGTCTTTTTTTTTTTCTTCATTCATGGGATCAAAAATTCATATATATTAATTTAGTAGAGGACTAACATTTGTCCAAGAAGTTTAGCATTTCAAAGAAAGAGGCAAAAACATCAAAGGATTAGTGGAGTGACTGAAATTAAGCAAGTTAAGATATTTTTCATTAGAATATCTAGTGGGTAAGACTACAGCAGCTTGCCTTGCAGTAGAAACACAGATTATTAACTATAGGATTAAAGGAAAATCTGGGTATGCCGTTTAAAGCTACATTTTCTCCTCATGCTTTTAAAAGGTCAAAAATGTATCTTGTAACCTTGTCAACCGAGGCTTAAATCAGCTAATGCGAACATCGTTGATTTGCTTTATCTTTAAGGCGTACATTAGAAATGACTGACCCGTTCCTAGTGTTCCCAAAAACATGCATCTTTCTCTTCTACCCTGTGTTTAATCATCCTCCTATAAAAATACAACTGCCTTCTGCTCAGCAGCAGTGAATCAAACGGATACCACACATCACTGATCCTTTAGTACCAGACTTTCCCAACCAGAGGCTAACTGTTATTTCAGGGTCTTCCAAAGGATACTGTGGGCCATTAGGAAGTGAAAGATTAGTGCACAAAACTATCTTATTCCTCTTTCTTCCACAAACACCTAAGCATGCATACAGGGGTACATGTAATTAAGTTATAGCTCATTTCCACAGCAATCTCAAAATAGTTAAGGTGGCATCAATACAGTGTGTGAGACAGGACCAAGAAGGCAGGGGTAACTAATTTCTCAAGATTAGTTTGCCATTTAAGAAGTAGCATGTGCTTAGCCACTGTATCCAATTTCCTTGAAGCTGTCAACCGTTGCATACCTAGACAGTTGAGGTATGTGCCACTACCTTGTCTTGATTATTGAATTTTGAGTTTGGATTTTTCAGGGTACAGAGAAAGGGTGCTGCTAGGTCAAAAAAGCACCTATGATTCTCTCCACTTATGACCTCTTTATTCTTCCAGACCTTTGCTTAGTGAAATTAACACTGCATGTTTGTATAACATCTGGAGTTTGGGTTTATTTATTTTTCTGTTGATACTGATCAGTGGAACACACATATACTTACTTCAGTCTCCCAGACATAACAGCAATGAATGTTTTACACGCCAAAAACTAACTAAAGAGGTCACCATCACACCTGAAAGTCCTAAGGACAGCTTTACAGCAGGTATTACCTATGCCTGCCACTAGATTTTCAGAGCATTCCACCATCCACCCTATAGACTTCAAACATTAAAAATCGCCCTTCACAGTGCTGAGCAGTGTTAGTGATAAACAAGACTGTTATATTATAAACCAAATTCAAAAGTTATAAAGAAGAAATGGTTTCCCTGTTAAGTGGGGCCAAGAGAACCACAGAATAGCCCAGGTTGGAAGGGACTTCACAAGGTCACCTGGTCCAGCCTTTCATGGGAAAGGGAGCCTCTACGATGTCCCTGGGGAAGTTGTTCCAGTGATTGATTGTTTGTCCTGAAAAAATGTTTCTTGTGCCGAGATTGTCCTGATTTGAGGACACATGTTTGTGTCTGATCTTATGTTGAGATGAAACATGTTTGTCATATGTTTGTGTCTGACCCTCATGTTGTTTCTCTGTAGGCTGTACCACTGATTTTTGTTTTCTTCTTTTAAGCAAGCAACGCTTGACTGTATACAGTACCCACTTAATAGCTACTAATCTAATATTCCAGCAGACAGGGGAGTTGTTGTCTATCCTGCCTCCACTGAAACACACAGGGGTAAGTTTCCAGGGTGACTGGAAACTCTGCTAAGGCACATGGAAAATAAGGAGGTCATTGGTGACAGCCCACATGGCTTCCCTAAGGGAAAATCATGCCTGCCAAATTTGGTGGCCTTCTACAACAGAGTTACAGAGTTGGCGGATAAGGGGAGAGCAACAGATGTCATCTACCTGGACTTGTGCAAAGCATCTGACACAGGGCTTTGAGCAACCTGGTCTGGTGGGAGGTGTCCCTGCCCATGGCAGGGGGGTTGGAACTCGATGATCTTTAAGGTCCCTTCCAACCTAAACCATTCTATGATTCAATGGAACAAGACACTAGCAAGTGCCAGTGGCCAATTAGATGTAGAATTGACTTAGTTAACTGTGACCTTTAAGCGTATGTCTCATATACCTCAATGAACCTCTGGATCTTGAAGTTAAGCATATATTTTAGTCACTTACAGAGCCTGAGTCAAAGGAATTGCAGGGGAAAAAGCCCGTCAGAACCAGTTTGACAACTTACTAAGTAGACATCCAAAACCGAAGCATTATCATTTTCCATTTCCAGTGTGCTCTGTTCTGAAGTCAAATAGATAGCACTGTCTTCTAAAGTGAATGTTGAACTCGAAGGCAACCCTTTACTGCAAAGAGAAGGGAGACTACAGTCAACCACAATTACAAGTTAAAGAGAGCTTAGTCATAGCTGAAAATGTTAAAATACATTTCTCTCTTAAATGTAAAAGCTTCAAATACTTCAAAAGACAGAATGTAAATGGATAAATATAGTTGTGTTGACAATGGCTAGATAATTGGCAGCTTATATTTGACTAACGTACACAAATTACAGTTTCTACTTTTGCATTAATTAAAATTTTATCAGGAAATAACAGTGTTCCTGAACTCTAATACTTATTTAAAGAATGAAACTATGTCACAGTAGATGTGGGATAATTTCATTAATTTCAAAAGAATTCACTTTCACATTACACATGGTGTAAATTTTGGCAGCATTTCTTAATTCAAAATAGGGAAAAAGATGCAGTAATTAGGCACAGTAGCATTGGACCTTCTCATGCAGATACAGGATCACTTGCAGCCAATAGTTCAGAAAGTAAAGTGGGAGAATAGCAAAAGTGCACTGTAATTAATACAGCTCTGCAAGGAAGTAGTATTTACAGAGCAGGTGCACTGTGTTATTTCATTCATAGATATGATTGCAGACAGCAATCTCCTTACTGCTGTGACTTCCACACTGAATAATTAGAGATAAACTCTGCAAGTAAGGAATACTCATCTCCTGCATGAAGAATTGTTTATTAAGAGGACAAGTGTAGGAAAACTGTTGCAAGACAGAGCTTTCTTTCATATACCTTAAGCTGAGTAAATGGAGGTTTTTCTCCGTTTAAAAGAACATGAACTGTCCACTTTGGGAACCTGATCTGTAACGTGTATAAAGGAGAAAGTGGAAATTCCAAGTTACTGCCATGTTAACGTGCATCTGGAGCCCATGCTGGTGTCAGTATAAAAGCAACAGCTTTTGCCCAGAGCTGAACTCTGCTGCAACTGCACTATATTGCTAATGTGTAATAATGTAGTAACACCTTCTTAGTTACAGCTGCTTAGTTAAAAATAATTTTCATGGCAGAATACCACAATCATTTTGTTTGTTGTACTTGCCTTGCAATGACAGCATGAAGAACATGCATCCCAACTGGCTAAGTGACTATGAACTACATGAAGATATGCATGAGAACAAGATTCACAATTTTCCTATGAAAAAGGGGAAAAGCAAGAAGTTTGGGTTTTTTAAGGTCTCATCCTTAGTGTTAATGTGGATCCTATTTCAAGAAGCACGAAATATTTTGTCCTTATGCTGAAGTTAAGCCGTACTTTGACCTTCTAAATCAGCACACTTCAACGCATTCAATCAAAAAATCAGGCTCAAGTTCTCCTCCTCTTTAGTCGAAAATAAAATAAAGCCTTCATTTTCTGAAGTCCTTCTAAAATGCCCTCTTGGACATGAGATGCAAAAAAATTCTCCCTCAAATTAGCTCAAAAAGTTAAAGATAGTTAGGGATTGCTACTTGCAAATATGAAAAATGGAGTGTTGCGCACAAGATCTTCAGCAGGGACAATTAAATTAGACTGATTTTCTGCAGATTTGTAGAACAACACAACTTTTACACATTTTAATCTAAGGATGATATCTGTAAGATCCTTTTAAGTTTCTAAGGAATAAAAGAAAAAAATATCACACTTTGTCAAGGAATTAGCATAACTGGGCAGGATTATCTAAAATAATAATAAATAAAAGAGTAATAATAAAAAATCAAAATACTAGTGTCCTTCAAACCTTCCCACATTTTAATTACTATTTCTGTCCTTGATATTTTATTTATACTAAATTGAAGCGACACTTTTAGAAATAAAAGACTCCTGTTTTCTTCATGCAAAAACAAATATGCCTCATCATAATGTGCCTACTTGCAAGGCAGCCAGCAGGACATAGGTAGAACTCTTCTGTCTCCTTTCCAAGTCATTGCACAGCCTTTGAAGAATGGCAGAAACAGTGCCAGGTAGTAACAACTGACCGAAGCAGAATTTTGAGCTATATTGTGGTTTTGGTTGTTTTGGTTTTGTTTTGTTTTGTTTTTTTTTTTTTCTCCTGCCATGTGAAGAAAGCTCTTGTAGCAATAAATTATCAGCTTCTTTCAGATAGCACCAAAATACAACAGCCATGAATTAGAATGAGCCACTGTGTATCCTCCATTTTAAAGAGTTGTAATAAAAATAGGCTTTGATGTCTGTCTTTGGATGTCAAATATGCTTTTCTGCAGCATATCCCATAGAATATTTATCCCCTAAATAGCAGCGCGTTTGCAATGTCCAATGTGTTTGAAAACTTTTATATAAGCTTTTGAAAAAAAGTCAGCTCATTGCATCATGAGTTTTGATCTTTTAAATCTCTGTGTATAGAAGTTAGTCGGAAAAACGTCTTGCAGGACAAATGAGCAGTAAAACTGTTGTTCAAAACTCAATACCAACTGTTGTAGAAAATCTGTCTTGCATACACATAAATGTGAACAGGGACAACAGGTATTTATGGACCTGGACTAAATGCATTAATTAGTCTAATGTTTACAGTGTAGAAATATATCACCTCCAAAACCTAACCTCGCATTTTATTTTTATAAATTCCATGTGTGTCTGAAAAAAAAAGCAGGTCAAACGAAGTAAAACTCTCTTATAGTCCTTCAGTAACACTGTTGACAAACATCAAAACTACGGACCTGACTAAACAACAGATATGACTGATCTTCTAAATGCGGCTTCAAGAGAAGGAGTGTGACAGTCAGTCTGTGCTACTACACTCACACTAATGGCAAATCATGACCTGTGAATCAGTAAACATCACAGTAAGCACATCAATTTCACATGGTCAACAAACATATACACCTTTACAGGTGCCAATTAAAAATCATGAGACCTGTTATTTTTGTACCTGAAATACATACCCAGTTGAAAAGAAATGGTGTAAGCAATCAGAATTTAAGAACGCAGTCTAGATTACAAAACACTGAGTAATAACAGCCAAATCCACTGAGAGGTACACATCAACATGTATCAGCCCTTGGAGGGATCTACACTTGAAGTCTGTTCTGAGAAGCTGCTCTGGATCCTCCTCAGAAGAAAAAGTTAACGTAATGAAATTAGGCTTGCAAGGATGAGCATGGAATATGAAAAGCAGCATGTAGAGTGACAATTTCAGTCAAGGAAACATTTGCTTATGTATTAAATAACTACTATTACCATTGGAGTGTCACATGCACATCTGTGTATTTAACTAAACAATAATTTTAAATTTCAAGTGAGAAAGAAGTATAGGTTTTCTTTCTACTTATCAACAACCAAGTTGTGTCCAGAAACATTGGCTAAATAATTTAGAAAACTTTTTCTCCGTGAAGGAAAACAGTCTTTTTAGGGCTCTATTAAAACCAACTACAACAAAAAGTGCTGCAAACAGGGCATCAAAAGCTGAATGGGATTAGATCAAATTAATTTAGTAAGCACAGACACAGGCATTCCTACTTCAGTACATATGCAGAGATCTTCGCAAGAAAGCTCACAGGAACATAAGGTGCTGCTTTTAAAATGTACCAAAAAGAAAAAAAAACAACCCCAACACACTGTTCAGACTGCAATGCCAAATTATGTCACTCTGTTCATCCAGCGTAAGGAGGCAAAGGATCCCATCAAATTAGGAAACATGAAAATGATAATTCACTTTTAAAGTGATGTTGATGAGGCTTATGATAATTCTTCAGACTGTCATATGATATGGTAGTATGTCTCAAGGGAAAATAGTACAGAGAAGCAAAGTATGAAGCAACATTCTGTATTTAATGATATTGCAATTTGGTGCAAATTATGGGAAAGCCAGGCTTTCAGATATATAGTGCTGCTTTTACACTTACAACAGTAAGATTAAAAAAAAAATAATTAAAAAAGTCATATATATATTTTCTGGTGAAGGACACATTCCTGAGCTAATATTCCTTCCATAGGGCTACCAATGTCTGTTCCCTAACAACTGCTAATGACAATTACCTGATGGTAAGGTCAAGTGACTTTACAAGTACCAGCAGAACCTCCGATCTACCTTGGCCTGCTGCAAACAGAACATCAATTTTTCAGGAGGTTTTTTTTTTCCTGAATGGGTGGAGCCACCTTGTGAACATTTTACCAAAAGAAGGGTCCCTCAGTCATCACTGTGAAATAAACCCTGGGACAGAGCAAAGTTTTCTCACTCTGCCATGAGGCTGCCTACCTATATAGCACTAGAATCGAGGGAAGACTCAAAGGCAGGGGGTGATATCTCTTGTTATTCACCAGAACTTTTATCAGAAACTTCTAGACAGTACCTTTGAGCAAAAAATAAATTAAACAGGTATGATGTAAACAGGGTAGTATCTTTATTTACTGTTATCTCTTCTATTGTTATGTTTGCTTAATACTCTGTGGAGTTACATAGTGGTGGTACTCTTTTCTTGAGATGTTTAGAGGGGATGAACTTTTGTAACAGGAAATATAGTCAACCTTGAAATCACACAGGCTACTTTTCTGGGAAAAAAAATAAATTAAAAAAATGTACCTTTTACATATCAATATGTATCTATAGGCTTGGAAAAGGAACAGGTGAAATTAAAGGGTCACTCAAGGCTAACGACAAACCACCACACTGGATCACTTGCTCAAAGCAGACAGAGGAAATTCCATTCACAGGACCAGTCCTTTAGTCTTTGTTATGTCCTTTTTCCATTGTTAGGGACACTGAGCTTTGCCTGTCGGGACAGCACTGATCTGCTCCAGGGACAGAACCTCTGCTTTACAAAATACTTCCCTATCTCACAAGCCTTCATTAAGAAAATACTCCTGCTAGCTCTTCTAAAAAAAAGATCTTGTTACTGCTTTCTTGCCACAGCTAAATTATTGAAAATTTTTCAGGGTCTTCAATAAGGGCAAATATACTATGGCAAAGTATGAAGTCTCTACTTTTGCTACAGTTACTAGTAATTTCTATTTAGAGTTTCTAGTCTTTATTTTACACAGAAGCCTCAGAATATCAGTGGGCAAGCAAATAATTTACATCTGAGCATCCATCAGGTCTCCCTGCTTTGCTAGAGTAAATGTCTGTTTTGAATTCTTACTTGCTATATGGTATTTAATCCTGAATCTAAGCACCTACATGAAGAAAACACTTAATATATTAAAAGTAGTTTCACATGCTTAAATAATATGTGAACAGAGCAGCATTATAACCAGACTACTTTAAATAAGATTTGTAACAAAGCAACATTATTTTTTTCAAGACTCATACATTATTAAGGATTCTCTAATATTTCAATGACTAAAAGATTAAGTGTAAATGGCTCAGAGAAGTTTCAATGGAGAAAGAACTCTACTTCTTCAGGAAATCCAGATGCCTCACTGATCCTTTGCTACTAATACTAACTACTCAGTACTTGATACTAAGGACTGATAATCCTTAACCATTTACACTGCATTTGAGGACTACTCAGTATTCCTCCAGCTATGAAAGTAACTCACATTACAACCTCGACTTCAGTGACAAGCTAGTAGGCAAAAAGCAAATTTTAGATTAATCTTTCTTAAGACTATGAACTCCACAAGATAGAGATCATCAAACTAGGTATTTGTATGAGGCTTAAACCATTGAAATTTACATGTGCCTTAGTAAATTAATGAAATTGGTGCATCATCCAGATTAGTTTTCCACTTTATGTTAGAAGCCAGAGACCGAAATTTTATATTTTAATATGTGTCCAGGACAAGCATTTACATGCCAAGAAAGATTGTCTCTTCTATTTCCATGACCAGCTCATAAACCAACTAAATTAAAGCCAAATATTAACTTCCAACACCACTGGGAAGGGGGGAATGCTGTTCACTTAGATGGCATTGTTTTCTTCTAATGCCAACATATATCATTAAGAAAATATCAAACGGTAAGATTAAATGAAATATGTATTAGTCTTTTGTCCAACAATGCTTTTTTGATGTTTCTTCAGAACTGCAGGTAGCAGCATTATACTCTTTAAACCAGTATTCTTCAATCTGCTTTTCTGCTAAGTTTCTTGCTCTGTTAACCTAGACACAGGATTGTTGTTCCAAGAGAGCATAATGGATAAGCAAATAAACAAGTTGTTTATTTGATTAAGTACCACTGAACACTTTTAGACCTTATGCATTAGCATTTAGATATGTTACTATTACAACTGTAATCCTATAATAGGAAGAAAAAAAAAATGACAGTACACCTTAAAGCATAAAAAGCTCTTCAGATACACAAAGTATAGTTTCTACCAGCACATTAATGAGATCTACAAATTACAGCCTTTTTTCAAACTAAATAACTGAGCTGAAACTGACATGTGCATGGAAATTCTGCATAAAAGAGTAAAAAAAAATAATCTTCTAATTAATCTCAACAGCAACACACGCTGTCAGCAGTTGGTAACTAAAGGTTCAAATTTCTGAACAGCATCATCATAGCTGCACTGATCACCAGTTTTAATGCAGACTTCTGGTAGGGCAAAGATAAATTGGGGAGAACAGGAGAGAACAAGAGAAATCCCTATAAGCACAGTGTATCAGAAAGAACACTTCAGTAGAACAGAGGTGTTGTACAATTTCAACAGTGCACTGAGATCTCATCCTTAATTTTTGGATTGAGAAAGAAAGAAAAGCCAAGCAAAACCCCCCATCTTTACAGTTACTTTCTCCCATTTGGTAATGATGAGCCACAATGACTGTGCTCAACTGTGCTGTTGCGCTCCTATTACTAAAGCAGTCTATTTTATCTTGGTTCTTAATTAAAAAAGAAAAAAAAGAAAAAAAAGAAGCAAAATTAATTCCATCACAGGAGAACTGGGAAAGCCTTGTTTTTCTTTAAGCCACAATTACATGTTGCTTCAATCATAGTCAAATTTTCTTTCTTTCCCATGGGGATTCCCCCAGTGTCTCAGTGCATCTGTTCCTAGCATTAGAGCATTCAAGTCTTTTTCCTTCACCTAGCTGCTTATTTTCATGAAGCTTTCATGAATTTAATCCTCTTTGAGTCAGATTCAGACAAATTTGTGTAAACTTCAGTAGGTAAGGGTGGTGGGTGGACAGATAGAACATTAAAACAATACATAAAAGTTTGTTTACATAGAAAACCAGACTGACAAAAGGTGTGATTAAGTATTCCTTACAACAGGAAAAGTAATATCTACAAATCCTTTCCACTTAAAAAAACAGCAGAAGATTTTACTTTTATTTTCTAAGCTGTCTTTGAAAAGGTTGTTTGATAGAATGTCAAGTCATGAGACATTTCAGTTCAAAGTTTGGATGTTTCAGAAAGTCTTGCCTGTATAAAAGAAAAAAAACCCACAACCCTTCAAGGCCTTCTAAAATTTCAAGTGGTCTGCACCAAAAAACAGCCACGGAAAGGTAAGGCAAACAAGCAATTGAAAGATATACAGAAAATCAGAAAGAAGAGGAAAGAGAAGGCAGAAGTCCACCCTACACACACATCTTACAGAAAGGAGGTACAGAATACATAAAGAGAAACAAGAATTAGATTTCATATAGATTACTTTCCTAGGCTCAAACATATCAGAATAATTCAGCAATCCTCCTTATACAACCCACAGTATCTTGGCATTGCTCTAAACACAGAGAGATGAAGTATCCCTTTATGCATCATAGAATTTGTTTGGGTTTGTGACTGGAAGCCACGAGACCTGCTGAAAGATACACTGGAAAGAGACTTTCTGTTTTATCTTGCAACTGCTATTTAAAATAAAGCATTCCAGAAGCACCTGTGAAGGCATTAACCTCCTTCAGCTCTTTGCAGTTGTAAAAGCAATGTCAACTGAGACAACAGTCATACTGCTCAGGACACTCAGATTTGTCATCTTTAATTTAATTCATCAGTACTCATTAGGAAAACTTTACCTGGAGGGGGAAAAAATCTGTTATCACTTCTGCTATAAAAATAATCCCTGATATAATATGTAAGTATTACATTTCCTAAAATAAAGCAAATAAATGTTTTCAAAGAAGTGTATTTGGACTCAAAATTGAACATATATTCTAGTGGAAAACAGACCTTTTGGGTACTAAAATATCTCTGCACCAAATATAAACCTACTTGAGGAGGAGTGGAAAATCTTTGAGAATTTTAATAGAAGCAATAAATTGTCAATTTTGTTCTCTTACTAAATGAGTACTTGACATTGCTTATGACAGAACCACTTGACTGAGAAACAGCTTCACAGAACAGGAACCAGCTGTCTTCTGACAAACAAGAAAGCCTACATTTGCTGAATAACATGTCACGTTTGTCCATTTTTTTTCCTTTTTACTTCCCTTTTTCAGATAAAGTTCCTTTTGTGCTGAAAA
Source organism: Pluvialis apricaria (assembly GCA_017639485.1). Taxonomy (NCBI): domain Eukaryota; kingdom Metazoa; phylum Chordata; class Aves; order Charadriiformes; family Charadriidae; genus Pluvialis; species Pluvialis apricaria. The sequence goes on from CM030044.1 coordinate 38,758,355, forward strand.
ATACATCCATCTTCCCCTCCCGGCTACTGCTTCATTCACTACTTCTACCAGTTCCTCTTCACCCTGCCTGAGTAACACCTTGAGTTTCCTCTAACTCTTCAAGGACTGAGGAATAACTTGGTGAAAAATAATCAGCTAGCAGTCTGGAAAATCACTTCTAATAAGCTGTGTGTTTATGACTGCTGCTCTTTTTTGCTTTAATCACAAGTCCCTAAATGCTGCTCTGCATTATCTAGCAATTAGTTATGCTAGTTTTTTAATCTGTACCAAGTTAGGTCTACATAAACCCTCCTCCTATCATAGAGCCTCAGGAGCCGGCTCTGGCTCAGCCAGTCACCTGTCTGCTTAACCACATTGGCAGCAGTTCCTTGCTTCCTACCACGAGTGCTGAGCACCCTCAAGAAGAGATGGTTCTGAGCTCCTTTCTCACATAAAATGCCATTTCCCTCTCCCTGGAGAACGATTACATTCATGGTTGACAGAAACTGAGAGTAATTCTGAAAAAAACAAAGTTAAAAATATGGTATGTGCTTGAAAGGAATCCAAAAGTACTACTGCTGTCTTTTTAATGAGGCAAATAACAGCATCTGTCTTCTTACTGGTATGGGCACATACTGCACAGTAGCGTTAACAGGAGTCGAGGAGCTATAGAGATACTGTACTATGCACAAAGGATTATCTCCCTCTATTACCCTAAACCAGAGACTTCTTACTGATTACAAGGAAATTTGTGTGCTCTCTCTTTTGTGCTAGGACACTTTGAAGGAGGAGGAAAAAGCCTGACAAAGAAGATGCCAAACTGTAATTCTATTAAATAACTGGAAGCAGAATGTCATAGTCAATTATATATTTAAAGACTGAAAGCAGGCTCACATTTGTAAACAAATCATTCATTTAGGCTTTGTTTCAAGGACTGCTCCAGGCTTTCTGTTTATCAGAGACAAATGGCAAAGTGATGAGTCCTGCATCACAACATTTTCTAGTACTCAGAAACAGAAGTCCTGCAAGAAAAATCTAAGACATCTACAGCTCAATGCATCATTGGAGCATGGGGGTTTTGGTGTTTTTATTTGCCTGCCATCTTTTCTCAGGGCAGGGCTGAAGTTCCTCCAACGTACCATAAAAACATAAATAAAACTTCAGCTGGGTATATTATGTAGTGCCATGAAGAGGGAAGGACCTCCCTCCACTGATGCAGAAAGCAGAGGTAGCTACAAAACCTCCCAGAATCATCTTGGGGAAATTAATACTTCTCAGCTTTCTTAAATCCTAAAAGAAAGCTGCTAGTTATGACAGGGAAGCTAATCCTCATGGATCATACATACTGATATTGTGACATGAACCAATACTTGGACAAGAGAAAAAACTGCCACCGAGTCCTAGCTGAAGAGGATACATCTAGATCAGCAAGGATGTTAGTTAGTAAGCCGCCGTAGTAGGTCTCTTGGCTACGTGTCAAGGTCTCTTGTTTTGACACAAGACATGGAGAGCCACACATCTTTGAATGCTGGTGCAAGGTCTGCTGCGTTAGGGAAGGTGTCCTGTTGTACTGATGAATGGAAAGCATGCCAAACTGGACTGCAGCCACTACAGTTCCGATTTGATTTTGTAGGATACGGATGTGCAGGGTAACTGCGTAACTGACAACACGTATTACGTTTTAGGTTACTTCATTGACTAAATCACAACTGGACAGTAAACAAGTCTAAACATACAATCAAAGTGTAGCTCTGCTAAGAATCTTATTTATTTTAGAATTAATTTGGAATATCTTTACAGGAAAATATCATGGACTTACTCATAGTTTTTCTCTACAATTAATTTATGGAGAGTAAAGAGTACTTGAAATGTTTTATTTGCAGTAAATCTGAACTCTTTAAACAGACAACTTTGCAGCTCTCCTTTGCTGACTGATGCTAATACAAAGCAGTTCTGTAGTTTTATCTAATGCTTAAAGCAAATAAAAAACCCGCAGTACTCTATAATCTTATACCTAGCAAAGCCAAAACTTGGCAAAAGATCATGGAATATTGAAGTCCTACAGCTAACCATCACAAACTGGACAAGACTGACAGAAGTTGACTTGAAGAAGCTCCATTTCTACTAACGTGTATTCGTTAGTAATTTTATTTCCTAAAGCTTGTGTAGACGCATTTTGGGACAACTTGTGATGGTTCCGTAATTAAAACTTCATCTTTGTTACACCCCAAACCATACTTCATTCCAAATTTTTACAGCAACACATCAGACCTATGGAAGATGCCACATCAGTGAGATTTATTTCAACTTAATGAAAATGGAAGCTGCAAATAACACTTTGATCAAGTAACTCTGCAAGTCGTTTTACTTCTTATGAAAATGCAGTTGGTCAAATTTTAATAGGAGGTAAAATCCTACTGCCTCAAGATTGCTTTTAAAATAACTTGATCTTTTTGTACAACATGCAGTTTAAAGTAAAGAACTACATCTCGGCACATGAGTAAGCTTATAAAATTTATATAGACACTGTAGTCCAGGATTCCAAATTATTCCAAACAAAATTAGAGATATTTGAGTTCACAGTGGCTACCTTTCTTCACAAAAACAGACAAAGAAATGGCTATTCTGCAGTATGGCACATGGTAAAGAGATCCGCAAGCAGGCAAGATGACACAATGCAGCACACTTCAAGTGTACAAGCTAGAGTACAGGCACACACACAGATGGTCTCCCAGGAAGACTTACTGGCATAAGCATGGTATTGGACAGTCATGGCTGAAGTATATTCAAACACAACTCAAATCACACTCAATCTAGCTCATGAGCATCTGCACAACTTTTCTTGACACTTTCCTGTTTTTGTCCTTCCTGGGTTAAAATTAGACAGGCTCTAATCACACCCATGGGTGAAGTTTCATGGAAATTCACTTCAGAAAACGGTCATTTTGAAAGAACTTAAAGCAGACCTTTCAGCACTGTACATTCAGAATAAAGATCAACTTGAAAGTAGGTCCCTTTTCCGAGGACATCACAGTTTTCTGTAGCTGTTTTAGGCTACAGCCAAGTTACAAGTGTTTCCTACCCTGATGTTAATGTAGTTTGGTTTACGGCACAGACTAAGGCCTAAGCAAGTTTTAATGCCCAGTTTAATGCCATGACAAAAAATTCAAAGTATACTATAACATTTTTGCTGTGTTTATGCTTTCTATTTTGTGACATCAATAATAATACATATAATAACAAAAAAATACATAACAAATCATATGGCCTTACAGCACCCCTCCTTCACTGGAGAGGTTCAGGACTGAGCTACAGAGACACTTGCCCCTTCTGCTTTTTCTTTTACAGAGTCCCTTTCCATTGAACTTTTAACAAAATGGTGGGGAATCCTCTACCATATGTACAGCCTTTACCTGCTAGAATAGAGCATAGGTTGATCACGTTGGTAATGCTCATCTACATTCAAGGAAGAAGAAGAAATTGTGGTTGCCAAGGAAGCCGCTTCAAACAGAGATGGTGTGCTCGGCACTAGATCTGGCCGGTGGCGAGAAGCTAGTACTGCATAAACAAAAATACAAAATGTTAACAAATTTCATTTCAAATCGAATCCAAGAATCTTTATGCAAGTGTATAGACCCACACAGCGCTCTCAACAGCGTCTTGAAGCTTCTTAATATGTTTGAATTCATGACATTGTACTATTCATGTGCCCATACCCACACTTTTTTGCGTTACAGGGTGAATTTCAGCTGCTAGCCAGTATGTTCAGCAGAATACAGAGCAACCCCAAGGTCAAATATTAAACAGTGGTATGAATATGTGATGAATTCTTCTAAGTTCTGAGACTGATCCCACACTACCAGTGCCCCATTTTCAGATGGGATTAGATGGCTGGTTCTCCTTTAAGCCTGGCTGCAGATGAAAGGGGCAAAGTCTGTATCTCTTCAAAAAGACTCTGGGAACAAAGAACTGAGCTTCAATACACTTCAGGTGACATGTTTGTTTAAAAGTCAGTGAAAAGAATAGCACTGACTCTGGCCTTAATCTGCTACCTGCACTGGATAAATTTTTTTAGGATCTCCCGAAATCCAAAAGATTAACATCATACTATAACCTTGATTCTGACTTCCTCTTGCTCCCGAAGGTCCACTCTGCCAAATATGACTAACAACTCTCTCCATGAGAATAACCTGACCCTAAAGTTTTCAAAGATCAGCCAAATTGGAAGCTTTCTAGTTAAAGGGCCTCTACAGTTTACACTAAATACTTTAAAAAACATTGTTTAGGCAGTTGATTTGAAAGACATTACCTTCTTCATCAAGGCTGGCGTAGCTTTGTCCTTCAGCAAGAATGCCATGCTTTTCATCCTTCCACTCCCGGCTAACAGCACACACTATTTCTTGTGATGTTGCCTTCAGGGCTGTGATGGAATTGCATCGTTTCTTTGATGGTGAAGACTTTAAAGCTGCATTACCAAACGAACATAGGTGTTAAAAGATGCCATCTTATCTCCCTGCACATCTTTAACAGCACACAGAAAAGCAAGCCATCTATAAAGCTAGAGTTTCTGAATACAGACAAAGAATGCATCCAGATATAAACCCACTTATCAAATACTATATTAAAACTAGAGCCAAAGGCATTGTCATTTCATCTATGAGTGAAGTACTTTTGTCTTTTTCTGGTGTTTCTTACTGCTCATAGGACAAAAAAAAATATCAAGTCTGTTAACCACCTTTGACGGCGCTAAGTTACCAATCTCCTATGGAGTATCAACCCATGTAATCAGAGACAGAATGATACAGAAAACAACAGAAGACAGGAAAACTGAAAAGACATCTGGAGTAGTCTCAGAGGTTATGATCATTTCCTTGAGCTGTGAACTACTGCTACATACTGATGTATGTGCTACTGCAAAATTTCCACTTTGGCAACGTGTCAAGCATCTTCTGTGGGTAAAATAAACACTTCCAAAATGTTGACAGCTTGTACACTCAGGTGTGAGCCTCCCCTTTATAATTCTTACTAGGGCCTGCCTACTTACAATGGCATTTTGGGTGAAACTGTAGGATCTGACCATTGTCACTAAAACTGAACCACGACTCCCATTTTGTAGTTCTTCTCCAGAAGGATGCCAGCCACTTCATTTAGTGTTCTTCAGTTACCAGCTGCTGACCTCCATGCATTGGCTGCAAGGTTACTTCAGATGCATTGCAATAGTTCATATTGTGCTCTGCTACAAAATTCAAAGCATCAAAGCCACTTGGCTAAAGACTGAAGAAGAGAATCAGATGCATAGCTCCAGGATATTGTTAAAAAATAACATAGTAGACAGCTGCTGAGTTAGCCTCTGCCTGAGGCTGAATCTGCTTATTATGTTTTTATTGTTATTTATGGAGGCTTGTTCCGTGCACTAGAGGAAAAAACACACATTCAAAAGAGGGCTCAAGAGTTTAAACTGAAATGTCTAACTCAAAGTTTAGTAATAATGTTGCTGAAGGCAGAATGCTCCCAATTCTTTATTTTATGAAAGAATGATTATGCATTTTAACCATTAATCCACATAAAAGTAGATTAATAGCCTTGTATGCAAAGTGGATCAATAAGAGTGGGATATTAAGACAGGTTAATAGCCTGCAAAAATGAGACAGACAAATTAAGTTTAGAGAGAAAATGAGGCATGATGTCCTTAATTGTACATTGTACTTTTCAAATACAGAATGGGTTGTGTCTTGTGCTGACATAAATTTAGCAATCATAATAAGAACTGAAAAAAGACTCAAATGTTCAGGAAACAGACATGGCTGCATGAGACATTTATTTTGTCCAACACACAGAAGTATTAAGTTGACTACTCCTTATCTCACTCCAGATAACTAATGACAATAAGAGACCAGCGTAACACCAGTAAAAAAGGTATTTACAAAACACCTTCTATCAGTTTGATACATACGCTCAATACTCTTTCTGTAATATTAGAGCCAAGTGTCCATTCCACATTTTGACATTCAACTCCAAATTAAGTACAGTTCCACAAGTAGGATTATCAAACTGCTAACTAGGATCCATTTTAGAGTATAAGTTCCTCTATAAACTACATAATTCTAGCCAGTCAATTTATATTTATTTGTTCAGAACTCTGCTTTATAAAAAAACATGAAACTCACACAACACTGTTTCCTAGAGGCTAAGCAGAAATACCCCTTCTCTTACGGGGGAAAAAAGTGCAATTTCACCACCTCCACAGGTTTAAAAAAATACTTTGGCAGTAAAGTAGTAAGTTAGTATGGATGCATACTATTTAAACCAGTTGATCTGTATGTCTTATAATAAGGTTTTCTACCACTCGCCGTAATTGTTGAAAAAAAACCCCATCGCTCAGATAACCAGACAGCTTTTCCTCACAGAGCAGCCTGGGCCACAGTAAACCTCAAGCACTTATCTTTGCCTTGCTGGTACATTCATCAGGTCTTCCCTACAGCCTTCCTCACTGCACACTCACTGAATGCATCTCAGTGGTAGTCACCATCCTTCTCTGTACTTGTGATGCTTCAGACTGAATTTCCTTTCAGTAGCCTGACCAATTCATAGAGGAATTATCCATCAGTTCATTAATATTTATAACACTCTCCAAAAGTCTTATTTTCCTGAATAGCTGTCACAACATATCAGGCATATAGGGAATCACTAATTAGAGTTAATTCAAATTCTCTCTTCTTCTTCTAAAGACTCCTTCGCACTACTTAAAGTATGTCATTCCTTATTTTTTTTAATTCAGCTACTCAGCTTTCTCCTTCCATCAGTCTATCCTATTGTTTTTCTTCATTAGTAATTTCACAAAGTACCTTCCACCTACACTTCTGATTCCTTGTTGCTTTTAGTTATCGGTTTTCCCTCTTCCTTCTTGCTCTTTTAGACCTAATAACATATGTTGTTCTAATTTGCCACATCTCTAACTTTGTTTTTTGTGGACAGGGTCAGAATTTCACAAGTTCACTCGAAATAACTTGATTCTGTCCAGAAAGAGTTGGATACTGGTCTTACTATCTTTAGACAAAAGCAGAGTAACAAAGGCCAGTACAGTCCGAAAAATATTGACTTTCAGTGGCAGAAATTTTGCTGAAAATAAAACCTGATCTGAACTTTTGATGCAAGAAGCCTGTAAGATGATGAGTCTCTAAACTTCCCTTTTTTTTTTTGGGTTGTGCAATTCTGCAATGAGAAGATACTTTTCACATCTGGAGAACTACAATTCAAGGGAGATATGAACATATGAACTTACGTTCAAGATGTGTATTCTTGAATAACAGCTAATTTTCCCCTGTTAATTTTCATAGTCAGGCTAAATGGAGAAAGTCTGAAAATAAATCTGTTCCTAAATACTTGTAAATTCTGTTGTTTTCCTCCCTAGCTGTATCCAGATTATGGTAAAATATCTATACTGCTCACTCCATGGGACTAAGGCAACATTAATTTGTTCTTTTGAGTTTGGAATCAAAAAACAAAATATGATAGCTATTTCTCCAATATTTTTGCTGAAATCTAACTTCATATGCCTATATGGTAGTTACCGCAGTGTTTGGACTCTTTGGAAGGTACAGTGCACTGGTTTTGGCTGCGACACAGTTAATTTTCTTCATAGTAGCTCTATGGTGCTATGTCTTGGATTTGTGATGAAAACAGTGTTGACAGTACACCAAGGTTTTAATTATTGCTGAGCAGTGTTTATACAGCATCAAGGCCTTCTCAACGCTGCCCTGCCAGCAAGGAGGCTGGGGATGCACAAGAAGTTGGGAGGGGGCACACCAGTGACGGCTGACCCCAAATGGCCAGAGGGATATTCCATACCATATGACATTGTGCTGAGCAATAGAAGATGGGATAAACAGGAGCAAGGGCATTTGTCTTCCCAAGTAACCATTATGCACGATGAATTCCTGCTTTCCTGGAGATAGCTAAACATCTGCCTGCTGATGGGTAGTGGATGAATTCCTTACTTTGCTTTGCTTGCACATGCAACTTTTGCTTTCCCTATTAAACTGTCTTTATCTCAACCCAAGAGTTTTCTCACTTTTACCCTTCCGATTCTCTCCCCCATTCCGCCACGGGGGGAAGTGGGTGATCATCTGTGCGGGGCTCAGCTGCCCACTGAGGTGAAACCACAACATACAGGAAGAACTCATGTACGTAGATCAATTTACTCTCCATACCCAATGCCTTAATAGGATGTACAGTTTCAGGGTCTACTTTAAGTTACAGAAATCAATTCATTTAATTTGAAAGGAATGACAATCAATAGTTAAATTGTTGCTGCAAGACTTAAACTTTAACCTTTGGACAACTCTTGGTAGCGATGTCCCTCTGTAGTGATGCTGGGTTTATCTTGGTTTTCTTTCTTTCCCTCGTGTATTGGGTTTGCATGGAAAGGTTTTGGTAGCAGGAGGGCTACAGGGGTGGCTTCTGTGAGAAGCTGCTATAGGCTTCCCCTATGTCCAGTACAGCCACTGCCAGCCACTCCAAGATGGACCCACCGCTGGCCAAGGCCAAGCCCATCAGTGATGGTGGTAGCGCCTCTGTGATAACATACTTAAGAAGGGGACACCTCCTCCCCCCCCCCCGCCTCCCAACTGCGCAACACCAGCAGCAGTCAGAAGAGAGGAGTGAGAATATGCAACACAACTCTGCAGACAAGGTCAGCGAAGGAGGGGGAGGAGGTGCTCCAGCCACCAGAGCAGAGGTTCCCCAGCACCCCACAATGAAGACCATGGTGAGGCAGGCTGTCCCTTTGCAGCCCACTGAGGTTAACAATGGAGCAGATATCCACCTGCAGCCTGTGGAGGATCCCACACTGGAGTAGGTGGATGCCCGAAGGAGGCTGTGACCACGTGGGAAGTCAGCTCTGGAGCAGCCTCCTGACAGGACTTGCCACCCCATGGAGAGAGGAACCCACGGTGGAGCAGCGTTGCTGGAAAGAATTGTGACCCAGTGGAGGACCCACATTGGAGCAGTCTGTTCCTGAAGGACTGCACCCTGTGGAAAGGACCCACATTGGAGAAGTTCATGAAGAAATGCAGCATGTGGGAAGGAGCCAGGCTGGAGAAGTTTGTAGAGGACTGTCTCCCATGGGAGAGACCCCACGCTGGAGCAGGGGAAGAAAGTAAGGAAGAAGGAGCAGCAGAGAAAATGTGTGGTGAACTGACAGCAACCCCCACTCACTCTCCCCCTGTGCTGCTTAGGGGGAGGAGATAGGGAATTCAGGAATGAAGTTGAGCCCAGGAAGAAGGGACAGGTTGGGGGAAGGTGTTTCAAGGTTTGGTTTAATTTCTCATTATCTACTCTCATTTGATTCTGAATAATTCAAATTAATTTTCCCCAACTCAAGTCTGTTTTGCCTGTGATTGGTAATTGCTGAGTGATCTCTCTCTCCTTATCTTGACCCATGAGCCTTTTGTTATATTTTTCTCGCCCTGTCCAGTTGAGGAGGGGAGTGATAGAACGGCCTTGGTGGGCACTGGGCATCCAGTCAAGGTCAAACACGACACCCTGGAAGTTGCTAATAGGGACAAGTATCTTACCCTTGAGAATGAATTCAAAGATTAAGGAAGGAGAAATGGAGGGAGAACTAGAAACAGGTGATAGTGACAAAGACAAAAGACTTTATTAATATCCAACTTCTGATTGTTTTCCCTGATAAGCACAGAAGAAATCGGTATCAAAGGGAAGAACGCCTATCTTTTCAAACGTGCTGGAGGTGGTACGTAAACAATCTTTACTTTTGCAAATTAAATAAATTAAAGTCAATGGGGATATTTGTGTGAATAACAGACACCGGACTGGACACATCACTAGATCATGAAATTTATCTTTATATCAATGCTAATATAAGGGAACCTGTTTTACCTTCAGATGCCTCTGATGTGACAAAAAATACATAGCAAAGATACCTCTGTAATTTATTATTAGAGTTCAACCTCACTAGCTCCAGTGAAGAAACTCAACTTCTGTCAATGTAAGTGCTACATGAAGTTGAAAAAAGGATGCTTTTATTGCCAAGACAGAAATGTTATAAAGTAATGATTATAAAAATATCTAAAAGAGTAAAAGTGACAACTTTCTTACCGTGAACTTTCTTGAAAACTCTTGTACTCATAAACTTTAAAAATCTGTCTGCATAAAAACTTGGTCGGTGAACTGAAACAGTGTCCTACAAGATTGTAAAAGGTCTCAGTCACATTTTCCATAAATAAGTCACAAGTCAATTGTCAAGAAAGAAGCTGGACATCTCAGGTAAACTATATCATACATTTCAGGCACATTCAAAGCAAGTGAAGACTAACAAGTTTTTCCTTTTTAAAGGTTAATTCTTCAGGAACTTTTCTTTAAGTATTTCATTTATGAAATTGAGTTACGAATTATACGGCCATATTGATGTAAAATATTCCTAGCATTTGAAATGCTTTTTTTCACATTATGTACATTTTCAGTTACAGATTCATCAATGTCCTAAGTGGCCATTGTCTTGTCTAAGTTATAAGGACAAGCCAATCATTTCAGTTGCTTTTTGAAAGATCAACAAATAGAATCAGACCATGTATTGGAAATGGACCTGAAAGATTTCAGCAGCAGCCCAAACCACATGGTGATGGCAGAATACAAATATACCAGAGCTGGATCTTTCCTGGTCAACATAAATCAAAATTCCTTTAGCTAAAATATCAGCAGTTAAACAAATAGTAACATCTACTTACTCCATCATAAACAAGAGCTTTCCAAGAATGTTCCAGCTTCTTCATTAACCTAAGCACATAAAACCAAAATAAGAACTGCTTAATAAAATTTCCACATTTGTAAGTAATTTCAGAATAGTTTATTCAATAAAAAATGGAAATTAACTTACCTGTAAGATTGGAGAATATCAATAATACCCATAAATAGAAGCAGCTTTTCTCCCTTATGGCTTTTAGCTGGAATACCTCCCATTCTGAGAGAAACAACAAAAATGTAGTTAGATTATCTTTTTAAGACATCTCTGATCATCAGTTAGCTGGTGAACTGTACCCACTTCAAACCCAAAGAAATATGCACGGTAAAGCTAGATGCCATAGTCAGTCAAATGTGGGTCACAGCATACAACTGACTTTAAATGGCAAACCTGAAGTATCTGGGATCCACTGGTAAATATGCATTAAAACCAAAGTACTTTAGGATAACTTTTAGATAGAATTGGAAATACTTAGATGATCTGAAAATTGGAAAAAAGTATGCAACAGTTTATTACTAAGGAAAATAATTTTGCCTAGGTAAAGGAGAATTTTATCACTTTATTGATCACATGTAACAAAACTCTAGAGAGCCTGCACATTACTCACAGTCTGAAAAGGTTGTTTTGTATACTTTTCACTAAAAATTATTTATGTGCTTTTCCTAAATTTCTTTACAGACAGTTAGCAACAGAAGAAGTAACAGTATCAAGTTGAGAAGCCTGACTGCCTGGATGTCCACCTGGTTCAGAGTATTTACTCAGTCATGACCTTAAAGAATAAGGTGCTCATCCTAAGACCCTCTCTTCCTATTCCACCACCTAGAAGAAAGGGTCCATTCTTTTCAGAACCAGAAACCTAAATCGAATTTTCAGTCTGTCAGCTTCTGTTGACATTGATGGACCCACTACAAAACCAGAAGAAAAAGAGATTGAAGATGCAACACATGCAATACCTCCAAATCTTTTTTTAACAGTCTGAGAAACAAGTAACATATCTGAAACAACTACCAAATACATAGTTGAGAGTATATTCCCCTCCTTTTTTTTGGGGGGGGGTGGGTGTTTCATTAGTCTAGGCACAAGATCAAGTGGAGTTTAAATTACTGTAAAACCCCATCACTGTGAACTCCAGCTCAATTAACTGGTCAGACATTCACAAGTGTAAAGTGGTTTACAAAACTACGTTCTGCCAGCTTTTCCTGGAAGCTATGACTGTAAATTCAAACCGGTACCAGCAGCAGTTATTGCTACTGGGTATCCATTCTTATCCTCATGCTTGTATGGCCTTATAATCATCATCAGAAGACTGACCTAGGGGCCTTTTTTGTAAAACCTAGGATTATTTTCACCCACCTCAGTGAGGTCTGCCACACTACCAGCTATGTCAGTACAAAAGAGAAGATAGTGCAAGGGGCTACAGAAGGACTAAACTGCTTCAGTAGGCTTTCAGCAGTGGTACCACACTGCTCAGGATCCAGGCAGCACTCCATTAGCTCAAGTGATGTGGGAGACCAGGGTGGGTTTCCATACAAAATAACCACAGGGACTTTCTTGGATGACCTATATGAGTTTTGGCTTTTAGTTAAAAACCAAAACCGAACACCCCCCAAAACTGCCCATGCAAGACCTCTGCCCCCATACATACACCATCTTCTGTGTGAACATGTGTAATGCTGTAAAAACTGAGTGAAATTCAGCTCTAATTTATATTCTAGAGCTCTGAACATCTGGAAACTCTCTCTAAATGCTAAATATCATCATTCTCCCATTTGTTTGCTGTAGGTTTATGCACATGTTCCTATATCATCAGTTGTATTTACCTAGACAGCTCCCTTGGGAACCAGGAGAAGAGTAAATCCTTAATTTGAAATGAAAGGACTGATTATATAAAATGAGAATGGTTAACGTAATGCTCTCACTAACACTGAACATATTTCAAAGGAAACAGAATAACTATTGCCTATATACTTAAATTTCTACTGCAGTTCTTGCTAGATATAAAAGTAAGAGGAAAGCAGCAGTTCTTAATCTCAGGAAATATCATACATGGGTATGACTACGCTTCAGTGGTTGATGATACAGTTCTACATATTGAGTGTATTGTTTTGAGATGAAAATAACCACTGTAGCAATATCCATTTCAATGTTAAGTAGTTTTTGCTTGTGGCTCATCAGGCTGCTTCCAGTTAAAATTAGATTATACCTGGGACTCTTGTAATAGCTGTCTCATAACATCTCTTTTATAAATGAATGCACTTGCACATACATAAGTCACTCTGAACTAACCAAATTTGCTATCATGTATTTAAAGATGATCAATCTATTAATCAACATTTTAATTTCCTGCTCTGCAGTAAATCTTGATGGTCCAGCTTTTGAAAAAAAAAAAAAAAAAAATCCTGAAATGCAGTGTACTCTTGAATGTTTTGCCTCTTAATATCAAGTGGCAAAGAGCGAAGAAACAGAATGTGCAAGGTTTAACAGCAACCTTAAGAGCAGGTTATGGCACTTACGTGTTTGTTGCCTCTGCCGTGACGGAGTCCCCTGACTTCCCAGGTCCCTGTATCGACTCCATGGCTGTAGAATAGAGAACTTTCTGCCCTCCAGGACGTTTCGTGTCTGATGCACTCTGGGAACACTCTCCCTCTTTTTCCTTCATGTTACTGTTCAGTATGTGGATTCCAAGTAGCAGACTGTAATCCATGATCTTAAAACTTTCTAGAACCTATTAACAAAGAAGAAATGGCTGTACTGAAACAAAAAAAGGCTACACACAATATGAATTACACAGCAGCACTTTGAAAACCTAAGTAAAAACAGGCCTTCAAAGCACAAATTTCTCTTATCAGGAAAATGTGTGAAATTATAATTAAACAAAAATCTTTTACTACCCCACATAAGCCAAACCGCTAGTTATCTAATCAGCTCAATGCTGTTGTTGCAAGTGGGAAAGAAAGATGCATAGCTGAAATGTAACCTGATGTTATTTTGTAGTCAAGGAAGATAAGTCCAGTCAGCACCCTTTTTTATTTATAGCAAATAATCAATTAATAGTTCCACCACATGCTTATGAACTACAGATATTTTTAAAGTCACCTCTAATGCATGTTCCAGACTTTACTGAGCATTTTTACCTAGACTACTCTCTACCTCCCCTCCACCTCCTGTTTATAGCTGAGAAAGCATTCTTGGAGAATTTTCAAATGCAAAAAAAAAAAAGCATTTCCTACCATCCTCTCCTTAACAGCTGATGGGATTTGGGTAAAAAAATCATGCACGTCTCTTTATTAGGCTAAATAGAGTCTATCTAAACTGCAAAGGCAGTTTTATTTCTGAAGCATGACTTAACCCCGCCAATCCCCTCTCCTAGCTCTACCAACTATTTTTGCCTCTGTCTGTAGGTGAGTTCCATTTCTTGTTTCATGTACAGTCGTAAGTTTCTAGTCAGTTACATCATTATGAAGTCTGGCATACTGCCATTAAAAGGAAATACAGTTCAAGTCAATATGCAAATGCAAACTAAAACAAGCTGTGATCACATCTAGTAATATAACCAAACTGTTAGCAGACAGCAACTGTGTTAAATAGCTCATATAACAGCAGTGCTAACTCGAGGGACAAAAACTGGTAGCAACCAGGAAGGATATGCTGTGCCACTCACCTCTGCTTTACCTCATGCAGCTCAGCAATGAGTCATGACATGTTTTGGCACACCATGCCCTAAGATAATGGTGTAATTTTTGGCATGGAATCAAGAGGCAATAGTACATCTTTTCATGTGAACAAGAACAAAATGTGATTTTGCAGAGACGACAAATAAAGAGCAGTACTGCAGATATGTCACTTTGATGAAGACTATCAAAGTATAAATATTTTTACACAAAACACTGAGATGGTTTGTGACTCCAAAATGAGATTTGTTGGCAATCACCAGGAAAAGGCTAGTGGTCTGCAAAACTGTATGAGAAGGAAAAGGGAATCTACTACTTAACACATCCCCAGAGATAATTTTAACTCCAATGTCCAAGTACATAGGCAAAGAGGTAGGAAAGCTCTGTCTGTATTCCTTACGTACATATTATAGTAAGTAGAAGCCAAACGTAAAATACAGCTGAATTCTTTTCAATCTCTGGAATTTATCTTCCATGAGGAACACGGTGCCTTAATTTTAGCACCGTTGTAAGCATTTAAAGTGAAGAAACAAAGCATAACATACTGTAGTATAGGCGTAGAAAGGCATAGCCCCATTCTGATTTCCAGACACAAAGGAGGAGTTTAGAAGACATGGTAGGTTTGACCTTGCTCAGAGTAATCCTGCACAGGGGTGGGTTAGTTCAAATGGAAGAAGAAAAAGGCTGCTAACGTATGGCCATCACGACTCCACAACATCCTCTGATGACAGAACTCACAAGAGTTTTAGGATACAAAAAGAAAGCAAATTCTAAATTACCATACAACAAGATAATGAAGCTTTATTGTGCATTGTGTGGGAATGTTGGTGGCTAATAACTTCCTGGTTTATGGTCATGAATTGCAAAAATACCGCAGCTAACAGGTACAAAGGCACAGACACTTGGTCCTGAATAAGTTCTAGAATTTTCCTTACTGCTTGCTTATTGCTACCCTTTACTCAGACTTTCTCAAAAAGAAATTTCTATATAATGTATTCATTAAAAAGATGTAATCAGTGGATGTTTGCTGCCAAATACTGAAAGTAGATTCTGGGTAACTGAAAAAAAAACCCCAAACCAACTCGTCCTCTATTAAAATATCTACCTTAATAGTACAGCCACCAACACTGCTTATGCAAAGCCAGATTAGAGCAGATATTCAGCCTTGGAAAAAGCATTGCCACTTTTATTTTACAGTTATAAACATAACTGCTGACAGTTCTGCCTTCAACCTATTCTTTACTGCCTTTTGAATTAGATTACATTAGACACATTATGATTTAACTGCACTAATTACATAACCTACATCTAGAACTGGACGTAGCCTCATGGAAGGCTGTGGTATAATGTGCTGCTTCTTCTTCCATAGGGACCTTTTATGTGATAAAATTCGTCTGGCTGCATCAATTCACCCCTGTCACTTAAACCCATACTACCTGTATTATACAATGGACTAAAAATCTCTTTGACTATTTATGACTTTGTTCTAGGATTACTGAAAAACATCATAAAACCAAGTAGGTATTTTGTTATTCCTGCTCATTATGAAATTGAAACACCTGCACATCCAATGGATTAACTGCAGTGCATATTCTTACAAACAGCACACAGCAGAAGAACTCTAGCCCTTGTCTCCCGGACACTCTAGAATCATAGAATCATAGAATAAGTGAGGTTGGAAGGACGATTAAGATCATCAAGTCCAACCGTTAACCTACCCTGATTTAAAAACACCCACTTCTAAACCATGTCCCTAAGCATCTCATCTACCCTTTTCTTAAACACCTCCAGGGATGGTGAATCCACCACCTCTCTGGGCAGCCCATTCCAATGTTTAATAACCCTTTGAGTGAAAAAATGCTTCCTAATATCCAATCTAAACCTGCCCTGACATAACTTGAACCCGTTTCCTCTTGTCCTATCACTTGCCACGTGGGAGAAGAGGTCAGCCCCCATCTCTCTAAAACCTCCCTTCAGGTAGTTGTAGAGGGTGATAAGGTCACCCCTCTATTCACGGTCCTACCCAGAGGCAAGATTGTCCAGTCTACAAAGTGTCTTCGGGATATCATAATATGATCTGCTCCTCTGACTGCCTACTGGTTTGATACACAGTTCTGATTACCTCCCTTAGAAATTTGATAACCAAACCAGCCACTCCTTATGCAAATACACCTCTCTTGACCAGATCTAAGCCTGTTTTACGCCCCTGCTTGTTTCTAAGGAAAATTCTGGTAAGAAATAATTAACCAGAATAACAAGGAAGACTCTCAAACATCAACATTCAACCAAAACTTAGCTTATGTCAAACTCTTCAGTCTGTATTAAGACAGAAATTCTACTTCAGTCAGTGGGAATTCCAGCTGAATGTATCTGAAGGGTTCTCACACATGTAACATCATTAATATTTAAAACAGCAAATCATGATTATTTTTAAATGTAAATGTGTACGTAACATTTTGTGCACAGAGCTGTACAAATTAATCTGTTTTGCCGTGGAAAAGTTACAGAATGTAGCACACCAAGCTATTTCTGAACATGCAGCATCCTATTGAGAACACGAAAAGGCTTAAGCCTCTTCCTGGGTCGAGAGTTGCTTGAAAGTAGCTTTGACGATTTTAGATGGAACTGCTTTGGAGAAGCAGCAGCAAGTTTTTGCTGTGAAGGTACCAAATTGAGATCCTAATCTAATGAAAAAAAACACTCAAATCACAGTATTAAAGGTCTATATTCATAGCAAAATGAGAAAGCCCTGTAAAGCACCTGATGTCATCCATGCGACATCACTACAAATTGACATTAACTCCCAGAAATACACTCCTTCTGTAGTTAAAGTAAGAGAAATTAAATCTTTACTCATGTAACCACTCTGAAATGCACCTTGCTAGCAAAATGCACTGAGAGATTTCCGCATGAATATTCTTATTTGTTAGTACACACACAGCGTGATTAAGTGTTGTATTTGGTAATGACAAGTGAATGTTCAGTTCATTAACTCGACATTAAATTTTTCATCCCGTTTGTATTTATATGTCTTTTTTTCACTAGCTACACAGATTCTGTCAACACGATGTTGTCACTTGGTCACCAAGGCTGGCTTTAGCTGCTCTGACAACTTCCAGATGGCAAGCATCACTCAAATCCTTCTAGCCTTAAGCAGTATTTTGCTTTCATACCACACAAAAACCCCAGTGAAATGGCATCACAAAACGTTTCGGAACATGGAAAATAACTCCCTGAATCAGATTTTCTTTTCTCTGAGCTAATCAGATGTTAAAGCATCCCGTGAATCATCTTAGACATGGTTACACTCAACTATCTCAGCCAGTGACTAATAGAGCAAAGCAAGTATTCCTGCCATGGAATTTCATTTTTAGTAGTCAGCCCAAGCTGTGTGCTGTCTGACAAAGAAATCTGCATTCACGTTGCTAACCATGCAAAACAACTCAAGTCAGCAGGTCATTTTCATAAAAGAATCAAGGAAAATGCTACCCCAAAAAAATACAGTTTCACAAGCTTATGAAAAGCAAAAACTTAAAAGCATAACTGTGCAAGCAAACATTTTGTCTCCTACAAGCATTTTGGAAAAGGGACATAGGAACTAACATAACAGGAAGAAGACTGATTTTACACCGAATCAGTAATTACTCTCCAACATAAGGAGATATATAAAAATCCCACAAAATAAAGGACTATCTCACAAAGTTCCTTAAGACAGGAACTTTAGTGTTCCTTAGAAACAAGTGCGCAAGTGTCAAATGCCTAGTGATGGGTCTGGTTAGAAACATTCTATCCCAAGAAAATAAATCACCAACACGGCCCCACCCCAACAAAGCATATGTGGAGTCACTTCCCATTTCAACAGAATACTTGAAACATATTGTTAACTAACACTCCTGAAAATTACAACCTGTTTTCTGATTTCCAAAGTAGAAGTAAAGAGAAATTTGGAATTTCAATTGATACTACAGGAGTGATAAAATATCCAGATACAAGAGATCTGCATTATCATTCCATGTCCGTTTTCCTCAAACTACCATTTCTGACAAAGAGAGCCTTCATCTAAGATTAGCACATTCCCCATCTCCATCCCATGGCATCTATTATTTCTGCCCAATGCTGCAGTTCAATACTCCTTCAAGTTGTGCCAATGCTATTGTTTGTAAGGACATGCTGTAGAATGGGTCACTGATATTATATGGGTTAACGAATAATCTGTGTAGACCCTCTGAGGTCTTCCTTCCCTGGGCAGCCTGTTCCAATGCTTGACAACCCTTTCAGTGAGGAAATTTTTCCTAACATCCAATCTAAACCTCCTCTGGTGCAATCTGAGGCCGTTTCCTCTCATCCTATCACTCACTACTTGGGAGAAGAGACCGATCCCCACCTTGCTGCAACCTCCTGTCAGGTAGTTGTAGAGAGCAGTAAGGTCTCCCTTCAGCCTCCTTTTCTCCAGGCTGAACAACCCCAGTTCCCTCAGCTGCTCCACGTGGGACTTGTTCTCTAGACCCTTCACCAGCTTCGTTGTTGAACACACTCCAGCACCTTTATGTCTTTCTTGTAGCGAGGGGCCCAAAACTGAACACAGTACTTAAAGTGGGGCCTCACCAGTGCCCAGTACAGGGGGATGATCACTTTCCTACTCCTGCTAACTGCACTATTCCTGATACAGCCCAGGATGCCATTTGCCTTCTTGGTGACCTGGGCACACTGCTGGCTCATATTCAGCCAGGTGTTTTTGAACTTGCCAGGTGCAGGGATGAGGAGAATTGAGACCTGGGCACTTGACCCAAGCTGGCCAAAAGAATTCTTTCATACCATGAATGTCACACTCAGTATAAATTAGAAAGTTTGCTGCAAAGTGCTCTCTTTCCCTTGATGGCTGCCATCCTGAGAACTTCTTGCCCTGGTGCTGTACCGCTGAGGCCTTCCCTTGCTCCCGAAGCCGTAGTGCTCACAGTGTCTGACATTTACTGTTCACTGCTGGGAGTGCACAGCTTCCTACTGATATGATTGGCTGAGTGTAAACTTTGCATATTCAGTATTGGTACTGTGATCAATATTGGTTCTTTAGTGCTATTAATGCTAATTTTTTAAGCTTATTCTATTAAATCTGTTTATATTTCAACCCCCGGGTTTCCTTGTTTTTTCCCAATTCCCCTTCCTGGGTGGGGAGGGGTCATCGGGTGATTTATGATTGTCTAAATGACAATAAATTGTTATGGGTTTCTCAAACCATAACACTGGCCCCCAGATGTGAAATACTGATGCATTATCACCCGTGGCAGGAGCTCAGGAAACGCTCACTGCAAGAGGCTACAGAAAGAACAATGTGTGGTGTTAGATAAATGTCTCACACTGAATATGCAGCTGAACATTAGGTCACCCAGCTTTACAAACCAAGCACAAGGCATTGCAGACTTCTAAGATAATTAAACAAAAAGTACTATTCATGTGCAAAAACAACGCTTTCCATCTTATACCACAGGTGGCAGTGAACAACAAACTCTGATGTTCATGATGCCTCTTCTGTGTGATGAGTTCAGTCTACCCATTCTGCTGTTCTATTATGAAACTCTTAGGATTCCCCCCATCCTGGTTTGACACCCTCAGAGAAAGCCAATCTTTTATGTCCACAAACTCTGTGAACCTTATGAAACTTTGAAAGACCTTTATAACTCTGTTTTTTCCTACTTTGTGTTTTCTTACCTTTGCTACAGAAAAAATTACATTTTACAACAATTCTCCCCGTCCACAAGAGGCACCGATTCCATTCACCAGGGTCCTCTCAAACAACAATGGCAGATATCCTTCTCTGCCTTGAAAATGTTATGTGGACATTAAGCACTACCTTTCAGCTAAGGAAGAAATTATTTTTCTCCAGAACTAAGACTGCTGCCACAAGACAAGCCTCCCTCATTCAGTTTCCCAGCTCTTGTTAACTGACAAAGAGGCAGACTTACCGAAGCAGGTCTGAGCTTGCAACTCTACATAAAGTTTATCATATGTAACTATGGTACCACAGGGCTATTTATTGTGCCTCAGAAAAAAAATAAAATCACTAAATCTCCAAATTAATGGAATGCAAGAACAACAATAAAAAACCCCTCTACTGGACTACTTTCCTATATTAATCTGTATTTCCACAGATGGATCGGTGTAATCCTGGATGTACAGACAAACAGGGGAACAGCCCTGTAGAAAGGGATCTGGGGGTTGTGCTGGATGGTAAGCTGAATGAGTCAGCCATTTTTGCCACCAGGGCACATTGCTAACTGTACCCTGGCGTGTGTATAGCCAACTGGTTCAAAGAAGTGATTGCCCCACTATGCTCAGCATTGATGCAGCCTCACCTAGAGTACTGTGTACAGTTCTGGGCTCCACAAGATAAGGAAGATATAAATGTATAAATGTGCCCAAAGGAGGGCAACAAAGATAAGCATGACTTGTGAGACAGGATAAGGATATTAGGTTTGTTCAGCTTAGAGAGGAGACTAAGGGCTGAACTCATTGCTGTCTACAGCTTCCTCATGAGAGGGCCAGAAAGGGTGGTGCTGATCTCTGGTGCCTGGTGATAGGATGCAATGGGATGGCTTAAAGCTGCATCAGGGAGGTTCAGATTGGATGTTAGGAAAAACCTCTTCAGTGAGAGGGTTGGTCAAGCACTGGAACAAGTTCCCCAGGGAAGTGGTCATGGTCTCAAGCCTGTTGGTGTTCAAGAAGTATTTGGACAACACTCTTAAATGTATGGTTTAACTTTTAGATTGTCCTGTGTGGAGTCATGAATTGGACTTGATGACCCTCGTGGATCCCTTCCAACTCAGGATATTCCATTCTATGATTCTATGATCAGATCCCAACAGCTTAACTAAAATACAGGCTTCACCGTTGCGTTGACATCCATAGTTTTTCCTAATTAAATTGCATGGAAAAGGAATGGAGGTTAAACATACACAGCCACGTCTGTTTTGCTGACGTAAATCTAGAACAGATGTGAACACACAAGTTTTAAAGAGTTAATAATTTTTACTCACTCGACAATCCCGCTGTAGTGTTTTCATTAGTGCGCTGTGTGTTTCAGAGTCAAAATACAACCCTTCATGCATGTCTTGCAAAAAATCCAAGTCTTTGAATGTAGGGTTGGACTTCTCTCTCTCTTTTCTTGATGCTCTTCGTTTGTATGTGGAACCTTTCAAGTCATACGTGAAATGCATTTTCAAGGCTCGTGGCAAAACATTGTTCATTACAATAATTCTAATATTAATGCCTCCTGACTGAACGCAGTACAGCCCATAAAATTTGGGTAGAAGCGTCCTTGGATTCTGGTTCAGATTCTAAAACAAAAGAGATATTGTTAAATATGTCTATTTTCAATAAACTTCCATGCATAAGTTTTTTTTCAGACCAAAGGACATTAACAAACATCAAGAAGACTGTGCCTGATTTCCTGTTCAGTATAGTTTCTTTGACCAGTTGATTTTCTTTGTGGGTCTGTATTTCAGAAAGCTAGCATAAACACTGCCTTTTTGCCAGGAACTTATATAGGCCAAGAGCAGAACAGTAACTGCATTTATGCCAGGTTTCTCTTTCTTACATCCTGTGAAAAAGCAGGCTAGGCCAAACCTAAAAGCATCCCAAAGATTTAATTTATTTATTCTACCTGAACAATCTTTACATTCCACCTGCTGGAAGGAGTTTGGGTCAAATGTAGTTCTCACTACCTTGACTCGGATTCTGAAAAACAGAACCTCTATATCCATGAGGCTTTTCACACTGAGGGTTAGCGCCAAATGACCAGGTTATCTCCACAGGAGTGTGAAGTCGTAACAGAACCATGACTGATCATCAGAATAGAAAAGTGTGAAATAATCCAAATTCCACAACAGGCAAAAAATTAACTAGGAGAGGATAAGAAAGGTGAGAGAGAAAATTCTCCTTCTGAGTACAACTACTCTCAGTTTTTGGCATGAAAAAGCAAGAAAGGGAAAAACTACTTCAAGTCTTACACAATTACTAAGTCACAACATACAACTATGGGAAGAAAGTAATTTCACAGGAAATAATCAGAGTTATTAAAGTTTTACACTTTGGACACCCTTGCATATGGTAGCAGTGACAATGAAGTTCGCAGAAACAAATCAAAGGGGCCTTATATTTACTTGTAATGACTTAAACTTATGCTGAGCTAATTGTCATGGTTAGAAACAACAACAAAAAAAGTACCTGCCACCATTGCTCTTTTTGATGCTCAGTGCATTTTTTTTTTTAAACAAACAGCAAATCCATGTTACTTTGGTGCAATAATGGCAATATTGCTCATTTTTAGTACAAGTGAGACAGTAACTTTAAGTGTTTACGTAAGAAAGTAAAGAAAGAAAAGTGAGTCACAGGTCTAATACTCTGAAGTCCTGCATACCACTCAGAAGAATCTCTGTTCATATGTATGAGTGGCTTTTGTTAAAAAAAAAAAGAGAATTAAGTTCTACTTACTTTGGATCAATGGTTTCAGCTTCTGATGACTGACACACATGAAACAATATAATCGACTTAGCATTAGCCCTCAAAAAGCTCCATTTAAAAATTAAGTTTTGAACAAATTATATGGATAAAAATAATTTTTACATCATTGTTTTAATACATGAGAAACGGAAATCAGAAGTAGTCCAGAAACAAAAGTGAAACTGACCGGTCTAGTTTCTTTGTCCACTCTGAGTGAAATGCAGAGGGTAGACAAACACAAAATGGAGAAAAAAAGTTGAATTAGAAATTTAGAAACCTTTTTTTGTTACTAGCTTATTAGAAGCAAAGTTTGGTATCAAATCAGAAGATGACATTCAGCTTCATCTTGAATGCTAAAAGAACAGCAATTATCTTAAATATATTCTTGATTTATATTTATTCCTTCTGATGGGTGTGTGGGGTACAAAGTTGAAAGACAGGTAAAAAAGTCAAAAATATTATGAAAGACAGGAATAAAGCCAATGAAAGATTAAAAGACAACAAATGAAACTGAATCTTCAAAAGTGTGACACAAAACAGGAAAAATACAAGTAAAATACAGTCTTCAAATTACTTACCATATAATAACCTGGCAAGAGCTTTTGAAGAAACTCAGCCTCTTTGTGTTGAACTGTTTTGATGATGAACTCGTCATCACTAGTTACAAAAAATAAGGACCCACTGGCACCTGGGTTGGATAGTTCAATTAAAGGCTCACTGCAGATTGAGTACTGAAAGAGACAAAAATTGTTTTTCACTGCCAATGCATGCGTTACTCAAACACAAATTTAATACAAAGAACTGCAGGTTCAAATATGCACAGGAGAATCATGGAATTTATTCTTTGGGCTTCAACTGCAGCAACTCTACTACTGTATAGGAGGCTGAGTCACAGTAATTTGGTTGAGATTTGGCAGGGCAGTTGTTACACTCCATTCTGCCCAGGATGCACTGCACAATTGTGGAAGAGCAGTTGGCAGCTGAATGTACGGTCCCTCTTCACATCCCACTGCACCAGCTGAACTTTCCCTGGAGTGGAACGAGTGGTTGAGGTGGAAAGAGTCCATCCCCACACCATCAGCATTGCAAATTCTTGAGTCAGAAGCCTTAAGATGACATTTTCACCACCAACTGTTCGCTTTTCATAGCTATTTATGAAACACGAACAGGAAGATGTTAGTCGAACACACTGGGAGTAGAGGTTTCTCACTATAGACAAATAGGCAAGTCCTCTTCTGTGAAATTGGGATTGAAACCATTAGAATAATAATCGCGGAATAGCTGCTAATGTAGTTTTCTGATTGAAAACTGCTTGAAACAGAAAAACTAAATATCACTAAGTACAAAAACCTGTGTTCTGGAGGACCATTATTTTGGATGAGTAGACAGGCTTTCTCTTCCATAGGAAGACAGTAATAATTATGATTACATTAAGGAGGAAAAAGACACCAAGGAGTATTCCATACTAGTAGAACCAGATCTCACACAGAAGCTAATGCACGTTTATTAAATCACCATTAATTCACACTTCATGCTTCATTCAAACTAAATGGAGGAGACATTAAGCTCAAAACCAGAAAAATCCGTTTATATTAAACTTGAGACCTTGTTTAAAATATAATACCATTAAACTTTCATTCACACGCTCTTTGCCTTCGTTATATATCATCAATTTTACACACTTGGAGATTTACTGTACAGGACAACATTTTAAGGCTTCTGTCTTTGAAAGAAACAAAATTAGACAGGACATGAACTGCAAGTAGTTTAAGCACCAGGGAATTATTCTTAGCAGTGCAGTATGTCTTCTGGTCTTCCCAAAACAGAAGGAATAACTGTTTCAGTAACAAATATCTGGTTTATCGGGTCATTGCCCAGGATGAGTTGAGCAAATCCACAAGAAAAAAAAACCAAACAGTTGTGTTTGTTGAAAACAGCTTTCATTAAATTTAACTGGAGTCTTGCCATTGATTTCAGCGGGTGGTGATAGCAAAGAAAAGTGATACAAGAAAATCTAATAAGTATGTTATTTTGTGAGCACTTGAACTAAAGAAGCATGCTTCCTAGGGACTCAAACCACTGCCTGAGTACGTTTTCTTATCCTGGCACCAGCTGAGGCTTTTCCCATGCTTGCAATTTTTAAGAGACTTTTGCATGCTATAAAAATGTCTCCTGTTTCTCTCGCTGCTTCTTCACTCAGTTCCAACTAATACGGGAGACCTTTTTTATTAATCCCATAGTTGCAATTGTCTACAGATAGAACACAAATACCGGTGTGTAACACTACAGACATTCAGAGAAAGTCAGCAGTTGTATCACAACCCCTGCGTTTTCCTTGTCAATATATATAAAGCTTCATGAGTAACCGCCATTGTTCTAAGCATTTGAAACCAGTTATCCGAAACATTAAAGCTCAATAAAACAGTATAGCATAAGCACAAGTTATTAACCTACACTATGTGTTAGTCATTTTACAGTTGAGTTCGTTCCTGTAAAATAAAAGTCTACCCACCGACTGCTGCTATACAAAGAGCCCAGCTAATTTTGACTGGACACATATGAAAGCCAAATCAAAACTGAAAAGTAAGAAAATCCCCTCAGAATTAAGTACTTTATGATCAAGAAGTTTCCTTGCAAAACACCAGTACTCCGTGAGCTCTCCAGTGACAATTTAATTCTACCAACTGTTCATATTTATTTACTCTTGTTATCCAGTCTGATTCCTACAGTGCATTACCACTCAACCTCCTTGGAAAAAGTGAGACACTAAATCTTTGGGCTTTGTCATTGCAAATTAACAGTGTAAACACATATGCTTGCTGTAATTTCTCCTCTTTTTACTTTATTTCCCTTCCACTTCAGCCACAGCTGGACAATGAGTTGGCATATTGTTACAGTAAAGTGTTTTAAAAACTGAATTCGAATTGGGGTCACTACATGACAGATCCAGATTTCACGAAAACAAGAGAGACTTCAGCCAGAACCCTGACACATGCTACTGACAGCAAACTCTTACCCAGATGCTTTGGTCATAACCAATTGGGAAAAGGGTCCCAAACTAAAATAGTTTTATGATCATATTACCCCTCTGATCACATCTGCCTCTCAACTGCAAGGGACTGCAACCTGCTCTGATTGCAAAGTGGTGCCCATTTAGAATGAGACACAACAGAAATGGATTCTAACATGCTTGCAGAGCAAGTATAACCCTCAGAGACATGCATCTGTTACAACAATGCATGCTGAAATTACAACTATACTTCACAAAAATATCTGTTGAAAGAAATCTGCTTTTGCATTTTCAAGAAAAGAAGGTGCACTTAATCTTGGAACTAGCTTTTTTAGTTGCCCCTTTTCCTTGCAAATGTATCAGTAGCGTCTTTTGCTGTGCCAAGCAGAAAAAAATCCGCAACAGGTTACCTTTACTGGGAATTTCCCTCAGGGATTAGTCATTTTGTAGCTGAGTGCCACAAACCTCTTATCAACAGCAAGCAGTTTTTCTATAATCTTTAATATATGCTACTGCAAATGCTTCTGTATGTGGAATAGAAGTTGCAGGTGGCAATAGCTTTAGTCTGGGAAGTACAGTCTTTTTAGCACCTGGCAACGCAGCCCAAATACTTAGCCTTTCACTAGGTCCATAAAAGGAGATAGATAAACAAGATATTACATAATGAAACCTTTATAAAACTCCAACTCAACTGCACTTCCGTGCTACTAAAATCTATAACTCAGAGGAATGATCTGTTTTTATATGTAACTATTGTCATGAGGGCTAGTAATACAAAATCCATACATAGTACTAAATAATTAAAACCAGACACCCACAATCTAAATAAAAGCAAAACCAGCTAAGTTTTGCTTTTAGGTTCACTGTCCAAGAAGGCAAAAACCCCCTTATAATACATTTGAACACAACCGAAGTCAGTGAAGCAATGTTTCAGCATCATTTAAGCAATTTTTCTTTTTTATTCATTCAAGCTCTTTCAAATTCTTTTGGTTTTAGAGAAACAGTTATCAAGAATGTAATAAAAAAACCCTAAAAACTCATTCAAAAGAATTTAACGATAAAATTCTGATGTACAAAATTACTAATTTGTACTGGGATTCTGATTTGTTGGGTGGACCAGCATGACACAAACTGGTCATGAAGCAAACATACAGAAAACAATCTAGCTCTTTGCTTTCACACTATCCTTCTAAATGCAGAACTACAGGAGAAGTAAAACAGTGGGTCTTCATCCCTGCCAGTGCACAAAGTGGTTCTACAAAGTAACGCCTGCTTTTGTGACAGCAGCAAATGCATCACTTTTTTCTTACGTAAACAGTTGAATACTGAGAAAGATTAAGTCTTCAAACTAAAAAATACAGAGAACAAAGGAGATACTCTAAAATGCTTCTTTTTTAGCCCGCTATCCACTTTTCTCAAGGCTAGATGGGAACATTTCCAGAGAAACACTTCTTTAATGAAGTGAATAAGTAATGCAAATAACACAAGAGCACTTTATTAGAACTGAATCGGTAGAAGTCACACAAGTACTGATTATAACCTCTCTAGAAACAATGACCTGAATGAGCAGTAATACTCAAGTTACTGTAGTCAATTGACAAGGCAGGTTTTTATAGGCATCGTCTCAAAGATGAAGAACTAAAATTTTCACAAAACACTAAAAATATTCACTAGTTATAAAGCACTCCACACACAAAGTTTACTACCCATTTGGGCACCATTAAAACATCCTCTTCTGTTACTATGAAGCTAGTATACATTATAATAATTTGTAAGTCGATGGAAAACTGCGAGCTCTTACCAAGTAATCATCAGGCTTGATACCAAAAAGTTCTCTGAAATAGCGGAAGGCAAGAGGTGCATACGTCTTAAATCTGAAGTCAGGGTAATGATGAGCAGGGGTGAGATTGCTCCCTTCACTGAAAACAAAAACAAAAATAAACCAAACCCAATTATTACTGATCAATTTTTAGCAACTTCCTTCTTGCAGCTAGTTTTACTATAAAGCTGCCTAACTCAACCATTGGCCTTCTGAGACAAGAGTCATAAATGCAGATAAACCTCCCTATCACAACTGATCAGTGTAATAGAAATGTCTGTGAGAGAGCGAATAGTGCCAGCAAATTCCTTTCTCCTGCCTTAAAGGAAATGACTGTTTTCACCACCCATATCCATTGCATAACGACTGGATTTAAACTAATGCTACAACTTCTGATACCCCTCCAAGGTAAGTCAGTCTAATAGCTTACTGACACAGTAAGGGCAGCCCCCACCTCATATAAGCTCTTGCAAAAACTCTGCAACTTTTCAACACAGCACAACAACTTCACGCATACTTGGTGGCCTTAATTGGTTTGCAGGGCAGTCAGACAGATACTAAAGACAGCACAACACAGAGGGCAGAGCTGTGGCTTCCCACCAGAGCAGTGGGAAGGAAGCAGGACTACCTATGTTTTTTGATGCCAGCAAACATTGATTGGCTCAGCCTTACTTAGGAAACGGCATCCTCAGCATCAGTCTCTTTGCAAGCTAACTGCACTTATGGTATCTCTTTCTTTCTTGCAAGTACAGTCCAGAATTAGGAAGCCACTCTGGCTTTGCTGACCTTAAAGTGGTTTTCTCTTTGTCTGCCTGTCACGTCACATGTTTTACCCCACCTCAGTCCCAATCAGCACTAGCTTACATACTCGGTTAAATACAAACACAGGGTTCAGACCCTTTGGGGAATTCTGGAAAATGGTATGCAGTTATACGCAAGATACACATTCAAACTAGACAAGGCACAGACAAACACTACTAGGGTGACCAGCCTGGAAGACAGTTTTTCTTCAAGGAAAAAAACGTAAAAAATCATTGTAGCCTCCTTAGCTTTTTTCTTTGTTTTATATTTACTGCTTCACTGTAGTTTTAGGCTGCAGTTGTACGAGTCTTGAGAGGAATACTACATGATTTAAGCTAATGGAAAAGGTCAGTAGCAATATTCTGCCAGAAGGAAACAAATATATAAAAACTGCCTGTGGAGTCATTGATGATGGAAACTAACAAAAGGCTTTTAAGCAGAAGTGTAAAATTCTACACTATGATTTCACCACAAACAAGAACAGCTTTAAGACAAAGTTTGGTCAGTCTCCGAATGGTTTGATAAATAAGCGAGTACAAAACCCAAGTCTTGACACAGTGGCTGAAATCAGCTCTTCCAGCACTTCTTTACTCATTTACCCTAACAAAATTATTCAGAAATGCAGCATGTACCTCTACGCTTGGCAATAAGAATAACCAAAGTATATAAAAAAAGAAAAAAGGTAGGAATTCACACAGGCATGAAAAAGAATAAACTCTAAGCAACATTCCTGCAACGACTAAATTAAATATCATGAAAATATTCAAGAGCTTTCATCCTGTACAATTAATGCTTGTCATATGAACTTATCACCTTCCATTAATAACCATTCAATGGCAGAAGTTAACCCACCTAGCTGCCCCTGCATGCACACCACCAAAAGCCAACAGAACCGAGCTGCTGCTAATGAAACTGTGTGAGCTGGAGAACAAGCTTTCTCAGAAATGCATAATTTAGACTCTTGAACAGGAGATGAAAGGAGGGAAAGAACAACTGGATTTCTGTCTGGAAATCACAAATAAAAAGATGATTGTGGATGACCAAGGATACATACAAATGCATTTGAATACTGCTGCTTCCTGGAGCACTAAACAATACAGTTAACTGCTACTAAAGGCTGCCCAGTCCTGATTAACTTGTCTGATCACTTTACAGTCTACCATGTCACAAATCCACATGTGTTTTACCATTCCATTATATTGTAAAGAATGGAAATCAATAGGATACTAGGCTTAAGATGGTAGTTTTTCTTTACAGTTAAGATTGGCTAATGCTTTTTCTTGTAAGGTCTTTCAGCTGCTCAGAACACTGCCAGTCGTGTCTGACACTAAGCTTTACATAGCTGGATGCATCTCATTGAATTTTTGTCCAATGTGAGGATGCCACAGGGGTAATATATAGCTACATTGGGAACCTGGGGGCATACTTGTAAATGCATTTAATTGTGGTAAGATGCAGACAAGAACAGAACAGAGTGTTCTCTGCTGAAGCATCACATCATTGTCAAGGAAGATTAATCATCTAAACATTATAAAAAAGCCCTACTTTCAGCACATAAATACCTTTATAAATCTGCTTCCTGCAGCCATAACTTACAAGCTTCTTTTGTGAGAGCGCGACAATAAATATATTACATGTCCTTAATATACCATAACATGTACTGTTGTTGGAACTTCACCAGGCTGAAATGAAGATAGGAGGTTTGCTATGGTAATACCATGGGACCAAGCCATTTCATAAGTGCGTATCGAATAAACCAACTAACACTGCATCTGCAGGTGGACACTAATGCATAATAAGTGGAGATTTATTCCAAAATAATTGCAAAACAGCAATTATTTTGGAACAGAATCTACACAAAGAGCAATTCCATGTATTTAGAGCACGAGCTTACTATATTACAGATATGATAGTCAATTTCATTATGCAGACAAGTTTCGTTATTCTTTGTAAAATCATCTTAAAAATTACTAGAGGTCTGCAGAGCTTTTTATCATACCCTACCATTTCTGTTAAACATATTAATTGGTTTCAGCTTCAATGCCTAATAGAATAGTTTACAGGATCCCAACAGTAAGCTGTTCTGTGATGCAAGAAGCAAGCTTGACACAAATTTAAGATTTCTTGTTTACCCCTCTGCCAGAAAGTTTTTAAGATCTTCTTGTTGCTACTTTTAACAGAAAAAGCACCCTCACTTCCAGTAATTTTCTACAGTAATGGAAAACCTTCAAATTCCTTGTGGCTGAGTATGCCCTTACTCTTTACCCAAAAAGGACAGTTTCCACTGTATAGAATGCTTGATGTAAATACGTGTCTACCTTACTTAGACATGAAATTATTCACCTTTCACTCTGTTAGCTCTTGAGAGAATGTATTTTGTGGTTTATCCCCACATTTTCTTGGCGCATTTTACAAGTGCATTTCACTCTGGCTGGATTAAAGTATATCTACAAAGCACTATGTATAACAACTTTTAATCAGGCTAAAGAGTTTCATGGGCATGATTATGTCTTTGAAGTTGAACAAGAAAAATACCTGTGATCTGTTGACAAAAAACTTAATACGCAAAATGGAGCTTTGGACATAATAGAAGTGTACTATATAAAAGAAAAAGGAGGCAATCATATAATTTCCCTCTCACATAGTTTAGGGCACAGGTCTAACAGAAAAAAAAAAAGAAAAAGAAAAAGAAAAGCCTTTAATACCAGCTTTGATTCTGGCAATCTTAAGGAATTCAAACCTCTTTATACAAGCTATGACAAACAATATAGACTTTGGAAAGATTAGGAAGCAATTGTAACTTATGAGGTATCTTAATAACCTTAGCTATAAGACCACACAAAAGCAAAAGATTGGTAGGTAGAATAAAATAAGAGAGATTAAGTTTACTATGCGAGTTTACTTCAACACTCAAATTTTAGATTTTTTTTAAAATCAGACACACCTAGAAATGACAGTATGTGCATCTTAACCTGTCTCTTAGTAAATGCTGTGGGTTGACTTAAAGCATAGGTCGTGCAATATCAAACTAAAAATGAACTAAATATATTTTTAACAGCCAACCCTGTGGCTTGCAAAAATTTAGCTAAACAAGATACCCAAATATGTTTCTTGGCTGCTTTTCTTTACTATGTCCTCATCCTGGTAGAACGTACTCAGGAGATAGCACACCTATCTGAAGAGGCAGAGAAGGCTAGCTGCATGTCTTGGTATCAAGTCTTTGTTGCAAAGCAATGTTAATAGGCTCTGATGAAGCTGTTAACAAAAGAAATAGTCACACTAGTTGTGGGCCCGTGTATATCCTTCTTGTATGTATTTTAAAAACAGTGAAGAGGGGGAACACTTTAGTTCTCTCATGTGAAAGCAACTCTTTTACATCTTAAAATCAACATAAAACATCTAAAATCAAATGCTCCCAATATTAAAAACTAGGAGTATCCAATCTCAGTTTCACTGTTCTTGGATAAAGCTGCTCTTTTACAATACATCCACGTTTTTTAAAACTCTACAACATGTATCCAACAAATACATACAGAGAGATCGAGTAGTGCTTTGGTGTATTAATTTCTTGTATATAGTTTCAGGAAACCAATTGTTTCCCACGTGATAGAAGCAGGTATTATGGCTACATGTACAAATAGGTGTGTGTTTGGTTTTTTCATACTGTGGGATAAAGTCCAGTGGTTATATCGTTGTTTCTCACTGTATGTTCTCCTATACTCTCAGTTACCATATGCTATCCTAAGCAGTTCCCTGCAATGCAGCTTTAAAATACAGCTGTGAATAGTAAACATATTCAAAACAAGTCAAGCCACTCATATCTACGTGGCAGCTGAATACACAGATATTATCTTATGATGATGATATGACTATTTCAGAACCAACTGGAGATGCCATTAAAGCAAGGGATCTCAGAGTACTTAAAATAATTAAAAGTATGGCTACATAACCACACAAGTATCCAAGTTATCATAGGTTTACCAAGAATTTGACACTAACAGAAGTAGCTAAGACCAGTAATTCATAATAAACATGATTTTGCTTTTGTTGCCACAGTATGCCCGTTTGGAATACTGGCTGTTTTGCAAACAGAAGCAACTTCCTCCTATCTGTGCTATCACTTTACTCGCAAACCATAAAAAGGGTGTCAGAACTTGGGTCATCCTGTGCATCTCTGCAACTGAAGCACCAAAGAACAGCAGCGCTTTATCAAAGGCTTCAGGCCACTTTCTTATCTGTCTTGTGAAACTGCCCAACTGAAAACAAATACAGTGGCATAAGTTACAATACAACTAAGCACCAGTGTGAATATTTGCATACTATTCACAATGAGCCTGCAGAGCATTCTATACTTCTTTAATTACAAAGATACTACTTAGCCCATCAGGTAAACTATGATACAGGTTTGGTACAAAGATATTTCCAAGGGCAAGTGTCAGTTTTCCTCATTTTTCTAAATCATTCCTCAAAAACATACCAGAAAACAGTACAGTTTAAGATGTAGGGTAAAACCAAGACTAGTTAAAGTACGTCCAAGGTTTTACTTCTCTTAGTACTTTTGACTACGTATTTGGGCTGTCATCCAAATGCTATAATAATACAATGTTAAGCTCTTGATGTTAAAATAGCAGAAAGCACTGAATGATTTTTCATTAGCATCACAAGAAAGCAATTTGTAATTGAACCAGTTTGCTGTACAGATGACTGCAGCTGTAGGGTGCGTACAGGTTAACAGCACTTAACAGACTTACTAGTTAAATTAGAAATCATAGCAAGTGTTCCCAATATGCAGCATCTAGACCCTGAAAATAAAGTGTATTAGCAAGAGAAGTGCAAAAGACTGATCAACAGCTTGCTGCAAAAAGGTAAAACTCACAGCTATGCTTAGCAGCAGCCTGCATCTAAGAAAACAGAGACTGAGCCTGAAACATACTGCCTTGCTCCAAATGCTCTGCATTTCTGAAGCAACATATGACTGACTAGCCAAAGTTAACTGACAGAATGAAGCAGCTTCTGTTCGGCTTGTCAAGCATCACCATAGAAAATGTGCTTACTTAGGATGTGTCTGATGGAAGAGCTTAGCAAGCTGCCCATATTGCCAACTCACAGGCAGCTTCATGGCCACATGGCCCAGCGACCAACTTGAGACACCACTGCCTGACACAGCTAGGTTTATTAGCTCAGCAATGAACCTTTCTAACCATGGCCACATTACTTGAAGCCAGCCCCCCACTTGAATCAACCAGATGTCAAAACATTGCTGTAGCCACATTGCACAAATGGCTGATTTGAAGACAAAATATGCCACCAAGAAACAAACTGGTTCCAACCAAGGAAGTTGGGGGCAAAGAGCGCAATGCAGGAAGGGGAAAATATGCCCCACACAGACAAATCATAGGACAGAGCGCAGAGAGCACAGGCAAGATGCACAGCCTTCCCACTGAACCATCCAGCCACTGCTGCAGGAGTACCAGCACCAGGTAAGCAACTCCACTGCTGGATTTCAAAAGCTGTGTTTAAAAGAAGAGAGGTTGCTTGCAGCAGTTCCCCCTGTGGTTTCACCCTACTCAGGGAGCTGGGCAGAGACTTCAGACACTGTATCTTCAGAATCAACTGGGTCACTGCAGACTGCATTTGTTTCTCAGTTCAAGAAGCACATTTGCATAGTGCCATCTAAAATCAATCTGGACAGTGGTTCTCAATGAACTCCTTTATAGCAGCCCCTAGTAATACCTCACTTAGTTCCCAAAAGCAACACGTTATAAACTCCTGCGCAGCCCGAAGAGAAAGGGACAAAGGGGATCCCACAATGTGAAGCAGAAAGCGGAAAAGGCACTTCTCCACCCCCTCCCACCACTATAATGTAGAACTGAAAGCAAGCACCTTTGCAATTCAAATCCACATCTATACAGAGATACCTGTACTTCACTCAAAGTCACTTGCTGAAATAAAGACCTAACTCAATCTGGGCTAAACTCTGGACAATTTAACCCAGTTAACAAAGTAACTCTGGACTGGCATAACCTGCAATCCACGGAGTTATTCCTGAATTACATCAGTAGCTCCCACAATAAGCAGGGATGTTATGCTCAGGTTTAAACCGACCACTTTTTTTCCCCTGCTGTTTTTCTCACTCCTTCATGAATCCTGGAGACCACTGGAAATGCTTTGCTATGGTTACTGAAGCTGAGGCACAGGTGATGCTGAGATTTACTTCAGGGGCTGAGAGATACACCGAGACTACTTATCTTCTGCAAATGATAATATTTATAAGCAACTGTTGACTATGTTCCTCTAATAGTAAAAGGGCACAGATAATGCTATTTTGCTCGCTGACGCACAGGCTGCTGTTTCACTGCATATCTACTAGCTCAGGTTTATTTTATCACTGCCACTGTTACAGTGCTCCTGTTGCTGTCAAAGCAGCAGGTGTGCCCACGACTCTGCAAAACAGCCGTCCTCTCACCTTAGTGCCAGACCCAGACGAGGCGAAGCGGATGCAAGGAAAACATGGGAGGAAGGTGGAGCAGGACAGGTTTCAAAGAGGCAGGATGCTGTGAATTGGGCACAGTGAAGGGGAAATTCAGCTACTAGCTTGCTTGGAGTTGCAGCTGAATTGTGCATACCCAAAGCAAGTGGAAAAATGCTGCTCCTTGCTTGGTAAGCACTTGCTTTCAGCACCACAATTGCTGCACAGTCAGATTCTCCTCCAGTTGTGGACATCTGGCAAAAAGCTTACTTAACCTCAGCTTGCTCGAGGTTGCTTTCAGGAAGAGGTCATCCCACTGGAGCTGCTGGTGTAACTAATTTCAACTAATTGCTTTCAGCCCAGACCAAGCCAAAGAGGGGGATGGGAAGTAATTAAAGTAATGACTCTTAGCAATATTGCCTTCACATGTAGACACTGTCCTCAGAAAAATGGAAGAGCACCTGAGGTGCACCTTGAGAGTACAGCCCTGTCCAGAAAGAAAATGCAACCTTAGCTTTCCACCTCTGACTAGGGTATTGAAGCTACCTATAGATACAACTCAGAAGCGATCCACATAATGCCATTGTGAAAGACTCGAGGTCCCAACACCCTCAGCCAGCATGAAAGAAGCCTACGCAATCCTAAATTATTACAATTTATGCAAACTAATACCACTTTGAATTGAAACCATTTTAGATAAATGAATGTACGTATCACACTGAACCACAGGAAGGACTTGAAATTTAACATTTCTATGCATTAGCATAAGAAATCAAGTGCCATGGTTTTAGAAATTGCTATGGATAGACCATTTTTAGTTTCACAGAGAATGTTATCAGCAAGCGCTCTTTATAGAGAGGCTCTTTGTTACAGTCAAGATGACTCACTATGTTATATACTCCTGCTTGCTAGATGCTATCCAAAAAAAAGCTATGCTGCTCTGGTCATTACTTTCGTTTGCCTAATTTTCCTCATAAGATTTATTTATTCATAGAAAACTGTCCAGAAAGGTGCTACTAAAGCTTTTATAATAAATTTTATGTTAGTGCAAACAGGCTATTCCTTCTTCTTTTGTATTCTTTTTAAGCCAGAAGAGATCGCTCCCAACTCTCCCTTAAAACCAACACAAAACAGGGAAATCTCATTTCTGAGGGTACATGCACGTAACTTTCACAGTAGAGAAGTCACATGCAATGCTATGGACTATAAACCATTTTATTTTACTTGTTCCTTTAAAACTACGTTAAAACAGACAGAGATTAGTTGGGGTTTTTTTTCCCCAAAACTGTTCTATGTAGTAGAAGAGTTTTAGCATGTATATTTCATTTAATTTCCACGAACAACAAAGCTGGTATCACAGCCAAACAAACTACAGAAGGCTGCACCATTGTCAGTCACACATTTCACAAACATGATGGCTCACTCCCTCTCACTCCATTTTTCAGACCAATAAAAACTTTGTTACCTGATATGCAAATTTCTCAGCTGTAATTTGGATTTTTTTTAAACAAACAAAATTTTGTGATTACAGTGTATGAAAACACATGCACATAATTAACGTCTCTGAATTTACCTAATCTACAAGAAAAAGACTACAAAACTATGCACAAACCTTATAGTTAACACCAGAACAAGGATATAATACCCTCAATTACTAGGAACTAAAGAATGTAATGTAAAAGTTTCATTTCACATAAGAAATAAATTTTCTTCTCCTTAAAGGATATCTCAAGTTCAGAGGAAAACAGGAGTTGAATCAAGCAAATTTACATGAGGAGAGGTCAACTTTAAAGTGCCTGCAAGTATTTTGTACACTGTCAGTTTAACTTCATTTTAGTGACATCAGTAATTTTTAAGGATTGTAAATTATTAGAAAAAGTTTATGAAGTACCACTCAAACTGCACATGAACAAAACTTTGAAAAATTAACAGAAAAGATTCCCAAATTCAGGGAATACTGCATACATAGCGTGTCTTTACAGAAATGATGGGCACTACTGGTACTTAGCACCTCTAAGAACCCGGACAACACTGAACAGGGCAAGTCATCCTGGTTTTGAAACATACTTTTCCTAAACCTTCTTTATCCATTCCTAGCATAGGTAACTTGGAAAAGTTACATGGCACTGTACGTCAGCTTCTGAACCCCCAAAATCAGTATGACCTTGATTTCTCTCATCAGCCTGACTGTATTACTACAAATTCCATACCATCAACTTGGCAGTGACACAAGCTGAGGTGGCCCAAGCTGTAACCAGCTAGTAAGACCTGAGCCTCATTACAGGCTAAAGTCCTGGCTAGAATTTTATAGCGTAGTGTAAATTCTTGTATTACTCTTAACACTGCAGTATTTGAATTTTCATAAATTATCACAACACCTCAACAAAATTACAAGTATTATACTCAGTTTTTAGAAACTAAACTGAAATGAAACAAACGTGAATGTTGGACATAATACTTAACTGCATACAGATCCACAAATCACTTCCAATTGTAATTAACAGCTCCTTTAATTGAAAGGTTCACAATTACTTTTGTTCTCTAGAAGTGACATGTCTCAAATCTTCAGCTGAAGTGTGATCTTCCCAGTTTTCTCCCTACATTCATTTGCAATGACAACACGAAGACAGGATAATTTTCAAGTTCTCACACATTAAACTTACTCTAACCACATTTTGTGAGAACTGGAAAACAATCTTTGTTTGAAATATCTAGTTAGAGTTTCATTATGAGATTCTATTGAAAATAAGTTGAACAGGCTTGTCCTTACCTTGGTAGGAAGACACTTTCCACTACATAGAAATCTTGCATAAGAACATCTCTGTCTGGTTTTGATGTAAGGTTTCCTACTGTGTATCCTATTCCAAGCTGGATAGCACCTTTAATAGCTGAGGACGCAGTCTGCATAGAAATAAAGTTCAAGCATTAGTTCGCTAAAAATAGATTTCTGTTCTTTATCAGTAACATTACATGCTAAACTTTTAATCATTTTCATAATAACAATGCCATGTCATCTTTACTTCTTAGACCTCAGAGAGATGACTGCTTTTCAATTAAAAGATTTAAAAGAAACACTACGTTGTAGCAAAAGCTACACAACATCAATTCTCTAGTTGTAAAGACTGAGACTTTTTCAATTGCCCAAGTAATTTAGACATTGGTTTCCAACTTACGATAGAATCATAGAATACCAGGTTGGAAGGGACCTCAAGGATCATCTGGTCCTACCCTTCTTGGCAAAAACATGGTCTAGACAAGATGGCCCAGCACCCTGTCCAGCTGAATCTTATAAGTGTCCAATGTTGAGGAATCCACCACCTCCCTGAGGAGATTATTCCAATGACTCACTGTTCTCATTGTGAAAAATTTTCCTCTTGTGTCCAATCAGAATCTCCCCAGGAGTAACTTGTATCCATTACCCCTCATCTTTTCCATGTGACTCCTTGTGAAAAGGGAGTCTCCATCTTATTTGTAGTCACCCTTTAAATACTGGAACATGGTGATAATGTCTCCCATAAGCTTTCTTTTCTCAAGACTGAACAAACCTGGTTCTCTCAGCCTTTCCTCCTATGGCAGGCTTCCTAATCCTCTGATCATCTTTGTGGCCCTTCTCTGGACCCTCTCCAGCCTGTCCACGTCTTTTTTGTATAGCGGGGACCAAAACTGAACACAGTATTCCAGGCATGGCCTAAGAAGCGCTGAGTAGAGTGGGATATTGACTTCTTTATCTCTACTGGCAATGCCCTTGTTGATGCAACCCAGCATCCCGTTGGCTTTCTTTGCTGTTGCAGCGCACTGTTCACTCATATTGAGCTTGCTGTCCACCAGGACCCCCAGGTCCCTTTCCACAGAGCTGCTCCCCAGCCAGGTTCTGCACTCTCCCCAGCCTGTGCTGCACTCCTGGATTATGTTCTGCCACGTGCAAGAACTTACACTTGTCCTTGCTGAACGTCATAAGGTTCTTGTTAGCCCACCCTTCCAGCCTACCCAGGTCTTCCTGTAGGGTGACTCTCCCTTCTGGTGTACCCACTTCCCCACTCAGTTTGATATCAGCAAACTTTGTCAGGGAACACTTGATCCCATGATCCAGATCACTTATGAAGATATTAAGCAGCATTGGGCCCAATATTGACCCCTGGGGGACCCCACTTGTGACAGGTTTCCAGTTTGAAAAGGAGCTATTTATCACCACCCTCTGGGTGCGGTCTGTCAGCCAGTTCCCCACCCACAGCACAGACCATTTGTCTAGACCATAACGCACCAGTTTCTCTAGGAGGAGGCTTGGGGGGAACTGTGTTGAAAGCCTTGCTGAAATCCAGGTAGACAATGTCCACCCCTCGCCCCACATCAACCAAGCAGGTTACTTTATCATAGAAGGCAACCGGGTTTGTCAAGCACGATTTGCCCTTGATGAATTGTGCTGGCTTTTCCCAATCACACGCTTCATTTGACCTCAGGAGGATTTGTTCCATAACTTTCCCAGGGACTGAAGTAAGACTGATGGTCCTATAACTTCCTGGATCCCCCTCTAAGCCCATCTTGTAGAGATGGGGGTGACATTAGCCTTCTTCCAGTCTTCTGAGATGTCCCCGATCTCCACGACTTCTCAAAGACTATGGAGAGCCACCTCGCAAT
The DNA here is from genome assembly GCA_017639485.1 of Pluvialis apricaria. Taxonomy (NCBI): domain Eukaryota; kingdom Metazoa; phylum Chordata; class Aves; order Charadriiformes; family Charadriidae; genus Pluvialis; species Pluvialis apricaria. The sequence goes on from CM030044.1 coordinate 38,797,997, forward strand.
GATGTCAGCCAGCTCTATTAACACCCTTGGGTGGATATTGTCAGGGCCCATTGATTTGTAAGTGTCAAACTCCTGTAACAGATCACATACCAACTCGTCCTTCACTGGTGGTGGGTCTGCGTTTACACCAACCTGGATTTTTGTTCCCAAGGCCTGGGGCCCAACAGTGCTGGTAAAGACAGAGGTGAAGAAAGTGTGGAGAACCTCTGCCTTTTCAGTGTTGCCAGTGACCAATTCACCTCTCCTGTTTAACAGCAGGCCAGTATTTTCCTCCTATTTCTGCTTGTTGTTTATGCACCTGAAGAACCTTTTCTTGTAGTTTTTAACACCTTTGGACAATTTCAACTCGAGTTGAGCTTTTGCTTTCTAACTGAATCTCTGCATGCCCTGGCAATACCCTTGCAGTTTTCAACAGGTGTTTGTCCGCTTTTCCATCTTTGGTACCCTTCTCTTTTGGTTTGAGCAGACTCAGAAGCTCACAGTTAAGCCAAGGGGGTCTCTTGCTCTGCCTACTTCTCTTACCTTTAAAGGGGATGAACTGTTTTTGTACTTCCAGCACAGCGTTCTTGAAAAGCTCCAGCACTCACCAGCTCCTTTATCCTCCACGGCAGCTTCCCATGGAATCCCTCCCAGCTAAGCTGTGAGCAAGCTGAAGTTTGCTGTTCTAAAAACTAAACCCTTTGCCTTTATACTAATCTTCAGCGTGCTCAGGAGGATCCCAAACTCCACAATATTGTGATCACTACCACCAAGGCTATCACTAACCAAGATACCAGAAAGCAGGTTTTCTTGGTGTGTGAGTAGCAAGTCCAGCAGTGCCTTGTTCCTGGCTGGTACCTCTCACATTTGTAGGAGGAAGCAGTTCTCTACGCATTCCAGGCACTTGATGGATGATGTGAGCAGCTGTATTGTTCTCCCAACAAATGTCTGGGTAGTTAAAGTTACCCAGAACAATCAGGTTCTGCTGTCCTGAAGCTTGCTTAAGTGACCCAAATATTGCTTCGTTGGCCTTATCATCTTGGTTTGGAGGTCAGTACCAGATGTCTTCTCTAAGATCCCCCTTGGAGATGACCTCTCTGATCTTGACCCAGAGGCATTTGACAGGGCTTCCACAAGCACCGTAGCTGACTTCTATACATTCAAGGTTCTCCTTAACACAAAGCGCGGCAACGACTCCTCTTCTTCCCTGCCTGTCTTTATGAACAGCCTAGAGCCATCCATCACAATCCTTTTAAGACATTTCCAATCTAAGTGCACAATCAAACTGCTTGAGGAGTTTGAAACAGCATGCATTATCTTCTGGAAAAAACGGTCACAAATTCCAGGTGATTGTACATCCATGCCAAGGCATCACAATGCAGGCTGATGGTTTAAATGCAGGTTCTGGATACAAATGTATTTATTATGTTCTGATTAATGGTCAATTCAAGAGATACATTAACTGGGGGGAATCCAGACAGAAATCAAAATGATGAGGAAAGAAAAATCGCTATATAAAACACTATACACATAGAGTGAAATGACTTAAATTCAACGAACGGGGCTTGTAGGAGAGAGAATGGTTCAAAAGGACAGCACTAAATTGTGATAGATACTGTATATATTTCAATTGAGACCATCTCTGAAACTTTCTCACATTGTCACATCCTGCTGGATGGACAAAAAAACCGACAGAACTGAGTCAAAATAAGAAAACAGTCAAGAAAGGAATTCTTTAAGAAAAGATGGAAGGAGTGAATAAAAAAAAATAAATACATTAACAAGGGAAAGAGGGCTATCAGGAAGGGAGTATCTCCCCTTGGCATGGTGTATTTTCACCAGTTTGAAGATACCATTTTGGTGCCTGTTTTAAGGTTTTATCTCCCACCCACCAAACAAGCAAGAGTATCAGTGGAAGCCAAGAACACCAGAAGTTTCATGGTCAGAACTACTTCAGCACTTGAAAAACATTTCAAGGGGTGAGAATTACATAAGAAAGGGCTCAAGTACACAAAACTACTCTTGTTATAGTTCTCGGAACAGCATATGCTAGAGTGACTGCTTATTTTTAGAAAAGAAAAGACAGAGATGTGTAGCTCCTAAAAATTTAAGACTGCACGCCAAGCAGAACTTGCACTTGCATAACAGTTCAGAACAGGCAATTTGGTGGGAACAAAAAACACTACCATTCTTAGACCGCTACTTTGACTATTAAAAAGATTTGGCTTTGTGTCATAAGAAGATTCACATTTTTCTTTCCTTGAAAGGCCTCTATTCATGAATGATTAATGCCCAACAAAGCACTAATTATGTAACTGTGATCAAACCAATACACATACAAATACAGTTTCTGCTTCATAGCTGGATGCCCACCTTGTTCACTGCCACAGCAAGGGACTATGTCTGAAAGAGCAGCAGATAGCACAGTACTGTATTATATAAATGACAGAAGATAAACCATTCCAAAAAAAAAAAAAAAGAAAAAGAAAAAAAAGGCAGGTAACCCGGCAATGTGATTTTAAGAGAACTCTGGATCACCTTTCAAGCTCATAAGCAACTTCTGTAGGAATTCTGCAAATTCAAAAGAAGACCTACAGTCTCTGGAGGGCAGAATGTAAGACCTTCTACTAGTATGGTGCAGATCTTACCTCCAAGGTTACCTTCTTGTTAATTTCCACTCCTATTCAAGAGTGCCATTAGTAATCACCCATTATTTCTGCAGCAACCACAGCAATGGGTTTAACAGAAAAGCAATGTTATTAAAGTATCCTGAATGATTTCATAACTGTTTGAAAACAAATTGATAGCAGTCACAGCATGCTTAGGACAATTGCTGGCCCAAAGTCAATTGTTTGTGAACCACTGTTAAAAGTTAATCCCAACAAAGGCTGGTCACGGAATATCCCCTTAGCAAGTGACAAGGTTTTGTTTTCACAAGCCTTAAAATGAAAACAAAACAAACCTTGGAATTTGTCTCAATACATATACTTGCCTTGGTCTAACTTCTTTATTATTACTGTTTTGTGATTAAGAACGGAATCCAAGGAAGAGATAAAAAAGCTGCTCCTCATGCCTTAGGGGAAACATTCCCGATTCATCCATTTTATTACTATAAAAATATATTTATTGGAATCAACAAATGCAAATGGAAAAACTGAACTCTCTCATGCATTTTTCCTTACTCAGGCACCTCTTTTAACGTCCATGAAGGCAGCAAAATCTAGTTTCAAACCTAGGGCCCTTATTTCTTTCAATTATTCTTGAATACTCTCCTGCTGTAGAGCAAGCAATAAAATTCAGCAACCTTCTGTGCCACGAGTTCTCTCTTTTAGAGACTGAAATAATTTTTTCTTCCTGTTAGCCTCATGCAGAGGTTCAGAAAGTGGCCTGAGTCCATGTGGCAGCTGTAAGTGTAGAGCTGACAGTGTACAGTGGCTGTACAGTGACTCTTGGATCATTTAACCTATTATCAACACCTTCTGAAGCTCTAAGAAATGAAAGAATGAGAATAATCAGCAGGATAAACAACTGCTCAGTGTTAGGACCATTTCTGTTTAACGTCTTTATTGATGATCTCGATAAGGACGTAGGGTGTATCATCAGCAAGTTCACAGATGACACCAAGTTAAGCAGGAGTGTTGATTCCCAGGAGGATAGGGAAGCTCTACAGAGAGACTTAGATAGATTGGATCATTGGGCCAACATCAATGGCATGAGTTTCAACAAGGGCAAGTGCCAGGTCCTGCACTTGGGCCACAATAACCCCATGCAGCGCTACAGGCCTGGGGAAGTGTGGCTGGAAAGCTGCCCGGCAGAAAGAGACCTGGGGGTTCTAATTGACAAGCGGCTGAATATGAGCACACAGTGTGCCCAGGTGGCCAAGAAAGCCAACGGCATCCTGGCTTGTATTAGAAATAGTGTGGCCAGCAGAAGTAGGGAGGTGATTGTGCCCCTGTACTCAGCACTGGTGAGGCCACACCTCGAGTATTGTGTCCAGTTTTGGGCACCTCAATACAAGAGAGATATCGAGGTGCTGGAGCGAGTGCAGAGGAGGGCAATGAAGCTGGTGAAGGGCCTAGAAAACAAATCATATGAAGAGCGGTTGAAGGAGCTGGGACTGTTTAGTTTGAGGAAGAGGAGGCTGAGGGGAGACCTCATCACTCTCTACAACTACTTGAAAGGACACTGTGGAGAGGTTGGTGCTGGTCTCTTCTCACAGGTAATTAATGACAGAACGAGAGGGAATGGCTTCAAGCTCCAACAGGGCAGATTTAGACTGAACATTAGGAAAGAATTTTTCACAGAAAGAGTGGTCGGGCATTGGAATAGGCTGCCCAGGGAGGTGGTTGAGTCACCATCCCTGGATGTGTTTAAGAGCCGTTCAGATGTGGTGTTGGGGGATATGGTGTAGGGGAGAACTTTGTAGAGTAGGGTAGATGGTTGGACCCGATGATCCCAAGGGTCTCTTCCAACCTAGACAATTCTATGATTCTATGAATCTTAGACTATGAAACTAACTGGATTTGTAGCAAGCAGTGCACACTGTGACAACAACTGTATTTGCTACCTAAAGGGGCACAACAAAGCAGAAGTTTCAGCATCCTCCTTTTGCTGATTAGGGTATTACTGTGTACTGCACAGGTGCTTTGGTGGGTTTTGTACACAATGAAGACAGAAACCCATAAAAATGTTGTCAGTTTCAGACTGAACTACCTTTTATTGGCTCTGATACTGTGAATGCTAATATGCCAGGCCAGGATCTGCCCTCCTTGCCAACATATAACACCATAAATTTAAATGGGTGTAGGGACACAACTTCATCTCTCTCAGACCACCCAAGGTCTTCCTGACTTACACTGATCTTTACTTCTAATGCTGCTGTTGAAAAGGACACGCCTGCTCTTTCCAGCCCCCAAAATCTATGCACTGGTACTCTTCCCACTGTGCCAGCAACAGTTTCTCTGTGTCCAGCCAACCAGTTACAAAGGAGGCAAGACAACGACTAGTTTTCAAGAGGATCAGTTCCCCGATTCACATAAGCATTAAAGTGAACCACTCAGCTGAATTAAAAAAAAATAAATATCACACCCTCACAGCATAAAAAAATTGGATAGGGCTTATGTTTCTCCTTCTACTGGCTGCAGGAGGATAAGTGAAGTCTGAACTAGCAAAAAGTCTGCCTCCTCAAAGTTAATCCGTCATCACCTCCTGAACACATACATCTCAATGGACACAGAATCTGTCCTAGCTCAGTGCTTTGTGCCATATGGCAAGCACACTCTTGCCTTGCTAGTGGGACCCCTCAGTCCACAACCCAAATCAGGTAGTTTCTTCCCACTCTAGCTTTTCAACAAAAGTTAATTCAGGAGAGAAAAGCAAGACTTTCACACAAACTCAGGTTAAACTGTGCCTTATATAGATACTGTCAAGGAAAGCATTAAACTGTATGATTAAGTATAATGTAAATTACAATCCCTGAAGCCATACAAACTGAGAAATTGCCCATTCCCTGTACTACTGCACCCAAGTGCCAGTATTTCAAAGCAGGAAGGGACATTTCTCTTCCACCTACCACCAGTTGCCTTTAAATAAGAACAGATCAGCAAACGGAAAAGACCTGCATTTTAGGAAAAGATGTACTGGGGACAAAGCGCTTCATGAGAAGTCCCACAATTCTAAATCGTTGAGACAAAAAGCCCCCCAGACTGACTCTGCTAGACCCAGCTTCACATTCAACGAATGGGATCACCCTCCCTCTTTAGGTTGCTCTGCATCCAAGTAATAGATTAGCAAATAACAGAGGGATTTATTGCAATGACTTTGTTATTTTCACCTCAAGCTACAAAATTCCTTCAATGTAGCTCATAATGCATAGGTAATTCCACTCTTGGTGTTCCCATGTTTTTTATTTTAGTCAGTCTGCCTTGATGTCCACAATATGAACACACTCAAAATGAAACTTAATTCTTCCACCTGCCTACTGCCTCTCCACAATTTCATCTCTGCATATAAAAGCTTAAATTGGCTGCATTCTGATGAAATATACCTTCGCCCTTTTTGTCAAAAGCAACTATATATTTTCGCAATATTTAATGTACAGCACTGCTGAAAGGCCTGTAGAGATGAAAAATTATATGGAGAGTCAAAAACCATAACAACAGGTTACAGGATGAAAACAGAACATAACACAGACAGTTAGGTATATGGAGTATCTGCATCACCAATAAATATTCTAGCACTAGATGTGCTGTCTCATGAATTACTGTTATTTACAGATGAGTCTTCCACTCAGTCTACATCACTCCAAGCTGAAATCCTTTTCCCGAGTAGCGAAATAAATGAGAACTTAAATCCTTTCAAATCAGGCATTAAGTTTGCACATGATCCCACAAACATACTAAGTAGGATTTTAACATTGCTTTTCCTAAAGATAATCACTTTCAGGCTAGTTCTGTAAAATTCACATTTGTTATTTTCATAAAAGAAAGGTGTTAATCAGACATTGTTAATATATGTAAAGGTAGTTTACATTCAGATAACAAAAAAAAAAAAAAATAATCAACTGAACTGAAGCTATTTAACCGTATAAGCTGGGGACAAGGCTATTGAAAGGACTGGAAAACTCTGTCCACTCTGTCCTGGATAAAAAAATCCTGGGATGACAAAAATATAGGTACTATAGTTCCAGAAATTATATTATACATTATTCAATAATTATTTCCATTAGAGTGTGAAGGTTGTAAATGCCTGGCAAACCTAACTAACCACTGATGTGATGGTAAAGGATTGGTTCTGAGTACATTGTGCACAAAGACTTCATATATGGTAAATAGGTTTATTCTTTTAAACAAGTTTTCTTATATTTTCTCCACATTTGTATGGGACTATTAATGACAGAAAACAAATCATTTAACAAACCATGAGCAGAGAGGAAGTGAGCAGGATGCAGGCTTCATTTAATTTTATAGAAGTTCCCCTCTACTGCCCCTCACAAAGTTATTTTCCCTTTTCTCTTCTAACCCTCAATTGTTCTTTGTCAGGTCTTGATGCATTCCCCACAAGCAGCTCATGAAAATGTAATCCTAACATTCTTGCCTTCTTTAAAAGCAGACATCCCAGGGATGTCCTTAAGGACTGCGTGGATGTAAACTTTGTCCTTGTTTATCTGTTCTCTCTTTTTATAACTCATTTTATTGCAGCTGAAGTTTGGCCTATGAACTTTCTGGCACAATGATGGTGATTCTTCCAGAAGACATCTGCCTTATTGCAGGCCCTATAAAGCAATGAAAAAAGAAAAGGAACTCTGCCTCAGCAACTCCACCTCATTATCACTCCGGAAGGCAAGATGATGTTTGCTTTCTTTCACCCTCTGTACTACTGTCATTCAAACAGGTTTTAAAATCTGCGTAATGAAATGGTAAAGATACCTAGTTATCACAGTTCTGCGTAAGCGATAGGGAGAAAAAGGCACGTGAGCTGAAGCAACCACTGATTAACGCTGCTCTGCAGCCATGCTTCCCACAACATAGCTGTCATTAGTTCATTTCTTTATACTACTGTCTGTGGAGAAGCCTGCTCTAATCTCTCAAACCAGCACGCTGTGCTGCTTGGTGGGACTTAATGAACTGGACTGGTGTAGAACAGCTGCCTTCCTGCAGGCAGCATTCTCAGTGAAGTTAAACAAAAAAAAAAAAAAAAAAAAAGAAATCCACAGGGTCTCACTTGGTCAAAACGATTCAAATCTTGTTAAGCCAGATGTGAATTTTCTACTACAAGTAAGCGTTTGTTCTTCAATTATACTGGTTACCATAAGTAACAGGAATCCACACACACTATCACTCCCATGCAAACGCAGTGTATCTTTTCCAGACTCCCAAAAAAGATACTAAGCCTCCATAAATTGTGCAAACCCTTAAGCCAAACCACGTGAGGAGAGTGCCTGTTGAAAAACAGTATGTCTTCTTCAAGCAACATTTAAAAAGAGCTCTCTTTGAACATTAGGAAGTTGCAATTAGATTCAAGACGTATGTGTGGTTATTGCCTAGTCTGCCGCTTCTGCACTAGAGCTCTCTCATCTTTGAGTGCCTGCTGTGCTTACAGTCCCATTGAAACAACACTTCTGGCAGCTGCTTCTGCTGAAGCTTCTGGAGGTGGCTACTCCATCTCAGCATGCTCTCTGCAGCTGCCACATTTGAGCCATCGATTTCATTTTACATTAAATCACAAATAGGGACATAAAAACAGTTACTAGAAAATCCCACTGACTGAACTAGTTTTTCTGCTTCTCCACAGCTTGCAACCATTGGTCACTACAGCCACAGTTCTCCTTCACTCTTCCTTCAGTTCACACGGTTTTCCTGTCTACCAACTGTTTGCCCAGCTGCTGCAGGTCACACTTCATGAAGCTGGACTTCTGCCCATCACCCTCATCTCCAGATCTTGCTGCTGGGGAGGGTGGGTGGGATCTGGGGGAGGCTGAATGGTTATTACTAAGTTTTTCTTTCTTCCTACAGAACAAAATTACCTTAGCCCAGCTAGTCTGCTTTGCAAGAAGTAGCTGTGACCTCCAGAGGAAAACTCTACCCAAGATTTTTCTAAAAATAAGGCAATCTAGAACTCAAAATAACCAGAAAGACAGACAGGTATTTATTTGTACAATGCAGATGTAACTAGAAATGGTACCATAGACCAAGAAAAATAAAGGTCTGGAGCAAAGAGTAGAAATATCCAGGATGCATCTCTTCTTTCAGAAAGCTGAAATTATACTGGTCCATGCCATGTTCTTTTGTCATTCTTTTTCCTGGCAACAGAGTGATGCCTCAGTACAAACTAATGCAGTGCTACATGCTGCTCTATGTAGTGTTGGCTGTGCTTTCTACATTATACATATCAATAGCTGTACTATTAAAATATAAACAGTAGACCTTATCTTTTTCTGGCATACTACACTGAATGCTAGCATAAATGCTAGATCATTAAACAAGTGTAACTAATATTTTTTTTTTTTCCTCTTTATGTAATTACTATTCAGAGTTGGTGAAAGTAGTTTTCTTGTAGTTCTTTGAATAATTTTAACAATTTTGTTGGGATGCTTTCCCAGGAAGCAGTTAAGACGTCCACACATTAGATTCTTCCAGCTCAACTGCTCTCAGAATGATTTTCTGACCCAAGCTGAATCTGATCTCCCTTCATTTTCCAAAATTGGATTCAGGTGACTCCATGTCTTTCAATTTACTTTTCCTTCATTTCAAAACATTTATGCCGAAGTTTCAGGAGTAGCTATGAATCCAACTGCTTTGGTTCTTCTCTCTCTCTCAGAAAAAAAAATGGAGACCTGTAAGTTTGGTACTAGCCGCTGCTCCATGCAAAGCCACTAAAGACAGTCATTTCAGTATCTCTGCAGATGTTCAAAGTGCTCAGAAGTCTGCCATTGAAAACACAGGTCCCAGTGCAGCAAAAACTCCAGTAGCTAAGTTTCAATGCCTGCAATAGCAAGTACCCTACATGCTGACGCTAGATGCAGGACATAAGCCAATACCAAAAGTGATGCAGCAATGCTGCTTGTACATGTTTGCAAGCTCTAACAATAGGTAGTTATCTCCTTTATTCAGGCAAATTTCCTTTGCTCCTGGGCAAAACAACTCACACTTATGATATGCAGTTTTGAACAGGTTACGTAAAGGGCTTGTAATACGCTAAGCAAAATATCCACAAGATATGTAATAATGAGAAACAAAGTCTAATTGTATACACGTGTGGCAGCCTTCAGATTACAAACAGATTTTGGTAATCTAGTAGCAGGTTTCCACAAGTTTACTATATGTATCTGCTTTGTTTTCTGGTGTGATTTTCTTCTACACTCTTAATGTGCTTTGACAGACCTGTCTATGCCCCATTCTTGCCACCATCCGAGTACCAAGCATCAGGATGCTGCTGAAATCTGTTTTGTCAGGAAGCAGATTTAGGGACTACTGTGTGATTGATGACATTGCAATGCAAAAAGCTGCATGTGTGTCAGCAGCCTCTCACAATGAAGTCTGCAAAGCATCAGGAGGAAATGAAAAAAAGTGGCTATTGCATACTCCAGATTTCAGTGACAAGAGTGATGGATCTCCAAGAGAAGTTGCAATCTGGTGACTGCATTTTGTTGCCAGGCTCCGTTGCTACCTTGCTTAGCTCCTTCACTTACTTTGCTTACTTATACTTCAGGCATTAAATGGAGCAAATAACCACAGCCTCTCTCTTCCTGCCCACCCCACCTTTCCCTGTTTCTCCCTCTGAAAGACACCCAAACAAACAAACAAAATAATCCAAAACCAAACCAACCAATCAAAACCATCCCACCCTCAAAGAGCTGGCCAAAGTTTGCACCATTTAAGATTTCTTTAATTTCTTTTTTTGATAACTTTGAATCAAAGTTATTTGAATCCTGTACCTTAAAAGCTGCACTGAACATATAGCTGTGAAGTTTCTCTTCCATTAGCTAAGTTCTTTGATTATAGTGACTTAAACTTTTTAACACGACATGCACACTGTAAATTTAACAACATCTTGATACTTACATATACAGAGAAAACCCAACAGGAGTTTCAGAGATTATAATGCTTGTAGCAAATGACTGCAGCTGAACAGCCCTATAGACCTACCCTAAATAACACCATTTTGAAGAGAGTATATGCAAGGGAACGTTGTAGTTTTCAAAAGAAAAAAAGAACAAACAGGAAGTTGTGTTCTAACATCTCTCAAGGACTTTTGACTAAATAATATTAGACAATTAAAAGCCAGAAGAGTATTTATGTCAGGTTGCTGTGGCAGAAAAACTAAAAGCTAAACAAAAAAATTAAAAATTAGAACTGAATGAAGAAGCATGATTGGTAATAGAAACTGTGCCACTGTCTCGGTCCAGTTGTGCATTTCAGAGTCTGGAAGGATGTTGTAGCAATGCTCATGCAAGGCCTCGCACAAGGTTTTAGTAATGTAAGACATCTTCTCGGAGCTCCAAGGTGTTTACATTAATGCAGCTGGTAAGTCACAGATTTTCTTCTGCCAGGGAAGTGGGCCAAAACTTGACTATTGTAGGAAATGGAAAAACAGGAGATTTAATTAATTCAGATAAAGATGGTACCAACCTCTACTTTAGCTGAGCTGAACAAAATCACGAAGAAAATATTGGAAGAATCTAAAGTCCCAGAAATGCATCTGATAGGCCTAAAGATTACTTATTATTCTGGAAAGCCTTGTCATGGATGAAGTCAGAGATGCTCTCCTGGAGAAAGTTCATTTTTACCCGACTGAGATAAACTTTAAAACAATGAAAAATGGCCATTACTACAGATGTTTGTAATATACGGATAGCTCTTACAACTAATCTACATAGATTCAAGACACATTTGGAACATATTGCTACTGCACAGCAAAGATACTAGAGGTCAGAAATAAACTTTTCCATTATAAACAAGATTCCTTTTTCCCTCCAGGGTGAATAGGCAAGTAATCCCTTTGGGAATTCTCCCAAGGCCAAACTATGCTAAAGAGTTACAGCAGGCCAAAATACACTGATGCATATGCACAGAGAAAGGCCAAGAATATTTTGAGGATTGCCCGTTTTCACCAGTGAATGATTCAGATGCTGCTTCTTAGCATAGAGCTACAAACTAATTTATCACAGCTAACTAGTCCTCAGAGATGAGATGCACTAGATGAGAACATCACCCTCAGCAGTGCACACCCCAACAGCACGAACAGCATGCAAAAGGCAGAATTACAGAATGAAGACAGAACAACAGAAGAGGAAGGGGATTAAGGAGTCTTAGTTCCCACTCATTCTCCATCTGCTACAGCAACTCAGTCCCACGTCACTAGCTGCAACTGCAGTTGTACGTCCTTTCTACACTAGTGCAGTATTTACACCATCCACTCCGAAGCCTTCAGAAGTAAGGGGGAGTGAACCACAAGGAAAAGAATGGGAAGGTTTTCTACATGCCCCAGTGGAAAACTGTTTTTCTTTAAACAGCTGTTAGAGATAATTTGTTTTCTGACGGGAACAGATTTTAGTAACCCGTCATTCATCTCTATATCAATGGGACAGATTGTATTGGCTAAGGTAAGCAGCTTCATTTACACGAGAGAAAAGACACCTTTATCTCCGAGACAAAAATAGTAATTCTTACACTTGCATAAAACAGATTGATTAAAAGAAATGAAGGATTTGCAATTATGTTCTTTAATTTTCCCCCAGGTTTCTCTTATGAGACAATTCACAGTTCCTAATAAGGGATATTTACACTTCCAGATCAAGCAACTAAAACATTGCTTAATATATATTGATTAGTTAGGCTTATTCCTCATTCGATCTGGCACAAGGAAAATGTCTGGTTTTAGAAGCATTTATTTAATTTTCTTTTATGAGTCATTGGAATTTACATCACAAAACAGATATTTTCCATGTGTCACTTTTTCCCTTTATATGTAATTTATTTATATATATATATATATATATATATATGACCAAAGCTACACAGACATAATCTTTGCATGATGCTATGGAAGATGAATGGACACAAAATACAGTAAAGCAGAATGCAAAATTTTTTAAAACCAAAGTCTATTTTGCTTTTTAGATCAGATTGCGGATTGCTGCCCCTCATCCCCTACTCCGTAAAGGAAAATGTAACCTTTCAGCAGGGCACTACCAGTGCATCCCTTATCTCCAGAGATTTCATTTTATTTGGGGCATTATAGACATTCCAGAATGCATCAGACTGTCATGTACTTTTTGCCACAAAGTGACTGCAGATCCTGAATCAGCAAGCCCCTTTGCAATTGATGGAAGAGGACGAAGAGGCACACTGGCATTTTGTTCTGTGAGAAGACAAAAAGCCCAAGGAAGATTTTAAAGTTAAGACCAAACCACACTCAGCAGCTCAACAGCTTTACTGTTATCGAATCCTCATGTGGAACCAGGGGGTGCCACAACAGGAGACGATGGCAGGATGACACTAACTCTTCCTTCACTAATCTCGCTGCTTTGCAAGGGTGACCTTTTACCTGGGGTGGGGTTGAGACTGAAACCGTCATCACGTTTCAGGATTATTATCTCCCAGAATTATCACTAGAAATCCCTTGAATTACCCACATGAAACTTGACATTACAAAACTTTTCTACTGTCTGTGTTTCTGAACTACACGCTAGTTACTCATTCTCCTTCCAGCTATACTATTGCTCCATTGAAACTCGCCATGCCCATACCTCATGACCCATCTCCTTTGGCTACCAGACCTTTTCAGGGGATCACATCACTTGTAAAAATATTGCAGGTTAAAGATACACACCAGTACCACAGGTCTCATGCTACACTGTCCTTTATAAACTTACTCAATCCCATCTTAACAGCAGTTACACAGCTACCCTTATGCTATACATTAGAGGTCAAAGCAGAGCAGGGTAAAAATCAGAACTACCACAATTCAAGACAAGGTAATGTCCTTTGCTTTTCTAAGTTGAACAGCACAAGCTTCTTCACCTTTATTATGCTGTTGCATTTGTTTGTGAGTTTGGGCTGTTTTTTTTTTTTTTTTTAAAAAAAGGTAGAAGTGAAGCCTCTGAGCAATGAGGATGGGTTAGCAAGCATGGTCTGACCTCAGAAGTACATGAGTATCTTGCCTAAGTGTTTCCACTGAGATCAACGGCAGTGGTAGATGGGAACAGGAACTGCCCAAGTAGCTGAAAAAGCACCAGCTGAGGAAACAAGCCCTTCCCCAGCCCAGATTTCTGGAGGAAGTGGCACAGGAAGTCACAGGACAGAACTGCAAGTATTTTCCAGCCAAACAAAACAAGTGCAATAACGCACGACTGGAGAACTGTAAATGCAATACCTGTGTAAAACAGTGAAGAAAAGTGATGTGGGCAATAAAAGACAGGCAGGTCTTAATTGTAAACCAGATTTCAATAGAGCAAGATCTCCTTGTGAAAGTTACCTAAAAATATGGCATTAAATGAGAAATGGCACAAAATGCCTCTGTCAAACACAGGTCCTGCCAGGCTCACCCTGTAACCAACTTCTTAGACATAAGCAGTTGAGTCCTCTGGACTGTAAAAATATGAAACACTGTTGCATGCATTATCTGGAGAAGGCAAGAATTAACAGAAAGTGCAAGGTTTGTAAGGAACTGGGCTTAAGAAGAGAGATACATTGTTAAAAGCAAAAGCATCAGGCTAAGACATGCTACCAGTAAGCCCAGCATGGACAAACTGTGGCATCAAAATTTTTTTTTTTTTTACTAATATTATCACAAAGAGCAGGAACATAATGGTAGTATTTGGTGATAACACTAAACTATGGGGCACATGAACACAGGATGCTGAACGCAGAACAACTGAAGGTGTAAGAATAAGAAAAGGAATTAAACTGGCATAAGATACAAGTACAGATAAGTGGTGGTTCAGGGAAAAGGGCCGAATTTGGAGATAATCACTGTGATCTCCCAATGTGATGTGGTTGTGAATCCTAGGTTTTGTCAGAGATTCATTTCCAGTAAATACACTGAAGAATTTGTGCCACGGCAGAAGTCTTTACAAGGCTCCCTCTGGAATATTGAGAATTTAGACTTGAACAGGAACTGAGAGTAGCATGTAGGATGACTGGGGGGGAATGGAAACTCATCTGTGGTGGGACTACCAGGATTTGCCTTGGCTAGTCTAGCAATATAAAACAGCAAAAGTGTCCACCTCAGCACTGAACTTTTTTCCTTTCTCATACTAAATGTCAGGAACAACTCCGACTTCAATATTTTAAAGTTATAAACTAGGAGACTGAACACAACCTATATCTAAAAAGAAAAAAAGCATTTTCTCAAACATTATTTCCTTTAATTTCTGAGAGAATTATCTGGAATGTTATAGCCACCCAGACACTGAAGATATAACTGCCAACAAAAGGGGTGAGAAAAGAAAGAGCAGTTTATTATTCTCCTTGACTTCACCAGCAGTGCTGTAGGCAACACTCATGATCATAACCCATGATATGTACTGTAGGAGCATGTGAATCTCTGTACTAGACTACAGAAATTATGAAAAAAAAAATCACCACTTCTTTGAGGTGATCTGTCAATAAAGTGATCAAATCTGGCAGCTAATTATTTGACCTAAATAATGCGTGGTAATCCCAGACAATTAGCGACAGACAAACAAAACCAGTATCAGCTACCGTTACAACATCTAAATAGCCCTATGCTGCTATCGTTGATGCATGCTCCAACGTTAAATATGCCCTCTCTTAAACAATATTTCCCTTCTGAAAAACCAAGCAAACAAAAAGTGTACTGTTTGGCAAAGCACTGACTAGGTGGTAGGGTAGGTGTGTAGTCCAGACACATCACAAACATTCAAAGCATTTGGGAACTTACCATACTAAATTTCTGACAACAGTGTTTATGCCCAGAGGCGTATCTGTTGCTAAGAGCAAAGAATTTCCATCAATCTAGCAAGAGTGTATACTTTGAAGCTGTACTGAAAAGCTTTCAAATAGTCAGCTCTGCAGTGGGTAGAAATGTCTTATGATTTCACAGAAATAAATAAATTACTTTAAAAAAAAAATAAAAATCAATGGAACATGTTTTGTTTGTTCTTGTATTTAGCCAGTTCAGAAATTTGTTTCACTCATAGCAGGTTTGAATTCTAAATATGAAGGGAAAAACATGCAATGAAGAGGTTGTAAGTCTTATTTACCTTTTTATATGTTTTCTCTTCATTTGGCTTTCCAGCAGTAACATCTCCATTCTCAGTAACAGATGACATCTAATAACAGAAGCTTAGGTTATAAAAAAAAAGTAGTTGCTTTAGAAAAGCAAGTGTTCAGAAAACATCACACAATTTGTTATCCATTTGTTGCTAAATTCAAACTTTTTAGAGGACAGCACGTCACCACGATCAGTGACATACCTAGGATATTCCCAGAACGATTTTCCAGGCAGACTAAAAGGACAGCACTGCCCCAGGAATGTCAAGCGTATGGCTGATTCTACACAACCCTTTATTTCTTTTTCCCCAGATCAGTATGCAGGTCTGGAGGAAGACATTGCAGTGAAATCTTGCTCCTCAGCAGACTGCATGAGATGATCTTGAAAGGTACAATGATGGGCAAAACTATGAAGCTTGTGAGCCAGGTATTCAGTGGCATGTCTCAGAGATCCAAGGCCTTTGGCTGCAATCACATGCTGTATCTCCTCAAAGGAGCAATGCTAGATCACGAATAAACCACTAAGTTAGATATCACTTGATTCAGACACTCTAAGTGTGACCACCAAAGTGAATAAACCAAAAAGCTCAAAAGACACGTTTTAAAATCATTCTAGATTTTGCCAACACTTTCACAATGGAAGTATACATACCCTTACAAACAATAGGACAAGTCATCTGGAGCTGAGAGCAAAGATCAAGCCATCCATTGGTGGTGTTAATGTTTTCCAGAACCTATTAAAAGAAAAACCTGTTGTTATTTCTATGCCATCACAAATTTACATCTCATCAAACAGGTTTAGGTTTCCTGTTTCTATTATTCTTCAGCCCAAGGAACAATCCAGCTACAAGTGATACTTTTCAAGAACCACCTCAAATAACTTGGTTGCTACTGGGTCATTTAATGTACTTAGAAACTACCAGTATTCCACAAGATAGAATCAGTGCAGTCTAATTTCCCTTTGCCCTAGATATTTCACTACTGTGGCAGAAGCAACCCCACAACATAACATTTATGTAGAGGACATACATACTCTGGCATGTTGTGTGTTACACGCCGTCTTCCATGAAGACTTTAAAAATTAAATACTAAACCTTATAATCTCCACTTACTTGGGATAGCCCATTTTTAACTCCACAAAAGCCCAAAACATAAGCAACAGGAGTGACAGTTTGGAGGACTGCACGCTGAATAGTCATAGATAACAAATAAACTCATTTTGGAAGTTTTCCATAATGATAGTTACTATTAGCATAACTTCTGTGAATAGTCTTGTTGAGGTGAGCTATTTCGTAGTTAAAAATGGTTTGACTAAACATTTGAGAAAATACTATATAATCAGATATTATTTGATACCTCTTTAGAATCAGCTCTCCCTCCCATCTTCCACATCTGTTTTTAGCCCCATCAGTAAAGCTATTCTTCAATTTAATTTCTGAACCACACCGGAAGAAAAAGAGATCTCATTTGTCTTTAATCAGTACAAATAGCATTTTGTACATAGCTAAAAATTGATTTAAAAAAATATTCCCAGACCTCATTCACTGAATTTAATTTTCCAGTAATCTGAAAAGTATACATAACACCACTAAGAAACCTTTTCATAAAAGGCTTCAAAACAGTATCTTCCTCCTCTTCAGAAAACCAGACTAAAAATTGCACCTGAGACAAAAAAAAGGGACAAGAAATAGAAACCTGAATTTTCTGAGAACAAATAGAAACCCGAATTTCCTGAGAACAAATAGAAACCTGAATTTCCTGAGAACAAAACAACTCCTTAGGAAAAAAAACTCTTCTAATGTTACTTACCATTATTTTCCCACTGCAGCTAGCTACACACTTCATTGTAGACTTCATGCAATTAATCAATAATTCCTTTACTTGGATGTGCATTAGCATCATCCTACACATCAAACTCCTACTTAAAGGCAACAACTCAGTTTTGATAGCTTTTAAAACTGAGTGTAGTTTATCTAGCTTACCTATATTCACACA
The DNA here is from genome assembly GCA_017639485.1 of Pluvialis apricaria. Lineage (NCBI taxonomy): Eukaryota > Metazoa > Chordata > Aves > Charadriiformes > Charadriidae > Pluvialis > Pluvialis apricaria. Next base: position 38,815,708 of record CM030044.1, read on the forward strand.
TTTAATATTAATTAATAATGATCCACGTTTCTAACTCTATCAGTACATGAACACAAACATCAAGAACTACTGTTAAAACAGCTTTTGTGGGAAAAAAAATATAATTTTTATCACTAGGAAAAGGAAGACTTTAATCAATTGGTCCCTGGGTAAAATCACCAAAAAACCCCAAACTGTTGTTCTCCACACACCTCCAAGACTATTGATGTAATAAAGTGTTCTACTGTTCCCAAAACTTCCTAAAATATGATCATACATACTCAGCAAAAGCCAACTATGAATGCAACATGGGGACTTCCTTTAAGAAGTTAGCTGAAGAAAATACTGAGACAGACACAGAAGAAAACCCTGTTTGTCCCCAGCATAGTCAGACAAATTATTCAAGAACACCTCATTCATGTGAAAATACACCCCTGTAATACTGCCAAGGATAGGAAAACAGACACTGAGATCCCAAGTTCAGTAACTACCAAGTACAAAAACTCATACACCATGAAGAAAGTATTTTTTTCCTTCCTATGCCAGTTTATTTCATTCCTAAAGGCATCTAGAATAGAATTATTTTGGTTCCTAATCTTTTGAGAAACAGAGCACACAGCTCTAACTTAACCGGGATTGCATTAAACATCTTGAAAGACCTTTGCCGTGACAACCGTCTCCTATTCCATGCTAATCATTTTTTGCAAAGCAAATATTACTTTGTGTATTTTTCTTCCTGCTGTGCAGCTACTGGAACAGCACAGGGTGCCTTCTCACATGCTTTATATCATGCATTGCAAGGGCTACTGTCTCAGTTCTACTGAGGTTTAACAGTGCAAAGACAGGTCACAACTTACAGTCTTGCACCCACTTCCAGGCTAAGCTACAACTACTCATTTATTGATTAGAATAGCAGGAAACTACCGTAACCAAAGCACTGGATCTCTGCGTGCATCTGACAAAGGGCAGGCTAACAATTAAGTAACACTCAGCAGGTGGGGGCTGTGGGGGGCAGAGGAGGAAAAGATTTAGTCTCAAAAATACCGTAGGTAGTCAGTGAAAGACTGGGCTATAAAGATCTCCTGTTCAGATTCTCAGACACGACACATCCTACCTGATGACAAAAAAGAGAAACACTAAAGTCCAGTAGAAATTTTAAGAGTACTTTTCCCAAATGCTCTTGAAGAGTCAACATTTTGGTCACGAGTCTTATTTGCAGCAAAAACTAGAGTGACCTGTTCAGTTCCTGAGACACACGTCTACAGCCTTCAACTCCAGCTTTCTGATCAGAACACCTCCTTGGCCTAAACGCAGACTTGAAAGAATCACATCTACCCAATATATGCTTCAACCTTTAAATGAAAAAAAATCTATGTTTTACAGTTTAGTGTGCACACTGGGATTGTTGAATCGTATGCTTCTTAACTAACACAAACTGCAATTTCCACGATTCTGGGGAAAAAGTGCCATATGCATTTTCCTCTGAAGCTACCAGTGTGCCTTTTAAATGTCTCTGCCTAGCCAGAAGCCTGCTATGTCAGTGCCACCCTGCCCACCCTGCCGCTGAAGTTTTGAGAACTGAGGTGACAGACAACAACCACAAACATCCCACCCAGCTTCTCTTTTTTGTTCTTGAATTTTAAATTGCATTTTCCTTATATACCGCAAATTCACCCTTTATTGACAGCACAAGGCATTCATTTTTGCCAGATTATAAGTAACTATCTGTTTTTACACAACCTTAGTTGCTTAAGCCCAGCCCACAGGAACAGGTACTGACACTAAAACTTGAATGGCCTTTCAGCTCAATTTCAAGTGAACTTCAGAAATCCCACCAACTTTTCAATGAAAGCCAACATCCATGACACACGCTGTCGTTAGGTTCCTACAGGCCTCATCCATTAATTCATCCAACTAAAGATTAGTTCTGCGTTCTTTCTATTATCAAGAAAACACTATTTGTTTGAAGAATGCATTTTTGAGTATCTTTAGATAATTTTCTTTAATAATTAATTTCTTAAAAGCACTGATAAAACATGCTATTTCGGAATCACATTCCAAATACAAGCCATCTAGTGTCTCACTACAACTGTCCCGCTTTGTCCAACAGTTAAAATATTTTTTTTCCTCGCTTTTGTGAGAGGTATCTCCCCAAGTGCACTGCTGGGAGGCTTCTACAGTGGCTAGAACATTCAGAAAGAGAAACCTCAGCTGAAAGAAAATGTATTGCTATGCTTTCACCTGGCATAATCTATCATTTTAAATATGAGGAATAAAAAAAAAAGGCAAAACAAAATGACACCTAAAATTTTCCAGCGGGCACAGGGAGAATACTAGAAGTTAGAGAATGCAAGAAGTAATTATGCCTGTTTAAGACCCAACAACACACAAATAAAATAGATTGTTTGGTGCATATTTTTCATCTTTAAGAGTCTGAAACACACAACTGAATTTTCAGGAAACACTTTTTTTTTTTTGTAAATTAATGCATTGGCATGGAATACACAATTTTTTAATGAATCCAGGAATTTGGTTCTCATATTTGTGCATTTCAGGTAACCTATTTATTAGAGCTAGCCACTTTCTACTCCTTAAACAGTTCTCTTTCTCCAGGAAGACACAAAACCCCCGGAATGGAGGACCCAAAACAACCAGTATGGGAAAGCTGACTCTTCAGAAAAGCAACAGACAAAAATGCAGATGATCAGAATAACGATTTTAACTGTCCTTAGTAACTGTAGTTTTCAACACAAGACTGCATTCTTGATGATGGCAGTTTGTCAGCACAACATGCAAAGATGTTGCCAAGCACTTCCAGTTCTATAAACAGCAATTATAGTGTCTTCCATTAAAAACAGTCATCAAGTTAAATTCCTTGGTAGCCCTTGTCACTATTCTGTTACGTCTTTAAGCAGCATCTTTTAATACAGCTATGGAAATCACAGCCACTTCATTTACTGCAAAACTCACTTTTACTGGTAAGATTTGCCCGGTTATACTTTTCCTTGTGGTAGTCATGAAAGCAGCTTGACAGGTCAGTTCCTTAATTCACTAAAAGGACTTGCAGATCTATACGGCAACATGCTTCTACCAAACCACTTGGGGGACAGTCATACACTGCCAGATTTCAGCTCCAGTGTGAAACTGCAAATCTTTGTTACCCAGTGACACTGGAAGGTGAAAAATTAAACGAAAAATGCTCCACAGAGGGAAAAAAAAAATAATAAAAATCCATCAACACATATTCATACTTGTCTTCTTGTGATTCCCCCACCCCAAGTACCCCAAAACTATTCACAGTACTCTTGAAGTTACAGGAGACTGGCTCCAAGATCAAAAGGGACTAATAATGCTAACTCCCCTGCCTCCTTGGGATGATAAAAGACTGGAGCTCACACCTTCTTAGGCACTGAACAAACTTCTCTCACAGGTTACACATTTATAAAGTCTCCCTCCCATCTGGATTGTCTGCCACCTAATACAATGTATACATCAGCACCAGTTTTCCCCAATTAGCTATCATCTGTTTTTCTATGAAACTTGCTGGTACTCTGCACCACTGTCAAATTTAGTGGATGAATTTAGGTCTACCAGAACTGACAACAGCTTTCCCCTTCCCTCTCCAGTAGAACAAGAACAGTAAGACTACTCCTAAGATTATTTGGAAAAGGGGCTCAGGACACACAAAACATCCTCCAACACACATACAAATTGCATATGTACATCTTGTTTCCAAAGGAAATCAAGTTAAAAATACCAGCATACTTCTGGGTATCCCTGGGAACAGGACTCCCAGAAGCGCTGAAGGATCTTTTACGTCTTTCCAGACACCAACTGTGAAAACAGAGCAAACTTTTTACTGCATCGTAGAACCACTGATTTATCTCACTAGGGGAAAAGACGGGGGGGGGAAGAAAGGCGGGGGGGTGGAGGGGGGAAGAAAGACGTTGGGGGTGGGGAGAGAAGACAGACGGGGGGGGGGGGGAGAAGAAAGACGGGGGGGGGGGAGAAGAAAGACGGGGGGGGGGGGAGAAGAAAGACGGGGGGGGGGGGGAGAAGAAAGACGGGGGGGGGGAGAAGAAAGGGGAAAATCTATCTTTTCTGCCTATCTGGCAGAAAAAGACATATTGTATGAATTGTAAAGGAAAGGGAGAAAAGAGTGAAGAAAAAAAGAATGGTTAGGTCTGTTACCTTGGCAAGTTCCCCACCCCTCCAACTGGTTATGGAGGTTTTATGAGTGATTGAAAGTCAAACCTGCTGGGTGAAATTTCTGATAGTACTGTAACAGTTGTTGCATTAGTGAAAACTGGAAGAAGTTGGTCTTGCTAATTAATTTTAGGATGAACAATTTCAGAGTGAACAGCTGCACAGAGGTAAAAAAAGCAGATCAGAAATTGTATAGGCTATTATGCCAAGTAGAAAAAAATTATTCCTAAGACCACCCTGGTCACGTCATCCAGTTTCAAGCCCTGATTAGCCTATAAATCTAATTACTTTTTTATTTTGCCTCAAAAATAAGAGGGAGATGGAGATCACAAGCAGTATGCAAAGTGATGACATTCACATCTAAAGCTAAAAGGAAAAAAAATCTCCTTCTCCTGGTCTTCATGATAACATCAGGACAGCACAAAGGCTACAATGAAAGCAGCAAGCAAAACCATCACAAAACTGCCATTCAGACTGTTCACCTAATCTAAGTCACCTCAGCTGTTCACACCGCTTTTATTTACCTAGCTTACTAACAAGTTGGTTTCTGTGTTGGCATGATGCCAGTGCCCTGCCAGATGTTTTAGGCTCTCAGTAATTAATCCAAGTACAATGCTAAGATTCTGATACTGTTTGATTTCTATAGTGACCCCCTATTTCCTGGAATACGGCACAATACTTGATTTTTTTTTTTTTTAAGTGGTAATAGGAGTACCTTTTTTTTTTTATAAACTATGTATGTTTATATTGTAATGCTTTCATTTACTGCACGAAGTGTCAGATCATCTATCCTCCTCTTTTAGCTTTCAGAAAAGGAAAATAAATAAAAGGCAGAACTTCAGCAAATATTACCTCCATCAAAGTTTACAAATACTCAGAATACAGTTGGATGACCTGGGATATTTGACAACTTACAAGAGTCCTGCCAGCTTCCATTTAAAGTGGCACTCCTAGTGCATTAACCTGTTCTCCGAGGTGAAACAGACTACAACTGTAATAACCAGAGTCACAGAAACAGTCACAATAGCATAAGTTATAGCTACATATTTTATTTTCTGTAACATATCACATTCTTTGTTTTCAAAATAAGCTGCTGTGACTTTTCAGATGGAAACTTGCTTAAAAAAATGGAAACTAAACTGCAAATTTATTAAAGGAATCCAAGTTTGGAAGTACTTGAAAATATAGCATACTGTGCTCCTCCAACAAAACACATCCCTTTCCGTTTGTAACTTCCGTATTTTTTAAATTCTGCATCTCAGAGATAACTTGAAAGCCCTCTAGAAAGAGGTGGTTTGGGTTTTTTTCCCCCTCCATGAATTTCCAAATTCAGAGCTTCATTCTCAGTGTCTTAAATCTTATTCCTCTACTGTCTATTAGCCTATTTAGCCTTTACTGTCAACTGTTGAGTCTTCTGTTCTTCCCAGAATCACAGAACGGTTTAGGTCAGAAGGGCCCATAAAGATCACCCAGCTCCAACCCCACTGCCATGGGCAGGGACACCTCCCACCAGACCAGGTTGCTCAAAGCCCCATCCAGCCTGGCCTTGAACGCCTCTAGGGAAAAGGCATCCACAAATTCTCTGGACAACCTGCTCCAGTGCCTCACCACCCTCATAGCAAAAAATTTCTTCCCGATATCTAATCTAAATCTACCCTCTTCTAGTTTAAAGCCATTACCCCTCATCCTATCACTACAAGCACTAAAGGATCTCTTATGTGTTTCCAAACATCAGCTGTAAAAGCAGAGCAAACTTTCTACTGCATAGTAGATGGTGTTCATGTATTAAGAACTATGGGACTTTTCCGAATCACTGATCCCAGAGCAGCAATCAGAAAGAACAAACATCTGAACCCTGACATAACTGACGTCACATTGTGTATTTTGCAGGAACTGCTAACAGGCCCTCCTTTTACAAAGTGAAATGGCCTCATTAATCTCTCATTTTGTAACAGACTGAAAGCATACAAAGCAGAAAGCCATACTTGTACATAGTCAAGGAAGACTTCTCAATTCCTACTTATGTTTTCATAATTGAGATTTCATGTGCCAGCAACAGTGGCTTTTAGAAGACTAGCAATCTTTCTATAAAGCCAACCAGAGTGAGAAATTAATAAAAATTGTAAAGATGGGGTTTTCTTTGAAACAAGTGAAAGAAGGAAACCTCTGCACACTATATACAACTGTATGCAGTAGAAGAACCAGAAGTTATGGTAGTATCACAGTGAAGGGCACACGTAGAAGACATTGCAGAGTCCAGAATCAGAGCTCTGCTCCATTACTTTGGCAACTTTGATATGGCAATGGTCCTAATGTTCCTAACACATACCAGACATTGCACTTTGAGATAACACCACCACATAATGCATGCTGTCCAACAATATACTGCAGCATGGTGGGACAAATGGTTGATTAATAAAGCAAAAAGTACAATCAGAGGGAAAATTCTTCTACATTTGCCTTTGACAGTACATGCAAAAATGAATGACAGGAATCACCTAACATGGTGGTCGTGATTTCTGGAAGACAAACAACGGAAGCTGCAGCACTCCCATGATTGGTAGGTAAGATCCAAGGAGAATGAACTCTCATACAAGGGGAAAAGGAGGTCAGTGGATGTGTGACATTTTTCTAAAGGAATGATACAGACATGCAAACAATCCCACCTTGCTGTGCAGGGAATATACACAAAAGAGGAATTTGGTCAAACCAACAACTTCAGTGATCCGAAACTCCAGAAAGAATAATACAAAAAATGGAAAATAGGTCAAATGGATAAGGCTAAGTATGAAAAGCACAGAGTGAACACACAAGATCAAAAGCAGAAAAGCACAGAACAAATTACTATGACAAGAAATCTGTATGAAACAAGAACTTCACAACAGTTGTAATGATCTATTTTGAGACCTTTATCTTTTCGCTACTCATCCACCTTTTTCCACCTCAACAGACGTCAGCCCTACTACATTTTTCTTCACCAACTCAAAATTGCTACACAAACATAACTTTACAACAGAAGCACATAATGAAGAAGATAACAGAAATTATTTGCTTAGAAGAACATCCCAAAAAAGATTGTTCGGTGAACAACACACAAAAGCTGTGGTTAAAGTAATTCACATGCACTAAAACAGATGGCGTAATTTGTTCATCAGTTCTCCACAGGCAACTTGTAAGTGAAACGCCCCTGGGAATTATTCAGCCAAACAGCATATTACATGTAATTAATCACAACAAAGTTTGCAGAAGGATATACTGTGGAAACACTGAGCTCAGTGCTGGAGTGGATTATCATGATCTTCAAATCTCTATGCTTTCTTAGCCTAGATCCTGCAAGTATAACTTCTGTACACAGAGCTTTTACTGAATGCTAGCTAAGTTAAGCCTTTCAGCAGCCAGGTTATCTAAGAAATTAAAGTGTTTAAAATCCCATTTTCCTCTCCATTTGAGGACCCTTCTACACAGCTGCAAAAAGACAGCTTTAAGAGTGGAACTGCCTACCTTGGAGGATGTGATATTGGAGATTTTTTCACAGATCAGACAACTGTTTTAAATGTAGTTGATACTGCCTTGAAGGAAGGAAAAGGTCTGGACACCCTGTCATGATTCCTCTTGGCTTCCATAGTATCACCATCTACCACTCAGGCTGTATATCTGCAACAATTCCAGTGATCCAAGCTGGTGCTGCTATGGTCCTGCCTTCCAAGCACACATTCACTAGTGTCTTTATTATGGTGCCAGTGCTCCTCAGGCCCCAGGAAAGCTCACCTAGACAACTAAACTAACAAAAATGTAACCTGCCAAAAAATAATAATCATAATGGAACTCCTCACAATGGAAAGCACAGCTTTTACATGGACTCCCCTGAGATCAAGAAGAAACTTGGAAAGGAATGAGGAAGGTGATGCAACACGGCAGACCTCTGGCACATGGTGAATGACATATCGATTGTCTCAGTTGTTTCAACCACTCACAGACTTTTGCATAACCTCAGAATTGCAGGTCCGCTTGCGGCAAAACCAGGAAGCAAGACTGAGAGACAGATGGAAAGAAGCGTTAGCAGCAGTGTCCAATGAGCTGGGCAACAGCACCAGAACTAAGCTCAAGATTAGTTTGGGGGAAATATCTACAGTAACATATGGCTAAGGCTAGGTTCCCAAATGTACATTTAAAAAGCAACTTGTTTTTCAGGGGCCTAGCTTGTGTGAAAAATAAGGCCACTCAAGAATGGATATTGAAGACTGATATAAGCACCCAATTTGAAAGTTATGTCTAAATTCAGATGAGAGACACTTCAAGTTATTTTACTGAATAATAAAATCTATTATGACTAATTAAAAAAGCCCACTATTTTCCTTTAGGAAAGTTAAAACTACAATTAGTAGAAGTTTTCCTTGGATCCCCCCAACTTAATTTTAGTTAGAGTTTAACAAAAAGCTCACTTTATCCTTCAAGTTGATTTTAAAACATCTCCCTTTTACCATTCTCTGCACAGAACAACTCCGACATCACCAAAATTCCTTTGAGTAGATTAAGAGCTCACAGCTTCCTATAGAGCAAAAGTTCCTCAGAGACCTTTCCCAAATCACTTGCAAAGCTATGGAAAGGGCGACCATTATCCCATTTTATGAAATGCCCTACAAAGCACACAAGCTGGAATCTTCTTGGTTTAAATGAGCTTTCTAATGTGTTTCTTTTTAAACTACAGAGACAGCTTCGAGGGAGGAAAAAAAATAATTCCAGAAGCTGCATCAGACAAGAGTGGTTAAAAAAAAAGAATAATAGAATAAAATAAAATTCTGAAACCAATTAAGGAAATAAATGCTCAGCATGTAAAGAACTAGCTGCTGTTTGTCATAGATGCCATCTAGTTGTCATCAGAGACAGCCATTTGATAGCCACTAGCGTGGAACTTCACCACTAAGTGCACCAAAAGAACTGCTAGTATTTTTAAAAAATTATTCCATTCTCTGACCGTGCGTCTGCTTAAATGTAAAGGTTACTACTGCCCTTGTAAGGAACCGTATGCTTCTGTTCTCCAAAGCAGTCTTTGATGGGCAGACCAAAACAAGCAACCGACTTGCAACTTTTATGCCTGACAGCAGCATGACAGTATGCTGAATTTGGCACTTATCTGAAATTATGAATATATTTGTAGTGTACTTTAAGTAACAAAACCACATCAGCATACATACCTATCCTACTGACATTAATATGAGGTATATCTTGGGAAGAAATAGGTACAGCTGTTTTAAGGTATGGAAACCTAGCCACAGAATTTTTAAATGGTGATACAAACATTTTCAAGTAGTTATTTACAGCCAAATGATATAAGCTAATTGTTTTCGAACAGTCTTTCACTTGCCAAACTAAACTGAAAAACCTGTCCCTGAACATTTTTGGCAGTAAGAAAGTAAAATGAAATCATTACTAAATATTTTTGCCAGTTCCAAAACACTCTTATTTTTTTAGAAGCAGTTTATACTCCACATTAATTGCACCAATATGAATACTTTTCTATTAAAAAAAAAACAAACCAAGTTCATAAACAATATATAAGCACCACCACAGCCTTCCTCCCCAGGAAGCTCCTGCAAACGGCTAGCTGGTTTTTTTTTAATAACCTAGCTGGCAGTATTATGGGAAAATTCAGAATCTTAAACTAGCACTATAAGCAAAGGATACATCTGCACATAAATTAGCTTTTCAATTAAAAAAAGTGAACACAATGAGAATGGAACTTAAAACAAAAAGGAGACAGTTCTCCACCAACAACAAGACCAAGCAGTGGGTGAGCACTTTGTAGAAGAACCATACACAGCCTGATACCACTGAATTTTAAAGAGAACAGACCAGAACCCATCAGCTCCTCCAAGGAAAATAAGCGTGAGTTTTTCCACGAATGAAAGAGCTCTCTGAATTCTTGAGAGGCCTCAATAAGAATCTCCTTCCTTCACATAGAAGCCCTCTGAAACGTTATCTACACCTCTCAATGCATCATTATAACTGGGTTAGAAGCATCATTATGACTAGGTTACAGAAGGCATACAGTATTATCTGTAAGTCAGTTTACGGCCTACACCATGGTTTTTCAAAAGGTAAAAATATATCTTTCAGCATGTAGAAAGAAAGAAAAAAGAAACATTAATCACACTTTTTGCCTAATGCATACTGCTTTATGAATCATTAACTATAAAGAGAAAAAAATTCCAACAAGACAAAATATAGTCCCTGGCTATGAACATGATATAGTTTCCATAAAGTACAGTGGAAAAAAAAAATCAATTAAATCAATACGTTCTCACAGAACCGGAGTGTTTCTACGATTTAAACGATACAATGTGATACTCCACTTTCTGATATGCCTTATCTGGCATTAATCAGCTCGACTGTCTGATTAAATAAGTTAAATACCTTTTTCAGCCTATGATTTTACCACTTACTGGGTTGTTATTTTTTAGTCCAAGGTGACATAAAGCAGTATTCTGAACAGCACATATGTGTAAGTGTATTTATAGAAAATTGCCTTTCAAAGGTTGCTGTTAGCAATGCGCATTCACTACCCCCTGAACCTCTCGGTTTTGTGTTTTGTTCCCAGGAATAAGCAGCCTGGCAATTAGCTAGGTAAGAGAAAAGGGACGTTCATTAATATTTTGGACTAGCTAGCTATGCTTTTACTTTACAGAAAATAGACTGATCTTCAGCTTTGCTTGCAATATGATACCATTATAAGAGCACAGAACTGCAGCCCACCTGCAGAACCAGCAAATAAGGGGCAAGAAAATAGTGAAACAAGTACAAGCCAGACAGAGTACCCTGCGTGCTTACACCTCTTCATCGTTCTAGCAGCAAGGATGGCCACAGGACAGAGATGGCCCCTTCACTGCAGGAGCTGGTGCAGCAGAAAGTCACAAAAATGGAGATGGTGGTGTGAACAGTTTTCTTGCAGAGCACTATTATCCAAACACTTGTAAGAGAAGGCTATTAGTTTAATAAGTGGATTAGGAGATCAGCTAAAAATCTTTACTGAGGTGCTCTGGCTGGTGTATTTGTGTGTGTGTGTAAGTTAGTGTATGCACATGCAAAAGTGACAGACAGGAAAGCTAGACACTGCGAGATGTCTCACAAGGCTAGACTGAAGGTGCTGTACCGCATTAAAAAAAAAGATGCTGTTAACTAGCAGTGACTAACACTGGTCTGGCATAAAAGCTAGAAAAACTGGACAGTATCCACATCTCCCTTCAAAGCAAACAGTTTTCAGCAGGAAGCGCTGGTTTGGACATGTAGGTCTAAGCTTGCATTTTTGCTCAAGAGGATGAAGGAGTTGCTAGGGTGATGCTAAGTCAGTCTATGATGGAAAAAGACACACAGCCTTAACCCAGCAGCTGATGGCAAACCACTCTCCCCTCACAGAGGTAAAGCAGAAGCCCTGCAATGTTTTTTGGTAGATGCTTCACTTGGGAGTTTCTCTGAATCATGGAAGTAATAATAAGGTTTTCTAATTAAATAATCCTTGATCACTTGCTCTACCAAACAATTTGCCTGTGTTGGTACGCCTGCCTCTAAACAGCCTCTTGCATCAATGGGCTTGGCAGGTCCAAAACTCAGCCAGAGTGGTCTCTGCACAGGTTTGGAATGATCTCCTTCCATACCACTGAGTTTAAGGTACCACGGGTACTCCGCAGAACAAAAATTACAGCTTCCAAGAGCTGACACGTATCAGGGTGGGCAGATGGAAGAGGAATCTATAGGGGTATTTCATACCTGCATGTGTATCTGTGAAGGTATGCACCCTTCTTTGCTTAGAAAGCAGGCAAGGCTACTGAAACCCCGTCTCGCTGGGCTACCCTTCACTTGGCTCATTTCCTTTACTGTGTTTATGTACTCACAGCAGGAAAAAAACTAGAACTAGCTGAAAAGCATACTTTCTTTCACTTTGAAGGCTCTTTCACTTTGAAGGCTTTCATGCGTAGAACAGACAGGAAGGGTCCAAGCAAACGCAGTGAGCAATTTGGGATGGGGAACAAAGGAAAAAGAGAAAAACAGAGAGGGAGAGACTCAGCAAGAGATTGTGCACAGTTAAACTGGGAGGAAAGGAGGAATGGGAAGCAGTAGTGGATGAAGAGCAAGGGAGACAAAGTAGAAGGCAAATACATGTTAATAGGAAACACATGGACAGGAAAGGCTTTCTGCTTGGGTCTATTAAAAACAAGCCTTCAGTGCCATTAACTCTACATAGTCAAAATGGATACTCAGGGGAGGGGAAAAATAAATAAAAAAAGTCAATAAACAGCTAATAGTATAAAGTTATGTTGTAGGGAAGAGAGCAAAGAAAACAAACTTTAGTTTTATCCCTAGCACAATACAGGTATTTTTGTCCCAACAAACAGAAAGGTCAGGTCACTGTGAAGCATAGATATACACATTTATCTTGCAGAAAGGGCTTGAGATATTCAGTCCTGTCCCCTTTGCCTGTTGTCAGGAGACTACTACCTATACAAAATAACATCAATCCACAGTCAAGGTCAAGGAGACAGATCAAAACAAACCAACCAGCCAAACCCGAAGTTTTGTAGAGCTTAGCTGCAGAGGCAACCATCGTAACTTGCTCCTGCACTGCAAAAAAGCTTGAAGAGATGTACCTGCAAAGAACCATTGGAGGGGGCCTGTGCAAAAAAAAAACCCAGAACGGGCTCGTGCAGAAGCTTGTTATGGGTCAGCAGACCTCAGTAGCCTGCTACAGTAAATCACATTTGCTTACATCAAGCTACCGTGAAAAGAAAGGATTGTCCTGCCTTGGCTTCATCACTTTCAGATATCTACCACGAATGATTATTAGGTGGACTACAAACTACAGGCAGAAATTTAGCCTTCACATTCAGTGAAAGTTATGTATATACACACACTTTTTTTTTTTTTCATATTTTCCTCTATTATTTGGTACCAACCTGCAGCTGGTGTACCTGTGTGAGATGTGATTTTTATTACCCTTAGCTGTGTACATCAGTGCATAACAGTGTGATCCCAAAATCAAACAGAATTTTTAGTTACACCTTATGACAGGCATAGTGCTGTTATGAAAAACAGTTGCATTTTTAGACAGCTAAAACAGAGAAAAATCAGAGTCCCACACACCTCTCTTGAAAAGTCCAGAGCCTTTGACACTTCACACCTCTACTAACTATCAAGCCTCCTAATCTTCTTTCAGTAAGCATTTGACTATCCCTGGCTTGAAGACAACCACTTTATATCCTTTTCTGCTACCCTTTCTTTAATTAAGAAAAAAAAATAATGAAACCACCCACCACATGTAAGTATCTTTTAGCCACTGCATAGTTTGACGCCTCTCTGTGAGGAATACATCAAGTACAGCAATATTTGCAGATGGATCAATCTAAACTATTACCCGTATGGATAATTTTTGTTAAACCAAAAGCAGTCACACAAAGAATTCTGGTACCAGGAAATCAGAGCAAAAGGATGTAATGCTTCAGTTCTATAGCTTAATAACCCGATGAAATCTCTACAAAAGCAAACAAATATACTGAAGAATTCAGCAAGATATTAAACACTACATCTATTTTTTGTAGTACATGCTGTGAAAATGGGGAAACATCCTTGGGCACAGTTATTTCAAATACATTGATCTTTAGTAGGAGATGCTGGTAAAGCATATTTTAAAATCTTGTCAAGCAACTAAAGTTGCATTAGTGTCCATATCTGTGATGATGTTCCAAATGGCATTTTAGCACGCAAAACAGACAGAATTGGAAGTGTAGGTGCACAATGTTCTGTAGCAGAAAGTAACACTTGCATGTAGAAAAGAGGTTTTGCTTGCATATTATCTGTGTGGGATAACTTGATGGTTACGAAAGGAAGCTTTGAGCTAAGGGAACCAGTCAAAGAAGCAAGATGTGAACCTGTACTTATTTTGCAAAAGTTCTGTGTGACACCATTCTTGCAAACTGAACAAAGACACGCGTTTCAGCTTCTTTCCTACCAGCTACCAGAGGCCAAACTTAGCCTCACAGGGATGAGAAGCACAATCATAATAAACCAGAAAAGGCTTAAATGAGTGAAGTTACTTCTGCAATATGTTTTTTGATAACAGAGAGCCTTCGCATTCAGTGAAAATTATGTATATACACACACATCTAGGCTCACACACCCTTTCTTTTCCTCTGTCATTATACCATGCAAAATAGATCACAGATTAAAGAGAACAGAGATTGTAAAGGTTGCACACATAGTATTTTTCTTCTTTTAAGTCACACACAAGTTTAACTACAGGCCGTGAGAGAGAAATACAGGATATCACTAGTGTGATTTACCTGCATTTACATCTCATGGCCACAATTTCAACAAATAGCATTCATGTGTATAGCAGTTTATAATCACAGAAGGAGTCCATCCACCTCTTGTACTTTTGCACAGACCTCAGTCACACACTGACTGTTGCAAGGCCTGAACATGAAGCACTACACTCAACATGCAGTGGTTGAGCCCTCTGCTCCTTGTCCCACAGAAGAGGGGACACCATGCAGAAGCCTGAATTTTTCCTCACAGTGCCTCATCCTGGACAAGATTAATAACATATTTGTAGTTAGGAATTACGTAATCAGGTTTGTTCCTTCATGTGCTCACTGAAATTGTTGAAAGGTGAATCTACCAAGTTCCATTTTCTATTCAACATCTGGACTACCTTGTCATTTCAACTGATCCACTCTCCTGCTAGAAAATTTCTAGCGCAATCTCTAAATTCCACCTCTAAACTATACTGATGCTCTCATGATAATTTGAAAGACATTTGTTTTTTCCATTTTGCAGCTCATTGTTGTATAATTCTTACCAGGAGAACACGTATTTGATAATAAAGGAAAATATACAGCATTTTCCCCCCCCCCAACACCCTGTGTCAAATGAAATTCGTTAATATTTTTGAACATGAAGATAGTCCATAAATACATTTCGAGTAGGCTTTTTGCTGAACACAACATTTTACCAGTGTTAAATTTGAGATGCGAGTCTAAGAACTGCCTTTGCAGCTCATTAAATCAACGTCATTTTGTGTGTGTGCTGCAGTACGTGCGATCCTGTATGAGTAAGCTTCACCACTACATTCTGACACTCTAACTTTGTCGCTGCACACCCTTTCCCAATATAGTTTCTTCCTATCACTTGGCACCATGCATCATTATTTCCATAGGCCTATAATATTTGCAAAAATGCAATGATAATTCCAAGACTGACTAAGTGAATGATGAACAGTCCACATCCACTCCCTTGAGGTGTTTTTTTGGACAACATTAATAAAATAATTAGGAACAAGTTTAAGTATCACAAGAGGTGGCTCAAAAATAAGAGAAGCAATACTGGTTCTGAAGAAATATTTCTTCCTTACTTCCTGCATCTCTATGGCCTTAGTAAAATCACCCTGATGCTTAGGTCCTTGCAGAACCAGGCCCTGTTTAAAAAAAATAAAGTGGAAGTACCTATGTCACAAACTGAACAAAACCCTCACCTTTAATGCAACAGCTGCAGAAGTTCCCACATACAATAGGAACAGCAAAACTAATCCTAAGGAAAGTGAACAGGAAATCAGCCCCTCCTGAAATTCCACAGTTCAGGGTGGTCTAAAAGGGAAACTACTTGAATGCTTTTATAAGCTGTAAGTATAAAGACAAGCTTACACATGAAACTTCCCTTTAATGAGAAATTCTCACATACTCCACATCAATAACTGCATCTTCAGATAAGAAACAGGTACATCTCTTATGGAAACAAGCACCTGTATTTTAGTTAGACAGCCAAGAACCTGGAGCCCACAGGAAAAAAAGGTATGTCTAACCATGGAAGCGCCTCCTTTGCAGAAGCACGTCATAACACTCCTGCCGCTTCCTTGGAAGACACTTCCAAAAAATGGAAATTATATACAAGCCACATTACTGCAAGCATCAGCTGTATTTTAAAAGTGACATTATTGTTGCTATTGCCTGTTTTGACTCTGCTTTGGAAGAAACTGGACTGCCAAAATTAGAGTGCATTCTGAACAACCCAGAATCACTGAATTCATGGAGGGCAGCTGATTTCAACCACCCTGTTCCTCACTGGGACTTTAGCAGATTTGTGGTTTTGCTCCTTCAGACTCTTGTAAACATTTGTATAATATGGAATGGCTTCAAAAATACCAGAAACCTTTTCCCCCCCTACTGTCTGTGTATTTGTTAACTCTGCTGATATGTTTGAGAACAATTGCCTTACCAGTTTTCCCCTCCTACCCTGCTATTTCAGATAGCCATTTCTGCCTCATCAATTCTTAAGATGTGAGTTTCAGCTGGGTTACCACTTATCATGCTGTAGACAAGAGCAGCAATGAAGAGGGCCGCACACCACCTTTTCAAGTTACGGAGTTTGAGGTAAATGCTGCAGAAGAGCTTTTATTTGACTATTTATACTAAGTGCTCATGGTCCATAAAAGATCTAATGCATGTTAATGCATTATTTTTTTTCTAAGTGGAAGAAGCTTGTCGGATATACAGCACGAAATTTATCTGATTTCCCATTTCAAGGGATTTTGTAATAGTCATGAACTTAATCAAAAAAGTGAGACAGGTAGTTGAAGATTGCTTCACTGTTCAACTAACATCCTTATTTCTAACATCTGTTTGATGAGGCATAAGCATCAGCAACTAAAATTTTAGGAGATGCTGCTATGTCCCTGTACTTTCCAGAGAGATGAAGCCACTTCCATAACACATTTTGCTAAACATGTATATTCAATCTGATTTTATTTGAACATGTTTATATCAAAGTAACAGCATATCCTGGGGAACAGGTTATCAGTCACCCTTAAAAGTGTGATTTTAAGATTCATTTAGATTTAGTCTCATTTAAAATTCATTTAGAACTTGGAATGAGCTGTAATAAAAATATTCACCTGAAAAATTTTTTCCAGTCAGGAAGAGATGGTTACAGCAAGTTTATAGCACCAAAAAAAATGTTTACATTCAAAAAAAGGGGTAAGAGGAGAGGGGCACTGACAGGATTAGAAGTGTTCTAGGAGAATCAGGCCTAAACATAAAGAAAAAGTAGTCCTTTACAACAAAAAGCGTTGTTATGATACCATGTAGTAGCTAATTATAGGCTGCCTACAACAACAGAACACTTACATTTCATCAAGATGTCCATTAAAAGAAAAGAAAGATATGAAGTTTGAAGTCGTGAACTTTCCACACACTTGTGTTATTTTTCACTCCATATTCATTAGTAAATGCACATCTGTTTTGTTTCATTAGTTATTAAGAACACAATAAAGTAAGATCAATTCAGTGTCTTCTAGTCTGACGAAATTCAGATCTCATTACTCTTTGTAAAAGTTACTTTTATTATATATTTATGTATACATAAATAAAATTAGCATTTATTCTCATATATATAATGTCCCTCTTCTCCCCCAATTTAGGACATAAACAGCAAAAGTCCAATGTGTTTCACATCTAACACAGCAGCCAGGGTACAGACAACTCTCTAAATGTCATCCCAAACAAGTATATTATGCAAATCTCAAGAGACTAAGGAAAATACAAGACAGGAGAGGTAGGTCCATCACTCCAGAAGATCACCTTGCTTGTCTGAGGGCTTAGTTCACCGAAATGTTTGCTTTCACTGCAGAGAGCCCTGTTCTCTTGAAAATAAAGTAAACGAACAGATGGAAGAATCAAGAATGACCTTATAGCTTTCCAACATCACTACCAACTTTGCTAATTATTCAGTGAATGCCAGGTTTGATTCTCAGATACATGCATACAATGCCGTGGGTCAACAGAACATATATGGCAGAACATCATAGGCACAAATAAAGTCACTTAATAGAATATATAGAACAAAATACACTGTAAAGGTCCATAGATGCTTTACCGTGTCAAATCTGACCCTGTGTGCTGCTGGAGTTTCTTAGAGACCCTAGAGCACAAGCAGGTTCACAGCCTGCATTTGTTTACCATGCATACAGACAGGTAAAAGGCAGAGCGCACTGCTCTTCTGCAATAGTGACAAACCACAGGAAACACGGGATGTGGACAGCCACCCTCATCATAGGTGTTACACTTTCCTATGCTCAGTACACTGTATTTCTTTCTTTTTTCTCCAGTTAGCCCTTTAAAGGGACAGCTCTTACAACTTTTTTCTTTCGTCCTTAAGAGTCTCTCACATGAAGGGATGAACATTTGCATCCCTCACTTCTGCCAGAAGAAACTGCAGGGACTCAACAGCTCTCATGGTGTGAGCCCTGATTTTCTCCTCCTATCCCAGGTTTTAAATGACAGCTTGTTGCAAAGTATTGAGTTGAACCTGACAATCTAAGTGCAAGTTTTTATTATTAAGTAAAAACTTATTTAGCCCAGCGCTTATATACTGAACTTCATGACATGTCTTTACCTTCAGTGCCTTATACAACAAATCCACACCACCAGAACCAAAGTTACAAGAACCAGCTGCAGCTTGCTGAACTACTCATTTCCACATACCAGTTAGCTTTAATTCTTCAATAAAATGCAGTTGCATGAAATGTGGTCTATAAAATTAGTGTTTGTGGCTTTATATTTGATTTTAATGGCGAAGACACAGTATCTGGCAAATGTCATAGAAGTTATAAGAAAACCAAAGATTTTTTCTTCTCCCCCTTCCAAGTTTGGGGGTACTCCTGCAAATCCCACCCTCCAGTAGATTACTGCCATACTACCACTCTCACTTTGTAGATACATACTATATAGCATTTCGCAGAGTTTGCAAAGCAGTTTCTAAATATCATTTACGGTTAGTAGGTGGAAGCAACAAATTCACAGAATTGATGTTTAAACTGAATATTTCTGAGGTCCCACAGAAGGACTCTGACCCTCCACCTCGCTGTGTCAAGAGCTGCTTCTTGTTTCAATTAGCAGAAGTACCATCAAAACACCCAAGTCAAAAATTGTTTGCTCCCAATCTTTTCAGCCTCAGCTTTGCTGCTTCTAAATGTAATAGTCGCCACTGTTTAAAATGTATTCTGTATAAAAACTAAGGTAAACAATATTAAATAAGCATTGCAAGCAAACATCGAAGTATTTAATGTGGTCACTACTGCAACCAAGTTTGAACCCAAGCAGTTATTAAATTCCAGTCAGAGGTTCATCACTAATATCCCTAAAGATTATTGCAAATGGGAGAATTGTCTCATTTTTCCCTATGCCTACTTACTTACCCCCTCAAACAACTTCATAAAAACATACATATTTCTAGCAGTTTTCATATCATTTGTGATGCTTTAGCACAGTATTACAGTGTTGCAAAGCCTGAGAAAAATGTTTACATTTCAACAAGTTAAAATCCTGAAAGAAACTTACTGTCCCTGTAATTAGACTTGAAGTTTCAAGTTAAATTCTTTCTGCTTTGAAGGTCTATGTAAAAATCAAGACACTGCTCAACAGCAGCCAACAAAAACATCCTAAGGCATCTCTTGTTTTTAACTCAACTTTTATGAGCCGCACCTCTCATCATGCACTTTATCATCATTTGCAGGTACAGCAAAGTGAAACTAAATTCTACTAATGTCATGCTGTGACCAAAAAAAAACCCCAAACCAAGCAAACAACTTATAAATTACTTCCTACCACAGTCTGTTATTACACATCTTAGCTTCAGCTGAAAGCAGCTGAAATTGCCACCAGTATTTTAACCTCCGGTTTAACCATTCCAGACACACAATGTACTCATGTGCTGTCACATTTGCTATAGCTAATGATGCTATCCTGACATTGCACATTAAATTGGATGTATACCAGACATTAAAAAGCTAAATCAGGCTTGCACGGGCAAATAAATTAGAAGATTGAAGGAATTTCAGATCGTATTTCTTAGCTGCATAAATTCAACTCAGAGTTCTGTAATACCTGTATTAACAACATATGAATAGACCAGATAATTTCAGAATAAACTGTACGTGATGATTTCAGATTTAAGCTCTTCCTCGAGCCCCTTCCAACCAAGGGGAAATCCCCTTGACTCGTCCCAAGAGCTATGAGCTGCTCGACACTATAGTCTCCCACTAACTTCCAAGGCCTCTCTGATCACAAAGTCAGCCTCACTGACTGTCATGGTTGCCTGGCTGCAGTCATAAATAGGTAAGATTCAACTCAAGAGCCGTGATAATGCCATACATGGAAAAAGTTTTGAAGAGATTTTATCATAATTGCTGGGGTGTATATTTCTGAAATAAAGCACTCCAGTGTTTTGGTAGACTGCCTCAGGGTGAGGGAAAAAAAATAAATACATTAGTCTGCAGTATCTCCCTTTTGAAAGGCAAATGTTCAATTAAAGTTAGATTATGACCTGAAAATATATGATATTATTTAAAATAATGAAGTTAAACGACTTAGCTTCCAGTACACAATTAGTACAGATGCTTTTTTATTACTGCAATTCTTACTAAATGCCTTAATTTAATAAAAAGATGTTTGTTCTGTAGCCATTTTTTTTCCAAACAGAACGCTTAATTACTCAAACACAACCTGATGCGAGACAAATGAAACATGCAAAGATACATTTTGTTGTATAATATCACATCACAACCAAAGAGATCAGGCAGTCCTTCAAACACAGGTGGCTTTCACAACTCATTTAAATTAAACATAGACCCAAACCAGCCAGAGATTATGCATTAGTTCTTTACGGTAAGACGTTACATGCACCCCAGATGCCCATCTCCTCGCTATCAGTCATCTGCACCAACACTGCATTGATGTCTCCCCTCTGCCAGCTGTGTCCTGCAGCACATCTGCCCAGACCATTGTGCCACAAGACTGATTTAGGGCACGGGCAAGACTGCCATTGGGAAGACTGCTAGTAAGGGCCAGAGGGGTCCTTACCCACATAAAAGAAACATAGGCAAGTATAGAAAAGCTATGGCCAGGTAGAAGCCCTGTTCCAATCTTTGCATCAGACACACACCTAGCCCTAGCAGGGGCTTCCCTTGCTTGCCCAAAGGATACCCAGACTCAGATTTCACCACTTCAGCTCCTACGTATTTCAGAGGGAGAGGCTATGGATGACAAGCCTATGCAGCAAACTAACAAAGGGAACGCAAACAGTGGGACCACACAAAAGGGTTTTGATTAGGTTTCAACATTCTGCAGTCGCAGATCATCACTTCACACCAAACCTGGAACCACGATTCAAGCAGTGAGATGCAAAGGGCAATTCTAAATGACAGATAGTCTCTGCAATGTGTATGGACACACTGGGAGGAGTCAAGGCGAGTGCTAAAGGTAACTGCACCTAGTAATTGTGCAGATGTTCATGGCTGTCTACTAGTTAATGATTCACCTCCACATAAGACCAAACAGCTGTTAAAAAATTATCATTCTTACATCACTGGTAAATAAATTCGAGCATCAAAAATATGAGGTAGGATACTCCTATGACGTACAACCACTTTGGGGCTGCAAAGCCACACTGATCACAAATGCACTTAAACTACAGTAATCTTTCTTGAGCAGGTTCAAAGATGAGTTCTGCGGTACACAACTACTGTAGGATCTTTACACAACTTCTCCTCTGGAAAACTAAGGTAAAGAGGGTATTCTGCTCTCTGACAGTCAGCTTGACATGTCAATCTTCAGACGCATTTTCCACCCAGTAGAGTTCCTGACACCTCTGTGAAATAAAGCACATGAAGCAGAAAGAACCTGGGAAGGTTCAAACACTCAAAAGACTTGTCAAAATAATCTCAGAGGTCAGTAACATGCAAGACATGCTCTGTTTGGGCTTTAGTACAATGGAGTTCAGATCTCAAAGAAACGCAACTAAATCTAGAAACTGGAGTCCCCAGAGACAGAGCAGACCATGGCTCTTTTTCCTTTCTAAAAACATTTCTAACTATTCATATAGTAAGAAAATACTGCTAATGTACATTGCTGAAACAATCTCCTTTCTTGGTATTACATTCATCTCGCAACACAATCAGCCTTCAACAGTATCTTTTAAAATTAAGAGTGAGACAAGTGCATGTTAGAGACTGCCCCTTTACAACCAAGCCTATACAGAAAAGCAAAAAAAGTGAGAGTACTAATGAGCAGTGGAATAATTAGTTTAATGACTTACTGGACTGCTACTGGAAAGAGGAAGTTAATTGATCAGTTCAGCTGCTAACAGAAGGCAATAACCTCAATTTGAGAACCACTAATTCTGAAGAGTGGTTCCAAATGTTTTTCTTCCTTTTATCCTAAAGCTTTGTGTGCTCACTCTTGCCTAATAACAGCACAACAGGAAGGCATGTGCTCATGTAATAACAATAACATAGTCTGCTGAGATAAGGAGACACAAATGAGGGAAACACTGCCATCATTGCAGGCTGTATAGGCTGTAGGTGACTCGAAGTATTCATTCGCTGCTCAAAACCTCTGGTTTTGCTACTCTGCTACAAACAGCTACTCAAATAACCTAGACAGTCCTAGGCTGGGTCTGTCTGCATTAACACTTCAGACTCCAGTGTAAGTGTATGCAAAGCACACAACAAAAGTCACACCTAGGTGTACACCAGTACAACAGAGCCTGGTATACTCTCTAGCAGGACAGTAACTAGAAAGAGAAGCAACCTTGTAAACCCTAAACAAAGGCATAGGACAGCCTTACAAAATATCCAGTCTAGCTAGGCACTGGTACATTTCTTGGCTATTTTGCAGGAGAACGCCACAGTACACTGAGTCTGCTGTTTACCATATGCACACAATTAAAATATTTCTCCACAGACAGGTCAAAATTAGTTGCCCATGTTCTACATAATTCCAGGCAGAGAGCTTGGGACTGAACAAAGATTACAGTTCACAATAGTCCAAGACTTAATTAAAAGTTTTGAAGGCTAACAAGTAGGACACTCCTTCTACTGTTGGAGTTTCTTTTTTCAAATGCTGAAGCATAAGACTTTGAATAAAACATCCCTAAGAATACATTTCAGATGCGAAGCAGTACATGAACCATCCTAACCTAAATATTTATAGTTATAAGCTACTCATTCTTTAGTTCTGGCTCTGAAAATCTATTTTAAAAAAAACAACAAACAAGTGAAATGTTAATTTAACAGTGAATATTTTAGCAGGTATTCCTACACAAATGAAACAAAAGCAATTTGCCATTCACATTGCCATTTAAGAGGTTGTTCTAAATTATTATGTATTAATATATTGAAGAGGTCTGAAACTCTTCCTTCTCAGAATCACTATCATTAAACTTTTCCTAAATTCATTGTTTCACCTAGTTACAACAGAATTTTAAAATGTATCTTAAAATTATATAGGTATTTGTGTTTTAATTTTAGGTACTTTTAATATCTCTTACTTGAATTTCATTATTTGCACACCAAGCAATAATATTCTATGCATGTTTTTCTGCCCAGAAATCAGATGTCAAACTGCCTCTTAGACAATGTCATCTCTGCTTTCTGCATATGCTTAGAATCACCACACTGACATGACTAAAGATTAAAGTAGTCCCAGCAGCACCACATCTCTGTACGGGATCATCAACACACATTTCAGCAGAAGTCTAACCACCAGAGAAAAAGTGCTCATGAAAGACTACGATCCTTACTCATCCACATTCCCGGTAGTTTCAAACTATTTCTAGTGTAAAAACCAGCAAAGCCCCAAAGCAAAGTAAGGTTCCAATTCAGATTTCTATTGCCATTCAGAAATACATATTAATGTTCTTTCTATTTGCAATGCTTCAGTGTCCTACTATAGTGATCTGTGAATAGCTGGCAAAAGGTTCACAGTGTAAACAAAACCTGATAACATGAAATGTACAAGTATCATTATTTAATGAGATGACTTGTTACATCATCATGTTTGTATTAAAAACAAAACCAGAAGCTGTGGAGTCCCATGAAAAGGTTTTCTGTTTTGTAGCCAAAAACCTCTTTGCAATACTTCCCTTGTTTCTGTGTTGAACAAAGTGACTGAACTTGGTGGAACATCTCTCTTCCCCCCGCTAGGACCTTCTACTACTCTGAATGTGAAAGTTTCTTTACCTCAAAGTGTGTGCAAGGTTGAGTGGGGAATAAAGGACTAAAGTACCAGTCCCTCAAAGACTTCTGTGTGTGCCTGCCTTCATGCACTGTGATATACCTTATATAATTATGCATACTGACTTCCACATCACTCAAAATCATGTAAAAACACCAATTTTGGCAGAATCTGGGTACTCGTTTGACTTAAGGGTGTGCTCCTCCGTGCAAGGTAAGCCACATGTGCCTTTTGCTTTCCAGACTACTTATACAGAACTCTGAGAGGTATATACAAGATCACTCAGAGCCACAGAAATACTGCTTTATCTCACTGCAGCCTGGTGGGCTGAGTAAGAGGCAATCTCCACACCACAGAAATGAGGACCACCCCCTCTGCTGTCCAAACAGACTCACATAAAACATATCACAAAGAAAAATGGAGGAGATCCTAATCAGCACCTGCAGGTGTGGATCTGCTGATTAAGCTTTGCGCTATGAAGAGGGTAAATGTGCAGTAATCTTTACTTTGACTCATAAGCCAAAAGACTACACTGCATGGCAACCCCTTCATCAGCCAAGAAGGTAAATTTTCACCCCTCCATCCTCAGATAAACCTCTCCTAGTATGGTCAGCAGACACACTGGAGAAAAAAGGCTGAAAAGGACTATTTATTGCCTCAGTAATATTTTTTTTAGAATTATGCATACAAAAATGTATGTATGTTCAAGCAAATCAGGACACAAACCCTCTCAAATTTTTAAGACATTAGAACACGAAGAGCGCATGCTAAAGACAAAGGTCCATGACACATCTGACTATCCCTTACTGGAGCTCTGAAGGTCAAACTTGACACTGAAGTAACTTTAAATAATAAAGTGATCCAAAAAATTTAACTCAGATCGCACTACTGAAAATAAAGTTCAGTGTTCTCACCTGAAATGGTTTTGGTTCTTTTCCAGTGGCTGAAAAAAAGTCACTGTCCTACTGTTACCAATGATTGGCAGACAAGCCAATCTCATACCACTGCACACGCACACCTTCCTGCTGAGGACGAAGCACCAACAACCTGTGCAGTGCAAACTGCCACACTGTAAACCTGGGCATGGTCTCATACACACACCGTGTTACTCCGCCTTGAGTCCTGACACATCGAAACCGAGACTTTAATTAGGTATAAAGGGAAAGAACATTTCCAGAACCTTTCAAGGCAGAAAGTTACCTTACCAGTATCCAGGGAATCCCAAAATCTTTCTCTTTAGTTCAGTCATCCTCCGAAGATTTTCATATATACACATAGCCGTAACAGGAAGTGCATGAATTTCTAAACTCCTTTTTAATAATCCTACAACTTTACAGCTTGGGTTAACCATGAAGACTGCTATCTTGACTCAAAAGAAGTATTTCCATTAATCTTCTAATTGAAGATAGGCAGCAATCATGGCTGCAGTGGATTTTTACATTAACCAAATAAAAACTTGGCTGCTCCCTACTTCTCTGGGTCTTGAGTGCTTAGGATGATTTATCAAAAATGAGTTCGTTGGGGGGAAAAAAGCAAACAAAGAAAACACATTTCCCAAATTTTCTAAGACCACAGATTACAAACTGTCCTCCAAATCAGGGATCAGCAGAAACCTTCAGTAAACTAAGAAAAAAAAATAAATTAAGAACATTTGACACTCAGCCTGTGACCATACTGTTGCCTCAACAACCATCAGTAATGAGCAAACCACAGTCTGAGACATGCTATCTCATGCAGTTAATCCTCTTCATGAACTCAAAAAAAATCAACATTAAATTTGGGGAAGAAATAACAGTTTGTAACGAATCCAAGAGGAAACGCTTATCAGCTCTCACCGTCTTGTGGCTAATAGCAGGAGACTTCACAAGAGTTTATAGATCTAAATGGGAGTGCCATTCCAGCACTCGGAAACCTTGCTACACATGCCAGTCAGCAAGAGCAGCAAACCAACACAGGACGGAGGCCAGCACAGGCTACCAGCTCCAGTAGAGACCTGGGACTCCCATCAGTTTGTCACCCTTTGTACCTCCTTGCTACCCCAGCTGCTGCTGCTGGGAGTAGCTATGCTGAGATCTCGAGAGAAACAGGCACACCCCTGCTACAATTAAGCTATCATTTAGCTGCATGGATGTATCCTCTGGCATTTAGCTGACTCATACTGGTACCCAGGCCAAGAACTTTTCATGAAAACAAACTCAGCAGGAGAAAAATGCAAATTACTTTCCCAGATAGAGAGGGACGGGAAGTTCTGGGTACAAAACAGCCCAAGGAGAATCCAGACCGTTCACTCCCTTTGCAGACACAGGTCTACCCACAGGCTTTGCTATGCTATAGTTCGCAGCAACAAAAGAAAAAGCCCCGATGGGCACAGAAAGTGAGATTTAGACTGTGATGCGGAGTGGGGACATGGTGGGGGCAACAGCTGTTGCAACCAAGCAACAAGTTTCTCTTGATTAGATTGCAGGAACGCTGACAGCAATCTCACACTATTTTCTCAAGAGCAAAAGAAGCTAACAGGCCTCACTCTACTAATTCAGCTTCTCTTCCACCTCTCCACTGCCATTTACACACCGCCACAGCACAACCCCACAAATGGTTGCCCTAGCAAATTGCACCATTCAGAGAGTCAGTTGAAAAACAGCTGTCCTCCACACCGATTTCTTTTGTTCTTGCAAAGTTATTTTTAACCTGTATCGGTTCAGTGATCTGATATTATCATAAAGCCTCACCAACAGTTGTGCAACCACAGTCAAAAAAAGTGGCAAACTGCCATAACAGTTGTAGTATTTTTAAGTCACCTTTGGTGCTGAAGGCAACATCCCATTAAACTGCAACACTCATAAAGCTATAAACTTAAATGCTAGCAGTTTCCTTCAGTTCAAATGGCACAGCTATTTTACTGGAGTTGAGAACAAGATTCAATAACTGCATTTGTAAGTTACAGCAATATTTCTACTATTGAATGGTATTCAATTTTTTAAGTATTTGTACTTGATGTCTTTGTACTCGTGTCCATTACACTTAATAAAATTCTGATTATAAACTAGCAGCTCTAGTCAAAGGACACCAAGACAGGCTGTCCAATTTCTATCTTCACGGGCCAGAAAACTGCAACTCACTAAGTCTGTACAGAGACAAAAAGAGCCAAGCGGAACCTGATACCAGATCCCTGATACTTTTTTCCTAGGATGAGTTTTATGATTCACAGGGAATTGGTCTCCCCTAAGAGAGAACAAAAATCATCTTATTTACACTGGGCCATAAGCTGCAGAAATGCACTTCTTATGCAGCACTGGATGAATCTTTCACCCCCATGTTTCAGCTCCAGGGTGTGTAATACGGGTGTTCCCTAGTCTCAAAGAGATATTTTAAAAGGTGTATCACCCCCTATAAAATTTGAAATATTGCAATAACAAGGATCACATAAAAAACAAAGGGTACCAAACACAGGGGGCTAGCCGGGTGGCATGCAGTCACACAGGAATGAATCTCGAGCTAGAAGAGCTAGAAACAAAAATGAGCACAGTTAATAAAACGGCCATCATCCATCACCTGCTTTACTAGACAGAAGCATCCTATGACAATGCATGTACACAGCAGCACACAAAGTTTTACAACTTACTTCTTGATTATAATGCAGATCATGGCCGTGACATACTGAAGAAACTAATGCTAGTTTACTATTACTTTTAGTTTTTAAAAATCTTGCATTTCAAAATACAAAACACAAGCACATCTGGACAATGGTGAAAATATACAAGGCACTTGCAACACCTACAGCTTCCCCCTACTTTGCTGATCACAAATAAAACAGCTAGTTGTACAGCAAGGAGGAAATAACAGTAAAATGGTAGATACTGTACCTTGCAACAGGCTGGTACAGTTTTCTAGTTCACAACTGGAGAATGAAGAGGAAAGGTAAACGATACGATTTCCAGCTCACTGAAGAAGGACTTGAAGTTTCTTCTTCACTCAGGAGAAAAAGCTCTTTCTGGACTGTACAAATGTGAAGAATAAGACAAGATGCATGACTTCATAACCACAGCAGGAATCTGCGATGACAAATCAGACACTTGATCTATTTAGGGAAAATAAAATTTAAGAGTGTCAGTGGTGTAAGTCCACAACAAGCAGGTACAGTACAAAATGGATTCAAACACAAATTACACCCAGAAGATGAAGAATGTTCCAAGCTGCACCTAATACTGGATGGTAGGGAAGGCATGAGGACCTCCTTCCCAATCCCTGCGTAGCGCTGTCAGTAACACTTTATTTAGAAAAGCATTTCCTTGCATTTAACATGTGCAAAGTTTGCTATTCAGTTCTGATCAATATAGGGTTTTGAACACCACACATATACCAAACTGCTCATCTATATGCTTCTAAGTGCACATTTTCTTTCACCTGACCAGTGAAGTTTGCTTTTTAGCTTCCAAAGCATACAAATTTCAACTATAGCACCATATAATTACTAGCAGTAACCAAAGTAACCACACTGCAACACCAACAAGTATACATTCTGCAATCATTGTGTGAGGCAAATGCTTACGCAGGCTCTCAGCAACTGTTAGCACAGCACCGTATCCTGCAGGGTGCTGAAAACTGCACAAAAGCTGTGCCAGCTCTTATCTCCCCTTAAAACCAAACAGGCGCTGGGGGGGAGAAGGGGAGGCAGCGCCTTATGAAAAGCTGCCCAGGTCCTAAGGAAAGGCTGTTGCCTGCTTCTATCCTAAAGCAGCCGAGAACGCCAACACACTTAACTTGCCTTAGTTACACAGACCATAAACACACACAGTAGACACTGTACACATGGAGCTGCAAGAACCAGTAAGCATGTTCTCAACACTACATGGACTACATTATGTGAGCCACAGAGAAAGTATTTTTTACAGTTTCTAACCCATTCTGTGGGTGTCGAAAGTAAAAAAAGAAATCCCTTAGCTACCTACAGGCTAGATAAGAAACAAATAAAAAAAAAAATCAACATAGTTCCACAAACACACACTATTAGAGCGAACCATGTAAGCATATGCTTATTTTTAGGCACGTGTTTCAATTCTCCTGATATCAGGAAGACCTAAATACATAACTAAAGATTATAAACAGCCCTAAACTACCACCAGCTGAACTCAGTGAAAGAAACCTCCTGCTGTTTTTAATGGTTTGGGGATCAATTCCTAAACTTAGAACATGACTTTCCACTCCCTGCTGCATCTACTCGGGGGAGGGGAAGAATCCAGGAAAGAGATGAAATACAGTAAAATAAAAAGAGCAAAGAGAAACATTTTTACAAGTATTTTTTATTTTTCCCTCAATATATTAATTACCAGAAACTGGCCTTTAAAAACATACCTGACTTAAATATTTGAGTTCAATTTTGGTTTTTGTAAATCAATTTTGAGATGGCCACAAAGCAAAAAAGCACATTAAGGGTGGGAGAAAGTATCTGGGTAGAAGAAGACATCTGACAAATTAAGAATTAGTTATGTTTTTCAAGTTCTGGAAGAATCAGAGCAACAACTACATTAGGCATTCATCAGACTATGTATTCTCTACTTTGAAGATCAAAGAATTTTGAGAGATCATTTAATGAACTTTATTAAAAAGCATCTCTACCATAATAAACCACGGGATACACATCCCATAAATTTATGTTGAGACATAAAAAACCCAGTGGGTGCTACAATATACACTCACTAATTCCCAAACTGCCAATGCTCCTTATGTTAAGTCCATTTTAAGAGGAGTTTCTGCAGTTTTAATTTTGGTCTGAGCCCTCCTCTACCTTACATTATCCAAATGTTACCTCAAAACATTTACATAAATACATAACTCTAACACAACAGAAGGAACAAACCCACCGTTTCTTCACCTTAAGCAATATCCTTTCAGAAGCAACATGAAACAAGTATATTTACATTTCTTTCGGGAGAGCTAACATAACATCCGCACAAAGTTCTCCTAAAACAACAGCACGTCCCATAGCTCCGTTTTAAAGCAGCAGCATTAAAAGAAAAAGCGGGGGGGGGGGGGGGGACGGGGACGAGGACACGACGACACACAACCACCTCTGATCACCTAAGCCGTGTATTGGAAACATCGCCACTTTAGGAAAGCCACTTTATGGTACTAAGAGGCAAGTTTACTATTTAAAGGGTTTTCTGCCGCCGGACGCTGTTCAGCAAAATCAGCATCTCGGACAGAAACGCCTCAGTGCCCCCCCCCCCCCCCCCCCCCCTCCCCGCTCTCCCAGAGGCAGCGGCGCGGCGTGGCCCCGCCGGGGCTCCACGGGGATGGGCAGCGCGCAGCGGTATAACCTCCTTCGGTCGCAGCAGAGCTCAACCCTGGAACAGCCAGCCCCGAAGGCAGGCGGGAACCTACCCCTCACACGCTGTTGAGGTGGTTTGGTTTTGTTTTATTTTGGTTTTTTTTTTTTTTTAAATTTTCCTTAAAAAGCTACAATCCCACAATTAACAGACTTAAAAGTCCGCGGAAGTTGACAGAAAAATCCCCCCTCACCCCCCTCCTTCCCCCGAAACAAACAAGCACAGAAAGCCCTGAAACGAGGCGCGTTTTCTGTCAGTCCTTCAGCCTGCAGCCGGCGCGGCCTCGGGGCTGCCCAGCAGGGACAGGGATCGGCGGCGCCGGGCCCGGCTCAGCACCTGCCCGAGCACAGCCCGGGGCGCCCACCCGCCCCCCTCAGCGCGCCGCCCGGCCTCCCCCCCCACACACACCTCCGCCATTGCGGGGGGGAACGAAACAGCCCCAAAAATCAAATCAGAAAAAAAAGAAACCGCCACCGCACCCCGAAGCCCCCCACGCCCCGCGGCCACGCAGCGCACTCCACAGCGAGGGGGAAAACACGGCAAGAACAGAGGCACCGCACGTACCCGCCTCAGCCGGCGGGCACCCGCCGCCAGCCTGTGAGGGCCTCCAGCGAGGCGCCCCCCGGGAGGCCTCCCCCCCGCCTGCGGCGCCCCGCCAAACCCCCCCGAGGCCGAACCGCCGGGCCGGGCTTGCTGACCCCGACCCGCCCGAGCGGCAGCACCGCGTCTCCCTCACCTCCAGCGCCGGTGTGTGGCTGCGTGAGGCGGGGCTGCGCGGCGCGGCGGGCCGCGGCCCAGGCCCCGCCCGCGGGCCGACTCCTCCTGTCCGCCCCGGGGGCTGAGGCGGCGCGGGCCGGCCGCTGCCCGCCTTGCCGGCCCCCTCGACCCCGCCGGCCGGGGGACGGCTGTCCCCCTGGCCATGGCTGCCGCCCCTTCGCCGTTCACCCCCTCTTGCCCTGTGTTTGCGGGCGCTCTGGCTGTTGCGTGGGGCACCGTGGGGGCCCAGGGCGGGTGGGCGGCTGGTGGGGTTGGGGCTCTCCGGGTCCCCAGGAGACATGGCTGCGAGGGGTCGTGAAGGGCTGCGCCCTGCTTTGATGCCCGAGGCCGTGGTGGCGCACCAAAGTGTGACCTGTTTCTGGCTGGAGGAACTGTGCCTCCTCAGGTTGTTAGCCCGTACGGAAGGATTGCCGCCTGGCAGGCGCTGGCTTCCTTGCCTCTCATTTGGTTTCTCCAGGATTGTGCTCGTTCATCACATGTGGGCTCCGAGTATGGCCTCTCATGTAAAACTAGTTTTGGGCTGGCCACCAGGAGAAAGGTACGCCCTGAGCAGGACTATGCAAGAGCTGTCACAGTGACATCTGTGTGGACACCTCCATCTACACCGAGAAGGCCAAAAATCACAGAATGGTCAGGGTTGGAAGGGACCTCTGG
The DNA here is from genome assembly GCA_017639485.1 of Pluvialis apricaria. NCBI lineage: Eukaryota > Metazoa > Chordata > Aves > Charadriiformes > Charadriidae > Pluvialis > Pluvialis apricaria. Next base: position 38,847,704 of record CM030044.1, read on the forward strand.
AGATCATCTAGTCCAACCCCCCTGCCACAGCAGGGACACCTACAGCAGGTTGCAGAGGACGGCCTCCAGGTGGGTTTTGAATGTCTCCAGTGTGGGAGACTCCACAACCTCTCTGGGCAGCCCATTCCAGTGCTCTGCCACCCTCAGAGTAAAGAAGTTCCTCCTCAAGTTGAGATGGAACTTCCTATGTTCAAGTTTGTGCCCATTACCTCTTGTCCTATAGCTGGGCACCACAGAAAAAAGACTCTTCTCATCTACCTGGCACCCTCCCCTTAAGTATTTATAAGTATTGATAAGATCCCCCCTCAGTCTTCTTTTCTCTAGACTAAAAAGACCCAAATGCCTAAGCCTTTCCTTGTAAGAAAGATTCTCCAATCCCCTAATCATCTTTGTAGCCCTAAATCCAAGTTGTTAATTGCCCCAACATCATGTACTTTCCATGTTTTAAGTTTTGCAGTATTGAGCAGGATGACAGTGAGGAAGGCTATAAATCAGTGTAGGTGAGTGAATGTAGAAAGGAAGCTGGGAGAATGAACGTGCGAAGATTTCCTGCTGAAGAAAATGGGGGGTTGGGAGGACCTCATCTGCAACACTGCTGCGTTCAAGGGAACGCCTCTTCTACAGGGGCCTGAGCTCTTCTCAGGGAGTAGAGTGCTGGGGCTGTAATCCTGCTGTGTGACCCAAGGCTGCGCAGGTGGCTGTGCCTGCTCGCTGCCCGAGAAGGGTTACAAACCCTTCCCATCTGCTCAGGACCTTTTTATTCCTGGGAGAACAGACTACTCCCAAGCTACACAAGATGACTGCGTAATAGCTGTGCATTTATAGCTGTAATTACTGATATCGGATACACTGACTCATGCACATTGAATTTGAAGTGCAAAAGGAACTATTGTATGTGCGCGCGTGTTAAAGAGAAGAAATCACATAGCATTTCAACGTGCTACTTCCATTTTATTCTATTTTGCTCAAGGTCCTTACTTCACTCTGGTTTTTATCTGCCATGGTATTTATAACAAATGATAACAGAGCAACTAAATCATATGTTTACTCAAATTGAAGTGCAATAGTCACACCACTTAAATGACAATGGCTTCCCTAGGTCAGAGCTGCAAGAGAGATCTCTGGTAAACTAGCTTCTGGTCTCATCCCCAATTTCTGCTTTTAACACCAGTAGTAGTACAGTGGCTCATGTATACCGCAGTCAGATGTGCCATCTGGCTCAGCTTTGAATCTTTAGTGTGGATGACACTTTCTTAATGTATTCAAAATCTGCAGCATTAACTAGCTCATTGTGATATGAGTATTTGGAAGATGACAGAGAATAATCTAATACCCTCAGGGCTTCTCAAAATTTCCTATCAGATCTTTAAGGTGGACTGCTTCACGTTACATTGCACTTCAACCCACAAGACTGAACTGTCTTGCAGAACGCTTGCAAAGGAAGTTTTAAGAAGAATTGCAGATAGTGACACTAACTATATGTGGTGAACAGACAACACTAAGTCCCAGGCCCAAGAAGAGCAGACAGAACGCCTGATTCCTCTTCCTGCAAAAAAGCCTAAAGTAGGAGAGGGTTTCTTCCTTCTTTCTTCTTTGTGCTGAACCAAACAGGTACCTGAACATTTTTTTCCACTCATGCATGCCCTCAGTAACAGTGCTATATGATGTAAGAAAACTGTCGGTAAATGACAAGTTATGAATCTCAATTACCATTTTATTCTCACACTGCTGGGGTGGTATTTAAGTGCCCTGGGATCTGACAGCCGCATCCTGCACAGATATATGAAAACCAGCCTGATAGAGTTGCCACTAGCTGTGGTAGTAGATTGCTCCTTACAATCTAATTTTCTGCAATTATCATTTTGGTAGATTGCACTGCACTGAATTCCATGCTAACACTTTATGCTGCTTGCATCATATGAGCTAGCAAGATAACTGCAGAAAATCTGGAGCCATAAGTGGTAGTCCAACACATTTTTCTTATTCATGTAATAACTCTTTGGTGGGATTGATGGTGAAGTTTATGTAGGGGACATTTACGTTCATGGCTTCAAAATACTAAAATATCTCACAGCCTATGTATTTCTTCCACAAAATATCTGAGATGAGAGAAATACTATTACTTAGTTTATAAATGGGTGACTGAAGACATGTATTGACCGTACACTAAAGTCAGTTTTAAGACTCATAGTTTCAGATTGAAAGCTCTGTGGCAGAGTGATGATCTGGTATAAACTCACTTCACTGTCTCAGACTCCTTGATACAGTTTATATGAATTAGCTTTATGCTGATGAGTTTTTTACCTTTCTTCCCTCAACAGCTTATATTCTTGACTCTGAGGAGAAGTGTAATTGTGTGCCATGCCTGAGCCAGAACAAGTTTATGCTACTGGGAGAGTCAGTGGTGCACAGGTCCAGGACGAATTTTGCTGGAACCATCAGTAGTTGCAGCTGGATCATTTTGCGAATGCAGAACATTTAAACTTTTTATTGCATCTTCACATTGTCAAAGCATTCACATAAGAATGGTAGCACAGAGAGTTCAGTCACTGCAGGATACTTAGGTGAGTTCCAGTTGTCTCTAACTGAGGAGTGAGATCACATGATCAAAGTAATTTTTTTTGTCTCAAGATCTATGAGCCAGTGCTGATCTGAGCTACTAATGGAGTAAGTTCAGCATAGAGTCCAACATCATGCTCAGATAGTATTTTAGGCCCACATTAGTAATTTCATTTATACATTCCTTTGGTTTTACCATGTAAACCAAAGGACTAGTAACCATGGACCAATTTTTGAAGGAAAATTGCACATAGGAAGATTTACTTTCCTCAGCATTCAAAAAAAAAAAAAAAAAGAAACTAAGACAGGATATCTAGAAATCTGAAAATGCAGTTAACAGGCAACTTGGAGCCTTCTGAGTAGCAATGGATAACAAAGCCTTTTGCATCAAAAGCCTTTCTCTAGATCATGGCTTATGCAGGAGTTAAAACTCAACATGCTGTTTCAAGACTGACAATTCTGTGATATGTTAATGTGAAGAGAGATTCTTTTTTTTTCTAGAAATATGCAGAACTACAAAGAGTTCTATTTCTTCTCTCAATTAAAATAAGCAATTTTTTTCCCTCTCCTATGTTCCTCTCCCCTCTTTGAAGAGTATGCAAGGTTATATTAAAAAAACCCCGCAAACTGTTTTCCAGTTATACAGATTTGATCAGCTTATGCAAATAATAAAAAAGGATATATATTAAAATAATATTAAGCATGCTCATTAAGGATGCACTTTTTAGGAAATTAAAATTAATTGGTCTCTTAAATGTATCTGAATAGTTAAGGACAGTTTCTCCTTTTATTCTAGTAATTGTAGATATCATAAACTTCTTATATTCTTCCATACTGTCAAGGAGATGTGAGCTATGGCATATCAGCATGTCAACACTAAGCCCGAATTTTGTTTGCTGAAAACAAGGGCAGGAGAGAGGGCCTTATAAAAAGGTCCTGAGTGCTTTTAAGAAAGCAGACCTTTTTCAGTAGGGATTACCTGAATTTCTGATGATTGCTTTCAGGACAGCATAAGTCGTTGGTATCTAAGAACCGATTGCTCATTCCCCCCCCCCCCCCCCCCCCCCCTTTATTTTTTTCTGCTCCACAAGCAACAGAGATAACTGAGCAGACAAGTCACTCAGCTGTGCTCTAGAAATCAGAGAGCTCTCCATACAGATGCTCACATGAGCCATGGTAATTCAGACATTTCGTACAATTCATACAAGTTGGCAAATCAGTCATCTTGATCCCTTCCTTAGAAAAAAACTGTGGTCTTTGTACCATTTATATTATTATTCTGAACAGAACAGGTGTACTTTTCTGGAACCAATGAAATATGGGAAGCTGTCTCCTCCCTGAGTCACTTTCTGTAGTCCAGCCAAGTTTACAAATAAATTCAATCTTTCTGGATTCCTCATCCATGACTGCATCCTCTTACCCACTCACACATCCTTGCATTTTTCCTAGTTAGTGAACAGCTCTGTGATAAACTGGGTTTCTTTCGTTGTTCTTGTAACTATGAGGCTGCAGAGCATGTGTATATGGTGCTGACAACATGTAGACAGGACTTTCAGTCTAAGTGTTGCCATTATTTCCTGGTTTTTTGAAGACAGTTACGTAATCTAAGCCAGATCCACAGGGGAAATTGCATGTACGAGAAAAGAGGTTGTAAAAACTTTTCTAAAAGTGAAAGAGGGAGAAGCATCTGGGTGAGTTAAAATGCCAGCGCTGCCAACCAGAAAGCATGCAAAGTTCTGGCAGTTAATTAATGAAATTAAGTTTTGCCACATGTTCACTTGAAAACTGAGCAGTATTGAGCTCTCCTAGCTGTCAAAAACTAGATTACGTTGATTCTGTTTCCCAGTTTAGGACAAGTACCTGAATATCGTGGTTTAGGCCAAACTGGCCACTGGGGACATGGGGCACCCCAGATGGGACAGACAGATGTTCTCCCCTACCTCTCTTCAAAGAGGGAGGCAGAGGAGGGAAAAAGAGAAGGAACTAAACTACTTTAATAAAATATTGATAATAAAATAAAAAGAAAATAATGAAATATATACAAAACCATATCAATCTCCAGGATGACTATCACAACACCAGCTGGCACTGGGAAAGTCCCAGGCTGGACTCAGTGATGAACGGGAGCTGGATTCTGGATCTGCATTCAGAATCAGGACCAAAGGCAGACAAACAGACATACAGTCCTCCTTGGACACCAGCCCTTGAAGATGGAGGGCTGACCCTTTGATCCCTCAGCTTTTATGCTGAGCGTGAGGCAGATGGGATGGAATACCCCGTTGGTCAGTTTTGGGTCACCTGTCCTGTCCGCTCCTCCCCGCGGGTGGGACCCTTCTATGCTTTTCCCCTTCCAACCCTCCAACGGGGCACATAAAAAAGTGAGCTGCCCTTGGGTGTTACAGCAATAAGTGTAAGCAAGAGCCTCTCTGCATCCCATGCCTGGGCATCAGCTATAAACATAGGTCTTGTCACTCTGAGAGTGAACAGTGTGTGCACAATATGCTGTTAATTTCAGTAGTTAGAAGAGGCCCAGCTAAGGAGCAAAGTTACTGAACAAAATTGGTCCTGTTTTATCTCAAACCAGGACACTGAAGTGATCTAATCCCTAGGAAGAACAGTATTGAAGAAATTCTAAACCAGTATTTTCTTTTCCTGTTGATTTTACTGCGTAGCTGATATAGATGCAAACTGATGCAAAATCTTCAGAGGAGGGGAAAAAATTAGTCAAATATTACAGTAAATGTTATCTGAACATTTTATTGATGAGTCTTCTAGTTTCATGCTTTTTAAAATAACATTGCAATGACTGTAGAAATGTCATGTTAGATAAAAGGATGATTTGACCTCTCCCTTTTAAAGAAACATCGGATTTAAAGGGAGATTGCATCTGTAAAGATTTTACATATTCACTAATGATACACTCATTAATTTACAATAAGCTGTTATTGGAGTATAAGAATTCTGCTTCATATCTGCAGCAACCTAGAAAATGAAAATTCCATTTGAACACAAACTAATATAAATTTTTGCATCTTTAAATTCTACAAAAGCAATAATTGGACAAAACAAGTGAAAATGCAGGTACTATCCTGTAGCATGCATCCTCCAGACTTCTGTTGGCTTTTGTGGCTTTCTCCTTCTCAAAGCTATGCCTTCTCTTTGAGATACTGAGTCAAAGTACACTCTGGTCTGAGTGCATGCCTCAGGTTTCTCTGACAATAGAGTATAAAACTGCCAGTTCAGTGTCTGGCAAAGCAAGATTGTCTTTCAGGGAAATCTGATGCCAGTGCAAGATCTTCCATGTAGAGAAATGCCTTCTCCAATGCTTGGGATTCTGCCCCCTCTGATAATGAACCATTTGTTCTTAAGTCTTTCAATGCTGTTTTATGTTTTTCTTTTTAAAGAGTATCTCATCTTTAGAGAAAAATGTGCTCAGGATTCATGTCAAGGAGTTTAACCATGAGGTGCAGCACATTTTCAAAGGGTTTTGGTGCCATTTTACTGATAAAATCCTGCTCTTCAGGTGTTGTGCACATGGGTGTATAGCTGTGCTCACATACATCACTAGGGAGGAGAAAATCTGGTCTCTAAGAGTATTCAGAAGCGCATTGCTCATGTTATCATTGGGTTATCTTAGTATTTCAAGACAAGTAATTGCATCTGGATTTTGCATGTGCAGAATCATAGAATCATAGAATCATAGAATGGTTTAGGTTGGAAGGGACCTTGAAGATCACCAAGTTCCATACCCCCTGCCATGGTCAGGGACACCTCCTACTAGACCAGGTTGCCCAAGGCCACGTCCAGCCTGGCCTTGAACACCTCCAGGGACGGGGCTTCAACAACCTCTCTGGGCAACCTGTTCCAGTGCCTTACCACTCTTAAAGTGAAAAACTTCCTTCTAACGTTTAATCTAAACCTCCCCTCTTCCAGCTTAAAGCCGTTCCCCCTCGTCCTATCACTACATGCCCTTGTAAAAAGTCCTTCCCCAGCTCTCCTGTAGGCCCCCTTTAGGTACTGGAAAGCCGCAATAAGATCTCCCCGGAGCCTTCTCTTCTCCAGGCTGAACAACCCCAAGTTTCTCAGCCTCTCTTCACAGGAGAGATGCTCCAGCCTTCGGATCATCGTTGTGGCTCTCATCTGGACACCCTCCAGCAGGTCCATGTCCTTCTTATGTTGGGGACTCCACAGCTGGATGCAGTACTCCAGGTGGGGTCTCACGAGAGCGGAGTAGAGGGGCAGAATCACCTCCCTTGACCTGCTGGCCACACTTCTTTTGATGCAGCCCAGGATACGGTTGGCCTTCTGGGCTGCGATCGCACACTGCTTGCTCATGTCGAGCTTCTCGTCAATCATCACCCCCAGGTCCTTCTCCACAGGGCTGCTCTCCAGCCATTCCCCGCCGAGCCTGTATTTGTGCTTGGGATTGCCCCGACCCAGATGTAGGACCTTGCACTTGGCCTTGTTGAACTGCATGAGGTTCGCTTGGGCCCACCTCTCCAGCCTGTCCAGGTCCCTCTGGATGGCATCCCTCCCCTCCAGAAATATAGCTGCAGAAAGTTATATGCAAGTTTTATTGCACTCATTTCAGAAATCTTTTCAAAGTATGGGTCATGAGTAGTTAGTAAAAGGTCAAGAAAACATGATTTTATTTCCTAGCTAAACAGGAGCTCTAAACTCCTTGGCTGGATGAGGCTAGAGACCAAGCCCACATGTTTTTTCCAGACACATTCCTTTCTAACTGCACAGGAACAGAGTTCTAGTGTATTTCTCTTCCTATTAAATTATCACATCATCATATGGAAAAGCAAATGCTGGTATGTACTATTCTTGTGCTAAGGCTAGCTCCTATGGCCTGTCTATGCCGCATGGTGCAGTGTTATGCATATATAGTGAAGGGAACCCTGGTACCAGAAACAAGAGTTGCATTAGCAACTTCAGTAGCCCAGACAAAGGGTGATACTAACATAGTTGCACAGCTAGGGCTCCAAAAGCAATGTCTTTCCAGCACTGTCTCTAAATGGTCATAATTAGGCAGATTGTGACTTTCTAACGCTGCATGAGATGCTGCATTAAGCTGTGTGAGAAATTGACCAAATGTTCTGTAGCTAACAAGGTGCTGCTTCTAAGTCTGACATGAGTAACGGTGCACTACTGTGAATTTTCTGTTAGTGGAAAATGCTAAAAAAAGTTTTAGTAATTGTTTCCAGTCACAAAAAAAAGAACAAAATAATAAGCATAGCAAAGAACAAACAAAAGCAGGAGCACATGAAGCAGAAGGTCATAAGACATTCAGAATTCCTTCTTCTCCTCTGCCTTCAAAATCCAACATATTCAGGAGAATTTCTTTTGGTGTGTCTGAATCTTCTTATGTCTCCATTCAGTGAAAATGTGTATCTGGAAAACCTTTAATAACAGAGAAACAACGCATCTATCATGATGCTTCAAAAGTTTTTGCAAGTGTTCTGTCCCTCAGTGGGCTCTCTGCATTCAGATCTTCATGTCTGAACAGGAGGCTATCAAAGGTAATGAGACACTGTGCTGAGGAAGAGGTGTCCCTATGCAGAGGTCATCAAAGAACTATAGATAGAGTTTTGACTGTATGTTCCTGAGTTGCACATGTGACATAATTGCTAGCATTTGTCATACTTCTGATTGGGATATCTCCTGAAAATGCTGCTATATAGGATTATGTTAGAAGAATTTTTTTTCTTTAACCCATTAGTTTTCCTATAGATAATGGTGTCATTTCTGACTCAAAATTTCTGCTGAGCTTCTCTGTGTTATCACTGTATATTGGCATTCAATTGTTATCAAGGAACAACTTCAAGAGAAAAAACAAGTAGCTGTTTTTTGGTTGCATTGAAATGTGAAGGGTTCCAATCTTGTTTCCCTTCGTGGGTATTTATTACACTCATGACTGCAATTCGTCTGTTTGTAGCTTAAAATTGAAGACAAATTTGAAGAAGAGGCCAGGAAAATTTGATAGGGAATGTCTGCATGTCTGCAAAAGTTGGATGCCCTTCACCTAAAAACACCTGGCTATTAAGGAACCAGTATCTGCTCCATTAATTGCAGAGATGAGAGAGAAAAAATATGATAGGATCACATTCTTGATAGTGCTCTTGCTTTCCAAACTTCATTCGAGTTCTTCTTTATGCCTTGAAAGAAAAGCTGCCTTCATTTGTTGTGAATTATACCATCAGAAGAAAAGAGCTGCCAGGGCAGCAGGAGACAAATCATTGTTAAGAAAATCTGTAAGGAACAGAAAACCTGTTTCTTTGACCTTTGTTCGAGGTGTCTGACTTTCTTAATCTACACAGAACTAAAATAACAGAGCTCTCTCACTTGCTACTGCCATGATTGTAGTAGTGTCTTTTTGTTAAGGTTTTCACCTTTCTACTCAGTATTTGCTGTAAGTACATGCATAGGCTCAGCCAAGTGAGAATTAAGGTGTCCATACATACCTCAGGTTATTTTGGTCCAGAAATTATTTTCTAACAAAGTGACTAACTGTCACTGAGTTCTCTTAGCAATGCTTCATACTAACATATGAGGACCTTCAATGCCCATCTGTATGGTTGATTTCCCGTCTGTTTATACAGCCCCACTAATTTGCTGTGGGCTTCTTACAGAGAGGTAGGCTCTAACCCCATGCATGAGACTGCAGGAATATTTCAGACAATATTTATAATTGTCCAGGGGAATGTGATTGTCATTATGATCAAATAGCCAATAATATTAATTATGGTAACTTGCACAATCAAGATCAATCCAAACTTTGCTACTGAGCTGCTACTACATTGCTAAAGCCTGAATTTGCAAGAGCTTTTGTACATGAGTAGTCCTGAAGATATTCTTTTTCCAGTGGGGTGAAGTCAGATTCCCACGGTGGACAGGCAGGGGGAGAAGCACTCTTGAATTCCAGCTGGTGTCTCACTACAGGTCTCATAGCTATATCACTTGCTTGGATAAACCACAGTGAACATATTAACTGTGTTCAGTGAGTCTGAAATAATGTTGAACTTCTCATCATATGGGCCTGTAGACTTGAAGTTTCTCTCTTGAATTTTAACTGCTTTTATGAAACAGAAAATGGATTAATCTTTGTAGTTGTACCACACAGAAGACAAGTCTTTGAAACAAAACCACACTCCCACTCCCACATACAGAGCAGTGAAGAATGAATTCTCAGTAGAAATACTTTTAAAGATATGCACAAAACCTTGAAAAACTCGCATCACTGGGTTTTTCATATTTATCATCAATATTCCAGTTTTTGCAGTAATTTCCATTTTCATTCTTTTTTTCTTTCCTTAATGATGTGCATTATTTTTGATTCCTGTATTCCCCTCAGTTTTTCCTTGCATGCTATTTTTAAGTGTAAATAGTTACCAGATATTTCAGTGTTAGTTTTGATTTGTGGAAATAGAGTCTCAAAGCTAGGTGTTGCGGATTCCTGCAATTTTTGCCTATTCTTCTGTGAAACACACATTCTATTCTCTAGTAGGTTAAAGGTGTGCAAGTTTTTTGTTTTACTTGAACTTCATAAACCATGTTGGCTTTCTGGGTGGAGCAGTGATCAAGAGCAAAATGGGAACTAGCTAGGGACCTTTTCATGGTGTCTCCCTTCTTTGAATGTTGCACTTAGAAACACTTTCTCACTTGAAGTTATACTAATAATCAAGCCAAAATGCTTATTACTTTTACTATTAAAAAGGGTTTCCCAGGTTCTGCTTAAGAAAAGACCTACAAAATTTATCTTAAAATTCTTTCTGCTAAGTGCCGGGTACTGCATAAAAGCTGGAATTCGTGGAAACAGAGGACTTCCTTGCTTGGACAGCTGTGAAGTAGCAATGGTGCAGCACGCCTGTTCTTCCCAAAGGCAAAGAGAACCTGCAGTGCACTATTACTTGAAACATCGTGACCTGAAGTTCAACAGTGTGCAGCTTTCCATATGTAGGGTTGCTAAATTTGTAGCATTATATATATATATATCTCTCTAAAAAGATCTCACAATTTTTTTTTTTTGTTTGGGTTACAGATCATCATCTTGTTCTGATTTGGTGTTCATTCAAATGGTAAAATGAATCCAAATGGATCACTTAACCTTTTGGGCTTTACTTAACATTATGTTAGGTTCTTCAGCATTATTGATTTTATTCCCAGAGCTGTAAAGAAATTTTGACTTGCTTAACCTTGAAATAATTAAAATCATTAGACAGAGCAGTTGACATCGTTAACAACAGATGTTTTCCTGTTGTGGGGATCTAATTAATAAATTGTATACGCAGGTACCCCATGTGAAATCCCTAGGAAAACTGATTATTTTAAATTCAGTCTTTAAGTCTATAAATGAAAATCAGCGTGATGGCTGAAAGATGCTTGCCAGACAATGAAAAACAGGGTGTGGAGTTGGTGTTTTTTTTTTTCTGAAGTTATAAGTTAGTTTACTTGTTTTAGGTCAGTGTTCGCATAGCCTGAAATTCCACGTTTACTTACCATTAAGTTACTAGCCATTTAATATGAAGTCTGATCTTTTCAGGAAAGGTATGAGCTATTTTACTTTCAGTTCTGTAGTGACAAAGGTAAGAGAAATTTAGTCTTGTTTGTCACCTACAAATTTACTACAGTGTATTTCAGAGCATCTATTTCCTTTAATAGATTTTCAGACTATTCCAAGTCATCCTTGCAATTTACGTTTCTTAAGATAGCACTGCCCCTGTTGCTATGATGAAGATGACATGCATTCCCATGAAAAATTAAAAGGTCAAAAAGAAGTTATATAAACCATATTTTTTATCATGAAGTACCTGCAATTCTTCCCACTGTGAATCTAGGTAGTAAATATTTCATCTGTTAGCATCCCTCCAAAAAACATGCTTAGGAAGTTTATTTTATTAAATATAGTCCTCCCTTAAGTATTTTTATGATAGTCCTTTAGCACAGGAAGTCAATATAACCTTACTGTAAACACTCAACTGAAGGTAAAAAAAAATAACCCAGAGTCAGAGCATTGTCATAAACTTTTATTTATGAGCATTTTGTGTTTCAAAAGCAATTGCTGAAGTAAGCAATTGCTTAAGTGCTTTGAGTTGTTTCTCTGACCTTGTTGTTAGCTATTTCACTTTCACAGTGATTTTGAAATTACTATTCTCATTTGTAAACTCCGCTTCTTAACTGTGTTTGAATTGCATCACAATGTTAAATAAAAACATTACTTTGTCATACTTACAGTGCAATCTGACACATTTTGAGTCAGCAATTTGTTTGGTGGATAGAATGGTTTCGGTGACAGTTCACATTTGGCACACTGACAAATTCTTGGAAAGTCTGGCTCAACAAAATCAGCATCTTCCAAGTTTTTCAGCAAATGTCTAAGGGAGCAGGACTGGAGCAATGTTTTGCGCCACAGCATTTATTGCGAAACACAAAGAATCTTATTAAAAAAACCCCAAGAAATATTTGGGAGGATTGAAAAGTTTATTATTCTCCTGGTGGACATTTTCAGGCCACTAAGGATTTGGTCCTGCTGCTGTTGAAATTGATAGCAAAATCCTTAATTATTTTGGTAGCATCAAACCCAAAAGCAAATGGATTTCTGTGAAGCTACCAAAACCATAATATAAATGTAGCAAATATAAGCTATGATCAATTTGATCTAGACTTTTTTTGTTGTTTGTAGCTGAGCACCTTGAACAAGGTTTTTTTTGTATCTTTCAGAGAAACCAGAGACTCAAATGCAAAATCCAACATATAGCCTTATCACAGAATTTGTCACAGCTGAAAGTCTTGAATACAGAAATAAGGGCACTGATTACTATGATCTATAAATGCACTTTCTTCCATTCCCCAGTCCTCTTCTGTGAGAGATATTAGTCATCAAATAAGTCTTTGAAGGCTAAATTTACAAGATTGCAATTTAAGTACTCAGTAAGTTTCCATTTGATACAAATTTCAGAAAAATGGTGGACGAAAATTGTTATTATTTGATGTTTAGAACTGAAGGTACCTGCTGGCTTTACACAAACAGCCAGAAGCAGAATTTTTTATTTATTCAGACAAAAATGTCGTGTTAAAGAGAGAGTCAGAGCACTGTGTACCAGTATGCCTCTGCCTTAGTGGTATCACCCTGGAGAATTTAAGTATTGTGGGTAATGAATTGATCATTTAAACTGAACAAAGGACTAGGAGTTTTTCATACAGTGTCTTTACAGGAAGAAGCAGGGTAAGTACAACTAGCGTCCATTCACATAGTAATCAAAAGCTATTATTTATTTAGGAATGGATTTGCACTACTGAGCTAGAAAGAAATTATGTCCCATTACTAAACCCATGACCTTATTAATTCCCAAGATTTCTGATCACTGGAATTAAAAGGCAAGAGGTCAAGGGAATTCCACATGAGACAGGGTGTGTGTATGTTGAGGAGAGACTCTTTTTACAATTAGGTTAGGAAAAGACCATATACACAAACGTGAAGCGATGTATACGTACGGATTTAGCGTTGAGAGAGCCCTGAGAAAATATGCAAACAGTGCTGTAGTCTTTAGTTTTGGGCAAAACTCTTTTTAATTAAATCATAGCTATTAGGTCATAGGCTGCACAACTGAAGAAGAAGAATAATGCTTGCAACTGTTTTTTCTAAACAATTTTACATCAGTAGCCAAGTTTTCAAGAAGCAGCCTTCATGTGAGCACTCTGAGTATACAAACATCATATCACTATAGTTAGAAAGGTCAGAAACAGCATTATCCCCATATTGTCTTCATCAGAGTGCAGAACTGACAGAGCACACATGGCAAGCAGGAAACACGTCAAGAACTTACTAGCTGCAGCAGCTGTTCTTGCGGAACTTCAGTTTCTTTTCAAGCTAAAATGGACTGCCACTTTTTAAAGGAAATACTATAGAACAAGTCAGCACTTTTGCAGTGTGGCCACATGTAGTGTCATAAACACCAAAAAAGACTCTCAGTTGAACCTCCTGAACAGTCTCTTCCTAACAAGCTTACTTTTGTCAAGCCCTCATTGCACGAATTGTCTAAATAATCTTTTGGGAAGAAAGGTGGGCTACATCCTCTCTTCATTAACTGTCTGACTTAAGGTAGCCATTCAAGTCTTCCAACCTTTCAAAGTGCCTCAAGAAGTGAGCTCAGGCCATCCTTCTATTCCATAAGAAGCCCAGTTCTCTGTCATATGCTTCCATCACCTATCATCTTTCAGTCATACATGAAAGAGTCAAGGAAATCGGGCCCAAGGACCATCTCAAAAGCTCAGTCAACATATGAAAAATCATTTGACAAGCAACTCCCGTAGGCATTTTTTAAAGTGGGTACACGTTTTATCTTTTATTGCTGCTTTATCTTCTTATGGAAAGAATGTGAAAATTTAAGAGTTTTTCGTGAGTTGTTTTTTAAAATAGAATGAAAGTAGCCATTTGTCTGTGTGTCAGTTTTATCCTATTGCATTATTAACCCACATTTTATAGTACTGGCCATAAATATTAGACAGAACTGTGTTATAAACAAAGGGGAAATTGACAGGGGAGGTTAGGCAAATAAATAAGAGAAAAAACGGTATTAGGGAAAGTGAAAATGGAAGTAGAAGAAGAGACTGAGAGACAGAAAGAAAAAGAAGTATAGGTACCTTGATAGGGAAAAATAAAAGCAGAAGCAGTATATCTTGTCCTTGCTATCCATAGCGTAGTGCATTCATCCCACAACTTCTCAACTGCAGAGAAGCTGGGATGATTTCAGCCTACTGTTTCATGCGTCCACCACTTGGTAGGTATTATTAAGTTCAAATTAACATGACAAAGGAAAAAAAACATTTATTTCTGAATGCCTAGGCTTCACATAGGACAAATACAGTAGCTAGACAGATGCAAATAAATTAAGAAAATTGAAAAGGAACTAGAAAGGCTGGAATGATTGCTGCCAGTAATCTGATTAAAGGCTTGAACCCACTCATCTTGTACATGTAAACCTGTACCTTGACTCAGTATGAGACTTGTCTGCATTTAAGCCCTGTATGATTATATAATTAGCCAGAAACTCAATGGTACTGATGCTGTGTCCTCCCCAGTACAGAGAGAGTTTCATTCCAGCTACATTTTAACAGCAACGGAGCTCTCCCAGAATCCCCAACTCAGACCTTGCAGGCAAAGAGCTGCTCTCTTCAAAACCTGGACAAAATTCAAATCAAGTTAAAACCTATTTCTCTGCTGAACTGTTTGAAGGGTGTGGGAAATGTTTCTCCATACTTTCATGTCTTTTTTTTATTTTCAGGTACACAACTGGTTATTACTAGGTGGCAGATGCTAATAATGGTGTGCATGTGCAGCCCTAAGTCCTGTTTTCAGATGTGTAAAACCCTATCATTTTACAGTATCATACAGACTCTCCAGGGAATGACATATATACAAGGCAAAACAAAGAATTTTGAGATTAATTCTTCAGAAAAGCAAAGGTCACATTTTCCTGTTTGATATACTCATGGTGCTTCCAGTGAAGTAAAGGGAAGTTATGTGTTACATCAGAGGACTGAGCCTAAAAAAATGTCTTTTACCCTCTGCTTACCAGTAAAATCAAAATGAACTCAACTCAAACTGATGGCGTTTTAATCAGAGTGGTATTTCACTGCCAGACATCAAAAAAAAACCAAATAATCTTATGTTCGTAGTTTGGAGAAGCATGGGAAAGGGGTGAAAAGAGGCTAAAATTATCGTAATTTTAATGGTATAGCTTATAAATCACAGTATTTTGGCATCCAGGGAAATAACTGTGGGCTATAACTTGTGTCTGATTTTCTTCTCCATTCCTTCTTGTGGGGTCATAAGCTTCATGCAAGATGACTATTAAAAGTACATGTTGGAATGTGGTGGCCTTTACACCCTTCTTTGCACAGGTGCATGGGAGGACCTAGAAGGCGATCTAGCTGTCATGGTTTCAGCTGGGATGGAGTTAACTTTCTTGTTAGCAGCTGGTGTAGTGCTATGTTTTGGATTTGGGATGAGAAGTAGTGTTGATAGCACACTGGCGATTTTGGTTGTTGCTGAGCCCTCAAGGCCTTTTCTGCTCCTCATGCCGTCCTGCCAGTGAGTAGGCTGGGAGTGCATAAAAAGTTGTGAGGAGACACAGCCAGGACAGCTGACCCCAACAGACCAAAGGGATATTTCATGCCATATGACATCATGCTCAGTATATAAAGCTGGGGGAAGAAGGAGGAAGGGGGGACATTCAGAGTGATGGCATTTGTCTTCCTATTATGTGTGATGGAGCCCTGCTTTCCTGGAGATGGCTGAATGAAGGAATGAATTAATTCCTTGTTTTGCTTTGCTAGCGTGCGTGGCTTTTGCTCTGCCTATTAAACTGCCTTTAACTCAACCCGCAAGTTTTTTCTCACTTTTACTCTTCCGATTCTCTTCCCCATCGAAACTAGGGGGAGTGAGTGAGCGGCTGCATGGTCCTAGTTTCCAGCTGGAGTTAAACCATGACACTAGCCTATCAAAACAAACTTACCTGCCTTGGAAAAACAGAAAATAGTTATGAAATTAAAGGCAACTTTGAGATACTCAGAGCTTATATTTCTTCCCTCTGCCAGTCTTGGATAAACATTTCAAAAGTATCCAATGCCATATTACATTTCCCAAATGCTCAGCAAGTATAATTGGCATAGAGTAAGTTTACTAGTTGATACAGAGTGTAGTGTTCCTGAAATATTTTGTCTAACACATTTTCCAATAAATGTCACAATTGTCACGTATTAATAAGCAGGCTACTGAATGTCACAAAGGAGAGCAGCAGCTTTGCTGGCAGAGCAAAGCTTTGGCAGAGAGGAGAGCATCATTTTCCTAACACAGAAAGTAAACATAGCTGGGAAATGAGCACAGGAAAAATCCACTTTTACTCTCAATATAAGCATAATATAGGTGTTTGAGGCCAGGCTGGATGGGGCTTTGAGCAACCTGGTCTAGTGGGAGGTGTCCCTGCCCATGATAGGGGGGTTGGAACTAGATGATCTTTAAGGTCCCTTCCAACCTAAACCATTCTATGATTCTATGATAATTTAATGTCTTCTGGAAAAGCAACAGAGTATTATCCCAGTCATCAGGTGCAACTTATCAGCTGAGGCTGCACTACTGGTAGAGTGACATAGTTTTAGATAATTTGCAAGTATTAATCTGTTCTGAGACAACATTTCTGGAACAATACTCATGTAGTCTGGTTACCTAAACACAGAGGGACTTCTTATAGGGCCATCGAACTAAATTCTGTGTGGCAAGGTATGAACTTCTATGTTTCTAAATGCGCTCCTTAAAAATCCATTTCAAAGTCAAACCACAGCGTGATTAGCTACCACAGTCCCTGGAACAACAGCTGGGTTATGAAAGTGTTGTTTCTGTAGTTTTATCTAATGCAAAGTCCCCTGGACAGCAAGACCATTAGATGGGTGGCTGCAAGTGCCATGGGCCTGCACAGATGTTCTCAGATGCTGCTGGTCCTCCAGGTCCTATGGTCCCATTATGGCTGCCTCCTTCTCTATCCCACCTCCTGTTTATACAGGAGGTGGTGGACTTCCAGCTGCCTCAGCACTGCTTTTGTGGGTAGATTTCCCTTTGTCTCACTGAACTGCTCTATGTGTTATTGGGAGTGAATCTTTTAGTCACGTTGGTGGTGCAGCTGTTTACGAGAGAGAAGGATGGAAATTTTCAAGAGCAGTGATCCATTTCATTTTGCAGTGCTTGGGTGCCTCAGGTGAGATTTATTTCCCCCTCCCCTCCCCCCTGCACCGGGTTCCTGAGTGTGTAAGAGTGAGATTTGTACAATAAATTATAGGAATAAGGTGCACAGGAAATTCTGCATGGTGTGCACTGAAGCTCCACAGGCAGAACAGCAGGTGTTCCCCTGGGATGCATAGCCTACGCAAACTCCCCGCAGCACTTTTGTCTTATGTGGCACTGTACAAGGAGGTAGGGGGGAAGTGTGCAGGAGAAATGAGGTGTGGGAGAAATTAGGATGCCACACACTGTGCACGCTCAAAAGATTGTTCTTGCTGGGATCAAGAAGGCTGGCAAGGAAGTGTGTGAAGCTGCGACTGCATGTGTGCAGTATTTCTAGAACAGCAGCTACCTGCTGGGGAACACAGGCAGTAGCCTGGGCTGGAGGCTGCAAGAAGGGCTGCTTAACAACACAAACCCCTGTCTTAGTGGGCAGGACTCCGGCAAGGCTTAAAAGGGACCGATCAGCATGACACTGAGCCCAAGCTGTTACTGCTTCTGAAGACATGAGGCTTTCATGGTTAAAAAGATAAGCAGAAAAAGTTTATGTCTGCAAGCAGCACAAGGGGCATAAGCTTGTACTTTCCACGGGCAAGCCTTGACCAATACAGAAGGGGATGTGTATAGTTGTAGCAAAGTGTGTTGCTCAAGTAGTATCACTATGCTATCAGCAACTGGTGGTCACCAAGAGCCTTAGTGGCGTGATGGAAATGGATGGCACATGTCAGGATTTATCAAAAAATAATCCAGTTGGCCTGCAATCTGTAAAGCAGTTATAACCCTTCCCCTTTATGACACATTCCAGGAACACGATGCATGACTTCCACAGGAAATATCCTGTTGTCTGAAGCAGACAGTCATCATCCAAAGGTTAAATAGCTTGTTGAGAATCATCAAGTACTATTCTTAGCAGGTTTATACAACAGTAATTGACTGTTACAGCTTCCTTAGTTGCTGTCAACACAGAGGTGTCTTGCTGCTGCAAGATGTTTTGCAATTACATTGAATTGTCTACAGTGTCACTCTTTAATTAACGATTTAATGTTGTTATTACCGAGTGAAATTGTTTGCCTTATCTAATGGGAAATCTGATTAGGTGACTGGAGTAATCTTCTGATCTGTCTTGTAAACAGCTAACTGCGTTCTTTACCTACTTCCATACATGGAATATACACTTTGGGTATGTCCCGCAGGAATCTGCTTCACACTTTGATACAGTATTGTTCCATTGTTTAAAATATTCAATTTAATCAATTATTTGATTTAAACATCAGGTATTTTCTCTGTTAAGACTCTCTTGCTGTTGGTTGGCTGTTCCTTTTCCAATGTGCCACAGGAAACACAGTCAAAGAAGGTATAATGTTTCATTAGATGATGCCATGATCAAAGCCATAATCAAGCCACTAGAAAATCATACAGATTTTGGTAACAAGTGCTATGGTTGTCCAAATATTTCCAACATTACAATCAAAGTAAAAGGCTTGACATTTTCCCCTGTCACATTGCTGAAAATAGTTCTGATGTATAAAAAGCACGCAGGTCTGAGGAGAAACAGCTGAATGCCTATTATTAATGAATATGTTTCAAAGTTGTAGGTTGCATTCCACAGTCTTTATCCTCCTCCATTAAAACTAGTCGGGTTTTTTCTTTCACTTCAACAAGCATGAGACTGAGTCCCTTGTGACTTTTTTCCCTGTTTTCTAATTACTAAGCTACCTCATGTGTTGAGCAAAGCAGTGCAGTTACACCAAATTAATTGTTACTGCTTTCTGTTACAGAAAAAAAATATCTCAGATACTGCCATTACCATCACTGGTGTCATGACTGCTGTTCACCACCGTCATTACAGGAGCATGATTGCTGCGATTTGATTGCTGGAAAGCCACATTACAAGAAGCAGGCTATTTGGCAGTTTTACAGTGTGTTGCTATCTTTTCTCTGACACAGAACAAGACAGTACTAGTAGTGCTATTAGTGTTAACACAGCCATCTCCAATAAAGGAGGCATACTAAGTGGTTAGCAGACCTGCTGCCCAAAGAACTTCCAATTTAAGGCACACAAGCAAATAAAGCACAAGCCAGGGAGGCATCTGCTCACAGGTGGAGTACTTCCCAGAACAGATGGGTTTTTAGGACCATCTCAAGGAAGGAAAGGAAGTTGGCATAAGCTTTTTTCCACAGTTTCTTTTTAATTGGCATATACAGTATTTTTATGAACAGAGCTACAGTACAATGTAGAAACTGGGTAACTTTTATTAATTTCTGACAAACCTGTGAATATGGAAAAAGATTAATAAAATAAACAAGCAGATGTATGGTGGCAAGTTGCCAGGTTCCGGTGAATTCTCATGTGAATGTGATTAAACTTCAGCAGCGTCTCTGGCTCCCACGCTTGCCAGTTTATTTAGCAGTTTCCTAGATTGGTCTCAAATTCTGAAATTGATGGGAAAAACAAACTATTTCACTGGCTTTAGAATGAACAAAACCAAAACTGTTTGGGCTTCCTGTAGACCTGCTTCCCCAACAATCACTGGTTGAGGTTCAGGCGTGCTTCTAACCACCAATGGGTCAGAAAAGGTTGTTACTTCCTCCTGTCATCCTCCTAGTCAGATAAATAGTGAATCTTTTACAGAATTGTGAGAACAACACATTCAAATCAGTCATAATGAGAAAATAATTTCTCAGAGTAAAGGGGCAGTGTGGGGGTTCACAGCCAATGCAGCATTTAGCTGGGCTGGATGGCCAGAGGTATCCCAAGAACACTGAAGATGAGCTGGGGCACTTGCCTGCCTGTCTGTCCCCCCATGGGGGCCGCAGTGTGGCTGTGCCTGTGGGATGGGTGGTTTAGGAGGAATGGCCCATGCCCTTCTTTCTTTGGGAATTGTGGCAATTTCAGGAAGAGTCCATCTGCTGCCTGCATGCCCTTCTGCTTCCTCACAGCTTGAAATCTGTGAGCAAAGAGCACGATACAGGTTTAGGAAGCATAAGTATTTCTTTTTTTTAGGTGTTGCACCTAAAAGATCACTACTGTGAAGCAAGCACAACATATCACTAGTATCTATTAAAATGCCACAAAGAATAACTCTGTACTTTGTAATTTAAAATACAGCACTTTCCTAATATGTTACTTTTGTAGGTACGCTTACTACTATGAAAAGAAGTTCCCTAGGAAACAATTCCCTGCTCAACACGATGTTGCTTCTGTATTTAACCTGTAGTTTATATCTGGGGAGAGGAGGACATAGCGAAGGCATAGGAGAAGGGGAATGATTTTTTTTCTGTTTAGTTTGTGGAGGATTTTGCGTTGCCTTTTTCAAAAAGACAGTTGTTCATCATTGTCATCACTGTGAACTATTTAAAAAAGCTATGACTGAAGATCTCAACTATTTTCTCAGAACCCAACGTGTTTAAGTAACGTTCACGCTGCAACTGAGTTTTACAGAAACAGCAACCAGTGCTGACCGGTTAACCAAAGAGTAAAACTTTGTACATGGAGGTGAATATAAAGTTTTTCCACATTTCCTACTGAGACCTTATCTCATGGCTTATCACACAGACCAAACAAAAATGGAATTTAATTGACGTCACTTCACGCTAGAATGTTAATGGAGCCAGAAAATATTTGCCTAAGGAACTTGGTGATCTTAATGACTTCTGTGATATCTTATCTAGGGAAGATTTTTATACTTGCTCACATTATAATCTGAATAAGCAAAATAAGGAAAAATAAGGAAATATGTTAGGTCATAAGTTCCAATTAAAATTTTGCCTCATGAAATCTGTATGTATAGAGTAAGGAAAATTATTTGCTTTTTCCTAAACAAATCTGTACATGAAAAGCTGACCATCCTATTTACTGCTTGTCAATTAAACTACCCTTTGTTTGGCACTATTTTTAACATATTCATGTGCTAATGTAATCGCCTTTACACTGTAGAATGTTCAAACCACTCTTAAAGTTTACAATTGCCATGAAATTAATGTAAGAGATTTTATTCTGTCATTAACCCTCATTAGCTTAACAGTATTTCTTATTTGTTTATTCCTGTGTGCAGCTTGCAATTACAAATCCCCATGTAATACAGAAATGTATTCTACTTTGTAGAGTGTAAACCAAAGAAGACCTCATAACACCCTCAAAAACCTACACATAAAGCCATCTGCTTCATCGCTTTTCTCAGGGAAAGCACTGTGTCTTCAAGGCTCAGGCAGTTCAGAACTGGGAAGAAGGAAGAAAGGGCTGCTTTGGCTAAGACACAAAGCCATACAAATTTGCAGCCTAGCATTCTTTAGGTCTGCATTGATGTGCTAATATTTATCTTTATTTTTTATTTTGACTTTTTATTATCAGTTATGTCACTGTACTTTCTTGTTTTAGCTGAGAAGCAAAAGTACCATCACAGCCTGAGAAAAGTCCTTTCTGTCTTTCCAGGCTGGGTGGGAAGCACAGTCTCATGAGAGAGCTGAGTCCTATTTTGGTCTTGTAACCAAAAACATTTTAATAGGTTGAGAGTAGACTCAAACCTATGCATTGTATGTCACAAAATCAGAGAATCACAGACTGGTTGATGCTGGAAGGGATTTCTGGACGTCATCTTATCCAACCCCCCTGCCCAAGCAGGGCCACCTAGAGATGGCTGCCCAGGATCACGTCCAGATGTCTTTTGCACATCTCCAAGAATATAGATTCCACAGACCTCCTGGGCAATCTGTGCCAGTGCTCAGTTACCCTTACAGTGAAAACCTGTTTCCTGATGTTCAGAAAGACCCTTCTGTGTTTCAGTTTGTCCTTGCCTGTTGGCCTGTCACTGGGCATTGCTGAAAAGAGCCTGGCTCCATCTTCTTTGCACCCTCCTCCCTTCAGGTATTTATATACATTGATGAGATTCCCACTCAGCTTTCTCTTCTCCAGGCTGAACAGTCTCGGCTCTTTCAGACTTCAGTCTTCAGACACTTATCCCAGTTACCATGATCAGTCAAAGATTCTTGAAAGTGGCCTCACAATGACATCTGCCAGCTCCCTCAGTGTTTGTGAGTGCATCCCATCAGGGCACATGGACTTATGCAAGCGCACTTTGCTTAAATATTCCCTGACCTGATCCTCTTCCACAAGGGTACGTCTTCCTTGCTCCAGTATTCCCCCATGGTCTCTAGGTCCAGGGATTCCTGAAGGGTAGCCTTGCTGGTAAAGACTAAGGCAAAGAAGCCATTCAGTACTTTAGCCTTTTCCATGTCCTGCATATCCAGGTCCCCTGTCTCACTGAACAACGGGCCCACATTTTCCCTAGTCTTTTTGTCACCTATGTATTATAGAAGCCCCTCTTGTTGTCTTTGTTTCTCCCTGTGTTTCCTACCTGACCTGAAACTAAAAGCTTTCCAAACCTTGTGATGATTTGTAAGGAACATTTTAGGATGTCTCCTATTCCTGCTACATCCTGTTAGAGATAAGGGTGTCTGGAAATGGTAACAGTAGCTCCATGTAAAAGCACATTACTGATATTGACAAGAAGTAGCAGCACCAGTGGTGTTTCTACTGTATTCTGTACGCAGCTGGCTGTGCCCATTCAGCAATGAGTGACTTTGACATGTAAGTGCTGAGTAATGCCGTGCACACCATAGGTCAATGACATATTAAAATCTATATTTTGAGAGGGAACATTATAATATTATCAGGTAACTTAATTTAATTCATTGTTTTCAAGCAGTATAGGAGTTACTGCATGAAGAAGAGAAAATCTGGGTTCCTTCTCTTTCTTCTGTGTTGAACTGGTATGTAGATGGCTTTGCTCCTTGTCCTCCCCACAGGCCAGCTGAGGGAGGGGCAGGGCCCTCACAGTCTTGGAGCACGTGCCTCTGTTTCCAGCACACAAAGTCTTCTGAGATATCTGGAGGCACCAAAAAAATATCTGATTTCAAAATCAGCTTTCAGAGAGTACCTTTGTTAAGATTGGAAATATGTAGAAACACATGTTTTGCGTGAAGACTTTCTCCTAAGGGAGAAAAGATTTCATAGGGCCCAGTGATTGCCTTTAACTTGAAGAAAAGGTATCAGGCTGGTAGAGGAAACAAACCTCAGAAACACAAGGGCAGCAGTTTTGCAAGCAAGCACAAGCAAATACACTCTTAAAGCTTGCATGGCTAACATAATGAGATCATCTACTTTAGTTTTAAACCGCGTAGTTGTGTGTGTGACTGCACATGAAAATAACGCGAGGAAAAAACGCACAGCAGAAGCCTCCTTTTGCCGGCTTTGCTGTGTGCGTGCGAACTGCCCTTTAGGTGGTGCTCGTACAATTCCCCTACCTACCGGAGCAGAGGCTCCCCAGGCGGGCATGCCGTCGGAAGAACTGCCTTCCACACATGCCATCAAACAGATCTTCATCATTTTTAGCTTCCTTCTCAGACACCTAGCACGGTCCTTGCCGGTCTTTTGCTTCAAATACCTCTTCTGTTACCAGCTTTCTACCACGATCAGTCAGTGGTTAGTTGATGCTTGATGTATTTTGATTGTTGCAATACGGACTTCTTTCCCACTTCCTGCATTGCTGAATAGGAGGGGAATAAGAGCACCTGGAGACAAGGAAACTAAAGAAATACCTCTGTGCACATGGTGCTGTGCATGACCCTTCTCTGAGTTCCTGGTAGAGTCCTGGGACACTGCCCTAGCTGTTTGCTGGATGGCGAGGGAGCAGGGAGTGAGAAGGAGGAGGGTGGCCATGTATTTTTCATTTCAGCACATTCTGTTTCCAAGTTATTCATAACATTTTCTGTGGAAAAATAACTTGTTCTGTCATCACAGTTTTCAAGTTTATCCACTTTTTGACCTCTTACCATTTTAGCATAGAAATTCTCATGAGTTTTGAGGTAAAGTGAGGAGACAACTTTGCTTGCAATCTTCTCAATACTTCCTCATTCTGCTGTTACATTGCAAAAGCAGGAAATGTCATGTGTGTACAAAGGGTGTAAGAATACAAACACAGTTCTCTAAACCCTCTCGGGCTTGTGAGAACAATAGCATTTTTCAAGACTGAGTGATAGTGTTGCATATACACAATGCTTTCGCTCTCTGCTAAATGCTTATGACAAGAAAGAGAATGAACTGTTTATTTGTCAGCTGAGTATATTTTCCTCTGGCTACAATCTGCAAAAGATAAGTGTTAAGTAAAGTCAATTTTTCCGTGTCAGAGCAGACCTCTAGCTAATGCCACTAGAAACACATTCCTGCCCACACGTGTTAGAGAAACAGCAACTCCCTGGCCCAGAATGAAGCCCCAGGTTACAGTTTTTTAGCATGGGGTGTCTCCGTAGTCCAGTTGATGTCAACTGTTGTTAAGCACCATGTTAGCTAGAGGATGTCTACTTCTCTGTCAGGACTGGGCTTCATCCTATCTAAGTGTGGAAATAGCATGAATGCGTTGCCCTTTTACTGTGTAGCTTTCAAGTCTGTCAAATTGCCTACATGCACTGATCACTCTCTTTTTGTCATACAAGATTCTTCTTTTCTTAATCCAAGCTTTTTTCAATGTTTTCTTTCTTTCTTTCTTTCTTTCTTTCTTTCTTTCTTTCTTTCTTTCTTTCTTTCTTTCTTTCTTTCTTTCTTTCTCTCTCTCTCTCTCTCTCTTCCTTCCTTCCTTCCTTCCTTCCTTTCTTTCTTTCTTTCTTTCTTTCTTTCTTTCTTTCTTTCTTTCTTTCTTTCTTTCTTTCTTTCTTTCTTTCTTTCTTTCTCTTTTCTTCTTTCCTTCTTTCTCTCTCTCTCTCTCTCCCTTCCCCCAGTATTGGCAGACATCTAAGGCAGTAAAGACTCATCTGTTCATGCTGATTTAAATGGAATGTGGTTTTTGTTTGCCTTCTTGATTTTTTTTTTTCCTAACAACCCAGATCTCACATACAGGGGAATGCATCATACTTATAAACATTTTCCAGTGTGTCACATTTGTCTCCCTTGAGGGAAAGGACTGAGCAGGAATACTCATTGAATATTCCTGGGAACTTCTTCCTTTGCTCTGGGATGAAGTGCCTTCAAGATTTTTCTTGTTTCCTTGCCATTGCCAAACAACCCACAGTTCTCAAATTATTTGCAGGCACCTTTCTAACAGGACTACACAATCAGGATGCAAATGACTAAATGATTTTTAAAGTTTTTTGAACGTGGTACAGCTCTTCTTCATAGCTCCTGAGAGCTTGAATTTTCAGGTGGGACCAGGTCCTACCTCTGCCTCTTCTTGGTTACATCAGGAGACACCCTTCACTGCTCAGGTAGCACTCCATGGGACAGCTTAGCCAGAACAATTCTGTTCCCCTGCAAAGCTGGGCATGTGCCACAGTAATTCACCTTTCTTTTTATGCAGATTAACTAGGAAAGGGCTCAGACCCTTCCCTGCTTAAGCTTCCTCATTTTTCTCAAGAGTTTTGTCATAAAAATCTACAGTCTTTTTAAAGGGAAGTAGATAAACATCTCCAATAATTTGGGGCAACAAGTTAAGCCCTGTGCAGGACAGAAACTCTGGCCTCTCCACAGCTTCCCAGTCTCTCACTCAGCAATTTATCACTTGTCCCAGTGTACAAGCAGTTGGTTTTTTTCCTTTTGAACAAATTGCTAAACTCTCCCATTTCCCATCTGCTGAATTCTTGGTTCCAGAAAACCACAACAGAAGCAGCACAGTGCTGCATTCTCTGTCCTTTGGTCCTGCACAGGCAGCATCTTGGCAGTGTGGGTGCCTGGTGGCCTCAGTGAACTGGCCAGCCTCCAAGCCAAGAGAGACTCGGGAAAGCTTCTGCTACACAAACACATTTAGCTGAAGGGACCAGGTTTTCAGCTTGGTTTTAGGCAAGTCCCTTTAAGGTTGTGACCATCCTGATCTGCCTTTCACAGCTGGTCTTCATGACTTTTCTGACCTCCTAAAAGGGCCTGAGAATTTTTTTTTCTCCAAAGGCATGTTCCTTTGCTCAAGAAAGTCTATGTTTCAGTATTGACCCATGAAGAGTTACACTACCCATGTAGAGGACATACTTACTTCAGAAGACTGGTTCAAATACTTCGACCAATAATTACTCCTATACCTCAAATTATAAAAGATCATCTTTTGTATGGGAAGGTCTGGGCATCAGACCTTGCTCCTGATGCTTTCTTAGCCATAGGGGAACCTGTGATATAATCATATAATGAAAAAGAAAACCATGCAGAAGAACAGTAAGATGATCCACTTTTTCCTGTCCTTTCCAAACAAACAGGTGTGTACTGTTCCTGTCTTTCGTTTTACCACTACATGTATTGCAGCGTCTTTTGTCTGGCAATCGTTACATGGAATTCAGCCAGTTTTGCTAAAGGCTGAAAGTTGTTTCCATGGCATGGATGTTCTATATCCTTCAAGCCAAGTTTCATGGGCCTCTATTTCATCACTTGTATGACAAAACTCCTCACCAAGTACAGCTCTATTGAGTCCACCAGTGAGACCCCTGGAAATGCATTGGGAGCTGTTACAGTGTAGGCTGAGCCATGCAGGCATGAGGTGGTTATAAAAAACAAAAAGAGGTTTTTCTTTTCTATCATTCAAAAACTAAAGCCTGCTATTAACACCAGTTTTTCATCAGATTGATGACTGTGGGAAATGTATGTGCAGTTAAACTAATGTGTTTGTGAGCTCTAGATCATAAGCTGTCCCATGCTGAGTAGCACAAACCTGACTCATCATCCTGATGAGTTTTTCAGTGTAAGTGAAGTCCTGAGAAGGATGCTGCTCACCTGAGAAAGCTTCTCAGCAATTTACTGAAGGGTTTGTTGCTCAAAAAAAATTTAATCATATTTTTTTTTAATGCACTGGACTCCATTACTTGAAACAAAACCTTGAGTTGTTTAACTTTCAGATTAGGTTATGTAACTCTCTAGGCCCTAATTGGGAAAGTAATCAGACTTCTAGGAAGTGCTGAAGAAGCACATTCCTTCTCTTTCTCTGAAAAGGCGAATTCCTTCTCGTTTCTGCTTTACTACACATCAACCAAAGTAATGGGAAGATTTTTGCTATTATCAGTGGACTTCAGACCAGGGCTATCGCCTTGATGGTAGAACTGGTTTTCTGATCCTAAGCCTGAAACAACAAAGAGTTTCTGTGTATTTATGGTTTTATCTTGCTATCTAATAGTAACAAACTCTTCCTCTTTTTTTTTTTCCAGACCCTTCCTTGCTGACAGTGATGACTTAGATCTTTTACAAGTTTGAAAACACAGGCTTTTTCAATAGATTGATAAGCCAAGATATCACTCTGACTTTCAAAGATTTGAGTGCATTAGGAAGAACATGGATTCAAAATAATGTTCAGGGTAGCATTTAAAGGAATTAAAACCTTAATCGGAATATAAATATGAGCCTATTTTTAAACAGCATAAAAGCTTTGGTGTGGGCATGATATCTAAGGACAGAGACAAAGATACAGGACAGAGGTAACACCTTTTATTAGACCAGAACAAAATACAAACTGAGAAAATTACCCAGAGTTTAAGCAGATAGCTACAAACTGATCATCTCTTAAAGAAAGTGCATCTTATTTATGTGTGAAGTAGGGGGACCATTAATTTGAAGTAAAGCAGAAATGAAAAGGAATTTGCCTTTTCAGAGAAAGAGATGGGATGTTTCCTAGCTTGTATAAATTACTAGTGTAGATGAAGGCAGATATTGAAGTTACTTGTTTTCAGTTGATTTGTGGTTGGAAGGAAGTTCCACCTCTGCCTAATTATCCAACTCTTTCTTTGCATTGTGCTTCTCTTGAACAAATGGTTCTCACTTCAGTCAGTTCACTATCAGTCTTAAAAGAAGCACTGAGCAAAGTGAGGGGGTAGTAGCTTGTGTCATAGAGCTGTTTAATTACAATAAATGTACTGTGAAACTCGGGGAAGGAACAACAGAAAGAGCCAGGGGGTGGGGGAAAACCTTGAACTTGGAGCTCGGTAATTTAGGAATTGCTTTGCAAAACTCTTGTTTGCCTGTGTAGTCATTGTGGGATGCAGCAGTTAATGGGAACAGAGGTTCAGCTAGTGCAGTCATCCCAGCTGTCCTGGAGCTGTGGGCTGCACTGAGGACAACTCCTGGGAAACAGAAGCACTAAACACCAGTGTCCACAGTGATGGTTCTACAGGCTTTATTTTCCCCTTGTACATCTAGATTGGATCACTTCCTTTGTATACTAGGGTGCAGAGTGATTTTTACTGTCCCTGTTTCTCTCTGAGCACAAGGAGAGAGAGAAACTTACATTTTACGTGGCAGTGAGCATATGTGATACATGTCCCAGCCTGTATGCTGCATGGGACTCTGCTAATAGTAAATCATACTTCCTCTGTCCTCTGTAACACTCTGTTGCAGACACAGTGTATTTTCCTCTTTCCAAGCAAATCAGTTTTCTTTACAACAACATGCCCTTTCCATATTTCACAGGTTCAACAAACTTTGTAAGAGCTTGCAAAGTGTAAGGACACAAGAAAAGGCAGATACATGAGATCCAATTCTTGTTTGCACTGCAGCCACGCATTGGCAGTAGGCAGGACCTTCAAAAGTTAGTTTACACTAATCTTAAAGTGGTTTTAAGCTACCAGATTGATGTAAATGCTACTCACTTAGTGCGTATTTGTCCTGCACAGTACCCATGACTTAATTGTGCAGACACTGTACAAACAGAAAAGCCCTGCATTGAGCTTCTGGCCATCTAAAGACAGTGTGCCAGGATTTAATCTCCTGCAGAGCTTGTCCTTCATACCTAGAAAGAGGCATGCCTTGTGGCACAACATTAATGTACAGATGTGAGCATGCTGCTGAAAAGCTGAGCATGCTGAAGAAAAATGTGCCAAATATGTGCTGAGGACTTTTATGGGAGACACACGCGAAGCAAGCTTCCCTCAAATCATTAGTCTTGGAGGAAACTACCACGTGCCAAGCAGAAGTATTGCTGTCAGTGCTTTCTGAAGGAAAGAGCAGCATGCTGAGAAGGCCTGTGCCTTCCCATGATGATCGGAGAAAGATACGTCCTCAGCACATGCACTGAAAAGATTTATCACTGACAATCCAGTGTGGAGACAAAAGGCCAGATGTAGCTGACTTCACGGACTGGTTACTTGATAGAAACAGGGTGGATTCCCTTGGAACATCGATGAACTTCACTGTAATGAGAGCTACTGCTGCCACCATACATTTTAACCGTGCTGTAGCAAGCCGGAGGTACACTATTTTGGCAGAAGACACCACCAAGTGCTGGAGTGTAGGCACTGCATGTAGGCTTTGCAAAAGAAGCTGTTATGAAACGTACTAACTACCCTGTACAAGTTTTTGGCCATGCTATAATGTATTTTTTCTGCAGTCCCAAACCAAACCAAAGGCCTTTGATGTTTTTAAAATATGGATTAACTTGAAAAACCTTCAAACACAGATTTAAGGTTTTCTAAAATAGGAATGGAAAAATGGAAGAAAACTGAAATAAGGCTTCAGGGAATGAAGTACTCAAATTAATTCTAACTTTTTAGGTATTGTGTTTCAAACTGAAGATGCTCCTGATGATGATAATGCACAACATCATAGTACTCATGTGTTTCTACAGCTTCCAGTTGAGAAATCAGCTTGTTTCACTCAGGGTCCCCTACAGCATACTATGCTGCATGCATGAGAGCTCCACACATACAGGAGCTAGTGTGACTGAAAAGATCACCTACTACTTTATTTTATGTTTAGGAAAAAAATTATCACAACCAACTGTGTGAAATCAGAGTTACTCATGGCAAAATGAATTTTAAAAGAATGAGAAATTTAAATGCCTTTAAATAGTTACAAGATTAAATATTAAAAAAAACTGGGCTCTTCTTGGCACCCTGACTCATCTGCTGCTGTGGGCTGTGTGATAAGATGCATCGTTCTAGTGCAACACACAGCTGAGGACAAAGCAGAAGAGGCTATGCCATGATCGTCTTGTGGGCCAGAGGGGCTGCAATCCTGGAGCAGAAGTCTTAGCATTGCTGGAAGGTACCTGCAATAGGGCTTGTAGGTTTCTGTCGGACCTGAAAAGCCTGAAAGCAGATGAAGGGAGGGAAACTTTGCTGAAGCATCTCTTGTAAGCTGCCAAGTGGGAGAAGCTAGTTTTGAGCCTGCTGCATACAAGAGGGCTGTCCTGGTTGTCAGGGTTACATCCACTCTTGATGCAAGAGTAGAAAGTGTTTGCTGGGTGAAAATTGTGTTTAAAATTCCTAATAGCATTATCAGTTTTAACTCCTTGAAATCAAATAAGTATTTGTCTGTAGGGCAAATCACAGCCCAAGGTTGTTGGCTGCTTTGCTGCCCACCAGTTTTATCCATGTGTTGAAGAGATCAGTATATGCTAATTGAATTTAGCCAGAATTCACTGCTTTCCAATAGAAAACTGCCCAGCTCAGACCATTTACCAGCAGCTGCATTTGCTCCTCACATAAATCAGTATTGATATCTGGGCCAGATTTTCTCACAAATCTCTTACCTCTACTGAAAACCAACAGGACTGTGACATATATTTAGCAATATCTTCAGTTTCAGAAACGTACTCAGTCAAATGTTTATCAACACTGGTTTCCTGTTTTAGCCCAGCGTTTAACATACTGTAACTCATGCTGCTGTCCCGTATGTTAATACCACTTTTATTTACTTGCTTCCCTTTACTTGTTATCTGTGTGTTGCATTGTGATATTACATGTGTATTGAATCAGCTCCTTGCCATCCTGCAGGAGCCCAATTCAGTGACTAGGTTTGACCTGGCTGGGACTCCCGGCTAAAGCTGCAGTGAAGCCAAAACTCTGTGATTCAGGCTTAGAAAAATTTGGAACTCTGTGGTGGACAAAGCAGCAAATTTCAGGGCTGTATCCCCACTGCTGGTGCCACAGTCAGTAACTGCATGCTTAGCCACACAGCCCACGGGCAGAGGATCCTTTGGAGTCAGTCCCATTAGGGAAGTGTTAATTGCTCTGGGAGGCGTGCAGGCAGTACTGGAAGCTGTGGGATAGGAGGGCTTATGCACAGTTTGGAGTCAAGTTGAAGACCTTCCTCAGGGGTAGGGACTGGCTTATTGCCCTAGACATGTGCACATGTGTGGGAGCTCACGCAGAGCCAGGCTGCATCCATGCCACCTGCCCAAAGCCCCTGCTCGTGCGGATGAACTCTAGGAAGGAGCAAATGCCTGCTCTGACCCCTTCATCAAGGAGCAAATCACCCTGATGCCCACTCTGCTTCTCCTGTGCTTCCTCTAACTCCTCATGCTCCTCCTCCTCCTGCCTGCTATGCTCTTCGACCAGCTGCTTTTCATCTGCAGGACCCGGTGCTCCCCACTCTCTGCCAACCTACTGCTGTGGCCTGGGCAGGAGGGTGAGGAGCAGCAAGCCCTGAGGCAGGGGCTCCTGCAGGAAGCCCAGATGTTCCTGCAGCAGCCCTAGCTCCCTGCTGGGAATTGCAGCCCCTTGGGAATCCTGCAGGATGGATGGGGAGACTCGACATGGAAGTCAAGGTGATGCTGCAGGCATTGGTTCAGGAAACTGTGCAGCAAGCTTTGCTCAAAGATCTGACATGGTGGCAGAGTTTGCAAAGGTGCCATGCTGGGAAAAGCGGACGAGACAACCCAGAGAGCCGGAGGTATGAGTCACTAAGAGCAAATGGGACTGTCTCAGTAATGCTTTTTGTCAGAGATACAATCATCTACAGCAATGAAAGGCCAGACCTGAAATAGTCTGATTTCCCTCAAAGGGTCCTCCTGGGTTTGACACGCATCAGAGCAGCCTGGTCTCTTCCTGCCACACTTCGCAGAGAGTTTCAATTCCACAAGACAGGGCAGGAGTATCTCTTTGGAGCAGCCATGCTCCAGGGACCCTGTGTGGTCAAGTACCCTGGTCAAGTGACCCTGATCGAGGGTCAAAGGAAAACTAGGGAAAACATGGGCCTGCTCCTGAATGGTGCAGGGCACCTGGTAACAAATTACATGGAAAAGGCCAAGGTACTCAATGCCTTCCCTCCTCAATGTTTACTGGTATGACCAGTTTTCAGGAATCCCAGGTCCCTGAGACCCTAGGAAAAGTCTGGAGCAAGGAAGACTTACCCTCAGTGAATAAGGACCAGGTTAGGGACCACTTAAACAAACTGGACATACATAAGTCCATGGGGACGAGTGCTGAGGGAGCTGGGTTGTTATGTCATTGCAAGACCATGCAATGGTCATGATGACAGTGAGAGGTTCCTGGAGGCTGGAAGAGAAAAAATGACACTCCTATCATCGAGAAGCCAAGAAAAAAGATCTGAGGAATTACAGGCTGGTTAGCCTCATCTCAATCCCTAAAAAGGTGATGGAGCAACTAATCCTGGAAACGAGTTTCAAACACATGAATGACAAGGTGATCAGTAGTAGCCACTAAGATATATGAAGGAGAAAATCATGCTTAACCATTGTGATGGCCTTCTACAATGAGGTGACTTGCTTGGTGTCTGAGGGGAGAGTAGATCCAGCAGTGGATGTTGTTTAAATTGACTTTAGTAAGGCTTTTGAAAGTGTCTCCCAAAACACCCTTGTAGACAAACTGATAAAGTATGGGCTAGAAAATTGGACAGTGAAGTGGTCTGAAAACCGGCTGAATGACTGGGCCCAGAAAGTTGTGATCAGTGGCACGAAGTCCAGCTGGGGACAAGTCACTAGTGGTGTCACCCAGGGTCAACACTGGGTCCAATGCTGTTTAACATCTTCATGAGTGCCCTGTATGGTGGGACAGAGTGCACCCTTGTCATGTTTGCAAATGATCCAGAACTGGGAGGAGTAGCTAGACCAGATGGTTGCACTGCCATTCAGAGGAACCTGGACAAGCTGGAGAAATGCTCAGAAATTAACCTCATGAAGTTCAGCAAAGGAAAATGCGAAGTCTTGCATCTGAGGAATTATAACCCCAGGCACCAGTACAACTGGTTTGGAGCTGTTTTCCTCCAGTCAGATCAGATGCCACAGTTAGGTGGATTAAGGCAACTGGTGCCATTCTAACCAGAACATCAAGTGCCCAAAGTCTTCTGGGCCTTTTAAAATATTTTACTTATTTAAAACCACTTTAGTGTTGGAAAACTGCCATTCCATCTATGTAGGCAGTTGCTGTTGAGATGAAATAATACAAGTGTGAGGCACGATACCCTGCCCTCTCCACTGGCTTCATATTGCTTCTGAGATGGGCTGCTCTCAGGGGCTTGGATGCACTCAGCAGCAGTAAAATTTTTAAAGATTACTAATTATTTTTCCTATGTTAATTATCTGTATGCCTCATGTATTGTACAGCCAACACTGCTCTGCCCTTTTGATAGTACCCATGCCCTTGTGCGAAACAAAAAATACACTGTGCCTGCAGTTACATGCGTCTAATGAAAGGCTTTAAACTCCCTTCTTATGAGATTCCTCAGCTGCAGATCATGACATTCATCCTAAACGAAAGGGTGAGAGAAGGATAATTCCCAAGATGCACAGAGTAGCTACAGTGTTTGACAAATCCCGCTGACCTCTCCTCAGTTTTCTGCTCCTCCTCCACCCTCCCTGGCTCACACCTCCTCACCCACACAGGAAAAAAAACCTGGGAGGATATTTTTAATGCAGGTGAATATAGAAACTAACTAATGGATGGATTTTTTCTGTGCCTCTGACTGAAAGCACTGCAATTGAAGGAGCCTCTGTTCTTCCTCCTTCTTTATCCTGTGTGCAAAAGTCAACTCAGGAATTGCCAGTGGAGCTTCTTTTCTGCAGCTCTGTTGTCTCTAGTAAGCCTCTCCATCCTCACTGTTGGTCTTAAAGCAGCCTCACAAAGAATGCACCTGGCAGATGCTCTTCAACTGCTGTTCAGAAACAGGAAATTCTTTGGAGGATGGATGGTGCCAGTGGTTCCTGTTGCCAAGAGAATCACGCTGTGTGCCTCTGGTCCCCTCGCTAGCCCTTGTTCCTGGCTGAGGGACCTGCTCCAGCAGTGGCAGGAGCAGGGAGAAGAGCCAAACACCATAATCCTGCTGGGCCATTTTGACTCACTGCTCTCCGTTTAAATAACTCATTTGACTGCGGCTAGGCTAGTGACAGGGATTGGTTCTCTGCTTTGGGCACTGCTCCCTTGACTGCTAGCATTGCATTTCATCCTGTGCTCAATCGGGAGGGTTTAAGAGATTAACAGCAAGTAACATCATCTTGAATTAATACTTTTTTTGTCACGCTTTTTCATGGTGTCTCTTTGTGTTTCAGCCTGGATGCAAACAGTGGTTGAGAAAGGGTTCAATGCATTTAGCTGGATGCAGGCAGTGAGAAGCCAGAAGCCCCAGAAGCTGCTGAGGAGCCTGGGCTGCAGCATTGACCTCCAGGCATTGGGACATGCAGAACTTGCAGGTCAACTCACTGCTCAGAAAGGAGGGACTGACCCCACAGTCTGTCAGCAGCAGTTTTCTCTTCCCATCTCTTTCCAGTTGGAAGAGTGTGATCAATTAAACTGAGGATCAGGAAACAGACTTTGAAGCAGACAAGCAAACTTACCATGTTTGAGTGCTCAGCTGCAGTGATGAACATGACTCATGGTAAGAGTTAATAAGGGAGGGTTGCATTTACTTTTTCTGTACACATGAATATCTGTAGTATGCATCAGAAATAGTTTTTCATTTTACCCATTGTGAGTTTACACAAACTGTCATATTTTTGATAGGCAATTTTTTCAGGTGAGTTTAAAATTACTTTAATATGAACAAACCATGTCAGATCACAGCCATTCCAGGACAAGCTGCTTCCAAGAGACTCAACCAGTCTCTTGGTTAGCCCCAATTACAGAATCAAAAAGAGAAATGGATCTAGAAAATAGAAATAGAAATGGATTGCAGCCTTGAGTTGCTGAAATTAACTACAAAACATGTACTGGGTAAATTGGGAGCCTCTCATTGTGCTTCTAAATGGCTTTTTGCTACTCTGATCCATCTAGAAAGCATGACTTGCTGATTACACTAGAAAAGTGAGAAGCAGGTCTGGCATAATATGACTGCCTGGGAAATGAATTACTCCTTCCCTTGCTAGCTTCTCTGTCAGGAGTGATAAAAGATGATTCTGGTAAAGCTGGATGTTGTGCTTTAACCCCAGCCAGCAACTAGGACCACGCAGCTGCTCACTTACTCTCCTCCCACCGCCCCCAGTAGGGTAGGGAGAAGAGGGAGAAAAGGAGAGGGGAAAAAACCCTCGTGGGTTCAGATAAAGACAGTTTAATAGAACAGTAACAGAAGAGGAGGATGATGATGGTGATGATGACGATGATGGTGATGATGATGGTAATAGTAGTAGTAGTAGTAAAAGAATATACAAGATAAAGTAATACAACACCAGTCACTCTCACCACCTGATGATCAGTTGCCCATCCCATCCCGAGTAGTGATCGAGGATTCACCCCCCCCACCAACCCCCATTTATATGTTGAGCATGACGCCTATGGTACAGAATATTCCATTGGCCAGACTGTCCTGTCTATAGTCCCTCTCAGCTTCTATGGGAAGCTGAAAAAGTCCTTGACTAATATAAACGTTACTTAACAACAGCTAAACCAATATGTTATCAACGTCATTCTCCTACTAAATCCAAAACACAGCAGCTACTAGAAACAAAATTAACTCTATCCCAGCTGAAACCAGGACACTGGAAAAAGCTTGTATTTTAACCACAGGAAACCGAAACCATGAGGACAATCAGTCAAGCTGCTCCTGAGACAGTAACCTGAGAAACTAACAAATTATACTAACTTCAACCTTTCAAAATTTTCCGAATTTTATTTACTAACAGTCCCAATTATCGTAGAAAGTTCCCTTTCCCAAAGTAAAAATAAACAAACGACACTATTATGTGTAGAATCATTAAAAAAAAAGTATGTATGTATGCATGCATTAATCAGGAGTTCTGAGTTAATGTCTGAGCTGGTTTCCTTTCTTGGATTTAATGAATTTCAGAGTTTAGTCTCACAATTGCTTTAAGGTGATCTAATTGCAGGATCCTTCTGAAAGACTGCAGACTTTGCCTCTGCGATGCTCTGCTCAAGTCTTTCCTTTGATTTTCTGTGATCTACTACTATTTCACAGCTGATTTTTTTTTCTATTTAAATTCCACATATTTGCAGCTAACAGTCTTGCCAGTCAGCAAGATTTAATTACAAAGGAGTGGATTATTCATAGGATGAGTGGATTATTTGTAAGATGGCATACTGTATAGACCCTCCTTATCTAAAGGATTTAAATCGCTGTTGTTTTCTACCATGCACTGCTTATCTGACACAGTTTTGGTGAAGGAGTCGTATGACCTGCAGATATATGAACTGTGTGACTATCCCATTTGGGCAGAGTTCGTATCAGCAGGGACAGTGACTCTGCTGCTCTGAGCTCTCTCCTATAGCGATAGTAATAAACTGCTTTTGTTCTGACCTGGTCTTAATTGTATCTCGGTTATTTCTGCAACAGTGTCAACACTTCCAGCATATCCAAACAAATTAATGCCAGTGTAGGACCATGAAGCTAAAGTTCCTTTCAATACTATTAACATGCACAGCATTAGATTCTTGTCTTTACTTCACTCTTTGTCATCAAGCTTTCAAAATCTACTCAGATTTCACCATATCTCTCTTTTTGTCATATGGTTCCATTTTGTCAACTTTCTGTGAAATTGGTAGCACTTC
Organism: Pluvialis apricaria; assembly: GCA_017639485.1. NCBI lineage: Eukaryota > Metazoa > Chordata > Aves > Charadriiformes > Charadriidae > Pluvialis > Pluvialis apricaria. The sequence continues at coordinate 38,884,731 of CM030044.1, forward strand.
TGTTATTTCTGAATTTTCATTTAGCGATGTTTTTGCTGTACATTATTTATCTTTGTGGATTTCTTTTTTTTATAGCAGGGTTACTAGGATCAGCAGAACACTTTTCGGCAAGTAAACTATTTTTTATGAAATTTATCTCTGGGCAGTCTTTCTGTACACCGCGTTCATACAAGTACTGTATATGATATTCCCTAGAGACTACAGAAATATGGTACCTGAACACATGACTTTTCAGGTACTCCTGTGGGAGATCTGATGTATTATATCAACTTTAAGTAACATACATGGACTGATATTTTCCAGTACTGCCCTAAGTGAAAGAGGGGCTGCTCTTCTGCACTTCGGTAGATGGGGAGTTGAGAGAGAAATGGTGCAGGGCTGTTTCTGGATCTCTGCAAGAGACAGGTCAAAACCAAATGGCTTAATAAAACAGTAGTTTTAATAAAATAGAGTAAAAAGAGGAATATAGGTAGTGAGTAAATCTTATGTCCCTTCAGATGCAGGGTACCCTGCTTTTGTGCAGCATCAGAGGGACTCTGGATGGATTTCCCCAACAGCACGCTGTGGAGATTCTGTCCTGCCTCCCATGTTGCGATGGCTTTTCTTTTGAGTAACAAACAGGAACATATATCTTCTCCTCACAGGTTGCAATATTATCTCTGCCATAACATCACCAGCACGCAGCACAGGTCACTCCCACAGGTTCCCTTACGGCATCTACTCATGTAAACACACAGGCCTTAAGTACAAGGACCAATAGGCATGGTTTGCTCAAGACCACAAACTCCTCGATGTCTTCTGCAAGGCTTCCAATACTGTTGTATAGGCAGATCGTAGTCCTGTAACAAATGCAGACGTGTTATTTCCCTCCATGTGCCTGGGAGACAGCATCACATATTGGTGATGGCAGGAGTATTATAAACATCTGGTTCTTTTAACAGTGAGAAAATTATCACCAGTTTTTCCTCTTTGCTCAGTCATTGCTTAGTGGGGGGACAAGGCTGTAATGGCAACCTCTGTTTCTCTAGGCCTGCCTCCTTGTCATATTGAGGTACAGCCCTGGGAAGGTAGGAAGAGAATGAGCTTAATGAATAGTAATGAGCAAGCAGTAAAAAACCTTGCAGCCATTTCCTTTGCTACCTCCTCCCAGCAGCATGGGTCACCAGGGCCACCGTTTTCATCTTCTGTTTCTGATGCTACTGCATAGGTGGAAAACCTTTCTCCCTTGCAGCTTGAAAAGTAACAAGGCCTTTTCAGTTTTCTATAAAGAGTATAGAGGTGAGGGCTGATGCAGGCTATTCCTGGACAAAAGCAAGCCTATGCAGATGACACATGGCACCTGATCTCTTTTCTTTATGTTTGTATGGCTATTATGTACAGGAGAAAAAAACACTTAAAGACTTTTCACTAACAACAATAGCTGTAAAAAATGTAGCATCAGGACAGAGCAGAAATTCTTTTCCAGCTATGTGACACAGTCCCTGAGTTTTCTAAGCACAGGTATGAGCTACAAAACTGCTTTTTTTGGCATACATATTTGTGACTAAAATTAAACTACACTTTCTGAAGAAACATAGTATCATAGAATGGTTTAGGTTGAAAGGGACCTTGAAGATCATCTAGTTCCATACCCCTTGCCATAGGCAGGGACACCTCCCACTAGACCAGGTTGCTCAAAGACCCATCCAGCCTGGCCTTGAACACTTCCAGGGATGGGGCATCCACAACTTCTCTGGGCAACCTGTTCCAGTGCCTTACTACCTTTAAAGTGAAAAAATTTCTTCCTAATATTTAATCTAAACCTTCCCTCTTCCAGCTTAAAGCCATTCCCCCTCGTCCTATCACTACATGCCCTTGTAAAAAGTCCTTCCCCAGCTCTCCTGTAGGCCCCCTTTAGGTACTGGAAGGCCGCAATAAGGTGTCCCCGGAGCCTTCTCTTCTCCAGGCTGAACAACCCCAAATCTCTCAGCCTCTCCTTATAGGAGAGGTGCTCCAGCTCTCTGATCATCTTCGTGGCTCTCCTCTGGACCTGCTCCAACAGGTCCATGTCCTTCTTATGTTGGGGGCTCCAGAGCTGGATGCAGTAGTCCAGGTGGGATCTCACGAGGGCAGAGTAGAGGGGCAGAATCACCTCCCTTGACCTGCTGGCCACGCTTCTTCTGACGCAGCCCAGGATATGGTTGGCCTTCTGGGCTGCGATCGCACATTGCTGGCTCATGTCGAGCTTCTCGTCAATCAGCACCCCCAGGTCCTTCTCCTCAGGGCTGCTCTCCAGCCATTCCCTGCTGAGCCTGTGTTTGTGCTTGGGATTGCCCCCCCCTAGATGTTGACTAAATTTTAATACAGATAGTTAAATTCTACTTATGTAAAATTCCCCCTCCAACTTGAACTAAGTACAACATATTACAAAAGAAAAACACGTCAGGTGTCAAGGATGAATAATTTCTACCATGGATCACAGCAACCCATCATGACTGAGATAAAAGATTAACAACTATTTGACAGAATGAGATGTAAGCCGTCAGTGACACTTCTGTGAAAGTTCTAATCATGTATTTCTTATGCAAATATTTATCTGACACTGTTTCTCAAGACCTGTTCTGTTACCCAGATAAGATTGTAAACCCTGTGCCCAAAACCTGTGCCCAAAGCTCCGGATATTGAAAAAGAGATCGAGTGCCATCTTGTGGGTGCCACAGGAACATAAAAATTTATTCCGGGAAGACGTATTCATTAAAAAAGAATGGAAGTATGCAAGCATACATCCATTTATATAGAAATTATAATCAAAGGCGTAATTTATTATTAACAGAAATAAACATATTATGAAGAATATAAACATATCTACCTCACGATTTTGTTTTTTTGCTCCACAGCTGAAATAAACTAAAAGTTCCAGGGGCAGAGTGGTCACATTGTTTACTGTTAAGGCCTGTCATTAGTTAGGCAACTAAGTAACAACTTTGGTATTTGGTCTTAATATTCAAGATGCTTGCATGACTAAATATCATTAAATAAAACTTTTTGTAACATCTCTCTCCGCATGCTGTCAGACAGTAAAACAGAATGTATGCAGTAGCAGCATAGGACTTTTTTTCTTCCACTTTTACTTCTTTTATATATATTACCAGCATTCTTTTGTGTTCAGCTGAAGTTACATAAATGATGATTCTGTAAGTCAGCCAAAGTTACTCAAACTGAAGCAATGAATTAAAATGTTAGCATTAAACAGATGGTGGGGAAGCAGTATGAAAGAAAAAAGAACTAGAAAGGGGTAAATTTGAGGTGCAGTAATTCTTAAAATAATTTTGGCCCTATCCTATGAAATAACTAGTGCTCACAGATCTGTGACTCGGTAGCATTCAGCATTTTGTGGTGCGACATAATCAGTTTCTCAAGACAGTTCCCCATCATTAGAATGAACTGGTTACCATCGGCTTCGCCAGCAATTTGGTATGAGCACATCATAGGCCCTTAGGCTGCTTTTCCTTAGGAAAAAATTAGCCAACAGATTTAGAGGTAACTCCAGCTACACTTTTGTAACTTGTTATATTAAACTGGTAAAGCTAGCAACTGCGCCTTACAGGAATAATGGGAAACGGTTGGGAATTCACTTCAAGGACTTTGATGATCTTTCAAGGTATTGTTATGCGCTTTTATACCAATATGCCTAAGTACACTGCAGCAGTCCTGAGTAAGACCCCCAAGACTTATTAGGCATCTATACCATCATCTATACCAGCCTCGGCTGTCTGATGTGTAGCGGAGACCGAATATGCACCTGTTATCTGCTATCTTGAATGGCACATATGCAAATTCAATTAATTTGAGCTGGATCAGGTCCATAGAAAAGAAAGTGTCAATCAGCTGTGTATATTAAAGCAACGTAGCGACACACCTACAACATGAAAAGTGACTGGAAACAGAACATTAAAGAAAAGTGTTGTGGGGGCCTTTACTTTCCGATACAGAGTGAATACGGGACGAGTGCTTCTGGCCAGGTGCCTTTTCCTGAAGGAAATCCCTGCAGTGCTGGGCTGACAAACCACGGGAGAGTGCTCATTATTTTTCTTTAGCAAGCAACCCCAGTTTGTCATAATTATGTAATAAAAAAATAAAATAATAATAAAATGTGGTGGTTTGGGCCGAACCGGCCACCGGGTGGAACAACAGATGCTCTCCCCTGCCTCTCTTCAAAGAGAGGCATGAGAGAGAGAGAGAGTTACGAGTTTAGAAGGAACTAAACTACTTCAGTGAAATATTAATAATACAATAAAAAGGAAATAATGAAATATATACAAAAGCATGTCAAGCTCCCAGGATGACAATCACGACACCGGCTGGCACTGGAGAAGTCCCAGGCTGGACTCGGTGATGGATGGGAACTGGGTTGCGGATCTGGACTCAGGATCGGTATCAAGGGCCGACAAACGGACAGAGTCCTCCTCGGACGTCAGCCATTGAAGGAAGAGCCCTCCTCCTCCTCCCGGTACCGCCTCCAGCACTGCGGAGGTGAGGTGAGGTGCGGTGCACGACGCATCTGCAGGGCGCCGGCCGCCATGAGGCACCTGCCGCCATGAGGCACCTGCCCTACTTCTACTGCAGGGAGGTGGTGAAGGGCCTGGGCAGGGGCTCCAAGGAGCTGGGCATCCCCACCAGTGAGCGGGGTGCGTGGCGGAACCGGGGCGGGGGTGACACCTCCCGTGAATGCCACCGGCGAGGTGTTGCCTGCGGCCTGGTCTTGGCCACCCCGCGCGGGGCCCGGTGGTCGGGGGTGCCCCCACCCCCAGCCCCGCCGGTGAGAGCCCGGGCCCGGCGGCTTCCAGTGGCCTGTAGCGGCCGGGCCAGCCGAGCGGAGGGGTGCCGTGCCCCCGCGGAGACAGGGGCGGCAGCGGGGTGGCCAGTGGCTGAGCCCCTGTGAATTGGGGAGGCAGCCCAGCTGTCCCACACCACCGCCCCGTTGCCATGCCTTGCTCTTTCTGGGGACAGGCTTGGCTTGTTCTGCCTTTGCATTTTTGGTGGGTTGTTATTTACTATTTATTTCTTTCTTCCCTTTTTCTTTTTTCTTTTTGTTTTTTTTTCTCCCCTGCCCTCATACTTCCCCGCTTTCTGTCAAACGATTTGTTTCTGTTTGCTTTGCCGTTGGTTAGCTCGGCTGGTGGTGGTGGTGGTGGCGGTGATGGTTGGCAAGGTGCTGAGGAGCGATCAACCGACCGTAGGCGCTGCCCGTGGTGGTGGTGGTGGTGGCTGTGAGATGGCGGTTCGCAGAACGTCCCTTCTGACAAACTTGTCTGGCCTTGCGTGAGGACAAGGATGGGAGCGGGCATGGACGGGGTGTAGCTCTAAGGAAGGCAGCGTCAAGCGAATAAAGTACAGATGAAAAAGTAGAGCGAGCGCGGTTGTCCCTTAGAGAAGGGTATTTTCCCATTCTCCGTCTGAGTTGCCTAAATATGGATAGAGGCGCAACTCAAATGGATTTCAGTCTTTTCTAAAGATGAGGCTGAAGTCAGTGGGAATTTTGCATGAATCCCAACAGGCAGGAAAGCCTCCTATTACAAATCTTGAGGTACTGGACATGTGACAACTACTTGCTAGTATAAACTTTTTTTTTTTTCTCTCTTGATTGTTTTTATATGGCTTATTAGTGTCAGGGAATGTGGGAGGGAAGGTTTTTCTGCTTATGAACTAGGATAGAAATCCACTAACTGTAAATTCTTTGAAATCAGCTCGAGACCTTGCATGAAGAGCTCTACCCATGTGTGAAGTTAAAGCAGGACAGTTGTTTGGCTAAAGGCTTAGATTTATTGCCTCAGTCAGAAGGGAACCTATTTTATTTCAGTTTTGTAGTTTTCTAAGGAAATCCTAGAAATCCCCAAATATAAATAACCTAAAAAGCAACATGAAAAAATCGGCAGGTGTCTAAAATCGCAGCTTCGTTTATTTTTTACATGTTTTACTTACTTAAAAAAAAAAGTTTACCGATACTTAAGTAATTCTAAGATGCTACTTTACAGTGGAAAAGAAACTTGATTTTTCTGTTCTTTGACCATACTAAAGCAGTGATAGTCCTAATAGTGAAAAGCATTCAGACTGCATATTTTAGTTTACGAATTTTAACTATAGAATAGAATAAAACGTAAGTAACTGTGAAATAGATAATATGCATAGAAGATGTGGTAACTCTGGTATTACCACAGAGACTACATTTTCTGGTGTATATTTCGCAAGTGGCATGTTGTGTCACTATCATCATCAGTGTTCTGCTTGCAAATAGCATGTAGGCAAAGCTTGGCTTTTAGCTGCTTGAAAATTCTGTAGTGTGCTTTACTTACACAAATGTACACCTTCTAAAATTTTTGCAGCTAACTTTTCTGAGCAAGTAGTCAAAAGCTTTCCATCTGATATCTCTGCTGGTATATACTATGGATGGGCCTGTGTTGGAAATGGAGATGTGCATAAAATGGTTTTGAGCATAGGATGGGATCCTTTCTATAAGAATATTAAGAAATCAGTGGTAAGAATTTTGCTTTGTGTGGTACTTTAATTATAGTAAATGAGCCAGACATTGACTTTGAATAAGATAAGCAGAATTTGATCTGTAAATGAGATTAGAAATTCCATTTGCTGTTAGAAATGTGTTTGGTATCCATCTCATATGTTTGTATTTTGTGGAGGAAAAAAACCCAAATCCTAAAACACCCCTCAGTAACCAATGAACATGCAGCTGTAGATAAATAAAATTTATTTTCATTTGCCTCTTCCGCCATTACTTAAATACTTCTAAAATCAAAATTCCTATTTCCAAAGTGGTTGTTGCTTATTTTGCTTATAGCTAGATAAACATAACCGCTAAACTGAATACATCTATTAAGCTTATGAGACCCCTAAAATGAGCTGGAACATACTGATCTCTCATCCTTTGTAATCCGTCTGCATTTAAAGCATCAGATTCTGGGGCATATTAATTTGCCATGGTTTTTCAGTAATTCTTCTCTTAAATAGTGGAATCCATGCATGTGGTGCTGTGGCTTAATGTACAGAATCAAGATCCAAAAATAAGTAGTAACAGGACAGAGTTAAAATCCTTAACTGTGGCATCTATGTTTTTCTTGCTATCAGATGCTGGTGCTTATTCTTGACACTTGCAGAAACTGGTTTTAATTGCTAATACTCGGAAGCAGTTTTATTTTGACATGAATACCTGATTGAAGGTAGCTGCCTCATTCTTTTTACAATTTTGTCATTCAATTCCTGTGAGTTACTTGTAAAAGCTCTCTTTAAAACAACAGTTTTGGTCAAATTTATTACAGTTATTTGGACTCAGCAACTTAATAATTAAAGAAATCTAGACATTATTTGTGATTTGCTGCCTTGAAAATCTTACCTCTGAAATAAATATCACAATGTTCTTAAATGCCATGCAAAGTACAATTCTCCCTACTAACGTAATCAAAAGCTGTAGCCTCTTAATCATGCATTATGCACGTTAGACTAAGTGATTCCCTTTTCCTGAGATGTGTGGGAGAGAGTTTGAATTAGAGGTATTATCTGAACACCCTTGTAACAAGGGAAGTAAACTCAAAATGCATCATGATAATTGTCAATGTATTTCTCTCTTTTTTTTTTTCTTTAATTAGGAAACGCACATTATCCACCCATTCAAAGATGACTTTTATGGAGAGGTTCTTAGTATAGTCATTATTGGATATATTTGGTCAGAAAAAAGCTTCAGTTCTTTAGGTCAGTGCTGCAGGTCTCTTAAATTAATGTTTTATTTGTCATGTTCTTGTATATTGAAAGTACTGTGTCATTGTTCTCTTTCTGTCTTCATAATCAGCTGTTTCTCGTAATCAGTTGTTTCACGTAGCTGTTTCTCAAGGGTAGAGGGGCCTTACAGAGAGCTTCACAATCACCAACCATACGAAATTTAACAAGAGCAAGTGCTGGTTTCTCCACCTGGGACGGTGTAATCTTTACAAATTGTATTGTCATGCCAGTTGTCTGAGGAGTGGCTTGAAAATCATAAGCTTGTTGTAAAACTATTGGTCTAGTCTGTCCATTTCTTTTAAAATGCATCTGTGTTAAAACTGAAACAGTTAATGAAATTCTGTTGACTTTTTTGAGAAAATGTCTTGGAACATGGAAAAAGTAGTGTTTACAGCAATGAAAAGTGCAACACGTCAAATCATGTCATTTTAGAAACTGAGAATGTTGCTTTTCCAACTTCATCATTATAATTCTATTCTGCCTCTGTGATTGTTTTTTGGCGTTCTGTAATACACCCTTTTTTGCTTGTTGTGTGTTCAGAATCCAGGCCAGCTTTCAAATACTGCTTTTCTTCTCTTTTGCAGAGGCACTCATTTCGGCAATTCAAGAAGACATTGAAGAGGCAAAAAGACAGCTAGATTTACCAGAACATCTTAAACTCAAAGAAGACAAGTTCTTTCATCTGCCAGAAGGCAAAACAGTAAACCACTAAGCAAAACCATGTGGGGTTTTTTTCATGTCATGGAGCTCTTTTCTTTGCACTACCATGTATCATGCCTCACTTGATATGTGACGTATATGTGTGTCTGGCTGGGATGGAGTTAATTTTCTTCATAGCAGCTCATATGGTGGTGTGTTTTAGATTTGTGACAGAAACAATGAACATAACACACTAACATTTTAGCTATTCCTGAACAGTGCTTGCACAGCATCAAAGCCACCTCTGTTTCTCACGCTGCTCCCCCGGTGAATAGACTGGGGCTGTGCAAGGTGTCGAGGGGGAACACAACCAGACAGATGACCTGAACTAACCAGATATTATATGTCATATAATGGTCATGCTAAGCAATAAAATGGAGAGGAGGGGGTTTAGGGAAATTGGCCATCTTTTGTTTGGGAAATGTCTGGGCATTGGTCTACCCATGGGAGGTGGTAAGTGATTACCTTTGCATCACTTGTTTTGTTTTCTTTCTTTTATTCTTTCACTTCTTTGGTTGGTGATCTATTTTTGTCTTGACCCACAAATTTTCTTGCTTTTATTCTTCCATTCTTCTTTCCCTGTCCCACTGGAGGGGTGTGGGGGAAGTGAGCTAGTGGCTGTATGGTGCTTAGCTGCTCAGCAGGGTTATCCTGCAACAACACATTTAGGTAATTCTGATTGGAACTGAACACTAAAACCACACAAGATGATTTAAGTTTGTTTGTATTACTTGATCATTTAACCAGTCATGCAAAAGAAGTAGAAAGCTATTTTAGGTCTTTACAGAGAAGTCATGAATCCAAATGTTGCTGATGATTTAGAGATCTTAGCATGTGTGGAATAAGAACAAAGTTAGTTGTAACCTCTTCTGCTCCTAAGGTGTCAACAATTAAATCATAGAATCATAGAATGGTTTAGGTTGGAAAGGACCTTGAAGATCATCGAGTTCCAACCCACCTGCCATAGGCAGGGACACCTCCCACTGAACCAGATTGCCCAAGGCCACGTCCAGCCTGGCCTTGAACACCTCCAGGGATGGGGCTTCAGTGAAGACTGTCAGGTTTTCAGGCAGAGAATGTTATTCCAAACAGTTTTCCCACTTTTATGTCATTCTTACATCTTGATTGTAGTGAACAGCTTAGAAAATTTTTATAATGATTGAGTAAAAAATTTGTCTATGGTGCAGGAAGCCAATGATTAGATAACAGTAACAAGAATAATTCACTATAGTTCCTATTTTTGATATGCTATACAGCTGTTGTGGTTGTAGGTGTCCTTTTAACTGAAATTATTGTAATTTAAATGGAAATGACTGTTACTCATTGAGTTACTGGAATGTGGGATAGATACTTCTGTCTAATTGACTGTGCATATGACAGCTCATAAACTGCGTAGTTGCCTTCTGAGGAAGTGTTTCACTAAAGCTCAGGAAGTGACTGTCAGGGGGAAAGTTGTTACACTGCAAAAGTTCAGGCTTAAAGGGTGCAGAACTAGTCTTACAGTATTTCTGCTCTTTGGGCCATAGGGCAGAGGAGGTAACTAAAGGCAACTGTATTTTGGTTGCTGGTGGCAGCTGCCTTAGATGACGAAAACTGCTGGGTTGTTTACTATACTGACAGCAGAATGAATGACTTAAAGGTTGAAGTTAGAATGAAAGTTAGAATAGGAAAATCCTTTCAACCCTCTGCACTAAGTGCAGGTAAGATCCAAACTTCTGGCTGCAGATTCGTGAAAGTCTTCGGGGATTCTTGGAAAAATGTATCAGTGTTTTAGTAGATATTGAGTATTTATTACAAGTTATTGAGGCCTTTGCCAGTCTGAAACATTTGCACAGGTAAATGGAGGGTGTATTGTAAAAATTGATAGTAATTTTGAAAATATTTGTTAAAATTACATAGTATGTATGTATACATAGTGTGTGTGCGCTTCCAAATCTACTCCTCCCACCTGAGTACAATTTTATTAATTTCCTTCTCATCCCATCCCATTCTGATCCTGCATTTCACTGTAGCATTACAGAGAGCTCTGTAGAGGTACCCTTTTGGGAATTCTCTGCGGTGGGTGCTGTCAGCTGGCCGGGGTTCTAGTTCATAATGTTTTAACTTGCAACCAATCTCATGGGCTATTTGGTAAAAGGCCTTGAGCAAGTCAAGAAGTCCTTGTAGCTGTGCAGGACTTCAGCCAAAACTTGATTATTCGGATGAATTGCTAATCAGTCCTGTTGATGGGAAGGATAGAAGGGATATACATCTCTCAAGGGAGGAAAAAAATGATTTCTATAAAAACACATATTAGAATAAGCACTTTGGCGTATGTTGCTAGTGATATTTATAAATGTAACTCTCCAAAGACACTGACAGTTTTGTGCTTAACTGTTGCCTGGATGTTTTCAGCGCACTTTGGCCTTCCTAGTAGGAAAATATTAATAGAAAATGAACTTATCTGCTCTCAGAAATACTCTCTTTAAAAAACAAACAAAAAAATCCCCTCAAAACCCCAAACCAAAACCAGTTTAATGGGCCTTTACTGTATGCATGTTAGAAATCTGTACAAGAATTTTCTTGAAAGTGGTTTTTTTTTTCCCTACTTTGAAATTGAGCGATGATGGGAGAATTTTTTTCAACTTTTTTCCCCCAATATAGGGAGGCATTCTTGAGTATATAAGAATGTCAAGGTGTCTTGTTTTATATTTTACTTTTCTGGAAGAAGAAACAATAGCCGTGCTAGTCGATGTAATATATTGTCAAGAACATATTTAAAAATAAATCTTTATTGTGATATTATAGCTAAACTCACAGCTACCTTTTAAAATTATTTTTTTTGCCAGTGATTTCATGTGTTGGTTGTGGAAATCATAGTGCCTTAAGCTGGTTGCCTTAGTAACACTATTCTGTAACTGCTAATTAATGCTACTATCCAAAATTCATTTCATAATTTGGTTTTAAAACCACTGTGCTTGAAGATAGAAAAAAGTAGCAAAAGGAAAACTTGAGAAACTTAGTTTGCTCACAGCTGTCACCTGGAGTGTGAAGTATGTATACAGTAAAGTAATAAACTGTTCTTTGTATGTTTGCATTCCAGTTAGAGAAAATGTAATTGCATTAATTTGGCTAAGTGTACCTATCTCTGTGCATTATTTAATATCAAATATTGTATATTGATTTTTGAGTTCAATACATGATTCCTAGCACAGTATAAACTTTATGAAGGGTTATATTTTTGTATTATGTACAAATAAATACAGCAATTTGTGTTGTGACACTGCACCATTAATAAAAGAATGTAGTTGAGAAAGTAATGATGCTGCTTATCACAGGTTTTTCTGATTGATTGTGTTATATGTGATGCAAATCATCTGTGCATATTCCCTACCGTATACTGAAAGAGGTGCTGCAGAGTTCTTTCCTTGTGGTACTTAAATGTCTTTCAGTTTTGGGGGGTGGGGGGAAGTAGAATTATTGTTCTTGCTTACAAACTTGTTGCTGCATTATTTATGTTCCAAATGTTTGCATTTCTTTATTTGTAAGGCAGTATGTGAACACCAAGTGAGGCATAAAGGTCACTGAAATTGTTGGAGTTCAAGCTATATAAGTATTTCCACAGTATCAAATACTTTTTAAATAAAGCCTGTGGTGCATTTTAATTGACTGTCTCCTTCTGAAGTCTATTACTGTTCTGAAATGGAGTTTCTTGAAAATGTGAGAATAACAGTATAAGATTTTTTTTCAAATGCATGTAGGTCTTTTTTGGATTGTTGTGGTGTTAAACTCTCTGATGTTCCAGTAGCCTATAGAACTTGTGCTTAGCAGGTGCAGCATGCCTTCATGTTTAGAAAATCTAAAGGCACAATGTAGACAGACAATAGTTATTCATGCAGGCTTCTGTATGGTTAGCTGTGTTTTGAATTTGGAACCTTCCTAGAAACCAATATGGAACCTGTATTCAGTTTGTATCCTCTTTACTTTAGGAGAGATTCCCTATGTAATGTTCTCAAAATCTACCTGAAAAAGATATCTAGCTCGCTAAAACTTGAAAATGAATTTAAAAAATCCCGATTTTTTAAAAATATATGTCTATAAAAGTAGAATAGTTGTCATGTTAAAATCATTACTGATGTGAATATATTTTCATTTATTTTCAGTAACTGTAACATCTTGTGGACATGGACACTATCAAACATAGTTTTCCGAATGAATACAGTGAATTAAAATGCTGGAAAGTGTCATTAGTAGCATTTCTACTAAAGAGTGGCACTAGTATGAGGTCTAGTTTACTGGAAACTCCATGGATGAATGGGAATAGTAAAGATAGATATGCAACGGGAAGGAAGCAAAAAACAGAAGGACCTTGGGATGTAAAAGAGCTTGAGAAGCAAGAGAGTGAGAGAAATTTGCCAAACGTAACAAGTGTGTAGTCTAGTTCACTCAGATCTTTGTAGCCACATTTGCCACATCTTTGTTGGGAGGTGGTACTGAGCCAAAGGAGATGCTTACTTACTGCTTTGACTGGTTGCAGATGTGTATCTGACAACTGTGGCCAAATACAATAAACACAAAGCTGCCTTAGGTGAACTTTGAAAGTTTGCTTTGACAGACTTTGCACTGTCTTGATATGTTTGATACCTTGGTACCAAAATAACTTTAGTATCCTTCTTGGAAAGATGTTTCTGCGTAGAGTTAACCACTGGTGTCCTTTTTAATTCTTATTCTGCCTTAGACTTCTAGCAATTCTTGGGAATAGTTTATTCAGTTTCTAATCTGTAAGAATCACTGCTTTGTTATGTGATAGTAAGGGTTATTGCCAGTATTGCTGTACAGTGAGTCCTTGTGTCTAAGGCGGCTTCTGGCAATGCCTTGGTTCCTTGGGTGCTTTCCTTTGCTGTGCCTAGTACAGTTAGGTGTCTCAGTGTTGTGCAAAGCTTTGTAAGGGTGATTGCCTGAAAACTTAGACTGACACAAAAAAGTGTTCAGAGGTTGTTTAAATTGCCTGAAGTTAAACTGTGTCTGAAAAGTAGTCCCACTCTGGGGATTTTTTTGCTTTATTTAGGACTTAGGGGAGCTACGTCTTCAGAATTCTGTAACCCGAAAGTAGATTTGTCTGTAGCCTTTCTTTTAAAATTTAAAACTGCTTGGTTCTTTTACAAGTCAGGTGGGTAGACTTGCACCCTGTTCTGGTTCAATTGTTTCAACATTCATCAGGGTCAGGGCGAAGATCCACCTGCTGCAGCTGAAAGTGCATCAAACCTGTGTCTTGAAACACTTTAATCTGGCTGAGGCCTCTTGGGGAGAAGTTTCATACTTTCACACTGTTTATATGTACACCTTTACACAACCTCAATGTCGTATCCCTAATGTTGCATCACGGAAGAATGTAACACCGTGTGGTGTTGTGGGTATGCCGTAAGGATTGCATTTTGTGTTAAATGCAGTGGACTCTTCAGTGTACTTTGGTATTTGTGGCGGATCACGCTGTTTTAACAGCACAGTGTCCACACTGGAGGCATGGATTTAAAAGTTAAATCCTCAAGCACCTATGTTCTTCAGGTTTCTATTTAACACTCAAGCATTATAATTTCCAAGAATTCAGATGTTCTACTAGTTTTCATTCTGGAACTGAAATGATATTAAAAAAAATTATGTCAAATTGCCTTCAAGTTTATTTTGTAATGAATATGGTCTATATAGGGCTATATTTTTTCCCCCTAATTTTCTTGTGTTTTTCTGAAGCAAGAAGAAAGACGTAAGAGAAATTATAAACAAAAGACCCTACTTGCTAGTGTGATGGTTAGAGAACTTGCATTATCTGTTGCTCCAGGGGAGTATTCAGATAAATTTGTGACTTATGTAGGAACTTTATAAACATTGCTGACAATGACAGTTAATAGATAATTAATTACATAACTTAAGACTTTATATAACGATCTTCTATAATGACTGAGAATTTAATTTTGCTTTCTTTTTTTGTGGCTCAGAGTAGCAAAGTGCTTATTATCTTTTTTCAGTTTGTTCTGAGGTTATGATTAGCTTGCTTTTCCATAGTGCCAAGACTTGTCAGTGAAAGAATATAGAATTCAGTGCAATGAATACAGTAAGGTTTATATTTGGCTTTGTTTTTTCCTAATGATGAGATACTTAAGTGACAATATTAGGTTTTTGCATCAGAAAAAAAAAGAACTGGGAAATGAAGATAATGCTAGGTGACAAGAAGGAGGAGAAAATACAGAAAAATAATTGGATGAGGATTTTAGATGTGACGTATATTGAGCAAGGATGGAGGAACACAAGATAAAAAATGGAGCAAGAACTATTTAGCATAATGATTGTTAGGTAAGTGTAGCACCTGAACTCTTCCTGAAAAAGAAAATGTGCTTGTTTAGATGCTAAATAAACAGTGTAAATGAGTAAGAATAAAAGAATCCTCATTTTCCTTTTACTGTTCAATTAAATGTGTAATATAAACCTGCAAAATCACGCAACAAGATAATTAGTGCATCTGTTTTGTTTGTTAAGGTCTGAGACCTTTACTCCAGAGTAAACCTAAATCTGAAAACGGATGATGGGGAGAAAAAAGTTGTAATTACTGACTACTTTGTAACATACCTTTTCCAACGGGAAAATTATCTTTTACCATGTTAACAACTAATAAAATCACAAGAGTGGTGTTAAAATCGGCGAATGTGTGTTAGGCAACTTCCTAGATATTTCTGAGCAGCAGGAAACAACCAATTAAGTAGGAACATATGGTACCTACCTTGAAAGGAGAATAGAAGTTACGTGTGCATATGTCCCCTATTAATTTTGCATCTTCACACCTATAAATGTATCTAGTTCATTGCAAGTATGTTGGTGTACAGTCAGAATCTTTAATCATCTATTGTTTGATACAATAGGTTATTATTGTTGTATATATGTACTCATTAGAAAAGAAAAAAAAAAAGAAGAGTGGAAAAACTTCTTAAAGTCTTACTGCTCAAAAGTGCTTTTAACCCTTAGTCAGAATATCTTTCTGTTCCTCATCAGGATGCATGTCTGGTTGCTCCTTAAAGTTCAGGCTTGAAATCTGAACACATAAGAGGTTGAGGGGAGATGAAAGATCAATAGTTAGTTCTGGTCTACTCTGAAAGATATTCTTCTGCCTCCTTCCTGCACCCAGCCCAACAGGGACTCAAATTAACATAGGTCACCTGGGTAAAAAGAGACTTACTAAGAATATTCAGAATTTTTCTATAGGTAACCTTTCAAGTGGGAAATTTGATTGCTAAGAAAACATTTTTAATGCAAAAATACATATTTCTCTTGAAACACCCATCATTTTTCATGAGAAAACCAAGTGCCTCGAAATACCCATTTGAAAGGCTTGGCTTCTGTGGTAACTGCTGCAATTAAGTTTATCATATTTTCATTCCTATCTTTGGTTTGAAATTTCAGTCTGAGTCCTCAGCCAGAAAGAAGTCCTGCAGTTATTCAAGAGCCAGGGGCAAATATGTGGTATACTGTGAAAATGTAGTCTGGTCAGGTAATAACCTGTAGAGGAAGGAGTCTTGGGCCTCAAGATACTTGAAATGTAACTCCTACGATCTACTTTCCTCCTCCTCCTTTCTAGCAAAACTTCAGGGTAGAGTTATGGAAGAGAAAATTTTTCTCTATTTAGATACACTTTGTGGAAAGAGGAGGTGAAGAACACTGGTAACCTACGCTTCCCTTTGAAATCAAATTACTGGATTACATGAAAGGTAAGTGGGTGGTAAAACTATGTAGGAGATGTAATTTCTAGGAGATCTTTTTGAAAAAGCTTTCCTACTGAAAGGGTAATGAAAAGGATAGAGAAAATGTGAGTAATTGGTGGAGACTGAAGGACTTTGGAAACTCCATGGGTGAATTGGAGTAGCAAAGAAAGAGGTGCGGGGGGAAGGAATAGCCCTGAGATCGAAAAAAGTTTGAGAAGTGAGAGAGTGAGAGAAATTTGCCAAAGATAACAAGAATTTGAGGGTAATTAAAAGAAAATTAATTACGGAACAGTTGAATGGAAGAGATCCCATAGCAGCTTTGTTTTTGAAAGATACTCTTCTTTTGGGACATCTTTCTCATTATGGCGGGTGGAGGAGAGGGCAGGAGAAAGGAGAAGATATGGCTTTGTGGCAACCAGTGATTTGTGGAATTGAACAACTGTGGATTTGAATTGTTCTAGCTTTTTTTCAGGACAGAGTGTAAAGGGCTTAGACACTAGAAGTTCATAAAATAATCCAGAAAAGCAGTATTTCCTGTGTGTGCTGTGTTCTTGGTGTGTTTATTACTGGCTTCCTTGGTTACACTTGGTTCTCCATGGAGTTTCTTTAGAAGAGCGAGTGACTCATGAATTATTTCCTCTTGTGCAAATTAACTGGTTTAGTTTTTTTTTTTTTCTCCTTTGTTTCCCTGTGGACTCTTGGCAGGGAGTTTTAATTGTGAATGCTGTCAAAGTGGTATGGCTCTGCGGGTCACTAAGTTTGGATCTCCTTCACCACTATTTTGAAACTTCATTAAAAATATAATAAACTTGAATGCGATTCTCTTCCCTCGTATCATACCCTTCTAACTTCATTCATCAATTATTTACTGCTCTCCTAAGAAGGCTGGTTCACCTCCAAGGCAATTATCTGCCGTTTTGTAAGACATGAGCCTTGTCACCTTACCCATGCAGCGTAAAATCACGCATGCTGCTGCATGCGTGCTGCCACCTCTTAAGCACAGGCTTATCGTTTGAATCCCTCCCAAAAAGCACTGCTTATTTGGGTGTTTCTCTCCTGTCAAACGGTGTCTCAGCTCTGCTTGCACACCTTTAGCACTACAAGGAAGTCCCCTTCTGCTTTTGACATTCAGGATTCCTGACTGCTCATGACAAGCTCGGAAAGCCAGAAGGAAAGTGTTGGGCTGCAGAGCAAGAATAATCAGAAGTGAATGAACATGTAGCTGATAACTCGAAGTGTGGTTGAAATGGTGTGAATACTTAATACAAAAAAAATCCACTAAGGTATTGAGCCATAAAAATTAAGTATTTTCACACAATTCCTTAGTAGAGACTGAACCTAATCAATTGATTTATAGTTCTAGAGTGGATTCTTACTGGAAATCTAAAGGAACTAGGAAAGTGAATGAAACTTGACAAATAACAGCATTTCAAGACGGTTTTGTGCAAAGAATTTATTCTTTCACAACAAAAGGCCATGAAAAGCATCCTTTTCTTTAGTATCATAAATTATATTTCTGTAATAATAATAAAAAAATCACATTGCTGTGTTCCTTTAAGTTACGTTACCAAGTGAGTGCCAATTATCCCCTTTGCCATTGTCTAAACATCCCCAGGCATTCACAACAGAAATCTGAAAGCTGCTTGAGTAAATGTTCTGTGTTTAAATCACTGAGAAGGCAGTTATAAAGAAAAAAGGAGTCATTTTTTTGTAGGCGTGCTTATAGGCCATATTTCCCTTTGCAGTAAACCCAGAAGTTAGTGTGTAGAATGAAAGATTATTTGACAAACACCACAGTATACATTAATCACAGGTTAATGTATGAGCTATTTTAGTTAAGTTTTGTACAAACTGTGACTACAATGTGGTTACCTGGAGCAGAGTCACAATCAGAAATCGTAAAACATCATGTCATAGGTGCACAATTTCACTGGGAAGTATGCTATAAGATTGATTATAGGGAGGAATGTGTTAGCTTCCAAGAACATGGATGCTGGATGATAGCAATGAAGAAAGTCTGGGTAAAGTCAGCAAACTTGCCTATTCTATTATGAATTGCTGAGTAACTATAATCACAAAATAGTAAACTACTGGCACCCTATACCAGTGGCATTCGTCAGGTAGATAAATACACCCATCTTGCTTGTATCTGCACTCTTCTACTAGTGATTGGCAAGGTTCTCAATAAGTGTGCGTGCATGGTTTGATGCAGAGTTTGTATTAGTTATAATGCACACAAATACATATTGGGAAAGGATTTACTCTCCACATAAATGTGCAGAAACTTAATCTCTTAGCCAGCCTACATCTGGAGTGCTACTTAAAAGCCTAGCAAGGATTTATGTAAAGCTTTAGGAAAAAATGTTTTTAGAACCCATTCTGCTCTCACAATAATTGTTAGCTAAAATCTTGAGCTCAGCACGCTAAGAAGTAACTAAACATACTTAACTAAATTGCTGTAATTTAATAGGAAAAACCACAGAACAGGAAATTCATATATTCATAAAGAGTTATCTAAATGAATAACTTTCATCATCGTATTCAAGCTCATCTTCCTCATCATCCTCCAAAAGTCCGTATCTAAATTTGCGATAGATTGTGCCATCCTGGCCCATATATACAATGTCATCTTCTTCATCATCATCTTCATTATCTCGATCTCTATACTCAATCACTTGATCTTCCTGGTAACTGGGACTGTCGTGGTAGTTGCTCAAGTAGGAAGGAAAGCTTTTGGAGTGGTTTGTCAGCTTCTCGTACCCACCTTTGCTGACAGCCTGGGTTTTGGCTCGTGATTTTCTCCAGATGAATACAATGGCTCCAATGACAAGGAGAAGCAAAATGCAGGTAATAACAAAGAAAGTAGTTTTGCTTTTGCTCTCAGGTGGTAGAGTGATCCGTAGTACACAGTCATCTACAACAGCAGTTAAAAAAAATACTAAATGAGCTTGTGTGCTTGTGTATGGTGGCAGGGTATTTGTCTTAAAAAAGCACCAGTACAACGTTTAGGCCTACTTACATTTTCACATGCGTTTGACTAAATACGGTACTCTTACAGTACCATAAGTGTGTTTTTGTAGCTGTGATGGTATAAGGATACAAACGAAGTTGCTGGGATAGCTATGCTTCTTTACGAGATTAGCAATAATCAGAAAGAAACAGAAAAGCTATCAGGCACACGAATGCGTTTTGACATCATGAGCTTAAAACACAATGATTCAGCTGGCTATCCGTTGAAACAAACATTTCCCAGTCACCTGGTTCATGAAAAGCCTGTCCATTTAACACAAGAGCTGTGAGTGAAAGAAGGTGCCGCCTCCACAGCAGTCGCGATTGCTGCTGTTGATGTAAAGCCCTTCCTATTCCCATGACGGAGCAGTAGAAACACACCGTGTGCCTGCAGCTCGGCAGCATGTTTTCGCCCCATTCCCCTTTTGATTTTCAAATGCCAGCCTAGCCAGCCACAAAGCCCTTCAGCACGGTCCTACCTTGGGTTTCACTGCAGTCGCAGCACTCCGGCGTGCCCGCCAGGTCAGAGTCCCGGCAGCAGGGCAGGCAGCGGCTCTCCTCCAGGTAGAGCTGCATGCTGGCTGGACAGATGGTGCAGTTGAGAGGACCAGGTCCCTTGCACTCGGTGCAGGAGCTGTCACATTTCTCACACTTGGGCTCGTCCTGCTTCAGGCACAGAACACAAGCAATGCGCCTTTCATTTGGGGTTCTTTGGACCTGACGCGGCAGCTCTGTCCTGTCATTCACACTCCGGGTGGTCACCTCTGGGCACCACAGGTGTCAATGGCAAAATACCGCAGGGAGTAGGAAAACTAAAATTTTGGCTCATATTTCCTAGGTTCTCAGTGATCTACTTGTAGGGAGAGGGGGGAAAATGTTGAGGGAGCTTAGTTAGAGATCTCACCTAGCTAGGCAGCAAGCTAAAATTCATTCAGATTTACAATCTGAATCTCTTTGGCTGGAGAGTGTGTTTTTGTTTTGCTAGTTCCATGCTAGCAGATCTATGTTTTTTTGGCAGTAATGATGGTAAAGTGGCCTTCGAGAAGTGTACTCAAGAGAATGATCAAAAGTAACGGGCATGGGAGGAGCAACATTAAATATTCTGGAAAAAAGAAAAGGCAGCTGAGAGCATGAATTTCCTTTCTAACTTGGGAAGGAGCAGAAATAAGGAATAAAGCTGGCTGGAAATTTTCTAGCAAGCCAGTTTTTTATTAGATCCTGTTAGTTCTGTTTTACAGAAACAGCTTAGATTCAAATACGCTTCTCAAGTTCCAGATTGGTTCCTGGGAGCCTCTGTGTAAAAAGACTACCAGAAATAATCATTGTCACATCTACCTGGCAGAACACTTTGACCTCAGGTAATTCAGGGCTTCCAGTGTTTGCAGTTCCTGGTCTATTAGGAAAAATGAGTACTTTTCTGCTGTGGGACCAGGACCCCGTACCCACTGTGAGGATCTGGAAACTCCAATAACCTTTTATCAAACCTGCTGTCAGACCTGCGAGGCTGCTTGTCCTGAATTGAAGAACCTGGGCAAGATGGGCGGGTGACAGCAGGAGGTCCAGTTCCTTAGAGACAAAGCTCTTGCAAAGAACTGCAGACCTCTCTGTGGTCCCCAGTTCTTAGGCTGTTTTCTCAGGCTCACAGTTACGGAGCAGCACTTCTAAGGGGATATTCCAGGCCAGAGACTCCAGGGTATGCAGCATCTCAGGCCAGCTGGCTTGCCTTGCTGCTATATTCTTGAATAAACATCTTTGGAAGGCAATTGGTGTGGAAATCTGGAAGCTGGAGTGCCCAGACTTGTGGCACAGACCCAAACCTAATTGTGGTGCTACTCTACTAAATATACAGCTCTGTTAACTTCAGCCTGTCTCTCCACTAGAGGTTTCTGCCAGCAGAGCTGTCAATCAGGGATGCAATGTGATTTCTTACAGACAAAGCAGCAGAAATCCGTGGGGAAATTTCAGTTATACTGGAAGAAAAAAAATATGCTCTATTTCTAATATAGCTGATTTTGTTCACATGGCTTTGGTATAATCATTGACAAAGTTGTGCCTTTATGTTTACTGGTAGAAGATTACTCTATAGTAGACAGCCCCAGAAAGAGAAACAATGCTTCCTCTGCCAAGAAAAGAAAAAAGTAAGCATATTTAAAGATAAGCAGCCTTGAAAACTCAGAGAAGAGCATTCTGTGCTGTTTGCATTGTGTTCAGAAGTTAAAGTTCAGTGTACAAATCACAGGAGAAAATGCCTACAAATAGGTACCTCTTGTCCTGGTGTCTCCTGGACTTTGTATTCACCTACAAAACAGTCTGAGTTGCACATTCCACCTAATAAACTGTAGCTCCATACACAAGATGTGCAGCTGAGTGCTCCTTTCCCTAGAAAGGCAAATAAAACAACAATATTACAACAGGAAAATTGTGATCTAACTTCCTTTAAAAATTATACTGACCACGGCCACCAGAGAAATTGAATTTACTATGTGATTTTGCTCAGCAGTGCAGGGTTTGGCTTCATGCTTTTAAAAAACAAGACACCACAATGCTTCTTTGCTCGTATATCAGCAATGCAGATGGATTTCAGAACATGTACGGGTTTGCTGTTCAGGACTGGCTTGTGTTTCATCTTAGTGTCTCTGTAATTATGACAGAAAATCTGTCCTGTAGTATTTATCCCAAATACGGTGAAAATCAATGGAAGTAGCCTGTAAATTAAAATGGCTATCTTTTTGTCCCAAATCCAAGCCAAAATATTTCTGTTACTTCTTTTAATATTGTTATACAATTACATTTTAATAGTTCTTGAAGGTGGCTTCACTCTAAGAGTTGTTTCCAAAATTTTAAATATTGTTATGTTGCAATTAGCCATCTGTTCTATCCAGTTTATCCACTACCCCCAAAAAAATTTGTATGTTAAAATATGGTGTGGTCTAAGCTGCAGTAGCAACTGTTAGCTATCATCCGATGCTCTTTGGATAGAATAGGACACCAAATGGGTCCAAGGGGATTAATGCTGCTTGCTTCAGAACTGGATGAATCAGGAAAAAGAAGAAACTGAATACATGAGTGTGTCACAGAACAAAACAGATGGTCTCTCAAAGTTAACTTTGAAAAATACTGAACTATATTAAAAGCAGCAGATTCATGGCTTTTTTGTTTTGTTTTGTTTTACTTTTCACCCTAAAGATATGCTTTATGGCCTTATTGTTATATTAAGCGTTGTTAGCTGTTGATTTTCTATTCTTCCCTGTAAAAATGTGCGGTTGGATTTAGGTTCCTTGGCTTTCATAGAGTAACACATGATAGGGCAGCTCAAAGAGGCAGACATCATTCAGTCATTTTTCAGTGTTTGTGTGAGAAATGAGGCCCAGCTCTAACGACCAGAGCCCTTTTTTTTTGAAGTTGGTGAGCATCTTTGTGAGAGGCCTGGCTGATGGAAACTTCATTACTGTTGTCAGTTTGTTTCCCTTCATGGACTTGTCACTGGGACTCACTCCCAGCCCTCCCCATGAGCGGCTGCCTTTACGCTTGCGCTCTGTGGCTGGAGGCAGCCCTGTAGGGAGCTTGGCAGGAATTCATATCCTTGCTTTGATCTTGATCAATCAATACTCTAAAAGTAAGGTGGTAGTACGGAGCAACCAGCGCAGCACGTCACCCAGGGCCAGGGAAAGCCCAGTGGCCCCGGGCAAGGTCTGCATCACCACTGTGGCCCCTTAGGTCGTGAGCAGGTTGGTAGCGCTCTATGTGGTACGTCTCTTAGTGAAGTGTTTCCCAGTCTTGGAGCAGAGAATAGAAAGAAACCAAAGAGTTGGCAAGTGTTTTCATGACCCTTTTTTTGGTCAAAGCAGAGCTTTTACCTTCACAAGTTCGGCAGGAAGGGTGGCATCTTTCACAGACGTTGTCATCCTTGCTTTCGTAGTAATACTCAGGACAAGAGCTAACACATTGGTTCTTGGAGCGCAAGAGGTAGAAATATGTATCACAGAAAAGGCAGTCTGTGGGTTGAGGCCCCATGCACTCCTTACAGCCCTTATGGCATCTCTCACACGAGCCAGTGGAGTTTTGTGCAAAATACCTGAAACAGATCAGATAGTCATGGCTTTGCATAAAGCCCTTCAGTTACAGGAAACCCAAAATATCCTTCATCCTTAGATTTTACTGTGATTACATAAATGTATAAAAGTTATATTGATGTGATCACAGTAAGCATTTGCAATCTCGGTGAAAGTAGAATTAATTTCCTTTAATTCCCCTTGGCCATTGGAATTCAGCTATAAAGCAAGACTTTCTAAAATCTAGGGTAAATTCAGACACAAAGTTAGTATATAAATAGGCAGGGCTCAGAAAACTTCCACTCTGTTTTGGCTCTGCAAGAGATATCCTGGAGATGTTGTGTAAGCACTGAATTCCTCACTGCTCCTGATGACCTGCTGTCAAATGAAAATTCAGAAATTTTTTATTTCCTTTCAGCGCACAAACAGGCTTAGCCAAAGGATGCCAGCAGAGGAGCAGTGTTCAAGTAAGTTGTGCTGCCAGGGAAAAAGAATTTTTGCACTGTGGTTTTGTTGAGATGTGGTCATTACAGACTTGCAATTTAATGGGATGATAATTCAACTTAACAGCCGGCTTGATTGTATGCTACTGCCAAATGAAATTGACCTGAACCAGAAGTCGTAGGTCCACTTCCCAAATTTGAGTTTCTGGGACATATTCACAGGAGCACATTGAATTCACATTTTGAAATTAAATGGACTCATGTTAATGAATTTGCTGTCCGGAATTCTGAGTCCTCAGTTGAAAGGTGTTTTAATGGTTGGTTTTATTATGACCCATTATAAACATTCACTCAATGCAAAAGAAAAGTAATGTCATCCAAACTTCAGGTTAAGTGGAGCTGCAAGGGTGCTTGAAGGATGTTTCACTGCTTCCTGTCCTCTAGCTGACTACCAGATAACTTAGTACATTTTTTCTGCTTCACACTGTTCTGTAGAAACACAACCTAGGAGCACACTTGGAGTGTAGGAATGTCCACACCACATCAAGCTGGTCCCAGTTTGGGCACCAACTTTACAGTTTTCTTCTGTGAGCGGAGGTTTTCTACCACCTCTGTACTGGGACAACAATTTTTCACCTGAACATAGAATTCAGTTCTATTTCACTCTGAATTGGAATAGGGCAGAGTGATCTAATTGCTGAAAGCTCTCTCTGTGCGTAGCTCTTAGCTAAAGATCTTGGACCTTACCCTGCTGGACACTGGTTTACACATCCTTTTCCTTGTCTGTACCAGCCCGGTTTGCAGGAAAGGCATTGTGAGCTGTGTTTTCCAGTGCAAGTGGCACAGGCGCTGTGGCATGGAGAACATTGTCCTTCATCGCTGTCAACATAATACCCATCTGGGCATGTTTCAACACAGGTTGCATCTGCACAGATGACAATGCAGAATAACACATCATATTTGGTATTTGCTGCTATAAAATGTCTTATACATGTTCTAGCTGTGCTAGAACAAATTCTCTAACAGGAGATGCTGTTAGAGCGTGTACCAGGACAAGAAAAGAGAATGATGGGATATAGTAATTTTTTGTTTCTTCTGAGTCTTGTCAGTTCATTAGTGTTTGTTTCTGCGCTTTATGTACATTAGCAGGCTCTTCAGAACAGATAGTATTTTATCTTTGGGAAATATAAATGCGTAATACATAATAATGAACAGCGGCTGTGGTTTCTTTCAGAATACACAAAAAAAGAAACAGTAATCAGGAAACTTTCTGTCTGCATCGCCATTGTCCTTAAGTTTCACTCTAAGCATCAAGCTCATTGCATTCTGTATGTATGATGAATCTAATGATAAATTTGAGATTTAATGACGTTTGTTCATTGGTATTTACCCCTGTCTGTGGCTGATGCCTTATGTTATGGGAATAAATGCCTGTAATGCTGCCAAATGTATCAGGTACATCCCACTTTTTCACTGAGATTTCAGAGGATCATTAGAATAGGAATATGGAATGAGAAATTAGGACTGGTGCAACTAACTGCAAGCACATCAAACTAAGAGAGCAGTGATTACTCATTAGTAGCTTGTACTCATTATCTACCTTGTCTTTATAGTTTTGCTGCTTGGGTTGCAACTGGGTAAAGGAAGATGCTTCCTCTTATTCCTATTTTTCTTGCAATTCTTTCTCCACTCCAGGATGTTTATTTACATACCTCCATCAACTTTACCAATTGTAATGGTGCAAAGCAGCTGAGTGCGTTGATAAAAAAGACAAGTCTGATGCAAGACCTCAGAAATATAAGAATGCAAAATCTGCATCGGAATTAGAATCAAAAAGTTCAGGTTCAGTTTTAATTCAAACTCCCTAGATTTTTCCTGCATGAAAGATAATTCAAATAATTTTTTCTCCCAATGATTTTCTAAAAATTTTGTTTGCTTTTTAAAGAATATGCAAAGAAGTAAAGTTTAAGTCCTGGGATTTTATATTTTTTACCAATTTGTTTCTGAGACAATACAGTCTTTTGCTCCGAAGTCAGTAGTTTTGCACCTCAGCCATCCACTAGATACTGACCTAGTGGTCCATGAACAACTTTTTAACAGATCTGCTTAAGTATTTCTTTGCTCACCAGATCTCTGCAGGGATTAAACAAACCAACATGAAAATATGAGTTCTTTGTGCTAAAAAGCTAAGGATGTCCTGCTTGTCTTTTTAAGTTCTTTGTAGGAAACAACAGGAACAGTAGGTACCAAGTAAATGAAACATACAAGTTTTGTTTAGCCATGGAGTTGGTTGCTGCTTAGAAGTCCTGCTTTTGCCCAGTGAGTGGCAAGCCCAGTCTCACAGTTTCCGGGTGGCCCCGCAGATTGTAATTATCTCTGCACAGGTTATTTACTTGTGAGGTCAACTTTGCAATATTTAAATTGGCTGAAGCAGCCCTAGATGTTTCATAAATGTGACAGAAACTTGCCTGTTTCATGCTTTCAGTGTAGAATAAAATCTAGAGGCAGGAGTAAGAGACTTACTGAGAAGATAGTGGTTATGCGCACAGCTAAGACACTCATGTTCAGTGGGTCCTGAGCAGTAGAGGCATTTCTTGTGACAAGACTGGCAACTCTGAGTTTTCTCAACATAGTACTCAGCGCGAGAGCAGTATCCAGATGCCACACAGTGCCCGTCATGGTTCAGCATCAGGCCATTTCTGCAAGTAAGGCAGGCAGTGGAAGAAGAACAAGTCTGGCATGTCCTATTGCATGCTGAAATGGACAAACAGTAGGAATGTCACCATTTCTTTTTGCATTTCAGATCATTATTTCAGCTTTAATTTTGCAAGGAGCAGCCATCATGTCAGGATGAGAGGCTGATGGAAACAGAGCAATAGCTCTGCCTCTGTGTAGTCAAACATTTTATTTTCTATCTTAATGCAGGTTAATGCATAACCCTTAGGTTTCCTTTTGCACTGGCACTGCTTTTGCTGAACATGGGTTCTCAACATAATGTCTCCAGCAATGCTCAGCAGTTTACCAAAGTGGTTGCCTATAATATTAAACGCATCTAGCTTTGCTACCGCCCTCTCAGCTTACTCCAATTGTTGCTGTTCTAAGCTATGCCTTGTTATTTTTCTGCATTAGCTATCTCGTCCGTTTCCACGACACTGATAGCGACATTAGCTGGCACATGCAGGCCCTTCTTGGGTAACCTTCAATGAGGCCCACTTGTACCTCAATACCATTCTGGGGAAAACAACAGCTGCCAACCTTGACAGTCTCCAGTGGCCTTTTCATAGTACGTCCCTTCAGGGCACTCCTCAAAACACCTGCCACCGTAGAGGACAAAGTAGCTGATGGTGCACCCAGTGCAGTCGTCCGAGTCTGGCCCGTCACAATCCTTGCAGTCTGCATGGCAGGGAAAGCAGTGCTTGTCTTCAGCGTAGAAGTGAGAAGGGCAGTCCTGCACACACTTCCCCTCATGCAGTAAGAACTCGTCAATGCACTCTATAGAGGACAGCAAACAACAGGTAAGCAAATGGGCAGCGAATTCTGACCTCTGTAAGTGAGCGGGTGAAGAAATCCTAAGAAACCATAAATCCTGCAGTACATGTCAAAACAGGAGCTAAGAGGACAGCTTGGGAAGGTAGTGCTTTCTTTTTCAACTGTTTCCCCTCCAAACTGCCCATAATGGCCCAACCCTCACACAGCATCTTTTGTGTTACACCAAGAGACTGATAAGCCAAGTCACCTGTTCTGCTTTGATGACATTAACGAAACCATGCTTCCACTGAATACAGGTAGACTTCTGCTGAGATATTATATCTGCATTAAGAACTTCCTGCAAAATCAGGGTTGTCCACATCTGAGTCTGGCTGGAATATATAGACCTGGATGTTTGTCTTTGCATAAAGCTGGGATTCAGCTGCTAATTTTATGATGAGTACTTGTTTTAAGAGCTTTGTTCATGACTTTTTTTCATCCATGTTTGTGTTTCCAGAATGGCTTGCTCAACATTAACTATCCTGGAAATTTTCATGGGGGCATTCAGACTCACCAGGATATCCAAGGCTTTCCTAATATGTTTCATTACAGAGATGTCATTGTCTACCATGAATATTGGTTTGCAAAAATGGTAAAGAGATGTAAAGTTCAACCAAACTAGGAAAGAAACATTCTGTATTTCACATTGGTGTAAAAGTGTATGCAAGTGTTTAGGCATGGGTACACTAGGTCAGAAATAGCACCAAACCAGTAGGAATCTCCAAAGGTCAACAGATGCTTAGGTAGTACCTGCGTTTAGTGACAGCAAGGTGGAGACAGTGAAGAGGGAGCATGTTTTGCTGGTATCTGTGGTGTGAGAGCAGTGGTAGACAACCACAGTTGGGACTAGTAGTCATAAAGAAAATATAGCAAAAAATTGCCCCTATATTTCAGGAGAAGAAGGATAAAAGGAGAGGTTGAATGCAATCCAACAGGCAAAGCAATGTGAAATCTTTACAGATTAATGGTTTAAACGGAGTCTCATCACAAACTGCTGATTGCTTAGCCTCTATCTTAGAGGTTAGCAATGAAAATATCTTAGAGGTTAGCCATGATATATGCATCTGTTTTTTTTTTTATTTTTACTCATTACAGAATTCTTTTCAGATCTGTGTTTCCGTCAGTTTGTCTCTAGGCAGAGTCAGGTGGATTTTAGCCAGGTCAAGACCAGTTCTTTATAATACCTTTGCATATTTCATTGTGAATGCATTCCTGACACATTTCAGGGCAGTGTTTGCAGATTCCTTCAGAGGCAAAATGCTTCTCTGAACAGGTAGGTTTACATTTCCCATGGTCCAGAAGCAAAGGACTTTTACAGGACAGGCATTTGGATGCACTTCCCATGCATGTCTTACAGGATTCACTGCATTCCTTGCAAGCTTCAGAATCATTAAAATACCCCCTGTTAAATGAAAACAAACACAAAGCAAACTGCCGGTCAATGTATAGTTATCAAAAAGCCCAGGCTATAAGAATTATGAGAATATATGAGACTTTCCCAGCATACACATTTCACTGGATCAAACAGGGTTCTCACACAATTTGTTGCCCATCCTCCACTTACGTCCCCTCTGCCTGTGAGCAGAAAATGTGCATGGTCAGTGCTATGAAGGGAGTCTGGCCTTCCTTTTTTCTTGTACCTAGTCTCTAAGGCATGTTGGACCTTTCTTGCTCGTGTCTTGATTTTCCCCTTAGGAAGGGGGATAGATAGGAAAATCTATAATGTTTGGGAAAAGAAAGATGCAATCTCCAGTCTTGCACAGCTGACCCTCGACAGCGATATCAGGGAAAGACAGAGAAGTATAACCTCAGTGATCCTAGAGGGGAGAAAGAGAAGAGAAAATGCTGGAGTTATGAAGGCTGGGAAGAATAAGAAGGGCTGGGATTAAAAAAAACCAAGCGAAACCAGATGCTTAAGTAATACCTGCATTTAGTGACAGCAAGGTGGAGACAGTGAAGAGGGAGCATGTTTTACTGGTATCTGTGGTGTGAGAGCAGTGGTAGACAACCACAGTTGGGACTAGTAGTCATAAAGAAAATATAGCAAAAAATTGCCCCTGTATTTCAGGAGAAGAAGGATAAAAGGAGAGGTTGAATACAATCCAGTCTGCCTATGCTCTCAAAACCAAAATGTTAGAAGGTTAAAGGAAAAGCAAGTCCACATTTTGAGATGGTTGCCAATCCATATGTGTACAGCCATTGATGACAACTAAGGAGGAAGCTGACATAGAAAGCAGTCCCAGAACATGTACTTCACATTAACAACCTCGTTCTTCCCTGTAGAGGGGTGCTTTTCCTTTCCTTCTTGGAGATGATCTTTCCAAAGAAAGGCTGAGGAGATGCATTTGGAGCAAGGTTAGAGAAAAGATAAGAAGAGCTGTGCTTGCCATCTATTCTCATCTTCTTTTTTTCTCCTAACCTTTGTCATGATCCTCCATCTATTTTTCACAGTCCTGTCTTCTTCTCTTGTCCAGCCTTGAGTAGTTGGCTAGTCCAATCTCTCAAAATCCTCTGTCAGAAATTATCAGTACACAAAGTCAACCCTTTCCATCCCTTACAGCATGTCCCAAAACTCAAAAAATACCTAAAAAAAAATCTTACATAATCGTCTGCTCCAGTGGAGAGTAGTTATGCCTCAAGAACTTTGCCTCAGAGGCTGAAACTACATTTTAGCTCTGGTGAACTTTATTGAACCATGTCTGGGAAACCATTATTTATAGTCTGGAATTTGGAAAAAAGGGGAATAATAACAGCTGAAAAGACTAATAATACATGAAGAAGTTTCATTTTCTTATACTGACCCTGTGTGAGATAACTGTGGGGAATGAGTACTGAGAAGGAATGTATTAATGCCAAAACATTATCTTTGCTTGTATGCCACAACCTCTGATATTAAATGTTGTTCCTGGAATAGAGTAGGCTTTAGTGCAATTACTTTGCATTTACTCTGACTTTTGATGGTCAGAATCTGTTCCACTGGCCTTTATTTGCTTATTTGATGAAGTTAGCAGGAAAGCAACGCTAGAGAATTTGTACTGATCATAAGAAAAGCAGGAGCTGCACATTTTTCTAAAGAAAAAAGTTAACCAAGCAAGATCTTCATAGTGCGTAGCACAGATTTTATGTGTATATATAGGTATGATGAAAGCTGATTTAAAAAGCACAGAAACAGGAGAACCTGATCTACTCGAGTGCCTGATCTAATATCTATTGCAGTCAAAATGGAATCTTTCTTTGAATTCTGTTTATTACAGGAAAATGTAAAGAATATAAGCCAAAGAGAGAAACACATCTCTAAGCATTATATTTTCGTATCAGGACTCTGATCAGCCACTTTCTGGGTATACACTCCTGCTCTATACTACTTTGAGAAAGGAACATGTTAGGAAAATGATTAGAGGCTTATTTTTAATCACCATAAAGAACCATCCTGAAGTACCATGGTCCTATTGAAGTCAATGGGAGCTGTACTATCTGTCATGGGATGTCATGGCTAGTTTCACTTTTGATTTTTCACGTTTTCTCTAAGCAAAAGATAATGCCATTTGTTCAGGCCAGCTGAAAATGGCTTTTACTTTGTGGTAGTTTCTGGTAGTTTAGGTTACATGACGGGCTCCTTTGAAAGTTTTATAATGGATCTGAACTTTAAAGAGAAGGAGCACAGCAAGAAAATAAGAAGCAGTCATCCAACAGGAGTTACTTACTCAGGGCATTCCTGTAAACATCTGCCTTTGTGGAGGAAGAGCAGCTGGTCCTGTTCAGCCTGACACTTCTGACAGTGCCAGTAGTCGGAGCACACCTCGCAGCCGTCCATGCACATCTCGCACTTTCCACTTGCAACATTGCCAAAAGTTTTTTGAGGGCATGGAAAAACACAGGTATCATGGATAAGAAATTTTCCTGGCAAAAGAGCAACCCAGGTGGAGAAAGACACCAATTAGAAATATATTTAAAAGATTTCTGCCTTGGATGACTATAAAAAAAGCTTCTAACTTCCTCAAAATATGACTTTTGATGCTTAAAAATGTGAATAAAACATCCTTTAATCCATTTCCCAAAGTAGTTTGCTCCACGTTCACTGACATTTAAGGTTAGAAGGGATCATCAGAATTATCTAGTACATCTTCCTGAATAAATCCCTATTCCATAATTCCTGCATCATGTCTACAACTTTTGATTGAAAAGAAAGAAAAGCAACAACATCCGCCTAACAATTTTTTTTACCTGTGTTGCCAAGGGCTTGTTCTTAATTCCTAGTTGATACCTGACTTCATCTGGTGATTATCTGATTACCTGCCTATGCTTTAAGCTGTCAAAGAACTTTCCAGTGACCATTGATGAAAATATTCCCTGAAAGTGTGTAGGATACAAATATTTTAGACTCTTGACAAACTTATCCAGAGAAGCTGAAATATCTTACCTTCTGGGCACGAAGTACATATGTCAGCAGATTTCTCACAGGTTCTACATGAAGGGTCACAGGACTGCAACATTTTTTTTGCATCTGGGATGAAAGGATAAAACATTCAATTTTTTACTGCCTTACAGGCTGTTTTTTTTCATTTCCCCTCTCTTTAACAGGGCTGTTGCCTATGGCTTTTTCTAAGCTGTTTTGAAAATGTACCTTTGTGAATTTTTGGAATTCACAAAGTTAAAGAACTTGATGATTGTGTTCAACTCCTCTCTCTTAAGTGCTAAGTTAAGAGTTGTAATAAAGGAAAATATAAATGTTATCCTGAGATTCACTAAGGCACTGTTCTGGACTGCTCACTGCAAATGAGAACAATAACCTAGTTTAACAATGTTAGTTTCAATGTAGTGTTCCAAAACAAAATGCAGATCTGTAATCCTAATAGATTACAAGCAGGAAGAGCTAGAAAGTATGTAAATTTGGAGGACTTGGTGTAGTGAGGTATCTTCATGGAGAGTTTGTACTAACTGGTTGAAGAATACCATTACCCTGTAACTAAGGGAGAAAACTCTGAGGAGGAAGGAGAGAGAAATGAGTGTTTGGAAAGAAAATCTGTTAAATAGCTCTCCCCAAAGCTGTTTTCTGCTATTTCTTTCCAAAAGGAAGAGTCTGATGTGTTTCAAATGGAGTTTTTATGCCTGTGGAAAGCTAAGGCTTTGGTTGTGCTATGCATAGACTTTATTCAATGTGTTACTCAGCTCCAAAATGGCAAATGGATTCGAGGATCATACTTAATACAGAGAAAGTTTGCTGTGCAATTTGATAGGTCCCAGCATGCGGTTCTGTATTTTGATCCAAGCAGTTATAACAATGGTTAAATGGGTGTCGGATGAAAAAGTAACTGTGGGCCAGTGGACAGAAGAGAGTAGTGAATGAATCAGAAGAAGTTGGTTGCAGATTGAGCTTTGCACCTCGCTTAGCACATCCAGCTCGTCCTGCCAGTTAAATATGTAAGATTTCTATAAGTCGATGGACTGCCTGACAGTATTCATTAGCCACATGCAACATGTCACTACACTTTTTTTGTTCTGCCTGTTATGGCAAGGTAAATTAAATTGTTGACATTTTGAATGAAAGTCATGAAAGCAAGTAAAAAGAGGAGGGAGGAGAAAAGGAGACTTGTATAGACCCCTTTCCCACAAAGGGAAATGGTGGGTATTTTATTAAGCGGAGACGTACTCAGTAGGAAAGTGGGTATGTGTGTAACATGGCACAGGGATAGAAGAAGGAGGAATAATAATAAAAATATTAATAATTATTATTATTTATAACTGTACAGCTAAATAAGCTGAACCATAGCTATCTCAGTGAAAGAAGTTAGGTCCACATTAACCGTGGCTAGGAGATGGTCCATAACAATATGTCACACCCACGCCTAACTCTACCAGCAGCTCAGAACATCTTATAAACTCTCTGTGCTAAAAAGTCTCTCAATATGCTGTCCCTGGCCAGAGCAAGAACAACTCAGGAGGGTACATGGACAGAACAGCAGATCAAAATCTGGCTGCTTAACAGCAGGGCACCCAGCAAGGACACGGCTAGTCTTTCTTTACTTGTGGATGCTACTTGCACAGGGCAGTGGAAGCCTGTAGTGTGGCAACTTTTGTTGGGAACTGGCACAATATAAAGCAGCTCCAGATATAGCAGGAGATTAGGAGAGTTTTCCTCGTCACTACCCTTCTGACTACAGCATCTCTGCCCTCCCTGAACAAGAGCCCAAGAGTGTTTGCAGGGTCCAGGCACAGTCCGTAGGATCCACAGGATAATGTATGCAGCAGAAGAAAGCTGCACACTGTCAGAGTGAATGTGGATTGTGAGAGTCCAGACTGGACACGGGATCTGCCCAGTCTGAGGCTGACCAACAAAGTATTAGATGCTTGTGTATACCCCACAAGACAGCAAATAGCTTTAGTGTTGGCTTCCACAGACAGAAGTGTTGATGGCCATGGTGAGACATCAAAGTCCTATCAAGGACCAAGGCAGGTGGCACCAGGACAGTATTTCAGTAAGTACTGCCCGAAGACCCTTTTCAACTCCAAAGGTACAGAGGCCTTCTGGAGATAGAAAATGCCTGAAACTGAATTTTGAGATGTGCAACCTCAAGCACTGCTAAACAGCTGACATAAAACCCCTGAGTTTGTGCACACAGAAAGGTTGTGTCACCTTTGTGACTTCACATTGACCATAGCTGAACCTAGGGTGTATACTATCAGGTAATCATGAGTGTGGAAAAGTGAAAACCTCTGGAAAAGCTCTTTGGAAAGACAGGAACAAGTGAGGAAGGTATAGAGTCCCTGGCATGTGGAAAAAGAAAAGGTGGAAATGATGTATAAGCATCGGGAGCCCAGGAGGTGGAAGGGGAGGGATTTACTATAAAATAATCTCTGAAGTTGCAGGGGTGGGAGGATAGAACAGGTAGGTATTGATGAAGGACTGGAGAGAGACAAGGAGACATCAGTGTGTGAAGTGATTTCAGTGCTACCTAAAGCAGCAATTAAATGCCCCGTCTTCTGGTATCAGCAGTATAACTGGGGCCCCAGCGCTGGGGCTCTTTGCGATGAGGTTCCTGCTGCTGGGGAGTCAGTTAGATTCATCAAACATTTAGGGTGAAAGGAGATTTCTTGAAAAGTCCTGATTAGGCTGATTACCTTGCACTGTCTATGTATAAGTTACATATTTCCATATAGATAATACTTGTGTAGTTTAGGGACTGAAAAGCTAAAGTTACAAAGTAATTTTAAAATACTGGTTTTGCTTGTCTATAAGTTTCATCCTTCTTGAGGAGAACAAGCATTTTGTTCTGCTTTGCTTAGCCCTTTTAAGTGTGTGGATGTAGATATCTTGTAACGCTTGCTGCAATAGCAGGTCCTGTGAGTTTAGATCCTTTCTGTCTCTAGATGACATACTTTCTATGGATTTTTTTCCCTGCTGAAGACCTAGTTTCTGTATTTCAGGTTAAAACATGCTGTTCCAAGAGGATTCTAGTCTGTTTAAGTGACCCTGAGTGTAGTCAGTGAGGCAGTTTGAGTGTCTCTCAAGCCTCTAGGTGTACCTAACCATATAGCACACAAGCATTTTCAGTTTGCTTATCCAAATAATCCTCAAAGTAACTTACTGGTGACCATTGCTTACTCTTTTGTGATGCAGAAATTCACTGTCACAAGGTTTTTTTTTCAAGAGACTCCTCCTGTATTTTCCTGACTCTTCATTATTGAACAAATCCTTAAAGACTGTCCTTCATGATGTCAACTGTAAGCATGTAAGAAATGCTCCAGAAAAGCTGGATGTTTGGTGTTAACAGATTTTCTATTTTCCTGTCCTGAAATATGCAGACCTTCTCTCTTTTTCTGCTCTTGAGAGAAGATCCCCACTGGCCTGTAAATCCTAAGATTTTTCCCTTTTAGAGACTAGACATTTGGCACTCTCTGAAAAAGAATATTGAGTAATTGATGATATATTGCACAGCCATGCAGTTTTTAGTTAATATTTTTCACTTTACCTCTAGAACCTTGGCTGAAAAAAGAAACACTATCTGTTCCTGATGTCTGCCTACAGTTGCACATCCTCCATTCCTCCATCAGTTGCTTTGATAAACCTTCAGATTTTGTTAAGGCAGAGCTCTGATTTTCCCACTGAAAATGTCATTGACCTTTTTCTAAATATGCAGTAAATAATACAAATTTTCATTTCCCTTTTCAGCAACTTTGCATCCAGCTACCTTACCCTGGTTTACATTTTATTTTTTTAAAATCCCTGCTGGGTAGTTTTAAGTGCTGTAATTTAATATCAGTTATGCGCGTGAAGAAGCAAGCCAGAAATATTACTGAAGTATGTGTTGCCAGGGAAAAAGGACCTTGATCCTGGCAAGAGAGTTGGTGTAATATAAAAAATAAATAGCAGGAAGGTATGGTTAAGCAGAGAAGTTGTTACCTACCGCTGAAGAATGTTTAAACGAGCTCATTGTTTCTAAAACATTTCAAGGCTTACAATTAAAAATAAAGATCTTTTTCAGGGAAGTACTTTTTATTTCCATTTAATCCTTGCACCTTTGGCAGCATTTGTTGTTTTCTGCAGTATTTCCTAGTCGCCACCAGAGGGGAATGTACACAAGCAGTTGGGCTTCTGATGGTTGGCACGAGAGACAACTTTTATCTTTCCAGTCAAGTATAAGCACTTAAATGCCCCAACTTCGGTACTGACAGAAGAAATCTTACAGGTTTGTTTTTTTTTTTTTTACTTTTTTAAAAATTCTGGACAGTTAAAGTGAGTTTTTCCCCTGACGGAGCTCTTACTGTCTGGGAATACGCTTTCATTTGCTAAAAAAAACCAAACCTAAACCCAAACCCAACACATGTTTAGAAGGATGTGAAATTTTTAAATGTCGTTCACTTGCATAGCAAAAGGTTCTCCAAGTGGGCAAATGTGATGCAAGAGATGTGTTTACTAAAACGTGTTCACACTACTTGCAATAATGTAACCAGAGCTTTCCAAAGAACAGCCTTACAAAGCTGAAAAATGGCCATGCAAAATGTATTTCCTTGGTCTTTGGAAAGCTTGGAAATGACTGGTTTTAGCTGTTGGGTTGTATTTTGCTTTCGCCTAAAGGATGCCATTCTGTTGGATATGAGGATCCAACAAGCTTTCCTTTAAAATTTCATTCTGTAGCTCTTACAACTGCAAATGAAACTTGTAAATGTAGAAGCCATAAGTCTAATACATAGAGTTGCAAACCACCCGTATTCCAAAAGTGGGACATTGATGCTGAAAAAACACTGTGTTCTATTATTATACTGTTCTGCTCTTCTTTTGTTAAAGGCCAAAACATATGACCTTTTCAGACCTACTGAGCTGTTTTTATCTTTAAGCTTATATTCTTTCTTGTTTTGATTTTTTTTTTTTTTTTGGGGGGGGGTTGGTGGTTTTTATTTTTTTTTTTCCCAAACAAACCCACCTTTTATTTAAACCCTATTCAGGCCAAAATCTGACTCAACGTCTCGTTGATCCTTGTGTCTTTGTCAGAATGAGTAACAACTTTAATATACACCCAGCTAAGTCTCTCCTATTCCTTTCTAGAAACTGAGGAACTGAATCACACAGTACCATTTCTTGAGCGAAGGTTTACTGCAGCTCTGAAGCTACCATAGTGCTCTTGCCCGGTCAGTCTATTCAAGGGATTATCAAACTGGAAGTGTAGGGAAAGACTGAAAAATATATTTTTTTCTATTTTCTTGTCTCATTTGGGCTTATGCAACATGAATGAGACAATGACAGAGTCTCTTGAAACCCAATAATGTAACATTTTAGCTGAGACCTCAAGCTGAATCAAGGAAAAAATTAGTGAAATTTTAGCTCTGTTTAACACAATGTCACCATATTTGCTTTCTTTTTGCTTAAGTGGTCTTACTTTGAGCTCCCAGAATTTTTCAGTCTTATTTTAGAGAAAGACTAAATGAGTCCTCAAAAATATTCAGGGTCAAAAACATAGGTCCATGTGGAAAGAAGTGTGTTGCTCTTCAAATGCTCACCACTTGTTCTGGAAAATGTAAAGCTTATTAAAAAAACCCAACATGAAACCCTCTACAAAACCTGAGGACATACGAGCAGAAATATGGCTGTATCTAAAGAGACATGCCTTTACATATAATAGTGTTTGAAGTACCTTATGGTCCCTCCTTAATTTCATTTAAACCTACAACTGCATTATAAACATTCTTACCAGTACATACTCATCCTCGTTGTGCTGCCCATCTTGCTCTGTCTACCCAGTCCTTATTGACAATGGATCTTTATGCCAGGCAGTGCAAGCAGTAAGTGTTCAAACCAATAAAAGATGGTTTGTTTTCTTCATTTTAAATCTTTTTTATTCATGCTCTCCTATGAGTAAAAGGGGGACTTAAAAACTTGTATCTTTAAGTTGCTATCGAAGTATCTCCCTCTGTATATTTCTTAATACCCTTAGCTTCTAGACATTGACTTCTACAAGGAGAGTATTTTTTACAGTATATTTTATTGTCAGACCATGGCACAATTGCTGCAGTGAGAAATGCAGAAGGAAATGAAGTGCCATGGCAGTTTGTAACTGCAACTGTATTCCTTTAAGAAGGTGACCTGCCTAGCTTTTACACTGTGTGGTGAGATGTGATTTGAATGCGATCCAGTTGAGATGCTACTTAGTTTGTTAGATTTTATTCTGCGTGTAGCACTGGCCTTGGAAAACTGATACAGTCATGAATAAAAACACAAATCCAGGTTACGTATCTCCATGAGGTAATTACAATTACATAGACACGGTAAAACATAATGAAAACAATATACACGTGTAATAAAATACTAGACCTATCCCATTTTGAAGACTTATGTGAATTGTAAATTTAAGGAAACTATAGGAGTACTGAGAAGTAAATCACAATCCCCAATAACTATTAATTCCCAATCTAGTTATCTTGTAACAACCATAGTATTACTTTAGAAACAAATAGCTAGAATATGAAATTGCCATGCCTAAGAACATATGGGATAATGAATCATTTTTCTTGCCTCTAGCAACCTGAAATTTCACATACGGATGATGCTTAAGAAGGTCTCCTAACTCTTCCCATGACGCTCTAATTCTGCACTTAAATGTCATAACATTTTCACATTTGGAAGACTATGACCCGCTCTCTCCTGCTGTTGATCTCTCTACTGTCTTCTGCCCACCCCATTCCTTTTTTTTTTTTTCCCTTCCA
The DNA here is from genome assembly GCA_017639485.1 of Pluvialis apricaria. Classification (NCBI taxonomy): domain Eukaryota; kingdom Metazoa; phylum Chordata; class Aves; order Charadriiformes; family Charadriidae; genus Pluvialis; species Pluvialis apricaria. Next base: position 38,923,155 of record CM030044.1, read on the forward strand.
TAGTCCGAGACCTTTATATGTGTATCTACATAGCTGCATTAAAGTCCTTTTAAACGATCCTTTTAAAGACTGAATTATTGTTTTCTCTCAAACAGTGAATTTTTACTGTTTTTGTTTTACCCTGTGTTTAGGAAAAGGAAAATATGCAAGATAGATGCAGTTGGTCAATGGCTGCTTGCAGGGGGTGCTGCTTTTATTATTATTGGGGGCAGTATGTAATAGTAAACAGAATCAGCTGCTATTAGCTGTGTAATTTACTACAGTGTATATTATCTGCATGTAAAGAAGCACATATTCCATATTGAGTTTGCATCAGAAACAGACCTCATTCCATACCCATTGTTTTCCTTTTGAACTTTTCAGAAGAATGTGGTAGACTAAACTGTGTAACCGAGGAACGAACAACTTTTTAGGGTGCGGTATTTACAGTGAACAGTCAAAATGAAGACTTGACTATAACTTGCAAAGCGTCTAATCCAGTTGAAAGGGTGTGTGTATTCACTTGTTGAATCAAGCTTACACTAGTGTGTCTCCTGGCTTCCAAAGTCATTTCATCATCTGGTACATGAGATAAAATACAGATGTTTCACGCTAGAAACACAGGGCTCGATCCCTCTTTTTTTTTTCTTTTTTTTTTTTTTTTTTTTTTCCCTTTCTTGGCTTGCCCTGTCTTTTTAAAAGCCTGGGTAACAGACATGGTCTGTTTCATATTTCAGACCTGGATATGACTTATTAATGATTCCTGATATGACTTGAACTGTTTGCCCAGCGGAGTATACCCCCAAAGTAAATATCATTTTAGAAAGTTGTTTTTTTATATAATGTTTTGGTTGTTGGAGTGTGTGCTCATAAAAATTCATGAGTGGTCTGTCATTTATCCTTGCATAAGAAATAGAAGTGAAAGCTTAAACATGGAAAAAAAGTGTATTCCACATTCACAAAGGTTTTAATCCTCACCTAGATGGACTAGCCTCTCAATTGCAAAGAAAGTCGGACTCTATGTTGGTTTCTCCGTGGCAGGCCCTGATGTGCTGCCCTTTAATTTATGTTAGCCTTGGAATCAAACAAAACAACAGTCTTTGTTTCCCAAAACTCACTTTGTCCCATATGATATGCCAACACAGTCACTAAAACCACACTGAATCTGTGTGGCTGGAAGAGCCAAAGAGAAATGTCTTCATTATTTGTAAATACAGTTCAAGGTCTAATACATCAACTCTCTGTTAGTAACATTTCTAAAGAAAAAGAGTAAATAGAAGACTAATCTGGTAAAAGCTGATGTAAACTGCCGCATTTGAAAATTTTGGCTATCTTCCTCATTGCGTTGTCTTCCTGCATTGTCTGGGGCAGGGCATGTGCTGAGGATGAGCTTGGTGCGATCTCATCTTCATTCCCATGACAGGGGCGAGGTTGTTTATTTCATACTTGACCCCCACACCCAGCTCAGTCCCCCAAAGTGGGAGGACTAATAATTGTCTGGACTGTATTCTTTAATTAGATTCTTTAATTCAGGCAGAGGCAGCTCTGCCGTGGTGCTGTAAACGTGTTAAGGACACCGAGCACCCAGCGGAAGAAGCGTACGTTGATAAACAGGCAGAGGGGAGGAGATCCAAAAGCCAAATATCAGCCACAGTCTTGCCCACACTGGGCCAGTGAACAAATATGAAAGTATTCTAATGTCCCCTGAAGAACGGACAAGCTGCTTGAACCATGCCCATGCTGCATGACAGGCTACCCTTAGAAACTGAGTTTGACAACAGATGAGATTGAAGATCCTTGCATTTTGCTATAGAGAAAATCAAAGTAGCTGTAAACAAGGTAAAAACAAAAAAAGTTAACTGGGATAAAATGTTTCAAGATCTATCCAGAGGAAGCAGTGACAAACTTGGAAAGATGTCATGACTTTGAACTCGTGTATGAAAGAAAAAGTATTTTCTCTGTCACCATAATCTTCTTTAAAATATATAATGGAAAAGAGGAGTCCCTACAGAAATGCTTAAGAAGATCTGGAGAAGGATTATTGTTCCAAACCCAGGGAGTTTTTCTGTACAGGTGTGCCAGCCAGAATCCTTGCTGACAGTAAGTTTCAAGCAGCACAGACAGGTTTTCATTTTGTCCATTCTTGTACTAATCCCACAGCACTGTTGAACAAAGCAATAAAAGATAGTGGCTGCCTCTCCTAAATTTTATTGATTTTCAGAAAGCTTTTGAAAATGAAGAATGCAGTTATAACAAATAGTGAAACTCTGTTTCTTTTTTTTTTTTTTTCCTTTTAAAATTATCCATGTATTTCAAAACATTATCGGGGTGTGAAATGTACTGCAGTCTCTAACTAGGAACTGCCCTATTGGTGTGATGTACTGCTAGAGTTAAATGTGGTTTGGTCCTGCCTGAATCCTTTATTTTTTATTAAGGATCGTCAGCATGGAATGAGAATTTCTAGTATAGATTGCACAGTTGGGAATCTGGACTCAGCTGATATCTGCCTCTTTAGTGCATCATCAAAAGAAATGAGTGAAAGAGTGATATTCTAGCCAAAAAAAATTAGATTTTGGTTTTAATTAGCAAATGAAAATTCCTGTTATGAGAACCAGATGATCCCACAGCATCTGAGCAAGAAACCTCACAAGTTGTTGATAAATGTAGTTATTCAGACTGTAACTTCAGTAAAGACAGTGACAACTTCCTTAACATTTTGACTTGAAGGTTACTACTGTTTCGAAGCCCACCCTGTTGAGAAAAGGCTCAAGATATCACCAAGTTCAACATCACTTTCTCAGCAGTTACATGGCACAGCTGCTGCCACACTGCGGGAATCCCAGCAAGTCTGTCCAAGAGAAGGTGAAGAGCCTCCAGCCAGGTTCCCTGGGCTCCCATCACCAGCTGCAGCAGCAATCCCGTGACTTTGGAGCAGTCATTAATGTTCAAGCCAGCACAGCTATGAGAGATGTGTTTCTTACAGTTTGAAATTCTCCTAAGACGTATTTTAACTACCGGAAGGAAAGAGAAACTGTATGCGAGAAAGAGGTTTCACAGCACAGCAATGCTGATATATACAGAACTGCATCAGCTGCCTGCTCAAAAGAAAAAAGCTGACAATGAGTCATCTTGTTTGACAGCATGAGAAACAGATAACCAATCTTTCCATGGCGCTGATGTAGACAGTCTCAAATTGAAAAAATTCTTACTCATATGGATGAAACACAAGGAAATGCATAATGCACACCATCTTTCTATTAATATTTCTCCTTTTTAGGTCTCTCTGATCTTTTTCTGAAGTGAAGAAATATTATTCCTTTTGATACAACATTTCTCCACAGATAGGGAATGAATAGAAATGGTCAATATTTTTTTCTGAAAATATTTGTTACTATATTTTAATTTTTAATGCAAGGTCATATAGATCTAAGGATAGTAATTCTTTGATGTGTTTGAGTCAAATAAAGATGTAGGAATCAGAAGAAAATTTGTATTTGATAGAAAATAAAGCTGGAAGGGCCCTTAAGTAATCTAGTCTCTTGCTCCACTCAGTAAACATCCCCGTCAGATCCTTTTCATGTGTTCTTAGAGTACCCTAGTGATGGAAATCCCCAAACCTCCTCAAATATTCTACTATTACTCCATTATTCTATTTGAAAGTCCCATTTTTTTTTTCCAATGCCAGATCTAAAACTCCTTTTCTGCATTTTAAGTCCTGTTTACCACACTTACAGTGACCCAATCTATTCCACTCTTCTTTGTGATTGTGTCTTCTCAGCTTTCTCATTTAGTCCCAAGCACCTTATTTATCTCAACCTTTCATTGTGAATAATTTTTTCCCTAGATTTCCGGTAATCCTCACTGTTTCCTCTCTAACAGGCCCACTTCTTTCTTTAAACACTGTGCCCAAAACTGAATGTGTTATTCCAGCTGATGTTTTACAACTATAAAGACAGTGAAAGGATTATATGACTCTGGGTTTTCTCTTTGTTTACAGTGATCAGCAAAGTAGCTATTGAAACTTTAGAGGAAATTTTAGCCTTTGTTGAAGGGTATGGCGTACATATAATTAAAAAGTGCCACTTGCAATCCTAACTATTGAGATTCCATGTGCTGCACAGGTTTCACTTAAAAAGAATGAATATTCATAGCAAATGGGTTTTAATTTGTGTGCTGGGTGATAAATTCACCATTAGCACTGGCTCATTTGCTAACATAACCTATTCAGTTGTACTTTATATGGGAATCACAAATATTCTATTATGGACTTTTTCACTTAACACTTTCTTAACAAGAAATTTGTGACAGTACTGGGATGCATTTGAAGATGTTTATGAAGGAAAATAATTAAAAAAATGAATACAGATCGATCCCTTCAACAGCTTCAAATTTTAAAAACATTTTCCATCCAATTATTTTTTATTTTTTTTTCGGAACTGATAATTGTTTTTCCCATGCTATAGATGGGGGAACTAGGATAGAACTGATTATTTTTTGAAGGTTGTGGAAATGGCCAAGGTAGGACAAGAACTGCAGAATGTAGTTATACATTCTGTGTTTGGTTGCTTAGACAGAGCCACATGCCTTAATTGTGGGGAGAAGGGAAAAGAAGAGAGCTTGCTTCACCACACACACACACACACATTTTATTATTTTCCATTTGCTGCCACTTACATTCAATTCTGCATAGGGAATCAATCACCACAAAGCTTGTCTAAAACATGGCCTATAAAGCTCCAAGTACTTTAGACAAGAAACTCCCAGTACCTTAATCTATTACCTATACTTTATCTTTTTAATATTTTTTATCTTTTTGTCTTTTATTTTTTAATCTTTTGTCTATGCAGGTAAGATAACTCCCAGATAAGGAACACCTAAGTTCAATTAAAATGTTAGGCTATTTCCAGAAAGATGAATTTCACTCTGTGAAACCAACATTTTTGGTCAGTATATTTTTAAAATCATGAGTTTGACAAAAGTGCAGTTTCACACAAGCTGCAAGATCTTGATATCCTCTTCCTAAAACTTCTAGTACTCTTTGGAGAAACAGAAAAGATTAAGGAATCCACTGCAACTTACCACTCCAGAACTTCCCACTGGGTGGAGAATTTCTTGGATTCAGACACTGCCCATGAGATAGCTGGAAACTGCTTTTACACCCAGTACAGTTCTCATAGCTGTACCCAACACACGTTGCACAGCTCCTGTGGCAAGGTTCGCATTCTCTAGAGATGTCATCAGTGAAGAAGCCATCTCCACACTCACTCACACATGTGCCACCTGCAACAGAAACAGAGCCTGGCATCATGGTGTCTACTGACCCCTGTTAATCCTAACAAGGAGGTACCCCACTTAGAGCATCTGTCTCTCTCCAGCAAGAAATGGTTTAAGAAAAACGCAATATATAAGAACGCATGAAACTTTTTGTAGCTGTATAAACTAATTTTTTAGCATGAAACCTAAATTCAGCTCAGTTGCTTATGGAAACTTCACAAACTTCAAACCCATCTGCACTTAAATTTATATCTAGATGGGTTTTCATCCGTACCCTCAATACTGATGCATACAGACCTTACGAAAGTCCAAATCTGGATAAAAATTTTATGGTTGAGTCCCAATTTTTATACTGGTCTAATATAAATTCTAAGTCCAGAATTCCCTAAGATTGTTAGATATATGCAAATTTTGAGGATTAAATGAATCTCTAGATTCTGGTGAATGTAAAGCTAGCCTTAGGTAAATCTAATTCAATTTAGGGCTTGTCATACTGCAGCAAAGCCCCTAGAAGTTGTAACACCTATAGCTTTTTGAGCTTCCTCTAATTTCTATTAAAAAAATGTAGACCACCAGATGACCTCAGGTTGTGACCACAAAGTTATCCATGAGTGTGATGCTTTTGTACTCCACTACTGGACACCTTCAGCAGGCAATGCACAAGATTTGTGCATTCATATGTGATTCATATTTGGCACCATGTCTGAACCAGACCTGCCTGATTTATGGTTTCATAATAAAGCTAAGAGATTCCTAGTCTTGTGTGAATCTGATGTGGAATTTAGTGGTTTTAACTGAGCTCATTTCAGAGTGTTTAATGCTTGTTACTTTATGTGGACCTGAAAGTCAAAGTAAAACTGGACTTGCAAATACTAAGGAAACATTTCCATGTCCTTCTTTGAATTAAAACCACCTTCTTTCACAAAGTCTGCATCAAATACAGTATTTTTTTGTACTTGCCAGAAAGAGTGGAAATGCATTAAAACCGAAACTAGAAAAAAATAAATGGGAATTTGTAATCAAATATGTGGAGACTTTGAACCAAACAGCACCATTGGCTAACATAACCATCTTATGCTAGTGCAAACAACCTAATTCCGCAAAGTGCTAACTCCTCTTAGCCTCCACTGTCTGCCACAGAAGAGATTTATGAATTTGAGAAGAGTCCAGACTCTTTCTCTAGAGAAGAAGTCTAAAATACTTTCCTTTATATGCCATACTTGGTACTTTGCTTACCTGAGAGATAAAAGCCTTCCTTACAAGAATCACACTTCTCCTTGTCACAGCTATCACAGTTGCTAGGACAATCTCTACACTGCAGAGAGCTTTCATCTCTGTAGGTATTTTCTGGGCAGTATTTGTAGCAACGCTGCTTATACCTGTAAGATAAAGTAGAACATCATTAGCAAGTTTCTTCTGAGGTGAGTTTGTTTTGTGTATGTTTCTAGGTATGGTAGTCTTAAAGCCCTGCTCTCATCCTAATGAATAGAAATTATTCCTCTAACGATGGATTCAGTGTATTTGTCGTTCTGTTACTTATTCAACTGGCAAATTTTAACAAGTCATGTTTTCTAATCTCAGAGTTCTTAAGTACAAATAGTTTGATTTGCCTTTTTAAATGTAGGCACAAAAAAAGAATGCGTACTTAATTAGAAATGACTATATTGTGGATTATAAGGATCTGATCACTTGTAAAAATATATAATCCAATGTTATTGCTTATAGCTAGATTGAATAGAGTTTTTATCAACATTTTTTTTTGTCATGGTAATTTTTACAGACATCTCAGCTGTCTCTTTGAAAAGCAGTAAAGGAGTTCTTTTCCCTTCGTTTAATTTAAACTTCCAATTAATTTACATATTTTTTCCTTTGCTTAACCCCTTTATATTTTTAAGTGTGCCTGCTGAACTGCAAATACCAAAACTGGACACAATATACTACGAGCATACTGGTTCCAAATCCAGAGGCACTGTTAGACTTTTAGGCGCTTTCTGTTCCATATTCCTCTCTTCATATATGCAAAGTTCACATCAGTCCATAAGGTTTAAAAGGCCTTGATGGTGAGTGACTGGCTAGTTTTTCAGCATTTCCCAAGCCTTTTTCCAAAGTTACTGTTCTCAGGTAGGCAACATTTAAAAGACATGTGATAACATACAGATCTATGTAGTAAAGCACTTATTTTTGCTTCAGAAAAATGTATAGGCATGAAGAGCTATACAGCTATACTTACATATAGTAGTTCTGAATGCAAGTTATACAGATTCGTTGGTCATCTGAAATTAAAAGTGTGAAATTATGTAAATAATATTCGGAGTTAAAACCAGAATGCTAAAAAGAACTGTTGCTACACCATTTTTATGTTAGTTTTTTCTTACGTTAAAATCACCACAGCCATAACTAGAACATTATTACCCCTGAGCCTCTTTTTGCATTTTTTGGAGATAAACTTTTCCACAATGAGATCCTGGCCTGTATTTTTGCAGTGACTTGTGACTTCTGAGTTCTCAACATAAGGTGCCTAGAAGGTGTTGAGTGCTTAAGGAAGAGCTGTTCTGAAAAGCAGAACGTTCCCAGGAGCCCAGGTTGGGCAAAATGAACTCTTAAAAGGAGACTCTAAGTTAACCAAATCTGTAGTTTCGTCCTATTTCTTTATTTGTTGCTGAGATAAGTTAAAAGCATTTGGCACATCTAAAAGCAAACTTTTAAAAAACGTGTAAGTAATCAGTTTAATCTTAAAAATCCTGAGCTAGACAAACATTTTCTATATTGGGGGTGGGGAGGGCATGGCTTTTGGGAAAACTTTCTCATCAGAAAATTAATTTTTGCATTAAAAAATTTTGTTGAATGAACAGAAGAATTATTATACAACAGTTACAATGATTGATACGTCTTTATGCTCACACAAAGTGAAGAATATTTTCTATAACCTTCCATTATCTTCTGTTAGCTTTGTATTTCTTTTATCTTACTTAAATATCCCAAAGGGAGCAGAGAGGAAGGAAACAGAACAACCGGGTTGAATGTATTTATAAACTGTTCTACTATGAAATGTCTATAAATTATTTTTGATATTAATAGTACTTATAAGGCAAAATTTTCACTGAGTCTGTTTGAACTGTGTCTAAAATAAATCACACTTTACACATGCAAACTTATTAGGCAACATGCACTTGGTTTTGCAAGTAGTTCTAGCAATTTATTTATGAGGTGTAAAGTTTTACACAGAAATGTTGCAGATCTGTGAAAATATTCTCTTTACTGTTCAGAGCACAAACAGAAACAGCAATCACCTGATCTAGTGTTCTTTGCATTATATTTTAAGTTAAGATGGAAAATACTCTTAAAATATGAAAATATTTTCTGTGAAGTCTTCCTTTACTCCTAGATAAAAGACAATTGGTTTGTCCAGGGCTTTTTTTTTAATGACTTCTGAAATACTAATGCTGTTTCTGCATAAGGACGCTTCCTGAGCTACTTTTTCCCCAATTCATTTCTGTAGGCTGTTTTCCTTAGAGTGTTTATAGAGCATTCTAAGGAGCCAGGCTGATATGATGATAAATAAGTGTATGTATACCTGTTGAAAATTGTTATGGTATTGGCACATACAGTCCTTAGGTTTCATTGATGGAAAGAACACAGTACCCATCAAAGAGACATTGTTAAAATTGCTGGAGTTGCTTGGGGGTTTTGTAACTGACTCTCCATGTACTTTCTGGCTTTTATGAAAAAAGGACTTTTTCCGCTCTTTCCTGTGGGAGGTTCTGATGACATTTTTCTTTCCTAACTGCCCTCTCAGTTTTGCCTGTATGGTTGACTATCTATATAGCTCAATTTGAGAGAGATCACAGCAGTAATTGCAAACAAAGACACAATGTCTGTTTGTCCTTTGGAAAGAGATTAGCAAAATTAAGTATTAAGTAAGTGACCATTAAGTAAAGACCATGTATTTTGAGTTGGTGTAGGTATCTAGGAATGAATGGGTAAAAATAGTTTGTTTAGATTGCGGATTGGGATACATATTGTGGAGAGGGCCAAAAACGTATCACAGCTACCACTTGCATCCTGCTGCTTACACAAAGTGTAGAACGGAACTGGTAGTAGTAAACACCTTATTAGAAAGCCACATATTTCATAAGAATTTTTTGCTGTATTTCACTTGGAAATGCACTGGGTCTTTCTTCAAACACAAGATTTTGGAGACGGGGGGAGAATTTCTAGACAATTTTGTAAAATAAAAACATTCAGTCATTGGGCTAGTGCAGCCTAAGTTCATTTGCCAGTTTCTCTACTGTATTATGTTATTTATCAACCCTTAGTGAACCATTGTTTTTTCTCTTAAAGACATACTCAATAAATAGCAGCTCTACCACCTTCTATATTGTCATAGTTTCTGAATTTAAACTGCTGAGGAATAACGAAGATAGATAGTTTAGAAAGGAATGAAAAGAGGGCAACTGTCTGATAGCAGGGAGAGAGAAAGTTAGATATGCAACTATTCTTGCAATAGCAGATTTGATATTTAACACATACTGAGTTTCCAAAATCTTGGAAATGAATTTTAAGAATTAACTAAGTCTAGAGAAGTTTATGGATATATATGTACAGTTCTTCAACAGTGGCTCCTTTAAAAACTGTCACAATCAGTTCTTGGACAAGCAGTAACAAATATCTTGTATTCACTGAGACTTTCATTTGCCTATAAAATAATGAAATCTCTGTGGAGCAAAGTGGCTTGATTGGTATGTCATGTTCCAAAAGACTTCTTGTCATGAGAACTGCTAATATTTTATTTATATTTTACAGTTTCCATTTGCATTGATTTCCACTATGCTGAGCCTATGATACTCTTTTGAAGACAGAAACAAAAGTGATCTTGATAGTGTTGGAAACAGGATTCAACCGACTTTAAAATATAAGGCCTCAGACAAAAACAAGTCCTCTGTGACTTTCTGGTTTTATTGCAGTTTTCTTAGATAAGTAAGGATCATCTAGAGTTCATAGAAAAAGTAATTTGGTTTCTTTCCTTGTCTGTAATAAACTGCTACTCCTGTTCCCTCCCCCCCCCCCCCCCCCCCCCCCTTCTAAAGTACAATACATTTGGAGTGCAGCTATGCTATAATACAGAAAAGGTACATACAAAGATTAAATATTGGTCAAAGGCCAAACATTCATGCATTCTGTCGGAACTTTCTGATTTGAAATGACTTAGTGTTTTTTTCTGCTCCGGGAGGGAAGTATGGGCATTAGCATTACAAGCATAGCATTGTTGTGCTGGAAGGGTATTTTTGTTCAAATATGTAGAGGAACACTGTAAGTGATTTCTTGGCAGTATTACTGTAGAGGCTTAATGAAATATTTAGTACATAAGTTCTTCTACAATAAAAATGAGCTCCAGAGCATTTTGGAAATCCCTGTCACTGTTCCACAGTGTTTGAGTGTTCATGGTATTTAGACAAATCCTAATTCTGGACAGTTCACATGGCTACCCCACTGTACATTTAAGTAGCACTTACTCAAGGTATCCCGTCTAATTAGACCCAGATCCTGCAATGACTTGTATGCATGCTTGACTTTATCTACTGTATACAATAAAGCTGGGAGTTGAAGTTAAGTGCAAGGGTACATTTTGCAGGATCTGTATTTAGACTGTAACTTTTATTTTAGCTTCCTGTTTTGTTTATGAACTTTTTTTAAAATTAAATTTCCTGAACTATTTATTGGCTCAGCCATGAGCCTATAATGTGCTGAATACACTCAACTTTTTTTGCATTCAAAAGTTCAGGATATTCACTGCCTGGGACTTAATGCCTGGTTTACCTTTCTTTTCCAGTTTAATTAAATGTAATGACTGAAAATTATTTTATGTTACATTACAGTTTTCCTTTAAGAGCCAGCCTGCAGTAATTGTTTAATTTCAACAGTTACTGCTAGATTTTATTTGCCTTTTACATTCCCCTGAACAATAATTTACAATAATCTAAAAAAAAGTACTATAAATTCTACTATACCACCAATAAGAGTAATGATATATTTTAACTACCTTAGACCATTTTTTCTTCAGTTTTTATGGCATCTCAACCAAAATAACTGAAAAGTACAATCCAAACTTAATATTATTTTTGACTAGACATGAGCCCAACTGAAAGCTCAACTCTCAGTATGCTTTAGAAATGAAGATTTCTGTTGTGGAACCAAGGACTCTGGTTTGGATCTTCCAGTTTGTGTGAGAAGGTATTTGTTTGTCTGTGTCTTTTTTGTTGTTTTTTTCACCTCTTTTTTTTTTCAGTGTCTTGTTGGTAAATCAGCTTTATCTTCTTTCTTCTCATTTCTGACATTATAATATATTTTGACAATTCATGTTACCAGGAAGTGGGAGAAAGAAAAGATTGTGAATTTTAACCAAGGAAAAAGCTGGATTCTGTTGTCAGTTAGATTTATACCAGGGAAAAATGGCATCAGTATTTTCTCTGGCCAAAAACTACAGCTTTGGTTCTGCCAAGATATTTAGGGAATTAAAAATATATATATTTTTAAGGCAAAAAATGAAAAAAAATGCTTTGAATAGACTTCATCTTTTCCAAAAATATAGTTTTACTAAAATTACCTCTATTTAGATTTTTACAGTTTTTTTTTTAAATTTAAAATAAAGCTACCTTTAATTAGGATGCAACAAATAAATCAGACAAAATTAAAAAATGTTCTGAGTGCTATTCTTGCTGAAAAGCAGATAAACTGAAAAAACCACACAGCATCAATCTCAGTTACCTCCATCTCTAAAAGAGGAATGATGTCACTTGCTGTTAATTGCATTTCATTGACAAAATAAAGGGAACGAGGCATATTTTCCTGATCAAATAAGAATTTTAATATGTTATATTTAGAAGTAGAAATGAAGTGCAGATAAGAGGAAATGAAACCAAAAATTAGTACTATAATATGCATTACCTGAAATAGTTCCATGGGTTGTATGGCTGAGGTGAAAAGTTCATAAATACATACATATTTGTATGTATGTTGACAAATGCATCAAATTTTGGGAGAGATTTCACTGACATCAGGAAACTTTAAGGAATAGAAAATTTTGAAAACTGGCTTAAAGTGTAAATACTGGGTTAGAAGCATCTAGACTAGATAGAAGAACTCTAGTCTCTCACCAGACATAGTTGAGCAGTGCTGTAGTGAGATTTACACAGCATAAGACACTCCAAAATGTGATATCAACCAGAGAAATTATTGCTTACAGGGCTACAAAGAAGAGCTAGTTGTTCATTCTTACTCCTAGTAAAATAAGAGGTAAGAGTGCTTCACCAGAAATGAAGACATCAGCAGTACTATCTAACAATTAAGAAAGGGTGTTTGGTATATTTGTCTTAGATTGTATTCGATCGCTCAGATGTTATGTCATCTTTTGTTCTTAGTCTACTGTTTCCACCTGTCAAAATTTCAGTGTGATCATTTCGAGAAGCGTAAAGTTGCATATTACTAAACCCAAACTTTCTATGCATTGAAGTACATTTTCTGAACATACTTGTTACGCTGAGATGGTCCCTTATGTTTGAATAGTTTCTTACTATACTGGTAGTTCCTCTCAGTAAATAGCATTACCTAGAGTGTTCTCCTACAAGCGAAAATGCAGACTGCGGGCCGGAGGTCCTAAGGTTACGCCACAGACACCAATGCAGGTTTTACCACTAATTTGAACAGCTGGATTCCATTGGTCTTTCATTAATAAAATATATTTATGCAGGCAAAACTCACATGGGAAACATCTTTATACGGACAGAATCCAAGATTCACACTGCTACAGTCAATAAGTGGTCCCATAATTCAGTTCCTTATCTGAAAGATCAAGACCCTGAGCTCTAGGTTGGTATGAACCCAAAGAATCGAATCAAGTGCATGTTGAAGTAGAGTTGCTGGAATGGAATGGAATGGAATGGAATGGAATGGAATAGAATAGAATAGAATAGAATAGAATAGAATAGAATAGAATAGAATAGAATAGAATAGAATAGAATAGAATAGAATTAGAATAGAAGTCGTTTCAGCTGGAAAGGACGTACAATACAACAATCATCTAGTCTAACTGCCTGACCACTTCAGGGCTGATCAAAAGTTAAAGCATGTTATTAAGGGCATTGTCCAAATGCCTCTTAAACACTGACAGGCGTGGGTTAACAACCACCTCTCTAGGAAGCCTGTTCCAGTGTTTGACCACCCTCTCGGTGAAGAAATGGTTCCTAATGTCCAGTCTAAACCTCCCCTGGAGCAGCTTTGAACCATTCCCAAGCATCCTGTCTCTGCATCCCAAGGGGAAGAGATCAGCACCTCCCTCTCCACTTCCCCTCCTGAGGAAGCTGCAGAGAGCAATGACATCACCCCTTAGCCTCCTTTTCTACAAACTAGACAAGTGTTTAGACAAGCCGTTCTTTACAGGAGCCCTGTCACCAGCTTTGTCAGCCTCTTCAGGACACATTCAAGGACCTTCACATCCTTGTTAAATTGTGGGGCCCAGAACTGCACACGGTACTCAAGGTGAGGCTGCACAACACTAAATACAACACTAAATCCCCTCTTTTGACCAGCTGCGTATACTGTGTTTGATACACCCCAGGATGTAGGTTGTCTTCTTGGCTGCCAGGGCACACTGCTGAGTCTCATTGAGCTTAATGTCAACTGGCACCCCCAGATCCATTTCTGCAGGGCTGCCCTCCAGCTATTTATGTCCTAGTTTATAGTGGTTTCCAGCATTACTCTATCCCAGGGGCAGAATCAGGCATTTGTTGGTGATTATAAAAAATCCAAAGTTCTGGCAGAGGGACCAGTCTTGGAGCCGGGTGTTGATGTTTGCCTGTTTCTTCCAGTGTCTTCCCCCATTAGTGGGAGGACGGAGAAAAACATTACCTATGCTTCCGAATACTTCAGCATTCTTCCCAGGGCCCTGAAATCTCTTCTGACTGATCTCGGTCTTCTTGTTGAAACATCACTGGTACTCATGTGAAAGACCAGGATTAGGTATTCATTCGAAGGCTGTACTAACCTCATCAGTTTTCTGGTGACATCCTGGATCTGGGCCCCAGGGAGCTAGCAAACTTCCCTGAAAAGAGGGTGTCCAGTCTGCAGGTGGTTTAGATTATATTTGGTTTAATATATTTGTTCTTCAGTAATTCCAGCAGAACTCAGCAGCTAACATTTCTTTACTGTTTTGATTCATGAAGCTCCTGAACTGCAAATTGTTGAAGGAGTAGCAGTACGTGCTTTGTTTTTCTTTGTAATTTTAGAAGTATATTCATTGTTTGGTCGGTGGCTACTGAGCAAGATGAACTTTTGGTCTGATGCAGTATTTTTGTTCTGTGCTCTTATTTCTACAGAGAACTTTAAACTAAAATCTGGAATATTCTGTTTGCAGAACTCATGGTTCAGTTCCATATCTTCAGTTTTTCCAGTGACTTGCCTCAAGTCTGGATTTTACCCAGGAAGCAATTTTGTTTCTCAGAGAGATAAAAATTGCAAAGACAGAATGTTTTCTTTAATACATACATCTTGTATCTTCAGTGCACGGGAAAATTCTCTTTTACTTATACTCTAGGAAAGACAACATTCTCTAATGTAATGTTCTGTCTACACTGAAATGTCGGTACTAAAAATCAGAAAAGAACATTTCAAAATCTTCCTGGGCATTCTTTTTGCACAGATTGCATATTTTCATTCCAGAAGCCTGTGGAAACGAGTCCTATTATCTGCAAATCTAAACCCCATTCTGCAAGATTAACCTCTTGAGGAAGATTTACTCTGAGATAAAAAAGGATCCTTATCATAATTTTCTCTGGTATTTTGAAAGCCAAGGTCTATTCATCATTGGGGAAAGTTTGAAGAAATGAAGTTTACCTTTGTGTTTCTTAGGTTGCTATGGGAACCAGATCACTTTTTACTCGTTAATCATGAGCACAACTGCCAGCATCTCAATCTGTACCTGAGCTTGAGCCTGTTCACAGTGCTGCCCTTTTAGCTATCTCACAGGTTCCTTAAATCTTCTCCAGATATCTTTTCTCTCATTCCCACTGCTTTATAGACTGTATTCCTCCCCTCCCCCCACCCCCGAATAATGGATCTCATGGAGCATTTGGATTATTGAGTCTCACTTTCTGCCTTTATAGCCATATGTTTGTACGTAGACCTTGTAACCCAGCCCAAACTAAATAGTTAGGTTCTAGATAACCTTTGAGAGTTGCTCAGGCTTTACCTTTCTAAAACAAAGAGTCACACTTGCACCTAAATGCCTACTTTCTAGGCTTTTATTCTCAGGGGCACTGGCCCTTGGGGCTTTTGGGCGCTTGTCTCTTTTGTAAGGTATATCTTTGAAAGAGAAAAGTGTGATGGCTAGTCTGAAAGTTCTTCACTCTGCACCCTCACTAAGGAGCACTTTATTCTCAGTGTTAGACTTTGAAAATAATCCTGGTTGAAAGGTTGGAAAAGCCACGTTGTTCTGCTCTCTCTGCAGAAACCTGGTTGGGTCAAAAGGCAATATACATGGTATTTTGCTACATGGAGATGAGGTAATCTCTGGGAAGCCATGAGAAGCATTCATATCACAACATGTCATACTTTTGCAAGTTGGGTGAGGTGAATGGAAGTGAATCAGCAAGTAGGTGACTAAGAACTGGATCAGGAATGTGTGGGTCCATGGGAGGACACTGGCAGGAAGGCAAACAAATTAAGACAGTGCCTGACTTTCACAGTCCCTTCTGAGAGGAAGACCAATCCTTCTGTTGATTCCTATGAATTTATCAATGATCCACTTGAGCTCCATGTATTGCAAATATTTAGCTCTTCAGTGAACTAGGTGCTCATAGTTACCATTATCGGTGTGGCAGTTTCTGCTTGCAAAGCATACGTATGCAAGTCTGTAAATACTGCATATCAGAGAAGTTTGTCACTTATCACCTTCATAAGTACTCATATTTTCTGTCTGTTCATTATGCAGGTGCAAAAGGGCAAATGCAAATTGTATTATTAAAAAGAGAGCGAGACCTGAAAGTGTTTGAGAAAGCACTTTGGTCTATGTGTTGTATTTTAGACATATCAAATATGGTTATTTAGGATTTTTATGTTCTTGCATTGAGTTGACTCTGAAATTCTCTTAGAATAATTTAAGTGGCTCAAATCCTGCAGTTTTACCTGTGTTCTTTTCTTGTCCTGAGGCTTATAGCCGACTGCATTCTAAAAAGGTAAGTTTGAGTCTGAAGACAAAGTTTCTGAAACTCATTTTAGTTTTAAAAATCTGGAGAATAAATCAGTAGTATTCTGAAGTGATCTAAGTTTGTGAGTAAGTGAACTTGCATTGAGAGGTAGAAGGTAGATGCTGCAACAGCACGAAGAAAATCCTCCTCCTTAATGTCATTGCTTCAGCAGAACTTTCTCTTTCAAAAGCTGCCTCTGTTAAGAAAACCGGATTTATTTTTGTGGACCTCACGGTGTTTTCTGGTGCCCACCAGAAGGCAGGTCGTTAAATTTAATTATGGCCTGATAGTCAGAGGTGATGAAGACCTACAGTTCCCATGGATCTATCTGCATCAGAGAGAGCAATAGCTCACTGCTGCTCTAGAAAGTAGGCCCAGAGTGTCCAATATTGTGTTATCAGACCTGAGGTACCAAAGTCATAATCTTCCAAGCATAGGCTTGAAATTTATTCAGCGCACTTTCTTAGATGTTTTGTCTGTCCAATTTTGTGTTTGCGTTTGCTTGCACAGCAGCAGGAATATATTTGAAGCTTGTAAGAATTTAGGTTTAAGCATACATATTGAAGTCACCCTTAAGACTTGACTTGTCTTTGGCTCTCACTTCAGTTTTCAATGTCTGTGCAGGAGTCTGCCTTTCAGATCTTGTGGGATGCTGTGTGCTTGAGCATGCCAATTGGACTAGTATGGCAGCAAGCAGAGTCAGATGCATTCGAGAGTATGTGGGCAGAAGAAGGCGGGGAGGTGAACCCTGCTGTGCACAGCCATTGTTTTGACACTATGTACACAAAGCCATAGAGCCTTTTGGGATTAGTGCTGCCTAAGGCAATTTACCTATTACATATCCCAGGACTTAACAGTGTCTTCAGGCAGAATGGTGTCTGTGAGCATTAAAGATTCTTTATCTCCTTAAAATACAAGCAGCCTCAAAATTTATGAAGTGAATCAGAAAGAAAAGTATTGCCTGAACTTAGAAGAAAGCATCATCTGTATTTAAACTACAAAGACTTATCTGTCCTTGATTAAGTCTCTCTGACAGTCCCTGTATTTGCTTTTAGACCTTCAATGGAGATACAGTGTTACCACACCGGAGTCCTAAAACAAAACCGTGTCCAAATTTGGAGGAAAACAGATAGATTTTACTTCATTCCCTGAGGATCCCAGAAAATATTACAAACACTGTCAATCTTCCACCTCACTACCCTCCCACCTGGTGGGCACTAACCTGCAGTCTTACTTATTGGGTGGGTTTTACATTCTTCTTTGAAATGTCTGACATGGGATCTGAAGTATCAAACCAATACAAAAATACATCTGTGTCTTAATCTGACTGTAGAGTCACTACTGATGAAGAAGAGAGATTTCCCACACAGTTTGCCTCCATTACTTGCTCTATTCTGCTGACACCTGGCATCCTGCCAGAAGAGAGTAAATCTCATTCATTCTCTTGCCTGCACAAGGCAGGACAACATTGCCCAAGACTGCAGGTGGTGGTTTCACCTATTCTTTGGTGCCTTGTGAAAAACATTTTGGCCCAAAATTACCTGTCCTTCTGGCTAGTAGGAAAACAGGCACTTCAGTTATCTTAATTAGCATATATAATCCTCCTTAAAATTAGACCTGTGTCTACAAAAAGAAAAAAGTATCAGTTAAGCTTTGTAATTTGCAGACAGTAAGAAAATCACTTGCATTTCGTTGCTCCCAGTTTACAGTGTAATGTCACTGTGGTCTGATATTCCTCTTTAAATTCATACAGCCTCTATAAGTGACCCTGCACTCAGTATAAACTGAAGAAGTTAATTATTTTTATCTCTTACAGTCTGTATGAAAGGATCTCAAAGCACTTCAGAAAAAGCAGGTGCCTGATGATTTTGTTTTGTGAGAGAATGGTCTTGAGTCTTTTGCGGATCCATAAGTATTCACAAAATGTATTTGCATTTGTATGCGAATAACTACTTTTCAGTACGTGAACTATATAATTTTTATTCCAATTGCTGTCATTACTACATTTTGCTTCCTCCATTTTTAATTTTTTTTAATACAGCATTCCCCAGAGCTTTCTGCTGCACTTCTAATAGAAATGTTTATAGCATTGCAATGCTTTTCCTACTCCTGCTCCACAGTTCTTACTCAGATTAAATTCCTCAGTGGTGTTGAAAGGAAGATAAGACAAAAAGAGACTACAAAATCATGCAGCATTTGCTAAATTTTAAAAAGAGAGTTTGTAGAAAGGCCATAAAGATGTGAAACTAAACATATCACATTTCATATTTTCTGACCTTGAAATTTTACTATTTTAAGTTATTTTTATGGCAGTGTAACTTCTTTACAGCTTTCAAAATAATCCGTTTCCATTTTCTAAGAGACATGCATTTCAGCTGTTTTTTTTACTGAAGTCTCTAAATATGTCAATTTTCTGATAAGACATGAGAAACCTATTACTGTGCTTGTGTTATCTATGAATTGTTATTGATATGCCAGAAAACTCATTGAATATTAAGAGCAGAAACACAAGCAAACAGCATCTCTACCTAACTCATTTTAAGTCCGAAGTTTACAGGTCATGCTTTATTTCAGTGACACGTGGTAATTTGCAAAAGCTGCTTAGGGCCTTGCTTTTAGCCCACTGCTGTGCTTCTGTTCCAAACAGACCTAATATTAAACCAACCTCTTTGACTCTCAGTAATATATGCATCATAACAGCCAAAGAGTTTCCTTAATAATATGCCCCTTACCAAACTCTGGCTTCTTAACACTTCTGACTTTACTCACCAACAAAAGTTAATTCAGTTTTTGTTTTACCTGCATTCATTCTGTTGATCTTCGAAGGTTTTGAAAAGCCTATTTTAAATTAGAATTTTGAGTGCAAGAACCCAAGAGTAAATATGTAGTGAATGTTATGGATGATTAATATTTAGGAGATGAGATGTCTTCTGAGAATGAAGGTAAATGAGTACAGCTCCTTTTTCTGTATGTCAGCTGCCCACGAACAGTCTTGCAGTCTCCTTATGCAGGCTTATTAAGCTCACATACCAAGAAAATCAGCCTCTGAGTTACTTGCGATGACTATTTTTAAGAGAAGTTGCTATTCATAGTGCATTTTACCCTAATTCAAAGCAAGGATTAGCACTAAACATTTGCAGGAGAGAGGTAAAGAATTTTTTGTCACAAGTGTTGTGAAGAGCACTGAAAATATTACTACAGGAAAGTAACCTCCGATAGCACCAATAAAGATTGGTATTGAAACAGATTCTCTCCCTTAACTTCTTTTCTTCTGTTTTCTCTCCACAACCAAGCAGACAGATGACATGAATCTGGAAACCATGCCATACAAAAAAGGCCACAGCATAGTTGCACTCGTATTAAAACTTGGTGCCTCCAGCTCTTCATTCAGTAATATAGAAAGCTATAGGTGTAGTCACAGAGGAAAGCATTAAGCTTAACTACATTCATGCAGAAGGGGTGGTCACCAGAGTCATAGGGACTTTTATGATGTGATGTATTAGGTTGGATGACTGGTAGAAAGAAGAAAGTAGCATGTGATGAAAACCCTTATGTAAGTGTGGTATGCACGAGTTTTCATGATAGTCTTGTTTCTCAGGGAAAAACATTGCTGGCACAAAAGCAGAAAGAATATCGGAACACTTGTGACTAGTGGTGGGAATTAATTTCCGGGTTTGGGTCTTTTTTTGTTTGTTTATTAGTTTTTTTCTTATGGGGTACTCTCACAGTTTTCTTTCCGGGTACAGCATATATTTCTTTCTTCTCTGTATAACAACATTCAGGCTCCTGGTACTGACAGTAGTGCATGTTACACCAGGCCTGAAAACACATGAGGGAGCAAGTGGGAGAAACCAGAGGACCCAATAAGAACTCCTCTATCTGTGGAAATCAGTCTGAATTCAGGGAAAGGGTGGACAGTCCTGGTAGTCTCTACTTTTAGTGCTTTCAAAAATGACCTTTGGAAATATAACAAGCCAAATTTGGTCCTTTTTTTTTAACAAGTAGTTATTCCAGATAACTATTTGCAGAGCAGTAACTTGCTCTAGATTTGCACCAAAAGAAGTAAAGCTTAGGTCTGTTTTTTCTTGTGTATAATCCTCCAAGGTGTTTTTGATAAATTCTTGCTTTCTGTGATGTAGGTGTTCTTATCGAAGCGTCTTGGCATATCAGTACTCATTTGGGCACTACTTTACCTAAACTCTTCTTTCTTGAGAAAAAAATTTATCTAAGAGGTCATAAGTGAAGACTGCCTTTCTGATGGGTCACCCTGCTTCCTCTCAGGATTGAGTTGCTGATCAGCTGTACTCTTGTCCATACAGCCACAGGAAATAAAATTTCCTTAATGTAAACACAGTGAAAACAATGAATTGTGATGTCTTTTGAACATTTTTAATCCTCTGTGAAGGTGAACTGTTGAGATACAGATCTGATCAAGTTCAGTAAGTTAAATGGTGTTGATCTGAAGACAACAAACTCTCTGCCAACACCATAATATTCTGAGAAGGAACTTTTTTTTTAATCCAGCATGAAAAAATGTATAAATGTTTTAGTACTTTTTTAGGGTAGTAGCATTGCTATTGCAGTGACTTGCTCTTGAATGAAATGTAAGGTCTGTCCTTATGTATATTTCCTTAAAGAAAAAGTACAGGCTAATGGTCTATTTTCAGGCCTAGAAAATTTGAACACTTAAGATGAAGTTCTGTGATAATGGCTTCAGAAAGTTAGTAAATCTCTCAGCCTGAGGGTGGCATTCAAGTAGGGAAAAAAAGTGTTGCAGAGACTAATAGCTAAATTAATACTAAAATTATTCTTATTTATGCTGGAGATAGAGTTTAGAAATGATGTTAAAAAATAAATACACTGGGAAAAATACTGTTTAATTGCTGAGAGAATGAAGCAGTGACTAATTGCTCAGCAGTGTGCACATAGGCTAGTGACAAGAGAGCGAGGAGGAATAATTTTTCCCTACCTTAAGAATAAGGATAAAAGTTCATAAAGGGAATATTTACCCAGTTTGCATTTCTGGCATCCATCTGAACAAGGTATGCAGTCTTCAGAGTCAGGATCTTCCACCTCACCTGTGTTTTGCAAATCACCAGTTTTGGGTTATTTTCATATAATGGAATACCAATATTTGGAAGCACTCAGCAAAGTTCCTGGAAATAAACTTTATCCAAATCCAAAAAGGAGAAAGATTCACAGCAATTTCATTCTCCATGTTGAGATAAAGGCAGTTTAATAGAACAGTAATGGAAAATGAAAATGATACTCAAACATAATACTAATAATATTAATGCTAATACTACTACCACTACTACTAGTAGTAGTAAAAGAATACACAAGACAGAAGTCACCCTCACCACCCGGGGAATTGGTTGCCCAGCCCAGCCCAAGCAGTGGTCATGGATTCCTGCCCCCCAGCCAACCCCCAGTTGTACACTGAGCTATGTCTATGGCACCGTCTATGGTACGGAATATTCCATTGGCCATTCCTCAGTTCTGTCTATGCTCCTTCTCAGCTTCTGTAGGAAGCTGAAAAAAGTGCTTGAATACTATGAACATCACCTAGCAACATCTAAAATAATATGCATTATTGACATTCCTTTCATACCTAAACTGAAACATAGCAGCCACTAGAAAGGAAATTACTTCTATCCCAGCTGAAACCAAGACACAAATTAAACAGAATATTTGTTAACTGCTACTGAAGGATGCTTACCTTCTCTACAGCTATGCTTCTGACATATATTTTGAGTAAGGTAGTAGCCTCTGAAACATCTTTTGCAGTGGCTGGAGTTCAGGCACACCTCACAGTGGCCAGAGCAAGCCACGCAGGTATGGTCTAAATGGTAGTGACCTGGAGGACAGCTCTCTCTGCACTCCCCATGATACAGGAAACGGTCGATCCCTCTTCTGTCTGTGTGGCAATAAAATAGAAAAAAAGTGTCAGCAACAGAGGACATCTGGGCATAAAAAGCAGCTTTACAAAGCACCGGTGCTGCAGCTGATGAGAATACTTTTCACTGACTGCTAGATTTGTAGTTTTACACAAGATGAGTTCAAACCTTCCACATTACTGGGGATTTATGACATATAAAGATGTTATGCTAGTGAATAATTACTGTTTACATCCACCAATCTAATAAAGAAAGGATCAAGACATTTCCATCACCCTTGCAATGAACATACAAGTATTTGTACTGCATTGTACATGCAGATGTAGAGTTCCCATTAGGAAAGCAAAGCTGTCCACCTCACCTCTGGAAAGGATCAGTCTGTTTCTGTACTAGATTAGGCTGTAATCCTCATCCAGTCACAGCTAGACTCTGGAAGAATTTAGATTTGAATTTGAATAGCAAGCGTGCATCTATTTGCTATCAGAGCAATAGCATTCTTTAGTACATGGGGAACTGTGAGGTCCCCTGCTTCAAGTCCTTCTGCATGAAACCTGTGACAACATCTACAACTCCATGTGCCATGTGCTGTGACAAGGCAAGTTTTTGAGTGGGTTACCCTACAGTATAAATGGCATACATTATGGTGCTAAGTGTGTTTGATTGCTTTACTATAGAGCTAGAATTTGCTTACCATAATCTATTTTTAAAACTGCAGAAAAAGCAGCTATAATAGGGAATAATTGCTGCACTGTAGCAAAAGTATTCAGACTTTGTTTCTTTTACTTTTCATGTACAAATCTTTAGAATGGGCTTTTCCAGCCTCCACAGGGTGTGACTGTCAGCAGTGTCTTCATTTCTTGATTCACAGAAATACAGAAATTTATGTTGCTGTCCACCATAGGGAGGGACTTGGGGCACAATTATAGAAACTCCTCCCTCATGCTGGACCTGAAGTACCATTTGAAAACTTCGTCTACTCAGTCACATTTCCCAAAGTGAGAAAGTCACTCTTGTCATCAATATGACAAATTAATGCCAGCCATACCAGTGTTTTATTGTAATCTGGACACTTATTACTAAATAAAGCCTGGGTCATTAATGACTAGGACTAAAAGGGAAGTAGCAGCTGAAACGAAAAAGGCTGTGAATCCACTGTAAGCCCTCAGAAAAGGCTCACCAAAAATTCCTCTTTATTAAGTGAATTGAAAGTTAAATCTTAAATACTCATTTCCGAGGGCACTTCAGGACAGTTACACATATTTGTATGTAATAGCCTTAGGTTCTTTGCCCATCAGGTGTTACAGAGGCAAGAGAGAATAATTTTTAAAATGGAGCTTTAAAAGAAGAAGAGTTGCTTTTTGGAACAACCATGATTTTAACTATATTACCCTCTCTCTCAACCTGAGCTCTACAAAAATGTGTCCAAAAGACAAGTTTCTGTGTGTGTTAGGGGTAACCTTCTCTTTGCAGGCCCTGTTTGTCCAGCTGTAGTGACATGGTAGTCTGTGGTGGAACCCACCATGCTTGTTTCCTATCCTTCCCCAGACAGATGTTTTGGAAAGCACTCTGGCTCCCTGCCTGCTTGTGCGAGCTTGCTCCTTTTCAGTGTAGCACATATTGTGTAGAGGCTGGGGAGGCATGTATGGAGCTTTTTTCCAGAGGTAGGCTATGTAGGTTTTCTGACCTTTTTTTCCTCTGCTACTCTTTCTGTTTCTGTTAACATTGCTCTTATTCAAAATATACCAAAGGAAATGCATAAAGATGCAAGGACAATGCAGAGTTGTGTTTTCTTGTATTTTTTAAAAAATAAATTGAGTTCTAACTCTCTTCAGGGTTAAAACAAGATTATGATGCAGATCAGTAGCAAAAGCACTACTTATTTTATTGGGTCTAATAACTGGCCCTGAGAGCAAAAGGAAAAGGGAACTTGGAGTCCAAGGAAGGGGAAAAAGCTGCAAGAGGAAATCTTCCTTACCTTTTCCACAAGTGGTGCATCTGTTAGGTTCACTTCCACTGCAGTCCAGGCAGGTATGATGGCACAAATGACATTGTCTGTTGAATTCAAACTTTCCTCTGGGGCATTGCATAACACACTGACCGTCATCAAAGACTCTTTTGAGGCAGAGAGAGGCATAATTACAAATTTAGCAACTACTTGCTCTTTAAATTGAAAAGAAACTCAAGATAGCCTTCCTCCACTCTATTTACAAGCATCTTTGTACTCTAGTCCAGTATTTTCCAGATTTTATTCATAGTATTTACTAAGTGGAAAGTCAACCACATTTTGAACCTGGATCTTAGACTGCAGAGATTATTTTTTTCTGAGATTTTTCTAAGAAAAATCACCTTTTGGTCTTGTATCTAGATGTCTTTCTACCACAATCCCTGTGGTGATCACCTATGTCTGTTAGAAGGAAAGCAAGACTTGGGTTTTCTCTGTGAAGGAAGGATCCTTCTGTTGAACTTTCCTGTTAGTTTTATTTTAAAGGCTTCCTGTGAACAGTATTATGGCTTCAGTAAACTGACTTTGTACATAAAGTCAACCATCTATCTGAATCTTGGCCTTTAGGAGCTGTATTTTTAGACTTGCATATCTGCAAACGCTTAGGAGTTTTTCTGCTAAATGTTCTCCTTTTGCTGTGTAATGAAATAATTGCTACAGAATCCTTTTACATGATGAAAATTTCTAGTCCATTTTTCACCGCTATTTAATCTCTACTGGTTTTAATCTGTTGGGGATAAAAGTAGAAAAACATCAATACAGATATGACTATTAAAAGAATATAAAACAAGTTGCCTAGAATTTGTCAGTGTTGTCAATATTAAGAAAATAAGAGAGGAGAGACTGTAATCTTCCACAATTAACTGCTTTGACCAGTTTGGTATCTGAGGGCCTGGGACACAATTTCTAGAGAAGCTGAGCACCATTCAGTATCTTAGTACAGATTTTAAGACAATCAACTTTTCTGTACACCTTGGGAACAGCAGGCTTTCCATAACATTAAGACAGAGCATGCTTCCTTGGAGCCAGCCAATGGCATTAGAGAATGTCTGCAATAAGCCTTCATAAACTTGAGTTGCTATGGTCATTGTCAGATTTATTCTGAAAGCAGAGGAGAAAAATATCTGCAAAGTTTAAAACCAATTTTGTCAAATAGTCTTTGAAACCATTTAAAATTTACCATGATTGGAAAAGTCTAGGCTTATGAAGTGTAAAGATGGAAGAATAGGCTATTGTGCAAACAACCTTCCTGAAGTGCACGTAAGAGAGAAGACTTAGGAATTGATTAAAAAGACTTTTGAGGCTGAAGGCAGGCTGCTGGAGGGAGTCAAGGAGAGTCTTGTATAGGTATATGAAGTATTCAGCAAAGATGTATCTCTGCTCTGGAGTCTGACAGTAAGATAGTCCTATGCAGACTGTAGCTCATATATCTATACCTGCATGTTAAAGACCATTATTCAGCGTCTTCATGGGGACTGCAGCCCCCTCTGGTTGGTTTCTGTGCAAATGGGACAATGTGACAGAAGTAATGGACGTAGCTGGGCTATGCTTATATGACATGCAAATATTACTGTGTTCTACTATGTGTGCTGGCTGTAATGACAGCCATCTTTACAAACAGCTCACACAGTGGTAAAGTGTATTTTTCTTGCTTTTTGTTATGTTGCCCCTAATGGAAGACACCATCGGGTCAGATCTTGTCACTAACCTTTGTAGCTCAAACAGTAAATAGATGGATGAAGTTTGTGAAAACCAATTTGGCTGGACAAAAAACTACAATTCCACAATTTTTTAAAAACAGGTAGCAGCATTTTGAATTGTCAAACAAGATGATCTGACAGTGATCTTGTTACAAAATAAGGTGTCATCTCTTGCCGAATTTTCACAAAGAACAGGGATTGTTCGGTGTTTTCATTTTCACATTATTCCCACCCCCCCCAAGTCTTTTCATCCTTTTTAAAGAGGTAAGGTGTTCCCCTGTAGGAAAGCAGTACCGCTGAATTTTAGTCTGTATTATCTAATGGCCATTCATTACTGTCTTCAACAGACACCCTCTGAAGCGCTCAAGAGCTGCAGGATTTAGGATTCTGTTTCAATTAAACAGGTCTATTTCAAGTACATAACGAATAATGTCCATTGGAAGGATTTACTCTTTAGCTTCTCAGTGAGACTTTTCTTTATTATTATTTCCTTTACTATTGACTGTCCTAATATGACTTATTTCTAGCAGCTTTCACAATGTGCAGAAGAAGCTCAGAAAGCTTTTGGAGACCTTGGATACCAAAATTGAAAACTGTTAGAGGATTTGTTATGGTGGAGACAGCAGCACCTTTCCAAAAGGTCACAGAGACTTCATTACTGCAAACACCTAGGTGGTTTTGCCTGATGGTATGGTTCTGTACCTTCTTTGTTTTGCAAATATCTCTGTGCAAGGCTCACAAAATAAATTGCAATGAAACACAATCTAATTTAAACGCGATTGGGATTCAGAGGAGTCCAGTCCGCAGTCCAAAACTCTGCCCAGACTTCCTGTCCTAATGCCATTTCTGACATAACACATCTTAATTCAATACTGTTTCCTCAGTGATGAATTTTTTTGGACTCCATTGGTCCTGGTGTGTCTTTTATTGGCACAGTCATATCACAGATCTTTGCAAGGTAAATTGCAGGATTGCTTGGGGGTTTTTACAGGATGCCTTGGGGATGCCTTACAGGATCTGATCTTGATTTCATACCAGTGAAAACGTCAGCTGGCTACAATGCAATCCAGTGCAACAGAACCAGACCTATTGGTGCAAGAATAAAGCTACTGGTAGGACATGAGTTTACAACCTGTAGACTCCTGGATTAGGTGTGAGATGACCTCAACATAAGCCTCTGATCTGCAGTGTCCTGTGGAAAATCTTCTTTCTGGTTCTGTTCACTCCTCATGGCAAATTAGAAAAATCAGCCTAACTTAGAAAGCCTCAGTTAGAGGATGGTGTTTAGGTGCTACGCATATCTCCCGAATTAGCCAATTGATAGCCACCATGTCTGTATTCATACCTTGTGCCAATCTCCATAGCTGTGTGCACCTAGAGAAGCCCTAGACTCTTGTTATTGAATTTGTCACTGTTGTGATTCTAGCAATTATGATTTTGAAAGAAAAACAACAAAAGAGAGACTATTTCATGTATTCAAAGTAAATTTTCTCTGTGGGAATCATTTGCCTAAACATCAACTGCCTCTGTAGCCAACTGTCTTGTTCACATAACACTTGTTTTCTCCCTTGCCCTGGTTTTGTTTGCCCTTCCAGATGACGATGCGAGGTCTTTGTGCTGCGCTGTGCTAGGAGACAATTACCTTGTGAGTGGGCAGCTGATGCAGTTGTCCCGCTTGGGTCCAATGCACTTCTGACAGGATGCTTCACACAACCGACATTCTTGGGAATCATCAAGATATTTCCCTGGTAGAAAAAAATGTGTTTATTTCAGATCAACTTCTTGTGTTAAAAAAACCCCATGCACCAAAACATAACAAGTAAAAGGAATTAGGTCTGTTTTGAATTACTAAAATGAGCACATTTCCCTGTGGTACCAGGAAAAAAAGTGCTGGGTCCCTTGGGGAACCAGGATACTCAAAATTAGTAGTTTCTAGTCCTTATTTATGTATTTATTTATTTTTATTTTCTATGTCAAACTGACAGACTGTGATTCTTGTTGTTTGGGTTAATACTACTTCTTTTGCATCAGTTGAAGCCATGGGACGTTCTAACATTCACCATGGAGAGTTACATCAAACCCAGTGCTACCTGGGAGTATTCATTACCTAATGTCCTTTGGTGCAGTTGCAACATGCTCCTGATTGCAACCTGCAGCGTAAAGACTGTGCTTTCATGGGTGTGGAGTATGTTACAAGAGGAGAAGGACCTGAGTATGCTTCCATTAGTCAGAGACATGATGGTGCTCCCCAAACCTCTAGCTATAGCATCTTTTGTCCCCCTCCCAAGCCACTGCTGGAAGACTCTACACCTGAAAGACCTAGTCTCTCATTTAGGCTGAATGAAAATTTGGTGCCCAAGCACCCATTTGGACTTGAAAAAAATAATTTTGTGTTATATGAATTGTTGACTTCCAGATCATGAATACACTCGTACTACTATGGCGCTGAAATGCAAAGTTTGCCTCTTTACTTACTGCATATTGATGAAAATATTGGTACAAACTGGTCAGCTGTACACTTATAACTCTCAGAAAAGAGATATTAATTTGGTAATTAGCATGAATACTGTATCTGTGTGCAGCATCATGTGGGGACAGTAAACCAGTTTATCAAGTAGTTTTAAAAAGCTCAAGATTTGGCCTTTTATGTCAGTTTGTTATGGGAAAATTTATTCTAACTGAGTCTATATATTTGAGAGAATTGGCTGTTCCTTCATTCTTAAGTAATGGAAGAGGTTGGGCAGAGTCCTATATAATACATAAACCCTGCAGTTTCTATGGATACTTCAATATGGAGAAACTCTTTCCACTTGCATTGCTGCTGGGAAATCTAGATTTGGCAAACACAGTGAACTTTAGGAGTCAAAATACAAATGTGGAATGACTTGGTTTTGGCTTTCAGTTGCAATGAGTTCCTTACATTGAAAAGGAAAGACACTGTATGAGCAACTATTGCTATAAGTGTAAAATTATGTAGGAAAAAAACATTTTCTAAAATACTGTAAATTACGTTGTCTGTCCCTTCTGTTTTCTACTCCATATTAATCTGTATTAACAAATTTTATAATAGCTGAAATCTCTGGTATGAGGTATAAGTTAGGATAGTATTTATCATGCTTAAGGGGATGGGAACAGTATAGTTTAAAAGGCATATCAACCGGTATGTCCAGCCAACAGAGGGACAAAGCTGAGGTACCCAAAATATAGGTTAAGATGCAATTTTCGTTTTGTAAAGGTTTATGTGTCTCCTGAAGAAATGAAAAAGGTAAAAGATGAGCCAAAAGCCAGTGACAGAGCCTCATAAAACAGGAAGACAGTGTTCCTCAGAGGCTGGTCTGAGATCACTGCTAACTGGGAAGAAGTTCAGAACTGGGAGCAAATGAACAGTCTCTTGATGAGGTCAGGGAAACAGAAATCTGTGTGTGCATACACATTCACACATTTTTGTAGTTCTTTTTATCCAAAGAGGATTTTGTATATATGTATATATTTACATGCATTTATGTAATCCCGTGCAGTCCAAACCTTGAATTGTGTAAATTGACATAATTCCCTGGAAATGGTGCAGCTTTTCTGAACTGCAACACTGTATCCTGGATGATAGACTACTTTATAAAGGACTGATGATAAAGACATCATAAATTGTGTATCTGTTTGACATACATAGAATTCAGCAAGATTCTGAATTTATCCAGATATTACTGAGATAAAAATGTTCTATTGATGAACAACTATCACAATACAGAGTATTTATAATTCTTACTTTCTAGAAAAAAAGACTGTGTCCTGCTGTCCAGTAGACCATCAGGCCATTGCTGGATTTGTTTAATGTAGGCCTCTTGAGTCTTTCTGATGCATATTCAGAGGGTATAACATACAATCACATGATCTCAAATGCTTTATGAGATTTTTAAAATAGAATTTGATACATATATATATATATACACACACACATTTATTTAGATAATACACAACCATCAAAAAATGCAGTATCTGGAAAGTCTTCCTATTGGCAGGTCTGGTGGCTCGGTGTTTTATACTAGCAGCTTTACATCACCGGGAAATCTGTCAGGACAATGTTATTAAATAATTGTTTCTCTGATGTTTTGTGATACATATTAGAAAAACTTTTTGTTTCTCCAGTCCTTCACTTTATTTCCCTGCACTGCCTGTATGCCTATCCATTGGACCTGAGCTGCTAATTCATACATCTCAGCTATGCCCACTCAAATCCTTCCCACATGGTAGAAGTGCTTAGTTTTAAAAGGGTTTTGTTATTTCTTTGTTACGCCTTTCATTGGAAGTGCTGTAATTCATTTCAGCTGTGCTGGAATAATGCCAGGAAGACCAGTTCTCTGCTTACTTTATCCTCCGAGTTGAGGCATTTTAAAGCATACTATTATAAGAATGTGCACCAGAAAATACTTACATATTAGGCCCTCTGAATTGCAAGTAACACCTAGAACTGTAGATCTGCCACTAAATGTTAACAGAATACTTTTTAGTGGATATTACAAGAGTGAACACTGAAATGCAGCTTTAAAGAAGACTTTTAAACTATTCCACAGGGCAGTTTAAGTGTTTGCCAAAGTTCTTTGTGGGTGATACATTTCTTTACAAATCTCGCTAGATAAATACTGGTCACTGAAGCCTCAACTCTCTTTTTCTTTTCTTTCTTCTGTGTTAAAATTCTTTATCTGTCCAACATGCGTAATGGGGGAATACTCTCAGCAATGTGTCTCCACTATGCCTTCAGTCAGGCAATGTTCCTCAGTTACCTTGGATCATTCCATGTTTAACCTTCATCTATTTCTTAATTCTGTTACCTTGTCACCTTGTTTAAAAAAAGGAATTGAAAGTGTTGTAGGAATAAGGCTATGTTAACAGACATAATGCCTCATAATGGGAAGATTTGCACATATAATTTTTTGTGTCCCTAGTTTAATTCCACAACTGAGCCATGTCAGGCTGCAGGCTGTGCCTTTGACTACATACAAAATCCCTACACTTACACTGAGTTCCTGTCAGCTGATGTGATGCATTTTAAATGAGGTAAGGACTATTATCTCCCATTAAGGAGGCAGAAAAACTGAGTTGCAGTAAGATCATCAAGTTAGGGTGCAATAGCAAACTAGAACCTGTCTCTCCTGAGTCCCAGACTAGAGCACTATCATAGTTGCCAGGTTGTTCCTATGTCTTTGCGTATGCAGTACGAAGTGTACAGCCCTCATCTTGTCACGATTTCTTTCCTGCTTTCAAAAAGCAGTGCCATTCATTGACAGCACATGGTGTTTCAGGAGACCTGTTAGATGAGGGTGTGAATATCCTTGTAAGTTATGCCTGGAGATATACAGGTTTATGTGCTGGAAGTCATAAATGAATCTTTCCCTTGTAGTGTCCTCCATGAGACTTAGTCACTGCAAGTCACCTGTTACTTCCCCCTCTTTTCTTAATCAAAACATCACTGTATCTGATTTAAAAATGTTCATTGGTTATCTTCTATAGCATTGTCCCAGCGGCTTTTCTTTATCATCAATGAAAAAATGACCTTATTTCCTCCCTTTTGCTTGTTTACTTCCATGGGAACCTGGATATGGGTTTTGTACTTGGGTTTTTGTATCTAATCTTATGGGTTACAAAGGTTTCACAGAGCAGATAAAGAAACATTGATCAGAATTGTTTTTCATCAATCAGCAGTGAGAAATGAGAACATTTGGTCTTAGGGAGCTCACTGCTTTTTCCATGTTCGGCCTTGATACATTTTATTTTGACTGGCTCATAGGATCAGCTCCTTGAGTTTTGCTGAAGAACTATTATCCAAAAAGCTTAAATCCATAAGGAACTTAGACTAACCTCCATATAGCAAGCCATTAAAATTGAACCTGAGGATTCCTCTTAAAGTTAGCTCTCTGTTTAGCCCAAAGCCTTAATATTTGATAGATTACAGTTCTTTGAAAGAAATCTTGTCTTCATCTTGAAAATGTTAGGACATGGAGACTATGGCATTTCCTTTACCTCAGATTTTGAGCAGTCATACAAAATTTGAGCTGGGTTTCCAATTATTTGTCTAGCTTCAGCTTTCAGTCTCCTGTTAATTATTCTTCTCCTCTCAGTCATTTTACACAATCACCAAATTTTTGTCTGCTTTTGGATGTACAGAAGGTACAAGGAAGACACCTTTTAAGGGCAAAACTTTGGGGTGCTATGATTTGAGGTGATGAGAGGGATTCAGGATTTGGAAGTCTTCTTTTTAGAAGTGTTCTAGGCACTGATGAACTAGAAGGCTGAAATTAGGTTGTTGGCTCCTAAGTCACTGAAGCCCCCCCTTGTGCCAAGGGACAAAGCAGAACCTTGAAAAGGGCTGAATGTCTCTTCCATGAACAGCGGTGTGCGGAGCTGAGTTTGATATAATGATTTTAGGATGAAAGGCCCTTTTGTTGCAGGATTAGTTGAGATCACACAGAGCCTCAGGTTAGCTTTAATGGTGACAGGCAGGAGAGAGGCAACTGCCTTTATCAACTACACTATCTTACACAGCCCTCTATTCTTTCTCCTGCTGAATAAAAATATTTACATTAGCCAAAGCTGCCCTTTTTGCTGACACATAGGGATTTTTTCCCTCTTTATTCTGTGTGTTTCTTCCCTCATTTCTATGTAGTATTTATACAATTGTTGTTAGAAACCCATTGAAGAGCCAGAGCCCTCAGGGGTACTGAGAGGGCATAAATAGACTCCAGAAGGACATATTTTAGCATTTAAAAAATCAGCTTTAAACCTCCATTTGTAATATTTTTTTTTAATATTTAAAAAATCAGCTTTAAACCTCCATTTGTACTAATAATGCGGATGCCTGGAAGTAAAAGCTGGTTGGGATCAGGGTTTCTCCCTTGCCTGTGTAAGCACAAAGGTCAGAGCCTGGAAAGGTTTTCTGCTGCTTACCTGGAGCCTGAAATTTGACAGCCCCATGAGAAAGCGGGAAGGGGAATGGATCAGTCCTGATCTGTCCTGCTAATGCTTTGTTTTGTACCCTTCTTATTTCTCGAAGGAGAGGGAAATACTACAGCTCTCAAAATTTTAGACTGATGGTGGAAAAAAGAAATACCTGTTTATCCTCTCCATTTCTGGAGCTTCCCAACTGGAAATTTCCCTGTCTGATCTTGTCAAGTTTCCTATTTTTTGTGAAGTTCAGTAGCTGGGAATTTCCTAAAGGACAGCAGAGACTCAAAGGGAGACACCTGAAACTCACTGAAAATTATATCATTGTGCTGATAGTACTGCTTTGGAAATCCAGGTAGTTTCCTGTGGAATATGCAAAAGAAAGGTGGAAGCTAATTGTATACCTTGAGTAAAGCTGGTGTTATTTGCACCTGGAGTACATTAAAGATAGAATCTTTCAATGCCAGAGGAAAATAAGTGTAATATTGCAGAGGTAATCCTGGTAGCACAGCATCTCTCTCCTATGTTATACAGCAAGGAGTATGTCATTTGTATATGCAGAGCCTTCCCTGTCCACAGGATTTCTGCAGTCTGACTTGGATAGATGTATACCTGGAAAGGGAAGAGCTGGATGTCTCAGGGCAGTGTTTCAGTGGTGTCATCTGTCTTAAACAGAGAGATCCCTGCACAAAGTGTTTGTACCAGAGATCTCCAACTTAATCGAGATGTGAACACAGATCCGCTGATCTGCTGATAGCTGGGCAGATCTCAGCAGGCAAACTATTGCCTGACAAGATATAATGACATAGATTCGTACTGCTAATCAAATGCAATTTCTGTTTAATTTGTGGAGATGAATACATATTAAAGCCTGAAAGAAATCTGCCAAAAAGATAAAAGTTTATGTCCTTGGAAGTAAGGAGCAGACCAAATCAAGTCTTTTAATGAGAGGTATAAAGGCATGAATTTTATTTCTACCTGTAAATCTTCAGCCAACTGAATACCCTTACATTGGTGATCTCCCTTTGCTTAAAACCTCCCCTGGTTCCTCATCTCTGCTATAAGCATTTCAGGAATAGTCAAGGTAATTGCGTCTGATAATCACCCTGGAAAGCACCAGTCCAGGATGTTCCTGTTAATGATCACATGTTCCATGCAGAGGGTGCAGAAATGGGTAAATGATACAGCCTTTCTAATTCAGTTGTAGCTGGAGAGAGGCTTTGTGGCACCGTTTGGCTCTGTGAGCCCTCTGAAGCCTCCTTTCAGCCTCGGGATTGAAAGTGTTCGGGGAGGCTGTGCTAGGGGCAGACCCAGCAAGAACAGCATTTACACAACTTCAGTTCAGTGTGGCCTTGATCTTGGAGTGAGAAAAGGGGCTGCTTTATTTGGGAATGAGTATTTGAGTTATTTCTGGGTTTTGATCCAGTGGCATTGCACCGGATGACATATCAGCATGGTCACAAGCACCATGGCTGACAGCAATGCAATCCATGGGGACTGGCAACCAGGTGCTAGACTTCCCTTCCAACCCACATCTCAAAGAACATCTGCAGGCATCAGGAGGAGGGCAGTGGGCAGGCCAGGGAGAATTGTAAATGGAAAATATATGCGGTATTATCTGAATTGTAACTAAATCACACCAGTCATGCTCCAGTGAACATTCAGTGCCATTATTGAGTTTGCACGTTGGAGCCATTAATTCTTCTTGGGTAAATAAATATTCACCGCCTGTCAATGTTCTAGCTTCTCCCCCCCCCAGGCTGATTGGAAAAATGGGTACTTAATCAGCTCATTGCGTAACACCAAAAGCAAAGATGTCTACTGTATTTTGTGATGGGACAGTATTTTTTGCTTTGAAAAGTTATGTTGTTTTCCCAGAAGACCCCAAACACTGAGAAACAATGATAAATAAATAATTTTGCAAGGGGCATTCTTCTAAGTTGTGCCTTGCCCATCTTTGACAGCAAATGCATGAGCTGCTCATAAAAAAGAGTTATAACAAAAACCAGCCTTTGGTGTGGCACTGAGAGGCTGTATTTGTTGCTTGCTGGAACTGTTTTTTTTAAACGCTCAGAGCCTTCTCACCATAATATGCTTTCTTTTGACTACATTTCCCATGCTAGAAGTGAAAATTTGCCCCATTTCTATGCAATAAACTTTTCTTTCTAATTCAGAAAGAAAGTCCTTCCAGGATCATTTCAATCATAGTGTGGCTATTAAAATATAATTCTGTGGTGGTGTCTGCTACTATAGCACAACAGGTGAACATTACTGCAATCTCTCTGGCTTTATCCTGAGGATTTCAGAGCAGTTTCCCTAGTGAGACTCTATGTTACTGTTCTCTGAGACTTCACAGAAATGTCCCAGGACTTCAACAGATCTGAATCCTCTTTGCTCATCAGTGTGGAACCAATGTTGAAAACGTGATTGTTGGTTGCATTTCCACTGGTTGGATGCAATCCTAAGGTTCAGAGCATTAGTTTGTTCTCAAGGACACTGTGTTGCTACCCACAATTCTTTAGTTCTTGCTAATGAGGAGGATTTAAGCCCCAATAAACTCTCATGACAGGTGGTAGTAAATAATCAGATAATCAATTTCATCAAAAATTGAAATCTCCCAAAATAGTTTAAGTAAGACAAATAAATAAAAATTATTCCAAACAGAAATCAGTTTTTCCCCTGCTAAACAAAATGTTCGTAATTTTCAACCTTTTCTTTTTCATATATTTAAACTGCATATTCTGAACAAACTCATGCAAGTTGTTGTCTTTGTTTCTTTTGGATGAAAACTTGACTAGGATTTTTCTTTTTATGCTGTAAAACTTTTTTAATGCTTGCTTAAAATATTTTGCACAAACATCTAATGGCAGCACTTTTCTTGATTCATTCTGTACCTATGACATGACAATGGCATACCAATATAAATATAAGGCATGGTAACGGATCACAGACAAGTTATTGTTCCGCGAGTTGCACTGCAAATTGAAAGCTTTGACTCATACAAGCAGTCACTTAAATGTCTTTACAGGAATCTTGAATTTATAACAGGCCTTCTTACAGTCATTCAGTTCATTAAATAATTTCATCAAGAAGTAACATATAGAGTTACCTAAAGTGGCCAGTCATACAGATAATGCGCTTTGTGGTTGCGATGGGGCTATTAAGAGGATTAACTTGGTCATCACCAGTTGCAAGTTATATTTAGTGACAGGTAAAATTGCTGTAGTCATCTCTAGTATCTCTGTATACAGGTTTATTCATCTTCAAAGCTCATACTGTCATACCTCTTACCATTACCTGACAATGTGGAAAAAGCAGCAGCCCTGCTATTATGTAATATATTCAGTTTCTCAGAATTTCATAGGATATCAGAAAGCTGCAATCCCAATAGAGATTGGGGTAGTCTGTAGGGCCTCATAGGGAATTCTTTATCAGAAAAGTGTTCTGCACAGAGAGGGCATTTGCAAAGCCTCCCCAGAAAGAGGCAGGATGTGCCAGTGGAGACTGGTGTGTGGGTAAGCAGGGTCTAAGCCAAGAGACACAGGAGCTACTGGTCAGAAGCATAAGGTTTCCACCAACATATCCCAGCAGGTATCTGATTTGCTGATCCCACAACACTGGTGTGTGGCTGAGGTGGAAAGCTGCAGATAAAAAGGGAGTAAGGCTGTAACCTCATTGCAGAAAAGGAAATGCTTCTGTTATAAAATGACACCCTCACACAACAGGCTTCTGCAGGATGTTGTGCAGGTCTGGGGCAGGCTAAACTTCTTTTCTGGTTAAAATGGTGTTAGCACATGTTTGAGATTGGTGTCTTTTGGACCAAAGCTGTCATTGTTTTTGAGACTTCTAGTAAAGAAGAGGTCTAGTTGGGTGTCCAGTTTGCATTTAAATCAAGGATTGTGTAAGGATTCTCCTAAACAGACGTGAATTGGCAAATACTTTCCAATGGAAGTGACACGTCTTAACTAGAAGACCATCTCCAATTTGTCATTGCCTTTTGACTCATGATATACATATAAAGCAGAAATCAATGAACATTAATCAATGAATCGATGAATTCAATCCATTGAATGTGGATCGATGCCATCCACGGTCCTTTCAGATACGGAATGTACCATTTTATTCATACTTAGCAGCTTCTGATCTTCCTAAAATGGTCCTTAGCTGTTCTGCATGCCCATCACACAGTGTCAAATTCTGAATACTCCAAACTACTCACCATTGAATCAGAGAGGGAGCATCAATGACCTAAGAAAACTGCAGCTGGGAACAAACTAGCTTCCTTCAATTGCAATCCTGTTGCTGCAGCAATCTTCTTGTACAAGGACTAACTATACTGCTGCTGCTTACGAATTCTGCTTGCATCTGGGCACTGCTATTAAGGCATCACAAATAAAAATGATCAAAGAGTCTGAGCTGACACCAGAAAGTACTGGTTTTCAACCTAAAACTCAGTTCTATGCCTACTTGTCTGTGGGATTTCACAGCTCAGTATTTACAGATACGCCTTCTAGAGCAGACTTCTTTGGCCAGAGCTATAACAAGTTTATTATCACTAATTGCATGTTTCCTACCCAAAGAAGATGAAATCCTGACAATAAAAGACACCATGCTTGATTGAATT
This sequence comes from Pluvialis apricaria, assembly GCA_017639485.1. NCBI lineage: Eukaryota > Metazoa > Chordata > Aves > Charadriiformes > Charadriidae > Pluvialis > Pluvialis apricaria. The sequence goes on from CM030044.1 coordinate 38,960,807, forward strand.
TCTCATGCCATCTGGAAGATGAAGATCAAAGTGAGGTGGCAGCGGAAAGATGCAGCTCTTCAAACAGCATTGGTGGAAGGGTTAGGCCAACCTTTTTTCCAGGTGTGGTCTTACCAGACTACTGCTAAGAATGTGCCATCCCACATATGCTTGCTCCCAGGACTGACAGGGAAACTGTGAGAATGATGAACTAACTCCTTGTTTTGAAACCAAGTCGGTGACAATGAGATGTTTAAGGCTGAAAAGTGTTTTTTTTCAAGAAATTCTTTACATGGCCTTAGTGGACATGCTTAAAACGTCATCTGAATATATGACTTCTTGGATAATTTGCCACTTTGGTCTCCACTCAGGTTGTAGAACTAAGTGGGAAATGAATGAGAGCATCAGCTAATGCTGATGGAGGATCTCACCCTGCAGGGGTCACAGAAAAGTCTACATGAAGGCCTTCTGATCTACTGGCAAGGACAGACAGCCTGCTGTTCTCAAGTGGCAGTCTGTGATTTTGATCTGAAGTGTACTGGATGTGAGTATTGGCATGTGAACAGACATCAACATCTCATTGTGCAAATGGCCACGTATGACTGCAAAGATGAAAGCTTCCTCCTAAACTGTCTTGAGCCTCTAGGTAGTTATGCATTTAACTTTTTAATCCTAGACATGCAAGAGATGAGACACATCACAAACTCTTACAGGTCAGAGGAAGCCAACATTGTTACCTACGAGGCTTCAGACATGGCTGTACTGTTACTACAAAAAAGGTGTCCTCCATGGAAACGAGACATTTCTGCAGTCATAAATTCCATCACTTAAAGCAAAAAATTTCTGTAATGAATTTAAACACCCTTACCCTCCCAATTTGTTTCAATGACTTGTGTGTGGTATCTAAGTGCTCTATCCCGTAAAGCTACCTGTGCCCTTCAACAAAGATATTTTACATATAGATTATCAACATGTTTTTCCAGACCAAAAGAACAGGAATTTAGGTTAATTTAATAGAAAAAATAAAATATGGAATAACATTGATTTTGGCCAATATCAATTACAACAGAACTACCCTATTTTACAAAAAACAACTGAACATTTTACACATGTACAGTATTTTTTCAGTAAAAATGAATTTGGATATAACAATGTGTCAGTTTTTTTAAAGAAAACAAAGATATTAATTTCTTCTCTATAATAGTGTTAGAGACATTTGTAAGTATCCAAACAAATTCTTTACAATCCATTACATAATTAAATCTCAATTATGAATATATATTTATATATAATATATATAATATTAACTTAAACTTTGAAAGCATTATGTTCTAAGTTAAACATGTTATACTGAGAAATGAGGCAGTAACAGACTAGTAGTTAAACTAGCACAAATTGGATTCTTTTAAATTTGAATGTTTATCAGGAAATTTCTAATGGGCACCACAGGAGCTTGACTGGCCCCCCTGCCATACCAAACCCGGTTGTAATAGTTTATCTGCTCTCTGCTAAAGGTGGCACATTACCTCTACAGGTTTGTATCCATTCGTTTATAACACTTCCACAATAATTTTTGATCCTCTTTATTTTCTAACATTTACATGCTTAAATACCTGCAATCCATTTTCTATTTGTCTGTCCTGGAAAGATAACCGAGAAAGACACTTTTTATGTTTTAAGTATTATCCCCTGAAAACAGTAGCTCAATTGAAGCTCAATTTTCTGTTTTCTCCTAAATGAATGTCTTTTGAACAGTATGCTAAGTGAAGCTGATGAAGATATATTAAACAGAAATTCGCACTGGCAGCCGTGCGCCTGGGTAAAGAGAGAAAGGCAGGGGCCGCTTCGCTCACCACCCAGGATGGTTTCACAGTGAGGTAACTCCATTGGCCTCAGCAGGACTATTCCTGCTGAAATTTCTATTGTGAGCAGTTAAAAGCAGATTCAGGCCCATCATGACACAATTATTCACCAAGAGAACCATTGATTTATTGCCCTATATGTACTTATTCCTGGAGACATATTTGGCACAATTATAAATCCAGTCCTGTAAACACATCCTGTCGCATATAGTCACACTGGCATTTACATATGAGCACTATGAAATAGCTCCACATATCTGTATGATAATATCCCCTTTTTTCATGAACGTTACAAGACAACAATAATTTATGAATACTTCTTACATGTTAGCAAAGTTTTCTGACTTCCGAGCGTATACATTACTCTTGCTTATGCAAACCAAGAGAAGTAGTATCTTTTGAATTTGTTCGCTACAGGAACAATTATTTTTTTTTAAAGTTTATTTGAAATAGCTTTGACAATTTAAAAAAATAAAATAAAAATCCTAGCATATCTGTTAATAAGCTAGCTGTCTAAAAATGAAATCTATATGACCAAAACCACATTTTGGGCAAACATATATACATACTGCATGTGATACAAAAAACAGCACACAGCAGAAGAAGTAAGAAAGAAATGTGTGCAGAAATATTAACTTTTCTCTTTTTAAATACTGTTACAAAAGGGGCAGAACTTAGTCCTGCAGCTAATGATGTTTCGGATCCCCTCAGGAACTCAAGTTCCCCCTGTCAATACACATAGCACAAAAAAACCTAATGCAAACATTTTTGTATTGTTTAGTTTTAATCCATGTAAACTTGTGTTGTATTCTTGAAACACTCTCTAAACATCTTGAAAGGGAAAGAAGCAGGGAAAAAAGGGAAGAAAAAGGACCTTCAAAAAACAGGAATAATCCTAAAGTTGATACGAAATCAAATCATGAGTTAAACGTTAATTTTGGCATCAAATGCTTTGGTCACACAATACTGACTCTGTGATCCTGGATGCTCAGCATTAGACACCCAGTTATGAAAGGTAGGCGTGTTGTAGTTTTTCCATTTAAGTTCCAACAAACAGTTCACCATCTCCCCAGACAAAGAGGGGGGAGAGAGAGAGAGAGGTGGCTTTCTTTTTTTTTTCTTTCTTTTTTTTTTTTCCTTTTTTCCTTTTTCAATAATACGGATTAATCTATAAGTCTACAGGAGCAGGAGGATGCCGGGAGGTGTCAGTTCACCCCTTGTGCGTACATGTTCTGCAACACAATTGCTGAAGCACTTTCCGCTGGCAGAGATTGTTCTTTTTCACCAGCATACAGAATCCTCCCTCGGCCCAGGACTCTTCCGTGGCTTCCGGAGGGCAGCAGCAAGAGAAGGAGGGGAGGTTGAAGGTTTGGAGAGCATGGCGTGTACAATGGAGGAAGGTTTAATTGGTCAGACAGGCAGATTTGGTTGAAGAGACCATTCAGGAGCAGGTAGCAAGTAGGAAATTTGGTCCATCAAAAGGAATTTCAGTCAACAGCATTTATTTTTTTTCAGGAAGAGATATTGTGTGGTCCGACAGGGAGTGATTGGTATCCATTTGTGAAAAGGAAAAAAGATTAGAAAGAGAATAATTAGAAAACAGTGATATTTACAGCAAAGGAATTTGTTCTCAATTTTTATGAATCAAAAGAACAAAACAGTCAAACCACAGAAAGGAATAAAACATTCTCAACAGAAATGCAAATCCTATTGAGTGAGTTAGACTAGTAACCAGTGCTTGATTGTCAGGCAATGAAATGAGACCCTTTATGCATTGTAAATTAACAGGAAAAAAAAAAACCCTTCTGGACTTTCCTTGGCTACCATAGACTGTTGAGAACATGTGGTGTGTGGTGGGATCCAGCATGGTGCGTTGCAATTGCCTGAAGGCCCCCACACTGACGTGTTGCCCTTTCATAGCAGCTGCACTTGGAAGAATAGGGGACAGATGGGGTGTCCCCAGTCTTGGGCAACTACACACGTGTCTGACTGAAGCTGCATGTGTACAAATGAAGACAGTTTTATCCAACGATATTAAAGACCAACCTGGTATGTCAAATGTTTGCATTGAAGAATTCAACTGCAATACCATACTGAGACCGTGGTTACTCAGAACTCTTAGCATTACATTTCCTCTTCGTTTGTTTGTCTATATTTGACCTTCTCTGGACTTGCTCTAGATTACAATGAAACTTCCAATGTCCTGATGTGAAAAGGTCTCATGACCGGTCCCCCAGTACATGCAATGTAACTTTACGATGGACAGGATACTTTTCAAAGTTTGAAGGCCTAAATTCCAACAGGAGCTGTAAAGGTCCACAAAAACAAGACTCAAACATGTACCCTTTCTTTTTTTTCTCTTTTTTAAGTCTTTGGTAAAACTCTTAATAAGTCCAGCAGAAATGAGCTGGACCCAAGAGTCATTGTTAGCTTTTTGTACATCTGGTGTCAGGTATCTTCCACATGGCTTAACCTTTGCTCTGGTGTTATACTTCCATTGGACTGCACTTGCTGGGCTGCAGCTACAAGTAATTCACACAGTAACATTTTTGGGGAAGCACGATGTTATCTAAGCATCACTGTAATTGTGACATTTGAAAGGAATGAATTTTAGTGAATAATTAAGCCAATCATATGCCGTAAGAATGTTATCTTGGTTGCCACAGAAAACTTGGAGGAAGTTCAAATCTCCAGCACAAATTGGGTGCTCCCTATTTCAGAATTCTTTTGTTCTCATTACCCTTTCACATAATTCAAGCAGTACTATAGGCACTTAAAATCCTTTTTACTTACCGGCATTTGCACAGTTTAAAGTAGCGAAATAGATAAATGTGATTCTATTGATAGTACACTAGGGTCTTCATATAAAAATCATTTGAAAGCAATGGCTTTTGAAAAACAGATAAGGAAAAGTAGGTTGTTGGCAGGGGGAAAACTATTTTAGGAAAATTCAGGTAAAGTGGATGTGACTAATCTTGTTAATACGCACAAATGCAGTTTTCTCCTTTTCATAAATTTGAAAAAGTTAAGAAGTAATGTAGACCTCAAATCAAGACTCTAACAAAAGAAAAGAAACAGACCAAACCAACCCAATACATGTAAAAGAAGAAGCTGGTAGTGGTAAAAGGATCTTTTCAGACGGATTGCACTCACCATCCTTGCACACTGTTCCCACTACACAGACACCAGTGTCTAGGTTATAGCCGCTTGGACAGCTCGTACAGTTTCTGTCTCCTTGACCACTGCAATCCAAACAGCTGGCATCGCATCTGAAAGACAATGGCAGGAGTTGGTCTTATGGCCTCACCAAATACAAGAGTTTCTAGGAGACCTCTTCTGCATGGCAAAGGGCTTGTTTGCCGTTTCTAGAGGTATTGGCTGCTTTAATAATAATAATAATAATAAAAAATAATTAACTCCCCCCTGCAACCCAGTCCTGCTTCTTTCCTCCAACCACTTTCTATTCACACTTTTTTACTAAATAGCTGCATTATTCTACTATTTTAGAACTACACAGAAGTAATCAACAAAAGTATCCAGTCGATTGTACATACATGTGCCAGCAAGGCATGAGCTAAAGACACAGGATGGAAAAGACTGACCTGCTGCCCAACCTTTTCATCACCCTTCTGGCTCCATCACATTTTCATTGTGTATCGATTATTTTCATGTGTGGAAAACTGTAACACATGGTGATTCCCTTCCTGTCTTGAACTCAAAGTGAGTCAATAATATGTGATTCCAAAGGGCAACAAATGGTATTTGTTAATAAATAATGGAATAGAAAAAAATGTCCCTTCCTTGCACAGCACAGCAAAGCCTTGTCTGAGATTTAGCCGCCCATTTGTACATCGAGTCAGGTCAGCTATTCGGGACAGCAGTTTGATAATATACTTGTGCCATGTTTGTGAATATGCAGCTGAAGAACTGAAATGGTCCTTATGAATAGTAATTAACCAGCAACTAGTTTGACTATTTTCGTTTGTTACTGAGAAATGCAGATCCTCTGCCAGATTTGTAAATTTTATATTTCTATGCATTTCTACTTAGATTCTCAATACAGGCTTTTTTTTTTGAAGTGAAGGACACACATAAATGTACAAGAATAAACACTTTTAGAAGACCTGCATGAATATAACTCAGATTAAAATTTTAAAAAAAATGCTTTTCCTTCATTTGCTTAGCATGTAATATATTTTTTTTCTGTTTTTTTGAAGTCAGCACTGTTTTATGTTCTCATAAGTATTATCTTTTTCAACACAGCTAATATACTGCCAAACATCAGACACATATATTGGCCACTGATCATACCTTTTGCAGCTTTTGTATCCACTTTCAGTAGAGTGATCAAGGTAATAACCACTACTACAGGATTGCACACATCTTCCATCTTCCATAAAATAACCCTGTGTGCAGTTTATACAGGCATCTACTCCAGCACCTTAAACCAGAGAGAAAATATACTGCATTACTGGCTAGTTCCTTTTGTTGTCTAACAGGCACCACCTCTAACTGTAGCTAAACCTCATAATTTTTAGAGACTATGTTTCACCTGCCTTATTTTCTTTCAAACAGTAACATCAAGCAATAAAGGTACATGGTTAGAATAAACAACATTACATAATTTCAGTATAACTTTCTCTGAAACAAATGGCTGCTGGTAGTTCTAAATCTCGCACAAAATCTATCGGTCATTGTTCCATCCCAGAAAGAAAATGGAAGGCATTACTGGAAATCAGGATGAGCTCTACTAGCATAGTAGATTCCCATAGCATTCTACTAGAGAAACTGGCTGCTCGTGGCCTGGACAGGTGTACCCTTCGCTGGGTAAAAAACTGGTTGGATGGCCGTACCCAGAGACTGGTGATAAATGGAGTTAAATCCAGTTGGTGTCCAGTGACAAGTGGTGTCCCCCAGGGATCGGTGCTGGGACCGGTTCTCTTTAATATCTTTATTAATGATCTGGATGAGGGGATTGAGTGCACCCTCAGTAAGTTCGCAGACGACACTAAACTGGGGGGGCGTGTTGATCTGCTTGAGGGTAGATTGGCTCTGCAGAGAGATCTGGACAGGCTGGACAGATGGGCTGAGGCCAATGGTATGAGGTTCAACAAGGCCAAGTGTCGGGTCCTGCACTTGGGTCACAACAACCCCATGCAGTGCTACAGACTGGGGGCGGAGTGGCTCGAAAGCTGCCTGGCAGAGAAGGATCTGGGCGTGTTGGTGGACAGCCGGCTGAGTATGAGCCAGCAGTGTGCCCAGGCAGCCAAGAGGGCCAACAACATCCTGGTCTGCATCAGGAATAGTGTAGTGAGCCGGAGTAGGGAAGTAATCATCCCCCTGTACTCGGCACTGGTGAGGCCTCACCTCGAGTACTGTGTTCAGTTTTGGGCCCCTCACTACAAGAAGGACATTGAGGTGCTGGAGCGTGTCCAGAGAAGGGCTACCAGGCTGGTGAGGGGTCTGGAGGACAAGCCTTATGAGGAACGACTGAGGGAACTGGGGTTGTTTAGCCTGGAGAAGAGGAGGCTGAGGGGTGACCTTATCACCCTCTACAACTACCTGAAGGGAGGTTTTAGAGAGATGGGGGCTGACCTCTTCTCCCACGTGGCAAGTGATAGGACAAGAGGAAACGGGTTCAAGTTATGTCAGGGCAGGTTTAGATTGGATATTAGGAAGCATTTTTTCACTCAAAGGGTTATTAAACATTGGAATGGGCTGCCCAGAGAGGTGGTGGATTCACCATCCCTGGAGGTGTTTAAGAAAAGGGTAGATGAGATGCTTAGGGACATGGTTTAGAAGTGGGTGTTTTTAAATCAGGGTAGGTTAACGGTTGGACTTGATGATCTTAATGGTCCCTTCCAACCTCACTTATTCTATGATTCTATGATTCTATGATTCTACTAAGAGGAAAAAAAAGACAATTAAAAAAAAAGAAAAAAGAAAAGGAGAAAGCAAAGACTGTATGAACACTTTCAATTGGAAAACTCAGATTTTCATGGTAGCTGAAAGAAGTCTGCTGTATCTAAAATTTATCATAGAACTATCAAAAAAATTAAGTTTTCACATGTAAACAATCATGTTGTACTGTAACTGTGATATAGTGGAACAATATCAGAGCTAAAAATATAAAGGAAAGGAAATGATGCTGATAAATGTCAGTTGGGTACCTGCACACGTCGCACAGGAACGGTGACACGGTTCACATTCTCTACCATTATGGTATTTTCCTTCTTCACAGCGGATAGCACATTTAGTGCCATGCAAACTATTGTAAAAAGGAAAAAAGCACACTGTTTGGGCAGATAACAGCAACAGAGTACAACAAGGTCATGCACAAACCAGTACTTCTCTTTTAATAAAAGAACAACCCATATACTAGGATTCATCAGCTTCCTTCATTGGTCACATTTTATAAATTTAGAGACAGCAATCACTTCAAGCGAGAATGAAATGCAGTTTTGTCCATGGTGAAATACAGAAGCTGTTTACAAACTCATTGTAAATACTACCAAGTAGTAAGGGACATAAAAAAATGAACAATGCCAGAGTACTAAAAATTCAGGCATGTAAAATGCAATTACCCACGAGGAATTTGGCACAGGGTCAGCACCACTGTACTCAAAAAAATGCTAAGGGACTTGTTAACAAGATCTCATGCTTCTCTTGAAAGACCAGCAGCATCTCCTGATACTGTGCTACAGCACAGGTTAAGAATAGATTCACAGCGATGGAAATCACCACCTCTTTCTGCAATAGCAGTTTCCATTGAAAACTTCTAACTGAATGCCAGTTCTGAGTGGCTGGGGAGATTTGTCAAGATTACAGTCTGGAGGTATTCTGCCTGCAGGCACTTTTGAGAAAGAGCACAAAAGAGTGAGTAACGGAGGAAAAAGAAATAGCATAAAGAGTCACATTTCCATTCTTCCCTCTAAGTAGCTGTTTATGCTTTCATGTAATAAGGTGCCTACAGGTTTATGGTTTGTTTTTTTTTTAAGCTAGGACTTCTCCGCAATGTTTGCCCTCTTCTGTGGAACCTCAGCTTTCATCCAATTTAACTCTAGAAATGCTCTTCAGCTCCGGGGATGACCCCTCTGAGTGAGTGCTAACCCTGTCTCACAGATTCGATCCAGCAAAAGTTGTGTGTGCTCAGCACCACTGGAAATTTTCAAGACTGTATATGGTCTCAGTTTAGAAAAAAAATAAATTAGCAATTCAACAAATCTAACAATCCCTGCTTTCTTATTATTTTTCCTTGGTCACACACCTCAAACTACTTCACAAGGCAGGTAGCATTATCATGTTTTTACAGATGGTAAAACTAATAATTTGCCCAAGTTTATTTAATAGGCCAGTAACAGGATCAGAACTCGAATCTAGGTCTCCCAAGACCCCCCAGGGCCCTGCCCATCGATAACTCTGCCAAGAAAATGCAGCAAGTTTCGAACAACTGGGAAATATGAAATGCATGTCCTGCAAGGCTCCATTTATCTGTCATACCCACACAGATGGTGTTTTTTCAAAACATTACCAAAAATCAATCTCAGTTTGCTAATATTGCTCAAGAAAACATGAAGTTTTGGTTCTTTTGATTTTTTATATTTCAGTTTCTCCTTCTCACATTGAATGGACTTGTCTGCTTTCTTCAGTGGTGCTACAAGCTGCTGTTTGTGTTAATGGACAGGGAAACTCAGTTCCTGAGAAATAAAGAAAATGCAGGCATAGCTTTTCTATAGAAACTGTGTCCTATAAGGTCCCAAATCTATGTAATCTTTGGTCTCCTGACATATTTGCCTATTGTAGAAACTTCTAAACTGCTAATTTACTAATTTGATTTTGCAGAAGCACAGAAGGTCATGCTGAGTCTGTTAAAATTCTCCAAAATCTTAACATGGACTGCAAGTTTAATAACATTCTAAAAGGGAAGCAGATGCTCATATTTCACAGGGAGTGTAAATACACCAATATTCTCATCTGATCCCATGCTTTCCTTCCCATTAGATCACACTTCCTTTTCAAAGGGTCGCTTTTAAAAAAATAGAAATATTTGTAATAAAAATTGTGCAGGCTCTTGGAAAATCTAGATGCAACATAAATACACAGAAATGAGAATTCCTTTACAAAATGTAAAGGAATCCAGCTATTGATGTCCTAGAAACAAACAACATTCAGCTTTTACTAACTAAAAGATGAAAATCCACTTTGATGGAAGGTAAAAGTTCAGTGTTAAAACATTTGCAGAACACTCGTATTCTGCAAGAAGAACCCCTACAGGTACTGAATACTGACTTCATATTTTTAGTGGCATAAAGCCAGCATACATTCAGTCATGAATTTTATAAGATTCTTGACCTTTGCTGCTTGGATCAAAAGGTCATTCATTCATAAAGGAGCTTGAAATGTGTACTGCTGCTTTGTAGGTTTTATCTATCAGTTTCAAGAATGATTAAGTCCCCCTATGAAGAAAAAATATCCACTGCTGTTTAAAATATGTGCACACTATAATAGATTTGAGCCTGAGGTACTTGAGATAAGTGAATGACAGGATGTATGAAGAAATACAATAAAGACAAGAAAATAGTTTCTAACTATCACAGAAATGAATCAGAAAGATTAATATGATTCATCAGCTCTACCTCTAAAATAATCCTTGACTGCCACACTGCAGGTCAAAAAAGTGAAGAAGCCAGCTTTCCACATGACTGTGGCTTTTATTTTACCTGAAATTAAAGGTCTTCAAAAAATCCCTTGTTTGCCAAACTGGCATACAGTAGCACAGAAAATACTATATTACAAACTAAATAGCGATGGGACACATGAAATGAGTGCCACTCAAGGTTAAATAGTTATCTGATGTTCTTCATTGTGTATTCACAATCTTGTAAGCCTCTTCAGGTATGCTGTTTAGTGACATCCATCATTTCCTTACCTTAGGCCATGTTTGCATTCTGTGCAGATTTGGTATTCAACACATGTCTTACAGTTTTCACTACATTTTCGGCAAACAATTTTATCTAGAAAGCAAAAAAAGAAAACAGCCCAGAAAACCTTGGTCAGTTATGTTTAATAAAACTATATGGATATAACTATTACATGACTTATTGATTTCTGCTTAACGTCAGGGAGGGAAGCACGAGGCTAGACTGAAATAGCTAAATTCTGCCTAACGTTAGCATTTTCCATCAAACATCAAATGATTGAATCTATTTCTAAACATTTGCAGTTGTAGTTGTACCCTGAGAAAAACATGCTTTGAGGTCATTAAAAAATCTTCATAAACATTTTAAGTTTACATTAACTATTTACAATATGGACTAAAATTGTCTCTTCATATAGCACTTATATGCAGTAACTATTGCCATGTGTTCTAGAGACTGTCTTGCAATTTACCTCTTACACTTTCCGCAAGTAGCCTGTCTTGTCTTTCTGATTTGGTACTTAAAGACACTCCTGCATGAACAGGTCTGATCTTAACAAAGTCAACAGATAAATTACTTAACACCTGCCTTTTCATCCCAAGAGCTCCCTACTTTAAGAGATGCCTCTCTCTCTTCAGATCCGGTGCCTTTTGAGATGCAGTGCCATGTACTTGTCTGAGAACAAAAACCCGATGTTCCTCTTTGATCCTAAATTTTCATCTATCCATCTTAATTGGATGGAAAGGAATCCCCTTTACAGTAGTTCTCCCACAGTGAAAAATTGAAGAATTAAAGTAGTACCTGTTTTTATTAATTCTCAAAAATGAACACACAGCTTCATGATGCAGAAAGCAAAAGGTTAGGTACCTAGATGAACAAAGCTCCTGAGCACATGTTTATCTTCTAAGGATGTGTCTAAAGATAACTGGAGTCACTGCAGTTTCAAGCACATTTGAATATATGTCTAAGTATTTTTGTTAACCAAAGCTGGAAATTAAACATGGGCAGTCTACTTGGCAATCACAGGAGGAAACTGAAGGCAGGTGTCTCACATGGCAGAGTATTACTGCTCTTGGGTGGTCACATCACTGCAGGTACTTAGGTCTGCCAGAAACATTAATTGCAACCATGTTTTACATCTGAGGACCCTATTTTTCTTAGAGCTCCAGTTCAGTGGCCATGGTTGATTCATCAGCTCTCTCTTCTATCTGGTGCCATATCATTTGAATTTGGGGGAATGGGGAATGTCTTATGTTGAGAATGTGACTGCTGCCTGTCCCTTTCTGGAGTGGTTATAACCTGCTCTGTCCTGCAGCTGACTTGCTCTTGAACTGCCCTTGTTCTGCTAATGTTACTCCCAGCCACAAGCAGAAGAGACATCCTGCCACTAAGCATGGTTTTTAAAATAAGGGAAGATATTTGAGGAGATTCTTCATCACACTTGGCAACAATTTAATAAAAGGAATAGGATAAGAGATAGAGGCATCAAAATACACTTTTCCTGCTCGTAAGTATTCCAGCAACCTCCCCAGATCAAATTCTGTAGCCCACAATAAAGAAACAACAAGAAATACTAACTCTTATCCAGGTAAAACCCATCAGGGCAGTTGGTAATACAGCTATTGGTTACTTCATTCAGGTAGTAGCCAGATTTACAGGTCATGCACTGGTCACTATGGCCTCCAACACAGGTTTCACAATTGGGTGAGCATTTTTTACAGCGTTTCTTGTCTGCATTGTAGTGACCAGGTGGGCAGGTCGAAACACAGATCCTGCAGACAGCAGGGAAGAGAAGGCAGAGTCGTTAATGAAATAACCTGCCACCACATTCCTGGACCATGACTGCAAAGCAGAAGTATTTCTCAGCATTGCTGCTTTTCTAATGATCACGTGTTTACTAAGCTGTAACCCTCCAAAGCATTGCATCAAGCTGCCTCTTCCATTTATTTCCCTACAGCATACACTATCTGACTGGCAACTGTTTTGTCAGTCATACAGTATCATTTTTGACCATCTACATTTCTTCCTATCTTGTTCAAACTCAAACACAGAAGCTGTAGTAGCTATCACAGTTATATATATATATATATATAGCCTCTTACGAAAAAATAATCGAGACACGGGGAAATAATCAAAGAAGGGTGTTTGAAGGCTGTAGTTTAAATTCTGATTAGCTAAGTCTTTTTTTTTTCAACTCCTAAGAAAATTTGTCAAATTCAGTGGAAAATGAATTATCCATGACTGCAGCAAAAAGAAGAGCAAAGGAAGTTAAAATATACACTATGAAATCTACGGAGTAAAGATCTTTTTCTTCTTGGTCTTACCGTGTATTGTTCTTAGATTTGTAGTAGTAGTGCAGACAGTCAGTACAATGATCTGGTCCTGGCCCATCACACCCTACTTTACTGCATTCTGCATTGCAAGGACCTGTAATAAAACCAGAATACAGGCGGAGGGGAAGGGATTAAAACTTCTCATTTAGTACTCACCACCCCTTCAAACATAGTATTTTAATGCAGAATGCAATTACTTTTTTTCCCTGTTTGATTTGAATTCCAAATAGTAATTTGGCTCCACTGAAAAGAGAAGATTTTTAGTACACGAAGACCTTGCAAATCCTGGCCACAGTATTTATTTACAGTGATTTATAATTTTTAGCAAGTGTGGCATCCTCTACAGAATCTATCAAAGGGAAACTATTTCTGGATCCAAACAGATGATTTCCTAATGAGTAGCAAATCATTCTGAATTTTATTCAGAAATGTGCAAAGTCTTCTGTAATTCAGAATAAGGAATTATTAGCAAAATCACTTATAACAAGCAGGTGAACATAAATGATGAATGTGATCAGTGGCTACTCTGGTTACCAACCAGGTAACAACTGGTCCAGCTGGCTACTGCAATCCAACTGAACCAGCCACCAGGGCCCAGATGTGCTTCGTCTGTGCTGCTACATGCTGCAAAAGGCTCAGCTGATACTTGCTGATTAGCAAGTCTTCCTTCTCACCTGCACTCACATTGGACTCAATGATCCTTATGGGTCCCTTCGAACTTGAGATATGCTATGATTCTATGTTTACAGTTTTCAAATAAGTCCTTCCTGCTACAGGAGGATAGAACCATCAACTCCTGCCCTTATGTAGTTGAACAGAGCCTGTGGGTGAAGTTATAACTTTCACTGCTCTCTTGTGAATGAAATGCATTGAGTTTGCCCGCGACCTTGAATTTCTCCTAACATCAGGTAAACTTGAGGTAAAGTGAGTTTGCTTCATACAGAAACTTAAGAATGGTGACCTTTACAGCAGAGATTGTAGTGTTTCATCACCTATCAAAACAACAAGTTCAGCAGCTCTCAATCTAAAATAGGGACTGCGGGTCTGACATGCTGTGGCAGGAGACTGTAATAACAGAAACTTCTAAATTGAACTTTGTCCTGCTGTTTGCTTGCCAGAGCTGTACTTAAGATTCATCAGCATTAACCACCTACACAATGCTCTTAATGGTGGAGTACACGTAGGAAACTTGCAACTTGACTTATTCTGCAGTGCCAAAAATCTAACTCTATTAAAGTCTAATGATAAGGTTGAAAACTTCTATAGGGATCAGTGAGAAACAACACAGATACAGAAGATAATATTTGTCATATATCTATGAGTGCATATGTGTGTATATATATACTCATATACTTATATTACAAGCAGTGCATTCTTCACAGTATAAGTGTAGCTTAAAAATATATAACTGCTTACAAACTCATAAGGATGAAATGAAAATATGTAACTTTAAATTATGAAACAAATAATTCTGGTCTTAAATGAAGAATCCACTTCACTGAACATTTTACATATGCAGAGTCTCAGGTCATTCCTTCCACCTATTGTGTGTTCAGTAAATGCACAATCAGAGTAAAAGAATGTACTCACCTGAATAGTCATCTGTTCCATAATCTTCTGTAGGGTCTTCAGCTGGACTAGAGCGCACTCTTTCCACTTTAGGAAAATCATTTCTTGGTGAGTAAGGCTGGATGGATGTTCCATACAGTACTAAGGACCACTCTTTCAATTTGCCTGGAGGTTAAGTATTTAAAATCTAGTTTTAGAAACCATTTCTAATTTCTGTGTCTTACAAAAACATATCACTTGTGAACATGACTTTGTAAATAGGTATGGGAGATGTTGATTTTCAAATAAGTGTCTTCAGTTTAATATAGATAGCGCAATTGCTGCTTCACTATAAACTGAGAAAGCATACTGTTTTCAGTCAGGTTTGTACACAGTATTTTGATTGTGCTCCAGTCTCTTGTAGATCTAGTAAAAGTTTGCACCATGGGTTGAACTCAATATAAACAACAAAGAACAAAACCTTTGGCCATACAGTTATTTGGAAAATGCATATACTACTCAACAAGGAGTTTTTGCTCTGGATTTCACTTTCCCTCAGGACATTAATTATCCAGTAATTATTAGTCAAGATCTTTTAGCTAACTAGCTACTCAAAATTCTATTCTCTTCAGAATTCTTACTTAAGAAAAGGATTACATTTTGTTTATTACTCAAGAGCACTTTTCATTGGCTTACAGGACACGTCTCGATGAGCAGGAAAAAAATTCTTTTAAAATCTCCATGGCAGAACATCAGTGTCCCCTCCCAAACCAGCATAATTTCTTATTTATTTGCTCTAGTTATTTGGCAGATATACCACTGCATTGTCTGCGTTCATCACTAATATTCTATCCTCTCAGTACTTGAGTGAAGAAAGTTGCCTGCCTGAAGCATTATCTGACTTTTTGGCAAATTTTTACATGGAAAAATAAAAAGACAAATGTATATCAAGTCATCAGTTTAGGCTGTCAGGAAACAAAGCGTGAACTTCCAGTCCCCACCTTTCTGTCTATACTAACCCGTGAATTAGTTCTGTGACAGAGCAAAAGGACTTGGGCCTGAAATGATGCCTAAAGTAAAGATGCATAAAAAACACATCCCTGCTTGAAAAGATGGAACATAAGTTTGGTTTTGTCCTATTCTCTTGACTATATTTATCTATGTTGGAGTAGCTAGTTGTAAATATCAAATTCTCATCAGAAGAGAAAGGAAATGGAGGAGCAGCAACTATTTCTTTTCTGAAAGATCCTGTTTTGCATGCTGTTTTGTGGTTAAAATACTCTTCCCTTAGAACTGTTATTTAAAAAGATATGTAATCCGGGTATGTCTCTTCTCAAGAAAATCACTCAATATACTTAATGTAAAATTAAATTCAAGCAATCTTCCTCGTCTTCCATTTGAATGATACTCAATAATTTGAGCTTTCATATTGTTCACTTGGACTTTTTCGACCTGTGCAAGCAAATTACTTTGACCTTTACAAGGGATTTTCTGTATTTTCCCCAATGTCATATGGTATCCTCCATTGACATGACCAAGACAATACCCTGCTTTGACATTCATCCTTCAAGTAGTAAGCAACAATAAAGCAAAACCATGAGCTGACAGCCTGGTTCCTTTAAATAGTTTATATTGGGGTTAACGATGGGAATCTCTGTTATCTCTCTGCCTCTTGCCAACCCAATTTAATCTTTCTTGGACAGAAATGTCTACGTTTCATATGAAACCCTCTCTGCTCAATACTCAGTTTTTGACAAGAAACTATAGGCAAAAGACTACATCACACAACAGTTTTTCACACAGTAGCTTCCAACTTTTCACAGCTAAAGCAAAGAATTACTATTTTTAAAGAGACATTAAATCCTGATTTTAAAAAATAACTCATGAAGAGTCTATCACATCTGCTGCCAAACTACTGGCTAATTACCTTGGCTGTAAAACTGCATGTACCTTACTTTCAATTTGCCTTTTCCTACCTCTGGCTCACAGCCACGTAGGTCTTTGGTCCCCCCTAGATTAAAAAGACCGAAATCACATATTTTCTTCCTATATTGACATGTGAGGATCAAGTTACCTCTCAATGTTCTTTAGAGTGATTCAGTTGGGTCCTTAAAAGCACTTTTCTTTTTAGGAAAGGAGTCACACAGGGAGCTCATTTTTAACCAGATATGCAGTCATCCCTACAGCCTTCTTAAAGTTACAGCTTCTCCACGTACAGTCTGTGTCCTTTTTGTGTTTAAATCCACTTCTACCATATATGGACCATAATATATTGGATGCACTAAAAAATATGTGTTTTGCTAAGTTATTCAGATCTTTTTATTCTTGTCATCGGTGCTTTGAATGTATACTTAATGCGAAAGGGCAGCAAGGGAATAATGCAGGGTCTCTTAGGAGATTAGTTGCCTTTTAAGAATGGTTCAGTACATAAAGAGGGGAAAAATTCATGTGACTTGCCAGCAAATAAATGAAGTCTGCCTTAAGGCAGGTTTAATTTGCACAATGAAAATATTTCAATAACTAAGTATATATACATACACACACACTTTTATAATGAATAAACAAAGTGTGCACATTTAAGCCAAAATCTTTCTTTCCCCATTTTTGGCTGATTCCATCATTTAGTTTGGCTAGAATAATCCTTTACCCTGCTTGTATTTAGTATGTAACAGAGGTCCCATATTATATGTATAGGAGAAAGGGTATATCACAGTGTTTCACAGCAAGCACATGTCCACCTCCATAAACTCTACAGAATTAAATGCAGAAATCACATGCACTAGTTTTATGAACTGGACCCTGCATTTCTTTACGGGTAACAGATGTGGCATTACCTTGCCAATGCAGGGATATGATGACATGTTGGCTCTTTGTTCTCAATTTGATTACAGGAAAACTGGAGCTCTTAATTATAAGACCTTTCAATAGCTAAACAAACACACGCACACAACAGAAACAAGAAACAGGCATGACGGTGATATCAGTGTGATAAACTGCAGGCTACAGTGATAAACCAGAGAGGCACCATAAATTGTGTTTAAGCACCTTATGTTTACTTCACGTTCTGTTCAGTGCAGAGACTAACCCCAACGTGCTCAAACAGCTGAGTTTATCCACCACTAAGATATGGCAGGCACTTTCAAATCTTTCTGAACAGAAGTGTTACTGGACAGCTTCCATCACAGGGCAACCACCCCTCTAGAAAGTTGGGGGACGTATTACTACACAGTATAGCAGGATCCAAATTCACGACCAGATCACAACTTGTGATATCCAAATGCACATGAAGACCTAACCAGCCTCAAGCACTGCTTCATGTTGCAGTTAAAAGAAAGTAAGAGTAAGCTCTCCAACAGGATTCCTTCAGTGCATCAGCTTCCTCCACAACCCTTGGTTGGGCAGATCTATGTTCTCCACATCCCCTGCCCTTACTGCCCCTCTTCTTCCAGAGCTGTGTCTTTAAGTCTTAGTCCTCATGGAGCAAAAGAAATCAATGCCATGAGTTTAGCCACTATAGCACTGAGAAGAGTATATATAGAGTATTGAAATCAATGAATCAGTAAGACCTATCCAACTATATATGTAAAACAGGAGTGTGCAGGAACAGGCTTTAAAGTGTAAAGCTTGAAATGCAGCTGGCCACTTTTAGACTGTCCTGGTGATATAAAAGGGCTGTAAAAGATGTCTGGAGAATAGCCTGGATGAACAGCTTGCAAAATAGCTCCATGCTGCCTCTTTTCTAGGCTTTAGTACAGGGAGTGTGCCAGGGAAGAGAGAAGAGGGGGAACAGCTGAATGGTGCTATGGATCTGCTTCATGCCTGTTGGATGAACCACTGGGTTCCTGTACGTACGAAGGTGAAGAGCTGCCCTAACTTGTCCTTCAGTCCAGAGATGTTCCTGGCTGCATCAGGAATAACAAGTGCAAGATGGAGCTGAAAATCATTGACTTTTGTCTCTTTTCAGTAATCTGATTAAAATTAAATTACTTAGTTATTCTTTAATACCTCCCCTCTATCAAATTCTAAAGCACCAAATATTAAGAAAAAACCCAAACACCAAACCTCCCCCTGAATCCCTGAACAGTTCTGCTCATAGTCTACGGCTGCTTTTCCAAACACGTTTAATGCATACCCCTTTTTAGTGTACTGGAAACTTTATTCTGCGTTTACTGGTGCAATTAACATCACTTAGCTAAGAACCTTTTACCCCTGTAAAACCATGGTGAGAAGTGATCAGTCCAGATAAAATGAAGTGAAAATTGGAACACTGGCAATGCTGGTTTTTCCTTTCAGAGCTCTAGAGGATGATAATCAAGATTTTCAAAATGCTGTGCTTGAAGTTAACCACTTGAGCATATTGCTGACATTTAAATGACACTGGCACCCTAGAGTTACTACAGACTTTAATAAAAAGTTTTTCGCTGCTCAGCAATTTTGAAAATCACACCGATTATCTTGGTCTTCAATAGGAACTTATTGGCCTCATAATACATAACACATTGTAAAAATTTTGGCTTATGACTGCTGGTTTAGCATCCTAAAAAGAAATTCAGGTTATGCAGACAATTGAGACGGGCAATAACAGAATACGATTTGATGGCCAGACAGGCAGAGCAACTTTTTCAAAAAGCAGAGAGACCGGCTATCTGGCCATCTGCTGCATTAAAAAGAACATAACTCATCTAATGAAGACCAGAAATAAAGAACTAAAATTCTCATTCAATTCCATCAATTTCAACAGTAGATAAGTGAGGCTGATGTCTGTATTAGATTTTTTAGACAGAAAAATATCTAAGCAGCATAAAATCAGCACTTCTGTTTTGTCATAATTTTGCAATGAGAGGGTTCGTTTTTGTCCCAAGTAAAAAGTATAAACTCAATTGAGTTTGGCCTATGGGCCACCTGGAGTAGGAAGGAGACTGGACAACTCCGTGTGCACACACTAGAATTCTTCTTGTGCCCTGGGTTGCTCTAAGTCATGATGGAAGTAGTCCTACTGAGTTTGTAAGCTGCAGGAGTGATTGGACCAGCTGACCTCCCAGAAAGGCACATTTACCTTGAACGGGTGAACTGCACGTAGCCTTCATTCCAATCTGAATAATTTAACAAACCAAATTTCAGCCAAGAGGAAGACAAAGCACTACATCTCCATATTTGGTGGCAGAAACACTAATGGGCCTTTCTTGGACAAAGCAGAATTGAAAAAATTAACATTCTTCTACAATAGTCAACTACGTGCACGTGCCCTATCGCACTAGCCTTTCTTGTTTTAAACCCAAAGCTTTTAAGCACTTCAGTTTGTATTTCAGTCAATGTTTCTTTATGTGTGCTTTTTCACATAGTAGAAACAATAAAAGTACTTATACTTAGCAAGGCTCATTTGAATAGTTTTAATGACTTCCAATAACCTACTAATTCAGGAACAAACATACTTAAAAATCCCCTATTGTTAAGTTCACAAGGATATATTTTTATAACTCCAAGTACTTTAAGTTAACATCTATGTCTTAAAATTCAGAACTGATTTTTAGCGAATCACATAGAAAACTCTACTACTTTGTGAGTTTACTCAGCTGCCTGAGATGGAATGTATCTTTTATTTCATTGAATTATAGACTAATTCTATTGCTAATGTCATTGTAGTCCTAAATATATTTCATAGCACAATTCTTATAATTCATTTTTATCTATCAGAAAGCAGTAATCAACTAGATTTCTCATTTCCAATGTAATACTATTCCATTCTGACATGCTGTCCAATCAGAGTATTAGTTTTGATTTAGTGATAAATGTTTTCTAATACATCAGTAGTATTTGCCTCTCTAACATGTTTTAATCGAGATTATTTGTTTGAGTGATATTTCACCTTTGATTATTTTTATTAAACGGTTTCCATCTACTTTGATGTGGGGCTCCAACGGAAGGACTATAATCAGTATTCATGCATAAACAGTGGTATTTTTGTCTGTGTATAATGTATCTATTTCAAAATGGGGTTTAAGGTTTAAATTTTGAGTAATTCCAAAGGCAAGTATATACCCATCTCTCATAACCAGCGAATAGAAGCAAGCATGTACTCCCATGAGTCTCTTAGAAAGCCCTTCTCTCAATCTCCATTTCTTTCAAAGTGCTCATACTGAAATATGTGAATGAAACTGAACTGTGCAGTGGGAATTAAAAGCAGAACACCTGTAGTCTCACAAATTCTTACTAGAAGCACAGTTTGTGAGTGGATGAATGCCAGGTGTGAGAACTCTGCCCATACACACAGCAGCATGATGCAACCTACGAGTGGTAGCAAGCCGTGAATTTCTTTCTCGTGTATAGTGCAATCTTCTAGTTGTGTAAACACTGATAAATGCTACTTTTTCTCATGGGTAGGATTAAAAAAAAAAAAAACAAGAAAAGAAAAAACCCATGAAAATAAATCCCTGGGCCCTATATAGCTGATATAGGCCAAGTAAATATGGGCACTATATCACCCATGAAAGTCACAGGCAATAGGAATACTGCAGAGTAACTCTGGGTTGCTCTAACTTATGCTGAAGACCTGTCTGATAAGTCTATATTCAACATCCAAGAAAACAGAAGCCTGCATATGGAGATACTACAATTTCTTTCAAATGTGGCACATCCAGTTTTATGCAGTTTTGTATCTTTTTCCTTGAAAACTGTGCCTAGTAAAGATTTGGCTTTGTTTAAAGCACTGACGCGTGGTAACCCGTCAGACGGTACAGGGGTCTGTCTCTGCTTGAAGAATTCATGTCTGGTATGATGTAGCTCTAAATGGCCAAAGTCTGTTTTTATGCTTCGAGGCAACACATGTGACTGCAAGAAAGAGGGCAGTTTACCCCTGAGAAGATGAAATTTTCCATGGAAACCAGAAGTAAGTTCAGGATAAGAGAACCACGTGTCTTAAATGGCAAATAACAGCAACAGAAAAATGCAGAGTGCATTGGTAACGGAAATTAACAATACTGTTCTTCACAGCTCTGCCTTCACACTAAAACCGGTGAGATGTTTCAGCTGTAAATAAAAGGTGGAAAA
Source organism: Pluvialis apricaria (assembly GCA_017639485.1). Taxonomy (NCBI): domain Eukaryota; kingdom Metazoa; phylum Chordata; class Aves; order Charadriiformes; family Charadriidae; genus Pluvialis; species Pluvialis apricaria. The sequence goes on from CM030044.1 coordinate 38,982,494, forward strand.
CAGTCAAGGCAGCATTAGCAACTGCATTCTGAATTCACTGAGCCCAAATAAAGGTTAGAGTCATACCTGGAGTCTTGAAATTTCTCAGCTGAGATGGAGTGTCACAGATTTCCAAGATCCAGTCACCTGCTGCTTTTTCACTCCAGCAGTGAGTAGTCATAAACTCCCAGTTTTTGAATCCTTCCATGGAATGATCAAATAACCTAAAATAAATCATGACGTTATTTTAAGTGAACCGTTTTATATGGGGAGCTAAGCCTCCCAGCCTGCAAACTATTGAACGATATACTAATTAGCCAGTTCATTCATCTGTGCCTTAACATAACATTACTCATGATTGTTTTCCCACACATATTTCAAGTACATTCAACAGTTTCTTGTTGTTTTGATGAAAGAGATTCTTTACATGGCATCATTTGTCATAATGTGAAAGAGAACGGAAAGAGAATTCATTGCAAAAAAAAAATAAATTGCTAATACTGTTTAATAGGATTCATATGTCTTGGGACACATGTGTCTTGCATACAGTACAGCATATCCATTGCTTTAACAGCATGCTGTAAATAAAAACAACTTGTAAGTTGGAAAATTTCTGTAACATTTATTTTTGGCTTTGGATTGGAATACTTAAAAGGGTCTTGAAAGCAATAAAAAGTATTAAGTGACTGAGACAATATTAGCAGTTGAATATACGTGACTTGTGAGGAAATAAAATGAAACTGAGACATCGGTCTCAATCCTCAAATGACCAAGGTATCACTCTCTTCAAACACTTGACAGAATTGAGTTTGGATAAAACTGAGAGACTAATGGCATCTGATGGTTTGATCTAACCAACATTACCATCATTTAATTATCTAGGTCTTGGGTGAAGAGGTTGGAGCTTAGGCTTGGTTTACGATGTTTTCTAGGATGGGGGCCCAGTTTAGAGGCTGCAATGTGATGCTAATCCAACAGGGGAAGGGGAAGGAGGACCGGCCAGAGATTTTATTACCTAAAACTGGAATTTATTAATGAGATTTTGGAAAGACACAAGAGAATTTGCACTTTTATTCAGTGCTTACAGCGTGTTGCCTGGTACCCCAAAGCTATTGATGGCAGGCGCACTCTAATCAAGACTGTTGCCTCCAATAAAATGGCACAGCTCAGCTTTAAAAAATACGTATAAATATACACACCCATATATATGTATGTGTATATATTTCTATATAGATACATGCATATATACACATATATATGTATATCTATTTTTATATATATGCATATACACACACATATATGTATGTATATATTCATAGCTATTTTAATTTGGTCTTTATGTGTGAAAACTGCACTGGTAATAGCTATGCTTAAATATTTTTCATAAAACAAGATCTCTACACTAGAAAATCCCTTGAAAACACTTTTCCATAAAATAGAATAGAATAAAGAAAATAAAATTTAAAAGCCTTTGCCATAAAACAGAGAAAAATCTAGTATTAGACTACACAAATATTACCATATTTTACACTCGATTCTTTACTGTTATTTTCTAAGCTAATTCCAAGCTTTATTCTCAAAAGCTTGTGAAGTTCGTCAAACATTGAGAAAGCAGGATACTTTTGTAGCAATGTAAGCATGTGTCAATTTCTGGTAAAAATCACCACCCAATATGTGAATAAAATGCCATACTTCTTGCTGAAAAATTTGGTCAGTCAGAGGCACGGTGTCAGGTCCTGTGAATCCACACTTACTGTAACAGGACCTGTATGAACCTGCATGCCTAGTGCACTTTATAGGATTCAGCCTAAAGCTGATTTTCACGCTCTCATTTGTGCAACTTTTTTCCACTTTAAATGAATGCTTATAATAGTAATCCTTTTTATTAGTGTTGATAACATTAAATTAAAATATAGATATATATTTAGAATTAGGCTTCATTTTCACTGATAATTGGGTGAGATTTTCTTCTGATGCAGTTCTTTGCCTCTGTGTGTGTGCTTCTATATGTGTGTATATACATATTCCACCAGCAGAATTGGCCTGTTTCATGTCACTGTTAAATCAATTGTTTGAATACAGCAAATCTCACAAACACATGGCCCACATCATTTACTGAAAGGGTAGAAATTATTACACGTTTATTACTCAGTGTTTGCATGGGGGTATGTTCAATTTAAGTCATTATGTAGGTTATTTCCAACAGCTAGTCAAATTGTCATACCGCATTTTGCTGATAACTAATGTATTACTTTCTAAACACCCTGTCAATCCATCAAGGCAGCAATATTCCTCTTTGCCATTGTGGCAACTAAATTATATAGTATTATGTAAGTACTGTGCAATTATATTGTAAATTCTGTATTCACTGGGCTTCCATTCACATACATAGAAACACAAGTTGCTGTTTATTTTTACTGTAATTAGTCCAATATTTCCCATAGTATTTTTTGTTTAAGGGTTTTTATTTGTCATGTTTTGGAATTTTAAATTGCTGTCAGATTTCCATCTTAATATTGCATCATTCTTTTAAGTAACTTTGGGAGGAAGAGACAAAATTCCCTTGTAACTTTAAAAAAACCTTTACCTAAAATATACTATGGCTGAAACTGTAAGCTTTCATATCTTGATCCATAGAAATGGGGAAAATCTGGTAATATTCTTTCATAGAAAATTGACTAGTTTTTGGAAAGAACACTTCTTTGGGAAAGATTTGAATTTTATAAAGTAAGGTTTAAATTGGGTTTTTTTAATGTATGAACCATGTTTCTACAAAAGATTCTACAAATGAGTCAAAAAGCTACAGACAGATCAAAAGAACAGTAAAAAAAAAAGTAGAAAGGTACTGACTCTGAGGCTGTCTGTACGCGTAAATTGTACAGACTCAATGGTCCAAGTACTTTTGTGTTGCTCCGCTTATGCACTAAACTCTCAGATCAAAGAACCTGTGAGGTAGTACATGGATTTCCCTTTCAGTTGTGTTAAATGAATGAATGAAATGATCAAATATGCAGGTGCACTTTTCCTTATTCAGAAAGAAATACATATGGAATAGGGTCTTTTAAGGAGCATAGAGCCAGTCCAGATAGTTAATTGATTTTGTTATTTGTCAGATTGATACTGAGTCAAAATTCATATCAAGGACACACACAGAGCTTATCATGGACTAGTAAATTGTTAGTATATGGTCTGATGAGTTGTTAGTTGACTATTACAGGTTATTATAGATTAAAATAGTTAAACAAGATTATTAGAATAATCTAATAATTTTTATGACCATGATCATATACATCTGCAACACCTGTACTCATGGATGTAACATGGTTTTAAGTACCAGAGTAATAGCATTTGAATCTTTATAACTTATTTGTTAACACAACCACAACAGAATGCCAAACCTGTTACTCAATTACTTAGGTGAACTCTCTTAGTAACAGCACATGCAAGTTAGGGTGACAGGACTGACTGTTTATCAAGATAAACTAATTATGGGCTGCTGCTTACAATGAATAGCATTACATTTAAAAATAATGACTCTTCTGTCTCTGAGAAATTTTATGACAAGCTCATCACATGCCATATGTAGGTCTATATAAGAATATATATGTTACAGAGTGTAGAGTGAAATAATTATTTCCTTAAAACAAATTCCAGAGTCTTGGCCTCTTCCACTGCCACCTCTTCAGCCTAGAAATTGCATCACCTTTCTATTTAGGAATATAACTTCAAGCAGAAACATTAATCTGTAATCAAATTTTAGACCCAGATGAAGAAAACTAGCCACTTTCTTGGAATTCCACACATGGGAATATACGGCTAGTCTCTCACAGATAAATCTACCAGCATAAAAAACCAACCAAACAAATGTAGCAGCTCCTTGGCAAAGAATCTCTAAGTTCTTAAATGCTCAGAAGAATTTGTTTTAATTTGGTTTAATTTTTACTTTCATGTGAGAAAAGGCAGTGGGGGTAGGGCATCCATTTGGTACCAACACAATCACCCATCATAAACAATAAAATGTAAATGCATAAAAGGAGCTTTTTTATTGCCAAGATCTTTTTTTCATCCCAGAAGGTGCAGCTGCACCTGACTGACAACCATGCTTGTATATTGACCTGACCACACCGAGACCCAGAAAGCCCTGCACTGGCTGATGGCTGTGGCTGCAGTGGAGTAGCTGACAAGGGAAGGCTATTTTCTCCTCTGTAGCAGCAGTCTTTGTTTGTGATTTGCTCCAGCCTACTAAATTGGCAGCCTGACAGGCAACTGGTCCTTGCCCACTGCTTTAATTGGCCAGAAGACTTCAAGCGAGCTTACAGTTTGGAAAGAGTACAGAGTGCCTTCCTGAGCCGCACACCTGAAAATGCGTTGGTCAACTATTCTCCTTGGAGCAGCTCTTCTCCACAGGGTTTGACCACCAGCTCCTTGTGAGATGTAGCCCCTGAGGAACTGCAGACAGGCCAAACTGACTTTACCAAAGCTTCCCCCAGACCCTACTGCCCACTTGCACTGAAGAATTCAGGAAAAAGAGAAATGGCCAGAGAGCACATAGGCATTTTAGAAGCTTTCTGATCTACATATGTCAGGGAATATCACTTAAAACTTCTGGATGTGGATCTAAAGAAGGTGTATTTAAAACATACGCGCACACATTTTTTTTTTCTTTTTTGTTAATTTCCATGTTACATCTGGTTGTCCCAGCTAATTTTATGAAGAAATGGAGATCTATGAGCTGTCACAATAAAGCTGTTTGGAGAAGAGTAGCATGAACAATCGGGTACAGTGCCTGCCAGCCTGAAGTAGTGGATAGTAAAGCAACCACTGCCTTTAAATATGGAGAGCTTCTCCCCAGGTCTACACATAGCCACATGAAATAGTCCATCGTGACCTACAGACATGTCAGGCTGCTGAGCCCCACACCCCACACTGGACTGCCAGCTGTGCGGCTGATACTTATAGCTGTCTTAAAAGCTGCATGTGCTTTCCTATTTAATTTGCAGTAAACCTTCAGAAACCTCACTCTAAACAGGCAGAAATCCTAACGCAAGATCATGAATGAACCTGGTTCCATACATACAGACTTTTCCTACCGTTGGTTTGAAAAGGGACGTCTGATTAGGGTAAGGGGAGTAGGGGACACTGACTGTCCATCACACAATCCAGTTTATTCCATGAGAAACTCAATGTGGTAAGTGTCACAGTAAGACTGAGGTGGGGCTAGTTTTCATAAGGCTAGGAAAAGATTAATTCATTCTCACTATAGTAGTTGTGGCAAACCTATCTGCAGGAAGCAGAAATCCTAGGGATTCTCCCTCAGCCTGTCTTAAACAGCTCCTCTCTTTTCTGCTTTGTTCAATATAAGCCTCAGAAAAGGAGACATTTAGCTGGATCCTAAATATGTCCTTAGCCACTTGTCTTCACTCCCACTTCGACTATGACAAATGAAGTCAAACTTTTAACGATGGGTTCTAATTTTCCACTAAAACTGAACTTGAGGTATTGAATTCCAAAAGCCAATACATGCCTACTCTGCAGATCCTTAATTAATCCTTTACTAGTCTCAGTCATCAAAGAAAGGCACGTGTCACTCTAAATTTCAGATATATTGCACTTCATTCTTCTTTCACATTTTTCTTTGAGCAAGTTCCAGGATCAATTTTAGAATTACATGGAGGATAGTGTCACTTACACGCATTCATTTACTCTTTTACACTTAAACCCCATTAGTCTTTTCTGCAGACTTGAGCAAATCAACAGTATTCTTCCCCCCACTTTGATTAAAAAAAAAACAAAGTTCACTTTTTTTTTTAAATTGATGTTGTGTCTGTAGTGCCCCCAGAGCTCCTCACCCTATCTACTGCTAATACTGCCAGGGTATAATAAAAAAAAAAAAAAAAAAAAAGATTTTTAGAGGTATTGACATTGCAATTGCAGTTCAACGAACAGTTGGTAGAAGGGTAGCAGGATGTCTATTCCCTCCCTCCCACGCCCACACCCCCCCAAAAAAAACCCACAAAAAACCAAAAAACAACCCAACCCGGAAAAAAAAGATAGAGATAACCTGAATGAAATAAAACATAGCAAGTACAAGTTGGGAGAAATAGTTTTCTGAGAACTGCTTCATCCTGTAAACATAGTACAAGCAGAGGATTATTGTTTGCTCATCCTGGTCTTAATATTACCACCACAGAGTTCTTGTCAGTTACTGTTAACAGTGAGACTCAGCGTGAAGGTTGGGCCTACCCTTTTCATTATAGTTGGATACATAAAATGTTGCTTTGATTATTATAGTATAATGTGTAAACTGCAATAAAGGTGTAAGACAGACCGGTCCAGAAATCAAAATATGCTCCTATAAAGAAAAGGTTTCCTCTACTTCTGATCACCAAGACTTTTTGTGAATCAAACTAGCAAGTAAGATTAGATGAAAATACCTTGTTTTTGATCTGAGAGTTTCCCGCAGAGGAGGTTATTATTAAAATTTACTGATTATCTAAGTTTTCATGATAGGAAAAAGATGGTCATGAAAATACTTCCCTTTGTTACTGAACAGAGGTATTATTAATGTCAGTGCCATATAAGCATAGGAAGCTAGTGGCCTGGAAACTTGCCACCATGTGGCTAAAAAATTTCAGTTACGCAGTTCGAATGGCAGCAGCTGCTTTAAATTTAAAGGGCAAGAATTAAACAAGCCATGACTTCAGTGGGAGACAAATGAGCCCTAAGTTTGCTTCTTTTATGCTCTTTGCGTTTAGCTTCTCCTCCATAGCCCCCCTGTACTGAGTGTTTGTTAGAACTGACCTTGGTACATCTCAAAAACACTCAGAAATCCATGCTGCCAAATCCAATGTCCAATTGTTTTTAAAAAGGGGATACTGTTCCCCTTTGGATTTAACTGTAGCCTCATCCTCACACCAGCCAGCACTTTCCAAGTCTGTATTTTCCTCTGCTGCAGTACATCCAATATAATCATGTTTAGTACTTTCCAAACAACAAAGCAGATGTTCCCTGTAATGCAGTTTTTGAAGAATGCACATGAGGCTCAAGCCAGTGACAGTGTAATCCACCAAATGCCTGCAAAGGAATCCACATCGCCTCTGACTAACAAGCTTTCTTACTGAAGTCATTTTAGGGGATGCCAACATTAAGGATAAAATATGCAGAAAAAAGGCCAGATATTGCCTTGAGGGACCTACTTGTCAATGCACCAGAAACTACACAATGACGACTCTTCCAGAATTGGTGGAGAAGAAGTGCACATGTGTAAAATATACCTTTTGCACTTTAAGACATTTTACCGGCAAACTGTTTCAAATTAAACCCAGATGAGTAATGGTAAAGCAATGAGGCTTTCCCTGGGTTCAGTAAAAACAGCTGGTATTGCTGCTATTAATCATGTACGTGTGCATTAGAAGGTCTTGTATGTCTGAGAAAAGCATCTCAGTCAGGTAGTAGCAATGTACAACAGCCGCTGGGACTTTTGCCTATAGAAAAAGAACCCAGACCACTTGCTGCCAATGCATCCCTGCATGCTACTTGTACTTGAATACATTTATTCTGATGCCCTCATCATTAATACTTTAAAAATCTAATGCTTTATAACTAAATTCCCATATTAGTGAACAACAACACTCCTACTCCAAGTTTTTTTTATAGCATGATGCTAAAACATATACAGCAACACTCAGTATACGACAAATTGCCAGACCATTAAGCTGTAAGACTTCTTTCAGCAAGACCAAATAAAACAAGCCTTGAAATACAAGCCTTGAAATACTTGAAAAGTACTGTGCCCATATCCATGACTTTACCCTAAGAAAGGGACTCTGAAGACTCTAGGTATTTCAGACCTAGAGTTTGCAACATATGTTTATTCCTTAGTATTAGTAGCCCAGAGTTGTTTATTTCAGCCAAATGTGACTGACAAGTCAGGATATCTCTGAAACTTGCATGGAAATCGTATTTCTTGTGTGACTGTATAATTATTCACTCTGTCATGAATAATTCGGTTTTTTGGAAAGTGGCAAAACATTAAAAGGCCCTTCAGGTTTCTTTGTTTTCTGGCTAGCCTTCTGATAGTGTAGGATAAGAAACAGCCGAATATCACCTTATTTTAATACATACATTTGTGTTTTCTCTCTCTACCACAGGTACAGAAAATAATTACTTTCTAAGGAGCAGTGGTTACAAGGAGACTGATTGAATCAAACTTTGTACCTATTCCACATACCAGTCATCACCAGAGGTGAACTGTGAATACTGGAATGTCTTTATCTCCCACTTGCTGTGAGTCAGCTGCAAGACATGAAAGCCTAGAGCCAAAAGTTAGCTGTGTTAAGACCACTGGGTTTACACGAGATTGTTTTGTTTGGATACCTAGTTGGAGGACTTTTAATTTCTTTCATTTTGAAGCATGGAAGAATTGCTGCATGAAAATGGAATAGAAAACTAAAGAAGGATTTCTTTAAACAGAAAAACAAAAGCTTGTTTCATAACCGCTTAGAGGGTAGGAGTCGGAGTCTGCACTGGTTAGCAGACGACAAATTCTTTGTTCAGTGTTGCAAGGAGATACATAGATGTGTGTGCCCATGTGCTTTACCAGCGAGGCATTGAAAACACTCATAATGAAATACAGGAGATATTCTAGAGGTCCCCAGAATTCCATGACAAATTTCTCTCCACTTGGTGAATTAATGTCTATGGCTTGAAGAGTATTTTCAGCACACCTTTTCTTTTAACTTAACCTAATCTCTAATGAAAATGTGGGTTCAGACTTCAATCAGAACCAAATCCATTTGAGCTCCACCTGTCCCCAAAACAGGTCCTTCTTTTCGAGAGGAAAGGTGAATCCTTCTACCACTGAGAGACAGGAAGACATGCAAGTCTCCAGGGCTAAATAGTCACTATATCAGCAAATCTGGCTGGGGGAATGTGGATGATGAAGCCGTCTGGGAAGCAGGCCGCTCCCAATTCATTAAAAGCCCTGAAGAGTAGGACTGGGGATATAAGCTTTTGTGAAGACTTGAGTATGATGGCAGAAGAGTTCTCACAACATAGGTTTGACACATGGCGGCTTTTTCTGTTTCTGAGATACATAACATCAGCTAATACCAGCTTTTGTGTGGGAGCCATGCTCTGTGTCCAGCTGAACGGTAGTCATCTAAATCTGCTAGTCACCAAGGAAAAAATTTCCCCTATCACACTAAGAAGAAGATTTTCTAGACAGTTGGAGAAGTATAGAAGGATTCCTTATTGTAACTGTAACTTATTTGCACATTTGGAAATGAGGTAGAGTTTGAGAAAATTTCTGGGGTTTCTTAGTGCTCCATCTCTGGTAGGAGGCAGTGCTACTGATCACTGATTTAGCAAGACTTGTCTTGCTTGTCTTGGGAAGGACTGCCAATGTTTTCTATCATGAAAATTTCTGCTAGTAAACCAGAGAAATGGAAATATCACTGGGAAGTCTTTCCGTTTTCTGAGGACAAATACTCATGATGTACCCCATCTCCAGTGACTGAAATTGCACTAACGTTGGAAATGCTGCATTGCATAAAGAGATACTTGTTTGAGTCCAGTCTGGAGAAAAAGAGACAATTTGACACAGTGTCACAGTTTCTCCAAGAATATAACACAGAGGTGACAGGATGAGGAAAAGGACTGATCTTTCTTAGTTGTTGTTGTTAGAGTGTGTTAGAGTGGCCAGACATTCAAAAGCATTCAAAATGTCTGACTTTTAAAAATTTTAATAGGCTGTTTACAAATGGACCCATTAATTGGAAAGTACTAGTGCAGCTTCTCAGTGTTGTTCTACTAGGAGCCTTTCATCGGTTGAGCATACTACTTCAATATGCAAGGGGAAAAACAGGATATGGAAATTGGTAACATCAGGAGTCATAACCATATTCAAAAAGCTTAAAGAAAATAGTAGTAGAGAACTACTATTCTGTTTGATTTTTATTACTAGCGAACAAGGGATAAGAAAGGAGAAAAATGAAAAATAAGTGCCAATAGTATGTAGAAACACACTTCCATTCCGCTTCCTTCTGTAACAGTGAGTTTGTTACTATTTTCTTTGCATTTTCCTGCCATCTAATAATTGGTGAGCCACACAAGACTATAAAAATTGACTAATCTATGTTTTGGAGATGATGTCCTTCAACAACTTTACAGCCTACTCTTCTACTCATAAAGACAGAGATTGCCATCTGTGAGCTCATTTGCACTTTACTTTTCCCATCTCTCTCAGAAAAAATAATTAGCCTGTGTCTGCCAGCGAACCCACTGTAACGACTTGACTGTTCTTTGCTGAGGCTGCAGTCTCAGTGCAGGCTCTGCACGCTGACTGCACTGTGAAGTTGTGTTGTCATACTATACCTGTTGGCCAACAGCTGTGACCTAGTTCCAGAAGGAGAAGTTAGGTAAATTGCCAGGTCTCCACGTCGAGGGTGAGTAATAGTGATGCGCACAACGACATGCTCCAAGTAGATCACATGGTGGTTGGGATTATCTGAACAGCCAGTGGCTTTGTAAATTGAACGAACAACGCTGTCAGGTCGTATTGTTCTATAATATAAGAATATAAAACAACATCAGCATTTCTTCCTTGTTCTGTAAAATAACACAACCACATCTTTTTTACTTAGTAGTGAATTACACTGTTGGACAATTGTTTCTGAGAAGTCAGCAGCCTATAACCATTAGTTTTAATATGTACTTCCTAGCTGAAACTATCACCACAGGGTAATTATTTTACTGCAGCGAATGGCAACTACCCAGCTTTCTGCTAAGCATGTGCACGTGCTAAAAGAGGACAGTGAAAAACCTGTAACAGGAATAAGCCTTTGGGACAGAGCATTTTTTGTGGATTAGTGGCCAGCTGAGAGTTGTTGGGATTGTCATGGGATCACAGCTGGTTGTTAAGCCCCAGGAAATGCCTGGCATAGCCATAGTCCTTGCTTACGTAATAGCAAGTATTACATGTTATAACTGTACCAAACGGCATCTGACTCAGCTGGTTTAAATTGGCACGGCATCCTTGCAGACTATACCAGTTATGGATCAAGCCTGTCAAGCATATTTATCAAACAATAATCTTAATGCTTTGGAAGTGTGCCTTATGACTGATGTTGTCTCTTTATCCACAGTGTGCACATACAGACTTTTGCTCTTAAGCCTGGTTCTATATAGACCCTATCCTAGCAAGTGGGAAGCAGTTCAGTCTTAGTTGCTGAGCCAAAACTCTCCTGAGACTGAGAGACAATATAATGCAGTATTTTGATGAAAAGAGTATTTGCTTGTTAGATCCTGGACTGATAAGTCTGTACTCATCTTACAAAGGTGTCTGCAGCGCACTCAATCAAACATTCTTCTTCTTTGGTGTATCATCTATACAAGAATCAATCATTACCCAGCCTGGCTTGTTTTACACCTTCAGCTTCTGGGGTGTTCTTTAAACTAGGGCCTTTTTCCAAGCACTACAGGGAACAATGTCTACAGGCAAATGACCTGACTTCTGTGAAGGTGACAGAGATCCCCAGTATAGCTTTCAAAATGACACATGATACACAATGCAAGGGAGGGGTAAATTATACCCAATTTCTTTCCATAAGTTTATGCCAGCAAGAGTTTTGGCAGCGGGTATTACTTGATTTGCCGATCCGTGTTCTCCACACACACATGCTGTGGAGGCACTGTTGTCCACTTTTCTGCTTCTATCACCATTGCTTCAGCATCCATCAATCCAAATCCGTAGAGGTGGCTCACTGCAAGGTACAAAAAGAATGCTTGCAATTATACCATAAAACCTTGTTTTTCATTATATACTAATTCCAGAGAGTCACATCCTGACAAGAGCTGCTTCTTTTCTACTTCTTCCTTGCTTTCACACAAAGCTCAAAAATCTTCTTGCCAAACCCAGTAATGGCTATATCTAATTTGTTCACCGAATCTGCTCACTGCTTTATTACAGAAAAGGCAAATGACCATCATGAATAACACTGCACCACGAGGAGTGTGGACCAGAACTGCAGAACACCAGGGAGTACAATTGCCTCTGATTGCCCTTTGTCCATGCACCTTCATTCAGCCCAGTCCTGTTATATGACATAACGTTAAAAGGTCTAAAGAACCAGAGGAGGGCTATTTCAGTTACTCAAATACTAAACACATGCATGTAGGTAAATATTGAAGGTAACTGAGATAATGAATTTAAGAAGGAACAGACTGTCTTTTGTAACTAACTGCTGTACGCTCTTAACTGCCCTGAGTGTAAGCAGCAAGTGGATACTCTCCTATTCCTGTATGCAGTATGGTTGCCACTGGCCAGCCAGCCAGCTAGATCCAACATCTCTCTAAAGCTCTCTGCATGATAAGGGTGAAAAGCAATGGTATTTGAAGTCCAGGGTCCTAAAGATATCTGGTTCTCATGCACAGTCTGTGTCAGAAAGGGTCCTTCCTCTACCTCCTTTGTAGATCTGCAGATGAAGGACAGATCTGCAGATGAAGTTAGTGCTGGAGAGAGCTGTTAACATTGCTGTCGACCTCTGATACTACCTACTGCATGCATTGCACACACAGTGGTACTAAGCATCTATGCCTGGACGTTAGCAATCTGTTAACGCTCATTCCTGGATGTTACATCCTCACCTCTGTCTGCCTTTCATGCCATGGAGAGCCAACAACAGTCCCCTTGCAAGAAACTCAATGCCTAGTAATTTAATGCCTGAATGCCTGCTACTCAAAGAAGCAGAAGGCCTTAAAGCACCATCTTTCTTAGGATACAAAAAATTGAATGCTCAAATGCCCAACACCTAGAAAAGGTGAAGTTCCAACACACTTGTGTCAATTCTGTATCTTTCACTTTTTTGTAATTTTGCAAGTACTTAACTTGGTGTAACTATTTCAAGAGTTCCAGCAGTTCCCAAAGGCTAGAAGTTTCACTTACTGAATCAGCTGTGTGTTGGTTGCTGTTCCAATCAAAACAGAAGCTTGCAAATGGATTTTGATGGATTAGAAAGGGCTGCTAGCCATTTTGTTTTATTGTGACAAATCGGTGCTCTTGGTAAAGTTCTGACAGGGGAAGGTGAAAGAAAAAAGCTTCCAGAGGGAGGAGTTTAGATCACAAATATTAATAAATCAGGTTTACTTGCTACCACAGACAATGCTACCAGAAAACCCTCAGAAAAATGTAAATGCTATTTAATCAGTAATGCAACAAGGCATGGTGTAAGTTTTTCTAACTGCACTTTGCAGAGCATTTGTGAAAGCTGCCTCTATTCATTGCCAAACCAAAATTCAAAGGAGTCCATCCAAAAAAAACCCAACCTTGTCAAACAAACAACAGTTCAAAGCATAAAAATAATCAGTGCTTACAGATACCATCTTCCAAATACGGCAGTATCTAATACTGTCTGAAACTGCCAACTGAAGAGGGTTCCTCAATGGAAAATACTGAAAGGCGTAACAACTGTGTCATGAACTGGTTTTCTTCCTATCTCTTTCCCATTCAGCCCCAAACTGAAGTGCACATAGCATGGAAATGTTCATTTGGAGAGAACTAAACACAGCTCTTGTACCAAATGAGGCTGGTACCATTTTCAGAAATGAAAGACGACAAAATATATTAAAAGAATTAAATTCAGCCCTTTTTCAGTCTTCTGAATTCTCTTTAATGTATTTCATGAACAAATGGACAGGGAAAGAGATGTCCTATTTTTACACATGAGTGGAGGCAGCCAGAAAAAGGGCAAGGAAAGCTTAGATGGAGAAACTCTTTGTACTGCGAAGACAGTTCCTGTGATGGAAATCTCCTTGGTCATAGGTGTCATCTTGCAAAAACTGCTTCTGCTGATGAGACCATATTTTTCTGTGGAGTCATTTGTCTGTTCTTACACTGCATACATTGCTCTGATATTTAAAATTTTAATTAATAATCATTGTGTCTGCTCTGAAGAACAGTGGGAAGAACAAGTGTTAGCTCACATGGGCTGTAACTGTACACAGTTACTCTGTATAGTACTACATTTAAACAGCGAGGGATTAAATTTTAATGAATGGAAAAATCTTTTGAGCTAACCAATGGAAAACGCATTTTTAATGCCTGACAGATAGCAACTTGCATTGGGTTAGCACCCAGGATGTCCAGTTGTAAGATGCTGCGTGTTCAACCCAACTACTGAGCTCAAAGAAGAGCCAAATTTCTCCTCAAGTCACTTTTTCTCAGCCAGAAATAAGGACAGAAGAGCACCTAACATTGCCACTACCAGACAGTGACCTTCTCATGGATATTTAAGTGGCTTTAAAGCCACCTCAACCTAGAATCTTTTTGCCTTAATATTCCCATTAAAAATACAAACAAAAACTAGAGAGTGAACTTTCTACCTTTCCGTCCCTAAAAATTACTTGGAAGATAGAATTGTGTTCATTTTTCATCCAGGACAAAAAATTACCACCCAAGGTTACGTGGTTGTGTTAATTGTCCATGATTCAATGCTTAAACTCTCTTGCATGAGAACAAAGATGGGAGTGAGAAGTTCTGCACCTGCTGGTTTTTTTTCCACAGCTGAAACAGAAGCACATTTTTTCCTCGAAAGGCCTTCCCATTGAAATAAAAACTTCCTGACAGTCAGGGGTGCTCCTAAATCCTTCCATGTGGGAAGCTTCCAGGCAGCTGACATTTGGCTGCCTGCAACCTTTGCACTTCAAAGCCCTAGATCCAGTGGGCTGGTTAGCAGCTGCAGGTACCAGCAGAGGCCCATAATTTTCAAAGGCTAAATAACAGCAATTTAGGAAAGAATCACAGAGTTAACAAAAGTAGTTGATCCCCTGTGTCTCAGAGAATAAAGCAGATTTTGTTTCCTACTGCCTTCAAATTGTGCCCCTTCATCTATGTGTATGCTAGTACTGCTGTGAACTCTATGCCAGGATGCCTCTCCCAAAGATTAAAAATAACTTTAATGGTCCACATGGGGCCATAAATGTCTTCTGCGAAACATCTGGAACTGCCACTGATTTGTATGCGAATGGTACCGAGCTCACTTCTGCTAACGCAGATAGAAAAGTAATATTTGAAAGGTACTGATGATTGCAGAGTGAGATTGCAAGTGCAAAATGCCCCAGGACCTTGCATATACCCACTTATGTGCTCTACATTGTCACTGCTGTGAATTGCTAACTGCACTAGGTTGTTGCTAGGAATCACCGAGCACATGAGAGGGGCTATAGGGCTGTTTTGTAAGAAGATATTTGCCTTTCAGAGACAGAATAGGAATGTGAGGTTGATGCAATGTAAGCTGGTGATTAAGGAGCAGACTGCTGCTCTTGTTGAGCTGAAGGGCTGCAAACTGCGACCTCTTTGTGATCAATGTGTCCATGAGCACAACTGTCCTTGAATCCTCTCTCTACTCATGCAGCAATGCAAACTGATCCATTCCTATTTCTGCAAAATCACAGGCATATGCAGAGCTTTACAGATGCAAGACAAGTTTCAGAGAAAACTTGCCTCCTGCAAGACAAAGTAAATATTGACTTTTAGCTGATCTCTTCACTGTTCTTATCATTAAAGAAAATAACATTTCTCAGGGCTAAAGTCCATTTATTTATCCCTGGAGCAATTCCTCTATTAGCACACCATGAAATCAAGGCCTGTTCAGCTGCTGGGTAGACTTCTCTAGCTTTTTCATAATCCCTTTGTTTTTGTCTGAAGCTGCTATTGAAAATTCAATAACTTTCTCATTTATATACAAAGAGTATGTAAAGCTACCCCCAAATCTAAAGGCAGCATGTATATCCCATGTGACTAAGAGAAATATGAATGGCTGGTGTTGATAAATCATAACACAGAATCATGCAGATTCCAGGAAAACTGGGCCCAGACAAGGAAAACAGCCTTTCCAGTGCCTCAACACAGCTAAACGTGATTTGTTAGGCTACAGTTTCATTGCCTGTCATCAAGATGTCTCATCAGTAGCTTAGATGCTAAGCCTCCCTTCGTATTTTACTCATCTGACAAAAAACATTGCAGAATATTTTCTCCGTACTATATTTTTGGCCTTTAATTTTCTATACTGTGAAAGTAGCATTGGAAATATAAATATTTAGTATACACATATCAAACACTAAATCAGAAGGAGAGAAATGGTAATAACTTAAGTTTGTCAAATAAGGAATATGCAGCTTTCCTAAATTAGATTCAGATTTTTGATATATAAATTATTATGACTTGTTCATTTATGTTATTTTAGGATCTTGATCCAGTCTCATCCAAAATGAGACCGACAAAATGGGAGTCTAAAATGCACCTTATACTGTGGTTTTCTTAAATGTTGCTTAGCAAGACTAGAAGATGTGAGACTCTTGAGTTACTCTCATCCTATAAATCTTCAAAGCAACCTACACCAATATTTCTTTTACATTTCACATTTTATTTGCGGATACGAAGCTCTAATTCTATATTACTTTAAGTTTCTGTCATTTGCTTAGTATATCAAAATGCTTCAACCGGGAAAGACAATTGTCTAAAGAAAATTAAGGGACAAAAAAGGAGAAATGTTATGATGACACACGGCTTGAACTATTTTAATTGTTTTGTCATGTCCTAACTAAGAGAGCATTGATCTTGAATGAAAATTTGTCTTGTTTCAGCCATACTCCCATTTCATGTCAAACTGTGACCAATAGTCTGTGATAAATGGATGTGATTTCTGAAACACATAACTACTTTACAAGCCAATAACACAACTGTGCAAGAGCATTCTTTTTTATTCTTGCTTGTAAAACCAACTTCCTCATGCTTTTTACATTAAGCATATTATTTGTATTTTTATATTTTACACATAACAACCCCTCAATTTTTCTAACTAAAGACAAAGCAAACAGCAAACTCTGTCCTCCCTCCCCACAGAATTCCCTTAAATCAAGGTAACGGACTCAGCAGGGATGCTAGAAGATTGAGTTCTTACTCTTGCCATCACACCAGAGAAGGATTTGAAGGACAGAAAGTTGACCAACAGATTTGTCTTAAAAGTTACAGCTACAAAGATGCAAAATGAGAAACTGAAGGGCCTCTATAGCATAGAATCATAGAAGCACAGAATGGTTTGGGTTGGAAGGGACCTTTAAAGCTCATCTACTCCAACCTCACTGCCATGGGCAGGGACATCTTACTAGATCAGGTTGTTCAAAGCCCTGTCCAACCTGATCTTGAACACTTCCAGGGATGGGCCATCCACAACATCTCTGGGCAACCTGTTCCAGTGTCTCACCGCTCTCATCACAAAAAATTTGTTACGTTCAATGTAAATCTATTCTTTTTCTCTTTTCATTTAAAACTATTGCCCCTTGTCTTGTCACTACAGGCCTTGGTAAAAAGTGTCTCTCCATCTTTCTTATAAGCCCTCTTTATATACTGAAAGGTTGCAATAAGGTGTCCCTGGAGCCTTCCTCTCTCAAGGCTGAACAACTCCATCTTTCTTTATAGGACAGTTCTTTCAGCCCTCTGACTATTTTTGTGGTCAGAAAGCTGCTAACAGGGTACTTAAAAAAATTGCTTTTGTTGAGCTTCCAGTTGTGTTTATGCCAATTTCTGATTTTTGTATTAGTGCAAATAATTTCTTCAATAACGTACTAACTGTGGATTTACCTGATAATAGAATTGATAAAAAATTCAGCCGTTTTGATTTTACATTTTGTCTTCCAAAAAGCTCCTATTCATTGATAAAACAAGATATAGATTGCCCAGGAACATTAGCAGGACAGATAGTAGAAGCTAAACCTCCAGTAGTCAGTGTACCTTTGTGAATAGTTTCTGTATGCAACTCTGATACTGCATCACCTGCTGAGACTTTGCAGCCACTTAAAAAATAGCCCTAAAACACACCATTTTAAAACATTAAGGAATTAAATCCAAGATCACATTTGCATTCACATCCTAGCAATATTTATCTGCTTCAGGAATTCAAAGCACATACGGTTATTAAGCATTGACATTGGTTGACAAAAAGGACTAAGAGCGAAATACGCTTATGGGGCATCAGAGTCAGACTCTACTAGTAGTGACAGCCAGTACCACCAAAGTCTCCCTCTCATAAGTGTTAGCAGCCTCCGGACAGAGGTCATTAGTCTTGGGATTCAGCCACCCAATGGTCCACGGTCAGCAGTGAGCAGCCATGCGTACCCAGGACAGCCATGCCAAGCTCTCCCCTGCCCAGAGCAAGACCTGAATCAGTTCCCAATTTACTTCTCAGAGCTTGTTTAGGTGTGAGTAAACCAGGTTAATGCAGTCCTCAGAGCACATGGTACCTACTGTGCCCTGCACACGGGGGAACATGTTCCCTGGAGTCAGAGAAAACACCAGTGAGCCTTGATGAAAACCTCAGCAGAATTACCAGGAAGCCTGGTTTACCTCTCTGTCTCTGAAGGAGCAGAGTTGTGATAGAAACAGACAACCTGATTACTGCTGCCTGGTAATTGCTAAGACAGACAAGATGCTGCTTCTCTACGGCAGCATTTGGCTGTAAATCATAAAGCCTCTACTGGAGACATTCATTTATATTGCTTGAAATGAGCCAGCTTATGTGAATGGAATAAATCTGAGGATTATGTATATTTGGAAGGGAGAAAAAAATTTGCCGAAATAAAGTTGGCTAACGAGCATCTACAGTAATAGAAGCTATAATTTTTTAACTAGTGATAGTCTTTTTATGTCAGATTTTCTTTTCCAAAAAGCACAAAGATCCACTGAAAAACATGGATGCTTGCAAGTTTTCTTTAAACAAAAAAAAAGTCATTTTGTGACTACACCATGGAACAGCTTTTAAGAAAATGTACGCATTTCCACTCTTAGGAGCAAATTTACCCTCAGAGGTACAGTTAGGATTCCCCGATAACTCAAAAGCAGCCAAATGTCATTTCACCTTATCAAGCAATAAAAACACCTTTTGGTGAGAGCCTCTATGCTAGGCTTCATCTCAGAACAGATGATGACAGATGAGTCAAAGGCACTGTAAGTGGAAATGCTGACAGATCGTTAGCAGGAGACTCAAAGATAGCATTTCTGTGCTGTCAGGTATATCAGACACATGGTGCAGAACATCCTTCTTGTTCTGTCTCGCACAGCGGCTGTGTCTGTTCAGAAGTGTCGGTGCTGCAGGGGGATATTTACGCTCAAACTAATTCCCAAGTGAGCACAGGGCTGCAGCAGATTTTGGCAGATGAAGTATATACACAAATATGCAGAAAGTCATAACAAAGTGCAAATTATTTAATAGTAATGATGGTGGTTTTTAGAACTAAAACGACACCCCAAAGTGGAAAAATTATTAATTAACTAAGTGGACTTCACACTATCCCTGTACAGCTGTGTAGTAGATTACGATCAGTAACTTGAAGCAAAAGAAAGTTAAAAAATAAGCCAAGTCTATGCAGATAGCTGGACCAGTAATGCTGGTAATAGACCTTGTGGATAAATTTCTTCATCCCCTGACTTAAAAGTGATCCCGCAATAGCTGATTTTTCTGGAGGGAAAAAAGCGATATGGTTACAAACAACTTCAGGCATCTATCTGATCTGAGTTGTCCTATGTAGGCCCTTATCTTTCCCTATTATTACTAGATGCTCTACATCCTGACAGGATGCTCTAAGTTCACCACTGCCATGGATGTATACAAGTACAGCTAGATATTTGTCTAGAACACTCTCACAGGTGTCCTGCTTCGATAATTAGTATATAAAGAGGTGATGGAAATGCATATAACTTTTAAAGACATTTCTTTTAAAATGCAGTCCTCATTGTCTACAATTAAAGTATTCTCCTTTGGGGAACTGCATCAGTTATCATTCACTTTTTAAATTTGTTGATCCTGATTCTTCTCTCTTAATACTGCAAAATGGAAATCTACATTTCTTATGAAGTGGCAGACTCTTAGGTTATAAGTCCATAAGGGGAAGAATTCTCTCCCTCCCTTTCCTCCCTGCCCCCCAGTCCTTTGCAGAGTTTTGCTAAAGGTCTGAGTTTGGGCTTGTTAAAAGGATATAATGTCAGAGGTTATCATTCCCATGGTGTGCATCCTGTTAGTGCTGTCAGTCCACTTTGCAATGTTTGGAATACTAGGAGCTGCAGAGCATAGTAATTGTACATAGCTTTAAATCTAGGACAGATGGACATCAATTCTGTCAGTTGTTGACCAGAGGCACTATCTTTTTTAATTCTTTGTCTGCTACGCTGATCATGGCTTGGTGTGACAATTCTGAATGCTATTACAATAGAAATTTAAAGCCTAATTTTGCCTTTTGCCTGCTGTTACCTCCTGCTTTAGAGCCATTTAATTTACATTTTAAAACACGTGTAAGTTTGACTCCAACTATATGACCGAAGGAAAGCAACCAACTGTAACACAAAATGTCAGTCTGCTTTTCTTTATGTATCCCAGCACAGGCCTGAAGTTTCTGCTTAGACTCCGTTTTACATTCACAGCTCTATTCCTTGCTTTTCAGAGCCAGAAAAGGGAGTGCTGCAAAGCCGACAAGTAATGAGAAGCTTCGATAATGAAGAGTTTGAGGCTGGGAGAAGTAATGACACCTCCCTGGCTTCTCTGAGAGATTCCTTCTCCTCTTTTGTACATCTCCATCTCTGGAACTATATAGATATATTCCTGATCTTACATGTCTTTCAACTGGAAGCAACATTGTGTGGATCTTAATTTGTGCTAGGGGAAAAAAAATATCCAATAACCATGATCTAGGCTGCAGAATTCAATATATTTTCCAGCTACCTTCCCCAAATCCCAAAGAGATATTTTAGGTCTCACTCAAGGCTAGCAGAGTTCAGATACCTGGCAATTTGTTTGGGTTTAACATATGAAACACTGAAAAATTCATAATGCAATTTTAATACTACGTTTAAGAAAACTTTATAGCTGTGAGCTGAATTGTTGCATGTGGGAAGGAAAAAGAGCCATCTAGAAAGGCTGTAGTGACCATACAATAAAAAGAAAATCACTTTAAACTTGCTGCTAAAAAAAACGCATGTTTTTACTCCACTTTTCCTCAACTATCTTAATTTCCAAATCCCACCTCCAATACTTTTTCTAACTACAGCAATGCTTTCTGTATGAAGCAATGATAAAGGTTATCATATTGGCCATGTGATGCTGTGATAATTAAATGTGGTTTGAGATTCCTGAGGACACAGACTTCTTCCTATCGTACGTGTTCTGTCAGTGCTGGGGGAGGCACTTCCACTCACCGTTAGACCAGCTATTAATTGTAGCTGGTTTGCTTCTCTCCTTTCCTGGTGTTAAACTAAACACTACTCCAGCTTCAAGTAAGGGCTAGAAGGCAAAAAGTGTTTGGAGTAATCTAACCAGTTCAGCCAATATAAGACTAATGCCTACCTATGTGAGTGAGTGCCAACATTTCTCTCAGACTTCACATCCACCAATCTGTTGAAGACTTGGTCATGTATGTATGGCTAGATTGTCCTTTCCAAAAATACATTTGCTTTTCCAGAGCTTTTGCTGTCAGCTGCCTACTTAGAATCATAGTACCATTTAGGTTGGAAAAGACCTTCAAGATCATTGAGTTCAACTGTAAACCTAGCACTGCCCAAGTCCGCTGTTAAACCATGTCCCTAAGCACCACATCCACATGTCTTTTAAATACCTCCAGGGACGGTGACTCAACCACTTCCCTGGGCAGCCTATTCCAATGCTTGACAACCCTTTTGGTGAAGAAATTTTTCCTAATATCCAATCTAAACCTCCCCTGGCACAACTGGAGGCCGTCTCCTTTTGTCCTATTGCTTGTTACCTGAGAAAAGAGACCAACACCCACCTTGCTACAACCTCTTTTCAGGTAGTTGTAGGGAGAAATAAGGTCTCCCCTCAGCCTCCTTTTCTCCAGGTTAAAAAACCCCAATTCCCTCAGCTGCTCCTCATATGACTTGCTCTCTAGACCCTTCACCAGCTTCGTTGCCCTTCTTTGGACATGGTCCACTTCAATGCCTGTCTTGGAGTGAGGGCCCCAAAACCGAATACAGTATTCAAGGTGCGGCCTCACCAGTGCTGAGTACAGTGGGACAATCACTTTCCTAGTCCTGCTGGCCACACTATTTCTGATACAAGCCAGGATGCTATTGGCCTCCTTGGCCACCTGGGCACACTGCTGGCTCATATTCAGCCGGCTGTCGACCAACAGCCCCAGCTCCTTTTCCACTGGGCAGCTTTTCAGCCTCTCTTCCCCAAGCCTGTAGTGTTGCGTGGGGTTGTTGTGACCCAAGTGGAGGACCTGGCACTTGGCCTTGTTGAACCTCCTACCACTGGCCTTGGCCCATCGATCCAGCCTGTCCAGATCCCTCTGTAGAGCCTTTCTACACTCACGAAGATCAACACTCTCAGCCAGCTTGGGGTACGCTCGGTCCCCTTGTTCAGGTCATTGATAAAGATACTAAATGGAACTGGCCCCAGTAGTGACCCCTGGGCTCAGTCACATGAGCACTTGTGACCAGCCACCAAATGGATTTAACTCCATTCGCTGCCACTCTTTGGGCCTGTACATCTAGCCAGTTTTTACCCAGCAAAGAGTATGACTGTCCAAGCCCCGAGTAGCCAGTTTCTCCAGGAGAATGTTGTGGGAAATGGAGTCAAAGGTTTTACTAAAGTCCACGTAAACAACATCCACAGACTTTCCCTCATCCACTAAGTGGGTCACCTTCTCATAAAAGGAGATCAGGTTAGTCATGCAGGACCTTCCTTTCATAAACTCATGCTGACTGGGCCTGATCACTGGTTGTCCTGTACATGCTCCATGATGGCACTCAAGATGATCTGCTCCATAACTTTCCCCAGCACCAAGATCAGACTGACAGGCCTGTAGTTCCCCAGATCCGCTTTTGGCCCTTCTTGTACATGGGCATCACATTTGCTGACTTCCAGTCAACTGGGACCTCCCTGGTTAGCCAGGACTGCTGAGAAATAATGGAAAGTGGCTTGGTGAGCACTTCCACCAGGTCCCTGACTACCTTTGGGTGGATCCCATCCGGCCCCATAGACTTGTGTGTGTCTATGTGGTGTCGCAGGTGGCTGACCATTTCCCCTTGGATTATGGGGCTTCATTGTGCTCCCCATCCCTGTCTTCTAGCTCAGGGGGCTGGATACCCTGAGAATAACTGGTCTTACTATTAAAGGCTGAGGCAAAGGTGGCATTAAGTACCTCAACCTTTTCCTCATCCTTTGTCACTCTGTTTCCCCCTGCATCCAATAAAGGATGGAGATTGTCCTTAGCCCTCCTTTTGTTGCTGAAGTAGTTATAGAAACATTTTTTACTGTCTTTTACTGCAGTAGCCAGATTAAGTTCTAGTTGGGTTTTGGCCCCTCTAATTTTCTCCCTGCTTAACCTCATGACATGCTTGTAAGTCCTCCTGAGTTGCATGCCCCTTCTTCCAAAGGTCATAAATTCTTTTTTTTTTTTTCCTGAGTTCCAGGCAAAGTTCTCTGTTCAGCCAGGTCTTCTTCCCTGATGGGTTGTCTTTTGGCACACAGGGATGGCCTGCTCCAGCTCCTTCAAGATTTGCTTGTTGAAGAGTATCCAGCCTTCCTGGATTTCTTTGCCCTTCAGGACTGTCTCCCACAGGACTCTGTCAACCAGTCTCCTAAACAAGTCAAAGTCTGCCCTCTGGAAGTCCAAGGGCAGCTGTGTTAACCCCCCTCCTTACTTCTACGAGAATCAAAAACCATCACTTCATGATCACTGTGCCCAAGACAGCCTCCAACTGCCACATCGCGCAGAAGTCCTTCTCGTTTGCAAACACCAGGTCCAGCGGGGTGCCTTCCCTAGTTGGCTTACTCACCAGCTGTGTCAGGAATTTATTTTCCAGACATTGCAGGAACTTCCTAGACTGTTTCCTCTCCACTATATTGTATTTCCAGCAGACATCTGGTAAGTTGAAGCTCCCCATGAGAACAAGGGCTAGTGACTGTGAGACTTCTCCCAGCTGCTTGTAGAGTATTTTATCTGTCTTTTCATTCTGGTCGGGTTGTCTATAACAGACTTCTGCCATGATATGTGCCTTGTTGGCCTTTCTCCTGATTCTCACCCATAAACACTTGACCCTTTCATCACCATCATCAAGCTCTAGACACTCACTCCCTAACCTCCACCACCTCTCCTTGCTTCCCCATCCCTTCTGAAGAGTTTATAGCCATACATTGCAGCACTCCAGTTGTGTGAATCATCCCACCATGTTTCCGTGATTGCAACTTTATCATAGCTTTCCAGCTGTACAGTGGCTTCCAGCTCCTCCTGTTTGTTGACCATGCCGTGTGCATTGGTGTAGATGTACTTTAGTGGGGCTATTGATCCTGCCATCTTTTTTGGGGGAGAACCCCTAATTCCTATGTGACTGTTCTCCAGCACTTCCGTGATTTCTAACTCATTGGCAATTGGCTTTGCTGTTGTGTGGATCTCCATCCCCTACCTCCACTGAGATGGCTAGAGTACTGCACGCATTAGTACAGGGACACTTCCAATGTGCTCTAGTGTACTCAGAAAATCATGGGGCAGACTGAAGGGCCTCATTAACTCTCTGTCTGTCAAACACTGGCATGCCGCCCCCAGGCTTCTCTCTAGCAAGCCTGGTTTTATCCCTTTCCCCTTCAAATCTAGTTTAAAGCTCTTTCAATGAGAGCTGCTAACTCCTGTGCAAAGATCCTTTTTCTCTTTCGAGACAGGTGTACCTGGTCTGTTGCCAGCAGGCCTGGTGTCCTGTAGACCAACCCATAATCAAAAATCCCGAAATTTTGCTGGTGACACCAGTCTCAGTGTTAGTTATTGATCTGCTGTGTCTTCGTGTTTCTTCCCTCATTGTTCCCTGCAACTGGAAGGATAGAGGAGAACACTACTTGTGCTACTGATCTGTTAGCCAGTCATCCCAAGGCCCTGAAGACTCTTTTGATTGCCCTTGGACTTCTTGTTGCGACTTCATTGCTGCCTACATGAAAACCTTACTTAGTAAGGTTCTCATTTGAGTGGCTCACATTTGGAAATTCTATGTTACATGCTTGTTTCCTGATAAATGTAATTCCCACAATATTAAAATTGTGTAGCTTAATGTCTGGTAAATAGGACTCCAGATGTCAGATTCTTCTGGTGATTTTATCATTACACCACTGGTTTAGAGAGTGACACTACTGAGCTGGAGTCTTTTTCAAGGACTCATGCATTTGGACACAAAATCTGTCTTAAAGGGATTCCCTGGGTGGTGTAGAGCTGTAGAAATAGGTCTGTGTCATGGCTTGGCAATGAAGCCATGAGCCTGCTGAGAAGTGCAGGTGGCCAGAGGACATAGCACTAGAGGTGTTCCTGGTAAGGAAACGCTGTCTTGAGCCAACACAGCCCTTGGAGAGCTAGCAAAACAGGTCACATGTGAGACAGCTTGCATTTGCCCATGTTTGTCAACAATTTGACAAGAGACTTACGAACAGCATTCTAAGGTGTCTACCTGAAAATATCAGCTTAATCTTTCATGCACAAAAAAATCATTAGTCTAGCTTGCATAGGATATGGTCTTCCTCGTTCCTACAAAACCAATGCAACTTCGTGTGTTTGGTGTCTGACTGACAACGACCCAAAACTGGGATATTACAACAGCCACATTCAAAGATCCTGTTTTACTTGCTCCATGCACCGTGTATAGGCATTAGGTGTGGGTAGAAATTGATATTGGCTGCTAACAGTGTGTGAAAATATCAGCTAGCATCTGTAAGACTGAAAGATATCTATCTTTTGATGAACGGCTTTGATTGGTTGAAATAACTGTTCACAAGTGCTTGCTATTTTTCAGAAGTGTTATGCCAGCTTCTAACAATGATTAAAAAATATAATTTTAATGTTATTGAAAAAATGCAGCAGGTTGCTAATGAATAGTTTATTTGTCTTCTCTGAAATGTACACATTGTTGTGAAGATTTTCTTGCTGGCCACTGAACTTGTGCCTGGTCAACCTACAGCAATTTAAATCTGGCCAATCTAGGTCTCCTATATAGGAGTACAGATAGGCTTGTCTCTTTCTCTCTCCCAGACTGGTAATGCTCTGTTCACAACAATAATAATCACCAGTTTTATTAAATACTGTAATGAAGCTATTATATTAAATTGTATATTTTATTAAGCAATTATATTAAACTGTATGTTAAATTACATTAAGTGACCAATTCTCTGCAGTGGTCACTCTCTAGTGGAAGCAGCAGATACTTTGGCTGACCTAAAGGGATGTGACATAACTCTGGTAGTCTGTTACTCTCTGGGAAATGAGACGACTTGGTTTCTCTAGGAAGAATACCTCCACTGGGACTAGAAATGTCATGGAATTGAAAAAAAGTGGCTAGAGTTTTGATTTCCTTTTGTCTTTCAGTTGGATTTTATTTCACTGTGCTGAAGTGTTATTGTCTACACTTCAGAGCCAGGAAGAGTGAAGGATGTTCTCTAAAAATCTCCCTGCAAATTAACAGGATTCCTTCACTGTGAATGGTCTGTTTCCCTAGAGACAGTATTTGACAGCATTTGGAGCTTCACTTACAGAAAAAGAATTGTTCAGATGATTTGATTACTGTTCTTAAAACTGTAGTGTTTCATTCTGTATCTTTCAACCTAGAGACAAGCCGGCATTAATGCAGCATTCCCTTTTTATGAATGCAGTTGCATGCTCTGCTGTTGACCGAACAACTGACAGAACATGGAGCCTTTGCATACCAATGTGCCATAGCAAAACCAGATCAACAGTTTTGACATCTTCACAAAAACAGACGTTCTCTAGTATTTTTCCATATAATAAGTTAATTGACTGCTTTAGTTAGAAAAAAACCCTCTGATTTTGAAGTGAAATTGAGCATATCTCTTTACCTACTGACAAATTATATGTAAGACTGACTAACCAGAGAATATCCCAAAATTGGTTTCTTTCTGAGACAACCAGGTAATATGTTCCTGAGGAGAGATACATGCTAGCTGACCACAAAACAACAATGAAAAAATAACCCAGAAAAAATTCTTACCAATGCCTGAGTTAATTCTATTGACATGCATTTAACGAATGCTGTTTACTTGCCAGAAAATTAAACAAATAACAAGCACTACTTTAGCAAATCACTAGCTGGCTCAAGTGTTTTTCATGAATTAATCTTTCTTTCTATGAATGTAAGACAGAAAAAAAAAAAAAGAGATCTTGCAACCAGTAATGACATCTGTGAGCTCCTTCTGTGTGTTCTGCAACGGCAAAACACTGCCAGGGACTATAGCGAGGGACAGGGTTGCCATGCAGCCCAGCAAAACAGCCCCCTGAAAAGGCGTCCTGACCCACTTTCAACTACCAACTCTTGCTGACCCTTTGTTGAGTGAGAGGTTCTTCCAAGTTTTTGTTGTTTTCACCCTTTCATTTCTCATTTCTAAAGGAGTGAGCCTGTCTCTCCTCGTTTCCTTCTTTCTTCCCCAGTATGCATGGAAGGCAGATTGTTTCTTGTGACTGTCTTTGCTTTAGTTAATTAAAAAAAAAATAAAAATCTTCCACCCCTTCCCTTGTTAAGACACGCTGTGGAAGAAATATGGGTCTTGCCATCAACAAAATTATGATACAATTCCTTAAGGAACTCAGTATGATCAGAGTACTTCATCTATGAAAAACCATACTTTAATTGTTACTCTTGGCAACAGTGAAGGATAATAGTGTAATATTATACTAAATATTGCCACGTGCAATAGTAAAGAAAACTGTTTCAGTCTTGCCAGCAGTGGTGTGCAAACCCTCTTTTGAATTCAGGTTTGGATGTTGTGATTTAATCTAAATCTTTTGCTTCTCCTTCTTCCAAAACCAACAGAGGTTTAAAGAGAGCTGCATTTTTATTGGAACCATTTGCTCAGCCTAAGTTGCCAAAATAATTCAGTTAAAACTAGTGATTTTATTTGGGTTAAGGTTGATTCCTGAGCTCCACAGAGGTCGAAGCACTTAGTTTGTCTTCCTCTTTTTCAATTCCACCATGGAGTCTACAGCAGAGCTCTGCCAGCTCAAGTTGTATTTCCTGTATCCCAGTCCCCCAGTTGAGCTTATCTATGTTTGTGACTTTGCACAAGTGGAAGACAAACCTTTTTTTCAGCCCTTTTCCTCGCTATTTATCTGCTACAATGCATATAAAAAATGTGTGGCTCCAAGAATTCAGAATAAGCAGGCTCCAGTGGTGCAACAATGCAAGTCCTGCTGCCAATGCTGCTACTGCTGGTGTGTTAGTGTGACCTCTCCTTTGATAATAAGTGACAGCTGCTGTGGAATGTCTCACAGGGTGTTTGCCTCTCTTGGGCAACAAGAGGAAAAACATAAAAATATAGAATTTTGGAATTGAGTTATGGAAAAAAAAATGCTCTACTTTATGCTACTTGAATAGCGTTGTTTGAACTTCAGATAGCTCCAACAAAATGATAATACAGTCACAATCTCCTGCCAAAACTTTTTAAATCCTGGGAAGTGTTTCACAATAACAAATACTGTAATGTTATTGCAATTAAGGAAGTATCTATTTCTCACTATGTATGTATTTTGTGTGTGGGCATATGCTTGTAAATGGGACAAAACCAGGCTCTTGAATGTTAGAACCTTCATGTGATGAGGGGGTTCGAGTCAAATACCCATTTCTAAATCTATCCTCTATAATAAGAGCCTGATTTGGATCAAAAAATGATTTTTTTTTGGTTTGGTTTCTATTCTATTGAAGCAGAAATGTCATAGGTCAAAATGATATATTAAAGATGCTATATGGTAGCAGTGCTTTGATCTGAAATAGATTAAAGCTAGGCTTCAGTTTTAAAGTGAAACCAGGGTAAAGGTTTTGTGGTTCTTGTATATTACATTCTTCTCTTAGGAGAGCCTAGCACAAAACAGTTCAAATCTCATCTTAAAATAAGTATTGCAGTCTTGGGTGAAATTGTCATGAAAAGAGAACCAGAAATAAGCCATTCTGGGTGTTTTTTTAGATGAAATCCAAACTGAAAGCAATAAGAATTTAGTGAATGGGAATCAGAAGCCAATCTGTGTTGAAATACAATATTGTACGGGTTCAAGGTCTAGTTTTAACCCATCCTGAAAATATATATCTTATTTAATGGCACAAATGTTTACCTCTGCTTGCATTACAAAAGAGAAAAAAGTTAAAAAGATATAGCTTCAATACAAAATTACAAGACACTACAAAATTTTAGAAACCAACATGACAACTGACTGAATAGTATGATTTCTAACCCATTGAAAGGCCTGATAGCTCAAGATTTGATTTTTTCCTAAATCTGACAGAAATCTTAAATAGAAATGATGTAGGTTGGATCATATAAAACAGAAATTTGAAAATACTGTTTTGTCATTTTAAATCAAAATTATCAACAATTCTGAATGAGAACATGGTCTGAATCCAGAAATTGCTGTATCTTCAACTCTAAACTATCAGAATATTAGCTATACAGGGAAAAATTATAAACCACCGATTTACTTAGTTTTCTGCAAGTGGTGCATGAAATAGGACTGAAAGGGAATAAGAAGATCTGGACAATGCATTTTGTATCTGCCATTTTTGGGTTTAGTCATTCTAAGAGGTTTTTCTCATAAAAGAGAAGGTAGTTCCCTTCAGTTTGAGCCTGAAAAGTCTCAAAACTACACACAACATAGGGTCAAACAAACTACTTGAGATTATTTCTTCTTCAAAAATATCAAAAAACATGTTGCCTCTGATGGCAAAGAAGAAAGGAAGATCTCACCCTTATAACCAGCCGCATTGGTTTTCCAGTCGTTAGCATTCAGATGTCCTGCACGTGAAGTCCTGACAATAATATGCTGTATGTCCCTCCAGGTCAGAAATGGACTAAGAAAAAGGGGAAAGACAAAGTCACAGATCAGACATATTTTACCAGAATGCAGGGATACAAGGTCATGTAAGCTAAAAAGTATCCAAACCAAAACAACCCTCATTTCTCTTCTCTGCTTTCTTTTGCTCCATTCAAAAGAATGTGTTCTGATTTTACAGAACTACTACAGGAAATTATTTATACAGCTGGGGGATTTGCATTAAGAAGACTATAATGATATGCAATAATATTCTATTATATAAAACTTACGGGAAGATTGATCACATTTCACCGAGGCAATCTGTATGACCACCATTACTGTATGTTATCTACCTTGACCAGTGCAAAGGAAAAAAAGGAAAATGTTGGCTTGCTGAAAAGCTCTACTAAATCTTACTGTGTGCTCAAGATGGCAATTTCTTTAGACTTTCAGCTCCTATTGAAGCTATTCCAGGTGCCTTTGTTGTTATTTGGCTATTACCCCTGGTGTTGGAATTCACTGAAGGTCTACGTGTATTCTTCAAGAAGACCAAGCAGCCAGCATTGAAACTGAATAGTTACAGAGCAAGTGCCTGATTGCACAGATGGTATTCCTTTAAGGGATTCCTAATAACCTGTCCATCGGGAAGGAGAAAGGATGTCGTTTGCATTCTCACTATGACATTAATAACCATTTATCTTTTCGGACTAGAGCAAATCTTTAGGGATTATTGTTTTCTTATTTCTCTTTGATCCACCCCAAGGAGAATTTATTTTCTTAGAAGACGATCAAAGGTGAATGGACATCATTGGGGTATTTTTTCTTTCTCCTTCCAATTCCTTAGTATTTCTGTCATCTCTAAGAAGACAAATAGTACTCCATTTAATAATGCAGTTTAGTAGAGGGAATGATAAACTGAACCACTAAATAACAAAGAGGAAAAAAGGACTGTGGGCTAGAACATCAGTCATTCAGTATCATCCCCAGAGTATGATTATCTGCCCCTATTACACACACTGGTACAACTTAATTCCACTCAGTTGTAATGATGAAGACAGATCAGAATGAAGTTCATCAGACCCAGCATTGGCTGTCTACACTGTCCAGGACTAGGTGGTCATTGAAAATTTGGGAAACCTTGGTTCAGTTCCTTAACACACACTCGTGTGTCTCTCAGACCAAGAAGTCATTTGAGCCAGCAGCAAGTGACTTATTCTTGGCACTTATATTTAAGGTATGATACTCAGGCTTTGCTTCCACTTGCAGGTAGAAATGACCCAAAGGCAACAGCCATAAGAGCGTGTGGAAGGTCAACCCATGTGTGCTTGTGAGGGGTGAGCTTCTGGGGTGAGTGGGACATTGCCATCACATGCAGTGACTCTACACTGTTAAACTGATACATAGTCAAGTTCAATGAGAAATTTCTTTGGGAAGCAGACACACAAACATGCGTAAAATAGCTTGTTCTTCTCTAAGAGCCCCTGACAGTGGAAGACACAGAAAACCCTCACTCATGTCCTGTTTGATGCACACAAAGAATGTTGTGTGGATTGACATCCTGTACACATTGTTTCACATCTTCCAGAACTTGTTTTGTCAAAAGAATATCTTTTTGGAAATAGTTGAGTAATCAGTGCTTTATGGCTTTATGGCACTTAAATGTGGGGGTAGAATCCTGCTTACCTTGTGAGCTGAAATCAAGCTATTAGGAAGCAATCAGGCAATACATGAGATACTCTATTAAAAAATGAGCACTTTCTTTCTCATTCAAGATGCATCAATTTAGGTTTTCAGGTGACAAATTTCAGCTTCCCCAAGCTACAGCTTTAGGAGAAGGCAGTAGGGACGCAGAAGTTATTGCAAATCTGCAGTCAAATTATTGATAGAAAAACTTGCTCCTAGCCTATCCTCTGTGCACATGTAGATGTATATTCATGGGTACTAACCAATGAAGGTTCACCTGTGTTGGTGGAATTACTGAAAATGAAAATTAATTTCAGAACCATGGTCCATAATTCCATACCGGAGAGAACAACTTGGGACATATAGGACATTCACTCACATATAACTGATTTTTACACATTTTACTTTCCAACAGCCTTATAATCCATATGCTTGCAAACAAAGTAGGAATTGCCTAAAAATGTCAGACTTCTTTCATGTAACAAGACTGTAAGGAATAATGCAAAGACAGCGATGAAACCATTTAACTATACATATTTCTCTTGTTCCCTTTGCAGTAATATGATTTTAATTCTGAGTGTAACTTTTCCATTGCAGGACATTTCCCAGCAGGTGTGCGTGGACCATGGGTATGCTGACGTAACCTAGCACCCACCTACCTACAGCTGGGACACCACAGGAAGTGGCATGGATTCTAGAGTCAACACAAAAAGGCCTGCCTATGCTTGTTGTTGAAACAGGAAGAGGAGATGGAATAATCTGAAGAAGGAAGATGATTTTTAAGTGAATCTCTTGTTAATTGTGGCCAGAATTCTTTATAATTTCTTCCAAGCTCTATCAACTCATGACCATTCAATTTCTCTCTATTTTTGTCTACAAGATATAAGGGTATTCCCATATTTAAATTCTGTTATTTTTAAGGAGAGCTGGTGCCTTCTGTCCCTGAGTATTTATTAAAGCATTAATATGCCCCTAGATACATTTTTTTCTCTAAGTGGAATTTCTCACACTAGACAGTTGGACTGGAATGACAGTAATTGTTTATCCAGCTGAGCTGGTAAAAATGACTGGAAAAAAAAAAGAAGAAAAAAATTGTCATGGAATGTAAGGAGCATTAACGATTTGTAAGATAGGGTATGCTTGGATAGTCACGTAACGTGCTTCAAGAAAAAAAATCAATATGATTTTATACCAGCTCAAGAATTTCACCAGGAGCCTGTGTAAAGTCTTAGAAAAACATGTTTCAAGCCTTCAGGAAGACCTCCAGGAATCCCAAGAGCTGCATTCTTTTTAATCTGGAATCTAAACAATCTGTTATTCTATAAAGCAAACTGTCCATGCTACTGGTGAAAAATAAAGCACTAAAATACTCTTCTCAACTTCTAAAGGAGACATTCAAGGTAGGGCACACTCAACTGATTATTTAAAGAGGAATGACGGATCTATTGGTGGGTCTCATTATCCCTAGATAAAGGATCTAAAGATATAGCAGTTTTCACTTGATAATATTAACCTGTCATAAATAGGACTTAGTCAGTCAGAAAATGAGATTATGTCTCAGAATCATGCTTTACTTCTAAAACCAAAAATCATGGCAGATCTTGAAAACTGAGCCATTCACTGTTGTATCAGCCATCCTTATCCAATAATAAAAAATAATGTAAGAATTTCTGGTGCAGAAAACCTTGATCAAAGGTCTGATTTCCAGGACATGCATAACATGGTATATAGCTAAATCACTCTGTCTCTTACGCAACCCCCAAATCTACTTGCTTACTGTATAATTCATAAGGTTTTTATGTTTTCTTATCAAGGAATGGCAGTTTGGGTATATTTATATCTAAGAGATTTAACAGCATAAGAACAGTATTCAAATAATTTCTGAAGCCTACTATAAGACCTTAACTGTACTAAGAATTGAGCTATTGCCAGATTGACATTTTCGCTCTACAGTAAACTTGTCATTTGAAACAAAATACGTCTGCAATTGTTTGTCTATATTTTTTTTCAGAAACTTTAACAAAAAAAAAAGAAAGAAATTGGAATTATGTCAAAATAACAGTTTGTTTGGAGAAAGAAGTTTTTTTGGTTTTTTTTTTTTTTGTTTGTTTTGTTTTGTTTTGTTTTGTTTGTTTTGTTTTTTTGTGGGTTTTTTTGTGTTTTTTTTTTTAACAAGATAGTCTAGCAGCCAATTTTAAAGCATCTGGAAAAATCACTGAATTGGTCAAAATAGGATCCTAAGTGAGTAAACAGTTGTTTGCGAGCCATGTGGGCCCCAGATCCAGACAAGATGTCACTGATGTTAATTGATTTACCACTTGATTAATCTCAGAAGAATTAATGGCTAAACATCTTGAAATGAACAAATGCATTAACAAGAACAGTACTAACTGCTTGATAATGGATTGATTTCAAAAAACGGATAATTTCCTTCCAGAATTTTTTTTTTTCAATGTCTCATCTGAAATTGCCTTGGGATTACACATACCAGACAATATTCAAAATCAAACCAGAATAAGCAGAAGTGAGAACAATTACATTCAAAAGTGCTTGTACAGCAGCCAGAAAATAATGAATGTTGTGTCCTTAACCAATAGTTACACTCCAGGGGTACAGCCCTCTTCTTCCAGGCTTCTCAAATTGTTTATTAAACAAGGTAAATGAGAAAAAATGAAACAGGACAAATGTATTAAGTTATATTACAGTAATATTCATTTGAGAGTTAACAGTATCTTTAAGCAGGCTGCTTAGAAATAGTAGATCATCATTTTTGGCCAAATCTGATTTCTTCATTCAACAAGTAGTCTCCCTAGTGACAATTGGGTTAATCCTGGAAACAGTAGAGTTCAGGCTCTATCCTTTTGCATAATGATACTGTACCAAAAATAACTGTTCAGAATAAAAAATTGGTGCAAGAGAGATGATTCGCAAAAATATGCAAGAGAAAAAAAGGGTGAAACTTTGGTTTGGGTTTGTTTTTAGCAAAATGATATGGTTAGCCACATGAATAATGACTGCTACGTTATCTTCATAACCAGCAATTCCAATGTGACAAAGGGGGCCTATCTGAAAAAATACTTCTTGCCAAAACAGCAGAGCCTGATGAGAATTGCTGGAAGAATACAATAAACTTTTCTCTAAAGAATCAAGGAAAAACACAATATCACAGGGTGGATTAAGAGGATCACCATTCAATTTGGAAGTATCAAATAACCTTCTTTGGAAATCTGGGCTATGAGAGAACAGACATGGATAATTATTATTATAAAAAGGAGTCTCTGTACCCTAGACATCTTGTAGAGCAGTAGGAGATAATTTTCATCATTAATTTCTGCATAACAGCACCCTTAAGAGCTTTATGATAAATTTATAAACAAAACATAAGAAATAGTTGTCTCGTTTATTCACACATTCCAATCTCTTACAAACCAGCTGCATTGTCCCATAAGATCCACAAACCTACTACCTGTCCTAATGACTCCAATATATAGCCCAATGGACAAGAATATTAGCTATGTTAATAGGAGACATTCTTCTTTCCCAGGTTGCATAGAGTCAGTGGGAAGATGCCTGTTGCAGCACAAAACTTTAAGAGGGATGATACAGGAAGACAGCCTCTAATTGTTGTGCTTATCCTCTGCTTAGGTGTCTAAATGGCCTACACCATAGCCATTTCATTCCTGGAAATAAAAGGGTACAATAATGGACCTCTGTGTTTAACAATACAATCATGCGTACACACAGACAAACAAAACACGTTTTTGACATGTCTGACATCCTTATAGGTTCTAATTGTCATATACTCTGCAAATAATCGTCTTACCTTCCTGCTAGAAAAGCAAAGAATATTACATAGTTGCTGATCACTGTGTAGCTCTTTCCCTGTAAATGTAGATTAAGTTTCTTCTCTAGTAGTTTTTTCCTGTTCTGACTCAGTAAACCACTGTTCATTCAACTAGTATACCAAACAAAACCATTTTGTTACTTCAGAGTTAGCTCTCAGGTCCTTCTTTGCTCACACTTCCGTTCTGGGTTCCAGTTTGCTTGTCAGAAATTTGCCATTTCTCCTGCTAATTTCTGATTCACATTCAATTTTACTCAACCAGATTCCTTTGAAAGAAAACCAAGCCTGGCTAAAGATGACAATCCCTTAAAACAATTAATGGCAATTTAAAATACTGTAAGTCAAAACTCCACTATTAGTAGTATTAGTGGCATATGCAATATACCTCTGTCTAAAAAGATGTGCAATTAATGAAATTTTGGGAAAGTATCTTTCTAGGATCAAAATTGCTGTCAGTAGCCTTTTACACAAATTGTCTTATTCCTCCTCTTTTTCCATTAATAGCTTAATTTAGGCACTGGACAAAGAAGGCCAGTGACACACATCTGAAAACAAACTGCCGATTAATATTCATTAAGCACACATAATTTCAACTAATTACATTTTGAAGTGTCCTGATATTTGCCAAGTTTCACTGTGGAAAGACACATTGGATCCGTCCATTTCAACAGTCACTAAGTAACTTCAGTACATCATTCGTACTTTAAACATTAATCTTAAATATCTCAAGCTTACAAATTCTACAGTATCAGAATTTTCCATTCAAAGCTATAGCTTTTTGAACAGCTTTTCAAAGGCATTTGCCTGTACAACATCATCTTTATCCGTTTATGTCTGGCTCTACTTCTTGTCATTCAGTTTATATTTGTGCAGCACCTCCATAGTTCCTGCAACGCATTCTAGTCTCTTCCTGAGTCAGTGTTTGAAGGCTTTTGTATTGTATCTTCATATTGTTTTTTAGGATAGAATACAGACAAGTTGTGATTGACATGACAGATATATCCCTTTAGGTGAACGGCAGGATAAGCAGCCATACGTCCTCTAGCAATGATGTTCTGGTGTACCTGTGTCAATCTGCAGTGCACACAGTGGTGGCAGACTCCAGAGCCTAGAGGGTAATGTGTTTTTCCCAGAGACAGAAAATCCTAAGTGCTAAAAAGAAAACAATCAATCGCCCAGCTGCAGGATGATAATGACGACTTTCTGAGGATAAATCCCTTGAGAGAGAGGTACCTGAATCACATCCCTTATTGGGTCTTCTCTAGAGGAAGAATGAAATGGGGCCACCCAAAAGAAAGTGTGCACAGCCTGCTGAGGGACAACACCATGGAACCAACAGCAACAAAAACCTTAGTTGAGTTGCCAGTTTTAGAACCAGCTGTGACTGTGCACGTGTGGAAGCCTTATCTTAGGTTAATGCAGGCAGTTATGATTAGCATGGTACCCAGGCTATTGATTTGACCTATCTGCCAAGTCCAATGGTACTGATCACTTTTAATATAGTTGAGCAACAACACTGCAAGAAATCCCAAAAGAAAGACTGCAGGGAGACTGCAATCCAGCAAACCTGCTCCTCTTCCACCTTCCTCATTTTCCTCTTGCTGCAAGAACACAGACAGGGAAAAGCAGATGGGGTCCCTGCTCTTAAGGTGAACAGGCAGCAGCACCCCTAAGAGCAACTTCAGAGATCAACCCTAAGCAGCCTCTAAAAGCTGAGGCTGGGGAACATTTGGAGAACCAAGAAACTACAGGGGATAGAGCTGCCAAACTCTGAAAACTCTCAACTAAGCACATGCCAAGTGAGATTTTTGAAAAGCTTATAAAAGTAAAAGGCATTGCCCTGGCACCAGAACTATGATTATCCACTTGTTCTATTTCTAGCTGTTGCTCCAAAGCGCAGACACAGTAAAACTCAATGAAAAAGTTACAAATGATCACAGTCAAACATTTCTTTTTTTTTTTTTAACCTAGACTCACTTTTAGAAATGCCTGGACGGAATTTCCTTAAAACCATTTTAAAGCAAGTTACATGGAAAATTTCAGACCGAATGATTATTCTTTGGCAAAGTCACATGTAACTGAAAACAGGACCTTAAAATGGGAAACACTGGGCAACCTGAATTCAGGAAAGTACTTCCAAGTCAATCTCAATATAATAACTGAAATTGCATAAGTGGCGCAGGTGGTTGAAGCTCAAGAGAAACATTTAGAACATTTAGAAACAAATTTAGAACGTATCTAAATTAAGCATTTATCTATGTTTACGTTTTTCAAATACTTCACCATCAAGAGCATTATTTTATAACTACTCCAAAAATGCAAAGATTCACAAAAAGATTTCTAACTCAAACAGTCTAGCATTCTCTTTTATAATATGCAGTCAGTCAATGGAGCAAAGACCTAGCTAAAACTGATGGACTTAAATGATAACCTCTCCTTCTCTTACACTGGAAGCCTACAAATAGAGGTCACTTGACAGGACTTCCACAGTTCACCTCAACTGTCTCATCAACTTTAGCCTCTTTATGAACAAGCAAACCCCTCAAAACTTTCATGTAACAGAAATATGTTCTCTGTATCCAAAACTGACCCTTGCCAGACAGTACACTGCTTTTCTCCTTTCTGTAAGAAAATCAATCCATATGGGAAGTACTCCAAGTATCTGATCAGTTTTCAGAAATCCAAAGTATCTTCCTCTGACACTCCTGACACCTTGCAATGTGGACTCTGTTTTCTTTTCATCTCAGTGATTACTCTTGGTTGCACTGCCTTTTAGAAGAATGCTGTGCATTGTCATTTTTCTGAATGGATCACTGGTATCAGAAGTCACTGAAATTCTTTATCTCTTCCCAGTGCTACCTTGTTCTAGCCTTGGTTTTATGTAACCAAAGACAAATGAAGCACATAGGTCCTGTGAAGAGAATCAGGGAAGAAAACAGACTCTTTCCAAAGCTATACCACTGAGTATCCCACACAGTAGAAATGCAGCAGAGTAATATTTCCATTTCAGGTGCTACTTCTCACTCATGTGGCTGCAATTTATATATCATTGGTTCGAAAACATGCATTGGCTTATAGATAGTGGAGCATGCAGTTCATTTGGGGATGTATAAAGTATTCATCCGTCAGCAACAAGAATTTTTTTTTAATTTGGCTTCTCCAAAGGAACATGGCACAATGCCCACTGGAACAAATGTGGGCATACTGTCCCTCCTGACTCCGATTTACCCAAACCCCAAATTGAAACCTTTCATCAATGAGAAAGGGTATTTCTGATATCAACAGTAGATGGTACTATGCAATGCAAATAGTTTATTTTTAGTAAGAACATTGCCGCCTCTGCTGACTAAATCAATCATACTTCGTATGCATAATTGCTGGTTTACAACTAGCAAAAGTCAATGTCATGCAATGACTAAGAAGCGCAATACACAAGCAAGCATTTATACATAGAGCCTGAATAGGATACTAGATACACTGGGAACCACCAGATAAAACAATTAACTACCTGAATACCATAAGAAAACCACAGAATATGAAGATTAAGAGATGTCTTTTTTTGTGTGACAGTTGTTGCATATCTACATTTCTGCATTACGTCCTCCGGGATTCCAAACAAGCAGTCTGAAAATCAACTACATTTCTCTGGTTCCTGAAGGAAAACATGCCACTTGATACTCAAATACCAGATCAAAAATAAAAAAAGATGTGTTCACATTATTTGAAATTGGGGTAGTAAGCAGACTACCATCCGAGAATAATTTGTTGCCAGGATTTCAGGAGCAGATCCCAGTTGGAAAAAACAATTAAGTGGAGGATTCAAATCAGCAGGCAGGTAAGAGGTCCTCCATCAGCTGTTTGCCAGCCCTACCATATGGGGCTTATCAAAGAATGAAACTGGCAGGTTGGAGTGGAAATCTGCCTTACTTATTTTCCATTGGTTTAATGTACCTTTGCGTGTGAGTTGAAGCAACCTCTTGGCTGTTTTAACTCATACGCAGGCCAGACTAGTGCTCTGTTCACCTCCTGATGTCTCCCAGGAACAGAACTTGGCTACTGGGAAAAACCGACCTCATAAACTCAAAACCCTCCCATGGTATAATTTGTTGTGTTTTCCAGCACAAAGTGGAATGAAACTATACATTATTACAGACATATTCAAGAAGTGTTCAGGACTAAATGCTCCAATTTTCAAGCAGGTTGCTGTACGAAGAACACAATTAACTTTGCAAAACCCCTTTCCAACTAGTCTTTTTAAAAAATCTCATATAAACGCTAGTGCTATTAGCACAGTCACTAATATGGAATCTAAGGAAGAATCTATGTAAATTCAAACTCTGAATGCAAACTAGTTCCAGTAAGCCCTTACGCTAAGCCACAATATCATGCGTCCTTTACATGCCTCATATTTTAAAAGTATTGGAGAAAATACTTAAGATGTCTTCAAAACTTCTTTTTGCATACTTTAATTCCCAGCATTTATTTAGGATCACCTAAATTGGCAGGTATCACAGGTGAAACAAGCTGAATTTTCAAATCAGATAAAAAAAAATCAGAAAACTGCTTAAAATAATCTGAACAGATTTCATACAAACGAATCCCAGACAATAAAATAGAATATATTATCATATGATGTCCTTGTAATATTAAATACCTTACTTCATAATCTATGACTTCACAAGACCAAAGGTTTCTGCAACCTTAGGACTAGATTAATTTATGCAAAAAAACAGCATGGGAAACTGGAAACATTTCTCTCCCTAGTTTCCTTTTTTTTTTCCTTTTTTTTTCTTTTATCTTTCATGGCTGTGTTCAGAAAATTGATTGTAAGTACACATAGCAGAGAAAAGTTAGTTAAGAGAATACAAATTAATAAAACACATTTATGCTATTATTAATATAATTCCATTGGATCTATTCAAATACACAAACTAAGATTTGGAAATAAGTAAGAATCCTCCATGCACTGAAACTAAACAGAATCTGAAAAAAGGCAAAATCAATACATTTTCACCCTAAATTTCTTGTTAGCACCGTGCAACAGAGTACTACAAATACACAAAAGTGACTAGGATCTTTAGTCAGTGGTACATTTTGTCTCCATCACCACATGCGAAGTTTTAGTATGGTCTCATCTTTGTTCCTATCATAGCAACTATTAATTTGGAAAAAAAAAATACCAGTCCATAGGTATTAACATGGATTTCCCATCCGTATAGTCACCAAAGTTCACAGAGAAAGAAGGTTGTGTAAAGTATAAGTTTCTCAGTGTGTTTTAAGATGTCACAATCAGCCATAGCTTGGTTGGAGGTATTATGTGCTATAACTCACAACAATCATTTGTTAGAAAATGCACACAAAATATCAGATAAAATACAAACAATAAATTACAAGCAACATCCTTTCATTAAGAAATAATTAGAAAAACATTCTATTGAATGAAATTTACACACATGCAATTTTATGTCCATGTGGAGATTGTTTAGAATGAATCTAAGGATTTTAAAACTGAGATTAAGAAGAGAATAAAAAGATTTTTTTAAACAATAGCACTATACTAACTTTTCAAAATACCTTTGATTTTAATGACTGCATTAAAAAAATCTAATCATGATGATACAAGCACTGCTGTACTTAAGATTATGTCACCTCTTCAATTACTAAATCTTATTCTCATGACTATAACTCAACAGCAAAAAAGTATTCTGTGTCGAATATTGGCTCATGGTTTCTTCAAAAAAGCAGCATTAACGTTTGAAATATAATTCTGCTACTATAAATCTCATCATACAATTTGAAATCACTATTGTGTGCAAATTTTTTACTTCCTTCAAAGGAACTGGCTGCCCCTAGAGGAAACTGGTTTTCTTCAGAACTTAATAGAATCAATCTCCTAGCACTTACTTAGAAACATTTGATTTCAAGCAGGATTTGGGGTGGAGCATTCCACCTTAGACCTGGCAAATACTACCCAACACAGTGCAAAGTATTGCAAAATGTTCTGAAATACAGATTTACCAGTATTTCTGCTGCTCCATAAAGTACATTAAAGTGATATATTAGACACAAAGAACAAAATCCTGCAGTTGAGGAAACGCTTGTAAGACAAACTTTCTGAGCTAAAGGTAAAAGGTCTATGGAGCTACACTAACCACAGTTCTTACAGATAAGGAACTTAACCCATTAGAAAATACAGACGCGTGTCAGCATGCAGAAGTCGAGAATTTTTATTTTTCATACTATATTAATTTCTGTTCATGGTAGTCTAACATGATCCCAAAGCTTTCTTCAATGTTCAAGAATGGACACTGCTAAGAGGACCCTGATGAATGCAAGAGGTGACCTACAGTAGCCTACAGAGTACAGCAGATCTGGGCAGCACTGCGAGGGTGCTCTAAGACATTGTGAGGATGCTGTACATCATTTAGTGGAAACTACCTGTGCTCAACACCGTTTCAAGTTATTTCAATACAGAGTACTCTGTTGCCATTTCCACAGGGTCAGCTTTCCTGCATGTGAGATAAGCTTGCAGATCTTTCCTGCCCTTGGAAGGGTACAGTGATTTACCACAACAAAGTTTCCAAAGCACTTTGAGATCCCTGGATAAAGGTGCTGGATGAGTGAGAAAGATCTTTCTGTACACTTAATTTTTGTTTCAGAGTGTAACTCAGATCTTACTTTGCTTCCAGTGCCAGTGCAATGATGCCTGCAGCCATAGGTGCAGAGGCTGATGTTCCAGTATGGCTGTCTGTGCAACGCTGCCTCAGGTCTGTGGTGATCTGGAAGAAATGGAATGTGTGAAATTTAGAACACAGCTTCAGAAATCAGAACAGGTTTCATTTGCTTAAATGAGTTGCATGTACATGGAGGGTATTTCCTTCTTTCATTTCAAGGAAAGGAAGAAAATGGTTTCTGAATACATGACGTTAGATGTTCTGAGCTTGAAGTCACTTGTGAACTTGGGGAAGTGTTCTCTGCATTGCACCGAAAATGTAAGTAGTCTCTGTTTTTTTCACGACATGATCAACAAAAAGACTTGTAAATTAGAAAAACATGCAGAGGGTTTTAAAATGGCACAGTTAGAACTCTGTCCTTCTATTTGCATTTACAGAGCACTTTCCATCCAAGAATCTCAAAGTGCTTTACAAACAAGAATTAACTAAATCTTACAGTGCTCCCGATATACAGACTGGCTATGCCCACTTTAGACACTATAAAAAAGGTATGGAGGGGTTAATTAGGTTACCTGAAGTCACACTGGAAGTATGTGACAGAATAGAATACAGTTGGGCTAACATTAAGTACCGTGTTTAATCCTTCCTTCTTGCTTTATGCAATAATTCACATGAAATTAAGCAACAATTCATTAGAAAAACCTGATGTAATCACAAATTTGGCCTAGACATCACCAACCAGTTCGCTATTTGCAGCTTTAAATTGTTACGTATTGCTTAATCATATGCTGCCACATATCTTTATATGTGATCTAAGTGGATGTATAAACTGTAATGTGCAATACCAACTAGAGGCACTGTCTTCTACTTAGTGTTAGGATGTTCCTATCTCATAATTAATTTTAGGCAGATTCTTCCTGTAAGACAATATGTCACGCATAAAAATGTGTTTACTCTAAATTCTGCTTCTTTCAGGCAATGTTAATCTAAAGTCATTCTAACCTACGCCCTTCTTCCTGAAGACATGGTTCCTAGCAAGAACAAGGCAGTAGAGACAAGACATCACTACTACCTAGCAGAAGCTCAAGCAAAACCCACGTGGACTTGAAAACAGTTACTAGCAGGCAGCAGTCCACAGCACGGAAACCTCCATAAAGGTGGCAGAGTGAATGACCTGTGACACCAAATCTTATTCTCAGCATTTCAGCTCATCCCTGAGATTCAGTCACTACATGACGTAAAATATCTACCTGAAGGGCAGAGGAGAAGTTGCTTGCACAGCTTCTTACCTAAGTATATAGAATTACTGTGTCTCCATTTCCTCTAATTCACTAATATGATACTTCATTTGCAACATGGATGCACACAAGGATGGGAGGAGAGGATCAGAGGATTGAAAAATCACAAAAAAGCACAGGGCATGTAAAAATGCCTGTCCTGCTTTGAAACTGGAAGATATGCAAAATATGATCTCAAAAAGCAGCCACATGCCATCTGGGCAGAATACAAGCAATTGCATTGTAGGAGGTACAGGTTTCACACATTCGCATTAGCCGTATCAGTGGTATATGCATTACATAATTTGTATAAGGCTGCTGAAAGTTCTTACAACATGTAAGCATATGCAAGCTAACACAGAAGACTTCTAACAGAGAAGGAGCTAACAGCACCCAGGAAATGATTGTTGAAAGCAAGCAGTGAGCAAGTGAAACAAAATGGAAGCTTCTAGAAGTTGAAAAAGATAGATTAAAGCATTTATAATGTCATATCCTTAAATTAGTGAGCTTACCAAAGGCCAGATTTCTTGAATAATGAAGTTTAGAAAGAAAACCTCTTTTCCCCCTATTACTTAGTATTCTTTGCTAATGCATACCTCGTTAAATAATTTCTTTTATCTGTCATCAGTTGAACCCCATAAATAAAATGTTCATATAATTTCTTTATCTCTTGCCTTCTCTCCTATCGACTGTGTATTAATTTAGGCAATGAAAATTAATTGTGTTGGAAAAACCTTTGCGCATGTAAATTCCATAAATGCCCTGACAATATTAAGAGATGCAATTGTAGCAGGAACAGCCCTAACACTACACTGCCTGTATGTGTGAACTCAAGCAGCGATTTTGCAGGTGGGATTAACATGTCCGAGGACTACAGGATGACATGCACCCAAATAGAGACATACAAGATTCAGGTATCCCATTTGGAAAAACACAGGTCAGTGCTGTGGTAAGGAGTGGAAGAAAGGCCAGGAAACAGAGAGGGCAGAAAAAGAGAGTAATATGTGCTTGTCTCTGTTGTAGTCTGGCACCTTGTCCCCTGCAAAGAAGTGGTTCAGCAGGCACTTTCCTCAGAGGACCAAAGGGCAGCGAAGCCTACAGGAGCTCAGGCAGAGAGAAGTGCCCTCAGAGCAGCTTTTCCTTAAGAGACAGCCTCTCTCAATACAGTGAAAAGCAGGCTGCATTGTGCTATCTGTGTTTCTCATCCTCTGGAAGAACATGTTTCCAGAGAGTTTTTATTGTCCTGTAGCTACAGATACCAAGCACAATAAACCACGAAACCTCTTTATTTGGCAACGTCGTCTCTCACATTCTAAGTGGATGTTGTGGCAGCAGTTTGAACTACAGACCTTTATCTCACTCTTTCACTCAGCAAATATTTCAGCAGAAAATGTG
Organism: Pluvialis apricaria; assembly: GCA_017639485.1. Taxonomy (NCBI): domain Eukaryota; kingdom Metazoa; phylum Chordata; class Aves; order Charadriiformes; family Charadriidae; genus Pluvialis; species Pluvialis apricaria. Next base: position 39,027,196 of record CM030044.1, read on the forward strand.
TAGGGAACGCTTCCTAAGTGGAAATCCCATTTGAGCTATTTCAAAGGAAAGCTACTGACAGCAGCTGAGATGTTTAGGTGTAAATTACCTCCAAGATCTGAGGCATGTTTTTCAGCACTATGAATTCGCTGTCAAAGAAGTGTCATGTCTACCCTGAGAAAAAAAAAAGAGTACAGAACCACCAACAGGCGAGCAAGTTTCAAGAAGAAAAATGGTGCCCCAAATTCCTGAACCACATGAGGGCAACGTCATTAATCACAATAAAAGGACGTGGTATTTGACAGCACCATGAAACTGTCATTAGTGTCTGTTAGCTGTCATTCTTATCAACAGGGTGGGGAGAAGGAGAAATTTTTGAATCTTTTGTTGAGTACAACATGTTTGTATGGCTCAATTACCTTTGTAAGAACTGCTGATCTATGAAAACTCTTATCAGACTAGCCAAGAGAAGTCCATGCAGTATTTCTAGGGCTGCGAGTTATATCCACGCCTAAGTTGTTTGAATCAATTAGATTTAACTGAAGACAATGACAATGTTTCTGGTACTGGCCTAGTTTAATCAACATGAAACTATCAATCTAGGACAGACAGGCTGATGAAAGGCAGACAAAAATGATATGAATCACCACAATGCACTGTAATATGTGCCATATGCAGAAGTCCAACAGCTTTCAGAAAACCCACACATTTATTGAAGAAAAAGCTCTAGACACACTGTACTAGTTTCATAGAAGCAACTTGCTCTGAAGAATTCACTGGATGCCATTTCTGTACAGTCATTATTAAGGCTGCATCATCAATCTTTCTGCAGTTTCATCGATTGGGAAGTTAATGGCTAAGGTCAAAAATGGGATTTCCCTTAGCAGAGAACACGCTCACTCTTCCTCTCACAAGCCCCTGCATTTCTTGCTATTTCATGTTTCATGACATGAGCTTTCCGAACTGTCTGAACCATTTTTTACCTTGTGCTACAGTTCTTCAAGATATGTTGATTTCTATGAACCTGTGTCCCTAGAAATAACAAGGGTTTAGCAAAAATCTACTGTTCCTTCTCACATCCTTTGTGTATCTGTATGTACCCAAAACTGAAGGTGCCATGTTGTGTGCACACTGATACCCTGAAAGAGTTTCTGAACAAGGGCAGGTTTTTGTTTGTGTTTTAAGAACTGGCAGGAGATGTAGGTTTTTTTGTTGACTTTTTTTTTTAAAGTTCTTCTTAGAGCAGGAGCTAGTCAGCAAGGCAGAAATATATCTTAGAAAAGAAAGAAACTCAGCAGATGAATTAGCGTTTTTTAGAAAACAAAGAAATAGGCAGAACAGTAAGTAGAGAGGTTATTTTCAGAAGGTAAGTCTTGTAATAGGTTTATAAATTATATCTGTGGGGGACTTTCATATGTAAATTCCTTAGTGCTTTAAGAAATAATTTGAAAAAGGAATTCAAAGGAAATGTGATGCATTTGTGCAACAGGTTTGATAAATGAAAGGCCCATATAGAGAGCTATATTAGGTGGTGCTTAACCGATTCTAGTTGCATGGTCTGGAGTGGGGAAGCTATCTTCCAACACTGTGCTATAGTATTCATAATAGCAGAGAAGAGAATAATAGGAAAAAATACCTTGACAACTGTATATTATTAGCCAGTTCTTCTGCACTCACTCTGTTATGAGAGATAACCTCTATAAAGAAGTATATTTTTATGGTCTTTACCTACTGTTGATTTGCCTTTGTCCCAGAGTGTGAATTTCTATGCCTACACTTATGCCAGCGCTTTGCAGCTGCTCTTGAAAACACCTAAAAGTAATTCTAGTTCTTTTCTCTAAGAGTCTATGTAAAAGGCATACATCCTCTATGTAAAAGGCATACATCCAGCTGCATCTGTGAAATTTTTGTATGCTTTAGGCATGTTAATACATCCAAAGGTTGGAAACTCAGTCCATAATGGGCTAACAGTTACTGCAATAAAATTTGGTACAGCATAAAGTCAAGCACACTTGGAGCACCTTCCCTGAGCAACAAGCAGGTCATGCAAGATGGTAACATCAGTATGTGTTTAACTGTAATTGCTAGCTCAAAAAATTTCAGGCCAGAATTTGCTTCCATTTACTTTAGTTCAAAGCCAGTAAAAAAAGCTCCATATGGAAAACAGAGATGTGTAGATGAAATTATGTTCTTAAGCTATCATTGTACAAGACTGAAAAAAACCTCCAGACTAGAAAACTTTCTAAAATTATGTTACATTCTATATTTGTATCAAGCACTTATAAAAATGGGTAGGAATGAAAAGAGAAATAAAAATGTCTTTTGTGTAGTTACAAAAGTGTTGGTTCCTCTATTAGTCCATAGTGAAACCAAAACATTTTTGTAAGAATTTTTAGTCCACACAATGAGTGCTTAACATTTGGTTACTGTTTGTTCATCTACCTTATAATACATTCAGCACATATTGGATAGAAAAACAGAAAAGAAAAAAAAAAAGAGATATTAAACTGAAGAACTGCAAGGAAGAATATGAAGGAACCGTGGAACATGACACTATAAAGTTGTAACCATTCACTGTCCCTTAACCATGGATAGGTATTTCTGTACACTGCAGAATCTCACATGATATTGGAGTTTGTTCTGAGTTACATGAAAATAAAAAAGAATGAGTTCATTTGATTTTGATTGTAAGTCCCACGCCAGGTCACTTCTTCCTGATTTACTACAGTAGTATTTTTGTTTCCTATTTTGAATATTGGAGTCTCACTCCAACAAACCAAATCACCATATGCCTTGATAAAATATTGTTACTTCTTTCACGTTATGGCATGAAATTGAGCCTTTCATAGCTAATTTATATATTGCATATAAATTTATATGCATCATAGAATTTGGAGAATTTAAATTATATAATAATCTTTCTATTCTTCTATTGTTATTCTTCCCTTTAAACTTATTGAAAGCTCTAAGCGTTTTGTGGAAATATATGAAGACAATCTCTGACTCAAAAGAAGCAGCAGTCTAAACAAAAATGTGAGATATGATGCAGTGAAAAGGATGTGTGGTACAACAATGAAAACAAATACACATCTTTATTCTAGACTCTTCTAGCACTTTATAGCAATTCAAAACCTTTGTCCTCAAAATTTTCAGTTCTGTCTTTAGTTCTGTTCTTGTTTACAATAAGACTTCTTTACAAGGTAAATGAGGTTTGATAGGTCGTTAGGAGGATTGGATTTCAGTAGACAAGCTGGAGAAGAGAATAGCAATACTATCATTATTGCCCTTAAAATCAGCCTATGAGCAAGACAGTAACACAGATGAGAGCCATGTCCCCGTCTTCATGTGTGTGCGTGTTGAAAGGAATGCTTAATACTCAGTTTGAAAAGCTGGCTTCACAAGTTCTTCTCATTTCTCACCAGGCTGCAGCAGAACAGAAGCATGTCGCTGTTGCCCCTTTTGGGGATAACTGGTTTACACTCAACACAAACAGAAAACTACCGACCGCATCTACTGTACACTGTTCTGTTTTGTCACTGAAAGTGTCTGGAGGAGGAACAGGCTTGCCTGTTTAAATGCCAAGTACCAGTAGTAAAACACCCTCAGATAGGTTGCGTGTTTCAGACTTCAATTGATAATATGGTATAGGAAAAAGAGTCTTGGAGGGAATATTTATGGCCTGATAGTCAAGCATTTGAGATCAGTGAGTCATATGGCACATGCAAGACCAAATTTGCTTTGCTCAAGAGTATTCAAGGGTAAATTAAGTTTTGGTAAACAAAGGATCAACAGACCGGTTAATTCTTATGGCTACTCAGTATGTGTATGCTTTTAACATTCACTGTGCAAAATGATGCACGCTGTAGGAATAATCTAAAATTGGCATACACAACTGATTGCTCCCAAAAGAATGGAGGATCTGATTAGTAAAAGCAATCTGTGCTTACAGAATTGATGGATTTCAATTAAAAGCTGTTTTTACTTATCTCTGATAGACTGTGGAGATCTACAATGGAGACTCCACATTACGGACATTTTTAAAGATGCATCTCTTTAAAACTTTTCAATAAGGTTTATGTAAAACCTTTTCATTATTCCTCTAATTATGGGATAATGTATTTTCATTCTACATGTAATAATTATTCTCTCCTTTGTAAAGTATGCCTTTCAAAAATCTTGTCATAAAACTGCAAGTTTTATGCACAGTGCATAAATTCTAGAAGTGATGGGTACTATACTTCAGTAAACTAAAAAATTATCTATTCTCATGGTTCATAAGAAAGTCTTTAATAATAAAGGTGAGATCAACTCCAGGTATTTTTGATGCTAGCATAAGTGATAAGGGAGTGACAGAAATAAGCAATGGTCTCCTATTGAAATAGCAATTCTGTACAAGTAGAAAGTCCATGATAATTGAAAAGAATAGAAGACAATCGTTAAGAAAACTACAGCTATTAAAAATCAGAGGAATGCACAAAGATTAAATGAGCTAAGTAGGAAACTATAAATAAGGACTAAGAAACACACAGGTATTTTACTAAATTTTCAAAAAATAAGCAAGAATATACTGGTCAAGAAAACAAGTATTCACAGGTGCAAGACGTAATAAATAAATAAATTTAAGTGAATAAAAGATGAAGTGGATAGCAATGAATAAAAATTAGAAGATAGAAGGTGCACAGAGGTGGTAAGGAAGGACAAATGTCAAATGGTGAAGCCTAAAAGAGCAGAATACAGTATAAGGATGTTTTATTTTCAAATATATCAGAAGAAAAAGAACCTCCAAACCAATATTGTCTTAATTGTTCAGAAATAATAGAATAGTTAATAGCAGTGTATAGTAAATGGCTATTTCACTGAATGTTCCTTTTTGGAAAAAAAATCTGAAGGAAGTTTTTAGAGCATCCACAGATGATAAATCATCTTGCTTTTTATAGCTATTTTAAATAGCAAGTTTAAATCAGAAAGTTTGGAAGCACCAAAGACTTTTACAAGAGCTGGAAAGGGAACATGTTAGACTGTGCTGTTGATTTTAGCAAGTCTTTGAACACTGGAGAAGTTCCAGAAGACCAAAAGAAAACCCACACAGTGTCAATGTTTTGAAAGGGTGAGCAGTATTGCCCTAATAATTTCACTTATTTGCCAAGTTTTTATCTAGTGTAAAACAACCAATACAGGATTTAAACTAATTTAACTAGTAGTATATTTAATGGTGGATAACATAAGCTGCTGGAAATGAGAGCTTGCCAAAATGCTGCAGTATTTTTTTTCTGGCCACCACTTTGGTTGAAAGTAGTATAGTCAAGATTCTACAAGACATATAATGTGATACTGCACATTAAATTTTTTTTAAAATTATTTAAATTTAAGTGATTAAAAATATACATGATACATAATACAAAGATCTAAAATGGGATAATTACAAAGTCTCAAAATGTAAGTATATATAAGAAATCAGATATATACTTAGCAGCAGAGAAACGAGATATATATATATATGCTTATAGCACATACAAGAAATGAGCCTTGTTTCTAGTCAGGCCTTGTACAACTTGGTTCTTGGTCTTAGTATGACCTAAACCTTTTATCAAAGACCAGGAAGAAAACACCAACACTTTCTGATGAATGTTGCGCTTGGAGAAACTTTGGAGAAAGAGAAAGTGATGATGAGGGCTGGTCTGGACTGATTACTACACCAGTACAGTCAGTGGTACTTGGTGCAATAAAGAGACCATAAGTACCCTCATATCTGTCCTTGGAACACCAACTCTGAAAAAGAGAAGCAGCAGCTCTGGAAGCAGGTTGTGCATCACACAACGATGAACACATTACATGACAGTGATGCTAACAAGTGTCAGTCAGGCTTAATGTATACAGAGCAGGGAACTGAGCTGGCAATCACAGATACACATTTTCCTGTGCGTTTGGCACTGATACTGCTAATTACTCCCCGATTGGTGTGTCCAGTTTGGGTGCTCAAAGCTCATAAAATGGGAGAGGGTTTATAAGAAAACATGCCTTACAGAGAATGATGCAAGAAGCTTACCTCCATTTATCAAAAGGGATTAACTGATCAGGCTACATGAGTGGAGAGAAAGACCTCAGACAACTAGAGTGCTCTTCATACTAGCAATAAAATCTCTGACACAACCAAATGCCTAGAAATTGAAGCTAGAGGAGCTCAGAGAGCAATCAAGAGAATTTTTTTAATGGCAATAGGTAATTAAAACCACTTGCCCTAAATTTAAATGGATTTTCTGTCACTGGAAACTTTGAAAGCAACATTGATTGTATTCACAAAAATCATTGTCGAGTTGACAACTGCTGGGTTTGAAGTACTCAGGGAAGTCCTACAGACTTGGCTAAGGAAGAGGTCAATCTGGGGAACCGCAATTGCCTCTGCTCACCTTAGATTGTATTAGTCTCACTTAACCATGAAGAAGTTAGTGAAGGTCTTTTAAAGGACAGTAGAGGGAATTTAATCACAGAAGTGAGGACTCCTAGGAGACGGAGTCATTCCTTTTCTTTATTATTATTTATCAGGGCGAATAAGAAACATGCCAGCAAGAGAGATAAGGTTTCAGTGGAGAGAAGCCAGTTAAGAACAGAAAAATTACTGGAACGAAGAAGTACCTCAGAACAAGTTTAAAACAAAAATTAGATCATCTGTAAATAAGGAAGAATCCAAGAAAGGATGGCCAGCATCCCAGAATCCTGAAAGACAAAGCAGACAGTATTGAAAAAACATAGCTGCAAGAATTTTTAACTCCCCACTGACACCAAGAGAGGTATCTGCTAAGGACCAGAAAGAAGGTAATGTCAGATGGGTCCTGTCCTTAAGAAAACATCTGGGGAAAAAAAACAACCTAAATCTCTAAATTTTCTGATTAGGAAGAAATTAAGATGTATAAATTATACACTAGAATAAAAAAGCAGGGAAGAGGACAGTATTAGCAAACCTGATTAATCCCAGTACAAGGGTTTAAAAGGTAAAAAGAAGTAGTATATTGAATATTGGAAAGTATATTGAATGCACTCAGTTTGAAAAAGCAGATACAGCATACAAATACTAAGGGTATCAATAGATCATCAAACAGAATTAAAACAATTTGTTGGTTTCCAGCTAAGATGAGAACATAATAGAAAATGGATGCTGGCTGTTTAGAAACGAGATGAGGAACACCACAGGAAAGATGAGCACTGAACATAATCTCGCTTACGATACATCAGCTAGCTGGAATAGGCAGCAATATGAGTAATAATTGAACATCACTGAATGTAAAAGAGGAATGATGCTGGATCAAAATAAATCTGAGAAAACAGAGAGGTACGTAGAAAAACTGCTAACATCACGTATGTGAAATATGAAAACTATTGATAACTGGTTTAAAAACAAAAGAAGGATATGTTCTCAGGCCTACTGGTGGGCTACAAGATATTAGTAATAAAAGAAATCTGTTCCAGTGGCAGTGGCGATAGGATCTTTGAAAGCATCACTCAGAGATGGCAGCAACTGGGTGGGTGGAAAAACCTGCTATGAATTGTGTATACCCGCACTGCATTAGTCTGCAACATGCGGAGATACCCATGCTGGTTTCAAAGACAGCAGTATGGTGACTCCAGCTGAGTAACACACTGGGGCTAAATGAGTTTGCTCACATAAGATTTTTTTCCTAAAGTAGTCCATTAATTAGTATAAATGAGCTCTCTTTTTCTCCTTCCCCCCAAAGTCACTATGCAAAACACAAACCCATATACATAAAAAAAATAATTAAAAACCATACTATTTTCCTGTCATAGGATTCGCCGCTGCTGTATGTTGTAGCTAGTGTGGATGCACATTCTTCCAGATACCATGGCTTCTTCCCACTTTCAGCTGTGCTGCTTATGGAGATAGTGTAGATGCTATTGGTGTAGCCATCACAGGAGCAGTGGTCTCGACTTCTTCCACCATTTCCAGATGCCCAAACAAAGACTGAACCTAAGCCTCTTCGTCCCTGTTTGGAAACAGCACAAAAGATTTGATTAATAATTCTTCTTTTCCCCCCAAAAGACATCTGATGAGAGAAAGACAACAAAAGAAACTAGCTCACTCAGAAGAATCTGAAATGAAAACAGGATTTAGCAGAGTTCAGAATCAGATATCAGAAAAAATCAGAAAATGAGCGGTATGAACACAGCTTTAGAAACAACTTTTATACAGTGTCTGTTTGTTGCTCTGCATCTATGCTATCCAGCCATACCAAGAAAGACGTGTTGAAGACTCGGAGGAAGCAGGAAAACATCATACTGGGTTGGAAAAGGAAAACAAATACCATACTTGAAACTAAAACCCTTTGTAATACATGATACCTTTCATTTATTAGGGCACTCTCAGCTGTTTCTTCTTGGGTTGCCTAGTGGTTTGGGTAGCATTATACACTGTGCACCAGAGCATCTTTGTTTTGTAGACACTATAAATCACGGAATCACCTGAGGTGGAAAGGGACCTCAGGTCATCTAGTCTAACCCATTCTGTCCATTATGAATGCTAAATACATGCTAAATACATAAATGCAAAATACATAAACGAAACCAGACAAATAGATTCTTATAAATCTACCCTAATGAAGTACTAACGCATTAGTTCAGCACGATATTTTAAATATATGACTAGTTGGGCAAGTTACTACATCATATTCATAATTTCAAATGAGGACTTAAAATAGTTACATTCACCTTGACTTTTTCTTAATATACCAAAGTTATACAGTATCTGAATGAATCAAAAGATTTTTGGTGGTGCTAGTACTCTTAAAGAGGCATTGATATGAAAATTGAAGATGATCAGTAACCTGTATTGCTGACATATGGGAATCAAGAATTACTGATATATGGGTAACTGGGCTTTTCCTTATTTATATTTACATATTTCATGCCAGTGAATGAAGTTCAGGTTCACGCAACTGTACGATCTGCATCAATTATCAGCACTCACTATTTGGAAGCACTTTACCGTTCAGATAGAAAGGTTTATCAAAGGACTAAGCTTATCTTTGATCAAGCTAAATTGTGTCACCTTTTCTTACCTGACATTCTCTCAAAGAATGGCACCTCCCTCTCAGTTACAATTATGCTAGCAGTCTCATTTATACTTCATTTGCTTGCAACTCATCATGGAGTATCTACCTGGTTTTTGGGTAGGCCAACCCCTGTGTATGATAAATTAATGTTATAAGGCATAAAACACCACTTTCTGTGCATGAATTAATTGCTTGGCCATGGGGGAGTTTGTTTGTTTCTTCAGAGTTTTTTTCTACACAGAGTGCAACTGTGTACCACAAAAAACCATAAAGACAGCTGTTGGACATCTGCCAGGTCAACCTTAAACAATTAGCAATTCAAAGATTCATTTAATCCTGATACTCAGAGGGGTTTCGCTAGGGCTTTTTGTGCTGAGCATAACTGTAAGACAAAAACCACTCACAGTTCACAATCCAGGCTTGAGTTCTCAAACACTGATGAATTTCATTTTGTGAATTTAATAAAAGCATACTACCTGGAGAGACTCTTGTCTCCGGCAAAACAAGTTAAATATCAAATTCTCCTGGCTAGTGTTTACATAAGGTTATGTCTCTAAAATGCAACTTCTCATTAAAAAAACATTTCAAGCAGAGAAAAAAATCCCAGGGTGCCAAGTTAAATGTATTATGAAATCCACATTCTCCAGACTAGATCAGTCTGACCAGCCGGGAAGTGTAACTATTTCAACTTTTTTTCCCTTCCTTTAGTCGATCTTAGCTACTACACTACCAAAAAGATGCCGAATAGTGACATTTTCTGCTGTTTTAAAAACAACCTTTATGAAGTGTTAACAGCTCTTCTTCTCCCCATTATGAACTCTCCCCAAATCAAAACCCCTTTTCCATTTGGGGTTCTTGTTCTGCCTGCTTTTCACAGCCAGAAGGGTCTGATTCAGAGCCTCCCAAAGCCAGTGGGATGCGTTTTGCAACTTCATGGGGCTGGAACGGGTTTATGAACCACTCCTCTTTCATTCTATGATCTGGTCATCTCCCTTTGCATATCTTTACTTCTTACTCCGCATCCTGGAAACATCTGATGAGACAGACAAAAGGAAGACTAAATGGAAAGATTAGTTCAAGCATATTCACCAATTTATTATCCCAGCAGCTCAGGGAGACAGAAATTAGGGCCCTCTGTATGTTTGTGGGGAATGGGATGGAGGATTATGCTAAAGATACGCTGGTTCCCTGCTTTTTGATGTGCTCCTATTTGATCTTTACTGGTTTTCTTTTGGTTTCATCCCATCATCTCTTGCAATTACATCATGCTTCCCAGCAGTATTCCATTATTTGCCTTCATCTTCTGTCTCCTCAATGGTCATTTTTGGCTTGAACGTCAATTCTGACATCTGTTTCAGAGTTGTACAGATTCCTGTCTGGTCCTACATTGCCCTTAAAAAACAACTTTTCTCTCCTACATACACACCGCAAAAATGTTGATACATGCATGGGCAGGTAGAATACAGAGAAAAAAAGCATATTATGCAGACACACTTCTACCTCCAGAATATGTAAAAATATTCCATCAAAACCTTTTTTTAATGAATTTTCACAAGTATCTGCTATCTAGAGAATTTTAAATTTTTCTTCACTTACATTTCTCGAAAGCACAGTATTATGTAACTAAATTTAGCCAAATTGATACTTCATGGGAAATTCGGAGTAACCAATCAATACAACCATGAAAGAAGAAATGAGAATTCCGGGTAATCAAGCCACAGATCCAAGGAGGAGAAAAATGGAATCTAACTGTTTTAATATTTTGTCTAAAAGTCTATCACCCATTTTTTAAAACAAAGTTTTGTAAAAATCTTCTAAAAAACATATGTATACAGGAAAATATGCTATCAATAATAGTCCATCATTTTTTTTCTGTCATCATCAGCTAGTTTTGTCTGCAAACAACAGTATAACACAATTTGTCCCACTCATATAATGAAAAACTTTCCACAGCAGGATAGGACTGTATTTTGTGTGAATTTTGCAGGAGTAACTCTTGAATTATTAGCTTCTCTACACAGAGAATGTGTCTGTATTTCTTTAGATGCATACTTATGCTCCTGTACTAATAATGAAAAATGAGCTGCAAAAACAGATACGTGAATACATTTTTGGGCACAAAATGTAGTCCTGATAAAACACACCAATGGACGTTAGAAATTCTGCAATGCAGTATTAAAAAATAATAAACACCCATTTAGATTTTAATAGTAATGACAGGGCTTTAAAAATAACAGCCATTTGCAACAAAATTTACCTCACCTTGCTGGTTTTTGTAAACAAATAATAAGAAATATTTCTTCAAAACTAATGTCTCCTGCAAATATATAAAGTATCAACATCTCTGTTATTGCAATAAAAAAAAAAGTACCAGGTGCACTGACTAATGGAAAAGAGTATTTTCTAATACATACAAAGAAAGCATTCCCATTCCTCTATCGCATCGCAATACTGCATGTTTAACAACTCCACATTTCACAGAAGACAACAGCACTACCTTCAGTCTAGAAAACATGCTAAAGACCTCGTTCCCAGAAGCTATCTGGCAAAGCAAATGGAGCCTTAAAAAAATAAAAATAAAACAAGAAAACCCCCAAACTAAACTCAACCTGACTACAATAACGTGTCAAGTAAATAAGTTCTGGTTTACATTTACAGCCTATTGTTAAACTACCATTTGGTTTCCTCTTTCTCCCTGTTTCCAAACACCCTGCTGTAATTCAGTAGACCCAGTCATGCTCAGGAAATTATAAACTTGCTAGTAACTATACCAAACAAGTAATTAGAGCAACAGCATCAGCTGTCCTACTGTACGTGAATGCTATTCCCAACTGGTCTCCTTTAAATACATAAAGTTAAATAACATTTGGACCGTGTTACAAAATTAAGATAAACACACATGCAAGGCACTCTGTAGCTTTTACTGTTTGTCTAAATCTATCATCTGTCATCTGCCAGATGCCCAAGGGTGTCAAGATGAAAAGTCAAGCCTTGAGCTGCCAAAGAAGCCATGTGTCATTTATTACTCAAAAGCAAAGGTGCATTTACAAACCATATGGGTGCAACTTGAGCAAAACTAAACTAGAGCAGAGGCATAGACCAGGGTGGGACGGGTGCTCAGCAAAGTGCCCTCAGTGCTTGTCCCATGGTGTTAAAAATGCATTACCACTCCCTGCAGGCACAGTGTTGTTTCTGCTCTTCCATTTGCAATGATAGCTACGGATTCCCTCTTACAAATTCTGCAAGGTGCCCGTAACTGCATTTGTGCTTGTCAGTGCACATGTCAGATCATTATGAAATGTTCTTTTGTTTTGTCTGCTTTCTTGAATTGCATAAAATGTCAGATAATTAAAAAGAAAATAATCAAGTGTTCCACTATGGAAAAGAAAAAGTCTTTCACTGACAACTAAGACTTGCTATTGACCTAGTTGCAGTCCAATTTTCTAGCACATTTTCTGGGCAAAGCCAGTCTGCTCAACAGACAGCTGACCTTGAATGAAACAGACTCGGGTCATTGACAAAAAGGCCCCAAGGCAGAAATTGCACCTGTAAAAGCATGGCGCAAGAATCCTGGGGCATTCACAGTTTTTTTCTGCTAGTGCCTCCTTTTCCTTGGTCAGCAAGTTGCAAGCAGGCTAAGTGATACGAAAGCTCTTTTTTTTCCAGTTCAACAGCACGGAAGGGTTGGTCTGCCAAGAACCAGAGCCAGTATGAACATGTTCGTAATGACATCTGCAGAATTTCCTAACACTATTAAAAGAACATCCCCCGCTCCAAGTGCGTGCGTTTGTGTATGTGTGTGTGTATACATATAAACCACATCTTTTTGAGTGAATGCCATAGTGGTACTGGCAGGAACCATTATAAGGTAGAGGTCTTCACACACTCATCTAAGGAAAACCAGCACCCTCACATACTTTCAAGTCGCTTCCAGCATGCTTCCATCTAATAAAAACAGTTTCCATCTATGAGGTGTAGTTTGAGCCAGCGGAGCAAGATTTATTCACACTATTTTACAAAGTTTAGACTGGACATTCATTCACTGCTTTACAAGTCAAGTTGCCTTAATGCAGTCTGTGAATCCTGATGTTTTCCTGCCCAGGAATCGAATGCCCCAGTAACCCTCCCTGCCTACAGAGTGAGGCGCTGCCTCTATAGAAGTGATCCAATTTACCAAGGGACAGGGAAGAAAATGTGAAGGAGAAGGAAAGGCAGAGGACAGAAGCACTGACCTGGAGTAATTAGGGGAACAGGGGTTGCTGCTAGGGACAGGTAATTTGGCACCAATATGCTAGAAATCCCACACCCATGAACAGAAATCAAATCATGAAAATATAAAATGGAGAGAGAAGGAGGAACGCTCTATCCACACCTAGAGCCTAAACATTTAATTTCCTCTGTTCTCCCCAATACTGTTCTAAAGATACTTAATGCTTCCAAGAACAAAAAAAAACTGCTGGGAAGTGAAATTGATCCTGATGTGGAAGCTGGAAAAAGTAGCCCATGGTATGACCTCTTCCTTAAAAATTAATTCCTAAAGAGGAAGTGTTCATAACTGAATGTGCAGAACAGAGGTCTGCACTCTGGAAACCTCAGAAAACTACTATGCAGGCATGACTTTCAGTGCAGCACAGTACAACCACTGTAAGGCCAGGCACCAAGGATCACAGCATCCTGAGAGATGTACCTGAGAGAGGCAGCATCTCATTGCTTCCACCTTCCACTGATTTCTGCACTCCCTGGGAGCTGGACGCCGCTGCCCTGTGTAGAGGCACAGCGCTGCCAATCTGCTGACTGGCAGCATTTTGCTTGTGAGAAGCAGCATCTCCCAGCACCTGCTGAGTTTCTACCAGTCCACTTAACCTCTAATCTGGGAATGAAAAATAGTCTGGCACGCCACCCTTAAAAGACTCTTCTGTAGACTGCACAGCGGTCTCACTTGAAAGTGGGCATCTCTCCAAAACAGATAATGCCAAACGGAGAACTGTCCAAGCCAGCAATTCTGAAGTGTTATCAGAAGATAGCCAAAAAGATTATTTCTTATTAAAACAGCCTCCTTCGGTAGTACAAACAAAAATTCATGAGCAAATGGGAAAATTTCTGAGGCCATTAATTTTGTTGAGGTATCCACGCTGTCAGAAAAATTCACATTTATGCATCAATTCTATAAAAATGTGCATCTATGATATCTATGAAGAAACAAGTAACAAGCCTGAGAGGTGTACATAAAGACAGACACATGTTTGAGGCAACGTCTAAAAACTGAGTCCTGTTTTTTGATATTAGCAGTCCTTTTTTTACTCTTAGGAAAACTAGGAGGTCAAGAAAACACTTCCTAGTGCTGTAACTGGCATACACACGATATATATACAATGCAAAAATCTGTCACTACTCACAAAAAGCAACGATTACCTTATATTGTTGAAAAGGCAAGTTGTTGCTAATAAAGGTAAACTTGGCTACTTCTGAACCAGCTTCTTAATTAAGAAAAGGAAAGACAAAATAATTAATCATGACAAAAAGAAGGAAAAATGTATTTTCTTAGCTCATAGGATATGATACCTCTAAAATACTGAAGCGTGAAAATATTTTAATGTGTGCATAAAAAAATAATGTATTGAATAAACACAAGTACCCGTGCATTAGCACAATAATCATTGGGATATATCAGTGGAACATTTCAACATGCATCCTTGCATGTGGTGTATTTTTTATTTTACTCTTCACTAGAACAACAGCTTAAACAGCTCCAAGATATTCCCCACAGAGCTATAATTAGTGCTTAAAGTGCAACCAAAAGAAGAGTTGGCTGAAACCTGAAATCTGAACCTGTGGAATGCTGGAATGAATTTCTCATTTTCCTAAACAAAATAGAGCCAGCTACAGGACTGCGTGAATCGCAGTTCTGGTTCAGGCTATCTCTCCATATTATCATTACTATTGTTGTTGCTGATATGGTTACTGGGATAAAACAAGCTGCATATTGTAAACACCTGTGATAAAACAAGAGCTGAGTTTTCCAAAATTTCTGTTGCACAAAGAGTCTCTGGTCAATGATAGGTGAAATTGTCTCTGCATGCACAAAGTAAACAGGCAGTGCACAAGAAAGGTATCTGTATTAGGACTGTATTGGGTACGGAATGGACTTCACACACACAACACCTATTCCTTGGAGCCGGTTCAGGCACTTCTCATCACCTTTATACTACCATCCCATTAAACACTAGAGAGGAGTCCATGGCCACAAGATCCACACAGTTGTTGTTTCACTACTTAGGTCAGACTCTTCCTTATGGAAAACTTCAGGTTTTGAGGTGTCTGTCGAACTTCTGAGGCTCAACAAAGAATCCTAAATTTTCTGCAAATTTAGCTCTTTTCAGTAGCTGAGCAGGAAAATAAGGCTGCTCTGCTTTCACCTCTGCAGACCGAGGACTGCAGGAATCTCTTTGTGCAGTTTGTCTCCCATGGCATTCTTTTACGAAGAAACAACAGACTTAGGCTGTGTGCAAAATCATTGCCCTCACAGTTTTGTGCCTTAAACTTATGTTAAATTCAATGCACAGAAAACTCTTGATGCCAAACTTACAGCAATTTGCCTTTCAGAAGTCTATTTTTTCCCACGTGACACACAAATACATAGATTCTGCTGTTGTTCAAGTATATGAGTAAAGTGTATATGTGATTTGCTCATACGAAGTAACCAGATTCATGTTTCAGAAATGCACTCTCTGAAATGTATATACTTAAGTGTATGCAAAGAGAACCATTTGCCAAAGCTGCTTTTCAGTATTGGCTTTCCAAATCAAGATTTACCCCACAACAAGAATGGTGTGTTTTTTTATGTTCAAATATATCACCTGTCTCAGGCTGGGCACCCAAACCCAGAGGCCACTTTTGACAAGTCGAAAAGCAGTAATGCTGTTCTGGCTTGTTACAACAGTTTCCATATATGTGTGAGATGGGATGAGGTAACTAAACAGTTTTGGTTTCCAGTACACTTTGTGACATTGTAAGGAAACTGAATGTTTTGAGGTATATTTTCCTGTAACTCTTATTCCAAATTTTCCTGCCTTTTAGGATTTGTATATTCCATTGAATGTAATGTAAGAACATTTCTGGCATATTCTTTCTTTTTCTGCCCTTTTTTTTTTTTTTTTTGTACTACATGTTGACTGTGAAAAAGCACACTTTTCACAGAAAGCAAAGGAGAGAAATTTTAAGGTTAGCTTTGTTTATATGTTGCCAAAAGAAAATAAAGTGCATAGTATCAAAGTTCATCCAGGTATTGCTGAGCCTAGACTCTATTTCATGTACTGGAAGGCAATATTGCTAATTCTACTTTGGTTGAATACTGGAAGTTGCTAACTACGTGCAAATGGTAGACCAAAGAATTATTATTAGCTTAATGACGTGTTAAGGGTGTCACCTAACCCGATTTTTGTTGGGCAATCTCAGTTTGGAGAAAACTAAATCATACATACATAAATCAAATCTGCAAAGCCATTAAGGCACCCTGAGATATGTATATCAACCAAATGCAAGGTAATAAGACCTAAAATGAAGCTTGTTGGTAAGACGTACAGGAGGGTGGACAAACTCTTGGAAAGCGGTGACTCTGAAAGGGAGTCTAGGGTCATGGAAGATAACCAACTTGCAATGAGCTGCCCTAAAGTTTAGTCTGCTCCTTGGATTGGTAAGCAGGGTGAATATGAACATGTGCAGGGAATAGGGAAACAGCACCATGCGTGCATAAAGAAGGCTACAACTTCCATGCCCCATTCTGGTATCCACACTTGAAAAAACAATGCCTGGAAACAGAAAGTGTTTCAGAAAGAACTACAGGAATGAACTGTGGTTTGGAAATTCTGACAAACAGAAGGAAACTGAATATACAAAACATTACTGTTAAGGCTGTGGAACAGATTTTGAAGGACAGAGTAAGAGGCACCAGCATTAATGGAATAAAATACAACACGCACTTTAGAATTCCAGGTAAATCTGTGAAGTTTTTCTCTGATAACTTTTTTATGCAGAGAAATGTATTAGAATCCGTCTGTCTGGTTTCTGCAAAAAACGTGATGAGCCCTCCAAGAAATCAGTAATGAAAGAAAAGACAATGAAGGTTAATGCAACAGCGAGGTGGATGTGGAAATGGTGGCACTAGAGATGACGTGGGCTGTGCTGGAGAAACACAAGGCTTAAGGAAGTTATGAATAGAGTATTTAAAGATGAGACAGGGAAATAAAGTTATTAGGTGATTTTGACATAAAAAGAAAGAACATGTTAGCGGATCTAGTAATTACGATCACCTCCATTCAAGAAAAGGATTCAGGCTGGAAGATGTGGAGAAAAGTATCACTCTGATGAGCAAGGAGAGGGACAGCCTAGTTTTTAAGCCACTAATGAGTATGGCTTGTTTATCACATCAAAATGAAGTCTGAGAGGGGACTGTGTTCTATAAACATGTTAGAAACAAAAATGGAAGGAGAAAAGGTATTTAAGCACAATTTTGGCCCACAAAAAAATGGTCAAAAAACTGTACGTAAGTAAACCTGGCTGTAACTTAGAAGAAGGTGTCTAACCAATAGATTAGTGATGGCTGTGAAATAGTCTTTGAACAGAAATAGAGTGGAAAAAATTTCTAATTCATTCTAGAATAGAAATTGCTGAATGTGTTTATAGGACATGATGCCTATGATAATAGAGAACTGTACTGGATGACCTACATGGTCATTTCCTGTCTTATGTCCCTATGTTCCAATTTAATTTATCCAAGGGATCACTTGGCCAAAATCTGTAATTACTTACATGTGGAGATTTCTAACACCATATGATGCACCACAAATATAGCAGAGGAGGCATTTTACAGTGAAAAAGGAAACTAAGAAATTTAGATGGGTGACAAGATATATATTTTTAATAATGAAGGTTGTTAGTGACTTGCACAGCCACGGACATAACAGGTTTCAGTCGAGACTGGCTCATCCCCAAAAATGTACAGAAAACAGAAAATAATAGATGGATCAAGAAAACAGGGATATTGATGCAGTTATAATTGGATGAAATTTTGCTGATCTGACTTATGGTGAAGGCCAGGACTAGCTGATAATCACCTTTTCTGATGTTAGAACTACGAATATTATTTCAAGCCAATGGTGCTACGTCTCATGACATCAGAAGGAAATTAAATGTTAAAATGTTAATGCCATGTGACAATGTTAAAATGTCATGTGACTTTTCCAGTTCTGGTACATAGCCAGCACCCACCTGTAGTACAGAGCCACCCAGAGTTCAGCTTGGTATGCTGAAGCAATGACAACATCATATGTTCAGGTATTACATCATAGATGCAATAGCGATACACAGTGTATACGCAAACCATGTAACAGACAGATGCCAGGACCTAACATAAAGTTACATTAGCATACTGGAGGTCATGTCTTCCCCAAGCACAGCACTAATTCTTCTCATTTATCTTCAACAAGTAGGTTTTGGCCAACTAATTAGAAATGTGCCGGAGGTCTTGTGCATGCAAAATGTATCTATACGTAATCTGAGATATGCATACACACAGATAGGTGTTATTCAGTCTCAAACGGCAGCTGTACAAGGTGAACAAACACCAGTTTAAAAAATCTGGTCTTAACCTCTGTGCATCACAATATTTCAATGTATAAAATGACAGCTATTTTGGAAGTTATTTTGACACATATGACTGGAAATCTTCTTGCAGTAACTTCTGTCTGATTTTTATAGTGCAATTCTCTGGCAAAGAGGAACAGAATAACTCCTTTCTGTGTAGGCAGCACATCCTACTCTGATGCAGAGAAGTGATGACAGGACAAATAAATTTAAGAGAAACATCTGTGGTACAACACAGGCAGCAAACCTTTGCCTGGACACTTGCAAACTATGAACAATCTCTTCCAGTTTGGGGGTAGAAGCACATAGTGATGATGATTATGATGATGATAGTAGAAATCCTTTTCTTTTCTCCTTTTCCTTTTCTTCTCTACTCCTTTCTTCCCTTCCCTTGCCTTTCTCTCTCTTGCATGTGGGTTGGAGGCTTGTTTAGTGATTGTAAGAGAGCCGTCTGCTCCGAGTGAACACTTTGAACACACGCTCTGCAGCCAAAGTTGGTGAAGCGAGAGAGATGAGAAGGGGCAGTGATGATGGGAGGGAAGGCACCAAGCCGAGTTCTCACAAGAGGTTCAGCCACACAGCATCTGATCATTAATGGCCATCAAACACTTTGGCTTGTGTCCAGCTTGCTAAACAGAATGGTGTCATGGCAATAAGATGAAGGGCCCTGCGCCGACGCAGGCAGAAAGCCAAAAGTTTCCATGTAGATTTCCCTGCCTCTCCACCCTCTTAGGTTATATTAAGGATGACCTGCCCTGTCGCTGATTTGGACTACCTTATGGGTAGTGCAGAACAAACAACATAAAGCATGCCGTTGATGAGACGTTTGGAGGGGTGAGATAACCAGCTCAAAGAAACCCTGCAATGTAAAATATCAACAGGGGTCATATATCCAGAAACTCGACTATCAGGTCTTTGCCAAACAGCAGTGAAAGAACAAGTCAGAATATCTGAAATGCATTACTCTCCGAATGATGTTGAGACTGATCCCAGAATAACAGGCTTATTTGTATGAATAGAAATGAGCTAGTCTGAATGCTGTATCACAGAGCCATGAATCAGCGAGCGTAAGTCTCTGAAGTGCTTATAGCATTGTGCTTATAGACTGTGTGAAACAGACAGTGATCTTAAAATCTAATGGTACTTTGGTTTTATCTTTCTGAATCAAGGAAAGGCTTTTGTGTTCTCCCTTTTGTCCCAGACTCAGCCCAGTCTTATTACATGATTTGGCCACAATCATGTTTTGCAATGCTAAGTCTGTTTGCTCTTGAACACAGGGTGAAATGTGACATTGCATACCTAATCTTTTCTTGAGTATGTTACTTTTGGATATACTGCCCTTCGTCTGATTTTTTTCAGGCAAGTTCTGCGTGATTATAATGGAATTATTTTTGAGATTATTAGGTCTACAACTTCTAATACATTGGTATTTAAAACACAAGCCTCTACAATTTTCCACCCTTACGACTACAGTATTTCCAAGAAAAGGACCTTGTCAACTGGAAGCATGATATAAAGGGAGCTTTTATATTTGCATAGAGATTGTTTGATAGCAAAGTCTCCAAGGTTTCTCTTTGAACTCAAGTATGCAAATTTAATAGAATTAAACAAAATACCTTAAAGATGACAGAAAATCATGGTATTTGAGACAGGTTTAAAAATTGGTTTCCTCTTCCCTTACCTTGATACTGGGCAGAATTTTTAAGCATATTTAACTTGTGGGTTAGGTTGTCATTTCATAAACTCAGTTATTACTCAGTATCCTTTCTTTAAATAGATTTGTCTATTTTAATTCATGGCATGTGCTGTCTCTGTGGGACTCTACGGAAAAACTGTATAGTCATTTATCTTTGTTATTTTCTGCAGGATTTGGAAGGAGTAATCATATTAGCTCAGCAGATTTAAAAATAATAATAGTTCTAAAACACCCTGCATAAGCTGTTAATTGGAATAACACGCACTAAAGATAAACCAGGCATTTTTTTCATGGATTCCAGTCTCTCAGCAAACTGAATAAGAAACTGTGGCTTTTGCATCCATTTCATTTCTACTTCATGAGTATAATAATAAAATAATTAAAAAAAAATTATTTGTACTTTAATCAAAGTTGTTATTCAGCACCACCTTTGATTTTCCTAATTAAACAGCCCAAGCATAATTTCTTTTTCAGATGCTTTTAAAAAATCTTGACCTTTCCCTTTGCTGTCCCATTTTTAAAAAATAATATCCAGTTGTGAGTGCATATGCACAACAAACGAAGAGTATCAATCTTGAACCTTTGTGTTGATCTGAAAGAAGGTCTTGCCAAATTTTCCTGTGCCAATGTTACTTTAATTTACATTACAGATGCTATACTAGATGTCATACTGTTGTTTTTCACTTCAATATTTCTAAAAAAAGAAGGTCAAGTTCTGTACACAATGTAATAAGCATTTTTATCTGTTATTATTTGCACAATTACTGTGACTGCTTGGGGAAATCTATGTTCGGCTGAGTATCTAGTCATCACCTTGGACAATGATCTGATTTTAGGAATATTTTGGCACAGATATAATTTGTCTTTTCTTCTCCCATTTGACTCATCTTTTAAAATGACCCATCTTATGACAGTGTAAGGAAATACAGAAAAAGTACCTTTATCTGAACACAGAAAGGCATGGTTCATTAAAAAGAACAAGAACAGGTTAATCTTAAAGTAATTTTTGGTCTGGAAACTAAGCCTATTAAGGAAGGTGGTAATTGAGACATACATTTACAATCTTTCAAGTCTATATTACATTTTAAAGAATGAAAATTAGAGATTAACCTTAAATACTTTGTATTTCTTATCAATATGATTTTATGGAAGTTTTAAAGAGAACTTTAATTTTCTTAGCAGAAATGAAAAAGCTTTTATAATCAGAGCTACACAAAATTTCCAAATATGCGGAAATATTTAGATCTATTCAACTCTGCGTAGGCAGCTTCAGGCAAAACAAAAAGTTGACAAAATGAAATAGAAGCTAAATTGTAAAAATAATAATTTGACTTGCATCAAATATGATTTCTACTATTTCTCAAAAAAAATATAACAAACTTTTTCTGCATTGTTATCAGAAATAAGACCACCTCAGAATTTTAAAATTAAACACTGTGTTTCCACTATGTACTGCTGCTTACTAAAAATATAGAACAATGTGCTGGTAAAATGAAATTCATCTGGGTTCTGTAGAGTATCCTCTCATATTACAGCTATAATAATAGCAGTAGAACAATAACGCTTGTAGGCAAGATCCCTGCTCTTGACAAATTGTTCCACATTCTTGATTTATACCGGATTTATCCCCAGTTTGAGACTTCAATGAGGAAACGGCTGAGTTCTTCTGGTACAGAAATTTGGGCTGAGATTTTCATGATTGTCTTACCTACATGAAAAATTACATTTAAACTAACACCCATATATGTTTTAACATAAAACTTATTTTGTTCAAGTTCCCCTGCATCCTGCAGTTCTATTAGGGTCCCCTTCATCACTTTGTTGTTTTTCTTCTCTGTAGTCACTGTCAAACAATAGTAAACTCTAGTTGGGTGATAGGGAACACTGATATTCCAGCTGAAAGAAGGAGTGATGATGCATGGGAAGCAGTAATGGAGATGCTTTTGGCCTTCTACATACTTGTTACATTGTTCTAAAAGCACTTCAATAACTATTCTAATAATGATTACTAAATACAGCAGAGTTCTCTGAAGCAGAATCTATCAGTGTCCCTCAATGTGCTTAACTGCTAAGCCCCTGGAATTTCTCGCAGGGTAAAGTTACAAACGTGCTTGAGTATTTTGTTATGGTAGGCTTCACATACTACACATATAACAAGCAAAAGCGTAAACCTGCAGCTCCACACTGAAGGGTCATCATACCACCAAGTGAAAGGAAGGCAGTGGTCCATGGCTGCATGGTTAGCAAAGCATTCACGGAACTGAGTTTGAGCGGCACGTCTTCAACATCATGTAGCATAGGAAGCACACAGTCCCTGCTGTTAGTTTAGCATTTCGGTAATTGCTCTTTGTAACTTACCTGCTAGGTAGTAGAGCATCTATTACTATCCACATTTGGGGCCGGGAAGACAGGGGTGAGAGTAAGAAATTTATGCAATTTTATAGAGGAAACTAAAACGAGCCAGGGATGCAGCTGTGGTTAGATGTGAGTTCACACCTCCCAGGCTTGTGCTGCTAGGCAATGTTTATGGTGATACCGGGTATCAATTTTATGATGTATTTATTTATAACTGTGCATACAGACTGTCAGTTTGACCAGGTGCTCTAGTAACTTTGTCTATTACCCCTTTGCACCCATTGCCCCTGTTTGCTGTTATGACTGCTTTTTATGATACAACGTAAATTAATATAGTCTCTCAGTGGCAGACACTGTCTTTTACACATGGCACAAATCATCAAGGCTGAATGTTAGCTATAGTTTGCTAAAATCAGTTTTGGCATACCTGGTTAAAACACTTATTGACTTCAATAATAGCTGCACTTTCCGATCTTGCTGCACAGAGCTACCGTGTTCCAGTAACTATGTTCCAGTTCTACTTTGGTCTAACAGTTTCAGTCTCTTTAAACAAATGTTTTGTATTAATCCCCTCTTTTCTGATCCTAGATCCGCCCACCACTGAACTAGCAAATCTCCTTCTGCATTCAAAATAATGCTCAGACCTTCAAGGGCAAAGCTTTAAAATCCTTTCCACCAGTCCTATATAGTGGAAAGAAGCGAGAGCACTGGAAAATAAGAAATTCCCTGATCTATTTAACAGGCAGGAGGGTAAAAGGAAGAACTAAAAACTGGCCTCTGACATCAAAAGTTCCTCTAACTACTCGTTTCCTTCTGTGGTCTTATTTGTTTGACAGTAACTTATTAAAGAAAATTGAAAAGGTCTTAGATTTTTTCATATAGGGACATTTGGGTTTTTGTGTGTTGTATTATTGATGATCTCTGGGCTATATCATAGAGAAAATGTAATAGCACAGACTTGTAGAGAAATGTATATGTAAGTTATAAATAGGGTGTAAGTTCTCTAAGACCAGACATAAACGCTAAAAGAAACACAGGTGTAGACTTTTTTAGCCCCCAACTCCCTACTAAAATCATCAAACTTCCATTAAGAAACCAAGCTAAACAAAGGAATGAAATAAAGGATGATAGAAGGAAAATCGCTCAAGGCTTTTGCTTTAAAATTTCATTGCAATTCAGATTTGATGACTTGGCACTGCTATGCAAAGTAGCATTTTTCAGCCTTATTTTTACTTGCAGAATTACATCATTACCTCAGACCAGATTTGAGGGACACTGATGTATTCCAGTTGCAAATGAACAGAGCTGATACTTCAGCAAGAACTGATTTTCAGGTCACTATAGAAGGAAAATGCATTTCTTGTTTTACAGAAGGAAGTTTTTCTTCTTTCCTTCAAAATCCCTTCCTCTTCTCCATGCTGTGCATATACCGGGCGTATGTAACCTTACACTTGCACACAAGAGCAGATCCAGCAGATGCACTTTGATGCCAACCTACCATTCTGATGCCGTTCTCAAAGGCCTGACGTGCTAGAGAAGCAGGTCCATCCACAGTCTTACCGTCGTCATCAGGCCCCCAGCTGGCACTGTAGATGTGGATGTGCTGGGGATTAAGGCTTAGAGACTTTGCTTCTACCATATCTGTCACATCTCCATCCAGCATCCGTACACCTTCAGAATGAAAGATACAATGAACAGGACCAACCAACTCAAAAAACTTCTTCTCCCCCAACTTCCTCCCCCCCCGCCCCCCAAGAAAATTATTGTGTAGGACATTGGACTGAATGACCATAAGGATTTCTACTGTTGCTAAAAAAAACCCCAAAATCCTGTTTGGATGTGTTTTTCCAATGGAAAAAAATCTCTAGATGAAAAAATACAAAAAGGAAGGAATATTTTGGTTTTTCTTCGAGTTTTAAAAATTATCTACAAGTCATTTATCTACCATACAGCCTTTGATCATCAGCAACAAACTTTTACACTAAAGAAAACTTAAAAAAAGATTTTAATCTTGATATGTTTGTATGTCTCACTTGAAGATAATCGATGATTTTTTTTCTCATTTTATACTGCAGTGAAACTGCAGCATCTACTTTGAGTCATTCCCAGTTCTAAGTATGTTGACAGATGGAATAAAAGGTTCTCTGCTGACAGATAAACATGGGATTATTTCTTCATTGTGAAGCCACAAAGAAGAAACTGGGGAGAAGGCTCATGTGTACAAACCAATTACCATGCACAGTAGCAAGATGATTATGGGAAGTTACTAGCAAATACCCTATATGTAACATTATTCAACCTGAAACTACAATATTGTGAACATTCTCCTCTGTGAAGAAGAAGCTTTTGTAAGGTATAATCTGAAAATCTTGTGTTAAAAGAATCCATTCACGTGGGATTGGACAAGTCAATGTGTCAGCCCTTCTGAAGTGAATGGCATCATGATGTTTTAAGGTCACTAGACTGAATAAGGTAGGCTTAAATACGGAAACCGAGAAAATCTTAAAGTTGTTCTTCTGACTAACTAAGACTTTGACTGAAGTTAATTCTGACTGAGAAAACCACCAATGCCAGTTTTAACCTAAACAAGAAAAAGGACCTACATACAGCTGGCGTGACATCTGATCAAAGGGATGTTAAATATTAAATGATAATTAGCATGTAACTGTAGGATAGTACTGACTAAAGATTACTTCCACAATTAACAAGTTTGATGCTCTTTCCCCTTTGAAAGGCCACTGCTATTTATAAGCCAAATTTACATATTTTTAATTACAGACACATTTCATTTTGCTCATGAGCTCAGACTGAAGTAACTTGAGTGTTTACCAAGACCTTAACTTCCAATTAACAAAAGGCATAAGGGGTGCTTTGTTGATAGAGGGTCTTTTTTTTTTTCCTTACTCTAATTGACTCAAAAATGAAAAGTGATCATATTTCTAAGTTCACACAAAAGCTGCCCGTGTTTTGTGAGATAATAAACTTTTACAAACAGTGATCTCACTATGAACTTTACTTTATAAAAAAAGTCATTAAACCAACTCTGGGATTCTCAGGTTTTATTTTTCTTCCTCAGTGTAATCTCAGAAAATTAACGATGGGTGGAAGTTGTGTTCTCAATTTCTTTCAAGCACATTAAAATATATTTAGTTCTAAATAAAGACAATAAAAGGTACACTGCTTTTGAAAGAATGAAAATAAAGGTTCCCTTTATGTCTCTGTTACTGCGTAGCAAGCCTAAGTAATACTACGTGCACCCGGTGAACAGTAACTCCAAATTCTGCCATTGGCACCTGAAGTAATTAACACCTTTTTTTTTTTTTTTTTTTTGCTAATGGTGAAGTGGTCAAACCCAAAGCAACACGGACAATGCTGTGACTTAGGTGCTGCTCTCTCTGGCCAACAACTGACAGACATGCTTCAAGGGTTACTTTGAACAACAGACATCTCATTGGCTATTTAAAACAAAAATAATTCCTTCCTTCCTTCCTCCCTCCCTCCCTTTTTTTCTTCCTCCCCCCCAAGTCCCCCCAAACGTCTGGAGTGGTTAATTCTGCCTATCACAAAACCTCCAAACTGCATTTGGCATGTGGTGATAGCGCAACAAAAGCTGTCCAAAAGGCAATTAACAGACTGCAGTTTGCAGACTGTTCCACCTAAGACTTCAGAGCACTGTAAACTTTTTCCAATATTTGCAGTAATTGCCAAAATGCTAAGTGGCATTTTAGTCAGAACAAACTTTCAATGAATCACAGGAAACATGCAAAACTGAGCTGAAAGAAAGTTTTCTTTTAAAATGTTTGTTTTCAATCAGCATCTGACTTAAACTTAAAGAAACAGCTGAACTAATTCCTCGTCAGCTGAAGACAATCTACATCTGTTGTGCCATAATTCAGAGTAACTGTTTTCCTGTCAGGATTTGAGCCCAGCCAAGTAACTAAGCACCCAAATCCCCACAGTCGCTTTGCAGCTTCCACAGTCAGCCTGCAACAATAACAACATGCTAGCCATCCCTTTCTACAAAAAGGCTCGCAAGCTCTGCAGGTGGTAATTTGCTACGTGTGATTACTGCAGAGAGTCACATTTAAAGAAAGATCTACCCTTTTGGTGCACTGGTTTGTCTTTTGGTGAAAGGGCCTGGAGCTTAGCTAAGCACACACTGCAGGCACAGAGCATCATTTTTTATAAGAAACATCTCACAACCCGTAAAAGAACTAAAGGTCCAGATTGCAGTATTACTCAAATTTTCTGATCTGCGGATTACGTCCCCACTCACACTGTTGTAAGAGAAGGCTCAGACTTTCTAAGGATCTTACTTTTGACCCATTTGTGGTCAGAGGTTCTTAAATGTGTGGAAATGAGACAAAGAGTACAAATAAATTTTTTAAAAAAAGTGGATATCATGTTAATGACTTCCCATTGCAGAGATCATTAATTGGATTTGTTCAGCTGCCAGTATTTGATGGAATATCAATGGAAAGGATTTCTTTTCCCCTTTACTTTATCTCCTCACTATCCCTTATGTGTCCACAGATGCTTTTTGGTTTGAAGTAAAGAATACTTATCTTGGTAGAGCAAATTCAACATCACTGTTAGCAGGTGCTCCTCTGTATAAGAAGAATGTGACTGCTTTACCTTGACTCTAGTTTCTTCTCCAAGAAGGCCCCAGGAGGGTCTTTAAATCCCTGGGAAACAAGCAAGCTGAACACTAGTTCAGCATAATATGATTCAACATTTTTACACTCTATCTGGCCTGTGGAGAGGGAACACAACCACTGCATATTCACATGTGTAGCTTACGGCTTTTCTGAGGGAAGGGAGGGAGGTGTGCCAAATAAAGGTCAGCAGCAGCAAAACTCTTAAATATATACAGCTCATGGAAGAGGAAGCTTAACCTCCCTTCCCACTGCCCTGGAATCCCCTCCTGCCTCTGATTTTCTGCAGATTAACTGCTGAGCCTCCTGAAGTCTTATTTTCAAGTGCCAATGCTTTTAAAAGGTGGTACATTACCTCAAGTGAGGTTTACACACTGTTATTACTTTCCAGCTTTCTTTTAAGAACAGTGTTAGCGATGGCTCTACAGAATCATGGTGACAAACGGAGTGGATAAAATTTTTATTTCACTTAGACCAGTGAAATTTCTTGAAGGCTGTTATATTCTTTGTGCTAAATAAATAAATAAATAAGAAGGCACACATATCCAGTCTTTACTGTTCACGTTAACTGCATTCATACTATGTCCATCTGAATCAGTTTTTACACTATGTTTAGAAAAGGCTGTGATTCAGCTAATATGCCTGGAGGGTTTCTAAAACATTATTATTGCACATTCCTAATGCTTAATAAATAATAACCTATTAAGAAGCCACTGTTACTGATGGAGAACTTTTCAAGGACATGCCCAAGCTGTTGCAGGTTGTGTAACCATCCAACTCACAAATGAAACTTCCCCAGAAATCATCTTTTATCTCTATCAGTGCACTAATTTCCTCTCACTCTGGTATGACAACACAATAAATCTGATTTCATAGCTACTGGTACACGACCAAATGCCATGTCCACACGAGACAACCCGCTCATCTGCCACAAACTCACTCACTTGACCAGTTCAGATTTTCTAAACCACTCTGACAGGTTAATTTTGTGCAGGCAGGCTCTCCACCTGAATGGAAATTGTTTTTCTGCATCCCTCTAACCTTATGCTGGATCTGGTATTTTCTATCCTCTTGAAGCCAGCAGGAAAACAGAAAGCTGACATTAGGATGACGTTGTGTGCTTTGGCTAATTTGAAATGCAGCTGTGCTCACATTTGATTTGGATCAAATTTGTACTGATCCAGTAGAGAACAGATACAGTACTATTAATTGTGGAAACACAGCCTCAGCTCTGCCTGCTCATATTTTTGAACTGTCCTCTGGTGTACATATAGGTAAACATGTTTCTGTTTTCACAGATGGGCTCTATTTTGGGACTGAAAATCAACAATTAATGAGTTTGAGCTATAGGTCTTTCTTGCTGAAAGCCAATATACCAATCCCATGATTTCATCAAAAGTACAGGGTAAAGCTTCACTTTAAGCATTAAAATCTGGCACAAGCAGGTTACAGCCTAGGAGACATGTAAATGACATCTTGATCGTAATCTCCACAAATTAAGCCAGAGGTCTTAACTGAGCAGCCATGGACTAAGATCTCATAGACACCACTTGGAAACTCTTGGCTGAATGAACAATAAAGTGCAATAGAATCTCATATTTCAGGTAATAATCTGATCACGCAGAGGATTTTCTACAACCACAGCAAAACAACACAAAAATGTTATGTTTTGACAGTGTTTTGTTTGGGATCAATATGCAAGGCAATATTCCTGATGTGTACATTTACTTCTGGTTTGCCAAAGTTCATCATTCAGAGCTCTGAATCTGTGAGAAAACCCACATGTCCTAATTCTGGGTTTTGTGTTTTCATCAAAGGTCTCACTTTCTATTTTTCTGTGTGTACTGAGAGGCAGTGTTCCAGGGAGCACTGGAGAAGTGTCACCGCAGACAAACTCCTTCAGTACTGGTATTGAACAACCACTCTACAACTGAGATTTACTTGCTAACACAGCTAGGTTTGTTATCCATACAAATCTCCTTCTCTTGTTGAGAACGATCTGAATGCACCATTTAGCACAAATGGCTCTTTGGTTACTTTTTTTTGGGGTGGGAGATTGTTTCACATACCTCCAATCTTGGCATTAAAGGCGATTCCTACTGTGCAGTGTGAGTTGTTTGCCGTGGCTGCCACTTCTCCAGCACAACGGGTTCCATGCCTGCAGTCAGACAAACATTTTTCCAAGTAAGCACAGACTGTTGGGATTAAAGGCTTTGACTTTGCTCATCCTCAGGTGCTAAAAGCACAACTATCCCCAATATCTTGCGCTACTTAATCCCTTGTAGTTATTTGTACCCATGTTACAATATTTCTCTGAACACATTTTAACATGATTATCACAATCATATTAAACTCTTCGTGGTAGGCTTTCTAGCTATTGGAAATATGCACAGTTTGTAGCAACGACATAGAACGATGATACATAATCCACAGCAACACAAAGAACTCTTGGATACCAGGTCTTGATTTTTGAACCAAATCTTACATTACAGACAGCACTTTTGCCCTGCATTCTCCCACAACCACTTGTGTTGCTAGTATGTAGATCTCCACACAACCTCCAGCAGGCACAGCATGTACTGCACTTTTTCCACGAGGAAGATGAGATTGTGCCAATGCCCACACTGCTGTTTAGAGGCAAGCCTGAGACTGGCTATGTGCCAGGTATACTCAAAACTTCTATATAGGCCAGTCCTGGTGATGCCTTGGGCCAACCCTGCAAGCCTGCTGGCTTTCCGGGAGCAGAAAAAACAGCTGAAGTACCCTCCACATCAGAGGTATACTCTGTGCCTGGAAGCAGAGTTGGGCTGCAAGAAGCTGCTGAAGGAAAATACAAAACTGCCAGTGGTTGCTCAACCCCTTCCACACTGGGCAAAGCCACAGCGCAATGCCTTGCCTAGCCCTGATCCATGCTCTCTACAAGGTGACAGTGGTCATCCATATGGCCTCCATGGTAGGAAAGCTGTCCCCTCTTCTTGTGGTTTTTGCCTGCAATACAGGTTTCACGGGGTGTTCTCTACCAGTAAGTTTTGCCCTCATCCTTGAGCAGTTAAGCAGCTCCATGGCAGAAATGTGACACAAGCAACAGGGAGCAGACAGGGAACTTTACAGAGCTGCTGTGGAGAGGAGATATGGAGTTTCAGACCAGACAGGAAAAGAGATGGGGAGTTGATGAGACGGAGATAGAAAGATAATGTCAGGCTTGGGTAGCCACAAAGAAAGAAGTTTAAAAAGTCAAGGCAAAAAATAGATAACAACATGGCAAGCACTTCAGAGGAGGCTAAGTGAGGTCAGTTGTGTACACAGGCACTCTTCTGCTGGTAGTGGTTGACAGACTGCTTACATAGACATCTGGAGAACACAAGTGTTTTTGAATTAAAGTTGACGCCCATATTACAGACAAGAATCACAGTTGCTTTCTCTTGGTACAGCTTGTTTTGGGTAGAGTCACTCCCTATTTCCTTGTTATTAGTGCAACTTTTTGCCCTTAACCTTTTGAGACACTTAGATGAGAAACACTAAGATAACTTGTTTGGACTGGATTACCGTAAAAAAAGAACAACACACAGGAGTAGGAAAAAAAGAGAGGAACAACAAAAAAAGCAGTATTATATAATAGGTATTAATATAAACAATAATATATAATAAAATAAGTGATCAATGCTGACGTGTTAGAATTTCAAAGATCATTCAGTTTATCAGATAAGTGAGATAAATATAATCTATAAGTAAAGTGTAATCTTTATTCACAAAATCAAAGTGACAAGTTGGATGTTGATAAATCCTAAAGCTGGATCAAGGTTTCACAATTATATGCATATCTCAACTAATTTCCCACTAAGCTGTTCACAGTTCATCACTGGGTTGCCAAACTTGATCAGAGAATTTTTCAAGGCTGAATTTGAAGTTTACTTTTCACATGAAGCCTAATTTTCAAGCCTAATTTTCTTCATTTGAAGAAAGCCTATTTAGGTCTAATTGATAAACCAATGCTTATTTTGAATTATTTTGAAAAGCCTGAAGTAAATAATTCAGGAATCACAGACGAAATTAAGTTTTAAAAAGATCCTTCTTCATTTTCAAGTATTTTCAAATAGTGGTCTAGCTCTGCATTTGTTTGAAGTAGTGTCTTTTTAAAATGTATTACTATTTATAAGAAAATGCCTGTCTTAAGAATTATTTACAAGACACAAGATTCCCAAACTTCCCTTCTTTTCATTATGATTTTGTTACGTGCCACATACAAGTTTAGAGGTGTTATCACTCAAACATCAAAGCACAGATGACTATACTCTAGAAATGTAGAAATACCTGCACACATCACCTCAGTGCGTATCGTTTATTAATAAATCACTGCCCACCTGGTGAAAGGCATGTGGCCGAGACGCAGCTTCCCAGAGGGAGACTGCATTGGCAAGAATCCCCTCCTGGGTACCAGGTTTGGGAGGCAGTGATGGGAGGAAGGTTTTTCAGTAGGGAAAGGGGACAGATAGAAACCACACCTGGAGGAGGGAGGCTGCCTGAAAGAAAGGAAGGAAGACACAGCTCAAGTTTCTCCGTGGTTCCTGGCGGAGCACGCAGATACCTGCTACTTTGTTAGCTACATCCACCGAGCACCATCAAAAGGGTTAGATTTCCACCGGATCACCAAACACAGCCCGGTCGCTCCAGGGCCATGTAATGTTTGTAGAGGAGAAACACAGGGGCATGGGGCGTCACGGTGTGACTGCACCTCCCAGCAGCAACCCACAGTAACACGGGATTAACAGCAACACGAAGATGTAGCCTGAAGTCCAGCTGAAGTGGAAGTAGCTGCGGTGGTAGATGTTACTTCCCTAAGAAGTACCTGAGGCTTTAAAGGGCTGGTATGGAAGTGTCATGATGTATATTTATCTAATTAAAGCCCAATAAGAAATTTCATGTCAATTTCTCCTAGAAAAAAGCATATTCCAGAGAGAATTAGATCTTCAGACAGTTTCACAACACATGAGTTAAATCAGCTTTGCTGAATACTTCACTAGTCCTCACATATTGGAAAAATCCTTCTTTTCATCATATTTTAAGTCCATTAATGGTATAAATTTATTTTGTAAGCAGATTTTTATGTTGGACCCTTGCTTCTCGGCCAAGATTATTGTTACTTGCATTCTATATTTATAATGGAAATCACAACATTAGAAGTTGTTTTATCCATGTCAAGGTCATATGTATAAAATTGCACTTCTTACAATCAGTTTCCCACTTTGTGAATTAATCATATATGCAACTCAATTTGTTTTAATATGTTATCTTTTATGGGTCCTTTAAGTAATATTTCAATTATGCTGTGAAAGAGAAGACTTTCTTAAAAACCTGCATATAAAAATTATGTTCTTTCCACACTGCTTTTAATTTTCTCTGTCCTAGATTTTTGCTTGAGGTTTACAGTTTGGAACAGACTCTGAATTCTCCAGTTAAAATTAGAAAAGCCTTCTGATTAATCATACACTAATTTCTTAACTACCTTGATAAACAAGTATGATGAAACTGATGCCTGAAATTGATTAAGTCTGCTTTAAAGCTATGAAAACTTCTACGGAGCATGAAATCCTGAAAACGTCAAACTACAAACAGTTTATGGAGGCAACATAACCCATAACAAGAGGTGAAACGAGGCGTGTTCAAGTTAGCGTTTTTTGTGAATGTATATATATCAAAACACAACAATCTCCTGTCTTTGTGGGATGCCGGCATCACATACAACTTGTTTAAAAAGTTGATGCAGTCCTAGAAGAAAGCATGACTGCCCTTCTACAAAGGCCTATCTTGATAAACTTTAAGGGTCGATGCTTCATTTCGCTGGATCCTTTGCCAGCTTATGTTGAAGGGAAGTAAGTTCCCAGGCTATTAAATGGCACTTTGAAGAGACACTCAACTAAAAGGTTTTGCATTTGTCCTTTGTGTTAATGTCAGGGTGATGTAGTATCACAGAATAGGAACAACAAAGAAACCTTGGTTATGAGACGCACTGCCCATCTACAAATGTGTCTCCTACCTGGAGTCTAATACAAAGAAAAGGAATGGAAAGAAATAAAGCTTTGTTGTTGTTTGTCTCATAAGGACAGGCATGAAAAATTGCTATTCGAAGACAGATTTAGGCTCAAAAGGCCATCAGGTATTAGAAATAAGATGTCACAGGCATCATCTTCAAAAAAAGTTGTACTTAGTTGCTGATAAAGTTGGCCCGCACTTTCCACCATGAAACCATCTTTTATGATTCTGCCTAGCTTTAACTCCTCTAGCAAATTTTTCCATTCCAGGCAAATACGTACAACTTTTTCAGAAACTTATTTATTTTCATTTTTGTATATGCGAGAAACTGAACACAAAGAACAAAGAAAATAGCAGGCAATTAAGATTGATTTTCTTCTCTTTTTATAAGGAGGGGATTTGTCAGTCTGTCATTAACAATAAGTCAAAGACTTACTCAGGAAGACCATAGTAAACATTTTTTTTGCCTTATGATGCCCCGACTATTATATGCAGAACTTGAAATAAATCGTTGAAGAAATACACTTCTGTGGAAAGGTGTATGTTACTTTTTTCTACTGCGTGCATGAACAGTGCTTGAGCACCTGGACGCTAAAGGTACAGTTTTTTGATGGCTCTCTAAGTACAAGATAAGAGAAATTTATGAGCTACACATTAATCGGTTACACAAAGTAACTTCTTTCAGTAACAGATTTTTTCTGAGGCAGAAATGGCTCAGTTTTTCAGGCCATGATGGAAAGAGAAAAGGTGCATGTTCTGTGATTAAATATCACTCCCCATCCCACCAACAAAATTTAAACATAAGATGTTTATCTTTCAATAATCACTCTTAATTTGCCTTTCAGAAGAGGAAGAAGATATGAGGCACTAGGAACATCTTAAGATAAAATTAATTAAGCTCGCCTCTGAATGTTTAGAGTAAGGAAATATTTAGGGTTAGTAAAGACAGCTGCTGGAAATTTCACAAGCCCTTGCCATGTAAATTGGCTCTGCATTTCAGGGCCTCCATCTCTTGATAGCTATTCTTTGAATTCCACAGACACTCTGACCATGCATTTCTTTGCCATATTTAACTCTTCTGGAGTTCATCAAGTATTTCAGAACACAAAAAGCTCAGGGGACTGGAGGATTTAAAGCCCTCCAGCTTTTCATGGCACTAACATTATAGTCCAGCCCACTTCAACCTGTCACCAATGAGTCTTTTCAGAATGGGAACTTAAGTAGAAAAGAGTTTCAGAGTATTTCAATGCAAGCCCATCACAAACATCTCTCGGCACACCAGTAATTTACTGAGGTTTTCTAAGAGATATGCAGCACAGGAACTAGTTTGTGAACAAATGAGGAAAACAGTGGGGGTTTAGGGGGTTATTTTTGTTTGTATGTTTGGGGTTGTTGGTTGTTGTTGGGTTTTTTTTAATCCAGGGAAATGTCCACAGAAAAAAAGAAAAACTTCACATACTTTGCAAATTCTATGCTGCACATATTGTAAGAGTGGATATTAAATTATTATAAAAAGGTTAGAATAGATAGTCTAAAAGTTTACATACGGTTAAATACATTTTAATAGGCTGTGCTTGAACATCCTGTTTTTGATAATTGCCAACTTCCTTTCTCAGCATAATTATGTCATAAACAAATTCCCTATGCAGAAAGATAAAGCAAGAATGTTAAGAAAAGAAATTACTTAGTCTTTATTATAAATTAGAGTAGAATACCAGGGGTGGAACCTGTAACATGAACTAAACTATGTTATTGGTGGACATGGAAAATTATAGGACTAAAGGAACTTTAAATGTTAAAATAATTTTCAAACCTCTATGAGGAGAGGAAGAATGGAATTTCAGGCAGCCATTGTCACCTGTAGGAAAATATCTGAGTTGGCATTTATTTTTTGCAAAACTCATGTTTGGTTAAATTCTCAAATGTTTTCAAAGATCTCTCTTACACTGGAATATATTAATAAACAGGAAAATGTGATATCTGAAACATGACAACATAATAACTGCTGGAGAAAAAATGTATTTTAACAGCAATCATCAGAAATGCATTTTATCAGAAACGCATTTTATTGCATCCCAAAGCAATGTCTTATGTAGTGCAGAAGAAATAATATTTTAGACTTGTTCATATATAAATGGTCTCTAATAATCTGGAGGATGAGAAACACTTTCCAAACTGCACTAGGTTGGGATGTTGTTCTAGGAACATCTGAAAAAGGAGGTATAAAGGAACCGTCAGAAATTAAAAGCATAGGCAAGGAAAACCTTAATCTGTAGCCTTTAAAACACAATGTGCTACAGCTGAAAAATAATAATAATAAGGCTATTTCACAAAGGAGAGATATTTGGATACTAACAGTGGAGAAAGAGATGACATAGTAAATGTGAAAAACAAGTTACAGGAACGTTCAACGTGAGATATCAGGACAAACGCCAAAGACTTGGGTATTACATCACAATGTCCTGTTTCTGAGCACGACCGTGTTGTAATGTGGTTACAGCACAGGACTGGAAGCTGTCTTGAGTCAAGGTCCCCAAGGCTAATGACTTTTTGCAAGATTATGGGAAGTTACTTAAAGAATAACTTGAAAATGTCTCATCTATTTCTCACAAATAAAATCAAAGATGACAGCATTAAAACAAACACATGGAACACTTCACATCTCAGACATGCACATCTTAAACTTAACAGCATGGGTAACAGCAATGCTGCCTTGCCACTCTCTCTACGTTTGTTAGCGGTTAGTAAGCAGCTAATTTGTCACAAGTGTGAAGTTCTGATATGAGCCCAGCAAAGGACTGTGCTTCCATAATACTAATTACCATCTCACAGTTTTTGTTTTGTGAGTGGGCAAATGAATTTTAATGTATAAAACAAATATACCTTTTTTCTGTAGTTTCTACCAAAGGCAAAACAAACAATGAATAAAAGGTCTGCTGGAGCCAATGAAATATGACATAGAACATGAGAAAACAAAACGAAACAACATCATCAAATAATATATTTTGCCAAGTATATGGTTTTATGTATTAAAAATAAAAATAATTACTTACTGATGTCTTAATATGCTTTAACCAAAAGTAAAGTTTTAATTCAACCTCTTCTCTGGAGGGAAAAAAAGCCTTGGTAAGAAGAAATAAAACTGTTCCAAAGCCCAGCAAACAACAAAACTTTCAGCTGAGCTTTTTTTTTTTTCCACACAGCCTTTCACATTAACTGTACAGTAACCTCCTTAAGGCAGGTAATCTCTTGTTCTCATTCATTAAAGCAAATCACAAGTATAAACAGTACAGTTTAGTTCCTGTGCACTGGAATTAAATCCCTTCAGCAGCAACATCAAGGCCACTATTACCTTGGAACAGTATATCGTTAGCTAGATATACCTAATCAAAAGGACTATTTCATTTGCTTTTGAAACTGAAGCATATGAGGCTGCTTAGACTTTGAGGGTCCCCTGCCACATAAGCAAAAAGATGTTTTTTTAACCTAATTCAAACTAGTTGAGAGGCCGTAGAACGGATGGAAAGTCATAGAACAAGGAGGATGTGCTCCAAGCAATTCTGGCAATCATTTTATGTATATGAGGGTGGTTGATCCCTTTTTGTATGCAGCCTGAGGAATAGAGTAGCATAAACACTTGGCAAGAACTGAATATGTGCCTATACTTTTCTCATTCTTAATCTGTGAGACTAGACAGTTTTATCACTTAACTCGTGACATGCAGAAGAAAGGGACAAACGAATGCCCAATTTCAAATCTTTATGGAATTTGGCTAACAAAATGGTAAGGGGAACTACTGCATTATACAATTTAATGAGGGAAAGAGACAGACAAAATCAGGCATGTATTTTTACACAAGAAAAATTGTTGTAATCACCTTGTAAAAATGGTTAATTTAGCTTATTTTTTACACTTGGAATTACTGGTTCGATACAATAATTAAATAGTCACTTCCCATTCTGCAACAGTCTCGGTCAACAGAACGCAATCCTAGAAGTTAGATTCTGCAGCACCCCAATAACCTTACTTACTTAATTTTTAATAATAGTAAAGTAACACTGTACTCTTGCAGAAATAAAGGAATCTTTGAAACTTCCCAAGGCAATCACTAAAAATACCAAACAGAATAAACCACATTCCCAGTACCACCTCCTTCTTGACTAGGACACTATACCTCTCTTATACATTAACATTGCCAGCAGGTGACAGCGGTAAAGAAACCTACATCGGTTCATTCAGTAGTTCAGGTATCTCTGCTGGAATCCACTTTGTCTCCACAAAGTAGAAACACCTTGTTTCTGGCAAGAAGGAAGAATAAATGTGGGTCTGTGGCTGCCTCTCTGTGGTTTTCTGCGTGAGGCTGGACATAGCTAGCACATGCGTTAGGTCATCTGTTGTGAAACAGCTGATGTCCCCAGCAGTTCTTCCAGATACATCTCATTTTTCAGTTCAATATCAGCATATATATAATGCAAGCAATATATCCAACCAGATAATGGAAAAAAACATTTTTCATGCAAAAGTGACTACTTCCAGCCCCTGGTTCAGTGTTTGTTGTTTACCACCACATTACCTGCTTTACCATCACTTTTCTGCTGAGCAAATGCATTTTTTGAATCTGTATGTGAACACAAGCATACTTAATACATACAGAATCATGCGCAACCATGGAGGACTGTTTCTCCCTTGCCTCAGTTATAGTCATGGTTATAAACCACAGTCATAATATATGGGAATTAATGAAACATGTTTGAAGCAGTAAATGTTTGACATGTTATGCTTTCTTATGAATGCGACTCTAATCTCAAAGACAGAGCAATCAGATGCTGGACACAGGGAAACGCAGAGGTAAAGGGACACAGGAAAAACATGAGACATACAGCCTTCATGACTCCTTTGTCTATACCAACCCGTGTCTCAGAGGAGCACCTGTGAGTTGCTGAGCACCCAAGATTAGGGGAGGAGAGTAATACCTGGAAAGTCAAAAACCCGCCTATGGAAATAATCGCCAGACAAATCCTGAATGTGGAATTTGCAGAGGAAATAATGACCCTGACAGTTCGTATTCCCATGCTGCAGCCAATGCACTGTCTTCTAAGGTCTTTGTAATGCTCTATTCATGTTTAAGCCTTCAAAATGATGCTGCCCCATGCCAAAGAAATGCTGTCTGGATACTTACAGGTCCCAGCTGACCAGAAAATAATCTCAGCAGGTGCCTCAGAGGCACCTCTTTCCATCTCTTTCCATCCCCATACAAGAATCTTCTAGATCCTTGCAAAAAAAATCAGTTGTGACACAAAGGTCATCTTGTCATTTTCATAGTCAATGCACTACACCAGATTTCTAATTGAAAATACAAAACCGCCAAAGCAATCAAACAAATACCTAACCTGAAAACATCCATGTGTCATCATAAAAGGAGACTGGAAAGAAATCTGTAAGTCAACAGGAAATCTCACAAAATCACGAGACATGCTTCTAGATGTTGTCAGCAGATGTGTTCCTTCATCAAGAACTATTTTGCTTACAAATTGCACCGATTTAAATGGAAAGATGTAAAAGTAAATGTATTTAAACAAACAAGCGAAAATCTTAGCAGCCACCTTCTTTTATCATTTTGACAGAGTTTTATATCACCTTAATTTATGCTTGTTAATGACAAAAAGAAAATATTTCCACCTGACATAAGTATATTTAAGATGAGACTTGGAAAATAAGGCCTTATACTAATCCTTCTCTTGCAACTATATGGGTAATGAGCATAGTTTAAGGTTTTGTTAACATTTTCAGAGTCTAAAATTAATCCTAATTTGGGAACAAGGCCTTAGATTGCAAAGAAAGTTAGTGTCACTCCCAATATTAGTTTACACAAATCAGAAACTCTTGGTATGCTTTATGAATCCCTCCTGTTAACTTAATTTAACTTAAGCTGCAGGTTTATTTATTAAGTTTCACTAATGAACCATTGTCAGTGTTTCTGAATATACAGCTATCTAAAGTTGATGATGTATTATAATTTTCAATATTTTTTAAAAGATTTAGAGTAAGAACTGGAATACTGATACAATAAGTATTTTGGCTAGGCCATACATTTGCTATTCCTAGGAAAATTCACCCATATTTATCTAAGATAACCTTAGAAAACACTGGCTTGGACACAATGAGTAAAGCTTGCTAGAAATTTGCTGCTGAAAATTCCAAAGGTACCACCTACAGTGAACATTCTTGTACTTGAGAAAGCTCACTGTGCACTGGCTACACCGTTTGATCTACATGGTAGACATAAAGAAGAGCTTTGGATAAGATGGGTACAGGTGAAGTAGTCTGTCATCTGTTTTTTGAGCAAAGGGAAAAGTGACTAACTAAAACCTGCAAATTTGCTTTCTCACCTGCTTGCATTTCACCACCTTTTACTATAATATCTACTGACTTAAGTTATACTGTTGGATGTAAGAAAATACTACTACTCTCATTCTACTGAAAGGTACCAAGAGGTTAAATTGCAAATCTGAGACTAGAAGGAACACCTCTACTAGAATAGCCACAGCTTAATAATGATAACTTTCAGAATAAATATATACATTCTACACCCTTTTCTATGCTCTTTAAGAAAATAATCATATCAGATCTGTAAACAAAACCAGGAATAAAACTTCCGACCGAAATTTCTCAGCATCCTTGCATAAGCTAGCAAACTGCATTTAAGCCAGTGAGAGGCAGGAATATTTTGTTCCACATTAGCGCTGGCCCACGGTAGAGGTGTGCCCTCTGAATTAACAGACTTTACATTGCAACCTAATTGTGCATGAAGAAACCAAGTGCTGGAATTTATTTGGCTAATGCTTTTCATCTATTTGATCTTATAGCTGGAAAGCCGATTTCTAAGATTTTCAGGGGGACTTCACCTGCTTTGGTTAGAAGTTTCCTATGTATTTGAAGTGTCCTATATAGGACATCTGCAGATACCACAAATTCCTCTCACAAGTGTATCTGCTGTTGCTACATGCAGTACCTGAAATGATATAATGGAAGTGAAGAGGTAAAGATGTTTTTCTACTTTTCTTCAATTGTCTTCCAACTGCCCCGCACTTCATCCAGTCATTTTCACTGCTACAGGTGTCAGTTATGCATTGCTTTTTGGGAACCACTAGACCAGCACAGCAACTGTGGCATCAGCAGCTCTGCAACAGCTCCACATTTGGATGCTTCTCTGGAGCTTAAGTCCTTTATACCAGAACATGCCTACACACAGAGAGAGTAACTTATCTCATCGCAGATCTTGGGTCAACTTCCCCATGAAATTGGGCTTGCAGGGATAATGCTTCAGATATCTGTTACCATAAAGAACTCATCCAAAGCTATTAGAATTACTCCTGGGAACCAGTACCTTATTAAAAGCTTGCCATATTGGCCCTGGCAGGCAGCTAACCCCCACCCAGTCACTCACTCCCTCTTTCCCTTTGGGATGGGGGAGAGAACTGGAAAAGCAAATGTGAGAAAAACTTGTTGGTTGAGATAAAAACAGCTCAATAAATAAATGAAAAAAAAAAAAGAAAACAACACAATAAAGTGATGCAAAGGCAATTACTCATCACCTCCCACCCGCAGAACAATGCTCAAGCAACAGCTAGCTTGGAAAAACTGCCCCCCAGCTTTAGTGTTGAGCATGATGTTATCTGGCATGGGATATCTCGTTGGTTAGCTGGGATCAGCTGTCCCAGCTGTGTCCCCTTCCAACCTCTTTTCCACCATTAGCATTCTTGCTTGAGGGGGCAGTGTGAGAAACAGAGAAGGCCTTGACGCTGTTCAAGCACAGCTCAGCAGTGGCTAAAACACAGGGTATCAACACTGTTTGGTCACAAATCTAAAACGTAGCACCACAATGAACTCTGCCCCAACCAGATCCAGTACAACCTGGTATAACTAGGAAAAACAAGCCATTAAAAATCTTTTATCAGGACTGCCCATGTTTGTAGACCACCACCACTAAAACAAAGTAACACTAATGCCTATGTTCTTTGTCACCTTAAATTCATGTCCATGAGCCTGCTCCGTTACAGACATATTCTGTACTTAGGTATTTTATCTTTCATTCCACATCTTCTGTTTCACAAGCTTTTGTATGACAGTATATTATCAGTCACTACTTATCCTGATTCATGTTTTTTATCCAGACTGACACTGATATATATCAGCTGGAGAGATCTCAGATGCTTGAGGAATCTCCTTTTACTTAAAAATCTCCACACTAGAGCCCCATCATTTCTGTGCAATTAAAAAAATAAATGAAACAGAAAAAAAAAAACCTTCTCAAAAATATTTTGCATCGGTTCTACTGAAATCACACCTAAGCAGAAACAAAAAATACCCTATGAATACAAGAATGCAGATTTGAGGTTTCAAGTTTAGACCTCCTTGGCAGGAAAAGCAGTCCATTGGACCCCCCAAAAACAGTCTGGGGGAATGCTTTTAAGGAAAAAAGACATTCATGCTTTCATTCAAGGAAGATACTGACAGATGCAAGGATCCTAAGGTCATAAGGCAAAAAAGAGGAGCAATACAGTGATGTGCGGACAGGTCACGGACAGGTCTTTACCCATTCTGCATACTCAATTTCTAATAGTGGATGACTGCTTTGACAACATTTTAAAGAAATGAATATTTTATAACTCTGGGTCTCCACCATATTCCAGCTCAGAGACATACTTCCTACTATTTTGAATTCTGAGTGCAATTTCAATTGCACTGTGCAAGATACATACCATGTTTAATCCTAAATATCATTTGATGCTGTTCTGCATTAAATGGACCTCCCATTTCTCTTTAGAGCTGCAGTTCAAAGATGAATGAGAAAATTGTTGAAATAAGTTCAAGGCCTACTCTTATAGGTATTCATAATTGTTTTTTAATGAAACTTATATCATTGATTTGGCAGGAGCAAGGTTTGCTCCTAATTGGAAAAGGGGTTTCAGCATAAGAAGTCTAGCTCTCATGCACTCACTACACTGCAGAACAAGTTAGTAGCTGTTCATATGATGTTTATGGAGTGTTAAGAAGAGTAGTGCAGGGACGTAAATTTGGGCTGAAAGCAGAAGTAACACATCATTACACTCACTTTGGCACTCTTTGACACCTCTAGCCAACAGCCTCACCATCCCACATGTTGGAGAAGTAAACAGGCCATAGTCTCTACCTCAGTTTGCGAAAATCAGAGATTTGATGATTGCTGTGGGACCCTATGGCAATACAAATAATTTTCAAAGCAGGTTAAACTTTTGTAGCATAGACCCCATCAGCGCAATCTACATCTATGATGGATACCCATTGCTTTACTTCTGGATATGAATTTCTCTATCTTGATTGTTTTCCTTCAGGAAAAAAAAGTAACTTGTCTTCAAGAGAGCAATCTGATTTTGCTTAAAGTGTCAAATGTAATAATCTGACTGTGTATCTTTAAGAAAAATTACAAAATCACAGTAATGTAAAACAAGGCTAGAAAAAATAAGCCTGCCTACAGCAATAAACCTATACAGATGCATATTTTTTCATTTGTCAGAAAAAGAAACATCTGATAGTTTTATCCTGAAAATGTCTTATAAAAACACCTACTAAAGCCATTAAGACATTTGATTATAGCATAACTTTGCAGAGTTCAACTGCTAATAGCATGTTATTTAGAAAAATGCTTCAATTAAAAAGCTTTTGACACTGGATTCACAATTGCTTTATCAAACTTGTAATTAGAGGTCTGCTTTTGATGCCACAAGCATTAAAGGGGGAATCTATACTATACTTTGTGCATGTATGTGCTGGCAGAGAGGTCTCAATGAACCACATTTTGCACTGCGTTTGACTGAACTGACTACTGTGAAATCAGCTGGTAAAGCCAATCACCACATCCACAGTGTGGATCCACTCTTAAACTTTCTCTAAAGGGGACAACACATAGAAATGTATTTGTGCTTTCAAGTTCTACTTGGCTGTAGACCTGTATGTATAAACCTATGCAACTTGAAACTGGTCTACCATTTTACCGAATGAAAACTTGACCACTGCAGTTGTAGACTCTGTCCTTCTAAATTCAAAACCTCAAAATAAAGACACATATTGAGAGGAAATACCAACTCTGGGAAGAAGACCATCTGAAAAAACCTTTTCATTTCTAACTCTCCATAAAAAAGAACTCAGAAAAGTGAATGCCACAAAAACCGTAACTATCAAAGCTTATATTCCTCCTATTGTTGACTTTGAATTGGAGGGGAAGATCTGACTCATTGTTATCAATTATTTACATAAAAGAACTAGAAGCGGTTGCATAATGTTTCAGAATTTCATTTTATTTGTGAGCTCATTGTCTGGTACTTCAGTAATTAGAAACAGGAAAAAGGCTTTCCTGTAGTGTTGTGGTTAAATGTTTTGGGACC
This sequence comes from Pluvialis apricaria, assembly GCA_017639485.1. Taxonomy (NCBI): domain Eukaryota; kingdom Metazoa; phylum Chordata; class Aves; order Charadriiformes; family Charadriidae; genus Pluvialis; species Pluvialis apricaria. The sequence goes on from CM030044.1 coordinate 39,071,039, forward strand.
ATGAGAGTCTTATACATTATAAAAAGGAAGAGCACTGCTCCTCAAACACCAGTTAGGCAGTGAGAAATACCACCCAGTGACCAATACCAAGATAGTGAAAAAGGACTATTTTTTTCATCTTTGAACAACTGGAATTCTGGCTGAACTTCGTTTTTGTTTATTCCTCTGTTTGACTTCTCTCACTTTCAATGACTACTGAAAGAAACATCTTTCCTTTGGCACTCAAAAAATTATAACTCATACCACTTGTGGACTTTGGAGGGGATTATGTAATGCAGTGTGATAATGTAATGAGCAGATCAGAAAAGTTTACCGAAAAGACAATTTTTGGCAGTTCAACAAAACTTTCATTAGGATATTTTCCACTATTGAAGCTGGAACCTGGATTAAAATGCTACTGAATCAATCCCTGTAGTCCAATGAATTTTTCATTGTCTTGTCAATATGAAATGCTCGCACAAGGGACTGACCATAGAGACTAGTGATGAGGGTGCTTGTTGCGGGTAAGCAAATCAGTTTGACAAAGACCACTTTTCCTCTAGCCCAGCTAATTGTCCTCAGCTACCAGCAATTCTGGGATCCCACTTACTCTCAAAAAGCTTCAAATGAACATGTTTTATTCTGAAGCAGGAAAACGAGAATTTCAAAACATCAACAATTAGCTTGCTTTCTGTTCTGTTTTAATGCAGACCTTATCTCTTTCCATAGGTTAAAAACCTTTTTTAGATTACAATAAAAACATTATCAAATGCACTATGTGGTGGGGACTCATGCTCCATGTTGCTACAATACTTTTCTTTCAAGGAAAGAAAGTTTTCCTCTAAAAAATTTTACACATATGCATCAGGTCCTTCAGTCCTTCCCTGAGAGAAACAAAGGATGTATGACGATTACCCCTGAGGTACAGCCACCTGAAGGACAGGCATGTTCATTGGGTAACAGCACACAAGGACTCTAAGTAACCGTTGAAACAGAAAGTGAATAAAAACGTGCTCCAAATGAATCTAAAATTATCCTACTTCAGCACAGTACAATTCCGCAAGCTGCAATGTTTATCTCCCTTATTTTTACAATTTTGCACTGGGACCTTTAACTAGAGCAACTGGCAAGAAATACAGACCTAATATCTCATGATCTCCATGCTGCATCATGCCCCTAGGCACTTGGTTGTGTCACTAGATCGTAATTAACTTGGAGGCTAGCTGATGAATCACTAATGCCGCTCCTTGCAAAATGTGGCAATCTCACTGTAAGCTGACACAGACTGCACCCTACTTCATTATTAACATCTGCTAAAATTGCTGTACAATAGGATATGGCCACAAGGCCAATGAGTTTAAAATCAGAATAGAACCAAAACATGATAGATTGGGATTGCAATCTCTGACTGCAGCTTCTATTCTGATGACCTCTGACTGTTTGGTTCAGATCCCTGTTTTCATAAATGAACGCTTCACCACTTCAGAGAAAATAATCCAAAATCTGCAGTTGCCTAACAAAAGGTTCCTAACCCAAAGTCCATTAAATTTGGTGTGACTCTAAGACACGCTAGACATCTGACATTTAGTCATTGGTACCTGGAATTAACAATGCCACGCTCAGTGTAAGCATTTGATCTATTGATCTGCAATACATATACATATTAATTCTCTACGTTAAATTACCTTCCTGTTAAGGAAGATTTATCTGCTATTAGAGATGCTTTGCTGGCATTGGACAGACCACACTCTGCCAGATGACACCATCACTGAATCCTTTGGATTTTAAGCCTCCAGAGGCTAGAGAAAGTCAAGATGAAAAGTCAGAGTACAGAAAAAGAGCAGACACAATGGAGATTCTCTCTGAAAAAGGCCTTTTCCTGGGAGCTAATATGTTGCTCCAACTTTTCTCCAGCCTCCTTCCATGGCTAAATCAACAGCTTTCCCTGGTCCTCCCTGCAGTTGTGAGCCTTGGGATCTGCACTTCAGTCCTGTTTGAAAGCCTTGTGCAAGCACAAGCAAAAAAAAGTAGTGACTAGTCTAGAAAAATTGCCAAGATCTGTTTTTGTTGTTGTGACTAGCCACCTGACAGCAGAATTGTTTTTTACACAAAAGATAAAGCACAAGATGGTGCAACAGTGCTTCTCAGCACAGCTTATCTTCCCTTCAGTTTTGTCTACAGCACACGACACAGTCAATTTCAAAGCAATAGCAACAGGTGTACACCGGCAATCAAAATGCACAAAATACATATACAGTCTGAACTGTCAGCACTCCTTTCTATCACACTGCTGCAGTGTGAACCTTTTTGAGATGATCTTTCAAGCCAGCGATGAGAGCCTTCAGGCTTTCTGGATTTGACTGTGCTCAGTTCTTCAGATATCTGCTCTGAATAGTATCACAGCAGTCAATGAAGCTTTTTATTTTTACTTTACTGGCCATCCAGGAGGCAACAAAAGCTGATCTGCCTGTCAAATATCTAGTATTCATTCTGATTAAATGGCTCAGGACATACTACAGGTCTTCAACATAAGCAGACAGTATAAGATAACAGCTTGTCACTCTTGGAAGAATATTAAGCCTTGGCATTTTATTGAGCATCTACGTTAATGTGACTGACAAAGGAAAGTAATAATGGATCAGAATGGATGCCACAGAAAACCAATGTCAATATGTTGGATCAAGCAGGACTGAAACTCATTAACTCATTAACTTTTTTGCTGTTGTGAGAAAGGATGTAAAGCCATCCAGATATTGCAAAGTTTAGACAAAAGTAGCTTGTGTTTCTTATGATTTCTGAACAGCAAAAATTGTCTCCCAAAAATCTTACACTTATTAAAAAATAATTTAGAAGGTTATTAAAGTAAGTTATTTATGTAGTGGGATGCATCACTGAAGAATGTTAAAGAGGCATCCAAAAAGTGACTCAGTATCTCCAAAACAGCAACGACAGCTTACTTTTACTTTTTCTTGCAGAAGTTTAATAAGAACTGCATTAAAGTCAACTGGTATTATTTAAAGAACTTTTTTAAAAGGTCCTCTATTTTATAAAAGTACCTCTCAGCAGAATAAGACATAAGCTTTGAAATATCATCTCCGAGAGATTTCTTATGAAACAGAAAAACTCATTTTCCTTTGGTCAAAATAGCAAAAATTTTAATACTGTGAAAAATTCTGTTTTATTTCTGAGGCTATACAATGGGTAGCGTACCATTTCAGTGATCCCATCTGCATTCTAAGGATCTGTGACTGATACTGCCTAGTTGTTTCAACACAGATGGCTGCAGGTAATGGTGGAATAACAGAAAAAGAATAAAGCAGCAGTACTCAGCAGTAAACCAAAACAAGATGCTTTGCATAGCAGGAATGACTTCATCCACAGCTGACTGTTGTCTTTAACCTCTGAGCAAAAGGAAGCTCTAGTATAGGCCTGTACCATTTACAAGCTTCAGGATTTGCTGCCAATTTGTAGAAACCAAAGTAAACTTCTGGCAGGACTCCTACATACCATAGTAGTTAAAGAAACTATCGTCCCACCCTGATTTTGACTACAAGCCTTGAAAGATTAGTCTAATGCTTCTTTCTGCTCTCCTATTCTCCTTAACTAATAGAAAATTTATTGTAAAACTTCAAAAATATAACTTTTGAAAGTGCCACTCTGGTTATCTACAGTTGCTTCCCAAACCCCCAGTTAATTTTTTCTCATTTCTCTTTCCTCACCAATAAGCCTCAGCAACAGAAAGCCTTCACTACTAATTAAAAGTGAAAAGCCAGCAAACAGACCCAGTACCCTGATGTTTCACAGCTGCGTGCAAAGCTGCCCAGAGACACCTACTTATTTTACAGCATTTCTTTTTACTTTTTATCATTCCATCCCTTAAGGTTGGGTTACAAAATGATGCAGAATAAACTAGATCATTTCATGAAATGATGGCGCATTTGTACATCCCACCTTTACTGGAAGGCACAAATCACCATTACGCAATGTTGTCCAGTTGCTATAGCAGGAAGCAGGAATCAACCAAATTGATCCTGCACATTATGAGGTCTTTGCAAAGCCTGGTGTTCAGAATGTTCCCTGGTTGTGGTTACCTCAACTGCCAGGCACAACTTGAGTATCTAGTGCCAAATAACCACATACAGTGGATAATCAGAATTCCTGCCCCAATTTCTGAAGATATTTTAGACACATAAAAAGATAGACAGGCTACTAGTAGTGCTATGTAGTACCTATGTAGTCATTCAATTCTTGTCGGGTCCAGTGGGAACTAGGGAGGGAAAGCTGACATCCCCAAAAGTTGAAGGTGCTTAGGTGCTGCTTACCAGGCTCAGTGTGTCTGCTAATTGGAAATACTGAGCCTCTAAGCAGAGGTTAGGCTGCCAAGTAATCTTACACTGAAAGCATGCTTCATGTATCATCTGTGTCCAAAAGCTGACTCTACATTGGTGCTGTACTTCCTGATAACACTGACGAAGCTCAGTACAGCACAGTATTGGCCCTCCCACCACCACATCTCATCGCAGGACCTTAGGGGTTAGGCTGTGGAGTATTTGCCTGGAAGGCAGGGTACAAAACCCCAAATCCCGCAGCCCTAGGAGAGAAATGAATCGGTACGGTTTTATATCCCATATAAAAATCTAACTAACAACAAAACAGAAAGCAGCCTTCCTTCTCTGGACATGTTTTGTAAGAAAGTGATGACTTCAGTACCCAGCCAAAGAACAAGATTCAGCTGTGATTCACAGCTGGACATATGTGGCTCCTCAAAGCACCAAAAAGGGTGAACCCCTGAAAGTGCACCTAAACTAGGAGGCCTCCAAGTGTACCCTCGTCATGCCCTAACTCCAAGGATGGGAGCATCTTCACGCAGGTGAGCCAGGATGTGTCCCTGAAGTGTGTGTGGGGATGGGGAGTGGTGGACAGCAGGAGAGCGGGATGTGCTGTGATGTAAACTGGCAGCTGAGCTGAGAAGTATTCACAGAGGGCCAGGCTGATCATTGCACCTTTTCTCAAAACTTCTTGGAGGCCACTGCTGGCAACTGCCTGTCCATCACACTCAGTTTTGTGGACAACAGTCATAGGCACTTGGGGCATTGTCATACAGTCACCTTAGTTCACTGAAACTGGCATTGCCAGTGAGAGGTTCAGGCCATGCTTTGTTGTCCCTCCTTGTGCCTGTCTTGCTCTCCTCTGACCTCAGGCTGAGCTGAATGAGGTACCTGCCTGACCTGGCTGAAAATGCAATTTGTTGTTGCTACTGCTGGCAGCACAGTTTTCAGTGTGATTCACTCTGGAGACCTGCACAAAGGCTGGGGAAAAGAGGAAACAGCAAACATGAGGTAAGGAGTGGGGGTGACCACCCTTTGGTGGCAATCACGCAGCCACTGTCTTGCTCTTCCAACACTTTGTCCTGGGCTATAATACAGACATGCAGTTCAAAGCCAGGGCTGATGCTGAAGTGGTCAGTCATACAAATTAGTTGTTGCAGCATGCTGAGTGGCAATGCCTACATACTCTGAGCTGTAAACAATTTATGTTCCTATGTTCTAGTGGTTTTCAGGTAACTAGCATGTTTATAAACCTTGTTTGTAGTCCTGCGACCTCTCACAAGCCAAACCAAAGATTTCTAGTACAAGCCACCAAAAATTTATAACACATTTGCTGATTCTGACCTTTCTACACCAGCGACAGGACACCTTTAAAACTGAGGTAACAACAGCACATGAAATTCCTCAATTGTAAGAAAAAATAGAAGGCTTTGGTAAGAGTAAGAATTGATAGACTTTTCATTTTTGTGTTTCAATGAACGTGTGTCTTGAGAATACCTCCTAACAAACACCTTCAGTGTAGTATTTGCATTTTCCATCCAAGCATCGAGCTCTCAAATCCTTGGCTTGTCACTAACTTAACTGAGGCAATGCAGCAACCAGGACTATCTACCATTTGTTCCACATCAGTGTTTTCGTTTTGCTTAAACTTAAAGTAGCCTGCATGTGCAGAATGTTTACGTACTTCAAAACAAAGGGTTTTACTGAATTTATCTTTTTATTTTCTCATGGTATTCTTGCTTTAGGAGATTTCTAGTGAAGAAGAGGCAGATATGATTCAGTAAACTGAGCTTCTATATGAAAATAGGATGAGAAAGATATGCCTAATGGGCAAAAGGGAAAGAAACACCTCTTGAATGTACTTATTTCTAGACAAAATATTTGGCAGCATGTAAACAGCGTCAAATAAGAACAACTGAATGAAAACACATGCCAAGATTGCACTCCCAAGTAAATAAACTATTCTTATTACTCAAATTAATACCAACATAATATGTTTCTATGTTAAACAGTATTTCTAGTCATCACAATTAAGATGTGTGTATGTACATTTATTTATATAGATTCTAAGAGAAAAATCCTTACATATTTCTCATCTTGGCCCACCAGGCAGGATCAGCCTGACTGACCAAACAAGTATTTGGCAGAATTCACCTCAGTTTTCACAGTTATTTCACCCTATGGCTGAAAGTAGCTATGACAGCTCCTTGAGATTCACTGTTAGATGAGTGGATTTATATGTAACAGGCAGCTATGTGTAACGAGGACCTATTCTTCAGCCTGTCCATACATGGTGCCCTGCTGTTATGAAAAAGGTGTTGACTGGGAGAGGATTCTCCTGTCCAGGTGTGATCCAAGGTTGCTCCAACTGCTTTCTCCAGTCAAACCGATGTTAAGTTTTGCTGCTAACTCCCAGCTCGCACCTGCTGCATTCTTCTGGAGAAAGTTTGTGGGATTGTAGGGAAGAGACAACACAAACCCAAAAGCATTTCAGTTGTGTAAAGGACGAAGTTTCACCTCTTCTGCAGGTAAACAATACTAAATGCTTTTCACAATAAGAAAAAGCCCCAAACCTCAAGAAAACAAAATGCACAGTCAGCATGTTGACAACTAGTAGGATTCTCCTTCCTTTAATTCATGCAATTCCACAGAAAGGTATTTCTTTCTGCTAAGTACCTAGTTAAAAAAATGTTACTAACACATAACTGCCCTCAAATACACATGGGGGCAGAAAGGTGGGCTGCTTCCTGAGGTGAGGTGTCCCTCCCAGTGTCTCCCCCAGTCTTCACCACAGCACATCCAAAGAGCAGAGCTGGAATGACAAATATCAGGAAGCAGAGCTCTGAAGGAGAAACATCATTCACAGAGGTATATCCAACCAGTCATGAGACACAGATATTATAATCTGGCAGAATTGACACTTCTGGCTTTACAAGGTTTCTATCAAACCTCCACAAGTAAAATCTCCATCACTTTAAAAGACATTATTAGAGAAAAAAATATCTCCATTAACTTGTCTATTTCTTCAATACGCAAAGTCTATAAAGTTCAAGAGAGTCAGAAGCCAAGACAGTGGTCGCACATAATAACTCCCCAATAAAACAATGAGATGATATCTGAGAAAAGTAAGAATCAGTCCTTATATTCTGCATCCCAAAGGCATTGCAAATTGTTCATTTCACAGGCCCAGAACTCTCAAACTAGTTTTTATGGTTTTTTGGATGGCTTGAAATGCTTTCAGAGTGTCATGCAGTGTGCATGGAAGAGACATAAATACATATTTTACAAAAATTTAAATGCAAATCACTCTGCTTTATGAGGATTCAAGTCTCCTAGAATTTCGTAGAACTGGTACTTTCTACTTGACGAACTAGACTGAAAATGTCATGAATGTCATAGTGCCTTACTTGTTCTCGTTGCTGGCATCGTATCGAGGCATAGGGTCAAAATCATTTCCATTGACATCAAAACTGGCCTGTGAATCCTGTAGCCAACAGGGGAAAGAAAACCAATTTCTCATTAATTAGCCATTGACTCATGTGGCTTATACATTCTTCAGCAGGTTCCTACAAGAGAGTCATTAGGTTAACTAACATTCCTGTGGTTGTATGGTGATTGCATGTTTTAGGAAAGGATTATATATTTAATACTCAGGGGATTTACATATTTTATTTTATTTTTGGAAAAGGGAGAAGAATAACAAATGCTCTGAAAAAGCATAGTACCAGTGTCAGAGAGGAAACAGAAAGTGGTGTTTCATTTAACCAGAAGACTACATTTCTTCTAAGAAACTTTTGCAAGTTAAGAGAGTTCAGTGTCAAAATTGGTATTTTGCTAAATGTTTCAAGATTCAAGAAATTATCTGCACAATGATGACTGAAATTTCAGTCATCGCTTCAAGGAATAAGAATAATATAATTTTCTTAAGAATATTACTGCCAAAATACAGCTTGAAATGCAAAGTAAACTGCATTCCGATTTCCCTGGGAGTGTAACTGTTTCAAATATTTGCAAGATATCTCTGTATTTTTGTTCCATATTTTACATTTACCAGCTGAAAATAGTTCATAGAGTAAATAGCTACTGGTTTTTATGGTTCCCATTAATCGATGCGGTAGCATGTGGTGTGTTGACATGGCAAGCAGCTCTTTTTAATCTCTTCTTTATTCAAAACCAGTTACCACATCCACCTCAAATATTCCTGTTTGCAGCCACACCAGTAATAATCTGACATATAGAAGGCATTTGTCATCAAACAAGCAATGTGTACTGCTTTGGGGGAATTCCTTGTTGGTGTGAGGAAAGGGAGAGAGGAGGTGGTAAGGGAATAAATAGCTGCTTTAAATTCTGTGGAAGGACAGTGCTGGGATGAGGTGACATATGATACAATCCGGGTCATTCATTGAAGAGGTAAAATTATATTTGGTTTGTTTAAGCAACTTAAGAGATTAAAATGAAAGATGTGGCATGCATTAGGACCAAGCATGCATTGACAAATAGGGCAACTGCCTGTCACTTGTGTTTGTGCAGTCCTCCTCATGTATTTCAAAGCTGACTTCCACATACAACATGGTGAAGGATATGGATGTAAGTATGACTAATTTAAAATAAACGGCTTTAAACCGTGGAAACAATTATAGCTTTTGATGGGTTGTTAAAGATGGTTTTGTCACATTCGTCTCTTCAATGCTCTTTCAAGATTATATGCTCGCTAGCAAAAAGCCTGTGTTCAGGGGTCTTTTCCAAGATCTACATCTGTAATGGGACTGAAGGTATATGCACGCCTTGCGCTGGTCATCTTCAGCAGTCCGTCTCAATCCATATATATTTGTTTCATTTCTTACCTTGTGTGAATGTACACCTTGCACACTTTACTTCAGACAAATGATAAGGCCCTCGAGCTCATGTGCTTTCAGGTAATGCCTACTCCCAAAGCACAGGACTAATCACTGCAGCAAAGTGTGGCCCTGATGCTCTGACCAGCTTCAGACTCTGACACTAACACAAAAAGTCACCCACTAGAGAAGGAGCTTCTCTTCACATTATACAACTTTCCAGGGTATATTGAACCAATCTTTTAAATGTGATGAACCACAAGCAAACAGAAACCTCCTGACGTGATATGAGACATAGGACACAGAAAACAAAGGACACAGCTCTATTACAAATTGTGAGGGGACTCACTGGAGTTAGAAGAGATTTACTAGAAAGACCCCAAAATATTCTACACCTGTTTTTAACTGAGTGAATCATAACAAGTCATGTCCTTCTCCTTTAATATTATTCCTAGCAGTAAGATAAAATAAATACATGGAGGGATATACCTAAAATTAGTCTTTAAGAAAAGCCACTGTCTTGCTACCTAAATGTATTGGTTGAAAATGGACTTCAGCTGCACACATTAACTGAAAAGCAGTGTATTCCACTTTGGAGAGCATGAGAATATTAAGTAACATAATTACAGAAAAAAGAAAAAGCATCTGATGATTGGTTCCAGTCCTTCAGAAATTCAGGACTCAGCTACAAGAGGCATACACATACATGTACAGACGGAACACAGCCTTAACTAAACCAATGCAGATTACCAAAAGCTGTCTTCCTTCCTCCCTTTGGTGCTAACATTTGAAGTAAACCCTTGTATGATTCTTCCTCCTTCCCTCCTCCCTCCCTCCATCTTTCCAGGAGCAGCAAATTTATTTGGGGTAATAATAGAGCAGCAAATGTGGACTCCTTTGGACACTCACATAATTCTGCATCAAGTCTGGATGGTTCCTTTCGATGCCGTCATCCAGGATGGTGACCACAACATTCTTTCCAGTGTAACCTCTCTTCCAAGCACCTACTATATTCATATCTGATTGGCAATGGTGGGTGTTATCACTGCAGTGCTGGGGAGAGAAGAGGAGACAATGATGTTGGATGTTGCAGATTAGTGAGAAGTGTGGGGTTGAGGTATTATTCTACTTAAATTAACATCATCATTTAAATCAGCACGAGCATATTGATTTAAATAGCAACTATATCAACACCTTCATTTAGACAAAAAATAATTTTAAAAGAAATGCCAAATTAAATAAAAATTGCTAGTCCTGCTTATCTCCCTTTCTGATTACTCTTCACAATAAGCAATAGTAAAGAGCAACGTCCAGCCATACTGAACCACTAGAAGCCATGTGTAAAACAAAGCAAGTATTCCTGGCTGTTAAGCACGCTCATTTGAAATGAACATTTGAATTATTTGAATTTTTTCAGAAAAACAAACCATATGTGGATAAAAGTAGACAAATGCCTGTACAGAAACGGTCATGGAAAAAAAAACTTGCTTTTTGGAGCTTATGTGCTGTACAACTTCTTGACAGAATGTCTGGAAACTAATCCAGATTCATTTCTATCTACAAAAGAAGGCTTTTGGCAGGTTTTGTGCAATATCAGCAGGAGATGAGCAGCAGTTAAGAACCTATAACCAAAACAACAACCTGAAAAACTTGCAGCTTAGGGTGTCTGATGAATTGTAGGTAGTTAGATTGAGAACAGCCTGGGGTACAGCTTTCAGAGCAACCAAGTCCAGTGTGGTGGAGAAAGAAAGTTTAGGGCACATTAAAACTGAAAGCCTCTTCCTTGACATGAATGCACCCAGTTAATGTGAAGAAATCTGGCTTGCCATGGCAATGAGACATGACCCTCGGGTATTTGTATGCCCCATTAGCGACTCACTAACCCACACGCAGAGCCCTCCCCTGCGAAGTGAGTTCAATGAGCCCCTCATCGGCACTGCTTTCCTCCAGCTCCTCCAGGCTCAGACAGAGCAACAGGCAAAAAACTAAAAAAAGAGGGGGTGCAGGGAAGGGGAAAGGCAAAGGGTTGGGAGGAAGGAAAAAGAAATTAAAAAATAACCTTGTATCATAGCAACAGTGGCCACATGAGTGTGCTCCACCTCACTCCCTGCCCTGCTGCCTCGTGTACCCCTCATGTTTTGGCAATAAATACATCCAGAGGCATGCACTCCTCCTTGACTTAGTCCATCCCTCTTCTCCTGAGTGTAAGCACAGTGAGGAACTGTAAGCCATACTGGGTGCAAACTGACATCAGATTACTATTAAATCATAATTTTCCTCCTCCTTTTTCTCCAGTTTACCGCCCTGTACAGTCATACACAAACCAGGGGATTTAAGAGTGGTCATTTGCTGTTACTAAAGCAAGATTATATTATTAGACACTATATATATGTACACAGTATAAAGTCTCTCTCGTGGTCTTTCCCCTGCGTCTGCAAATATCTGTCTCTCTCTGTCTATCCATCCGCACACAAAGGAGTTTGAAGGACTTCAGGGACCAGTTCCAAGGAATGTATAGGGCAGGCTTAATGCTTTTGTTCTGTGTATTGCTTGGAAATGCTCAGGCTGCTGGCTTTATAAAATTAATTACAGTCTAAACTTGCCATCTGGACACTGAATGTAACGGTTGTACACATGAGGCTTTCTAATGTACAAACAAGGGGGTTAAAAGTGTGTAATGTTTCCAAGTGCCTTTGCATTTTTCAAAAGCGTTACTGAATTAAGCATCAGAAAATATCTGCAAAAGCTATTAATATCATCATTCACATTTTGCTGATGTGAAGACAAGGAGACAAAAAGGTGGAAACACCAGCCTCCAGCCATAGAGTAAACCCAAGAGAGAGCTGCAATGGGCAATCAGGATTCCTGGCTCTGACCTCTCGTCAAATTTACTGGGCCATTACACTGCCCCTTTATCCCCTTCTCTGAAATGCCAAATGACCCTTTGGCTGCTTTGCTGGCTGTCTTGTCCTCTCTTCCTAGGGGATAAGCTTGTTGTCTTGCTTCCATGCCAGTCAAACCACTCAGGCTGAGCAAACATACGGGTTTTTAATCCCCATCCCCTTGCAAGCCCTTTGGCGCTCCGCCAGAAGATCGCTGGTTGTTTTTTTTTTTCCCCCTTAATGATGGCACAGTCAGTTGCCCTCGCTTGCCTTACCTGAACTTCTGCTTTTGTGGTGGAGGCAGAAGGGGGTGCTTTGCTACATGCACATCGACAAACACAAGACAAGAGACATCTCTTTACTGCGTGCTCTGATGATTCCCTCAAGAGACGTGCCAGGTCAAACTGATGTTCAAATTATCTTCCTCTGCTCCAAGACTGGGCAGAAAACTAGTCTAAACAAAATCTTTCTGCATAAAAGAAATTTCAGGGCTAAAGCAGGCCTAACTGCGTGCCCACCTATAGCTTTGGACCACAGCATATGTAACATATGGATACAAAATGCAAAGGCAGCAAAGAAGCATCCAGGTGGGTGTAGTTCAACAGCATGTGAAGGGTTCAGTTCTTATGGTTACAATACATACAACTTATACATACATGACTATAATATACATATATTATATATATTTACATACATATATACATATTGCATATAATATACATACATAATTATAATACAACTTATTCTCAAGTCCTATTAAAAATAGCATCTTTGTTTTCTTTTCACCTGTATTCCTTACTCTTCATGCTCCTCCCAATTCTTTATCTACACTTCTTTTCCTGCTCCTGTCCTTGTTCTTTTCTTCCAATACTGTCTTTTACCACTTAAATTCCAGTTTTGTTTGGTTCAACACCTGATCTCAGATTCCCATATTTTAACCACAAACTATACCTTCCCCCAGATTAGTGTCTGATTTTCTCCAGATCAATCAGATTGTGTACTTTTCTCTCAAAGCAGTCAGATTTGGCTTTTATCAGGAACACTTTAAATCTTGAAGTGCAATTACTCTTCAAATACTATATAATATGGCATAGACATGCTGTTCCACATTGAACAGCATCCAATATGCCATTCATTACTTGATTTCACTTGCAGTCTTTCCTGTCCCTTTAAATTTCTCTTTCCTTCAAAAACATTTCTTGTAAGGAATTTTCTGCTACTGGGTTCCGTTCTATAATTTTTCTTTAACTGTGTGCTGCTTCTTTAACACTTATCCAAATTACATTGTTGGCTTCTTAGCAGAGGGCTGTTTTTTAATTAATTTGGAAGCACTGTTTCAATTTACATTGTTACCCAAGTAAAAAATAATAAAACATCTGTCACGATAATAAAAATAATGTGATTCAGACTGACTGAATTTTGTATCAATGGGCAAGTACTGAATTTTATAGCTCATTTTCAATCTATATTTCCTGTTCTTTTCAGAATAAAAACAAGCTTTGTCATGAAAATTTACAAAAACTGTGTGCTGGAAAGTTTTTATTAGATCTGTTAATCTTTGAACTGTTGTCTTTTGAATTTTAAAGGGAATAGTATAAAATAGGTTAGTCTACAGAATTTCCCCCCTCTCCAAGCAGATAAAGTAATTCAGAAATTTCCTGTACTGGTACCATGACTAGACAACTGCAGTAAGCCAGCACTATTTCAACATATATTGTTTTCAACTATTGCCTGGAGGATACCATCAAAAGGAATAAACAACCTCTCACCCAGTTACATAGAGTAATTTTATTGAGATTTTTAAAAGGCGTTCAAAGGATGATGTTTTTCTTTGGACTATTTAATTGGAAAATGTTAATGATACTACCATTAGTATTTAATAGAAACCATCTGCAAGGTTGAGAGACTCTTGAAGTATACGTAGGAAGGAAGAAGTTTATAGTAAGAAAAATTTCAGATATTGAACTTTTCTCACACTTGAAATTCAATGCTTGTGAGCATAAAAAGACAAAATAATCACTTAGACATCTTTGGACAGACCATTTGGAAGCCTGCCTTTGTGCAATTAACAAGCAGACATAACATTAGTAAGGTTTTCTGGTTTGATGTTTGCATGATGCTTTCAGTATCAGACATGGGCCTGGATTCTCTTAGCTATTTTGTGAAATTCTCTCTAAAAACTATCTTATAATCATTATCATTATCTTAATGTTTCTTGTCTGCTGCATTAATTTTTGTGATCAGAGGCTTGGTGTACCCAGTTAGGGTTCAATAACAAAACTGAACAGTTAAACTGAGAAGTCAAGAATCACATCAATGGTCAAAACCCTTTGGAACTCCAGAGATTAAAATCAAATTAAAAGAACAATGCCTATAAAATTTTTTTCTGTCTTTTGCAATGCCTATTAGTCTATAAAAACAGAGTAGAAACAGAAGTTTCTAATCCTGTGACATGCAGTCTCTCAGAAAGCACATATTGTGCCCTCTGTAAGTCTTCGTGAAGTACCTTGCATTGGTTTCCTGTAGTTTTTGAGTTACTAGGAGTTCTTTGACAAGATTTTGTCAATATCTAAGGCGATATAGAGAAACACAATATGATAATCAGAATGACACAATTTTAAAGACCAGTCATGAGTTGGCAGATCTTGGATCTCATTTAGTGGAACATTGCATACACTTCTGATCCCAAGAAAACACTGAAATACTAATTCCAGTCAGAGATTAGAAAACACAGACTCTTTTAGTATTGAGAAGACGAGGAAAAGGAAGAGGAAGAAGAAGAGGAAGAGGAAGAGGAAGAAGAAGAAGGACAAGGACAAGAACAAGATGACAGTCTTTCTGGTTTCATTAGAGTAGTCATTAAACAGTCTTTGGCACAGACAGAAAGAAGCAGACTACAGTCACATTCTCTACATCAGGGGGTTTTGTCAGCTACTAACTTGCGAGCATGGAGAGGAAAGGAGAAGTTGCACAAGATCGCACATAGAGGAAGAAGCACAGTCAAGGGCCTACACATTGACCTTGACAAGCAGAGAGAAGGGGAACACACAGGGCCAAGGAATGAATCCTGGTATTTTGTGGAGCTATCAGAAAAAAGAGACCATCTACCTGTTCTGTGAAGGGAATATAATGTGGGGCATTTGGCACTCTTAGCTGGTCAAGGCAAACGCACAGGCAGCAAAGTTTATCAGCTTTTAACCTTAGTAGAGTAGACATCCTGATGCTACATTCAGCTTTCTGAGGTACAGTTTCAGGCAGTGTTCTAAACTAAAATTTGCCAAATATTCTCTCTTTTCCCTGGAAAAAGGAGAAATAATCTCTTCTCTTTATGCTCTTCATGTGATCCAATTTTAAAGAGGAATGAAAGAAGTAAGCAGGGAGCTAATCAGTAGAGTTGGAAAGGTAGGCTCCTTATTAAAATGGCTCGCATAACGTAATAGAAATCATGACAACAAGCTTTGAAGAGCATCATAACCTGTAAAGCTAATGTGATCTACTGGAATTATTTTCCAGCTTCTCTAGCATAAGCACTTGAAAGCTACTTTTTCTAAGATGACTATTAAAATAATGTTTCTTTTTAAAAGTATTTCTCACATTTTATTCTTTCACCACAATAAACAGATGGTGAAAGATGGGTTTTTAGAAGAAGAAGGTGTACTTGCAGATTTTTTTTTTATTTTTCTCAGACATAACTAGATATTTAGTGCATGATACACAGCAATTGCTAACTGCATAGGAAATTATTTTCTTCTGAGTTTCATCTTTAAATAATTTCTGATTATTGCTGCACACAATATGTTTAAGATGATAATATAAAGTCTGATTCATCTCAAATTAAAAACTTTTTTTTGCATTAAACAGCATCCAACTTCTGGGGTCATGCTTTACTGAATTGCTACTTTTTTATCTGTGTCTGTATCAAGAGAATATTTAAAGTGTACTATATTAAATATTTAACACTAATTTATTGCTTGTGCAACTTCAGAAGGTTTAGTTAATTTACTTCAGAGATTAATTTGGTTCTTAAGCTTTATTGATTCTTTAAGTTAACAAACAAAAATACACTCAGAGGCCAATAAGAACAATCACAGACATACATTATTTTATGCCTGTTTAAACAAGGAAGGAGAACAGGAAATCAATATAAAAGGGCTTCTTGTATTCATAGGAGTATCTGATGGCCATAGTGAGACAAGAGTAATTTACAAGACTATATATATGGGGTTTTGCAGTGAAAAATAAGAAGCTCATAAATCTTATTCTTTGGCTGTGATTACATTGCTATTCTTTCCAAAAATAGAATAATTCATAATGTGTTAAATTTGTATTCAAGACAATTCCATCACTTTTCCATCACTGGCACTTTTTTAAAGTCAACACTGATTGTTTTTCTGTAACCTGTGTGCTGGCTTAAACATGAGTTAATTCAGGGAAGCCCTGTACGTCCACCTTCCACAGGCTGATGACAGCGCAGCCTTGTTAGAAGTGGGAAAACCTCCCCCTTCTGGGTCTGCAGACAGCAAATTTTCTCTCCCAGCTGCAAGTTCTGGAACCTGCAGAGGCATAGCAATAATCTGCCTCTAATATCACCTCTTCTTTCTACATGGGGCATGACCTGTAGCTCCATTAGGATGTCTGCCTTTAGTCCTATTTCTTTCCCATTTGGCAGCAACACGAGAGACTCCTTGTCACTAAAAATGCCTTATGGTCACTGTGCATGTTCTGCCACCTCCACTAAGAGCAAATATGAAAAGTGGCATTCACAAAAACTGCAAAAGGTCCACCACGTCATCCCACAGACCAAAAAACACATATATGTACAGAAGAAAATGAAAGAAGGAGAAGAAGAAGAAGAGGAAGAGGAAGAAGAAATTGAGAATAAAGGCAGCTAGAATGTGTCCATTTTACCCTGGATGCAAAAATCATCCATATGAATGGCACATTACAGACCTGGTACATCTAGTATATCCTTGTGCTCACATGTTGAGAGGTATGTGTCAATGTATGGACAGATTTCTTCCTAGGAAGTGTTGGGAGAAATGTAAGAACCTGATGTAGAACATCCTGGGGAGTCAGTAAAGGACAGAGAAGGGAGAAAAAAAATAATTTCCACAGCCTGCGGCTACTGCTAAGAAATGCAGGAATGAAGAAGCATGCATGGAAATATATGTTTACATGTGGCTGTATTCTGTCAACATGACAGTATGCTGACTGTTACTACTGCTGCTACTACTGATGCTACCACTACTCTACAAATAGCCTACTTAGAAAGAAAAGGCCAACAAGGAGATCAAAAGTTAATGCATTTTTACGTGCCTGAAGTCCTGTCTAGAAAAAAAAAAGTATGGCAATTCTTTTATTAATTAGAGAGAATATGTGAAAAGAACAGCTGTGCCCTGGCCTCAGCTGCGCACCATCAACCCTGGGGATCCAGTATTCACGAAGGATGAATAATTCCTCAGAGAGATAATTCTTTCCATTCTACCATTTTTTGTGGCCTTTGCCTCATATTTTTATTTTACCTCCTCTAAGTCCGAGAAAAGAAAGAAAAATAGGGCAGTTTTACAGAAAGTCCGAGGACGCCTTTTTTTTTTTAATGCATCAGTTCATGGAGTCACAGTTATCTAGTAAGACCAAGTTTCTCCCCCTCTCTCTCTCAAGCTAGACTTGATGTTTTCATTATTTCTAAGATAACAATTAAACAGAGATATGGTAAGTCTTGCTTTAAAATAGTTTTCGTAAGTTTCTAAGGATTCTTTCTATACTACTAAAGACAGGATCTTCACAATTTACTTTTTAAGCTGTTTTCAAGTCAAAGACCATTACTTCTATCTCAAGTTGTTAAGAAGCATGGGAGAGGAAGGTGGTTTTATTTAGACTTTGTGTGAACATATGTGACAGAATCGAACTAACCACATGGAGAGAAGGCCCTGAGCAGATGGCTTCAATTAATCATTAACCTTCCCAGAGACTGATGAGAGTGGGAGGAGCCCGGGGCTTTTACAAACCCACTTCCCTCCCCTTCCTCTTTCTTTTCATTTTACAGGGAAAAGAGAAAAGTGATGTTTAAGAAGGATATACTGTTATGGGAGTGCTGGGGGTGGGGGATGAGCAGTGAGCTGATTTAGGACGGAACAGGAAACTTGTTTTTTTAAGAATGTTATGAACGTGTAGGAATGAGAGGACTTCTGAGGAAACAGATGAAGAGATGTTGGCTCTGAATGCCCATGCCTGAATTTTAAGGACTGTTGCACTACTGCAGTCCTTTTTTCTCTATTTTGTGTTGTGGTCTGGTCCCTCTGATCCATGAGGCAATAGCCTGGTGACATCTGGTGTTAATGGTGGGATGTCCTGGGGGGAGAAGGAGGGAGAGAGGAAGAATGAGAGGGAGGGATGTGAGAGAACGAGACTTGTTCAGGAGGCTGAAGGAAAGATACACGTCCCTACTCTTCCTCAAGGGACAAAAGTGGGTAGGAAAAGTAGGGCATATTCTAATATTAGTAATGGAGAAGGAGTTTTTCTCTGTTTTCTTGTAGGCATGTGGAGTTCCTGAGGCGGGAACTGTTTCACAGTGCCTTTACTTCAGCTATAAACATGTATGCTACTCGATACCTAGAAGCCTTTTCCCCAAGAACCATAAAAAGCCATCAGGTTATTGTACCCTTGGTCCCATTATTTGCTTGGTTGGTATGTCAGAGGAGATTATAACTTGCCAGAGGACAAACTTTAAGCTCATGAAACAATTCTCTTGAGACAGAAGTATAAAAATCACTCCATACCCTCCGTAGACAGCCTTATAGAAATGTTTAATCTAACATTGAAACGCATGCTGTGAAAATTCATTAACAGTACAGGATCAGACTAAGATGAATGGCTGCTATTTTAGTTTGCCTATAGGGAAGTAAGTACCCTAAGCACCAATGGGCTTTTCACCGTTTGAATGTGCTATGGTTGATGAATGCAAGGCCCACTGCGTATTATAAGAGAAACCTGGGAAGATAAGGCCAAACCACTAGAGGGAGTGGCTAGTTATATTTTGCAGATGAGATCATCTGGCAGAAACGAGAGAACTAGCCCAGAGAAATCTAGAGAGGCCTGGTAAGAAAAAGGAAAGGCTATTCAAGAACAAAACAAAACAAAAGTTTTGCATAAGGCAAAAAAGTACCACACAGTTACTCTTGTTACTGTTTCAAGAAATTTGACTCAGCTGATTAAATGTTTAAGTCCTCCTGCAACGCTGAAGAAGGTTAGTCCAGAGACATATGACACAGCTGTACATGAAAGACTGTGCAAAACAGGCAATGAATGTAAAAATGTTGTGAAAATTGCAAAAGGTCTTAAAGGAAATCTCAGCAGTGTCAGGATTCAAGCTATCTCAGAAAATACAGATATTGCAGAAAGGTTCTGGAGAAGTCCAATATATTTGCAAACACTGTTTTTATGGAGAACTGGACACAGACCAATGTCTATGGAGCTTTTTAGTAACAGGACTTTAAGGGACTTGGGGAGCTGCTGATAAACTAAACCCCCGACTTTATCATTAAAGACATCTAGATTGTGTTGACTGCAGCAGTACTATGAAGGAACTTCCCCCAGTTGCAAATAAAGTAATTGAATATGTAGAAATGATCTGACAACATAATTTTGAACTGATACTAGAGGAATGTATTCCTGTAGACAGACAGAATACACAACCTCAGTATAAACACCTTTTATGCACATCAAAGACTCAAAAATGTAATTTTGCTAACTGAAACTAGGAGGAAAATCACATCTGTGACTGTCAGGCTTATATAGCATCTATGCATAGGGTAGTCTCAACTTTGAAATGATACCCATTAATGATAACTGCCTCAGCATTTGCAGATATCTTAAAAAACCCAGGAAATCAGCAGATAAGACACCCAGAGAAAGTACTAAAAAAAGCTATGATCAGAGCATTGTCAGAAGGGAAAAATATACACAATCAGAAATAAACTAAAGGCAAGAGGGTTTTTTTTATGATTGTTCACAATTCCTCTGCATCCACTACTTTTCCTGGTACTATAACTACAAAATACTCTTTGTGGCTCCTCTTCTCTGCGGTCTGCATTCTTCCTTGTCATTCCCACCATCTCTGTCCATCGCTTCTGTGATTCCTGTCAGCTGGCCTTCTGACTCTCAGCTTTCTCCATTTTCAAATCTCAGATGTAAATGGATCTTCTTTTCCCTGTTTGTTTTGTTTTTCCTACTGGCTCTACTGTTTAACTGAAAATACTACTTTAACATGAATGTGTGCCAAAAACACATTGCAAAGCAAAAAAAGGGTCTTCCAAGTAAAAAGGGGGGGATTCTCAGGGAAATGTAATATACTTCCAGTAAACTAATTGTTTATTTCAGCTGTTATGTTCTACCATGGAAATCCATGAGGCAGTTACAAAAAGGTTTTATTTGAGATCTTTGGATCTGTAAGCACTTAATAACATAGCCACTTATAAGGAAGCTAACAGAGGATTTGACATGTCAGTTTGTACTTTGAAGCCATTATGATGGCTTAACAGATACAGTTATACTCATTTTGTTTAAGGAAACATTACTGAGCATGTGTAATTAGTAAGTCTCAAATCTTAATAGGCTACAATGCTTTCCTGTAGTTCAGAAAAGTTGAAATTATATTCTCCTATAGCACACTCTCAAATCTGATGACACAGAAATTAGTGGAGTGGGAAGTAATGATGGCGATAGAGACAGAGTGATCTGGATCACTTATGGAGGTGAACCTATTTAAGCGATGTGTTTGCAATATAATTTTATATGAAATCACACATAAAATTGTGTACGTAGGACTGAGAGTGCAAGGCATAAAATGAAAGTGTCCAGGAACACAGTAATGGTGAAAAGGATTTAAGATGTAAGGCAGACAGTCACCTGAAACTTCAAGAAGTTGCTCTATGTTCTATGAAGCCATATATTATTGTTAGATAGTTAAGCAGTGGGATAGCAAGAAAAGTGGGTTAACACACTTTTTTTAATGACAGCAATGATACTATTCCTGGAATGATATCTGCATGTGCCTAGTATTGATGTTTCAAAAAGGATGCTTTTGGAAAATGAGCAATGAGTCCTTGTTGCTTGTTTTCTGAACCAAGCACTGGAAACACAATTTACAGTGATTCTTAACTAGCTCAAAGAATTTATTCTATCTAAGAGAGGGCGAAGACATGACTTGACTGCAGCATGCAAGTAACTCAACACAGATGGTATTTTTGAAAGGGGAACATTTCTTTAATCTAGTAGAGAATGGCCTAAAAAGGTAAGTACAGAGCAAGCTAAACACGCAACTACAAGGTGTAAGATTTCAATAGTTTACCATTAAGACAATGCTCTAGATGTGACTCTTCTACAAATCCAATCTTTTATCTAATATATGTATGTCTTATGGAAAACCTACTGCATCTTAATTAGAAATTCTGGGCTTGTGATTGCAGATTACCAGTTTTACTGGTTGTTGGTCAAATGAAATAATCATATAATCCTCTGCCATATCTGTGAAATAAACCAACCAAAGGAGTTCAAATCCTGATGCTGGCTTCTGCGCAACTAAAGCAGCTCTGTGTCAGGAACTCCACAGAAGCCCCAGTAGGAAATACAATCTGGGAGAAATAAATTTTTTCTGCCATTTAACTGCTTTCAAATACTTTGAGAGGGAGTGTCAGTGTCTGGAGTTAGGTGTTGCTTTAAATACAAGCATATCCTGAACAACTTCACTCTAAATACACACAGAACCAATTATTATGAATAAAACTCAATTAAATATGCAAAGCAATAATGTCAAAAGAGAATTGACATGAAACATTCAAATAAGGTGATGTTTTGAATTTTTTTCCTCTTTGACCTTTACATATAGGAGTGGGTGACAAAAATTTTTGAAAAAATAATTTTTTATTACTTCTGGAGCAAAATGTAGACATTTTAATGATAAGCATCTCTGTGCATAGGTATGGATAGTTTTAAAACAGAAAAATATGAGTTTATGTGGATGCTTTGCTATTTGTATGAAAGATGAAGATCTTTCAAGGAAAAAAGGTTTCTAAGAAAAGCAAGAAGAAAGTTGGTTTTGTTATTATAACCTTGGCGCTGTAAAAAATAAATAAGACTTTTGTATTGATTCAACTGAAGATCCATTTCAGAGTCTTGTTACAGATACCTTGGTCAATTCCTGTATAGATCTAGGGCTTGACATAAAATAATCCACAAGACCAACTAAAAAGTAATTGCAATGTAACAGGCTTATTTAAACACAAAGTTTGGGCCAGGTAGCAGCTGAAAAACTTGTTGGTTTGGAAGACACTGAAAAAATCAACAAAATTTTTAAGTACACGCTTAAGTTTAGGAGTAGGCTTAAACCTACCCTTGATCTGCAAAGCATCCAGGTGGATGCCTAATTCCAGTGAGATGCATGAGACCTGATCACATGCCTGTGTACTTTGTTGCACAGCATCTCATTAACAGCACCGTTGCAAGCAGCCACTTTATTATTAAAGAATTCACTTTTTTTCTTATGAACAGCCAAAAGAGCTTTTTTTTTTTCCTGTTCAGCCACTTTCTCTCAGTTAACCTATCACCATTTAAGTCATGGATGCCAGGATTTAACATGGATACAAAGGGCAAAACAAGAATCCAGGTGAAAACTTTTCAATTCACAATAAACATTTTGTTTGATTGCTCTATATTTTTCTCCATGCTTCTCCCCCAAAACCAATACATAAATCAAATGAACAACTTGATGCAGCATGACTATAATCACAGGGTTGCTACAGAAAGGAGAAATGGGGGAATGAAATGACAGCTGAATGCTGTCATTGCATGCTTTACTTTTAATTTGAACTTTCCTATTTGAATCAATTTCCTATTAGCACCCATTATTCATAACTGCCTAGAAGAAAAATGATGATTTAGAATTATTATTTTTTTTTTTTAATCTAAACACATATACGGACATATAAACTGTTCCTGTCCTTCCCCATACAATATAATTGCATCAGGAGATCTCTGCTGCTTAGTGCCTGCCTGGAGGCAACGTGGGTCATAACCTCTGTTTCATTCACAGTCACACTTATACGTACAACTTCTACCTGTTAAGTGGCAAAACCAGATGAATGGCTCAGCCTTGGGTTTATTTTTTCCTATTATATTGTGGGATAAATCTTGTGTGCGAGTCTTTCAAAAGTTGAGACAATCTAAGACTTTTTCTTAGTAACAAACCAAGCTTACAAAGTAGTTTTGGCCACCCTTGTAGATTCATTCAATGAGAGTATCTACTGAATTACTGCTCAGAATGTTTCAGTGGCAATAGTTTACACAATGCATAACATGGTCTCAGGCTATCAGCATGTTTGAAGTCCCAAACAAGATCAAAGCTGCTTCACACAGTGTGGTCAATACTTGAAACTTTTGAATACTGGAGAAGCAGCAGCAGCCGGACGTAGTGAAAGCAGACCGCACACCCAATGTGAGTGGGCTTAAAAGACAGGAACCTTTCAGATTTTTGTTCTCTCTCACTGGTCAGTATCATGCAACTCCCCTGCTAAGGGAAAAATGGGCCAATGTTATGGTGTGTTTGGGCAAACATTTTCAAAGGACAGACATAAAATACAAGAGTGCTTTCACTTTCACAATACTTTTATCCTCTTATGTAGCAGTTCGTCAGTCTAGAGTGGGAGCAGATGGAAACTGCAGGAGACAATGTTTTGAAAAGGAAAACCATATGAGGGTAGCAAATGCACCTAATAATGAAATAAAAACTAAGAGCATGGACACTCTAAATTGAGTGTCAAGATCCTCAAGAAAGCTGAACCAATCTAACTTGTCAGTGCTGTCAGAAAAGTTAATCCTGCTCCCTCTTCCTTCATTGTTTTGGTCTCTCTGTTCAGGTAGTCATAAGAGATGATGCAAGGGATGGGGACAGGACTGAGAAGCTGGACGCAAAGATACTGTAGGTTGTAGGATGTGACACACAGAGCCTCAAGCTTTGGTGTCTTGGGAAACTTCATCATCAGACAAGGGCTCTGAGGGAGACACAAATTCAGTGTACTACAAGAATTCAGGGATTTTTTTCCAGAATCACATTTTCTGTAAGCAGGCCAACTCCTTACCAAGACACAAGGGCTACTTTCTAAGTAGGCTGTATTAATTCCTCTATCCAGGTCTCAATTCATGTAGATGGGGACTTAATTAATCAAGGATGTATGGATTTCACTGTTTCAGCAGCTGGGATCATATAAAGCACATTCAAACACTGTATATGAAAGCTTGCACTTAACAAACTTTCTTCAACAGCCTACTCTGCAGCCTACTGGCCTGCAGGCAGACCAGGAGACTTACAAGGAAAAAAACCAGTCAGATTCAACCTTCTGTTGAATCAGGAGGTTCAATATTAAACCTGGATGTGGAAGAGTACATGGAAGTTGAACAAAGGAGAAGTTATTCAACATCTTTGTAACTTCAGAAATATTTTTTCTTTGTTTATCTTATTTTTTTCTAAATGGCATTTCTGGCTCCCAGATGTAATCTTGTAACCAGGAGTTGATATTCATAAATACCAAAACACTATCTCCCAAGCAGTAGTTTACTGTTTATTAATAAACTGTCTTATCCGAAAGACACAGAAGAGGAAAGCCCCACTATATACTTAATATTTAGTCTCTCATGTATACTTATATCTGCCTCTCCTTAGGCTTCTGTGCTTATACTAATTGGTTTTAATACAGTTTTTAATTGTTTTCAAAACTGAAAATAACTTGCTTTGTTCTGTTAGGAATTCACATAAAATAGATAAAGACAGGGAATTTGATGCTTAAATGGCATGCTACTCATGGATTAGTGGACTCTACTGCAACAGAAAGGGTAAGACAAAAGTGGTAGCAATACTTGAAAAGATTCACACTTGCACCTCTTGTGTGAGGCTCTTCCTTCCCGCACACTTCCTTCCCCTGACCACCATGCATTTCTGCTGTTTGCTGGAAATTAGTTTATTTTGAATCAGCCAGTTTTCAATTTTTTGCAGAATTTATAACCTCCACAGCAAAAGAGCAAGCACAGATGTTGCCTGTATTGCTCCATACCTTAGAATTGGCATATTTTCCAAAATGCCCTACTGCCTGTCTTTGAGGAGACTTAGGGTCATGTGCTGACAGGGTCTCCTGTATTCAATGACTGAATTCAAAATGACCACTTAATTTATTTAGGTTAATTTTAATTGGAACTCTATTTAAAAGTCATGCAGATGTGCAAACACTTGCTGGACTTCTCTCCAAAATGGCACTGATAGAATTTGCTATACTTTTAATCTCCTCTGCTACTTGTTTCTTGTTTGGCTAGAAGAAAATCCTCTTCACAGAGCTTGAGCAGCAGATGTAACTCACAGCAGAGATTTCGTGACACTAGAAGCAGCTACAAGCAATGCCAAGGATGACCTGCATCTAATGAAGTGGTGTAGAACACACTTTATTGAAGTCTCCATCCTCACTGTGCGTGCTTCTTTTGTTGGTTTGGTTTTGGTGGGTTTTTCTGTTGTTGCTGTTGTTTTTTGGTTGATTTTTTTTGTTTGTTTAAACACAGTTGGAAAAGGAGCAAAAATTAAGGTGAAAAAAGGGTCAGTGAGAACTAACATCTTCTGCATACTTGTAAATTTAGTCACAATGTTTGCTCGTGATATACAGGAAGATATGTTAAAGCACGGACACTGGAATCAGAAAAGCTGGAGTTTTGATGTCCCCTTTCTCATGGCAACCTATGTCATATGGCATCTGTCCTCAGTAAAGAGAGGCATAACAATATTTAAAGACTGGTACAAGACCTAAAACCCTAGATCTAAATAGTGGGTCTCCAATTTCTCCTTTGCAAAGGGCACCACATGGATCAGGCTCTCCTCTCCTGATTAGGAGATGGTTAGGAAATTGCGTTATGGAAGCACAACACTAACTTTTGCTCCCTGACTGGGAAGTAATATAGCTACTGGTTGTGTCAGAACTTTTTATGAGTTTGCT
Source organism: Pluvialis apricaria (assembly GCA_017639485.1). Taxonomy (NCBI): domain Eukaryota; kingdom Metazoa; phylum Chordata; class Aves; order Charadriiformes; family Charadriidae; genus Pluvialis; species Pluvialis apricaria. The sequence continues at coordinate 39,097,090 of CM030044.1, forward strand.
TCTGATGAGGCCAAACTGAACATCTCACACCAGTTCATTCTTTAGCAATCAGATTGCAAGACAGGTAAGCTTCCGAACCAATTCTTCTGTAGTGTGGCTGTGCACTTCTAGTCATTTTGGGGTTCCTGATGTTTGTATGGTGTTCTTTATGTGAAAAAAAAAAGCTATAAAATATTAGTTAAGTAGATATAATACTTAGCAATCCCTTTCCTTAGGTATATGCAATTTTAGAATGCAAAGAATAGCAAAAAAAATACATAAAGTTAGTGTTTGAAATAAAGCAGTATTTTTTTACAATGAATTAAACCGTCTCTTCCTTTTTTCAGTAATATTAATAGAGTACTCAGTATTGCATAACAAAAGAAATTGGTTTGCTATTTGATATTACTTGATTTTAATTAAAAAAAAATCTGAAAAGTGGGTAGCTAACTAAGCAGTTGCTTTTGGAAAACTGCTCTTAGAAACTTATGATGGGTAAATTATTTCTCCTTTGAAAAGAGAAAAAGTGTACTTCCAGATAAGTATGTACCTCTGTACATACATGAATGTTTTTCCTGCTGAAGTGCTATGAGAGATAAAAACTAAAATACACTAAATTGTGCCCCAGTATGGCACACTTTACAGTTGTTAATGTTAGCAATTTTATATCCATTTATATTCCATATAATTTATTGTTAGCTGTTCATTTTGAACTAAAGCTAACGGCAGATATTTATCATACCTCATTAAAAATTCAGCAAAGATTTTGTGGCACTATCATTTTCTTACTGAAACCAGTCAGAAAAAGGCAGTTCAGAAAAACACAATATTACACACAAATGATATTCCACAAACTACTTTATACAGAAAAGTACCTGCAGTTTCTTAATGTGACTCAGTTGTTGCCCAGAAAAAGAATTCAATTTAAAATAAATTTTTGAAAGATAAAATAAAAGTGGATACCGTCCCTCTGAAGATAAAATCACAGCAGTAAATAGGCAGAGGAATGTGTGCTATTGCTGTATGATTTATTACCAAATCCACTCAGGGAAATCTCTCCCAAAGCAAGTATGGAAATCATTTCAGTATTGCTGCTTCTTGCTTCAGTGAAAACGCTGGCACAACCTCTGAACAGTGCTGGCTTCCATTTTGTGTTTCCTGGGCACTTCCAGGGCTGCTTATCTGGAAGTCAGAACTGAATGTCCCAGGGGAACAGATCAAGTACCCTATCCGGTCAGTTCAAACTATTTCCTAATCTTGCTAAACTAGTTGCACTAATAATCTGTTTTCAGTAGATGAGGATAAATCCACTTCTACAGGTTTTTCATTACTTAAAGTATGCTGCTGTCTTTCAACAGGAAATGAATTTAGGTGAAACTGTGTATTACCTGACCTTATGTTACTAGTTCTACCATGTCCACAAAGAACAAGAGGTGTGTTTCCACATACAGATTTGCAAGGCAATGTTTTGACAGGCAGTTTGATTCTTTCCAGCAGCGCTTCCACTGACGTTAAGTCACAGATCGCCTCCTTAACTCTCTAAAACACCGAAAGCTCAATCTTCTCATGCAATAAAAACACAAATACAAAAAGTGCATGCAACAACCAAAGCAAGTTACAAAATATGCAAAACACTTACAAGCATGCCATGCCACCTCAGAAAGAACAATGATTTGGCTCCCACTGCACAGAGGGAAAGAGAGAGAGAGAGAACAATTCTTGGGAGGGCAATAAAAAGAGAGTGAGGTTTTTCCTTAGCTGCCAATGCCTGGCATAGGTGGGTTGGAAATAAAGTTTTAGGAGGTCGTAAAGGAAGGAGACGTGTATTCATTTGCTGTGGTGTTAGCATGTGGCAGGTGAAATTCGGTCCCCAATTCTGTCTCCCCTGTACCCTGGCTTGCACTCGGACCCAGTGTGACCTCTCCTCCTCCCTCCGCCCCTCTCCAGCCCGTCCCATCGGGCGCCTGTCACTCCTTCCTTTGTCCCTGCTGTCTCCTTCCACAGCCCCACTCGCCTCAGCTGACCTCATTAAGGGCCAGGGCAGGGACGTAAAATTCTTTTTCTCTGCTCTGCCTCTCACACTTGGAGTTGGAGAGAGGCACAAGACATGCCAACTCCCCACAGATCTCATCAGCGGCATAAGGGAGGCAACTGGCCTGTCTAACTCTTCACCTCCACCTTATTTCATGGCTACAGAACCTTAGGAGACTCACATTACTCACTGCTGATAAAGGCTTATTAGCCCCATTCTGGCTGCCGTCCAGAGTCAACTATACCGTGTCAGAGCTGGAGTGCCTGTCCCTCCCTGTGAATGCTAGTATAGCTCACCTGGGAGCTCACAAATATAACTGGAGAGTACTACGTAGCATACTGGAGGAGTTTTCTGAAGAAACAAAGTAAGCTGGGTTCACCAGACCCTTTGCCGAAGCTCAAAGCAAGGCTGACTTCACAGTCCTCACTGTAAGTGGAAAGTAAGGACTTTTTCCTGGGTTTTGGTTTCAGCATGCTCAAGGCAGCAGCCCTAGATGCAACTAATTCAGATCTCATCAGTCTGCATGGACTGCTGTCAATTGGAGTACAGATTATATTTCATCTGTCTAAAACAGAAATCTTACAGTGCAAAATAAAGGGATGACTGATAAATATTGGCTGATGAGTTAAGCTTCTCAGCAAGTCTTTTATCTTCAACAGCTTTCTAAAAATCTCAGTAACATCATGCGACATCTATAATTGTGCAACAATATTATACAGCTGTCTCATTCAAGTAATTCACCAAGTTTTATTCACCAAGTAATTTGTAATCGTTAGTTTCCACTTTGGCTCAGTCACCTTCCACCTTGAATCCCCAAAACATTTTGTATTTGTGCATCTGCTTCTCCTTTCAGTCCAGTTTTGGAAATCATGAATGCTCTTCCAAAAGCCCCCAGAGGTAAGTCATAACATAAGCAGTTGGAGAAACAGCACAGCCAGGCACTGTATCTTTTCTTAAGTTTACAGATTTCTATTTGAGTATCTTTTCAGAAATTTTGTAAGAAAATTTGACTTTTTCAGCAACTGAAGCACATTAGATTTATCTAATATGTTTTTCTTATTTTTAAAAAGACTATGTAAATTATAGTGCCTTATAGTCCTTTTCCATTATATTGCTACCTCTCAGAGAAAAATAGTAGACAATGCAGCTTTACAAAAGCCCTTCTTTTGGGTTCCAAACAGAAGACTGTAAAGTTTTCTGCTTTTAGCACTCCTCCAAATGCATTTTGTCTTCCACCTACTCTTCCAAAGCATGGTTTATGTCTAGAAAGAAGCAATAACAAGGAATAAGTGTGAAGAGAAAATAAGAAAGGTTGAGAGAAGGAAAACGATTCTGAAAAAAGGAAAATAATTTTCCATAGAGGAAGTACTTCGTTTGCAGAGATCAACAGCAAAAACAGACCTTAAAATTATTTAAGAGAGAAGATGAGCTGAGATCACTGTGGACCTAAGATACATGTAAAACAAAATGAAAGTTTTACTTCAATAAGGCTTTGACTTATACTTTATGTTGGTGTGGGATGTGTTCAGCAATTACAATCAAAAGACAGCAGGTTTTTTGGCTTAGGTATATAATAGGTAGTGTCTTTCCTCCTCCATTCCAAGCAGCTTATGGATGTGACTGTCTCACCTATTTTCAGCTTTCTGAGAACCTGACAGGCAAGTTCCCATGTTCCACTTCTTGATGTGGTTTACAACTTTAGTGATATTGTCAGCTATTTCCTTATGTTCTCAGGTAAATTAGACTGCTATAAAGTTTTTCAGGGTGACCCCCGAGTAGGCATTATAGAGATGCTGGCTAGCTTTTTCTCTCAGTATAACACCATTTTTAAAGTTACATTATTTGTTTTTGTGGGTAGCTCAGTTATTTTATGCTGTAGTTTCTCAGTGGAATACTGTCTCACCCCAGTGATTTACTGCAATGGAAGTTCCAGCTTTCCCCTGTTTCTCTGAGAGTGCCATACCTTCTCCAGCTATAAGGAGTAACCTCTGGATACACATTTCCTCTTTCTCTGATTAAGTGGCATCCAGTGACGAGGAAACACTTGGTTTATACACTTCAGCTATCACATTTATTCTTAGGTGCTCTAACAGAACAGCACCTCTCCCTCCAGCCTTATATCTCAAAACCTCATACTCCTTCTCCAGTAAATTCTCAGTCCCACAGAAATATCCTATTATATGTTCAATTCCTGCCGAACAGTAACTAGGCCATGCAGAGTGGGAAGAACATGGTAGGAAGTGGAAGCTTCTCCAAATTAGAGAATCCTGTTAGCACTAGCAATTATTATTAACAATAGAAGGGATGATAACAGCACTGGAGGGGATTATCCTTGATCAGTGTTGAAAAAGACTTGTGCCTGTCTGAACTGACTGCAAAAACATAGTAAGTGTCCTTGTAGTCTAACAATGGTTTGTTAAAAAATAAATGATGGCTAAATTAATTTCTTGCAGTTACATTCTATTTAAAAAAAATATGCAATGGAGCCCAGCATCACAGCAGAGCTAGATTACAGCTGCAGAAAGATGTGCTTGTGTGCCTGTGTGATTCCAGTTTCAGCTGACCACTATGAAGCTCTTCTGAAGTGGGGAGCAAAAAGAAATGGTCAGCAAGGAGAGTCTTGTGACTAAAGTCTATAAAAGTCACAGTTAGTTATATTAACCACATCTTTGCATATATATTTTTTTTTTTATATATTTACCTTCTTTAGTTTTTTATGACCATTTTTCCATGCAGGCAAGATGAGGAAACTCATTAAACAAACTGGCAGGTACAGTGAAATTGGCTAGGCACAAAGTCCCCTTAGTCATTCCAAAGACACTGTTTGTTGTTATTACAAGTTAAGTAAAACAGTTTCAGATAGCAGTAGGGCCTCAGGGTTGACTTCGACCTCTTTCAGTTATGCAAACTGACTGTATATAGTTCATCCAGTTATTGACAAACAGGTTATTTTGTCAACACCAACAAAAAAGAAGAAATTTATTAGATACAACCTGATGATACAAGTATAGCTGAGCTCTGGGGATGGCATACAGGACTTAGCACTCTCCTGACTCAAAATTTGGAAAGGGATGTTAGCTAGGGACCTTCTTTCCCTTTGATTTATTTCTTTGATATCAGTTCATTCTGAGCAAACTGGACCCAATTCTGTAAGTCAGTTTCGAATAAGAGTTGAACAGGTGAAGTTTCACATGTTACTTAATCTATAAAAATAGTCTATTTTACTCTTAAGCACAGATACCTCAGGATTCAGAGGTCCTGATAAAGCAGTCGGTTTTTTCCAACTTTCCTTGCTTGGAGGGAGGTAAGTCAGAAGAAAATTGCCTTTTCCTTGTTATGAGAAAGCATGAGAAGCTGTAATTTCTCAATAGATAATCCCCTGGTAATGAAAAGTAAAAGTATACTTGTTCAGGTGATGAGTGGCTCTGGGAGCTCGTCTGTTTCATCTTCCACAGAACCATAATGTGCTAAATAACTATATTCCTCATGTCTCTGCTCTTTCTAGGAGTGTGTTTAGAGCAAATGGAGAAAAATAGACCTTTTAATTTGTTCACAGAATAGTTCTTCATTGATACTTTTAAACTTTGTGATGGCCCAAAAGAGAAAGAAGGCCTGAATCCCCCTTGTAACTTCTTGCCATGGATATCACACAAACAAAAATTTCTAGCCCAGACAATTAAAATTACAAGGAGTGGTACTCGCAAAGAAAAAGCTGGGGGAGGAAAACCATCAATCAGATATTGCTTGACAAAGTCTTTGAATAAAAGGACTTGTGTCAACAAATCTGAACTACATTTACCGTCCTGTTAGAGATTATGCCAGTTCAACGGCCAAAGGTATCAATCTTAACCCATAACGAAGTTACTTATTAATCCAAACGCAAACCTGTACATGATAATACTTTATTACTTTCTCAATAACACATCTGCAGCCAGCAACCTAAAAACCTCATTCTGACATAGCAATGACTGAAACCATTAACTAACCTCTAATTCCTTTTTTCCCTTCAATTTATAAAGGTAAATAACATTAACGAAAGTAGCTATGGTTACAGTCACAAATACAGTCATATGAGGATATCTGGTAAGGACCCAAGTCAGTCCTGAAGTCAACCCATTCACGTATTTTTAGCTATTCTCTCTACTGAAATAGTATACCCGGTAATGTTTTACTGATCACTCTCAACAAAATATCATCAAACCACTACCACATACATGTTTATTCAGTCTGCCAATCCTACAAATATGTGCATAAGGTGACAGACAGATTGCAATAAATGGCAGTAGATCATGATACTGTGCCCTGTCAGTTCTCATTTTTTTAAAAAAAACACATATTGCAAATACACAGTTATGCAGTAGGGGTAAACGCAACCTGTCAGGAACAGCCCCTTCCCAGAGGGTCTGCACGTGAGGACTTTATTCCACAGGTATACAAATGACACTATTCTGAAAGTTGTACAAGACAAGCCCATTTGCTGCCCTAAGGTGCTTTCTGAATTAGACTGGCAATTGTGGGACAGCTGTGAAGCACTGTGGCTAGGAAACACAACTGATTTATAAATAGGAGACTGCTACCTTCCTGAACAAAATCAGAGGCAACTGCTATAAGCATCTATTATCAGTTAAAAACCAACCCACTAATCTAGTTCCACCAAAAAGCTATGACGGCACTACAAAACTTGTATACAAATCTAGAAGCACAAAGGAAAAATTACATAAGCTACCCTACACAATATATAGTGGACTTTTCCTTGACTACCATTATTCTCTTGAAATTTGGCCTCCCTCTTTTTAGTCTAACACAGAGCTGAAAGTCTGTAGCAGTAAGAGCAGACTACCTAAACATAAATCACTGTTATTTTCTTGTTTCAATTAAAAATGCTGAAAAAAAAAATTTAAAAATGAGAACTGACAGGACACAATATCACGATCTACTGCCATTTATTGCAATGTCTGTCACCTTATGCATGTATTTGTAGGATAGACAGACTGAATAAACATACATATTAGAGGAGACAGACAAGTATACACAATCCAGTAAACTGGGAAAAAGACCTGCCATGATCCCATGACCCAAAATAATACAGCTTTCACAAACAGCTGAAAAGAACTACATTTTGAATACAAGCTGTTTTCAAAATGGACAATCAACTGCTGAAAAAAAACCCCACCCTTAGCTACATCAACCCAGTGCTGTGATAAAACAGAAATTAAACAGATTTCTACTGTATGAAGAGAGTTACTAACTGAAAGACATAGATCTCTAATAGCTGCTCAGAAAGAGTAATATGTAAGACTAATATGGAACCATTTTTCTATTGGAAGAGTCAGTAGTACAATTCTTTAATAAAAATAAGAGGAATTTTAGAAGTATTTAAAGTTATTATTACTTAGCCTCTCATTAAAGACAAGAATTCAAGAAACGGAATAGCAAAGCTACTCGACTTTCTGACTGACAACGTGCACATGTGATATATCTGTACAGATAAAGACTTCTGACTCAGTTTACTAACAGCAATTGTTTACTGTTAGTTACAAATTAACTGTGACATTTTTTGTTTTTCACTGTATGCAACAATGAATTACAAGCCAGAATGAAATGAATAAAAACTTAAAATTATTTTTAAAGCTGTGTTAGGACAATCTTGTTCATTAACTTGAAATACTAAACTAATGCTTTGCAAGTAACAAAATACCTGAAAAGACAGTATCTACTTACAAGAAAATTATCTTACATATTGTTGCCAGAAAGGCATATTCTCGTCCCTATCTGAAGCAATTCAATCTATCAAGTCATAAAACCTTCTGATTGTCTTACTGGCAGCAACATAGGTGACGTAGTGAGAAAACAACATGTAGGGATTTAGAACTACATCAACAGGACAGTAGAGAAAGAGATCAAGTCTTTTATCAGCCAAAATGGAGACGTGTCAGCTGGAGTCAATAGCCTACTAAATACAGCTTTTCATTGTACTGGTGGATGAAAAACTGGACGTAAGCCGACAATGTGCACTCAAGGCCCAGAAGGCCAACTGTATCCTAGGCTGCATCAAAAGAAGCGTGGCCAGCAGGTTGAGGGAGGTGATTCTGCCCCTCCACTCTGCTCTGGTGAAGACCCCAGCTGGAGTCCTGCATCCAGCTTTAGAGTCCTCAGCACAAGAAAGACATGGACTTGTTGGATCGGATCCGGAGGAGGGGCACAAAAATGATCCAAGGGCTGGAGCACCTCTCCTGTGAAGAAAGGCTGAGAGAGTTGGGGATGTTCAGCCTGGAGAAGGGAAGGCAGCTAGGAGACCTTACTGCAGCCTTTCAATACTTAATAGGGACTTTTAACAAAGATGGTGACAGACTTTTTGGTAGGTCCTGTAGTGACAGGATGAAGGGTAACGGTTTTAAACTAAAACAGGGTAGTTTAAGACCAGATATAAGGAAGAAATTTTTCACAATGAGGGTGGTGAAACACTGGCCCAGGTTTCCCAGAGAGGTGGTAGATGCCCCATCCCTGGAAACATTCAAGGTCAGGTTGGACGGGGCTTTAAGCAACGTGATCTCATTGAAGATGTCCCTGCTCATTGCAGGGGGGTTGGACAAGGTGACCTTTAGACGTAATTTCCAACCCAACCCGTTCTGTGATTCTATGATTTGCACCTTCCTAGGCAAAATTAAGATCTTTTTAAAAACACCGTGAATACAAATGTTTCACTCCAGACTTTAACTGTGACTGTCAGGCAAAAAAAAAAAAAGAAAGAAATTTTGCTCAGAAAACATGCAACTCATGTCAGACAGGAAAGAATACAAACAATCCATTTATTTCAACAATGCAATTGTTCATTACTAAAAAGCGTGTAATTATAACACTGAACAGTCAGTGTTCTCAGCTCCTTTCTCCTGTTTCAGGACAGAAGACATTTATATCACATTGATGTTGAAGTCAGTGAATTACGCACACCGAAAACAAGTGGTTTCACTGCTCTCACAGATTGTGGCTAAGTTCCTTCCCTTCTCATTGCTGAAAGTTTATCCTCTAATAAGTAATTCCCAAGACATCTTGCAATAGGAAGCATTCATGAATGAATGCATTAATAAATGTTTCCTATTGCAGGACGCACTGGGAATTCTTTATAATACTTGTAAGTAGTTTACAGACCTTCATTAGTTACATAAAAAAACCCAAAATTTGCTTTTTCTGAACATACTATTCTGCCCCTTTTCAAAATATCACAGCCGACAACTAAACACTAGTATGAAACAGAGCCAATGACCCTGTATGTACTTACCATGTACCACATGCTTGGCCACTTGGGATCATTGAAATAAGTGGATTGGGTACCACCAGGTTTATAATCCCTCTTTATCCTTCTTTTAACCACCTGCTGTTGTATCCACTCCACCTGCCAACCAGGAAAACATATGGAAAGTGTTAGGGTTCCGTGGAGATTATCGAGAAGTGTGTGAAATCTTGGGAAGTTTCCCATTAGCATAGTCCAAGACATATTTCATGTTAAAGAGTTCATTTTGGCAATGGGAATGCACAGCTCACCTTGGCATACTGTTCACTCAGGAATATATCCAATTTAGTTAGTGTTACAAATCTCCCTGAACAACTACTTAAATCCGCTGCTAGAAGGACTTCATTGGCTACCATCTTTTGAATGCTATTATTTTATTATTTTTCATTATTACACTAGTCCTTCTTTCAAATTTATAAAACCAGTTACTTTTACAAAATATAACAGTATATTACAATGAGAAATTAATTAAATTTCTGACAGGGTAGGGTTTTTTTGGTTTGGTTTCTTTTTTTAATTTTTATTTAAGTCTGTTCCTGAAAACAAAAACATTCAGAAAAATATTCAAATATTTTGCTTAACCAATATCTAAATCACCTTCACCACTTGGAGTGAAAAAGCAAAATTAAACAGTATTTTTATCAAAGTGACTCTTTGTAAAGATTCTCTTAGCCAGGCTCTGGAACTTTATTTTATATTAAGTTCTCTCCAGGGAGAAACAGCTGGGTATTGAGCAACAGGTCAAATTACAACAACAACAAAAACAAAGAGCTTGAAACAGGAACATAAATATAAGGGTTAAAAATCTAATTCTGAAAGTTATATTCTTGTCTGTCTGACACCTCTTCAAAGATTCGTGATACATTCAGAAAGGGTGACACCAAAAGTGACATCAACCTTAGAGCAGACAAGAGTCTGCAGTTATTTCTGCATTAGCTATTCTAAATGGGAGCTAGTTTCTATAAATGTAAATAAAATAAACTATTCACAAGTTATATTTACACACATCTAGCTTCCTGACAGCTCATATTTCTGCTGAATTGTTTCATGGGATATAACTACAAAAATTCAATTCACCTCTCTTCAAGCAAGACAGCCATTTCCTACTAGCAGCCAACTCTGCACCTTTTATTTGTGCTGTTTATGAACATCTGTGTATGCACACAAACATACAAATATATAAAAGAAGTTTACTTTCAGCTCACGTATTTTTTTGTCACTTGTCAGAGATGGTATTAATGTTTTCCCTCAGCAGGCTAATCTCTCTACCGTGCATCCACAATCAGCTTCACATCCTTAGAAAGACATACGTCCATTGACATTAACAGATGTTTTGCTTGAGATCCATACCATGCCTACCTCTATGACCTCTACCATACCACTCTGGCCTCTATTTCTTGGTCAGATAGAAAATACAGGAAGACGTCCCTGAATTCAGCATGAGAGGATTCCTAGGACATACCTCATAGAGGTTGGCAAGGCTTCATGGTTTTCTTTATAAAGAAATTAATTTTTCCGCTTCCCAAAAATTAATTTCAGGGTCAAGAGTATTCTTCTAGAGGAGAAATTATGCAGTTTAAGAATACAGCTTATCCGCTAGTGTTGACACTGAAATCCAGTTCTCTGTTAAATCTTCTAGGAACAAGCACAGATACCTTTCTGCTTCTAAAAGAATTGAGAAATTTGATAGTGTGCCTTTCTCTCCTGGTTACTGTGCTCCTCTTTCAGCTCAGGCTGAAATCCATCTTGGTGGATGCCCTCTCGAGAAGCTGAGAGCTGACTGCCCCCTTCAGATCTTACAGGATCCAGAGGTCCCTTCAGCAGGAGCCAACAACTAGTCAGTCTTAGGCGCCATTTGATGTAATAAAATCTGGAGGCCTGTAAGACGCACAGAGCATATCTGGGCAAAGGCCAAGGAAGGGAGAGCTGAAAGACTCTGGTAATCACTAAGCCTTATGGCTGCTTTAAAGTGGGATCAACACCCATCTTAACTAGATCTCTCCTCCACAAAAAAGGCTGATTTATAACTGATTTATAATGAACCCTACCTCATTGTCGCTTGCTGCTAATATATACTTTCTTCTCCAGACCCTCACAACAGAAGCTTGTATTTTTTCAAAGTTTCATTCCTTGCAGGTAGCCCAGATCTCCCAAAACATCTTAAGCCAACCAAGAGGCATCCATTTGATCTCTGGCTCTGCAGCTGCCTGGATTGCCATAGATCATGGACCTCTCTTCTTCTATTATTAGTATTTAGCAATCAACAACAAAAAGGCTTCAACAGGTCTGTATAAGCAATCATGGTTTTCAGGGCTTATATAGATCCACCTTCCAAGCCTTGTTATGAGATTTGGGTTTTGGTGCTAGAAACATTTTCAACTGAGTGAGGGGTCTCAGGCTTCTATGATGCAGGAGTATTTACTGTCATCTTAGCTCATCTTTAGCTGCAGGAATTAATCACATGAGTATGTTACCATGTTGAGAAAGTTGTTTAAGTCAACAAATTTCAACACTGCACAGGCCAGGAGCACACAGAACACACCGTGCCATGCACGGTAACTCATTATGAAAACTCATTCATATCTTGAGCCTGCAGGGAAGAGTTACAAATGCCTACTACCAACACAATCTGAGGATCTGATAGTGGTGTAAAAGTGTCCATGAAGAAAAACCCAATAAGATAGATTCAGCAGAAGAGGATTAAGCTTTCTTCCACTGATGCGTCTGATTTAGATACATGAACATTAATGGAAGAAGGTAGTCAACAACACTTCTGTTCCCTAGAGGAGCTGGAAATCAGAGACCCAGGGCATCTAATTCGGCAGTAAGGACTCCTGTGCATCAAGGCTCCTGTAAGAACTACCATTAGCAACAGTGAGAAGTTTTTGAAAAACACCTTTCTTTTATAAATGGAGCCAGAGGACTGTAAAGTACTCCAGGAGCCTGCGCAACACACAAGTTTAAGCAGAATGTCAACAACCTAATACCATTTCTATATGGATAAATGAAAGTGTTTTTTCCTGACAAGACAAGTTGCTAAACTCTTTACTATTCACTGTGAAAATACATTGTCTCCATTTATATACTGCCTATTCAGCTGCAAATATCTGCTGACCATTAAAAAGACTGAAACATAAAGGCAGCATAGTACTTGTGGAGACTGATACATACATATATCAATGCCTCAAAAAAAGTCCATTAATTCCTTTTCTCTGTTTCCTTTATTCCAGACAACATTATCGAGAACAATTATCAGACAGTTATTTATTCCATGCAACCATAAACACAGTGTCACTGCACAATTCCAGTTTATTGGAACAATAATTGGACACATAAAGAATTTTGTATATATGTGGGTATTTATGTACGTGCATAATTTGTACAAGAGCTTGTATCAACTGCGTTAATCTGCAAGCCTGTAGTATAGTAGGTGGTTAGATTTTAGTGAGGTATGGATAAATATTTTTCTCTATCTTATGTACCACCTTTTAACAAAAAAAGTAAGTGACTGTAATTCAGATTATGCATCTGTTACAGGGCCTGCCCCAATTACATGCAGGATGTGACCCGTAATTCCTATTTCCTCAGCTCCTAGCAAGGTTAGGGAAAAAATATGAAAGAGTAATTTTGCAGAGGGGCTGTGCAGCCTGCATGATCAGACCCAAAGCCAGAAAAAGAAACATAACTTTTCTCCCCGTAAGACCTAATGACTATTTTATGTATGCATAAAATTACTATAAGTAAAATAACCGCATTTGATTTCATACAAATACAGAGGGGGTAAATGGCATGTTTGCCTGAGTATGTATATGGGAAGATAGTGCAGGTAGCTCTCTAATGGTGGAATGGAATGGAACGGACTAGACTACAGACTAGACTACACTAGTCTGTAGTGTATGTCTAGAAATACTAGAATGTTTCAGTTGGAAGGGGCGTACAACAATCATCTAGCCCAACTGCCTAACCACTTCAGGGCTGACCAAAAGTTAAAAGCATATTATTAGGGCATTGTCCAAATGCTTCTTAAACACTGACAGCCATGAGCCATCGACCACCTCTCCATGAAGCCTGTTTCAGTGTTTGACCACCCCCTCAGTAAAGAAATGGTTCCTAACGTCCAGTCTAAACCTCCCCTGGTGCAGCTTTGAACCATTCAGAGGACCACATTGCCATCCAGCATGACCTCGACAGGCTGGAGAGCTGGGCAGAGAAGAACCTAATGAAGTTCAACAAGAGCAAGTGTAGGGTCCTGCACCTGGGGAGGAAGAATGCTAGACACCAATATGGGTTAGGGGTGGACCTGCTGGAAAACAGTTCTGAGGAGAAAGATCTGGGGGTGCTGGTAGATAGAAAATTATTCATGAGCCAGCAGTGTGCCCTTGTTGCCAAGAAGACTGATGGAATCTTGGGTTGCATAGCGAAGATGTGGCCAGCAGGTCAAGGGAGGTCATTCTTCCCCTCTCCTCTGCACTGGTGAGGCCACAACTGGAATAGTGTGTCCAGTTCTGGGCTCCCCAGTTCAAGAGAGACAGGGAACTACTGGAGAGAGTCCAGCGTAGGGCAGCAAAGAGGACTGATGGATTGGAACATCTCCCTTATGAGAAAAGGCTGAGAGAGCTGGGACTCTTTAGCCTGGAGAAGAGAAGGCTGAGGGGAGATCTTATAATTGCTGCGCAACCATACAGCGTGACTTGGACAGGCTGGACAGTTGGGCAGAAAAAAAAACTGATGAAATTCAACAAAGGCAAGAGTAGGGTACTGCATCTGGGGAGGAATAACCCCATGCATCAGTACAGGTTGGGGGCTGACCTCCTGGAGAGCAACTCTGCAGAGAGGGACCTAGGAGTCCTGGTGGACAACAGGATGACCATGAGCCAGTAATGTGTTTGGTGGCCAAAAAGGCCAATGGCATCCTGGGGTGTATCAAGAAGAGTGTGGCCAGCAGGTCGAGGGAGGTCATCCTCCCCCTCTACTCTGCCCTGGTGAGGCTGAATCCGGAGTATCATGTCCAGTTCTGGGCTCCCCGGTTCAAGAAGGACAGGGAACTGCTGGAGAGAGTCCAGCAACGGGCTACTAAGATGATTAAGGGATTGGAACATCTTTCTTATGAGGAAAGGCTCAAGGACTTGGGTCTTTTTAGTCTGGAGAAGAGAAGACTGAGGGGGGACCTTATCAATACTTATAGATACTTAAGGGGATGGTGGCAGGTAGATGAGAAGAGTCTTTTTTCAGTGGTGCCCAGTGCTAGGACAAGAGGTAACGGGCACAAACTTGAACATAGGAAGTTCCATCTCAACATGAAGAGGAACTTCTTTACTTTGAGGATGGCAAAGCACTGGAAGAGGCTGCCGAGAGAGGTTGTGGAGTCTCCCACACTGGAGACATTCAAAATGCGCCTGGACGCCATCCTGTGCAACTGCTGTAGGTGTCCCTGCTGTGGCAGGGGGGTTGGACTAGATGATCTCCAGAGGTCCCTTCCAACCCTGACCATTCTGTGATTCTGTGCTTATAAGTGTCTAAAGGGTGGGTCGAAGGAGGATGGAGCCAGACTCTTTTCAGTGGTTCCCAGTGACAGGATGAGGGGCAACGGGCATAAATTGGAACATAGGAAGTTCCATTATAACACAAGAAAAAATGTCTACTGTTAGGGTGACTGAGCACTGGCACAGGCTGTCCAGGGAGGTTGTGGAGTCCCCTTCTCTGGAGATTTTCAAGACCTTCCTGGATGTAGTCCTGAGTAATGTGCTCTAGGCAATCCTGCTTTAGCAGGGGAGTTGGACTAGATGATCTCTAGAGGTCCCTTCCAACTCTGAAAATTCCATGATTCTGTGATTCCCATGCATCCTGTCACTGTATTCCAGGGAGAAGAGATCAGCACCTCCCTCTCCATTTCCCCTCCTCAGGAAGCTGTAGAAAGCAATGAGGTCACCACTCAGCGTCTTCTCTAAACTAGACAAACCCGGTGTGAAATATTAAGACTTGCTTTTGAGTACTACAGATACCCACATCAGTGAAAGAGTGAAGTCAAAATGACCATTCCCAGTCAGTGACTATGCACTGCTATGAGGGAGACAGTGCAGTATGCCAGACAGAGTAACCTAAAAAATCACAATATGCCTGATCACAGTCCTGATTATAGCCTTGTTAAAATTGTTGGAAGATTTTTAGCAAACACCTTTTGTTGAGATCTGCTTACTAATATTCTGAGGATGTACTGATACAGCCATGTAGAATATAATTAAAAACATCACAGGAACACAATTTTCTCATCTGAGAAGTCAAGTGCCTAAAATTTGGGTTACAGAAAATATCATTGCTATATAAAAAGAACAGCTTACTTCACAGAACCATAGGGTTTGGGGTCTTTCTCTAATAAGTGAACAGAAAAACTTGCCAGTTCAAGTTAAATTGTACAATCACTGGGTTATATTAATGAACACAAGGTCAAGACTCAGCAGTTATTTTAGTATTCTGACATATATTTCCTTTGAGTATTTTATGGGTATTCATCCACACGTCACTGTCAAATGCCTGGTGTATCTTGGATTTGTTTGATTCTATATGAAAAGAGCTCATTTGTACAAAAATATTTTCTTTTAAAAAGTGTCCACACTTTCTAACCCAAAGGCCTTGAAGGAAAGTCTCTGGAGTAATTGATTATACAGATTCCCATTTCTTGCCAAAAGGAGACTCTATGCAAACAATGAGGTGCATTTTAACATTTCCATAAAGTCACACTTACTGAGGGGGAACAGTGCGCATTTTCCCATTGACTTCAGCTTCGAAAGTTCCATTTCCTGAATGTCTAGAAATCAAAGCCAAGCCAGATTGGAGACCAAACTATTTTAACAAAATCACCATTTCCAGTCTCCTCACTTCAGCACTTACAGGGTTGTTCTGTGCACGATGCAGCTCTTCTTCACAGACCAGCATGGAGTGCTGCTATGGCATAAAAGCTGCTCTGAGCTAATTCAAGCATACCGCTCTTTTATTCTCTTTAAGTGCTAAAAATTATAATGAAATGTTATCTCTGTGTGAAACAAAACTACTTTCTACCATTTTCACTCTCACTGATTCAATAGAATTCTTGGGAAAGTAGTCCCATGTAAGTATGCTGCAGTAAGACCTCCTGCAGTGTAATAAACTGTGGAAAAAAAAGAAGTTTTAGAAATTGAAAAAAATTAACATGCTGAAAAAAAAATCCACCAATTTATCAAAGCAGTGTGACTTAAGATACAAACACTAGACACTCTTGTGAAAGTGTACTTTTTCAAATATATCATGGGAGGGTCTGCTTGAATAAGTATTTTCAATTTGATTAAAAATGTGTCAAGTCTAGTATGTGAAAACGCCATTACTATAAAGCAGAAGTTACAGGCAAGCTGAAGGGGTAATCCTTCCCATTTTCAGGAAAACATGCATGGGACAAAAAAAAACAGCCTAACTCTCAAGTGGGTTAGACATTTCATACCAGAATTTATGATTTTTGTGTTGCAGAATTAAACATGAAGGTGTGGGTCTTCAGTCTGTGAAGAAGAGTTGCTGAAGGTGCACTCCCAAATGTAATTGTGGCTTTATCCCTTGTACTGCCATCATTCACCTCAATCTGTGCTATGCCTGCAAGAAGAAATTAGAAATTCCTACTCAGATAACAAGAAAGCAGGTGCCGCAGGAACACTATAGATTAAAGAGAAAAAGAGAGAGAAAACTCAGATAGGGGATCACCAAGCAAGCAGTGAATCTGTGTGGAGACAGAATGGATCAGCAAAAGAGGCAACACTCATCATGTGGAAAGCTGGCACTGGACAGCACTGCAGCATTTTAACTCGGAGTTTGTCTACAGAGGAATTGGTCTGGGTGAGCATCCTCCATCGCTGTGGGGACGGTCTCATGCTGCACCTGGCACACTTCATTCTTCACTTGCCTAAAGACCCTCAACATTCACATACACATGAGTTCTCATAGACTCGGCTGGAAAAGGACAGAGTGAGGCTGGCACTCTCAGTGACAGAACATGAGACTGTGCTTGGCCCAGAACAGGCCGTAGGAGAAAAACTGTTCTTACAGGTCCTATTCTAGAAGGAAGAGATGCCATCCAGAGGGACCTTGACAGGCTAGAGAGGTGAGCCCATGCGAACTGTATTAAGATCAACAGGGCCACGTGTAAGGTCCTGCACCTGGGTCATGACAATCCCAAACATGGATACAGGCTGGGCAATGACTGGATTGAGGTCAGTCCTGTGGAGAAGGACTTAGAATCATAGAATCATTTATGTTGGAAAACACCTTTAAGGTCATCAAGTCCAACTGTTAACCAAGCACTGCCAAGTCCACCGCTAAACCATGTCCGTAAGTGTCACATCTACATGTCTTTTAAATACCTCCAGGGATGGTCACTCAACTACTTCCCTAGGCAGCCTGTTCCAATGCTTCCAGTGAAAAAAATTTTCATAATATCCAATCTAAACCACCCCAGGCAGAATTTGAGGCCGCTTCCTCTCATCCTACCACCCACCTTGCTACAACCTCCTTTCAGGTAGTTGTAGGGAGCAATAAGGTCTCCCCTCAGCCTCCTTTTCTCTAGGTTAAATAACCCCAGTTCCCTCAGCCACTCCTCATAAGACTTGTGCTCCAGACCCTTCACCAGCTTTGTGGCCCTAAAACTGAACACACTCCAGCACCTCAATGTCTTTCTTGCAGTGAACACAGTATTCAATGTGCGGCCTCACCAGTGCTGAGTACAGGGGGACAATCACTTCCCTAGTCCTGCTTTCCTAGGATGCTATTGGCCTTCTTGGCCATCTGGGCACACTGCTGGCTCATATTCAGCTGGCTGTCAACCAACACCCCCAGGTCCTTTTCCACTGGGGATTTTTCCAGCCACACCACACTTCCCCAAGCCTGTAGCGCTGCATGGGGTTGTTGTGACCCAAGTGCAGGACTGGGCACTTGGCCTTGTTGAACCTCATACAGTTGGCCTCAGCCCATCAATCCAGCCTGTCCAGATCCCTCTGTAGAGCCTTCCTACCCTCAAGCAGATCAACACTCCCACCCACCTTAGTGTTGTCTGCAAACTTACTGAGGGTGCACTCGGTCCCCTCGTCCAGATCATTGATAAAGATATTAAACAGAACTGGCCCCAGTACTGAGCCCTGAGGACACCACTTGTGACCAGCTGTCAACTGGATTTAACTCCACTCAAAGCCACTCTTTGGGCCCATACATCTAGCCAGTTTTTACCCAGCAAAGAGTACGCCTTTCCAAGCCATGAGCAGCCAGTTTCTCGAGCAGAATGCTGTGGGAAACTGTGTCAAAGGTTTTACTGAAGTCCACATAAACAACATCCACAGACTTTCCCTCATCCACTAAGTGGGTCACTTTGTCATAGAAGGAGATCAGCTTAGTGAAGCAGAACCTGCCTTTCATAAAACCATGCTGACTGGGCCTGATCACCTGGTTGTCCTGTACGTGCCACGTGATGGCACTCAAGATGATCTGCTCCATAACTTTCCCCAGCACCAAGGTCAGACTGACAGGCCTGTAGTTCCCCAGATCCTCCTTGTGGCCTTCTTGTGGATGGGCATCACATTTGCTAACCTCCAGTCAAGTGAGACCTCCCTGATTAGCCAGGAGATGATGAAAAGTGGCTTGGTGAGCACTTCCGTCAGCTCCCTCAGTACCCTTGCGTGGATCCCACCTGGCCCCATAGACTTGTGTGTGTCTAAGTGGTGTAGCAGGTTGCTAACCATTTCCCCTTGGATTATGGGGGCTTCATTCTGCTCCCTGTCCCTGTCTTCCAGCTCAGGGGTCTGGGTACCCTGAGAACAACTCATCTTACTATTAAAGAGTGAGGCAAAGGCAGCATTAAGGCATTATGGGATGCATAAGGGGATGCACCCACAAGTGCTGAGGGAGATGGCAGATGTTATTGTGAAGCAGCTCTCCATCATGTTTGAAAGTTCATGGAAAACAGGAGAGGTGCCTGAGGACTGGAGGGAAGCTAATGTCATGCCAGTCTTCAAAAAGGGCAAGAAGGAGGACTGAGGAAACTATGGGCCGGTCAACCTCACTTCCATCCCTGGAAAGGTGATGGAACAGCTCATCCTGGATGTCATCTCTAAGCATGTGGAGGAAAAGAAGGTTATCAAGAGTGGTCAACATGGATTCACCAAGGGGAAATCACGTTTGACCAACTGATAGCCTTCTATGATGGCATGACTGGCTGGGTGGATGAGGGGAGAGCAGTGGACGTTGTCTACCTTGACTTCAGCAAGGCTTTTGACACACTGTCCCATAAGATCCTCATAGGTAAGATTAGGAAGTGTGGGTTAGATGAATGGACAGTGAGGTGGATTGAGAACTGGCTGAATGGCAGAGCTCAGAGGGTTGTCAGCAGCAGTATCTAGTTGGAGGCCCGTAGCTAGTGTTCCCCAGGGGTCAGTACTGGGTCGGGTCTTGTTCAACATATTCATCAGTGACCTGGATGAACGGACAGAGTGTACCCTCAGCAAGTTTGCTGATGATACAAAACTGGTAGGAGTGGCTGACATGCCAGAAGGCTGTGCTGCCATACAGAGAGACCTGGATAGGCTGGAGAGTTGGGCGGAGAGGAACCTTATAAAATTCAACAAGGGCAAGTGTAGGGTACTGCACCTGGGGAGGAATAACCGTATACACCGGTACAGGTTAAGGGCTGACCTGCTGGAAAGCAGCTCTGCAGAGAGGGACCCAGGAGTCCTGGTGGACAACAAGTTGATTATGAGGCAGCAAGGTGCCCTTGTGGCCAAGGTGGCCAATGGTCTCCTGGGGTGCATTAAAAAGAGTGTGGCCAGCAGGTCGAGGGAGGTCCCCCTCTACTCTGCCCTGGTGAGGCTGCATCTGGAGTACTGTGTCCAGTTTTGGGGCCCACAGTTCAAGGACAGGGAACTGCTGGAGAGAGTCCGGAGGAGGGCTACAAAGATAATCAAGGGAATGGAGCACCTCTTTTATGAGGAAAGGCTGAGAGACCTGGGTCTGTTTAGCCTGGAGAAGAGAAGACTGAGAGGGGATCTTATCTATGCTTATAAATATCTAAAGGGTGGACGTGAAGAAGATGGGGCCAGACTCTTTTCCATGGTGCCCAGTGACAGGACAAGAAGCACTGGGCACAAGCTGGAACACAGGAAATTCCATCTCAACATGAGGAAAAACTTCTTTACTTTGAGGGTGGCAGAGCACTAGAACAGGCTGCCCAGAGAGGTTATGGAGTCTCCTTCTCTGGGGATATTCAAAACCTGCCTGGATGCATTCGGGTCCAGCCTGCTCTAGGTGAACCCGCTTTGGCAGAGGGGTTGAACTAGATGATCTCTGAAGGTCCCTTCCAACCCCTACCATTCTGTGATTAAGTACCTCAGCCTTTTCCTCATCCTTTGTCACTGTGTTTCCCCCTGCATCCAGTACCCCCCAATACTTGAGGTTATTCATGGATACAAAACTGAACATGAGCCAGCAATGTGTGCTCGCAGCCCAGAAAGCCTACCACATCCTGAGCTGCATCAAAAGAAGAGTGGCCAGCAGGTCAAGGGAGGTGATTCTGCCCCTCTACTCCACTCTTATGAGACCCCACCTGGAGTACTGCGCCCAGCTCTGGGGGCCTCAAAATAAGAGTGACATGGACGGGCTCAAGTCAGTCCAGAGGAGGGACATAAAGGTGATCAGGGGGCTGGAGCACTTCCCTTGTATGGACAAGCTGAGAGAGTTGGGGTTGTTCAGCTTGGAGAAGAGAAGACTCCGGGGAAACCTTATAGCAGCCTTCCACTACTTAATGGGGCCTACAGGAAAGATGGGGAGGCACTCTTTATCAGGGAGGGTAGTGACAGGACGAGGGGTAACAGTTTTAAACTGAAAGAGAGTAGCTTTAGATTAGATATTAGGAAGAAATTCTTTACTGTGTGGGTGGTGAGACACTGGAACAGGTTGCCCAGAGAAGTTGTGGACGACCCTTCCCTGGAAGTGTTTAAGTCCAGGTTGGATGAGGCTTAGAGCCACCTGATGTAGTGGAAGGTGTCCCTGCCCATGGCAGGGGGGTTGGAACTAGATGATCTTTAAGGTCCCTTCCAACCTAAATGATTCTATGATTCTAAGATTCTAACAAAACCAGTATGTACATTAGTTGCCCTGTCACGAAATTTTCCATGACACAAGCTCTACTTAAGCATATCATTTGACAACACTCTCTTTTTGCATTTCACACTGTAATGAAAACAAAGAGTTAATAAATTTAGGATTAAAGTGTGTAGGAGGATATACCAATACCCAAGGGCCATATCCTGGTTACTGAACAACTGAGACCCAAGCCATTACTCAGGAATGCAGGAGGGGTGACTAAGACTGTTGGCACACCTCCTGCCATCCATGTGTAGAGTTACAAAAGTGAGACCCTCAAAAGTTGGACTATTCAGCTTAAGAAGACTTTTGTGGGTTTTTTTAAACTATAATTAAACACCAGGCTACTTTCCTAATCTATCAGTATTCTCTGACTAGCACTAGCAGCAGCCAGTTTGCACCATAAAAATAGATGAAGACAGTTGGGTAAAGTAGCTGTTGACATAGGTCAAGAGCATGGAAAATTATTGCAGATACCATTTTACAAACTGTAGGGGTCTAAAGTTGGATAAAAAGTCAATGAATCCAGCAGCGCTAAGTGATGCATTCTTGCTGATTGACAAAGTGCTTCTTCAGCAAGGGTCAATGACAATCCACAATCAAAGCAGTTGTCATAATTATGCTACACATCCTGAAAAAAGCAAGATAAAAAAAGAAACAGATGTTAGGACAGGCTGGGGACAGAAAAGAAAAGCAGAGAAGGAAAGAAGGCAGCAGAGAATGCTTGAAATTACCACTTAAGCCCAAAGAAACACATCTTGCACAACAGCAGGGCAAGCTACAGTAGTCTCACCCATGGAACAAAGCTGAAATTCAATGCACATTTTTCCACCTCATAGCCACAGAAAAGCCAGTCAGTCCTGATATTAATTAAGTGGTTTCCACCTACTTTGCTACACACAAGTAATCCATTGTAGCAATATAGCTATACTTCCACATCCATGAGGTACAATGATCTACAGCTGTGCATTTTAACATATCCGAAACACCCTTTGCCTTGCCTCTGCAGACTTCCCACCCCCAGAGCTCAGAACTCTTCACAAGTATCAATACATATCGGCCTACAGCTGTGCATGGCAGCAAAGTCTTCTTCCTGTTTTAGGATCAAGACTGTAGTGGGGAAGAGAAAAGGGCACAGCCCTGCTACTGGTGGAGATGCACAGTCTCTGCCTCAAGGCTACTGGGAAGGACAAGCATCACACTGAAATTCTGGAGAAGCTCAGCTTGTCTGCTGCTGGCCAAGATGCTTGTCCCACTGGAAAAGCAGGGAACAATGAAAGGCAAAAAGACCCACATTTTCTTTCCTTGGGGAAGTTTCAGCAGCTTTTCTATTCATAGGTGTGACTGTAGCAACTGCTGAGTGAACGTGGCCACAGCCTTTGCCCAACATCCCCTCTTGTGCACTGCACCACAGCAGACCACAGAGCAGTTCAAAATTACAGGACGAAAATCACATAGCAGCTTTGTGGCAGAGCTGAGAACAAGTTCCAGGGAGCTTGGGCTCCTGCCTGTTGGCTTCCAGCAGCACCAACCCCAGCTGTTGTAGGCAAAGTGTGTCTCAAGCAGTCGGGGATTTTTCCCTTCCTCAGATCTGAAGTGCCCTAATCAGCTCAGATACTCTGGTTCAATTTCTAAAATAACTCAGACTTGGAAGAGTGAGGAAAAATCTTTACTGCATCAGCTTAAAAGCAACTCATGTTTATACAAGGTACTTTATCATTTATAGCCACAGCTCATACAACTCACCTTGTAACAGCTCAAGCGTTACAAGGCAACACAATTTAAAAAAAGACCTCTAATTGATATGTCTGCTTGGTACAGTACCTAAAGCTCTGCTTACACCATTACATACAACATTAGTATATCTAGTCTTGGGATAGTATAATCATCTAGAATTTCAATACACCATGAG
Organism: Pluvialis apricaria; assembly: GCA_017639485.1. Classification (NCBI taxonomy): domain Eukaryota; kingdom Metazoa; phylum Chordata; class Aves; order Charadriiformes; family Charadriidae; genus Pluvialis; species Pluvialis apricaria. Next base: position 39,120,448 of record CM030044.1, read on the forward strand.
GATTAATATTAATATCACTCTGAACACAAACTGATTTGTCATAACTCCATCTAACTTAGGCCTAAACTTGCACCTTCTTAATAAACTGTAAGGCTGATGCTAATTGCAGTATCCACCAGGGAATAAAATTTTAAGCTCTCTAAACTTAATTAGCTTTGGAGTCTAACATCTGGCAGTTGAAATATCTTGTGTTTTATGTTTATATTACTGTAGCAATGATGATATATATTAAAAAAACCTGTAGAATTTTCTGATGGATTTTTTTTTCTTTCCTTATGCTAGTCCTACAACTCATGTCATGAATCATTTAAGTCCTTCAGACATCTGCACGTGCTAATGTAAGATGGCCCTAAATCATTTACTAAATGACTTCTTAGGAAGACAAATCTCTCCCACAGGGTCAAACTGAAATGTCAAAAATATCAGTGTAACTCCAAAGGTGTTGATTCAGTCAGGGGTTTGCCATGGCTTCTCTCACCACAGATTTTCACAGCAGTTCAGCAAATCCACTGAGAATTAGTGAGACAGTAAAAGTGTTCCATAATTAAGTGATATATAATATCCAACAGTGGTATACTAGTCTTCCCAAAGCAAATACTTCTCCTGAGTAGTCTCTTCACCAACCAAAAGCCCCTTGAAATTGTCCTCATACAATATTGTTGCTCTCTACAAAGGAAGAAACTGTCACCTACTACTCAGTGTAGTTCCAGCACTTTTTCTTGATGATGCTTTGCCAACGAGGGAATTTTTGACATAAATCCACCATGGAAAAATTCAGCCACAAAGCATACACAAAACATCAAATCAAGCAGTTTTCTGAGCAGAGTACTTTAAACCACAGGAAAAGTTGGTCCCGTTTGGTTTTTTTTGATTGTGCCTGTATCACTACTGTTTAGTATATTCCTAATCATACAGAAAGGATCTGTTATCTATCTGTAAAACCTACCCTTTTTATATCATATACTTAGAAGTAGGTGTTCAAAATTCAGAACTGAGCCAAAAGTGCTTATATCAAGCTTCAGTTTTAGAGTTTTGAAATATTAAAAACAATTGGATTTTGCTTTTGACAGAAGTATCAGTGGCATATTTTACACCACCCCATTCCACCAGTTATTTGGCATTTTGGATGCCTTTGTAGCACAACTTGATAAATACTCCTATTTCTTTCATGGCCTGCATGTTTCTCTCTGATCTGTCACATCAAATCAAGAGAGGGGAATTGTTAGCATTACCTCCTCTGGTACAATCTATAGTGAAGAAAAAACAAAACAAAACAACCCCCCCCCAAAAAAAGAAAAGGGAATATTCTGTTTCCTTTTAAGTCATTGCTGGCTTAATCTCTCTTTTTCTCAGCCTGTGACCCAAGCTCCAGCATACCTCTTTCTGTCCTGAACGCCAGTCTTGCAGCTGTCAGTGAAGTTTGCTGCTATTAAAATATTGATTGCTGCAGCTCTTAAACATCATTATCATCACCACCTGAAATAATCTGCAAAGAGCTACCTGTGAAAGACACATACAGCCAGCCTGAGGAAACATTGCAGTCCACCCCCAGGTGAATGAAAAAGGACTGAAATTTCTCTTCCTACATTCAGTAGGCTGAAGAAAAGCAAATGTTTTTGCAACTGAAGTACTATTCCCACACCTCACAAATTGCTGACAGTGCTTCCAGTGAGGCGGTATCTCTCAATTTCTGCAAGTCAGACCACATGAAAGCTGGAGTGATGCTTGATTAATGAACCTGCTGGTTACTGCTTTTATTTATTTTAAAGCCCTGGCTGAAACAAGGGCAACATCTCAGCTTTGCAACTCCTGGATGGTCCCTGTGCACATTCTGACATTAGAAAGGTGCCAAGAAAAGTCACTTAGTTATGGATTCATTTCTCTTTGCTCATAATTCACAACAGTCGTCATATTACAAATTGAGAAAAAGAAAATAAAGAGCTTTATTTCCATGGCTATCATTTATGGGATAGACTTTTCAATAGCATATACTAAAGCTTTTCAGCCTTCAATCAGACCACTTATATGAGGTTGCAGTGTGGTCTCTACAGTCTTGCCAAAATTTCTGTTATCTATGTTTATGTCATTCGATAGCAATCTTTATGAGCTATTTCTACTTTGTCTTTTGTTGGGATAAAAGGACTTTAAAATGGCCTAATATAAATGTGAGTCTTTATGTGATTACTGGCGATGAATACTCTCTGTACCAATAAAAACTTTTTTCTTCTGACCAAGACAATCTTCAAATATGTAAACATGCATCTTCTGAAGTATACAAACACAAGCTTTGTTTGATATAATCTGGGATGTGCTACAGAAGTTGTCTGCTCTTGCCGGGAAAGACATTTCAGGAGCTTCAGAAACTATAACGGGTTTCATAAACTTTCCTATTAGTGCTATTATTCTATCTCTAATCATCCGTCCAGTTCCTTTATCTGCTGATAGGAAGGACTGAAAGACAAAACTGGACTCCGGTGGATTAACAACACATATATTATCATTAGACAACAGCTTAAAGTCACCTGACTGCATTTCCATTATTTGCCAGCACATTGTAACAGCCAAAAGAGATGGTAAGAAATCTCAGTTTTTCACAAAGATGACAGGATAAATTACCTAAATGCCTTCTTCAGACCACCTCATCAAACTGTATTTGGGCTCATAACATCACAAACAAGCTTACCATCTGCACAGAGCAAATCTCACTGCTAGCTTCCTGCATCAAAGACAAGGGAAGCATGTTGACACAGCAAGGACCCAGGAAAGAAGCCCAAAAATGATGAAAAGAAGAGAAAAACAGATCCACAAGGAAATTGTTCCAGGAGGCGTTCCTAGCTGAGGAAAGGGAAGTATATGGGCATTTAGGTCACAGCGTCCGAACACATATGCTGGTCATCAAACTGATACAGAGGAGTATTCTTCAAACTCACAGACAGTTATAGCAATATGAAATGGCTAGAAGTTGAAGCTAGATAACCTCAGATAAAGCAAAAAAAGGAACATATTAAAACCTTCTGGAAACTCTCCATTGCTGGCAGTGTTTTGATTAAATTGGAAGATTTCTAAAAGCTACACTCTGCTTCAAATAGAAATTCATTCTGGTGAGCCATATGACGTCTGGTCAAAGATGGTTTGACTGGATGACCACAACGTTTCCTTTTGGTCTTACATACTCTGAGTCTATTAGCAACCATATTTTGGAGAAATAGTTTCTTAGGAACACCCTGAAAAACAGAAAACTGTTTAGAATTCAGAAATTCTGGTTTTATTATACAATCACACAAAGTTGTTATAACAGCTACTGATGAAACAGTGGACTGAGTCTCAGTTTGGTAAACATACTTGAAAAGAAATTTTTAATTTGGATCCTTTACAAAAGTAAAGATAAACCGATATTCTGGTGTTTATATTTATTTAGAACTTCAGCGTCAATGGAAGTGACAGCATTTACTCTCCCTCAAAAAAGGGGAAAAATAATGTCAAACAATAATCTAGGTTAAACACAGCTTATGTAAACAACAGTCAACACACCAACGGATATGACTGCTTTAAGTGGATTATATGGAAAGGATTTAGAATGAGCATTTTATTTTACTAAAATGTTGTTTGGATTCATAAAATGTTCTGTGTGACACCAAGAGAAGTAAAATTCCACAGAATAAAATACATAATACTTGCAGTGCATTTGCCATTTGCAGTTTTTATTCAACTGTCAGCACTGCCCCCGTTTCACAGGTAGGGAGTCAGAAGCACGAAGCAGTGAAGTCCTACGACGAAGGCCACACACATTCAAGCAGCACAGCTGTGAACAGGACATAGCTGCTTGGCACCTCCTCTGAGCCCTTAAAACTTGCAGCTCACAGGATGGTGGGGATCTGCTAGAGAGAAACAGATCAGCCAAGGAAAATGAGCGGCTTTCCAGTGACATTGATTTCTTAAAATTATCCTAATAGAAAGGAGGTTGGGACACACAAAAAGTTGGGCAGGGGGGAGACGGGAGACTCTTTCGCTTTGTGTTGGGGAGGGATGTCTTTCCAGCTCCCTGACCCTGCCTTTAATTACCTGTTAATAATGCTAGATATGAGAAATTATCTATGTGTATTACGATTTCTTGATGTTCACCATTTAGATTAGCCGGGTGAGATAACAACCAGTGGATTAACCATGATTTTCTTGCCTGTCAGAAGCAGGCTGACAGATGCATAAAAACATGGACACATTACGTCAGGAATATACATTGCTGCCAGAAAGTTTCCAAATGCAAGAGAGGGGGAAAAAATGAAAAAAGACCAACCTTTAATCTATTTTTCTATCAATATCCTGCACTATAACCAATATCATCGGTATCAGATGAAGTTGGATCCCCCCAGGAAATGGTGTGTAGAAGCTGTTCTGTCACATTCTTAGACAGTCTGCTCCGAGATGCTCCTTTCCAAAATGTGTTTTCTTTCAGTCTCTCTCTCCCTCTCTCCTGATATTCTGGCGTTTGGCCCTGCAGGATCAGCTTCTTCCAGAATGGTACATCTTTTCCTGCTTCAAAACTGGGATCTCTCCGCTTCCTCCTCTTCTGACTCTTTCTGATATCCAGCAATTTTACAGCCCAGCAGCCAAACCAGCAATTTGCTACCTCTCTGCCACTAGCAATGCAAACTGACTCTAACAACAGCAAAAGCACACTCACGAGACCAGTGCAGCTGTCAGAGCTGCTGCCTTCCCTGGCAAGCTCTTAGAACACCGATTAGAAATGAAAGGACTAATTCTCCTTACCTTTTTTTAAACATCTAGTTGCACTATCATTTTTCACCTATAAACCCACTTTGCTGCTAAAAAACACAGGAACATGTACTGCTTTACTGGAACTGTAAAGAAACTCAAATGTTATTAACACCTACTAGCATCCATGGACTAAGGATTGCCAAGCAGTTTTCTTTATCAGCCTCTGCTTTTACATGTTTATCACTGCTATGCTGAAATAGTCATCTTACGGGTTTAAATTTCCCACACATAGATTTACCTACAGTGCTTTTGTCATCATTAAGGCTGAGCAAAATCTTTAGCAGCTCCTGAATAGTGAGAGGTATGTAACACCCTTTTCCTTTTTAGGCTGCAAATGGATTTTCTTGGGTTTTTTTAATGTAGCATCCGCACTTAACAAAATAAAGCTGCACAAGCCTCTGCGATCTGGCTGCATACGCCTTGTATGTCCCCCATTAACAATCTCACTTTGCATGATGATGAGCATTCCCAGTTTGCATAGGGAGAGCCAACCAGACAGATGTGCTATTAAGCAATAAAGCAACAGCCACGTGTTCAGAAATTCTGACAGAGAGGTGCTGAGAAAATCTCATCCCCAGAACGGAGCGATTTTGGAAAGCACTCAGACAACTCGAGGCATGCAAGATGAACCCAATGATGTCTAACCAAGTTAGCTACACCACATGCTGCATATACCTTTTATGCTCTCGGCAACAGTGCCTGAGACCTCTACTAGTACCTGCTCAAATTAATTGTCAGCTGAAGATTCCCCCAGCATGTTGCACCACACTGGAGTGTGTGCTGCCCAAATCATTTCTCCAACCTTTCCACCCATGGTTGTGATGCTGAAGTGTCCTCTGATGAAGCAGTGGATGGACAGAGGTTTTTTCCTCCTTTTTTTTTTTTGGTTATTTCATTAATGTAGAGTCAACGTTGCAGTTATGAGATCCTGAAATGTTCTAATACATATAGAATATAAGGTAGGAACCAAAACAAGTATTCACAACTAATTACCTATATCCTAAGTACTCTTATTTTCTAAAATAAGGTGACAAATGCTAGAGCCAATGTTAAATTTGTAGTTAGGTCTAGTAAGACATTTTTCTGATTTTACCTGTTGCTGGGATTAGCCCTGCAGCTCCAGTAAAAATTTGTCTGCACAAGAAAGTTGTGACCACTATCACATATGAACAGGTTAGATTTGGCTTTGAGATACATAAATACAGTTTTTTGTTGAAGTTCCACTACTGACAGTGAAGGGAAAACATGTAGAAAACTCTTTTCCCTAATTTGTCCTCAAATTCAAGAAATTTAAGAGGTATGTTACATTTTGAATCTTAAATTTGAATGTAGCACTGTATAACATTCACTTTCAGAAATATTTGTTCCCTACACAGCAAAAGTATCCCCTGAAGGGAGTTTTCCTCTCTATCACTCCTAAAGAACATTTCTATGTATTTTTGAAGGTTCCTAAACAAATTTCTGTAACAGGATCTAGAATACAGTCAGAAATACTGCCACTGATCCTAACTTTCGCTCGACATGTTTACTGGAAAGAGAATGTATTTTAACAGCAGAACACACACTATACAGCAAACCATTGGCATGAGCCCCAAATTCACCAAGTGCAGAGGTCAAAGAACACGATTGCTCAACAGAAAAATCCTCTGTGTTTTTAAACAACTCCAAGCTAAAATTCAGGTACAACCCAGTTAATTTTTTAAAGTGTTTAGGACTTATTATGTTCAAGACACATAGTCTGTAAAATTCAGAATGGGTTACTTATTTTTCTTTTTTTGTATCTTGATAGAGTCTATTGCAGATCCACAGCACACTGCATATGTGTAGGGTCTTTTGCTTTTGCCTCTCCAAAGCCAGAAGTCTCCAAATACATCAAACTCAAGAGATCGATGAAATCTGCCTCATTTTGAATATTCTTGTCTCAGGAGATTTTAGCTACTTCTATGACAGATAGCTGAGTCCTTGCCCGCCTCTTTAGAGTCAGCCAACACTTTTCTCATTGACCATGAAGTCCAGAGACCATAATAGCAGCTCTACTGCAATCCCTATAAACTGTTGAATGCTGGAATGGGATAGTTGACAGCTGGTCTGACACTGGGTTTCTGTGATGTTGCGATAATTTGATAAAAAGGGTGGGGTACTGAGGTTTTTCACAGCATACTACTGGTCAAAATCTTGACCCAGCTCCTTGCTATCCTGTGGTCTTTCAATTTCCCTGCCCATCTCATTACCAGCTTAAGAAAATAATGATATGAAAATAGCACGAGAACGCAATCCTGCTGAATAATGTTTTTTTCATTCCTCAAACATTTGCTACACTAATTAGGAAGTAAGCCAGTTAAAACCTCTTGACTAATCTCCAATTCTTGCCCAAAAGTTAACAGTGAGATTGTCATTGCCAAGGAGCTCTGTAAAATGACCTGGCAACCAGAAAATTGGAATGTCCTGAAATCTAGTATTTCTTTTTAATGCACAAACAATTACTGATATTGAAGGAACAACAATCCTTTGAGGAAGGTGCTAACAACTGGGATAATCATGATGAAAAAGAAATGTAAGTGTGGGTAACCAAACACAATAATTTATTTCAAGAAACACTTCCATACTCCGCAACGGTGGGTATTTTTCTTTTCAAAAATTATATTACACTGAATTCATACTGGCCATTTTTCTGTTTTTAGTAGAAAACATCAAAAGGTAATTCCACTAGGAAGCTGCAGTGATTATTTTTTGAGGGTTTCTTTAAGTACTAATACAAAAAGTCAGTTATCTCATTAATATAGTAATAGAATTAAACATTAACAAAGCTTTTGTTCTTCACAAATAGACCTCAGTCCCACTAGTGTTGCAATCAACTTCATTAAATATTTCTATCTATTGTAGATAAATGAAAAGAAATTACCATTATATGACAAAATTTTCTGAGTGAAGAACTGTTATTTCCTGTTACAACAGCACTGGGTTTGGCCAGTACAGTACAAAGGGAAGGCCACTTATATTCATGTGATACGGTCTGAACACGCTCTGGATTAAGCTTTTCATCTTTAGGTTACAGTCACCCAAGGTTCAGCTTTGAGCTGGTTTTGTATCATCCACAGACCAAATACTGTTCCACACGCCAAAAAGGAACACCAAATTTTAGGCTGCTGTTCCTCAGAACGGTTAGACGTTTCACCCTACCTTCTCAAGTGTTTCAGGTATCGGGTTGGTGCAGACAAGGGAGAAATCTGCTGCACAACGCAGCTGCAATTCTACTCCATTATTGCTCTACTCAACTGGGGTTTATCACTGTGGTTTTCCTCCAGCTCCAGGTATATTGTGAACTGCAGTCTAGTCCATACTGGGTCACAAATAAAAGTAAGTCTGATGCAGCCTCAGCATGGTAAAATTCTTCTTGATTCCTGCTGAAGCAGCACAGACCTCCCAGGGATTTTGCTGATGGGGAGTGTACTTTAAGCTAAAACTAATATGCCAGGCACCCCTGTAAGTACAGATTTCAATCACCATTAGGCAAACAAGTTAGCAACCAACTTGTCCAAACTTTACAACAACATGACAAGTGGTTACAACACCACCAATTACAGCAGGATCTAATGCAGTTCTTTGTCAGTGAACAACAAGTTCGTATCTCGAAAAGCCCTGAAAAAAGACCGAAGTTTACACGAAACTTTTTAATACTCCAGAGGCAGGTGCTAAAGGGAGACGTTGGTATGCCCTCTCACACATTGTGATTCAGTTCATGTTCTAACTCACCCAGCAACAGGCCCCTTGGAAATAGCAAGTCTGATTCTTGATTTTGACTAAGCTAACGATGGAAGGATTGCTCATGTAAAAGCTTTTTGAGGCAATTAAATAAAGTGTCCACAGTGGTAAATATTGCATTACTTAAGAACTAACTTAAACCTCCAGTCAAACTCTGAACATGGAAAACAGCAAGACAGTTCCTATTATTTTGCAACCAAGTAGAGTAGTATCGATTCTTTGTCCTCTGAGTGCTTGCACTGATTATGGCTACCCAGTCAGACATCAGTAACTCACCTGGTCCCAGTGTTTAACTGTTGTGTTATTCTATTCAGCTGACAAAATCTTTTTGTTCACTAAAAAGGTTTAACAACTTAACACTTAGCACTGCCAATATGAAACAACCTTACCCATAACAACATTCTCATCTGAATTTCTCTAAGCTCCAAGTCCACGATGCCAGCTTTTAAAAGCCCGGGCTTTTAGTATTGTAGTAACATTCTTCTTTCCTGCTGGATTTTGTGCCCTTGACATTAAATCCAAATTGTTCGAAGCTTTATTTTCTCCTTACTCAACCTCATACTGCAATCTTGGGACATTTAAGTTCATAAATAATTGCAAAACACAACTCATTAGGTCTGAAAATTTTAACCCTCCTCTCTATTCACAATGAACTCTCTGATCCAGAGTGATCGAATGTATGTGTCCCAAAGGCACGCTCCACAGGTAGTGGCATACTCCTTGCAAAAGCAAGACCATCACCTTGCCATGAAATCCATGTCTTCCCCCACTCTTTAGACAGCTATCTCCCATATCAACCCAGGATATTATTTAGCCATACGAACTAGTGTAACTACACAGCAACATGATGAAACATTTAACCGTGGCTGCTACAATTCTGCTCCCTTCTGCCCTCTCATGAACATCCACAATGTCCTACCAGTAATAAGGACAGGATTCTGGCATTACTTTCCTATCCTCTGAAGGCAGCCCAGATCATTGGGTGCTGTCTCATCGAATATATGCTTCCCAGTATTTTACATGTTGCTACCACCAGTTAGTTCTGTTCAGCTTATTATGGCAAAGGGAAGAATGCCCCCATCCCCCACAGTACTGACATTTTTTTATCATCAGGTCTTACAAATCTGCTCTGTATGTGGTTAGGTCAGGCTGGGTAAAATGTAAATGTCTGGAGTAATGTTTCCCCAGGTATTCTGATCCTGGAGCAGAGGTGACAAAAGGCATGACACTTGTGCAAAACTCTGCTCAAGCAAGGTAACTTGCTGAAATTAGGTAGTTTTACTTCTTATTTCAGTGGAAGTGAGACTGGAAACCTTTACATTTCTAAAAGATGAGCGAATCTGACCCACCAACCAGGAGTTCAAACCCCAAATAAACATACCTGAAATTAATTAAATTTAAAAATAAGATGAGATGACGTCTTAGTTGAGATCAATAAACAAACACCAACGCTGTAAATTTTTTTCCCCATTAGTAAATGTGACACTTTACAGGAAGATGAATTATTAATTTTACTTTTTTGAGCATTGCTGTGGGCCACATGTCTTTTTCAGATCTCCCCTGTGATGCAAAGCACTGGGGACCTCCTAAGCAAAATGGAACAAACTTTAGTTCATGTGTACATCAATTTGAATATATTATCAATCTTAAAGCTGCCTTTTATTACCTTAAGAATTCTGTTCTTCTAGGATTATTACTGTGCCATTTACGCAACTTGATCCTGTGGGATATTTTTCACCATATGAGTCACAAATTTCATTATCACAGCCCTTCACTACAAACTCTTCATCTCACATAACAGTTCAGTATAAAAAGACAGCTTTCTCATTGATACTGTCCATTTAACTTCTATGTATTATTGTCACACGTAGGCACTTCAACTCTGACATTTCATTGGAAATGCAATCTCTTCAGTGATAGAAAAGCTCCACCTGATTTTCCTTATGCTTTGTATTGATGTAAAGTCTGACTTACAGACTGAGGCTGCAATCATTCTTCGCAATTTTTTCCACTTTGTGACTCTTCATTTCACCACTGCAGCAAACCCCGAGGTGCACCACAGCTCTTTACTCCCACCCCTGGAAGTGCTGTAATAGTCTGATTTCAATAGAGGGCCTACCAGCAATAAACTCGACTATTTAATAGTTGAATTAGAGCTTCATGATACCTTTCAGTTACGGACTGATTCTGTCTATCTTCCCACTTCCTTTTCACTCCTGTTCCCATTGTTTCATGCATTGTGGCATCACCAAAATAACTTTACTAAGCAAACTCTATGGAGTTAAAAAAGGACCTTCCATTGACCCCCTGCCAAAGGCCAACCACAAGCAGCATATCAGACGGAGAGACCAGAAACCTCTGTAACAGATTTCATTCAACACTTAGCTTTGATGCATAGTTGTAATCTCTGCTTTCAATTCACAAACTTCTCTCACTTCTTTGTTTATCTATCAACACATACGAAACACCACACAACTATACACAGACCTAGAAAAGATGCTGTGGATAAAGTTATGTTTTAAATTTTCTACATGACAATCTATGTTAGGGACATTAAAGCCTTTTTTGGGCACCTCTGCCTATAACTACCTGATCCATTTCATCTCCAAATGACAACACATAGCATTGCTAGGCAAAGATGTGGATGATAATGGACAAAATTGTGTTACGCTTCATATCCTTTATCTTTTTATCTAAATACAAAATAACATTTGGTTAACACTGAGAAAATTGTCAAAATGTGTAATCCACGTGTCTTCAGTTTATGTTCCCTGTTGGATCTATTAATATTGTTTATAACAGTGTCAAGAGGCTTTTCCAGAAGGAAAAATTAAGCCAAAGATCTTCAAAGCAATTCATTAATTGAAATCCACAATCGCAGGATTTTATATTACCTATATATCTTTCCTTGTGCATTAACACAGGGAAATCAAACACTACCCACACACGTAGTTTAGAAATACTAGACTTCATAATGATTCTTCCATTATATGCAGGTTATTTACATAATGAATTACTACTCAATAAAAATTTGATCATTTAAAATGTCATAGAGGAGCAAATTAGTGATCCACATCTGAAGCAAGCACAGATCAAGTTAATTGCATGTGCATGTTACACGGCAAGTATTTTAAGCATTAAGTAAACTACCATTAAATTATTTGGAAAGTAAACAAACCTCAGTGTTCCTTTGTTCACAAATACACATGCCATCTAATCTGCTGCAAATATTGGCATTAGATACAGTCACACTCATAAAAGTAATAGCATATAGTACCGGTCCTTTAAAATTCTCACAGCTGTGCGATTTGCCTTAATTAAGATTAAACCTTTTGTTTTTAAAATGTCCAGCTTGTATAATACAATTAAATTTCCAGTCTGCTTTAATAATCATTAAATGTTAGACACACTGAGGACAAACTGGCCTTTATTCTACAAATACATGTCTGTATGTTGACATATCTGCAGCCACGTAAGAATTCCCAAGCCCTGGTTCAGTGGAGTACTCACAAAGTCAATTGCAAACACTTTCGCCAGATCTACACATTAGACTGTTGGCCTCTCTTTGGGTACAGAATTATTAACAGGGTCGAGTACCTTGCACAACCCTCACTAGAGCTTCTCAATATTAAAGTGACATTTAACAATGATTCAGAAATTCTGTACCAGCAGCAGCACAGATTGGGGACAAGACCTAAATGGCGTAACATGGAAAGTGCTGGAAAATAGATGATGGCTCTGATTTTCTGCTGTGCTCTGCCTTGGAGTCTCTCATGATTCTGGCCACAGTAGTCTGGGCTGGCTGACAGAGGTGCAGAAGGGGTATCTGGAAGCTGGGTGTAACACCAAAGTTTATGGTGGTACTTACATTTGTGTGTACATCAGTCCACCTCTGCACACACGGGAAACAGTGTGGGCCGACGCAGATGTGAACAACTTCCCTTCCTTTTGCTGTATCACCTATTCTATGTGTAGTGCTTGTTCTTTGAACGGTAGGTCTCAGCACTCCTGGGAACAGAGATTTGGGCCCTGATCATTTTCATACTAATCCCCAAAATATGCTGCTCAGCAGAGTTGCTGGCGCTCTTAGAGCATTAAGAAGTTCAGCCCTATCAACACAGGGGTGGAACGCACATTATGTGCACTTCCCTAGTCTTGTCCTGTCCTCAAGAGGAACTTCAGCCCTACATATGGCTTTCCAGAATGCAGAAGTATTCCTGTATGATGCTCAAACTCTACACTGTACATCTATAGTATTCAAACTGTCTTTTACTGATAAATTCTACTTCTCATAAATTATGTGACAAGTAAAACCTGACAAATCCTTCACAGTCAGTAGTCATCATCCAAGGACTTAAAAAAGCTTGACTCTCTTATCACCACTGAAAAGCACCAGGGACTTGGGGGTTTGTTGGTGAGAGTGGGTTGCCTGAACAGCATAAAAAAACTAATGGGATATTCTCCAAACTTTCTTTCTAAAACAAAACCAGAGGAAATACAATTCTACAGTCAGTGGTGAAACTACTAACCACTGAAATTAAAGGATTAAAACAGAAGTATGTCTTGGGTACAGATACAAGACAATATTATACTTAACTATAAATCAGTAATTAAATTATGTTGACAGCTACCTATTATAGTATATACGCCAAAGATATGACGCCATTTTTAAAACAGATGTTAAAATTAAGATCAGTGGGAAATGCTGAAAAATACCATAGAAAAGAGCATTCTTATTTTAATCCCTCATACACCAAGTCCAGAAAAAGACCAGAAAAAAGCAAGAGAAACTTTCCTCTGAACTTCGTACCATCCCACATTGCTCATCTTCATCCTGAAAGCTGGTTGATTTACAGAAGGAGATCTGCAGACATGAATGTTACACATGTGCTTTTGCAGAGAAGCACAGCACAGTGATTAGTGCATTAACAAAATTCCTGTACTCCTCCATGAATAATGTTGGACCTTGTGTTCCAAGAATAGCACATACTTAATAGCATGGTATTGTCTTCGCTTTGTTTTAATGAGAAACAGAACCTTAGTGAGCAGATAGTGTGTCAGTTCTTGTAATGCTATACGCCATTCAGGTGAATGTCCTCTGGTATGATATTTCATATAAAAAATGCAAAGGCTTTTGCCTCAGACACATAGGTGGATTTTCTTACCTTTGGTTCCATTGAAATGAAGCTGTGGGTACCTCTACTTGAGAGAACTGACCTTTTAATTGTTTTACTATGGTAGAAGTGGTAGTAATCCTTCAGTGTTCCAATCTGTAAGGGGAGAGAAGAAAAAAAGGAGATTTAATTTATGAAAACCAGTTTTCTGTTTTTCATTTCTAAAAGTCTATAAATTATGCAATTTCCTGTGTGCTGAAATGTTACTTGAACCCACTGATCATCTTTCAAAAGAAGGACATATGATATGAAATGGATGGAGTGTCCTTGAGGCAGTAACTGCATAACCAAAGATTATAATTGAGCTGCTTAGTCTGGCTGTATCTACCTTTTTAATGTTTAATTTATATGCAGTACTTCAAGTAATTCTATATCAATCTATATCCAAACTGTCTTCAAATGGCAAGTATAAAAATCATCAAATGGCTATATGGTTATTAAAAAGCATTCCATCTAGTTTGCTTAAGGAAATGTACTGTAAAATGCACTAGATTCGGTTATTTATATAATTAAATTATAAAAAGGACATTCACGGCATCAGACTATAGAACAGGAATAGGTTTCTCTTTCTGCCAAATGTGGGCAAGAAAGAAGTAGAAGAAAGAAAGATGGAAATGGTAAATTCATAGGATAATGACTATCTCAAAGTACAAAAACAATTCATGCAAAATTGCAAATTTCACAACGGTACAATAAAAATGCTACTTATTCATCCCATCAGTACACAGTAGCAATGTAAATATTAAACTTAGAGCACCTTCACAATTTGACAAAGAAATTTTCCTTTCCAGAGTCATTACTATCTAAACATTCGTAACTTGAAACTTTAGTTTCACGCACCTATAAACAAACATTCAGCCTCCTTATCTTTAGGGAGAATGTCTCTCCAACTCATTTGGAATTTGACCTTCTATTGCACTGCAAATCTTATAAGACACAATAATTTAGTTAAAAGTTCCTTAATGATGAGCAAAAAAGGGACAATTAAGCTTACTGTCATTTCAAGCTGAAACTCAAAGTGACCTCAGAAAACAGGTTTGGTTTTGCAAATATATCTGAACACTCAAAAACTCTGATCTAAAAAAAACATTATTCTGAATTTGAATCTATAAGAATACACATGTAGGAAATTTGAAAGTTCAACAGTAAAGGTTCAATGAGAACTGGAAATAAGCCACTGAAAAACTCCAAGAATATGCTTTTAGGACTTCAGAAAACAAAAATCTTGATAAAAATGTCAAAGTACACTAAGAAGAAATATTGATAGAAAATTATTATTCTCAAGGAGCACTTGAATATTTTACCTTAAAATTTAAAAACGTAAACAGCACAGGGGAATGAGGGAGACGCTTTTTGGGGAAAAAAAAAAAATTAAAATCAACAATTTAAATTAATTTACCTTACAGGGAAAACTGCAACAGGGCCTAAGATATTAATCCAAGCCTGTGCAGTTGATCCATTGATATCTTCATTTCAGGAAGAATGATTTATGTTTAGTTGAAGTCAAACACCGAAACATTCAGTTAAGCTGAGTTAGTTTGTCATAAATTAAATAGGAATGGGTTTGACTAAGCCTAATTAAAGTATATTAGCACTGCAATAATCATCTTCATGCTGCCTTCTCTTTGAAAGGCAACTCCATCTGAAGTGGTGCAATTCTGTAGGATGGATGAGTCCAGCCTCACATCTCAACACGGATGCCCATGAATAAACCCTCCTTAAACATATATGGGGAAGTCTTCTTCAGGACACCTCAAAGAGCTGCAGGACTCTGGGCCTTCTGGGGAGATCTTTGCTGACTGGAAGCTAGCCAATGTTATTCCTATTTACAAGAAGGGCATGAGGAAAGACCCAGAAAACTACAGATCTGTTAGCCTAACCTCAGCTCCTGGAAAAAATATGGAGAAGATTATACTGGGGGCTATTGAAAGGGATTTAAAGAATAATGCAATCATCAGGCACAGTCAACATGGGTCCACAAATGGAAAGTCCTGTTTAACTAATTTAATATCCTTCTATGATAGGGTCACCCGCCTAGTGGATGAAGGGAAGGCGGTGGATGTAGTTTTTCTGGATTTTAGTAAGGCTTTGGATACTGTCCCTCACAGCATCCTTCTGGACAAGTTGTCCAGCTGTGGGATAAGGAGGTTCACGGTGCACTGGGGGAAGAAATGCCAGAACGGCAGGGCTCAAAGGGTTGTAGTGAATGGGGCTACATCTAGCTGGTGGCCAGTCACCAGCAGTGTTCCTCAGGGCTCGGTTCTAGGGCCAGAATAGCGTTCAATATATTTATAAACGATCTGGATTCAGGAGTTGGATGCACCATTACCAGGTTTGCTGGTGATAACAAACTGGGAGGTGCTGTTGACTCTCTTGAGGGACAAGAGGCCTTGCAGAGGGATCTAGATAGATTGGTGCATTGGGCTATGATTAATAGGATGAAATTTATGAAGTCGAAATGCCGGATTCTGCACCTGGGATGGATTAATGCCAGGCACAAGTATGAATTGGGAGAGGAGTGGCTGGAGAGCAGCCCTGCAGAAATGGATCTGGGGGTGCCGGTTGACATTAAGCTCAACGAGAGCCAGCAGTGTGCCCTGGCAGCCAAGAGGGGAACCCGCATCCTGGGGTGCATCAAACACAGCATAACCAGCTGGTCAAAAGAGGGGATTATCCCACTTTATTCAGTGTTGGTGCGGCCTCACCTTGCGTACTGTGTGCAGTTCTGGGCGCCACAATTTAAGAAGGATATGAACATCCTTGAATGCATTCAAAGGAGGCCAACAAAGCTGGTGGTAGGGCTGGAAGGAATGTCCTATGAAGAGTGGCTGAGGACTTTGGGCTTGTCTAGTTTGGAGAAAAGGAGGCTGAGGGGCAACCTCGTTGTGCTCTACAGCTTCCTGAGGAGGGGAAGTGGAGAGGGAGGTGCTGATCTCTTCCCCTTAGGATCCAGCAACAGGATGCATGGGAATGGCTCAGAGCTGCACCAGGGGAGGTTTAGACTGGACATTAGGAACCATTTCTTTACCGTGAGGGTGGTCAGACGCTGGAACAGGCTTCCTAGAGAGGTGGTTGATGCCCCATGCCTGTCAGTGTTTAAGAGGCATTTGGACATTACCCTTAATAACACGCTTCAGCTTTTGGTCAGCCCTGAATTGGTTAGGCAGTTGGACTAGATAATCATTGTAGATCCCTTCCAACTGAAATTATTCTATTCTATTCTATTCTAGTCTAGTCTAGTCTAGTCTAGTCTAGTCTATTCTGTTCTGTTCTATTCTATTGCATCACTTTTGAATACATTAACTAGAGTTTATTCTGAGTTTAACAGCCTGTAACACACTGAATGTCCCTTAGCATCAGGCTACTGTTGTGCCCTTTTTGAATTATTATTATTTACATCAACCATTGAAATGTGGTGCCAGGGTTAGCACCAGTGCAGGTGAGGGCATGGTTCCCTGAGACAAAGGGGTGTAACCAATCACTTCGTGGACATTTCCTGGACTCATCAGTGGCCTCAGACAGGGTTGAAATGCTGACTACTGGACAGTGATGCTACTCTGACTCCTTAACTCCTCAGAGACACGTAAAGTACATATTCACCATACCACGGTACTCTACAGAGGTTACAGACCCTTTGTGGACCTCACTGTCTTCAGAATGAATTAGAAACCTACTACACTGGGTGTGCGTGTGTGTGTGTCTACACAAGCACATCCGTTACTGAAAAGATACAGCTCAAGCAGGTAACTGAATTTACCACTGCACAGAACTGCATAAATAGAAAGGTCATATTTTAGGGAAAATAAACATCTGTCCTGTTTTGTGCTACACAGATCCCAATATCACCCAGTTCTCTGTGTCTTGTTTTGCACTAGTTTGAGGATTTTATCTATTTATTTATTGATTGATTTATTTGCTAAAGATAATTTCTAGCTGACCTCTCTGAGGGCAACTGAAACAGCAAATTTAGGAGATGACCTAATTTCAGTGCTGGAGGTCCTACAGTTCAGCAACACTAGCCACCCACAGAAGAGACTGGAGGGATCTGCATGCTCTACCTTCCAGCAAAAGGGGGACAGCCTGAGGCTTTGTTAGGCTTGAGACCTGTGCTCCCTCTGAGACCCTGGACTTAGGAGACAGAATTAAGCCCTTAGAATTAAGTGTGGTAATTGTAGCACCGAGTCTTCCAGGCACCATCAGTTTTCAGATAACAACTATTAATAATAATAATTAATTAAAATGGTGAGATCTACAGCTTGAGTTCATAACTGTCAATGAAATAAAAGGATCCCAGATTTCTGAAATGGAATTTAATTCATATTCACTAACTGCCAGTGCCTCTCACAGTAAGGTAACACCAGCATTATTAAAAATTTTATTGCCCTCTTTTCCCTTAATGGGAATTTACTTAGACCTTCCAAATCCTTGGACCACTTGGAGAACAGTTAAACCATGGAAATATAGCACAATAAAACTCATCATTATGGATGTTCTTGTGGAATTGTTTTTTATACTTGCAACTACCAGGTCTTAGAGGCACTCTCGGAGGAAAAGCAATGCAAAGACAGAAACACCAGACTGCAGAGCTAACTGCCTTAGAGACTGATGGCAATTTAACTGTTTTATCCTTGGGAAATCTTTGTAATCTCCCTTTTGACCTGGAGGACCTGACTTCTTTAAAAAGAAATAGAGAAACATTCCTGAGGAATTGCCTAGTCAAAAGCAAGGAGAATGGATGGCGGGAGCAGTAGAGACTTACTCTCTTTAGAAGTAATCTTCATCACTGAACACTTTAAATAGATATATGCATACATCCTAACAGTACCATACTATGTTTATTCAAGGATGAAATAATACCTGGAAGTAACAATCCTACAATATATCACAGTAGAATCCCAGAAAACCAAAGCATCTGCATATTTACATTAATTTTATACTCATTTGGTCTTATTTTCTGTGTAAAGTTCAGAAAATGTGTGAATTTTAAAGATAATATGGAACTAGAGCCAAACTTTCTAGGCGTGTCCTTGGAAAATATTTCTTCCATATGTAGTTTTATAGTCTAAGGCAATATTAAGATAATTTAGGACATAATTACTGAATGAATTAATCTACAACCACATTGTGTCCTTATAAACTCTATAAGGAAATACAAATGCTAAAGTTGCATGTTAAATATACATTAAATATATATATGATCACCAAACTGACATAGCTCTGAAACTACAACTGAAACTTTCATATAGCAGAACATGACCAGGGAAGTCATTCAAGCTAATGGGAAGGAACCCAAGATATGCCTTCCCAACAGTTTCTTACCTAGTAAATAAACTTTTTTTTAGAGAAGAATCATCTAGACATCTGGCTGCAAAGTACACTTCTCCCAGTGGGCTGAACTGAAAACAATATGCTGTTGAGTTGATGAACTGGTGAATATATTGTAAGGGTCCCTGTTTCTCCAGTTTTAATGAATTTGGTCCTAAGTCGATTGGGAAAGGAAGGCAGATCAGGTCCAAATCTAGTTCTGAACTCTATAAAGCACTAGAAGAGCTGAAGAAGCACAGATTTTCTAGCCCCGTGCAGACTTGGAACACAAACCATTATAAACAGGTACAGCAATGTGTTTCACATGGGGTTGTACATCTGATCCTTCACTTCTTTCAGAATTGCAACAAATTTCCAAAGTGATAAAGTCCTTGACAGATGGCAATACCAAGAACAGAGAGATGAAGAAAGTTTATCAAGTTTACTATCATCATTTAATTTTGACAAAATCACTTCAACTATATTTCAAACTTTAAAATGTTTAAAACATTATCACGTTACACAAGTATACTGGAAATGACGTTTCAGAGCAAAAATTAAAACGTTTCAGTCTGAAAAGGTTGAAACAGAATATGTTGGTATTACCAGAGCTTTCTTCCCTGCATTAAATGCCAGTGAAGACAATTTGGTATCACAAAGCATTTTGACAGAACCAAATGTTGACACAGGTTAAAATATTGCTTATGCTCCTTCGACGCGCACCACTCTGTAATGAACATGAACGAGATGAGCCCATAGCCCTTAATTCTGATCCCTCTGGCCCCTCATTATCCACAGGTGAAGACAGGTTCATTCATCCTAGAGAGAATTGCTGCTCCTTTTCCTTCTTGAGTCCCTCCAGACTTAGGAAGTATTAAATGTCTTAAAACGAGGGTTCTGATCTCAGCATTTAGGGGCCAGGAAGCCCTGCAGGAGCTGTTAGTTGTTTACTGACTTACTCAAATTAAAGCACCGATATCTGGAAAGGACATGTTCATGCAAGACCTGGAACCTGAACTTCACTTGTATTCCAAGCAGAAAAACTGAGTAATTGAGTTTTTTTGGTTTGGTTTTTTGTTTTTTTGGGGGGGTGGTAGTGGTTCCGTAATCTATTGCAACAGTGACCACACTTTCCGAACCTCCAGCTTTCTTGCTGAAAACCCCACTGTTGGGTCAGAACTGACAGATCTCCATCATGCTGAGGCTACAGAAGCAACCACCATGAGGACAGCTGCAGAACTGCTCCGCAGTCTGATCTGCAGACTGAGACAGAGTCTCTTTTTCTCCCAAATATACCCTCTAATCAAAAGCTTTTTTAGTGTTGGGTTTTTCGATTTGGGGTTGTTGGGTTTTTTTGTCATCAGAATGGGGAATTTCACCTACTATGTGTCATTCACAAGGTATAATAGCAAGGTTTGCCCACATATGGCACAGTGCAGTGAAGTGAAAAATTGGACCACTTCCAGTTTTGAACAATTTTGAGCTCTCACAAAGATCAGTTTATGAAATATTTAGAAGATAGACGCACAGGCCCTCCAGACCTTACTCAGTCTAAAATTTAAAATTCTGACTCTTTAAGAAAAGGCCTCTATCCAAATATTCAAGCTCTCTGCTAATCCACTGTTGGGCTGGCAGCCTACGCTACCCCACACGAGTGAAATATCTTCTTGGATTACTATGGGCAGATAACATTAAAAAAAAAAAAAAAACAAACCAAGAAAACCCAAAACCATTAGCACTACTGAACACTATGGTCTTTTCTTGAGCTGCAGTAGCAAGACAATACCGCTCCAATGACTAGTCTAAGGGATGGAAAGAATGATGTTTAGTCGCTGTATTACAGAGGCTCTGAATCTGTACGTTACAGGAATATCTACTGGTTCGGGGCAAAAAGTGCACCTTTAATGTGCCCAAACTTAGTTAAATAAAAGAATTTTAAGCAGTAGCAGAACCAAGGTGATGGGAGTATGAACACACATTGTCACCAGACTACTCTGAAAGCTTGAATTCCAGCTATGTTCAAATGCCCGAGTAACCCAGTTCTCCACGATATTTTAAGTCCAATTAGCTAATAGAAATTCGACAGGCCAAGTTGTGAAAACGTTTCTGTATGTGCTCAAGGTAGGAATAGCCTAAGTTGCCAGTTCATATGTCTGCAGAGTATTTCTGTTCCTGAATAGTGACACTGAACAAGTTGGGCTTAGTCTTAAATGCACGCCTCCTTCTTGAAAGAGTTTTTGAGTCTCCTAGTTGAAAAAAAACCTATACTGTAATCAAGAGTTCTTGCTCAGTTTGTTAAATTTTTGGTCTGAAGGATGGGACAGTTTGGCTGGAAAAAGGAGATTCCCTTCTGAACCACCTGCATATGAAAAATAAACAAAACCCCCAAACAGGCAGATAAATTAAACCGCATGGCTATTACAGCAGAAATATCACAATTTCCACATAAATAAATCAGGTTGTATCGCTTCACATAGTAGGAACGTGCTAACAGTTTACCGCCCTTGACACTCCCTCTCCTTCTGTTTAAATGGGGAGAAAAACATATCACTTTACTGAAACACAGGCCACTCTGGGCTTCTTTTGTATTTTTCCTTTGTGTTTCAACCATTCGAATGGAGAAATTTTGTCTGGGCACTTATCTTGAGCTAGGAAAGTACAGTTTGGCTTTTTAAACAGTTGATGTCCAAAATGAATAACAGAGCCATTAAAATAAAGTAGCTCTCCATTATGTTCTCTCAGATAATGTCCCTGCTGTTGCTTACATGCTACTGTATTTTGCTTTAAAAAAAAAGTAGCACATTAATTCTTTCACTGGAAAAATAAACAGACCTCTCTAGTCTTTAAACTTTTCATGTGCCTTTGTTAGTAGGATTAAAAAAGTAACAATATCCTGTGGTCAATTATAATTCTTGGTATCTTTCTAATTCGGTATCAAGGCTGAGATTTTTTTTAAAGTCACTTCATAAATTTTAATGTGAATTTGAATCTTTATGTATCTGTTAGGAACCTTTAAAATTCTCAGAAAATACTACTGTAGCTAAACTCAGTAAAAATGTAGATTAAAAAGAAGATAAAAAGAACATTTCAGTTTGCAGGGGAAATTATTTACATTAGTCAGTATATTTAATTTTGGATTACCTCTATTAAAATACTTTTTCTAATAGTTTTTTTTTTCAAGGCTTTCTACTGTGTTCCAGAATATAATCTAAACATATTTAAAGACTCAATTCTAAACTACAATTAAAATTGAATTCAAATTAAAATCTACGTTTAAACATAGAATTCTAAATTACTACTTAAGATTTATTTTTAAATATTTTTAGAATTCCAAAATCCTACTTCTCTAAATAGAGGAATGTTCTATTCTAAATATATTATAAAATATACTTAGCAATATAAAACAAATTAAGTTTCCTCTGAGACTGATAATTGGCCTATAATTTTTATAAAGTAAATTAGAAAAAGCTTCCTAGATTATACCTTCTGCATACAGGTTACTTTTTACAGTTAAAACAAATATTGCCAAATGAGATTCTGCTTTTTGAGATTCCCGTACTTTAGTGCTCTCTTGATAACCTTATTTAACATGTGCAATCCCTTGGAAAAAAGGAGAAAAAAGCTAACAACCAAGTAGCAACATAGAATGTTTTGCTTCATCAAAAAACCAAATGTTTTTTCATGTAGCACAACTAAGTTTTAGTACAACTATCTTTGCAAGAATGGGAAAGCATTAAGTCATAAAAGAGGTCACAGGTCTCAGGAGGTAATATGAATTTAGATATTAGAAAGATATAAATTAGAACTGTATCATAGCTTTATTCTAATACCTGCTAAATCACACTAAGATTTATTAATTTAATCTACCCTACTATAGAGGATGAACAATCCTTCCAAAGAGGATTGTGGCATCTTTTTTGGATTATATATTCATATAAATCCTGTGGCTATTGAAATGAAGATCTTTCTGCCTTATTAATTGAGTTCTGAAAGGAGGGGCACGTTAACTGATTTTCTTTAAAATAAAAATACACTTTGATCATATTTAATTACAAACAATGCTACTTCTAAAAAAGCAGGAAAAAATTAAAACTACTCAAGCCAAATCATAAAAAAAGAAATCCCAAAGACACCCATCACATAAATAAAGCCAACAAACAGCTGCTTGAGTAAAGACCAGGTGAAAATTATGTTTGAGTATTACATGGATGAGCAGTGAAGAGAATTGTGCCTTATATGCCACAGGTCCTGCAAGACCACAGTAAATACATGCTCCTTCCAAAAATTATGACAGAAGCAGAGCTTTAGCCTGGCCCCTACCTTTCTCCGCTGCAGCTCTGAGAACAAGAACATGCATCAGTCTTTACGGGAGGACAAAAGCTGGTAGCCCTCCTTGAATATGAACTGTGCTGAGCATGGGTACCCTCCGAACACTTGCTATGTGCTACCACTTCCCTAGAGACAAGGGCATACCAATACGCCCTCAGTGAAGTTACGAATGAATAAAATGTGAGAAGTGAAAGATACCTGGACACTGTGTTGACTGTTCAAATATTAAATTGAAAGAAATTTCACTATAGTACATGAAATCTTTCTTTTAAAGTCAGTAAAGAATAGTTTCATCCACCTCCTCTCTAGGACTGATAAACAGGTTGTTACTATTAGAACAATGTTCAAAAAAGTAGCTAAAAATTAATGAACACAGAGTCCTTAATTACTGGGGGGGGGGGGGGGAGGTCTTTGTATGAAGTGTAGGTTTGGTCTTCCAACAGATATATTAGCCTAAAAGAGCTGGTGAGAGATGGCGAAGGAAGTCATTTCCACATGTCATGTGAAATGTTACGATTCAAGTACAACGATGGGCTTTAATAATTGCAACCCCAGTGTCACTGCAAGCTTTGCCTAAGGAGGCATCGCAGCAATTGGCAAGTTCATGTTCCTATCAAATAAAGCAATGCAAGGTTGCTCAGCAACCTGTGACCGTGGGTTTTGCAGTTCCAGGGCAACATTACGCATTTCATGAAAATTCTCAAAAGGAAATCAATTACTGCCTTCATTCCCATTAATCTTTTCTATTGTTTCTTTTCAATACAGAAAGCAGTTCAATGTAAACTGGTAGTTCATACCCCTTTGTGAAGCCCAATGAGTCACCACCTTATTTCTGCAAGTAAAAATGAGTGCAACAAAATGTATTTATTTTCTGCTGTACGAACAAACTTAACGTCTGCAATATTTCAAGCGACTTCAACACAGTCATCATGCATTGCAAGTTCAAGCCATAACAAACGTTGTTTGTATCTGCAAAGAAGCTGTTAGGCAATATGGTAATGTTTGTTTCAGTAAACAGCCCCCATAATGAGGCCATGGAACAGGAAACAAATATCTTTAACATTTTGAGGGGTCAACTAAATTGCCACTGCTTTCTGAAATCTTTTTTTCCCTTTCCTAACTTACTACTCTGTAATTTGAAATATCTAAATGATATACTGCATCGCCTGAAATGAGCTTTATCACTATTTTATTGACTTCCAGTCCTATTTCATGTTGTATCACTGAACAAATGTAAAATGATGAGAGAACGAGGATGGATACTCATGCAGTATCATGAATGTTTATTTAAGTACAAAATGGAACTGCCATATTCCATACATTATTAGCTACTCCAGACTCTAAGGATTATCATTTCTTCGTAATCTGTACTCTCTGATATGTAATTATAATAAAGCATGGGAATGAGGCTTGACAAAGTTCTGACGCTGCTATTTCAATCACGCAAACAGTATAAAGGGTCGTTAAGAAATAGGTTTTATTTTTTAATAAACTACAGCAAGAAAAGTTTCACAGTGAAAAAATGTTCATATTCATTTCCTTCTAAATCTTGGTCGTGAAATATTTAACAACCATCATCCCTGTCCTGAAACTTGTAAACATCTACTCAGTCCCAGGGGGACCAAGTCCCTTCTCATTTACAAAACCATAAATCAGAAATAACTCTGTTGAAGCTAATGGAATTTAAGAGGCATAAATCAAGGGCAATCAAATCTAATGGGGTTACGTGTATGAGCAAAAGATTTAAGAACTGGGCACCGAGTTAGATATACTGTTATATCTCTATCCAGTTATTTAAACATCAGTATAAAACTCTTAAGCACATTAATAGCAAGAGAGTTTATAACATTCAAAATGACTAATGCAGTGACCTACAGTAGTCACATTGTTTCCAGTGAACATTTATATTGCCAGCAATAAACCTTTTCACGCTGTACTTTGTCTTACAAATCTGAATTCAGCTCTTATTGGTCATAGTAAATACAATGTTTTCATTTAACTGACTTTCTCATGAGACTTGATTTAAGCAATTTCCTCCTCTATCACCAATATAATTTACTGAAGAGTAATAAAGAAGTGACTCATAGGAATATCTAGGACTGAGTTAAGTTCATCTATGTGGTATGTGCATGCACTAAATCCAATGCTCTTTTACAGTCAACCTAGATGATACGTCCTCAACTTTGTACTGTATCAAAGTCTGATGATCTTCCTCTCTGTACAACATGCTTAACCGCATACAGAGAAGCATGCAACTTGTCCAGAATTCAGCATGAGGCTGATGCATTCACCTATCTTATTTGGTTAATGCTAGAGCTGTACAAAAGTTTATAATTTGATTGTGTAAAAGTAAGGTTTGTCAGTATCCTTTATTTATGTAAACAGTCTCCACACCTCCACACCCTCATGTAATCTCATTGATCTTGGTAAGACAACTTGAGCAGCAACTATTCATATGAGTAACAGTTTCTGGAAAGGATCTTATCGTTTCCTAAGTTTAATAGCATGAAAAAAAACATATCTCTCTTTGACGGGATCTAAAGATACACGTAAAGAAAAAGCAAATAAGCAAGCAAATGAGACCAAAATATAATTCCCAAACTGATTGCATTATGCAGCATTCAAACCTAGTAAGAAGGAAAACACCAACATCCCCATAACTAACATTTAGGGAGGATTTCAAAAAAATATTACAGCACACCACAACAACAAAAAAATGTGACGTATTAGTTCAGATATACGCAGGTGTCTTCTGCTTCACCAGCCTCCATAGTGCCGGAAGAGCAATTAAGGTTCAATGCAGCTTTCACTGGAATCAGTGGGATCTTCCACTGTACTTAATGGGAGCTGCAATAAGAACTTAATGAAGAAACAATTTTTCTTTAATCCAGGCCTCAGTG
Organism: Pluvialis apricaria; assembly: GCA_017639485.1. Taxonomy (NCBI): domain Eukaryota; kingdom Metazoa; phylum Chordata; class Aves; order Charadriiformes; family Charadriidae; genus Pluvialis; species Pluvialis apricaria. The sequence goes on from CM030044.1 coordinate 39,146,693, forward strand.
AGGCCTACATTTCAGATTAAGTTAGTATCCTAATCTCTAGGTCCATATACCAGCTTCCAAATTAGTTCAGACTACAGAGAAAAGTCAAGAAGAACTGATACCGAATTCATTATGGAATAGTTAAATTTACTAAAATCAATGAAAAACAGGTCACAACTTTCATATACTGTCCATTTCGCACATTTAAAGAATATTCCTTGATGGTCTTCTTGTTTGGAGAGTGGAATCTTACAACCTGAGGGCTGAGTGAATGCTTAGCTGTGTGCCTGAAAGTAGATTTTCTTGGAGAAAGGAGAAATGTTTCTACTGTATATTTGTTTAATACACTGGTACTAAATATATAATACCAAAATACTGAAATAGGGAAAAGTCAGTCAGTTAGAATGGTAGCAATGAATTGGATAAAAAACATGTATTCTTCTTTATAAATGGATTTTCATTTCCATTTGGAAACATTTGTTTTCATGTCAAATGAGTCCTACAAGATCAGAAACATCAGGAAATCAACACAGATTCCAGCCACCACTAGAATTGCTCACTGTGCAGTCACAATTGCATGTCAGATTAGTATTTGTAGTTGCCAGGCAAGAAATGGAAATTACTCAAATTTTGCAAGATGGGAATGTTATTTAGCTACAATAAAGCTTCCAAAAGAGCAATCTGTTGCAACAGTACAGCCATTTACCGAGAAGACCTGTGATGCCAACATAGTCCAGAGCCCCGTTAGGTAATGGGATGATTAACTCTTTTAGCAAACAAGGCTCAGCAACCCTGTTTAATTCCAGTTATCAGTTTTCCCAGGTGATGGCTTTGTGATTTATCCATTGGCCACGATCATCATGCACTGGCCTAAGAATTATCAAGAGGAGTCCATTCACTGACGATGGATGTTTAAAATTCTCTGAGCTGAAGCAAAGGTATCGCTTGATCAGGCAGGCAGAACAGAGTAATGGCAGCAATGCAGAGATGGACATGTGTCAAGGAAATCCCAGATATTGTCATACATGTCCTCACTGGAAATGACCTTGTACTTCAAATAGATGTAAATAAAATCCTACTACTGTTGTGCTTCCAGCCCAAGGAAGGGGAATGATTTGGCTTACAACGGAGCAAAAGGGAATCTTTCCAGAGGAAAAGTGAAAACACTGTCATAGTTAATACTGTCATGCTAGTTAGGGCTGGATCTCTTGTGTGGTGGTGATGGGACACATCTGGTCTGTCAGACTTTCTGATACAATTAGGGTACCTGCAAATGCATTTCTGATATTCATACTAAAAGGCTATTGAGGCCTCCACAAACTACAGATGAATACTTTGCTGAGCTAAATTTCAGAGACTCTCTTTGAGCTCCAGTGAGAGAAGTGTTTTTCTTAAAAAACAGAAAAAGCTAATCTGAGCTCTAAAACTACTGATCAGGTATCTGCATTGGCTCTGCTCCACTGCCAATGGGTAAAACTACTGCTTCTCGCGCAGGACAGGGCTTGGTTGCTCAAGATAAAACAGAGCTTATTCTGCAGTCCATCCCTGTGGAGAAGCAGTGCTACTCATTTCCAAGAGGGGCAGGGGAACTTTCTCAGCTTAAAGCCCTGCCATTGCTGTTCATTCATGCTTGGCTCAGTGGAGCCCAGCATACTCACAAAGCATCAACGTTTTTTCAATGTTCAGCATTTGATTGATTTGTTTGCTTCAGTTCACCTCAGACGGGTTACTGGAGATATGATACTTGAAGTAAAAACATTCTGCAGCCCAGAGTGTGAAAGGAATATGGATGAAACAGCTGAATAAAAACACTCAGTAAATTAAAGTAATTGAAAGCAATAGGAGCAGTAGCACTTAAAAAACAGTTTTCACATTTCAGAACAGCTGGGTGACAAATGTGATGTCAATTTTTAAAAGGAGATATGAAGCGCTATGGACTTGCAAGTCACTACTAGGCAAATGAGTAGAAACTAAGAAATAAGAAAACTAATGGACACTTGGATAAAAAAGGACCAGTTTGGACATAGTTAAACATAGGAAAATTCTGCCTTACAAATTTATTACTGTTCTTCAAAGATGTCAAGCATATAGATAAAGAAGGATAGATAGATATACTCTGGTTGGATTTCCAAAAAGCTTTTGATGATGTCCTTCATCAACAGCTTTTAAGAATTTAAGAAGCCATGGCATATTGGCTTTGCAGAAGCAAGCAATCAGTTAAAAGACGGAAAATAAAGCTTAGAAGTAATTAGCTTTTTGTTTGTTAAAAAGCAATTAGCTTCTCGCAATGGATGGAGGTCCCTGCTGGAGTTCTGCTGGGGTCCACGGTAGAATCTCTTCTGGGACCTACCCTATTTCATAAAAAAAATTACATGGAAAAGAGAGTAAGCAACGAGGTGTAGATGTCAACTATTGTCAATAGTCATAGATGTAAAGACTGCAGCTGTGTGTGAGCTGCAGAAGGACCCTACAAAATTGAGTGACGACATTAAAATGGCAAGTGAAATCAAATGTAGACAAATGTAGATGAACTGATGTACAAACCTAACCTCACACTAAAACAAACTGGTTTAAGCTGCCCAGTACCACTGAGGAGCGATACTCTCAGGGTTATGGAAGACTAATCCATGGAAACTCAGCTTGGTAGAAGTCCCAACAGCAAATGACATTCTAGACATCACCAATAAAAGTATGGAGAACAGAGAATATGGCACTGTAAGAATAATCCAAGGTTTTGCCACACTTTAAGTACTGTGTGCAGTTCTAGTCCCCTCTATTCAAAGAAGACAGAGTACAGCTGGAAAAGTTTCCAAGTGGGAGAAGAAGACATGGTATCCCCTCTGTATGGCGAACAGTTAAGTAAACTAAGACTCTTCAGTCTACATACGACACAATTTACGGGAAAATATTAGAAATCCAAAAAATCATGTATGGCATAAGAGTGGATAGAGATTGACTTTCATTGTCTCTTTCGGTAGCCATCAAACAAAGCTAGTAATTAACAAGCAAAAGAGAGGTGGTTCTTCATAGAGTGAAGTAGCAAACTGCTGAAATCCTTGCCAAAGAATATTATGGGTGCTAAAAGTTGACTTTTATTTGAAAGACTGAACAAGCGTCTGGACAAAAAAACATCGAGAATTTCTAAGTACGCAGAAACCATATAGAGCTCAGGCAGCCTCTTGAGCTGAAAACAGTCAAAGGAAGTGTTAAGGAGAAGCATCAGATGCTTGGTTTGTTCATTCTCTCCCACAGACAGTAACTTAACACCACGCCCATAGGCAGGCAGGCAGATGGATCTTCTAACTGACCCAGAATGGCCTTACATCCTTACAGGTGTATTTGAATAAAAGCTGTTCATGTGAACAAAAATGTTATAGGAACTACTTCTCTATGCCCCGGATGTCATACCACTGGCTTTAGAGATGTGACACAGCATGCATTTTCTTTCTTGTTTGCTTTTAAGACATCAGATTGCTGTGTTAATATGCTCTACAAAGAAAAGCTCAATAAAAGCAAAAAAACGTTGTCTAGGTTTATCCAGAGGCGAGGCTACATGCTACTGTTGATTAAGCTAAATATTTAAAAAAAGGAGAACATTATCCAATTCTAGGCTTGAATTTCAGCCACATAGAACTACTTAGTAACACTTTCACTGCCCACTAAGCACTCTTGCAGAAAGCCCAGTGGTTTTATTCCAGTTTTAACAATAATGAATAAGAGAATGTAGCAAAGGTTTTAATTGTAACTTCTAACATCTCTATAAATTCAGTTTGGCTCTGGAAGACAAATATAAATGAGGCCTATTTCCTGCTGGCACAAAAATGTCTCTAAAAAGAAAAAAAAAAAAGGAGAAAAACTGTAACTTGACCAAAAATGGCCCCTTGTTGATGGCTATCCCTCATTTAGAAGCATGCTGCCACTCTGGGAGCAGATTCCTTCTATATGGACGAGTGTCTGCTGAGAATTTTTTTCTTTCCTAATTTGTTTAGAGCTACATAATCCATGACCGTGCCTGGCTAACGTGCCTTTTACAATCTCATCTCCATCATACACCATCATGCAACCCACAAGAATTTCCACAACAAGCTATTCTGGCAGGATTTCATGGTGTAGCTCTGATACTCTTCTGGACTTGCCAACATTTCATTCCAAAGAGTTTTTCATTCTGCAAATATCAATCAAATTGGGTCCAGCATGTTGCCAAATAATCACTTACTGTCTTACGCTATATATCTCTGGCAAGCAAGATTCTGTTTGATCATATTTTTTCCTGTGTTTAGCAGGTGACAAAGAGCACCACAGTTCCTCACTAGGGATCACACGATTTATTCACATCCATGGCTGACATATGGATCTTCACACTTTGTGATTTTACAGTTCATCCCTTGGAGAGGAAGAGAAAGATAGACTGGTCAATCACAGAACCACATAACATAGCTGCAAAACATGCAAATATGATACTGGAAATATCTTGCCTGACAAAGTCTAGAGAATTATTTATGACATTGTACAAAGCAGTGGGGAGGTTGTATACAAGCTGGCCATCTTTTTCTGGTCAAGGCAAACAGATGTCAACCAAAACACAGCAATTGGGATGACCATGGGAGCAGGAAGCCTATCTTCTAATAGGAAACCAGAAGCCACAAAAGCAAAAAGTGAAGGCTGGTTCCCCCTGAAAATGTGCTAGAGAAACAGACAAGCCACTTAAGCACAAGAACAGACGTATAGACTGGCCATGACTTAATTCGGTTTGTAAGTTGGAAGTCAGCAGGGCAGCAAACGACTACCTGCCAGAGTTCCTCTAAAAACTGTTTCAGTCAATATTTCAACTAGTGACCTGAATATTGGCATAGGAGAGACACCTATTAAACGTAACCTACATGAAGAAGCAGAAAGGATCTGCAAGCACATTGTGGGGCAGGAACAGAATTCAAAACAAACTGAAACTGTAAAAGGAGGTCTGGAAAACCAGGGCAAGATTGAGCAAAGGCATATGCAAAGTACTACACCTAATCAATAATAATCTACCAGACAAATTCAGGCTGGTGAACAACGGGCTAGGAATTTGGCAGAATCAACCTGTGAACCATAGCAGATCACAAGCTGAACTAAGTCAACAGTGTCATATGGCTACAGGATAGAAAAGCACCATAATGGGCTACATAAGAGTGCTGTCCTGAAGACAACTGAAGGAATCCTTATGCTGTACTCGGCTGTAATGTTCTAGCAGCGCCTTGTTCAAGATGATGAGGCTCACTTAGAAAGACCAGAGACAAACAGCAAGACTGATCAGTGAAAGCCTGACCCATGTGAAACAATGGAAAGAACTGGGCTTGGATGAAAAAAGATAAAAGTGGGTGGCATGAATAGTGGAATGCTACAACTTTTCTAATGTTGCTACACTTTATGTTCATAGAGAAACAAGAAACTAAGCTTTGAACTGCAGGAAGACAGATACAGCTTAGACTTCACTGGAGCAAAGAGGATAATGAGCCACTAGAATCGACCATGCCCTGGCACTGTGGAGCTTCCTTACTGAAGAACTTTGAAAACTGGTTAAATATCTGCCAGAAAAGCAGTGGGCATAGCTGATCCTCCACAAGGGCACTGCAACAGATAAATGGATCTGTAGCGATCTTCCCCCTGTCCTTAACTTCTACAACAATTAGCCATTTTCACCAGAGGTCACATGTCACAGCAGACATGACCACACAGTGATATGATGGCATAGTGATCATGAAATGACAGATTTTTCAATTCTTGGAGAAGTAATGAAGGGGTTAGAAGAACTGCCACCTCGGACTTCCGGAGGGCAGACTTTGGACTGTTCAGAAGACTGGCTGACAGGGTCCTGAAGGGGAAAGGAGTTCAGGAAAGCTGGACATTCTTCAAGATGAAAATCTTTAAGGCACAGGAGCTGGCAGTCCCCATGTGCCATAAGACAAGCTGGCGATGAAGAGGAACGGCCTGACTAAACCAAAAGCTTTGGCTGAAACTCAGGAAGAAAAGGAAAGTTTATGGCCTATGGAAGAAGGGGCAGGCCACTCAGGAAGACTACAAAGATTTTGTAAGGCTATGCACAAAGAAAAATAGAAGGGCCGAAGCCCAACTAGAACTTCATCTGACTGCTGCAGTAAAAGACAGTAGAAAATGTTTCTCAAATACATTAACAACAAAAGGAGGACTAAGGAGAATCTCCATCCTTTATTGGATGGAGGGGGAAATATAGTGACAAAGAATGAGGAAAAGTCGGAAGTACTTAATGCCTTCTTTCCCTCAGTCCTAATAGTAAGACCAGTTATTCTCAGGGTACCCAGACCCCTGAGCTGGAAGACAGGGACAGGGAGCAGAATGAAGCCCCCATAATCCAAGGGGAAATGGTTAGCAACCTGCTACACCACTTAGACACACACAAGTCTATGGGGCCAGGTGGGATCCACGCAAGGGTACTGACGGAGCTGACGGAAGTGCTCACCAAGCCACTTTCCATCATTTCTCAGCAGTCCTGCATAACTGGGGAGGTCCCAGTTGACTACAGGTTAGCAAATGTGATGCCCACCTTCAAGAAGGGCTGCAAGGAGGACCCAGGAAACTACAGGCCTGTCAGTCTGACCTTGGTGCTGGGGAAAGATATGAAGCAGGTCATCTTGAGTGCCATCACATGGCATGTACAGGACAACCAGGCGATCACGCCCCATCAGCATGGGTTTACGAAAGGCAGGTTCTGCTTCACTGACCTGATCTCATTCTGTGACAAAGGGACCCACTTAGTGGATGAGGGAAAGTCTGTGGATGTTGTTTACGTGGACTTCAGTAAAACCTTTGACACAGTTTCCCACAGCATTCTGCTCGAGAAACTGACTGCTTGTGGCTTACATATGCATACACTTCGCTGGGTAAAAAACTCGCTAGGTGGCCGCACCCAAAGAGCGGTTGTGAGTGGAGTTAAATCCAGTTGACAGCTGGTCACAAGTGGTGTCCCCCAGGGCTCAGTACTGGGGCCAGTTCTGTTTAATATCTTTATCAATGATCTGGACGAGGGGACCGAGTGCACCCTCAGTAAGTTTGCAGACAACACTAAGGTGGGTGGGAGTGTTGATCTCCTTGAGGGTAGGAAGGCTCTACAGAGGGATCTGGACAGGCTGGATTGATGGGCTGAGGCCAACTGTATGAGGTTCAACAAGGCCAAGTGCTCAGTCCTGCGCTTGGGTCACAACAACCCCATGCAGTGCTACAGGCTTGGGGAAGTGCAGCTGGAAAAATCCCCAGTGGAAAAGGACCTGGGGGTGTTGATTGACAACTGGCTGAACATGAGCCAGCAGTGTGCCCAGGTGGCCAAGAAGGCCAACGGCATCCTGGCCTGTATCAGGAATAGCGTAGCCAGTAGGACCAGGGAGGTGATTTTACCCCTGTACTCAGCACTAGTGAGGCCGCATCGTGAGTACTGTGTTCAGTTTTGGGCCCCTCACCACAAGAAGGACCTTGAGACGCTGGAGCATGTGCAAAGAAGGGCAACGGAACTGGTGAGGGGTCTGGAGCATACGTCTTATGAGGAGTGGCTGAGGGAACTGGGGTTGTTTAGCCTGGATATAAGGAGGCTGAGGGAAGACCTTATCACTCCCTACCACTACCTGAAAGGAGGTTGTAGCGAGGTGGGGTTGGTCTCTTCTCCCAAGTAGCAGGTGATAGGACCAAAGGAAGCAGCCTCAAGTTGCACCAGGGGTAGTTTAGATTGGATATTAGGAAAAATTTCTTCACTGAAAGGGTTGCCAAGCATTAGAACAGGCTGCCCAGGGAAGTAGTTGAGTGACCATCCCTGGAGGTATTTAAAAGACGTGTAGATGTTGTGCTGAGGTACATGGTTTAGTGCTAATTTGGCAGTGCTAGGTTAATGCTTGAACCCGATGATCTTAAAGGTCTCTTTCAACCAAAACGATTCAATTTGACTCGATTCTACTTGACTCGATTCTACTCTATGGACTGCTGATTTACCTCAATACGCTTTAGAGATTTCTTCTGGTTCTTCCATTTTAATCCAGCCTGGTCCACTTCTTTACTTTTTTTTTTTGAGAGGAGCAGTTCCCACAAACATTACCATTTGTAAGTTGGGCGTGCAACTAATTGTTATTCTTAAAAGTATAATTTAGTGTGTGTTGGCCTAAGGGCTTTAAATAAAAAATCATCACATAATTTGTAGCTTTACTACTATGCAGTTAAGCGAGAGTCTCATCTTCCCTCATTGTGTAACAACATACAAAGACTATTACATTGCCTCTATCACCAGAACCTATTTGGCACATCCATTTTCATCCAACTTCTAATGAAAGTTCACATTTAATAGTAGTAAGCTCTGCTCTCTCTCCCTCCTCCCTCTCATTTTTAACTGCACAGACAACAGAACTACTGCTAAGTATGAAGTAATTAGCCACGGCACATCCTTTGTATTCTCCAATATGTGCTGGTTTTCTGGTTTTGTGACATGTGAGCATTTAAAGAATGTTGTTTCAGTGCTTACATTTTCCAAAGATCTTTCTATCTGGTGGTTGTTCTCTCCAAGTCTCTAAACGTACTTTTTTTCTGCCACAAATAAGAGAAAATTCAATTTTCCTTGGCGTATCTGTGTAATCCCACTACATCTGCATGTGCATACAGCTTAGAGTACAACTATCTTTGATTCTTTTAATAGTATAGTCCTGGCACTTGCATCTTTAATACTCAGGACTTCATTAAACTTATCCCAGGTATTAAATTTTAGTAAGAGTATACTCTGTTTCAATGCTGTGACCACACAAGCTCTTAAGCGGCATGTCTCTTCTATTAACTGTCTATATGATTATTCTGGGGTAGCTGAACTTCTTTGCACACAGAGGCCTACCATCCTGCTTTTTTGAGTCACCCATCCAAGGTGGTGCAGATTATGGTAGGAAACTCCTTCCTTTGCTGAAGACAACCACCCCACTTTAGGCTATTTATCTTAAAATAAACTCCCTTTTCTCTAAATTGAATCGTTTTTTTTTCTAGTCTTCCAATTTCAACTACTTAGTTTGCAAAATTTCCTTTTGCCTCCCATCAGGAATAGATTTGGAAAATGGAAACCAGCCATTCCTCCCATTCTCTCTGATCAATTGATCTTATTACACAACAGCTTCTCTGTGTCATCACTGGGACCTCAGGTTTGAAATGAACTAGTATTTATTAACTCTTTGTGTGATTTGCTGGCTTTAAATCTATAAAGCCCTAATAAAAATTAAACACACACACCCCAAAAAAAACAAAACAACAAAAAAACACAACAACAAAAAAAAACTTTTGGCAAATCACATCAGATTTACATTCTCTAAAAAATCACATCTGTATATCTAACAATGAGTCCTGGGTCACACCTCAAGGTTAGTGCACTTAGGTGTCTTTTGGCAAACACTGTGTATTCCTTGCAGGAACTAAAAAGAAAATTGGAGAGAAAGGGTAGTCTGCCACTTGCCATGGCGGGTAGTAGGCCACTAGACCCCGGAAGAGATCAGGAAAGAAAAATTACTGGAAGAATACAATTTGGAAAGGAAAGATGTGATCTGAAAAAATGCTGACCCATCCTCAGCCCCTGCCTAGAATTAAGAAAGAAAAAGGACTAGAAAGATCTAAAGTTTACTCCTATATTAATTAATGCAGCATTTCTCTCCCTTGTTGGAAGCACAGATAAGATATCTTTATCTCTTCCATTCTTCCATCACCTTTGGTGTATCAGCTGTTTGTTTCTCCTGCTCTCCTGCACCTTGAATGAAAGTCCCCTGACTGAATGATAAACTCCTGGCACCTGATGACAGCAACCTGAAACTGATGAGGCACCCTTTTCTAGAACAGCACAAACCGGGAAAACCTTCTTTATTTTGAAGCCTACACATTTCAAATTAAAATAAACTCATGTTCTCCAAGTCAGTTACTGGAGGTCCTCCTCTTTTATCTATATAAATGAAGAAGTGAGGGGAAAAAGCTTAAGTCAATAGCTCAAGAGCACAAAAGCCTTCAGCATCAGAGCCCAGAGTAGCATTCTGAGCTTCTCAGAAGCTTCACAAATCATCCCTATGTAAGTTGGTGTTCCCTTCTCCAGTCTATTGAGAATATTTTAGCACAAATCCACAAATTTATATCCAGTGAGTAGCTGTGTTTACAAGAAATGAGGAAATTCATGGGACTCAAGACGACATATCAGTATACCTTAATTTTCATGGCTGTATCAAAAGAAACCTTCTTTCTTTCACTGTATAGTAAGAAATCTCCGTGCTATCAACAGTCACAATATTTACACCAATTGTACAAAATGCTACACAGACTGTATGTTTAACCCTCAGCAGCTGCCAACAGTGAAAGAAACTTTCCCAAAAGTCAGTGACAGACACTTTGCTCTAACAGAAAGGCCTGCTTAGTGCAGCCACTGCAAGATAGAAGGGTAAAAATGTCAGCAAGGAGCTGCCAGAGGATACGTTATACCCCACACTACTCCATCCAGTGTGTAACTAAGAACAACTCCTTGGCTGCTTTGCCTTATCACAGTCCCAGAGGGCCTGCTAGTCCAGATCACTTTCTTAAAAGACATGCAAAAAGAATAGAGAGAATTTTTTTTACATGAGACAAGGATTCGCTTGCTAAAGAAACTGCTAATTGCACTTCAAGGGTAGGTCAGAAATGCCTGCAATACATGGGATAATGGAAAAAAAAGTCAACTCTATGCATTTAAGTCCTGATATTACATGTTTGTGCTATTTTGAAGCCCAATGAAGCACAGGAGACCTCAAGCAGATTCTTTTGTAGCTTACACTGATGCTTCACTGTGTTTCCTCTATCTTCTTTAACGCAGCTGTTATGACATTACCAGTAACCAAGCACTCAAGCCTAAAGTTATGGGACAGGCCTTACTAAGGTGAAGGCCTGTTAATTTGAGTGTCAGCTCCAGTGGGCCCTACTGTCCAAATCAGAAGCTTGAAACTGGTGGCACTAACTGGAGCAATCCAAATTACTGACTTTCTGAAGGATATCCTGCCCACTTGTGTCAGTCAGTAAGGGGATCTACTGCCTCCGTTTTTGTGATACATAACCTTCATTCAGTCCTGTGGGGAAGAGTTTTCCAACAGAAACTGAATAACAGTTGACAGAATGATAGGTCTAATTTGCTGCTATATGCTTTTCTGAGCCATAGATGAAGAAAATTAGTGACAGCCTCACTAGATTCACTGTAAGAATTTCAAGTATCTTTGAGGAACAAGCTTCTATGTCTACTGTCAACATCACATTGGTAATGGTAAGGAAATACAGGATAAATGAGCAGTACATTGGAGCAATTTGTAGGAAACGAGAACCAGAACATGTAGCCTGGAGAAACACAGAGTAAAAGAGGATTGTTTCTCTCTTGTGCCTTGTCCCCTAAAAATTCATGGAAAACTCCTCTTTTCAATAAGCAGAGAAGCTAAAGCTTCAAATTTCTGTAACAAGAGAAGAAGACCACAGAAGAAGTTTGAGAGCAACAGGAGTTTACAAGAAGCTGTGAGTTGCAGGAGTTCTCAATGGCTCACCAGCAGGTGATCTCAAGGCCTCTTTTAACATCCCTTTCTGCCATCTATTTCTGACGGACTCGTCCAGTCATTCAGGTAGGCTTTGTAGCTTTCCTGTCATCAACATGGCAATGAAAATGTGCTTAAGAGGTATTTCAAGACTCAACTGTATATCCTCCAAATCACACGAGCACCAAAACCAGGAAGAGCTAAATTCTGCCTGTTACCAGGAATGCACCAAATAACAAAAACTGGGAGAAGGGATGTTGTCTGGTGTTTACAGTTCACAGCCTTCCCGGGTCTACCGTCTTGTCTCCATTGATCAACTTAATGTACCTTTCAATGCCATTTTTCCACAAACGCAGCCCAAATATTGCCTACTCTTAACTGTTTTACTCCTAACCTACCCTAAACTCTCTCTCTCCTATATCACCTTGTATCTCCACTCATGCAAAATTGACAGGGTGGCTGGTAAGAGTAAGAACTTCAGAACCCCTCTGTTACCCACTGCTCCCTTCAGCTCTAATCACGTAGTTTACCATTGTCAGAATACTCCTGGTTTGCAACTTTGCAACGGCACCTACTTGACTTTCAGTTTTTTTAGACACAGTTTCACTACCTCTTATCTTGCATATTTTCATTCCATCATTTTTCTGGGTCATTTGCACTGTGTTGGTTCTTCGGGCCAGCCATAGTGCAATTTGGATTTAGCTTTTTGCACCTTCTTCTCAAAGGTGAGCTCATAAATTTAATTTAACCAAAAATATTATGCTTAATGCATTACACTAGGTTTTTTTATTCTATTTCAGAAGATTTCTGGATGTGTATTTTTATGACATTCGTAATTAGCTTCTTCAAGAAGAAGTAAACAGCTTAGCTCTTACTGACACTTGCAGCTTTCATTATAATATTTCAGCTTTCCTAGAAAAGATATTATCTGCAAAACCAAAGTTTAATTGCCTGACCATAGCTGCTACAATACACAGACATTAAGCATGTGAAGTCCTGCCTCTGACAGAGAATTCTGCTTACTGGTTATCTCTTCCAATATTTTCTCAGAGTATTCAGCTAAGAGAACGTCTTTCAACATCTCACACCGAATACAGATTTTTAAATTGCTTGCAATTTTCTCTCAGTAATAAGCAGATTCTTGCCCCATTCCCATATTCTTTTGCACTTTCTGTTCTATGTCGAATATCACCCTGCTTTTCCAAATTTATGCAAAAAGACCATTATGGGCAAATCTAACTCATCAGTCCAGCCCATTCCTGACCTCCTTTCTCTAAAAGTCATTACTTCTTTACCAAGTGATACAATCTACAAAGAGTGATCAATAAGCCTTAGAGAAAACAATGCACATTTTTTTGTATTTTTAAGAAATACAGTTATAGAATTATTTTACATAGGGTTTGAACCATATATTTACATGTTAAACTATGTATGGTCAAACCACAGCCATTTGGATTATTTTATGAACTCTGAATTCTCAAATTATAAATTCTGTCTAGCGACTAGGTCAGTCTGATGAAAGGTGTATAAGCACTAGCTGGGAATAAAAGAACAGACGTTAGACTGACCACCAACATACTAATGAACGTGCTGTCACAGAAATACCATTTGGAGATGATTTTGCAAGAAACAATCAGAAACTTAACACTGGCCATCGTAAAAAGATACCAATGAAAGGAAACTTTGCGTAAGACACTGTGCAAATGCACAACAGTTCTTAGGGCACGTAAGTGTAACGGTACAGCACTGAGCACTATGTTGGCAGGGCACAATAACATCTAGCACCCTGCTAGTCCAATCCAAAATACATACAGGAAGCTCTGTGCAATTTCTTCACATGCCCACTGCCCGCTTCTTGTTCCTAAGGGCTGGTTATAGCCAGGAGACAAGGAATCACTCATCAGTCTAGTTCATATTATTACTGAAGTTTTCTTTCTCACGCACCCATCATTGAACATTCTTATTTTCGTCTTCTACTTGCATTCTCCCTATCTGCATAACTAAGCAATGGTACTGGCTCCCTTCACATACGGTCTCTTTTCAACTGCATACCCAGTAATTTATTTTCCAGTTTTTTATTATTTATAGTCTCTATTTTCTCTCATTCCCATCTGTATACCTGATCGGTAATGTATCTATTATTAATATCTCATAGGTGTATACATGGCACTTTCACCGACACATAAGAAGCAATAGTAGCTTACTCCATTCTTTTCTTAATTCAGCATGACGTTTGGATGCGCAAGGTATAAAAAGCAGGCTCTGAGTTAGCCAGCTGGCCTGACAAAAGACAAAAGGGGAAAAAGTGCATCCTCCAATCAACTAACTGTTGCCTATTTCGGCACTACAAAGGCCCAGATAGGAACACGCAGAAACACCTTGAGCAAAAGACGTAAGACAAAAAAACATCACTGAAAAAAATGTTGTGCTTGGATTACTAAACGGCAGTTTCAAGGTGGGGGTTCAATTTTGACACAAAAGCTTCCTCCCGAATTTTTGTGCCTCTGACTGGGAATAACATTGCCTACCTGCCCAAGTGCTGCAAGAGGCAAGTTGGTACTCAGTTTTTCTAAAGAACTGCATCTTTACACATCATGTTTTCTGCTACCTCAGTGTTATTTTCCAGCTTTTCTTATGTAAATTATTTATCTTAATAGACTGCACAGCTGTCTTATTCAGGCTTGCAATGACTGAGAACGGTTGAGATGCGCGCTTCAAACTTTTGAGTCAATGATGCAGTATGTGAGAACTCATTCTACAACACAAATAATAATCGGGTCTCACTTTGATCCGGTTGATGCAAAAGGCCTGTTGTGTAAACACAGCTGCATTTTTGTGAATCTCATATATAAGATGAAGCCTTCTGTACCTGCAAATGCTCATTTCTAAACTTTCAATTCATGTAGTATAAACTACTGTCTAGAAAGACTGTGCTTGGATGTTCGCACCCAAGCGTGCAGTGGAATTGTTTACTTTTTACGCACTCACCTTGTCAAACTCAACATATGCAACTCATATTTTGAGGATAATTGTTAGGAAAACCTAGGACGCTGGGCACAAACTCTGTCAGCAGAAAGTGACCTTAGGACATTTCAAACAGCAACTGTGCCTAGCTGTAGCAGCGGGGGATTTTTCAGCGTGATGGGACCCAGCAAGAACCAGGTGTGCCCTCACTTGCAGTTCCTGGACCTGGCTGGATCCGAGAATTTTCCCACGGGGTGATCTCTCGATTTAGCCAATCCAGGTGTTTTCTACCGAAACATCTGCGGGCTCCGCAGAGCCCAGGTGCTGCCCAACCGGCCGGCCGCGGGCCGGGGAAGCTCTGCCCACAGCGCCAGCATCCCAGAGCCGGGCTCCTTCTGTTCCCTCAATTCACAACCAACCCGGCGGAAAGCGAGCGGGCTGCGGGACAGCGGCGGGGGCGGCGGCGGGCGGGACGGCTCCCACCCTGGGGCAGCCCCGCGGCGGCCCCGGCTCCCTCGGCCGCGCTCCCCTTCCCCGCGGGACCCCGGCGGCCGCCCCGGGGGCCACCCCTGTCACCCCCTCCTTCCGCACGCCCCCCCCTCCCCCCCGCCCGCCCCAGAAGGGGGGTCGGGACGCCCCCCGCGGCGGGCGGGCGGCCGCGGCTGCCACGTCCTGGCTGCCGGGGAGACGGGCGCTCGCTGCAGGACGAGCTCCTCTCGCACTGCCGTGTTGGTTTGGGTTTGGGTTTTTTTTTTGTTTGTTTTTGTTTTTTTTTTTTTTTTAAGCTTTGCAAGGCGGGGCAAGAGGGTGCCCGGCGCGGATCGCGAAGTTCAGCCGCCGGCGGAGGCAGCGCGGCGGCGGGCAGAGCGCCGGCGGAGCCCTCCCCCCCGCCTCCTTCCTCCCCTCCGCGCCCCCCGGGCGCCTCCGCGGTCCGCGCCCCGCTCCGCACCTGGCCGCGGAGGGGGCGCTGCCTGCGCCGCCGCGGCCCCGACCCCTCCGACGCGGCGCGGCGCCGGCTGCGGCGTACCTGCCCCCGCGCATCACCTCCGCCGGCCGGCGGCGGGAGGCCGGGGCGAGGGGGACGGGGGGGTGACGGGGGGTGGGGGGAGCTTCGCGGGCCGCCCCGCGGCGGCGGGGCCCGCGGCGGGGCCGGGGTCGTGCGGCGGCCGCGGAGCTGCCCGTCCCTTACCCCTGCCCCCTGCCCCTGCCCCGGGCGGCGCAAGACCCTGCCCGCCCGCCTGCCGGCCGCGCCGCAGCCCCGGCTCGGAAGTAGTTGTAAGGAGGGTTACCTGTCCTATATTGACGTATCCGTATTTGCTAGCTATCCTGTTGGCCTCCGTGAGCCCCCCAGTTATCCGCACAGCCCAGTGGTTGGTGTAGAGGCGCGTCCTGCAGGCGGGCAGCAGGAACCCCAGCACCAGGGTGAGCCGGCAGAGAAGGTCCCCGCCGCCTCCGCCTCCCCAGCAGCAGCGGCGCTTCCAGCCCATCTTCTCCTCCTCCGCACACAACCCCCACAAAACTTCTCCTTCCTTCTTCCGAGGCTCTTCTCCTCACCTCCGGGCGGCACCGGCGGCGCGTCCTCCGAAGTTACCCCGAGGAGGAAACTAGGAAGAGCTTGGAGTAGTGCATTGAACCGCCCGGGGGTTAAATGATGAGGGTTTGGGAATAATGGTTATGATCGGTGATTACCGCTGTCCCCTCCTCCCGCCGCTCTTCGGGGATTAAGTAACTTGCTTGGAAAGCTCCTCTCACAGTTCCTGAGCGCCAGCTTCTCCCTCTGTCCCCAGCTACATGGGAAGTCGTCTCTCCGCGGGGAGGAGGGCTCCTGCTCCGTCTCTCCGCGCTTCCCTGCTCTCTGACTTCCTTCCCCCCGCCAGCGATCTTCTGCCTCCTCTCCCGCCTCTGGCTTCTCCTCGCCTTCCCTCTTGCCCGGAGTCCGGCACCGGCGCGGCGGCGGCGGCAGGCGGTGTGTGAGTGTTGGCAGCTGAGCGCCTCAGTTCACTCCGGCTCGGCCACCTCCCTCTCCCTCTCCCCTCCCTCCCTCCTCCTCCTCCTCCTCCTCCTCCTCCTCCTCCTCCTCCTCCTCCTCCTCCTCCTCCTCCGCCCGCCCTCGCTCCCTCCCGCCCGGCAGCGCCGAGGGCCAGGGGAAATGGCAGCCGCGCCGGTCCCGCGCTCTGCCGCCCCCCGCGCTCCCGGGCCCGCGGCCGCCGCCGGCCCCGGGCGCCGCCACCCCCGCCACCGCCCCCGAGGGCTGCCCCCTCGCCCCCCGCCGGGCTGGGAGCCCGCCGCCCCGCCGGCGGGGCTTACGGGAGCGGCGGCGAGGTGCGAGGCCTGCGGCAAGGCCTCGTGCCCGGCACCGGCCGCGGCCCCCCCGGCCCTGCCCCGGCGGCGCGGCGGGGGCGAGGAGAGGCCGTGGGAGAGACCCGCCGGCCCGGCAGGGCCAGGCCCGCCCCGCCGGCCCCGGGGGAGCGGGACGGGGGAGCCGGCGGGACACGGACTGCCCCAAAGCTGCCTCAGCGGCAGGCGCGGGCTGCGCCCCAGCGGGGGTCTGCGGGCCGGTATTCGGGCAGGGGTGCTGCGCCTCGCTTGACGTCCGAGTGTCCCCCGAGGCCCGTTCGTGGTCAGCAAAGCGGGCGGCTGCCGCTTCAGCAGAGGAGGGGTGGTCGGGACGAGGAGCATGACCTCCCCCGTGCTCCCTCGCCCCCCGTCGCTGTGCAGCAGCTCCTGGCACCTCGCTGGGAAGCACTGCCAGCCGCAGAGCACATGCGGGCCTGGAGGAGATGCGGCTGATCGGATCAGGTGGTGGCCCAAATGCCACCAGCAACTGGAGGTGCCTGGGTGGGGTGGGGGGAAACCCATTCGTGTCCACCCAGGCCCCAACTGTCGCTTACCGGACTAAACCTTGATGCCACCCCAATGGCTTTGGGCAACCTATGGATCTACTCCCTTTTATCTGGAAGTTAGAATAAGCATCTATAAAATGCAGTCCAACAAACCTACTGTGAGGATCCGTTACAGGTTGTGAAGTACTATTGTAATGTACTAATGTCAACGTTGCGGGGTTTTTTCCTCCAAGGAACCTAAGGTGCCCTACAAAGTCAGGCAGCCATCGTTCTCCTTTTCGTGGGGACACGAAGAAGTTAAATGGCAGAAAGTCATACGGTAACATGGAGTTCCTTTTCATCTCCCCCAGGACCTGTGCTCCTACCTTTAAAACCACCGTTTTCCTAATAAAGTAGAAATAGTAAAATGCAGACAGCCAAAACCACATGTTCCACCTTAAACCATTCTCTGCCTTAAGTTCATTTATTTTTCCCCTAAACATCAGTATTATATTAATGACTAACGTCTTCCCACATCCTCTGATTGTTTTTTAAAGGGGAGAAAAAAGGGGAAATCCATTCTCTACCTCCCTGCTTGTTCTATGTCTCCAAAAATTTATTTGCCAGTGATTAGCTTTCCCCTGTTAGTGTTTTTTTCCCGTAGTTTGCGTTATCATTTGCTCAGTGTGTTACAACACACTGTTTACTCCTCTGTTTGTGGATTCAAGACCTCGACATGGCTTGCCTTCCCTGGGGTTTCACAGATGATGGCTCACTGTTTAGCAAATCAGTCTTCTACTGAAACCACAATCAACACTCTCATCAGGTTCAGCGGGAGCAGTGTTGGGCCCAGACAGTCACATCTCACAGCTAATATTCGTAAATATACGCTCATTGAATATGACATTAAATCTCCTCTAGCAATTAGCCCTCCTTATTGATTGGTTCAATGTTAATTACACAAGTCAGCTCTCTTCCTAGATCTGGAGTGCTTAAAGTATGTTTAATCATGAATGGCCACCTTACTGAAGTACATAGCAATCAATGGGTCACAAAACCTGAACCTTGTGCAGTCTCAGTTTGTTTTTCTGAAAAGGATAAATTAAAAATCTATTTTCTGATCTCTTCTCAGTGAATTTTACTGTTGTTTTGACTGCCGTATTTCCTGCTATAGATGGAGGGGGGGTGGTGTTCTGGCACAAAAGGCACCAACTGCAAGCAAAAAATAAAGCCGCGCTGTCGTATATCTACTTCCAACTTGGGTTATATGACAGAGTGTTTTATATACAGGCACCGAAGCCTCTAGGAATCAGTAGGCTTGATAAATACATCATTGTCCCCAAGTATCTTTTCCTAATGCTGCATTGCGTCATGTAGCCTAACAAAAATGTTGTGCAAGTTATACTATACCTAAAAACAGTCTCTGAAAAAGGTGGGACGTAGTCCCCAGAGGCATTTTTTATATGATTATAGAGTCTGCTTTGCTGAGGTCACTGAGGCAGATGGCAGTCATAGCTAGTGTAAGAGCATTTGGACATTGGGCGTAATGTGGAGCATTTGAAACCATTTCAGTGTGAACCCCAAACTGCAAAGTTTTGCCGAGTACCTCATCACAGCCACAACCTTCGGGGGAACTGCACTCCCCACTGAAAAAAAAAGACAACAAACCCCACACAAAAAAAAAAAAAAAGGCCAGAACTAAGGCCATGTTCTAATTTAAGCGGTTTCTTTCCGATACAGGTAGGAGGTAGGTACACTGGGCACCAGGTGAGCGGAGAGACCACTGAGGGGACTGTCAGCCACCCTGTAGTTTTACTCAGCGTATCTGCTGTACGCGGACTGCTTGTAGCTGGTAGCTGAGTTTGCTTCTGTACTCTGTTGGGAGCCAGATAGCTTGTCTGTACGCACCGTGCTCTGGGGAAAGTTTTTTTTCCTCTGAGCAAGGGCACTAAACTGTTCTGTTTCGTCACTATTGTCACAGCCTGTGCCTTTTATTTCTTTCCTCCACACACACACATTCTTACCCCTCTGCTATGATCAAGATCAGTATCTGGCTGATTGCTCAAAATGCAAGTTTCCACATGTCTCTGTCTTGTCCTTTGCTTACTGATATTAATCCCTGAATCTCTTCTCTATTTTTAGTTCCAAACTATTGTGATCCAGGATCTGACCTCAGTCTCTGTTCTCACTTTCCTCCTATTTGATCTAATTGCCTCTCTTCTCGCTATTTTGCCTACCTATCCCTGAAATTATTCTTTTCTTTATAATCCTTTCCCAGCCTGAAAATCCTTCTGGCTCACTGGCTCTGGCAGCCTCTCTACTGTACTGTGCTTCATTTCAACTTTCCAGCACTTTTCTATGTGAGTTTCGCAGATCAGTGCTCCAGAGATGTGTTAGGCACCCCAGGGTCATAATTAAGGAGGAAACCACAGAGGGCATATCTATTCAAAGGAAGTGGCAGCCCAAAGTCCTCCAGTAAGAAGTCCTGCAAGCAGACGTGCTGGCCCCTGAAGACCTTCCGGAACAGATAACGTTTTCAGAGGGAACTGGGGGTACACGTTCATCAGCTTTTGGAGTGGAAGAGTCTGGAGCACAGTAGATGAAAGAATACTCTTCAGGGAAGAGAAGAAAATTCTTCAAAGAATGGAGGTTGTGTCAGGGAGTCATTTAGAGGTTGCCTTAGAAAGACGGATAGTTTTGGAATCCAAAGGAGTATTCAGATTTCCTTAGTTTCAACCATAACTGTTTTTTATAAACAGTGCAGCAAGGTCACTTGACACCAGCCACCATACGATCCAATTTGCTGGTACACAGTTCTTTGATCTGCAGTTTTCCATGCTTCAGGCTTGCCTCTGATTTTATTTACTTTTAACTTCAACTGCTTTTGAAAAGAATAAAGTGGTGTGTTGGTTTTTTTTTTAAATAAAACACTGGTTTTGCACAAGATCAATTATATTAGCAGTTTTTTTCCTTAGCAAATACCTGCCTCCTTATGTTTTGAAACAGGATGTGATCCCTGTTTTGAGCACACTGCTGTTCTCATGAAAAGCCACCTACGTATGCCCAAATTTTGAGTGATGACTTTCACCTGTATGTTAGACACTTTTTTGCGTTCAGCAGCCAATACCTCAAGAGTGCTCACCCGCACGGGGCATGCCTCTCACTGTTCCTAGTGTGTAGCCTATAGGGTATGTACCCCTAACCCTGTGTGCAGTCCACAGCAAAGCGTGACTTTATGCAGCTATTGCTGTTCCTGCTTCTTCTTGGTCACTGTGGGAGTGAGCGCAATAATTGACAGCAGTCTTTAATGAGCCTTCTGGCAATGCAGAGGAGGAAAGCCTTCTGCCCTGAATGTAGAGAAGATGAGAAACAGGGCAAGTGAAAGTACTCAATTGGGATAAAGAGTCTGGGGCAGGAGAAAGGAACTGAAAGAAATTGGGACGGGGATTTGGCAGAGCAGTCCTCTGCCCAGGGTGTGCTCCAGCCCAGGCCTTGGATTTCCC
This sequence comes from Pluvialis apricaria, assembly GCA_017639485.1. Taxonomy (NCBI): domain Eukaryota; kingdom Metazoa; phylum Chordata; class Aves; order Charadriiformes; family Charadriidae; genus Pluvialis; species Pluvialis apricaria. Next base: position 39,167,513 of record CM030044.1, read on the forward strand.
CTGAGCAATTTAATGGCAGAATTTCAGTGATTCACGTAAGGAAATAAAGGGCAGGATCCTTTACTTCCTGTTTGTTGGTAGTGAAGAAAAAAAATTGGGTCTGGAACCTTGGAATAGGCGTAAGTCTGGGCTTTTCCTGACCACTGATGATTGGACCGATACTGCCTTGTTCAGTTACTGTGTGGATTTCATTTTGTTTTTATGAATAAGGATGCACTGCATGTTTTTCCATTCTGTTCACCTTGTGCTTTCTCTTACCTTTCCTTCTTTGATTACCTTTATTGTCTTTTTTGAAGGATTGGCTTCCACCTCATCATAGTTCTGACCACACTGACAGGTACAATTTGAAAAGATGCTGGTGTTAGTTGCAAAACTCTCTGAAGAGCCTCGCTCTGCTTGTACTGACGCCTGTGCTAGCATGCTTGTTTGCCATCTTCCCATTTGTACAGGTGCATCTCTTTGGTTGGGCTGAAGTCTAAACTGTGTCACTTACATATTTCTTTTTTTCCCTTTTTGGGGAGGGGTTATTTCAGAGATCTAGTAGACAGTGTAAATAGCTGTACTAACTTTACTGGCAACCCACAGTGTATAGCTAGGATGAATGGCTAAGGCATGGAGAGAAAATGATGGTGGAAGCAGAAATCTTTCTCAGCTGGCTTCAGTGCCTGACCCAGCATCCTGTGACACTAAATCCTGAGTTCTTCTCAGAACAACAACTGCACATTTTCCCTCTCCAACTTCTCATTGGATTGTAAAGTTTCAATTATAGAATCTCAAATACACGCAGAAAGTAAGCATCAAAATGACATTTCTAGTGTTTGGCTATGCATTTTAGCTATGGAAATTATCTTGGGCCCCTTTGGTATGATGATGGAAAGATCATTTATCTGAAATGACTCATCTGAGTGAATTCATCCACAGGGAAGAAGTTGGGTTTTTTCACCCAAGTTCACTTGAGTTAACATTCCAGTTAACTTGTTTCTCAGTCGTCCCCTGAGTCAGAATTATTATAGCTACTCTGTTCTGTAAAACTGACTCAGCTATACTGTAAGTAGCTATAGGATTTTCCTTTCCTATTATAGTATCATAGAAACCATCAAATGTAAAAGCACTGTTTATTTCACTGTAATTTCCTTAGGCCAGTACGTTGTTGTTAGCATATGGCTGAGCGTATTCTTGCTAAAAAGGGTTGTCCAGCAGCAAGTGAGATTCCAACCCAATTTTCAAACTATAAACATTGTTAAAAAACAGTAGCCAAATGTCCTTACCAGAAGAGAGAAAATATAATCCCACATACTCCAGCATGGCCCAACCTCATTTCACGAGCTGTAGTTGGCCTAGTTCCGTCTGTACCCAAACCCCTCTCAGACGCTACTGCAGACCCTTCGCTAGGAGAGTTGGCATTCAGCTGCTTCACAGCCACGTTCTGTACCTTCTTTAGATGTGGGACTGTCTTCTCAGTTCTTGTTCCCTTATCCTTGTACAGGTGCCTCCATGAGATGTAATCTTGTCACGATATTCATGTACACACATAAGAAACTAGGTTCATGATGATAGGGTGATTCTGCTTAATCTTCTTTGCCCTCTTCTTGTTGTGTGAGGAAGTAGAAGTCACGTCTTTAATCTGGGCACCTTTTCCACTGAATAATATGTAGAAATAGTAGTTTTAGAGCATCGCTTTTAACTCAGGGTTCTCCACTGCTCCCAGTACAACTCCTGTGAATTATGCCTGCCATTTCTTTGCATGGAACTTGTTCAGTGCAATTTGTTGGGCCTTAAAATGAAAAAGAAAGCCTTCTTTACTACAGCCTGTGTCTAACAGAAGATATGACCTGGAAGTGGTAAATTTACTAATGGAGAAAGAGACTGAAAGAACACCAACCTACCATTTAGGAAGTATGGCAGTTTTTTGAACGATCTGTGTTCTAGGCAAGGAAGAAGTTGGGAGGTGTATTTTGGGACATATAACCTGTATTTATTTTTTGTGATTGAATAAGTAATAATTCTGTTATAATTCTGTAATAATTCTCTCTTCAGGGAGTTCAAGGTCACAGTTGTGGAGCATCCTTTTCTCCTAACATACCATTCACAAACTTTCTTGCTCCTGAATAGTGAAGAAGTCAAAGGGTTTACCAAACAGAAGCGCACTGTGACCACTGGTGGAACTGTATATGCTCTTGCCTGTTGTCCTGATAATTAAACCAATGCCAAGCATGCAAAAAATGGAAGTTTCCGTTCGTTTTGTATCAGTTTTAAACAAAAATGGAAAAAGATTCATCTGTGTCTGGGAGATTTTAAGTTTGAAAGGAGATGGAGGGCAGAAACACAGACACACATTAAGAATAGCCCAGCCACAAAGAAAGATACTGTGAGTGCAAAGTGGGTTTTTTTTCCAAGGGGATGACACTGATCTCTTAACTCAGAAACTCATTTTGCTGTGTGGATTTGTTAAGGAGACAATTCTGGCATTTCTTTTACAGCGGATAGAGAAAATGCACATCTCTGCAGATACCTCTGCTCTCTGCCTGCTGAAGAGCAGAGGTGCACTGACAGTTTCTGTCAGAGCCTTTTTGGTGTTCTTTGATTTGGCACAAAGGACAAAGTAATTCGTTGATGAGAGCTCTTTCCCTTCCCAAATTCTCTCCTTCATATCCTTTTCTTCAAATACTTTTTTTTTTCCTTTCTGCAGTCTGTCTGCCTTTCCTTCTCTGCTAATCTGTGTTGCTGGGAAGTTTTTTGTCTTCCCTCTTTGTCCATTCCATCATTTCTCCCCTTCATTCTCACCAAGGCATCTATTCTGTATGTCCCACTCGTGCCATGTTAATCTCGATGCTCACCTCTGTTTATCATGAAAAACAAGGGACATCATAGCTGAAAGTTTTCATGAATGATAATGACCATGATGATGTGTATCTAGTACAGCATTGCTGAGAGATCCTTGCTAAGGTATCATATCTTCATGACAGATAAAAGCCTAGTGCTCCGTAACTGGTAGTCCATGTTCAAAGTGCAGAGTCCTACAGTGGTGATTAATGGTAACTCTGAATCAGAAGTCGTAGCACTGGTGAGTCTTCAGCACAGCGATGTGCAAACCAGCACTGGAGGAAGTAACCTGTGAGGGAAGAAGAGGGATCTGGATGTGTTTAGCTGCTCACTAATTCAGACAACTCATTTTTCCCAGAAAGTTACGGGAATGTTGTGTTTTACATAAGCCTCTTGTGTGTCCACTTGTGCTCACCGGTGCATTTATAGTCTCAGCCATAGTGTCTGGAGAAAAATTATAAGTAACAGGTGAAAGTAATACATCTCTAGCCACAAAACATGATCTCAGTTTTAAGTTTAGCTAGGTTCTTAGTTGTCTGTCTACAGATCATTTTTAGATGGACTTTTGATACTGTTATATTGTGTTATATAAAAAGAGTAACAGAGAAGAGCACAGGAGAAAGAAAAGGTAAGGAAGGAACAAAAGAAGGAATTAATAAAAAAAATATAATTAATTACCAAAATGAGGCTGGGAATATTTAAGCCCCTGGTCAGAGTTAAGGCTGAAATAGACTTTTTTTTTTATAAGTGATAAGAATACTGTGTAACTTTACTATGTGGGTAATATATGATTTACGATCTCCTTAAATATTAATTTCCTTGCTGTTAAATGCACCAACTTTGTAAATGATGTGATACTGACAATAAAGTACATTTTCTAGGGGGCTTAACTGTTTTTTAAAATGAAAGTGATTTTGGTTTGGATTTATATTGTGAGTGATGCAAAAGACAGTTTTTGCCACCTTTCTCTGCTGTTAGGAAATTAAACTTCCACAGTTTGTGAGGAAATTAGATTGCTCTTGGAAAAGTTTCACTCATTCTGGAAGAAATATAAACCACTGGTTCTAAATTACGTCAAGTTCTTCTGCACCCATAAGCACTCCACTCTTTCTTCCCTTCTGTGTCACCCTTGCTTCCCCTTTGTCTCTTCTGTGTTGATTACTCAGTAGGACAATTCAGAGCCAAATATTCGTATTTTTAAATTTTTGGTTCAGCAAGTGAGCAATTACAGAGCAAACAAAGCAAGTGAGAATGCCAAGATACCTGTTAAAAGTCTGACACTTCTCTGTGGCCCTTTGCGTTTACTCTTGTTTTCTTTGTGCTGTGAAATGCAGATTATTCTATGAAATAAATATAATGCAGGGACCTGTTTATTGTACAGAATGCATATTTGTGATAGTTAGCAGTTCCAAAAAAAAACACTGCCAAAATGATCATTAAAAAGAAAAGAGCATCTATGGTGAGCCACTCTGAATGTGATATTGTTTGCATGTTGGAAAGCTTTAACCTTCTTGTAATCTGAAGAATTGTTTCCTCAGGGAGAGGTCTGTACATTACCATGTAACAGTCTCCTGCAATGCAAGAAAGGATTTGTTTTGTCACTTCTGTGGGTCATAGCCCTAAACTTGAATATTCACAGTGTAAGAAGTGTATCTATAGTATATGGATAGTTCACGGGGCCTGATGGGATGCACCAGCGAGTGCTGAGGGAGCTATCAGAAGTCATTGCTGGGCCACTCTCCATCATCTTTGAAAGGTCCTGGAGAACAGGGGAGGTGCCTGAGGACTGGAGGAAAGCCAATGTCACTCCAGTCTTCAAAAAGGGCAAGAAGGATGACCCGGGAAACTACAGGCCGGTCAGCCTCACCTCCATCCCTGGAAAGATGATGGAACAGCTTGTTCTGGGCATCATGTCCAAGCATCTGGAGGAAAAGAAGGTTATCAGAAGTAGTCAACTTGGATTCACCAAGGGGAAGTCATGTCTGACTAATCTGATAGCCTTCTATGATGGCGTGACTGGATGGGTGGATGAGGGGAGGGCAGTGGATGTTGTCTACCTTGACTCCAGCAAGGCTTTCAACACTGTCTCCCACATCATCCTCACAGGCAAGCTTAGGAAGTATGGGTTAGATGAATGGACAGTGGGGTGGATTGAACAGTGGCTGAACGATAGAGCTCAGAGGGTTGTGGTTAGTGGTGCAGAGTCCAGTTGGAGGCCAGTAACTAGTGGTGTCCCTCAGGGGTCAGTACTAGGTCCAGTCCTGTTCAATATATTCATCAATGACCTGGATGAAGGGATAGAGTTTACCATCAGCAAGTTTGCTGATGATACAAAACTGGGAGGGGTGGCTGACACGCTGGAAGGCTGTGCCGCCATACAACGTGACCTGGACAGGCTGGACAGTTGGGCAGAAAAAAGCCTGATGAAGTTCAACAAAGGCAAGTGTAGGGTACTGCATCTGGGGAGGAATAACCCCATGCATCAGTACAGGTTGGGGGCTGACCTCCTGGAGAGCAGCTGTGTGGAAAGGGACCTGGAAGGCCTGGTGGACAACAGGATGACCATGAGCCAACAATGTGTTTGGTGGCCAAAAAGGCCAATGGCATCCTGGGGTGTATCAAGAAGAGTGTGGCCAGCAGGTCGAGGGAGGTCATCCTCCCCCTCTACTCTGCCCTGGTGAGGCCACATCTGGAGTACTGTGTCCAGTTCTGGGCTCCCCGGTTCAAGAAGGACAGGGAACTGCTGGAGAGGGTCCAGCAAAGGGCTACAAAGATGATTAGGGGACTGGATCATCTTTCTTATGAGGAAAGGCTCAGGGATTTGGGTCTCTTTAGTCTAGAAAAAAGAAGACTGAGCGGGGATAGAATCATAGAATCATAGAATCATAGAATGGTTTAGGTTGGAAGGGACCTTGAAGATCATCGAGTTCCAACCCCCCTGCCACAGGCAGGGATACCTCTCACTAGACCAGGTTGCCCAAGGCCACGTCCAGCCTGGCCTTGAACACCTCCAGGGATGGGGCTTCAACAACCTCTCTGGGCAACCTGTTCCAGTGCCTCACCACCCTTAGAGTGAAAAACTTCTTCCTAATGTTTAATCTAAACCTGCCCTCTTCCAGCTTAAAGCCGTTCCCCCTCGTCCTATCACTACATGCCCGTGTAAAAAGTCCTTCCCCAGCTCTCCTGTAGGCCCCCTTTAGGTACTGGAAGGCCGCAATAAGATCTCCCCGGAGCCTTCTCTTCTCCAGGCTGAACAGCCCCAACTCTCTCAGCCTCTCCTCATAGGAGAGGTGCTCCATCCCTCTGATCATCCTCGTGGCTCTCCTCTGGACGCGCTCCAGCAGGTCCATGTCCTTCTTATGTTGGGGACTCCAGAGCTGGATGCAGTACTCCAGGTGGGGTCTCACGAGAGCGGAGTAGAGGGGCAGAATCACCTCCCTTGACCTGCTAGCCACACTTCTTTTGATGCAGCCCAGGACTCGGTTGGCCTTCTGGGCTGCGATCGCACACTGCTTGCTCATGTTGAGCTTCTCATCAATCATCACCCCCAGGTCCTTCTCCACAGGGCTGCTCTCCAGCCATTCTCCGCCGAGCCTGTATTTGTGCTTGGGATTGCCCCGACCCAGATGTAGGACCTTGCACTTGGCCTTGTTGAACTGCATGAGGTTGGCTTGGGCCCACCTCTCCAGCCTGTCCAGGTCCCTCTGGATGGCATCCCTCCCCTCCAGTGTGTCTGCCTCGCCAAACAGCTTGGTATCATCAGCAAACTTGCTGAGGGTGCACTCTACCCCACTGTCCATGTCGCTAACAAAGATGTTGAACAGTACGGGTCCCAGTGCCGACCCCTGAGGAACGCCACTCGTCACTGCTCTCCACTTGGACACCGAGCTGTTGACCGCAACCCTTTGAGTGCGACCATCCAGCCAGTTCTTTATCCACCGAGTGGTCCATTTATCGAATCCATGTCTCTTCAATTTAGAGACCAGGATATCGTGTGGGACAGTGTCAAACGCTTTGCACAAGTCCAAGTAGATGACATCAGCAGATCTTCCCTTGTCCACTGCCACTGTAACCCCTTCATAGAAGGCCACCAAATTTGTCAGGCATGACTTGCCCTTGGTGAAGCCATGTTGGCTCTCGCCAATCACCTCCTTGTTTTCTGTGTGGCTCAGCAGAGTTTCCAGGAGGATCTGCTCCATGATCTTGCCAGGCACAGAGGTGAGACTGACTGGCCTGTAGTTCCCCGGGTCTTCCTTGTTTCCCTTTTAGAAAATAGGGGTTATGTTTCCCCTTTTCCAGTCGGCAGGAACCTCGCCAGACTGCCACGACTTCTCAAATATGATGGCTAGTGGCTTCGCGACTTGATCTGCCAGTTCCCTCAGGACCCGCGGATGTATCTCATCAGGTCCCATGGACTTGTGCACCTTCAGGTTCCTCAGGTGGTCTCTCACTTTATCTTCATCTACAGTGGGATCTTATCAATACTTATAAATACCTAAAGGGAGGGTGCCAGGTAGATGGGAACAGTCTTTTTTCAGTGGTGTCCAGTGACAGAAAGCAAGAGGTAATGGGCACAAACTTGAGCACAGGAAGTTCCATCTTAACACGAGGAGGAAGTTGTTTACTTTGAGGGTGGCAGAGCACTGGCACAGGCTGCCCAGAGAGGTTGTAGAGTCTCCCACACTGGAGACATTCAAAACCCGCCTGGAGGCCGTCCTGTGCAACTGCTGTAAGTGTCCCTGCTGTGGCAGGGGGGTTGGACTAGATGATCTCCAGAGGTCCCTTCCAACCCTGACCATTCTGTGATACTGTGATTATCACCACCGCTGATACACCATCTCATTTACTTCCCCAAACCTTTCATGAAAGTCTCATGAATGCAACAAAATCATGCTCACAGATACAAACAAGATGTGAATGTGACATTTAAAAGTTACATTTTGAAGCTCTACCCAGCAAGTAAAACTTATAATCATAAATTTATTTTTTTCTGGGCAAGGTCTGTGTGACCCTGGGAGACAGCAGCTTAAAATGTTTAATCCATGCTGGCTGTCCCTGAGAGACAAAAAAGGCTGGGCTTTCTGAAAACCTCCTTCTGACCAGGAGAGCCACACTTGTACCATCAGAGAGAGGAGCCTCTGATTTACATGATCAGTTAGAACATGCCAACAGAGATGGATTTTGTTATATCCTGTGTCTCTTAGTTCACTTTTTACTTTGTCTATCAATCCATGAAGTAAATGAAACCAGAGGAAATATAATCACTCCCAGAATGAAGAAGAAATGACAACTTTTGGTACACATTCAATAAAAATTAAAAGGAACTGAACCCTGTGTCTTCTCACTTGCAGTGTGGCAGAGGGATCCAGCAACATGGAACAGACTCCCCTGGACAGTGTCCTGTGCTCGCTTTGTCGATTGTGTCCTGAGTTGCTTGGTCAGCTCTAGTTCTGGCCAGTTTTCTGATCAGCTCTACAGCTGTTTATCACTCTCTGTTGTCATGAGAAGAAATACTGCGGCTTCACGTTAGTGTAACAGTGAACAGGATCTGGCTCACTGAATCAGGGTGAGGTGTTTCCAGCATATTTGGGGGAGGGCACTGGTTCAGGTCACGTAACGGTATGATCCCGGCTGACTATCTCTGGAGTGGGTCCAAATGTGTGTTTTTATTCCTGATTCGGATTCTCTACGTGCACAGACAAATGTTGTTAACTTGGCTGTGAGATGGTCTCAAGATGACAAAGATGATGCAACCATTTCTGAATAACATTGTTTCTGTTGCTTCAGCTACAGGAAATGATGCTTGAACACTGCTGGATGCAATAGCGGAACAAGAATTCCTCCTCCAACAGAACACGCTTTGTTTGGCACCAGTAATACCACAGGTGAGGACCAAACGGAAAACCTTTCAACATAAACAGAGAAAACAATATAACACAACTGGCAAGCTTTTCATCTCTAGTGTCACAGGGAGATGCTGTCAGGATGAGAAGTTAACACATGGAAGCCAGCTGTAGCAACTAAATGTCTCAAGGAAACTTGTTCTTAGATAATGAAATCCATTCACAAGGAGTATCACAGAAAGTTGGAGTGACCTGATAAAACTCAAAAGAGATTACCAGATTTATTCTTGGAAAGGCAAGAAAGTGAAGCTCAAAGCCTGACAGACTCTAAAAATGATGAAAATGTGACTGTTAATTCAAAAGTTCTATCTCCAGATGTTCAAGAAGATTTTTTTAAGGATAGCATGTTGCATAATGTGTTGGAAAACCACCTGTAAGTGTACCTAAAACAAACTAAGACAAAATCAGAAAAACAGCTACATTCAGAAATACGGCTGGGCATTCTGTGAAAAACTGCTAAAATTACCTGAGCAGAATTCTGGCTTTACCATGAACTCATTATTAGGAAAACCAGGTTGCTATGCTGCCCCTGGAGCAGCCAGGGAAACTAATTTGAGGAAATGGTGACTTACAGAGAGAGGTTACTATACTGGGTTTATACCAAGAACAGCATATAGTAGCTCAATGCAACGGTGCAGCTAAATACAAGACATATTTGATGTGCGCTGTGACATTGCTCCTTGCCCCTTCCCTCCTGTGTGCATTAGGAGCAGACCATGGAAATGACAAGGGGCAACTTGAGGTCATCTCATAACGCTGTATTTATTAGAGGAGCAGCCTCTCATACCTATCATGCTTGCCTGTGTGAAACTGTATATTGCAAACATAACTAAGATTTTCCTGCTGCTGCAGACCCTCTAGTTGTTGTAACGCATTGGAAGCTCCAGGTAACATTCATTTTGTTGGTCTGAATAGGTAGAAGCTACAAACAGATGAAGAGCTTCTTGTGCTTTAGAGACGACAAGTTAAAAGCTTACAATACCCTTCTCAAATGTTTACAGTAAACTGGTGTCCTTAATTGGCTGTCAAAGTAGCATAAATGTTTAAATCATTTGAAGCCCTTAATAAAGCCTAATTAAAGGTAAAATCATTGTTCTACACATTTCACATGGGCTTTTGCTATGGATCAAGTAAAATCAAGATTTGGACTCAAACTTTTAGGAAGTCCTTAATAAAATGAGTCTCATTAGTGTCAAACTGCTTGATTAGGGACTTGATTAAAAGCCATTTGACATTAATGAGAGTCATTTTACTAAAGGCTTTTAAAATCAGTTCCATATACAGATGCAGGCCAAGTTAAGAAAGTCTATATGCGTGTGTGTAATGTATTTGTCTGTGAATCCAGTCCTATTCATGTAGTTGGTCTGCATACCTCTCAGGATAGGAAGATAGGGAGACATACAGAATATGGCTTACAGCTCACCTTTAAACTCCGTTGATTTTACTGCAAACCTCCTTAATTTTTTTTTCCCTGCGTTATCTTATACTAGTTGCAAACTCCCTCAAAAGACAGATGCAGGTCGCAAAGTTGTTAAGATGTAAAACTGCCTATATTACACATTTCTTACTACCGTCTCACAAGGAGAATGAGCACTGAAATTTGAACCTTCTTGGATCTGTTTCTTCCAGCAAGACAACACAAAAGGGCTGTATTGTGCTGGAGGTTTTGACAATGTGAGTGCAGTAGGTCATTGTCGGACCTTCATAATTAGAATATTCTTTTCACATTTGGATGTGGATGCATCCTCTGTCTGTGAGCTACGTGGGGAGGAGGACAGGGGGGGATAAAAGGCTGCGTAACATGCACACACGTAAGAAATATATTTTTGCACTCCCAGAACTAACAAATAATAAAACCAGTTCTCTTTAACCTCATAAATATCTTCACCTTCTTCTGATGTCTACAGGCAAAAATCCACATATCCAAAAGGTAAATTTTTCAAAGTTTTGCTCTTATTATATTGAATTGTTGTCTAAAATGTTTTGCAAACTTATGTCTAATGTTTGCTGCTAATTCAGCTCTCACATGAAGCCAAGGGGTCCACATGGAAGATAAAACATGTGTGCCATCAGGTTTGCTTTAAGGATATGTTTGGCTTGTTTTGAAAGTTTGGCTGGAATTAAAAAAAATGCACTTGATAAGCCAACAGTTCTTTGTCATGTTACTGTGTGATCTTTTTCAGGGATGGTCAATTGTCTGACTCTATTTTGTTTGTGTAGTTAGAAGATGTCACAGAGTAACTTATTTGTTTGTAAAGTTATCTGTATAATTTTGAAGCCTGGACATGGTACTTTTGTTTGCTTCACAGGCAATCTGAGATATTGTCTTGATAGCAAATTTGAAAAAGCAGGACTAGGAGGTGTAGTTGACTAGGCAATAAATCATGTTACAGATAACTGTCAGTCTCTTTAATTTTCCTTTTAATTAAGTATTTAAGGGAAATACTCAGATTTTTAGGCTTTTCAGTGTTTCTGGGTCTGGAGGACCAGAGTTACGCTTGTAACTATGCCTTGCGGGACAGCAGTTTCTTGCTTTGTTCACACGGTTCTTTGAAGGTAGGATCTCACATGCACAGAGGTATCTAGTGTGACTGAGGATAGATTTTTGAAAGATGCTCTGTAAGCCTACATTCTTACTGAAGTCAATACGCTCTTTCAGTCAGCAAAACAGATCATATTGTGCTATATGTCTTAATTAGTGACCTGTTTTTCCTTTGTTAGGCAGGGGCTAGACAAACAGGTGCCTGAGACTAAGACCTTTTTCTTTCTGCAACTTTTACAATGCAGGCTACTCTATATTTGCTATTCTTTGTGCTGGTTCCCCTCTGATTCATAGTTTGCTTCAGTTATCCACTGTAAACCATTTTGCAGAGAACAGAGGTATATCAGTGTTTGCAGAGTGTGCCATCCCCTTCCTGCTTGGGAAGCAGGACCAGAGCACGGGGTGCTGTTGTGATGATGACCTTTGGCAAGCTGAGATGCAAAGCACCCTGCAGGAATTCACTCTGGCACAAAGGTATTTAACAAATTCTCCAATTCCATGGTGGGACCTAGTCAGTAGGTGGTCCACTTGTCTGTCTGTCTGTCTTTCCTTATCCTCCTCTTTGGCTTAAAGAAGCTGCAGTAAGAGGAAAATAAAAAAGAAAAAAGAAAAACAAAACAAAACAAACAGCTATTAAACTGGAAAGACATGTGATCTGCATAATTGCTCTAATTGCAGCTAGTTCTGCAATGAATAGTCCTGCTGTCAAATTCAACAACGACTTAGGGGAAAAAAATATCTCCGAGTCATTTACTATAACATGAAAGACGTGAAGAAACTCTTACGATCATTGCCATTCAGTTTAAAGAGCCAGCGACTAATTAAGGAGGAGGAGAAATGGTGCCATTGTTGAATTATTAAAGAAAGGATTAAATTGGCAAGCATAAATAAACAAAATTAAACTATGCACCTCTCTGGCCTTTTTGAGTTTCACAAATTGGTATATCAGTCATGCATGACAGAGGTAGTGGTTCATCATCAGTAGGGATTTTTAACATAATTGTAACAAATGTTGTATCAAATACAGAAGCCTCCAAGTGGTCTGCTATCTCAGGATTCCCAAAGAAACAAAGAAGTAAACCACACGGACTATTGGCAGAAGCAGAATATCATCCACAGACCAGAAGGCAGTGTGGAGAAAGGAAAGGCAGCCAGCCCTGACTCTGACACTAACTCTCCGTGGCCTTGCACAGATCGCTCCATGTCTCTTTCTTGGTTTCCTTATCTTTAAAATGGGATAATAAAATATACTTACCTGTCTCGTTCTTGTGTTGTGAAACTTAGTTAGTGTCTGGATAGTGCATTTGCTATAGAGGAGCTAAAGATTTATAGGTCTCTTTTAAAATTTGTTCTTGAGACTTGAGCTGTGATAAAACTTCTGTTCATATTTAGGAAACCCAGTTTTACAGAGTGGAAACCTAATCAGGCTATCCAAATCTAGTGCCTAGTAATAAAGAAGTGGCACCTGAGACAAATGTTTGTTATGTGCTTAAGAGCAGCCACAGAGTATGACTCCTGAACACACCCTGACTTCAATATTCCTGTTTCATTTCTGCTTTAATTCAATAGAATTAGCACAGAAATAATTTTATTTTCCTTTCTTCTATTTGAAAGATTGTATGCTTTTCTCTTTGTGGTGGGTTGACCCTGGCCAGCAATTAAACACCCACCAGCTGCTTGTTCATTCCCCCCTCATCGGGATGGGAGAGGGTTGGAAGAGCAAATGTGAGAAAAACCTCATGGGTCAAGATAAAGACAGTTTAATAAGTGAAGGGGAAAAAGAGAAGAAAAAAAAAAAAACAACAAAAAATAAGTGATGGAAAGGCAATCACTCACCGCCTCCCACAAACAGGCTGGTGCCCAGCCAGTCTTTGAGCAACGGCTACGTTGGAAAGACTTTCCCCCAAATCTTTATTGCTGAGCATGATACTATGTGGCATGGCACATCCCTTTGGTCAGTTGGGGTCAGCTGTTTCAGCTGTATCCCCTCCTAGCCTCTTGCCCATCCCCAGCCTCCTTGCTCATGGCGGGCAGAGTGAGAAACAGAGAAGGCCTTGACGCTGTGCAAGCACTGCTCAGCAGTGGCTAAAACATCAGTGAGTTGTCAGCAGTGTTTTGGTCAGAAATCCAAAGCACAGCACCATACTGGGTGCTGTGGAGAAATTTAACTCCATTCCATCCAGACTCAGTACACTGTTACATCACTTAAAGTGTTATTTTCATGGGGTTTGGTCTCATTCTAAAATTCTGAAGTCTTCTCCTGCGTGTGTACGTTGGACTGAGATGCCTCTAAGCATAGTTCCAGGCATCTCAGACTTTGAAATACAAGTGAGATTCAGACCAGGGGTTATTTCTATCCAGCCTGAACAAAATCCTTAGATTCAGACATGCCCAAAGTTAGGAAAGTTAAGATTTGCATGTGAGCTGTGTGCCTTCGGACCACCTTTTGTAGTGAAGGTGGTAAAGTAAAGTAAAGGAAAACAAGGTGAAATAAACTCAAAGTCGTACCCAAGATGCAGTGGGAGCAGCCCTCTTTAAAAAGTTGAAAACACTCTGCTAATTATTTTTAATCTTTACATTTTTGTACTTCCTTGTTCTTTCCACAGTGTAAAGCTAAAGAGCCTGTTCTGGTGAAATATCTGGCCTGCCTGGAAGTGGGAAGTACCGTAAATGGCATAAGAAAGCTTGTACTCATGACATTTCCTGTCCAGTTTTGCTGACTATATATCAGAACGCAATCATGTTCAAAATGACAACTGATTTTGCCTTGTTCCGTGCCTGTCATCATGACCGTTTTCATGTCCTTTACCTCCTGCTCCCTGTCAGTCCCTAGGATACATCTTGGTGCCTGTGTAGTACCTTCTCACAGAAACAGTATTCTTTGGAAAGGATATCTTACCTTTTTTTTTTCATGATCAGGTGAGCATGGGTAGTCAGAATTATTGAGCAGGATGGCTTTCAATAGTGGATACTGATATAGAGTTATGTTATAAGAAGACCAAATGTGGAACAGGCTGGCTGTTATTAGGTATTGTTTCCCTCCATTAATATTTTATACTATGAGATATCTATCAGCCTTCCTTCCCCACTGTCAGTACTAACCAGGGTCCTAATGACAGTCTGACCTGTAAGGCTGAGAGTTTATATTGGTGTTGGCCACCCTCTCCTTACTTAAAAGATCTTTCCTCAGTTCTCCAGAATAAATGAGCAAAGAGACCAGATTCAAGAATGAGGTTGCTGCTGTTTCATGCACTTGCAGCCTCCATATGCAAGCTCCGTAAACCTCAGCCTTCAGAGGCTGAGGCAGGACAAAGCTCAATCATACCCCACTTTCCAGGTCCTGCTGATGACATTTGCCATCCCTCTTTTTTGTTGTGTGTGGCTGCTTCTGTCTGGCCCCTGCTGAGGGAGAGTTCCTCCACCTTCATTTGGCACTTTAAGTTGAATCTGGCCACCAAATAAAACGGATGCTTTGCAACACCTGCTGCCATTGGGAAAAACTGAAACCTGAATATACCACAAAGAAAACAAATCTGGGAAAAGAGCTGAGTTGAAGGATAGAATTTCAGATGCCCCTCACACCTTATATTCTCTGTGAGTAAAAGGGATAACTAAAGAAGATTTAAGCTGTACTTCACTCTATTTAGTTTTGACTACATTGCAAATGAAGGAAGCAGCAAACAAGACGACGAAAGTTCACATTAGCTTTGGCAATGGATAGGTGTAATAATTCTAAGTTTAATCATTTCTTCAGGTAGAACAGAATATCGAGAAAACTTAATTCTATCTGAAGAATGATACACTCCATCAGAAGCTGAAAAAATATATGAATGGCATGATTTTAAACAAGAGCATCAGACGGGAGATAAAATAACAAAAGTTCACAATTTATCCTCATAAAGCAGACTCAAAAAGAATTGATTTTGAAATTCTGGGTTTTGAGTCCCCGAGGAGGCCAGATTTCAGACACTCCAGACTGCTGGGAAGACTTTAGGAAGATACCTGGAATTTGTAAAAGAAGAGATTTCCCCATATCCTGATGGAAAATTTATGGAAGGTAGTCAATATTCCAGGGAAGTGGAGAACATAAAAATTGTTACACAAAAAACATTTAAAGAAACACAGAGGACTGCCTGTACTGCAGATTCGGAGTTCAGCGGAGCAGCATGGGGCTTATGAGCTGTGACTCGGCAAGCATTTGCATTAGTGCTGGAGTGTGTGCATATGGAGCACACCACAGACACAGAGAGTAACAACAGCACCATTAATTCAGAGAATTTTCTCGGGGAGTGTTGAGCAATATGGGAAATGATTGGACTATTAATTTGAAAGCAATTAGAGCATCTATTAAATTACTTTGGACATTGTTTCTGGCAACAAATTACACAAAAAGCAGTTTTGTTTACACTGAAGAAAAGCCAGTACCTCTGGAGGTAAACAATTAAATTGTAGGTTTCCATTGCTAAGCTTCTCCTCACTGCAGGCACAGGAGAATAAAATGTTTGGATAGGCAGGAATTTGCTGCAGTACTCTGTGCTGAGCCCTGGAGCTTGTCAGTAGATTCAAGACCCCAGAACAGCTAAGGAAAGAGTTGAGGACCTCTTACAGAACTCTCTGCTCAGAACAGGGAAAAGAGAAAAGAATCCATGTTGCATGATTTGTGCTGCTAGAAAGCCCCTGCAACTTTAGGTGGAGGATTAAAAGAGGATTTAGTTAGTTGTATTGTGCTCGGGCCAGGGTTCTGTGTTAAGGAATACCAGAAATGTACACCACCAGATCACCTCCTATTACAGATTTGGACTGGATCAGGCCTGAGTGTATGACTGCATTTCTGTCAAATTAGCTAGAACACACGGTACACATTTTATTCTGGCTTCGTGCCACTGCAGGAGGACAGGTGATATGTGATCTGGCAGAAAATTTGCCAGGACAAAGTTGCTCTTTAAACAAATTTTTAACAAATTTGGATCCACAGAGTTATTTTGTACTTGCTGAACTATTTTTTCTCATATGTGTACAACATTTTTGATCCAGCGTATGTGCCCTAGTCCATCCATTTTTTCATGAAGGCATGGCTGAGAAATCACAGGACCAAGAGGAGAAGGTGGGAAAAAAAGGTGGATCTCCTTCACTTGTGTATAGATCTCATTCACCAAGGAATAAATAAGCAGTAAATAGAGTGTAATACATTACCACTAGGTAGGTGGGTGCCTCTTTCTTCCCTTTTGCAAGAGGACACACACCGTATTTGAGAGTTTGCCCAGACAGGCAGTACATGTCACAGGCTGAGGACCCCAAGGCTTTGCACAACTAGGTATGTGCTCCCACAAGTATTGCTATCATTTTAGGGAAGCTCCATGGTTCCTGCCTACATTTCAGGGAACAGAAGTTGATGAAAGGGTGGGTTTTTAGGTTCAGTTGATAGGAAGACTAGTTGTGTACATGCTTTCTTCATGTCCTCTGCCAATTATACTCCAGTAAACAAAACAAAACAAATAACTGTGGTTTTGTCTTTTAATGATTTAACCAGAGGTGAACCTTTCCTGGAGAGGCTGGGCATCATGGGAGTCTGAAACTCTGTTAGCGGTGTACTTGTGATAAAACCTTCCCTCAAAGCTTGCCACATCAGTATGAGTAAGTGGGAGAAAAGAGCTTTTGAGTAAGACACTCTTCTGTTGCCTCTGTGGTCTTCGGGTGCAATTTCACTGTATCCTTAATCAGATTTAACTGCAGGCTGACACAATGCCTTTCTTCCCACTCCTCACCACCTTTGCCTTCCTGCCATCCTTGCACCAGATTTGACGCTGCATGTCTACAGAGTGCAAAGTGAGGAGCAAATGGGACCACTAAAGATGACCTGATGTATGCCACGGCCACACACTTGTGAGATCCAGCTAGAGACAAGGGAGAGACATATGTGAACAATACAGGGCTACCCTGTTTGACGGCATCCCACAGTCAGATTGGATTTAGTATGACATGAAAGAGCATCCTTTGATATCTTAATTCCACAAATAAAGTAAGCCAACACGAAATGTCACTTGTTGCAAAAAAGTGTGTGCTCTCCACCAGGACTACTTGGTTCTTCCCCTCTTCCTCCTCCTAAAGGTCTTAAAGCTGCACTTTCCTTCTCTCTCTTTTTTTTTTTTTTTCTTTCCCTGCTTTGCTGAGTTAATTTTAACCTGGATCAGTTTCCCAGTCCGTTTCACTGCATGGCCACACAAGAGCTTGTGCTGTCAGGACCAATTTTGGGGCATTAGGATTGGCTTATGCTGATTTAGACTATGTAACTGAGTTAAAACACCTATCTCAGCTAGGGACAGAGACAGAGGAAAGGAAGCCAAAAGAGACTTAATTGTCACCTTTCAGTTGCCAGTAATTAACATGCTCATCTTAAAATGGTCTCTGTTTCTCACAGATAGGTTGTTCTCAGATAAGCCAATGCACAGATGGTATTAAGTGCCTGTACCATACTGTAAACATAGCTGACTACAATACGCAACTATAAACTATTTGTGTGTCTACATGTAGAGAACAGTTTGTATGTTTATGAAGTTGATGTAAATCTGTCTGTTTATTGTGTACATTTTTAAATGTTACACTCTTAGCTTCAAGACAACACTGCGGCAGTGTGGACTGTGCCTTTAAGGGCAGAGTTTCCCAGGCAGAGATTGTGTGCAGGGGGCTGTGAAGCCCTTTTTGTTATTATGCGCAGCCAATTAAAACCAAATAGAAAATAAAGCAGATCCTTTGCAAGAACCTTAAGCCCTTGAATGATCACCCCAGGTGTCATCCATCATTTTCTAAAGAACTTGTAGTCTTAGGAGAAGGCAGGAGGCACTGGCAGGGGACAGGGAGTAAGTAGGTTAGTTTACCAAAATAAGACCAAGCTGTGATACAAGGCACACTAGAAAAAGCAGAAACATTTTCTAAATTGCTTGAGCTCTACTCTTTCCTTTGTAGACTGAATTTGCTGCAGGGACTTCCCTTTCCTCGGCATGCCTGTCTGGAGTTGGCTTTGTAGTAATGGCAGCGACAAGCAGCTGCAGTAAGCAGGATCATGTATAGCTACTTGGTCCATCGCTTTCCTTGATGCGCCACTTCTGTTTTGTTTCTCCTTTGAGGAGACAGATGCTGCATGTGTGCAATTATGCTGGGTGCTCTACAGATTTTTCAGTGAACATGAATAGCTACATATGGCCTCCTTTAAAATAGTATATTATTGGGAGTTTTTTTCATTCTGTGTGATAGGAAAGTATATTTATGCATGTTCTGAAGAGCAAAGCCATTAGCTTAGCTGAAATGATGGAGGATAAATGAATATTGCCTCACTGTCTCCTCAACAGCAGATGAGAAATCAGTGAACTGAAATGATACTCTTAATCTGATTTGAGGTGTTTTCTCCCTAGGTGTCCACGTATGGCTACCAGTGAAGCCAGGTTGAGTAGGCTAGAAAAACCTTTTGTCCAAAGTGTTATGGAAGATTGTATGTTCCCTGTACCTGGGAGACACGGGATTTTGGAGAATGAACCGTGAATGACTCAGCTGTGGCTCGGTGAACAAATGGAGCTCCTGGAGGGCGAGAGACCTGCTAGGGTCAGTGCTAGTGCACCAGCTATGCGTAGGTTGCAGGGAGAGGGCTCTGTGACACCAACCCTTTCCCCATCAGCATGCTAGAGGCTTTGCTGTCCCACGGGCTGCTGTTGTTTGTACCACACCTATGCTAGCCTCTGTATGCTCTCCACTTCTTGCAGTTGTATTGGGGTATTGACAGTTGATACAGTTATCATCCAAAAAAACTTCCCTCAGAGCTTGTAAGACAAACTGCAGATCAACGATGTCTCTAATAAGACATATTACTTGACCTCACATGGCCCCACTATCTCCTGTTCCAAATCATCTTTAAGATGCTTAAGAAACAGGGGGTACATTCTTGGGTTTTATTTTTCATTCTGTAAGTCTCCTAATTCTCCTCTAGAAACTCTGTATAAATGTCAAGATTGACAGATGGACTTTTTTTTTTTTTTGTTAAGAAAAATGAAAGACTGATCGTAGTGGACACTACTAATATTTTCTTGTATTGTACACAAAAATTTGGTGGCAATATATGTGTGGATTGAAGAGGGTGAGTGCATAACTCACAAGGAGAAAGATTACTGCAAATTCATTTGTTGAATCTCTAAACCAGGACGTTGCAAGAAGACAGGAGCTGGGATTATGGAATAATGAACCTCTTCTCCTATTTCTGTCTGTGTGTATCTTCTGCTGGCAAGATATTCCATGCATAAATAGATGCAGAAATAAAAAGAAAATCTTTTAAGAGTGAAGCAACAATACTAATTTCTAGTTTAATAATAGTAACAGTTGTGTTTTATGCATTGTTTCCATTCTTTCAGTGAGTTAAGACATGTAAGAAAATGGTCATTTAAGTTGTGATCTTTAACTTTCTTCTGGTGACTTACCTTAAAGTCATGTGGGGCTGACAGCAGACCTGAAGAGCCGACTCAAAGTTCATTCACCCTTATTTAACACATACACACACTGTATGTGCGTCAGTTAAAAGTTTGTGCTTGCCTAGCTGTATCAGATTAGACATGCTAATGTTTCAGCTGTTGTGCCTTCATCAGGACGTGTCTTGAACCAACCCTTCACAGCAGTTTGGAACAGATTTTCACATGTTGGGTTAGTTAGAAATGCTTCGGCAGTCTTGTCATGTTTCCTGTCATGATGGCTTTTTGTTGGGCTTTTTTTTTGGCAACTCACTGCTGTCTAAATAAAATCTGTTATCTTAGGAACAGGAATTTTATTGGTTTTTTTCCTTGTTATTTCTCTACCTTAAATACTTTTACAGGCATTTGTCTGTTAATTACTTGATTATTCAAATGCAAAAAAAGAAAAAAAAAGGTTGATGACAAAGGAGAGAACAGGACGGGGTGTGTGAATGCTACCAGATTGTCTAGATGATCAGATAGTAGTACTGAGTGAATAAGGTGGCTTTCCAATACCTTACACTCTTACAGAGACTGACAGAGTGTAATCACTGAGAAATTATGTAGCTTTGGATACATCTGAGATTGGGGGAGAGACTGAGACAGTAGCCCAGGAAAGAACATTCCCAAAATTATGATACTCTGGTCCCAGATAGGGATTTAATTTTTCAAAATATTTGTCCCAAGAAACGTAAATCACAGAACACAGATCAACTTAGCTCTGACAGTAATAATAGCACAGCTGTCTGCCAAAGGCCATCACATTTTGAAGAAGTATTCAAAGTGCTTGAAATGTAAATCTTGTCCATGAACTGGAATTTTTTATGGTGTTCTAAAGAACCGAGTATTTCTTCACTATTTACTGTGGGAAAACTCTTACTGAGTTATTTCAATTTAACTTTTCCAAAAGCCCAATAGGTCTGAGGAAGGAGATAAAGCACCGGTTCCTTCCCAAAAATGCCAATTTTTAACCTTTATGAATGACCCAGGGAGATCTTTAAGTTACAAGTATGGCTGTATGGTGCTCAATGCCGACAGCTCTCTCAGCCTTACCTGAGGAGCATCGCCATTCAGGACTTTGCAGGATCAGACTCAAGTCTAATAAGGAAAAGCTCAAATGATACAGAAATATTTGATTAAGATTTCTTCATGAATGACCCTCACATCTGTTTTAGATACCGTTTTTCTCTCTCTTCAGAAGCCTCTCAGAAACTGAGTTTGTGTTTTCCTTTAATAACTGTGGTTTATAACCTAACACCAAAAAGACTGGGGCTTTTGATGCTCACATCCATTCACTAATCAGCCAGTGGCCTTGTACAGAATGAGAATTGAAACTACTAGTGGGGAGCAAGCCTCCACCATGACTGCAGTGCCTCCCTGGAGTTCTGCAAGGTAATCTGCAGCATTTAGCAGAAGTAGGATGAGTCAAGGACATGTCAGAGCCTCTCCTGTGGACCTTGCTGGTTTCTTTCATAGGGTAACTGTCCAGCAAAACCATGGCACAGCTACAAAACAAAATAGTATCCTTTCCTAGAGAAAAAAGAAAATACTGACTGCATTGAAAAGCAGCTATGCTCGAGGACCAGGCGGTTTTCCTTCTCATGTTCTTTCAGAAATTCTGAAAGGAACAAGTGGCTAAGGGTTAGTAAACGCAGACCCTCCATAATTATCCCCTACTCTGGATGGGCTTGACTACAGACAGAAGGCATCTGGTGCTGGAGCTGTGGTATAGACAGGTTCACCGCTGGCTGCTTGTGACAGAGCATCAAGTTGCTGCTTGTGTCTTCTATTTCTGCCCCAGAAAAAAGGAGGGAAGAAACTGTGCCTTTCAGAGGACACTTATGGCATCTCTTTCTGCAGAATGTGTGACAAACCACAGCTGAATTCTTAATGTGCCCCAAAAATTTTCTGTTTAATGAAAAAGTTGTGTACTGATTGTATGCCAGTTGCTTTCAGAACCACAAAAAGAATGAGATTTAGTGATTAAAAACACACCTATTGTATAGTCTTAAAAATCCGATTAGTAGATTTCAATTATCTGTCATTATAATGAACACTTGTAGTTTCCTTATGAGCTGAGAGACCTTTCTTTTAGCCTTGCTTTGAAAACTGTTCTTCAGAAATTTCTTCTCTACTAAGATGTGATGTGTAGTGTCAAGTGTCTCACAACAACCATCACTTTCAGTTACCATGCAACTCCTTTTTAAGATGTGCTTGATATATATATACAGTCCGACAAACCAGGGTGATAAATGCCTTACAGGTTTCATCAGATGTTTTCATATCTTTCCAAGAGCAGTATTTCAAAGAGAACAAATCATCCTTATGATGTATGTATGTGAGTGTGTACTATTTTTTAAAGAGCTACTTCATTTAATCCATAAATGTTTAAAGCCATAAACAAAACATAATTCCGGATAACCTTGTGTTTACATTCAGATCTGAAATGTGAATTTGATTTATAGCCAAGATAGACTTTGATTACCAGAAGCTTTTCCAGTGTTTTGGGACTTTTTTAGCAGGAATGGGTAAGCCCAAATTTAGCTTCTTTTTTTCCGACATTTCACAATACTACTGCAAGTTGCCTAAGCAGTAACATGATGTATCGATGCAGATGGGATCTGTCATATCTGATACTTCCTTCCTCGGCCCTCATATGTCTCTGTCGCTTTCATCTGCCACTCTGTTGATTCTCCTTCCTGTTCCTTTGGTAATCCTGACTCTCCTTCTCTCCTCAGTCCTCCAGTTAGGCTGAGGGAACTGTGGCTTACACAGCGAAGGTCCTTGTCACTCCATGGTGTTGCACCTATCCTCCCTTGCAGTCTCTTGGTGTCATCGCCTGTACAGACCCATGCTCTTAGCCAGACAGTGTGATTTCTGCCTACTGCAGCCTTTCACTGAATTACTTTCTTCTGACCCTCTTAACTTGTTCTCATTCATTTTGTTAGCTGTTCTTAGCTTTCCTGCCTGATCTTCTCTCCTTCACTGTTCCTTTTCCCTTTTGCTTCCTTGGGGTCCTTTTAAAAGTTATCCTTCTTTGCATTTTTTACTATTCCCTCTTTCATTGATTTTGTCCTACTTTAGTGTCACCATGCCTTGCTGAAGAAAGATACTGTGAGCATCATGGAGTTTTCAATTCCATAAAAGATTTTCTCTTTTCTTATCCATTTCTCTGTCCCTTGACCAATATCTTTATTTTTCTTTTCTCTTAAACTAGCATGACCTTTGTCCCTTCAATTCTTTGCTATTTCTGAATTTCCTCTAAAACCTCCTGCTTCGTTCCTATCTCCTCTGCCAAGCATTCTCTGCCAAAGAAATTGTCAAGCTTTTTAAAGGATGGAAAAAAAAGTCATTGCTTTCACTGAGGAACCTTTCCCTTTGCTCCACCTGGCAGTCTCTCCTCTTTTTCTTATTTTGTCTTTCTCCTTCCTCTCACCTTAAAGCATTCCCTCTCAGTTCTTTCTTTTAGCTGTGTTCCTCCTTATTCTCTGCATTTCATTTTTGATGCTCATTTCTTTCTCCTAAAAACCCCTCACTTTTCTTTCCTATTCTTTGTTTTTCCTCTTTACTTTAAACTTCTCTGGTTTTTTTTTGGATCAGTGGAGCCTGATTTTTGCTTTTTACACATCACTGAGCTTCTACATTTTACTCTTCCCAAACTCATCAATGTTTCCCAAACTTCCTGCCTTTTCACATAGCTGAACTTGTATTTTGCCTGCATAGTAGCTTTTTCCATGGGATGGTTGGTCAGTTGTCAGCAGAGGAGGGGTTCTTTTCACTCTCCCCTCTGTCCTCATTTGTGGAAGCCAAAGAAGTTATTTTGGATACTGTTTAGAAGATTACACAATTTTGGTTGGTACAATCAATTGGTACAAGCTTTTCTATAAATCATAAAGTTGCCATTTTAGGGTCCAGCATTTCAACATCTTTCTGACATGGGAAAAAAAGGTTTTTGGAAATGGCTTGGTAGCCTTGTGTGTCCTTCTGGAATTGGCTGAATAGCTGGAAGAATGGTGAGGCTGAGGAAGAAAAGTATACCATTTGTCCTGTATGTCCACTGCTTATCATAGAGCTCTCACTACCATGCCTTTATTTGATTTCAATGAACAGTAATCTGACAGTTGATAGTGTAAATTGATCATTGATCTTTTTTCCTTCATTTGATTATATTGCATTGCATATGACAAATGTCATTTTAATTAAGAGACAAAAATACTACCACTTTTTCAAAACTGCATGGTGCCTTTGCTGTTGCTGATATTTTAAATGAATGCACTTTGCCCTTTTCTGTGGAAATGAGCATTTAAATTCCATTTGTTTAGTTAGGTGGATGACACTGATTCAACCTTTCCCCCACAGTGGCTGCAGGAGATGTAAATTCAGAATGATACCCCAGTAGGGTCATATTGAGTTATGCCCTAGTCTCATGCAAATAAAAATCTTAGTGAAATTTCAAATCAGAGAAGTCAGGATACATCTCTGTGTGGCACTGGCAAATACCTTCTCATGGGGGGAAAAAAGCACCCTTTTTTCAATAAATCTATCTTTTGCATACAAAGAAATGGGGTTGGAAATGTCAATGAGGCAGGGCCAGGATAGAAATGCAAATCCAACTGCTTTCAATGGAAAAGCATTACATTCAAACTGGAAAACCGATCTTGCAAACCTTACACATAAGGGACACCTCTGAGTAGGGACTATGCATGTGAACTGTTTGCAGGATTTGGCCCTGTGATTTGAACTTAATGTGAAGAATCCTTGCTCAAGCGGTGGCATTTACATATTGAGAAGGGAATATAGGTTGCTGGCACAAAGAAACATGCACTGGGGTGGTAAAGGTCACAGTGGGAATCATGCTAAGAATTTTAAGGGAAGTTAGGGCGAGAAATAGGTTATTTGGAAAGAAAGGCTACACAGAAATAGAGACATCTCAAAAATGGAGAAGTGGAAGGAATACATAGGCTGAAGATAAATGAATCAACAGGGAGTGGAACTAGAAGCTCACTTTTGAAAGTGAGAATGTGAATCCTCATGAAGAAGAGAATTTGAGAGTATTAGTGTGGCTGTGTGAGGACCAGAGCAAAACTGACAACCCCGTTTCTCTTTTCCTCCTCTTTCAGTTGCTAACTGCTTACTGTTTTCTTCTGTAGTTCGCTTCTACTTATGCACCTCCTTGGAATTCCTCTGTTGAGGATGTTAGAAACATTGAATACACAGAAGGTTAGCAATGTATCATGGCTTTTTTTTTATATCTGAAGAAGGGTGAGATTATGAGACTGGTTTGGAAAGGTGAATCTCAATTTTCTCCTCTGTTTTTGGTACGCTATGGTAACACATCCTAGTATGGGAATACAAACATTTTTAATGTTGTGTGCAAATACATGCACACGCTTTTGAAAATATGTCTTTTATTCCATTCCTTCCGGGCTTATAAGCAGAAACAGATCTGAAAATATTTATAATCTAGCATCTGAGCTTATTTTTTTTAACTTCAAATTGCATGTATTAGAAGAAAGATTTGTGCCAAGGTTGTAAAGTGGTTGTTGCAATTGGTCTGTTCAAAAGTAAGAATAAACTGTTGTAGATCTACAGTGTGTTTGGTTTGTCTGTAGATCTTGTCAATTGTTTGATGAAGAGCAGAAGGGTTAATATCCACAGGTTTGTGGAGCAGCAAAAGTGCTTGTGTAGTTTGTGTTACAGAAACAAGAACTCACAAAACAGTTCCAATGGAATGATCCTGATACAGCAGTGTGTAGTCTATGAATAATAAATATATACATAGCAAACAGAAATTACTTCAGCTAATTGGAAGTAAAAAAGCAGACTAAGCCTGTCCAAACTTCCTATCTTTTAACTTTATCCCAGATTACCTGTCAACAGGGCCAGTGCAGTTTGCATTAGGTAACAAATCCAATCTCTAATTGGCATAACATCCTCTGTGCGAAAGACTGAGAATATGAAGCCATGCTGTCTGTTTTGAACATTACACATGTTCAGGCAAAAGAACATCCAGGTAGAGGTAAGTTTTATAGAAAGAATAGATGACAGTGAGGAAAGGAATAAAATGTTTAAGGATTATAGCTACCTTCTATTAGACTTTTCACCTGTTCTAGAGAGAGAATTAAAATTATATCTACCTTCTGTTAGAATTTTCACCTGTTCTAGAGAGAGAATTAAAGGATAATACTCCTGTGAGCTTATGAACAAGATTTCTAAACTCCAAAACATGCCATTTTTGGTTGCTTTTTAAAACTAATTTAAGTGTTAGATAGCAGTTACATCCCTTTGCCTTTCAAACAGGTTAAATCCAATGCAGTAACTGCAGCTGTTCAGTGTCCACATCTTTACCAAGCTTCACTCTTCCAATCGCAACATTTTACTTTGGCTTGAATTGAAAGTCAGGAAGTGTCATAAGAATGGCCCTTCTGATGACTAATTTGCAGTGTACGTATGATATAGTCTTCCCACTCACTACTGCCTCTTTTACCCCATCTGGGTTTGCCTCTCTTACCCAAGTCATGGTAAGAGAAGCCCTTTTAATTGCAGTGTTCTTGTTTTGAAAGTGAAGAGGGTTTCTATAGTTCTTTTCCTGTTTACAAACCAGTTATACACAGGATCTCTAACCGAGTTCCACTATATTGGTAGTTTGTATTGGGAGGTGAAGTATCGTGTTTCCCTAAAGAGTCAGTGGGCCTGGTTCTTTTTAAGCACAATTAATGAATCATGGGACTCTTCAGGCATTAGAGCTGAACAGAACATGTTAAAAATCTGAGTAAAGTAAAACATTAAGTTGCAGTGCCAAAAGCAGGAGGAGATCTCCCTTCTTATCTCTAGGAACAGCAGTCTTTGCTTTTCAAATTATTCTAGTACCTAACCGTGTCTATCTCCTTTTCCCTCTTCCAAAACCAGCTTTCAAACTTGCAGAAGCCAGACCTATCTATACATTGGTATCTGTTGCTCAGGTAGTGTAGATTTGAGGATGACATAAATAATTTCCAAGACAGATAGGAAAATTTGTGATTAAGAGAAAAGGTTCCTTTCCCTTTGAAGAACCTCTATGAATCCTGACCTAAGTATCTCACTAAACCATACAAGCAATGCAATGAACTCCTGAACAAGTATCACTGAAGTACTTCAGGATGTGAAGAACTCCGTCAGCTGTATCTGACCCAGAAAAGCAGCATGGATTGCAACTTGATTTGACTTCCTGAAACCTCATGTCATTGTGAATTGTGGGGCTTGGCTTGCTAACATATGCAAAGCACTGTGAGATCAGCAGATGGTAGGATACTTTCACTTACATTTTTTTGTATTAAAAATGTAATTGGAACCTGTTTTTAATGATATTGATTAATATAATAATGTAAACTTATTGCAGTATAAACTCACAGCCATCATGTCCATGGTGAAGAAGCAGTGAAATGGCTGCTTCCCTGATGAAAGTGTTGGGTGAAGCCTTGATTCTCTCCTGTGTATCTTAATTCGTTTCAACAATAGAGTGTAAAATAGAAAAAGGCTGTTTTGCAGTGTTTATTCCACAGTGATATTTAATATGGCAGCCTAGTTATGAAATAAAAGGCAAGGTGGCAGCTCCAGCTCCCTGTTTGACTTATTTTCCATCCTGATTTAGCATTCTAGCATTTAACTCTGGTTACACCTTGCTTTTCTCTTTTGCTTTGGAGCAATAAAAAGGTGTAGGCTGTAATCATTTGGCTCCAAGTCAGTTATAAAGTCTTACCGATCAACGGAAAACACCACTTTTATAACTGAAAGAAAAGGTACGTGTGTGATATTATTTCTACCCAGAAGGGATGTTTTGAAAGTAAAAGTATACAGCATGGGGACAGTTTACTGCCTGTGTTAGGTGGCAGATGCAGAGATGGACTTGAGCCAAGGTCTCGGTTATATAAACATATGGTTTCTAGAGGTGGGGAAATGTGAATTCTTCCAATGGCCCTCTGTATAAAGAGTTGACCCAGAAATTTGGATACAAATGCTCCTTTGCAGTGTTTGAAATCTGTTCTGTATCCTTTATCTTGAGGCCAGTTGTAACCCAGTGGTGTCAGGAATTAAGTGAAAAAAATGTTACGTAACAAAACAGAGTGCAGATCTTTTGTGGGGATGGATGAAAGCACACTGTCATCGCTCTACAAGTCATGAACAATCAATGACTATAGCACTGGTTTTGAAGTATTTTACATAAGCTCATTTTCTTGTTTCACACACTCAGCGACTATTTAAAGTTAGGGAGGGCAATTTAATAAGCAATTTTAATGTGATTCTCTAACAAAATAGTGCCTGTGATATGCTGTCCAGCCCCAGAAAACAACTTTTCCATCCGCTGGCCACTTCTCATCAAAGAGAGTGATGTTGCTGAATATGTCAAGAGAATTGCTGGCTTAACAAAGAATAGAAATCCAAACTAACATCCTTAGGCAGTCAGTATGTTCATAACATTTTTAGCTATTTCCGAGCTATCTTTTGCCTCGTAGCTGTTTCGAGGACATGAAGAACAGTGGATAGACAAAGGGTCTAGGAACTTTTAGGAAGTGTAGCCAAATATAAGAACTGACAGTAAAGTTATATTTAGAATTAGTACTCATTGAAAAGAGTGGAAGAAATGGTTTGATCCAGCAAAAGCACCAAGCATGAGTATGGAGCCATTCTACACTACGTCAGCATAAATAATACCAGTTTCATTCAGAAGCAAACTGTAGTGATGCACAATTACAAACTACAGCACAAGCTGTAAGAAGAAAAGCAAACAAAAGAACAACCTGTACTCACTTAGATGGCTTACAACCTGAATTCAGGTCATGTCCTCTGGGTTATACACAAGTATAGAACCTGGGAGAGCCCATTGCTAACTGGCACATGAAATAAGGGGGGTGGGAGCTCCCTTCTGCCCAGTGGCCCACAGAGCAGGCTGGCACATAGGACCGGGTCACGCTAAGCTTTCGGGAGGTTGCAGGGGATGCAAATGCTGTCAGACAGCAGTTTTGGTTGGTCGTGGACACTTCTTTCCTTGCTACTTCCTCCACACTTCTCTCAATCTTTCACTGTTTGTCACAAAAGTCTTCTATTTTGATCCCTCAGATTTCTCTATGTCCTTTGATCTTTTCCAGGTTCTTCTTTTCTGTCACTCCTTTTTCTTCCTTTTTTCCTTGTTTGTGGCACCCTTTAATGTAATCTACATTTATTTTGTTCTATGCTACTTTCTTCTGTAAAAAAAAAAAAAAGGTAAACCAAATATTTTAAGATATAGGCTGGTCTTTCTGACTGCACCCTTGATTAAACCATGCAGGAGATCTTTGTCAAGCTGCCATATGGTACAGTTTTCCCCTCAGATTGGTCCTGAGTGCTGTCTAGGCCATGAGCTGCAGCAGTCTCTTTTGCCTTGGACTTTCTGACATACTTTCTAGAAGCACTGTGCTTCTGCAAAAAAGGGAATTTGTATTCAGATTACACTGCACTCTAAAGACCCATATGGACTCTACAATTTTCCGGTGATTTATGCTTTCTGAAGAAGCCTTCTGGGTTTACACACAGAAGGAATAGCTGGTAAAAAAAGAAACAGAAACAGACAAAATAGGAGGTACCTGCTTGCTCATTCATACCTCCTTTTATCCACGGCTATGGACCACTCCTTGAGCACATGTCAGAATGAACCAGCTATATATAGGATTCATGCAGCTTTTCCAGCAAATTGGAGCATGCCTTTTATTCTAGGAAATTTTTTTAAAATTTTCCTTTTGCTCCTCGTCTCTTCTCTTTCATGCTCCAGCATACACCTGTACAAGGAAAAAAGGTACCTTGTTTTCTTATTACACAAATCAGTGTCTAAAGGTCGTTTTTTTCTTAATATTCATACCAATTCATCAAGTGGTTCTGATCGATTTAAAGTGTTTTCATCCTGATCCAAACTGTCTCACCAGCTAATTTCTTGTTTGGTTTTGCTGTTGAGTTACCACCCCCTCTCTAGAGGTGAAAAATTCCTTTGTTCCAGGTGATAACCATCTCTTTGTCAAAGTTTGTTTCATTAAAACTAACATGGAGCTGTGTCATTTCAAGCAGATACATAAACAGTTACCAATATAATTGGAGTTAAAGACTCCCTTTAAAGAAAAGAAAGAGTCGTAGACCTTTGGGCTGTGGCATATTTTCCCATGTCTCTGCATCTGTTTAGATTGAGCTTTGTGTCAGTCATTGAGTTCCACCTGTGTCCACCCATTATGCCGTTCTGTGCCCACATCTCATGCCAGGATTTGCACCCACCAAGCCCTCCAGGCTGATTTTATTCACTGTTCCAGTTTGGTTTTACGAACAGGTGGTTTGCAGCATTTGTAAATCAGCTTGTGAAACAAGGCAAGTGCCAGTGAAGGACAGCAAGGAGTAGGCAGGGTGTGGAAGAAGGAAGAGGAAAGAAAAAGTTCAGTGAGTTCAGGCTTCTTGCGTAACTTAAGTCTCTTCAATTATATGCCACCGCCGCCTGAATCACGATAACGCTGGGATCCTTAACTGTAATGAATATGAATGATAATGATTTTAATTGATAAGTCAGCTCATTCAGGTGCAGCCACATGGTCGCGACAGACTGTGCCATCTAAGCTGCAGAAGGCAGCTGTGCTAGTGGATGCTGATCCACAAGCAGAGAGAGACAATTTGTCACTGCTACAAACTACTCATAGTTTCCACCTTACCATTTGCATGCTTTCAGTTTCATAGTTCTCCTTTCTTGAGTAGCAGATCTGTGTCTTACCCAGCTTCTCCTCTGGTCCTCCTGGGTATAACTTCAGGGGACTCTTTTTAAGTCCTGTAGAATTATGTATTACTAAGGTGGAGAGACAAGAAGTGTCTCTCCCTGAATGTGCTGAATAATACCTCCACTTAGAGCTAGAGTGTATTAATCAGCATGGCGTTGGGCTCTATTGGTCCTACATCTGTTCAAAGGAAAAGCAAGTCTCTGTCACTTATCCAAGTTGAAAATTCACCACCATATGTAAGCACAGATTGAACACATGTAAAACAAATAAGACTAAAAAGCAGTGTTTCCAAGCAGGTAGGCTGAACTTGTCTTGTGCAAAGCAAAAGACAGAACATACCTCCTAATCAACCGCTTGATATGTGGGGCCATACCAAATGCATAACTAGTGCCTTATGTGCTGTTTGTTGCAGACGTCACCTCCTGCCTCAGAATAAAAAAAAAGTGAAGACATGAGCCTATAAATGCAAAGTTATGTCCAGGTCTAACAAAGAAGGCAAGTAAAATGCAAAGCAGTGCAAGACTCATTCTGAGTTCTCAAATGTCTTGCAAGAAACTTATCAGAGGTGTTAATTACACCATTTGTGTTAAAGGGAGTCAAATCCTGGCAGTTCCTGTGTTAACAGTAACTGCTTCTTCTCTAACTAGTTTAACAGGTAGGTAATTATAATAATAACAGAGAAGCTGTTAGTGATCCCTAACACCTCCTATGACAAAAGATCCCTGGGACCCTTTTAAATTTATGCTGACTCTGTTGTTTGCAGCAGGTGTTGGAAAGGTGGCAAGGGAAGCATCCTAGGGCTAAAGAAATGTATTTTCTTTCTTTCATGGGATCCAGTTCAACAACAACTTGCAAACTAAAACACCAGAGGCAGGTTTATGTGACATTAGTATGCTATTATATTAAAGTCCAGAGAGTTACCTGCAAGAGTTACCTTACTGTTCTCACGTCCAATGTAGAAAAAGAAACTGACTTCTTTGATCTCTCTGTATTTTCCACAGATCTTTACTTTGCTACTATGGAGTGTGCCAGCATGGAAAGGTCTTGCTGTAGACTGAGTCTGCCATTGCTATGTGTGCACTAGGGACCTATTCATAAAATGCGTGCAAAGCTAAATGAAGCTTACCTTGTACAGCACTTCTTATGGTCTTTCTTTCTGCACCATTTGGCTACAAACCCTCTCCAATGCTATGATCTTCCTTTACCTTCAGCATGGAGTAGTGAGATAAGAGCAAGCTAATAAGCTTCAGTAAATAACTGAGTACTCTGTGGGCGTTATGTGCGGTTTGTGACAGCCATATGAATAATGTAAGTTGTTTATTTCTTTTGTACAAGCATGGTGTCACAACAACTGAAATTAACTCTAAAGGTGGTAATGGTCAGGGACCGGGCTTCTTGTTTCCTTTTCCCTTTGCACCAGCTAAATATGTGGTTGCTCTGTTTCATAGCAATATACAAAATTACTTGGTCTTTTTAACTTTCCCAAAAAAGACATGGGGCAGTTAAAAGAGAATAAAGGGTTCTGATCAGCCAGCTGAGAGAAAAAGGGAATGCTATCAGTATTAGCCTCAGCTGTAAGGTTTAGGCTTTTTCAATTTGATGAAGTATGTGTCTTTATTAAGCTCCAGTTAGGGAAGGGAAGGGAAGGGAAGGGAAGGGAAGGGAAGGGAAGGGAAGGGAAGGGAAGGGAAGGGAAGGGAAGGGAAGGGAAGGGAAGGGAAGGGAAGGGAAGGGAAGGGAAGGGAAGGGAAGGGAAGGGAAGGGAAGGGAAGGGAAGAAACTGAAGATGCCTTCAGAAGCCAAACATTGGCACAAGTGTCACATCAGTCATCATCACAGTCATCTACGGCCTCATCATCAGTTGCACCTGAGACACACTTTGGCAGCTCTCCAGGGTGTGCAGCGTGAGCAAAGACGCTGCAGTTAACTTTGATCGATGTCAGTCTTTCGGCATTTCTGCCAGCAAACTCCTTCATTCCTCAGTGGCAGTGTTATGCTCAGCATGAAATAATTTCTTGGGATTATCATGTGATGTCTTTGCAGAATGTCAGCGTGAGACTTCAGCTCTCAGACTTCTACTTGAAAGGTGTAAATCTTTCCCCTCATTTGTCTTATGATCTTAATTTATTATCTTTTCCATCCCCCTCACATTTTTAAATGTTTTGCTGAATTGCTCATGAAAGCAAAAGTCCTTGCTGTAGGCAGGCATGATAAAGTAGCCAGGCACTCCATGTTATTTCTGTATGTCATTTTACTGATAACCCGCAGAAAAGATCCATGTCTCATATACTAGCAGTACAAGACTTGGCTTCTGTAGGAAGAGTTTACCTGACATGGAAAAGAAGGAACTGAAGTTATAAGGGACACAGATCACCAAATGTACTGTGGTCAGGGATGTTCCCTGAACATAAAGTTTTTGTGTATTTGTATTCATCCTACATTACTCCTTCTGTGTATGGTATTTCAGGTGTCAAGATTTTTCAGTCACACTGCAGAAGTGCATGCCAGATGGGCAACAAAAATAGTTTGATCTCATGTGAACTGCTCTGAAGTGAAGAAGAACAACATGCACAAAACTAGTTAGATATCTAAATCCCTTTCATTTCAGTGAGAATTGTATTCACCAGCACAAGTTCTGTGCGTTTGTGCTCCATCAATTGCACAAGTGCTTAAAAAAAACTATTCCCTGGACAAAGCAATTTTACATTATACTTATTAGCTACAAGAAGTTTTTGTGTGTGTGTTTTTAATTTGATGACAATTTGAGCATATGTCAAAACTCGTTTATGATGATGTTCCTGAGTAAAAAGAAACCAAATCAGTATTGGAGTTCAGCTGAGGAAAACTAACTTTCCTTCCTGAAACATGTTTTAATGACAATATTAAGGCTTTGTTTTCACCCAAAATGGTAATACTCTGCAAATAAAAAATGTTGCAATTGAATTTCTTTTTAATCAGCCTTATAAACCATAGAGTTTAGCAAGCGTCTGTAAGTCAGGGACAAGATAAGTGGAGTCAGACAACATCTGTGCAACTTAATTCATAACTTGGAGGCCGTGCATCACACAGAATAACAGGCACAAGTTACACAATGTGTTCTTTCAGACTGGAGTGAGGAAGAACATGCCTCTCTCCAGCGCTACTTTCCTCTGTTGGCAAGTTACCATTATAACTATCATGTGTTTTAAATACTGGTACCCTCTAGCGTTCACTCACAGTAAAACTTGTAAAGTACATTTGTGGCAGCGGATTCTCTGCTTTTAAATGCTATTTTTTTCTGCAATGCATGTCTACATCAGAATATTCTCTTATAAGGTACATTATTTTTCTTTATCTCTGTCAGAGACTTTTCACCTAATGTCTCCACCTATATATCAGACTGTTGCAGTGTAGACATAAGGAAATACAGCACCGAGACACCTGCACTCTGTTTCTGCTACCGTGTCAGTTACTGGGTTGCAAAAGGAATTCATTTCTGAGGATGTTTCTTCTTCCGGACTGTGGTTGCTAGTGGGAACATGCGTTCTCCTGGAGGATATACCTGCATTCAGAGGAGTGGGGTGATGGTCGTTTTACAAACCTGGTTTAGATCATTGTTCCACAGCCATGGTAAATCAGCCCCAAGAAACCCAAATTTGTTCAATAATGACAGGTCAAGGAAATTATTTAAATTATTTGATTTTTTTTTGTGATCACAGATAATGGTTGGGTGGCATACTTTGGCTTTCTTCTTTTCTTAAATAGCTCCTGATTAACTGCAGAGGTTTTACAGGTGTAATCAACTGTAAGTGCATTCCTAGAGACTCCATTCTTAGTGTCTTCTTAAGTCACAGATAAATGGCATCTGAAATGAATTACCCAGAAAAATTACAGTAGAAAAGATAGAAGTTGATTGTCCCGTGCTGCGTAGGTGTTTTTTAAGGGTTAGTTGCTAGGGGTTGGGGTTTTTTTGACAGGA
Organism: Pluvialis apricaria; assembly: GCA_017639485.1. Taxonomy (NCBI): domain Eukaryota; kingdom Metazoa; phylum Chordata; class Aves; order Charadriiformes; family Charadriidae; genus Pluvialis; species Pluvialis apricaria. Next base: position 39,201,991 of record CM030044.1, read on the forward strand.
AGTTTTGGGAAGGAATAAAGCTCTCGCCTATTCACTGATGACATCCAGTTTCTTTGAGTAGAAAGATTAATTTGCAACAGTGTTGGTGGTGTGAATTATGACACCTTTGTAAGCTGAAGTAGAAGTGTAGAGAGTAAACAGCAGTAATGTAAATATCCATGTGGAAAGAGTATGGAAGTGATGTGAGGAAGTGAATTTTAAAAGTCATGATAAAGTTGACACAGACCATTAAAATGTATGTCTTTGAGATAATTTGAAATATATGAAGTGTTTCTCAGTAAGAAACTGTCACTTATAATAGGAGCTCTTGGCCAGCTCTACATTTCTTCCTGTTTGGCAGCGTGAGTTCTCTCTGTAGTGGACATCTGAAGTGCATGTTCAGTAAAGCCTAGAAGTGCCAGCTGCAGAAAATTGCCAATCTACTCCATAAATGTTGGTTTCATATTGTAAACAGAATTTCAAACTTGATCTCTGCTGTAGTTAGTGACTTTCTTTCTGCAGAAAGGAAACCGTTTAGTTGCGCAGGGCTGTTGTAGCATTGCACTGGCCTTTGGCTGGGGCAGGGCAGGTGCCATGGGGTAAGGCTCCATGAGTTGTCTTTTGAGGCTTTGGGTTGCTTTGGACATTTGTATTTTGTAAGGGCATTCATGTAACCTGATTTTATGCTGGTAGCTTTCAGGTACCTTGATTAGAGCAACAGGAACATTGTTTGATCAACCCAGCATCCACACTAGACCATGCAAATGTCTAAGTAAGGTGTCTGTCTTATCTTTTTAACATGTAGGGAGACAAAAGTTACACAGGGAGAAAGAGCTTGGCACTGGAGGGCTGCAAGTGCCACACGGTGAGCTAGGCTGCATTCACCTCATGATATGATCTTATTATTTTGATAGTTCCAATCTCCTTTCAAGACATCTTGAGACAGGTTTTGCTTCTGTCTTTCAAATTATTTCTGAAGGATTTAGTGAGTAGTCGTTAAAAAAAAATAATAAAGCAAAGCAAAAGCCTTTAGTTACCTGACATTGCTTTTCAGGCTGAATTTAGGCTTAATTCATGAAACATCCCCTTTACTATTTATTAATAATATTGTTGAGTGCTTTTCAGTTTAAGTGAGTCAAGACTGGCAGAGACATTCCTCCTTTTATAGACGGGGAACTGAGGCACAAAGAGATGGAGTCATTTAATCAAGAGGGTGCAATAAGATGGGAAGTGAGTTTACATCTCCCATGACCAAAGATACCACACAGAGGTAATCTGTCCCTCTTTAGTGATTCTCAACCAAAGCCTATGTGAATCTTTAAAATTTTTAACTGCGTATGAAAGTCATACTCTACAAATCATACATATTAATGAATTCTCTTCCTTTCTTTGTTAGTGGTTGGAGTGATAATATTTTACAGCAAAGTGTGAAATTATAAAGAGAATCAGTGGACTGATGATTGAATAAATATTAGTGGTCCAGTTCCATTTGTAGCACAATTCATGTGACAAATATATCCTCATTTTTAGCACTTACAAAGTTGTTCGATGTGCCAGTATGTTGAAATTCTACCCTTAGAATCTAACTGTTATTCAAAAACTTTTTATTGATACTTGAAAGTGGTATGTTTTTTAATACTTTGTGCTTTTGTTGTCAAAAGTTTCTCTACAAAAGAAATTATTTTTTTTACCTGTATCCTGGGTGGGAGGGGTAAAATTCAACCTTTGTATGAAGACCAGTTACTAGATATCTTCTTGTCATATGATAAACCCTACAGCTTCTTTGCATCAAGAGTACTATGTGTTGGAAACACTCTATTTAATAACACTGAACCTGCAAAACAGTCATTGCCTCCTATTCCCACTGACCCTGGGAATTTGTCCCTTCAAACTGCCTTATATAAAGGTGTATTCAGCAGATAGGGGTTTGGATCAGCAGTGAAGATGGTACAATAAGCACTACCTTGTTGGTTTCCATACTACACCAAGAAACCCTGCTCTCACAAATTGCTGTACTTTATGTGTACAGTCTCAATGGGTTTTATCCTCCTTGCTTGTTTTTGGGTGAAAACATAGTATGGACACAAACCTACCTGAAATCAGTGAGGAGGCAACATCACTTCTACTATATAGCAACTCAGACCCTGGAGTAAAGCAACTGGCAGGAGAGGTAAGTCTGCCTTTCTTTAGCTTTACAAGAGAATATGATGTTTCCCAAAGCTCTTGGCGAAGAGGCCTACCTGTTTATGAAAAGTTCATGTAGTAATGAAAGTGGACAAGACAAAGGCTTTTAGTGATTGTGTAGAGAATAGTGACTGGTTTGAGTTTTTGGCCTGGTTTAAGCACAAATTACATCTCTGTAAAATACCACAGTGTGCTTCAGGAAAACTTGTCCATCCTTGAAGTGGTGTTAGTCTACTGATGTGTTTGCAGGTCTGCATTTTCAATCCATTCTGGAGGAGTTCATAGAGAAAAGGGTACTATACCATCATAAAGCAATTCTTGGCTGTCTGTGGAAGACCTCCTTTTGTTAGCACCAATGGCCAAACACTGGTTATCCCATAGCAAGGTAGCCTTACAATTCATTTCTTGTAGGTCTGAAATGCACTGGTCCACTGATATCTGGGTATTCTGGAGATGGGGGCCTTACTGCAGCTGGAATTTGTTCACACTTTGATATTTCAGATAAGAACATCAGACCAGTTGATAGGGTCATCAGGAAGATGACTGTGCCAACATTTTTTTTAGGAGACCTGGATATTTGCTGACTTTGGAAAGCATATCATAGTCTTCATGTCAGAAGGATATGCCATGTGTTATTCCTCAGCATATGCCAAGAGAACACATTGGCCCAGACCGGAGACACTGGCTGTAATGTTTTGCTAAGTGGATATACAAAGGTTGAGACTACTTACCGGTGAAGAGATGTGCATCCAGGGAAGAGTTTCTGGAGAGTGAGTCCGGTTTGTCTGGCCACCGTCCAGCATCTGAACTGGCAGATTGTCATGGTTTAGGTGCGATGCCCGAGACATGCAGGTAGAGCCGTTACACAAATAGTCATGTTATACACCTGAATGGCGAACCACACCAAAACAGCACATTTAAACCTTTGCATAAAACCACAAAAAGTAAATAAACTTTGCAATGCATTTGACAGGTTAAACAGAGTTGACTCAATTAAGTGCAAACAAAGTTCTTTAAAGGCATGATATAACATTTCATTTAAGAATGACATGGTGTAAGGTGTCTGTTCTAATCTCTGAACAAGATGGAATTCAAACTATTCAGGCAATTTATCACAGCTCTGGTTGAGCACTGCTCATGCTCCACGTCGGGTGCCAATTAATCTATCATGGTTTAGGCCAAATCGGCCCCTGGGGACATAAGGGACCCCAGATGGGACTGACTGATGCTTCCCTCTACCCGTCTTCAAAGAAAGAGGCAGAGGAGGGAAAAAGTGACTTAAGAGTTTAGAAGGAACTAAACTACTTTAATGAAATGTTAATAATAAAAATAAAAGAAAATAATGAAATATATACAAAACTGTATCAAGCTCCCAGGATGACAATCACGACACCGGCTGGCACTGGGAAAGTCCCAGGCTGGACTCTGTGATGGATGGGGACTGGATTCCGGATCTGGATTCAAGATCGGGACCAAAGGCAGACAAACAGACAGAGTCCTCCTCAGATGCCAGGCATTGAAGGAATAGAGCGAGCTGTTTGATCCCTCAGCTTTTATGCTGACCATGATGCAGATGGGGTGGAATACCCCGCTGGTCAGTTTTGGGTCACCTGTCCTGTCCGCTCCTCCCCCCGGGTGGGACCCCACTGCGCTTTTCCGCTTCCGACCCTCCAACAGGGCAAGTAACAAAGTTGGTTGGCCTTGGGTATTACAGCAATAAGTATAAGCAAGAGCCTCTCTGCATACCACTCCCTGGCATCAACTATAAACATAGGTCTTATCACTCTGAGAGAGTGAACATTGTATACACAATATGCTGTTAATTTCAGTAGTTAGAAGAGGCCTAGCTAAGAAGTAAAGTTGCTGAAGAAAACTGGTCCTGTTTGACCTCAAACCAGGCCACAGATCAAAGTGGCAACCAAACCTGAAAATGTCATTGCAGATCCTCCTACCCTGCAGACTATTTTTCACCACTCTCTTGCTCCTCTGGAGTCTCACCTACTTGTGCTGCCTTTCTGAAGGGTTCATAGCTCCACAGCACCCCAGAAAGACAACAAATATGATTTGATTTTTCTGACTGTGTGATGAAAGGTGAGAAATGTAAGGTTGTTCCCTTTTAATTTCCTGAATCTCAACAAAAGGAAAGATACAATTTTTGTCTCCTTGATTTTCATTCTTCTTTGTCTCTGCTTTGCTCACGATGGACCATTGCAAAGGAGTTCCTTTATGTTTCAAAGTATATATAAAAATCCTTTTTAAAGCAGTTTAATGCACGAGGTGTCTAGTGGATGTAGCTGTGATAATACAACAGTATCAGTAATGGTTTTCATGTTGGAAGATTGGAAACCACAGGAAAATCCAGACTAAGAGGACAGAGAAGGAGTTAGTTGAGTCTAATTCTGGCTGAAACTGCTCACCTGGGACATGGGGCTGTTTCATCATCAGCTTGGCGATAGGCAGATTACTGGTCAGATTGGGTAAGTGAACCAAAAGAGCAGCAAGGAGAAGTCTTCCAGGAGAAGTGACAGATCGTTTGAACTTTCTGTTGCATAAGAAATTTTCCAACATCCATGGTGGACTAAAATTGGGGTTATTAAAATGTTATTCTTCAATTGCAATTGCAGCAGCATGAAGTCCTACCATTGTGATTTGTACAAACCACAATGTCCTTCCAGCAGAGGTAGCTCAATACCAAATCTTCATTTCTGCTGGCTTAGAAAGCATCAAGATCTAATATTTTTATGGACAGGGCAGGGGATTTATTCTCGCTGGTGTAAAAGGTGTAAAATTGCAATATTTTGGAATACCTGTAATGTGTTACTGTTTAGTCCCAGGTTTGGATAACTTATATTGATGCACGGGTGCTCTGGAGTATATTGAGTGGCATGAGGAGAGCAGGCAGGACTCTTCCAGTACAAGACTGAGTAGCAATCAAATGAAATTAACATCTCTGTTTCCATGTATCACATGGGAGACTGGAGCTGCTGGCTGAGGACATTACAAGCACAAGAAATCCACCTGTATTCCTGGAAAGATTGGATGGGCACTCCAGGAGAGACATCCGCAGGGGCTTGCTGAAAAGGCTGGCCACTTCAGGTTTGCCAGATGCCCTGAACTGGAAAAAAGAGGTTAACAGAAGAGCAGGGGGTACATGACATGGATGCTGGCCCTTTTACTCTGCTTATTGCTGCTGTAGGTGACAGGTTGGTGGGCCTGGTCTGTATTGTTTTTTCGCATAAGATTGGGCTGTTCTTACATTTTAATAAGCTTCACCACCCAGCTAGGATCAATCTTGTCAAGCCCATATAAGGTAGTTGACTGGAAGAAGAAAGGGAACAAGGGAATTATGATTCTTCTAATTTTGAATGCCACTGATGGTGGAACTGGTTGTAAAACCTGAGGTTCAGCAAGCAGTGTGTGCTACAGTTGTAAAAAATTAGTGCTAACCTGACAGTGATGTTACAATCTGTGCTAGTTTTCCCGCTTTGTTCTCTGGTTTCTGCCCAATCTATTTATCCGTGTTTTGAATGGGAAAAAGTTGGTTATGGAAGCTCTGATCCCTCACCCTCCTCACGCATGTTCATTGTGACCTTTTTGTGTGTATATGCAAACTAGCAGGATAGTTTTGCGACACCTGGACTGGTTTGCCACTGTCCAAATTAAAATGAATAAAAACTCTTGTGCTTTCAGGCTTAGCTGATCATAATCTCCAGCTGCAATATCCAGTCCACCTAGGAAGAATGTGTTTGAGCCAGTAACGCCACTTGTGAAAAAACTTTTACTCTACAGAATTAGTTTTTGCAAAATCTTGGAGGATGATGTAGAACTTTTCCCTCCCTGCGTCTTTCTCAATATGCCAGTCATTACTGAGCCTTGGGTGCCACAGCAAATGTAATGCCAGTATTGCAGTTTTCAGGGACTTCTACCTTGGATTTTCTGTGCAGCGCGCTGTGCATTCTTTATCTAATACAATTTGAGACTAGACAGGGTGACTGCTTTTGACCTAGAAGTTAATTTGTTCCAGGTCTTTCAGCAGTTTGCTCTGAGGACTTTGTCTGAGACGCGGGTCACCATGGCCACCACGTCACGTCTAATCATGGACTTGGTTAACACCCTGAGATTTCAAGACCAGTTTACGATCATTAGTGCAATCATAAACTCTTTTCCTGGTCTCCCTTTAGGTGTTTTTAAAGGCATATTTGCTCTTTCTTTTGTGAAATTTAAGTGTCCCTCACATTTCTTATCTCCTCGAAATACCTCTATTCTCCTTTGATAACTAAAATTGTTGAAAATACTAAATGATCCAGAGATAGCTCTTGTCAGAAATAAGATTCCCTTCTGCATTAACTTCTGTTGTTCTAGTGAATACAGATACAAAATTAATGGAATTCTGTAAGCTTTCTCTAACTGTCTTTAAAGCTTGCAGAATTTCAGCTCAGTTGAAGCTTAGAGAAGTTATGTTTTCTCATTAGGATTATTGTCGTGGTTTGTATTTTTCCTGATGCCATATCCCATAGACCAACAGAGGTCCATTGTATGAAATGTTTCCTCATGGAAAAGTTCTTGTCATAGGAGGCTTCTCATAGTGTAATGGCTAGATCCAGCAGGCTGGGCTGATGCAGCTGCCAGTCATGAGCCTCCGGAAGAAACACAGTTTCTCTGAAGTCAGCAATGTTGCACCAGTCTTGTCAAGAAGAAAATCTGGATGTGTCATTCTAAATTGAAGCTTTAGATTTGGGCAGAAGGGAAAGGGGAGAGGGGGCTAGGGACACAAAAGTATACCAAACATGCCTTTCACATCAAAAGTGGATACTTTGCTTTCTTTAATGTATGTTAAGTGCTTGTGAACAGGTATACCTGTTAGTCTGCAGTGCAACAGGTAGAGGACTCTGAGATTATTGTATTAAGTCTGACAGTTTCTGACTTATTCCAGGAGATAAGTTTCTGACTTATCTACAGAAGAAACAAAGATAGGCATTTATCCAGGACAAATTTAATGAAGCAGAAATTTATTGTACATTTTGTTGGTGATTATTCTTCAGCTGTCATCTTTTTGCTGTTCCTCTAGGCTAGTCTGATCCTCTTGTCTGGGATCACAAACCAGTGAACGCCCTGTCTCAGCATTTGCCAATTATTACTATTCAGAGACAGCCTAGAAAACACACCTCTAAACATTTTGTAGGACTCCTGAAGCCGTAAGTGTAGTATCTACTAGAAAGGTTTTTTAATTTCCCAGTGGCAAAAAAAAAAATTGCTCAGGATCATCTTTCTATGTAAAGCCTCCTCTGCTCTACGCGGTGGACATACTGACATCAATGTAAACAGGAACTTGCAGCTTCTTTTGGCATGATTATTGTTATTACTTCACTTGGTCAGCTTGTATCATGAGATATCTCAAGAGGACAATACACTGAGATTGTTTCCTACAGAAATGAAAATAACTCTCTTGGAAGAAGGTGATATGATATTACAGAGAGGAATTACACACAAAAAAAAAAGGACATTCTTTCTGCATTGGTGGTGTTCAATGGCAAGTAAGAGACAGGAAGGTACAATAGGTCAGGTAGCAGGAACTATTTTGCAGCAAATTATCTGCTTCATTAGGGATTCAGAGATCAGAAGGAAAAGATGTAGAAGAGGGCGAGACAGATATGCTATGCAGACCCAAATTTATGGAATGCGGAAATCTACCACTTTGTTCAGCATGGATCCCACACTCCCAATTTCTTCACCTTGGTTCTTGAACTTTCTGTAAGACTTGCAACAAATTACCATGTCTTGGTTTACTAATCAAGTTGACTTACTATCATGTTGTACAGATTAGAACATGTAAAAGTATTTTGATGGCTAGCATATACATTTTTGATGATATGTGTTCACTACTTTGATTTTACAGTAGTTCCAGCTTGAATGCAGCACTTCAAATGTTCCTGCAGAATCTTAGCTATTGACATACAGGGTGATTAGTTATTGAATTACTACAGCAACAGGAATGATTATTTAGCAGCCAACCTGTATCAGAAACTACTGAATGTTTGCACTTGTATGACACATTATCACTTATAGCACAACAGAGTGCAGTTGTGCGGCGTGGAGCACTGTAAATCTTGGTTCAAAAAACAGGCTCTGGCTTTCTTGGCCATACTCATATAAAATAGTAGTAAAAGACAGTAGGTAACACCTGATTTGGAAAATGAAAAGCAGTGAAGCCAGCCCTTCTGGAGTGGCTGACAATACTGCCACTCCAGACTACTTTTGCAAGGAACATTCTGTGTATTATGCAGGAAAACATTGTGCAGTAGTTCATCTTCTGCACAACCGGATACATAAAAGATAAAGTGGAAATCACTCTGGCATTCTGATGTAGTTTCCTTTGTAAATAATAAAAGAGGAGAATTTTACTTTTCACCACCACGTGTGCGTGCTAACAGGAAACCAATATATAACTATACATAATTACAGTAAGAGAGAACATATTTATTTGGCACTAGAGGCATGCTTCTAACAAATATCTGCTTTTCTGTGATGGATAAAGTATTGTGAATTGGCTGATTGGTAATAATGCAGAAGAGTGAAATTCACAGAAACTGACAAATATTATTAGGAAAATGTTTCACTCAGGGCTGGTTACAATATTTGTTTCAAATCACATTGTCATGTGTAGTGGCAGTATTTCTCCTGTGTTATCCTGTTGTCACTAGAACAGCTGCTTTGAGATGTAGAAAGTATATTAGATGTCAGCTTGTCATACAGGGCCACCAAAAGGCCACAGAATTACTTAATGGACAGTTAGCACTCAACAAAAAGTTAAATACAGCTTTCTGGAATGTGAGAACTCTCTTAAATTTGTGTCCTGGTTCTGGCAGGGATGGGGTTAATTTCCCCAAGGATGCAGCAGGGGACAGAGGTATTCCATACCATGTGAGCCATGCCCGGGCTATAGGGGGGAGCTGGCCAGGGGAGGGGGCAGGCTTGGAGGGGCTGAAGGGTCTGGTCAGTGAGTTGTGGTATCGTAATCATGTTTGTATATTCCTTTATCGGTGTTATTGTTATTGTTGTTCTCTTTCCTTTGTTGTTCTGTTAAACTGCCTTTATCTTAACCCATGAGTTTTGCCTTTTTCTTCTGGTTTTCCCCATGGCTGTGGGAGTTGAGCGAGTGGCCGCCTGGTTCTTTGTTGCCGACTGAGGCCAAACCATGACAATTAGTCATTTTAGACAGGTGGTTGTCTAGGGGACTTTGAAATTGATGTTTAATATTAGTAATGTATGTCCAAATTTCAAGACAATGCAATTCCCTTAATTATGTTAATTAAATAGAACTAACATCAAGAGTTTATTTCAGTCAGATGCCTGGACATAGGTGCACCTACTCTATCAGTTGGGGATGAAGCTGTGAATGAACACATTTAAGACGTCCTGTTTAGCTTCGGAGGGGCATAGATTTAGGAAATTCTACTTCATTATGAAGACTGAGGTGCAATGGTCACTTTTTTTATCATTTACATACATTCTGATTTGTTTCTTAATAAAGTAAGATCTTTTTTACTTGCAGCAGTAAGCAGCTGTCAGTATTCTCAACTATTTTTGGAGCACTAAAACCAAACACCACCCAGCTTTTTACATTCAAGGCCATGATCATGAGAACAGACCAAACATAACTGTAGTACAAGTATCCAAAGGATGATAATGAGTTTACCAGCTGGGAACAAAGTAGAAATTGGATAGAAAGGGGTCTACTTAAGGATTTACGTGAAAGCATTTCATTAATGCCTTAATCTACATTGATTTTTGGTATCTCCAAACTAAAGTTTAAGCCTTAGCATTTCTTTTAAAATGTATTCTCCTAGGACATAAAGCTGAATGTGATTTGTAGTAATACAGCAACCAGATCTTGGCCTGATCTTTAGTAAATACCAGATTTATTTGTGGCATTGTGAATTCAGTTCCCCAAAACTCCCTTGAGGGACAAAGCTCCATTTACAGCTATAGTAAATGGTGTTTCAGTGGTGTAAATCTGCTGAGTTTAACTCCAGTGCCAGTCAGAGCTGGTGGGAGAGACTTTTCCTCTCTGGGCCTCCAACTGTTTTCAGAGACTGGCACTGATAGCTCTCAGCCACCTTTCTGCTACACTGTCCCTAGGCTGGCAGGGAACCAAAACCAGGCAGACTTGCAGCTTTTCTGAGTCCTGATGGCTCTGGATCTGGACTGGTGCAATGGCTCTGAGTCAGGAGGATAACCGTACACTTCAAACCCTGAAATATCTGGCCAGTTTCCTTGTATTTAATGGGAGGAATTGAGGGACTCACTGCTTTAGAAAATCACAGTATTTTAAAACAAGGGTGGTGGGTGCTATTAGAAATTATTTTGCTCTTCTGTTTGGCTGAGACAGGAACTTGTATAGTCTGAAGAATATGTGTCAGATGTCCTGAAAGCAACACTCGGGGTTTTAGAAGAGGAAACTGTGATTCTAATATTACCTGCAGAGCTTAGCAGACTTGCAGAACAAAGTGGACTGACAGCTACTGATCTGGTTTGCTCTAAACAAATGCTGACTAACCAGACCCTTGTCTTGTATGAGTAAGGTCCTATGGTCTTCAGTGGAAGATGGAAAGCAAAATTTTTCATATTGAAGTAAGTTCTTTCTGCAGTTTACTAGTAAATGTTGCAAAGCTTCCCAACTTTTTCTAACATCTCTGCTGGTTGAAGTTCAATGAAGATAAATACAGCTATGTTTTAACAAGTAAATTATATTTATTTAGCTTCGGGGCTTTGGCAATACAAAGATTGGCTTTCAAAATATGATAAAAACTCATCCTCAACATACAATTCAGGCAACAGGAAGACATTTCTTGTTGTGGAGGACAGTCCTCTCTGCTAAATGCTAGTTCAGCTGGAATTAATTTCTTTTTGTGGACTGTTCACGTAGTGTGATATTGAATTCACAAATCAGCAAAACCAGTCATAATTTTGAAGGCTTCATTTTATAAATGAAATGCTGCTAGCTGCCTTTATTTGACTTTCCAGAAACCCAGAAGCAGAAACTACCTCATAGTAACCACACAGCTCCCTTCCTGCCAGAGACCAACATACACAGTGTTCCTTCTTTCATTAGAAATCTATGTTGCTTTATTGACATTTTATTAAGATATTAATTGAGCTAAGAATGTTAGTTAGGATTCTAATCAACCAAAAACTAGTGGAGTAAAAAGGGAGTGTAATGGCAGGGAAGTGAAAAAGAAAGCGCAGAAATAACCTGAAGGTCATCCAACGTGTTCCGTGGCTGGTGTTGTGCTGCTCTCCACAGTAGATGTCTGCCAGTGGTTTTTCCTGGTAAGGAGTTTGCCTTACCAGTAACAGTCACTACTTTATCAGTGTTGCTGTTTGAGCTTCAGCTCCTGCTTCTTACTCTAGTTGGCTATTTTGAAATTCAGGTTGTGTTTTCAGTCCCCTGGAAGTTATTTGCCTCATGAACAGCAGATTAGGGAAGACAATTGTTCTGATTCTTGTGTTCATGAATAGGATTCTACAAAACAAATGCATCAAGATGCTGATTACAGTCTTTTGGGTTTTTTTTCTTCAAGTCCCAGGAAGGAAAATGAAAGACACAACCAGACTGCAGATGTTGATTTGCATGTTAAAGCATACAAATGTGGGGAAAGCAAGAAACAACCATCAAAACATAGATCTGCACTCATGTGATAGAACTGGTCCAAAAGAAAGAACAAAACATAATATACCACAGGGTGTGTTGTGGCTCCCTACAGTGCCTTTTAAAGGGAGCTGCTGTAGAGTGCCCAGGTGGAACCAACCGCTGCTTTGCTGTCTGAAGCAAGAAGATACAGACCTGCTGAATTTGTCTTGCATTCCTTGTGTGGTCCACAGAGAGGTAAGTGGACCTGCAGTAAGGAAAGCAATGAGGCAGGCATGTTTACTGATGAAAATTTGGCAGAAAATTACTCCCCCATTTTGATAAACTCCAGAGCTCTAAAATTTAAATCGAGAACATCTTCCTTTTACTTGATCTTATATGGTGATGTAGTGGCTCTACAGTTAATTAAGTAAACCTTTTGACTCTTCTTTCTATATACAGTTTTCAGAAACTAGTTTCTTTCTATCTCACATTTACTGCCTGGCTCCATGTAGAAGGGATAATAGCCTCAGTGCTGGGAATTTTGAGGACACGTTATTTTTAGAGTCATAAGAGTTTGGAAATTCAGAGACCTGTCACTTCTCAAAAACTGTTGAAGCATTTTTGTCACCTCATGACTAGATAAAAAGGTCATTTTTTTTTCACTTTTAGTAGCAAATTATCTCTCTTTCAGAACAATGTTATCTAATGGATAATTCAGTCCTTAAGAGAGAAGTTACAGATCTACTGGGTAAGATGGGTATTTGGTAATTTCCTCTTTATCTTACTGCACTATTGCTATTTTTTTTATTGTAAAGATGTCTTTTCCAAGTACAACAGGGACATAATGGACTACCTTCTGTATGGAACAGTTGTCTTTCCTATTACTGGCAGAAAGGGAAGTCTTAGGAATGTTGCTTTTATTGTTGACATATTTAAGCCACGTGGGCTTTGGAAAATCAGACAATACAACAAAATAAGTGGAATAAAGTAATTGTTACCAGGGGCGGGAGTGGGACATCTTAGAAATATCTACTGCTGTTGACCACTGCCTGATTCTGACTACTTGCTTTTGCCAGCCAGAAGGAAGGGCAGCAGGCTGCGGCAAGGAAGGTTTTAATAATATCTAATTCTATACAACTTAGTGATCTAAAGAACAAATAAGTGCACGAGGAAGGCTCCAAAATTGCCTCCTCATTCCTATCTTTCTTCCTGACTCTACAGTGAGATGCCCACACTCCACATTAAATCTCTTCGTGTGCATTGCCTTCAGATTTCTAATAGTCACTTTAGACATGTTTTTTCATGGATGTCCTACTATGCCTTTTTCTCTGTCATAATTGTTTTCAGATCCTTTTGTTCCAAGAATTCTCCTGAACTTGGCAAGAAGATGTCCCCTTTCCACATGAACTCAGAGAGCTCAGCTCTGCAGTCCAAATACTCACAGGCTGCCCAGAGCGTTTGTGGAGTCTCCCACACTGGAGACATTCAAAACCCGCCTGGACGCTGTCCTGTGCAACCTGCTGTAGGTGTCCCTGCTGTGGCAGGGGGGTTGGACTAGATGATCTCCAGAGGTCCCTTCCAACCCTGACAATTCTGTGATTCTGTGATACTTGGTACATCCTGATTTCTGTTGTGGTTCTGTCTGGGACCTGCAGTAACTGGAAGGAGGGAGTTAATGTACATGTCTTCAATTTCCACACCTGTGGGGCAGGGCGCATGTTTGCTTTAGCCCTGTTCTCTTCCATCCTTGATATGTATGTGACATATCTTGTACCTATGCTGTAGCATACGGAAGCTAGGATTCAGATCTCTCAGTCCACCCTGCAAATTTTATCAATATTTTAGTGAGGCCTCTTTACATTGACGGCCTTCAGGCAAGAGGCAAAGAGACTCCAAGCATTTCAAAATTCAATCACTCACTCGTTGTCTCTACCTAAAACACTCAAATAAAGGTGACTACCCTGCTAGAAACAGCCTATGGGCTCTTTGCCTGCTAAGTGAAAGAAAAGAGTCAGTGAGACACAGCCCACTGCTACTCTACTCTGATGACACTAGTCATGGGCTGTGGGAATGGGACTCTGTCGTCAGTCATTCTGTCACATTTGTTTTAAGTTGAGCAGGTGCAGGCCAGGAGGTGCAAACTGTGCTCCAGCTGTCACCAAGTAAGTGTGTGTGTTTCTTCATGAAAATAACATTGTGAAGATGTGTCCCTTTTCCTCCTCACCGCCTTCCCAACAGAAAGCAGTGTCTGGTTTTCATTGTTGTATGCCTGGAGTATAAAATTGCTCTCAATCTGTACAGATGGGAAGGAAGCAGAGACTGTGGTGTATTGTGTAGCACTGGGGTGTTCTACTGCTATCTCATCCTTCTTTTGTACCTTGGAAGCTCTAGAGAGTAGCAGTAAGTTATTAACTTCATGTTTGGACTGAGCTCACACACTAGAGCCCTGTTCTGTGATTGCCAGCTCTGCACGCATAGTGCAGCAATATAAATCTAATAAAGACACAGCCAAGAGTGGCCAACCCTACTCATGCCTTCATACCCAGACAATCAGCTTCAGAGCTGTATTTTATCTCTTCATAGGCCTTTTCCTTAGCTACTTCAGGATTTTTAGTGTGATTTATCTTGTGACAGTTGTTTGTATTCTTACCACAAAAGTAAAGAAAAATCTTCACTTACCACAGAATTAAAGAAAAGTAGTATGTAGCAACCCAACCAAGAGGCGAAACTGAGAGAACGTTTTATTTATTATCTATGTAAAAGAAACAATGAAGGAAACACAAACACCTCCAAAATTCAGGATACCTTTCTCTTTAGGTGCATTTGGTAGCTCCATCTGTCTCTTTGGTTGCCTAACACCTCTCAGGGTAAAGATCCCATTTCTAGTTGCTTATAGCTTTGCCAGACTTTATTGATTTGGGCATAAGTTTTCCATGCTGTGTTTCTGACTCAGCCTGTCTTTGGAAAAATTGAGTAAAAATGGTTTGGCTGTTTCTGAGAAGAGGATTAGAGCAAATTGTATTGTTCTAGCCATGTTTGAAAAAAAAAAAAAAGAAAGAAAGAGGAATTTTTGCAAAGTGTTGAGAACTGCTAACGCTGCAATGTTTTGGCAGAGGGACTTGAAATTAGGCAAGTGGGTTGCCTTGGTGACAGGAATGTGCTTTTTCATCTCTATGAAAAACTGCCTAAATTTGGCCAAGTTATAAGCCTTTGAAAAATCTTATTCACATGCTCAGTAGAGACTTGTTAAAGTTTAGCAGCCAGTTCTCCAAAGACTCCATCTGCGCTGAACGTGCACAGTGTTGGACCGACTGAGCAGGGCTTTACCCACAATCACTGCTCCCATGGGCACCAGACCATGACGTTTCTGCCATTTGGGAGTAAGAATGGGAGGAGAGAAGGATTTGCAGACTAAAGAGGTTGGAAACAGGGTTCAAAAGTTGGAGGATGGGAGAGAGAAGACTGACATGGGCATGGCATGAGATGACGGGGGTGGAAGGGGAGCAGTAGGGCATGTAGCACTGGAGGTGAATCTTGCAACTTTTGGGTCTGAGCCCAGTAGTCCCCTGGTCTCAAAATGTTGCAGAATAGCCCCGAAATGGATGAATGCCATGAAAAGTAAATTAATAATTCTGTCTTCACAGTGGCTTTATGAATAATGTAAAGTAAATAAGGCATGTGCTACAGTGAATGAAGAGGATCATGCAGGAGTGCTGAATAGCTGTCATTCAGTGAGGGCAGTCCATCCTGTGCACAGAATGAAGCTGGAGTCCTGTGGAAAAATAGCGTGTGGTAATTTAATTAAAGACTGTATCATTATACATGAGCACAAGGGGGCAGAATTAAGGCTCTGAAACTTCAATCCGGTGCTAACTTTGAAGGCTTCACTTTACATCCTTAAAAACCTGGGTTTTTCTGATAGCACAAATTAAAAATACAATGAAGCAGCAGTTTCTTTCCATCCTGCAACAGCAAATAACTGGCTGGGGAGAAAATCTGAACACAGATAAAAACAAAGAGGTGCCTTTATAAAGTTATCTTTTCTTTTTTTTTTCTTTTTTATTTTTTCTCCCTGAAGCTCGGCAGCATGTCCTGAATGCTACTGCCCTGCAGATATTTGGAAAGAAAAGAGGTGGTTCACGGCTCTGTGGACTCTTCACACCAAAATGCCCTGCTGAAACTCATTGAGGAAAGCAGGCTTCAGCCCAAGCGCCTTTGCTAAGTACAACTGCAGTAGTATAGCATGAGGAAAAAGGCAGCCTTTTAAACATGCAGCTCCAAACCACTGAATTTTTAAATACATCCTTAGGAAACTTGTAAAACATGGATTATTGGCCTGACAGGCTAAACTATTAGACTCAGATATATAAACACATCACTGAGGATGGGATGAATTGCTGATTGCTTTTTAGTGGGTTGGTTTAAAATGACAGAGAAAGAACTTGCTAGGCTACAGCAAGAGCATAGCTCTGTTTTGAAATAAAAAAACCTAGGACACTCTCTAGTGACCTCTTTTAGGGTCATAAAATATGCATAGAAAAAGCAAAAAAGTAAATATTTAAGAAAATATTTATGTCAGTATTGCTTCTGCCAGCTTCTGACTCAACAGCAACACATATTTCTTGAAGTCAAGGATTTCTTTCCAGTAATGTAGTGTTTTGAATTAGTTTATCACTGAACGAGTGTCATTAACATTCACTTTGAGCAAAAGAACAGCTTTTATAGTGGCTATGCTCTTCTGATTTGTCCCTTCATGCCAAACACTATTTATCACAATGAATGCTTGCTCCACTGACTGTTTGTTCCTGGTAAACACAAGCAAATTCTTTTTGGCAAAACCATATGGCTAGAACAAACAAATTGGAGTTATAAAACCCCCAAAAAGGCCAAAGGAAACCCCACCAGGCCCCAAACTGATCTTGTTCTTTTTGACTGTAGAAATGAAAAATGAGGATATTTGAGTTTTCACTGTAGAAGTTCTTTGGACATCACAGAAGTGATTGTGTTGCCATCTTCCTGGTGCTCCTTTTGAAGTGAGATCAGATCTGTGCTCATCCTGACGTGAAGTTAACCCATTTTCTCCCTCCTGCCCATACTCCAAAAGAGAAAGAAAAGGTCAGCTCAAACAGAAATGAAAGGACATGGAGATTAAATGCTCATCTGTAAGGTTAAGAAAAGTAAAACCTGCAGGAAAAACAAAAAAAAACCAAAGTAAAACATGAAGAGAAACAAGAGACAAAGAGGAAAACTAATAAGGGTGACCAAGCAGGATTGTTCTACAATCATCACTTCATTTTGGCTCTGTCCAAACTGTGCATCATTTGCCAGCTGAGTATTGTCTAAAGGTATTTGGTACACCAGAGTTCAATCATGGGAATGTGGCAAAAAGGTCAGACTCTGAAGTGAGTAAATATTAGAGTAAAACCATAGCTTAGTGCAAAGAGGTGTCAAGCATGTTGTTTTCACAGATTTGTAACTGAATTTTCTGCTGGTGAGCCCCATGAGGGAGCTCTACAGAGTCCTGGTAGAAGAAAACTCAAATGTGTGAGTGCAGATCAGGCATAATACGTACCAAGGACTGTGCTCTCCAGTGCGCTGACTGAACACGTGAATTGACCTCAGTGAGGTCAGTAGAGCCAGATTTAGCCTTTCCATGCCCTTTTGGAAAGCAATTTGTCAAGTGGACAGATTGCTCTCACAGATGTCTCTACTGTGAAACTGTCCGGGGGGGCTGACATGAGACCTGAGATGGGTCCATTTCTTGCAGACACGTTACTCATTGTCACCTTCACTGCTGGAACAGTGGTCCTCTGTTTCCACAGGATTTTACCCATCCCAGTAATGAGTGGAAGGTATTGGCAAGTATAAATAAAACCGGGCAGGGCGTGCAGTCCTATGTGCATGCTTTCCACTATCTCCCCAACACTTCTCTTCAGCAAACTCTTAAATAGCTAATACAGTGTCCAGCTGGATGTGAATTAATGCTATACAGTATTCTTAAAAGTATCATCCCCCTCATCCTTGAAATTCAAATCCAACACCGCATTCAAGGAGTGATTTGCTATTTAACAATGGTATTCTCAAATAATGGTATAATAGCATTCTCCAGCAGAGCGGGGGTCCTGCCAACAGTGTTGCTGGTGGGACCTTCACAAAGGAGTGGTGTGAAGCCTCTGAGGGTATGACTGCCACGTCACTTTTCAGGAAATAATCTCTCCCCTCCTACCAATGTTAATAACCTTAGCGAAAAGCGTGACATTGCTTCCTTTTCCACCAGTGGGACAAGATGAACTGGCAGGCGACTGTTTCTGTCCATTAAAACGTTTCTGTGTTTGGTCAGTAAAATATGAGTGTACTTTATGTTACAACTGAGTGACCACATGTATCATCAACTGCAAGTAAATAGAAAACACCCAAAAGGAAAAAGTTCTTGTGCGCATGTGGTATCTGCTACTACTTAACCAAAATGCTGGGATGGGGATGGGCCTTGATTATTTTTTCCCCTTAGGTATTTGCATGCACGTATTTCATCATAGGCTGTAAAACAAGATCTCTCTGACAGTAGAGATAATCCTACAGAGTCTCTGCGGAGATTTAGACCTGGGTTAATTCCACTCTGATGTCTTGTTTGATGATGTCACATTGGGGGGAGGGGAATTGGGGGAAGGTGTTGGGTGAGTTTACAGGGAATGGATGATGTCAATGTTTGAGTTGAAAGCAACCTGAGGTCACAGTTTAAGCTTTCCTCCTTCACATTGATGAATTACTTTTTGAGACTGCTGTTCTTGTGCGCAATATGTAGAGCAAATTTGCATAGTTCCTTTGAAAAGATTAAAAGATCTGAAAAGATTGAAAGCACTAATAATGACTGTCCTGGGGAAACAAATTTACTTTTGTCAGTGCAAAGCAATAGATATTACTTCAAAATAGACATTTCATCTTTCTTACCTTGCCCATCAGTCCCTCAACACCATAGGGAGGTTTATAGAAAATAAAGTGTTCAGCAACAATGATTAGCCCATTGTTCTTGCAATGTCTTAGACTACAATAAATATTATTTGATTTTAGTATGCCTAAACTATATACTTCTGACAAGAAATACGCTGCTTTTCTTCACACTGTCTTCTGTTCCTTTGAAATGTTTGCCCTGGCTTTCTAGTTTGCACACACACACCCCCCCCCTACATATGCAGGAAGCCAAATAATATCTGTTATCATACAGTGCCATTTCCTGAAGCAATTTAATTGGATTATTGTCGAGTCTTACACCAGAAATTAATAACAACATTGATACAAGCAATTGAAATTTGAGGCTAGGTTCAATTTCCTGGCTATTTCCCAAGATTATTGCCTCTCTTAGGTGCACTCAGAGGGATTAATTTGACAGATAAACTCAAGAACACTATTCTGTATTAGAAGGATTCAAAACACAATTAATTTGCAAATCATTCCTGAACGTTAATGAAATCTTTCCTATTAATGGAATACGGGAGTTAAGTCGATGGCACCAGAGAGTATGATCTTGCTGGTGTGGATCAAGTTATGTCCCTTGTTAGTTGTCAGAAAGGGCATAGTTACAATGAGGAGACACAAAGTGGAGGAGGGATTGCAGTAGTTGTGTAGAAAGGGTTTTTGTGGATCCATTAGTCCTACTGAACTATTGAGAGCTTGTCTGGTCATGGCATAGATTTTATATGCAAGGAAAAACTACTTTTTAAATATAATTAAAGTTGAACATTTTGGGTTCTTTAAGATATTCGCTAATTATACTTCTCTCTAACAAACGCTTCAGCACTGAATTAATATTACTCTTTAAGGATGTTGCAATTGCTTTAACCTTGGGATAAAACTTTCTTTTTTTACCTCACTACAATACAGTCTACTGTTTTATTTTTTATTAATTAGGCAGATGAACGTTAGGGAGTACATAGTACCCTCATATTTGACATAACTCCTTCGCGGCTGGTATAGTGGTTTAACTCTGGAAAATGCTGAATGATGTGCCAACATGAAGAATCCATTTCTCACTCATGCTTGTATACTACACACTAACAGAAGCCTTGCATCAGGCTTTCCAAGTCACCTATTTAAGTCATTAGGAAATTAGTTTTATGGACCATTGTTCACAGCTGCCTCCCCTGTACCTATAAGATGAATAAACAAAGGCCTTACATTTTTGCCACTGTCAGAGGTGAAAGGCCAGAGCTTGGTCCATTAAGCTGTCTAACTCACAGTTATCACTCAACTTTCAATTTTGGATGAATAGCCTTGGGAAAATGCTTCTTCCTCGGGCAAGTAATAGGAGAAAGAATATCTTTTTTTCAGGGAAAAAAAAGGCAATGAGGAACAAATGCAAGGAAAACCACATAAAGAGAACTCTATCATAAGGCTTAGGGGATAAGTTTTGCTAGCTTTACATGAATAGCCCCCGTTGCTTTTATGCACAGCAGGGTGAGTAGGAGGTGTTTCTTTATACCAATGTATAGTAAAACTCAATCTCTGTTTAGAAGACCAAAGAATGTAAAGAATCTAAAGTCAGAATGGAGGTAAATGCATTGACTTCAATGGGGCTGCAGGGGATGAATGTGTTTTACTAGGATTCCTCACATGAATGATCTGAAAAGAAGTAATTAATACAGGAAAAAAAAGTCTGGAAACATGTTTTGTTATTTAAACTCAGAGTGAATCTCACTGAATATTTCCAACAAGCTTAACTAAAGAAGCTGCACAAAATGGCCAGAAAACATCAGAAATAAAAGAAAAATAATATATATTTTGGGTGAACAAACTGTAAGCTAACCGCTGTTATCATTAGGGATAGCTTAGGGACATGGTTTAGAAGTGGGTGTTTTTAAATCAGGGTAGGTTAACGGTTGGACTTGATGATCTTAATGGTCCCTTCCAACCTCACTTATTCTATGATTCTATGATTAACTAGAATATAAAATCAATAAAATCCTACCAAAAATCCTACCATTTTTCCAGTGAACCTGCGAGCAGAGTTGGACCCTTAGTGTCAGAGCAAAAAGCCAAACATGTTAAACAGCTATATCAATTAATTATTTCATTTCTGATAATTAATTCTCAACAACTATATTAATGAGGATTCTACTTAACTACAAAGAGTAAAACAATAAATTTAAACAGGTAGGGAACCTTCTATTGGCTTTGGTGACCAGTAACTTGTCCAAAGATCTTTAACTTAGCTGTCTGGCTTTAAAAATATGGAACTTGCCTCTGATATTTCCAGTTCGAGGTCAACACACTTGATAAGTTTCTTGCCTAACACAGTTCCAGCACATGGTGCAGAGCCATAAGAGATGAACAGTGGAAAAAAGTTAAGTATTTGTTCACAGCAAATGTATCTGAAAGCTTTTGTTTCTCTGAATGGTGTTGTATGTCTTTTAAGCAAAGCATAGTTAAACGTGCTGTAGCTAGGGAGATGGGAGATATTTGGAAGCTGGTATCATTTTCATTCTTTATTCAAGGCCCACACCTTCCACAGCTACTCAGTGAAAAGTTCTGCAGGGCATCATCATTGCAAAGCTACCTTTGTCTGAAATCACCTAGGAAGTGACTCTAGGATACCAAGTGTTAGATGGATGCAATACTGGCACACGTGCACAGTTTGGAATGCTGTTTCTGCAGCTGTACCTTCCCTGATGCCCTTTTGCTGTCTGCTCTTTGCCCAGAGAGGTTGTAGATGTCCCCTGCCTGGATACATTCAAGGTCAGGTTGGATGGGGCTCTGTGCAACCTGATCTAGTTGAAGATGGCCCTGCTCATTGCAGGGGGTTTGGATTAGATGACCTTTGAAGGTCCCTTCCAAACCAAACCGTTCTATGATTCTATGAAAGACGATCTTCTGTGAGAACTCTTGAATGGAGTGTCATAGAAATAGTTAAACAGGAGCTAATATAATAACTAGTTAGTCTTAATTTGTTTGGCGGTGACAGTATCCAAAAGTTTGGGTAATTGTTCTCATAAGGGGGCAATAACCTTAAAGACATGTCTTCCATTTCATGCCATATAATGTCAAGGAAAAAAATGCATATGAACCTTTGACTGTACAGACTGAAATAACTTCACTCCTCCTCCACTGATGATAAAGTTTGTTATCCTTTCATACAAACCCTTTGGTGTGACAGCCCTGTTGTGACAGTGATGAACCCCTTACATCTAATTGTATGATGCAGTTTTATACTGTTGGGAGTATTGGAAAGATGAAGTCTTTGTACTAGATCCTGCACACTGGGGAGCTGAGCTCAACTGAGGATGCAAAGAGCCTATATAATATAAGTTACTGCCAAACGATGAGGTCAGCAACTGCTATGGAAGACCACAATGAGGGAATATTGTCAACATCATGTTGACCACTATATATAAGAGCATCTCTCAAGAGTGTGCTGTACTGTCGTATGTGTTACTATTAAAATGCAGTTGTTACAAGTAGGAAAACCCTAGTCCTTCTGTCCCGCTATGTTACAATTTCACACCACTGCAGCTCCAGAGTGGCAGGAGAATGGCAGTCCCCAACTTTTCATTGTGTTATACAGGAAACAATCTCTGAAATCCACACTTCCACTCCAACTTTTAAGTGTTAAATAGTAGACTGTAGTGATTACTCTGGCATTCTGAAGAAACATGGCTTCCAGTCAGCTAAAAGTCAAAGCAAACTTGCTGGTGGTTTTACTCCTTGGTTTTAAGGATTTTCTGGGAGGGGGAAGAGTTGGATTACAGTATAGGGCTCGTATACAAGATATGAAGATTACCTGGGCACAGCAGCAGCTGGTGCAATTTCCCTGAGGCAAGAGATATCTGGGCACAGATACAGCTCAGCCTCTTGCTCAGCTCCCACTACCTGTAAATGCAAAATCGCCTGTCAGGACCTTGTAGACCTGTGGTTCTTTGCTAGCTAGAATTGCAGTTCAATTCTGCTGTACACTATCATTCCTAACTTCAATTAGACTAAAAGTAAATGTTAGTCCCTTCTTTCTCATCCTGTTATTAATAGATGTGTCAAAAAATGATGCTATATGCAAAAATCCTTTCTCTCAGTGTTATTATTTATGCTTTTTTTGCCATAAATTCTGAATTTTGCATGTGATATTGAGTTACTTTCAGATATGCCATGTCCCTGTTGCGTGACAAATTAACTTGTTTTTCTGTGGTGGTGAACCAACCAGCCCTTTTACTGTTCCAGCATAGTCTTAAAACATGTTTTTTCAGGGGCGAAGAGCCCTTGCTAAGGGAAGCAAAAAATAGTAAAAGTCATAAATTTTGACAATTTTATTATGCTTATGCTTCTGCAGAACAAATCCTCTTCCTATTGAGCACATCAAACCTTTCCAAATGGACTAAAGCTTTTGTTTTTAGCATTAATATATCCCCAAGAATCTTTTTAACAGTTTCAGTTCCACTGCGAGGCTACTCAGTGAATCAGACAATAAAATGACCACAATCAGAACCCTAATACTAAACAGTAACAAAAATATTTTTATTTTGCCTGTAGCTTTCAATGTGCTTGTGCCTTGAAGGCTTTATGTGAACTTAATATATGGAAGCATATGGAAGGCCCTGTTGCTTTAAAGGGGAATATTCAGATAATTACAATTAAGTGTTGAGACAGAAAACTACATTAGTGTTTAGAAAGTGCAGTTCCAGCACTCTCAAGGCAAAATCCAACTGTACTTGTACATAAGCAGTCTTAGACTCAACAGCTTGCCCTTCTTTGCCTGCAAAGATTAAATGTTGAACACGTTTTATAAAAACAGAAACAAAACCGAAAAACTCTGCCCATTCTCTTGCTGGACCTTATCTCAAGCCTGGTAAGAAAGGAAAACTTTTAGCAAGTTAAGTGGCCTTTGGAGGTCCTCAGGTACTCTTTATGACTGAACTAATTTTCCCCACTACGGGTGTATATGGGCCATGTAACACCTCAAGAGGGGCCCTTAACAAACTGCATCCTCTGTTTACAGATGATATGTAGGGAACATAGATATATTTCTGTGCTTGTAAGGAGAAGGAACTTGTTCTGCTGAGACGAAAGCCCTTCAAGGACCTGACTTATTTTGCGTGCTGAAAACACCTCTTACAAACTAAAAATAATAGTGATAACCTACTGCTATAAACACCCCCCCTTAACAAGCAGGGATTCATTCCCACAGCGAAAAGTTTTCCACATGTTCTGAGTCTGCATGTGAGAAGTGTCAATCTCAGATGTGCTCCTGCTTTCCTTGTTAGTGTAGAATAGCTGTTGACACTTGGCAATTACTAGTTTGGGGAAGGGTCAGCAGAGATGACACAGTCTCCTGATCAGCTGAAGCCAGCTGAGTTTCCTGGGAGCTGATAGATTGCTTTTTGCCCAGATGGCTGTAGAAAATAAGTTTGAACAGTGAGTATCTTTATAGGAAGCAGACCAGAAAACAGGGCTAAATTCACTGGACAGCTTTTTTGCAAATAATTTGGTGGGTCCTGGTAATTCATAATGATGTGGACTTGAAGTAAGCTTGTTACTGAAAGAAGGCAGTGCTTGATCCTTTTGCTGCAATGCCTGACACTGGAAATGATACATGCACGGTCATTCATGATAATGCTTTTCATTGCCATGTTATGTCAGGATAAGATAGCAAAAATTTTTGTCAGTCCTACTTTGAGTCCACCAAACTCATTTCAGCTGCTTCAAAATCTAACTATGAATCCCAGCCAATCAATCCATTGCACGAATGAAACTTCAAAGAAGCCTTTACTGAGTGTTTACATCACATTTGACTTTGTTACTGAGTCTAATGCCATTATGGAAAAGATGAAAACAGGAGAGACGTGACAGAGATAAAAATAGTTTGTTTGCATTGTGGGGGGAGAGGGAAAATTGCATTTAGATTACTTCTGATGGATCAGGGATGTTTCTGTAGGCTTTGTCACTGTGAAAACTGACAGATATTTCTATTTTAAGGCTGACACTAAAGGTGAAAAGCCAGCAGTTGCTATCAGGAGAGGAAGAGCTCACACAACCTCTTCATAAACTGAATCATCAGAAAACTGTGCTGTGCATCTCACTGCATAATAATGAAGCTTTTAACAATGTTCATCTGACACTCTTATGTGGTTATGAGACATACACAGCTCTACTTATAGATATGCTCAGGACAAGTGGGAGTTCATCACCCTATCTTTGCCTAACTTGGTGTAATAGCTAGCCATAAAAGGAGTTCCTTGCTTCTCTCCAGCTGCATTTATTCCATTTGGGACAGAGCCTGGTCCTCCCATCTTTCTTTCTGCACAAAAGTATATGTAATATTCACATCTTGTTACTCTGTGACCTTAATTAACCCATGACAACAAAGATAACTAAAGATTTTTCATGGAAAAATAACATATTTGCTCTAATGCTCTTGATTGGGTAGATTACGCCTACTCCCTGACAAGGTGGGTGGAAAGGGCGAGAACCAAGGCAGTTCCCTGGCTTGTGTTGTCCCTCAAAGGCATAGTACGCTGGCTGTCACAGAGAGGTGTAGGACATGACTTTGGCTCAAGGGACAAATGAAAGGCAGCTCAAAATGAGCAGGGAAGAGGCAGACGCTGGGCTGTGTTCCCTGCTTTCGTGTTTATGCCTGGTGAGTTCTGCCATAACATCCCAAAGACAATATGCAGCATATATTGACTCCTGGACTGCAGTTGACCCTGGGGCAAGGTGAGTCATTGCTAAGTAAAATGTTAGTTTGGGCCTAATTCATTTACACCAACCTTGAAAATAAACGGTCTCTTGCACTAAGCACTGTAATGCTGCTTCAAGCACCTTTTTCCTGGCTGTTAAATTTTGCTGAATGATTTTCACCCAGAGGCTGTCCTCATTTCAATGAGAAAAACCTTTTCCTATCCTTTGGGTATGTTTAACTCTGTCCCAAGGAATACTGCAAGTACTTTTTAGAATTCAAAATATGGAACTAAATTAAAAAGAAACCTCCAGCACCTGATTACATCAAAACATCAATTGTTAATATTTTTTTCTCTAACCTTCTGCATAAGTGCCTGATACATATTATGTGTGAAAAATGAAATCATTTTTCTAGCACTGTACTTGAAACAAGTCCTGAAGCACAATCTTGTTTTCAGATCACTAACATTTAAGAAATAAATTCTATAAACCCAAGAGAACTTATAAAATGACATGTAATTAGAGAAGAATAAGTCTTCCAACCAGACGATTACCCTGATTTTTTTTATTAAAAAGATGTAATCCTTTGGCTCTCTAGTGTATCTCCTTTTCACAGCTCAAATAATAAAATCCAAATTAACACGCAAACACATTTTTACACCTCTGGTGACTTGTGAATGGCTCCATATTTGGTCAAACTTCTTTGTTCCCATTTCTACAGATGACAATGGGGAACAAGATTAAACCAGTCAAGTATATGCATACCTGTTTTGTGAAGACAATGTACGACTTTTCATACCTTGTAAATGTGTACTTCATACCTCTTATACAGACCTCGAGTCACAAAAGAGGTAGCGTTCAACAGAATGCAATTTTTCTTTCAAGGAAAAGACAGTGGGAAACTATTTCAGCAGGTTGTTCTTTTGTGAAGAGCTTGACTAGGGCTCTTCATAGTTTGTTATAATAGTTGGTTTTTTTGGGTTTTTTTACTGTGACAAAGGTCATGTAATAGATAAAACCTGAATTTCTACGTTTACCTAGCTACATGAAACTGGTGTATTTCTGCTATAGGTGACACCACTTGCCTCCCAGACGTTATTGATTTGAGTGGTTGCACCCACAGACCAGGGGTGCTCAGGGCACATGGCATTCTCTTCCACATGACTATGCACCACTGAGCGTGTGCAAACAGGTGCTGTAAAGGACTCAACATATTTGCTGACTTCAATGAGATTTACTCATGCTCAGAAGTTTCCTTGTAGGACTAAGCCCAAGGATTTGAGTATATTTCATTTAAATCCTTCTTTTTCACAGCTGAGGTACTTAACAAGACAAGTTTCTGCTGTAGAAAGTTGAAAATAGAGTCAGCATAAGGAACTGCTCCTATGCCCCTTGCTTGCTCTCTGGGTACAATTGACTTATTCTTAGAAAAACTAACTGCCAACTACCAGGCAGCTCTGGCTTAGAACCTGGGACAGTTGTTAATTCTGCCTTAATATTTCTCTCCTTGAACTATTAGTTAATATAGTGGCCACATACAGCCTGAGCCCACCCAAATAAATAAAAACAGTATGTGGTTCCAAGTACTACATATTGTTTCTTCTTTGCATGAAAGAAATGTGTGTGTACTTTAATTTAAATAGGGTTTTACAGAGATTTCCCATATGGTCCCTGACACTAATATGTATATAGTTTTGCATGGTTTCTCAACTTTTCAAATGTCGTTGAGTCTAACCAGTTGCATCTATGTCCGTAAGTGGCTTGCCTCATCCAATTTTTTTTCGGTGGGGTTTTTTCCTTACTATGAACATGTTCAGTTTATTTGATTGTACCACTTCCTCCTCTTTAAGCATTAGCATAAGACTAAACATGTTGAATAAGACTGCTGGATGGATAATGTAGTAAGCCCTGCTTTCTCTTTGTTAAAAAAAAACAACAAAACAAATCATAAAAAACCCACCCCCAAATTTCTTATGACCTGCCAGTAGGAACTAGCTAGTTTGCAGTCTACAAGAGCTGTGGTTTTCCCTGTGTGTTTCTCCTCAGTTTACTATGGTATGTATCAGCATACATTCTCATAACATCTGTGACACCCTGAACACTATGGAGTTGACTCAAAGTCTGTTATCACCTCAGCTTTCTTATTTTCATAACTTTCTGTATCAAATACAGGTCATATCAAGAAATACAGTATCCTGGAATGATGACATCTTTTCTCTAAACTAGTCTTGTTAACAGAAACTTAATGACACACAAAGAGGTGGGGGATGGACAGAAGTGGTGTGTAGGAGTTAGTCCATCTTGCAATGGCTGGGAAGGTCTGAATGGTTGTGGCTGTAGTATGTGGGGAGTTTGTTTCTCTGGTTTGAGAGAGAAGACAGGTTCTCTTGGACTCTGTGCTCAAAAACTTAGAACTTATGATTTTGTAGAGGATGGTAGATTCTTTGGGAAGAAATTAAGGGAAGGCTAGGGTGTAGCAGTCATGTGGATGAAGTTAGAAAGTATTTCCCATCAGACCATTTAAAATGAATTTGAGTTCCCATTTTGTTCATGCTTGCTTCATTTCAGTGGCTTCAATATACTTTGGGGAAGATAAGGCTTAATTAAAGTTTCGAGTTTTTTCCATGTTATGCTAAAGTGATAGTGCTCTTCATGTATATATTTTAAGGTGGAATTGGTACTGGAGGCAGACCTTTCCTCAAACAGCATAGCAAATTAATCTTGACTTATCGAGACATATCTGCATACGTCTGCATACACAATATTTTACTAGCTGCCTGACCTGCCCAAAAACATCAGAATTATTTTTACACTGAGACCACCCTGAAAATATCAGCACTCTAGTATGGTAGGTTGTTTATGCAGGAAATTATGCTCTATAAAAGTGTAAAGGACAGTGGATTTTGTTGCCCTCTTTGTTTTCTGTTTCATCAGTACAACTGCACTTCACCAGAGAAACCTGTAAAGGTGTAGTAGCTAAAAATTTTTTCCACCCAGTAGGAAACGCTCTCTGACCACGTTCTGCTCTCCCCTGCATCTGCAGGCACCTTTTTTCTTTTTTATTCAGTTAAATCCTTAAGGAAAGAGAAATGGTTCTGAAACGTTTTCTTTCAGCAAGTACTTTAGTGACCTTTAAAATACATAGAGGAGCATGGGTAGACTATTAATCCCCAAAATGTTGCAGTTGTCTTTGAATGTGGGGCGTGTTTTAGCCAGAATATCACTTTGTATTTACTTCTCATGCTTTAAGCTTTCCTTAGAAAATAGTTGATGTCTTATGATCCATCTGAACTGAGTGTTCTCAAAAGGACATACAGTATATTTGCCAAAATTGAGTTACAGTCCAATATTTTGTCCCATTTGATTGTGGAGATACAATGAATGTGCAGCTTGAAGGTTTTTTAAAAATTCTTTTCTTTGATCCCACTTTTTCTTTGAGGCAGTGATAAGTACTCACTTCAGTACTTACAAGGGTAATCTAGAGGATTACCACTACATGGAGTATGAGGAAACTTTTGAGGAGTGAATGTTTTTAGTTGATAAAAAGTCATACACACTGATATTGTTCAAAGGAAGGGTCTGTTAGATCATGTAATAAATAGACCACAGGAAAAAAAGCTCTCCAAATGTAAGTACCTCTCTGATCTTAGAAGTAGGAGTCATATCTGCCTTTATTGGTGCCCATTCAATAGCTTCTTTATTCTGCCAAACAAGGGCTCGTGAAAGGCTATTTTCCCATTTGGGTTCTGGAAGTGCTCCAAATTTAAACAGGGATCCAACTGAAAATGCTGCAGAATGTGAGCAGAAAAAGACTGTATTGCTCCAAACGGACATTTTAATGTTTATCCGTTAGGGCTGATCAGCTGTTTTCTATTCCTGAGAAAAATCCAAGTGTTGACAAGAGAGGATAAGAGGAAGCAGAAAGGGGGAAAGACCCTCCAACTTTTGAAAAATAGAAGAGAGGAAGAAAAAATTAAAGAACTAAGTGTGCTATGGAGAATGTATGTTGTCCATGTTGAATGTTCAGTCTTCCGAACATGGAGGTTGTTATGCATTCTAGTGAGGAGTGATGTCTGGAGCTTGCTACATCCCCAGTGGAGCTTCTCTGCTAGGAGAGATGCGGGGAAGTGGGAAGGTGAAGGGAGATGCAGTCTAGCAGGGCCTCCTAAGTAACCTTGGAAACTGTCTGTAAGCCTCTCCGTTCCTTTTTATTTTATAAATAACTAGTGTATTTGAGCCCTGTGCAGTATATTTCACAGCTTTCTCTATCTGCTGGAATGACAGCTGATTATTTCTTAATGAAGAAGACATTTCTAGGCAATACGCTTGACTCAAGTGAACCTGCAACTTTTTATCAGGATCTCATCCTTGTCTGGGAAGAAACTTAATTACTACTGCAGCATGTGTGAAAACCAAGGACCCTTTTGCCTTCCAAATCACAAATGTTGGGTTCAGGCAAGATGGCAGCACTTTTATCTGCTCCAGTCCAAACCAAACTGGTAAGTTTGTGAAAGCCCTTCAGCTCTATGAAAACACAACATATGTGACAGTAAAGAAATCCTGCATGGATGAGTCTATCCTGCAGGCAGGACAGAAAAAATCCTGCCTGGAGCAACAGCTCCAGTTCTTTTGCCCATTGCACAGTCCAAGCAAGGACTCAGTGCTCCTGGGAGAAGTCTGTTTTTTTTCACTTCTGTACAAAGTGGTTCATTTTAAAGGAACAATTAGCCCTTGCTGATGGTTCCTCTGCTCACTGGTATGAGAGAAATAGGGGTCATTTGCTATTTCAAAAATTAAGTAATTTCTTTCCTCCTTCAGATGTGTTATTTTTATGAGGAAAAACAAAGCCACTTGTTAAAATTACCCCAGCAGCACTCTTTAATGTGCCAATTTATCATGATTAGTGGTAGTATATGGGATTTGTTATTAACAAAACGTCACTGAGACAACAAAAGCAAGAGACTGATTCTTAGGAATTAACTTGCATATCTTGCAAAGAAAAAGTAAAGAAGTAAAACATGAAAGCAGACCCACATTTTAATTTTTAAAATTCATTCTTATTTAAAAAAAGTGTACGTTTCTTTACCTTTAGGTGCTTCCATGGAAAAACTGTCAATTTTTACACCATAGTCTCTTTCATTGTATAGTGGCTGATTATGCAGGATTTTAAATACAAAGTTGCATGTTTTGGCTTGAACTGATTTTAATGGTTTAGTGCTACCAGTACTATTAAGCAGAAGGGTCTCCATTCCCTTTGCTCAAAGCAGAAAGTTGACAGAAAATCCAACCAAGAAAAAATGTTTTCTGTCAGGTTAGCAAGTTGAATTGGGTCAGTGAAAACATCAGAACAGGTACAAAGGAGTGGATGAGACTGCCTGCCCAAGGACAGGAAGGACAGAAAAGAAGTCTGCTTTTCCTCTTTTTTTTTTTCAACCAAAATATCTGATTTCTGTTTCTACATGGCCACAGATTTCCAGCATTCAAAGTGGAAGTGCACACCTTTGAGTAGCATAAATAGCATATCTGCCTAAGCCAGATATATGGGGGTGTACAAATACTTCAAACTGCATGTGAGGACCTGCCTGCCACAAAATATGAATGTGTGAACATCGGGCAGATGTAACTGTTCCCCCATAGTGAATTACACAGTCATCTTGCACTCCAGACCAGTGATCCTACGGGTAATCCTAATTACATACTTCTGAGGTAAGCACTCATAATTACAAATGCTTGCAGTTTGCTTTGAGTTTTGTGATATTTCATCTTCCCACTGTCCCAACTGTCTGTGAATCTTGTCCTTCCCTTAAAGAAAGGAAAACACTGATAATGAGAAGCTTGGAAAAAGGTTAAACCAAGAAACCGAATTAAAATGACCTGGAATTTATCCTTTTACAAAATCTTTTTATTTGAGGACATTTAGTATGTTTTATAGTTTAGAGCTGGTGACACTAGTGAAGTTCTTCTGAGTGGAGGATGCAATGTGCAATAGAGGTGAGAAGACTTACCCTGAACAACCAGACCTCCAATATAGCACGTGGCTGCCTGGATGAAGGCAGATGAGAGCCCCCTTGCACCCCTGGTCTGAAATGATCAACAGGAGGTTGCCATCTGCAACACTCCCAAGTTTCCCATACTCGGTGCTGGACTTTGCCTGTTTTGTCTTCTTTTCATGACTTCTGTCTTGAATGTCGTTTTATACCATTTTTTATTCTCTCCTCCAACTTAGCTTGTATAATCACCTCTAGTCATACAAGCTGAAGTATCTTAGCAGTGTAACTGGATTTCTTGTCTCCCCTGCTTCAATGAACTCTTTCTTACTGGAATAGTCCATAGGACTCCAGCCTGGTACTGTGGCCACCGATGATATTAACATAGTCATGTGTGTGGCGACTTACGTGGCAGTGCTCAATAGTCTATGCAGAAAGCCTGTAAGAGGGATCATTTGAAGAGAGAAAGGAGAAAATGGTGAGTGACCTCTCTCATTTTCCGGAGATTGATGCTTAACATAGATGGAACTGCAAGGCCCAGTTGTGACAAAATCTGTCATGTTGCAGATTTCCTATATTGGCTTATGTTCTGTACCAAAAAGCAAACATGAAACAAAATCTTTGTCTGAGCTGTGCATAAGTTGCAATGAGGTGGAAACTGGATTGTAGTCAGGGCATTTAAAGAAATGATTATATGTTTTCTGTTTGTCTGGCTTCTTCTTACTGTGGGATCGCTATCTTTTCCTTATCCTTATGGAAGAATATTAATACAGTACCCTATTCTTAATGTTTCAGAGACTGTAAGTGGTAGGATTGTAATTTCTGTATTTGCTGGAAGATACCTGTGCACTGCAAAAGAGAATTGAAGGCCCTCTCTATTTCATAGAGATCACCTTCTCTTCCAACTTGATATTTGCCACTTTTTTGGTTTCTTTAAACAACAAGCCAGTAATGGACTGATGTAATTATCAACACATTAATGGTAGTTCCAAAAGGCTTTAGATGACTTGGCAGCAATTTACCTTATATGTGGGGAGAGGTTCCTATTGTTTTAATTTTAGCTATTCAATTCTGTTTCTAATAAGCTTGTCCTCAAGGAGAAGCAGTACCATGTTGTTCTCTTCATCTTTCATTAGATGTTCTGCAATAACAGCAAAGTAACATTTCTGAAAATGGATAGCTCTGGATATGTGTTAAACCTTACAAAAGATCTCAGTAGTCACGATGTACAACCTGGATATTTTATGAATCAACAGCAGGGAGGTACAGGAGGCTGTCTTTTCTGTTAAAAGACAAAGTAGAGGCTGAGAAATTTTTCTGTGATCACAGAGAAATCTCTAGTACCAGACAGCATTGTCCTTTTGTAGTCAATACAGATGCTCTAGCTTGTAGCTGGCTATGATATGAAACTTTTCAGTTTAGGGGCATAGGTATTAAATGCTCATGAAACAACACCAGCTGTGCGGTTAGCTTTTACACCTAAACTGTTATCAATAACGATAGTATTTCAATGGCAGTAAAGAGGGTTTTGTTAAAGCAGGCTGTTGATTTTAGAGAGAAAAGCCAAATGCTTAGGATGCACTTGCTTAATTAATAAACAGCATGTGTATCAATCTGTGAGTAGACCTTGGAACTGCACAGCATGAGCATTTTGTATCCTGATTGCTTTATTCTTCTAAGTTCAGGAAGGAGTAAAAGAAGGCTTTTGCAACCTGCATTAGCTCACACAGCTTGAAAAGGCTGCCAGAGAGGGGAAAATGCACATTTTTCATTTTAGAAAGCTTAATGTATCTGTTCACTCAAATCAGTCTAAAATATTCATTGTGTCAAAATATGTAACATGTTATTGTTACTTATAAAAAGCAAAGATTAAGTAGAATTATCAGGAGACAGATTATGAGGTTTTCTGTCAAAAATTAGTACTTATTCCAGACAGCCAAGTAAATATCCTTGCAATTATACATAGACTTCTCCAAAGCATAAGCAAACCCCATCTTCTTTTTGTGCAGCATTCAAAATTACCTGGGGGCCATTCTGCGCCTTGCTTTCTGAGCATCATTTTCTGCCTTCTTTCCTTGGCAGTGCAGCAGGGTATTAAGTGAGAAGCTGGGGGTGAGTGGGATATCTTTGTGCTCATGTGGTAAGGATTTGGAGCAAGATTCAAACTCTGCTCGGGGCAAAGCCTGAATAAAATTGGTCCAGAGGGATGAAATGCTTGAGCCGGGTGCTGGTGCAGCTGCTCAGCAGACCCATTCTCTCCTTGCAAATAGGATGCTCTGGTATAGATTTTGCCAACTGGGTTCCTTCTGCCTATTCTCAAACTTGCAGTTAATTATTATTATTCTTCCCTTAAGAGATGTAGTGTGTGTATGTAGCCTGCACACATTTGCAGTAACACCCTGACTCCTGTCAAAGAGTGACCTAGATCTTGGAAGTTTGCTGGTGGGCCCTACCATTCCTATTTACATAAGCCCAGAATAAGGGGCTCCTGCTTAAAAGATTCTGTTCTTACCTTGGGCTGACCCAGCAGAGCAAGTAGGCTTAACTACCTTCCCAGATCAGGACTGGTACCTGGAAAAGTAACGCTCTTGGTGCTTAGGGCTTACCTGGGCAGAGTGCTTTCTGAATTGAATGGTAGTTTTACCTGGGCAGAGACTCCAGTGGTGAGCCCAGGCTGCTCAGACTTTCATTGCTTTCAGACAACGCTGTAAAAGTCGGGGGCTGGGTACAGCTACCAAATTCTGACATGTATACTGAATTCTGTTATATATACATATTGCGTATGTAGCCTCAGGCAGCAACATCTTGTGCTGGCAGCTCTCACATGACGTATGTACTTCTGGACTGGAGCAAATCACTGCAGATAGAATGCCAGCTCTGCACATCCTGAATCACATGGAAATGCCTTGGTTTAAAATAAGGACGGGGAGCGGGGGGTGTTCGCACACAGAAGACTGTAATTTCTTCTAAGACTGTTGCACACTGTTTTATACCCGCACAGATTTCTGTTAGCAGTAATATTCTGCATATAAATGCAATCTGGTTAGCTAAAAATCCTCATTTTGACTGGGTACAGGGGGCACTACCAGGGGAGATGCCTGACAGATAAAAACTTTAAAGTATTCTAACACTCCCCTCCTATCACTATCACTGTAGGCAGTAGGAACTGCCTGCACTCAGGTTTTGGCTAAGTCAAGTTACAGTCTTTTCATAATCCCATTGTAATTATAAAGTTTGAAACTATCTGTGAGAAATGGGAGGTCTTGCAGTAACCAACAGAGAAACGAAGAAGTCCATGCCAAGGAAATATTTCTCTGGTTGTTTGGGACAAGTTACTTGACTTGTGATTTTAGGTTTTGCTGTGGTTTTGGTGTTGTTTTTTTTTTAAACATACATAGTCTGAGATGTTTAAGCTTTTAGTAATCCCTAAAGATGCAAAAAAAAAAGAAAAAAAATCCCCAAATTTCCATCATTGTGTAAAAATCTGACCTTGTCATCTCCTGATTACACGCTGCAAATAAGTGGGCTGTAGCAGAGGTGTCATCTTCTTTGTAAATCATGTAATTTGAGGCTTCCTTTCACTCTATCGCAGTAAACCAGGCATGCAATTCATTCTTTTGTTTGGACAGTTGGTCTTCTAATTAAGAAGCAGGTGACTATTTCTGCACCAAATGGTTCCCCTTTTGTATATCTTTCTACTCCCTGTGAGGTTAATCCATATTGAAATGGGATATGTCTGTGCCCAAATAGGAGAGCAAATAACACCAGAACAGAGGGAACAGTAAAAGGAAACACAACAATTGTCAAAGAGGCTCATCCTTAGAATCTCTAAGATACAGAAGGTTACAGCAAACTGGCTTGCATCTCCATGGTTGAGGGGCTGCTCACTAAAGTCCAAATGACTTCTGGGGTTGGTCTTACTGGACTGTACAGAGACGGGCATATGTTACACGTGTACAAACCCAAAACAGAAATCAAAAAGAATGTAATGAGAATTCAAGAGTAGTGCACTCCTGGCTGGAAGGCAGCAGGCATGCTGTGCCCCCTGATTAGTCATTCCACAAGTGTGAAGTGATGTTGTGTACATATTCCAGCTGGAAAATGGGTATGTGATAGGGAGATAAGCAGATCTCTGGAAATGTCCAATGTAATATGCTGTGAATAAACGTCTGTAAGATACTTTATTTTTTTATCCTAAATTCTCAAATCCCCTTATGATTGTTAGATTGCTAAATGTCAAAGTATATGAGATGTTCTTGCTTTAGAGGGGGAAAATTTGACTTCCACAGGTATTAGTTGACTTGCCTAAGAGCAACAGCAGTGGCCTGGGGAGTGTAAACCACTTCCCCTAACTACCTTTCCTCTAGAGGACCGTGTTGTTCAAGTTGGCATTAATGGTCTGGAGTGAGCTGTGTTGCATACACATCCGGGACCTGTGTATTCACTAGGGAAAGAAGGAAACACACAGTAACAGCTTGTGTGCATGTGTGCTGATGCTCCTCTCTACAGGCATGCTTCTCTCTTCTCAGTTCAGATATACAAAAATATCCATTGTGATCTGGTCACAAACCAACACAGATTAGTATTAAAGAATTATGCCAGGAGGAAAACTTGCCTTTTATACTTAATGTCATTCATTGAAACCAGTTAATTCCATTTTCCTTTGTTCATTTGTCATTGTCTTTTACTGCACCATTTGTTTTACATGAATGTTGTTTAACATGATGATGCTGTTTTCTGACCAGTGGAAGGGTGTAGCCTGGGCTGAGATGCTGCTTCCAGGATTACTGACAGTTCATAGTATGCGTCATTACAGAACAATATGAATGGGAACAAAGACTATTACAAAACTAGCAAGTGAGTTGCCCCTCCCTCCCCATGCCTCCCCATGCCTATTCAAAAAACAACTTTGCAAGCCCAAATTAAATTTGAAAAGGGGGAGCAGGAGTGGGGAAATGTAGGGTTTAGGGTAGATACCATGGCATGTATGGTCCGCAACAGTCCTCATTCTGTGGAAGCACTTGCACAATGGGGTGTCTTGAGGGCAAATGAAATACCTTGAACTTTGTGCAGGCTTAAGTAAACCTCTTAACATTATTTGAGACTCTTTTTTGTGACCTAATTTTTATGAGTTTTTGTTTCTCCTTTGAGTAATATTAAGAGACCAGAATGCTCACAGAAAAACAGGATAGTTGAAGTATAGACAACTTCTGGACATTTCTTTTTTTTGTTTTATAAATACAAGCAAGGTTTGTATGAGCTCCAGCTCTATCAGACTAATAAAACAGGCAATGCTTTAGGAGCAAAATCCTTCAACTTGATGTCTTGTGTAAATTTATCTCGCTGGTATGAAACTTGTGTATTAATTCTAGAAATGGAGATACAAAAGGAATTTTTTTTAAAAATCTGATTAACATCATGTGAAGATAAATATAATTGCAACATCACAGCAACAAACCACTAAAAATGCAGCAGCTTTAATAAAAATTAAAAGAGAGGAGGGAGGAGGTTCTGGCATTAATTGCTGATGTGCTGTGAACACTGAGGTTTCCATCTGCTCTTTGCTTATTGATCCCTTACTTCTTGTGAGCATTGGGCCAGGAAGGCACCAAGTGTTGCTCATTGCAGGAGTGTTTGATGGTTGTCAAACCATCAGATTGTATTCCACAGAGAGAGATTTAACAGTCCTTTACTGAGGTTTCAAGGCATGTTTTCAAATGCCCCACTTGGTCTCTTTAGTGATCTCTACAGTGCAGGAAAAATGATAACAAAAAATTAAGTTATGAGATAGTGAATCTGAAACTCCCTGTAAGAAAATGCAAATCAGTTGATTGTAATAGCCATGAAAAGGAGGAAGATAACATTTACTTCTGGAAGCTTCAAAAGCTGTGTTTTTTTACAGTGATTTGTATCTGTGGCCCTCTGCAACAATTCCTTCTCTGTCAGTGCCTTTATGATGGACTCCTGGTTTTCTCCATCTCACTGCACTCAGTTCCACGCTGAAGAAGCAGAGAGAAGGCTTGCATCTGTCACACTCATGTTATTGCTCAAATGTACATTGGGGTGGTAAAAGTCTAACTCATGGTAGCAGCAAAAGGCAGTTCTGCTTGGCCACAAGCTGTAGATACTGCTCTAATTTAACAGTGTATAGCATCAATTAGAATTAGGAATAAGGAGGTACTCCTCATTAGTAGAGTGAAACTGCATTCGGTAGATTACAAGGAGAGTTAAAAATAGAAAGAAGAAAAACCCAGGTATAGGCTTAAGAAGTTGAAAGGGAAAGCTTATCTTTTGCAATAAGCAGCTGACATCAGGTTCAAATATCTCATGTAGTTTTTGGAGTGGTCTCCTGAAGTGGTACAAACCTGTGTATATCCATGGAGCCTGTTTTATTGGCTGTACAATCAACACAGGTTCCTGTTAAACGTACTCTTTGAGGGGGCTGCTTGGAGAATGGGTTTCTGTGGTTCTTTAACAGGTATTGCACCAGCTGTCCGTGCCACTTTAACAATTTACTCCTGCGATCATAGTGTTTTATTCTTTTAAAACAAGTGGTTTTGAAAAACACTTGGAGGCATCTGAAGTAACTACAAACATCCAAAATTGCTAATGGAATTTTTGTGGGTCTGGTTACCTGGGTGACTTGTAATCTTTGTTCCTTGTCCATTTTTTATTTACAAAAGGTGCGTTCTTCACCTTTCCTTAAGAAATCTAGTCCTAGAGGTCTGTGGTTTCTTACCTTGTGAGAATAACTGCAAAAGAGTGAGCTGTAATGCAGCAGCTGGAGAGGAGGAAAGACCCTCCTAAGGATGTTGGCATGCTTGTGTCCAGCTCAGAGGAGCACAGCTTCTCCAGACTTTTAAACAGCTTGTAAAAATCTTGAGGATGGCAAGGAGGCACAGAAAAGGCTGCTTTTCTGGTCGTCCTTGCCCATCATGAGGGATCTGAGATCATGACAATCCTTCATGCTTTCAAAAAAGAGACAAGAAAATACAACTTAATTCTTGGTTATTTCCTAATCAATAACTGGTCATTGAAATGATGGACCTATGTACTTGTGTGGATATTTGTAAGGAGCAGGTCTGAAGTGGATGGGGTAGGTGTGAATCTTCCAGTGCATGCCTTCTCTGTCCGACTGTCTCTTAATGCAAAATTATAACTGCAGCTCTCTGGATAATTTCCTAGTATTTGCCAATCTACTTCAACCAGAGTGATACTTTGGAGTGGTCCCCCTGCTCCATTGGGCTGCTGAAAGGAATTATTTCCCCTACAAGCCTTGTGTTGTTTCAAAAATACAAACAGTCATTTTCAATTGCCGGTAAGTTATTCAGGGGCAGGGAAAAATCAGGCTGAGTAGTTGTAATTTTCACTGAGAACAAGTGTTGAAGAAATTAGGTCTTACGGTGCTGAAAACCACACAAGTTTATAGTAAAAGTATGATTGTTAAAATTCTTAAATTTCATTGCAGTTACCATGTTACCCTATTACAACATCAAGCATTGTTTCATTTCAATAAGCTACTTTAGGAGGTACTTGCCAAGATTAGAAATGAGCAGCTCTAAGAAAATGGAAAACAGTGTTCTGCCTTTACCTAGTGATTGCCTTTGTACTGTTTCCTCTAGAATTAGATTTTTCTACGAAAATGAATGTTCAGTCATTTTCCAAACACAGTTTTAATCAGGTGTTTGTTGTGCAGATTTTGCCTGGTTTTCTTATTAGCCATGTCTGCAGACTTTCTGTTGTTATACATGTCAGCTGAATCCCTTCATCAATGAGTTTACAGTAAAGTCACTGAATGTAGCTGAAAAATCCATGCAAAACAATAACCTAGTCATGAGTCCTTGTGAACTTGGACAACAGCTTGCCTGCAAATCTATCCAGAGCAAATGAATTTCAGGGATAAACAGCAAAAGAAAACATAGTGGGTGGCACCAACAGTAATCATTCCTTGACCAGGTTTCCTGAGTACAAAAAAGTCACTTCAAGGAGAAGTTAATGATCCTTCTATACTGACCTC
The DNA here is from genome assembly GCA_017639485.1 of Pluvialis apricaria. Taxonomy (NCBI): domain Eukaryota; kingdom Metazoa; phylum Chordata; class Aves; order Charadriiformes; family Charadriidae; genus Pluvialis; species Pluvialis apricaria. The sequence goes on from CM030044.1 coordinate 39,241,445, forward strand.
CATGGATGAACAGCTGTTCGCTCACCTACTGGTCAAACTACCCCGTCCCTTGATTTACATTTGTGGGGGCATTCTCTATCCTGGGCACCAGCTGTTACTGTCATCAACTACGTCTGTGGTGTACTTTCTGGAAAGCCAAATGAATACAATTTGGTTTCCAGATAGCCACTGCAGCTGAATATTGAACCCTGGACTGTACTTTTTTTCATTTCTATGTGTTGGCCTCGTTATTTACTTACACTGAGTAGTGTATAACAAAATCCTGTGTGACTCTATAGGTCATTTGCAGTGCTTTCAGAAGTTAACTATTTGCTTACGGAACGTGACAATGTCCGTTACCTCTGTGAAACTAATACAGGTTTCAGACAGTTTGATCCACTGACCACTGAATTTCAGACCTTCTAGAGGGTAGCATGGCCAGGGTGGAGGGAGAGAAGGGCTGAGCTAGGTGGCCAGGGACACTGCAACACTGGCCACAGCAACCCTTTAAAAAAGCTAAGGTAGAGTTGAGGTAGAGTTGACTTTCTCGTCTGCTGGAAGTCCATGCTGGGCTCCAGGCGGACTCCAAGGACAGAGTGCCACCTACTGAAACAGCACTGCTGAAGAGAGTTCTGCAGACTTGTCTAAAACCAGTGGAAGCTAGGGCTTAGGTAGGAGCTGGATGAGTTAAAAGAGCCCCAGACCTCCACAGGTCTATTACTTTTAGATTTGTTTGAAGGTCTTTCTATCTGCCTACTCTCTTTTCCCAGTATATCATTACTGTTGCTGGTGTGGCCAGCACTGGTCTGGCAACTGACTCGTGTTTGAGGGAGCAATGCTGTCTAGTCCAGCTATGAAAAAGATGTCATCTTCTGGTCTGGAAAGGGCACTGGAAACAAACTGCACTCTCAGAAGAGAGGGGCCAGCTCCTGTGGTGCCACCTCATACAGCAGATCAGCACTGATTTTTTGCAATAAATGTATTAGCCCATATTAAAATTCAGCACTAGGTTTTGTGTAGGTGCAGCTTCAAATCCTGCCTTGCTGTTGTTGGGCTGTGTCATTTGGGCTGTAGTATGATGGAGTCTTGTGCTAAGCTAGACAGAACAGGTAAGTTGAAGTACAGGGTGTCAGCTGTGTTGTGTCAGGGCAGGGACATCACAAGTCAAGAGATGCGGCTTGCAGTAAGAACCTGCACCAAAATATGAGGATAAGCAAACAGCACTAAATTAAATAATTGATCCTTGGCAAAGGAAGGAGCTTGTGAAACTCGTAAGTTGCACAATATTTTTTCCAGAAAATCAGAATTTGGTACTACCTGGTCAGTCCCTTTCATAATTTGAAAGGAAAAGAATAAGATAAATTTTATTTTAAATAATCTGTGAATTGTTTCACTAGAGATTTGTTGTGTTTTTGTATAACTGTACCATTACCTAAGATTCCCTTGCACTTGTCACCCTTTCATGTATCATATAAACTTGAATATATTTAATTTTATTACCATGGTAGAGAGACTGAAATTGTCAGAAGATGAATTTACTAAGTATAACAAAACAAAATAGCTAAAGCCAGTCAAAGTTTTTGAAAGGAGATATCCTGTTACTTTTAAAGTTGGCTTGTCTACCCTTCTGTCTCCCTTACTAGTATGAGTGAGCATAAACACATTTTACTGTATGTTACCTGCACATATCTAGCACAATTATACCTATATTATCTTGCCTCTTCTTTTTGGTCAGATTTTCATTAATAATACCTCAGCTGTCTTTGCTGTTGCCTTTTTGATAATGACTGAGACATGACTTATGACTTGTTTTCATCCTACTTGGTACTACACAATGAATCAAGGAAGAGTATATTTATTCAGAATCTGAGACATCCAACAAAGCAGATAAGGGAAGACAGAAGAGCATGAAATATGGGGCAGAAAATATGTGCTATAGAATACATAACGACATGGAGCTTGATGAGACAATTTTAAGTTACAGAGGGCTCAAAACAGAGAACAGAAATCCAAATTAAAACATTAATCCTTGAAATAACTTTGTTTATTATTGACAAAATTATCTCAGGCATCAGCATGCCATATAATTACTGTGCTGATAAGTACTGATTAACATTTTGGAAACACGTCAGTGAAACAGCAATAGTGTTTATAGCAGACTGAACGTGAAGGACATAGGCCTTTAAAAGCAATAGCAGGTAGTGGATAACACACACATGGCTTCCAGACTGAGGTTCAGTATAAATTAGAAAGTGCTCAGTCCTGAATCATCTGATGTCTCTTAAAGTCTCATGGGATTTTCACCGCCGACTGTACTGACAGCCAAACTAGGCTGTCTGGAAAGCTGTGGCACTACAAGAAATTTGCCTCCAATGTTTGTTGTTTCTGTTGTCTATATTTATAAGAAAGGGTCCTATGAAAAGCATCCTGTTAAATATATAGAATCAGGGCTATATCTTTAGCAGGACGGATCTGACCAGTTCTAGATAAAGTATCCTACAAGCTTAAGCTTGTAGATCGTCTGCAAACTAATGTTTGTTCCTCCAGTTGCTCTCATAAATCACCTATATTTGATACATTTATTGATTCATATAGGTCATTCGCTACCGGTTTTGACTACACTTCTGTCTGCTCTCCACTGACTGTTTGCTCACAGGTACCTTGAAATGTAGTGCTCAACTTTTTGCGCGCCCCTTGGTTGGATATCTGACACTTCGTCACAGGAGGCAACGAATACTAAATGCAAATGATTAAGCTGAAACAATGAGTGTGAAATCACACACATCCAGCATCTGTTTGGAGGTGCCTGCCTCTTTTGCTTTATATTTGTAGAAAGTCCCAAAATTTAAGAGTGGTGAGGAATAGGTCCTGCTTTGTCCCCTTATTAGCTGTGTTTAATAGGCTTCTCATAATGGTGACTCAGTGCCACATCGATCATTGATGACCTTTAATCCAGCTACGCAGTATGCAGATAGATAAGCATCTCTTGAGAAGGCCAAATGGCAGGCTACTGCTGTATTAGGGCATGTTTTCCTTATCTGCTATGTCCTTTTGTAAAGAATCACTACAGTGATAAGGAATCAGGTTCCCGGTTGCTACTCTTGTCTTCCAAGTAAATGAGATGAACTAACAGATGGGATGAGCTTTCCAACATTACGACACATATAATTGTTTTTCCATGAAACTGTGTAGTCACCATACTATTACAGTTTATCCTACAGGATTATAAGAAGCCTTACTTCAATGAAGGAAATGGGGAATAGGATATAGATAGGTTAACCAATGCATTTTTTTTTTTCTTAAAAGATATAATTTTAGTGTTAAAATTATCTAGCTTTAAAATTATACTTATATTAACAAGTAAAGGAGAGAGTTTACTCAGCCATCTAAGCTCCTGAGGGCTCTTAGGGAAAGAACAGGTCTCCAGAGGATCGCAGACCTGAGTTAGCGTGGGAGGATGTTGGCCCACTGGCTTCAATGTCCTCTTTTAAAGGTTTTGTTTAGTGGACATTGTACCATTTACAGAAAACCATGTCTGAAACGCCAGCATCTGTGTGTGCTGGGCTGTCACCAGCTTTCTCTTGCTTGGTTCTGTCTCCAGTGGCCTCATCACCCCAAAGCAGTAACTGTACTCTCATTCTCCCATGAATTTGAGAAGGGAAGAAGGCTCATTCCAGTACTATTTCCCATCTTCACATCAGTATGTTCTCTCCAGAGCTGTAACCAAGATAAAACAAGCTGGTTTAAACCAAAGCTGAGCAAGAACTGAATAGGTTTGTTTTGCCTTTAATACTGTATTACATACAACCTCAAATAAAAATGTCTGCTTTCTGTAGACGTTCAGGCCATTCATTTTTAATAGCCAAAGTGCTCTTGAAAAAAACAGAAGAACCAATAAATTGATTGTCCAGTTGCTATCCTACCAACAACTAGCAAGATTTTGTCTCAGAGCCTCTGAATATTTGTTATCACAAACTCAATAACTGGTAAGTTCTGCTCATCCGGTTGAAGAAGAAATATAGATGGTAATTTATATGACCAACTGGAACTTGTTAATACCAACTGAACATTTTGAAATCAAGTAGTTAAGGTTCATATCAGATTGCACTTATGTCAAACCTTGAAAAGAATTATTTTTGTGAAGTCAAATATGCACACATGAAAAGTCCATCTAAAAAGGGAACTTGTCATTTGGCTTAATTTATAGATTATATTTGTAGGATATAGGCACTGAATTCTACTTAAAATGGAATCTAAAGAGAGATCTCTAGCAGTAGAAATAAGACTATGGAAAAGGTAGTGGGAAGAAGTTTGTTAACAATATGCCTCCAAGTTTTCTGATAATGCTTTCAAAGACCTGCCTACTTCAGCTGCCTGAATGCTTTGTGCATTTATATCCTTGCAGTTATAAGGAAAATATCTAACTATTTTCCCAGACTTTTATAAGTAAACTCTGTCCTCTCTGTCTGTGATCATATTTACAAATCAGTAGTACAGCTGTCTAGCAACAAAAGGCAGTGTTTGAGCTCTGCGTGTGTAGCATTTTTTTTATCTATTGGTGTCTGTGGTTTGCTCTCTGGTCTTTCTCCTCTGCATGTTGTGATAGGGCTAAATTGGAGCTTTTAGCTTTTATTCACACTGGTGGTGTACGTGCCTCCCATGGGACCAATGTGATGGAGCCTGGGAGATCTGGCTCTGCAGGCAGCCATGGCACGGAGGGGCCCCTGCCCTCATGCAGCCCTGCAGAGGCAGAACTGCAGTCTCGGGGCTGCTGTATGCTCTCTGGCTCCGCGTGTCCTCCTTGGAGGTGGCAGAGATGCCCTAGTCTCTTGTAGCTGGCAGGGCAGATATCAGCACCCACAGTCTCTCTATCTCCCCGTCTTCTGCCTGTATGTCAGCATGGTGCTATCCAGAAGAATTGCTGGGGTGAGCCCTTAGTCCCTTTAAACAGATATCTGGGAAAGATTCTTTGCCCTTCTTCTCAAATTAGTCCGCAGATAGTTTGCAGTTAAGGTAGTCTAAGTATTTTAATGGATCTTAAATTATGTTTTCTGTACCTCAGGTTAGGAAGACCTCAAGCTGGGCTGTAGAATCAAGCCTTTGTTCTTTGCTGATAAGAAGACCTTTCAAGGGCTATGAAATACTGGGTGGGGTTTTTTTTTCTTTATACTACATTTGAACAAGATATTACTGTTACTCTGACTCATGGGGGGAGGAAGAGGAAATTGGCATTTTCTGTATTCTCTGTCCTGTCTCTGAGGTGTTGGTGGAGGTGTCCTGTTAGTATACTTGTTGGTAATGAAATGCATAAATGAAATACAAAAAAAATGTTCCAACAGCTGTAACTGTCTGTTTAGCATTTCCTTGATCACTGGGGTTTCTCTAATGATATGAATCAAATTTAAGCCGAAACATAAAAATGGCCAAAAAAACCTTCCAAAAAACTTGATCATATTGGAAAATTCTTGCCACGTCTGTGGATAACAACGTTGTGCCAAGCAGAGATGGTGGTGCTGAACAAACCAGCAGGAGCATCCAAGTCAAGGGGTGACTTTTCTGCTGTCCTGCCTCACAGCTATACCAGGCAAAGCCAGCTGAAATTAGGCAGCGATGGTTTCTGGGGAAATATGAGGTGAATCTGTTCTTAATGTGTAACATGGCTGAACCACCAGCCAGGGACTGGTGTTCTTGTAGGGCATTAGATACAGTGCTCATAGGGCATAGATGTTATTTCCCTAGAAACGCTGAATTCTTTAGTATTGAGGCTGCACCGGAGGAGTAGCCTGTGGATGTGCATTGACAGCACTCTCTTATGCTTCTCCACAGCATCAGAAAGATTCCCTGTGGTGAACTCGAGTCAGACTGTGTGATTTGCTTTCTCTTCCCTTCAAAACATTTTAAATTTTTTTATATAATGTTTAATATTTCATTATTTCCAGTGGATAAAAAGAAAAGTTTGCTCTGAAAAAAATTATAATGCATAACTTCTTTTCTCCAAGTCAGTGCTGCCAGCTTCAAAAATGAATGGCTCTGATATCTTCAGAGACCAGATTTTTGTATTTGTTTGCAGAAGAATGGAAAGCACATTTTTAATAAAGCTCCTGTGATGAATAAGTGGCTCAAAAATAGCAGGCTAAAGCTTGCTTCTGTGCTGTCAGAGCAGAGTTTGCCAAGTAATTTGCCTATATAAACAGTGTAAGAGCAAAAGGCCTATTGTAAAGCTGATCTTATTTTTAGAGGTAGATTTTTATTATTCACGCTCACTTCCTTTCCCACCAAGGGCTTGCTTTCACTGCAAAACAAGGCAGCAATGGCAAATGCATACCATCTGATTGCAGAAGAGCTCCAGACAAGATACCCTGCAATTGCCAACTGTGCTTCTGCAGAACAGGGAGGATACATGTGTGTTTTCATGCTGAAACTTGATTTGCAAAGGCTTCAGCATTGTCCTTCTCTTACAATACCCCAACACAGTCACATTATTATGAAGCACAGAAACCCATAGCTGGATTCTGCCCTGATCTTGAACTCTGTACATCCCTACAGATATAAGAGGATTTATTTGCGTGGGAGTTAGGGCACTGTCGTGGTTTAGGCCAAATCGGCCACTGGGGACATAGGGGACCCCAGATGGGACCGACAGATGCTCCCCTCTACCCCTCTTCAAAGAGAGAGGCAGAGGAGGAAAAAGAGACTTACGAGTTTAGAAAGATCTAAACTACTTTAATGAAGTATTAATAATAAAATAAAAGAAATAATGAGAAATATACAAAACCGTATCAAGCTCCCAAGATGACGATCACGACACCGGCTGGCACTGGGGCAGTCCCAGGCTGGACTCAGTGACGGACGGGAACTGGATTCCGGGTCTGGATTCAGGATCGGGTCCAAAGGCAGACGAACAGACAGAGTCCTCCTCAGACGTCAGCCGTTGAAGCAAGAAGGGAAAAAGAAGGGCGAAAAAGAAGGAGCCAAAAAGAAGAAGGAGAGCTGACCCTTTGCTCCGTCAGCTTTTATACTGAGCATGAGGCAGATGGGATGGAATACGCTGTTGGTCAGTTTTGGGTCACCTGCCCTGTCCGCTCCTCCCCGCAGGTGGGACCCCATTATGCTTTTCCGCTTCCGACCCTCCAACGTGGCAAATAACACAGCCGGTTGGCCTTGGGTGTTAGAACAATAAGTGTAAGCAAGAGCCTCCCTGCATACCATGTCTGGACATCAGCTATAAACATCGGTCTAATCACTCTGAGAGAGTGAACATTGTCTGCACAATATGCTGTTAATTTCAGTAGTTAAAAGAGGCCCAGCTAAGAAGCGAAGCTACTGAACAACATTGGTCCTGTTTTACCTCAAACCAGGACAGGCACAGTAGGAGCTTTGGTACTGAAAGCACTCTATAGTCCTATACCTACGTTTCCCTGTGCGCTCACTCCTCCGTCACAATACCAAAGCAGATCTACACCATTGATGCAGGAATGTGGAAAATGCCTTCTCTGCACCATCACGCAACTCAGTTTTTCAAACCTGGAATAAAGCAAACAGGGCTTCTGCTGAGGTTTTCTTTTACAGGGTTAGGCTGGCAGCCTCTCCCTATGTCCACAGCACTCACTCAGCACCTCCATCAGATGCCCTGGCTACTTTTTGTGTCCAGACATTTCTGAGGCAGTAGGAGTTGCCTGTGAGGTCTCCACGGAAGAGTCATGCTAGCTAATTTCCAGCCTTGCAACCTCCTTTCATTATTGTGTTTTCTGGGATTTGGTCACTCTTTCTTCATCAGAAAGATCATTAGTTGACTTGTAATAACATAACGCTGTTCAACACCTATGGATGGGAGCTGGCCTTACTGGAAGAAGTCATGATATCAAGACACGAATCAATAACTCTTGCTCTATCTGCTTTCCTTGCACTAGCAGGGCCTTGTCAGGAGAATGGCCATTGCCATGCTTTCAGTCCACTTCCACTCTCATGTCTTTCCTGCTATTGCAGTGTTTCTGGTCCATGATGTTACATATTTCCCCCTAAGCAAAACATTTCTGTTTTCAGAAAACACCAGACTCTGCTGTTTTGGCTGTCATGGGAAGAAGCAATTCAAAGGCATTTGAGGGCAACTGGTGGGCGTCACCCAGGGCGTCACTGCAGTGAGAGGGGGTGAACAGGGAGCAGCTCTTCAAAAGGTAACTTACTAAAAAACTCTTGACCCGGCCAGAACATCATGGTAAGAACTCGGCAGAAGACCATGGCCTCCCTGAGCTCTGCACCGAGCAGCTCCGAAGTGGCCACCCAGACAGAGCTAGCATGGCAACATGCTGCCACCCAGGTGTCGGGCTGCAGGGAGTGCCCTGCTTTTGTGCCGGTGTTGAATAGTAACGGTGAGCAGGCCTGTGGGCGGTGTGCCCAAGTAGAGGAACTCCTTCAGCTAGTGATGGAGCTCCGCAAGGAGGTAAGCTGCTTAAGAAGTATAAGGGAAAGTGAACAGGAGACAGATAGCTGGAGTCATGCTCTGTCTTCCCTGAGAGAAGCCCCCCAGAAAGATCGAGCTCCACATACAATGAGCCCAACACCCTCTAGCGTTGAATCTGAATGTGAAGATTCAGAAGACAGGGGCCAGTGGCAACAAGTCCCCACCCGACGTGGCAGGCGTGCCTCCCAGGAAACCCCCACACTATCCCAGGTGCTGTTACAGAACAGATATGATGTTCTGGAAAGGGAAGTGGAGGATGACAATAACAGTGCCTTGCCAAACTCTGAATTGCCACTGAAGCCAAGACAGGTTACACCTCGTATAACAACATCATCATTTAGGAAAAAAAGACGGGTCCTTGTAGTAGGGGACTCAATTCTGAAGGGAGTGGAAGGTCCCATATGTAGACCGGACCCAATCTGTAGGGAGGTCTGCTGTCTCCCTGCAGCCAAGGTTAAGGATGTCCAGAGGAAACTCCCTACCCTAGTTAGGCCTACCGACTACTACCCTTTATTGGTTTTTCAGTTGGGTAATGATGAAATTCCAGTAAGGAGTCTGAGGGCAATAAAGAGAGACTTCGGGGCCCTGGGACGGCTGGTCAGGGGATCAGGAGCACAAATAGTGTTTGCTTCTATCCCAACAATTGCAAAGATGGATGCGAAGATTAACAGGAAATGCCAGATAATCAATGCCTGGCTCAGAGACTGGTGTCGTCGGCAAGATTTTGGGTTCTTTGACCATGGGCTGCTTTTCAGGACACCAGGCCTGCTGGCAACAGACAGCAAAAGCCTGTCTCAGAGGGGGAAAAGGGTTTTAGGGCAGCAGTTGGCGGGGCTCATTGACAGGGCTTTAAACTAGGTTCGAAGGGGGATGGGGATAGATCCAAGGTTGCTAGCAAAAATCCTGAAATTGGTGGGCTGGCACTAGACTTGGAAAAGACAGGGGGTGTAACCGGGCTCCTTAGGAAGATGTCTGGGGATAGCAGAACTTTAGCTCCCTCCAGTAAAAAGGAGAAAGGACCTATAGCCCACCTGAAGTGCTTATACACTAATGCACGTAGCATGGGCAACAAACAAGAGGAGCTGGAAGCCATCGTGCACCAGGGTAATTATGATGTAGTTGCCATCACAGAAACATGGTGGGATGACTCTCATGACTATAATGTTGCCATGGATGGCTATAGACTCTTCAGGAAGGATAGGCGAGCAAGAAGAGGCGGGGGTGTGGCCCTATATATCAGGGAGTGTTATGAATGCTTTGAATTAGAAGATGGTGATAATGGGATTGAGTGTTTATGGGTAAAGATCAGGGGGAGGGCTAACAAGGCAGATATTGTAGTAGGAGTCTGTTATAGACCGCCCAACCAGGATGAGGAGGCAGATGAAATATTCTATAAACGGCTGGGAGAAGTCTCAAGGTCGCGAACTCTAGTCCTCGTGGGTGACTTCAATTTGCCGGACATCTGCTGGGAATACAATACAGCAGGGAGGGAACAGTCTAGAAAGTTCCTGGAAGGTACTGGGGATAACTTCTTGACACAGTTAGTGAAGGAGCCAACTAGGGAAGGTGCCCTGCTGGATCTGTTGTTTGTCAACAGGGAAGGTCTTGTGGGGGATGTGATGGTCAGAGGCCGTCTTGGCAACCGTGACCACGAAATGATAGAGTTCTCAATTCTGGGAGAAGCAAGGAAGGGGGTCAGCAGAACTGCCACCTTGGACTTCCGGAGGGCGGACTTTGGGCTCTTCAGGAGCCTGGTTGAAAAAGTCCCCTGGGAGGCAGTCCTCCAGGGCAAAGGAGCCCAGGAAGCATGGATGTTTTTCAAGAAGGAAGTCCTAAAGGCGCAGGAGCAGGCTGTCCCCATGTGCCAGAAGACAAGCCGTCGGGGAAAAAGACCGGCCTGGTTAAGCAGGGAGCTAGTGTTGCAGCTTAGGGAAAAAAAGAGGATATATGGCCTTTGGAAAGAAGGGCAGGCCACTCAGGAGGACTACAAAGAGGTAGTGAGGCTATGTAGGGAAAAAATTAGGAAGGCCAAAGCCCAGCTAGAACTAAACTTGGCTTCTGTTGTCAAGGACAACAAAAAAAGTTTCTATAAATATATTGGCAATAAAAAGAGGACTAAGGATAATCTCTGTCCTCTAGTAGACCAGGCTGGTAACGTATTGACCAAGGACGAGGATAAGGCTGAGGTACTTAATGCCGTCTTTGCCTCAGTCTTCAGCAGTAGGACCAGTTGTTCCTTGAGTTCCCTAACCCCTGAGCTAGAATACAGGGATGGGGAGCAGAATGAAGCCCCTGTAATCCAAAGGGAAATGGTGAGGGACCTGCTTCAGCACCTGGAGGTGCACAAATCTATGGGGCCGGATGGGATCCATCCAAGGGTACTGAAGGAGCTGGCGGAAGTGCTCACCAGGCCACTCTGCATCATTTATGAACGGTCCTGGATAACCGAGGAGGTTCCAGCTGACTGGAGGTTGGCAAATGTGACACCCATCCATAAGAAGGGCCGGAGGGAGGATCCGGGGAACTACAGGCCAGTCAGTCTGACATCGGTGCCTGGGAAGGTCATGGAACAGATCATCCTCAGTGCCATCACACGGCACATGCAGGAGAACAAGGTGATCAGGCCCAGTCAGCATGGGTTTGTGAAAGGCAGGTCATGCCTGTCAAACCTGATCTCCTTCTATGATGAGGTGACCCGCTTAGTGGATGAAGGAAAAGCTGTGGATGTTGTCTACCTGGACTTTTGCAAGGCTTTTGACACCATTTCCCATAGCATTCTACTGGAGAAACTGGCTGCTCGTGGCCTGGACAGGTGTACCCTTCACTGGGTAAAAAACTGGTTGGATGGCCGTACCCAGAGAGTGGTGATAAATGGAGTTAAATCCAGTTGGTGTCCAGTGACAAGTGGTGTCCCCCAGGGATCGGTGCTGGGGCCGGTTCTCTTTAATATCTTTATTAATGATCTGGATGAGGGGATTGAGTGCACCCTCAGTAAGTTCGCAGACGATACTAAACTGGGGGGGCGTGTTGATCTGCTTGAGGGTAGATTGGCTCTTCAGAGAGATCTGGACAGGCTGGACAGATGGGCTGAGGCCAATGGTATGAGGTTCAACAACGCCAAGTGTCGGGTCCTGCACTTGGGTCACAACAACCCCATGCAGTGCTACAGACTGGGGGCGGAGTGGCTCGAAAGCTGCCTGGCAGAGAAGGATCTGGGGGTGTTGGTGGACAGCCGGCTGAGTATGAGCCAGCAGTGTGCCCAGGCAGCCAAGAGGGCCAACACCATCCTGGCCTGCATCAGGAATAGTGTAGTGAGCCGGAGTAGGGAAGTAATCATCCCCCTGTACTCAGCACTGGTGAGGCCTCACCTCGAGTACTGTGTTCAGTTTTGGGCCCCTCACTACAAGAAGGACATTGAGGTGCTGGAGCGTGTCCAGAGAAGGGCTACCAGGCTGGTGAGGGGTCTGGAGGACAAGCCTTATGAGGAACGACTGAGGGAACTGGGGTTGTTTAGCCTGGAGAAGAGGAGGCTGAGGGGTGACCTTATCACCCTCTACAACTACCTGAAGGGAGGTTTTAGAGAGATGGGGGCTGACCTCTTCTCCCACGTGGCAAGTGATAGGACAAGAGGAAACGGGTTCAAGTTATGTCAGGGCAGGTTTAGATTGGATATTAGGAAGCATTTTTTCACTCAAAGGGTTATTAAACATTGGAATGGGCTGCCCAGAGAGGTGGTGGATTCACCATCCCTGGAGGTGTTTAAGAAAAGGGTAGATGAGGTGCTTAGGGACATGGTTTAGAAGTGGGTCTTTTTAAATCAGGGTAGGTTAACGGTTGGACTTGATGATCTTAATGGTCCCTTCCAACCTCACTTATTCTATGATTCTATGATTCTACGAAATAAATTCACCAGGTCAAATTCAGAAAGAAGACAGAAATGACCTAATTCTAATGTAACATGACAGATCACATAACATTTTGTGTCTTCCTTTGCTGAAAAGTTCATCATTGTTCCAGCATAAACATGTCTACTGCATTCGATAACAAACAGCATTAAGAATAATTTTCTAATTGTATGGACAGCATTATTTTACAAGGTTCTTGCAAATACTTTTTTAGCTGCAATGCCTCTTCACAAATAGTGACCTTCTTGTACTAGTTTTGCAAAAATAATCATTCCTATATCAAGATCATGGTAAGTGGTAAAGTGGTTTAATCTGCATATACCTTATGTACGACTTTTATCGCAGTACCTCATAACATCATAGATTACCCCTCGGTTAATCTCCATAGGTTAACCCATAGGTTACCCCTAGTCCTATCGCTACACCCCCTGATAAAGAGTCCCTCCCCATCTTTCCTGTAGCTCCCCTGTAAGTACTGGAAGGCTGCTGTAAGGTCTGCCCAGAGCCTTCTCTTGTCCAGGCTGAACAACTGCAACTCTCTCAACCTGTCCTCATAGGAGAGGTGCTCCAGCCCTCGGATCATCTTCGTGGCCCTCCTCTGGACTCACTGCAACAGGTCCATGTCCTTCTTATGTTGAGGGCTCCAGAGCTGGATGCTGTACTCCAGGTGGGGTCTCACAAGAGCAGAGTAGAGAGGCAGAATCACCTCCCTCAACCTGCTGGGTATGCTTCTTCTGATGCAGCCCAGAATATGGTTGGCTTTCTGGGCTGTGAGCACACAATGCCAGCTCGCGTTGAACTTCTCATCAACCAACAGTCTCAAGTCCTTCACAGGACTGCTCTCAATCCGTTCTCCACTCAGCCTGTATTTATGCATGGGATTGCCTCGACCCAGGTGCAGGACCTTGCCTTGACCTGGTTGAACGTCATGAGGTTTGCACAGGCCCACCTCTCAAGCCTGTCCAAATCCCTCTGGATAGCATCTCTTCCCTCCGGTACATGCAATTACTGGATTTCACACCACATGACTCTAAGTGAACAAGGTCAGTTCACTTCTGAAGGCTTTCTGGAAAAATCTTATGCTATTATTCCATTTACATCAGCAGATTCAAAGAAATATAACACTAAAACAATGACCAAAAAAATCCCATGGATTTTTCCTTTCAGAAAAAAGTCTGTTTTGTTCTTTAACAGGTAATTTTGGTCCGTGACATTTGCAATGTTTCCTTTTTCATTTGTTTTACTTAAAGTTGGTATTTCTTTTGGCTTCTGTCATGTGTGCTTCACTTCAAACACAATTTTTCTGAACAGTATTTAGAAACCTTTCCCTACTGTTCAGTAAATGGTTTTGAGACAGACTTCTACTGAAGCTGATACTCAGAGGTCTCCCTAGATGGTTCTTGGGGGACATATTTCCACTTCTGTAGATCATTAGTTGATAAGCAAACTTAAAGTTTTAAAAAAAGCCAAAGGACGATTTCATCAGACATGCCCTTCTACAGGGGTGTTGCATTTATTCCTTTAAAAACTACACACCAGAACTTGAACTGAACTTACTAAGTGTCTTTCAGTGGTTTCTCTAAAACAAATAATTTCTTTATATATTGAAATATCAAATATCATTAGAAAGCTTACTATTCTGTCTTCTAAATTAAAATCTGTTGTCAGAAATGCTAAATAAGATCTTTCTGAAACACTTTGGAAAATCACTAATAATATAGAAGCAATAAACTTTCATTACAACTGAGTTTTCATTCTCTCTATAACTGATGTGAATTATGACATCTTGCAAACCCACTGGTTGTATTATGGTTTATTTTCAATGTGGATCTACACTTTGTTAAATATATTTGTTAATTCAATGTGGAGGAAGGAAATCTCTCCATATGACAGGGGACTGTGCCTTAAAGTTATGTTATTCCTGGATAACTGCTGTCCATCACCTGTGGAGAGTTCTGCCATGAGCTAATTTTACTTGGGAATACCCTGAGGGAGTAGAAAATCCTATCCTGTGGTTAAAGTTATACAGGCCAAAAAGACAATGTATTTTAAAAGCTTGCTAGTGTGAGCAACGAAAATGTTGGCAAACTAAATTAAGGCCACGTGATGAAACATAGTAGTGCTGGTACAGGACTGCCAAGCAGCTCTGATTATGCAAATAAAAATATACACAGAGCCTGGCTGCAGAGAACCTACTGCAAGTCCCAGCTGGTGGCTGCTCTAATGATTCAGGGACTGTGGGGCTGGATTAATGTCATGTGTTTGTGTAAATAGATAGCTATCCCCCTTGGTCTTTAGCCTGCTAGAACATCTACTCTAGTTCTGACACTTCTAGGTCCTTTCCTGACAATGATCTTGATAGCATTTCCAAAATTTAATATCAAAATATTTGTCTTGAAAACTTATCTACCATTTACTTAGCATAATGAGCGCTCTTGTGTTTTTATTGCTTTCTTTTTAAGTCAAATATTTGGAAAAAAATTGTGACTCCAGGATGGATTTATCCAAGTATATTCATTTCCACTGTAATTTTGTGTGTCGAGTGTAATAAATACTAACATTAATAAGCCATGGTACTCATATTCTTGAAGAAGCATGTTACCTATCCACTGAACAGCAGGGTTACGGCATTGCAGAAACAGTCTTGAAGGAGCTTACGAGACCTGAGATAGGTTAGTTTCTTGCAAAGTAAATGAGAAGGTGATGACCAAGTAAGAAATTGTGGGTTTATGGACAAAAAAAGAACCCAACTGGGAGTTCGCAAAGGGAAGAACAGATGTTTTGCAAAGGGATCTGACAGTAATTAAGCAAGAGATCTGTTTTGTCTAGAAAGAGCATTATTTCATCTTTAGTAAAGTACAAATAGTATTGCAGGAAATAGGAGATGATATGGGACTAGCTTCTTTAGCACCAAGGGTAGTTTCTGAAGTTGTTATGACACAAACTTGTTAATAAGTGAAGCTGTTTAAGCTAACGACCCAGACAACAGCCGTGATTTGTAATTCTGAGTTCATTCTGAATTAAAGCAGATGACTTTATGAAGATGCAGTGGAGTGCAGGGGCTTTTAATGGGATTTCAGAAGAGAATTTGAGTGCCTACTTATATGAAATCATACATTCTAAAAATGAAAAACATCTACCAGGCCATTTACGATGGCCAAGCGTTGTCACGGCAAGCAGCTCAGATACAAAGACAGAGAGACCTTGGTGGATTTCCTTGCAATTTTCCCTTCCAGTTTCCTCTCAATAGCAATGCCTGGCCCTGTGCTAAAACAGTAAGTAACCCATCTTTCAGCATTTCTCTGGGGAGGCCATTATCTATTAAAACAGATGAGCAGTAGAAGGAATTAGGACACTGCTCTCCGAGGCAGACAGAGACAGGGAGTTGCAAGGTTGTGTGGTTAGCACCTAATTGCCTTCAGCAGGCTTTGCACACTCAGTCTGATGTGCTTTATTCATGCCAGCAACCTGATGAGGGTTACTTCAGTGGATACTGAGATCCAAGCAGGGGACCTCTGCAAGGGGTTCTCCCAGTAAATCTGGTCTGTGGCAAAGATCGGCACTTCCCACCTGCCATTTCCGGGGCATGGCTTGCAGAAACTGTTTAGGTTCAGGCTTGCAAGAGCAAGAAAACCTCTGCTGACCTGCCTGGGAATAGGTTGCAGTCCTCTGTCAGTGCTTTACACTCTTTTGGGGACCTGCATGTGCTAATCACATGGGAGAACCAGCTGCTATAAACGCCATCCCTAATCAGCCTTCTGGATTTTGGGGTGCTTTTTAGAATTAGAGGACAGAAGTTCCTGAAACATGAGGGGGCCATCAGTATTGGCACAGCATAGCTACTTCTCTTATTTCTTTTTCTTGTGGTTAGGGAGAAAGAAAAAGGGAAATGCGAATGAAGCTGTTCTGGACAAAATAACCTTCCTGCTTATGCTGATGGGTTTTGCAGGAATGGTCATGCCGAGATTATTAAAGGGAATCCTCTATTTTAGTGTTTCATTTTTATTCAAATAGCAAAAATAGCCTTCCGAGATAGGATAAAAGTTTCTGTATTGGCTGATTTTGAATGACTTTGTCCAATAACTGTCTTTCTCTCTCTACCACTTCCATTAATATAGTATTGGCATTAAACCTCGCCATGAGAGCAGTCTGCCTGGCATCAGCTATAAGCAGAGAGAGGGAGGAGAGGACAAGCATACTTCTTCACTAGCAGAGTTCTGTTTTGGGGAAATCCATACAAAACTGACCCAGTGTGAGTCTCTGCCATGAACTGGAAATTCCCCTGTGTTTGTTACGAGCAACAGTGCATCTTAATGAGATTTCCTATGCTTGACAAACACAAGAAAAAGTAAGTAACATTAAATTGTTTTCAGAATAGCAGGTTTAAGTATCTAATGTTACCTCTGGATCACTTGCAGGTTAAGAACAGGAGACGTAGTATATTGTAGGCAGAGGTGGAAAAGTCATAATTTTTACACGTCTGGTAGTGACTTTAAAAAGTGATTATGGACTAAGTCATTTTTCCATGCACCGTACCTGACCGTAATAATCCAAATTGCCTGTGACTTATGATTATATTTGGCAACAATCACCATTCCCACTGTAGTGTGAAATTAACACCACACACTGTAGCTGTGGCATTTATTGAACACAAGGGAGCCGATTATAGCTCCATAATCTTGAAGACAACCTTTGCTATTACTTAATTAACATCAGTATCTGTGCATAAATTAGAACAGCATTTACAGTCACTTCCCTGGTTAAAGGTCTAACAGAGTCTTCACTGTACCATCTATAATTTAAACAATAACCTCAGAATTGGAGAGATATGTCAGTAAAAACAAGTCTGGCTTGCAACTTGGCAGAGTACATTTCAGAAAAAAATTTTTGCTGTTATTAATATTGGCCTACTAGACATTTCTTTGAGTCTTTCCTAAAATTAGGTTTTGTACAAAATAAATCTACACAGGATTCTAAATTTTCATTTTGTTGATTTCTTTCTTTTCTTCCTTGGCCTCACCCCCACTTTCCAAAGAAAGCCTGTGTTCAAACACAGAATTGTCTAACACTATCAGAAGAGAACCTTTTCTCTATTTGTTTCTTTTGAGAAAGCTTTTCACAAAGCATCTGTCTTTACATTGTGAATTGATGAAAAGTATTGCAGATATGAACACAATTTGGTTGGAACGCCTGTCCGTTTGCAATAGGAAGTTAGCTAGCAAAAAAATGCAGGCTAAAATGGCTTGGCTGGGTTTTTCCCAAGAACTGCTTTGTTCAGGATCTACTGAGCATGGACTGAGAGGACAGTGATGTCCCTCTTTCAGATGGAGGGAAAAGATACTGTGGGGTGAACCAGAGGAAAAAAAATGGCCTGAGAGGGAGGTTGACAAGAGTGAAAATGTAAATGGAAGTGTTTCCAAGGCGTTTGCTATACATAACTTCTTATTTTTTGTCCCAATCTAATTTTTCTTCTATTATTTTTTTTTTCTACTGGTACTACAAAATCTTACACTCTTTGTTTCACACTCTTGACATATTTTTATACACTGCAAGAGTATTTTCTTCTTTAAAGATAAGCTCTATGGTAAACATGCCCATATTGGACATGTACTATGTACGGAAAAATGACTCATATTGCTCTGGTCCATATAATTCATGAATACTTTTTTACTTTCCTTTTAATTTTTAATGAGGAATAGAGAAATACTATATTAATGAGTTTGGAGTTTCTGCTCATTTTAAGCAAATTTTCGTGGATCTCCTACCAGTGGAGGTAATACAGTATTTCTGCTGCATCACCAAAGCTAAAGATTATGAATGAAAGATTCCATTTTTAATTCCCTTAACATTAGTTGAAAGTATTTTTGAAACATAACTTCCAGGAGGCTTTTTTATCAACTGAGAAATGAGTCCATACTCCTTAGTCTGCGCCTTTGGGGGCTTTCTTGCCTAAACACAGGGAAAATATGCAATTTATTATCACAATTATTTTACAAAAGTTTTATTGAAAAATATACTAGAAGTACTAGGACTAAAACATCAATAAGCATTGAGGGAATAATTGGCTAAATATAGCTCAGGAGATACGCTTAGCCAGATCTATTAATAATATACAGGAAAATATGTCCATATATTCTGCATGCACTTTTCCTTTAAAACTACGCTTCTTCAAAAGAGTGCTTTACATGAAAATTGTATAGTGCAACAAACAGAGAAGGAAAATACTATTGCCTTTCTCCCCTCATTGTTTCTTGCCAATAACTCATGAGATTTTTGGCTCCAGTTCTTGATTCTCTGCCTGTGCCTGACAGTCAGTGATTCATACTAATACACAAGGTCAACCTGAGGTTATGTGTGCTCTCTAAGAATATCAGACAGAGACCTTGCTCTCCTTCCAGAGCCACAGAGATTACACTTGTCCTTCTCATGAGACACTCATAAGAGTTGTCCCCTGATTCCCAAGTGGATGGAGCTCTCAGGACAGACTTGGTGACTTTCTTCTGCGAAAGTGAGGATGTAATGTAGTTCTGAAAGGTATGCTGCCTTTTAAATTTGGCTGGAGGCAGAATTTGTTCCAAAAGAAATAACTAAGCAAGAAAAGTAGGAAAAAAAAAAAGAGCCAAACGAATCTCAAATCTCTTCCATACCAGTGTATCTGTTTAACCATGAACGAGTACAAGGCCTTGATGAATCTCAAAAAATACAGCTCAGAGGAAAGCACTGAATTATGTTTGGATCACTACATTGTTTCATTACACCTTGGTTTTGGTTTTCATTTTTATCCAATAACAATGGTGACTCTGCACTGCTAAGAGTGGTTGTAATTTACATAGTGCTTTTCAATCAGGAAAATGTCATTGAATTTTGCTTGTAGCTTCACAGTTTTTCTCTCCAATTTTAAACTGTAGCCTAAGAGTTGATTTTATTTGTTTAGCCTCTCTTGTGATTCTATTAATATCAGGTAACTTCTATTTTAAAACCTGTGTGGATAGTTATAACTGAACTCCAGATGACACTTTTCAAAATAAGCAAAGGATCAGTAATTTGATTTTCCTCATTGAGAGAATAAAATATCCTATTCACTTTTTTCCTATTTCAATTACTTTCCATTTTTTGGTTTATCAATGATGCTGTGAGAAGGTTAATGTGGCAGAGTCTTTTATACCTTGTCTAGGTCAAGAAAACATACTAAACTTAGTCATAATAATTGGGTGTTTCAACTGTTCAGCAAATGAACCGCTGCAGGCCGGGGCTTTGCGATCAGCTTAAATAAAGATGAATCAGACTAAACATCATCTCAGGTAGTTAACTTTCTAAAAATCAGCTGTGCCCTAAACCATGCAGTACTTCAAGAGTTGACAACGGGAATAATAGATGAGAAAGGTTATAGGAAAGATGTCCAGGAGCAACAGCGTCATACAACACAATCATGGTAGCAGTGTGTAGCATTGCATATTCAGTACCTACCTTTCAGGTGGAAGTCAGCTTTGGTAACCCTGTCCCAGATATTAGTCCCCTTCTGAAAATAGAATGTCAGGTACTTGAAAAAGGAGCTGACTGGGAAGAACTGGTCTGGGAAGCTATGGGCATTTCTCCTCTGTTGGAAACCAGGAATGGGTCTTATAAGGGAATATTTTCTTCCCTGGGTGTTCACGGTGACCTCTGGTGACAGGAGATGAAGAACCCAATATTCTGAGAAGGTAAGTAAGATCCCATTCATTGTTGGAGCTGCCACTGCTAAAATTTTGCCCTCATCATTTTCTGGGGACCCATATTTTTAATCTTTGGTACCTAAATGCAAATATTTCATCTTTTCAAATAAATGGCCAACAGTTTAATTAAACTATTGGCTGTGCCTTCTCCCTACCTCTTTTCTCCACCTCTGGTTTCCTAAGCGGAGGTTAGCTCCACCAACTCCACCAGTTCCATGCAATCGCCTCTGATTTTACTGCACGCTAAAGGGAAGAACTCTTCTCTGTCTAAGCAACAGAAATAAGAGTGTATGCTTTCCTCCTGCTCTTCATACTAATTAATACTTTCTGCGACTGTAAATACAGAATGGATTGGGATCTCGGTAGACTGATTTCTACATCGCCAGGTAGTTGAAAATCTGTTATGCAAGTCTGTGGAGAGCAAAAGTCCATAATAAATATTTTGAGGAATGAGAGTGGAAAAAAATATTTTGTATGTTTAAGATAAAATTCTAAGTCTAGTCCTGCTTGCTTGAGTGCTCATGTAATCATACCTGTAACTCAGGTATCTGCTTTGCTTTTCCTGTTTGGTTCTGTTATGCCATCAACTGTTTGCTGTATATCTGTATACTCATCAAGACAGAGAGTTTCCTTTTTCCTTCTGTACTCATGTAAAGTCCCAAGTTCTCATATGGCCGCTCTAAAATAGTAACAACAAATAAGAATATGAATCTTGTTACTTTCTTTCACATGGGGATTGACAACAATAGAAATCGTTGAAGGCTTCTATGAAAATATACTGTATTTAGGAATCAGGAAATAACATTTGTGATTTAAGCTTCTTTTATTCAAGTGGTGTTTTATTATGTGTGCTCCTTTTTTCCAGTTTTATTTTACTGTTACAGGAAATAATGCCATTTCACATACCCAGGAGAGAGACCAAGGAGAGCTATGGTAAATAATAGGCTGCTAAATAAATCAGGTTCACTCTGTCTTTTGCATATATCTGTCATGTTTTATTCTGTCCATGTTTCTGCTATTCATCTACTGATGACGAAAACTCCCTCTGGTGTAATGCAAGTTGTCCACAGGTATTACAAATATCCCTTCATAGATCTCCGTTGAAGGATATAGTATGGGGTCAACTCAAAGTCACTCCTAAATTATTAATGCAAACAAATATATTATTTGCACAGAGAGTGACAGTCTGTCCCTTAGTTAAAGAAAGATTTATAAAGATCTTAACACCAGAAAAAATGTATAAAACAAAACAATAACTTTATTTATCAGGGAGAACTATTTGCCATCTCCAGGAAATATGTCTTATTTCAGTGAATGGTGAAGGGAACATGAGGGGAAGGGGGGTTGCACAGAAAGTGCACTTAAGATTTCTTATACAAAATGTCTCACAGTAGTGAAGCCTGGTGGATATCCCACACTAGTTTTGTGGAGAACATAAACAAGGACCAACAGTTTTAACAGCGGATTCTATGCATTAAGGGGGAAATTAAAATGCTTCCTTTTCAATTATCTGTATGTGTATCAGTGCAGTCCTGTCTTTTGCTCTCATCAAGCTCAGCTTATCTGTAAATGGCATCTCTAAGACTGGGAAAAAAATAATTTTTCTCTACTGCTAGTAACGGGAAAAAATTCAATACTGTTGTGGAGGTGCAGGCCGGGGAACCCTGTCATTGCAGGAGAGAACAGCTTCCTCACAAAACACAATTATGAAGACTGATGCCTCTGATAAACTGAGATTAGGTGCTGGCCAGGAGGTTAAATTAGAATCCAAGTTCAGAGACAGCAACAAAATGTACTGAAGTTTGGGGAAGGAGAATGTTATTAGCCAAGAATAATGATTTTCTTTATATCCAAGCTGATATCTGCTTTCATTAATTTAAAATGCCTGTAAAGATGTCTTTATGTATTGTGTGCTCTGTCATTTTATTGATTGCCTTGATTCTCTTCTCATCTCCATCAGATCCTTGCTAATATAACTCCACTGTTAAAAGAAAAAGGAGAATTGGGCTCTGGAGTAAACCTGCTTCGGTTTAGTCTACTGGAAGTATGGAATCAAACATTGACTTCTATGGATTAATTCTGTGTTTCCCTAAATGCACACTCTGTTTCTAGTGTTGCTAACACTACTGGAAGTATGATTTTGGTCTACAGATTTACACTGGTGGGGAAAAACTACATAACAGAGATTTTGCGATGAAGTAGTCATACAAGAAAAATTATTTTTTTGCAGTGCAGAATGATGCAGCTGAATTTAAGCAGTATGGACATCATATATTAACTCTCAGCAATTATCTGGATCTTCACATGATATAATCTAAGAAATTGGCCTTGAAGGTAAAAATGTTCAGATGGCAAATGCAGATACATGTATGTACTCACCTTTAACTAAAATCTATCTTTAGATATTTAATATATACCATGATGACAAAACTTGCACAATAGGTTTTTTTCCATCTGCAGTCATGGGACCCATTGAGCCAGCAATGTGCCCTGGTGGCCAAGAAGGCCAATGGCATCCTGGGATGCAATCAAGAAGAGTGGGGCCAGCAGGTCGAGGGAAGTCATCCTTCCCCTCTACTCTGCCCTGGTGAGGCTGCATCTGGAGTACTGTGTCCAGTTCTGGGCTCCCCAGTTCAAGAAGGACAGGGAACTGCTGGAGAGGGTCCAGCAAAGGGCTACTAAGATGATTAGGGGATTGGAGCATCTTTCTTATGAGGAAAGGCTCAGGGATTTGGGTCTCTTTAGTCTAGAAAAAAAGAAGACTGAGTGGGGATCTTATCGATACTTATAAATACTTAAAGGGAGGGTGCCAGGTAGATGGGAACAGTCTTTTTTCAGTGGTGTCCAGTGACAGAAAGCAAGAGGTAATGGGCACAAACTTGAGCACAGAAAGTTCCATCTTAACACGAGGGGGAACTTCTTTACTTTGAAGGTGGCAGAGCACTGGCACAGGCTGCCCAGAGAGGTTGTGGAGTCACTGGAGACATTCAAAACCCACCTGGATGCCATCCTGTGCCACCTGCTGTAGGTGTACCTGCTGTGGCAGGGGGGTTGGACTTAGATGATCTCCAGAGGTCCCTTCCAACCCTGACCATTCTGTGATTCTGTGAACGGGATTTGAATAAGTTAGACTATTGCTTTGAGTGCTTCAAGAGGACTTGGTCTTTCTGTTCCAAGTGTTCTTAATAATTTTTTCAGACACTTGGTTATGACATCATTACAGCAACAGTTTCAAAGTAGAGATACAGACAAAAATCCCATCAGTTGAAGAGAAGTGAAGCTTATAATACATGTTGTGAAACACTGAAAATGTCTTCTTTGCCATGAAAGGAAATTTAAGTGTTGACTGTCTTGCTTGGGGTGACCCTGTTTCAAAGTGATCTCACTGCAGTCCTGTTAGCTGTCTTCATGTGTGTTTCTATCTGTTAGGAAAATAAGTTACCTAGCTGTACACAGCAGGATTCTAAACTCATCAATTTCTCTTCACTTCCAGCCATGAAGAAAGATGTTCTGTTTTTCAACCTTGATGCATGCTGAATTTTAATGAAAATAAAAATACTTTTTCTTTCTCCATTCATACAGTGAAGAAATTATTAATAGACTATGCTTTTTTTTTTCTCTGTACAGCTCATCTGCAAATACATAAATAATCTACACTTCAAACCCACAATTACATTGTCTATTTCTTGATGGCATGGTGCTTTTTTTTTTCCCCCTCAGGCTATATCATGTCCTGTTAGAGGATAACCTACAGAATTTCTCATCAAGCAACGGGGCCAAAGAGATGACAATTCAAGAATGGGTTTTGATGCAAAGATTTCAGGGTGATTCAGAGAACCAAAGTTATATTCTTGCTTTCTTCAGTGTACTTCCTTGATACTAACTGGTTCTCAGGTTCATCATCTGAAAGTGGTTTAGTTATCAAGAAGAATAGCCTACAGGAAGGAGTGCTGAAAAAGGAAAAAAAAAAAGTCAACTCTGTTGTTGAATATCTTAAAGGACAGTTTGTCTTTCTTTCCTTCTCCTAGAAGCATACAATACAGAAAAAATTGTTGAGTTTTGGGAAGTGTAATCTGGTGAGATTCCTTCTTTACAAGTTTTCTGCATACTTAGGTTATGTGGTGAATGACTGTTGCTCCCAACCTTTGTGTGTGCAAGCAGGTTTTCTGCTCCCTTATGAAGAAATGCTTGACAATCCTTCAGATATTCCTCCTTCCTACTTAGGGATAAGAAAGCAGATATATCTTCCTTAAAAAGTATTACCAGTGCAAAGACTCTTCAAAACTGCTCTTTCAGAAGCTTCTGTTATTGAATGACCACCTGAAGATAGCTTATTTGGTCTTGATTTTTACGATATGAATATTTGACAGTTATTTAAAAATCAGACTTCTTTTAAGTATCTCAGCAGGCTACCCATACATAGATGTGTTCTGACAGCCATCGTCTTTGTTGTACAAATATGAGAGTTAGTTCCTCATTCATAACAAATTCAGACCTAAGTTTTACTGTTGAAAATCTCAATGAAGTCCATGGATGTTAGTGGGGCTTGATGTGAGCAGAAAGAGAAGAATAAGTTCCTAAAGAACCATCTTCTTGGATCTGGAAGTATCTGTATTTGATAATTCTTTTGTCACATGCTGGAAGGATATACTGGAGACAGCTTTTCCAGAACAGTACTTTTCTTGTATTAAATATTATTGAGCTTCCAAGTGTACTCTGTATCCATCCCCTCTCCTTTTCCCTTCCCCCTTCAAAAGACTTGAACATTTGATATTGAAAGATACCACCAATGTAAGGAAAAACTATTGCAATAAAAAACAATTGCTTATTTTATTGCTGTCTCTGGACATCTGCTTAGACATGCATGAAAAGAGGCCATCCAGTGGTCAGCACTTAGAAATCAATTTATAGAATTGGTGGTCTGGGTGGCACAGTACATTTCTTGCATGCTATTTGATCCATGAAAGAGAGACAGTCTCAACTGAAATCTTTTCCTCACGGAAAATTGTTTTGATAAAGTGACTCCTGAGATCCAAAAGTGAATTAATTTGGTGGTTATTGACAAATTATTTCTCTCAAATTCAGAGTTGTTAAACATCAAGGGCCAACTTCATCCCTCATTAACTAAAGTGAAATAAATTGGATTGCAAAGGAGTTTTTCAAGGCATTGCTACTGACCCACCTGTGAAGGAGAAAAATGTAACAGCATGAGCTGTGTGGGAAATCCCACACACCTCCCATTCAAATTTAGGCAAGTTCTGCCTCTTTGATTGCAGTTTACATTGTTTGGATAACTGAACAGTCTCATCAATAATGTGTATACCAGGTGCGAACAGTTTTCCTATATCACAAGTGTTTGGCCTGTAGCAAAGCACCTAATGAAATGCAGACTGCAAGTCTAGAACATATTTTCAATGAAGACAGGGCAAAATTTGCAGACTAATGATTTTTTTCAAATACTGAAGATGTAAACACAGGGAGTGATAAGTTAAATCTCTTTGAAGAAGTCCTTTGTCCCCTAAATCCCTATATGATTTTGATAGCTGATATTTGTGCTTGGTAGTGTTTGAGTATGCTGGAGCATGTTCTGTAACACTGATGAATCCTTAGTGAAGGTCTCCTGCAGTTTCAGCTTGAATCTTTGCTAGGAGGTGGAAAGAACAAATGAATCTATCACAGAGGTTAATGAAGTACAGATAAGCAAGGTTTGAACTGGACTCCTCTGCTTACAGGCAAAGCAGAACTGATTTGTGTGTTATGCTCATTTTAGAAATGACTTTCATGTTGGCTATGACTTGTACTGAACTTCAGCATTCGTTTTCTCCCCTGTTCTTTTCTGTTTGCCTGGAAAACTATCACTTACAAAGAAGTAGTTATATTATAAACTAAGGTCCAAAATCCCCCAAAGAAAAAATTTTTAGCCAGGGCTGGTCTTATAGGCTTTCTTTTGACAGGACTTGCACGAGTACAGTCTCAAGTGACTTGCAATAAGCATACAGTATATATACATAAAAATGTTGCTTCACTAGCTAGCACAGCTCTTGGTCCAAGACTAATATCCTGCTCTTCAAGAAAGGTACCAGATGCTCTACTCTACTACTAATGTAGTGCACTACTGCTGACTTCTCTGTCTGGGAAATAGTGTCTACCAATTTGGCTAGAAAACACCATGCTGTCTAGCATGGTATCTTACAAAGTAAATGCACTGAGCTATGTTTCTAGCCAGGAATACAACCTGATCAAACTGGAAAGTATTCTTGAAAGCTGTCCATCCAGAGAAAGTAACCCATCCAAAGGAATCACAGCTAACACTCATGTAGGCCTAAAACAGGTTGGCATGCGGTAGACAGCCTGTAAATCTACCTCTTTGTATTGCCTTTCCCTTGTAGAATTAGGTTGGTTGAATTCTGGGCAATTACTGCAATTCCCACATAAAAATAAGTTTTCCAGAAATCTCAGTGCACACAGAATGAGGGCAATATCTGAGAATCATCTGAGAATCATCTCTGATCTATATTAAAGAGATGATGTAACAGTTCGATAATATTTAATTACAGTACAACAATTTTGTAATCAAAAATAGTTAAAGATAGCAGTCCTAAAGGTTCTGCTTATTGCCAACGTAAAATTTCCACATTGTGATTTGGATCTTCTCCCACATCTACAGCAAGTCTGCTATGTTACTTGGTGACTACACCTTGGTATGTATCTTGCCCCTTCTCTCTCTGTTTGGTGGGTGGCTCCAAAAGCTTCCTTCCAACTCTTTTCCAAAGGCTAGACCTTTTAACAACATTCTTGCTTTGATTTTGTTTGATCTCTTCCTTTTCTAAGACATGAAACAAGATTGTTGTAACTGTGGATAGTGTTGGCTTTCATTAGGGAAGGCTACTTCTCTTGTAAGGAGCTGAGGAGTTAGTGGGGATGCTGAAGCACTGCTATCACCTTTCAAGGTATAGTAGTCTTTCCTCTGTTGCCTGAGGCTGTTTTTCCTCATGCTGTTGTGCAGTTTTTCTCTGCATCCACAAGTTTGTAACACACACACACACACCCCTCACACCTAGGGCACACACAGTCCTGGCCTTATCTGTCTGCTATTGTAAGTGAAGTTTCTTGGTTGCATCGTACACATGGCTGGGGTGCCACTGTCTCATTATTCATGATAGGAGACATTTTGTAAGTTGTTATTCTAGAATTTCTCATGAAAATTAAAAATGCCGAGACATGAAAATGTCTAGTAGATTTTTCCAGTTCAGACAGTTAAGCACCCCTGTTTTGTGTCTTTGAACTCTAATCTGACAACTACAAGAGGCTCAGTTGCTGGTGTGTTTGATTTGAGACATTTGGTCATTAACATCTGTATGGATTAAGCCCTAAAGAGTTTAATGATCTTATATACAAATCTGATTGCCTTACCTTATCTGCCTTACCTTATCTGCTTGTTGTGGTCTTCAATATTTATTAACATTTTTCATCTAGTTTATACTGTTTTATTATTTTCAACATAGCATTTACTTGTGCAAACTTTCTTTACATGGGATGCTGTTGTCCTCTCCCTAACTATCAGATCTTTGGAGGGTTCAATAATTCTTTGCCAGTCTTATGTATGACCTTTAGAATACCAGTCTCTACCTTGGTTGCTGGCTCTTTTAAGTAATTGCTTTCCCTGTATCTTCTGAGTCATGCTGTTGAGTTCGCAGCAACGAGTTGGACTTGTGCTAGTATGGCATACAACTCTCTCTGACCTGTTTCGGATTCCAAAGACTATACCAAAAAACCTTATGAAGGCACTCTGATTTTCGTGGTATTTTGCTGTTGAATTGTTCATCAAGAGTGCTGAGTGAACCGGCGATGGAGAACTTGTGAGCTGTGCCATATGAGGGACTAGATGGGAAGACAGTTAACTTAGATTTGGAGTGCATTTCTGGATCACACCAGTTGATTATTTTTATTTTTTGTTTATGTTGGAAGGTAATTTCCAACACTAAGTTGGAAAGTTGTTTCTTTGCTTTTCTAAGTATTCCCAGCTATGCTGTGGGCTGGAAGCTCTTCTCCATTTTGGGCACTTTGTCAGTAGGAGGGTTGCCATACACAGGCAACTGACACTGTATCAGCAAATAATTTTATTTTTCAGTGATCTGATAGTCCATTCAAAATGCCAAGAAATCTTTTCTTAGTCTGCAAAGTGTCCTTTAATGACTTTCACTTTTATAAGGATTTTTAGCAAGATTGATGATTCTAAAGTCATTTTTTCCAGTGCTATCTTTACAAGCATAACTCAAAATCTAAATGTGTATGATATACCTTGTATCAATTCTTAATACAGTACCCTGTGGGGCACATGCCCTTCCTAAACTGTTAGTTGCAATTTAATATTAAGTTCTGAGGTAGGATTGGTCTTCTGATGTAGGTTGTGCATTTCTCATGTTTAGAACGTTATGGCATCCTTTCCAGACCTACTAGAGAAACAGTTGCCTCATTATTCTACTCTTTTTTCTGTGAACAAAGATTATATCGGGTCATGTCCACTAAATTTTCATCTTACCAGAGACTGCACGTTCTTTTTAGCTTTTCTGTGTTAGTGGGAGGGAGAAGAGACGTGCTTCTTGAAAACAGGCTTGTGCCACCTCACATATTCTTCCTTCATTTGGGTCCCACATGGTACAAGTTTACCTCTGGGAGGCCCACTATGCCTGGAACTTGGCCGTGTATGTCTTCCCTATCAGCGGCAGGTTCCTGTGTTTCCTGTTGGCTGTATAAATATGTTGCCGATTGTACCTCTTTGCCTCATTCTATGCTTGCCAGGATGAGTGCTGGTGCATATCAAGTACTTACTACATGTCCCTGCACCCTAGGCCTTCAAGTGTGAAATTCTCTTCCATTCTACTTTTTGCTTAGGAACCTGTCAAGTCTGCGCAAAAAGATAAATGCTAAATGGACTTATTGCAGATTTTATTTACAAATACAATCAATGTCTGGGGAACCTCCACTTTTGGAGTTTACCTTAGAACACTTCTCTTGATCCATAGTGTTAACACCTGCCTTTTGCTTTCACTCTGTCCCTTTTCCCTGTCAATGGGAGAAGCTGGTGTTGGACACTTCTGCATTATCAGGCCTACAGATCCTACGCTAGCAGTGCAGGATTGATGGGAGCTTCTGAAAAAAAAAAAGTGAAACTTCTGTGGCTAAATTCTGCCTGAGTAGCATGGTTTAATGATTCAAATCCATGTTACCCTTTGACCGAAGGGTACCTCATATTACAGAGCAGGACCTCAGTTTAATAGTCTTGCTGAGGAAGAATATGCTTGACACCCCGTCTAGCTTGTTCTGTTCAGCATGACAGACCACCTCCCCCAGGTGCTTCCTGCACTGCTGGGACATTTTTGCATGGACTCCCCTAACCTATTAGACCTTTTATTCCTCAAAACTGCCCATGCTCAGCAGTGGCGTAAAAGAATGGAGAAAGCTGCTTGAAACAGGGCAGCATCTGAATGACTTGAAGCTAGCTCAAACATACAAAATATGTTTTAAGAAAATTACGAGCTATTTCTCTCAGAGACAGAGGGCTGGGAGGGAGATATGGGAATTAGGTAGGAGGGCTCTGTAGCTGACCGATTGATTTCTTGTCTGACCTGTACAAAGCAAATTGTGTCCATAGGTTCAGCGTGACCTATCCCAGGAGATAGTTGTTGCATAGTTTCCTTTGCTTCCTTTTGATGACTGGTGTGTTTGTGTGCTGCAATGATATATCCAATGGTATGTGTATCCTTCAGGGTCACCCTGCTGCTCCAGCTCAAATGAGCTGACTGGTGAGCCTGAAGGCAAAGTGCTGTGACCAACTAAAGACTGACCTCAGACAACCTTGGACCCTTTCCTGTTAGGTGCATTAATTATTAATCTTGCTTAAACCTTCTGTTTTCACCTGCAATCTCTCTATGCATTTGAAATTAAGTCCTGGAAATTAAATGGGTTTTAACACTGGCTAAGTGAGTTTCACTAGTTAGTAAAACACGAGGCGGGGAAAATGAATATTTTTTCTCTTCATACTGTAGGGTCCTCCTCTTCTTCTGTCACTCCGCTTCAACATATTGTCCCAGAGTGAGAGTAACAATATGAATACATATTTTTTCTATTTAGTTTCGACAGGAGTATTACTTCATACTGTCTTGTGTCATAAGCATTAAGAGGTTGAAGTTGATAATGGAGTCTGAAAATGAATAAAGATTTTTTTTTGTTCTCAGCTAGTATTGGACAGTGAAAGTATAAATTTAAGAGATAATGGAAAAAATCTGAAATTACACCAACTAATAGTACAGAAATTGCACCTGAAAAGAACCCCAGCTGCTGTGCTCTCTAGTATCTGTCTGAAATAGTTAGCCTGTGTGTACTTCTACAATCAACACCTCATGTAGCTTTTAAATTCCAGATACAGTGATGTTCTGGGGAGTTTGCTGGAAGCTTAATTAAGTAGGGCACATGATATCGCATGTAGGCAATCTGAACACCAAACATCACTTTTTAGCTTTCTTATATCACACAAGGGACAGTTCTTGAAATTCTAAAGTGTTTGCAATTCTTCACTTGAAAATCTTCATCTAAATTTTTCCAGGATCATAAAATGAGGCTTAAGGTTTCACTTCTAACCCACAGTTTAGGCACTGAGACACTCCACTTGTGATCTCATTATCAACTTTCTCAGAGTCTGGCAAATATGTAGGTAGCTGTTAACCCATCATTTACAAGTTCTCCTTCTCTAATTTCTGTTTATTTGTCCTGTTATCTAGATCCAGCTGAGGTGGTTCCCAAACAGATTAGAAGTTTCCTGTGATATCACTGTGCCACTTCTCAGTTTGCAGACCAACTGCCCTCTCGCTTCATATGGAAGGAAATAGTTCCTACAGCCTGTACAGAAATCCTTTTACAGAAACCCTCTATAACATACAAGACATTTTGCAATTTCATTAAAGGTTCAGAAGGATTTGCATTAGCACATACTGCATCCTGTGAGCTAGCAAGGCGTGTTTCCAGATAATTTGCATTGCAGGAAGATTATATAAACTGGCAACCTGCAGACGGTTCTTCAGTGAAGACTTACTCAGTTCATGAAAATCCTGGCTATTTTTTCTTCGCGTGGGTCAGCCAGCATCTGACCTCTTCAATGCTTATCTAGAGAGCAAGAATATTAGCCACCAAATTCAACTAGCTAGATATCACAGCTCCAGTGTTTCTTTTTTGTTTGATGATTAGTCTGGAGATGATGGTATGAATAAACAAAGTGGAACTACAACACCACATATGGTCTTTGCCTGACTTCTGCCTGCTCCTGTTGTCTTTCTGTCAGAAGCTGTCTGGCTACATCCACAGATCACAGGTATCAGGCAGAGTTGCAAACTGCTTTCTTTCATCGCCTTCGCATTGTGGTGATCTTCTCCCCACTTGGCCAAACATTCCTTAGATGTGTGTTGGAACCCCCTGAACCCATCTGCTCTTTATATGGGTGCATGTTAAATACCCTTACAATTTGGGGCTGTCTGTTGCAGAGCGTTTCACAGATTTGTCAAGGATGACTTCCACTCTTCCCAGTCCTGCTTTGGTTTGCAAGTGCAGCAATGGCTCATGAATTTAAAGACTAGAAAACAAGTTTCAAAATTACTTGAGAGAATGATGGTATAATATTTTTTAATATATTTAATATATTTAAAATCTTGTATAATATTTTGCAAACATAGGTACAAAGTATTTTTACAGACTTCAAATCAGAAGTGAGTTACCTTTGAATGTTTGTAAGTCCTTCCTCCATTCAAGATTTTCTAAGGGGGGGGCATGCAATTGTGTATGCAGTAGGTAGAAATCATCCTGCTATGTACAATCCTGTTCAATGTATTCATCAATGACCTGGATGAAGGGATAGAATGTACCATCAGCAAGTTTGCCGATGATACAGAACTGGGATGGGTGGCTGACACGCTGGAAGGCTGTGCTGCCATATAGTGTGACCTGGACAGGCTGGAGAGTTGGGCAGAAAAAAACCTGATGAAATTCAACAAGGGCAAGTGTGGGGTACTGCATCTGGGGAGGAATAACCCCATGCATCAGTACAGGTTGGGGGCTGACCTCCTGGAGAGCAGCTGTGTGGAAAGGGACCTGGGAGTCGTGGTGGACAACAGGATGACCATGAGCCAGCAGTGTGCCCTGGTGGCCAAGAAGGCCAACGGCATCCTGGGGTGTATCAAGAAGAGTGTGGCCAGCAGGTCGAGGGAGGTCATCCTCCCCCTCTACTCTGCCCTGGTGAGGCTGCATCCGGAGTATCGTGTCCAGTTCTGGGCTCCCCAGTTCAAGAAGGACAGGGAACTGCTGGAGAGGGTCCAGCAAAGGGCTACTAAGATGATTAGGGGATTGGAACATCTTTCTTATGAGGAAAGGCTCAGGGACTTGGGTCTTTTTAGTCTAGAGAAAAGAAGACTGAGGGGGGGATCTTATCAATACTTATAAATACTTAAAGGGAGGGTGCCAGGTAGATGAGAATAGCCTTTTTTCAGTGGTGCCCAGTGATAGAACAAGAAGTAACAGGCACAAACTTGAACATAGGAAGTTCCATCTTAACATGAGGAGGACCTTCTTTACTCTGAGGTGGCAGAGCACTGGCACAGGCTGCCCAGAGAGGTTGTGGAGTCTCCCACACTGGAGACATTCAAAACCCACCTGGACGCCATCCTGTGCCACCTGCTGTAGGTGTCCCTGCTGTGGCAGGGGGGTTGGACTAGATGATCTCCAGAGGTCCCTTCCAACCCTGACTATTCTCCGATTCTGTGATTCTGTAATCTCCATGAACAAACAGTTGAATAGACATTCAGCTAGTGAAAATTTTTAGGTGCTTTATACCACTAAGTAATTCTTGTCATAGGGTTCTCAATAAGTAGCAATTTGCCATTGAAAGAAATTGCAGAAAATGTTACCTCTGAAGTAGATGAGGCAATATAGATATATGTGTATGTATGCATATGTGTATATACACCTATACATATATGTACACACATGTGTATAAACACTTATACATGTACGTATATATACATACACACATTTAAGCATATATAGTATTTTTAATAATTATTCCTGATATTTTCCAACATGTGATCTCAGCACAGGTGGGATTTCATTTTTGTTCACTCCCTTGTGGCAGTTGTGTCTGAGACCTAGCTCTCGTACAGACTGTGCCACTTAAAATAGTACTTCTGTTAATGATAAAGGCAGTGGGAGTTCCCCTTTACTGTGATGTCCAGTCTTATGGCCCTGGTTACTTTAAAGAAGATGGAATATGTTCCCATGTACCTGGCCTAGAAAGAAAGGACAAAGGCTTCTGAACTGCAATTTTCAATGAAAAGTGTGCCTTTATGAAGAAATATAACATCAGATTTAATTTGATACAAATCTTTCTGGACTTTTGGTTTCAGTTGAAACACTTATCTTGAAAATTTTCAGATCTCCTTTTTTTTAATACTTCTATTCTGGATTTCAAATTTTATCTGGAGAGGATGTAAATATTTTGGACTTTGTGGCATGGAAATTCTTGCATCTGCTTATTAGCTACAAAGAAATTCACACTTTCATTTTAAGTGATCACAGAAACGTTAAGCTTAGATTCATGCTCAGTCTCTTGCTTTTAATTTTAAGCTCATCTTAAAAACATTGTGCAATGTTTAGATAAATCAACTGCTCCAGCTCTGATGTGACAATATTTTTGCTGAAGCTTTTCCTCCACACTTATTTGTATTTTTGTTTATTTTTTGTTTGCATTCTGTGAAAAATATGCCAAGAAAGCTCTAAAAATAATAGTTACTGATAATCTTCAGTAGCTAGATTTGTTTTCCAAATGCATATACATAAGTCTTTGTCTTCAATTATGCAGAATTGCACTTAAGTATGTCTTATGTTTTTAGTACACTTCATGGCACATCCACGTGCTGACAGATTATAATGAGAATATAATTTTGTTGATCTCTAGGGTTTTTTTCCACACTAAGGAAGAAGTAATTTCGAATTCTTAGTCTTGTGCTACTGCCCTTCTCTGGGTAAGAACCGGTTAGAAAAGACACGCATTTCCAAGCAATGTCTTCTGACAAGAAATACTGCAGAATGTTGCAAAAGGGCTGGGGGTTGGGTTAGATATAGCAGCAGTAGCTCATTGAATATAAAAGTCCTTGCTAGGTGTTTGTAGAAAAACTAATAATTGGTGAACAAAATTTTCCTTTCATGTAACGTCTGGCAAAGTTACTTTGATATGATTAGGACACTTAAGTACTCGTTGGACACTTAGATACTGTTCAGTGACAAAAGGATCATTCTTTTCCCTTCCTCATTTTTAAAAAATCTTCACAGTAATAAAGAGCAGTGTCAGTAACGAACAACAATATCCTCCAAATCTTGTGCAGCCAAAACTCCTATTGATTCCCGAACAGAGCTATAAACTCAAACGTCCAGGTTATTGATTGAACTTAATCTGAATTTATATGATGTAATTGTCAGGAATCTAAGTTTCAAAATGTTTTTGGACTCCTACACATTTTAATTATACTCTCTGGCCTTGGATGCCTAGTGGTAGAGCAACCCTCACAGGCAGTTCTTCTCCTACACCCCGTTTGCAGCCAGCTCCATGGGAAGTTGTTGTCCCTGTCCTGTGCTGCACACAGTTCTGGTTTTCCTTAAAATGAAGCCTCAGTTTTGCTCCTGTTTAATTTCCTGCTCTTTTCTTTGATTTCTTTGCAGGGGGGAGGGCACAACATCAGCTAGGTAAATTGTAGGTGGGTTCAATAACATCCCTTTAACTCTTTGCAAGCTGGAACTAAATTTGCCAAAGTGTTGGCCACCTAAGAGACCCACTCAATTGAGTAAATGGTGCTTGAGTCAGCTTGATAAATGGGAAGGTTGTGACTTGAAGAAGGCTAGAAAATTGGTAAAGGAGGGGGGTTTTTTTACTGTTGTGAAGCTCCTCCATCTTAAAAGCAACAACAGCCTGCAGCTATCACGCAAAAAAGACCTGAAGGATAGCTGCTCCGTGTGAAGATAAGTGGAGTTGCTGCTAAACCCTTTACCCCTGTAATACAGAGGACTGGGGAGATTGAAATGCAGTTGAAGGGAGGCCTGGGAAGACAGCTGTACATACAGATGCAAACTTTGACTACTTGTGTAGAGTTGATATGATCCTTCACTTCTGTGACATGAGAATATACTGTCATTTCTTCCAGTATAACAATATAACCAGCACAGGAGGCAGAGCTAAAGTGGATATCCACCATGCTGTATTTGCAAGCTTCATTTTACATGAGGCTACTTTTGGTCTTTCTGCTCTGCATATCTATTTCAGTAAGTAGCATCATTATGAATGTAAGAATGTTCTGGTAAAGTCAGCAAATATTGCACCCACAAATAGATTTGTGACGGCTAAAGCATTTTGCTTGAGAAGTCTTCTGATTGTGGCTTTCAAACTGTTATCAACAGCACTGAAGTCTTGGGGTAATTAGTCTGAGGAGACACCATGTGACATTAGTACTTTTTTGGCGGTTATATCAGACATTAGCGAATTTCTGCTGCTGATAAAACGGATATAGATAACAGCCAGGGGATAAAGTAACCAAAGCGTAAAAAAGACAGAGCCTCATTGGCCTGTGCAAAAAGCAAAGCAGATTTCTTTTTCTCTGGCTTGTATATACCTGTACAGTGTTCTCCTTGTAACAGTGACAGTGCCCACCCTTGTTTCAATCTACTTTAATTGTCAGGTTTGCACAGATTTCCTAGCAATTTCTGAGGAAATTAACTCAGCTAACAGCAATGTTATGGCTACATTATGAAAGTCTTTATGGAGTAACGCACCTTCTACTCAGCAGGTCTAGACTGCTGTACTGCCTTACTGTGCTGCTTGTTACCAATGCTAATTCTCTTCACTCCTACCTGGCACTGTTATATCATTATATGACATCATGGATCTGAGGTGCCAATGTCATGATTGAGGTGTAACAGCTAAAAAGTATAAGAAGCCCTTGTGGATAACTGGTGACCTGCAACCTCCAACTCTACAATGTATTATATATACCAACACCTACAAAAAATTAATGGGGAACAAAACAGCTAGTCGAAATAGCTTTAAAGTAATAAGAATAGCTGATTATTACCACAGAGGCTTCCTAAGTGTAGTTATGCAAAATATGTGTTTGACCTAGCCCCTCCACTCACTTAAACATTTATTCTGTTGACTGTTTGTTATTCTAAGAGCAGAGTGTAAATTTGTTCAGGGTGGAATCTACTATGATTTTTCTGAGCACTTCCAAGGAGATAAGGGGAACTCAAACATTGTTGATCTGCTTAAAATGTATCAGATTCCATTTTGTTTCCAGTATTTTTCCTCACTCTTTCTTCATCTTACATAACAACGCAGTACGAATATAAATATTTTTTTTACATATATTAAACTCTCCATTTCAAGTGTACAGGGATAGTCAAGGAACTAGATTGATAATGGGCAGATTTATCAACAAAATTACTAGCAAATGTGGAAGAGGTAAGTACCCAATCTGTTTCTTTAGTCAACAATTCATAGCCCATTACTTTCTAGAAGACATTCCATCTTCGTTTTTTTTGTTTTGCTTTGTCATCAAATGTAGAGAAATATGGAGAAATATAGAGAAAATCTAATACACTTTACAGCATATGAAGGTGGGAAAAAAGAAAATTTACTTACTGAAAATCTGTGAAGACTTTGTTTCTTAAGTTTATAGAAGGGTAGATGGAAACCAGATGAAATCTGAGGAAGAAATGAAAGATCTCCTAGGCCCATGTAAACTCTTACCTGATAACTAAATAGGCAGGCAGGCTATATTTTTCAAAGAATGGCTTGAATTTTTGCAAAAGGATTTTTTGCAAAGGGCCTGTATTTTTGCTAGATGTGGCAATCTCTCTGACTCTCCAGCTACACGATTAAGACATCCTGAAATTTCTTCCTTCCTCTAGGGATGAGGTGTCACTGGTCCTCTTCCATCCCTGGTGGATTTTATTCACAAGCCTTTTGAATTCTCAGAGACAAGATTTCTGTTTTTAGTAGCTGTGTTTCCTGAGGGAGGTACCAGATCTGATTAGTCTTGCTAGTTAACAAGGAAAGTGGAAGCAGAAGACTGAGGTTCTCCAACACAGTAGAACGAGCCTGAGTGTACCTAGTGCTGCATCAGAAATGTTGCTGCTGTTTGACTGTAGTTTTACTATTTTGTGTACCTGCTGCTCTTTGCTTCGACCTTGCACAGCTGACATCTCCTTGGATACCTATATAGTGGTTTAACTTAGTTCAGAACATTAGCACACTTTTGCAGTGAATCCTGCACCTGCCTTTACTTACAGTGCAGGGTTTGGATCCAAACAAGTTGCAGTACACATGAAGTTTTCCTCAATCCCTTCAGGGGTAAGGAGAGAAAAGAACAGGAAGATAAAACTGATTAACACGTGGCTCAGAGGCTGGTGCCATCAGTGGAGTTTTGTTTTTTTCATCACAGGGACGTCTATACGGCACTGGGCCTACTGGCAACAGATGGGGTACACCTGTCTCAGAAGGGGAAAAGGATCCTGGGGCAAGAATTAGCAGGGCTCATTGGAAGAGCTTTAAACTAGATTGGAAAGGGGAAGGGGGTGTAACTGGGCTTGCTAGAAATAAGCTCCGGGGGAGCACACCAGGGTTTGCAGGGTGGCGAGCTAGCGAGGACCCTTGTTATCCTGTCTCAGTGGAGGTAGGGGCTGGAGATACAAGGGGCAGTAAAGAAGGGAGGGTTATTGATGGATTAGAAGCCATGGAAAAGCCTGAGAGCAGTCAGGTAGGAACTAGGGCTTCTACCCACAAAGAAGTGTCGGGAACATTAGCCCAACTGAAGTGCATCTATGCTAATGCAAGTAGCATGGGCAACAAACAGGAGGAGCTAAAAGCCATGGTGCACCAGGAAAACTATGATATAGTAGCCATCACAGAAATGTGGTGGGACACCTTGTGCAACTGGAGTGTCGCAATCAATGGCTACAAGCTCTTCAGAAGGGATAGACAAGGAAAGAGAGGCGGTGGGGTGGCCCTGTATGTTAGGGACTGCTATGAATGTTTAGAACTCAATCATAGCGATGATACAGTTGAGTGTCTATGATCAGAATCAGGGGGAAGGACAACAAGGCTGATGTTGTGGTGCGGGTCTGTTATAGACCACCCAATCAGGACAAAGAGGTAGATGAAACTTTCTACAAGTGGACAGAAGAAGCTTTGCCATCGCTTGCCCTTGTTCTTGTGGGAGACTTCAACTTCCCAGACATCTGCTGGAAATACAACACAGCAGAGAGGGAACAGTCCTGGAGGTTCCTAGAGTGTGTCAAGGACAACTTCCTTACTCAGCTAGTGAGTGAACTTACCAGGAAAGGTGCCCTGCTGGACCTGCTCTTTGTGAACAGAGAAGGACTGGTGGGTGATGTGACCGTGGGAGATCAGCTAGGGCAGAGTGATCACGGAATGATTGAGTTCTCCATTCTTAGAGAAGTAAGGAGGTGGGGCAGCAGAACTGCCACCTTGGACTTCCGAAGGGCAGACTTTGACTTGTTTAGGAGACTAATTGACAGAGTCCTTTGGGAGGCAGTCCTGAAGGGCGTAGGAGTCCAGGAAGGCTGGACACTCTTTAAGAAGAAAGTCTTAAAGGCACAGGAGCAGGCAGTCCCCCATGTGCTGTAAGTCATGCTGGCAGCAAAGAAGACCAGCCTGGCTGAATAGAGAGCTTTGGCTGCAGCTCAGGGAAAAAAGGAGAGTCTATGGCCTCTGGAAGAAAGGGCAGGCCACGCACGATGACTACAGACACGCCGTGAGGCTATGCAGGGAGAAAATTAGAAAGTCCAAAGCCCGGCTAGAAATTAATCTGGCTTCTGCTGTAAAAGGCAACCAGAAATCTTTCTATAGATACATTAAGAGCAAAAGAAGGGCCAGGGAGAGCATCCATCCTCTATTAGATGCAGTGGGAAACATGGTGACTAAGGATTAGGAAAAGGCTGAGGTGCTTAATGCCTTCTTTGCCTCAGTCTTTAGTAATGAGGCCAGTTACACTCTGAGGATACACCCCCCTGAGCTAGAAGATAGACTGGGAGCAGGATGATCCCCCTGCAATCCAGGAAGAAATGGCCAGTGACCTGCTGCAGCACGTAGACGCACACAAGTCTATGGGACCGGATGGAATCCACCCAAGAGTTCTGAGAGAGCTGGCGGAGGTGCTCACCAAGCCACTTTCCATCATTTCCCACCAGTCCTGGCTGACAGGGGAGGTCCTAGCAGATTGAAAACCAACCAATGTGACATCCATCTACAAGAAGGGCCAGAAGGAGGATCCGGAAAACTACAGGCCTGTCAGTTTGACTTCAGTGCTGGGGAAGCTGATGGAGCAGATCATCCTGAGTACCATGACGCAGTATGCACAGGACAACCGGATGATCTGGCCCAGTCAACATGGGTTTATGAAAGGCAGGTCCTGCTTGACTAACGTGATCTCCTTCTACAACATGGTCACCCGCTTAGTGGATGAGGGAAAAGATGTGGATGTTGTCTATCTGGACTTTAGTAAAGCCTTTGACACCATTTCCCCCAGCATTCTCCTGGAGAAACTGGCTGCTCATGGCTTGGATGGGTGTACCCATTGCTGGGTAAAACACTGGCTGGAAGGCCGGGCCCAGAGAGTGGTGGTGAATGGAGTTACTTCCAGCTGGCGGCCGGTCACGAGTGGTGTCCCCCAGGGCTCAGTACTGGGGCTAGTCCTGTTTAATATCTTTATCAATGATCTGGATGAGGGGATTGAGTGCACCCGCAGTAAGTTTGCAGACGACACCAAGCTGGGTGGAAGAGTTGATCTACTTGAGGGTAGGGAGGCCCTGCAGAGGGATTTTGACAGACGAAATCGATGAGCCAAGGCAAATTCTATGTGTTTCAATAAGGCCAAATGCCAGGTCTTACACTTTGGCCACAACAACCCCCACCAACGCTACAGGCTTGGGGAGGAGTGGCTGGAAAGCTGCCCAGCAGAAAAGAACCTGGGGGTGTTGATTCACAACTGGCTGAACATGAGCCAGCAGTGTGCCCAGGTGGCCAAGAAGGCCAATGGCATCCTGGCCTGTATCAGGAATAGCGTAGCCAGTAGGACCAGGGAGGTGATTTTACCCCTGTACTCAGCACTGGTGAGGCCGCATCGTGAGTACTGTGTTCAGTTTTGGGCCCCTCACCACAAGAAGGACCTTGAGACGCTGGAGCATGTGCAAAGAAGGGCAACGAAACTGGTGAGGGGTCTGGAGCATACATCTTATGAGGAGTGGCTGAGGGAACTGGGGTTGTTTAGCCTGGAGAGAAGGAGGCTCAGGGGAGACCTTATTGCTCTCTGCAACTATCTGAAAGGAGGTTGCAGAGAGGTGGGAGTTGACCTGTTCTGTTAAGTAACAGGTGATAGAACAAGAGGAAATGGCTTCAAGTTGTACCAAAGGAAGTTTAGATTGGATATTAGGAAGAATCTTTTCACTGAAAGGGTCATCAGGCATTGGAACGCATTACCCAGGGCAGTGGTGGAGTCCCCATCCCTGAAGGTATTTAAGGGTTGTGTAGATATAGTGCTCAGGGACATGGTTTAGTGGTGGGCTTGTCAGTGTTAGGTTAATGATTGGACTAGATGATCTTACAGGTCTTTTCCAATCTAGAAGATTCTGTGATTCTGTGAATGAAACCAGAGATACTGATAAAGGTGATAGGAAGTGAAGGCTTAGCAAAGCAAACGTGATATCTCAACATAAGCAACCATCCTGTTTAAGACAGCCACACACCGCAGCAGCTATTTGAGTGGGGTTAGTGACAGGTGCTTATGACGTCTCTTCATCTCATGTCTCTCCATGTTGCATGCATCCAGTCTTGAAGCCTATCTTCAGTCCACCTCTGCTACTGAAGACCACACTGGACAGCCCACTGCTTCTCAAACACCATCTTGTGAAGTAATGGCACAGCCGCTGGGCCCAATATGGATGCTGACAGGAAATAAAGTACTTCAGTCAGCCCACTTTGGTACTCCAAACCTCCTGTTCTTCTGTTGGCTTTTATCACTGAGTGAGTCCAGACTTTTGTTGCATTTGAAGAGTGAGGGAGGTCTGTATTTTACACAGTTTTTATCAAAGTTTTTTTATTTTGTTCAGTGGAGGAGTTGCAATTATTATTTCTGGAGTTCTTGAAATGAAACAGGAGCATCTGGATTACCTGTGGCTGTAAGCCTGCACTCCGAGAGAAAACAAGCTGCGGCAAACATTAAAAAATGCAGCTAGCAGTACTTTATTACTTTCAGTCCAACACAAGCCCTATTTTACACTACAACAAGTGGCCATTAGTAGCTATCGTAAAGTAATCTGACAGGACTCTTAATTTTACTCTCCTGTCTCTCGTGGATGTGTGCATAAGCCACAGTAATCATAGATAGTAAATGAGGTTTTCTTTCGACTTCCCAACCTTTTACCATCTGTACTGATACTCATGAAAGTGTTGTGCAGTGCACTGTAGATAAGCAACATCCTGGAAAACAGCAAAGCCAAGTCTGGGCTCTTCTTTACCTTGACAGAAAGGTGAAGCCATGTTTCATAAGTAAGATGCAGATGGGCAAACAGCAGCTGAAAATTATTTTGTTTCAGTTCAATAGATTCCGAAATCATGAGTGTCAAATCCATGCACTGCAGTGAAGTCAGTGTAGACATGACACAGGGACTCAGATTTGACACTGGCTGGGATAGTTTGCTTGCATGGCAGAGATGGAGCAAGTCTTGTGCAAGACAAGTCTCACATCTTTGCCAGGTTACTCAAGATTATAGCATCAAAATGTCTGCAGCCGAGCATAAATGTCCATGACTCAGTTGAGAGACAACCTTGAGTGCTGAGAGCAGTCTGTGTCTGGCCAAGACAGAGGCAATGGTGATTAAGGCTTAGGAAGTCCACCAATACAGCCAATGCAAATAAGGAAGGCCACATAGAAAAGCCCTCTGTGAACTCTTAAGGCTCCAAACCTTCCAGACAACAGAAGTTACCTCCAGAATGGATTGCTTTACTGAACTGCTAGATCAACTTTCTAAACCTGAATTGCTTTCCAGAGGAAAAGAGGAGAAGCACCTGTAAACACTGGCAACAAGGTTTGGTTTAACTCTTGGGTTCAGGAGCATTCTCCTGTTCTGTGCTTTTCTATTGATCATCTTCTGAGTCAGTGTTGTGTCGAGCTCACCTGTGAATGCTTTCCCTGCCCTGAAGTTCTTCCTGCATTAACAGTCCTGCCGTGTTAACAGCATGACCCTTTGCCACCATTCAATGGTCTGTTCACAGTCTCAGATGCTGTGTACAACAGCCATTCATCTTCATCAGCATTGAGAATTTCTAAGGATATCGTCATTTTTCATCTGCTACAGTACTTTCTTCTTGTT
The DNA here is from genome assembly GCA_017639485.1 of Pluvialis apricaria. Taxonomy (NCBI): domain Eukaryota; kingdom Metazoa; phylum Chordata; class Aves; order Charadriiformes; family Charadriidae; genus Pluvialis; species Pluvialis apricaria. Next base: position 39,283,981 of record CM030044.1, read on the forward strand.
TCCTTTCTTTTTGCATATGTGAGAGCTCTGTGCAAGGAGCTTTAACAATGCATGAGAGATATACCTCCCATACAACGGTGGCCAAGCTTGTATTGGTACTGCTACTGTTGCTGCCCTGGGGAAGGTGAGAGTGGTGCATTGCCCCTGCATGCTATGATAAAAGTACAGCAGGATGATGCTTCTCAGAAGGCTGTTTCCCAGGTTTGTAGCTGACCCCATTAAGAAAAGATCAGGCATTGGCCTCTCCCCACCAAACACTCCCTACAGCACAATTGCAGGTGAGCGGAGTGCTGCGTACAAAGCAATCTCATATAGAAGAGGACACACCTGGGGTTCATGTTACCTAAACAATACAATCTTGCATTAAATTTTCCATTGAAAAGGCAGTAACATACCTCAATCTGCCTCCATTCTACTCTGCCAGGTGATCTGGGTGGGCACTGCATTGATGACCACAGACTGGGCTTCTGTAGAAGCATCTGGGTCTTTACAAAATAAATTGTCACCTGTAAACCTCACAAAATCCCTTGAGAGACTGCCATCATTGCTTTGCCACTCTGCAGTCCCTGACCACTCTACTTAAAACAACCTGCTCCCTAGCAAGTGTCTACCCTCTGAGTCCAGCTGGTTTGGGTACTTGCAGTAAGACCTGATATAGTTCATGGTGGACTGGCTGGGCTCAACTTGCAGCAAAGGAATATTAGAAGGAAAATAGTCCCTGCAGTAGTGCCAAAACCTGCAAGTCTCAGTCCCTAAGCAGGCATCAGCAAGATTCAGAAATTTGTTCCCCTTAGTGAAATACTGAGCTGTGAAATCAGTTTAAAGGCTATATGTATTATTTATTCTGCCTGGGAATTGGAACAAGATCCCTAAACAAACAGCAGGACTAACCCTAATGTGAGATTGCATGATTGAAAAGTGGCCAAACATGTCTGAAATGTGGAATATGGTCTCTTTCCTTCAACTAGATCTATGCTTTGGAATTTGTGTCAAAACCAAAGCAGGATTTGGCTTAGGTTTTCTGGCCATACTTATTTTGGAAAACAAACACATGGATTTGACTGTCAGGTAAACTTGCTTATTTTATTGTATTTTTTTAAAACAACAGAAAATTGTGTATTCCCACTTAAATTAATGCACTCTCTTTGGGGTAAATAGTTCAGAATAAAGACTTGTTTGGATCCTGTGCTGCAGGGTTCACCCAGGATTTGAATTTCTTTCATAGTTTCTTCAGCTCCCCCGAGAATCTTTTAAAAACTCACAGTATCTCTTTCCTAGCTTTTTCCACAAGTCCAGTGTAGAAAACAAGAGGCAATATGGGAGAATCTTAGTGATTCTCACTTACTGGGATAGGCAGGGTGCACTTTTAAAACAATTTAGTACAACCCAGAATAAAATCTGGGTCTGCCCTGAACCCCATCAAGGCTGACAGTTCCTTTAAGAAAAGATAAAGGGAGCATTTTCTCACCCTTAGGTTCTGCCCTATACACAAGTGAGTCGGACACAAGAAATTAATTTGTTTCCAGTTCCAAGTGTATCATGGCATCTTGTGCCATAGCATCTTGGTCAATACCTGCTGCTTATGACAAATAGATTAACATTCTGAAATCGGAAACAATTTCCATAATAAGCCTCTGCTCATAGATATGAGTTCTAAGAACTATTCTTTGAAGTGAATTAATTTTCTAATTCTGTCTGTAATGGATGCAAATCAAAAGAATGCCATACTCAGCTGCATATACTTTATATTTTACCATACCTTTATCTCTGCTTTAGTGTATTTGAATTTAAAGTAGCTTTAGTCACTCTCAAAGCAGTTTTTTTGCTATCTGTGAGACCCTGCATATAAACCAAACTTGATCGGAGTCTTAAAAATGAAGTGGTGGACCATTATGAAGGCATGATACATGTTGAAAATGGAGAAAATTATCGTAAGGATTGTGCAGAGATAAATGTGGGAAGTAATTATTTTTTTTAAAGTCCCTCTTTTTTGATCCTCATATTTGAGAGTCCTCTGGGGACAAAAGTGGAAGATCTTCACTGAGGACCCTTACTTTTTTGTCCATTTCAGAAAAAAAGCAATTAAATGATATTAAGAAAAGTAGCTACTCATGAAAATTACACACTGGATATTTTGCCTGTTCCTTCTGTGTATGATTTCATAGCTTTTTAGAGCATTCAGAGGTGCATCCCTGTTGGAAAGAGAATGGAAGCACAGGATGGTTAGATTTATGTCTGAATACACATGCTCCATGACCAGCTGTGTCATTCATTCTTCCGCTTTATTTTATAACAAGGTTTTATGAATACTTGATCATTATTTTAAAATGATAAATTTTAATTTCTGGTTTTGTATCGTACTAACACCAACAAAAAGGTTTACTCAGCTATAATAGGCAAAAAAGAAAAAAATCCCACAACTAGCCTTTGAAGAAGCAGTACTGCCATGTCACCTGGGCTACAGAAAACAGTGAAAGTGTGTCATAAAGCTTACCATAAACTATAATGGGCCACATTGCATTGCCCATTGTGTTATATTTTCATAGAATCATAGAGTCTTTTAGGTTGGAAAAGACCCTAGAGATCATAAAAAAAGATCATTGAGTCCAACTGTAAGCCTAACACTGCGATGATCACTTCGCTAGTCCTGCTGGCCATGCTGTTTCTGATACAAGCCAGAATGCTATTGGCCTTCTTGGCCACCTGGGCACACTGCTGGCTCATATTCAGCCGGCTGTCAGTCAACACGCCCAGTGGGCAGCTTTTGAGCCACTCTTCCCCAAGCCTGTAGCACTGCATGGGGTTGTTGTCACCCAAGTGCAGGACCCCGCGCTTGGCCTTGTTGAGTCTCATAGAATTGGCCTCAGCCCATCGATCCAGCCTGCCCAGGTCCCCCTTTAGAGCCTTCCTACCCTCAAGCAGGTCAACACTCCTGCCCAACGTGGTGTCATCTGCGAACTTACTGAGGGTACACTTGATCCCCTCATCCGGATCATTGATAAAGATACTAAACAAAGACACATTTTGCTGTTTTAAATAATTGCATTGTACCAAGCAAAACCAAAATCAATGGGGAATAGTGGCAAAGTTCTTTCTAAAAATATTTTTTTCTACATTCATAACTTTTAAACACAGTATGGTTAAGGATCTTCACCAACTTAAGTGGATAAAGTCTAGTCTTCAGTGTTTTCTAGAGAGACTAGCCAGCAGATAGATTGCAAGACAAGACAATATGTGTGGTTAGGAAGGTGCTGCCATAGCTTTTCTTAGATGAAGTGAGATTTCAGAGTTGATGGAAATAAAATGTTGGGTTTTTTTCCAGACTAAAGCAAAGGAGAGACTAGCATTATATTAACTTACGTTACATTTTAACAACTGTAGAATCACTAATAGGGGGAGGGATAGAAAGTGGTAAGGGGTGGTTCTCCCACCCCTTCAAGCTGAAAAAATAATGCAAACACTTCTGCTTTGCTGGAAGTATTTTGGGCTGGTTTAGATTATGTATGTTGTACTTCCTCACATGCCTTTGTGGAGTAGTAAGGGTTATGAAATTGAGAGTGGTGTGAGAATAAATCTTCATGGGCCTTTGCAAATGCTTTCATCTAAAAGACAATCAAATAAAAAGAACTATAATAGGACTGGTTCTGTTGCCTTCCCTTTTGTATATACTTCTCCAGAATAACAGTCCTTTATGATCATATTTTAAAAGCGGATGTTATCACAAAAAATTTAACTTAGTAAAACCAGTCACTGATGGATGAAGTTATGAACATGTATATATATGAGAAAAGTTATACATGTATATAAGTTTTATAAATGCTAATATAAGGATTGTTTATGCTTATGTATCTCCAGGTCTCGCTACTGCACTCCAAAGGAGAAGGCACTTTCTTACTCTTATTGTTAATGAAACAGTAAAAATGGACAACCCCCCCACTTTGCGCAGACTATGACTACTTGAACTTTTGATAGTGCTACTTGTGCAGTCACACAATGCACATTAAATTAGATTGATTTATTTCCTAAAAGACGGAAGGATAGTCTTCAGGGGTGATGCATCCGTATTACACGTAATTTATATGCAGCCTGCATCCTCCAGTGAATTGCTGGCACAAGCTGTAGCTAAGCAGAATTTGGGTGTCCTTAGCTGAAGCAGTCTGGGCTTTGGTTTCCTTTATTTGAGGATTATTGATGTTTTCTTCTATTCTCTGCTGCTGTTAGAAATGTGGTCTTTTATGTTAATGATGACATAGTGTATTTCCAGAGGGAAAACTTGCTAATGCCTTTGACTTTAGCTCAAAGCTAAATGGTTCCAAGCAGAAGGGTATTTGAGAGGTTTCAATTTTAGACTAAATCAGTGTTTCATTTTTCACATGCTGGAGTTTTCAAGCTGTTTACTGATGAAAAGAACACTCTGTGCACTGAACCATTCAATCCATTTTAGTTAGATGTATGATATTTTCATTTCTGTCAAAAAGACCTGTAAAATCCAAGAGAAGCCTTATATTATTTTATCTTTAATGCAAATTACTGCCATGAATTTTGCACTTAAAAGCCATACCAGTGGATAGAGATTGTACATTCTTTCCTTTCCTACAAAGTGGTTATTTCTTCAATGTAGATAATGAAAGAAAACCAAATGTCTGTAAATAGGATTTTTAATGGATTAGAAAAAGAAGGTGATTTCCAACGAAAACCATGAAACTGAGAGGACTATTACTGATTCTTGGATTGGTCAGTCAACAGCACACTGTTGCACAACTTCAGTTTTCAATAGAATCTGAATTCCCTGCTGATACCATTAGAAGTTGACAAAGAGAAATACTGGGGAATATTTTTGTTTTCAAAGTTTCTTAGTCAGATGAATGGGAAGCAAGAGAAAGAAGGATAATATTCCATTTGCCCAAGATGATTAATCAGAACTGACGATAGTTTTTAAAACTTTTTTTCTTTTTTTTTTTTTAGTAAAATTTTGTACTCTATACGTAAGTAGTTCTGTTATTAGCTTCTTCTGGAAAAAGAGAGGTCAGTGCAAATTCTGTTTTTACATTAAAACAGGAACAAACATTAAGGTAAAGAAACTGTTAAATTTATTTCCATCTCAGTAATAACATCATTCTTTTCTGTTTCAATCGATACTATGGCTTGCCTGTATTTTTAATACACCTCAAGTGTATGTATACCAATGCACGTGGCCTGGACAACAAACAGGAGGAAATGGAGCTCTGTGCCCAGCCAGAAAGTTATGATATCATAAGAATATCTGAAACATGGTGGGACAACTCACATGACTGGAGGATCATGATGGATGGCTCTAGGCTGTTTCATAAAGACATGCAGGGAAGAAGAGGAGGAGTCGTCTCACTTTGTGTTAAGGAGAACCTTGAATGTATAGAAGTCAGCTATGGCGATTGTGGAAGCCCTGTCAAATGCCTCTGGGTCAAGATCAGAGGGGTCGTCTCCAAGGGGGATCTTAGAGTAGGTGTCTGGTACTGACCTCCAAACCAAGATGATAAAGCCAACTGAGCATTATGTGGGTCACTTAAGCAAGCTTTGGGTCAAGAGAATCTGGTTCTTATGGGTGACTCCCACTGCCTGGACATTTGTTGGAAGAACAATACAGATGCTCATGTGTCATCCACAAGTTCCTGGAACCAGTAGACTGCTTCATTGCATAAATGTGAGATGTGCCAACCAGGAATGAGGCACTGCTGGACTTGCTACTCACGCACCAAGGAAACCTGCTTTGTAGTACCTGAGTTAGTGATAGCCTTGGCTGCAGTGATCACAGTATTGTAGAGTCTGGGATCCTGCTGAGCACGCTGAAGATTACGATAAAGGCAAAGAGTTTAGTTTTTAGAACAACAAACTTCAGCTTGCTCAGAGCTCAGTGAGTTCCAGGAGTTTTTCAAGAATGCTGTACTGGAAGCACAAAACCAGTTCATCCCCTTTAAAGGTAATGGAAGCAGGCAGAGCAAGAGACCCCTTGGCTTAACTGTGAGCTTCTGAGTCTGCTCAAAACCAAAAGAGAAGGGTACCAGAGATGGAAAAATGGACAAACACCTGCTGAGAACTACAAGGGCATTGCCAAGGGGTGAAGAGATGCAGCTAGAAAAGCAAAAGCTCAGCTCAAACTGAAATTGGCCAAAGATGTCAAAAACTACAAGAAAGGGTTCTTCAGGTACAAACAGAATCAGAGAGAAAATATTGGCCCACTTTTAAACAGGAGAGGTGAATTGCCACTGGCAATGCTGAAAAGACAGAGGTTTTCAACACTTTCTTCACCTCTGTCTTTACCAGCACTGTTGGGCCCTAGGCCTTGGGAACAAAAATCCAGGTTGGTGCAAACACAGACCCACCACCAGTGAAGGACGAGTTGGTATGTGATCTGTTACAGGAGTTTGACACTTACAAATCAATGGGCCCTGACAATATCCACCCAAGGGTGTTAATAGAGCTGGCTGACATCATTGTGAGGTGGCTCTCCATAGTCTTTGAGAAGTCACGGAGTTTGGGGGACATCCCAGAACATTGGAAGAAAGCTAATATCACCTCCATCTACAAGATGGGCTTAAAGGAGGATCCAGAAAATTACAGGCCCGTCAGTCTTACCTCAGTCCCTGGGAAAGTTATGGAACAAATCTTCCCAGGGGCTATCACAAGTCAAATGAAGCATGTGACTGGGAAAAGCCAGCACAGATTCATCAAGGGCAAATTGTGCTCGACAAACCTGATGTTCTATGACAAAGTAACCTGTTCATTTGTTGAGAGGCGAGCAGTGGACATTGTCTACCTGGCTTTCAGCAAGGCTTTCAACACAGCCTCCTCCTAGAGAAACTGGTGCGTTATGGTGTAGCCAAATGGTCTGCGCTGTGGGTGGGGAACTGGCTGACAGACCGCACCCAGAGGGTGGTGATAAATAGCTCCTTTTCAAACTGGAAACCTGTCACAAGTGGGGTCCCCCAGGGGTCAATATTGGGCCCAATGCTGCTTAATATCTTCATAAGTGATGTGGATCATGGGATCAAGTGTTCCCTGACAAAGTTTGCTGATGATATCAAACTGAGTGGGGAAGTGGGCACACCAGAAGGGAGAGTCACCCTGCAGGAAGACCTAGGTAGGCTGGAAGGGTGGGCTAACAAGAACCTTATGACATTCAGCAAGGACAAGTGTAAGTTCTTGCACATGGCAGAACATAATCCAGGAGTGGAGCACAGGCTGGGATCTACCTGGCTGGGGAGCAGCTCTGTGGAAAGGGACCTGGGGGTCCTGGTGGACAGAAAGCTCAATATGAGTGAACAGTGCGCTGCAACAGCAAAGAAAGCCAACAGGATGCTGGGTTGCATCAATGAGGGCATCACCATCAGAGATAAAGAAGTAATTATCCTACTCTACTCAGCACTTGTCAGGCCACGCTTGGAATACTGTGTTCAGTTTTGGTCCCCACTACACAAAAAAGATGTGGACAGGCTGGAGAGAGTTCGGAGAAGGGCCACGAAGATGATCAAATGACTGGGAAGCCTGCCACATGAGGAAAGGCTGAGAGAACCAGGTTTGTTCAGCCTTGAGAAAAGAAGGCTTAGGGGAGATCTTATCGCCGTGTTCCAGCATTTAAAGGGTGGCTGCAAAGAAGATGGAGACTCCCTTTTTACAAAGAGTCACATGGAAAATATGAGGGGTAATGGGTACAAGTTACTCCTGGAGAGATTCTGATTGGACAGAAGAGGAAAGTTTTTCGCAATGAGAACAATCAGCCTTTGAAATAATCTCCCTGGGGAAGCGGTGGATTCCACAACATGGGACACTTTTAATCATCCCAGGATGCTGGGCCATCTTGTCTAGACCATGCTTTTGATAAGAAAGGTAAGACCAGATGATCCTTGAGGTCCCTTCCAACCTGCGATTCTATGATTCTGTAATATCTCTGGCATGTTTATGTCATTCTTCTCCTGCAATTTTCTCCCACATATTTCAGTCTCCTTCAGAGTGACCAAAAGAGGAGCTCCTTCATTGTCCTCTAGCCATCTCGATGACACAGAGAAGACATGGGATCAAGTGGCTCTTTTACTTCAGTCTGTCTCCTTCTCTAGTCTTTGTTCATTTGTTCAGAGGTTCATTGTCATCTGAGGACCTCCTCGCACCCAGAACTTCACACTTGGTCTTGAATATTTTATTGTACGGCCTTTTCAGGATTCTGAGCATAACTTGGAACATGGCATTAACATTTATAAAACTTCTTGGTGATTATTCTCCCAATGCAAGTGCTATTGCATCTGACAGGAGGTATCTTAAGTTTCAATCTAATTTTAGAAGATAAAGATTAATGGTTCCAGTCCAGTGATTAATTAATCATTGTTGCTTAGGAACCAGCAACGGTGACCTATTACATCTTCTGTAGGCAAATAAAGGACAATCTCAAATGGTGAGAAGCATCAGGTGTACTTAATTGGCCAAAGCTGGGAGAAATTGAGTGAAGTTGATCTGAAGGACAAATTAAAATGGAATAATGCAAGTGAGAGAGAGGCATTCTTTAGATCATTAGAGGAACAGCTGGCATAAATTGCACACCCTAGATAAAAGCCCATGCAAGGTCAGTGGCAAAGAAAAAGAAGAAATTAGGAGTAAAAAAAAAAAGTAGCACATAAGAAGGCAAGGGCAATTAGTAATTGACTGTAAACTAAAAATCATTAAGAAATTAATAAGAAACTGAACGCATCTGTTGGACAAACAACTACAGTTGACATGAATAAGCAAAACTAATGTGCTCATATATATACACCTCAGAATTCCCTTTTTTCCCCCTAAGGTACATAATTTTTCCTATGAATGCCAGTTGTTTCTATGTAGCCAAGAGGTTATGCACTAAGAAACTCCCTAATAAGAAAAGACTGAAGCCAGATGAATGCATATAAGCAATGTCTAATTCTGAGGATCATTATGATGCGAGGGTGACTAACCACAGAACAAACTGTTATGAAAAGCAACCAATTCTTCATCCTTTTATTTTTTCAAATCAAGATATACCTGAGGCATGAAAAGAGCGATGATATTCAGGACATAAATCTGAAGCAAATGCTGTCAGGGTAGCTGTCATGAGCATCTGCCCTGCACGTAAACAAGTGTAAGATATAAGCAAGGTTCACAAATAGAGAGGGAGAAACTTGAAAGCATAGAAAATTGTTGTCTTTCATGGAAGATACCAAGAATTTTACCCTTCGCCTCTGCTGTTCACTGACTATCCAGGACGTTCACATTTGTCTGTGAAAGCACTCACTTCTAGCACGCTTCTTTTCTCACTCACATGCACGGGAAAGCTATGAATTTTCCTTTTGTTAGTGCATAGACACCACATGCCTGGCAGAGCTGGTTGAAGAGAACAGATAGACTGCCTTGCTGGCTGCAGAAGTAGAGGGAGCCTTGGGATTATAGACTGGTTTGGGCACCAGCTGTCCAATGGTTCAGGGAACCACAAATAGTTGTGTCCTCCTTCATTGGGCCTGACGATAGTTTACACCTCATTTGCAATGGCCATAATATGTATCACTTCCACCTGCTGTATATAAAATTCTGTGCTTGTGTAACACAGGGGCAAATATATACAAGTCAGATTCTGTTTTGTCGCAGCATATGCCTAGAATAACTTCACTGCAGTTATAGGACAAGATCCTCATTTCCAGTTAATATTTCTCGCTCTTTTGATAAGCAAATCAGCCCCAGCACAGGTAAGTAGCTGGCATTTGACTGCCATAGCACTAATATGTCCCGGCAGGTACAGGTATTGCGTGTGGACAGTTTGGATGGTTTGGAAGTTGTGCTTGGTTGGCAGAGCTGAGTAGGGAAGCCAGAAATATGGTGGATGACTGTTTTTGCTCTTGTAGCTTTATATATCAAATAAAGTAGGATTTCAATTCATAGTCTTGAACTCTGGAAAACAATTTTCTTTTTTTACTTTTTTTATTATCAGGCTTAACAGCATTTTATATCCACTTTGTTTCAATGTTAATGGTTATGGAAGACGCTGGAGAATCACAGCTAATACACATTTTCAATTATTTTGTTATCTGCTTGCAGGTTTTTGTTGTCACCACGTGGGGTTTCTTGCTGATAGAGTTAGCTGATGTAGGAAACGACAGCATTACTGCTGTCTGCTCCCTGCCAGAAATCCTACTAATGGCAAAGGCAACTTTGAGAGATTTAAACACAGGATTTCTAGTTTGAAATACCTGCAAATTAAAAATTAACTTAAAGCTTAATTTTTCGCAGTCTTTCTCTCGGGAAGAAGTTCTTGCTAATAACACTCACGTCAGCAATTGCAATAGATCAGGAATGTGACCAAAGCGTAGGTGAATAGTGTACCATGGAGTATCAGGATGTTTTCCTAGTATTCAGCCATCTCTACATCAGGCTCTGTATCACAAGATTTGCGTACCTACAGCAGTGGGTAGGCTGGCAAAGGAGTGTTGCTCAGGCTTCTGTGAGATTTCTGTTTCTATGGTCACTAAAGTCACCTCTGTGGAACCAGTGGCAGATTTTGTTCCCCTTCAACTGCCTTACTTTTATATTGCCGCAAGATGGAAACTTTTTAACAAATCATATTTGATTACCTCTGGGTTTGTCTTCTGATGTAAGGACAAGGGGCTCAAGGATAATAGATAGGATTTCAATTTAAATGAGTGATACCTGGAGATTTTGGCAGCCCCATTTTTTGTAAGCCCTGACAGCCTTTTCATAAGCCTGCATTTTGCTAGAAGACCACAGGTTTGAAATAAAGCTTGCCTACTACCATGTTTGCTATCTGCAAAAAGCCCACTGGTGGTGTTCATAAAACTTATTTTCCCAGTAATTTCCTTTTAAAATTTGTTTATTCATTAAATATCTCATTGTGTTTTATCTCTAAGAGTATCAGAGTCCAGTTCTAATTTTTTTTCACTTTTTGCTTTGCTTATTTCTTTTTTTTTCTCTGTCAGGGTTTTTCAACCTTATATGACTTTAAAATTAATGCATTTGTTTGGGAAAGAAACAGAAATTAACCAGGAGGTGTGTATTGCCCTTTGCCCACCTCATCTGCCCCTTCAGGATCTGGTCTTACCAGATAATGAGGCATCAGATGCAGAAAAGCTCTCTGGACAAAATTTTAGAGCTGAAGTCACTAACAATGTAGTATTATAGTTATTGCATCCCTCCACAACTGGAGTTTGAGTTCAGGTGTTTAAAAAGTAATTAGCCAGGAAATGACAATGAGTCTCAGGTCTCTTTTGCTATGCAAGGCCGTGTTCCTGTAAGTGAACACACAGAGGGATTCCCTACAAGAAAAAGTGAAAAATAGATCAGAAAATGAAACTTACAACAATTCTTCTGAGATTCTCATAGATTTCTAACTCCAGCCCTGTAGGATGCCAGAGGAACATTGCATCTTCCTTTGATCTTGTCCTTCACCTTTTGTGATATGCATCAACACCTGAAAGCTTCACCTAATGCATTTTCTTGAAGGGGAGAGGAAGGAAGATGCTTATTTATGTTCAGAGTGATCACTAATTCCTCAGTGATCACTGTTGTTCAACAAATTATGCTAACACTCCCATTAAATGGAAATTATTTTTGTTGAACAGAAGCTGAAATGCCATATGGGTTAGAGAAGGAAGGTTAATCAGGTACAGTGGCATCCTAAGTTTTTCCTAACATTCTTAAGGTGTCAAGAAAGAAAATTTCATTTAACATGGCTGTGACCAGCCATTTTCACAATAGACTGGAATTCCCAGGAACATAGGTCCACAGCATGAAAGGCCTCAGGACAGCAAATCTGCATGCAGATGAGAATTTGTCCTACAGGGTTTGATCTGCTGCAAGAACTACAGTTAATTTGTCCAAAATTAAATGCACAACTACCCCCAGTATTTTGAACCACTAGTATCACCTTCAGTGGACTTCTGTCTCTTTGGTCATGCTAATATCATGGACTCCATTTCCAAAATGGCAATAAACATTAAAAAAAAAAAAAAAAAGAAGTCACAGACAAGAAAGTAAAACAGTGGTAGAAGTGGCTAGTTTTTCTTTTACTTCAAGTCTTTGTTTCCTCTAGTAACATTTCTCCAGAAGTTTCGAACTGTGGTTGAGTCCACAGGCACCTATGTTTCCATAGGATGCTTTGTTTGCTAAGCATTTTATCAAACCACTGCTAAAGGTAGTGATGGCTTTCAGGTCATGGCGTGCTCCTCAATTATTGTCACATTCCTGGAAAATGAGGGTGATGGTCTGCTGCTCCCTGGGAAAAAAAGAGGGAAGAAGAAAAAGGTGGAGGGGGGGGGGGGGGGAGGGAAGGAAGGAGGAAAGGAGAGAGGGAAGTAAGGAAGGGAAAGGATGGAGTGGCTGCTCCTTGTGGAGGCTTGTCCTTTCCTACGGAAGAGATTGCTGTCTTATTTCTGCCTTCTTTTCTCTCACTTTTCCCAAATGGTCCAAACCCAACACTATTTCCCCCAGCTCCAGGTCATTCCCGGTTCCAGGCTCTCTGACCTCAATTCCACCTGCAGCTCTGCCTCAGCTTTCTGTGTTCCCCATGACCTTTCTTAGCATGATGACATGATTTGGATCAATCCTGACTGGTCACGTTGTTTGCTGTGCCACACTTCCCAGTGACATCAGTGTGATCCAAAATCCTGTGCTAGTACAGGGTACCTTGTGCTTTTTTTGATCCGCCATGACGGATCCATTCAGCTCAAATGGTAAATAGTGAACAAGACTGGTTTTGCCATGCCCCAGGTATCTTTGCCTCTGTCTTCTCCAAAATCTGTGGCAACATTTGGTAGTTCTGAGGAAGGACAAATAATATTTAATAATTTCCTGAATAATTTTTAACATTTAAATTTAAAAAGTAACAGACTCAGTGTAATCGTGACTTTCAAGAGTGTGCTGAAGGAGCAAGGAAAAAGTTTAAACTTATCTAAATGCAAGTTCATTACATGCTAGCTCTGCCTCCTCTTCTCTTCTGAAGCTTTTATGAAAATTAAAGTCAGAGTCCTATTGTAAATTCTGTTTCTTTTCCTGACAATTTAAATTGCAAACCCAAACACTCAGATAATTTTTTCTTTATCATATGCTGAGGGTTTTTTCCATTCAAGAAACTACTTGTGTTTTTTATGTTTAAAATGAATACATTTTTGGCTCCTTAACCATTGTCTTAAGACCATCTCTAAATTTGATCCTTTTTCCCTGGATTTTTTTTCTTGTCTCTGACTTTTATAGGGAACTGATAGAATCTATGTTGTAAATTACAGCATTGAACAGCAGTATCATATGCAATGGTGCAATACACAAAAAAGCCATTGAAGTCATCAGTTCAACATTATTTACACTTTAAGGTCACATTGACCAAGCTGATGAAACTACCTTAGAAAATGAGAGAGTTTGCTGTGTCTGGGAAATAAAAGAATTTACTAAAAATCCCATCTGGAGTCTCTTGGAAGTTAGTACAAGCTTTTTTCTTTTTTTCTTTACAAATTCCATTTAACGAACAAAAATGAAATCATTTACTTCTGGCTGTTTACATTCTTTATCTTTCTGTCTTCCCCCTCTTCACACATTTTTTTTTCATTATGTTCTGGGTTAAGGTTTCAGATTTATTTGCCAAAGTATTAGGTGTAATGAATTAGCATTCACTAAAACTCTAAAAAGACCATCTGGATAACAGTAAATGTGAGTCAGTAGGTCCTAGCAGCTGGCACATAAATGCAAACCTCATGCCTCTCTCCATTTATTTTTTATACTATCTTTTTTGCTTTCAAAATATTCCACTGTTCCCTTAAATTAGTTACTAGTTTTTAACTCTCAGAAATGTCTCAGAAATATTTAACTCTCAGAAATGTCTCAGATATATTTAACTCTCACAAATGCTCAGTTTTCTTTACTTATTTGAAGAGGTTCCTTTTTTCTTAGTGCCTGCTTAGAGCATGTTATAACTTTAATGGGGTTTCACCATGTCAGAAATCATACTGATAAGTTATTTTGGTTTGTTCACGTGCTCCAGTGAAATAGGTGGACTGTGACACAGCAGGAAATGAATTGCACCTCACAGCAGTTCATGTGATCCCACTTGTCCATGAGTGGTTCTGGCACCTTCCTCACAGCAAGAGACTGTTTTGTCTTTGACAGTAAAAAAGTAAAAATAGCTAAACCACTTCCCCTCCCCCAGTGAAAAACTATCAGACATTATTGACTTTGTATCCATGGGTTGTTTTCCCATCTCTCACTGGTGTTTGTGGAGATTAATTTTCCAGACTGCTTTATCATAATTGGCATTCCCTAAATTTAGGATGCCAGGATACCCAGAAAAGGCTGTGGAGCCCATCTGGCCCCCATTCAGATGGCCAGAGGATGCTTCAAAAGTGTAACTCTGCCATGTGTTTTTTGGGCTGGCCTTCTCACACTGTTCTGGTTTTGAACCTTATGGAAGCTCACAAACTCGAGGTTGCAAAGTCCAACTACCATCCAGCTACCAGCAGAGTTTCGCAAAGGCTAGTGCTATTTAACCTCTTCATTATTCACCTGGGTGTCCTGGTTTCAGCTGGGATAGAGTTAATTTTACTGTAAACCAAAGTAAGGTCAAGGGACCAGCACAGGAGATCCAGGATTTAGGAATAAAATGGCAAGATGGATGTCATCAGATCCCAGTGGATGTGATCAACAAAATAACAGCCACATCTCCACCAACTAGTAAAAAGGAAACATAAGCTTTGTTAGGCATCGTGAGGTTTTGGAGAATGCCTATTCCAACTTACAGTCTGATTGTGAGCCCTCTCAATCAAGTGACCCAGAAGAACAATGATTTCAAATGGGGCCCTGAGCAACGACAAGCCTTCGAACAAATTAAATGGGAGATAGTTCATGCAGTAGCCCTTGGGCCAGTCTGGGCAGGGCAAGATGTTAAAAATGTGTTTTAAACCACAGTCAGGGATAAAAAGACCTACCTGGAGCCTCTGGTAGAAAGCGCCAGGTGAGACTCAAGGCCGACCCCTCGGGTTTTGGAGTTGGGGATACAGAGGATTTGAAACTCGCTATACTCCAACTGAAAAAGATATTGGCCACATACGGGGGGTTCAAGCTGCTTTAGGAAGTGGTTGGTACTGAAGCACAGCTCCTCTTGGCACCTCAACTGCTGGTGTTGGACTGGATGTTCAAAGGGAGGGTCCCCTCTACACATCGTGCAACTGATGCTATGTGGAGTAAGTGGGTCACACTGATCACACAACAAGCTTGCACAGGAAACCCCAGTTGTACAGGAATCTTGGAAGAGATCATGGACTGGTCAGAAAACAAAGATTTTTTGAATATCACCAGAGGAGGAGGTGACGTGTACTGAAGAGGCTGTGTAATAAACTACCAGAAAATGAGAAGCAGTATGTCCTGTTCACTGATGGAATCTGATGAATTTTAGGAAAGCATCGGAGATGGAAGGCTGCAGTATGGAGTCCCTTACAACAAGTCACAGAAACTGCTGAAGGAGAATGTGAATCAAACCAATTTGCAGAAATGAAGCCCATTCAGCTAGCTTTAGACATTGCTGACCAAGAAAAGTGGCCAGTTCTCTATCTCTATACTGATTCATCGACAGTGGCAAATGCCCTGTGAGGGTAGTTACAGCAATGGAAGCAGAGCAACTGGCAGTGCAGGAGCAAACCCATCTGGGCTACCCCATTGTGGCAAGACGTTGCTGCGAGGGAGAGAATCTGGCTGTAAAAGTACACCATGTAGATGCCCACATACCCAAGAGTCCGGCTGCTGAAGAACATCAAAACAACAAGCAGGTGGATCAGGTTGCTAAGATTGAAGTGGTTTAGGTGGATTTGGACTGACAACATAAGGGTGAATTGTTTACAGCTTGGTGGGCCCATGACACCTCAGGCCATCAAGGAAGAGATGCAACATATAGACGGGCTCATGATTGAGGGGTAGACTTGACCATGGACACTATTGCAGAGGTTATTCATGAATGTGAAAGATGCGCTGCAATCAGGGAATCCAAGTGGTTAAAGTGTCTCTGGTGTAGAGGATGATGGCTGAAATAGAAATATGGGGAGGCCTGGTACATTGATTATATCACACTCCCACAAACCCACCAAGGCAAGCATTGTGTGCTTACAATGATGGAAGCAACCACCGGATGGCTGGAAACATATACCATGCCCCATGCCACCAACTGGAATACTATCCAGGGCCTTGAAAAGCAAGTCTTATGGTGACATGGCAAGAACTGAGTCAGACAACGGGACTAATTTCTGAAACAACCTTCTAGACACCTGGGCCAAAGAGCATGGCACTGAGTGGGTATATCACATCCCCTATCACGCATCATCCCCCAGGAAGATGGAATGATATAACTGACTGCTAGAGACTACCTTGAGAGCAATGGATGGTGGGGCCTTCAAGCATTGGGATACATATTTAGCAAAAGCTACCTGGTTAGTCAACACTAGGGGATCTGCCAATCAAGTTGGCCCTGTCCAGTCAAAAACTTTATGTACTGTAGGAGGGGGTAAAGTCCATGTAGTGCATGTGAAAAATATTCTGAGGAAGACAGTCTGAGTTATTTCTGCCTGGGGCAAAGGCAAACCCATTCCTGGGATTGCTTTTGCTCAAGGACCTATGTGAACTTGGTGGGTAATGCGAGAGGATGGGGAAGTCTGATGTGTACCACAAGGGGATTAAATTTTGGGTGAGAATAGTGAATGATTTGAATTGTACAATGTTAATTGCTACATAATACTGTATGTCATCACTATGATGGTTGCTATGTGCCATATCAGTGGTGTTATAGTAACAATCACCCATATTAATGATGAATGAATCTTGACAAAACCGAACAAAGTGCAGTGATGGTGGAACTACAATTGGCTTCAGCATGCACCAGTCCAACACAACACACCATCTTTCCTGCCCTGAAGGACTGTTGTGACAGATGGAGCCCAAAGTCATGGACTAAATCAACACAATGGAAGTTTTAGAGGGATGGCCCATAGATAAGGGAATTATATCTGTGTGTATATACTAAAAGACAGGAAAGGTGATGGTGATTAACTGGGATGTATTGGAAAAGAGTGGGACCTGGGCATGATATAGATGGTATAGAGTGTGGTGTGGATATTGTCCTTGTTTCAGCTGGGATAGAGTTAATTTTCTTCCTACTAGCTGGTATAGTGCTATGTTTTGGATTTAGTATGAGAATAATGTTGATAACACACTCATGTCTCAGTTGTTGCTAAACAACATTTACACTAAGTCAAGGACTCTTCAGCTTCTCATACTGCCCTGCCAATGAGGAGGCTTGGGCTGTACAAGAAGTTTGGAGGTGACGGAGTCAGGACAGCTGACCCAAACTAACTAAAGGGATATTCCATACCATATGATGTCATGCTCAATATATAAACTAGGGGAAAAGCTGGCCAGGGGTGGGCCAGTGCTTGGGGAGAGGATGGGCATCAGTTAGTCGGTGGTGAGCAATTATTTTTCATTTGCATCACTTGTCTTTCTTGGGTTTTATTTCCCTCTCTTTGTTATTTTCCTTTTCATTACAAATTATTATTACTACTACTATTATTATTTTATCATTTCAATTATTAAATTGTTCTTACCTCAACCCATGAGTTTTCTTACTTTTACTCTTCTGATTCTCTCCCCCATCCCACCACCGGGGGCGCAGAGTAAGCAAGTGGCTGCGTGGTGCTCAGTTGCTAGCTGGAGTTAAACCATGACAGTGGGCAGTGGGACAGAGTGTGCTCTTGGCACGCTTGCAGATGAGGGAACTTGCAAACTGGAAGGAGGAGTTGTTATGGTGGACAGCAGGACTGCTACTCAGACAGACTTTGGCAAGTTTTCTGATGATACCAAGCTGTTTGGCGAGGCAGACACGCTGGAGGGGAGGGATGCCATCCAGAGGGACCTGGACAAGCTGGAGAGGTGAGCCCAAGCCAACCTCATGCAGTTCAACAAGGCCAAGTGCAAGGGCCTACATCTGGGTCGGGGCAATCCCAAGCACAAATACAGGCTCGGCGGGGAATGGCTGGAGAGCAGCCCTGTGGAGAAGGACCTGGGGGTGATGATTGATGAGAAGCTCGACATGAGCCAGCAATGTGCGATCGCAGCCCAGAAGGCCAACCGTATCCTGGGTTGCATCAGAAGTGTGGCCAGCAGGTCAAGGGAGGTGATTCTGCCCCTCTACTCCGCTCTCGTGAGACCCCACCTGGAGTACTGCATCCAGCTCTGGAGTCCCCAACATAAGAAGGACATGGACCTGCTGGAGCGTGTCCAGAGGAGAGCCACAAGGATGATCCGAGGGATGGAGCACCTCTCCTATGAGGAGAGGCTGAGAGAGTTAGGGATGTTCAGCCTGGAGAAGAGAAGGCTCCGGGGAGATCTTATTGCGGCCTTCCAGTACCTAAAGGGGGCCTACAGGAGAGCTGGGGAAGGACTTTTTACTAGGGCATGTAGTGATAGGACGAGGGAGAATGGTTTTAAGCTGGAAGAGGGCAAGTTTAGATTAAACATTAGGAAGAAGTTTTTCACTTTAAGGGTGGTGAGGCACTGGAACAGGTTGCCCAGAGAGGTTGTTGAAGCCCTGTCCCTGGAGGTGTTCAAGGCCAGGCTGGACATGGCCTTGGGCAACCTGGTCTAGTGGGAGTTGTCCCTGCCTATGGCAGGAGGGTTGGAACTCGATGATCTTCAAGGTCCCTTCCAACCTAAACCATTTTATGATTCTATGATTCTATGATTCTATGATTCTGGAGAACTGGGTTGACATCAACTTCTTGAAGCTTATTAAAGGCAAATGGCAAGTCTTGAGTCTGGGCGGTAATAATCCCATGCAGCAGTACAGAATACCAACTAGCTAGAATGCACCTTTGCAAAAAAGAACTTAGAATTTCCTGATAGACAAGCTGAATACAATTCAGAGTGTGTCCTGGTGGGTTTGAAGTCCATCTGCATCCTGCACTATATTAGCAAAATCTACTAAATAAGTGAAAGGAAGTGATTTTTTTTTTCCTATTTCACACTTGTAAGATTGCATTTGGAGTAGGGTCTGGTTGTGCGGTCCTCAGTCAAGAAGATCATTGACATACCAGTGCAATTTCAGCAGAGGGCTACT
Source organism: Pluvialis apricaria (assembly GCA_017639485.1). NCBI lineage: Eukaryota > Metazoa > Chordata > Aves > Charadriiformes > Charadriidae > Pluvialis > Pluvialis apricaria. Next base: position 39,303,113 of record CM030044.1, read on the forward strand.
GAGATGTTTAGGGGGCTGGAGCACAAAGCATGAGGAGAAGCTGAGACAATCAGTTTTGTTCTGCCTTGAGACAAGAACACTAAGGGAAGACCAGGGCTGACTTCATTCCATCCCTGTTGTTAGAAAAGACAAGTTCAGACTCTTCTTGGAGGCATATGAATGAGGTGACAGAAAAAGACAGAAGAGACAAGTTGTATCAAGGGAAATTCCAATTGGATATTAGGAATAATATTGTCACAAAGCAGGCAGTCACACACTGGACCAGGTTGGCCAGAGAGGTTGCACAGTCTCATTCCCTGGAGACAATCAAAACCGACATGGACGAGACACTGGAAACCTTCTTTAATTCTAGAAGGGCTAGGACCATCTGTTCTCCAGAGATCCTTGCCAACCTGTTATTCAATGTAATCCAGAAGCAGGGCTGAGCTACAGTAACAGCCTTTCAAAATAACTTTAATATAACCATTAAGTAAAGCCATGCCAACTTGGTCTCAGGTGGGCAGTGAGTGTCTTCCACAAAGCAATTAAGTACATTTATGTTCTTACAGTTTTTACACTTTCATACACTTCATATAGTAGCTCTTTCCCATGCCTTATTTTATTTTGTCAGAATTAGTTCATCTTCTCCGTCCCCTTTATGACAGCGGAGCAGCAGATGGCTCAGGACATCCAAGCAGCTAGTAAATCTGCTTATATATATCCATAGCATATTAAATATACTTCCCTTGCTATATTTTTAGTGAGCTGACAATGTAGAATTATTACCTAGCAAGAATAAGGGTAAGGTTGTTCTTTTACTTATTGCTTCACTTTTTCATGACCAAATGTTTATGCGAGCAATTACAAATACTCATAAAACAACGTGGTTGTCTATCTAAATGCTGCCTGACTTTTCAGCTCTGAAAACCAATGGAGAGCTATTCAGCTGCAGGGTTGTATAATTTCAGATGTGCTAAAAAGATAGTCCTCACTTCACTCAGTTTTCAGTGATGTTGCCATATTGCTCTTTAGTTCCTTCCCTCAGGATTCTCAATTAGTCTACTACAAGATAAGCAGTTCACAGAATGACAGGTACTGACCGGTTACCTACATGATATACAATTATGCCTTTCTGATCCTTGTGATTTATCTCCAGTCCTCTCTATTAGAAAATACTGTTTTAAAACTATGGTGACATCTGATGCTCTTTATGATTTCTTGTACGTAAACCTTGAAGCTACTTTATTCAGAGATGAGGAACTGTGGTGTTCACCAGAAGCAGATGGGGACGAATTTGTAGAACAAGTTTGAGTAAACATGTTTCTGCCTGTTACTTTTCTATTGGATAACTAAAGAATCGTAAGTTTGTAGTCCAATTGTTATGTAGTAGTATTGTGGGGTTTTTAAGGAAAATTAGTTCACAGATCAATGGGTAATGTTTGTGGGATAAGTTACTTGTGGCTCATCAGAGATCTCTTCTTTGAGGGACCTCTTTACTCCCATGGGTCATACCCACACTTGAAGCTGCCTGCATCTAATTCTTTTAAGAAAAAGAAACAAAGATCTCTTCAGTTCCTGGCGTACAGAATGTTATTACTCCCATTGGAAAACCAAAAATCATCGGCATGGAAATATATACATATAATCCTCTATTCTTAATGTATATTTGCAAATAGATAGTAATTGTACAATATGAAAAAGTTGCATTACTATTAAAAGGTCCATACGTTTTCTGGTCTGCAAAGACAAATTTTATTTCACCACCTATTAACAAATTATATTATTTTTTTAATAGCTTACTAACTTAGCCTTTCAAACTTGACAGTCCTTTATTCTTTATTCATGTCATGGATATCTTTTTCATGACATTTTAGCAATAAAGCATCTACAAAGTCATAGTAAGATGGTATTTAGCCTTAAGAAATGACTGTTTCTGGGGAGTGAAGAGAAACTGAACTGTTTACAGTTCACATCCTGGTCTTCCCACCCTATCTTTTAACTTGAAGCACCTGCTCGCTGGACAAACACATGGAATATTTCACAATAGACTTATAAGTTCCGTGAGAGACTCTTCTCTCTTTGATCCAGGTTGTTATTGTTTTGCCAGACAGATGTACAGTGCAGAGCCAAGGGCAGGAATGAACCACTTCAGAACCCAAACAGTGCCTCTATTATGTTGCAGACAGGCAATCTGTAAACGTACTTTGTGTTAGGTAATGAACAGCTGAGGTAGTGAGCAAAGCCAGGTGCAGAAATGGCGAGGCTGCAGAAAGCCATTTGCTTTGCTTAGGCTGACTGAAAATTGTTTTAAGACTGAATCCATGTCAATGATTTATCAAAATGTTTAGAGTTGCATAATATAATTAGAATCCCACCTTTTTGCTTTCAAAATATTTGCTCAAGTGATGACTCCACAGTCGGATGCTGCAGGCATGAAACAGTCATTCTAATTGTCAGTGCTGAGCTCTTCTCAGTTGTTAGGAATTCAAGACCATGGGTGATTTCAGAAGGTGATTCCCATGATTTGCAGTTATTTGGCTGCTGTTTTGGGTCGTATGATAAAATCCCTGTAGGGATGCACTGTAGGGCCACTTAAAACAAACAAAAATTTTCTAAGTAAGCTAGAACTGGAATGTGTTACAGGGGTGAGGCAATTAAGAGGTTATTAATTTTGCGGTTGTAATGAACAAGGCACAAGTGATTCTCTCTGATTTTTTGTAGCAAGCTCCAATATCACTAGGCAGAGCTCTGGGCCCTGCACTAACCCCTGTAATAGTAATAAATTAAGAATATATTGTGGCTGTAAATTAGCAACAAGGGACTGAGGAAGAATTGAGGATCTCAGCAGCATAGACGTGATATGGGTATTAAAGCAACTGGTCACCATTCCTTGTGAATAAGGGGTTTGCTCAAGGTAGTTTACAGACTTAATGTGGATTAGGGTACATCCTTTTGAAGAACTCAGGGATCACCTCAGCTTACTAACTCCTGAGTTAACAAACGTGAAAACTTTTTCCAGAAAATACATTGAATGCATCTGACTGCAACCTGCATGGGGATTCCAGTCAGATAAATTATTCCCAGAGGCGCTGTTTTCTCCAGACTCCATTCAATCACCTGACTCCTCAGTTAATTTTCACTATATGGCATGAGTACTTCATCTGTGAGTGGCCTGACTGCAATCATTCCATCTGATTTAGTCCATTCTTTGGTTTGATTATTTCTAGATAAGCTTAGCTATTTGTATCCATTTACCACTAGTTTAAGTACTTACTAGAGATTCATTTACTTTAAAAAGCATCAAAATAATGAAGTTAAGAGGGGTTTTACAAGTCTTAAACTCCTTTGTTCTGATATTTTTTCTGGTGCTATTTTCTTGCTCTGTCTGCAGACACAGCATCATGCTTACAGTTATTGCTGTGTACTAATGGCTACTGATTCACGGGGTGAGCACATGATAGTTTAACACATAAACCTCAGGGTACCATCAAAATAATAGAATATCTTAAAGCGACTGCATGTTTCTCAAATATCTCCTGAAAATACAGCATGGCTCAGAAATATATATTGATAAGGATGGAAAATTATATCGACTTCAACTACAGTTTCCTTTTTCAGGGAAAAAGTTTTTCCTTTGTTAATCAAGGCTTCTTGATTAATGTGCTTCTGTATTTCTTCTTACAACCTGGTTTGCTCCCTATGGAATAAAGTCAGCCTTCATTTAGAGTAGTGTAAACTGCATGGGGAAGTGAAGGCTCCCTCTGAGAGCAGTCTTCTTCATTCAAGCTCTTTCACAAATGCTGAATGGTTACCTTCCTGGGCCAGTCACTTTTTAAAATTCTGATGCATGGGGGCTACCCCACACAATTCAATCTTCAGGGACCTTTTCTGCAGGAGAAACATCCTTCCACCACAAGGGAAACATCTGGATGGTGGTACTTGTAGGGGGGGTCATATGAAACCACGCATAAGATATCACAAGCCTAATGCTTTTTATATCGCTGCCCTGTCTACATACTCATCTTTGCCTGCGAGCTGGCATGAGTAATGACAGGTTAATGGGGATATAGGGAAATGCTTTCCAAGATAACTGTAATTAAGGAAGCAAGTCAGTCTTGGACATCCTTGGGACTAATTTACGGTTATGGTAGTAATGGAGTCAGGTCAACAGGAGAGTAGGTGCTGTAACAGGGACAACGTTCGTATCCCCTGGCAAGATCAATTAGGTCTACAGTGACTTCTTACTGCAAAGTTAAAGTGTGAATAACGCGTGGAATAATATGTAAGTGTCCTCCTGTCTTGCACTGGGTAAAGTATCAAACAGAAGTATTAGCCTACTTCTCCTAACAGCAGACCCTCTAAGGGGATAAAAATTCCTAACATTAGAAGCTTAGAAAGAAATCTGTACTGCGAAGCAGAGGAAATCTGACTTTCTGCTTCACTGTTGATCATAAGGTCAGATGTGACCATGCTGGGGAAAAACAGAAGATGAGTGTATTATTTTGTGAGCCACTTCTTCAAGAAGGAGGATTGCTTAAGAAACTCACTTGGGCAATAATTTACTTCAAGATTGGTGCACATACTGAGAAACTTCTAAGAATGGGAAACTTAATGTCAAAGATGTCGGGAGTGGGATATCAGTAAGGATGTTAATTTAAGACTAATGGAACCAACATTTTTTTCTGGATAAACAGAGCACAAAAAAACTGCCATTTTCATTTCAAACTTTCTCTCATAGACAGAGTTCCAAGTCATTTTGTGTGCTTTGCTATGTTCGGTTTTGAACTTGTGTGTCATATTTTACCGTTTCTGGCATGCTGTTATATCCTTCCTGGTTTAAATGTCATTAGCCGCTTCTAGTAAGACCTTATAAGATTAGGTTCTTAATAAAAGTTGTATGTAATGTCTGTGTATGGCAAGTTCAGAGAAACATATTGGAAAGCCTTGTGTTTCTACAACTCTCTGAAACAATAGAGTCTTGTAACGATAAGAGATGGATTGGGAAAACGGAGCACCGCCCACTGTAGATGAAGATAAAGTGAGAGACCACCTGAGGAACCTGAAGGTGCACAAGTCCATGGGACCTGATGAGATACATCCGCGGGTCCTGAGGGAACTGGCAGATCAAGTCGCGAAGCCACTAGCCATCATATTTGAGAAGTCGTGGCAGTCTGGCGAGGTTCCTGCCGACTGGAAAAGGGGAAACATAACCCCTATTTTCAAAAAGGGAAACAAGGAAGACCCGGGGAACTACAGGCCAGTCAGTCTCACCTCTGTGCCTGGCAAGATCATGGAGCAGATCCTCCTGGAAACTCTGCTGAGGCACATAGAAAACAAGGAGGTGATTGGCGAGAGCCAACATGGCTTCACCAAGGGCAAGTCATGCCTGACAAATTTGGTGGCCTTCTACGAAGGGGTTACAGCGGCAGTGGACAAGGGAAGATCTGCTGATGTCATCTACCTGGACTTGTGCAAAGCGTTTGACACTGTCCCACACGATATCCTGGTCTCTTAATTGAAGAGACATGGATTCGATAAATGGACCACTCGGTGGATAAAGAACTGGCTGGATGGTCGCACTCAAAGGGTTGCGGTCAACGGCTCGGTGTCCAAGTGGAGAGCAGTGACGAGTGGCGTTCCTCAGGGGTCGGTACTGGGACCCGTACTGTTCAACATCTTTGTTAGCGACATGGACAGTGGGGTAGAGTGCACCCTCAGCAAGTTTGCTGATGATACCAAGCTGTTTGGCGAGGCAGACACGCTGGAGGGGAGGGATGCCATCCAGAGGGACCTGGACAGGCTGGAGAGGTGGGCCCAAGCCAACCTCATGCAGTTCAACAAGGCCAAGTGCAAGGTCCTACATCTGGGTTGGGGCAATCCCAAGCACAAATACAGGCTCGGTGGGGAATGGCTGGAGAGCAGCCCTGTGGAGAAGGACCTGGGGGTGATGATTGATGAGAAGCTCGACATGAGCAAGCAGTGTGCGATTGCAGCCCAGAAGGCCAACCGTATCCTGGGCTGCATCAAAAGTAGTGTGGCCAGCAGGTCAAGGGAGGTGATTCTGCCCCTCTACTCCGCTCTCGTGAGACCCCACCTGGAGTACTGCATCCAGCTCTGGAGTCCCCAACATAAGAAGGACATGGACCTGCTGGAGCGTGTCCAGAGGAGAGCCACGAGGATGATCAGAGGGCTGGAGCACCTCTCCTATGAGGAGAGGCTGAGAGAGTTGGGGCTGTTCAGCCTGGAGAAGAGAAGGCTCCGGGGAGATCTTATTGCGGCCTTCCAGTACCTAAAGGGGGCCTACAGGAGAGCTGGGGAAGGACTTTTTACAAGGGCATGTAGTGATAGGACGAGGGGGAACGGCTTTAAGCTGGAAGAGGGCAGGTTTAGATTAAACATTAGGAAGAAGTTTTTCACTTTAAGGGTGGTGAGGCACTGGAACAGGTTGCCCAGAGAGGTTGTTGAAGCCCCATCCCTGGAGGTGTTCAAGGCCAGGCTGGACGTGGCCTTGGGCAACCTGGTCTAGTGGGAGGTGTCCCTGCCTGTGGCAGGGGGGTTGGAACTCGATGATCTTCAAGGTCCCTTCCAACCTAAACCATTCTATGATTCTATGATTCTATGTTTTGCAGTCACAAACGTGCAAATTCCTCACCCTGCTGGCTGGTCCTTTGATATGATCTTAAGTCTCCAAGGTTTCTTTGTTTCTGTTGGGATTTCTTTAATAGGAAGGAGGAGGAATCAGTTAAATATAGTAATATTGATAAACAACATAGGGAGGCAGGTATATTAAACTAGTACAGGCTGTTACTTGGATTAGTGATGAAGAAATGTTTACCCAGTTTGGATTTTTGTGAACTTTGTGTTGCCTTGGCCTTCTGATTCCCTCTAGTCTATTTTTATCCAAGAGATCATCTATTAGATATCTTATCTAAGACATCCTAGAGGAAAGAGATCTCAGCTGTCATTATATCAGTAAGTTAAGGACAGGTACAAGACTTGCATAGTATTGAGATGATTTAAAAGTCACAGCTTATATTATAAGGCATGAATAATTTTCAGCAGCTATTGGTGCAGACAGACTGATAAAGGAAAATGATTGCTAGACCACCTTCAGGTTTTAAAAACAGCTGGTTCTGTGATGCCAGTTATTTAGGATGTAACTGACCAGGTATTTGCTCTGAGAAAGAGGATTGTGACTCGGTGACTGTGGCACCTTGACCTTGGCAGGCCTTGGTACAGTTTACTTCTTTGTCATCTACTTTCAAGAAGATATGCAGGGTAGATTTACAGCACATTTTGTGGCTGTGCCTGTTCCAAGCTGGTAGGACATGAGCTTTTGCTGCGGTAGAGCCTTCAGGTGAGCTCCGGGGCACGGCAGAAGAGAAAGCTCAAGTTTGAGTCTTGCCTCTTGTCCTCTGGCAGATACTGCAGTATAAATGAGAGAGGAGGAGGTGCTCCTGCCACCTCTCCTGCCCATTTTCTTGAGGAGACCCTTCAGGACAGACTATGCCTCAGTTCCCAGTCTGTAAAATCGGAATAAATATCCATAAGGGACATTTGTAATCATAAAGCTGTTACTCAAGTTTGTAACTATTTCATTCAAAAGCAGCTGTGCTCAGACATTTGTGACTTTTAGCAGTAAAAGTCATGGAGGTACAAAGAGGGAAAATAATTAGGCTTCCAAGTGACCAAGCTGAAATTCTGTTAGCTTCCACAACTTGCATAAAAGTTTGTTACAGCAGAACTTGCTGACATGTTCATAATAGTATAATGATCTATCTTCACATAAGGTTTGCAGTCACATAAGGTACATAGCTTGTCTTAATGAAAGAATAAGACTTTGCATTATGCAAAAACTAATTAATGCATTCATGCATTAGTTTTACATGTTTATAAACTGCATAATAAGGATGTTCGCAGCATCATAAAAGGTTGGTAAAGCCAGGCTATGCTTTTAAGATATTTGCAAAGTTGATGTTTGGCAATGTTATGGCTGCTAACATGAACATGGATGCCTGACACTGACCAGTGGAAAGACCTGCGCGGTGAAGCATCCAATCAAAGGATACGTTTGATGTCTGAGGGTTAACAAAATAGATTTAAGGTTGACTTTGAGAAAGGGTTATTTCCACAGGATGAGGTGACTGAAAGCTTTTATTCTTCTTGATCTTGCCTTGCTGGAGAGGCTGTGAATATGGTAACGGTTGTTAAAGTTTTGTTTTGCTGGCATGATTGCTTGAGGCTCTTAATAGTGTCCAACACATAGTTGATCAGTAGAAACAGAAAGACCTAATACTTCCATTAATAGTGTTCATGTGAATGTTTAGAAGGATAAACTTAAGTAATAAGATAACCTGATGTATTTTTATTTAGGAGTCCACAGTGTGAAACTTCTGGGCAACATTTGTGCAGCACTCAAAATTTAGACTGTGTAAGTATATATATAAATATACATATACATATATATGTACATACACGCATACACACATAGATATTCCTAATATGTAGGTATGAGGACAGTATTGAATGCAAACCTTTTTTTCCTGTTCCTTAAAGCTCATATCTGTGCAGAAGAAATACAGCAGGGATCGTGGCAAAGCTACAGAAGAGATCATTCTTATAAGAAAGGACTTTAACAATGAGGTTTGTGTAAGAACAGTATATGTATTATTCTCTAAAAGTACTTTTTAAATAGTTCACTTTCAGTGTCTATTTTAAATGTCCATCAGGGGTGCAATGTACGCTGAACCAGGGAGTACAGGCTGAACTGGGAAGGTATTTTTCTCTGGAAGAAAGAACCTAAGACACTAGCTACACCAGAACCTGCTGTGCATTGTCCCATGAAAACATACTCGAAAAAAATGGAAGCTGAGAATCTCTTTTTTTGCAGTACTTCACAAACATTTGACCAAAGAATAGCTACGCATATGCAGGTCTTGACCTCTAGCAACTTTTAGCAGTATCTGGGAAGGCTGATCATTTGTGAGCCGTTTGACCTACAGTTAGAGGACATTCATGGGGAGACAGGAAGGTTTCTTTATCAGTGATGTTCAGCAGTGAAGAGGTGTTTAATTATCTGCATGTTTCTGGAGTAGGTTGTAGGAGAATCAGAGCAAAAAGCTATTTTGTGTTACTTGCATGTTATAGGGAAGCTACAAAATAGAAATAACTCTCTTTATTCGCTAAAGCTTTAAAGCGGTATGGTGTAATCAAGCACACTACAGCAAACGAGGATAATTGCTGGAAAATCCAGGAACTGTCTAAATTCTGTAACTGCTGTTTCAGAACAGCAAGAAAGGCACTGAAAGACACCACAATCAGAATAAGGTTTTTGGAGAAAAGACTTTTACATAGCAAGGCAGATTGGAAACCTCCAATTGACGGAGAATTAAGTTACATCAACTTGATTTAACAGGGTGAAAGTAAAGTTCAAACAAAGTACTGAAGGGAAGGAATTGTAAATTATAATTGTAACTAGGTGCAACTAGCCTAGGACAGCAATTGGGTATGAATGCATTTAGATATTATTTATTTGTAGCCAGCTGGGCTGTTTAAAAGCAAAACCTGAACTTTAACTTTGGAGAAATACAAGATGCAATATTTCCTTGTTTGTGATCTTGATTTGAGAACAAGTACTGCCTCACAAAAAATGGCTTCAGTGATAATGAGTGACCTGTTTTCTCTGAAACCTACTTCTCCATTCAGTTTTGATACAATTCCAGAGTAACTCTGCCCTGTGATGACATACTGACATTATCAGTGAGGTAGAGAAACAGAGTTAGGAAGTGGAATGTCTTTGGTAAGGAAATGAAGTTTAGTCAGAACAATTGGTCTATGCAAAGCGGAAAAGAGAAGCGGCACTTCCTCTCAGGAGAAATGGAGTCTCAGAAGGTAATTCACTAATAAATGAGATAAGGGAATTGGAGGCCAACACTGATTAAATTAAAGGTTTGAAATCAGAAATTAACAGTAAAGCAAGTTGTCCAGAGAGAAAACTGCTACCAGTTAGGGTGTGTTGCATAGGGCTCACTCAAATGGCCTCGAAAGGAACAGGCAGAGAATGACCCTGTAGCAGAATTTGAGTCCCAAAAGGAACTGCACTATTATGTAGCGAAATCACTAGAGAAGAAAGATGGCACTATCTAATTTAACAGAAGTGGCCTATATTTACCATTTAACCCCAAAGTAGTGCACTAGAATAGCTAATTTAGATTGATAGAAGTATAAAATATAGTGTTTTTTAAAAACTTTCAAGGACAGCAGAAAGCAGATGTGTGGTTTGCAGTCACTGGGTGAAAGGAAATCCTGAGAGAGTCCCTTTAGAGCTTCTGAAAATAAAAGATACACTTGACCTTCAAACTATCAGCAGACTCAAATACTTAAAAAGGATGGATTGAAAATCAGTTTAAACAATAACCAGGATGGTGACATTTTGACTGCTCTTCTTCTGGACAGTCTAGACAAATAGAAGACCTTAAGTATGAGTCAATACTTTATGTAGGTTTATTGCATACGTAGAGTGTGCTTGGTTTTTAGCATTAGGACTTGCTTTTATATTCTATATGAAATATATTTCTTTATGCTGGCTTGGAAAAAGTGGAGGATCTTCTTAACTTTGTTAGATACAGTGGATTAGACTTGTCCATTGTTGAAGACAGGTAATAGCAACTGCTTTTATAAGCTGACAAGAAATATATGTCATGTACTTTTTGACCATATCGAACAGACTTCTGAGTCCCATTCACTGCATCTTTGTGTTACTTTTAGACAGCCATTTCCAGTGTTATTTCTGCAGACCACAACCTGGTACTTCAAATCTATTCATAAATAATTTCTTTACTTGCTGCCAGTCAGGGTTTCACATTAGGTGATCAGCAGCTGTTTCAGAAAAGGAGGAGTAAAATACTTGCCCCACTGGATTATGTGTCTTTCAAACACAATGTTGATGTTATTGCAAAAAACCTACCTTTCAGTGAAAAGGCAGAAGGATGGGAACTTTACAAAAGCACCTCTCTGTTTTTCAGGTAGTCTGAAGTCTGTTCAGCTGAGTCCTGAAAACTAAAAAGAAAGCCTGAGGACCCAGACAGGGAGAAATCTCCAGTGTATTCACTAAGTGCAATATAAGAGAACTTGTAGAGACCTTTTCATTAAACTACCCAGAATCATTAGGACCAAATATTTCCATTTTTCACGTTATGTTGATGTAGTATTGAATCAGAGGGTTATTAGGTTGTTCTTTTTTTTTTAACTTGGTTTGAATCGTTTTTGCTAATTTAAACCACCGTGGTATTACAGAATGATACAGCTCATTTAAAATAAATAGGAATATTCTGTCACTTAGTACAAATGCCACTGGTAATATTGCAGAGTAGCATTGTAATTTCATGGTTTATGATGTAGCCACTAGAATAGACACCTTGAAATTAGCAGTTGCTTTCTCTCTTTTTATAATTATTTACAAGCAGCAAAGCATGTTGTGTTTGCCTTAAGAGCCTTATAAGGCCCTCCTTTTCTTCAGCAGCTACAGTCATGATTCTTTCTCATTCTGTGTGCTTGGGATTATTTAGCAGCAAGTCGGCTGACACCAACCAGTTAGTACAGATCTGGGCAAGTCATGCCCAGCATGATGATAGGTGTAGTAACACCTGTATAATTCTGACCCTTTGACCAAATTGAGACCCTTCTTCATAATTCAACCGTTCATACAGTTTCTTCCTTTCCCAGTGAAAGATGGGTAACAGTCTTCAGAAGCTGTTGTGTAATTTATTCTGATTTAGAGAAAGGTGAGGGAGGATTAAAGATCTATAACAAAAAGAGGAAAAAGCATTTTAAGCCTTGCCCAATGTATGCTCTGTTGTAGTGCTTCTTCTTAACAGCAGCTGCTGCAACAGCTAGACCAGCGTCCCATGGTTTGACCCAGTGGCTCCTCCCAGCCTCTGAGGTCTGGATAGCAGTTAGGATAGCAGAATTCAGTACAACAAAAGTCACGCAGGAAAATTTTTTTATACTGGACAATAGCATTTCTTGGGAAGCACTTACAGAATTAGAGTCCCATTTTCTGACATGTCTTAAGGAGTAAAGGAATTAATTTGTTTCTGGAACTAAGTATTGGACTGGAATCATTTGTTTAGCTAATGAGGTATGGCTGCATGATGTCATAGCATACTTAATACTGTGGGCTGTGTTCTTGGAATATAGGCTTTGGGTAAAACAAAAAGACTAACAGTTCATTCTTGGATATTCAGCAAATAGGGAAATCACCACATCAAGGCCGTGCTGAAATAACTTAGCTCAACAAAATGAACAAATGTGTTGGCAGTTCTTATTCTTCTCTAAAACTTCTTTAATTTCAGTATTGGGGCATCCTCGGTTCCACGCAGACAGGTAAATAAAACAAAAATAATAAAAGACTTTTCTAGTTTCCCGAGGAAATAAAAAAAAGAAAAAAGTATTTTATTAACATTGGGACCTTTCTTTGCACTTTCCCAGGGCCTAGTCTCTACATGCTTGGTTTAAAAAAATAGCAACACAAAAAATAAAAAAGAAAGAAAAGCTGAAGTTCTTCCACTGAAAAAAAATTTAGCAATGGTAAAACCCAACATCATTAGATCTCTGTCTTGCAACGGTAATCAGTTCAGCTGTGGTTTCTGACTTTCCAAGTCTTCTTTCATATTGTGCTCTGGAAAAAGAAGAAAGTTTACCCTTACTTTTTTTTGACATCCAAGACTGAAAAATACAGTGGAAGCAAGTGCTTTCACAATTATAATTTAAAAAGATTCTGTTGTGGTTTGTTGGGATTTTTAAATCATTATTGAATTGAAAAATCTTTTTATAACACTGCTGTTTTAATTATTTACCTTAGGATCATACCACTGAAAAATTATTCCTAACAACTGAAGTCTTCCCCTTCTGAAATGCATAGAAACAGAAAAGATAGTGTTCTGCAACTGTCCAGTCATGTGCACAATTCCACTGGCCTAGGCTTTGTCTTTTATAAAGTATGAGGGGAAAGCATCTTTCTCGTGTTGTTCACAACAGTGACACTTTCAGTCTAAGCCATCATGGTATATCACCGATCATAGTTGAGTTGTTTGACTTATGGAAGAAAGTGGATTTAATGAAATATAGTAGCCACATCGAGTTTTCCAGATTGAAGATTTCTGATGAAGCACATTATAAAAATGGCACTGCATCATGAACTACACAAACTATGCAACCTGAAATCAAACAAAAAGATCATCACAGGTTTGATATGTGTGCCCGCTACCTCATCTGAGCTGTAAATACCAAGAGTATTCTGATTTCCCCTGGAAATTCTTCTTTGGTGTTTTGCTTTTCTGTTCTTCATCCTTCTTTTCAAATTATTATATTTTTGAACATGTGGCACGTGTAAAATCTAATGAAGGTTTTGAAATGATTCACAGCCAATTGTTCCTTCTCCAAGCACATCCATTACGGCACGTTAGGACATAGGTAGGACCTCAGGAAGCCCTGCTAGAGTGACCAGATTACCGGCTAGGTTCTGTTGCAGCGAATTAGCTACAGAATTATAACCACATATAGAGGCTTAAGAGAGATGAAGAGCCTGTTGTGTGAGGCCCTACACTGGCACTGGTGCCAAGGAACATGGGTTTCTATTGACGTCAGGATTTTATATCTGGTAATACAGAAAGAATAAACCACTTTCTCAAGGTCACACACCAGTTCAGTAGCCAAAGCTTAGCTATAACCTGGATCTTCTGAATTCCTGCTTTGCTGTCTTATCTGTTGTACCATATTGCAGTTCTTGGTTTAATATGTTAATTCGAGAATTCCCAAAAGTCAAATAAAATAGGAGGCCATTTCTGCTTCTTTCTGCATAACAGCTCCTTCTTTTCCGGTGTCTGCAAGGCTGTAGCATAGCACCCCTCTAGCCTTTTCTTCTCAGCTGCAGTCAAATGGCTACAGGAAGGATAGAGCTGTCTCCCCTGTGTAAGAAAAGTCCAGTTTCCCCTTACCTCTACCTGCATTACAGATGCATGACCCACGAGAGAATGAGGCTGAGAAAGTCCCCAAGAAAAGAACTTGAAAGTTCTCCTGAAAGGTATTCATATGTCTTCTTACAAGCACACACAAAGTCCTGAAATGTTTTCCAATTATTTTGTCCATGCCCCTGGTAAGCACAGGATATGAAAGGGCAAATGCACTGCAGAAGAGGATTGCAGTGTTGGGTGTTTTTGTATGAAATGACTGTTGCATTTGTGTGTCTACTGGCGTATTCTGTAAAGCTGCTCATAACCTGTCAAGCATGCACAATGTGTGGAAATCTGACTTGAACTTACCATCCTATCTCAGAACAACCCAATGTAGCAAATATTAGTCTATAGTTAAATTCAGAAAGTACTGTAGACAACCCTTAGCAGGATTATCATTATGTGAATTAGCAACCAGACATGGTAAAAACAGCAGTTCTCTTACTTCAACAGTAAACCAAGTTGACTCATCTGAAGCATACAGGAGCAGATCTTAACATGCAAACTATAGCTGTAAGAGCCAAGTACATAGTGACAACATGGGCCTCTGATGTACACCCTCGTCTAATTGCCCATCACATAACCCATGTAGCAATTTGCCCTCTAATGAAAGGAAGAGAACACAGCCTCATAAAAATGAATTAAAATTGAACATCACACAAGCAAGCAATGACACAAAATGAGAGTAAACATTACCCAGGATACAATTACTTCAGAATGTGATTTCTCAGATGTCTGTTATCTATATGTTTTCTCAGTTGTCATAGGCAGGGTTTGTAGCATCACCCGTCATTAAGATTGCCTAACATCTCCCATTATCAGACGTAGTTTTCAATTGCTTATAACTTTGCCAAAATATAACATTAGGCTGAAGTTTTATGCTGGATGTCTGCCTTGTCTAATTTTTTAAAACATTAACCAAATACCTTCATCTGTGTCCAAGGTCAAGAACAGAAAGACATGTGGTTTTGTGTGAAAAAAAAGGGGCTGAGGGGCTGGGGAGAATTAGTAGAGCTTGACTGCTGCTAGTACTTATGTTTCTTCACTTCAGTTGAGTTCAGGTATTTCTGCAGATGACTGTATTAAGCCTGTAGACATATCTTCAGTGTCCTGAACACAGCCTAATTGTCTTCTGCAAACTGGGGGATTGACAGAGAAGCTGAAAGTCTGAAACAAGACAAAAAATAACGAATTATTTTAATATCTTCTAAGCACTCAGGGCAGCTTAACCTGTTGTAACATTTCAGGTACTAGCTAGTAGTTTGTGCTAGACTTGAAATATAGCTATTATTTAATCTCTGTGGCCTTTTTCACACAGTGATGAATGAGTAAGATGACTGTTCAGGAAATGCACTATACAGTTATAATTAAAGCAATCAGACCATGCAAGGCATTGAATCAGATGCTGTGAAAGGTAATGTAATAACGATGGCCAAATCCTGAGCTCTTCCAAAGGCAGTTATTTGAGATTTTCAGTCTTCTGGACTGATTCTGATTTCAGACAGGTTTTACAGGCTTCACAGAGGTGTATCAGAAAACATAGTCAGTCCCTTAAGGCACTTAGATATTTTGGCCTTATAAATAGCTAGAAATGCCTTCTCTCTCAGGTCCCAAGGTCATTGGAAAGAAGTATACTGACCCTGCCATGAAGCCACAGAGACCTTAAAATCCCTCAGACGTTGGTTCTTTATTCATAGCTAAGGGTGAAATTTCTCCTTTTGCTATTCAGCTGTTGCTGAGTCAAAGCAAAGTTTTTTTCCCAACGCTTTGTCTCCTATGAACATTTTTTCTATTATTCCTCAGGAAAAAAGTGTTTTATTTTACCATTTTTTCTTTAATTCCTTGTTTTGGATGCATTGTAATTGTTTTACCATTCTGGAAAATATATCACACAGAAAGAAACCAGGAATCCAGCCTCATTCAGAGAGATTAAAAAATTGACTTTTTCCTAACAGTGTGATCTTGAAAAATGTGCTGCTTCTTTTTTTTTCAGGTGCACCAAGATTACTTCATGTCAACAGAGAAGAAGATGATGAGGGATGTATTTTTTGTTTAGATCAGTGATGGGCATCGGTGCAGGAACCTAGAAAGGCAGATTTGGCCGGTAGCAGACTACGGAAGCAGAGAACAATAGAAAACTTAGAATATTGCTTTTCATTTTCATTTGGTGTAAACTGAAAACTACCAAATAAGCCTTGGGTTTCCTCAAAGCTCTTAATGTCTTCTCCACAGGTTTGAGTCCCTTCTTCATTATCAATTTTTAATAACTCTCAGGCTGTTGATGGAGGTGGCCAGTCTACCCACGTGGCCGTTATTCAGCATTTACTTTCAATCAGTCTGCAAATGTAGCAGCTGAGCAGATGTGTTTGAAAATCTACATTTTAGAGCTGAAGATCCCTTCCCAAGATTTTTTGTTTGCCTCAGTTTCTGGATGTACAAGGTATATACCAATACTTCCTTAGAGGCATCATGAGAATCAGCATGTTTGAAGTGTCTGAGGGATGATGGGCACAATGTACTTGGAATAAGCAGACAACTTGGGGTCTTAGAAATTTTTAAAGGTTTTACTTCAATTACGCACCAGAGAATTTTTGTTGTACCATAGAGCCACAATGTGCTAACATCACATACGTCATTAGAAGCACCTAACCACACTCTGCCTGATGAGACATGTCCAGTGCCTCCAGCCCGGGCTGCCTGTCCCCAGTCTGTTCTACTGGGGCAGCAAAAGCACTTTCCTCTTTGTAAGACAAAGGCCACGTTGTGTGGATGTGTATTTGTCCTTTCACTCATTTTTCACTTTACTTTACTTTGTGATCTTAAAACTGACTTTAGATAACTTCAGATTTCAGGCTAGAGAAGTGATTGTCATCTCAGTCAATTGGGTCTTGAAGACCCAAATTCTATTAACTGATGGCATGGGCAACTTGCTTTATTTCTCTGTGTTGTCCTTCCTTTCTCTCCATTTCTTCTTGTCACCTCTTTAGAAGGTTAGAGCTTATCTTCATTTATGTACCTATCCATTGCCTGTTTTGATGGGACCTTGATGTTTAGATTCTGTTCTGGTGTTGCTAATTCCTTATTTCTGTATTTGTTGAGAGAGATATGACAAGTTCATAAGGTTATAATTTAACATGGAATAGTTAATAATAAAACCCTAGGGTCTGACAAGCAGAAAACCCTGTTTTTATTTCCCTTTGAAGTTGAACCACATGAGGAACAAAGGTAGGGATGAGATGTTACATTACTGTCAGAAGCAGTATTTCACTAACGCTGAAAGCAGCAGACTAGACAGTAGCCTGTCTAATGTTGCAAGATTAACCTTACTGTTCTATTCAGAAACAGAATTCACAAGCTGACTGTGATCCATCTAAAATTAAAAATCAGGTAAAAGATTCCTTACTGGTGTGGTCAGGAAAGAGGACAGGGTAGCTCTGTGTTATGTTTGTCTTCATAGTTGTTTTATATAGATTAAAAGACGTATGGAACAGGGAAGACAAATGGAGTATTAAAACTGTTCAACACAGAAAATAAAGCCAAGTTTAGGAAGTCAGAACAGCTATGGTCTGCTTAGGTCAAGCATTACATTGTGATTCAGTAGAATAAAAAAGAAAACACTGTTCTTTTTGACTGCAGGAATTGTCACACATAACAATGAGCTAATCCCAGCTATGGCTATGCAGGGACAATAGGCAAACTAGCTAAAATCATCGTGCTCTGGCCAGTAGCTTTTGCACAACCTTAGAAATTAGACTTTGTTAGTGACTGTTGCCTGGTTCTCATTGAACGTTGCCGGGGACTTTTTTATACTAGATTACAAACACTAATAGATTTAGCATTGTTCTGTTAACTGAAGATTATGTATTTATACAACAGAAAAAATAAAACTTCCTGAGAATACAAGGAAATTTTAACAGAAAAGTAAAGAGACCGCACATCTTTTTTTTAGGGCCAGTGCTCTTTAATGTTTTTATAAATTATCTGAATACAGGAATTAAATGCATATTAATTAAGTTTGCTGATGATACTAAATTAGGAGGAGCTATGGTCTCCCTCGAGAGGCCCTATAAAGAGTTCTAGATAGACTAAAGAGCTGGGCAATCACCAACTGTATGAAATTTAACAAAAGCAAGTGCTGGATTCTCCACCTGGGATGGGGTAATCCTGATTATATGTACAAATGGAGGATGGGTGGCTGGAAAGCAGCCCTGCTGACAGAGATCTGAGGGTTGGTGGCAAGATGAATATGAGTCAACAGTGTGCCCTGACAGCCAAAAGAGCCAACCATGTCCTGGGGTGCATCAAGCACAGCATTGCTAGCTGGTTGATGGAGATGACTGTCCCACTCTGCACAGCACTGATGTGGCCCCACCTCAAGTACTGTGTGCAGTTTTGGGCGCCTCAATATAAGAAGGACATCAAACTATTAGAGTGTGTCCAGAGAAGGGCAGTTAAGATGGTGAAAGGTCTCGAGGGCAAGATTTAAAAGGAGAAGCTGAGGTCACTTGGTTTGTTCAGCTAGAAGAGGAGGCTGAGGGGTGCCCTCATCGCAGCCTACAGCTTCCTCAAGTGGGCAGCGGAGGGGGAGGTGCTGATCTCCCCTCTCTGGTGACCAGCAATAGGACATGGAATGAAGCTGCATCAGTGGAGGTTCAGACTGAATATCAGGAGAAGGTTCTTCACTGAGAGGGTGGTCATTCACTGGAACAGGCTCCCCAGTGAAGTGGTCGTGGCACCAAGCCTGTCAGAGTTCATTGAGCCTCTGGACAACGGTCTCAGTCATACAGTTCAGTTTTAGGAAGACCTGCAAGGAGCAGGGAGTTGCACTCAATGATCTTTATGGGTCCCTTCCAACTTGAGATACTCTATGGTTCTATGATCTTTCATACCATATGGTATGAGCCACAGCATTCCTATCAGGACCAAGTAATTTATAGCACATAGTAGTCAACAGACAGTACTGTCAAAATTTCCCAAACTGCTGAACACCTCCATGTTGTTCAACAACTCCTAAAGCTATAGTCCTTCTCTTAGATATATTGCTATGCAGGAAGCCTACAAAACTCATGAGTCCAGTGGGAATTCTTCCACTAGAATCATTCGCAGAGCCTATGGACATGAAGGAGGTCAACCCAAGCATGGCTTTGTGAAGCTGCGACTCTCCTGAGCCCGTGATGAGGACTGATCCTGTCTCACCTCCAGTCCATTCTGCTAAGAATGGAGAACCCCTCATCCCATGCCCTTATTTCAGTGATAACCAGCCTCAAATGGCTGCTGTAAGCACTAGGAGAACATACTTCAGATCTATATAAAATGTTCTGTAACAATCTCAATGTGGAGAGCATCCCAGAGAGAGTTAACTTGATTTAGTAAATGGGTTTTAGAGAAAATAGGCTGGAGATAATTAAAGAAGCATTGTGTAAGGAACTAATTAGTGTTGGGTGGGGAAATGGAATCCCTTCTCCATCTCCAGTCACTTTGTATGCCATACAGAGCCCTATCCTCTGCTCATGACAGTAACATCTAAGTGCCTTACAGTACTGTGGTGAGCAACAGTTTGGCCTGTTATGCATCTTACTATTTTAATTTCTCTCCCCGAGGACAAATGTGTTGTAGAATGGTTCTCATTTTGAGTTTCCTTCTGGGTAACATAATACATACGTTAAGGAAAAAAGTTCAAAGAAAAGAACAGTTTGTTTAAGCTATCTTCTTTCTCCTCCCTTGCCTCCAGAAATCTTATATCTAGATGCTACTTTAAACATCAAAATTTGAACTTCACCATCTCAGATTCCCCAATTAGCTGTCATCTAATCATTTAGTTACCTACAGCTGCTCAGGCAAGTGCAAGGTGACACTTTTGGGAGATCTTGTTTTATCAGCAACCAAAGCAACTCATTCTCACCAGGCAGCTGGATATTGATAGTGGTGGAATAATTCCCTACATGTATGACTATTTATGGGATAAACAACTATTTACCAGGAAAGAGAGATTGTGAGAGAGAGACTGAGATTCTACCTGTCCATTGTTAAAGTTTTCTCACAAGTCTGAACTGGAGGTAAGAGAAGGAAGTAAGAGACACAAGTCCTCTAACTTGAGATAAGAGGAAATTGCAACCTTTGTCTTATGTTTCATGGTATTCTAAATAACAGGATATTGTTTGAGACGCACTGACCCCTGCTTCTAAGATTAGCTAAGGTTTACAGCTGCAAATCTTGGCTGGGGGAGGTGTTAGCATTTCAGGGAGACTGATGAAAAAGACTTTGGTTTAGTATCTTTCTTGCTATCAAGGGTGCCTCTGACCCAGAAACAAGAGGAAAGGATCATATTCAAGTTATCTATTTAGACAGGAAATGAAATGTATGTTTTCTGAAAAGGGCAGGAGGAATTAATAATAAGACCACAACAAGGTCTTATTAATAGTTTTCCAGTCTGCTTTCTCTTCATCGGCTGGGAAAGTGTCCTCTTCTTAAACTATTGGTATTTACAGCTTAATGTTTCAGAGCTTTCTGGGTGCTTACAGCCTATCCTACTTCAATAAAAGCAAAGAGGCACCAAAGTTATTGTTGGTAGGACCCACATGAATTAGTGCTGGCAAGAGCTGACTAATTCTTGAAAAATACTGTACCACCTACGCTCCACCAGAAATCAAGGCGAAACAGTTTTGTTAGATTTTTCAACACCTCCATTGACAACTGTGGGTTTCTTGGAACTATATAAGCTTTAATGCGGTAAGTTTTGTGGGCTTGCTTTTGCTTTGTCAAACCTCTGTGCAAGCAAATGAGAGCTCAATATACATCATGGTAGCATTCCCAGGAGCCATAAGGCAGTATATAAAATACTATGTAGCACGATGGCTATGTTAATAATTTTTCACCTTTAAGTACAGTGATTTAGTTTAGTTACAAAAGTGTTATCAACTGGAGGGAGAATGAAGGCCTCTGTTTGTTGAAATGTTGTTCTTCTGTGGAAGACAACCACGCTCAGAGGTCTTTTTTTCTTTTACTTTCACTGGCTGCTCTTCCACCCGGATGTTCAGCCTGGAACCCCTGACTCCACCCCATCCCCATGCTTGGCACTGCACGTAGTTTGCAAAACTGCAAGTCAGGCAACCCTGACACAGAGAGACCATCGTGTTTCTTTAGAACAGGTATGGAAAGTTCCTTTTTCTATTTTCAAACAAAATCCTAATTCCACACCTATATCTTTCATTTAAAAACAAACAACAAAAAATCAGATCAGCCTGTCCTTTCCCAAGGCTGCCTTATAAGCAGTTTTCATAGAATCATAGAATGGTTTAGGTCAGAAGGGACCTTAAATATCACCTATTTCCAACTCCCCTGCCATGGGCAATGACACCTTCCACTAGACCAGGTTGCTCACTGTTGTGTGCGAAGGATGACAAATTTACCAAGGGCTTGAAGAAAGACAGCTCAACTGATGGCAAGCAGACAAAGCCAATTCCCTTGGTTATGGATACATGAAGAAGTAGGGCAAAGGGAGAGAGAGAAAAAAAAATTTGGAAGGGGATGCATGTTAACCGATATACAGTAAGAGCTGGATTTCAAGTTCCTCTCCCCCATAACTGTTTTGCAGGAAACATATCCCAGGCAGGTGTGAATTTTGCCTGAATCTACTGGAAACCATGCTTCTCCTATGAGACCCAGCCCTTAGCTTCTCCGGTTTTCCAGCATAAAAAGACAACTTATTTGGAAAAATTATTATGGAAGGCTAGATTTCTAGATCAGGTAGCTCTTGAGAAACTGTTGAACCAAACCCTTTAAAAAGGAATTTTGGCTGGTTAACTCTTCAGAGGCCAGCTAGAGACGTGCACCTGCTGCCAAGCTGCACTGGAGCAGATATGTTCCTCTCTCAGCCAGTGGTGCCGAGCACTTGGCAGAAATGGGCAATTTTTGGAAGCACCACTGATTGTTTTCTCCATATTTTATCTTCCTACCAATGTGGGTTCATTGACATCAACAAAATTTCAGTGGCATGGAAGCAGTGCAACAGACTGGGAAATTGAGCATGAACCTCTGAATGCATTGAAGCAAGTCTGTTGTTCTTAGCGTTCTCTCTCTCTGCCCTTCTTCTTTACATTCAAATACTGATATGAATTGCTTCTGATAATCATGTCTTTTTCCCCTTGTACTTAATTAAAGTCTTTATTAACTTTTTTTGTTAGTGTTCCAGTTTAATTGGAACATACAAACAATGGTTACAGTTTGCTGTGCTGTGTTTGTGGCAGGTAGAGTGAAAACTCAATTTCAGCTATAGCAGATTCACTTTGGGGAAGAAAAACTCAGCTGTATTAACATAGAATCATAGAATCATAGAATTTCTGAGGTTGGAAGGGACCTTTAAGATCATCAAGTCCAACCATTAACCTACCCTGACAAAACCCACTTCTAAACCATGTCCCTAAGTACCATATCTACCCCTTTTTTTAAACATGGTTGCATGGAATTTTTTTCAGCAGGAATATTGCTGATTATGGCTGAAGTTCTGACAATACTGGGATGCAGCAGTTACACTCATTTCACAGCTTAATTGCTGCAGCTTACAACAAGCAAGCAAAACCACTGACCAGATTTAGGCTCCAAATGGTAGTCTTATCAGTGTGGACCCAAGGAGTGGGTTTACCAGGAGTGCCAAGTAACCTTAGCATCCGGATTGCTACATTGTCCGGTGCTGTACTTTTACATATCTTGTGGTGCAGTTATATGAAAATATATTTCCTTTCCTCTATTTTAACATCAGGAGTTCACCTGCCTCTAATCTGCATGACATCACTATTGGTAATTTGCAAAATTCCACAGAACTATTGCATTAGCCTATGCACAGACATGATACGAAGAATTTCAGAACAATAAATTGTGGTTTAGCTGCTTATAAGTAATGCACAGAAATGCAAGAACAGTAATAACATTTTTCTTTATATTTACTTCAAATTTAAACATTAGTTATGATAAACTCTTACATAAATCATTCTAGAATATGTTCAGGTCATGTGTCAGAACAAGCATCTTCTTTACTTTCAGACATTTTGAATGAATAGCCTTTTGTCTTCTCAGCTTGACCAGCTCAGTGGCTTAGTTGCCAGGAATCTAAGTGTACACATTTTAGAGAGAAAGGAATATTAAAACAGTTCTATGAAATCTCCAGGAATGACCTAAAACCGTTTCCAACAGAGAAAAATATCACTCAGTTAAAGTCTGATACCTTCTATGCCTGGCAAAATCCAGTATTATAACTTTAACCAAAAGGCTAGGGTCCTTTCTTTGCTTAGGTTCCCACAAAGACCATAAAGACCTCAGCAGAGGTCTAGCAGATCGAATTTTAAGGACCTGAGTATGTTACATATAGGAAAAACTGCTGGTCACTCTTTGTAAACAGTGGCCATCAGTGCTGTGGCTGGGGAAGATCGTGTTTCAGAAGGATGTTTTGTGTCTGTGGAAGCAAGAGAACACCCTCTAGCTACTCTTTGGAACTGTTGAGGGTTTGCAGTGGTATCGTGATTGTCCAGGATGCTGACTAACTGATAGCAGAGCCTGGATTACATCCCTGCCTTCAACCGTGGCATGTCCCTGTGGAAGAAAGGCAAAGCCTGAGTGCTGGCTGCCCTGCTGTGGGACTGGTCGGGGCTCTAGGACGAGATTTGGCGCTGCTGTATGGAGTGCCAGTTAAAAGAGTGTCCCAGGGAATGGAGCACCTTCTCGTTCCACTCTCTGACAGTGAAATTGATCAGGCAGTACCTGCTGCCTTCCCCTTTCCCACAGGTGATGGGTTTAGTTCAGCTCTGTAAGTAAGGGTTCTCAGCCCAGTGCTTGCAAACCCTTCCACCCAAGACCAGCACATATATCAAGTGGACGTGCTCACAAACAGCAGTCTTCTACCAACTGAAACCCTGTCACAGGGTGCTGTAGGGTTGGGTTTTTTTCAATGTATTCTTTGCATACAGAGGATTTTATAGTAAGCTCATCTTGCTTTCTTTTAAAAAAAGCAGCATTTTACTCCCACCAATTTATCGTGCAGTTAGAAGTGGCCAAAGCTACAAGATCACCTGCTGTCAGGATGGGTGTAACGTGCCCTGTTTGATCCCAGTCCTCAAGTTCACTCACATAAAAATGCCTCCTTTTATGCAGTGCCACGGAGATGAGGGGGACAGCACGGGTAGCTGAAAAGGTACAGCACTGAAGTGGGACGCACCAGACTGCTTCCATGTAGTGGATGCAACAGACTTGAGAGTGCCTCAGTTCCCCACCTGTCAAACAGGATAAAACTTTGTCAGGCGGGCTAGTGCTGTTAGGAGGACATGTATTTCTCTTGAAGGTCACTGAAAGCCCAGAGGGTGCGAAGAACTCTGGCAAGAAACAACTGATAGGTTTGCAGAATTGTCAGCATCTTCAGTTAATCATACAATACATATGCGCAATGCATGTGCTACAAAACCAGCAGTTTATGCTCAGCTTTTGACCTGCAATTAAAGAAACTGCAACATTTACTAACTGCAACCACAATGCTTCCTCCAGGATGTTCAGGATGTTTTGCTGACCAGAGTTCAGAGAATGAGAGTACTCATGAATGTCAATGTCCTGGTTTGAGGTAACACAGAACCAATTTTCTGTTCAGTAATTTTACATTTCAGCTAAGCCTCTCCTATCTCACTGAGCTCTCTGAAATTAACAGCATGTTTTTCATACAGTGTCCGCTTCCAGAGTGATAAGACCTATGTTTATAGTTGATGCCAAGGCATGGTACGCAGAGAGGTTCTTGCTTATACTTATTGCGATAACACCCAAGGGCAGCTCACTTGGTTATTTGCCCCATTGGAGGGTTGGAAGCGGAAAAGCGCAGAGGGGTCCCACCTGCGGGGAGGAGTGCACAGGACAGGTGACCCAAAACTGACCAACGGGGTATTCCACCCCATCTGCGTCATGCTCAGTATAAAAACTGAGGAATCAAAGGGTCAGCCCTCTTTCTTCTATGGCTGGCATCCGAAGAGGACTCTGTTTGTCTGCCTTTGATCCCAATCCGTGCATTCCTGAATCCAGTTCCTGAGTTCAGTTCCCATCTGTTGGTGGGACTTTCCCAGTGCCTGCTGGTGATGTGATCGTCATCCTGGGAGCTTGATGCTGGTTTTGTATATATTGCATATATTTCATTACATTTTTTTATATTATTATAATATTTTATTATTATTTCATTATAAATATTCCATTAAAGTATTTTAGTTTCTTTTAAACTCATAAGTCTCTTCTCTCTCATCCTTCTCTCCCTGAAGGAAGATGCTGTCAAAGAGGGTGGAAAGAGTATCTGTCATTCGTTCCAGTGGCCAGTCCAGCCCAAACCACGACAGTCTGGCAGAATTTACCAGGCAAAAGAATCATTTTCACAAGATATATTTAGTACTTCATACCTAATTGGTCAGAGAAGAAAACACTTGGCAGGAATCTACTTTGCATGCTGTATCCATTTAAGGAAGAAGAAAAACATGACTCTTTGGAGGAATTTTCAGAATTATGAGCAGTTCAGTAAGGCATCCCAGCAACTGCATTTTCTGTGCATTGTACAGAGAGATTGGCACAATACTCCTGCACTCCATACAGTCTTCAGCCTGAAGCTCTATACTGAGTAATAAATAATTAAATAAAACAGCATTAACAAGTTAGTGATGCTCCAGTATTGCCCTTTTACAACTGATTCTGAACCCACTGAGTCAAAACCAACTTAAAATTGTCACAAACACCTGACAGACTGGGGGAAAATGGTGAGCATTTCCAAATTCAAAGGAAGTGTTTTGGTCTGGATTTTCAATTAGATGAGACCCACTGCAGATGGGAGACTTAGACTGTAAGGATGCAGGCTTTCATGCTCATTGCAGGCTGGGACAAGGGAAGGACACAAAGTGAGAAGCTGAGTTTACATTGCAGATGAAGGAATTTCCCTATGGAGAAAACATTACTTCAGTTATGACTTGCAGCCAAAAAGAGCAAGTGTACACTGAACCATCCTTATTTTTGGTATGATTTTCCTTGTATTTCTGAAGGTGTAGGTCACTGCATGATGAGTACTTTTTTATGCAGGACATTAAATTTCCTTCTTTGCTGTATTCACATCCTATCCATGGGATGTTCAGAAGGTAGCCATGTATTTGTAGTTTATCTAATATGGTTTTACCATTACTTCTTGGTAATGTGCTTCTGCAGCCAATTTAAATTGTCAGTTATTGTCTCAGAAGTGGGCATAAATTATGAGCAAACTCTTGTGGTCATATATTTTTGCATGAGAAAAAAAATAGGAGAATGTTTTCATTTTCAGAACGGAGCTGTTCTGAAAAAGTCTCTAGTGTTACGGTTCCAATTCTGGTTTCAAATCCCAAATTGCTTAAGTTAAGGAAAAATCATGAGTATTTTAAATAATCTTTCTGTGTGTTTTGAGCTATTTTCATGGTATCAGAGGGAAATTTAAATTATTTTTAAAGCACTATCTGCTTGGGGAAAAATGTCTCATTGAAAAATAAGCGCACCAGCATTACAGGTGAAATTTAAGGCCATCTTTTTTTAAAAGAAATTGCTGTGACCTGCATATAATAGATGTTCAGGCAGTGTAACCAGCTGACGGTCTGCATATGGTAGAGCCAAGATACAGTTGGTAATGGGCTAATGACTCACCAGCTGTGAGTAACTAATCAGTTAGAAGAAGCTGGTAAAACAAGTTTCAAAGACGGCTGGGTTTGAGATTAGTGCATTTATAGACTGAAGTTGCTGGGATGGAATGAATGAATGAACAAATGAATGAATGAATGTTCTTGTACTGTTTCAAGTACTCTTGTACTTGTCCTTATACTGTTTCAAACATGGGCTCCATGGATGACAGCCAGAGGCAGAGACGGGACTGAATCAAGTATTCAAGTATTTTTTTGCCTCTGAGGAGGTTAGAAGTGGCAATAATGCCAAGGTAAACTGAAAAGGGTCTCTTAGTGTCTGAATTGCCTAACAGCGTTATGGTTTTATCTTTTACATTAATAAGAACTATGCAAAAAAAAAAAAATCCTCACTTCAGTTGTGAACTGAAAAATGGAATGGTATGACGATTAAGAGTCGTTTATGGGTCAAAATTTGGGGTTTAATTCTTCTTTTCCTTTCTCTGATTTGAAGGTAATTAATCCAGTGTGTCAATCTCAAACAGCACAGCCTGAAGAGCTCCTTCTTTTATGTGTGGTGACATAGGCAGGTACCATCTGACTGATTTCACGTAAAATCATGATACGTCATAAAATGCTGTGATATGTGGCACTTCCATTCAGTCTAGGCAGATTTTGTGCACTGTTTATTGATACTTGACTTTTCTTTTCTTCCAAATAAAGCACTAAATATTGCATTGCTGTCCAGCAAAAAAAAATGCTCAAATTAATTCTATGCCTTTTATAGAAAAAATTATGATAGGCTGTACCACTGTTATTGCTGCCTTTGTTTTTATTATAGTACTTATAATTACTGCTGAAAATTGCAGCTGTTTACAATCTGATGTTCATCTTGTTCACATTTGATTATTAGTTTTTCACCGTGACGAGTTTAATTGACAAGCAGGTCTACAGCGTATACAGGGTTAACACAGGAGGTGTGAGATGGATTGAAAGGAAGTCATAAATCCTCACCACAGACTGCTTAATTCTTTGGCATGGAGCCAGCGAGGAGCATTATCTCAGAATGCTAATATGTTCCAGGTCATTTAAGGATGCCATCGATGACAGTGATGTGTTGGCCAAGACATTGATCAAATGTCCTAATAATACTCTTTGATGTCTAGATTCAATAAACTAACAGAAGCCCTAATAATAACCTAAATTGGCTTAAAAATACCCTATAATGGAGTCTGGAAGAAGCCTTAACAGGTCTTGGGACTGGTTCTGACCTGGGTCAGTCCAGGCCGACAGTGGCCCTGAGCATGACTTGGGGCCAGGCACCAAAGACGTGTGCCTGGTTACTTCCAGCTGTTTGTGCTCAATAAGAGAGGTGAAGGAGGGCAAAGGCTCTGCTGTGCAAGATGCTGTGAACATGCTGCAAGGCTAAACGCTGCTTATGTTTGCTTGAACTTAGAGAGCTTCAGGAGGCACAAAAAGGCAAAGAAACAACATAGCACGTGCCACCAAGACCCCTTATAGGCTTGGCCAATATTCAGTGTGTCTTGTCCAGATTCTCATACAACCTAAAACACAATCCTGAGAGGGAAAATGGGAGAGTTACTGTTTGTTAGCATTGTCATCTCTCTCTCTTTGTAGTGATAGTATTCAGAATTTATACCAAAGACCTCCCAGCTAGGAACTGCAGGTTTTCCAGTTAGTGTTGTTGAACTGTAATAACTTGCAGCAGTATAGCAGGAGTATTTCTACCTGCACCAAAGAGATTGTACCATAGCGAGTCTTCTTTTGCAGAGAATAACTCCCTTTATCACTGGGGTAAGTATATGTTACATATGTTTATAGTCTTTATGGTTTAGTGGATTAAACAACAAGGTAAAAATTGATCCACAGCATTAGATTCTATTGTGGAAGGCTCAGGTGTAAATCTTACTGACCACCTCCTTGTGTCAAGGGCATATCTGAGCCACTCCCTTGGCCAAGCTTAAAAATGAAAGAAAAAAAAAAAAAAAAAAAGAGATACAAAATGATTACATTCCCTTCTCAGCCAGACCTAAGGCATGAAATTAAGAAATTACATTTTGTTAGATTAATAGCTATGTTAAAACACTGGGAACCTATTTGCTTGTTTTGTAATAGAAGTGTTTCGCAATAAAGTCAAAAAGAAGAAGCTCACATCTGCAGGGGTTGAGGTCAGGGGATTTCTTTGCAGGGGTGCTGCTCCCTGGTGTGTAATCAAAACCCTAGAAGAAATATACCTAAACAAACAATAGCTCTGTTATGACAAGAGTTGCCAGATGGTGCTTGGTCATGCGGGTTTACAAGCTGGTTTTGTTTTTTAACATATAAGAAAACTTCCTTTCAAGTAAATTTCTGTTGCTCTAAGTGGATTTATGCAGGGGAAAACAGATAGCAGGGGAGTTTGATTTCTGCTTTATCTTCCCTGTATTTATGCAGCTAGGGGCATAAGACAGCTACTTGTATGTCAGAGGAGAGTTCCCAGAACTGAGTGGGGAATAGTGTTCGACCGCCTCTCCTCCTGGGACACAGCTGCCCACAGAGCAGTAGGCTCAGTGGTACTGGGTGGCGTGATACTCCACGTCTGTCTTGTTCTCAGGAAGCACTGCAGGTCTTTGACATCTGGTTGTGCTCGGGAAAGAAACCTGCTGAGAGCATCTCACAACGTGTTTTGTGCACAGAGGGCTGTTTTTTTCAAAAATGAAATGCGATTTGAAAAAATTGGGAAGATCTTGAATTCCCAGTTGGGACCTATCTGTTTTCTCACTGAAGTGTTTGATGGGCTCCCGTGAAGAAAAGCGCTTCAAGGGAGACACAGGCTGGAGCGTGCTGCCAGTGCCCTGGGTGCCGGGTGCCAGATGCCAGACCAGGGTGGCAGGGTTCCTGGTGTGCAGTGCCACTGCCCCCGCAGCCCCCCTGGGGACAGGGCTCCTGGAGCTCCTCCTTTCGTGTTCCAATGGGGGATTTAAAATACAGAAATTGTTTCCCCACACCTCGCCCCCAAAATTCTCTTGTCTCGACAGCTCTTATTTTTCCTCCTCGTCTTTTGAAAATATCAGCATTAATCAGAACAGAAATTCTGCATTTTGATTAGCTCTCCTCAGAAAAGGTGTTGCACTTTGAGCTTTCAGTAAACAGATCAGTCTGTTCCTGCTTTGCTGATGAAGAAGGTAAAACACAGATAAAATGGTTTCCTTGAGCTTGCACAGAATATAATGGCAAAACTGAGAACAGTGGCTCAGTTCCTCGACCTTTCCTCTATAGCTGCTGTTCCAGGGAAAATATCCTGGGTTTATTGCAGAGATCACATAATCAGAAACTGTGTCAAAGTGTTTCCTGAATCAGGAAGATTAGTTTAGTTCTGCAGTGCTAAATCCTGGTTCATCTCAAACCTTTTGCTTACAGAAAAAGACAAAAGTGCATGCTGCATGTTTGGGTTGTTTCAAGGAGTTTGAGGTATCCACACGTGCAGGGAAGCAAGGGCTGCAGATATAACTAGGCTGCACCGCCTTAGTTCCTAACCCGTTGATAAATAACATCCTTGAATCTTGTCATTCATACTTGGATCCAGAAATGTCACTGGTGATAACTGAACTATTGTATAAACACAGCTGTGGCAAAATATTTGAGACAAATGTTTGATATGATGGTGAAGTATATGGCGATCATGTGGTATCACCTCATTAAACTACTGTTCTGTGATCAGCTCCATCTGCCTGTCACAAAAGTGTTTCCTATCGCAAGCAGTTCATTTTTAAGCTGTGTTTTTCTGATGCGGCTGTACTGATTTGACCTCAGAATGAATGTAAAAGTTAACCCGTATAAGGTCAATGTGCACTCTTCTCCAATGGCTTGTCATCTGTTACGTATGCCAAGATGACGGGTAACTTTATGAAACACTAAAAAGGAGTTTGTCCATTTCATGGGCTTATGGCTTGTTCTTACCTTGTCAGGGCTCTAGACGAACAAAGGTGTGCAGTTGCTCATGAACCTCACAGAAGGAGGATATTTGCTTGCTGTTGCCTTTTGGACATGACTAGGTCACCAGATGCTGGTACACTCAGGGGACAGCCCCACATGTATCGCTTTTTAAACAGTGCTGCTTCATTACAATGATAAAACAGTTACTAGTATGGTTGTGTGACTGACAATTATAGAAATAGAAATTATCTCTTTCCTTCACAACAATGGATGAAAAACACAGGAGGAAATAAGAATGGAACAAAACTGTGAAAATAACACCAAATATAAAACTTAAGTACAATGAGAGATACACAACAGAGGTAATTAGAGGGAGGCTGACAAGCTTCTGCTCCCTTGAAAGGGAAACAATTCTGGCCAACACCTCCCACATGAATTGTCACTATGCATTGCTTATCTGTGGTTTCACATGCTGTTTCTTCTTGCATTATCTGTAACGTGACTGATACATAATTTAATAACTGGACACAGGCATCACACAAGGTGCGGACATTGCAGCTGGACTTTGCAGAGAATTCAAGTTCAACAAGACAGAGAGATCATCCTGTAGACCAGGAGGTGTGGAGCAGGGGCTCTCCAGAAATCCTGCTGTGCTCTGCATCTGTCTCCCTCTGTGAGGCACTCAGTGATGTGCAACAGGGTTTTCCAGATCTGGGCAGAAAAAAGTTTGCAGCAGCATAGTGATGTATTAGCAGTGGACTGTATCAGAGCAGTGGGAGCTTCACAGCCTCTGGAAAGAAGGTGGTACTGAGATGGCTTTACAGCTTGGACTCGTTAGGGCAATGGGAAAAGCATCAGAGTCCCCCACTAGCTGGGCAAGCTGTGAAGAAGGAGGGGGCTGGTAGAGGAGAGCCAGGGACCCTGCCAGTACTGCAGGTAGGGATCTGCGGCAGGGGGGCTTGCTGCACCTCTGGACACCATCTCAAGTGAATTGCAGTTACTGGCCTTTAACAACTCCCAAGAGAGCAAAATGAGTGAAATTCTATAGCACAGGGTTCAATAGCCATGGCTGTAGTGGCTTAGCTGGGAGGACAGAAATGTCCAAATGTTTCAGTCCTCCCAAGGATCCTGAGGGCTTGTGAGTGGAGAGACTCAACGGTAAGTGATGAGGGTTCGGTTCTGCAGAGCTAGAAATAGAAGTCAGCTCTGAGTCAGAACTTGAGTAAAAGCCTTATGTGTTTCAGATCAGTACCCTTCGGCAGACTGAGCCCAGCGCTTGTTGTGGCCATTGGGCAGCAGCCAGTGTGTCACATGGAGCTACGCCAATCTGAAACAAATGTTATAACTTCACTTTTTTGATGTATTATTATACTTCCAAATTTTCACTTGCTATCGAAGAGTCAACTCAAGATCGATACATGGAAGGAGTAACTCGTGCATGTATGTACCTGTCTACCACAACCATGTGACTGTTTGGTGATCACGGTACTTACAGTGCTGAAAAATATGCTGTGATATTCATTAAATGAAGAGAAGAAAGATTGGGCCATGTCTTGTCTGAACCTGACATATTACTTCACCAGTTGTTGGTTTTGTTTATTGGTTTGCCATCATCCTGCAATTTGTTTCCCACAATCTCTAGGGGAACCTCACTGATTTATTTGAACTGTCTCCATGCTACTACTTTGATGCTAACTTGCAAGACTTTCCTCCTTTCAATATGCACTATGTCTGCCTTTGTCATGGTGTCTCTTGATATTTAGACAATAAATGGCAGGCTCCAGGAGAAGTCCCAACGAGCTCGTGTCCTTTTGAAACCCAACTTTATATTCTCATCCACAAAAAAAAATAGAACTCTTTTACGTATCCTGCTTTAAAGGCAAGTTGCTCTTACTTACTTCTGCCCATCTGGCTGCCTGTCTGAGTCTCTAAGCTCTTCAGTCCAAAGGTGATGCCCAGGTACACTGAACAAGAAGGAGGCATTTTTCCCTTCTGTAATGGTTTGAGAGATGAGCTTGTTCATTGTTTAAGTGACACTGACTTAAAAAATTACGTAAAGGCATCCCCTTATGCTCAGCTGTGGCTCAGTCTTATCCTCAAATGTTGCTTAAACTGGTTACTTGGTAGGATGATTTTTCTACTACTATTATTGTTGTTATTACTGTTCTTTCAGCATCTGTGCCTTCTTTTAGCTCAGGGCTGCAGAGTCAATGAGAATCCATTTCCCCTGGCACAAAATTATTGAATGTCACTGTGTTAAATCTTACTCCAATCACATAATAAGATGTATAATTAAGAAATTATGGCATTGCTTAAGTGTCCCCAGTTCTTTGATCAAAATGTCTAATTTAATTTGAAAACATGTGGCTGTGCTGATGTCCGGGCCAATCAGTCTAGACTTGAGCAATGTGTGTGGGCCAGATGCAGAATTTGGCTGCTCTCTTCACTGAAGTCACAACCCCTCCTTTTAAAATTCTTGAAGTGCTGGAGGTGGGAGCAGGGGGTGTTTGATTTTCATTTAGTTGTTTTAAACTGAAGACAGCAGCCAGCTTACCTCTGATCATGGGACTTGGTCGGCCGCTGCCTGCTTTATCTGGCAGGACAAGATGAGGCTTGAAAAAAAGATCGTCCTCCCCAAAAGCAATGAAATGTCAAAAATGAAATGTGAGGAATTAAATGTTCCTGGAAGCCGAAATCTTGGACGCTTGCCCCTCTGACATGGGCGCTTGGCGTTGCAGAGCCTCTGTCCAGCTCAGTGCACCCCAGGACGTGTTGGGAGCATGGGACGGTGGCTTGAGGAAGCCCCTGTGCATACCGGCAGCTGCCCTGCCCTACCACGGTGCTGGTCTCCCAGCCCCATGCCTCCCATGCCAACCCACAGGGTAGGGATTGGAGAGGTGAAGCTGTCTTAGGTCCTGTTTACTTACCCATCTGGAACAACTGGAACAGGTTGCCCAGAGAAGTTGTTGAAGCCCCGTCCCTGGAGGTGTTCAAAGCCAGGCTGGACGTGGCCTTGGGCAACCTGGTCTAGTGAGAGGTATCCCTGCCTATGGTAGGGGGGTTGGAACTCGATGATCTTCAAGGTCCCTTCCAACCTAAACCATTCTATGATTCTATGATTCTATGATCTGCCTAATCGGGCTTCCAGCCTCCAAGAGTTAACTTTAGTGTCCTGTCCAGGTGATGGTTTGTGTATGGTTTGGTCTGGTGCAGGTGGCACCAGACCTTCTGAGTACCGCTAGTGTTCAGGATCTATCTTCGCTTGTAACAATTACTGATGCAGAGAAAAAACACTAATTCTCTGAAACACCCCCATCTAAGCAATGTTGAGGAAGGCAGAGGGTGACATGCCAATAACTGAGGTTATACATATGCACCAATAACCACGGCTCCTACCCCAACTCCACCACACGCTCTGGCCCATCTTTCTCCTGGATATCCCTTCTCGCTTCAGCTTTCTTTCTCCTCTGGGGAGGGGGAAAGAGGTGTTATAAAGAAACTCACATGGAGGAAAAAATGTGGAGTACTTTTCTCTGGCTTATATTTAATAACAGTAAAATTGAGTGGTGGCTGCGCTGATATGAAATATCAGAATACCAGCTTGAAATCTGCTTTATTAAATAGCTTGCGTGTGGGCAGACTATACGTAATTTTTAGTGTTTTTTAATAATTCTCTTTTTATTAAAATTTTCAAGTACAACAAGATGTGTTACGATGTTATCATTTTCAAATAATGATAGCCTGTTTCCCTTGGGCACTAGTGGTTTATAAAACTCTTGAGCTAAGACTTGTTACATTTTCATAATTAAGGCCTTATCCCATGTTCTTTGACATTCCTACCTTGTATTACCTTTAGTGGGAGTTTTAAATATACAGACAATCTGGTAAGGAGCCCATAATAACAGTGAAAAAAGTCAGCTAACTCTTTTTTTAGCTACAGCTGTATACACCAGTGAAACAAAGTCTGCAAGACGCAATCAACTTAGTCATGGATCATATCTTTAGTGAGTATAGAAAAAGATTGTTCACTTAAAGACAAACCAATAAACACACTAGAAGAATAAAAATACTCGGTGAGTTATTCAGCAGCCTTGCAACATTGGTATCACAAATGTCACTCAATTCAACTACTGCTCTAGTGTCTCTCTCAGAGCCTTTGTGACAAAGAGATTTTTATTCTTGACCCCAAGCTTCCCAATGCCTACTGAAATCACTTCTGAAACTGAATTGTGGTGTATCTTCTGCATATAGTACTCTTTGTCTTTTGACTTAGAGGTGGATTTGAATCTCAGTACTTTTGTTTAAGACCTTAGTCTTATTGAGGGAGAAACCTAGATTTGGTCTGAGCTTCACCCACTCTGTCAAGTTTGGACATATGACAGTAGCTATAGACAGGCAAAGCAGGACACGTTGGCCAAATCCATGGAGAGCAACACCAAGAACTCCATCTTTGCACAATCCCTGCCAGTGACAGAGCAAAGCAACAACCTAATGGCTTTTCTGAAACCTCTCAAGCAATTGCTGGCTCTAGAAGACCACATCTTATCTAGCTAGTCACTGAGTCTTTTCCTCTTTAATTATTTTTTAATTCTTTGGTTTCTTTGAAACCCATGTAGCAGGAGGTTTCATTCTTTTGTAGTTTTCTTCAAAAAAAGCTCTCCTTTGTTGCTTTGGTTCTGAGGGACCAATTTACTCCAACTCAGATAACAAGATGCAAACACCTGCAGACTTCTTGCTCTGCCTATTACCAGACTGTGACCTGTTCCTCTTCCTAGAAATTGCACACAGAGAAACAAAGCTACACAAACTGTAATTATTTTTACATGTTTCAAATTATTTCAAATATATTCTCATGTTTTCCACAAAATGGATTTAATTCTTAATAATGTAGCTTTTTGAAAGCTGAAAGTTCTTTTAGGCTAGAGAAATGCTATTCTTTGTGTTATTTTTTAGCTAATTCTGTAGCACGCATGTATGCCATCTTGTCCCTTTCAAAGACCTATGTTTGAACTGCAGGACAGTCCAAAAGACTCAGATACGTAAAACTATTTGTTGTAGCTCACAACATTCACTCTGCAGTTGCAGATCTTGTGAAGTTGAGGAATTTTGCTTTCACAAATGTCAGTACATCAAATTCTCAGCAGAAAAACCAACACCATGAATTGCAGCTCAGCAGTCACCATTATTTCAGAAAGTTGCACCACCTTAACATCTACCATGTTCCTTGGAAAGCAAGCAAAGGATTTTCCTTCTGAATAGCATGTGTTCAAGAATATATAAAATTTAGGTGAAAATACTTCCTGAGATAATGAGATTAAGAACAAAAGAAAGCTAAAACCAGTACAGCCTCATTAAACAGAGCTAGACAGAGGATTTCCCTTCTGCAAATGGGAGCCTGTCTCTGATAGGTGCAGTTGCCTGCACTATGCCAACAAGACAGACTGTTCTGGTGGTCTTTGGTTCTTCTGAAGAGTCATGGTGTTGAACAGTATCCATTGATGGACAAGCTGTAAAGACGCAGGCTTATCTGGAAAGCAGGAGACACTGATTTTAAACCTTTGTACAAACTGCTTCCTCCAGTAAAATCTGTCTTGCTGGAGTTTTTCCATGTGGCATTGAGTACAGTGGGGCACATGGAGGTAAAACTCTGTCTTCTAACAAAGCCAGCCAGGCTGCCTGGGCTGGATGGTGTTTCTCTGGATACCAGATACTAAGGCCCAGGAGCTCTGCCTTTACATCAGCTTTTCTGTTTAATACAGCCCTTCACCTGCAACCCCTCTCATTATCTCCAGCTTCTTCTAGCCAGAGCCATGAAGGTTTTTCCTCACTGACCTGCCCTGAGCGGCAGAGGAGGGATGAAGGAGGATGAAGATACCATCCGGGTGAGAGTGAAGGCTGCCAAGACACTCTGCGGAGATCAGCAGCATGGCGTGGTGCTGAAGGGGTTCTTGTAGCTTTGCCTGTGCCCAGTCAACATGTCTGTACACCAGGGTTTCAGAGTTATCAAGGCTGACAGATATCATAGTGGTTAAGGCATTCATTGTGGAGCTAGGGAGTGATCCAGAGTGAGTGACAAACCCATGGGAAACCTGTTGTGCCTGTCCTGAAAACCTGGACTTTCATTTCCAAAGGCATTCCCAAACTGTCCCAAAAGGAAAACTTTTAATTTCCAGTTAAATGGAACATCTGTTTCAACACAAAATACATTTCTCCTTTTTCTTTTAATTTGTTCCAGAGAAAAAAATTGAGTCTGTGTGAATGCTGAGTTTTCCTTAGTTTTCTCCTTACCTTTCTGACTCAGCTTTTGAACAAAATTGGTAGTTTATTCACACACCCCTGGTCACATGCAGGAGCCTTCCTATGCCATACAGTTCCTTGTGGAGAGGAGAATAATTTTAGTATTTTTATTTCCCCTTATTGTTTTATTTAACAGTAGTGGT
This sequence comes from Pluvialis apricaria, assembly GCA_017639485.1. Lineage (NCBI taxonomy): Eukaryota > Metazoa > Chordata > Aves > Charadriiformes > Charadriidae > Pluvialis > Pluvialis apricaria. Next base: position 39,340,124 of record CM030044.1, read on the forward strand.
ACTCAAGATGCACTTTTACGATCAAAGGAGCTCAGCAAAGTCCTAAAAGATAACCTGTAATGGTAGGATAAACGTAATGCTGATCAGTCCCAGGATTTCATTGCTGCTGATCTGAAATAGGCAATTGCTTCTGAGCAACAGGAAAAGGCATAAATGCAAGCAGAGGACATGACTCTAGGAATAATAATTAAAAAAAGCTGCAAAAATGAACCAGTATCTTTACTAACTTGGCATGGCTCACAGGGGTCAGGGAACTTGCTAATGAGGCTACCAGTGTTCCAAAGTTTGGACACCACTCTTTTTAAATAAAAGTAGCTGGGGCTGTATCTCCCAAAGTCAGAACAGTCTCCGATATGTGAAAAACCTCCCTGATAATGCATAGTTATTGGCTTATTACAAAAAGCTGTCATTCAACCCAGAGGCATAACTAGCAAATATCATCAACTGTAAGAGCATGTTTCAGGGGACTACAAAAATTAAATTGCAAGAAAAAGTACTGAGAGTGCATTTTAGTTCTTGCTTTTCAGTTGAGAGCAAAGATTATTATTATTACTGTATTGGCATTTGTGAGGAGCTCATGGGGTGAGAATAGATTATTGCATGGGGAGATAAAGGAGACAATGGCTTGAAAAGTATAGTGATGACAAAACCAGAATAAAAGGAATGAATCAAAATTTTTGGAGAATGGTAGAAAATGAAGGTACTACCAGCAATTTTTCTGCAATTAAAGATGTCACTGTTTCAATATTCATTTTTAGATCATGGGTCAGATTTTCTTGTCATTTATGAGCAGGTAAATCTGGACAAACTTGAACAAAATCACTTAACAGCAAGTTTTTGGCAGCTTTGTTGGTGAAGTTAGAATTTCATCAGTGGTGTAGAGAAGGGGACACTGACACTGGATGCGTACTGGGAATGTAATCTGGGTCCTGTGTGCTAATATAGAGCCTAGTTGAATCATGGGTCAATTGATGCAAAAAGCTAAGAATTTTTGTTTGTAGCATGGCCCACAAACTGCAAATACTCCATCTACTGTAAAGTTCAAAAGGAACAGACCATTATTGGTGTTACAGTTTGAGAAACCTATAATAATTTATTGTCTTTTAGACAATCATTAAATCACCCGATGACCCCTCCCCACCCAGGAAGGGGAATTGGGAAAAAACAAGGAAACCCAGGGGTTGAAATATAAACAGATTTAATAGAATAAGATTAGTTAATTAACATTAGTAGCACTAAAGAACCAATATTGATCCTGATACCAATAAAGAATATGCAAAGATTGTACTCAGCCAATTCTATCAGTGGGAAGCTGTGCACTCCCAGCAGTGGACAGTAAATGTCAAATACCATGAGCACTACAGCCTCGGGAGAAAGAGAAGGCCTCAGGTGTCCGGTACAGGGGCAAGAAGTTCTCAGGATGGCAGCCATCAAGGAAGAGAGAACACTTCACAGCAAACTTTCTAATTTATACTGGATGTGACATTCATAGTATGAAATCATCCTGTTGGCCAACTTGAGTCAAGTGCCTGGGTGTCTCTCCTCCTTATCTCTGCACCTGGCAAACTCGAAAACACTGAGACCTTGAAACCCACACACCATAGCTGGCTATAAAGTAATTATTTTCACAAATTCAGATATCAGAGTCCTCTAGCATCCTAGAGAGCAGTCTTACCAAATATTAGAAGAGAAATTAGTCCTGTATCGCTCAAACCAGGACAACTGGTTAGTGAAACGTTAGGAGATAATGCGTCTCTGACTCAAGAGCTCATCCTTTCTCTAACTGACCTTGAGCTGCAACTCCAGTTGTATGAGTCAATGTGACAGAGGGATTTGAAATAGGTGGAATCATCTAAGATTTTTTGAAGTTGTAATTGTCCAGCCAAATAAAAATACTGGTTGAATTTGTCCTTATGTTTGCTAACACTGCAGTTTTTGTTTTCTTTTTATTTTTTTTCCTTTCTGATATTAGGCATACATTCTTCAGGTCCATGTGCATGGATCTCTGCACTTAGTCATGTATTCATGTTGTGCAAGGCAGAGATGTTTGGCATACCAGACTTATTGACTGCTACTATGTAGTGCCATGTAGAGGTACAGCCTTCGCTCCTGGAAGCAACATAAGAAGTCACTAAGATGTGCTCTTGAGACTTTATTACCTCTGTATTTTGGCATGGCTAGTTATTCCAGGTGCAATGACAAGGGCCAAGCTTCTTGCTGGTTGCAGGACTGGCTTGTAGGGGCCCCTTCTGTGCCCCTTACTGGGACGTAAATGGGTTCACTAGGGAACCCACCCAACAACACTGTCAACATCAAAATGCAACAGCAGATCAAACACACACAAAAGGCTAAGGGTTGTAAAACTGATCACTGTGCAGGTATTTAACTAGGTAAATTATACTAACCTCAGAAGAGCCACGTGCCAAAATCTTTGGCACCATCTTCAAATTTCACTCCTGGAAATCTTATGTAGAGCAATAGTGGAGATAGGTAGCTGATGTTGGCAGTTTTCCCTTGCCTGCTCTGCACATGTGTTCTGGGGTGCACACACGCACATGCTCACGCACAACCCACTATATCGATGCATAGGCATACTCTATATAACCTTGTTCATTCCTGTAGTATAGTTGGTGAACTGGAAAATTCAGTATATCTGCAATATATTCACTCTTCTGAAAAATGTCCTGTACTTCAAAGTTACTTGGATTTTTGTTGTTGTCAGTCTGAACCTGCTCACCAGAACTCTTACACAAAAAGTGGTTTCTCTTGTGTCAATTTATTCATGCAAATGGGTGAAAGAGATACACACCGCACAATAATTGTGCTCAGTGACTGAGATACCTCCCCATCCTGCTACTGAAATTGCAGGTAGAACTGTCAGGAGCAGACTCCTCATCAGGTGCTAACCTTTGGCATATCTGATTTGTCTCTTTTTAAAGGATTTGATCTATTTGAGAGTGACACATCATTAGCAATGAAAAGAAAATTGTTCCTGTTCTTAGCATCAAATTTTCAATTACCAGGCTACGTACATTTTCTGACTCATTTATGATAGGATTAAAAGACCATTTGGTTGATGTATGTGCGCTATATACAAAACCCTAGATTTTGTTCTGCTCTTATTTTTAAGGAGAGATGAAAGCGAATGCAAATATGGAATACAGCAAAGCTGTCTCTAACATATGTTTCCAATTTGCCATGCCAAGAGTAACTGTACAAATCACCTTGTGGCCATGCTCTACCATTGGCGTCATGCTGTGCAGCCCTTTCGACATCAGTAGTGTTGCACAGAGTAAGCCAAGAAACAATTAAGCTACTCTGGGCTGGAGATGTTCTCCATGTGACCAGATATGACACTTTTGGTCCTGATATTTTAAATGTATGTAAATTTTCTTTACGCACAAAAGGATTACATTGTTTGTAAATATAATGGGTGATTAATTAGCCTACATTTATAGAAGAGGTTTTACTTCAAAACATATAATAAACTTTTCCCAGTTATGTACCAGAGTAAACTGTCATTTTACTCTGGCCTTTTTATGATAGGGAGTTGATGTACGTGTGTCCCACTACTGATTTTAAGATATTTTCCAATCTGAGTGCAAACCAAGCAGGGCTGGATGACCAAAGAACTGAATCTCTCAACTCTGGGTTGCCTTCTCAACCCTAGCCTGGCTGGACAGCAATGGAAAATTATTGCTACTTGGTACTTCGCACAGGTTAATAGGAAGCTCTTTTAATTCTGGAACACTGACCAGTGGGCAGATGGAGAAGTGGGTAGTTTGCACAGTGATGTGAGGAAACGGCGTAGAAAGTTCCACTCCTGCTGCTCAGCACTGAGGCTCACAATTGCATTTGCTCTGCCTGCACCTTGGAAATCCCAGATGGGAAAATTTTTTTTCCTTTGAGAGTTTTTCAACTGATTCTTGCTCTCCCTTCCACCCTTACACAGTTGTATCACATAGCTTCTTGTGCAGCCAAGCAGTGACCTGGGCCCTGAATTAAAAATGACCAAAGGTCACGACATGAGATGTAATCAGCAAACAGCATCTCAGTAATTTAAGGGCTTTACCAAACCAACTGCAGTGACGTTAAGAGAGTCCTACTACCAGCAGAATTAGGCAGGTGCCTTGATGCTGCAGTTATAATTCTACTTTATGCAACTTTAAACTACCCCAATAAGGCACATTGTGATCACAGTGTGTGAGCTGGGACAGTGGTGGGTTAAATAGCTAAATGCCAAGGCATCTAAGCAATGTAAAACCAACTGTTTTGTTAACTAGTATTTTATCAGCACTTTATCTGCAGAGTGATGTTATAGGTTAAGATGACTAGAGGATGCTATTGGCTAGCTCAAACTATGGAGGGAGGCTGGAGGGAATAGTTCAAAGGAAAAGACATAAGTAAGTTTTAACTGGAACATTTTGAAGATCAGCCACCAAACAGCATTCTAGTGCTCTCCTAGCGCTAGGCCTTCACCGACTCGTTTACCTGCACATTGGTACTGCTCAGTGCAAAACCATCTTCTATCTTCTTGGAGCCAAATCAAACCCCTGCTGGAATGGGAGGAATGCTGCGGATGGCTTCCTGTAGGAGTAGAACAAATGCGTCACTGACACAAGCATGCACCTAGACCAATAGCTATTAATTGATTTTTTTTGCATCCACAAAAATATTTTGGCTTACAGAAGCAAATCATAACTGTTTTTTTTTTTTAAAACAGGGAAGGTTAGGGTGGCATTTCTATCTTTTCATAAGCATTCCAGCTGAAGATTGGACTTTCCACATGAGCCATGCCCTGAACAGTACCACCAGACTCTCAACATGCTGTCTTGTTAAACTGAAATAATTTCTTTTTGTGCTGAATTATACCCAGTCATTTCACCAGCCCCACCCAGTACAATCTGACTACCTGAGAGGGCTAGAAAGCAAAGGGACTCTTCATTTGTTACCTGCTTGATTGGCCTTTGCACAGTTGTATCTACTGATCTCATTCCATAGCAACTGTTCAGCTACTGTGACCTATTTCAGAACCGGAACCAGAACTGAAGGAGATTAGCATTTTAAAGTCCTGTAGAAATGAAGGTGAAAATGATTTACATTGCTCTTACTAACTTTTTATTACAGAAACAGATGTTGGAGTTTTTCTGGCTGAAATAATCATCCACAGAGCTAGTAGGTCATCAGCCCTGCTTTCCCCACCAAGTGCCACAACTGTAAAACAAAACGTACATTCCAGAAATTACAAGTTTTATTGGATATGCCAAAAACAGTACCTAGAGAATAAGTGCCTAGATAGGGGGGAATGGAAAAAAATCATAATAGCTTTGCACGATGCTGCTTAGAACACTACATTTTGTAAATCCACTGTGTCTCCATCCAAAACACTGAAAGTGTTTCTCCTTTGGGAGGGAAAATTGGAAAGGAAAGTGAGGGTGAAGTTTTATAATAGAATAATTGAGGTGGCACAGTGCTTAACAATACTTGCTACCTTCAAAACATTACAAATCTTGACACCCATGAGGTATTAATTGAATATTCCCCCTGGTACTGCAGAAACTGAAAAGCAGAAATGTGAAAGAGATGCTGAAGATGAGCTAGGGAAATTGAAGTAAAAATTAGGATTTGCTAGCTCTTTTGCCTGTGCTTGGATTACATATGTCTCTACAAGGGAAATTCTTACTTGTGAGGTACAAACAAAACAAATACAGTCCATTGGTTCAAACTACATGGGGTTTTTTTTCCATATTTTGGAAAAGTTATCCAGTTTTCATGTAGTTAATAGCAAGGGAGAGCAAAGACACCTACTGAGGCAGTAGGTGAGCAGTGAATGAAATTGTAATTGAGAAATAGAAAGGCTAAGTGAATGCACTTACAGCTGCCTTCTTTGGAGAAGCTGATGGCAATTAAAAAGCATTTTACTTAAAAGGTGTGTGGTTTGTAAATACTGTTGAAGATATGAAATAAGTCAAATAAAAATAAGGTCAGAGGAAATTTTCTAATGTGACTACAGGCCCAATGTCTTACTGACAATTAAGGGGATTTCAATTCATAAATGCTTAAAGATCCAGGGTGGGGTTTTTTTAGAGAAAAATAACGGGACCCCAATGTCCTGAATTCCTCTGTAAGTTCATTTCTAAAACATACTGAAAATTTTACCCAAAGTCTGTATAGGCCTGCAACAGGCAGTTCAGATGAAGTTGCAATGTATACATAGCACGTACAATGCAAATTGGAATGAACAGGAGGATGTATGAGACTTGCTCCTAATGACTGTCTTTACTTGGAGGAAATGAGCAATTTTTTTGCCAGGGGCACTGAGCCAGAAGAAATAGCTTGGTAATGAAAGGTTATGGGTCCTCTTCAGAAAGGAGAGAGGTCAAACTATTTCCCAGTTATTGTTCTGCTAATTTCCTGGTCATGCAAGAAACAAAGCAGTTTGTGTGCAGGTGTACAGTACAGTTCATAACCACATTTCTCCCCCTGTGGGCATGAGCTGTGAAAGCCTTTATGTTTGTCTTGGGTAAGAAAAATCTGCACGTACTCACTTTGGGAGTTCAAAGCCCAGACTGAATAGCATCCTCCAAATCATCCCTTACAAAAGCTCCTCAGACGAAACCTCATGAGCTTCAGTTACGGTCTTGCAATTAAAACCCTGGCCCTGGTATGCTGAGAGCACTTATTGCATGTGTGTGCAGAACCACTTCTGGAGTTGGTGGGCTGCACCTGCCAGAGCTGAGGCTGAACGGCAGTTCCCAGGTACCCAGCAGATTACAATAACAAACAGCTAAAATGATGATTGTCTCAGAAATTAAATGCCGGGTCACAAGTTCAAGTGGCTGATGAATCTTTTGGACTTAACCAGCAACCACAGTATGTCATTGACAGAGCGGAAACAAAGCTTTACATCAGAACGTAGCACTTCTGCTTCTTGGCAGAAGATACCAATTTAGGACACTTCTGGCATCTAGATTTGTTTGGATAGCCCTGCTGCATTGTCAACAGAAATCAGAAGGGGAAGAAAGAAAGAACTCCTGTCAAAGTTAACCTGCCGTAAGCGATCACCAAGGGACCTCTAATAAAAGACCCTACAGAGCAGTGTGATGTGTTATAGGGTTTCCCCTCACTGCTGTTCTTCCACTATGGGCCATAATGGCATGAAACAGCTACAGCCTTTGCTCAGTCAGGCTCCCCATGGCATTGGAGCATCATCAGGCATTGGTGTTGCTACCTAACCAACAGAAATACACTTCATTTGTCGCTACTAATAGATGTGGCATTTCCCATGGAAACATAACTTGAGGAAATCTTTAGGGAGAAGCGAAAACATAGTTTTGCCTAACATCATAGAAGTAATCCACCTCACACTCAAATTTCCCAGACAATAACATAATTTTTGACCACAGTGAATCCAAAGATGATTGACAGGTTGGTTTTTTTCCTGAAACAAGCGGGTTTTGGACACTGGGCATGACTCTTCACCACCTTCTTGCACCTGATGTGATGCTATGCAGACAGCAAGTGGCTATACTCTATAAAGATGATAAATGAGGGGGTTGGTTTTCTGCAGACTTGTATTTTATCTGAAGTTTGGATTATTTCAGGGAAAGATTTAGCACTTTTACTGAATAGCTTAGAAGGCTCCTCTACAGTATTTTGTGTTACTTACTTGTCTGTGAGCCAATGACTGCTTCAGTAGGAACTGGTTTTCAATCACAAACATAATGTTAAAGTTGTCTGTAAAGGATCTTTTAATGTATCCCACTAACATCTATTTAATGTAATTCGGGCTGGCTTTTTTTTCCACCCTCTCCAAAGAAACTTTGAACTCACTTCCAGCAGATCCTGTAAGGGGTCAAAGGGTCATGGCAAAGCGGTACATGCAGGTGAGGTCTCTGCTCTGGTGGAGTTCCTTAAAGCCTACAAGGAGAGAAGGAGACTGTCAAAGCCGAATAGGAAACAGGGCTACCTTGCCAAAGAGATCTGTAGTACAAATTACACATGCTAGTGGCAATTTATAGTAACTCACCAAAGCTTAAAAAAAACTAACAAGTGAATTGCCTCCTTTATTTGTTTTTCTGTGTTCTTAAAAAAATGTCTGTTGTGAGTATTCAGCTTTCACCATTTGGTAGCTGGAAGCCCAGATATGATAACACGAAGGCAGACCCATGTGTGATGATTTCCACACACTCTGAAGACATCGCCCAGTAAACAAAATGCACAGTGACCATGGCTTATGTAGCTTATGTGGCTACATTGGAGGTAGTGGCAAATATCACCTAAGGTGATACTAGAAAGTCCCTTTTTGCTTCCTGAATTGTGTCTTGTGAAGGTTGTTGTTACGGGTACAAAACTATAGATATTAACATTATTAAAATTGCAGTCTACAGAAATAAGAATTTGCCCTAGTAGCACTGTACAGCTATGAACACAACCAAAAAACATTACAGGTGAAAACAACCTCAGGATCACCCTGGAAACCTGTCATGCTACCAGCTTGAATGTGTGGCCTCAGGAGTGGCTAGGTTGCCCCCTTTGAAGAAGTGGAGGTTGATGCATGCCCCGGCATAGCTGGTGTGCCTAACGCTGTGAGTGCTCACTCTCGGTCCGAGCAGGCGGGTGGCTGGGAAGGGGGAGGAAGGGGTGGAGAGGACTGAGCACACAGTGATTGTGGTTTCTCTTGCATGGTGTAGGATCTGATAAACCAGTTCTCTTGTGGTGGTAGGTGCATTGGTGATGGTAGAATGAAGTTTGTGTAACAAAATGGAGAAACTGGTCTCTAAATATGTTTCTGTACATAACGTGGAATAACACTCCTGTGCTTATCTTGTAACAGACTGCATTATGTCATGTTGTAAATAGAAAACATTATTTTAAATTGAGAAAACTTTCAGTTTTATAGGAATGTTCATCCTTGGACAGAATTGGGGATGCTTACTGTATCATTTACAAGTGGTGGTAGGGCTTAAGTGTAGAGCTAACCAGTAACTTTTAACAATTTTCATAAGAAAGTCAATATAACCAGACCTTTTCATGAAAATGTTTCTTAGATTCAGAGTTGTTCTAAGAAGGTTTTCTGGGCCTGGCATGGAATCTGTGATGAGCAGGAACCAAAGATCTGAGGTCAGGGCTTCACTAATTCCGGCTAAGTACATTACCAACCAGATATTTTACTTGTGTGAGGAACAGTCTTCTGAAAAGTCTTTTTGCCAGTACAATTCAAAGCGAAATAAATTCTGAAGCCAATTCCTGTTTTGCATCGGTTTTAGGTGGATTTCTGAAAAACCTCACCTAGAATCTGAAATCACCTAATGATCCTCTTGTACTGATGCCTGAACATTATATTTGTTATGAATATTTGACTGTCACCTTATCACTAAGAAACATTGCAGTTAATACTGAATATTTATTGAATGCACGCAGAAAAACCTAATCTGACAAGTCTCGAGAAGAAGGCTGACCTTGTGACTATGATTAATGGCTTGGTCCTTGCACTTTTTTTTAAGGATCCTGCTGTTCTTTGGTCTAGGCTTTGATACAACACGGTAATTTTAATCAAATGAAAGTGCATGTAGTGGCCTGTGGTTGGAAATGTAGGAACTGTTCATGGGGAGAGTTTTTAACTTTTCTCACCTGTTTTTACATAAAGATCATTTGCAAAGGCTTTGACAAGCTCCATGGTGTGCATGTCCTGCAAAGATAGAACTCCTTTGCCTCTAATAATTTACAGCCTAAAGAGATTACGCTGGGCCCTGCTACAATCTTTTGTCTTTCTAATGTTTAATCCAAAGAATCAGAGGGGGAAAATAGCTGTAAAACGACATGGCCATCTACTGATAGAAAACTGTATAGCTTCTAAAGGGTGTGCAACTGGAAGGAAGGGAGCATAGATTGCAGTACTTGATTAATATGAGTTCTCTAAAGATGCCATCCTCCACAGGGCGGAATTGAACGAAGAGCCCACAGCATTTAATGAAGAGTAGGTGTAAACAATGGATCACCAGATTACTTGTTAGAGTTTGTCCAGCTAGGAAGAAAACACTGGTAGAATTACAGGAGCATAAATCCTCCTCTGGATTATCTGCTGTTGATATGTGTGCGCACACATAAATTTCACTGCCCTAATGTTGTGCGGGTACTCACACCTTCAAGTCCCCGGTGGCAACACGGCCCGAGAGGGAAGCATGTTGCTGCAGGAGCTCAGATGCTCAAGGAACTCCAAGGTCCCTTCTTCCTCTCTCCCCACTTTTACACCACTGGACATGAGCAATGATTGTAGAAATCTCCTAACTATGAAGGCAGTTACCCATCACGCAACATAAAACTTTGATCTAAGTGGTGTACAACTGATATGCTGCAAGGAATAAAGACCTCTATGTAAAACTAGAGCATCTCCAATTTACTTTTTACTAAAAACAGCTGAGAAAGATGTTTGATATTTAGGCACTGCCTTGGTAGAAGCAATATTGGAAACACCTAAAGTGAATGGATATTGTGAGAAATAAAGCCGTGACAGTATTTAAGGGGTTACCCATCAGGTTTGTTTGTGACTTGTCCTTCCTGGCCCTTCTGAGCCCCTTCAGCACTGCTGTGATACAAATGTCAGCAAAGTAATTATCTTGGGGACTTTCAGGCCAATTCACCTCTGACAGCTCTGTGAATGTACTTTTCTCTACAAGGATATGTAGAAACTAATTAATGGTTCTTCTGTGAGCTGTTCTGCAAAATAATTCTTGTATATAAGCATCAAGTCTGATACTGGCTGCAGCCATTTCAGACATGAAGTACCATCTCGGGGGAGATTATACCAGTTAGCCCAGGGGTTTGGAGATCAGCATTTTTTGCTATTAATGGGAGGGAGGGGGGCCTTCCAGAAGGAAATCACCTCTTTGCTCCATACTCTGTATGAATATGAAAATTATCTGAAGAGAAGGTGAGAACACAGAAGTAGACAGAATTAAATGCCAAGCAGAAAGTAGAAATAGCAACATTTGACAGAGGTGAGAATAAACTGCTACAGATTGAGGCAGAGATGCAATATCTTTCAATGAACATTAACACACTGCCCTAAGACTAGAAGAGGAAAGGTTAACTCTCCCCCCATGGAGTGACACGATGAGCTGGATTTGATCTTGCGTATGGACTGTGCACTAATAGGTGAGTGCTTATGTAGATATATGTATACCTGTAGTCTGTGTTTATGTATACGTGCTCCTTGTGAATATGATGATGCAGATACCTTCTGATGTACTGGTATACAGCAAGTATACACCTTCCCTGTGTTATCTGCTACTGCTATGTCCAGACAAGTCCCTCAAGATATTTCAATTAATTTAGACCCATAACTCACTTTAGGGAGTGTGGACATGAGTGACATATGCACATATATGTGTGTGTGGAGAAAATGTACCGGCAGTTAAGTCACCCTTGGTGATTAGATGGATGAGAAATGGACAAGTGGAAAGGTTCACAGGTTGACAGCTTCTTAATGTCTACGTAACTAGGAGCCCAAATCAAGCTACCTACATCTTCAATGCCTGAGAGGAAGATAAGGGCAAAGTTAGTCCTTTCCCGTCCTACAAGTGCTGTCTGAGTTATTTCATTTTCTGACATGACTTCTCCACAGGTAGAAATGTACACTGATACATACTGTATCACAATGGTTACCTGTCAGCTGGAAGTTGGAAAAAACATTGGCAAAAGAGGATAACAGCATTTGGTATCGAGCTCTGTTATCCAGCATCTAGTTATGCCAGTAAAATAATTGCACTAGAAAGCTACCTTTAATGACTGCTGCTTGTTAGGTAATGCATGCAGCAGGATGGTCCGCCAAGGAAGGAGTATATGCAGTACAAATGGATAAAATAATGTAACACCAAAGGGAGGAAGTTCACCTTGTTCTGTTTTTGGTCCCATGTTCTCTTTTCCCTTTTTCTGTAGCTGAAGCCTTCCAGTTAACCAAAATCGTCCTGCATCATTGTTGGAGAAGCACTCAACTGTTGCGTAGCCAGAGGCTGTGGTTACTAAGTCGCTTCAATCCAATATAAATCCATGTTAACTCTAGGAGAAGCGATGCTGCTTCACCACCACTCGTCGCTTTCGCTGGCATAGGCAATTGTGAGGCCGTGTGTCAGGCAGGGTAAAGGAAGTGATTCATCTGAAAATGGTTGCTGTGTGCCGGCAAGGTCATGCATTCACGCTGGATTAGAGTCAACCTGGAGCTGTGACCTGAGAAGGGGTGGCTTGTGTCCCAGGTGTCCGTAAAAGGCTGGCTGGGGATGTGGGAGCCAGTGGGCAGTCAGAAGAGGGCACATGAAGTCAGCCATCTAGAGACCCTAACCAGAAATCTAGGCGTAGGAATTAGTAGCTCCAGGGCAAACCTCTGCGAGTCTTTATGCTTCCCCTTTTTTTTTTTTGCCTGTTTGGTAAAAGTTGCTCTGAACTACACTGAAATAATTGTGGAACCCCAGCCTTTAAATGTGCTGTGCTTTCACAGAAGCTGGGGCCAATGTTCAGTTCAGACTGCTGTTGATCTAAAACATGTTGCTGGTATGGACATGTGAGTGCCATTCTGTGTGTAAGGGTGGGAACCTAACCATTTAGATTTATCTGTGGGTGCTATGTGACAAATGAGTGTAAAACAAAGTGCCTCTGCTTAGAGACTACATTTTGCTGCAGGCAATAGGCATGGCTGTGTGTAAGTCTTGATGCTCTGTCAGCAGTCAGAGCTTTACAGTTGCAAGCATGTCTTAATTTTTACCTTAACGTGTGCAACAGGATTAATTATCACTTGTTTAGAAAATAGAAAATATTTGAAATAACAGATTCTTTTTCAAAATGGCAGTATGAGGATAGGAATAGCTGTGTGAAGGGTTTCTTTATTTTTCTTTATATTTTGCGAATTATAAAAGTGCTTTTATGCTTTCTATTTTAAAAATGATTGGCAGGAAAACAATGTTTTTCATCTGGTTTTAGCCTTAAATTTGTACTTTCTTTGCTCTCCTCAGGGTTTTTTCACAGTTATAAGGCTAAAAATGTCTGAACTTTTAATAAAAAGTGCACTGAGATTCTTATAAAAGATTTTGATTTCTGGCAGCCCAGGCTTGAAAGGAAAAAAGCAAAATATTACAGAACTTGCATTAAAATTAAGATAGCTGGCAATTTAATACAAGTGTGTCATATTTAAATTTTTCTGGTTTTCTATACTTTCACCTGCATTTTTTCACAGATCATTATCTCCGGTCTCCAAGCTTAACTCTTTTAAAGTGTACTGTATTATTAAGGTGAAAGAAATAATGGGAATTACGAAGAAAAAGACAGGAAAAAATACGAGATACGGGATCAAGATTTAACAAAGGAGTTAACGAAAAGAAACCCCTGTCCTAGCAAATGGTGATTCACAACAAGCCAGAATATAGCTCTAAATCCTCCCTTAGGTTTTGTTTGTTTGTTTGTTGTTTTGCTTTGCTTTGCTTTGGGTTTGTTTGGTTATGTTTTGTTTTAGTGAGGAAAGTAAGTTCTACTGTTGCTTTAAAACTCCTGGCCTCCAATCATTATCAGGTAAGAACCTTATCAATTACCATAAATGTAATCACACTGCTTTTAATAATATGAAGAAAATCATGCATGGCAAAACTTGCGCTTCTTATCTACTTCTATAAATGTGTTATGCTGAAAGCAGATTTTTTTTCCTTTTCTTTTTCTTTTTGTCTGTAAAGATGAAGAACGCCTAAAGGATTTTTGCAGAAAGGAGTTAAGAATACTTATTATTTCTCCTGATAAAAAACTTTTATTCCCTTTTTCCATTTTCTCCCAGAAAAAATGACTGCTGATTCCTTTCCGTGAAGATTAACACTTTAACCTTCTTAAATGATTGATGTTATTTTACTTGAAATAGCAATTTTGGTTATGATTCAATTCGCAGAACCACCCCCTGTTGGTGCCATCAGATCCTCTAACACAAGAAGATTTCATTGGACTCCCTGCTGTGTCATGGGAAGGCAATTAAAACACTTAACCAAATTATGCCTCTTAATTTTTCTAGATTTCTCCCTTCAGTCCCACACGGTGCCCTTGTTACATCTAGACACTGCCTTCAACCTAAGCAGTTTTTCTATCATCTTGAACTTTATCCAGGTTTCTGACCCAGGATCTGCTTTTGTGGTCATTTATTCATTGAAAACAATGATCTGACTCATAAGAATGAGATCTGTCCTTTATGAATGAGATCTGTCCTTTTTAAATGATCGAGGTGTTGGCTAAATGTTGGATCCAGTTCATGGTTAGCTGTCTTCATGGTTAGCTCATTTTTCCAAGGTTTTCCATTCAGCATTGCTAGTTTCTGGTGGTAAACTCTGGTCCAGGTGGTTCTGACAGGCCTTGTACAGTGTTGCTTGTTGGTCTACATTTGAATGCACGATTGGTGCCACGTGGCTTGTAGGTAATGATTTTAATCCATTTTTGGAAATATTTTTAAAAGTCTTAAATTAATTGACTTGACTTTCCTGACTAAACTGGGGGATGTTTCCTCTGAAACTAGAAAAAGAAGGCTTTACCTGAATCTGGCTGAGGCAAAACCACTTCTACGAAACTTCTGCATGGGCAGTGCCCTGTACCCCTACTGCCCTTATGTTAAGCCTCCACATATTTCAGACCTACAGGGAAAGTATGAATCAGTTGTCTCATAACAGCTAAGAATAACGTTTTCCCACGAGTCAAAGCTGCTAAATCTCCCAGTGCTCACATTGCCTGGGCAGCTGGCTGGCTTCCAGTGAGGATAAACCGATGCTCAGCTCAGGGGATGTGAAAGATTTGAGGGCATCATCATCAGGGAATTAAGTGTCAGCTTTTTTACTGACACTTTTCTTGTGTAGAAGCAGCAACTGCCATGACACTTCTCAGAAATTGTCTTTTGCAATATTAAAGTAAGGTTTGCGTTTTGCTTTTTTCAGGAGAGAAAAGGCATTAGAAAAAGTCTTGCATGTGAATCTTTGTTATCTACTAAAAATATCTTTGAATTGAAAGTTTTCTGTCCCAATATTATGAAATTAATCTGCTGAATGTGAGGTGGTTGGCACAGCTGTCTGTTATACTCACAACAACTTGCCAGACATTTGAACCCATGGGTACTGCTGAAATTCCCAGATTGCAAAGATGGAGAAATTATTGTTTTATCTATCCAACATGCAATAGTGATGGACCCCAGAAAATTCTTGGTTAGTCTTACCTGAGGAACTTTACAAAGTCTCATAATAAAACCAGTGAAAGTAATATTGCCAATTACCCCTGGCTAATCAGCAGCAGTGGATTAAAACTCTCTGGCCTCCAAGGTCTAGCTCTGGGTTGTTCCATTCAAAGTGCCTGGTTGGTCACTCTGGAGCAAGACGCTGTGATGCAGGAGGGGATCAAATCTGTGCTAAAGACTTCCAAAGAGTGATAGTGAATACCTGGGATTTTCAAGCCTGTGTTTTAATGAAACAGAAAATGCGTTACAGTCAATCGTTAATTTTCACTATGTGTTAGGGCAGGACTGCAACAGAGAAGGTTGTGTAGTCACAGATTCAGATTTTGGAGGACAACATAGATATTTCAATTTCAGTGCTTTTAACATTAAACGTAACAGGTGCTATTGTAACATTTTATAATTAGTAAGATTATTTTTAAGCATAAAACAAACTGATCAGAGTTAAGGTTTGAAAGCTATTGTAGGTCACGATAGTATTTTTCAAAGTAAATATTGTTCTAACCCATTGGATTTCCTGCACGTCACAGCATAGAAACTTCAAACTCTTGCAGTACCAAACATTGGATCACTAATATTTCTGCATCTGAAGCACCTCCACGAATTTCAATATTGTATGTATCCGCAAGGGAAGGGGAGGCACTTTGTGATGTATGGTACAATTACAACACACAGATTGGAATATATCTTGTTATAGAAGGGAAATTATCTGCCAGTTCCATAACTTGGTATTTCTCAAAATTTAGGATATTAGATTTTTTCATATAAAATGAATATAACCACTTTAACTGAATGCAAAACTGTGTTCTCTCCCCCAAAGGCTGATGTTGGACTGACTATATTTTAAGTCAGCTTTACCATAAAATAAGGATATCTCTCACTGATTCTGATTTATGTTTTCAATATTATATTTTAGAAAATGAATATGCTCATTGCTCTTATTATTTTGCCAGATGAGCATTTCCAATAAAATTGTGGTTTATACATGTGCAATAAATGTACATCCAGTCTGTGCTGTGTTATATGTTGGAGCACATGGTGTTCCAGCTTTTATTTTTATTATATCCTACAGGACCAGAGGTACCATTCAATAGGTGGGATTTTTTTCTTTTCTGTAGGGAAAATGAAATTGGGTATGATTTTTTTATCAGATACGAGAGCTATTTAGGTGTACTTTGAGGCTAAATCTGATGTGCTAAACGCATTTAAAGACTCAGCTATGTGAAATAACTTAGAAATAGAATACAAACAGCAGATCAAGCAATTTGGTCCCTCCAGCACACTATTGTGGTTTTGGCAGTGGCCGATACCCTATTTTTCATAAAATGACCAACTGATCACCTACCAGAACCATTGGTGATACATTTGGTCAGTTACACAGTGTCAGAGACTACACGTTGGGAGGGAGACCAGATTCTTCCTAATCCCCAAAAAATGGAAGCATCCCCAAATAACTGGGGTTTACACTTTAACTGAAATTTTGGATCTGCTTCATACCTGAGCATTCAAAACACCCTCCACATTGGTTTTGGTTTATCTGTCTTCTGAATTCAATTGCATGTATGGGACTATGTAAGCTGAAAGAGCATTTTGTGTATTTGAGTGAACTGCTCTGAATCCCACTGTGGGAAGGCAAAAAAAGATGGAAAAATAAGGAACAAAAGATTAGCATCCAGAGGATCTTGGTGCTTTTTTATGGTGCTGCTATAGTTGAGCATAAGATCTAAACATAGGTGGTATGAAAGTGATTTCCTAATCTGTAGATTATAAGCATCAGGTAATTCCATGAAATAGGGGATTTCTTAGTACGATATGAATCAGGATCATGTTTTGTGCCCTCCCACAGCAAGAGTATTGCTAGTATCTGCATATGATTTGGACTGAAGAGCATTTAGAAGAGATATTCAAAAACTGTTTACAGGATCAAGGCTAATTTTATTAGTAGAAAACTCCTTTTAATTCGTGCAGCTAGTCCAGAAGTCTGTAGAAAGTCAATTCGCTTTTCACTCAGGAATGTGAATTTGTGTAACAGGTGTAGAAAAACAACTTATAGTAGAAATAGTTTTATAACCCTGTTTTTTGGAAACTGCATGAACTGGTAATTTTTGTTGTAAGTGAGCAAACTTTCAACCATTAATTGTGATCAACTTTGCATCATTTTTGTGTACAGTTATGTTCTGTGCAAAATGCCTGATGTAGAGATCTTGCTGCTCAGTGAACATATGTTTCTGAGACAACTTGTGGTGCTCCCATATTAGGGAAAAAAGGAGCTGTGAAAAGAAGGGGAACAAAAGTAGAAAGAATCTCCCTTCCTCTCTATTCTCTATCGCTTTCATAATCATTTCAAAGCATAGTTCTTCTACTTTGAAGAAAAACTTCAGATTGTGTCTGTGGAGCGATGCTAAAAAGGGGCTGTTGCAGCAGAAGAATAATCCCAGGCACAGTAAAATGCATCCGAACGTGACTTCTTCGTAAGCATACCTAGAGGTAAATTGAGCCATGCTTCAGCTGTTGCGTAACAACACAACAGTTTATAATTTATAGAGCTCATCTCACAGTTTATACTTGTGTTTGAAGATTTTGCCAGACCTATTTGCAAAGAAAAATTAAAAATGTGATTAAGGATTACACAGTCAAATCCTAACCAAGCACAGGTGATAAATAGCACCTTTATCTTGGCAGCGTAAAAGAAATTTGTTCCAATGAGATTCCTTGAAGGTTACTTTGTGCCTTCAAGAAGTGTGTTTTCCTTCTGGCTTTTACACTGAAACAGATCAGGCAGTTGGCAAATGTCTCTCCTGCTTTCTTTTCCAAATCTTTGAACAGAGATAACAGCACTTCCCTGAAATTCTTTCCTAGCAATAAAATTTCTGATGACCAGTAAGCAGCAGCATGAGGAACAGGTAGGACTGGAAATTTGTCTGTAGAGAATGTCAAATATTCAAACAGTGCATCTTTAGACTCAGAAAACAGTGTAATGAAATTGTTGTATGACGAGGGGGGAGGAGAGGATAATGCATAGCTAATGGCCGCAAAGACCGACTTGTGGTGAAATACAATCGGATAAAGCTGATTTAAAAGATGAGAAAAATCACATGAAGGAACAAGAAGAGTCTGTTTCAGAGAGCCTTACAGGGCATTTCTACCCCACTTAGCATATACTCTGGTTTTCTTTCTAAGCCTGAATTTCTACTGACCTTCACCATGCAATCAGTTATCAAGATTTTTTTTTAATTATTACCTTCTACTCTAATTGATGATACTATAAAAGCTATTTACTACACTTAAACCCTTCCTTGCTTTCTTCTTAAGACTCCGTGTGTGACTCCATATGCCACCAACAGAGATTGTCATTTTGAAGCTCAGCCTCGGCATAATCAGTCTTTGCAGGTCTCCATGCTCTGTTCGTGTCTGATTTACAGAAGGGAAATATTGTTTCCTCTTCTGCGGTGAGATAAGAATGACATAATATTTTCCACACATTTTATCTTTAAATCTTGATTTTCTCAAATTTTGAAAACACTGGGCAGTTTCCCAACATAAGGCTTCTGAAGTATTTACTCACTTCAGCAAGTCTTTCATACCCAGTCCTCTATCAACTTTCAGCCTTTCAACCATGTTCAGGCTTTTAGCAAATTCAGTGGCACCGTCCTGTAGCTCTTCAGAGCAGCCACCTTGTGCTTTGCTGTGTTTTCAAATTTCTTTAAAAGGAAGGTTCAGGAAAGATGGTCTACGAGATCATGGTAGAACTATGTCTCTTTGGAAAGCTGTTCTCCATCTCACATATCACGACAAGTTTCTGAGGGATTTCTTTTGCGTGAGATACAGCAAACTCAATAACAACTACTGCCACGATTGCTTGCCCAAATAGGGTCGTCACTTCAGGAGTGTTTTCTGTTTGAATGGCAAGTTATCTCTACAGTCAGTGTCACGGTCCCTTCCCCCGCGTGGGGATCACAGAACCACAGAATGGTCAGGGTTGGAAGGGACCTCTGGAGATCATCTAGTCCAACCCCCCTGCCACAGCAGTGTCACATACAGCAGGTTGCACAGGACGGCGTCCAGGCGGGTTTTGAATGTCTCCAGTGTGGGACACTCCACAACCTCTCTGGGCAGCCTGTTCCAGTGCTCTGGGAGTGAAGACAGCAGACAATTAAGTCCACGGAGCCCTGTTCTTTCTGCATTGCCTTTGGCTGCAATTGAACTGGTCTAGACTTGAAATGTACTTAGCCAGACTTAATCTTTCCTAGGTAAGAAAAATCATTTTGGTATCTTTAAAATCCATAAATTGACAGGATAAGAGGTAAAGGAGTAGCATAAAAATAAACTGAAATGATGAGTGATTTGGGAAAACAGGAGTATATTCAGGTAAGAGAGCAACCCAAGTCAAAACGAGTAAACAGCTTCCTGCTGGCTCAGTGTTTGCTCTCCAGGGGATGGGGAAAGTACAGGAGGGAGAGCTAGGAAGAAGGAAGAACTGTGTGGCCAGGAGGAGAGTGAAAGGACTTTTATTTGTTGAGGCCAAGCTCCAAAATTAACTTATTTCTTTTCCCAGTGTCTTCATGTCGCTCCTTCAGTCTTTCTGGCACTGAGGAGGTATCAGCCAGAGGCCTCCCGGGAGCAAGGGTGGAAACGTGCGTGGGAATTTTAAAGCCATGTTTTCAAATGGACACCTGACAAACAGTACCCACTGCACCTTTGCAATAAAATGAGACCAGTGCAAATGTTGGACTGGCCTTTGCCAAACCGTTTGCAGTACCGTTTAAGGAAAGTTTTCAGAAGTGTCGTTCCTTGTAATCCAACTTCTTTGCCTCAGTTGCAAGGGTAAATAACAAAGTAATTTATCTGAACAGGTGAAGTTTTAAACACAAAGATGCAGTTGTGATTATATGGAGGGCTTTTTATTTTTATTGCAATTCTTTGCCACTTTAGGACTACAAAAAAAAAAGGCTGAAAAACACACTATTACTGCTTTGTGCATGGTATTCTTTTTTTTTTTTTCAGGGAGGTTTTTACACCAAGAGAAAGATTTAGTCAAAAATTGCATTGTTTAGTGTGGCTTTGCAAACAGTTTATTGCTTCTGCTTTCTCACTCATGTGACCAGAAGAATGTAAGACAGATGTTCTTTAACATAAGGGATGACTGGTCAGAGTAATTTAGTGTCAAATTAAAGTTGCATGCATCTTTCTTAGAGCAATTTTAAGAAGAGGTAGAAAATCTGCAACCATTAAAAGTGTATGGCTGAGATCACAAAATAATATCTTCTCTTGCAGTGCTTAAAAACTACTGAGTGCTCTTCAAGTGTTCGGAAAAGAATTCTGAAGCTACTTTAAAGTGCTGCAGACAGTGTGTTTTAATGTTATGAGGACATCCAGTAGGCTACGTAGCTCTGAAAGGAAACTTGCCTTGGCTTTTTCAAGTTAACAAGTTTTCAAAAGCACAGCAACCGTTGCAGTAAGGCATGAATTGATTTTTTTTTTCCTGTCGTGCCTTTGTTTCAAATTAGTTCCTTTAACTACTTGAATATTTGAACCCCTCACTGTAATGCTGGGAAGTTTATGGTTTTTATTACTAGGGTATTTTTGTTGTTTATTTTAAAAATTACTACTTTTCAAATAGCATGTCATAGACAATGAAAATTTTATAGATGTTTGGGATTGAAATACTGCAGCAACTTGTAACAAAAGGCACTGTAATGTAGATTTCAAATAAAATATTGGTAAATGTATTTCAAGCATCTTCCTGAGAAACTCTGCTTTTTAATGACCACTGGTGCTGTATAAGTAGATTGAAAAGTTCGTATCAAAATGATGACTGCTATTAAATGAGTCATAGTTTTTTGTCTGTCTATAATAAGATGGGAGAAAAAGTTAGGCCTGTTCCACCATTTTTTGAAGGAAGTTAGCAATACCTGGTCAGGGGATAAATTCTAGAAAAACTGATGAGTGCCCTCATAGATGTCAGCAGTTCAAAGAGCATAGGCATTAAGTCTAGGAAAAGGGCTAAAACAGAAGTATGTCAACATACTTACTCCTACTCCTTTATCGCTGCTGGAATTTTGTACAAGTCTTGCCAGAAAAAGTTAATTCCAGAAGTCTGTTTTTCTCTTAACCGACTGTATTTGAAAGCCTTTTCTGACCCTGTAAGGATTAATTTCCTAACACTTGAGAGAGCAGTTAGCATGGGAGCCTTGGAGCACACAAGGAAACAATGCACTCAGCCTTTCCCAGGAGAGAAAACATACTCTAAAAATTTGTGCTGTAACATTAAATGCTGGGAAGAGGGACAATTGAAACAGCAACAAAGAAAAGTCAAAAGTGAAAACATCAAAATCCTCCAGTAAAAGCAGGAAACTTCATTTCTGAGCTGAGAATGACAGATGTGAAATGATGGGACGTGAAACAGGGAGGCAGGGAAGAAGCCTGCCTATCACCTATGATGAAAAAGGCTACCTGAACCAAACAGGTTTAAGCATATGAAAAGCAGGAAGCTTCTGAAATTAATATTGCCTTTGCTGCATTTTCAGCAGGTGAATAGAAGAGAAAGACTCTTTAGGGAAACAGGAGAAACTGCCATTTCTTTCCTCTCTACCAAGCATGGTGGGGGCGCATGGGGCAGGTTTCTTTTCTCGGTAGGAAAAGCTCAGGTTCAGCTAGAAAAGGAGACCAAAACTGAAGTCGCTGGCACAAAGTAAAATTGGCAAATTCTGTATGCCAGGGGCTTATCAAACGGCCAGGTCGTTTTG
The DNA here is from genome assembly GCA_017639485.1 of Pluvialis apricaria. Classification (NCBI taxonomy): domain Eukaryota; kingdom Metazoa; phylum Chordata; class Aves; order Charadriiformes; family Charadriidae; genus Pluvialis; species Pluvialis apricaria. Next base: position 39,362,111 of record CM030044.1, read on the forward strand.
CTGTATTTCTTGACAGAAGTTTGGATGTTGGAACAGTGAAAATCGGAATCTCTAACAAAAAGTTTTGTTGCACCTTAGACTGCATGTTTTCTATGAGTGTGCCCAGGGACATGCAAGGTCATACTTCCCTGCAAGTGTGTTAATAATAATTACAACACAGCAGCAGCCGGTTGAGCTCTCACTTAGAAAGATGAATGTGCGGACAGCACACTTGCAGCATATGGTCTTAGGCAGACCAGAGAATAAAGTAGGGAAAGGCTCCCTCCAGAGCGCCTGATGGATGGGTCATTTAACACATGCGGCTGTCAGAATAGCAGCAACCAAAACCACCCTCTTTACCAGAGGAAAATATACTGTAGGGTGCCGTTAATGCTCCCTGACCTAACGGCTCTGAAATTCCCCGTTTTCTGACACACTTGGTGTTCCAGACAGCAGGATTTTCCTTTTATTTTTTATATATTATTTAACCAAGTGTGCACTGTCTTCAGTACTGCACAAAGAAAACAGTTTTGGTAAGCCTTCCTTCCTTCCGTGCCACAGCAGCTAACAAGAGCTTGCAAATGGGAATAAAATGTGGTAAATGGAAAAATTCTGAAGTAGGGTAAAAAACATTACCCTAGCTACTCTAGCCTGGGTTGCCATCAATAAATAGGAAATACTTGCTCAGTCAATGGATTGTGTATGGATTTACCACCAGGACAAATGCATTGACACTGTCCCTGCTGTCCCTCGTGGTGACTTCAATGCTGGGTCAAACCAGGGGCCTTTACCTCAGCTGGCACAAGTAAACCTGAAGAAGGTTTGGCTCACCATGTCTTCTGGCTTCAGCCAATAAAGCTCACACACAAATTTACCAGCTGGAAAATGGTGTCTGATGAGCCCCAATGGGCTGTTTTTGTCAAAAAAGACCTTCCCACAGTGGCCGCTGAATTGTGGCCAAGGCAGCAGAACAGCCCTTTTCCCCCCCATCCTCTGGGCTCCTCTTTCCATCAGTTCAGGTGAAAATACTGCATATTAACACAATTTACCCATCTTGTGTGAAAGGGATATGGTGATGTAACTATAAATTCACTCAGCGTAGTTGACTGTGGGTATGGTGAATTGATTTTCGCTTCTCTGTCTCTCAGAGCTTATTTCTTTGAAAAGAGACAAGTCTGGATACAACCTTGGTAAGCAGTAAATCAAAAAGTTTTCTTTTTTCCTTGCCGTATAGTTGGATGTGTTTCAGTGACCATTTCTCTTGCTTTTCTTTACATTTTTAATATATTTTATAGAAGAATGTAGCCTAATGTTCCCCTGGGGATGCTGGGAATAGTCAGCAAGGTTAAGAGTTCTGATATTCATTGAAGAAGCTCATGTACTACAGCTTAGGCTTCATGTTTGACCAAAAAGTACCTTTTTATTACTTATAATAGTCTATAAATTCTCCTCTTTCCAAAACCTGGAATCTTTAAGGTTTCTTTTTCAATTTTTTTTTCCTGTTTTCTTAAGCTTTGGGCCTTTAAATTTCCAAAGTGTTTAGACATTGTAGTCAGTGCAATAAAAGTTCAGTTGTCACCTCCTACGTGCCATTGTAAGTACCCAGTCATATAACATCAATTTCTGACTCAAGCTGTTTATGGTCTAGCTCAGACACTGCAAAGACGCTTTATAGGGAGTAGCAGAATTAAAAGAACTGAGGATGTACCAAGATACATATCAAAACATCTTTAATTCATTTTCGAATGAGAATAGGGCTGTCTGAGTAGAAGGGCTTTGCTTCAAGCAAACAGTTGTAGTAGTAATAAAGCTGCGGGCAACAACAGATAGGATTTGGGGTTATGTAGGAGGGCAGTAGATCGACATCTGATTTGCAGAAAACCACTAACAGCTCTGCTGTTCATTCAAAGAGCTCATAAAACTGAATGCAGACAGACGGGAGACGTGATCTAGGAAATGCATGGGGACATCAAGACACGTCCGCTGCCCAGGGCTGCTTCTGAGTGAAGCCTAAAGACGCGCAGTTTCTCAGGCACTGTGACATCTTGCTCAACTCAGCTGCCAAGCACTCAAAATGCTGTCAAAGTAAGTGGTGCCTGCCTCTGTAAATGAAAAGCTGCACAGTAGGGAGCACACTCAACTTTCTTAAAGCTTCTTTTAGTTTTATTCCTCTTAAACTTTATTGCTGCACAAGAAAACCCTGTCACCCACCTGCCTGTACAGTTACGTGCAATGCTGAGACTGGCAGGGGAGAGTGCTTATGTCTCCTTGCATGGTGCCTTTCTTTGGAGCAGGGGTACCTCGTTCTCGTCCATTTTACAGTATAAAGCTAGCAAGTGAAGTTACGTTTGTTGATCTGATTTCTCATTTTCTCCCTGTCTGTATTTTTCCATCCAAAAGACTGTTTCATCTCAACGTGCTTTTATTCCCAGCACTTTGTTGAAGCTTGACCTCTTACTGGTCTCCCAGCGAAGTGTGATACGTTGCTGTACTACAGGTGTTACAATAAGAGAAGGGACAAATCAAGGGCCACATTAAAATCCCAGTGAACCAAATCAGTTCACCATAATGTTATACCTAGGATACTTGTGAGCTTGTTTCTGTGTTGGGTTAGTGATTGAGTCATAGCGAATAAGTATTTTTACACAACAGTGTTTGAACAGTCGTCTGGCTTATTTGATAAAATGGGGGCACTCCTGCTGATGTATTAATATAAATTAGAGCTTGTAAAAAGAAATGTTGCCAGAATACAATGCCATGTGCAAACCAGAACATTTCTTGGAGAAAAATCAGTTTTGGCAAGTTGTTGCAGAGGAGAGAGGGCTCATAAGAGCGTGTCTAGCAGCCTGCGCTTGGCAAAATTTCATCAGGTCATGGGAGCCACATCAGGCAGAAAGGAGAACTGAGCATGGAGCTCTCATACCTTATATGAAAGTACTTCAGGATTTAAAAAGAAAAGCCCAAAACAAACTTTTGCTCTTCCTCGGTTAAAGAGGAAGAGGTGAGTCCTGGGCCAGGGTTTTCCTGCTGCAGGTCACCTACAGGCGTGCTGGCATGGTCCTTTTTCTTGAAAACACGAGAGAGGTTTTGTTTAGACTGTAGTTCAAGGAGAGGAAAAAGTTGAAACGTACAAAGATTTAGTAAATTAAAGCTTCTGTTTTCCAGTTATTTTAGTTTGACTGAAATCAATACAACATCCTTGTGCTGAGAAGACTTTGACCGCTGCTGGGTGGGTGGCTGCGTTGCATAAACACACAGCACATGCCTTCCCCCCGTCAGCTGAGGATGTGCCGGAAGGTTGCTTGGTGCGTACCTGCTGCGGAGCTGTGCATGGCTTGTCGCAGTGCTAACAGGCGCAGTTTAGGTGTCATTAGACTCAGTTCGCGCTGTAGGTGCTACCCGGCTCCTCGAAGCACAAGATGTGAGGGGCAGAGGGAGAACACCGAGGCTGGGAAACCTGGGAGCTTGTTCTTGGCGCTGTTACCAGTGACCTCTTGTGGCTCAGACGCTGCTGTGCCGGGAGAATATTTTGCCCGGGCCGGGATGGGAGGCTGCCGAGGGCAGTCTGCCTTGCAGGTGTCTCCCCTGTTGCTCCGCACATGTTGTTGCCCACTTCCCCCACCATCGCCTTCCCTCCAGCGGCGACCTATGCACTGTCAACTTGCATGTACGTTGAATCTCTCCTTCTAAGCCTTGCCTCTGAAAAAGGACTAGTTACAGGGGAGATGGCTTTATATGCTGCTAAAATCTTGGGTTTTCATTCTGCCAAAGACTGTTTTTAGCATGGGTTTCTAGCTGCTCAGTTCTCAGCCATTCCCTCCTGCATGCTGGTAGTTTTTTGACACTGTAAATTCAAACGACAGGTGTTAACAGGATTTCTCCATGAAATCTGCCCCAGTTTCTGTACAAAATATCTGGGAAACCACAAGATTTTGTTGAGGGGAATATCACAAAAAACATGATTTCCTGGACTTGTGCCTGGAATTTGCATTTATGTGAAGAAGCTGCAAGAAGTTGGCAAAGACGGGTTCATGTTGTAAGATATCTATGGCAGGGAGTGTATCAAGTGCATGAAATGCCTGCATGACAAAATTAATAACAGCGTTGGCAAATCTGACAAATCCACCCTGTTTTGAGGAGTCTGGGCCTTCAGCTCATACGCCACTGACCTACCCCAATCAATCACTACCCTGTGAGCAGATAAGAAGAGAGCAGATAAGATAAGAGCAGATTGGAGGAGGAGGCAGGGGATGCTCCAGAAAATATCTTGAGAGACGTCCTGGGAGCTGCTGTCAGTGCCAGATGCCCATGTGCTGGTAGATGCATGACTGAGTTTATTGGCTGCATTTTCTGGTCAATCAAAGGAGTCGTCTGAGTAGAGTGTGAGCAGCAATTGCTGTATCGAGTGTCAGGAAGTGGTCAGGAACCTCTGGTAGACTGTGAGCAAAATGGTTGTCACAGAGCAGGGGCTCTGGCACCAAATGAGGAGGAGCTGGGGGTAAAAACGAAGAAACGGCTCTTTTTCCTTGCGCGTTTTCAGAGGAAATGGATGAAAAGCACAGGATGGTTTGTTTTAACTTATCATTCCTCTTAACTTCTAAGCAGCCAACAGTTGTAGTGTTGGCCTTCATAACCCCTGTCACTGAGACTGCTGCTCTGCCTGCTGGCAGTGTGTCTGCAAACCAAGAGTGCCCTGGGCCCCCCTATTTTTTCTTACCCACAGGTGTCACGCACAACATGGCTTACTGCAGTGACACAGGGAGTATGAGCAGTTTACATTTGTGTGGTCCCATTTCCCACCTGGCAAATGTATGATCCACTGGCAATCTTTGGGTGTTCCCTAAGCTGGCTTTTTGCAAAAATTGCGTAGCTTTTTACAGTTGTGTGGCTGTGATGCAACTAAACGAGCTAGAATGATAGAGGGTAGTGGACACAGAACAAGCAGCGCAGAAAATCTCTTCTTGTGCATACAAGGAAGTGTCATGTTCTTCTGCACCGTGCACCTCTGGTGTGTCCCATACAGTGATTTATGACCTACCATCCGTGATCAGTTGCCATTGTCGGTAGACAGACCTGTATGCATTAAAAAAACTATAAGTATGTGAGTGCTTCTGCTGATCTCAAGTTGTTTAGAAAAGCAGCAATTGTAGTCCTCCTGTCACTTTCGGAGTGTCAGTTATGTCTACAGCATTTTGGGGCAGCTGACTTCCAGATTACAGCTATCTAGTAAAAACTGTCCTCTTAATATGCTCCTTAATAGGACTGCAAGCTCTTCACACTGCTTCACAGACATAGGTTTCCTCTGTTTTCCTGTTCTGCTGCAGAGACCTTGGACCAGCTCCCAAGGTGTTGGTGTGGTGTCAGGAAACACAAACAAGACCTGAAAAATCTGGGCAAAACATAGAATCATAGAATCATAGAATCATAGAATGGTTTAGGTTGGAAGGGACCTTGAAGATCATCGAGTTCCAACCCCCCTGCCACAGGCAGGGATACCATCACATTAAACATTAAACATCACATTAAAAAGGCTATATGAGCATCATGAAGCTGAAAAGCATGCAAAGCAACTGATTGACTCAGAGATTTTATTGCTGTAACTTCCAAGAGGTGGTTTGGTCTGCTTGGAGCTTTGTCCAGGGATAGGTCCCAGGCCAGGGGTCTGGGGACTCTCATGCCTGTTACAGGCACGCGACTGTAAGGAGTGAAAGCATCAGTCTGCCAGAGGGAGCTCAGAGGTAAGCATACGGTAGGTATCTCTGACACCTCACCTGATTTCTGGGGGCATTGCCAAAAGAATCACAGAACTGCTTGAACTCTTTAGTACTGTTTATATCCCAAAAGGCAGAGTAGCAGATCACAAACAGATTTCCACATATCTATGTCAAAGGAGTTTTACCAAATTCAAAGAAATTGAGGCCTTTTAAGTGACCTCTTATCATCCTCATACATACAGACTAGTGTAGCAAATGAATCCGTCCCTCACATGAATGCTACAGAAGCATTCGCAGACAGATCCCCAGCACATGGATAAGTTGTTGTTTTATCTTTTATTAGCATTTTCTAAATCCTCCGAACTTCACTGAGATTTCCTCCACTTGCATATACACAATAGCTTCATGACACATTACCTACGACTAAGAAAACTCAAGCGGACTGAACTTTAGATTCTTCCAGTATCCTGGGTTGACCATGGATTGAGGGGAAAGCCTGCAGACGTTTCTCACCTCACTATAGCTAATCTAGAGATGAGGTAAATTAGGTGACTCAGAGCAGAAAAGAGCCTGGCAAAACATGGGGCAAGGCAGTGTGATTACTGTCACCTTTTACAAAATGGTAAGCCACATTTATAGTGGCAGGCAGGTGGGGTCAGTGAGTTGTGATATTGACCTGTCAGATAAATGGAAAAACGCCTTTTATGTACAGTTATTAAGAGTACTGCTGAAAGAAAAGATTGGAAGCCAGTATTGACTATATTCCCTGAATCAAACTCAGAAGAGGAAGTGTCCACCAGATTAAAACATGCACAATGCAGCAGACATAAAGAAGGATGCAACTGGTATCTGAACTTCACTCAGGTATCTTCCTCTGAACATTTTTTGCTAAGTGAGGAAGGGCCGGCATTACCCACCACATTACTGATGCTGATTAACATGTGCTTTCTGAATATACACACCAGAGTAGGGCTGCAAGCTGTACTAATCTATAAGAAAGAGGAAAAACATACTCTGTTAAAAATGAGCAGAAAAGTGGACTTGTAAGAGCAGTAATACATCACCACATAAAAAGGCCATCTCATAGTAAAATTGTCATTGGAAACAGCAGAGTTTTGTCCCTGAGGATTTATATTTACCTTAGTATGAAAAGGTTCAATTGAACTGGTAAAATACAATCAGGTATAAAAATGCCACTTATCAAGTATGTCTAGGAGATACTCGGTCTTGCAGCCTTACACAGCAGGAAGTAGGATACAGAAAGTTTTGGGGAGTTTTGTGGGGTTTTTTTCCCACCAAAGACACCCACCCTTTTCTCATTTCACTTCTGATTTCTTTTACAGCAGATCAGCCACATTCTATCACAAAATCTGATTGCTTGGGTTGCAACAGGTTCTCCAGCATTTGCGGAGAAGCACTGTTTAAAGTGAGATTGTAGTGCTGGCTTTACAGTGATATTACGAACTCTTTTTTTTTCTGCTACAAATCAATATATAATTTAGTGAAAAAAGAATAAAACCTCATTCACACTTGCACAAAAAATCCAAAACCCAACCTAACAAAAAAACCCCAAAACACAAACCTAAACCCACAACAAATTTCCCACCTTTAGTCACTATGTGCCAAAAGGTATCTGGGATGACTGATTAATCAGTTTGAATACAGCAATGGCTGGTAAGAACAGGGAAAAGGGTGGAAAATATTTTGCAAATTCTCCCTCAGAGGAAATTGATTTTAGAAAGAGATTACAGCCTGACCAAAATCACAATCTCTATTCTGTAACTGTATCCTCTTCATTCCTCCTTCCTAGGTACATAACTTTGCATCTGGCTTTCTTAAAAAAACACTTTATTTGAATAGATCCTCACATAAATAATAAACTGCATTATTTTACTGTTTCACAAGTTTGTTACTACATTTGCAGATCTGGTCAACAGTGATTGTAAATTTTGATATAATTGATGTGTTACATAGTTTTCAGCATTTAACAGATCTTTGCCAAAACAGATATTTTTCTGAGATGTGAGATAGTTAGTAGATATACCTCGCATTATAACTGTATTTGAATGAGAATCTCTTGTAGCGTTGTTACACATTGTATGAAAATAGATAGGCTGTTTCTGAAAATTGGTGAACTTCACAAAGAGCACCATCAGGTTTGATGAGACACTGGGGCTAATGCTCCGTTGGTTTTACACTGCTAGCCTTTATTTGTAAACTCCATCATATCAAATCTCTGCAGCTGTGCTGCTTTTGCTTCCTGTGTGTGGACATAACATTAGTTTTCTTCTGTCTGCCTAGAATTTTCTAGTGTTCAGGGTTATTTTCCAGCTTTAAATACTCACCCTTAACAATGTTAATAGCCTTTCATACGAAGGAACTGGAAAATATTTAATCGTGATATATATTAATGGGTGATAATATGAATGAATTATAATATTCACATTCTCGTGCTTCCTTTATTAACTCTCCTGGTTTTCCTGCCTCTTGTGCTGTGCTTACTCTAAGGTGGCCAACCCTGATATGGTTCCTTAGGAAAAATCATATTGGCCATGGCCTACTTTCTCTCTTGAAAGGCCTCTGGAGGAGAAAACAAACACTGACATGACCTTAGGAGAAGTACAGCAGACAGGAATGACTCTTCTAGCCTTGTGGTGGGGCACAGCCATGTATTAGGTCATGTGAAGGGGATGCCTGTGTGCATGGTCCCGACAGTGGGTAAGCAGAAGAGCGTATGTATGGCCTGCCCTTACCAGGTTTTTTATGTTTGAAAAAAAAAAAAAAAAAAAAAAATCAGCCAAACCCTCATTTCTATTTATCCACTCCAGTGCAGAACTGAACGTGGTAACTGTCTGCTGCATTAGGACTGCGTCAAACGGCCGCATTTGCAACAGCCAATAAAGTGAACGTAGCTGAGAGTGCAGTGACTAGCCTTGCCCACAAATTATATCTGTTCTGCCTTTCAAAGTGAGAATTAAGTCATCTTTCCAAGTAATTGGTAGAAGGCTAGGAAATTAAATTAACAGAAAAAAAAACCAACGTTTTTAAGGAAGGGGAGAGACACAGCATATCTTGAAGCACAGGGGAGCAGGAAATGACTAACCACACACCTGAACCAGTCTTGGCTCTTCCCTCTCCCTCCTCTTTCCTTCTTCACCCCCCAGGATAAATAAAAGGGTATTTATATGTAACATTGTATACTTTAAGCAAGAATAAAGAAGGAATCATGAATGAAACTGGAGGTTAAGTCCACCAACTAAAAAACTGGTGCAAATATGCTGCAGGGATGAGAATTTTACAGTAGAATTCACACATTAATACTTAAACAGGGGAACCATCCCGAAGCCAGAGTTGCTGGCATGTACATCCATGCATCCTTTCTCTTAAAAAAAAAAAAAAAAAAAATCATAGAATCATAGAATGGTTTAGGTTGGAAGGGACCTTGAAGATCATCGATTTCCAACCCCCCTACCACAGGCAAGGATACCTCTCACTAGACCAGGTTGCCTAAGGCCACGTCCAGCCTGGCCTTGAACACCTCCAGGGACAGAGCTTCAACAACTTCTCTGGGCAACCTGTTCCAGTGCCTCACCACCCTTAAAGTGAAAAACTTCTTCCTAATGTTTAATCTAAACCTGCCCTCTTCCAGCTTAAAGCCGTTCCCCCTCGTCCTATCACTACATACCCATAAAACATAGCTGTTTTCAGAAAAGTAGCAGAAACGCTACAACTGACTTCAATTCACGCCTACACTTCTGTTTTGAGCCTGGAAGTCTTGTGATTGTTAATACACCCTGCTCTGCATCCACTGCAAGTTAAGCTCACAGGAATACTACTCAACTAGGCAAAAGAAGTATTTGCCTGTCTAGGGAAATGAAAGTAAACTGCTGAAGGACTGGTTAACCAATCTCTGCAAAGTGCCAGGATATTTTGATCAAAATCAACAAGTTTTACTGCAATCAGAGTAAGCATTCTTGGAAACTGAGATGATTATATTTCATAAACTGCTCAATACAGGAAAATTTTCCATGTGTTTTTATCAGGGAACAATTTGTTCTTCTACAAATGAGGCTTTGTTATCTATATAAATCATTAAATATAACTCATTTTTACAGAAGAGAGGTATGAAGAATTCAAATAAAGAAATTCACTTAGTTTATGGTGAGCAAATAATATTTTTGTGCTATCTTATGCCACATCTGTTAACCAGGAATCAAGAGACTGGGCACAGCTCTTTAGCTTTAATTTTCTTGACTCAAGCGCAGCTGCATTTTGCAAAGTCTCTCTGTGTAGTCACCTTGTGCAGACAGTAAGTTTGTACAGCGTAACGATTAGGATCCGGTCAACACAGAAAACAGAGTTGCATAGAGAATGCAATGAGGTCTGCAGACTTTACACTTCTTATATGGAAAGCAAAAGAATTCAGCTTTGCTCTTTAAACCCTACTAGAACCACTTTCCTCATTAGAAAAGTCCACTTGATATAGTAATGAAAGTGATGCATTCGGGTCCACTGAGCCCGTGTGATCCATTTTCAGAGCACAGTATGCAGGAAATCACTACTCTAGATAACTTTATTTAAAATAAAATCAAAATGATTGATTAAATAATAAAGCTTTGATATATGGGAGCAAAAATCAGTAATACATTAGCATACCAGAGTCTGGGTCAAATTGTCTTTTAACACAAGTGAGAAGTACTTTAGGATCAATAAATGCTTAGTGGCTCTTAATTACTTTGTAAAAAGCAGAATTGTTCAACTTGTGTCCTAATATGTATCAAGCAGATTTTTTCAACTCATGTCTCAAAGCATTAAGTTACAGGTATGCAAAACCAGCAAACATATTTTTTTGCTTCTTTCATGTGAGACTGAAATTCCCCCTTCTGAACTAAGGCCAAAGCAAATGCTTCTTGGAAACCAGAAACACAGTTTTCACAAATGATCATTTAATTTTAAGAAAGCCCCAAATCAAGCCACAGATACGTGCACGCTTTAACTACACAATAAGATAACAGTAACTTCAGGCTGCCTGTATGGATTTACATTAAAATAATGATATTATGTTGGTGTGCAGGTAATTAAATACCAGGTCTTTCTACCATGTATGCAAAGAGATGCCATATTGCACTAACTCTTACCTTTGCACATCTGAGATGACACATGAGTTCTCACTAACCGACAGGTCAAGAAAAATATTAGATTTATAAAGTCCATGTGCTAGGTTTAGTTTTTAATTTTTTTTTTCCTTCTCTTTAACTTTGAAGATACTTTTAACTGTTGAAGGAAATCCAGCCCCTGAGGTAAGAAGAGGGCTACAGTACACTTCAGCTGGTCATCCAGTTTGAACAACGGGAAAACTAGGACTAGCACAAGAATATCAAATTTCATTTAAATTTTTTAAGTACTAGACTGAAATGCAAAGAATAACAGTACGTAGGCTGCAGGCAACTGGTATTACTAGGAAAAGTACACAGCCAGAGCTCAGCTAATTAACAGGTAACAACCCTTACAATGGTAAAGTAACACTAAACTGGAGTTTCCCTAAAATAATAGAAGTAAAACTGGAATCTTTAAGTGGTAAGAAAACTGCTGAAGCTGTGTCTGGTGTAGCCTGGCACTAGGTAAACCTCAATAGAAATGACTCCTTGTTAAATATATGTATCACCAGACCCTTTCAACCTATTTTCCCCAGTGTAATAATGGCTTTTCATTTCAAACTCATTTAACTTGAACAACCTGCTGTTTAACATCTTTGTTGGCAATGTGGACCGTGGCACTGAGTGCACCCTCAGCAAGTTTGCCGACAACAGCAAGCTGTGTGGTGCGGTTGACACGCTGGAGGGGAGGGATGCCATCCAGAGGGACAGGGTTGAGAGGTGGGCCTGTGCAAACCTCACAAAATTCAACCAGGCCAAGTGCAGAGTCCTGCACAAGGGTCAGGGCAATCCCAAGCACAAATACAGGCTGGGCGAAGAACAGCTTGAGAGCAGCCCTGAGGAGGACTTGGGGTGTTGGTTGATGAGAAGCTCAACATGAGCTGGCAATGTGTGCTTGCATTCCAGAAAGCCAACCGTATTCTGGGCTGCATCAGAAGAATGGCCAGCAGGTCAAGGGAGGTGATTCTGCCCCTCTACTCCACTCTCATCAGACCCCACCTGGAGTACTGCGTCCAGCTCTGGAGTCCCCAACATAAGAAGGACACAAACTTGTTGGAGTCACTCCAGAGGAGGGCTATGAAGATGACCAGGGGGCTGGAGCACCTCTCCTCTAGGGACAGGCTGAGAGATTTAGGGTTGTTCAGCCTGGAGAAGAGAAGGCTCTGGGAGACCTTATAATGGCCTTCCAGTACCTAACAGGGCCTACACGGAAGATGAGGAGAGACTCTTTATCAGGGAGTGTAGCGATAGGATGAGGGGTAATGGTTTTATACTGAAAGAGGGTAGATTTAGATCAGATATTAGGAAGAAATTTTTCACTCTGAGGGTGGTGAGACCCTGGAACAGGTTGCCCAGAGAAGTTATGGAAGTTCCAAACCTGGGGGTGTTTAAGGCCGGGTTGGATGGGGCTTTGAATAACCTGGTCTGGTGGGAGGTGTCCCTGCCCATGGCAGGGGGGTTGGAGCTAGATGATGTTTAAGGTTCCTTCCAACCCAACCCACGCTATGATTCTAGGACCTTGTCACACCTACTGCAGTAATTCAAGCATTTTCAACACTAGTTGGAGGAAGCATATGTAAACGGTTCATCTTCAGAGATCCTCCTACTGGTCAGAAACTATTTGCAGTGGTTCAGCGTCTGCAGTGGTTCATGCTTTTGAATTATTCTTGTCTGACTAGAGAGCACTATATAGTCGTTTAGCAACACAAATCAAGAGGACAAAAATAGGTGCGTGCTGAGCTTAAAGAAAGAGGTTCTCCATTTCCCATGTATCTTTACTGGTTTCCAGAGACTTGCTTCAGACCTTCGAATCAGAAATATGATTATAACAAACTTTTAAATGCCCGATTTGCTTGTGGTACTTCATATCTTCACATCTGTTTTATACTAAATTTCACCAAAGTCCTTTAAGTTAAGAGTCAGTCTTTGGAGAGAAGAGGAAGAAGAAATGGATTTTCACACTACGAAATAGCACATATTCCAAATCATCCATCTCTGTAAGAAACAGCTCCCAAGTGCTGGTGAGGAACAGATACAGATCCTCTGATGTGTGCTTCAGGATTTCAGTGAAAGCTCTAACTCTCAAGGGGACAGGGTAAGTTATGGATCCTTTCCAAGCTGCATAAACTTAATGCACGTGGAACAGCTGAGCACTGGTACCCTGCCAAGATCTGTGCTGTTCTACATGCACCAAAAAAACCCATCTAAATTACTGTTATCTTTGCAACAGGCTCCCTCAGCCTCTGACCTCAGGAGTTGCTCACAACCACAGAAAATTGTCCCTGCTTCTGAGCAGACGAACATTGGACTACACTAATTTTTCCAGTGACGTTGCTCATGGGTGAGTTGAAGACTGTCTCACAGAAAGTTCTCTTGCAGCAGAGTTCTCTGGTGTGCTATAGACCTGCTCCACAGAGCCCAAAACAAAGCCACTAAGCTTGGCAGAAGGATCGAGTAGTGAAGCAGCTTTTTAGGAGAGGCTGCAGACTAGACACGTCATCTTAAACATCAATTATCAGCTGGGAAACAGCAGGCATCAGGTAAATGGGTACCTGGTAGTTTTTTCCCCTGCCACAGCCAGACACTACCACCAGTCCAAATACTGCCCCAGCACTTGAGGAAGAGTTACATTTTTCTGAACTGCTTCTGTACTATTATTTTCAGCTTCTCACTTTCTTCTATTGTGTAGCTTTAAAAAAAAAACAAAAACACAACCCAGCTGTTGCCTTTTCATCTGTTTAGCAAATAAGGATGCTGATTTTGTGTAAATTGATACCACATCAATCTCTTTTGAAGAATCCCATGTCAAGTTCTTCAAAACCACTTCTGCTTGTTTCTGTCTCCTGATATGATCAAAGTACAGTACAACCAACACTGTCCTGGAACACTTTTTGTAACTTCATCTTACATCCGTCTCAAGAAGCAGCAGACGGATGGCATGTTACTTTTTTACTCTGCTCTGTTCCATTTCAATGGCTTCATTAGAAGGTGGCAATGGCTGAAAACAAACCTTTAATTCAGTGATGTATACTGCATGATCAAACACCTGGCTTTGTAGCACATAACTGAAATGATCACAAGGTCAGGCTAACTTTTAGCAATCTTTGGTCCTTGATATAAAACTCCAACACAAGAAACACGATGCTGTCTTCAGAAATTAGGATTCAAGGAGCAGGGAGGGTTCTAAGCTGGAAGAGTCTGTTAGAAAAGAGGCCACCGAGTTTAAATATTTAATGTGACCTTAACCATTTTAAGCAAATTACATTTCAGGTGATGGGATATGCAAGAGCTGAATTCAGTAAGGTGGGGTTTGTCTTAGTAAAATAGTGTAATACCTTGAAGATTATCCACAAGGACTGTCTAAGAACTATACCAAAGGCAGTTCAAGAAACGTCCCATTTTTTTCTTCTAGAAAACAGGGATTAAGTATTCGATTTTTGATGAAACAGACAGAAAATTTACTGGTTTAGTTTGAAAAAGCCTCAAATAATTCAGAACAATTTCTATCCCCTAACAGCACGGCACTTCTAACTGGAACATAGCTGATTTTCAATAGAAAGGCATACATAATTCAACCAGAAGCACACAAGACAATATCCTTCAATGTGCAGTTAGGAGACACCATGAGCTTGACAACTTTCATACTGCTGCTCTTCTTAAAAACCTATTTTTCTTATTGTTACAAACCTGAATGCAGCTGTTAAGACTCAGGAAAGAGTCTTAAATTTATCCAGGAGGCTGTAGTGACACACACATTGGAGAAAAGTAAGGGGAGTAACTAGGTTTGCGTAACTAGTAAGATATTGTGTCATCTTACTCCAGCTGTAATTCCTTCTAGCTATTAGACCTTCACTTTGTGGGTTTGTTTTATTTGGTTTTTTTGTTTTTTAAATCAAAACTTAACTGCTAGAGCGAGGCAAAAAGTAATTTATTGCCTGAAAGTTTTCACAGTGATTTGTATTTCACAAGATGAATAGACAGTTGCATGAGGAAAAACAAAGTTGTGATTAAAAAAAAAAGCATAATTTTGGTCCTACAAACAAATTACAGCATTAGCTAGCTACCTTGCAATGTAAATGTGTCTCCTTCAGGACACTCTAGTGAGGACTTCACAGACAATCTTTGGGCCCAGCTTGTGCTTCTGTCACCATTCTTCCCTTGCAGCACCTAGATCTCTCTGCAGAAGAACATACGGTCTGCCGGCAGCAGCAATTCCACAGATACAAGCATAACATTAAATTTTTAAATAAAATGCTGCAATTAACTTGTAGGATGTTGAACCCATGGCAGCAGAAGACAACACATTTGAAGTTATATATGAATACCAATTCTGCCTCCAAAGCTTGACAGAGAAAACGGTGACATGGAAGAGCCATTCTCTCGATATTCTGTGACACTGAAGAATTTTAACCTTGTGAGCTTTGTTTATGCAGGAAAAAGACTCACATAACAGTTACATGAACGTTCTCACTTCTCTAGCCTCTTACTACAGGTCGTTTTTTCTTTGCACCATGAAATTACATCATGTTAATCAAGAGCATGCATGCGGCTTGACTGTGCTAAGTCTGAGCTAGTAAAAATAGCTGGCTGATAAAATGTGACGCAGGACAGTCTCTCTCTACTATGAGTCCTGTTCAACAATTGTTCTAATGAAAGCTAGAGAGAAAAACTTGGTGGCTTTGGTTTTTATTTCTTCCCCTCTAGGATCTTCCAGTTCACACAAAATAAAATACCGTTCTTCAGTCGACCACAGTATTTCATAAGGCTAAAACATTTGTTCTATGGTTTTAACACTTGAACAGTTTAGAATTATATCTGCAGACGACTATTTGCACAATGCCTCCATCTTACACAGTGCTGGTCAATCAAGTGCTACTTTCTTTGGTAAGTGCTCATTTAACAAGCTTTATCTGTATCTAGTTCTTTCCAGATAATAAAAATACAAAAATCTGGTTCAATATATTTTTAAAAGTGGGATGTTAGAGCGCTCTAGACTTCTTTTAATCTCTAAAATACTTAGTGTGATTTTAATTTATCCCCAATCTTTCAGAAGAGCTTTCAGTTTATCCCCAATCTTTCAGAAGAGCTTTCAGTTTATCCCCAATCTTTCAGAAGAGCTTTTCATCTATCCCCAATCTTTCACACGAGCTATTTTTTTTTGGCTTTTCTTTTTCCTTTTTTTTTTTTCCCCCCCTTTTTTTTTTTTTTTTAAGTATCATAGACTGCTGAGTTGGACTGAATCTGTCAAAGTTGCTAATAGGGAAGTTAGCAACAAAAATTGAAAATGCGATTGTATCTGAAATACTTTTCTCACCATCACAGTAGGGAAGTATCCCTCAGTAGGGTATAATACTTGGCTGCAGTTAGTTGAGCAATCTGAAGGAAGTACTTATCTTTTAAGTCTGCAGGGAAGCTTGAAAGTGGCTCAATTTATTTTTTAGTTCTCTTTAATTCACAGGAAGAAGCAATACATTTTTAAAATGTTTATTCAGCTTCAGATATCGCTTCTAAAGATAACTCTGGTATATTCGATATACATCTTCCCTCATTCTGTCAAACACACTTAAGCTTTGAGGTAATTTAGGACAAAATATGAGAACATATTTAAAAAATAAAAGCAAGCGATCAGTAAAAAAAAATTTAGGCAGGATAAATAGAAAAATATTATGTCTTCCTTTCACTATGAATAATTTCAGCATAATGCATTTAAAAAAGCAAAACAATCAAGTCACTAAGTCCAAAATTAAGTGTATTTCTCAAGCAAAACTAGCTTCAGCAAGCATTTCACCTGAGTTTACATTTCAGGGATTGGGCCCATAGCAATAGAGAAGACAAAGCATCTGCTGCAGACCATCCCATGTCATTCTACCCCTTATTTAGAGGGGTACAGGAAGGAACGGGGAGGAGGGGGGCATGGAATTTGCCAAAAAAATAAAACCTTGTCTTCCTGGCTCCATGTGGGCAAAAGATGGTCACCCTATATAGTAGCATCTCCATTCATGCCTGTCAGCCAGTACCGACTCTGCCAGTATTACCTTATCTGCACAAAGGAATCTATAACCAGGAGGGAGATTTTGGGAAATGTTAGCAGTGGTATCCTGCTGTCCCAGAAGGACCATTCAGTTTGAGGAGTGTATTGCAGAGACATAAGGCACTTGCTGGGAAGGCCTGAGATGAAACCTGTGAGTTTAGAAGATGGTCCTCTGCCCATTCAACAACAAGGTTATGCCACACTTCTTCTGTGAGATAATTCCAAAGGAACCCTGATTTAAAATGTGGCATCTTCTGGCACACATGAAGATTATTCCTTTGGAAAGCATGATCTCACCCTCTCATTTATATGCTATATTGGAAGACTGCAATACTCTAAGATATTTTTACAGTTGTAAAGATGTATTTTGGGAATGACATAGGCGATGCAAGTTATAGTTCTTTAGGCTGAATGAAAAAAGCTAATCGGAGTCTTCATCATCGAGGTATTCCTCTGCATTACTTAATGTTCGGACTGTACCTGGAAAGAAACAAAGCTCTCTATTAATCCAGGATAAAATCAGAAAGAGCCTCACATTTGCAATGCTTGCAAACCCGTATCTGAAAGAACTGAATCCTCTATTATTTAGAGATGTCAAGGCTACACAGATGGAGCTGTAGATCTGGATCTCAAAGGTAGGGCTAAGCCAGTAATCAGATCTCCTACATATGAGATTTAGTCTGTTTGCAACCTTCAAGAGCCATCTTCTGGCTTCTTGGAACCTGTACAGCAGAGCTGGAACTCTTTCATTCTATTTTCTGTACATATTACCTTCAAATTGCAGAGGAAAGGATGGTGAGTTGGTGGAAGAGCCCCTATGGTTTTATTCTGAGTGCCATTCTCTGCTTAAAATCAAACACATTCCATCTACTCTCTCCCTTCCCTCTTTTCTCACCTAGGCTTTTTCCTGAATAAATATTTCTTAGATCTGCTTATGAGCTTTTGCTTTTGAAGGATACTAAGCAGAAAACAGGAATATGAAAGTATATTAACGAGATGCGCATCAGTGCCTGGAGAACTACATCTACTTTTGGAGCATGGGATTTTTGTGATAGATGATTATGTGCCTACAGATTTTCAAATACATGGGAATAGGAATATGGGTTATATATAGAATGTAATTATATTGTACTACTGGGAGCCAGGAACTACAAGATCCTAGTCAGTCATAGCTTTGCAATAACATATTAAAACAAAGTATTAAAAATATCAGGTGCAAACACAACAAGACTGACATAATTTACAGAAGTGGTACCCATGTTATCCCAGACTTCTGGAAGACAAAAAATGAAAAAGTTTTTCTTTTTTTTTTTTTTTTTAAACTGACCTGCTTAACTGTTTTGATAAAAGAAATCTAAGAAAAAGATATCTTATTTTCCTTTTGAGTAGGAGAAGTAGCAAAGAAAGAAAGGAAAGAAAAAAAAGAAATTGTAGAGCCCTGTGCTCAAGGGCCATACTTCAAGAAGGACAAATCCCATTTCTTCTGTATAATAATTGTTCCCTTGCACAAATGACAATCTTTTTGCATTTCTATGACAAGACTTTACTAACTTCCATTTCTTAGAATATACTTCAGCAATCATGACATTTGAATGTGTGTGTATACACGTAAAACACAAAACTGAACATTTAAGTGTAGGCAAAGTAAGCTTCCTTGGATGAAACAAAACGTTTTATAGATGGACTATGACAGAAGCCACATCTAAAAAGGAACAGATGTGAAACTGGGGACAGAAAGACAACTGACATAGGAGTGAATCTCTGAAAAAGAGCAAATGTTTCAGTCACACTTTGGAAATACTGAAGTGTAGAATCAGTAGACACAGAAGAATGAAATGAATAAAAATAACCAAGAAAACAGAAAACACAAGGGAATGACACACATCAGGGGTGTCAAGAGAGATTATAAAAGGCCAAATTAAGACAGAAAAACAAACAAGGAAGCTAATATTGAAATTGCAGTTAGATTGAGAACATCAGCTCTTAAATCAAGGCAAACAAGAAAAGACAGTGCGAGAGTAACAGACTGGTGATAGATTAAGTGACTAAGGACAAAAAATCAGTCAGCTATGAAACAAAATTAATCTAGAGGGATTGAAGCAAACACACCACAAGTAGAAGATAAGTTACCTAGTTTCAGAAAATGAAATATTAATAGAACTATTAGGAACATTAGAACAGAAAATACTCCTGTACTACGCGCCTACAATTGACAGGCAAAGATTAAATAAGTGCTCCTAACAGAGATTAACTAACATTAGAAAAAAATATGAAAACAGAAAAATTTCTGCCCTTGGCTACAACTGCTTTCTTCAGAGTCAAAAGTGATAGAAATACTTTATAAAGGTTTTCTGGGAAATCCTGATATTACCTCTATCAAAAAGCTGGACAGTATTTTTGCTGCAACTGCTCTTCTTGGCCTTCTAAAGTCACAGTTAACTGTTCCACCATTTAATTCCCATAACCGCTAACCACCCACAGGTGAGCATTCCCTCTGTTCTCACTAGCCTTGTGATAACACAGTTGATAGACTGCATATCCCACCGATACAAGCTGTAACTCTGCCTGTGTTTTGAAGTAATTTCTTATTTTTTGTATAATTCACCTAGAGTTTCCACTACAACATCAGCCTCCCGAAAGCTACAGGTAACATTAATTATGTGATACTGAACAATTCGGTCTTTGTTCAGCTTTTTAAAACAGCATTGTATCTCTAACTCTTTTGTGTATGGACACTGTGCTATTAGGAGAGATGAACACAAGCAGGAGGCAGTGAGACTATTCTGATAAACACATGAAAGCATTCTTTCTTTACTTCTCTATTAGAGCGTAACTCAAAGAGACACAGGAATAAGAAATTCTAAAAAATTAGCAGTAAGAAAATAAAAGAGGAGCTCCTGTTGGTATTTGTTTGACGTAGTTTGGAGGAACAGACAGGCATAAGGGCGAACATACCACATTGTTTTACCCTCATACCCTGTCCCTTGTGGTATTTTGTCCCTTGTGTGCTTTTAAAGTAGTTTCCACCCTTGCTTTCTGTCTCTCCATTCTGAAGGGCTTGTTTTCCATTTCCTTCCCTTCCCTTATTATTTCCATGTCTTCTGAACTCTTTTGCCTCTTGCGGACACAAGATGGCACTTAGTGTGGAGCCAGCAACACTGAATCTGACAAATCACAGATCTCTATCGTAGCTCTGCTGAATTAAACCTCTCAAGCGAACCCTTCCAAACACAACTTTTAGCCCATGTAGGTCACAAGTGTTTTTTACGACTATCAACATATTGATATTTAGGCAAAATATAGTGTCCTCTAAAAAGGAAAAATTTATCAGAATAACAAAATCAGAAATACCTGCACTCTGTTTCTTCTTAAGCAGGGAAGCGCAAGCTGCATTGGTTGCCATGTCTAAAGCCAGTTTCTTCTCATTGTTCTTCAGATCTGTTCTTGCCCCTTTATAATAGAAAATTGTCGTCATGAATCACTGTCCCAGCTATTTCTTGAACAATATGAGTTTCAGTAGCATGGGTAGAACAGTAATGGACAAGGGAATCTCATCTGTGGACTGCTCTGAAGCAGACTGAAAGTTATGGATGCTCTTCGATAAGCTACAGTTGGCTAGGGAATTCGCTGGCTGCTCTCCCTTTCCAGGAAGCAGAGGTCATTGGTGTTCTGGGGTTAAGTGCCTAATTTTGTCTGCAAAGCAGGATGAAATTTATCTTTAGGTGAGACATCTACTTCCCAAACAGCTGCCAGAATTTTCTGCAAGCCTTATAAAGTCAGGCAGGTAAGCTGGCTAAGGACTGTACCTGGGTTATAGGAAAACAGTTAAAAAATACAGATTAATAAACATTCAGGAATCTAGTCTGCCACACAGATTTTTGAAATCTTGGTGAAGATCTTTACCCTTTGCCAGCAGCATCTCTACAATATCTGCATAACCTTTCCATGCAGCAGCATGCAAAGCTGTGTCTCCCAATTTGTTCTGTGGAGTTAGAGGGAAAAGCAACAGGATTAAAACACAGCAAAAAAACTTTCAGCTTGTACCAAGGATGAATAACATCACACCTCTGCTGTAAGGGTCTGTTGGTTTAACCTACCTGTTGGTTTAACTCTAGGTTTGCCTGGGTAAACAGAACATCCACTATATCTGCAGAAAACAGAAGGGCAGGAATAAAGAGAAAGATTTAGTGGAAGCAAAATAGGCTTTTTTGCTTTCATGGTATAAATTTTGGTTAAGATTCAATGAAAGAGTGACCCAATCAGCTAACGGATATCTGTAACAGTCAGGCTGCACTGAGCAAACAATCATTAGTCACAAAGAAATTCTACTGCATAAAGTATCCAAAACAACACAACACTTCTTTCTGGTCTGTCCTTCTTCCCACTCTGCTTCTAACAGTTATGCTGATCAGAACGCCTGCTTCAACAGCAACAACAAAACACACGGCATTTGATGAAGCTGAACCTCCCTTCTAGGTTTAACTTCTCTTTTAAAAAAACTAGAGCGACATTAAAAAAATCCTGGCTTTAATATTTAGTACTGCAATTTTAGCAATCAGTCTAACAAGCAAATCAAGAAAACCAGAGAACGGTAATTTCAAATTAATTCTGATACCTTTGTGGCCTCCATGGCATGCCCAGTACAGAGCTGTGTTTCCAGCTTTGTCTAAGCCATTGACGCCAACTCGATTATCCAAACACTCTCTCAACCAGCTTAGGTTGCCTGAAAGACAAATTTAGTTTTGATGATTTTTTTATTTGAAAAGTTAACAGAAACATTAAAGGCATGTAGTTCTTTCTGAAGTGTGTCAGTCCTCCTATGAACTTATGAGAAAAAGCAATTAGCAGCAACACTCATAATTCATAAAACACCCAGTCCAAGTCATACCAAACACCTCTTCTTCCACTCCCAGAAGACCTTTCCAATGCTATGTAGTTAAATGGATGGTACCAAATTATTCTTCTGTGTAAACAATCACAGAGTGGCAGTTCTACCAGGCTGTAAACTAGTTCAGCTTCTGAAAGCTGCAAAACTTACCAGATAACGTGTTCAAGATACCAGACAACCAAAACAGACAGGAGGTCTTAATTCTAAATACATTATTATTTTGGCAGGAAACAAACAAATCATCCTTTAGCATTCCACAACTAAAACCAAAAATCACACTTACCACGTTTGGCAGCTTCATGCAGTGGGTTATCAATAGACTCTGCTTGCTCTGCAACTGAAATGAAACCAAGAGTAAATTCTAACTACTTCTGAAAGATATTTGACACCTGTGTGGAAATAGAACTTTGATTTATTCCAGAAGAACCAGTAATACATATTTAATTCTAATGTGAAAGGGGATTTGTGAGTGATGGGACTAGTCAGATGCACTTCAATTTCCTGTGTATGGGAAAGCAATTCAAAGAAGAGCTTGTGAAAACTTCAAACAGCAGCATCAAATTGATCAGTGGTTGCAAGCCACTGGGAATCTGGCAACATTTCATCTCTGTTGTTACTTCCTTTTCTACACTTTTAAGATGGTTTTGAGCAGCTGCACGTGGATAGGCTTTCAACCTACAGCTTGCCACCTGTAGTTATGAGTGAATTATTTCCCAGGGGTCTGGGAAGGCTAACTAAAAAAAAAAAAAAAAAATCTGTCAATAGGCTTCCTATTTGTTTTATGGAGATTTTTTATTTTCCCTGGAAAACGTGCAGGAGGTCTGCAAATCCAAACTGCTTAAACAATGTATGTAGTGATGGGCAGATTGAAAAGTTCGGGTTTCTGTAGACCTTTCCTTCATCTCACAAGCTTTAGGTTTTATTACAGAGGAGCAGCAGACAGTTCCTGGCCACTGTGCTGTTGCAATGGCAAAAAGAAACTGAACCGCACTGTGAAACAGTTGGCAGTGGGACCGTGTTCTGGAAACTCCTTTTTAAAAACTACTTTTTAACCGGAAAACCCTGTGACTACTAAGGGTGCAGGAAAGTAAGACAGTGTACAATCTGAGATGAGTAGGCTCTCTAAGCCCTTGCACTGTGGCTTGTTACAGGAGGCAGGGAGAATGTGAAAGGGTGTTCCTCAGATCAAACTGCTACTGTAATCAGATGTAATGCGGGCGAATATAATGTATGTCAGTTACCAGAAATAAAAGTCTCAAGACTGTTGTGGCCTGTCCAGATCTTTTCTTACTTTGGTGTGTATTTCTCCCACAATGCATGTAATTGCAAGACTTCACATGCTTATCTCTCTAGCTGTGAGTAAAATAAAATACAAATGCTACATTCTTATATTTCAGTTTAAAAAAATTTGTGCAAACAGCGAACAGAATCCTAAAGCAGAGCAGGAGAAACCAGTCCCAGAGCAGACAGCCATTACACAAGCAGAACGTACTAGTCATATTGAGTAGTGTTTGCTGTGCACAGCAGGAAGCATTAACACTAGCAACAACTCAAAAGCCTAAAAATAACTTTGTCTTTAGAAAATTATTGTCAGAAGTTCAGTAACAAGTATTTTTAATGCAGCTAGCACTGATTCTGTTCTCATCAGCTTTTCCATTCACCGTCTTTTCAAATGTATTCCTTCAAGCCCAGCAGACAGACCCCACCAGAGAATCAGTAGTTTCAGCTCTGTCTCCAACTTTTGCAAAAAGGTTGTAGAAGAGCACAGGAGATCACAGTGTTTCAATGTTTAACACTGAACCTAGGCAGTCCTAACGGTGGCAACTAGCCCTGTGGGAATTTTTCACAGTTCATCTAAATCAGAAGACGTGTTCCCAGTATTCTTCATTCTTCTTATTCTTCATGATTAGTAAAAATCACTAAAAGTGATTTTAGTTCAATCTGAAAAAGCAATTTCTATTCAGTCCGAACAGGTATGGGATATTTAATGTGGTGCAATCCCCAAGAAAACAATGTTTTCCATGGATGAATATATTCATTAAAAAGCAACAAATGGCAAACAAAACAGGCCTATTTCTTAAGTGGAAAAAAAAAAGTAATCAAAGGAGGTCTACAGAATTGCTCACAATCTGCATTAGCTTCCTGTTCATATGTAGGTTTACTTAATAGTTCCAGTATTGATTATTTATCTCTGTAAAAAGCCACTCCATGCTGTGTCAGACTTCTTGATCTCAAAGCTACTAAAGGCTGCATCTGTCCATCCCTAGGTCTGCTTAAGAAAAAGAGTGTACGGACTGAAGGAAGATACTGTTAATGAGAAGATCTTAAAAACTGCAATACATTCACTGAGGGTATCAAGAATACAAGCCTATCAGTTTCATGTCCTGTCTGTAAAACCATCTGTTACATCCAAGTGCTTTTCCCCTTGAAACTGAGAGCATCTAGTGCTGTTACCTGCACAACCAGAAACATGGACACTTGGCAAACTCACACTATCTTCAGGTTATAATAACGTAAGACAGCCTGTCCACTGCTGATGTACAATGGTAACTGATATTGCTGATGTTTTCTAAAATACTCTGGTAGAGGATTGTTAAATGCCAATACTGTGATCAGTTTTTGAAAATAAGTGTATCAGTTATTTTTATGTAGTGATTTCTTCCTTTGATAGTAACAGATCTTAACAAATGAAAATATTCTAGACATTACCATAGTTGCTTGGAATTAGTCCAGTTCTCCCTTTGCAAGTTCCTTTCCACCAATTGGTATCACTCTGCAGAGAAAAGAGAAAATATTTTAGAAAGGATATGCTGCATCTCAGAAGTATTCAGTCTGTACAGGATGTCTTAGACTCACCATGTCTGAGATGTAAATTATATCTCCTTCTTCAAAGTACAGTTCATCTGGCTTTAAAAAAAAAATAAAAAAAGGAAGAGTAAACAAAAATCTGAATGTGTGTGCTTATGTAAAATAAATACCTGGATAAAGCAGAGTACATTCAGTTCCTTTTTCAAAAGAACTGTCACTCAAATTCTCTAGCAAGCAGGCAACAGTCTGACAGTCTTTCATACTGTAGTTTGACCTGCCTGCAGCTAACTTTTTGGATTCCTTCCTGACAGCCAAAGAAAGAGCCTGCGGCCTTTCCAATAGAGCACTGTGCAACAAAAGCAGTGAAATATATTTTCTGTTTGCTAACTACATCCCTGTTTTGGTTGGTCCCAGTTCATCAAATCTCTTAGTTCTCAATTATCTTTGTTGCCTTTGGAAGAAAAGAAAAAAATCAATTTGATTGCTGATCTTAAATTGCAGGTAACTGATATGACAGAAGAAAGCATGCTGCTTTGAAGAAAAGCTGGACTTAAAAAAAGGAGAGTGATGATTAATCAGGCAGTTTTAGTCATGCTTATCCATCAACAGACTTTTCATTGATAACATAGTACAGTAAGTCTAATAGGCCAACACTAGCAGAACTGAAGAAATGTTATTATAGACAAGATTAAAATTAAGCTTCTCAAAAGCCTAAGATCTAGATATACTTACCGTTCTGGGCTCAAATGTATACAGGGCCCTGAACACTTTAACCTGCCCTAAAAAGGAAAAAATAAACAGTATCAGTATCATGCCTTCTAAACACAGCATACACATACAGCTCCCAAATCCAAATAAATTCCTTTCCTTAACCCTTAAAGCAGCTCGCTGAATGAGTTTGTGCCATGCCTCTGTCAACAAAAGTTGTGATGAAACGACTCAACCCAGCAGCATGGGTTTTGAAGGAAATGGGCCAACTGATTGGCTAAATGTAAGCTGCCTCTTGTGCATACCGAATACGGTCTTCATAGCTCACCATGCAAGTCAACTAAAGTGTTGCCATCAATTTCTGAGGCAGTGTGGTTTCAGTCATATCACCCCCACACACTCATACATGTTGCATATACTTTTACTAATAATATCAGATTTGTCAAAGGATACAGAATTAAGGAAAGAATAAAGAAACAAAACAATGATCAATCTCTGAGACATGTTCTCATACTTACTTGTAGTCTTTACTAATTAGGAAAATAATGGAGTAGCACAGAAATCATTGCATTTAAGAAAAATGCCAAATCGTCACCAAGTCCTATTCATGGAATGTACAGCTGACATGGTGTTCTGTTCAGATCTTAAAATAAACTATAGTCTTCACAATTCCACTAAGTGGGCAACATTTAGTTTAATGGGGCAGTTTTGAAGAGACTGTCAGCAGCATCCAAGCCAAAAAAAGATAACCTTAATGCAGAGAGGTACAAATTTAATTGTATAAACTGCAAAAGAAGCACACCTATAAATATTTTTTAAAAATTCAATAAAGGTACATTTCAAGAGCACTGAGCAGAAAGTGTAAGGTAAACACAGGAGAAGAAACATGTACCTTACATAATTTTATTAGCTAAGGTCCACTGAACTCAATGGAAAAATATATTATGCAGACTGTTCTGTACTGTTTACTTTTAAATATGTTAAGTCTTAAGTATGTAGGTTTGTTTACTTTTAAATATCTTAAGCATGTAGCTGTATTTCAGAGTCTTACACTATACTTTACATGTTTATATAGATTAACTTGTGATTCAAGCAGTATTTGGTCCATCAGGATAAAGCATTGCTTAGACCACACAAAATAGCCCGGGCTGTTTTGTATCCTCACAGAAACTGATGAACTTACTGACAAAGGTTAGTACTTTACAATAAAGTGTGCACACACAAAATCTTATGTAGTGTATTATATGGAGAGAACCGAGTAACAAGACAGGAGGTTTCCATACGTCTCAATAAGCCTCTGCCTTTCTGTAACAAAGAACCACTGCTAGAAATTTTTTTGCCTGTTTTTTGCTAGATGTAGTCTTTGTTACCCCAGTACCTAAAAGCCTACCCACAACAGTAATCATTTTAGAAAATCAACTTAAGGGCTTTAGAAATATCAGTCTAATTGTATATATGCTGACAAGCTTGAGAAAGGAGGATGGTACCCAACTGTATAAGCTGCCATTTTGCAGCGTAGCCCACAGTATTGTTTTCAAATACCTCTGGATATTCCCCAGCAAGAGCCATGCCACAGCACGTATTTATGAACTGGTATTTACCAAAGTATAACTACTGTGGAAAACATTTCTGTAGTCCTCTGTCTCAGGCTTCTTTGGAGCTAAGTGTATGCAAAAGTATAACCATAAAATTAATCCATGTAAACTTTCTATATTGCCTAATGCATACAGACACTGTATACATGATTTTTCTTCCAATTTGTAACTGTATCCCAGGCTCCTCCAAGATCTCATTTTTTAATAACACCAGAGAATTTCAGTTTGGTTTTACTAGTTCTCTCACAGAGCTGTCATTTCCTAGACATAAAAGGTCCAACGCTTCTCAAACCTTTGCCTCAGAAACTAAATATGTGCACTGCGGCAACAGCTAAAAAGGATGAAACTTCTGTTCTGTTCATTACCCATACAGAAATGATGAATAAGGACAACAGATAGCAACACGTCCTAGATCTAAGAGCTTCAGAATGAAATGTCTGAACTGCAGCTTGGAAGAAGTCAAACAAAACAAAAAAAAAAAAAAGGAAGAAAATTAAAAAAAGGAAAAACAACAAGCAATGACAAAACAGGATGGGTGACAGAGCACTGTCCCTTCTCCTTGGCTTTCTTACATAGATGACAGAAAAATACAAGATAGAACTGCACATTGACAACTTTGGTGACTTTAACTATCATCCACCAATTTTCAAGGTTTTATGTAAGTAAAAGGAGGAAATGGACAACAAAAGGGAAGAATAAGAAATATTAAAAGGGGAAATGAGAAGATGGCAGAAGACAGGGAAAAGCAAGAAATATAGTTTTGTGTGTGTCATATGTGTTTCCTGTAATAATGTACAGCATCTGTGTCAACAGGTTTTCCAAAGCTATCACACCCTAAGGGGAGGAAAAGAAGAATGGAAACACTGATGCTGATAAAAGTATTGCTGAAATGTTGTTTAAACAAAAGGCAATTCATGGTTGGGTTTTTTTTTTTTCTTGTTTTTTTTTTCCAATTCTGTACAACTGAAACGGAGTTACTTCCCCAAATGTCAAGCTGTGGTGTTACACGCAGCACAACACATTCTAAAACATTCTTCTGTGATGAAATACAAAGTACAGATTTGCATCTATAGAACTGCAGGTATGGTTAATTTTACAGCACCTTATGTGTGAGTTAAACACTACTCATTACTGGCACCAACCTTTTAAGTATTTAAATATATAATTAAATACTAACAGACATTAAGCCTGGTTATACTGGTGCATTTAAGAGCTAAGAACAACAGGACTTCAGCACTTGACATGACAGTTATTTGTTCCAAATTTTAATGCAAGAAATCAGTCTAGAAGGTTTAAAATAACAATATGCATGGACACAAAGGGAACATTAAACTCGAGTCTCAGTTCTGCAAATACCAACAAATTGTATTTTACCAGGCACATGAGTTATCTGTAATCACCTGAAGTACTCTTATCTAGCAAGGCCCATCCCCACGCATGCAGACAGACTTGGAGCTTGCACTGGCAGATGTCCCTTGGAGTAAGCAGAAAGTTAGAAGGCGCCTGAGGACCTCCTGTGCTCCCCCTTACTACCATCTCTCCACTACAAACCACACCATAACATTCATGTAGGATGGAGCACTAATACATTAGCACTGATTTGGACTTATCAAAGTTGACTGACCGCGCCTTGCCCCCATGTACTTCTAGAGAACAAAATAACCAGAATGTAGAAGACACGTGTACCTTTTTAAGATTTCAAAGCACCAGGCAACCCATTAATGACTTTATTCTCAGCATGACTAACAACGGTAGTATCCCTTTTAAAAACAAAGGAAGTGGAGGTACAGTGCAGTGATGTGTCCCACAATAAATCTTTTTCTAAGCACAAGGACAAATTTAAATGGTTCTTCTTTCCAATCCCATACTTTAGCCACAAGGCTGTCTTTTTCCTTCTCACAGAATTTGCATTAAACATCTGCAAAACAGCTATCTGACAAATAAAAAAGATATCTGTATCTGTTTAGTTAAGTGTAATAAGTTATTATTAGCATACAAACTCCCCAAGCCACAATTTGCGAAACCTTCCCCCAGCAATACAACAGGGTAAAGGAGTCAAGCTATCGATTCTCTCTAACCAGCAACATAAAACAAATGCCTTTATCAGGTTGAGCTGCCCTCATGCCCTTCAAATTATTTTGGATAACTTCTATAAACTTCTCCTGCTTTTATCAGGAAAAGAAACAGGCAATTAAGATTTCTAACATGACGTTCTCCCAGCTAAATGCATAAAAGTACGGGAACTGAGGCACTAAACAGTAACAGCTTAAAAATGAAGCTTCTGATATGTACTGAACTGAAACAAGATCACTGCTGTGCTTTGTTATACAAAGTAATAAAAAAAGACCATTTTCTCAAAAGACTAGATGCTTTTTGTTTCCTCCTAGCAATTTTGAGGTTTATTTTTAATTAACTGCAGTATCATTAACAGAAGATTGTTTCCAAATAAGTGCTAAGTGTTTTCAAAACAAGGAGTTACTGTTTCTCTCACACTGATGCTTTTTTCCCAACACTTCCTTTCTGTTCTTTTACCCCAGCTTCTCTATACCGCCACAGACACTAGCATTAAAATCCCCTCTTTTACTCAACGTGCCACCAAAGTATTCTCTGATTTCCTCTTACTTGCTTTCTGCCATTAAAGAGAAAGGAAAAAAAAAAAAGAAAGAAAGAAAAAAAGAAACAAAAAAAAGGACGCAACCCTGCATGGCATTACTTATTTAGATATTTGAGTTAAGCTAAACTTCCAGCACTGTGGGGGGTTGACTTGGCTGGACACCAGGTGCCCACCAAAGCTGCTCTATCACTCCCCTCCTCAGCTGCACAGGAGAGAGAAAATATAACGAAAGGCTCATGGGTCGAGATAAGGACAGGGAGATCACTCAGCAATTACTGCCACAGGCAAAACAGACTCAACTTGGGGAAAATTTAATTTATTACCAGTCAAAATCAGAGTAAGGTAATGAGAAATAAAATCAAATCTTAAAACACCTTCCCCCCACCTCTCCGTCCTTCCCAGGCTCAGCTTCACTAGCAATTTTCTCTCCCTCCTCCCCCCCAGCAGCGCAGGGGGATGGGGAATGAGGGTTGTGGTCTGCTCATCACAAGCTATCTCTACCACTCCTTCCTCCTCAGGGGAGGACACCTCACACTCTTCCCTGCTCCAGCGTGGGGTCCCTCCCATGGGAGACAGTCCTCCACAAACTTCTCCAATGTGGGTCCTTCCCCCAGGCTGCAGTTCTTCACAAACTGCTCCAGCATGGGTGCCTTCCATGGGGTGCAGTCCTTCAGGAACAGACTGCTCTGGCATGGGTCCTGCATGGGGTCACAAGTCCTGCCAGCAAACCTGCTCCAGTGTGGGCTCCTCTCTCCATGGGTGCACAGGTCCTGCCAGGAGCCTGCTCCAGCGTAGGCTTCCCATGGGGTCACAGCTTCTTTCTGGCACCCACCTTCTCCGGTGTGGGGTCCTCCTCGAGCTGCAGGTGGATATCTGCTCCACTGCTGACCTCCACGGGCTGCAGGGGGACAGCCTGCTTCACCATGGTCTTCACCACAGGCTGCAGGGGAACCTCTGCTCCAGCACATGGAGGACCTCCTCCCCCTCCTTCTTCACTGAACTTGATGTTTGCAAAGTGGTTTCTCTTACACATTCTCACTCCTGTCTCCCCCTGCGGTTGCTGTTGCACAGTAACTTTTTCCCCTTCTTAAATACATTACCACAGAGGTGCTACCGCCATTGCTGATGGGCTCAGCTTTGGCCAGCAGCAGGTCTGTCTTGGAGCCGGCTGGTATTGGCTCTATCGGACATGGGGGAAGCTTCTAGCAGCTTCTACAGAAGCCACGCCTGTAGCCCACCCTGCTGCCAAAACCTTGCTGGGCAAACCCCATGCAAGCACCAAAAGGGAGGGAAAGCAATTTCATTAGCTGTCAATTTATATTACTTTCTCAACCAGAAAAAAGTACTTGGTGGAAGAGCCATTTATTTTAGTTAAGAAAATAATCGTGGCAGCAAGCCGGAGTTCACAGCAGCTACTAAGGCTTGACCCCAGTGGACGTATATGGGTCTTTTGTTAGCATCTAACATCCTGCTTCACCTGCCGTGGACAGACAGAATCAAGTCTCATCGATGTAAACAAGGCTCTACAAATCAGATACTGATCCTGACGCATCATCTTTTCATTAGCTCTATTTAGAGTGAGCAGCTCTAGACTACCATAAAAATCAGAATAATTCACTTCAGATAAACAGACTCACTGAGTGTTACAGAGCTCTATCAGTACCTATAATACAGAGAAAGGGATTATCTCTGTGCTCTAGAAAATCAGAATTGGCCATGGTCATCTACAGATTAATTAGAAAACCTTAAGTCTATCAACTCATACAAGGGTTCAAGCTAAACCTTGGCTAACTGTCATCAGCCATCCTCCTCCTTGCTCCCGTAAGGTTGCAAGGAAGCAGCTGAGAAACAGATACACTCCAACTTGACTGAAAACAACTCATTTGAACTCCCACCTGTAACAAATGGACCAAGAGAAAACATGCATAAGATTTGGGATGTGGGGAAGAAAGAAGACAGTTTGCATGTTCCAGGGCCTATGCTGGTTTCAGCATCTCCTCCCAGAATATGTATAACTGCGAGTATGAATTTTTGTACACATTCAGATGAATTTCTCTGAAGGAAGCGAGAGGCATCTTCTGTTTGACCTCACAGAAAGTGTGGTGGCAAAAGGACAGTGTGTTTGTTTTCTCAATGTTGGCCTAAGAACCTGCAAAGAAACTGCACAACCTGGCAATGCCAGCAATTCAAAGTCACAATCTTTTGGTCAAGTGACAATATCAAAGGTAAGCTGGAGATTGGAATAATTTGTGACATGCTTGCAGTTTGCTTTAGTAAACAAAGACCTTCATGTTATGACCTGCATGCCTCTTAGGAGATGTGCAATTTTATTAGAAGGACCTTACAGCCAGACAGAAACATTCTCAGGAACTGGAAAATAAGGTACTTTACACCTACACCTTCAAGCAGGAATAAAAGTATCGGAAATATGTTTTACAGGAATGCAGCTTGTATTTTGGCGTTTTGCTCACAGGATCTTGCACAGAGACACAACAGAGTACAACACAGCATTTAAGGATTGCCACAACTGAGACAGAAGAAAGTGGAGACCCTAATGGTTAGAGAACCATCTTCCACTTCTAAATAGTGCTTGTTAGAAAGGGGAAGTGAACACAGGGCATACAAATCAGAGGGAAGGAAGATGGAAGGGTGTATTAAACTAACAAAAAAGTCTAAGAATCTGTTTAGGGACTTGTTGAAAAGAATGCAAAGGTTAGACTGGTACCAGTGTGGATGACAAACTATGGTAGCCCAGGAACAATCACAGACTGCACCAGTTGGTCTCTGGAGTGAAAGGAATAAATAGCATTCATTTACAGAAAATGGGAATTAAGAATATTATCACAGAAGACATGTGAACACAGTTTCACAGATTAATTTTGACTGGCACAGTTTAATGCTGAGATCTTACCAATTTCATTTCTGCAAATACACAGAATGCCTTCACTTGTGGGAAGCTTGTTTGTGGCCCCAGCAGCTCATAGTAAAAAAAGGGTGAAGGGGCAGAAATTAGAGTTTAAAATCTGTGTTGAAATCAGACTTAGAACTCCTTAATTGTTCCTCTGATGTTTTTCTCCCCTTAGAGCTGATGACCACAGCGTAACTCCCCACATTCACATGCTTACATCTCCCTAGCTAACAGAAACCTTCCTTTGACCACAGAAGAAATCCAAAACACCACCACCTAAGCCAAATTTGAGCTTACTGTTAAGACCATAGGCATGTGATTCAATGCAGGTCTTTTGCTCCTGTGAATGATAACTGTCACAGCTCCTACTTTACCTAAGAATTAAGATTGAATCATAATCAAGTTCACCCTAACTAAATATTTCTGTTTAGAATCTTATTTTTAACTGCAACAGCTACTAGTGGCTGCAGTCAACAGACCTACTTTAAGGTGGTAACCCTTTACGTTACACGTTATTTTTCTTCCTGTCTCTCTCCCTTTCAACTGGAATAATTTAAAACTGTAATTTCCTTGGGACAAAGACTGGTCTTTCTCCATAAAATGTAAGTGTTGTGTGGACTCTAGGCCAGGATCAACAAACCTTACTCTGTCTGGAGAATATGAAAGTACGTGAAGTTTCTTTAAAATATTCATATACCACTTTCATCTCCCCAAAAGCTGTTGCTGTAAGGCTTTAATAAAAAAATGCATAATCAGACAGAGAGCACTGTTCAAGGAGACAACTAGCAGAAGCCAATATAGCTAATCAAGTTCAAAGGACTTAGTAACTTTTGTAAATAGGATTAACATCTGACACAGAATGTTAAAGAGGTTTATGAACTCTGTAAAGAATAATGTAGTTTGAGACATCAATAGAATTTTTGAGTGACGGAGGGGAAGCCCTTCCCTTGCATAACACTGACAGAGAAGAAAGTTTCTGCTATTTTCAACTCCAACTCCACTTCTTTGTATCTTCAATAGTAAGTCTAAATAGAAAATACAGCTATGAAACAACTACACAGAGCTCCAAGAGAAAAGCGAAGCTGGGCACTTGTTTTAAAAAAAAAAAAAAAGAAGTATCAAAACACTACAAATTAAAAGCCTTCTAAAGCTTCTAAAAACAATCATGACTCAAGGGCTAACCACAGACCCCAAAATGCTAGCTCAAGCATTGACAAATATATCAGATTATTGTCTGAAATATATTGATGTGAAAACCATCTCTCTGTAACTGAAATCCTAATGTGCTGTGCATGCCACAGGATTAATAGAAGAGCCTTCTGTCAGATAAAATGCTCTCAACTACTGAAGAAAACCATGCTTAATGCTATGGCTAGTCAGTTTTTCTCCCTTTGCACCTCCTTTTTTCCCCACATTTTCAAAGCACTGTCCAGCCACCAACTCTAATGTTCAACACCCCTGTAATGAACAATGCCCACTGTTTTATAAAGGACAAAGATTTATTTCACTAAATATTTTCACTTCCCTGTCACCTGCTACATTTCCTTCCATCTCTACCTAGCGTGCATTTTTTTTTCCTGAACACAAAAGAAAGGACTACAGCAACCAGTATCTTGTTTTGTCTTCTATTATGTCTTGAATTGTAACAATCCAGCAGCAAGGCAAGAAGGTTTCCAGTTCCCTGACACAGGTTATAGCCCAGTTTATTAACTGCATACCCGATAATGGTCAGTGAAGAAAAATTAACACAGCTTGACCAAATGCACTGACAACCCAACAAATGCAGTCTAAAAGCCACCATTACGCTGCTGTAACAACTATTTCACCATACGCAGTTCCTGTATTTATCTGTCTTTAATGAGCACATTTTAATGTCTATAGCCCTCAGAGTTTCAATGACAGTACCACAGGCATAACTGATACCAGAGACAGAACAAAGCCAGACCTACAACTACAGATATATTTTGCAGTATGCTAGAAGACAGTCCATTGCTGAAAATGCCTCAGAAAAAAATTTAATGCAACAGCCTCCACAGGACTTCCTTCAAAAATTAGGGATTCAGCAATACTAATCTCATTACCCTTAATCCACTCTGAAAGCCACTACCAAGAAAGTCGTATTCTCTTCCTCTTCCTTCTTCAGCCATTTATTTATACCCATTTCCTTTTGCTATGTCAAGCACTCATGCGGTAAACCAGCTCAGCAAGTTCATTAGACATAAAAATAACCTAACATAAAAAGTCAGAACACTGATCCAACTTGTCACGTCACTAAATGGAATGGAAATGGGATGGTGCGGGAGTGGAGGGGGTAGGGATGCATTTTATCAGATGAAGCATACCACAAAACTGCACCCCAACAAACTAGTGGGAGACACCTAGTACCAGACATAACACGTTTGAGTTAGTCTGATAGCTCCTGCAGGTTAGGTAGGGCTAGAGCCTTTAACTCCTTAAGAATCTTAGGTTACATTTAACTTCTCTTTTTGCAAATCAGAAAACTGATTTATCAAACTTCATTGGAAAAATCTACTCTTCTTACATATTTGGCTGTTAAGAGCAACACCACACCCTTGCAGAAGCCCACAAATTTCCTCACTATGGGTTTTCAGAGAGGCTTAGCAAACTGCAAAGGCAGAGGAAATTCTTCTGAGGATGAAACTCTACAGTCCGAGAGCTTTAACAGCTTTTGCTTCTGTGGGTAGGTTGGGACTGATGGTTTCAATGGTCTAAACCAGATCTGCACTTACTTGACTTCAAACGAAAAGCTTGTTTTATAAGCTATCTAGTTAAAATACTCAATTATGTATTTAAGTATTTTTAAAACATCAGTATTTCAAATGCTTTTCTAAAAGCAAAAAATATTGAAATTCAGTTGTATTTAGGGATCAGACAATCATATTCTGGGAGACATCAATGAGTCTTATCTACTTAATTACACTCACAATGCATTTTTACCATTAAATTAAGAATTTAATTCATACTAGGAGATGACGCACGAACATGATAAACAGCAATTGCATTTTCCAGACCAACTCCTTATTGAAAAAAACAAAACTTTAAACCTAATTGCTTAAATTTTGACAGAAGAATATCACTTTACCTGAAAGATGCCAGTTCTATTCCAAGGTTTAAAACCGTACAACTTCCAACTGTTTTTCAATATATTTTTAGAAAAATCTGTGATGGCTATTAACTTTTTGAAACTTACTGTGCACCAAATCTATCTGAAGAGGATGCAGGAGTAAAAAATTTATGCGCCAACGACTAAATGCGCTAGAAAGGGCGAGCGCGCACGTTTGCACCAGAGCATCGAAGGGCACGCGGGGAGTTTGACCGCTGGGAGCCCTACAAGGGAAAGCAGTGGGCGCCATGGAAGACGACGCAGAATGCAGCGCGGGACCATACCATCAAACCGCTTTTATGCGCCAACACACTGCTAATCCACGCGACGACAGCGTAAGCCTCAAGAGTATGTCCAACGCCCGTTTCTTAACAGGTTAAAAGGTTTCCTGTGCGTTTCGGCCTACGCAAGCTTCCCCTCGACAGCGGCCGCTGGCTGGGCGCGCCACCACGCCAAGCGCCACGGCCGCCACGGCCACCGCCTCGGAGGAGGAAGGCCGGGGCGAGGGGGCTCCACGCAAAGCCCACGACACGGAGGGGGTGGGCTGAGGGGGTGGGCTGAGGGGGTTTCCCGTCCCCCGGCGATGGCTCTGCCCCGGGGGCACTCTCGAACCTTCTGCCGAGCCGGAGCGGGAGCGGCATCCCGCCCAGACGCGATGCCTGCGTGGCCGAGGGCAGCTCCACGACCGCTTCCAGCGCGGCCGCCGGCGCTTGGGCCACGGAAGGCGCTGCCTCCCCTGCCGACACCCAGCAAGCGGTTAATGGCGGCGGGGCGGGGAAAGGCAGGGGCAGGCAGCCCTGCCCCGGCCGGGCTCCCTGCTCTGACAGCCCCGACCCGACTCCCAAACCGCCCACGTATCCGCAGGCAGCGGGCTGCTCCCGCGCCCCGCACCGGCGTCGTCCGGCCGGTGAGGCGGCCG
This sequence comes from Pluvialis apricaria, assembly GCA_017639485.1. Lineage (NCBI taxonomy): Eukaryota > Metazoa > Chordata > Aves > Charadriiformes > Charadriidae > Pluvialis > Pluvialis apricaria. Next base: position 39,398,555 of record CM030044.1, read on the forward strand.
GGGGGGCGGCGGGTCGGGCCGCCGGGCCCCTCCCTTACCTGGCTTGGCCGGTTTAGGTGGCGGCTTGGACATGGCTGGGGCCGGTCCGAGCGCGGACGGGGAAGCGGCGATCGGCTGGCCGGCCGGCTGCGAGCGGGACCGCGGTTGCCGGGCGGGGCGGGCGGCGGCGCAGGCCCTCGCCGGGCTCCCGGGAGCGGTGCGCGGCGGGCGGCGACGGGCAGGAGGGAGGAAGGAAGGGCGGGGAGGGAGGGAGGGAACGGAGGGGCGCGCGCCGTAGGCAGCGCCCCCCAGTGGCGACCGCCGGCGCTTCCCCAGCCTCCGCCGCGGGCCCAGCCAATCCCCGCGCGCGGCGGGGCCCCGCCCCGCCCCTCTCCTCGCTCCGCCCCGCCCCCGCGGGTGCCGCCGCGGGAGGGGCTAGCGGAAGGGAGAGCGGCCAATGGGGGCGGGCGGCCAATGGGGGCGGGCGGCCAATGGGGGCGGGCGGCCAATGGGGGCGGGCGGCCAATGGGGGCGGGCGGCCAATGGGGGCGGGCGGCCAATGGGGGCGGGCGGCCAATGGGGGCGGGCGGCCAATGGAGGCGGGGCGGTGGCGGGGCGCGTGGAGCGGCGGGGCTCGCGCCCTGGGGGCGGCTGGCGGCGGCGGCGGTGAGGCCCGAGGAGTGCGGGCGGCGGGCGAGCCGTGGCGTGACGCGGCAGCACACGGTGGGTTGCAAGATGCCCCCGTCCCGGGCGTGTGACAGGAGCTTCGTGCCCTGCGGTGCCCGCCCCGCCCCGCCCCGGTGGTTGGGCGCGCGCCGTGGACAGCTCCGTTACTGGACGTGAGGGAGAGGGGGGTGAGGGGTGGGGGGTGTCCACCTGCGTGGAAGGCTTTCAGCCGCGGCCGTTTCTTCTGGGTGCCCTCCCAGGTGTCTTCAAGCGGCGGTAAATGCCAACCTCGGAGGCGCCGAAGTGCGGTGAGCCGCTGGGAAGGGGTGAGGGGCTCTGGCGGTCGGCGCGGCCCCCCACCCCCCCCTTGCCTTGGCCTCTCCGCCAGCCCAGGCCTGTGGGGTTGGCGCCCGGGAGAGACGTTTCCTAGCCGGTGCCCAGAAGGAAGCGTGTTACCGGCTGTTACCCGGTGCTGGAGCTTTGTCACGCTATGCCGTTAAAAACAGGGTGGTGGCAATCCCGTGTTAGAGTTATCATGGGGGTTATGTTCTGTTTAAAGATGCGGACTGACCCCAGTAGAGTAGCTGAGGATTTCCATGCTGCAACCTTGGTGTCAGATTTGCCTTTGCAATTCGTGTTATACATTACTCGGGGAGGGGGGAGAGGTGGTGAGTTTTTCTCATCCTGGTGTTTTTTGCCTTCAGCTGGGATTAACTTTTCATACAGACAATGACGTAAAGTAGAGTCCAAAGCTCAGGATATGTGTCCGAACGTTATTTGGTTTGTTACATAGCATTTTTTTTGTGGGACAAAGGCTAATCCTCTGGAACACAAACCTTACCGATGATTTTTAGAAAACTTTTTTTTTTGGTTGTTTTAAATGGACTGAGTATCATCACTTCTTGAGAACAGATTGTCTGTTTGAGCTCTTGGAGTAGGTAGCAAATACCATAAACGTGCATCACATCATTGAACTTGTCAATTACAATATCCTTAGAAAACCCTCCTATATAAAACTATATAAACTTATAAAACTTGCCCGTGCCAACTACAGTAGGTATGAAGCACCACTGCAGAGCAATGGCCATCACACTGGTGATGACTTGGACTAATCAGTATGTCTTTTTTAAAAAAAAAAAAAAGCCAAAACAAAACAAGACAGAAAAAAACATATAAAGCAACCATGCAAAAATCACATCACAGACCTGTGAAACAGTTGAACTTCCAGTCATTGCACCAAATGCAAAAGGATATTATTATTTCAGATTCCATGTATGTCTAAAACTAACAGAAATAGTGTGGGTTTACTTTCATACTAATGCCCTGTAACAGTCTTTTTTCTAGTATAGTACAGGTAGTTGTTTGTCGGGGAGTGGAGACGGTGTTACCTGCTCAGTCTTAGGTGTCATAGGCCTTATCTCCTTATGTGTGACCTAAGAGGACAGAGCAGGTGAAAAACAGTGTGTTTGCAGGTGGTTAAATAGTTATTAATTGGTGTGTGCTCTTGGAAAGCAATGTTCGGGGCAATCCCAAGCACAAATACAGGCTCGGCGGAGAATGGCTGGAGAGCAGCCCTGTGGAGAAGGACCTGGGGGTGATGATTGATGAGAAGCTCAACATGAGCAAGCAGTGTGCGATCGCAGCCCAGAAGGCCAACCGTATCCTGGGCTGCATCAAAAGAAGTGTGGCCAGCAGGTCAAGGGAGGTGATTCTGCCCCTCTACTCTGCTCTCGTGAGACCCCACCTGGAGTACTGCATCCAGCTCTGGAGTCCCCAACATAAGAAGGACATGGACCTGCTGGAGCGCGTCCAGAGGAGAGCCACGAGGATGATCAGAGGGCTGGAGCACCTCTCCTATGAGGAGAGGCTGAGAGAGTTGGGGCTGTTCAGCCTGGAGAAGAGAAGGCTCCGGGGAGATCTTATTGCGGCCTTCCAGTACCTAAAGGGGGCCTACAGGAGAGCTGGGGAAGGACTTTTTACAAGGGCATGTAGTGATAGGACGAGGGGGAACGGCTTTAAGCTGGAAGAGGGCAGGTTTAGATTAAACATTAGGAAGAAGTTTTTCACTTTAAGGGTGGTGAGGCACTGGAACAGGTTGCCCAGAGAGGTTGTTGAAGCCCCATCCCTGGAGGTGTTCAAGGCCAGGCTGGACGTGGCCTTGGGCAACCTGGTCTAGTGAGAGGTATCCCTGCCTGTGGCAGGGGGGTTTGAACTCGATGATCTTCAAGGTCCCTTCCAACCTAAACCATTCTATGATTCTATGATTCTATGTTAAACTGGTTTGACAAACTGTGTAGACTAGTGCTGCTGCCAAAAGAAGCAGCCCCATAGTCCTCCTGCTACACCTCACTTTTGCAGGCACAGGTAACTGGGTGGTAAACTGGAGGGACTTTGTTCAGCTGAAAACTAACATTCTCCCCCTCCATCCTCCTTTGCAGAACTCGTGTTCAGCTTTCCCAGTATAGTTCATTATGGACTCTGCAAACACCTGCTCCAGAAGAAAGTTCTGGCAAAAGAGTGAGGGGAAGACAGGATTGTGTCTTCTGGCAACTCTCACCAGGGAAGGTGTTCAGCCAGCCAAAGCCTCAGGGTTGGTTTCTTGACAGCAATAGGAGATAGGGTGGACAAATGTAACCTTTTTCAGAGTTTGTCTTTAGGGTGGACAAATGTAACCTTTTTCAGAGATTGTCTTTGATCTTTTCTGGAGAAGATCAAGTGCTACCTGGTCCTTCTCAGTGCTAAATCAGCTAGGATGGCTTAAACTGCCTTTCCAGTATTTTAATGGCAGAGCACTGGCACAGGCTGCCCAGAGAGGTTGTGGAGTCTCCTACACTCTGAAGACATTCAAAACCCGCCTGGACGCCGTCCTGTGCAGTGTGCTGTAGGTATCCCTGCTGTGGCAGGGGGGTTGGACTAGATGATCTCCAGAGGTCCCTTCCAACCCTGACGATACTGTGTGTGATACTGTGTGATTATTCTGTGGTAGAGCAGAGCAGGAGCATATGTATGGTCTGTGCTGTTAACTCTCACAACAGGGTAGTGGTGAATTCCTACACTGCTGTGTAAGAATCTGCTTACACACATTCGTAAAACAGTCTTTGAACAGATTCTTTGTTATAAACCTTAATGAATTTTTTAAAACATCTTTCTCCTCAGGATTTCACTTGTTTCTTTTTTAAGGTTTGTTTCACCACCACAGCTTCTGTTTACGTAGTCCGTTTTATACCATTGATGCTTGACCTAGTGATTGTGCTTTTTTTAGGGACTTCTGTGATATTAATATTGGTAGAACTGAGTCTCTCAAGAGTTCCCCCCAAATGATTAAAGTACCGTCTAAGGTAAAATGCATTGAAATCTGTGATGTGGCATGTATGTTGCAGTTTTTTTGTTAGCGTTACAACAATCAGTTGAGTTTCTGACAGTAGCTTTGCAAAAAGAAAAAAAAAAAGGACAAAAGGGCAGAAAATAAGTCCTACCTATAACTGATATTTCTTAATACAATAGCTGCTTTCCTTGTTGCTGAATTAAGAGTTTTCACTGGCTACTATTTTTGACAGTGAAAAGGAAGAACTGAGGAGAAAAACTATGAAAGTATTGGTTATTGGCCTTGGAGGGTAAGTATTAGCAAATTTCCTCTACAGCTCAAGACTTGTCTTCCTTTCAGAATGAAGTGATGTAATTTCTATTTCTGAATGGATTTAATTTTTTTTTAAATAGATTACAAATACAACATACAATTGTGTCATTTTCTGGCATGTTAACTCTTAAGAAATTGTTCTGTGTTGGAGATCTCAGCTACCACCTCTCTCTAACCTCTTTCTTGGCACTACTAGATTTATTGTCTGAAAGCTGTTGGAACCTGCCAGAAAATTTCTAGAGGTAGAGAGTATTTAATGTGAACAGACTTTTGTGGGGGTTTGAATTGTGTCTTTGTGTCTAACCACATGGAAATGTGTGTGAGAGCTTGTACATATGTTTAAAAGATTGATTTTTGTCTTGATCCAGTTTTTACTATGTTTTCTAACTCAGTGTAACAAATGGGGGGAAAACAACACTGGCAGAAAAGCTTAAGAAAATGCTTCCCAACTGTGATACAATCTCTCAAGATGACTTCTTTAAGGTAACAGTATTGACGGAAAGACCTGATAGGTAAAAGTAGGCTTGAGTAGATTCTAGTATCGTTTCTTCTCTTTCAGTTCTCCTGTTGGTAGACTTTTAAAATTGATGCTGCTTAAAATAAGGTTGACTTCGTGAGAAAGACAAATAAAATGAGCACTGGGGTAATTGAATTTTCAGTGGCCAAAACCACCAAGTATACTTGGCAAAAAGAAATTTACTGTCTTCTTTGATAACCTTTTAAAATAAGGAACAGGTGTATGTTGGATGCATTTTTCAAGATACTTTGTGCTAGTGAAGTTAATGATACTGTGTTAACCTGACACCCATAAAGCAATAGATAGTTCTTTTTCTCTCAACTCTAAAGAGAAAAACAACTTTTGCATTGACTTGGGAGTTGTTTGTTAAGGAGGGTGGAGGAGCTCTTATTTCTGAAGTAAAGCTCTAATGAACTTAAGAAGTATGATTTGGAGAATTTGTTATTCTAGATTAGATAAAATGTTTGTATTGTATTTTAACAGCTGTATGCAGCAGTTTAATTTTGAAGATAAATTTAATCAATTGGGATACAAAAGTGCATAGCCCTTATGTTTGTAACTGAAGAGTATATATCTGTGACAGTGGTCATAAAAGCAGCCTTGAAAATATTCAATTTTTTTCCCCTTCAGCCAGAGTCTGAAGTAGAAACAGATGAACGTGGATTTAAGCTATACGATGGTGAGTAACATTGATGCATTTCTTTTGAACATTGTACTGAAATTCTGTTGTGCTGAGCTTCAACACTTTTTCTCCTCCACCCCCTGTCCTCTTCTCTTCTGAGCGAGGCAGTAAACAAAAGGTTGTTTCAGACCAATCCTTTGCTCAGTTCGTTTCAGCTCACTGAGATAAATAAGAAAACTTGCTGAAGTAGTCAATAGCTCAAGCTAGTGCTTGACCTTTCATTTTCTATTTTTAAGCTTTTCCTCTATTTCTACAGTGTCTGATGCAGTAGCAAATGGTATTGTTCAGTTAAACGTCTTGGCTTGTAGCACTGGCATAAGCTTAACCTCATCACTTTCTGTGTAATGATGGAATTTTTTTTCACTTTGATAATGAACTCGTGGGATATCACCATTGAGTCTCTTTCATTGTCATATTCCACATCAGTCAAAACTTGAGTCTGATCCTGACACCTTTATTTCATGTCTGATCTCACATAGAGACCAAATGTTTTGAAGTTCATGGTTAATGCTGGCTCAACATGCCAATTTAGTCTTATAAACTAGATCCAGATCCACTTTGGGCCAGTGGTTTGGTTCAGGTCATATCTAGTTGTGAACAGTTGCTTATTAGCGAATCCCTGTTGATACTTGGTGATCACAAAATATGTTACTCAGAACATTGTCCAGAACTTTAAATTGTATCTGAAAACTGACTCTTACCAGCTATGCCATCTTTGCCTTAACTTCGAGACTTCATGACACTGGAATATGGAACTGGTGTGATACACTGGACGTTCTGGTCCAAAGATCTGGGTTTAATGCTGCTTTTAAAAGATCCTCTAAAAAGCGTTTGCTCTTATGTTATCCAAAGGCTGCCTTTTCTCTACCATTCAGTATTTAATATGTTCTTACATGTCTACAGACAAAAGCAGGTGCTACAATTGTGCTGGTTTGCTTTGTATGCCATGCTCCTTTCAATCCATCCACCCCCACCCTCCAAATACCTGAACTCAATAAAAACCCAATGCAAAAAATTTTGAGCACCCACTCCCTTCACCTGTGTCAGTGACAACTGAAGGGTGGAAGTCTCGGAGTCAGTAAGTTTCTGCAAGTTTTGTGGGACAGGAGAACAGTGCCTGCATCAAGGGAAAGTCTGTGAAGTGACTTCACACACTTTTTGGTGCCAGAGGGTTGAGAGACCACACCCGCCAGAAACACCCCAATCCTGGGGAAAGCTTTCAGGGTATCGTCAGCTGCAAACATGGAACTACTGACATACGTGAGAGAAAATTTTGGGGGTAATCCTGTTCCCTTTCATTTAGATTTGTATGTAGATTATTTGATTCTTACTGATTAACCTAGAGGTACTTAAGGGGTTGTTTTGTTGGGGTTATTTTAATTCTCTGTTTTTAAGGTGTGCCTAACTTTCTGTTTCCATCTAGTACTTGATGCCCTCTATATGGATGAAATGGTGAAAAGTATTCGCAATTGGATGAAAAACCCAGCAAGCTCAGGTGTTGCAACAGAAGAGCCGCAGAATACATGTGGCAATCTGAAAAATACAGATGATGTTTATATTTTGATTGTTGAAGGCTTTCTGCTATACAATTATGAGTAAGCAGTAATATGTAACCTGGTATATTAAAAGCTACCCTAAAAAGGAAAAGGGAACTAAATATGTTATTATTTTAGGCCACTTAATGAACTGTGGAATAGAAGATTTTTTTTGACCCTTCCTTATGAAGAGTGCAAAAGGAGAAGGAGGTAAGATTATTCAGTTATTGCTCACAGAGGGTCACTGCAACCCCTAACCTGGAGTGGTTTTGTACTAGCTTTTCTTTGGTGCTTGCTAGATGTGAGCTAAGATCATCTGTTGTTTGTGATTCCCAGGGAAGACTGTGTGGGTATTTAAACAACATTTAAAAAAGCATGCAGAGATGTGGGTTTTTTTTGTTTTGTTTTGTTTTGTTTTTCATTTTAGAGCACAGGGGTATTAAAGTGTTAAATGTTTAACAAGCACTGAAAACAGAATTTATTGTCCAGATAAATTATTTAGATTACTGACTGCATATTGGAGTTAAACCATGTTTAAAACGAGAAACAGTTAAAAAAATACTAAGCAGTCTTATCCTTGGTTGAATACAGGTACATGATGATTATTGTTAAAGTAACAGTGTTCAACTGTGGTTTTAGTGTATGCTTTGTTTAGACTGTGCATTAGTTGTACTGTATATCTGATTTAGATCATCGAGCCAGTGTCTGGCTTGCCTCCAGATTTGGAGCAATACTGTGTGCTTGGAGCAATACATGTACACGAAGTCAGAATCTGCTGGCTGAGTGAAGAAATCCTCTATTCAGCTGGCACTGATTGCACTTTCTTGATTTCTCACTAGACTCATCATTAAAGGACTTTAGTGTCCAGGCTGGAAGTGACTAGACAAAACTGCTAATCATTTAAACCTTGAGAAATCTGTATAGCAAATAAAAAAAGAGAAAAAGTAATTTGTTTTGCTAATGCTTTCAGCTTAATTTGTATGTAATACCTTTTTCATTTAAAAAAAAAAAAAACAACACCGCCACCACCAACAACAGAACTTTTACCTTATCTTAAATGTAACTTGATTGGCAGAAATAGGTAAGTTAGCAGGAGTTCATATCACAGATTATATCAAAACAAAGGACTTGCTCTAACAGTTATGCATCCTGCCAGTCTTTTTTTATTTTGGATAGATGCTCTTATTAAACCAGCTGACACTAGGCAAAAATGTAAAACTTGTATGGGAAAGCAAATATATTTTTGTGTAGCACCAGAGTTTATCAGCCAGCAGATACACCGGGGTACTTCGATGGACACGTGTGGCCTATGTATCTGAAATATAAAAATGAATTGGAAGAGAATGCAAGTAACGTTGGTATGGTATCCTTAATTTTAAACTTATAAAATGCTGAAGTGTGGCATTTGTGCAGTTTTTGTTGGGTTGTGGGGGTTTTTTTGAATGGGACAAAGTTTTCTTCAGATGTTTTTGTGGCACTTGGACAGTAGGTTTGTACCTTTTGTTGGTTTATTTTTCAAGTCTATAGGGTTTTTGTTTTTTTAATAATGAAAATTAAAAAATAGAAATGTTCTTATCACTAATTAAGTCCATTTAACAAACTAGTTTGTGTGTGCACGTGTGCATACATGCGTATGGTTAAATAGGAAGCTTCTGAGTTGATGCACTGGCAGAATTCTTCAGAACAGGATTGAAATCCTGGTTGAAGTCCTATGATAAGCTTAAGATACTTCGTAGGTGCTGACTGTACACGCTACAGTCACCAGTCTTGCATGAGAAGTGTCAAAGCTGGGCCAGCTGATGGGGCAATGCTGAGCTTGTGTGATGTTCACACTTGTGTAGGCAGCCCAAGAGCTGTACCTCAGGAGTCGGGGCCAGAGGAAAGAGAAGTCAGGCAGTTGCTTCATCCTTACTGTGCAATGAGAGTGGGAACTGTAGTGCCCTTCCTTGACTTGCTCAAACCCTGAAGCTGAGGAAGAACCTGAGGTCTTCCACTGCATAGGAACCTTTCTGCTGAATTTTTCCATTGCTGTACTGTCCTAATGTTATTGCCACTACCTTTATGGAGACTTTCATACCCCAAAAAATGGGAAATAAGTTCTTAGCTAGGATACTTTTCCATTATGTTACTTTTTAACATGTAAGATGAATTTGGGAAAGAAGAAAAGAGAGATACTGTTCTTGGTTTTTATTTTTTCATCTCTTCTGATGGCACCCATAGGAATACTGAAAACTTTACCAATTGCTATCACAGATAACTGGCATAGAACTCATGAAAACTTTTTCTTTTGTCTCTCTTAGTTTATTTGGATGGAACAAAATCCCAAGAGGAGCTTTTATCCTGTGTGTATAGTGATATAATAAAGGAATTAAAAAAGCTGAGGGAAGGAAGTAAGTAACGTTACTTGAAATTGAATCTGCTTATCCCATTCCAAGTTAATAAGAAGCTAATCCTTTTATATGGAAATACTGCAAGGATTATATAGATCTATATCTCCATATGTATTACAGTCCTTATACATGTTTGCCCATTACTCTAAGTCATCATAAGCTATAACTTTTAAGTTCCTTGAAATTGGATATTCTGAAATAAGAGGTGAATCCACTGTTATCTGGTGATAAAATAATAAAAAAAAAGGGAGAACAGAAGGAATATGGGGCAAAACACCAATGAAAGCAGACGTGTTGGTGGTATTAGTTTCTAACGTACAGTGAAGTCACGTGTAAACAGAGAAATGACACTACAGGTTAAACATGTACTTTTTGTTTTAGATCAGCAGGTCACAGCATGACAATGTAGAAAGCCTGGGTTCCGTTTGATACAAATTGAAAACTTCAAGACTATCATACTTGGCAAGCCAACCAACTGAGCCGATGTTATGTGTAGCAACTATTAACTCTGTAAGCCTCAGATCTTGTTGAGTAGTATCAACAGTGCATTATTCTTTAGAAATCCTTTAATCGATCATGCTTTGGCTGATCTTTAAATCTTGTGTCAGCTAACTGATCACGATGATTGAAATGTAATGCTTTATTGTTAACAGTATTAAGAATCCTAAACCTGTATATAAGAAAAGGGTCTTACACAGATTAGAGCTGCATAAAGCTTTGTTTAAGAAAAAGTGCTTCCAAATACTATTTTGTAATGTTATTTTTCAGTAAAAATACTTCAAGTTGCATTTGCTTAAATGCAGTGATGGACTGTCTGACTTTAAACTGTATTTTTGTTTTTATTTCCCTTTGGAAGGGGTGCGACTGTGAGAGATTAGCAAATACTTGGATGGTTGTGGTGGGCTGACCCACCAAGATATTCTATTACTCCACTCCTCAAATGGACAGAAGGAAAAAATATAAAATGCTTGAGGGTCGAGATCAGGACAGGGAGATCACTCAGCAATGACAGTCACGGGCAGATCAGACTTGTCACAGGGAAATTATAGAATCATAGAATGGTTTAGGTTGGAAGGGACCTTGAAGATCATCGAGTTCCAACCCCCCTGCCACAGGCAGGGATACCTCTCACTAGACCAGGTTGCCCAAGGCCACGTCCAGCCTGGCCTTGAACACCTCCAGGCACGGGGCTTCAACAACCTCTCTGGGCAACCTGTTCCAGTGCCTCACCACCCTTAAAGTGAAAAACTTCTTCCTAATGTTTAATCTAAACCTGCCCTCTTCCAGCTTAAAGCCGTTCCCCCTCGTCCTATCACTACATGCCCTAGTAAAAAGTCCTTCCCCAGCTCTCCTGTAGGCCCCCTTTAGGTACTGGAAGGCCGCAATAAGATCTCCCCGGAGCCTTCTCTTCTCCAGGCTGAACAGCCCCAACTCTCTCAGCCTCTCCTCATAGGAGAGGTGCTCCAGCCCTCTGGTCATCCTCGTGGCTCTCCTCTGGACGCGCTCCAGCAGGTCCATGTCCTTCTTATGTTGGGGACTCCAGAGCTGGATGCAGTACTCCAGGTGGGGTCTCACGAGAGCGGAGTAGAGGGGCAGAATCACCTCCCTTGACCTGCTGGCCACACTTCTTTTGATGCAGCCCAGGATACGGTTGGCCTTCTGGGCTGCGATCGCACATTGCTGGCTCATGTCGAGCTTCTCGTCAATCAGCACCCCCAGGTCCTTCTCCTCAGGGCTGCTCTCCAGCCATTCCCCGCCGAGCCTGTATTTGTGCTTGGGATTGCCCCGACCCAGATGTAGGCCCTTGCACTTGGCCTTGTTGAACTGCATGAGGTTGGCTTGGGCCCACCTCTCCAGCCTGTCCAGGTCCCTCTGGATGGCATCCCTCCCCTCCAGCGTGTCTGCCTCGCCAAACAGCTTGGTATCATCAGCAAACTTGCTGAGGGTGCACTCTGCCCCACTGTCCATGTCGCTAACAAAGATGTTGAATAGTACAGGTCCCAGTACCGACCCCTGAGGAACGCCACTCGTCACTGCTCTCCACTTGGACACCGAGCTGTTGACGGCAACTCTTTGAGTGCGACCATCCAGCCAGTTCTTTATCCACCGGGTGGTCCATTTATCAAATCCATGTCTCTTCAATTTAGGGACCAGGATATCGTGTGGGACAGTGTCAAACACTTTGCACAAGTCCAGGTAGATGACATCAGTAGATCTTCCCTTGTCCACTGCCGCTGTAACCCCTTCGTAGAAGGCCACCAAGTTTGTCAGGCATGACTTGCCCTTGGTGAAGCCATGTTGGCTCTCGCCAATCACCTCCTTGTTTTCTATGTGCCTCAGCAGAATTTCCAGGAGGAATTATTCATTTAATTAATTTAATTTATTGCCATATCAAACTATGATAATAAATAAGAACAAATCTTCAAACACCTAGGCTGAACTTCACTCCCAATTTCTCTACCTCCTCCCCCCGAGCAGCACAGGGGGACGGGGAATGGGGGTTGTGGTCTGCTCATCACACATTGTCTCTGCTGCTCCTTCCTCCTCAGAGGCAGGACTCCTCACACTCTTCCCTGCTCCAGCGTGGGGTCCCTCCCATGGGAGACAGTCCTCTACAAACTTCTCCAATGTGGGTCCTTCCCCCAGGCTGCAGTTCTTCACAAACTGCTCCAGCATGGGTGCCTTCCATGGGGTGCAGTCCTTCAGGAACAGACTGCTCTGGCATGGGTCCTGCATGGGGTCACAAGTCCTGCCAGCAAACCTGCTCCAGTGTGGGCTCCTCTCTCCATGGGTGCACAGGTCCTGCCAGGAACCTGCTCCAGCGTAGGCTTCCCATGGGGTCACAGCCTCCTTCTGGCACCCACCTTCTCCGGTGTGGGGTCCTCCTCGAGCTGCAGGTGGATATCTGCTCCACTGTGGACCTCCATGGGCCGCAAGGGGACAGCCTGCTTCACCATGTGTAGGGCACGAGAAGACTTCATTGCGGTAACCCAGGACAGTTTGCCCCTCACATCTGAGTATGTACAGTCCCAAGCATGTCTTATCTCATTGTTATGGTAACCTGGACTACTTTGCTTCCCCGCTGTCTGCACATACACCTGCACATCTGCCAGCGTGGCAGCCAGCTGTGGATCTCAGTATTTGGACAATTACATTACATCAGCAAGTTCGCTAATGAGCAAAACAGGACATTGCATATGTATGATATGTTAAGCAATGCAAGTTTTATTATTCACCCCTCCGGTGCTTTCCCTTGAGCTTCACTCTCGAGCAGGGCTCCACTGCATTGGGTCACCATTTGATTAGCATCAGTGTCCCACAGCTCCTGCTGTGGTAATGCTATGCTTTCCATAAATCCAAAGCTTTCACTTGCTGAATGCTGTGCTTTGTCCCTGAGGGATCTGCACCTGCTTTTCACTCATAACACCATTGTCTTCACCACGGGCTGCAGAGGAATCTGCTCCGGCACCTCCTCCCCCTCCTTCTCCGCTGACCTGGGTATTAGCAGAGTTTTTCTCACGTAGTCTCACTCCTCTCCTCTGGCTGCTGTTGCAGTTTTATCCCCTTCTTAAACGGGAAAAAAGAGGCATTTCCACCGTCACTGATGGCCTCAGCCTTGGCCAGCGGTGGGTCTGTCTTGGACCTGACTGGCACTGGCTCTATCAGACATACAGGCAGCTTCTAGCAGCTTCTCACAGAAGGCAGCCATGTAGCACCCTGGCTACCAAAACCGTGCCACTTAAGCCCAATACAATGGTGAAGGGAAGAAATGTTTTGTTGTTGCTTTTCCCATCCCTGCAAGGAACTTGTAGGCTTATGGTGCCCCTTTGATAAATTTTTGAAGTATTTTCTTACATGGAGAAATGCATGAGTACAACTCAAAATGACATGTTGGTTCCAGAGGAACATAAGGGATCCTTTTATGAATTCAGAAGGATAGGGAGTGAAGGGTTAAGACTGAATGGGCTTGTCCTGGTTTGAGATGAAACAGAACCAATTTTCTGTTCAGTAATTTTACGTTTCAGCTAAGCCTCTTCTAATTAACTGAGCTCTCCGAAATTAACAGCATATTTTTCATACAGTGTCAGCTTCCAGAGTGATAAGACCTGATATTTATAATCAATGCCAGGGAATGGTATGCAGAGAGGCTCTTGCTTATACTTATTGCTATAACACCCAAGGTCAGCTCACTTGCTTATTTGTCCTGTTGGAGGGTCGGAAGCGGAAAAGCACAGAGGGGTCCCACCTGCCGGGAGGAGCGGACAGGACAGGTGACCCAAAACTGACCAACGGGGTATTCCACCCCATCTGTCTTATGCTCAGTATAAAAGCTGAGGGATCAAAGGGTCAGCCCTCTTCCTTCAATGGCCGATGTCTGAGGAGGACTCTGTCTGTTCGTCTGCCTTTGGTCCCAATACATGCATTCCTGAATCCAGTTCCTGACTTCAGCTCCTGACCATTGCTGAGTCCACTCTGGGACTTCCTCAGTGCCTGCCAGTGACATGATCGTCATCCTGGGAGCAAGATACGGTTTTGTATGTATTTTATTATTTCCTTATTATAATCTTTTCTTATTATTATATTACCTCATTAAAGTAGTTTAGTTTCTTTTAAACTCATAACTCTCTCTTATTCTTCCCTCATTCTTGCCTCACTTGGGAGAGAAGTTAGAGAGCATCTCTTGTTCGTTCCAGTGGCCAGCCCAGGCCAAACCATGATAGGGCCCCTCACGGGAGGAGGAATTTCAGTATTGGCAGTACCTGAGTGATTTTATTCAGCAAGTTTAGCTGTGGTTCAGAGGAGGGACTGAACAATGAAATCACCCAAGTTTGCAGACGATACTGAACTTTCTCAAGTAGTCTAACATTGATCCAGTGGCAAGGAGCTCAGTTTTGTAAGATCCTTCCATGGGGAAAAGGGGTATATGAGTTCCAGTATAGATTTATGTATTTGTGGTATAAATCATTTATCAGAATGTACGTGATGCTGTACTTGTAGTTCAGCAACTTGCAGTTACAGCTCAGGGCAGAGATCTTTGACAGTTCTTCTGAAACCATCACCATGTTGTGGAGCAGCATCAAAATATTGGGCAGGCGTCTTACGAAAGGTGTTTGAACCAAGTTCAAAAGGGTTGGGGAAGATTTCTTGACATCACACCCATAACAAACGGTAAAAGAAGCAGGCAGGTCTATACCATAAATAGCCTGTAGAAGCTGGCCAGGCTCACCTGTGGTGTCTAAATTGTGTGTCCTCTTGCCAGTTGCTACAGCAACTCAGCTTAGTGCGAAAAGACAATGAACTTTCTGAGTCCCTTTGGGAGATAAAGTATTTCAGGTGCCATTACAAAAGCTTACAGAATTCGCCTGCAACATTGGTATGATGGTAGGATGCTTTTGCTTTGAAGGTGGTACAGCCCCTGAGAGGAGAAATCTAGTTTGCCCCTGGTAGATGCCTTTTGAGTGCCAGGGCTGTGCTAGCTGCAAAGTGGTTGGGCAGAGCTGCACGACAGGAGCCCGTGGTTCTTTTGTGAAGAAAAGATGTTTTTTTGGAAGTGGTGCCACATTCTGCTGGCTGCAACTTCAGGCTGTCATAGCTGAAGGAAAGCTTTGCTAAGTGTCTCATGTATGTTTAGAAGCAGTGTTGTTCTATAGAAGGCTAATGGGGTAACGGCCTATATATAAGAAGCACAGAAATGCAAGTGCAGGATTAGTTTGACATCAAGAAGGTGATTTATTCATGATGTCAAAATAACGGAAAGAACATGACAATGTAGTTGTCATAAACACTGATGTAGTAGGAACAAACTTTTTGTCTTGCAGAGCTATTGCTCCCTAACCTTCAAAGTTAAGTCTGAAAGCTGAATTTCTAACTGTTTACACTGTATATCGATGCAGATGTTGTTTTTGTCACATACACGGTGTTTTCTACTTTATGAAACTACTTCATCTGCTCTTGGCAACAATGACTCTTTTGTCCATCCTGCTGGAATGGTGTCTGTGGTTTCTCTGCAGCACTGACCACCTGTGTGGTCAGAACTGTCCAGATGTAGTTGCGAGAGAGCCAGAGCAGCGTGAGAGTAAAGAAAACTGGAAACATTAAGAGTAAACTGAGAGCGTTTGTTATTTCCACAGAGAGAAGGGTAGTATGCCAAAAAAAAAACCTTCTCCTCTTCCCCTTTTACGTTACTTGCTGTACTAAAAGACTGCCCGCTTCCTGCAATGTCAAATGACAAGGACGCAGGGCAGTGCCGGTCAGGTTCCTAACCCGAGGAGGGGACGGGCCCTTACCAAGGAGGCTCTCCGGTACGAGCTGCCTCTTCTCGACGGCAGCGGGGAGAGGCGCCTGGCGGCTTGCTGCAGGACGGGCAGGAGGGCGCCCGCAGCCGGCCGGACGTGTTGTCAGGCGGACGAGGATGTGCTCAGCTGTGCTCAGTGTGAAAGCGCGGCCTTGTGGGGGCAAACCCAGTTACCTAATGACTCATGCCTTGCTAGAGACTGCTTAATTTGCCTCCTCGTTCCCGCCCGCCCAGTCGGTCTCCTCCCTTGTTTAGGGGAAGCATAATCCGCCCGTCGTCCGGTGCAGAGCTACTTGCAGACCTCCATTTGTGGCTCCCGCCTCCCCTCACCACAGCCACGGCTGCCGGCCGGCTGCCGCACCGGAGGTGTTTTTCCTCCCTCCCGGTGACAGCTGACGCCTGCACAGGGAATACCGATCTAAAAAACGGTCCCCTGGCCGGGGGCGGAGGACACGAGACGGAACTGCGTTTGCCGCAGGCTGGGGGGGGATTTCGGGCAGCCGCGACTCGAACCCCGCGGCCCGCTGCGGCCCCACGCCCACGGTCACCTCAGCGCCGCGCCCACCCCCCCCCGCCGGGAGCGCGCCTGCGCCCGCCCCCGCCCCTCTTCTCGCGGTGCTCGCCGCGCGCCCGTCCCCGGAAGCGAGCGACGGAACGTGCGCGGCCGTTGGCGGCGGCCGTTGCGGGGATGTCGGCCACGTGCGCCGTGTCCCGTAAAGCGCAGCCGCCGCCGCCGCCGCTGCCGCCGCGTCCCCCAGGCGAGCGGGATCCGCCGGCCAAGGCGATGCGCAGGGGGCTGCGGCGGGGCCACGAGGAGGAGCGGGAGCAGCTGCCGTGGCCGGGAGAGAGCGCGGGCGGCGGGGCCGGCCAGCCCGAGGCGGAGCAGGCGGCCTCGCTGAGCGACGAGCGGCGGAGGCGGCAGCCGCAGGAGCCCAGGGCGCTGGCGGCCTCGGCCACGGCAGCCGGGGCGGCGGCGGAGGAGGAGCGGCTCGAGCGGGAGCATTTCCGGAGGATCATCAACGCCTTCCGATACTACGGGTAACACAGCGCTGCCGCCTGGGGTGCGGGGCCCTGCCGGGGTCCCCCTGTCACCCACCGGCCTCCGCAGGGGTCAGGAGCCGGGTGGGCGGGTGACCCCGCGGCTCTCCCGGAGCGCTTTGCGCTTCCGCGCCTGCGGCGTGGCCGCCTCCCTCGGCCTCTGGGCCGCGGGGAGCGCCGCGCCTGTGGCGGGGTTGCAGCAGCCTGCGTCGGGGAACGACCGCTGCTGCTCCCTTTTCCTTTCTGCGTACGCGAAAAAAAAAAAAAAAAAAAAAAGTCGCCTCTATGTCTTTGTCAGCCAGGAAGCATAAAAGAAAAAAACAAACAAACAAACAAACCGAACTAAGCCGTCTCTCAGCGCACCTGGAAAGGGTGTGAAAGGTTCTCTTATAAGATAAAATGCTTTAAGGCGCTGTAAAAGTACTCAAAACAATAGGAGCTCCTGCTGGTAAAGAAATGCAAACCGTGTTTCGGTTATTGGGGAGGTTTTGGAAGGACGTGTTAGTCTGCACAAGAGATCAGATGTGTTGATAGTGCTAATAAATGCGGGTTTTTTTTAATATATAACTGTAGTTTTCTAAGCATTTGTTGAGTCAGGAAACGGCTTGATGGACTAGGAATAAGGTAAAGGGCGAAGGGGGACCCGACATTACATCTGAATGCAGTGAATGGAAGAGGAAACAAAAGTTACTCGAATTGCAGGGTAGAGGGGACTGGCTGGAAAAGTTCAGTCCTCTACAGTAGAGCCTTCCGACCCTCCAGCAGATCAACACTCCTGCTCACCTTGGTCTCATCTGCGAACTTACTGAGGGTGCACTCTGTCCCCTCATCCAGATTATTGATAAAGATATTAAACACAACAGGCCCCAGCACTGAGCTGTGGGGAACACCACTTGTGTTCCACCACTGACTGGATTTAACTCCATTCTTTGCGCCCGGCTGTCCAGCCAGTTTTTCACCTAGTGAAGTGTACACCCATCCAAGCCGTGAGCAGCCAGTTTCTCCAGGGGTTTGCTGTGGGAAACAGTGTCAAAAGCTTTACTAAAGTCTGCGTAGACAACATCAACAGCCTTTCCCTCATCTAAGTGGCTCACGTTGTCAGAGAAGGAGATCAGGTCAGTCAAGCAGGACCTGCCTTTTATGAAGCCATGCTGACTGGCCCTGATCACCTGGTTGTCCTGTATGTGATGGCACTCAAGATGATCTTCATTCTTTGTGTGTAGTTCTTCCGATTTCGGTGAATTATTCATTCCACTAGGAAGTTGCAGTTCAGTGGGAAATGGTGGAAGATTGTAGTTCAAAGAGTTTTTGTGACAAAACTTTCAAGAAGGTAATACTAAGCTAAGCTGATGTGCTTTATATGGAGGATCAGTTTATTTTTCTTGTTGTTCCTTCTCTGTTTTGTGTTCTTAAATGTGATTTTAAACCAGTGAAAAGCTGAAGTAGATGGCTTCTTTTTGTTCTGTTCCTAATTCTCATTTTCCTCCAGATAGTTTGTATCCAAGGTAGGTTATCTGTTGCTGCATCATCTGAGCTTTCTGTTGGGAAACTTGATACTGATTTAGTCCCCAAAAATTCAAAAAACTAACAGTCTAGTACAATCAGGTTTTGTTTCAGTTGCTATCAATAAGTCATCCACATATTCTAAAAGAGTCCTGTCTCTGGAGGGAGGGTCCCATGTTTCAAGTTCTTGTGCTAATTGGTTCCCAAAGATTGTCGGACTATGCTTAAAACCTTGGGGTAACGCTGCCCAGGTGAACTGGGTTTTCCAACCAGTGGTAGGACTTTCCCATTCAAATGCAAGTAATTTTTGACTCTTTGTCTAAAGGCAAACAGAAGAATGCGTCTTTTAAAGCTAATATTGTAAACCACACTTGATTATTTCGCAATTAAGTAAGTAAAGTATAAGGATTGGCCACCACAGAGTGTAAGTCTTTAACAATTTTATTTACTCCCCTTAAATCTTGTAGTACTTGATAAGTCCCGTCTGGCTTCTTCACCAGTAATACGGGGGTGTTATATTCTGATTCACATTCCACGAACAGTCCATGCTGTAAAAAGTTGGTAATTGAGCCTTCCATCCCTTTTCAATCTTCTGATTTCAAGGGATATTGCCTTTGTCATACTGGGCTTATTCCTTCCTTGAGTTCTACTACTATGGGAATGGCATTCTTTGTTCTCCCTGAAGTCCCCGCAACCTGTACTCCTCTATATACCTGATTGATTTCTTCAATTTCGGGTACTAGTGCAGTGGACTTTTCAGGGTGTATTAGGGCTAGACTTAAAATGTCAATTAATTGGTTTTCTTTTACCCTTAGTTCCATGGTTTCCTGTTTAAAGATTATTTCGGCTTCCGATAGTTCCAGTAAATCCTGACCCAGTAACGGTCTGGGTGATTTTGGTAAATACAGAAATTGGTGTATTCTAATCCTCTTTCCTAATTTAAATTTGAGTGGCTTCAAAAAGAATGTCTTTTCCTGTTGGCTGGTGGCTCCTATTACATTCACAAAATCTTTACTTATAGGTGTTGTTGGTTCTTGACTCAAAACAGAGAAAGAAGCACCTGTATCTACTAAGAATTCTATTTCTTTCTCTTGTCTTCCTAGCTTTATTTTAACCAGTGGATCTGCTAGGATAGAGGCCCCAGGTCCCTGTCAGTCGGCTTCTGCTTCAGCTATCGAGGCCTGCGGGTTTTCCTTTATCTTTGGGCATTCACTTTTCCAGTGCCCTGTTCCTCCCGACAATATGCACACTGATTCTTTCCCAGTCTCCTTCTATTTCCAAAGGGCTTTCCCCTTACTCGTCCTCTAAATCCTCCTCTGTTCACCATTCCTTTCTGTTCCAAGGCTGCCTCTAGCCGGTCTTCCTGCTCCCATTACCTCAGACATATCTGCGTACGTAATTTCATCCCACTTCTCTCCGCAAAACCAGCATTAACTGCAATATAGTATTATAATTCAAAGATCAGTTAAAGGGCCATTTTTCATCATCTTCTGGTTTGTACAGGGGCCACCACTGATTGCAATACTTGATTAGCGTCCTCCTGTTCACACTCCCACCTGGCGGTCCGCCTATATCTTTCCAATGTGCTAAGATACATCCTAGGGGTCTCTTCTTTAAAATACCACCACTTTGTCATCCCCCCATTCTGTACTTTCACCTAAGCGACACACGAAATGTTACTGTGTATGTAAATTTACCAGAACAACAAAATACAAAATAATCAAGTTGGCAGGAAGGTCGTGAGGGTCCTAAGACCCTGCAGTCGCTTTGTTTATCTCTGGCCGAACCCCTTGTGGGATAACGGAACCACGTGTCAGAACTCTGCACTCGCTTCGCAGCTATGCTGCGTCTCAGTCACTCAGTTCATTCACACACAAGTCGCGACTCAGTCCATTCATACGTAAGTACCAAATCCAAGTCAATTTTCAGCAAACAATTCCTTATGAGTATATCCGAATTCAATGTCAATAAATCAATACCGCCACAGAGTACGTTATTACAGAATTACGAGGCTTACCGCTGGGCCCCTACCAGCGTACTACATACCAGAGTACACTACTCACAGCGCGCGTGCACAAAACCAGAAGTACAAACACTTACGCAAGTTTTGTACTAATACCAGATGTACACACTCAGGCACTAGTAGCCTGGTATACAGTGCCCTGCGTAAGATGTCTCTTACGACTTATGGGAACCCCCTATTGACCGGTCCCCTAACCCAGACAGCATTTTACCTGTATACAGAAAGCTTAAGGAATACCTTGTTAGATGGTCCTTGTCTGCTCCTGCAGTGACCCGATTGAGACAAGGAGTCCCTCTGGGAAATCCTGGGGGTACCCTAGGGAGTCCTGTTCTCAGCAGATCCTGCAGCCGAGCAGAGCGGGTCCCATCTGGGTTGCCAGAAATGTTGCCGTGAAAAGCTGAAGTCGGGACTCAATAGAGTGACTGTTAAGCAGGTATTCTGTATTGCAGCGCTGGACGCACAGGGGATCACTCCTCCTAATGTGCGTGCTGCAAAGGGTTACTTATACAGCTTATATGCATGCCATATATACATATTCAAAAGGTTTCCAAGAAATGATCAACATATTCATTAACTCATTATCATAGGTTACTACCCACTCCCGCATGCACACTGTAGTCTTGCAGTGGTCCTCAGAGACATCTGTTTACTACTTCCACTCCTCTTCATCACAGTGTTCTTTTAGTGAGCTTTAGCTCTTTACCTCCTTATTCTGCTAACAAAGCCACAGAGTCTGCAGCCTTAAGGTATCCTGTACTACTTTATCTCATGGCAGCTTTGCATTCTGTTGCATTCTCAGAGAGAAGTTCTGACACAACTTATACTACAACTAATGCAACTGTTACATGGTTCATTGTTGCTGCTTGTTTAATGCTTTACAACTGTGACATAGTTCATTCAATGCTTTAAGAAATCAGGCTCTCACATCAGTAGCTGTTGCAATGAATATGCCTTTCTCAGTAGCGTAGATGTAATGTTGGAGATACTAACTGGTCAAATTTCCAGACTGAGGTTGCAATTAAAACTGCAGCAATTGCACTGTACTCCCTTTGATGGCTAGTTTTCAGGTCTGTGCTGCTGCATGCTGACACAAGAGTTAGAGAAACTGCAGTATGACTTAACCAGATAAAATGATTCTCTGCTGCCAAAAGGGCAGTATCCCTTGTTCTGGCTTTCTGACCTCTCTCTCTTACGTCCTTAAGACGGTGCTCAGCCAACTTGACTTGCTAAATTGACAGAAGTCAAATCTAGCAAAGTCTATACAGGTCTCTTCAAGAATTAGCAAGTTGAATGAGCTTTGTCACAGGCCTGGTGAGTGCTAGAACAAGGTGGAGGGCAGAACTGTTCTGGGTGAGAAGAAGGAAGAGAAAAGAAACAGACCTCTTTCTCTTGGCAGTAGATTCACCTTTTTTATGGAACTTTTATTTTTGGGAATTGGAAGAGTTATTTTTAGCTTGGACCAGTTATATGACCAAATTCGCAGTACTCATACTTGAGGTGAATATTCTGTTAAAAGAAGGTAGCGTAGTATCTTAGTGTGGCTGCCAGAACTCTGGCATGGTCCAGCTGCAACTCTTACGGTTCTTTCAGAAGCAGTTGATTTTGAGGATCCCTATTCCCACTCCACATCTCATTATTTCTGTAGCCAAGGTTCACTACAGCATCCAGCTATTAGTTCAATTTAAATTGGGTTTGTGAAACAGTCTGGCTGGTTTTGATAAGTTTGGGGGCTGCTTGTTAATTAGATTTTGTAGATCCATGTATTAAGGTAGTGATGACCTGTGCTGGAAACGAGTGGTTGATGATGAAACTGCAAGAAGAAAACAATGGTCCTCTTGAACTGCAACATG
Organism: Pluvialis apricaria; assembly: GCA_017639485.1. Classification (NCBI taxonomy): domain Eukaryota; kingdom Metazoa; phylum Chordata; class Aves; order Charadriiformes; family Charadriidae; genus Pluvialis; species Pluvialis apricaria. Next base: position 39,420,670 of record CM030044.1, read on the forward strand.
TTAAAAAGAGTGGTAATGTGGAACTAGAGCTTCAAACAAGCATTTTGCCTAAAAAATTATTGAAGACTTGATCTATAGTAAAGAATTGCAAAGTCTGATCACTTTCTTTGTCTAAAATGAATAATTGTAATTGCAGTAGCTTAGAATGAATTATTTATATTTATTGTGTGTATTGCTCCTGAACATCTAAAGACCTTACACCTTTTGCTTTTTAGAACGAATATGCATGAACGAGTGAACAGAACAGAGAGGCAGTTTAAATCTCTCCCAGCTAACCAACAGAGTCTTCTTCCTCAATTCCTTCCTCACCTTGACAAGATTCGGAAGTGCATTGATCATAATCAAGAGATACTACAGACCATTGTGAATGACTGCGTTCATATGTTTGAAAACAAAGAATATGGAGAAGACGTATGTTAAAATGGACTTTTTCATACTCCAAAATTAAATTCTGTACGCTTTGGGATTTTCTACATTTGTTTTTCAAGCTTTTAGGACTCCAGCTTTCCTTTTGCCTTCTTTATCTCCTTTTCTTATTTCCTGTTCGCTTACATTTTCTCATTCTTGTCTTTCACATCTTGTAGAGCCGATGTTTAATAAAACTATTTGTTGTTAGTCCTTGCAGTTACACTTAACAAAAACTAATTGTGAATTTGGCAAATCACAGTAATCACTTGTTCTAAAAAGGCAGTTTTTCACTCCAGAGTTCTAGCTCTACCCTGGTTACATTTTAAAGTTTTTTTTTTTCAGTTAACTACGTAGAGCATAAATGGTGTTGTCTGTCTTACTCTAGGTTATTATATGTTATGGTATTCTAAATCAGTTAAAATTTTAGATAGGCCAAGTATTTATTTTTCATGTTCTCATCTGTAAAAACTTTTTCACTACTTACCTGCTTTTTCAGCATGGCATCTCTATCAAACAAAATTGCACTCAGACTTAAAAGATTGGCAGAGATGGGAACTGAAGTCCCTTTTTAGTATCTGCAGGCAAGGTACAGTAACAGGCAGCTCTAATGTGAGCTTTGCGGTGTTGCCTCGTCAGTACCTAAAAGGGATCCTGTTCTCAGGGTAAGCAGTTCAGCATCTGCACTAGCTAAGGCCTGATCCTTTCCTGAATAACGACTACTCAATATGCTCTGCTATGCCATACTACATATTGTTTTTTGATGTGGAACCTGGCCTCTTGGTTGCAGAATTGAGACCAGCAAAGTGAACTTGTTTAGGATTCTAGGTTGGATTTGAGCCCTTGTCCCAGGAGTGAAAGGCGAGTGCTTTGTCAGTTAAAGCTCCCAACAGCCCTTATAGCATGGCTTTTGTTTATAATTTACTTTTTTTCTTCCCCCCCAAGACTAAAGATACCTGGTACATTTTCCACTAACTTTCTTTTTTTCCCCACTTTAATCAGGGACGCGGGAAGATTACACCAGCTTCAACATTTGACATGGATAAATTAAAATCCACTTTGAAACAATTTGTGAGAGACTGGAGTGAAGAGGGAAAGCCTGAGAGGGATTCCTGCTACCAGCCAATCATTAGTGAAATTGTAAAGAACTTCCCAAAAGAAAGATGGTAATAGTGTTTTAAGACTTAATTTTGTGTGGGCACACACTGTTGCACAAATCTAACAAAGTTTTTATGGAGTAATGAAAAGCTTGGATTTAAAAATACGTAAATTACTGTGAATGCAATGGAATTCATTTTTTTTTAATCAAGAAAGTTTGTTTCTAATGCAAGGTGTTCAAAAAGGGCATAATCGTAAACTTCAAAAAGGAATACCAGGTAAACCAGAATTATTTACTTTTTGTCTGCAGCTTGATGTAGCAGGATATTTATTAACTTTCCAAGTAAGAGACCTCAGGAGATTGTGAAGTTAACTCAGTTGTGCTCTGTGAGGTAGTTTGCAGGTTAGCAGATTCTCAGAGTGTGTGTGCTGCAGATACAGGGAAGGACCCTTGTGACAGCAGCAAGTGTGAGTATTGCCTTCATGGTGGAAGGAGGGAAGAAAACTCTTAACCTCTAGCACAGATTTATTGCACTAAGTATTTACCCTGCAAATACTTAATTCTAACCTTGGTTTCAGACAGGTGTTACAAGGCAAGTCTTAAAAAAAGCTTTGCTGCATGTGTGAGGGTAACTTGGTAACTGCATTGGCTTCTTAACACCACCAAAATAGTAATCGGTGCAAATTTTTTTTTCAGGTAACTTTTAAGTAGAAGTATACTGGTAGAATCTCAGAAGGTACTGCTGCTGTAAGAATTGTGTGTTTAATAGTTCTGCCATTTATTCAGCCCAGTCATCATAAAGCACATTTCAGTTTCACCTTAACACTCTTACAGTGAGAAAATTTGTGAACTTTGTACTCATAAATGTAACAGGTCAGAACTTAGGTTTGATATATCTGGGTGTTACTGTGGGTTTTCTTGTTTCTCAGTAATTGCTAATAATGCACTTGTAACAATTTTAAAATACCTTCCACTAGCCATCTTTTAATTTTCATTAGTAAAGAGTGTTAGTGGTGGTGGAACATGGAATGGACGTGGTTGGTTGCTACTTTTCTCTTTTGCCTTGGGCTAACTTATCTCAAGGCGTGTGCACCACCAGAAATGTTTTATCTGAAAGTGAACTTTCTGCAATGTTTTTAGTGCTAATAATGCACTACATAAGATAAAAATTAATTAAATACAACAGGTTACCTGATGTACCTCTGATGCTCAGATCTGTAGGAAAAGTCATAGCTAGTTTTGAAAGTAATCATTCTAATCTTCAAGGCAGCATTTCACCTTTGTGTGCTAGCCTTTTTGGGTATGGGAGAAGTATTATGTCAAATCTCAAAAGATACATGACCGAAGTTGGAAGTCTTGCGTTTACATTAATCTTCAACTCAATCTCAAACCCTCCAGTTGGTATTAGGAAGTAACATGTGAAGTTGTTGGCTTTGTGCTTCTTTACCAGGAATTTTGTTTGTTGTTGTCAAACACAACTAATGTGACAATGCTTCTGTCCCTGTTGTGATAGTTCTGAAGTACCAGTTGAGGTGTTTTTTTTGTCTCTACAGAAATCTCAAAACATCACTACTACAAGTTTGAGTTTGTCAAATGAAACTTTTTTTTTATTCATAAAATGTGTATCGCATACATACCTATATAGAGGTTTAATATTCACGATCATTTGGAGCTGTCGTAGCATTTGTGTAAAACCTTTGCTCTGTTCACATATTGTTACTTCTTGTTGTCAGCTCACTCTTGTTCCTAGTGACCGGAGGCTCCCCTGCTTAGGTGTACTTACCTCTGAGGCAAGAAGCAGAGTTGTTCAGAAGGGCCTGTTCTTTTCATATATTAGCTGGCTTAACTGGTGGTGCCACCTTACCTTTGTCTGAGAAAGAACTTCCTTGGCAGGGCAGGCTGTCTGGTAAATCTGGTCCTTTTTTTAGTGTTGGATGGGAGCAAGTTGTTCTGAGTTGGAAGGGGTGGAGAGGGACTGAAATGACCATAGTGAAGTTATTCTGGCTGCTGTGTATAGTGTGTGCAATGTCCGTTTTCTCTGGAGAGGACTGTCTGTGAGTGCTAATGTGGGAGAATGGCCTGTAGATGGAACCTCAGAGTGCAGCTTTATATTCTGTTAGAGTTCCCTTTTGTATGGACTGCTGAAGCCTACTGAGATGATGAAATGAAAGTGCTAGAGAAGTGTGTTGTTGGCACTGGGTGATGGAAACAGCTTTGTCTAGATGTATTTTGCATTGAAAAAGATGGAGAAATATTTTAAATTTAAAACTGTCAGTAGGAGTCAGCTTTTACTTTTTAATGGCTTCAATGGAATTGCACATTCAGTTTCTAGTTAACATTATTGGTTCCATGCATTAGAGGCAAGTGAAAAAGGAGTTTAAATTTTTGAAACTATTCAGGTGTGTTTTGCTGCATGCATGCGTATGTTGTGTTGTTGCTCTTTGCAAGATTGGCCTGTATTGGTTCAGTTGGTATGCAAAGAACAGGAAAAGAAGTGAAGTGCTGTATGTGCTTCCCCTTCTGGGAAGCAGAAGAGATAGAAGCAATGGTTGACAGCATTTGTAAATTAGAACAGTCTTGTAAGTAGGTGCTACTGTTGTCTTGTGTTTCAGTCCAGTTTTCTGACAAGACTGTCACCTAAAAATAAAATAAAATGGCAAAAACTGTTTCTACCTTCCATTCCTCTTCAGAAATAATTCCTTCTTTCTGTTTAGCATCTTAGTACAGAATCTGTTAGTAGGATCAACAAAGCAGTTTTAAGTGAAGTCCCATGAGAGAAGGTCTTCCTGAAGAACTGATAGATTTCCTGCATTATTCATGTTGGAATTTAATTGTGTTTCAGCTCACAGAGTCTCTATAATATTGTCTACCTTTTGATGAAGCCATTTAGATTTCTTGGATTTCTTGGGTCTGAATGAACCATGATCACTGCTTTCTGTAGAAGAAAACAGTAAAACGTAGATACATTTTTATTTCTTGATGGAATGTCTTCATTAAAGCATTTTTATGGGGAAACATTAAGTTGAAAATCTAAATAAGCATGCCAATATATTATTTTTTTTTCCTAATTCCCCTTTTGCCATCTTGATTTTCTTTCACTTTTACTGTTACCCACCCTACTTATGTGAAAGGATGTAAAGACTATCAGCTTCTTGTCCAAAAGTAACCAAAGAAATAGTTAACCTTTTAGTTAATTATCATTCCATGGCCAAGACCAGTAAACTTAGGTATTTTCTCCAAAGTTTCCTTTTATTCATTAATGTGGCCTCTGGAGTCACCTCTAACTTGAAATTTAAATCTGTCACACTGTCCAAGAATTGTTTGCATTTTCCATGATACCGGCAGGACAGCCCAAAAGAAGTTACCAGTGCTTAGTTTCCTTTTTGTTTGAAAAACATAGCTTATTAGTCCTAAGCCCGAGCTCAGCTATACTTCTTGCATGTCCTCAATCACTTTTATAGTGGTGATAAAATTTCTGCTTTATATGATTTTTTTTAACTTTATATAAAATACATTTGTCCTTGCAGGGTTTTTAATCTCGTTAAAAATTGTGCTTAGCCTAAACTTTTCTTTAAACATTGGATTTAAGAGCAAACTAGTTCTTCAATGTTACTGCATTCCGCTGAAGGTTTTGCATCTTTACATGGCAGTATGTAAACCTCACTTGCTAAGTTTGGAGAAGAATTGCACTTCAAATGATTGTGCTTTTTAGCTACCTTCATTATTTTATTTGAAAAGTAGTTGTCTTTTTAAAAAATCTCTGAAAATCTGATTACGGTTAATTAATGAAAAATACTATACTGTGAATTGGATCTGTTCACTATCTAAATTTATAAACATTACAGAGATAAGCCATCAGGAAGGGAGGAGTGCCACAGAGTGATTCTATGCTGATGTTACTGCCCATACACAGAAGATGAGTAGAATATTTCTTATCACTTCTTATCATTAGATAACGTTGAATTGCAGCGTTACATTTATGAAAATGAGGTTTGTGTTTGATTATACACACTAATTTTTCTTTTGCTGAACTTCAGTTTACCCCTTCAGCACTATCATTTTTTTGTTAAAGCACAATGGGCATAAAATAAGAAACCTCAAGTATAATTTTTCCCTTAAAAAAAGGATACCAAGTTAAAATCTTCATTAATGACATTAAACTTCTAAAAGCTGAAAATACATCACACTGCAAAATGCAGTACAATAATGGCATGACAGATTTTAGTTGTTTCTGATATTTCTCCACTGTATTTTTGAGACTGCTTCAGTTTCAATAGTTGAGCCAATCAGTCCTATGCAGCCCTCTTCCCTGCTCTTTGGCCAGCCTCCTCTCCCCACACCTGTCAGATTAGTAAGCCAGTATTTCTTCGTTGTTGCCCCACAGGTTTTTAATGGGTGCTTGTTGGATACCCATTCGTGTTCCTCACCAAAGCTAGATCTGAGTCATAGAAATCCTGCTGCTGCTGGCTAGTTCAAGGGTAGTGGATACCCTTAGATTATTATCAGTTATCACAGTTCGGATGTTTTTTTAATGTCTTTGCTACTGCTGCAATTACATATGTACCAAAGGAAGGTGGTTTTTTCTAGCATCCTAAATTGTCTTATGACTGTAGCTATTAAAAAAGCCGTTACTGTGCAATTAAAAATTTTTAGCTGTTCTGATGATTCAAAAATGAGCATAATACAGTGCATTGGAGTGCTCCCACTACCACCTGTTTCATATCTTAATTTGTTTTAAATTCGTCAACAGTTTGTCACTAACAAGTCCTTTTAAGTCTTGAAAAGCGAAAGGTGTTTGAGCATTTGTTTTTTTGATAGCAGGACACTATCAACAGTCACTACTTGTTATGGATTAAGTTTGCCACGTACCTAATTTCTCTGATCATAGATTTTAAAAAAAGCTCTTGAACCATTTTGGAAGGCTAGCGTCAATGTTAGTGGACTCACATTTGATTATATTGTATTCTATTAGCTGTGCTTTGTATGCTGAAACAAATTGGTGGCCAGCGCCAGTCCCTAGCAACTGATATGAAAAGTGTAGATAGAAGTTAAATTGCTAACTAAGTTTCCAGGCAGACTTCAATCCTTTAATAAACATGCAAAGGGAAGGGCAGTTAAAATCAACTGTTTTCTGAGACAGAATTGGAAAAATTAGTTCAGAGATACAACAGCTTTATATCTTGAATAAAAAGATACAATTACAAGCAATTTAAAATTAACTCACTTAACTGTTAGAGGCTTTATCCTGTTTCAGGATGAATAAAGATGCAGATTTCAAAATGTGATTACACCTGCATAGCTATTAGTAATTAGGTTGTTTTAAGAAAGTGCCTTTTCTAATCAATGTATGATAATCTTGGAAGTGGCTTGAGGCTTTTCAACCCCACTCATTGTAGCAACGTCCACATGGAGGTGCAAAAATCTGTGTAGAGCCAGTCTAACTATTTCATAAATAAAGTTAAACTGTAAGGAAATTAGGAAATAAATGAGGTTAGAAATACATCTGGAATAACAGTGTACCACTACAAATAGAAAAAGCTGTAAGATTGAGGTTTTTCTAGCTTCTCTGAGAAAATGGATTTTCTTCCTCCTTCTGGGTCCCTTGTTTTCAAAAATTTTGCCTTGAGCAAGTAGTTTTTCCCTGAATTAATCTTTCTTTTTTTCAGTAGAATTTCATTGCTAGCTTTCTTGTGGCTTTTCTTGTCAAAGAGAGGTAAGAACTGTTGCTTCCCAGGAGTGCTCTTAAGTAGTAGCAAAGTTTTGATGTCCTGCTTCTTGTTAATCAGAAAACAAAGAATTTGAAAGTATAATGGCACGGAAATGAAACTCAGGAATGAGAAGAACTTTGATTTTTCCATTTGGGAGGCTTCACTAATTAGATGGTTAAGCCACAAACCGAAAGGGACTGTTAAAACTGCTTTGCTAGTTTGTGCGGCCTTTAGAAAAGAATAATGCTTTCTTTTGGTTTTGGGTAATAGTCTTCAGAAATGTACTACTTTTCAGAATTTACATAACTCCTTCACTCATTGTCATGCTTCTGCAGCATACTAACTCTTTTGAACCCTTTTTGGCATCCTGAATTTTTGTGTAGTCAAAGGCTTTGCATTTTGCGTTCATCATATGTTTGGAAGTGCTGATTGTGGCTTCCTTCATTTAGTTGCATATAAATTGATACACCAATGTTTTGTCTGTGAAGGTGACATGCAAAAGGGAGGGTAGTCTATGAGTGTTCACACTTGTGTGTTTGGTATATGAAATTATGAAGTCTCATTCACAACTGGAAGCTGAAAAACTTTCTTTTTAGATTAAGTATCTTTTCAGTTTGGTGTGGGAGTGTTATTTGTTTTATGAGTGAAGGTTTGATTGCATTGTGATGGAAGTCTAATGGTTAGAATATGTATACATTGCCTTTTCTGCCTGAAAGAAAAGCTTAGAGGTTCTAACTGATAAAGAAGTTCTTAGTTCTTCTGTTAGTTGCTGAACTTGGAAGATGGGAGAGGTTTTCTGCGTATCACAGTAAACATACGGTGCTGGATGTCTTCTGCTCATCTTCAACTTAATGCCTAGTTAAGGGAAGTGAAGGATTAGAGAGCTGCAATGTACTTTGATTTAGAAAATCTTATGCCATTTGATGTGTTTGAGTGAAATCAGTGAACAACTGTCCTGGTTTGAGGTAAAACAGGACCAATTCTGTTCAGTAACTTTGCTTCTTATCTGGGCCTCTTCTAACTACAGAAATTAACAGCATATACAGTGTCCGTTTCCAGAGTGATAAGACCAATGTTTATAGCTGATGCCAAGGCATGGTATGCAGAGAGGCTCTTGCTTATACTTATTGCTGTAACACCCAAGGTCAGCTCACTTGGTTATTTGCCCCATTGGAGGGTCGGAAGCAGAAAAGCATAGTGGGGTCCCACCTGGGGGGAGGAGCGGACAGAACAGGTGACCCAAAACTGACCAACGGGGTATTCCATCCCATCTGCCTCATGCTCAGTATAAAAGCTGAGGGATCAAAGGGTCAGCCCTCTTCCTTCAAGGCCAGCATCTGAGGAGGACTCTGTCTGTTCGTCTGCCTTTGGTCCCGATCCTGAGTCCAGATCTGCAACCCGGTTCCCATCTGTCACTGAGTCCAGCCTGGGACTTCCCCAGTGCCAGCCGGTGACAAGATTGTCATCCTGGGAGCTTGACACGGTTTTGTATATATTTCATTATTTTTTTTTTATTTTATTATTAATATTTCTTTAAAGTAGTTTAGTTCCTTCTAAACTCAGAAGTCTCTTTTTCCCTCCTCTGCCCCTCTCCTTGAAGAGAAATGGGGCGGGAGCATCTGTCGGTCCCATTTGGAGTGCCCCACATTCCCAGTAGCCAGTTCGACCCAAACCATGACAGATTTATTAGTGCCCAACGTGGGGCACGAGCAGGGCTTGACTAGCGCTGCGATAGATTGCCTGAACAGCTTGAATTCCAGCTTGCTCAGAGATTAGAACAGGCAGCTCGCATTATGTCGTTCTTAAATGAAATGTTATATCGTGCCTTTAAAGACACGACAACAGCATATGTAAAACTCACAGCTGCTGAGAAGGTAACTACTTTCAAGGTTTTACAGTCTGAATTGCTCATCAGCTTATGGAAGTTTTGTTTGTTTTGTGTTTCTGATGTCCAGATACGTGTTTATTTTTCATGTGATGTAACCAAGAAGACTTCTAGAATATTTACTAGTTATTAGTGTGCCTCATAGAAAAATAAATGGTGCTATATGATAACGTTCATTCTTCATTCACTTAAGAGATTTTAGCTTGATAACTGTTAAAGTTTTCAGGAAAAAAAATTGTTTTGTAATTATGCTTTGTATTCTGAATGAGGGTTGTATATGTTCTTTTGGGTCATTTCTGTGAATTATGTTGTACAATTAACCAGTCTGATCAGAACTGGCTCAGTTTGCATTTAAAAAGTAAAGTCATACAGGAAATACATTATGGTATCTAAGTATATGGGGGGGGGGGGAAATGTTTGACTGGACCTCTTAAGTTTTGTTAAGAGGTATCAGATAAAGTCTTAACTATTATTTTTGTTCTGTTGCAGGGATTTCTCCAAAGTTAATATCCTGGTACCTGGTGCTGGGCTAGGTAGATTGGCGTGGGAAATAGCTATGCTCGGTTATGCTTGCCAAGGAAATGAGTGGAGCCTCTTTATGCTCTTTTCTTCTAACTTTGTACTCAACAGGTACATAGCTTATGTTTTACTTGCTGATTGAAACCTAGGGAGGCAGAATTATAAACGAGAAATACTTGAATAAATAAAACTCAAAAGAATAGATTTGTAAGTCCTAGCACAGAACACACAGAACCACTTGTCAGGATGTTTTAATGAAAAAAAAAATCAGTAGGATAAATGGAGGGAAGCATTGTATCTGAGTCATTAAGATTATAGCGGGAAGCATGGCTTTTAAGTTACGAGACAAAATCTCTAGACTGTACCACAGATTTTATGCATAATCTTGAATAGGTTTTTATGATTTATTTCACATCTGTTTCTGTGAAATGCAGACCTATCTCACTGGTGTCAAATATGGACTAGTTAATATGTGCATGGTACTTAGTGGCAGTGATTAGTAACAGAGGAAACCTGTTAAAGTGTTACATTGCATACTAAAACTTGAGTCACTGTTTTGATATGAAAAACAACCACCAAAGTACGCTTGAACCACTTCTTAAGCAAGTGGCTAAAATATAGTTAATAGTTCTACAGTTACTCTGAGGTACTAAATTTGAATGTAGTAAATTTCACTTTATAGGTTTAACTTACAGTGACGTTTTTATATTTGTTACTCTTGTCGCTTGCTTTGGAAATTACTGGTTTCATAATGATCTTGTTAAGAGAGCAAACAAGGCAGCAAATACAACTGTTCTTTTAAGAAGGAGGGTGGGAAGACTGGTGGTGGGTGGGCAACTATGAAAGGGGTCTGGGGGGGGTGTTGTTTTTTTGGGGAAGTTCATACCAAGTTCAGAGAGACAGAATTTACCAGTTCCTTCTTCAATCTGAAATGATACACCCTTGCTGAAAACACCTAAACCAGTGGTTTGTTCTATTCTATATTATCATGATGTTTTGGAGCCCTTTTTGTAGACTGATAGTTCACAGAGGAATGTTATAATCTTAAGTATGTTATAGCTTAGTGTTCAAAAACAAGGGGAAACCACTGTTTATTGTGGCCGCTGTGTGTCTCCTTGAAACAGTAGTAGTCAATGTGGTGACAATAAATATTTGCTAGAGGTTTATTTGTTCCTTCTCTTACATTATTCTTAAATTACTTGTCTGGTGGTTGAAATTGCATGTTACGGTAGAGCTGATCTAATGCCTTGCAGCTACTGAAAGGAGGTCGCCTTCCTCTCATCCTTAGCTCTACAGCCCTGCTGGCTCTTAAGCTCTTTGGATCTTTTGAAATTATTCGAAGCAGCATAAAAGTATTCATTTCCTATATTTGGGAGCACTGATCAGGTGTCATAGTGGTTCAAATCTGAAAGTTAACTTCACCCCTAAGTACATGTTTTTTGTCTTCCTTAAATAATGAGTCTTTGGCCTATATGTGGAATACTTCTGAAGATCCACTCTTAACTTATGATAGTAATCACTCCTAGCATCTAATGTTCATGTGGCATTTTCTGTTTAGATGAGATATTGAGCAAAGAGCATTAGATATTGAGCATTAGACTTGCTGATGGTTAGATTTTAGACAACAAAATTGAGTATTGCTCAGCTGCTGTAACCTTTGTCTTTGCTGGGCAAGTTATCAGAAGTTTCCTTGTTAGCATGGAAGAGAATACTGCTAACCTGACTCTGAATTTCAGTCAATTCAGTTGAAGTCCAAGCATTCCTTTCTGCCAGATCTAGTTGTGGGCTTGGGATGTCTTTTAAGAAGGTTTTAGGGACTTTTGGGATCTTTCATTTTAGTCTTAAGTGGCTGTTCCCAGTTAGCCTTCTGAAATGGACAGGTTTGCCTTCCTGGAACTGGAAGAAACAGTAACGATCAATATGAGCTGGAGATACCAGTTAAGGAAGAGTGGTAAGAAAGAAGGATTTTTGCAAATTAGTTCTTAACTACAGTTTAAATCTAATTAATTTTGGTCTCAGTTGATAAAAGCATGAAGACTTTGCTAACATGCTTACAGTTTGGATATACCTTCTTTCTCTGACCTTGGTTTAGTTTTAGGAAGACAGAGTACTGTCTTGAGTGTCAAGCCAACTGCAGTGGGCTCCTAGAGGTGGTACAGTGACTTAAGTCTTCTGTATACGAAGTGATATCTGCTGTTAAAAAAAAAAAAAAAAATCAATCCAGTTCTCTTAAATTGTGAAGTTTTGTTACTGTGGATAAAGTTGCATAGCATGGTATGTAGAGAGTGTTTCAAGGCATAACCGTGTAAGTGTTTGAAATTAATTAGAGAGCATTATTCCACTGAGGAAGTTCTAATTGGAAAATAAAGTGACCCTGGAGTAGTTAAGCTACAATGGCTCCAAGGCTGCTGCAGTCCTTGTATGGGAAATTGTGCTTTTTCTTGTATGGGTCAGGTTCTTGTTGCTGGTGTGTTTTTTCTAGTGTTTAGATGAGTCCTGGATATAATGCAAGATGGCAGAGGTCATCATTGGTGATGCACAGACACACTTCATTTCTTGCATGCCTTAGGATTAAAACTGTTAAGCATTTTGTCTTCCAGACAGTTTACAGAAGTAAGAGTTGACCTACCGACCTTTTCCAGAACTCTCTTTTTGACTGAGTGTTGGACAGTAAATGCCCTGCCCCTATGGAAAACAGTGAAGTGCGTCATACTTAGTTAAAGATGTTAGATTTTTTATAATGTAACTTATATCCTACATCCTTTGTTGGAAGGATGGAATTGTAAAGGACTGCAGTACTTTGTTTTGAAGTATAAGTTACTGAAGCTGGAAAGGGAGGTTTTCAAAGCTTGAATGTGGAGAGGGATTGGTCTTTTATATTAAACTGGAAATTCCTTTGGGAACTGTTCAAAAGTCTACATGAATACACTTTGTGCTGGAAAAAAAAAAATAGGGAGGTGTGTGTACCCTTATAGCTCAGGAAAAAAACGCCCTAATCTACTCAGATCTCTTATTTTCTTTACCTTGCTTTTGGGGAAATAGTCATCGTTAAAGCAGAATGTTCTGAGGATAATACAAACTGGGAACATATGGAGAATGCTAGAGTGGTTAACACATGATTTTCTTTGCCAACGTGGGGGGGTATTGGTGTCTTTTTGGTTTTGTTGTGTGGTGGGGTGGGTGGGTTTTTTGTTTGTTTGGGGTTTTTTTAACCAAAATAGAAATGCCATTCTTGAAGAAAATTATGCCCATGTTATCAGGCCTTTTTCCCTGTTTTTTTTTTCTTTGGGTGGCTGTATGTATCTGATTGATATTTGTTTATTCGTTATATATGGAGACAGCTGATGAGGGCAGTATACTGCTGCTCAAATACAGGTTGTTTTTGCATTGTTTTTTTACTGATAAAATGAAATATAAATTTGGCATGAAGAAGGTAAAAAACATTATTTTAAAGACTTCACCACAGATGTTTTCTATCCACCAGCCAAAAGAGTGTACTTTCTATCACCTGCTAGATTGCTTGCAGTTTATTAAGTGTTTGATGATACGTGTTTTATGGGACAGATTTGTCCACTAACTCTGAAAGAAAATGACTTCACTTTTTAATTACAAACTGATTTTACAGGACTGTGGGGAAAGCTGCTTTTTATACTTTAATGCTGTATTTTATCATTTTTTAAAGTAAGACTTGACTTAGTAGGTCATGTGAACCCACAAATTTTATTTTACAAAGACATGTTTACTTGGCATAATTGCAACACTCCGTATGTTACTAACTTAAAATCACATCTAGTACAAAACTACTATGCTTTGCAAAATGGAATTTAGTTATTTTCTGAAATCTAAAAGCATCCTTTCAGTTAGCATCTGAAAAATGCTTTTGTTCTGCTGTACTTCAAAACCCCTGTGATTATGGTTCAGAAAAGGCAAAAGTCTAGATTGGGAACAAATTTTTCCAATAAAATTCATGGAACTAATCTAACTCATTTAATTTATTTTTAATTTTATTTATTTATTTTTTTTTTCTTAAATAGGAAAAAACGATCCAGAAAGGCTTAGCTTTTCTGAATACGCTAAATCATAAATTTCATTAATATTACAAAATAATCTTGTGCATTTTCTTTTCAGTGGAAAAATAAGTTGAGGAAAACAGTAAAAAGTAGGAAAATAAAATTTTAAAATTAAAAAAGGCAGTTATTTTTTAGTGCTAATTTGTGTGTCGAATTGTTTTTTTTCATCAGTTCATAAATTCATGGGCCATCAGTGTTATGAACTAGATAGAATTCCCTTAAAAAATGAGCAGCTTTTGCAAGGATTTTATCAAGAAAACAGTGGATGTTTGTTAAAGTCTTTGACTCCTACACTTCTAGATAATAGATAAGCAATTAATCAAAACTGAGTTGTGCTGATTTTCATATTTTGCAGATGCTCTGAAATTAACTCATGTAAGCTTTATCCCTGGATTCATCAGTTTAGCAATAATAGAAGATCTGCTGATCAGATACGTCCAATTTATTTCCCTGATGTTGATCCTCACAGTCTTCCTTCTGGTTCAAACTTCTCCATGACAGCAGGGGATTTTCAAGAAATTTATTCTGAGTGCAGTGAGTAAATGCAAACTTCAAGGCCATCCATGTAACTGTGTCTTCAGAATATTTATTATGGGATAGTTAGTGGCTACAAATAGAAGGGAACTGTATCTACAAGCATGAAGCAAAAAGTACTAATGGTAGCAAGATATTCTTATTCCAGATCAGTTTTTACTTTCTTCTTAGTTATCAAAAAATATGGACACCTCCTTGCCTAACAGATCTTTGTTGCAGTAGTCTCTTTCAGAATAACACAGCTTAATAGTATCATGGAAAGGTTTACTTGATTTAGAAAAGTGATGTTACAAAGGGAACAATGTAACTAGTCGCTTCTCTTCTTTAGTGTAAAAAATAGAAATATGAAGGGGTTTTTGTTGATTTATTTCCTGTTGTAGAAGCAAACTGTTTCAGTAGTACTAAATTATAAATGGAAACAATATATACTTACTGACTGTCAACAGTAAATATTTCCGAAGCACATTATGGGAATGATAATTATCAAAGATTGAGACTTCTGTCGGTACAAATAACTGTATTTTTTTCTTGTGATACCTGCTTAGTTGTGCTGTCCTCATTGCAGCTATGAAGTAATGTTTTATGACTAACCTAATGTTTGAATTAACCTGCAGAAGCATATCTTATGTAGTGCCTACTGTATTGATTACATAGTTAGGATTTGATCAAGGGTAGCACTCACCCAGTTCTTTTATATGTAGTCTAATATTCTAATACATACCTACTTAGAATTCACGATTTTTTCCTTACACAGTATTGGATTATCACTTCAGACATCTGTTTCCACCTTTCTGCCCCTATTAGACCCATAGCCATTTTTCACCAGGATTATATAGCTATTAATCTACCCTTTATTGTTCGGGTATGCTTCCAGATATTTTCTTGCAGGAGCCTTCCTTATAGTTGCTTAATTTTCTGAAGGTTCTGTCTTACATTAGAAGATCTGATACTGGCATAAATTGAGACTTTTAATTTTTTTATTTACAGAACTTAAAACTTTTGCAATTTCAAGGATACATGTTTAGAGAAAAACAGGGAGACTCATGTTTTAAAGGGTAGATGTTGAAAGATCCTGCTTGTTAACTGGTAAAAAACAGTTGGAGAAATGTTCAGATACCGAATAAAGTGTTTTAAAGCTATGTGATTTGTGAAAGTATACTTCAGTGTACAGACTTGTCTTGTTCTAGATAGTAACTAGAGAGGCTCAGAATCACTGGGTATTTTTGCAGTTGTATTTTTAACTGTTGTGGTAATGAAATTCATAGGACAGGTGAGTAATAGCACACTTGGGCCTTCATTTATATAAAATGTGTTACAATATTTACATTTTACACTATGTAATGTAAATATATCTCATTTTATATAACATGCGAACAATTTTATAAAATGCATAAATAATAAATTTGTATAATATTTTAGAGTGTGTATGTGTATATATACACACATACATATCTGTATGTCACAGGAACCCAAACCTAACTGTTGTTAACATAAACCAAAATAGTTTATTTACTTGTAAATGAAATGAATAGCCTTCAACTGTTATTAGTTGAAGGTAATGCTGAGTGTATAAACAAATACTGGGATTAAATGATGAACTTTTACAAGGGCAGAAACATTGAAACTAATCTTTTGTATACTTTGCTCTTTTTATGCAGATACATGGGACTGCATAGCAACTTGCTTTTTCATAGATACAGCACATAATGTCATTGATTACATTGATACTATATGGAAAATACTAAAGCCTGGAGGAATATGGATAAATGTAGGCAAGTGTGACCAACCTCTCTTCCTGCTAGCCCTGACTTACGTTTGATCTCATAACAGGCATCTAGTAGTTGAAAAGAGTTGTGGGGATGAATGTGTCTGTGCTGAAAACTCTGTAGAGCTAGAAACATCTAGAGCTTGGAAATGATCTCAGGTGTGTTCAGAATATGTCCAGATGTTTGCTAGTTATAATCAGGTCAACACCGTGTGATTTTTAAATAGAGAAGTACTTCTTCTCAGTGGCAGGTTTTGCATTCATGCATCAAACATTTATTATTTCACAAGTGTAGTGTCCTGTATTCTTTTTTTCTATTTTTCTAAGAAAATAGAACTTTGTTCCCTTTGCGAATACATCCTTGCATCTTTTTCTTAATCTGTTGTCTAATTTATACTGTACTGCTTTTAAGGAGAAGCTTTGGGAATGAGATTTATGTATGCCTTGTCTCAAAACAAAAGAGACTAAATTTAAGTCTTCCATGTTGAAGGGATGGCAAGCAAAACTCAGGAGTTAAACATTTTGTGTCGTGCAAACTGGTCAGTCACTAGCCAGTCACTGCACCAGAGTCCTGGCCAGTCATCGAATGCAAGCAGAGCTCCTGAGCAGACCACCGCATGTTCTGCCTTCTGTTCAATAGAGATAGCAGTGATGCTAGACTGAAGAAATTTTAAGATGCAGAGAACACAATCTGGTATGAAATGAGACTTCATTGTTGAATAAGCAGCTGAACTAACTTGTTTTCATTTTGCCTTTATTCTGAAATTTGGTATAAATATCATATTCAAGTGATAGAAATGTGTTCTTTTGTCTGTATTTGAATATGTGAGTCTGCATATAAGCATTCTTTGTGCTTTCAGTGCTTTTGATTTTTTAAAACATTTTTGTCTTCTTGATAGCTGTTTCCATTGTATCTTTGTATTCTAGGTCCTCTCCTTTACCACTTTGAAAACTTGGGAAATGAACTTTCTATAGAATTAAGCTACGAGGATATAAAAAATGTTATACTGCAATATGGGTTCCATATGGAGGTAAGAAGATGCTGTAGTTTGCAATGAGTAGTGTTGGTATAAACCAGACAAACTCATTTGAATAAACCTTTACCTTGAATTTAGTTCAACATAATGTCATATGCTAATTTATAAGTGTGGTGCCAATTATTTGCTTTCCTCATTTTTAAAAAAGTGTATGGATGGGTTTTGAAATCTGGTAGTATATAGCAATTTCTTTCTTATTAAGAGAAACTTGTATAGTTCTTGTAGAGAAGGTGTTTTGAAAAATGCTGCTTTTTTTTTTTTTCAGGTGGAAAAAGAATCTGTACTGTCAACTTACACTGTGAATGAACTCTCCATGATGAAATACTACTATGAATGTGTGTTGTTTGTGGTGAGAAAACCAGAATAGAAGTGGTCTGTGTAGGTTAATCAGTAAAAAAAAAATGTTGGCATGAAAGATAGAAATGAGAATAAAATGGACTGGGTGATGTCTGGACACAACCTCAAATCAGTGGTGCCTTCTTATTCCTAATAGGATTTAGATAGTGTCTATTTTCTTAATATCTCTTGCTATCCAGACATGTTCTATGCCATGCATATTTGTAATATACTTGTGAAAATGGAGGAGGAAATGTTCACATACACTGTCTTTGTGCTTTGGAATGCATTAATAATAAAAGCAAAAATGTTCTCTTGAGACTAAAATTTAATGTTTGCCATAACCAAGCTAATTCTCCACATATGCTGCCTCATTTTTCATAGATTTATAATGATTTCCTTTTTTCTGCTTTCTGATGTTAAGTATGCATATAGGTGCTTACTGTACTAGCTGTGTCACATTTAGAGAAGTATTTCTAAACATATACTTAAATTATGAAAACCAAAATGGTTGGAAAGTGATAAAATTATTCTTCATAGATAGAATAGCCATCAGAACTGTTACAGCATTTTCTGTGGAACTGAAACAAAGTACGTTGTTATACAAATGCTAATCTTTGTACCACTGTTAACAATTTAATCAAAACACACAACCTATAGACAATTAGAAATACTTTGTGAAAGCAGAGTGCTGAGTGAAGGAAAAGCAGCACGTCACAGAGAAGCTGTATGTTAACCTCATTTTGAAACTGAAATATATTAGACGCTTTGCTGTCTTACAGTATATTGATTTCAAGTCACTTACTGCTTAAGCCAAAACAATGAGACAGCATTTTTTGATAAACATAATTAACAAAGTTACATTATACCTTGAGCTCTTTTTTTGAAGTTGATAACATAGCTGAGTTACTCATGCCATGTGTAGGTAGTGCAACAGAAAAATCCCTGTTTCTCAAAGGGGGAAGGAAAAAAGTTACATGTGAATAATGTGTGCTGTAACCTAATAATCTCTACTTGAGACAGCATATGCAGCCCAATTGGTTGACAATTTCCTTGTAACTTCAGGCACTTTAGCCTTGTGACTTAGTGACTTCTTGGTTCCTTACCCTAATGTTTTTTTTTTTCCTGGCAGATGTGGCTTAGGTGAGTATTTAACCTACAAGTCATGATACTGTACAAGAGGCTGAGTCTTCTGTCACTTAGAAGTGACAGAAGATGTACATGAGAAAACATTAATTAGTAATCACTATGCTGAGAGGAGGTGTCATGTTAGCTGTTTCATTTTCTTAATGTACCATTTTCATCCATTTTCAAAAATTGCTCTAAAATACAAAAACATTATGATAAGGAATCAAGAGGTTTTTCATATTTTGTCATAATGGCACTGGAAAACAGCTTGTTTGTTTCCCTTTTTTTCATGGTGATGTCCTAATTGCATCTCTTTAATAGATCTGTACTGGCTTTTGTATTTTTTCCATTAAGGCCAGAAATTTGTGCCTTTGTTCCTACATTGGAAGTCTTTACAGAGGGAATCATAGAATACAATCACAGAATTGGCTAGGTTGGGAGGGACCTTTAAGATCATCAGGTCCAACCATCAACCTAACACTGCCAAAACCACCACTAAACCATGTCTCTAAGCACCACATCTACCTGTCTTCTAAATACCTCCAGGGATGGTGACTCCACCACTTCCCTGGGCAGCCTGTTCCAATGCTTGACAACCCTTTCTGTGAAGAAATTTCTCCTAATATCCATGTTAAACCTACCCTGGTGTGACTTGAGGACATTTCCTCTTGTCCTATCACTTGTTACTTGAGAGGAGAGACCGACCCCCACCTCTCTACAACCTCCTTTCAGGTGGTTGTAGAGAGCAATAAGGTCTCCTCTCAGCCTCCTTTTCTCCAGGCTGCACAACCCCAGTTCCCTCAGCCACTCCTCATAAGATATGTGCTCCAGACCCCTCACCACCTTCATTGCCCTTCTCCGGACACACTCCAGCACCTCAATGTCTTTCTCGGAGTGAGGGGCCCAAACTGAACACAGTTGGTGTTCAGGTGAGGTGGGGCCTCACCAGTGCTGAGTACAGGGGGACAATCACTTCCCTAGTTCTGCTGGCTGCACTATTTCTGTTACAAGCCAGGACGCTGTTGGCCTTCTTGGCCACCGGGGCACACTGCAGGCTCATATTCAGCCGGCTGTCGACCAACACCCCCAGGTCCTTTTCCACCAGGCAGCTTTCCCGTCACTCTTCCCTAGGCCTGTAGCGCTGCACGGGGTTGTTGTGACCCAAGCGCAGGACCCAACACTTGGCTTTGTTGAACCTCATACCATTGACCATACGATCCAGCCTGTCCAGATCCCTCTGTAGAGCCTACTGACCCTCAAGCAGACCACCATGCCTGCTCAACTTGGTGTCATCTGCAAACTTACTGAGGGTGTACTCAGTCCCCTCATTCAGATCATTGATAAAGATATTAAAGAGAACCGGCCCCAATACTGAGGCCTGGGGAACACTTTTTTCTTTTTTAATAGCTTTAGCATCGCGTAAGAGAGGGTACGTTTCAGTAACGTGCCCCTTTCTGCGCAGAATCTTTATGGGGAATAAAGGCTTCTGGTCTACAGAAGTTTTCAATTAGAGCTTTGCTTAAACTAGTCTTGTTTGAACTGTCTCTTCTTCCTAAAAGTGCACCACCAAGATTTAGCTCCGTAAATGAACTGTCAAAGTTCTACCCTGCTGCAAGAAAAATGTGTTTAAAGCTGAAACACTGCCATTGCAACAAATAGAGAAAAAATAAAAGCCCTTGCACACCTAAAAATATTTTTTTTAAAGTTGATTTAATTTCCTTATTGTACTGTTAACTTTTTCTTTTTAAGGGACTTTCTGATTCTTTGCTTTCGTTCTGATTTTTTTTCCGTAGGTAGAACATGATTAGTCTTGATTTTCAAGCTCCTTGAAATAAGACATGGTTAAGTGAATGTCAATTATGCCACTGCTGAGTAGTATATATATCTGTAATATTGCCTAATTTCTGCCCCCTACCCAGTCTGTAGTTACACTTGAAATGTGGTGGTCTTGTTTTCCGCAAAATAGGAAACTGAACTCTTGCTTTCTGGTTGAATGTCAGTAATATCCTTTGTTCTGGTGGTTTTGTTCTTTGCCACCCCACGTTGTCACAAGTGCCATTTTATCGCGTTTTTGAAGAATATGTTTTTATTTACTTACTGTCAGGTATACAGTGATGTGCTTCTGTTTCTAATATAGAAAATGCCAGTTTTCCCCAGTGTTTTCCTTTTAAATTATAACAGTTACATTTAGAGTTGGAAGCGGAATGATCTTGTGCATAAGCTGTGTGAGTCAGTAGTGTTTTACCCGCAGTCCTATTTATGAGTTCTTAAAATTGATCACTGGTATTTTTATGCACAGGAATAATTGTGTATTATTGAATGTGATCACATTCTTCTTTTCGGCTGTATACACGGGGCGGGGGGGGAAACCGCTTAAGGTGTTTGTCAAGCTGACGCCGAGACCGTGAGATTTGGGTCGCTGTATGTGGTATCAGGTGTAAAATACAATGCTGCATAATCTTCAGTGTAATACTTCTTCATAGGGGATAAGTCTGACGAATGTAAAGTGTCCTGTATTTTTATTTATATGTACTACACTCTGAAATCGGTTACGAAGGTAAGAACGGGGAGTTTCGCGTTTCTGCGGGAACTTCCCCCAGTTTTCGGTGTGTGTAACCGACTTGATTTTTCTTGGATATTAAAGTTTGCAGTATGGCTTGATGTCGCCCACGTGTGACTTCCTCCTTAACTCCTGGGGTGGGACGCCGGGTTTGACAGCCGCTCCTGCTCCGCCGGCGCCGGCCCCGTTAACCCTCCCCGCGCCGCGCTTCGGCGCCCCCCATACCCCGCCACTCACCGGGAGGGGGCGGGGCCGAGCGCCGCGCTCCGCCCCCCCCGCCCACACGTAACGGGGGGCGGGGCCGAGCGCTCCGCCCCGCCCCACAGCGGCGCGGGAGGGGGGGGGGGGGTCAGCGGGGAGCGTTGCGCGCATGCGCTCTGCCCCGCGCGGGGGCGGTGCGCGCAGGTTTAGGGGGCACGCGCGCTCCGCGGAGCCGCCGGCACTCGGACCCCCCTCATGGCCAAGCGGTGCGCGGAGCCGTTACTGTGTCACGTGCCCATCAAACGGCTCCTGCGCGAGCTGCCGCCGTCGCCCCGCGCTGCCGCGCCCGAGCGGCGCCCCCGGGGCGAAGCGGCGAGCGCCGGCCCCGCCGCCCCGAAGCGGAAGCTGGAGGAGGATGAGGCGCCGCCGGGCAAGCGGCCCGGGCTGCGGGGGAGCACCCCCCGCGGGGAGCAGGGGGACGCGGGGGGCAGGCGGCGCGGCGGGCCCGCGGCGCCCCAGGACGAGCGGACGGCGGAGGGACGCGCCGGTGGCGGGGGCAAAGAGCGGGCCGCGGCCGCTGAGGTAACGGAGCGCGGCTGGGGCGGCGGGAGGCCTCCTGGGGAGGATGCTGCGCTGCCGCCGTGGGCGGGCCCGGGCTGCTGGCCTCCGGGGAGAGAAAGTCGTGGGCGGTGTTGGTGGCGGTTGAGGCGTTACCGCCGGGCGGCGACCTCAGCCCGCCGCGCCGGGGCCCGGGTATCAGCCGAGGGGGCTGGCGGGCCGTGCCGCTGGCGGGGCCGCCGAACGGGCGGGGCGGAGTCCCCCGGCCTTTGCCGGGCACGGCACAGCGCTCGGTGCCCCCCCCCAGCCCCGTCCGTGCCTGCCGGTGTTGATCGGTCGTGGGCCTCCTAAAAGCTTCTTTTTGTTTGTTTTCTTTTTTTCATCTCCCGAAGCAAAAGAAGTAACACTTCTAGGGTGTGTCGTCCCCCCCCCCCCCCCCCCCCTAGAAAAACTGATGGGGAAACAGCCTGTGTGGAGTTCACCTTAGTAAAAGTCTGTTTTCAGCAACATCGCCATCCAAAAGTGCGGTGAAAACTTGAAGAGTTTATTTTGATGGCGTCTCTGTTGCTTGAGAGTGCGGCTCAAGCTTACTACAATATCTGATCGTTTTCTTTCTTAACTTTTTGTTTGGGATGGGCATTTAGTAGTGATGCTCCCCAAAACTTCTAGGGAAGGTGGTGGTCAGGGAAACGGGATCAATTATTTAATGATTGGGATATATGGAAATGCGCAGTTGTCTGCTGATGTTTCTGGTTAGCTTTGAACAACATACATTGCATTCTTTTCCCTGGACTTGACCATATTTCACACAGTAGGCCAGAAAACAAAGTACAGTACTAAGAAAGTTTTAGTTCTGCAAAAATAAAATGTTAGGTCAAATTTCATGCCTATCTAGAAGTTTGATATACATAAACTCACCTTTCTTCCCACCGGACCTTTTAAGTAAGAACGAAGTATTTGATCCAGTGATGTGTAAGTGGCAGAATGTCTAATCAGGTCGGATGGACTTTGAACTCTAGTTTTAGACTCTCTGGCTTTGAAAAGTTGGCGCCTTTGATAGTGTTAACACCCATCTATGTTCTTTAAAAGAAAATTGTAGCTTTTGTTTCTCAGGCTCTGCCTTTTGGTGTTTTCTTGGTTGGTTGGTTGTGTTGTTTTGGTTTGGGGTTTTTTTTTGTGATGGATGGTAGAATTAAGGTACAAAGGAAAAAATTCTATGTCCTGTGAAAATTACACATCCTTTATAGGCTGCACTTTTTAAACACAATCATATCTTTCATTTTTTAAGAGAGAATAAGCATCTTCTGAAACAAAGTGAATTAAAGAAATTGAGCTAACCTCTACAGAACAGTTTTACTCCATCATATGGTGCTGAATTCTTTACTTATCCTGATGCTTATTAGGCATACTTTTGTAAGCTTTAGCAGGGGTAGGAAGGCAAAAAGTCCCCTGGATTTCCACACAGTAAAGACTATTTCTGTATACAAAATATTTTTGTAGCATTGTATTTTTAACAGGTTGTTTCCCTAAGTACAGTATTGCATAAAAATATTTTTGCTTTAAAATAAAGCTTGGTTAACAGCAGGCAAGAGGTGTTTCTTCCATCTTCTGTGTGTCCTACATGTGTGTTTTAAATCTTTCACAAAGATATTTCTAATGATGATTTTTGCACCTTTCTGAAAATACAGCTGTAGGTTGGGATTATTCTTCGCTCTTTTGTGGATTTTTTGTAATATAACTGGAATTGCTCGTAGCTTTAACAGTTGGCTAGAGAAGAAATATTATTTGAGTTTTATTTGCAAGCACACCTTTGCAACTAGAGTTGGAAAATTAACTCCTTAAAAATTAAACAACTTCACCTGTAGAACCTGAGCTGTTTTATCTCTTGAGCTTGCTGCGTGTTACCTACCTTGCTAGAATTTTTTCTCAAAACCTGTTTTGAGAGATTTATGTGAACGTGAATATTTGATATTTTATTTTGCATTTTATGTATGAATGTTTAGTGTTTGCCCCTGTCTCTTGTGCTCCTTGAGTTTGTTCATTTTCACACTGAATCTTTCTGGGAGGTACCAATTAACTGAAATACTGCTCCTCTGGAGACTTGAATGCTCTGGAGATTAATCCTGTATGCGGCCCGATTCCCAAATTAAGAGTATGCATATTTTTGTCGTTATGAAGTTTTAGATTGTAATCTCTTTGAAACAAGAATGCTGTCATTTACTCTGTGCGTGCAAAGCACCTAGCACAGGGGTGTTCTGACATTAAGTACTTAAGTCTCACAGTGTGAGCAGTAACTTATTAAAATACGAGGGAAGTTCAGATGAAACACGGGAAGAATTTGTAAGGGTAGCTGACAGCTTCTGAAACTCCATTGCTGGAGATTTCTTTCAAAGAACTTGTCAGCCACCTGTCCTGGGCAGTTATGTGTGACTGACGCTGCCTAGGTTGGAATACGGACTGAAAAATCTTCCCTTTCTCTTTTGCACTTCGTTAATGCTGTGCAGTACAAAAATTTCCATTTATAAGAATATTTATGCAAACACGTGCAACTCCTTATAGTTTAACTTTCTTAAGTTTCCGTATAATCAATCCTTCTGTTCTGTGGCGCTATCTCATTTAATTGGTATTGGTCTCGATTCCCAGTAATGGGAACTTTGGTTCTTTAATTTTTCCTGAAGTCAATCTTTTCCTAGTGGGCAAATTCACAGTAGTAGTACTCTCCAGGCACGCAGCCATCTTGCTGCTATGAAATGTCAACACCTTTCATGCCTCTCTTAATTATTACTGGTCTTGAATAATGCAGGGTTTTTGTAGTAAAACCAGGTTACCTAATACAACAAATTGTATGGTATTGTATTCACAAGAGGTTTGTGTGGTAACAAATGTATTCTTTAAATGGAAAGTATGGTAAATTTATGTACGTCTCTCTTCTGGGGAAGGGGGGGAAGCGTTATTTTTCCAGTATCTGAGAGGGTTTATGGATGATACTTACTGCAGTTTTTTGAATGTTACATTTTTTTTATTCTGTTGCAGAGCTAACAAAGCATGAATTTTTTTCAAGAGACATTCCAAAACAGCTATACCGGCTTATTTGTTAAAAATGCTTCTGTTCAGCACCTGCTACAGCTGAGACATTAAAGTAAAATTCTGATCATATGTTAGGAAAAATACAAACCCATATTATATGTAAATGCATTATTTTAGGTTTGTGGCAGCATTCAATGTTTTTACATACCAGAAGAAAGTACATGCTCAAGACCTAAGGAATGATTTGAGAATAATTGTCCTTCCATGTATTATGACCATAGAAACATGCACAGGTTGGTCACTGTTTATAACTATGACATGTGGTTATAAACAAATAGTATGTTTTCTAGCAGAGATTTAAAAAAAAATAAAATAAAATTGTGGTGCCATATTAAAGTAGTAGGTAAGTACATGTTCCTCCAAGGTTTTTCTTGTACAGCTTACCAGTTCTTAAACTTTCCCCTCCCTACCCCTAGAAGAGATCTTCATTTTTCTCAATTATACTTGAGTGCAACATGTAGATACAGAAAAGAAATAGAATGTGGTAGAAACGCTACACAATGCTTTATTTTTCCTGCAAGTATCATCCTCTGAGTTTACGTAAAATGGCTAAATACATTCTTCTCAATACCAGCTTCTAAACGTGCATGAAACTTGTATACCGTTGTGAGAAGAAAAAGCAGTGAACAGTTTTTGTATGCAAAGCCCAACAGTTGCACAAGTTTTACAGTATCGTTCTGTGCAGAGATTGCAAGTTGAAGAAATTGGTGGAGTTAGGGAAGTATTTCCCAGAGGTTGGACAGTAGTTCTTTGCAAGAATATTTGAAAAGACAAAAGTATATTATGATTTGGCTGAGATTTTCTGTGGTGTTTTCCTAGAAATAGCTCATGTATTATCTGTATAAAAATTATACAAACTGTTAATATGGAACAGCTGTGTAACTCTTCCTTGTTTCCCATTCTTTTATAAAGGTTTGTTTTTATTATTTTGTGCTACTGTGATACACATTAATGTTTTGTTGCCTTTTTGTTTGTTTGTCTCTTTTCAAAGCAGGAAGAAGAACTCTGTCAATATAACTCATTCCTGTATTGGAGAGCACCATTGCCTACTATTGATTTGTCTGATATTCAGAACCTAGATGGAGAGAGCCCACCAGAAGCTAAAACTCCTTCAAGGACTGATACCATGGAGACTGAAATGGAGACCTGATCAATTGTTTCGTAGTTGTACATCCACTCGCAGGAAACTTGTTTCCATTTGATTTCAGGTTTTTCTAGTTGGGAGAAAAATAAGCATGCTTCTGCCTTCTTGAAGAAACAATGTTAAGTCAGTCTGCAAAAGCAAGTCTGAATTGTCTTAAGTGGATGGGATAATCACTATTAGGTACTTAATAGTAAGCTGTCTGAAGGTGTACAGTGTGGAGGAGGTTATGATGTCAAGGAAGAATTTTTAAAAACATGGAGGCAGGCTAAAAGAAGACTACAGAAAATTAGAACTTTGGGATGCAATTCAAAGAAACCAGGGGATATGTTACATGTCAAAGGAAATGGAAAATCATTTTGCCTGTCCTGAACAAAAAGATGTAACTGTGGTACCTGAAATATTTTTCATGTGAACTTATCATAAATCACACAAACTGTAGTGATTTTTAATGTGTGTTTTTTCGTGTAATAGCTAAACCAAAAAATAAGAGCCTACCAAAACCGGACAAAACATTCCCTTTTCTATGCAAACCAAAAACAAGTGTGGCAGGGAGGAGGATGGAAAAGGGGATATTTTCTTCTATAAGCTGTCACTGTTCTGAAAGTTTTCTCATTCTCCTTGTGAAAAAGTTTTTCACCTTCTCCCTTTCATATTACCTAAAGCAGTGGGCAGCCAGCTTTTAAGTTTTTGGTCCATTCTCAAGTTAATGCTATTCTTATTTTTTGTGATGTTAGCTCTGAAGCAGTTGGTGGCATCAAAATGGCAGGTGTGTGCAGATGTGCCAAGAGAAGTTAATGCAAGTACAGGCAAAATTACCACTTACACTTTTTCAGACTTAACTGACAGATGTAGGTTTTGCAGAGATTATGGATCTTGCAAACAATTTATATATTTCAAATTTTCCAAACAATTTTTTTCAGATTTTCATTGAATTCATGTTTTTTGTTGTGAAATGCAAACTTAATGTTTGTCTTTTGTTATTTATTTATAGGTTGAAGTACAGTTAGAAATACTTGTCTTTAATAATAGACTGAAGTTGTACGGGCAGACTGTCAGACTTTGCAAATTTGATTTGTCTTTTAGGATAGCAAACACTGTATTTTTGCTGGACTCATTATTGAAGAAGGCAACTTATGAATTTCTTTTTTTTTTTATAATGTATTTGCTAAAGGACAATAAAGTTTTGGCTGTGTGTATTTGAAAACTTTGAAACTATTACTGTGTGAAGTTCCTGACTTTGTCTTCAGATTGTTGCTTTTATAACTTTGTCATTTTACTAGGGCTTTTTGCTTAAAACTAGCTTATCAGCCTTCTTAGTAAACATTCGGAAACTTTTTTCCAGTATTTGTGCTGTAAGGTATCTGTATAAGTTCATTGGTTATTTGTTTAGATTGCTAGTGTCTCTTAGCACCCATGGAAGAAAGGAGGTGGCTTAGTGACTCAAGCATTTCATGATGCCCGTTTAGATAATGCTTCTGCTTGCTCAGATGAGCTGGATACATATTTAAACAATATTTATTTTTCTCACACATTTTTGATTACATTTTTTAAGTCCAAATACACCGACTTATCTTAAGGAGTACTTTACAAATGTTTTTAAAAACAAACTCCTTTTCTCACAAGAATGCAACTTCTATTTCATGTTTACTATAACAAAAATAAATTAGTGAGGAAATAGATTTATTAATTTGTTGAGGTGTTTGTTTTGGTTTGGTTTTGTGGTGTGGTTGGTTGTTGGTTTTTTTTTTTTACCCTAGGTAATATATGCATTCCTATATTTGTGGGTTTTAGAATATTTCATACCATCCAGTATTCTCAGGATCCAGTATTTTGCATTATTAGCTAGTATGTTTGCAGCCATGCTTCTGTTGCTTAAAATCTTCTTGGAGCTTCGTATGTGGTAGGTATGTCCTAGCAACAGACTGCATTTTAGTGTTAAAATCTGTCTCTCCTTTCCATTGTATTCACAGGACAGAAGTTGTTTTATTATTGTCTTTAAAATACATGTTTGAGCTTTTCCATAACAAAATAAATAAGCCCTTTAAAACAAATTAAGCTTGCACTATGTTGTAGGCCATATGTTTACTTTATTTGCAATTATGCTGTAGGCAAGCACTTTCCTCTTAGTTTGTTCCAGTCATGGGCTGGAATGTTACGGCTGCTTTCAGAGCATTTGCTGAGCTGATTAGTTTTTTCCATTCATCTGTTTGCAAATAGAGGCAAATTTAAAAGCCTTGGAAAACTTTTTGAAATGAGTCTGAGAGTTTGGGTTAAACAGAAGGCTGGGCAAGGTAAGGGGAGTGATGATAGGTTACATAAACTTTGCATTAGAGCTGTCAGAAGGTGTGATCAGGGCATGTCATTGCTCAGTGTCTGGTGTCTCCACATACCGTATGTCACCGTGGGCTACCAAAATACTGGTCTTGACTTCCGACTCCCATTTTTCTAGAGAGCTCTTGGTCAAGGGCTGTACAGAAAATATAAGTAAGCTGAAGATGTTTTAATTTGCATGTGCATTCATATCCAGTGAGAAGATAATGTTCTTTTGAAAAAACAAAATGTCGACACAAATTTTAAGGCAACTTGGAAGTAGCGTGATACCTACCAACTGTCGATCTTCATTTGATATGTTCTTAGACTTGGAGAAGAAAATTGTTTATACTCTCTCTAGGTAATCGGGAGTTTGCTTTTCTCTAAAATGTTCCTCTCTAAAAGGAAAAACCGCTGTTACAAGGCTAAGAAAATGTACAGTGTAACCTCGGAGATCATCTAGCTGCTACCCAGGTTGATAAGGGTGTTGCATCTGGAAGTAGCACAGTAAGGGTATGGGCATTCTAATGAGAAGTGAAATGCTGGAGTTAAATATGTTTTAGAGCGGATTTAAACAGAAAAGTAGTATTGCCAGCCTGTCGGCCTTTGCATATCTTCTGTTGCGTTCTAAACTTAAGGCCTGTTTTATATGCTCTGATTTGCGTTCATTGAAAGCCCATACTGTATCTGTGGTTGCCAAGAGAGGTAAGCTTTCAGGAGAAGCCTAAAGCTCAGTCCAAATCAGGAAAGTGAAGAACTACTATGACAAACCAGCTGCATTAACGACCATGTCTTGGATAAGCAGACTATGGTAGAAAGAAATAAAAAAAAATTAAAAAAAAAAAAAAAGGAATGGACAATAGGTGATGTGGAGAAGGTCCGTAGCAAGCGAGCGCAGGCATAGTTAGCCAGCAGAGCAATGACATAAAGTAATATTTTCGGCGTTGGCTCCATCTTCAGCACAGCAACATATACAATAATTTGAATATGGTGATCAACATTCAATTTATTAGGTTTCTCACTGTTTTGACAATTACTGGTTGATGTTTTTTCCTGTTGGCAAGGCCAAGAATTTAATGGACGTTAAAATGCACACTTATGTATAATGGTAGTAGGAAAATCCACAGGATCCTTCGCGTAGAAAACAAAGAGAGTGCAAATGTGTATTTCCAGGTGGCACCAGAGATAATTACTGTCCAGCATTTGGCAGCTGGTTCTATTTATGGCACATTTTTTGTGAGGAATTCATGTTTATTTTTGTGAAAGTATCTGATGGCAGCTGCAATAAGAGGTGTTAGACTGCACAGCCTAACTGTTTGGTATAGCAAAGCTTATGTTCAAAGAAGCATTTCAAAATAGCTAGTACGCTTGGGCTGGCTTAATTATTTCCATGCCTACAGTTATAACCTCGACTCTCTAGGTGGCAACACACATACACGGTAAACTACAGTGAATCTGGAGAATGTTTTGGGTATGCTTTTATTCTGAACTGCTACTGAAACTTCGAGCAGTGACATCATGAATGTTAATCATTTCCTTACCGTGATACATAAATATAGGCAGATCAAGTCACAAGTTCCTCATTATAAGGTGATGCGAGATCTTCAGCATAACTGGAGTAAAAACTTTTTGTCAATAGTTTTTGCTTCACTTCTTGTTTCTCTTTTCCCTCCACCCCCCTACCCCCCCCAAAAAAAGCTATTAATTTAACACATGGGAATTTGTTGTCACGACTTCTTAGCACTGTTTCCATCAGTGACAACTGGGGAGCAAGCTTTATCCAATTGTACTTGGATGGAAACCTTGGTCAGTGGTTGAAGGCTACTTGAAATGTACTTTTTAAATATGGGGAAGAAAAAGGTAAGTGCTAATTCATAAGAAACTAACTCATGAAGTAGTGTTTAAATGTTGGTATATAGGTAGATATATTTGAAATGTATGAGGAAATTTCAAATAGGGTTTTTGAAGTAGTCTTATTAAAAGGTTGCTTATTTAAAATTCCTATTTCAAACTTCTTGTATTAGAGAATTTGATGCTGATGCTGCAGATAGTATGTTTTAATTACTGATATTTCATTTGTAAGTGAACTCATTAGTTATTCTATGTTTTAAATGCTCTTGGTCAAAAAAACAGCATTCACAACTTCTTAGTCACTTGTAAGGGCTTAAAAATCATTGTTCTTTCTTCTCTTAAAGCCATACATGTCATAACTTTTTCACTACTGAAGGAAAAAATAGTTTTCTTATTACTGATATGTTACCATTCCCAGGGGAAAAAATTGTGAAAGGAGGATGGAGGCAAAGTCAATTTTTGTTTCTAATTTTATTTTGCATTTAAGAATGATTGTCATGGATTGTAGTTTTCCTGGGTTTGTTTTTTTCTTTTATAATAGTGAATTTTTGAAAGAAGGGATACAGACAGGCTAAACGTTACAATTTTTTTTTCTAGTTTTCTTTTATTTATACCCGGGGTGTTCATGTTTGGATTGGAATATAATGAAATAACTGGTTTACCAAGTATGAGATTGAGAAAAGTAAACAAAAATAGTATTGTACTATCCTCAATTAAGTGCAAGCCAGAGCAAAGTTTTATTTTCACGCAGAGCTGTGAATGGAATGAGCCACATCTGTTCCCTGTTCTCTTGCATAGGTGAATCTTTTAATGTCCTTCATTTAAGCAGTGCACAGTGCTCTCCTAATTAAACTGGAACACACAATAATTAATTCCACTGGATCTGCCCTAAGCGTCAAATGTCCTCTCTTGGAAGCCTGATGCTATGTAGTGGATCTCTCCTTTTCATGCATCAACTTGCAGACTATTAAATTTGCTTTCAGTTTCTTTTACTTCCTGGCATTTAAAAAAAAACCCTAGTTTTGCTTCTGATTGTGTAGAAAGCATTTATTATGTAAGAGCTACTCTGGCACAGAGTGAGCTACCAAAATCCTATGGTTTCACGATCGTCAGTTTTAAACTGTGATGTTTTTTTATCAAATAATCACAAAATGTTGCATCCATGTATCCCATAATAGTTAGGTTTTCTGTTTTTAACCTTTTAGGAATTGGAGAAACCTGTGATTGAAAAGAGGAAAATCTACTTAAGGCACGCCTCTGTATTTCCAAATGTGTAATGTGCAAATACAGAGACACCAAAGACAGCTTTTCATTGTTTAAATTGAAGCCATAAAAATAATTCTAAAGTATGATGGTGAAATATAGAATGATATGAGAGGGAAAGGTATGGCTAACAAGCAAAAAATGTTTATACTTCGGACATTAATAGTAGTATCAAACCTGGAGTGTAAATAACAAAATGCCTTAATTTCTACGACATGGCAAAGCTTCAAGGAGAAATTACAATGGTTTTGATGTCCAGCATGTTTTGGTTTGGTTTTTATTTTCTTTAGAGTCCATACATACAGCGCACGTATGCCCAAAGTGCTTTATGGATACAGCTTGGTCAGCGAGTCATATGAATAGGTACTGAGAGTGTCTACTTGGTTTCACACCAGCAAATAGCATAAAAGGTAGAAGAGGCTCCCCATTATCTATCTTTCTCATTATTTTGAGCCATGAGACAGATTCTGGTACCCACATTTCAATGCATTCCTTTCTCCCCTGTTTATATTGTACATCTTATCTGTGAATATCCTGGATTTGTTAGTGCTAACTGACCCAATCTAAAATTGTTTTGGGATTTATGTTTTATCTTTGTTCGGGTGGTATTGAATTATTGTAACACTGGAATTGCGAATTTACGAAGACCAGGCATCTCAATAATTAGTTCAGCAATCAAAACACTCAAAATCCTTAGACCACATTGGGTGGCAATTAAGTGTCTATCACTGACTTAAGAGTGATAAAATCATAGAATCATAGAATGGTTTAGGTTGGAAGGGACCTTGAAGATCATCGAGTTCCAACTCCCCTGCCACAGGCAGGGATACCAAAGCAAAAAAGCGCATTATTAGATTTTCCTTTTCAGTAAGGAAAGTTAGAAACACTTTGCCTTTTAAAGATACGATTTTGAAGGTCTTTGTATTTCAGTGGTGCTGTTTCACTACAGGTTAGAGTAGTGGCATTTCATTTTTTGAGATGTAGTGTTCTTTAAATGCAGTGTACTGATACTATAGAAGATCCATGTTTTCAGGACAGCTCACAGTGATGAGCAGTAACTGTTTGCAGGAACAGGTCCTTGGTTCTTTATCTTAAGTAGTCAAGGAAACGATTAACAGTATTTTTAGGGTTTTCTTAAAAAAAAAAAGGTGGTCTATCTGATTACGTTTTAAAAAAAATAATTAGTCCCACCACTTTGACCCAAGGATGCAGCCAAAGTCACTTCCTCTCCTAGGCTGGGCAGTTTTTCCTCATAAAGAAAAAATCCATAAGGTGTTTTCATTTGAGGTAAGTACTTAAAAGACTGATTTCTGTGATTGTTAAATACTACCATTTAAAAACACAATATAGCAATTAGTAAACAGACAGGTATAAAAGTTACGTAAAGCTTAAGACACTGGGTCATAGGAGAACAATGTTTTAGAATGGGATGGTTGGCCCAGAGGAGAAATCCAAAATAAACTTCTGATTTGCTGAATATAAATAAGATTAAATTTACTTTGCTTTCTTCTTAGACATGTAGGTACCTAAAGTTGAAACTTAAGCAGCCAGCAACAGACAGCCAAGTTAATCAGTTTGAAGTTTCATGATACGGGGTATTTCTGTCATGTAGTATGTGATAGCTCCTCAAAACACAGCCTGAAAGCAATAATAATCACAACGGCGCCCTGCCCAGCTGACACTAGCATCTCGGTATTTTTATGTGGGACATCTGCCTACTGTTGGCTGCCTGCTGCTTTCAGTGGGGCGCTGTCAAAGCGATGCCCTGTAGACCAGATCCAGATCGTAGGGTGAATCTGTATGGTCACTTGCCTCTTGTGCTGTGGCCTTGCCATCAGGCTGTGCCCAGTGAGGAGCCCTTCCCCAAACTCCACAATTGCTAGGACAGCCCACGAAACCCAACAGACAAGTGTTTTTGACTCCCCTGCAGAGCAGTCACCAATTATATCATAAAGGCACAGTGTCGTGTGAAGATGGATATGCCTTCAGCTGCCCCCAGCCTTTGGAAGACTGCCCTGGGACAACGCTATTCTCTGTGAATCAGCTCATCTTCTTACAGAATGGTCAGGGTTGGAAGGGACGTCTGGAGATCATCTAGTCCAACCCCCCTGCCACAGCAGGGACACCTATAGCAGTTGTACAGGACGGCGTCCAGGCGGGTTTGGAATGTCTCCAGTGTGGGAGACTCCACCACCTCTCTGGGCAGCCTGTTCCAGTGCTCTGCCACCCTCAAAGGAAAGAAGTTCCTCCTCATGTTAAGATGGAACTTCCTATGTTCAAGTTTGTGCCCGTTGCCTCTTGTCCTATCACTGGGCACCACTGAAAAAAAAACTTTTCTCATCTACCTGGCACCCTCCCTTTACGTATTTATAAGTATTGATAAGATCCCCCCTCAGTCTTCTTTTCTCCAGACTAAAAAGACCCAAGTCCCTCAGCCTTTCCTCATAAGAAAGATGCTCCAGTCCCCTAATCATCTTAGTAGCTCTTTGCTGGACCCTCTCCAGCAGTTCCCTGTCCTTCTTGAACCGGGGAGCCCAGAACTGGACACAGTACTCCAGATGCGGCCTCACCAGGGCAGAGTAGAGGGGGAGGGTGACCTCCCTTGAGGTCATTACACTGGACAGTCTGGCATTAAGTCTTCTGCAAAGATGTATTCTGCTTTGAGAGCATGTGTGCTCAGCGTACTTGACTGACACCCTAATAAGTGTCTTCAAGTTTTCCTCTTGCCTGCAGCCATGGGTCACTAAAGGACAGAATTCCTTCTTCCATTGTAAAGCATGATGCTCTGTGCACATTCATCACTGTTTAACCCTTAATTTTTAGGTAAATAGTTTTAAATTAGTTCAAAATAAAGAGGTCGTGTGGATAAGGTTGTGGGGGTTTTTTTCAGTCTCAAGCGGGAAGTTTTTCTGTTTGGCTCCTTTCCTCTAAAGCTTGAAGCATTTGTGTTGGTATGTGTCAATAGCAACATAAACCTCCATCCCCCCAATTCTACCTTCTGTGTAGGCCCTGTGAGAAAGATGTGTAGTGTCTGGTATGAAAAAAAAAAAGTGGGAAAGAAATCAACAGATTTTTTAAATTGTTTTAAAATGAGGATTGGAAAGCTCTGGGGTCGCATTTGGAAAAAGTCTCAGTGAAGAATCCCTATGCCTGTCATTTGACCCAGGCTGGGGAGCTGACCAGTCAGAGCTCGTGTCTTCTAGGAGTACTCTGAAAGAGGACACGTTTGAAAGATCTGTTAACCAGTCTGAGGGATGCAAGGAACGTCAGAGCAAACTGGAGAGAGGCAGTGTTCCCTGAGACTATTCTGCAAAACCCCTGAAGACTTTTTATTCTTAAAAGCAGGGCTTGTGTTAATGCTTAAGAAAGGCTCCTCAGAAACGTGGAAAATTTTTACAGTGTTACTGTTTAGCTACACATATCACCTGAGGAGTGATCTAATACGGAGGGAAGAACAGCAACTGAAGTAGTTATCCTTCCATCCTGCATCTCCTTCGTGCTTGCCTCTGTGATTGTTACCCTACAAAGGTACATTGCGCTTCTCTGTCACTGTGAAGGGCTTCTTAAGAGATGGAGACTACCGCGTCTTAAAGCTGCAGAACACACTGCTACACTGAGTCCTCTTAGGCCTTCTTCACTCATTTGCCTACCTCTATTAAGAAAACTGAGTAGCGGAGACCAATGACACCATCTGAAATGTTATTTCTCAGTTCTGGGCAGTGACGTCCTGCCTTAGGAAGCAGTATTTGCTGGTTTCCATGGGACTATCCCTGGAAGCACAGAAACTATTCATGATTCTAATGAGAATAAACCGTACGGTCACATTTTGTTCTTTGGGTCTGCACAGGCTTCAGAGGTATTTACAGAATGCATTTCGGCAGAACTGATGGTTGGATATTTGTGACTGTGACCATCAAGCTGACAAAACCTACCCTGCTACATTCCTGGCTACTGCTACAGACTCTAATAAAAACTTGTAAAAAGCCAATTTTTCTCATTGAGTAAATTCTGCAGTCCTGTTCACTTTGAATAATTCTTCATGCAAATACAATGTCTGAACTACCTTGAAGGATTCTGAGCCGTGTTCAGATATCAGTAACTACTTGTTGAAACCACTGAATGATCTGATTAAAAAAACACCATAAGAACACGTGGCATCCTTGCTGTGTGTAATTTGATATTCAAGACTGTCCTCCTGTTGAAGCACGTCTATTGTGTGAACCAGTAGCTGATGGACATTTTCATGCCTGTCTGGGTTCTCTCATCCTTAACTTTAATCAAAAAATCAGCCTATTTGTGATGAGAGAAGTCATGTTCTCCTTTTTGGAAAAGCATTTGCAGGCAGATCAGTGTCCACTATCAGTGTGCAGTGGGCAGCAGGAGGGAAGATTCACTACAATCAGACCTGGAATAATCATTGCATATTCACATGCTGTGAAATTAGCAATAAAGCATGACTTAAACTCACTCCACGAGGTTGCCTCTACACACTATAAGTTGAAGGGGAAGACCAAGGCAGAAGATTCTGTTCTGTTGTAGTCCAGAATCTGCATGGTAAAAGATGATTTAAGTTGTGCGCTATAATGAAAAATAACCCGCCACAGTGCCTTTCCACAGCATGCTAAAGCCGTAGCTGAAACAGTCATCATCTGATGTATCAGATGATGTTCAGTGTATCTGCTGCTGGCCTTCGGTGTTGGACAAACTTATGAGACTTCATTATTTATGTTGGAAGACAAAGGTAAATAAGCCTTTGTGGCTTATGGATGATATGGAAAGAGGGGAGAAATCTAGAAGAAATCTTTAGCAGCTTCATTCCTTGCTCCTGTCTTTGCTGCTTCATCAGTTCTTGAAGATCTGCTAGGACACTAAGGCAAAGGTAAAAGTTTGTAGGTAGTCTTACGAAACTGTCTTCAGCGTGTTTGGAGATGATGAAACAATGAAACTGGGAGTTCCCTCTAAAACAGATCAGTGCATAAGATGTAGATTAGTTTTGGCTTTTTCATTTCAAAATCTGGACACTCCTTTAGTAGATCCTGCCTGATTAAACACGGTTAGTGGAAAAAAACATCTTAACATACTTGGTGGACAGGAGGTATGCTCTAACAGAACATAGTGAACAGAGTGGGTATTTTGGATGCTTTTGCTTCTACAGGCACCCCATGGCAACAACAGAAACAAAGCCATTCCTGTTTTGGTAAAAGTTTCTGTTAAGTGTATTATCCTCCTTTAAGATCGCTTTTGGTAGAAGATTTTTGGACTTTGAAAACAATGGAAGGCTACGCAAGAATTAAGGCAGTCATACTTTGACATGTCTCCATTTCACTTACTTAGGACATGAAAAGCAGGAGGTATGAAGTGTTGTTCCTAATGGGCATCCAAGAATTGAGCTGGCCGCACTGCTGTTGAAGTCACGGCACTGGGAATATAGGACCTACGAAAAAAAGAAGCATAAAGGATGGACAAGCAAGATAGCGCTGATCTTAAGGTAAGTCTATAGAAATAGGACTGATATTCTGCAGTAGGACTGCAGGAGACAACATCTCAGCAGTTCTGATTTCTAAAGGTACGAGGATAAAGAGTACAAGATAGTTATGTGGACTTTGAACTACTAAAATGTCTGTCATAAAACACACCACACGTGTTTTCATATCAGTGAAGTGCTGGGGAATTGGGTGTGAGAATTTGCAGTATGAGAATCGGTTTGTATGGCTGTGCAGAACAGATTTTTAGGTCTGTGTATTAAATTACAATTCCGAGTTTTGATTCCAGGGAAGACTGAGAGTTTCTCATGACTGAAAGAAGATGCACAACTTGGAAAGAAATGGCAGGAATTTGGAATTAAGAAAATGCTTGCAGTCAGAGGAATATGTACACCTAGCTATGTTCCAGTCAAAGTCCAGAGCACCTATATGTGCTGGGATACATGTGCTTCAGGTTTCTTACAGGGTTCAGATTCATGTGAACAGTGGGCCTGGTAGCAGTGACTGGTACGTCTTACTAAAAGAACATTTCTTTATTTCATTTATAAACTTTGGTAAAACTAGCAAATTGAGCTGAAGGTTTCTATGCTGACGCAGGATTACTTGTTTGAGCAAATTTAATTGAAAATAATTTAATATCTTGAAAAGTGTAGCTAGGGAAAGAATGAACATGCTGTTCATCACCTGCTAAAATTTCAAGCAATGCATTCTGTTATTGGAAGCTGTAATGCTTTTTTAATGCCTACTGTGTAAGAAGCACAACGTAAGAAGTCTAAAGGCAAAATAGAAGCAGTGTAAGAAGCAGAAACTTATGTTTGGGAGCGGACTGGAGTCAGTTTTCTTATCCTCCTTGTCTTTGAAAGCATAGTTTATGTGAAACAACTGCTAAGTTTAACAGCTAATTTTCAACAGGGCCTAAGGCACACCCCAGGGCTGAGCAGGCTTTTCTGCTCTGGTTTTTGGGATGCTGCTGAGCCTGGGTGCTGGACCCCACAGTGGGAATATCTTCCCCCTGGTGCTCTCAGAGGCTCTGCTCCCAGGCTCCTGCGCTGAGACAGCATGGTCTGAAAGCAGGGCTATCCTGCAGGGGAGGAGGACGGAGACCCGTGGAAGAAGATAAGACTTGGCCAGGCAGAAAAATTAGAAATGGAGAGACCAGAAAATGGGAGAAACATCTAGAAAGAGTAGTAGATGGGAAATAAAGATAAAATCCAGAGGCAGATGGACATGAGAGCTCACAGGCAATACAATGGCACAGCTGAAACCGACAAAATAAAACAAAAAAACGGGGGAAAAAAAGGCAAAAAGCTAATGAGAGGGCAGGGCAGAGAAACCAAACAACTGGAGGCTGGGGTAGGTTAAAGGAAGAGGGTAAGTTTGGGACAAAAGAAAACGGAGATTGAAAGAAAAATGAGGTTTGAGAGACAAGTTGGAGGAAATACAGAAGACTGGAAACAAAATGAAACTTAGAATAAAGGGGGAATGGCGTATGTGTGCTGTGTTAGTCTGCACTGGGTACAACTGACTGTAATCGCTGCAGGTTTTGGTGCTCAGTGTGTTCAAAGGCTCTAACTCTGCAGCCGGTGGTGATAACTGCTGAAGGGGTGTTGAGGTTCCTCCTTTGAGTTTTATTTGGCAGTGTGGAAAAAGTGATACGAAAGGTATGTGAAGAATAGGAGGATCAAGAACCTGCGTATTCAAAAGTTTGAGTTTATGTCCAAATTTCATCACTCTATGAAGATTTTAATACACTGTTCACATCCTGGTTTTCTGGTACACAAGCTGAGTTGTTCATTGTCATGAGCTGTAACCCAGTTACTGTTTCTTTTTCACCTTTTGCTTTGCAATAATGTGTTGATTACGTATGATTCAAGTCTTCATAATTCAAGAGAGACTTGTTGGTTTCCTCTTGGACCCTCCCGTTAGGTTTATCATGACTGCTGTAACCTTAACTTATACCGTGAATTAATTTTCACAACGCCCTAAAAAACGACCAGGCGACAAAACGACCAGGGCAAAAAAAACCGACCAGGGTTGAGAGGGGGAGCTGAGATGCTGAGAAAATCGAGCCAAACCCCGTATGCTGCGTTTGGGATACTTGTGATCCGTTTTCTCGACGTGATGAAGGACTTGGCAGGCTGGAAGCCAAGCGCCGCTGGGCCCGGGATGGGGTGTGTGGGTGCGTGTGGGGGGTGTGTGTGGGGGGAGCGCGTCCGCGGGGGGCTGCGGAGGGGGCGCTCAGCGCGACTTTCGGGGCTCCCCGGGCGAGCGGCAGCGATGGCAGAGCCGGGACCGGGCTGAAAACCTCCCGCCGGCTGCCTTGCGGCGGCGTGCACCTTCCAATATCGGGGTGGGGTGGGGGGGCAACAAAGAAACAACCGAGCCAATAACTAAAAACCCGGGGGTAAAGGACGGCGCCCCGGGAGCGGCCCGCGCCCCGCGGAAGGCGCCGCCCGCCCGCCCCGCCGCCGCCGCCGCGGCGGGACAAGGATCGCGGCGTTGCGGGCGGGCATGGCGGCGTGGCGGGACGTGCTCCTCTCGCAGCTGGGCTCCGTCTGCCGCGGCGGCCGGGACTGGCGGGGGGGCGGCTGGCGGCACCCGCCCCGCGAAGGCTGCGCGGCGGCGGCGGAGGAGCCACGACCGCCGCCGCCCCCCCCGCGCCCACCCCGTCGGGGCGGCCGCGAAGCTGCGAGCCGGCAGGTGAGGGCGGGGATGGGAGGCGGGGTGGGGGGTGTCTGGCCCTTCTTCCGACCCGGCGCGGGCTGAGGAATGTGCCCCGCCGAGGGCGGCCGCCGGAGGAGCGGGAGAAGTCGTTTGGGGGACGGTCGTCTTCGTCCTCGTCCGAGCCAAAGCGCCCGCGGGCCGAGGGAGGGGCGGCTCCCTGCGGAGCGGGCGGTGGGGCCGCCACAGCTCACCGGAGCCCGGCACCGAGGGCACCCACCCTTGTCTTTTTGCCTCCCGTGGGCTACACGGCCCTGGCCGTGTCACGAGTGGCGTTTGGGCACGTCGGGTAAACGGCATCAGACTTCATCAAGGTCCAGGTGGCCCGGGGAGAGAGCAGTCTCTTGGACTGATGGCCCGGAGAAAACCTGAGGCTGCCGGCGGGGCTGTTTTGCCAACGATGCGATGTTCTGGTGTCGGTGCTGATGATCATCCCCCCTGTGCTTCTGCAGATGTGGCCTTGAGTGACTTCATGCGCACACATCTACTTGTATTTTAGGGAGCCGTGAAGCTTCCAGCAAGCAGGATCGCCCACGCTACGAGCAGGACAAAGCACCGTGATTTCGTGATAGTGCTATTTGAATGCCGTGAGGTTTACAACAGCTAGATGTAACCTGTGAGAGAAATTCCTCTGGCTGTACTTTCACTTCTTTTTACCATGATGCTGACTGAAGCCTTTTTTAAAAAAAAAAAAAAAAAAAAAATTAAAGATGAAACTTGTGTGATTCAGATGTTGAGGTTTTAAGAACAGAGCTCTCCTACTATAGATAAAATTGTGAGACTGGATGGTGCTTCACACAGAACATGTGGTAGCAACATATCTCATGTACCCATTTCTGATATCCTTGCTGATACAGGAAATATGTTTACCGTGAAATATTCTTTGTGAATATTTCTGTTCATGAATATACTTTTCAAAATATGCAGTATCTGCTTGTACACTTAAGAAAAAATGAGCCAGTGTTTAATTTGTGAACACCTGAAGTTAAACCACAAACTCCTTTTTTTGGTGCCACAATGGAGTGGCCAGTGTTTAGAGATTTGGTGTATTTTGGACCTCCCAGGGGAACTGCAGTATTATCTGTAAGTCATACTGGTATGAGGCGAAAATGAGTTTAAGGAAGCACTATCTTTTTTTAATGAAAAATATGCTCTGACATTGTGAAATCTATTTACAGACTTTTCTTTGATAAGTTTATATTATGCCCTAACCACCTTATTTCAAGTAGTAGCAAGCTTATATAGTACTATTAAAAAACGTGATAAGCAGCAATTAGGAACCTAAGTTTCCTTAATGGTTTTGTGGCTCGATAAGGGAGCAATGCTGGAGCTTTCTTGGCTATTAAAAGGCCAGGGGCACAGAAATTACCCAATAGTGAACATGCTGATGTACGTTGTCCCTGGAAGTAACCAGTATCAGGAAGGAAACATAAGGATCGTACAGAACCGTACCAGAACTCTCTGAGCTCCACCTTCACTTTGTTGTTGTTGTTGTAGGGGCAAGGAGCAAGTAAGATAATTGTTACCTCCTTTTTTTTTTTGGCTCACTTGTGACCACCTAAGTGGAAGGCAAAAAGTCATGTAGTAGTTTTAAAAGAGCAGAAGGTAGGTGAGTCTAAAATTTCTGTGGCTCGTAAAGGAAAATGAGGACTCAATAAATACCTATCTGTCCGTGCAGGCACGCAATTGTGCAGTGCGCCCGGTATTCCACTCTGGGGTGCAGGTAGCATTTTCAAAAACGTCAAAATGATTTATGTGCCTAGTTCCCAGTTTTCAAAAGGAGCCCAGACATAACCGAAAATAGGTTTTAATGGTCATGGGGCCAGAATTGTCCTCAATTGTTTTTAAAGTGGGATTGTGGTACAGGATGGCATGTCAGGGCAAGGCTGGAGCAGTAAGAAGAGAGGGTCAATCCCTTCACGTTACTATCAGCACAACTCTGAACATGACTGGTGTTACAAATGGCACGGCACAGACCATGCTGGACTGCTGCATCCCATCTACGGTGTCCATCGGTGTGGATCTAATCTGGTCACATCTGCCAAAGCTGAATGCAACCTTCCCAGGAGGAAAATATACATCATCTATGTGCAATACTCTTCCTAGTTAGTTTCCTAAATAAGTCACTCCTTCATCCTGCCTTTTCATGGCTCAGTTAAATTTATTTTCCACTCAGTAGCACCATGTCAGCTGAAGAGGTTGGTCCCCCCACGAGTCCCCCAGCAAGCCGGTCTGTAGGCTTTTGGGTGCTACCCGGGGAGGTGGTAGGTCCAAGCTGAGTAATCAGCTTTTGAGAATTGCACTAATGAGTTTGAGACTCTTCAGGCAGTCCACAGCACAACGGGAAGCTGAGGTGGCCATGATTTAGCAAGTTGTGATTTCCCCTCAGTCTTGTTTTCAGACTGACTCTATCAACTGCTGTGTAATGCTTCCCTGATTCTTGTAATCTGTAAACATATTTCTGCATAACGTGCATACGAGGTGAACCCTTGTGATCCACTCTGTCTGCTTTGAATTACCAGTTCTTTTGCTTTATGTTCTTACCTCTGTCATTTTACCTTGGTCTTTGAGAGCTGGTCTCACCTTCTCCTGCTAGTCCTGAAAGAAAAGACGCCCATTTGAGGGGCCATAGCTCTAATGGAAGTGCGTAGGGTGCAAGAAAGGCAGGATTTATTAAGGACTTGTCTTCATCCTTTCTTTGGGGCTGGCATTGCTTTGCATCTCTGCCGTAGTGCAGTTGCCGGTATGCGCTGTTCTGACTTGTCCAGTTCCCTCTGTCCGTCATAGGGGAACAGAAGGAGGCATCTAAAAAGCGTTTCTGGGGTTTCTTGCTGTTCTAGCTGGGACAGAAGTTGGGTGCAGTCGTGCTGCACATTGATAAATGCACATCAGAAAAAGGGGTTTTTAAAGCCCATTGGTAGTGTGAGATCTTGTCGTCACTGTGTCCAAATCAAATGTCCTTGGCCTGCTAATGAAATGGGTGCTTCTGTTTTTCTCTAATTATTGTCTCGGTGATGAGAATTGAGTTCAGCCCTCTTCAGCGTTGTCAGTAATGACGAAACTCCACGCGGGAGCTGTGACGGGGCAGATGCTCGCCTCCCAGCCCTTGGTGGTTTCAGGTGTAATGGTCTGGAACTTGGTAAACAGCCACGGTTGCGCCTTGCTGCCAGCCCCGCAGTGTCAAAAACCAGCAAGTTTTCATTATAAAAGTGGTTTCCTAGCTGCTGTGTAGCGCTAGGGATTACACAGGGGTGATGAGGGACTCGGTCACCCCTGCCGAGGGCTGGTAGCCAGTTTGACTGTAGTGTCAGTCGGGGTTAGGCCGCATTGCTGAGGTCTGACTGCGGATAGAAATTTTCTGTCAGCCCGGCTGGGGTGGGATGATTCCAGGTTTGATCACAGGCCGGGTGCTATAAACTGCTGCCTTTGTTTACATTATATTGGCGCGTTTCAACACCCAAAGAGGGGTAGAGGACCTTCTGCCAAGTGCTTATGAAATACATCTGTCCCTCTGCGCGGTGGCAGCGGGACACCAGCGTTTCGGGAAGGCTGTGTGGCGATGGCAGGCGACCCCAGCCCTCCCAGCGAGCTCGCCCTGCCCCTGTTCCTCGCTGTGCCCTCCTGGCCCCTGATCTGGCCCTTCCCTCGCCCCTGGTGCCGGCGCAGCTCACGAGACCGTCTGAACACGGACGCAGCCGGGCAGCTTAGGGAGCAGGGAGCGCTCCCAGCAGGCTGGGTGGGCTTTGGGGCTGCCACCCGGGGGGGGGGGGGGGGCGAGGATCCGGCAGCAGGATGGAGCAGAGACCTTTTATCTTGCAGGGGAGCGTGCCCAGGAGCGCAGCCGGGCATGGTGGTGGCCGGGAGTCACAGCCCGGCTTGGTGCCGGGAGGGCAATGGCGATGGCTGCCAGGTCAT
This sequence comes from Pluvialis apricaria, assembly GCA_017639485.1. Classification (NCBI taxonomy): domain Eukaryota; kingdom Metazoa; phylum Chordata; class Aves; order Charadriiformes; family Charadriidae; genus Pluvialis; species Pluvialis apricaria. Next base: position 39,464,249 of record CM030044.1, read on the forward strand.
CCCCTGCGGCAGCCCCTTCATAGACAGCGACCGCATCTGCTCCTTGCTGGCTGGTCCCCAGGGAGACCCGAGCCTCGGGGGGTTCCCTTTGGCTGCTGTTGCCACCTCCAGTGCCACAGAGCAGGTGATGAGGCTGGCGTCGCAGGACGGGTCTCGGCACAGGAGACCGAAGGTGCGGAAAGACCCAGTGGAGCGCCCGAGGGTGCGTGCAGATGGCCTCTGCGGCAAAGGGGCAGGAGGATGTCTCCATCCCTGTTTCCGTCCCTGGCGGCTGCTGCCAGGCGGTGGCTGGCTCTTCCTCCAGCTGGTTTGGGGCGGCTGTTTGTGGGTTTTCGGCGTTTGGTGGGACAGACATTTAAAAGCAAGACAGCACTGAAAAGGAAAGCGCTGCTGCTTTTTTTTTTTTTTTTTTAAATTTTGCACGGTGGTGGGGTGGGCAGAGCTGAGGAGAGCGGTGAGCCGTGGCCGAGTGGGAAACACAGAGGTGGGACCGTACCCTCGGCCTGCTCAGAAATCATCTCGGCTGCACTCCGTCTGTCTTTGGAAAATGGGATTTCAGTCCTGTGACAGTCTTGCCGTGCGTGCGAGGGCTGCTGTACACAGCTGTCAAGCCCATGAAGATTTTATTACTTAGTGTGAGACAAGCAATGGAGCACAAAGAGAATGCTCTCAGGAGTGACAGTGAAGAGCCATGTGGCTCCAGAGGTGAGCTGTCTGGGTCCCTCACATCCTTTAAACTTCATAGTACTACAGTTTAATACAGATTGCTATCAAGCTGTGACTTACTGGGGCCCTTCATGCTTCCCCCAGCTGCCTTTGTTTTCCACTTCAGATACTTCAGATACGTCCTGTCTTCAGAGGGTCCCCTCTCTAGTCAATATTAATCCCTGCGTTGTGAAAATATAAAACAAACAAAAGAAAGCTCTGAAATCTGCCAGCAGGTCATTTTCTTCTCTTCCTCCCCCCCGGTTTAAACTGGGAAGAGCTTTGTGCTGTGTAATTTTGAACCTGTCGGTGGAGGAATGCGTTCGTAACAGCAGTGGGTGGTTGACCTCTGTGATCGCTCAGTGCCAGGTAGGTGAGACCCAGTTCCAAAAGTAGCAAGTTGATTAGCTCTGTGCTAACATCAAGTGCCGGGCAAAGAAGCAGCACTGGCTTCCATTGATCCCAAAGTGGAAATCTGAGCAAGACGTGAAGCGTTGTATTGACCCTCTGAATAATACACCCGAAGCATCATTTTCTTATGGCTGCCTGGATTTTTACTTTTTTAAAATTACTTGCAACAAGATTATTTCAAAGGGGACGTGTTACTTGCCTTAAATTTGTAGGATTTTCTGATTATATTGTATTAGTTAATAAGAACAAATGCTTTGGGATATAAATGGTACTACTGACTTCAAAAATGTTGTCAGTGAGACAGGCAGGAGTGTTCATTAAGGAAACCCTGCAATTTTTTTTCTCCAAAAGAGGCACAGTAAAATAGGGCCATTCTTATGTTTAAGGATTTATAATAATTTGCAAATATAATTTGCATTAAGTTGCCATTTCTTGCTGTATTACTGGTGCCTGCCCTCGTTTGCCACAAGGTTTGTGTGTCTTTTATAATTTGTTCTGCAATTTGGACTGTTTTCCGTCAATTAAAATCTTTAGAAGATGTCTTTCTGTATTTTTATGTGTGACTGGCTTGTTCAATAATCCACATTTTATGCTGATCATTGAATTGGCTTGTAAGAGGAGATGATACATGGTATTATATTGTATTTTAATGCTGGCAATGTAGGATAAATGTTAGCTTTTAGCTAGGTAGCTGCCATCAGCTTTAAGCACAGATGGCATGTATGGGCCATAGTTACGAAACAGCCAGATCCAAACTTTCTCAGCAGTCGCTGTGCTTCTAGAGCAGTGGGTTTTGGAGTAGCTTCTTTTAGGCAGAAGGCCAAATTATGTTTCATGTCACAGAGACTTTTTGTCATTTCTAGTTGGGGAATGGACCAGGAGACCTCTTTTGAAGTAATTTGCAGATGTCTAATGCCAATATAGGATTTTTAACAATGTTTTGGGGGCCTGCCTCGAGGATACGGCTGAGGAAAATAAATTATGATTTGAGGTTTCTTGTGTGTAGCTCATTTGCAAAAGCCTGGGCTGCTGGCAGAGATGTTAAGGTGAGGGCCTCTGTGGCCTTCCCCCTCCAGGACAGTGCCACAGGCCGTGCAGGGGACAGGAGAGGCAGCTCCGAACCTCCAGCTGCAGACGAAGGGTCCCTCCATGAGCATCTGCACCCTGAGCGGGGCGTGCTCTTGGGGCGGTGCTGCTTGATGTGTTTTTCCAAAACATTACATGTTCAGGTGTAGCAGAAAGGCTTAATTGATTAAATAAGCATAATAAATTTATAAACTTAAAAAGTAAAAAGTGATAAATTAATTAAAGGCCTAGTCTTTCGGCCTCGGCTAAGCTTTCCGTCAGCTGGCGAGCTCTGTGCCCCAGCGGTCAAGCCGGAGCTTCTTTGACAAGCAGAGAATTTTGTATTTAGTATTTCCTGCGTTTTGTTGTCATGACCCGGCTGCTATTTGCCATGGAAGTATTCTTCCAATTGTGTTGCAGGGTCTACTGTGATATCAGAAGCAGCATTTTGGAAAGCCCGTTAAAGTGAAAGGAATTTCCTTTTATTGGCTAAGTTTGGGATCCAAATATTGGAAACATTTTTATGACCCTTCTGGCCCCAATCCAGAAAAACACTTAGGCATACAAACTTAGCTTTTAAGTGCAGTTGATTGAATGTGAAAGAAAATGCTGTAGCACGCTGTTGGTTCAAGACTGAATGTACGTATTTCTGAGAAGCTGACACGCTCCATTTGTACTAAGGAAAATAATCTAAAATCTCTCTTCAGTATGACTGAAGATTTTTAAAAAGTTCTGTTATCCCTCTCTGACTTTGGTCTGTATTTATCCTGCTAGCACAGGTGACTTCTCTTCCATTAGTGTAGGAAGTGTATCTGTGAAGAGCTGAGAATTTGTCTACAGTGCATATGTTTGAATTAATTACTAGGAAATAATCACAGAAATTCTGCTCTGACCAGAAATGACATGTTATCTTCAAAAGGGGAAAATGGAGAAACTTTTCAGTGCTATTGAATCTGCAGTCTGCCTGCAAAGGCAGTTTGGGATTAACTGGTAGTTGTCTTACAATTGGGCATGGTGCGCTGGTGAACAACAGTGGAAGCATTCAGATGAAATTATTTGCACAATATTTTTGTAAGTTGTCTTGAAATGTAGCGATGAAAATACTCTTGCATATTTAATTACTTATGATGCAGTATTTCCACAGATGTGCAGAGTCCTGAACACTTGGGCAAGTCAGTAAGAAAGATTGGAAAAGCGAAAGATGCTAGTTAGTAACAGATGTACTGATGTACTGCAGTGACAAAGCCAGGCTGTTGTCCTCTGGCAGGGTAGCCCGAACACAAGGAAATTCTAGAAGACCTGAGAGTTTGTTGAAAACCTCACATTAGGTTCATATTTTATTGCACATGATGCTGGAGTTTTACAATGCATTTCTGCCCTTCGTAATATCCGAAGTGTTGTTCTTTGTTACAATCAGTTGTTATATTACTTCATACCATAAGCAAGCATGTAGTGGATGCTGAACCAGAAAGTTCCTGCCCTGAAAAGCTTATGCAAGACAGCCTGTTAAGTTGGAAATCTCTTTAATGCTGGCAGTAATTTACCCGTTGCCATGGGATACAGAAATACTGCTGAAGTCCTGTTTTTCACTTAAGAATTATTACGCGTAAAATCGTGATACCTGCAAGTCCACCTTAGCTTTTATAGCTCAGGAGTTTCCAGAGGTGAGGGTTCAAGAGATACCAGTGTGCTTATAGGCTGAGCTCTTGTGAAATAGTCTTGAGTGTTGGCTTACAAGAACTCTGGCTCCATTTCAGGTGTCTAGTGTTCTTGCGAGGGACTTGCTCTGTGTGTAGTTAATTTTTAAAAGGGTTTGAGATGTTTTAGGACACTCTGCTGAACACAGAGGCTGGATTCTTGCAGTGGCTGTAATAAGGGGAAGTTAGTTCCCTCCCCTCATTGTGTGTTTGCATAAGGGTTGTTCACACGCCGCACTACACTGACTTCTCACAGGTATGCTTTCACCTTAAATTAGTGTCTCCTTCCTTCCCAGGCACTGAAAATCAGTTTTTCAGCTTTCAGGTATTTCTGGTTCTTGCCATCAGCAGTAAAGGTTCTTTACAGGTACTGGAAACCTGACGCAAATCTATTAGCCCCAGATTTATCTGTTGCTATTTAATGAGTATTTGCTTTCATATAATCATTTTGAGGGTAACAAATGATTATTTTTTTTTCCTAACATTCCGCCAAACCTCCTCATGAATGCAAAAATATTGGCTGTAATAGTTAAGATCTTTAGGAAAACCCAAATTCTTGAGAAGTGATGTAGATAAATGGTTTTGTGTGGTGGATTCACTACACGCACACTGTGTGCAGAGCTGAGTTATGGTGCTTGGCAGCACTTTTCAGCTCTTGAAGTAGTGTTTTGTCTAGGACACAAGACAGAAATTTTTTTTGCTCTCTGTTATCAGTACAAATTTGTTGCTGTTTCCGTAAGCGACTTACAACTTGATTGTGCTGGCTAGCTTCCAGCACAACTGTACTTTGCCTAAATGAACTAACCTGTTACTTAAACTGGCTAAGTCATGTGATTTCACATTATCTGCCCTTGTCTGGATGGATGTACAATCTGTCATTAAAGGCAGTCGCTGCTGTTTTGTCCAATAAATGGTTATATTTCAGTAATGGATGAAATTATTCTGACACAGAGATGTGTGCCTCTTAAGTTCCATTCACAGGGAATTGAAACAGTGTCTGGAGCAGCATGTAGTTTCATTAGAAACTGTGTGTATCGGTGTGTTTCACCCCAAAGAGGACATAAGTACAGCTAATGGTACTAAAAATTTGTTGTTGAGTATTGGCAGTGTAACCTAGTTTTCCTGAGTTTGGTACTCAACCAATGAACAGTGCTTATTGTCTGGTCTTGAAGGGGCTGAATGTTTCTTGCAGATCTTGGTTTAGTAAATCTAATTCCGGAGCAGGACAAATGCACATTAGCCCCTACTTATCAGTGTTTAATTGGTGCAGTGCATCTAAAGGCTTTGACTCTGGCAAGTCCTTTACGAGGGGGTGGGGTGGACTGGGGCAGAAGAAAGCAGCAGCAAAAATGGAAGCATTCACGCGTTTGCACTGGATGGGTGGTGAAATCAGTGCGGGCACCAGTACAGCAGGTGATCGCAGGGCTACCGAGCCCCGTCCTCTGAGATGGGTGAGCCAAGTGCTACGTACCTGCTCAGTGACCCCGGTGGGATGGTGGCATGGTCACTCGCCTTGCTGATGGCACCCCCGGAATTTGGAGGACAGATTACCTCTGTGCTGGGCTGGGTTTTTAGATTTCATCTGCTCACACTCCCCATCAGCAAAGATTTCAAAGAAATGAGTGGTGCAGGTGTTTCTCTAAATTTCATGCTTTGTTCTCTTTCTTTGCTTCTGGAAACCTTAATTTTTGAACATTACTTATGTTTAACCAAATTTGACCTGACAGTGTCCCTTTAATACCATATTATGCAAGGATCTCAGACATTAGAGATATTGGAGAAGTGATTAAAAGCAATTTTCTAAAAACTACTCATGTGCCTTAAATTTCAGAGCCAAACTCTTGCCACTCCATTGACTAAATCAGTCTAGAAATCTCCAAAGCCTCTTCTGTGGCAGGGTAGTATAAGCAGCAATCCTAATCCCCAGACTGGTGAGAAATGAGAAGGCAAAACTCCCAAACAAAGGTCTCAGGACTTTCTGGAAGGAAAATTGGAAGGAAAATTGCAACATAAACTCAGCTTCAGGTCTTCTGTATATCAGAACAGAAATTTGCCAGTCAGAAGGAGCACGTAGGTGTATTTTTGTCTCCTTTAAGGTTTGGTGGTAGAAAGGATACAGGTTGATGCTGGCTGATGTGTGTGTACCTCACTGTAGTTATGGGAGAAATTTTAATTTGTTGTTGAAGTTTAATTAAATGACAACAGTTTTGAAGTGTTAACCAGAGTTTTATAAAAGGGGATAAACATGTTACTGAAGTCTTTTACAAAGCTAGGAACCAAGAACAAACAAGCAGCCGTTCAGAAGTCTCTTCATTTTTACTTGCCCAGCCCTGAAGTTATGGATGACTATAAAAAGCATGAAGGTTTAAAACCCTTTTCCTGATTATCCAATTAGCTTAGAAACCTAAGTAAAGCCTTAGAGTAAGAAATGAATGTTATTGTTACGGTCTAAATTTTAGAAACTAAGTGAAGATTTCACCTTATATAAAATTAAGAACAATGGTAAATACGTTGTGTCTCACACTGCTTCAGTTATGAAATTTGTGCTTCCCAAGATGAAATGCAGTGATAGTGTCTTGTATTGTATTTTTTCCTGTAGTTGATTGGAATTTCAATTTATATATTTCTAAGTAGTGCCATCTGTTCAGGAACTTCATTAAAGAAAAAAATGGTGGACTTTGCAAATGATGTTTTTTGCTATATGCCCATGTTTATAATTTGAGATGAAAATAAATGTTAAAGTTACAGGCTTCACTGGGATCATGTACAGATGACACATTATTTAAGTTCTGCTTTTTTAAGTGCAAAAATTACAGGAAGCAAGGAGGTGAAAGAGTGCAGCATAGGCAACACTCCAGCAAACTATGTAAATAAGCAAAGATTAATGTTGAAATATCTGTATGGGACAATACTGTGTTTCTTTGCAGGACAGGGTGAAAACTCCCAGTATGGCATCAGTTGCACTTTGAAATGTTGTTTTCAGTTCTATTTACTGAGAATCCTGAGGTGGAATTAACTGAGATGAGTGTTGTGCTGCAGGAGTCTCTGTGACACTGGTTGAGGTGCATCCTTGGTGCTTTGAGATTCAAAGGTCAAATATATTTCATAGTGATCTTGTTCATCTGAAATAAATGGGAATTTTATCAATGACCTCTATAGTAGCAAGGTTAGATTCATGGCATGTGATCCAAGGCTATATGTGTGGGTTTTTTTCCATTGGCTTTGTTGGACCTTGAGCCCAACCCATTGTGACTAGAGCGGCCTGATCAGCGGTGGCGTGTGTTGGTCACTGCCCTTACTGCCTCAGTTGTGGAATAACACAGGCGATTTTGGAGCAAATTGAAAAAGGATAAACAAAACATCCAGAATTTTAAGCGCTGATATTTTTGTCTTAACCCCCAACCACCCTCCAAAATCCAAAAAAAAGAGAATTTTTAAAACAAGGTATGTTTTTTAGGAGAGAGCTCAGATGTTCAAAAAGATGATAGTAGAGAGGAAGCCTTTTCATCTCCCATATTAGATGTTGTAACTTCAACTCACACAGTTTTTTGGTTTTGCCATCGTTGAGGACTCTAAGTTATTTTTTGGTTTGATGTAACCACACCAAACAGCTGTTGTGTACCAGTTGACCTCTCCCCACTTCAAAATTATAGATTTGTGTTTTATCTTGTATCATGTAACTTTATGATGAGGAACACTGAGCTCTGGATAAAAGAACTTCTTTGATGCCCCTTTAGTCACATACGGATTAGCTGAGTGCCACTGCCTTGCTCAGCTGACAGCATGTTTTGCTGTGGGTGCCTAGGCTGATGCAATGCTTCCCTGTTACACTGGGCTGTAGATCTCCGGTGCTGGACTTCACAGCTGGAAAGATACCCAGATAAAGCTTGATTTCCAGAATACGTCATATGGGAGGTAAAGTAGCTCAAGGGAAGCCACCTGAGATGGTGCGATGCCAACAGCTTGCTGAAAGCTAGTTTGAACTACTAGTGCTCTTCCTAAATCTAAGTGACAGCAGTTGGATGTTCTCTCACAAGGCTGAGCATGTTGCCTCAGCAAATGGTCTAAGGCTTGTCAACCTCTTGGCTATTCTGTCACACCCCTTCCTGTTAATGAAGAGTTTAGTGAAGTTCATTCTTGTGGAAGTGATCCCATAAGATTTTTTGTTTCCTGGTTCTGGCTGAAAACTTATTACAAGAAATAGTAATGGGTTTCAGAAAAATCGGAGTCCCAGGGTATTGAAATACTAGAAACGTTTCACTGCTTTGCCTGATAGCTCAAACAACTGGAATAAAGTGGTTTAGGAAGCATGAAACAATACTGATTACTAACAAGATTACTAATAAAAGGTTTTTGAGAGCAGTGTGTGCATGCCCTCAGGGAATGAAATTTGCTTCACTGTTTCCAAGGTTTTCTCTGGATTTAATTTTTGCGCTTTGTCTTCAGGAGGCCTGTTTTTAAGGTAATTTTCTTGCATGCCCGTGTTCTGTCCAGCCCTGAGGATCTTCCATTTTGTTAGTCCTTCATTCAAAGCTGAACCAGATGCAGTTCAATTAGTTGCTTCCAGAAGAATACACATGCTCAGCAATACCAGCAAACTGCTTTTTAATGATCTCTTTCATCTTTGTCAGTGGGGGCCTGTTTCAGAGTGCATTAAAACCAAAGGTAGGACTCCCGTTAGTCTTGGTGGAAGCTGGGTCCCCACCTGCAGACAAGCCGATTGTTCACTCAGGTAGCTTGTGACCCTCCATAACTGTTCGACTAGCTGGGAGTTTATGTGGGGGTATGTAGGGATGTGAAACTGAAGTAAAAAAAGGTCAGATGGGCCCGCTTTATTAAGGATCATAATTCCTTTCAGGAGATAAAAGAGAGTTACTCTCTTTTATAAGAGTTATTGCTGAACTCCACCCATAAAATGCTCCCAGGGGTACTCTTAATAAGTTGAATTACTGGCATTCTCACAAATTGAATTCTTTTCAAAGTCATTGTGCAAAAGACACGTTTTACAAATAGGTATGGAGACAAGTACTTACCATAAGTATTTTCACAGGGTAGACATTTTGCAGAAGAACAGTAATTTTCAAATATGAGAAGTGAATAAGGAGTCAATGTTTATTATTTGATTACTGTTTGCCTTGTATCCCTAATCATAAACTAAGACCCTACTGTGCCACTGTGACCCTACTTATCCACTGAGTGGTCCATCCATCAAATCCACATCTCCCCAACTCAGAGACAAGGATGTCATGTGGAACAGTGTCAAATGCTTTGCTCAAGTCCGGGTAGATGACGTCTTTTACTCTTCCCTTATCCACCAATGCTATAATGCCATCCTAGAAGGCCACCAAATTTGTCAGGCATGTTTTGCCCTTAATGAATCCACATTGGCTGTTGCCAGTCATCTTTTTATTTTCCCTTGTGTCTTAGCGTAGTTTCCAGGAGGATGTACTCCATGATCTTGCCAGGCACAGAGGTGCGACTGATTGGCCTGTAGTTCCCCAGGTCTTCCTTTTTTCCCTTTTTAAAAATGGGGGGTTACGTTTCCCCTTTTCCAGTCAGTGGCAACTTCGCCTGCCTGCCATGACATCTCAAATATGATGGATAGTGGCTTAGCAACTTCATCTGCCAGTTCCCTTAGGACCCGCAGATGGATTTTGTCAGGTACCATGGATTTGTGCACCTTCAGGTTCCTGAGATGGCCTCAAACCTGATATTCTGCTACAGTGGGCAGTTCCTCATTCTCCCAGTCCCTGCCTTTGCCTTCTGCCACTTGGGCAGTGTGGCTAGAACACTTGCCAGTGAAGACCACGGCAAAAAAGTCATTGAGTACCACAGCCTTCTCCATATCCCGGGTGACTAGGTCTCCCGTTTCCTTCTGGAGAAGGTCCACATTTTCCCTAGTCTTGTCACTGACGTACCTGTAGAAGCTTTTCTTGTTGTCCTTGATGTCCCTGGCGAGATTTAACTGTGCCTGGGCTTTGGCTTTCCTAACCCGATCCCTGTCTGTTTGGACAATTTCTCTGTATTTCTCCCAGGCTATCTGTTCTTGCTTCCACCTTCTGTAGGTTTCCTTTTTGAGTTTGAGTTTGTCCAGGAGCTCCTTGTTCATCCATGCAGGCATCCTGGCATTTTTGCCCAACTTCCTCTTTGTTGGGATGCATCGCTCCTGAGTTTGGAGGAGGTGATCCTTGAATATTAGCCAGCTTTCTTGGGCCCCTCTTCCCTCCAGGGCTTTATCCCATGGTACTCTGCCTAACAGACCCCTGAAGAGGCCAAAGTCTGCTCTCCTGAAGGCCAGAGTAGCGAGCTTACTGCACGCCCTTCTCTCTGCCCTCAGGATCTTGAACTCCACCATCTCATGGTCACTACAGCCAAGGCTGCCCTTGAGCTTCACATTCCCCACCAGCCCCTCCTTGTTGCTGAAAACAACGTCCAGCATAGCATTTCTCCTTGTTGGCTCCTCTACCTCTTGGTAGAAGGAAGTTATCGTCAACACATTCCAGGAGCCTCCTGGATTGCTTAGGCACTGCTGTGTTGTCCCTGCAACAGGTATCAGGGTGGTTGAAGTCCCCCATGAGGACAAGGGCTTGTGAATGTGAGGCTACTCCTATATATCTATAGAGGCCTCATCCACTCGGTCTTCCTGGTCAGGTGGTTTGTGGCAGACCCCCACAGTAACATCACCTGTCCCTGTGTTCCCTTTAATCCTGACCCATAAGCTCTCGGTCCGCTCCTCGTCCATCCCTGAGACAGACAGAGAGTGAAATGAACATGAGGAACAGTGAGACAATAATGGTCAGTATAATTGTATTTACTCTTTATGATAAAATATCTGTCCATTTTGTGTTTCATTGTGGGGGTAGTTCCCTTTGAGGACAAAAAAAATCCTTTGCTTCCAGTGTTTACTGAATTCAGTCCCAGAGATTTAGAAGTTCAATATCCAAAAACTGTCATTCATTTTAGGGAATTTGATCCTGATAGGCCTGAAGAGAAGGAGGTTCGAAGACTACCAGTGAGACTCTGAAAAAAATGTGTGTACCACAGTGACTGTTCAGTTTACTCAGCTGCAATAGGCTTCACTGAGATAGTTTTCACAGTGTCCCAGGAGGCCAGTGGAAAAATCCCACCTGATATATACACTCTAAGAGCTCGGTCTAGTCTTTGCTCCCTGCTTTTGCATTTCACTGTAGTCCTAGTTCAGCAAACATATAACCAGGATGAATCTATTCTTAACTCTGTTAATAATAATAAAAGAAGGAATCAACCGTCTCTTTCAGGTAAAAATAAAATCTTGCCTTTTTTTGACACAGCTTTAGTAAGATGGCCATTTGCTTGCTCCTGCCATTTGGCAGGAGAAAAGTCCAGTCCTTTAAGCAGTTCTGATTCATCCTTACCCGTTTCTCTATTGCACGTGTGTTTGACAGATCCTCTAAATAATTTTCATGTTTATTAGTGAGGGGTGGGAGTAAATTTTAATACTCATCTTTCTAGGGAGCTGTGCAAAGCCTGGGAATGGAGAGCTGGGACTGTTCAGACATGTAGCTTCAGCTTATAATATTTGGTTTCATCTAATATTATGGGAATCATTTTGGGTTATGTGTTATGCGTATGGAGCCATGTAGATGTTATAGCGAAATTTTTGGCGTTGTGTTCTGAAATTCAGGAATACAATTACATTTGAAATGTCTTTTCAGACCCCCAAATCTTGGATCGAAGAGGTCTTCAGTAAAAGAGAATGTGCACACATCATTCCCAGTTCAAAAGATCCTCACAGGTAAAACAATGAATTTAGCCTTCTTTCTGTTACATTTAGAAAGAATCAGAAGTTCTTATGGGTGTCGTGTGTAGCTTGGATGAAGTTCTTTGCAGTTGCAACGCCTCAGTTGGCGATTGCTGGTGTTTATGGGTTTTCATAGGTATTACCACCAGTATGTTTTAAACAAGGGGTTCGTTTGAATTAGAAATTGGCAACAATTGACCTTCCTAGACTTCTTAGGTGTGTTGCTCTCAGTCCAATAACCAAAACTGTAGTATGGCATCCAACTGAGAGATTGAGTTACATAGAGTTACTGCTGCACAGGAATTCTCAATCCTGTACCACCATTTTCTCCCTTCCTCAGAATAACGCCTGCTGCTGATCACAGTCTTCTGAGACAGAGTTTTCTGCTCAGGCTGGTGTAGAGTGTGAAAAGAGTGAGGAAAAGATCAAATCCTCAACCTGTATTTTACGACCTGAGAAAGCAAACAATTTTGCATTCCAGATTGTGTGTCTAGTGGATGGTGGTGCCTAAATAAACTTGGTGAGATCACATTCTGAGGATGTAAGCTTGTAATTTTGATTATATTGTTTTGAACACATGGATAGCGTAGAGCAGATAAGGTAGACAACTCATCTATGAAATGCAGATTTGACATACAGTCTGAAATGTAAAACGCCAAATGAACCACTGAAGTTACCCAGTACATCTTCCAGGGGTGAGCACAGAAGAACACAGCCTTTAATGCTGTTGATGAGAATTTTTTCACAAGTGAATTGATATTTTATGAATAACATTACAGATGTTTTCTTTCATACAAGCATGTATTAATTACCCATTTTTTATTACAGGTGTCCTGCAGGATGTCAGGTGTGCCAGAATTTAATCAGGTAGGAATGCATAAAATCTATGATTTTTATGACCTAAAGTTAGTGGTGGGCATTCCTAGTCAAGGAAGTAATGACAACAAAAATAACCTTCTTCTTACATTGTTAGCGCAGCATTTCTGAGGGTGTGCTGGAGAATGTTTAGCATAAATTTGGGTAAAATAAATTGTATGATAACAATTTATTTGCAGTAGAAAATTTTATCCAAGTACTTTTTGTGGCTGAGTTTGTCTTAATCTTCTCCTGAGGAATGAAACGCAGAAGTGTGCCTTTAAATGGGAGACAATTCCAGCTATGTCCTTGGTGATGAGAAAGAGAATGAGATGAAAGCACTGGAGAACAGTAAGAATTATGGAAAGAGGAAGAGCAAAAGAAAGGGAGAAGAAAGAGGGTAATAGAAACATTCCTCATGATAGGTTTTCTGAAGATTTTTTCTTCTATGCAGTGGGCATTCTGAATGTCTGCTTTTGAGAAGGCAAGCAACAAAAATTATATCACTTTGGTGCTTTTAACTCATGTGTAGGTTTTTCAGACAACTAGTATTTTTGTGGCTTGGATTAATTAGTTGTTTTCGATCCAACATTTGTTGTTCTGCTGGTGTTCCCAAAAATGGGTCTCCATACTGTATGTTTATGATAATAAATTATCAGTTGTTGGAACAGAAATTTTAACTTTCCTTGGCATTGGTTTTGTGTTAAAGGCCTCTGAAGGCTGAAGCAACAGAAAACAATGTTTCCTATAACTAGCAACTAGAAAACTGGTGCTAACTAGTCCTGTCATCTGCATGGACATGATTATTTGCTTTTTCACTATGTTTCACATTTTATTTTGCTTCTAAGATTTATGTGAAACAAGAGCCACATTTTCCAAAAAGCAAATCAGTTACTCCTTGAAATCAGATCACTGTAAAGGGCTGGTATGCAGAATGGTGTTGGCTTTGTAAATAAGGCAAATGATCTGTGCATCATCAATTCAGAAAGGGACAACTCCCTCTGAGGGAATGGTCGTGTGTTTATTTTGCTTTAGAGCAGAAGAATAGAGATTCAAAGATTTTTGCAGGTTTTCTGGAAGTGTAAATGCAGGGAGAATTTTAATGCTTCCTACTAACCTGCAGATACCCAGGTGGGTATCTAAGATGAAGTTAACTTCTGCTTGAAAATATGGTGGTTTAATCCTGTCTAAATCAAGACTACAGCAGTTCTGCAGTCCTCCCCCTTCACACCACAGAGTGACTGTGTTGTTACTTGGTCTGGGAAGTTCATTGGTATGAAAATTAACCTGGGGGGGTGGAAAACCAAACCAAGATTAGCTTTCCACCAAATCAGGCTCCTAATGACAGGTTAGCTGCATGAATGTCAATACTACAGTGGGAGAGGGAGGAAGAGAAACTGGAAATGTGCGCCCCACAGGGTGGGTTTGTTTTTTTCTTTCACCTTTCTCTGTGAAGACATCCCGTACCTTTGTGGGTTTTTTTATCTTGTAGTTGTCTCTTTCACTTTTTGTTAAGCATCTTCGTGCTGTTTAAATTCATGTGAATCCTATTTGTCAGTTTCTCTATGTATGCGGAATGTGTATGCATGTCTGATGTTCACTTCAGTCAGCCATTATCTTGCAAGTACATTTCCTCAATGTTAACTGCTCTTGTCTTCTTGTATCTCTTAAGGTGTAAACAGAGCTTTCTTCTAGGATAATTTTTCTGTTCCTAACAAGGGGAAATAATTGTCACATGAGTGTTGTAACTGGTTATATTGTATTTATTAGATCAGCAATGAAACAGGTTTTGGGCCTCCTGAGATCCATAGTTTTCCACAACAGTCCAAAAGTGATGTGAATGTACTTGATGCCTACTATAATTTTACCTAATATTGCAGGCAAATTAAATCTGTTAATGATTTCTTACCTGCAGAGAACTTCCAAGGTTTGCAAACAGTTTATGAGTGGGTTATGCAACTATTTGCTAATACTAAGTAGAATAACTCCATTTAGTAGTTGCTGATCAAATTTGAGTAACTTACTGGCACCTTTGTCCATCCTTCTTGGTGCGTTGAAATGGCCTTATCTACTCTTTCAGTACAGTGCTCACAAACACATCCCAGACAGCACCTACACTGATCTCACTGCATGAATATTCAGGAACGTGGTGCTAAACTTCTGCATCTGTACGCATCTGAGATGTTCTCACAAATTGTCTCTGTGTCTGACCCTTTCGGCATATTTTTTGGACACGGTCTTTAAAGTGCTGCCTACTAGGGCACCGGATTTTGTAATCTGGCCACTGCAGTTACTTTTACCTCATTGTTGACCCGCCAGGTTTCCCCTTGTTGCTCAAAGTGTGACTTTTCCAGGAGTCTGCTTTTCTGTTACTGACATTGCTCCTTCCTTCACTAGTAGCTTAGTGAGCTTTTGAGGCAAAGAAAGTCAAGTCATTGCAAAGACGCTTTGAATCAATGTATGTGATATATTCACAGGATAACTCAGGCTGGCAGGGACCTGGGGAGGTCTCCAGTCCCAGCCCCTGCCCAGAGCAGCCTCAGCTGGGGGTCATCCAGGCTGCTCGGGGCTTCATCCAGTCAGGGCATGAAACGCCCAAGGCCGGAGAGAGCCCACCTTCCCCATGGCCCAGCTCCACCACTGAGCTGTTCTGGGGAAAATGCTTCTTCTTATCTCCAGCCTGAGCCTCTTGTGTTTCAGCTTGTGTTGCTGCCTCTCGCCCTCCTGCCACTCACTACTGTGAAGACCCCAACTGCGTCTCCTCCATCCCCTCCCGTCAGTGTCAGGGGTGCTGTTGGGTGCCCCCAAAGCCATCGCTCCTCCCAGCTGAACCATCCCCAGTCCCACAGCCTCTTCTCACAGGGCAAGGGCTCCAGACCCACCATGTGTCAACAGGATGGTCACTCTCCACTGAAGTCCGTCCAGTTTGCTGGTGTCTCTTCTGTGTTGGGCACCCAAACTGGAGGCAGCACCCAGACAGGGTCTGACAAGCAGCAAGCAGAGGGGACAGTCCCTGCCTTCCCCTGGCCATATCCTACTCATGCCACCCCAGGCACCACGGGCCCTCATTGCTGTCTGGACACATGGGTCATCCTGGTGTGGCTTGCTTCCTACCAGTGCCCAGGGCCATGCCCCAGAGCTGCCGCCTCCCCAGGGCTGCCTGTGCCCTCCATCCCTTCTTCCAGGTTGCTGGTGGAGAGGTTGAACAGGACAGGCCTGCACAGACCCTGTAGGACCCCGCTGGATACCAGCCTCCAGTCAGTGTCCGACTCATAACCATCACCCTGTGAGCCCACCACCCAACCAGGTCCTCACCCACTAACGTGTCCTTCCTCCCAGACTGTAATGTCCCAGCACAGGTACAGGAACATTGGAGACAGTGCCAACAGCCTGACTAGTGCAGAGGTGGGTGGCATCTGCTGCTCTCCTCTTGTCCCCATGATTTTGTTGCAGAAGGAAATCAAGTGTGTTAGATATGATCTACGCTTTGTAAATCCTTGCTGACAGCTCCCCATCACTGTCTTTTCCCTGCTGTGCCCAGATGTGGGGTCTAGGAGGTCTCCTTGATTTTATCTGGGACTGATGGGAGGCCAGCCAGCCTGTGGTTTCTCAGGGTGGCTTTTGCTCTTTTTTAAAGTCAAGTGTGGAATTTGCCTTTCTCCAGTCATTGGGTACCTCCCTGATCTCCATGACCTTTGAGAGCTGATAGAGAACAGCTGCACAAGAACATCAGCCACCTCCCTCAGCACCTTGGGCTGCAGCCTGGCAGGTCCCAGGGTCCTCCTGACTCAACCATCATGCCCGGCTGGTAGCTCCTCTCATCCTTGAGCCCTGTCGCTATGCACACAACTTTACAGAAAAAAAACCCAAACAGCTGTATGAAATGTTCTGCTTTCGTTTTCTGAGAACCTCTTAGTCTTGGCTTTTGACCTCCCAGGTAGCTAGGCACCTTGTCCCTTCCTGCTAGATGGCTAGAAAGTGAGTGTGTCAGGTTGGAGCAGAGCATGAGCAATTTGGGAAATACCAGTCCTTTTGAGTTCAAACCTCTTACTAGGATAATCTCTGGGGTAAAAGCAGCTGCATGTACCCTACACACCTGTGTATAGGGTCCATGTGCAGTTCCTCCACTGCCTGCTCAGCGTAACTGAGATGTTCTGAGTGCATCTCACCTCTGGGTGCATTTACATGTAAACATTAAGTATGTAGTGCAAATAATGTTAATTACTAAAGTAGTTCAGTGTTCATTGGACCTCTCAGTTTCAAGGTTACTGCACTGATTTGTGTTGTCAGATGGTTAGTTCCTTTCTGTAGGATCGCAGCTTTGAAATGGCAGGTTGCTCTCGCTCTTGCTGCTCTAGGAGGGGCTGCTGATGTGACCCTGTATGGAAGACTAATGTATGAGATAGTCATTCTGTGCTTGATTTTTGATGGGCTGAAAATTAATTCAGATTTAGAAAACATAACCCACTGATGATGAGCCTGATTGCTTTTCAGTTCTGTCCTTCCAAGCACTGGTATTTGCTGAGTTAGACAGTGTAATGTGGTATCTAGTGAGTAATGTAAGGGAATGTAGTATTTAGTTGCGACTGTTACTCGTTCTCTGTCTTTCAGAATGACTCCTGGATGAAAGGTCTTGTTATTGTGAGACCACTCTAGGAGCAGTACAGTGACCACAACGTATTGTCAGGACCAAAGAACAATAGGATATCTATGCTTTTTCTCCTCTTTCATCTAAAGATCATTTTTTTCCTGACATTTGCTGTCTCTTACCCTGGAATCCCCCCAGAAGCAAGCAGAAAAAAATGGAGCAAGGAGGCTAATAGCTCAGCTGTGGAGAAATTTGTCCTCTGAAGACCAATAATAGAATCAAAGCTCTCTCCTTCTTCTGATCCTTCCTTTCAGGTATGGAGGGAGGGTCTTAAGCAAGTGTAGTCTCATGCTCTTTGTGGGCAGATTTTATCCAAATCTGCTTCCCTTGTGCTATCTGCTTTGCAGCTACATTGCTCTGAAACGCGTTTAGTTTAGATGTGTCTCTGTAGTGACTCTGACTGTGGATTCTGAGTCCACGTGTTGTTTGACGACACAATGTCAGCAATGATCTTCCAACTGTGTTGATCCTTCACAGCCTTCTGAAATAGTCATTTAATTGTATATCTGTAAGTGACTTAGTGTGACTGGCTTATTCGCCAAGTTCCAGCTTGAATACTTTTTGTTCATGAGCCTTACTGGGCAATACTTCTGGTTAGAGTAACTTGCCAATAAAAACCCCTCTGTGAGGCTTTTTTCCCAACTAGATAATGTCCTCTTAATTTCTCCGGGACTCACTTGTGAGTATATGCCTGACTTCTTTCTGGGAAGTCCCTGGATTTCTGTGATATCCTACTATTTGTTGCAACTAGGGAGAAGATGTAGGTGGTCTGTTAGCTAATCCATGTTGAATTAGCTTGACAAAAATCTGGGCATTTTTGGTAGTCCCTATTGCCTTCTGAATTCTAGCTAACCATTATCACACACGTGACAATAGAGCTCAAGTCTTTTCTGCAGTGCTAGGCTTCTACAACTCTTTAATTCACTGAATAAGATTGTTTAATTGAGTTATTAATTCCCCAAGAGTGTGGGCGACTTCCTTCTCCAGTCTGCTTTTGCAGAGCATTGAATCAATCAATCAAATGTAATTTGCCTGTGTTGAAAAACTGGAGTGCGAGTATAATTTCATGGTTTCTGAGTATCAAAAAGTGCTTTTCTAAAGCAGTTCACTTCCTTAATTTGCCTAGGGTTGTTTGGGGGTTTGTTTTTATTTGTTTGTTTGTTATTTTTAATCTGTTTCTCTTTCACCAGTTAGTTCTTACTCATCTCCACAGAAAACTCTCTCTTTCTGAATGTACTTCTTCAGGGTTTTGCAGATGTTTACATCTAACCTGCCCCTAGATCCACAAGTAATACATCTGAGTCCCAAGGCAGTCATTGGGTTTGGGCTGTTGGAGGCTGTTTGGTATCTTAAAAGACTAAAAGGGAAGAATTTATCTCCATTTCCCAGGGTATATTAACTTCTGAAATGTCTGAAGGAAAACTGGACTGTCAGATATCACTATAAATTACATTGAAGTTAATCCCATAGAAGAAACTGGAGCCTGTTGAGGCCTGTATGACAGTAATACTGATTGAATTTGGAATCTGGGTTATTCATCCAGTTACAAACCTTTAATGCTAACTGAGTTTCTGCTAAATTTCCCTTAACACTGCACTTCAGTCAGTTTATCTTGTATATTCACTTTGCTGCAATCCAAGGGTTAGTATAAAGGTCACTCTGAAGTTCTCTCTAGACTGAAGGTTGCTCCTCTCCTCCTGATTAATGATGGTAACTCCTAGATCTTTCTTTTGTACCTAGAATAACCTGTGCTAATAACCATAGCAAACCTTGGTGTCCTAAGATATTCCTCTGAAATCTCACATGTGAGACCAGTAAATATGAGCTGCATTGCTCAGGTCAGAATTGCTATATGGGAGTCTCAAACTGTTACAGAGTCACACAGAATCACATCGTAGTTTGGGTTGGAAAGGACCTTTGAAGATCATCCTGTCCAACTCCCCAACTGTTACTAGTGTTCCTCTGGTAGAGAACAAATTCTGTATCCAACAAAACATATTTATGATTAAATTCAATGCCATTTTGCCATTGTTGAGATTTTTTTCAGCTGAGTTAATTTTTATTATATTCCTTGTCAGCAAGCTACACTATCCTTCTTTGCAGAAAAACTATATGGCCTATTCTGATGAAGATCCTAGAGTTGCATGCAAGTGTGTTTGATATAAAATAATTTCTTTTTCTTTAATGTGAGATGTTGCTGTGGACGACTGATTGGAGATCACCCAGGAGTAGACTGTAGCTGGCCTGTTTATCCGGCTGCCCCACAAAGAGATGATGGAGAATGGTCTGTGCAAAAACACACAAAGATGAGTCCAACGGATGCATTTGGTACAATCAACTTTCAAGATGGAGATCACACTTACCATGCTAAGGTAACAGATGTTGGGTTTATATGTCTGACTTCTTTTTATAATTTCAGCATAACAAAGACAAAAAGGGGTTTTGGGTGAGTATCAGATTGTTTGTCTTAAGAGAGCAGGGGAATCTAAAAGTAAGTCAGGTTAGAATGTGTGTATGATATTTTTACGTTGAACTTCACTGTGATTAAGCATAGTCTGTCTTGCTGTCTGTGTTGCTCACTGATGTATTTTTGTGCTATCATGTTAGTGGTATTGTGAAAGTTCTAATCCTGCACAAAATCTTTAACACATTAATGCTGAGAACTTCGCAAGTTGTTGCGGATTCTTCTCTTGGAGTATGTAAAGCATGTTTATTTTACCCATTTTTTTTTCCCCAGTATATTAGACTCTCTTATGATAGCAGTTTGGATCAGCTATTGCACCTGATGGTTAAAGAATGGCAGATGGAGTTGCCAAAGCTAGTGATCTCTGTTCATGGAGGCATTCAAAATTTCAAGCTTCCCTCAAAGGTCAAGCAGGTTTTCAGCAAAGGATTGGTGAAGGCTGCTGAGACTACAGGAGCATGGATAATTACAGAAGGCATCAACAGCGGTAGTGTAATTATTTTGCTTTGTTTCAGTCTTCCTTTGATGTTCTTTTTCTGAATACGAGCATATACATTTAGGGCAAATATAATGAATTTTTTTAATAATTTGTGATATGTTAGCAAAAAATGAAGCTTTTTTTTAAGCAACAGTGCGTAATTCAAACAGTGACATCATGTTTTTCTGCTGTTGACAGGCATTCTGAATATTTTTAATATTTTTTTTTTTCATCAAAGAGCGGAGTATTCTGCATGTAATAAGATACACTGACCTTACAGGAGAACTGCCCTGTACATTTATGTAAATAATAAAGTTTTTGTGGGGGTAGAAAGCACCATTAGCAACATATATGAGTATTATTAATTACAAATATGTGTTGAGTTTGAAGCATTGGTGCATTACATTTAAGCCTTACAATTTCTGCAGCGCATGTCAAATATACAAGTGGGGTGGCATGGTTTGTTTCTGGTTAAAACATAACCATAGAATAAATTAAATTGTGGGAAACCCTTTCATTGGTGTTCCATAGCAGGTCTCTGAGTGCAGAAGAAAAATGATGATTTAATTATCTGTTTAGGAGTGTCCAGGCATGTGGGGGATGCGCTGAAAGGCTGTGCCTCACCACACCTGAGAAAGATCTGTGCTGTTGGGATTCCTCCATGGGGTATCATTGAGAACCAGAGGGATCTCATTGGAAAAGATGTGAGTTGGAAACATTTTAATTATAAAAGGCTTCATGGTCAGAGGATGTTATAGCTTTCTTGCAAACTTTATTTGCTGCTTGCTTCATTTCACTGGTTTGATATTTTTTCTCAGTCATAGAGGCTTAGATTTTGCTCAGCAGTAGAATTCTGTGGCATGTTGAGGCACTGTATTTTACTTTTTATGTGTAAATGAATACCTCTAAAATATTTCTCTTCTTACAGGAAATTGCCATTTCTTTTTGAAATTTTGTAATTAATTAGGCAATTCTCCTGTGGTTGCAAATTATGTATTTCTATATTCATGTGATTCAAGATGAGCAATCAGGTTAATGGTATACACAAATAGGCTATTAATATGCATGGCTTTTATTCTTAAACTAGAACTTTATGTGAGTGCCAATGTGAGGGCACAATCTACATAACTGTCTATAAACACTTGACAAGTAAGGTGAAATCATTACTGATAAATGATCACTCATGTGTTTTCAATAGGAATACACCCAGGAAAAACCTACCATTGTGTTTCAACTGTTGCAAAGAAAAGCAGGCAGTGACTCTGATTAAGGACTGCAAGCGTAGTCAGAAATGCTTTCTGTGGTGTTAATTGTGCTTTTGTTGCTGTTAAGAATCAAATGAAACCCCCTGTTTAAGTAGAGCAGCAAAAAGTGTGATGCAGGCTTTCAGAAGATCACAGTATGCTTTTTTTTTTTTTTTTTTTTTTTTTTAGGTCGTTTGCCTGTACCAGACTCTTGGTAATCCACTCAGCAAACTAAGTACCCTCAACAGCATGCATTCTCATTTTCTAATGGCAGATGATGGGACAGTAGGCAAGTATGGGAATGAAATGATGCTCAGGAGGAACTTGGAGAAGTACATATCACTTCAAAAAATACACACAAGTGAGTACTGCTGTGGTCAGCTTTATGACAGAGAAACCTGTCCTAAGAGTCGTGGAGGTACTTGACATTTCCTGTTACATGTTGCACATCTTCATTTGCCATAGATTTCACTGAGGTTGAAAGTTATTAATTGCATGTGTCTTGAACTCTGAGTATCAGGAAAATGAAGAGGACAGGATTTTTATAAAGCATTATGCATTTGGGCTAACTCACATTTTGGTTTCTCAGTTGTAGAGACATCTAAATGACTCGGATTATTTAGTATGTACTGAGCATTTGTTCACTTTGCAGTTTTGGTGGTCTCTGTATCAGCACTAGATAGTTTCCCAGCATTTTGCTAGGTGGAAAAATTGTCACATTCAGTGGAATTTGAGTCCTTCTTCCCCTGTTCATTACTTTTATCCTCATCACTCTTCTCTATTACAAGCCTGTGACCTCCTCAGGTACAGAAACAAAGACTGGTTGTGAAAGGAATACCTTTGGCCAATGTTTATTTGTCAGATTGTGTAAATTTCATTGTTTGCCTACACAGTAACTGAGTTATGGTATAGAAATAATGAATGAAATATTTATTACATAGACAAGTATTTCTTTTTATGCAGTATATTGTATAAATTATTTGTGGAAGTTCACTCTTACCTAGTGATTTAAATCTTGAAGTATGTTAAAAAGACATTAGCAGAGTTATGATGTTGAATCCTCGTTTCCTTTATCTGCTCACGTTATAGAATTTACAACCTTAGAAACTTACCCAGTTTTTAATGTGTTCATATTTAGAGCTTCTTATTCAGGCTCTTACGTCTTTTCTTACTATGAGTTTTTGCAAGTCTGACTGTCTGTTGTTTTTCTATTTCTGTTGCATCTTATTTGAAATTTATTTCTGATCATTAAAAAAAACACCCTACTGCTGTAAAACTTGAGAAAGTCTTTTAAGAAGTGCCTGGTTACTTTTCTATGTGTGTAGGTAAACAAATGGATATTTATGACATTTCAAACACTGTCAATGTCATTGCGTGTGAGACCTATTGTAAAGGGCAGAAGGATATTCTGAAGGATGTTTCTTCTTTCCAAGGCTAGAGCCCCTTACAATTATAAGTATATATATATATATATATATATATAAGTATAAGTCAAATTAGAGATAGTGAAGGCGTGATTTCCTCTCTATTGAACCATGTATGAGACTCCTTCATGAGTATTTATTTACCAGCTGTTCTGATTTTTTTTGTGTGACTGAGGTCTGTTTGTAACTGATTAGGTGTGTTTTGAAACAGGAATGGGCCAAGGTGTACCCGTAGTTGGGTTGGTGGTGGAAGGAGGCCCCAACGTGATCCTAATGGTGTGGGAGTATGTGAGGGCCAGCCCAGCTGTCCCCGTGGTGGTCTATGAAGGCACTGGCAGAGCTGCAGATATCCTGGCTTTCACCCACAAACACACGGGTGATACAGGGTGAGTAGTCGCATAATGCTCCTCCTCCTTGGTCTGTTGTATTGGGAGGCACCTGAACATGCCTGTCTCAAAACTGCTGAGATAATTGCTAATGCTTCTAGTAATGACCCCACCATGGTCTTTTGCTGGCTTTTACTTCTGTGAAGTGAGAGCATAGCTTCTTCTTTCCCTGTCTCAAACTAGTGCTGAAAGAATTATCCTGCCAAATTTGCTAAGGCTTTTTTCAATAGGAAAAAGAAACGGCAGCTAGCTATTTCGAGTTATTATAATGTTTCTCACCTTTGACAAAGGACACTGCTAGGTGACCCCAGAGTGCCTGCTTGGGTATTGAATCAATCCTTTCTCCTGCCATCAGTATTCTGTAAGTGGGCTTAGATTTGGGCTGCACGATGCTTCTGAGACTAGGGCTGGGCTTAGTTGCTCTAAGAGCCTCAGGAGCACTAAGGTTCCTTGGCTTTGGCTTTGGTTTACCCAGCGATAACCCAGCGATAGATATCATCCTCATCTAACTGTAACTCTTTGTCACCTCCAGTGCAGCCTCAGCTGCAGACTATTAAACCTACCTTGATGAAAATTTTACGTCCAAAGTGGAAATAAATATATATATATATTTGTATAGCAAATTAATATTTTTGTGAAAGTTTTTCAAAGTCAAAAGGGCTTTTTAAATAAAAAAATCAATTTTAAAAAATGTGGCCTGGGTTTATTCCATTAGAAAACCCAAACAATTTAATAAACTTTGTATCCTAATTGTTTATTTATTATATTTTCTAAATATTCTTTTTGGGCAGTGGTATTTTTCCCTAGTGTGTTGTATTGAGAACTTTTTTCTTCGCTTGCCTTTTCTTCCATATTTTTTATCTTTAAAAAAAATAATCCTGCCATTTCAAAAGAGAAGGAAAATATGGATGGAAAGATTAACAGAAAGATAAATAAGGGGAAAAAAGATGGGAGAGGTATGAATCCTAGTGAACAAATAATGAGGAATTTAATTTTATCCCTTTATGATTATTGAAAAAAAGAAAAAGTTTGTTAAACTTTTTGTGATTTTTAGCTCTATAGTCACAAACAATCCTTTGAAAATTGTTAATTTTTTCATTTATCCTATTTCTGATACTATACATGTATGGTCAGAGCTAATGCCTGTGTGAATAATAATTATGTTATGGGATGCCTTTGCTTTATTTAGTTGAAAGAAGGCAGGTATTAGTCAATAGAGAAGTAGAAATAAAAGAGATTTCTCATATGTCTCTGATTAGCACGAGTTTTGTCTTTTGCTGAGGTATCATTTGGGCTGCTAAGAAGTAGCTAAAAATGTACTTATTCTTCCTTGTATATCTGTTTTTCAGGGAGCTGCGCCCTCAAGTGAAGGAGGAGGTCTTGGTAATGATTCAGAATACATTTAGCTTGGGACAGAAACAGTCCAGTCATCTATTTCACATTTTGATGGAATGCATGGAGCACAGAGAGTCCGTGAGTGGTGTTCACGCTCTGAATTTAAGACGTCTTCATTTGCTGTTATCCTTTTCGCTCTTTCTGTGGTGGGTTGGTGTGGGCACAGCAGTTGTAGAAGTAATGGTGTTATCTCTAATATAAAGATAACACAAAAGGTGTCTGTGTGTCTGTGCTGGTTTATATATTGGGTAGCTCCACAGACCCTGTTTAGTTAACTTCTCAAGTCTCAGTGGTTGCTTATGAAATGACAGACTTTCTGATCTTAGTAAAAGCCCAGACATCTTTGTTTTCGCAGGAAAGATCAAGTAATTCCTACTTTTTTTCTTCTCTACTAGTGTCTTATTTATAATTTAGAAATGTTTCCATCCATTCTTCGACTCATAACAGAATTGTGCCTAGAACTTGTCTCTGTCTCTGTGTATTGAGATGTACTTTTGAAACGTGCTGGCATGTTTAGTGGCTCAAGTGCTCATTTGCAAATAGAATCATAGAACTCTTTGGGTTGGAAGCGACCTTAAAGATCATATGGGTCCAACCCCCCTGCCGTGAGCAGGGACACCTCCCACTAGACCAGGTTACTCAAAGCCCCATCCAACCTGGCCTTGAACACTTCCAGGGATGAGACATCCGCAGCTTCTCTCACCAACCCGTTCCAATGTCCCACCACCCTCACAGTTAAGAATTTTTTCGTAATGTCTAATCTAAATCTACCTTCTTTCAGTTTAAAAGCGTTATCCTGCATCCTGTCACTTTGCTGCCTGATAAAGAGTTCCTCCCCGTCTTTTCTGTAGGCCCCCTTTAAGTACTGGAAAGCTGCTGCAAGGTCTCCCCAGAGCTGTCTCTTCTCCAGGTTAAACAAACACAGCTGTTTCAGCCTGTCCTTACAGGGAGGGTGCTCCAGCCCCTTGATCATCTTCATGGCCCTCCTCTGGAGTCAATCCAACAGGTCCATGTCTTTCTTACACGGGAGGCCCCAGAGCTGGATACAGTACTCCAGGTGGGGTCTCACCAGAGCAGAGTAGAGGGACAGAATCACCTCCATCAACCTGCTGGCCACACTTGTTCTGATGCAGCCCAGGATACAGTTGGCTTTCTGGGCTGCAAGCACACATTGCCGGCTCATGTTAAGCAACATCATCCACCAACACCCCAGGTCCTTCTCCTCTGGGCTGCTCTCAATTCACTTATCACCCAGACTGTATTAGTGCTTGGGATTGCCCTGACCCATGTGCAGGACCTTGCACTTGGCCTTGCTGAACTTGATGAGGTTTGCATTGGCCCACCTCTCAAGACTGTCAAGGTCTCTCCGGATGGCGTCCCTTCCCTCTAGAGTATCAGCCGTATCACTCAGCTTGGTGTTGTCCGAAAACTTGCTGAGGGTGCACTCAATCCCACTGTGCTTGTCCATGACAGCGTTGTATAATCCTGGTCCCAATATGGACCTCTGAGGGACACCACTCATCACTGGTCTTCACCCGGACATTGAGCAATTGACTGCAACTTTTTGAGTGCAATCGTCCAGCCAGTTACTTATCCACCGGTGGGCCACCTGTCAAATCCATGTCTCTCCAGTTTAGAGACAAGGATGTTGTGCAGGACAGTATCAAACGCTTTGCAGAAGTTCAGGTAGATGAAGTCAGTTGCTCTTCCCTTATCCACCAGTGCTGTAACCCTGTTGTAGAAGCCCATCAAATTTGTCAGGTGCAATTTACCCTTAGCGTAGCCATGTTGGCTGTGACCAGTCATCTCTCTTTTTTCCATGTGCCTTAGCATGGTTTCCAGGATCCATGATCTTGCTGGGCACAGAGGTGAGACTGACCAACCTGTAATTCCCCAGGTCTTCCTTTTTAGCCCTTTTAGAACTGGGGGTTATGTTTCCCCTTTTCCAGTCAGTGGGAACTTTACCAGTCTGCCACGACTTTTCAAATATGATGGAGTAATGGCAAATATTTGTTATGTAAGTAATGACAGTTGTAGCAGTGGTCACTAAAATGGAAATTACCTAATATGTTTCTTTTTTTTTTTTTTTTTACTTTATTTGAGTGTTTGTTTTCTAGTTGAAAACTGAGTAGATATCAACCATGTAGCATTTTTACATTTCTTAGCTAATCAAAAGGAAATAGACTCATGTTATTATGCAGTAGGTTGATGACAGTTTGCCTGGAATGCCATTGCATTAAAAAGCAAAATGGTACATTTTCTGTCTGAAACAAAGGAAAATCATGTCTGGGCCTTTGCCATTATTTGTGTTGAAATGTGTATGATTTAATCTACGACAGCCATTACAAAGAAGAAATAACTACAGACTTCTGTGCCTCACCTCAAATAGTATACTTCTGCAATTCTAACAGATAACCATATTTGATGCGGAGTCAGAAGATCAGCAGGACATTGATTTGGCAATTCTGACTGCACTCTTGAAAGGTACCTATCTAAAAACATGACCTGTTTTCATCTGGAATACAGTCCCATTGGCTTACCTTTTCAAAGCAAAGGAGTAACATCAGTGTGTGAAAACTGCTAGGTTCTTTGCTTGTTTCCTAGGTACAAATATGTCTGCTTCAGATCAGCTAGATTTGGCATTGGCGTGGAACCGGCTAGATATCGCCAAGAAGCACATATTGGTTTATGGACAACACTGGAAGGTACTGCTATCTTTTAATTTTCAGAGTGGCTTTACACTTTATTATGCTGAGTAATTTTCCATTATTTGCATTTTTCAGGCTTTAATTAGGGAATAGTTTGTTACTTGGAGTCAGTCTTCTGCAGTAATCATTTGATTTTAGAGAGGTATTATTCTTAAAATTGTGAAGTACTCAATTGCAGAGTGCGTCAGATGAAAAATCAAACACATTTTTTTCCCCAGAGAAGGGTGATATCTAAAATTCCTGTAGTTTTCACTGCTAGCTTTTCCGAATAGTTTCAGTGGTCCTGCTGGATATGTATTCCTCAAGCCTGTGTTGGCAATCATTGGTGGTCAAGGATATTTCATTGTAGCCCAGGGTACTCTTTTCTCCAAAGTAGTGAACTCCAAAGGAGTGTTGCGTCTATTTTCCTAGCTCTAGACAGAAATACAGAAATCATGGTCCTTTATGTCATTACCAGGTGAAAAAAAAGGTAGAATTAACTATGATAACATGGCATCGTGGCATTATTTCAGGTACTGTTTCTTAGGAATAGGTGCAATCAAGGCAAGCCATGATTTAGACCTACATTAACTGTATGCGTGTGAAAGAACATGCAGTAGCAATTGAATCACTCCTATAAATTGTGGTTTTGAAGTTTTTAGATGTAATCCGGCATTTAAGTGTAACCCTCCCTAAGAGTTTTTATGTACAAAATATGATTTTTTGTGGATGTTAAATATTAAAGTGAATGTGCCTCAACATGTGCTATTCCCATTTGTCATAAAAGTAAATATTTTCTTCAAGAAATTATATCTGATAGCCCCAGAAGTACTTTCTAAGTTTCCTCTTCCAAGAATTACAAGGTTGATTTTTCCAGTCCCAAGTGCCTTTTCTTCTTTACAGTGTAAATTTTGGAAAATTGACTGTTGGTATATTTTTTTGGGGTGCCTGTAACTGGTTGTTTGACACAACAAGACAGCTGAATTTATTGATCAGCAGTCTGTATTTTCCTGTGGTTTACAAGGCTGAATACATGGAGGACTATGCCTGAGATGTCTACAATTGGGCATCTGTGAATTAAAGGAATATTTTTTATTGTTGTTACCTCTTTGGTCTCAGTTCAGTATCTGTGAAAGGGAGTTGGTCACGTCATGTTCTTGCACAAAACCTGGTAAAAATAAATGGTGTTGAGTGCCCACTGAAAGGCAAGGAATGAAATTACTGGTTTCATTTTCAGGATTTGAACAGTGTGTGAATAATAAGGGATGTGCCAAGCCTGGAACAATAAATTTAGAACAAAATGTTGAATAGCTCCCTCATAAGAC
Organism: Pluvialis apricaria; assembly: GCA_017639485.1. NCBI lineage: Eukaryota > Metazoa > Chordata > Aves > Charadriiformes > Charadriidae > Pluvialis > Pluvialis apricaria. Next base: position 39,492,813 of record CM030044.1, read on the forward strand.
AGCATCATTCACTCTGTGAACTGAATAAGACTAAGCCCTCTGGAGAAACATAATATATGATTGAGCAATGAGTAATTGTGTCATTATTCATGGTGATGAATTATCTGATAACTTTTGAGTGTTTGACTGCATAATCTTAACAGTCTTTCTGTCCAACAGACTTTTGTTTTTATGGAATATGGAAAAGATTTGTGTATACACGATGATGTGTGCATATTTTTGCCTGTATGTTTGATTTCTTTTACAATACCCTGTTGTCTTTTGACTTTATGAAGAGAATGTATTTTTCCCAGTGTCTTCTTTCATTGTTTTATAGCGTGTACACTTTTCTATTTGTGTTTGTTTAGTTTTTTGCATTCAACAACTCTGCTGTGAACTGTTGATAAGCTTTATTGAAGCACATCTATCTATGATACTAAAGAAAGGGGGACACCATCTATCTTACTGCTTGAAATTCTGTACTATTGAAGTAAAGAGAGAAGCATTATGCTTTTGCCATTTTTATCATTGAAGATATTTGTTGGCAAGGCCTGTGAGTCTGTATCATTCCTTTGCATTTACATGAGAATTGTGTCAGGTGAAACTTGCTTTGACTGGTGAATTAGTATAAATGGTATGATAATAGAATCATAGAACCATAGAACAGAATCATAGCGTCATATAGGTTGGAAAAGACCTTTAAGATCATTGAGTCCAACTGTAAACCTAACATTGCCAAGTCTACCACTTGATCGTGTCATTAAGTGCCACATCCACATGTCTTTTAAATACCTTCAGGGATGGTCACTCAGCCAGTTCCCTGGGCAGACTGTTCCAGTGCTTGATAACCCCTTCAGTGAAGAAATTTCTCTTAATATCCAATCTAAACCTCCCCTGGTGCAACTTGAGGCTGGTTCCTGTCATCCTATCATTTGCTATTTGGGAGAAGAGACTAACACCCACCACAATACAACCGCCTTTTATGTAGTTGTAGAGAGCAATAAGGTGTCCCTTCAGCCTCCTTTTCACTAGGGAACAGAAGGCATCAAATGAAAATATCAGGTAGCAAACAGCCACTGAAATTTAATATTCTCAGTTTAACATCTCTGTATTTAATAAGGTCTTTGACTACAATTCCCACAGCATTCTCCTGGAGAAACTGCCTGCTCATGACTTGGATGGGTGTATGCTTCCCTGGGTAAAAACTGGCTGGATGGCCAGGCCCAAAGAGTGGTGGTGGATGGAGTTAAATCCAGTTTGTGGCCAGTGACAAGTGGTGTTCCCCAGGGCTCAGTATTGGGGCCAGTTCTGTTTAGTATCTTTATCAATGATCTGGATAAGGGGATCAAGTGTACCCTCAGTAAGTTTGCAGTTGAAACCAAGTTGCGCAGGAGTGTTGATCTGCCTGAGGGCAGGAAGGCTTTACAGAGGGATCTGAACAGGCTGGATCGATGGGCCGAGGCCAATGGTTTGAGATTCAAAAAGGCTAAGTGCTGGGTCCTGCGCTTGGGTCAGAGTAACCCCATGCAACACTACAGGCCTGGGGAAGAGTGGCTGGAAAGCTGCCCGGTGGAAAAGGACATGGGCGTGTTAGTCAACAGCCAGCAGTTAGTCAACAGAGTATGAGCCAGCAGTGTGCCCCGGTGGCCAAGAAGGCCAACAGCGTCCTGGCTTGTAACAGAAACAGTGCAGCCGGCAGGACTAGGGAAGTGATCATCTCCCTGTACTCAGCACTGGTGAGGCCTCACCTTGAGTACTGTGTTCAGTTTTGGGCTCCTCGCTCCAAGAAGGACATTGAGGTGCTGGAGTGTGTCCAAAGAGCAACAAAGCTGGTGAAGGATCTAAAGCCCATGTCTTATGAGGAGCAGGAGGGAACTGGGGTTGTTTATCCTGGAGAAAAGGAGACTGAGGGGAGACCTTATTGCTCTCTACAACTACCTGAAAGGAGGTTGTAGAGAGGTGGGGGTCGGTCTCTTCTCATTATTAAAAAGTGATAGGATGAGAAGAAATGGCCTCATGTTTCACCAGGGGAAGTTTAAATTGGATATTAGGAGAAATTTCTTCACAGAAAGGGTTGTCAAGCATTGGAACAGGCTGCCCACGGAAGTGGTGGAGTCATCATCCATGGAAATATTTAGAAGACAGGTAGACGTGGTGCTGAGGGATACAGTTTGGTGGTGGTTTTGGCTGTTCTAGGTTGACAGTTGGACTTGATGGTCTTAAAGGTCTTTTCCAACATAAATTATTCTACAATTCTACCTGTATGGGAAAGAACAAGTAACATTTTCCTAGTCTCCACCGCTTTGACACAGAAGATTTTAGACAACTATTGCATAGTCCCCCGTCTTCACTTGTGGTTTTCCCAAGGTGATTATCTTTTCAGTTTTTCCATATTTCTGACAATCTTTTCTGCTCTTCTGTGTACTTTTCTCAGGTTTTAAACTCCTCTTTTGGGATAGGCAGACCGGCATTGTACCCATTATTCAAGATATGGGGTTCTTCATGGAGATATTTAGTGAAATACTACTATTTTATAAATTATTCTGTATTCATCTAAGTATAAACCCTAATAGTCTGTATGCCTTTTTTACTTGTTTCCAACTTATATGAAACTTACATTCATGCTTTCAGAAGATCTTTCCACTAACATTTTTCTGAGCTAATTTCAAGACTGATATGCGGGTAGTGTTGTTTCCCAAATGCACATTATTTCACACTTGCCAATATTGAATTTAACCTGCTTTTTTTGCTGGTTATCTCATATTACAAGATTTTTTTTGCACATCTTCTCAATTAGTTTTATGATACTGAGTATTTTTGTATCATCAGCAAGTATTGTCAAGTCAGTATTCAATATGTGGGATTTTCTTGGTCTCTGACCACTATTAATTGTCTTTTTCCCTACCATTTCATCGGTTATTAAAGAATTGGAGGACCTTTTGCTTTGTGACAGATTAATTTGTTTAAAAGTCCTTCAAGAAAGCCATCATCAAAAGCTTTTGTGGGGATACAAATGTACTGTATCAATCTGACAGCCTTATCTTTATTGTCCCTGCCAAAATTCTGGTAGAGTTCTGATTTCATTCTACAAAATAACTGCCTTGCTTCCTCTTACTCTACTGTATTTACCCGTGTTGCTATTATTGCTGTTCCTTATTGTAGTTTCATTATGTTTGTCCTTACAAAGTTCTAACTGTTTTGATATGCCATACTTGGACAACTTGTACACTTCTTTGTCTTTTTTAACAATTGGCATATTTTCTACTGTCTTCCATTCTGCTGTTAGAGGAGCTGATTTCAGCTATACTTCAGTTCCCTGGGATCTCTAAGGTGAATACCACCTGGTCCTGACAATTTGCTACCACTTTGCGGATGACTTCTGTAATCTTTTCTACTGGCACTTCAATTTGACACAGTTCCTCAGATTTGTCTGCCATAAAGAACAGCTTTGATGTGAGACCTTTCCTAACATTTTCTGTAGTGAGCAGTGAGGCAATGAATTAATTTATCATTTCTGCAATAGCCTTATCTCCTTGCATGTTTCTTTTATGCCTTGATCATGCTCTGGCCTTACAGATTGCCTGGCAGTCCCCTTACTCCTGCTCCTTGGCTTCTGATATGTTTGGAAAAGCTGTATGTACCTGTTCATGTCTATTTCAGTGCAATTGTTCAGCACCATTTTGAATGAAAAGTTATTGTCATATAATGAATATGTTCTTCCCTTGAAGTAAGATGTAAAGAGCTCATAATAAACAAGCCTTACATCTCTCACTGCTTCTCCAACAAGCACAAATTGGAATGACATGTATCCCTGAAAGTTTTTCTTTCGACTATTCAGGAAAAAATCTTAAATAACGATATTTTCACCATGTATTGTAAAGAAGAAGAAAAAAAAAAAGAAAACGCACAAGCACAGGTTTGGACTTAGTTACTTTATTAATTAAAGAGGAGTACCTCTCCAACTGTCAGAGTCTGTGAGACCTGCAATTGTCAGGGTCTGCAGTTTGTGCATGGCTGTTGTGATTGTGTGTTCAAATTTTGAATTAGGTATTTAAGCAGCAATTTTTAGGTGATTGTCCATGCAGTCTTAGTACTTTTCTGTCTGTTTAAGTGTTTTAAGGAAACATGCACAATTATGCACAGATTATGGCCATTTCTTTTTAGAACTCTGGTTCCAGCATTTCAGAAGGTAAGATTGTAACCAGCTGTAACTATGTTTCTACTTAAATGTTAGCTCAGTCTCAAATGGACTTTACAACAAAAAATATCATTCTAGCAGTTACCAGGTGGCTGTCTAAACCTCTTTAGACACACTGCCAGAGCAAGGAATGACAGCTCGAGGAAATTTAATACAAGAATGGTCACTTTGAGATATTTCCGGAAGAAACACCAGTAGTTCAAAAACAGGGCACAAGCTGCACGTCTTTTCATGTGTGACAATTCTATAGCATTTATTGGTCATCTTTTAGTATTACTTCTGCCAAACATAAATACTTACATGGAAAGGACTAACTTCACGTGCTGAGTTATCACTAGCACCTGTCCCATTTGCTTGCCAGCGTCCTCATTCTGCTCATGCCACTGAGTTTTCTGTGCGTACATGTTCTGTAGAAATTCTTTATATGGATTTGTATGAACTTCATACGTCCACCTCCTTTGCTATTTTGCATGCAGAAATCCTGCTGAGCTCTGTGCAAGTGCCATGAGTAGAGTGCTTTCACAGTTTGGGCACTGCTGTAGGTAGAACTGTGCTTCATGGTGTCTTTGAGAGGGTTTATCCTAATGTAGATTCTCTCTTATATTTGAAAAGAAATCTGCTTTAAAGAACTTTAAGTTCTGTGGAGACATGTCGAAATACAGTACCTTGAAATGGCTTTTGTCATATGTCAAAAAAGAAAGGCTTCCCTCCGCCCCCTGCATTATCATACATTAGCTTCTGAAATGAATTAAAGAGGAAGGAATGTATTGTCAGAGTCTGGTTGTAAAGTTAGATTTGTAGAAGTCTCTACAGATGCTGAGTTTATGGACGCTCAGTTTTACTCCCCCTCTCTGTTGGATTTTTTACACAGATGCTTCCTCCAGCATGTTTTGCTTTCATACTGTGCACTTTAAATACAGCTAAAGACAAATCATTGTGATAAAGAGATACCTAGCTATTCAGGAGTATTTTATTTATTTCCAAAAGAAGATGATAATTTTCTAAGTTTTTCCTTCATCTCTGTCCTTTTGGAGGTTGGTGCCTTGGAACAGGCAATGCTGGATGCTTTAGTGATGGACCGTGTGGATTTTGTGAAGCTGTTAATAGAGCATGGAGTGAACATGCACCGTTTCCTTACCATATCTCGTTTGGAAGAACTCTACAATACAGTGAGTATTTGAAATCCCAATATACAACTTTAGATAAGAATGCCTAGAAAGAGTACTGTTTTGCTAATTAGGCCACACTTTATGAAGGATTTTTGAAAAAGAAATTTTAAATTAACAGGTTTTGATAATTTTATATTGTAATGTTGGATTTTTGGATTGGTGTCCCAGCTTTTTATTTTTGACTCACTGGCATGAACTGGACTGAGCACTCACCTGAAGCTCATGAGAAGTATGTTCTGGTTTTGATCTGGTATGTGATACGTGCTTATCTTGCTGAAAAACGTTACATTGTTTAACCAAAGTGGTATCAACTTCGTTCTAGAATACCTCAAGATTCAAGATAGTAGAGATGTTGCAGATTGAAGTTGAAATGTTTTTGAAGAGGTTTGTGGGGAGAGTTTGAGTGGGGAGAGTTTGAATCACAGTAGCTTATCCCAAAGATCTTTTAGCTGCTTTCTTTTAATGTATTGATTTTCTAGTGTAGAGTGACGTTTTTGTTTACTGTCTTTTCTTTTCACACCACAGAAACAAGGCCCATCAAATCTACTTTTGCATCACCTCGTTCGAGATGTGAAACAGGTAATAGACATGGGAAAGGCTGGGGAGCAAAAATGATAGCTTAGAGCTTCAGTGACCACTACCACACTGCTATTGGGTAATACAGGGGAATTTTAGGAATAGAAGTGATGGTTTCATTACTACACTTCTATATCTACTAAATGGTGTTATCTTCATCCCACTGATCCCCCTAAGCAATTAACTAGCATACTACTATGGAATGGGTCCCGAGGGTTCTAGACCTTAATTTCAAAGCCATGCAGTTCATGTAGATCAGACTCTCTTTCTCAAGTTACTAAAGTGACATTATGAAGTGGTTGTACAAAAGACTTGGTGAATTACTCCAGTAATTATGCTCATGGCTTTAAGGTTTTATTTTTTTTCCCCAAAGCTAAAAAAGTCTTTCATTGCTGAGCTGCAACAAAAAGATACTGTGACAAGATATATCATTTTAATGTGCTGCATTGCTTAGCAGAACAGAAGGTGGCAGTGGATGACTACTGCATGGAGCGCTGGCTCCATTAGTAGTTTAGCAGCAACCTTGTTATAGCTACACCCTTAATTTATTTCATGTTTCTGTTATCTGTTGTACCTCAGAGCACTGCTCAGCCAGGAAGGGATGAGCTGTTCTTTCTGCATCTAGTCTCTGCTGCAGGAGATGCCTAGATCCAAAACTAGATTAATCGGCTAGTTCTTTCCAGGGTATGAATGCTAAGATAAAATAGCAAGTCTGACTGTTTGCAGAGTTCTGTGGTTTCAAGTAGTGGGATTTCTGGTATGATTTTCTTATTGTGGGTGACTTTCATGTCAATCCCATTGATGGTTCTGTAGAGAGGTGTAGGGTATTCTGGTCTCCATAGCAAGTTATTTTCTGAGTTTTCCCATACTAATGGACATACTTGAGGTCTAATTTATGTGATAGATCTGGAAGATCTCAGTGTTGTAAATATATTGAACTTTCCAGACTGAGAAGTCTGTCTTTCTCACTGATACGGAAGTGATTTACTCCTTGATGTGACCCCTGTCCTAAAACCCATGGCCTTGTTACATCTCAGGACACTCTGGGAAAACCCAAGGTATGGTCTAAAGGGAAGCATTTGGTACTTGAAATGAAATAGTGGAATTTAGGTAGAAAATGGGTGCACAATTTCAAAACTTACTATACTGTTGGGTAAGCTAAACTCACTTGGGACCTGCAAACAGGTCTAAACGCTGAAAAGCCTTTTTCAGCTGAGCTTCTGTAAGTGTGCATAAATGCTCTGTGCATAGGTTGTGCAGTTGCAGTCTTATTAAATATGGTAACACAGTTGCTAGGACAGTCACCAGAGTGATGTGACCATGGGTTTCAGAATATTTCCTCCATGAGTGTGACCAGCTTTGCTGCAGCTACATTTGAATGGAGATACATTGCAGTCTGCAATGATAGCATAAAATATGCTGTTTAGTACAGAGAATTATCTACAAGCATAGGTAGTCAGAAATACTTGCTGAAGTCTCAGTGACAGAGCTGGAAAGCTCCGTCCTGTGAGATGTGCTTTTGACCCAGAGTGCTCAGCGTGTTGCTGCCTTCTGTTCCCCAGGGCTGGATGGCCTCAGCTGGCTGTACTGAGACTTGCCACTAAAGTCTATTGAAAAAAACACCTCAGTCTAATGAAGAAAATGATTTTTTACAGTCCGAAAGGCATACACCGTTAGGAATACGTAATGCCTCTGATCCCACCTATGCGCAGGGCCGTTTTTCACTTCCAAGAGTTGTGATTTAAGGTTTTACCAATAACTTTTAAAATCTGCATTTTCTGGGAGATAATCTGATCTTCAGAGAATTTTTCACAAACCTTGTGTCATGGAAGGACAGTGGAGGTAAAACAGGAATCAGTGGTGCTTTAAGCAGAAGTGGTGAGAGATTCAGAAGGTACGTGCAGCTGCTGTCCTAGTTGTCATGACAATCTTGAGCCTCTACAAGAGATTACCAGTCTCTGGGAATTACTCTGGGAATTACTCTACAACATTAAATGCGTGCTTCATCCACTTCTTCATTTTTAGTTAATGAAGTGGTTTAATGAGCAAATTGTACCATGCTAGTTTTCTCTTGTTATGAGAAGGCGGCGACTATTATTAGTCTCTCTGGCTGTTGGTGATTAACCTGAAGAACCTTTACCCTCACTGTTGAATGCAGCTGGTCCTGTGAACATTGCAATATACATCCCTATGCAATGTGGGCGCAGTGGACTGTAGACATCGCACTTTTCAGGCTGAAAATGTGAATTTGCCTGTCTTCTCCCTCCTAGGGAGGTCTAATGAATAGGTCTCCATAGGTCTAATGAATGTGTACGCTTTACTGACAGATGTGGGAGCTCTCAGCTGCACCTTCTTCCAGACTCCCCTCATAGTAGTAGGGCTCTGACATGGTTGAATGTTGAATGTAATAGCATCATGAAAAGCTTGTGACATTTGGTGTTTCAGAATACCCTTTCCTTGGATTACAAGATATCACTGATTGATATTGGACTGGTGATCGAGTACCTCCTTGGTGGAGCTTATCGGAGCAGCTACACAAGGAAGCATTTCCGAATTCTCTACAATGATCTCTACAGAAAACACAAGGTAACTTCTGTGCAATGGCTACCACTAGTCACCAAGAAAATCCAAAATGTGACACCTGAAAATAGCTCAGGTTGTCATTGTGGTTTGTCTGAAGAGCATCAGTTAAATGTATGTCTTGCTTATCTGTTTTATGAGTCTCTTTGCCAGCTGTAGAGAGGTTGCAAATAAAACAGACAAATCCTTCCCCAAACTACTTCTAGCCCTCCAGGACTACAGGTGATTGTTAAATTAACTATTGGTTCAGTAAATCTACCTTTGTGTCCAGTAGCTGAGTTGTGTTTTTTATCTGTCATTCATTAATAAAGATCGACAAGGCTGTACCAACCACCATTTTCCCTTTTGTGAAGCACTTGCATGTTTCTGCTCTTGCAATTTGAGCCACATCACAGAAATACTGAATTCAACAGGCATTGAACTAGACTTAGAACATGTCAGCATGGCATAGTGAGGAGCTACATGGAGATCCCTGACCCAAGTTTTGAGCAAATATCTTAGGTTTTAGGAGCAGCTCCGTGCTCGCAGTGCATCTTCCTGCCCAGACCAATGAGCTGTGGTTGCCTGGCAGAGCTTTTTCTGTGACGCACTGGTCATCATAGGGAAAGTCTCCTGCTGGATGTGCCAGGCTGCACCCGTGGGGCGATGGCTTTGTGCAGGCAGAGGGTTGTGCTTGGACACATGTGCTGTTCTGCATCTTCTGGATGCTTAAGGTGTTTTGCTGCATGGCATAGCATTGTTCCATGCCTGTACATCAGTAGCATCCCCTCTACAAACAAACAAACTATCTTAGAACAACAGTGTGCAAACATACTATCACTTTCATTTTTCCCGTTGACTTTCCAAACCCAGTAACTTGAAAACTTGAAAACAGCCTAAACTCCCCAATAAATCAGCTGTATGCTATTCCCAGCATCACAGAAGGAGTAGATTTACCGCATAAGAATTCTTCCCAGTTTTTGGAGTAGAACTGGACTTTGATTAAAGTGTTAAAAAATGAACAACAAAAACCTCTCATCCCCGTGTACTGCTTTAATGATTGATAGAAACTCAGGTTGATCAGGGAAAATCATAGAAGATGAGAGGACAATGAATTATTTCTTCTTCTAGAAAATGAGAAGAAATAGTGAAAACTGTTACTTGGAGTGAATAGAAGCACAGAGACAGAGCTTCCTGCGTGTCACTGGCTTAACACAATGCTTAAAAAGAGTTATCTAAGCAGCTGTAACAGTACTCTTCAGTGTATGCTCATGAAATATGACCTTAAGAAGGATGGGTGAAACCACACAATCATACAACTAGGAACTGCAGGGAAGAGCGTTAGCGATTCAGCTGGTAACATTCTTCCCTTTCAGTCAACACTGAACAAAATACCTAGCGGTGTTAGACATGCCATCCTTTGGAGGAAATGGTCAGAAGAAAGTTCAGAGAACTTCTGTCTGTTAAAGCACTTGTTGCACTTTTTATAAGGGTAGGTGCTCAGAGGAGCTTCCAGGTTGGGTGGTTCCAATCTGGTGGAAGCCCCGTTGTTGGTGTAATTGGTGGATACTGTTGGGGAAATCAGTATTTTTAATTTGGAGATTCAGAAAAATATATTTTTTTTTTAAATTAGATGTGAAGCAGGCTATTTTTTCCTTGATGGTATAAACTCCAGTGGTAGTTATAGTGGTTGCTGACTCACTAGGTTGTGAATAACATCAGTTTCTACAGGCACCATTGCAATCACAGATAAGTACAGACAAACTTCATCTCTAATTTGCATTTCCCTCCCTGTGTTTTATGGTATCTTTGGATCTAGAGGGTGCTCTCCAGCTTTTCTCAGAGCCTGTCTCATTCCCTTCATCAGAGTAATCAGGCGGGTAGCAGAATGGGATCTGCTGAAAGTACTTTGCATTCTCAGTTCTTCAGAACAGCACAGCCTTACAAATACAAGGTAATAAAATTGCTTATTGTAGACTTTGCTTAAGACATAGTAAGCTGCTAATAATTTTATTGAGACATATGTTTGTCAGGCTGTTAGTTACCATAATTCTTCTTAAATTCCAGTGGAAGCAACGTTTTACTGCTCACTGTTCATGAAGTATCAGTCTTGCAATTTTAATGTTGAAATCAAACTCAGACTCCTCCTGTGATACTTTTTAACTGCTATCATTTTGTTGCTAAGGGATTTCATTCACTGAAATGTAGTGTCACCAAATTTCTGAACATCAAGCATGGGTGAAAACTTTTCTTATTTGGAAGCAACAATAGGAATTCTCTGATTTTCCTGATATTTTCTCATGATTGCTTATTAAAGTAGCTACAGTAAGTCTGCTAAGAAGAGATACAGTTCTGATATCTGGAAATTGATGACAGAGTGTTTTCTTTCAAAGAAAGAAACGATAAAAGAGCCACATAGTCACATCTGACAGACAAAACATAAAGCCATTTAAATTTGTTCTACTTTATTAGAATTAGTCTGAACCAAAATGAATCCATTATAGCACTGAGACAACCTCACTTATACCAGTAAGACTTTTTCTTTGCCATTAATGGAGCAAGTTTGCTGACAACACCAAGCTGTGTGGTGCAGTTGACACACTGGAGGAAAGGCATGCCATCCAGAGAGACCTTGACAGTCTTGAGAGGTGGGCCAATGCAAACCTCATCAAGTTCAGCAAGGCCAAGTGCAAGGTCTTGCACATGGGTTGGAGCAATCCCAAGCACTAATACAGGCTGGGTAATAAGTGAATTGAGAGCAGCCCAGAGGAGAAGGACCTGGGGTGTTGGTGGATGAGAAGCTTGACATGAGCTGGCAATGTGTGCTTGCAGCCCAGAAAGCCAACCATATCCTGAGCTGCATCAGAACAAGCGTGGCCAGCAGGTTGACAGAGGTGATTCTGCCTCTCTATGGCTATAAATGGCATGGGTACAGAGCAAGGAGTGTTTTTCCTCTACTAATTTTACCAACTTCTTAGCATTGGTAATCTGAATGTGATCCTAGCTGTGGTTTATGACTTAAATGTATATAACAATCAAATAGTTTGCTACTTGCAATTCAGATTTGCGTGCAGTTTTATTTACGTGAATCTGAACCTCAACTGTTCACTGAGCTTTTCTTTTTTCCTGGAAAACAAATTTATAGGAAAAATCCACTGCTTTCCATAAGTGTAAGAAGAAATCAAAAGAGGATATAAACATTGCAGAGAACTATGAGTCATCTGGCTTTATCTACCCCTATAACGACCTCCTGGTTTGGGCAGTATTAATGAAAAGGCAGAAGATGGCAATGTTCTTCTGGCAGCATGGAGAGGAAGCCATGGTCAAAGCCGTTGTGGCTTGTAAACTCTACAGGGCGATGGCACATGAAGCTAAGCAGAGCAACATGGTGGATGACACTTCAGAAGAACTCAAGAAGTACTCAAAGTATGCACTGTCCCTTCACTTCAGTTAGTAAAGTTCTGCGGTGCTTAGAAGGGTTAGATATTTTCCTAATCCACTAAGAGTTTGTAACTCTGGACTGCAGAGTGTAAAAGAAATACTTTCAGCTGCCCGCTATTCATATGATATTAATGGAGCTATGTAGTGGTGTGCAGTCTGGTCAAGAGTTGAAGGAAAGCAATTAGCATGTTATCTAGTTGCATATTTGAAAGTTAAAACTTAAGTGAGTAATGCATGGCTCACTGTCTGCTAAATGGTCAAGTGGAAGATTGAAATTTCTGTTATGGCTTCCCTTCCACTCCAACTTGTTAAAAAGCCATATGGCACATATGTGTTCGACTTTTCAAATCTGTAACGTGGTAATGAGCAAACTAAAATCAGTGCTTAAATCCTGCTCTCTGTAAGACCTAAAGAAAAATGTATGCTGAAATAACTGAGTGAATAAAAATGAAGTGGGCCAAGAATTTTCTTCAAGTTTTTAGTTTTATCTTAGTGTTTTCTGGTAGTTTTTCTTGTTAATGACATACTGTATGCTTTGTAGACATCATGCCTGCAATCCAGAGTACAGTAAGATATGATGTCTTGTTTTGCATGCAGCTCCAAAGATTAATTTAAAGGAAGGTGTACCTTCCTTGAGGAGTCTTCCCTACAGAGATGTTTAAGAGCTCATGTAAAAGAAGAGGTTTTTGCAACTGCCTACAATGCTTGCCCACAGTGGTGATGTATCTGTTGTTGAAGGAAATACACAGAACTTCATAGGGTCCATCTTGATTGCTAAGGGAGATTAAGAACAAAACAAATAAAAAAACAGAAAACAGGATGACCCTAAACCTTGTGATTAGGACTAAATAGTTACATTTACTCACTCATAATTTACTCATTATTTTTCACTAGATATATTGATAAAACAATGGAAAAAATGGGAGAAGGCATACTTACTGAGATTGTTAGCTGATTGTTAGTGGAGTTTTCAAACCAACCTCTTTGCAGCAGTGATTCTGAGTTTTGACTGATTCCTCTTATATTAACTGTTAATTCCTTTTCGCTCTAGGGAATTTGGGCAGCTTGCCTTAGATGTGCTGGAGAAAGCATTCAAACAAAATGAGCAGATGGCCATGAAGCTGCTGACCTATGAACTGAAAAACTGGAGCAACTCAACTTGCTTAAAACTAGCGGTGTCTGTGGGGCTGCGGCCTTTTGTATCCCATACTTGCACACAGATGCTGCTGACTGATATGTGGATGGGACGCCTGAAGATGCGGAAGAACTCCTGGTTTAAGGTAATATCAGTCTAGCTTTTTCTGAGCATTTACATGCTTTATACATGTATTTGTGGTTATGAACATGTGTAATGCAGTTTCAGACAGGTGTGCTTAAGCATGGCTTGGAATGTGCTCATCTGGGAGAGAAAAAAAAGACGGGGAGGGGAGACAGTACTTGCTTCTGTTTTACTTCTTTGCAAAAGCGGATGTGGGATGACATTAAGAGAGTGCATTTTGTGAGGGTTTTTTTTGCTATTCCCACTCTCTTGACACCCTTCAGTCCCTCCCCACCTGCTCTTGCTGCCCCACATTGCTGGTTGTCTGGCAGAGCCACTGATGGGAGGAATGCCCTCCAGACATAGGGAGCTGTATCTAAAGTATCCCCAGATATCATGACACTCTTCAAAGCCAAAAAACAGTCAAGAGCAACACGCTTCTTTGCAGGCTTGTAGGAGAGTGATACAGAGATTTCTCGCACCAGTGGCTCCCTCCCAGGCCAGTGGAATTGCACTGGGTTTATGCTGGCACCGTGCATGGCTGACTACGGCCTAAGGTTTGTGCTATCGCCGCTGAATTAATTTCCTGAATCTTGTATCTCTGTTTTAGGTCATTATAAGTATTCTCCTGCCTCCCACCATCTTGATGCTGGAGTTTAAAAGCAAAGCAGAAATGTCTCATGTGCCTCAGTCTCAAGACTTCCACCAGTTCACATGGTATCATGGGGATCAGAGCCCAACCAGCTCTAAAGATGCCTTGTCTCTGGTTAGTCGGTGATGTGTGTCAGGGTCTGTCTGTTTACCACAGTATAATCCTGAGGAATGAGGAGAAGGGGATCAGCTGGAGGTGTCAGGGGTCAATTCTCAAGAAGCAAGGGTTCGATCCCTGGTTTGGATACAGACTGAAGTGACCTTGGACAAGTCACTTCATCTGTCCTGGGTGTCACTTCTGTACTGGTCATAATGAGAAAATCCTTCCCAGCCTCACAGAATTATAATGAGGTTATAATTATCTTTCAGTTATGCAGGTATTTTGGGGCACAAAGTCTGTTCAAGCTGCGGATAAGTACCTATGTAATCTTGTATACTAAGTAATCTAAGAACGGTTTCATATCATACACAAAATCACATCCATAAAACTCAATTTACGTTGCCCAGTTGAGCTGTCCAAAACAGGGAAACAGCAGAACTGAGGCAGTCCAGGACCTGTTCTCTCCAACTCACTCCTTCCTCCTGCTCTGCCTGGCCAGCAGCCTCTGCCCCGCATCTCAGCCGCAGCCTCTCCCCTTCTCCATGGCCATCCTTCGCTCTCAGTCTCTCCTTGAGATTTTGTTTGCTGAATTATGTTATAGCCCTTCCAGAGATCTAGCTTCTGCCCTCCTGGTTGAAAAACAGGACATCCCTACTTCTGCATGCTTGAGCCTAGCAGAGGTGCCATTTAAAGCACACGAGAAGCACTGTGCTTTTGGTTTAGTCACCTGAACCGGGTCCTGAAACACTCTGCAGGGACTTGTGGTTGCACAAAAGTCCTTCTTAGGCCTGTCTGTGGAGAGTCTCCAGCACAGGTGAAGTCTTTGCCTTTAAGATCTGAATTCCTCCAGACTTCTACTAAGCTGAATTGCCTGTCCTTTCTTTTTCTCATTGTCCACAAAGCATTCCTTGAACTGAAAATTTCCAAAAATTTTCAGTGTGAGGTATACAGCCAGTGCAGAGAATTTCCATCCAAAAGGGTAAATGTTGGTGAGGTGGTAACTGATGACAACAGGATTGTCAAGTGAGAGCTGTCAGGCAATCTTTTTTGCTCTGCTCTGTTTACCTTACAGCAGATAAGCATTGTAGATTGCTTGGGACATTCTCAGTTAACTTTAAATTTGTGTAAAATAAAACACAGTGGTTTGTTATTGGGGGCTTTAGCAGCTGCATGGTAGGCTTGTCAATGCCACACTCATGTATACAGTGTTTTCTCTCTCTGATGCAGAAAAATGCTCGAAGCCGTTATCTCCTGTAGTGCCTGTCTAATATAGTCAGTTCAAAAAATGCTTTTTATGGGGTTAGGTAACAGCTATGATACAAAGGACAGACGAATTGTAATTATTTGCAGCGGGACCACTCCTGCAGTCTGGTAGAGGCAACACAGCAATGTGCGTAAGCACTTTTCTGGTCTGCCTGAGACAGGGCTGTTTTCTTCCTGCACTAGCAATAAACTTAAGTTCTGATTTTATCTAATATAGAGTGTTGTTTAAAACAAAATGCTGAGCTACCACTTTTTCTTAAATACTTTGTTATGAAATATTATAGTAAAATGCACAGAAAATTTCAACAGTGTACATAGAATCATAGAATCATAGAATGGTTTAGGTTGGAAGGGACCTTGAAGATCATCGAGTTCCAACCCCCCTGCCATGGGCAGGGACACCTCCCACCAGACCAGGTTGCCCAAGGCCACGTCCAGCCTGGCCTTGAACACCTCCAGGGACGGAGCTTCAACCACCTCTCTGGGCAACCTGTTCCAGTGCCTTACTACCCTTAAACTGAAAAACTTCTTCCTAATGTTTAATCTAAACCTGCCCTCTTCCAGCTTAAAGCCGTTCCCCCTCATCCTATCACTACATGCCCTAGTAAAAAGTCCTTCCCCAGCTCTCCTGTAGGCCCCCTGTAGCCCTCCTGTAGCCCCCTGGAAGGCCGCAGTAAGATCTCCTTGGAGCCTTCTCTTCTCCAGGCTGAACAGCCCCAACTCTCTCAGCCTCTCCTCACAGGAGAGGTGCTCCAGCCTTCGGATCATCCTCGTGGCTCTCCTCTGGATACGCTCCAGCATGTCCATGTCCTTCTTATGCTGGGGACTCCAGAGCTGGATGCAGTACTCCAGGTGGGGTCTCACGAGAGCGGAGTAGAGGGGCAGAATCACCTCCCTTGACCTGCTGGCCACACTTCTTCTGATGCAGCCCAGGATACGGTTGGCCTTCTGGGCTGCGATCGCACATTGCTGGCTCATGTCGAGCTTCTCGTCAATCAGCACCCTCAGGTCCTTCTCCACAGGGCTGCTCTCCAGCCATTCCCCACCCAGACTGTATTTGTGCTTGGGATTGCCCCGACCCAGATGTAGGACCTTGCACTTGGCCTTGTTGAACTGCATGAGGTTGGCTTGGGCCCACCTCTCCAGCCTGTCCAGGTCCCTCTGGATGGCATCCCTCCCCTCCAGCGTGTCTGCCTCGCCAAACAGCTTGGTATCATCAGCAAACTTGCTGAGGGTGCACTCTACCCCACTGTCCATGTCGCTAACAAAGATGTTGAATAGTACAGGTCCCAGTACCGACCCCTGAGGAACGCCACTCGTCACTGCTCTCCATTTGGACACCGAGCCGTTGGCCGCAACTCTTTGAGTGCGACCATCCAGCCAGTTCTTTATCCACCGGGTGGTCCATTTATCAAATCCATGTCTCTTCGATTTAGAGACCAGGATATCGTGTGGGACAGTGTCAAACGCTTTGTAGAAGTCCAGGTAGATGACATCAGCAGATCTTCCCTTGTCCACTGCCGCTGTAACCCCTTCGTAGAAGGCCACCAAGTTTGTCAGGCATGACTTGCCCTTGGTGAAGCCATGTTGGCTCTCGCCAATCACCTCCTTGTTTTCTATGTGCCTCAGCAGAATTTCCAGGAGGATCTGCTCCATGATCTTGCCAGGCACAGAGGTGAGACTGACTGGCCTGTAGTTCCCTGGGTCTTCTTTGTTTCCCTTTTTGAAAATAGGGGTTATGTTTCCCCTTTTCCAGTCAGCAGGAACCTTGCCAGACTGCCACGACTTCTCAAATATGATGGATAGTGGCTTAGTGACTTGATCTGCTAGTTCCCTCAGGACCTGCATCTCATCAGGTCCCATGAACTTGTGCACCTTCAGGTTCCTCAGGTGGTCTCTCACTTGATCTTCATCTACAGTGGGCGGAGCTCCATTTTCCCAATCCTTTCCTTTGCAACATGTGCCATACAGAGCATTTTTCACACACAGTCATAAATTGCCGTGACCTGCTGCAGCTGGAAACTGCATTCTTTCATGGGACAAATTCTCTCCTTCACTTTGGAGGATGTGATGTTAACATATTGGGATGATTCTGTGTACCAGATTCTCTGCTTTAGCACTTTTCCGAGTCTAATGTGATTAAAATAGGAATCAGTTTTCCCCTGATAACCCAAGGAAATGTGTAACAGGGATAAATATGTCCCATAAAAAGTGCTATACTGCAGATGTCTAGTAGCAGTAAGTTTTGGCATTGATATCAGCCAAGGCAATTGCCAGCATTAAAACAAAACTGAACAAGGTAGTTTGGTTCCCTCACCCATGCCCAGCTATTAGCTATTTATAGTTCCCCCAGTTCCTCCTTCATCTCTGAAAACTCCGTCCAGCACTTTCTGGTTTTCTCAGTTGCCCGCTGCTGTGAGTCTACAGCTCTTCTTAAGCTTCAGCAGCAATCAGATATTTGTGCATTCAGAGGGGTAGTCGGACAAGTGTCAAACTCTGGACACAGAATCAAATGTGTTTGCTTTTTTTGGTTTTGGTGTTTGTTTGTTTGTTTATTTATTTATTTATTTTTTATTTTATTGACAATAATAAAGTGGCTACCTGGATTTTTTTGTAGGCAGATCTTTGTAAAAGAGTACTTATTTCATCCTCATCTTCTAATCGGGCATACAATACATCAAAAATAGCAGTTAGATTCTGTATTTAGAATTCCACTGTCTTCACATTTTCTGTGCAGCTGTATACATGAGTGGAAATGTGATGCTCCTTGCCTTACTTCAGAACGGGCCACAGTTGTCAGTGGATTTCTAGCTAACACAGTTACATTGTATTGGGAATTGTTATTTATCTGTATTTCACAGATGGGGAAAGTGAAACACAGAGTGATTGAGTTTACTTAAAGACTTAAAGAAATGTGTGTCAGAAACAGGAGTGGGTTCAGGTCTGCTGGTGCTCAGTCCTGTAGTCATAACAGCAAACTCTAAATTAGTATTTATAGTGGAAAAGTGTGCAGGTTAATTATTGCAAATAAGATGGTTGTAACAAAACAAAACCAGGCTACAGTAATGGTTTGTATATTCACAACCACATCTGTGCCTGTCTTTCCTCTAACATGACACAACCTTTACTGTCATAGACCATGTTTTCTTACTGTTTTAAATGCTGTTTCCTTTTAAAGAAGGATTATGACGTGGAGAAGGTTGCTCAGAAGTCTGATGAAAGCCAAGTAGACGGTGGACAAGGAAACCTGCCTGGCACTAGAAAAATCTATGAGTTCTACAACGCACCAATTGTCAAGTTCTGGTTTCACACGGTTGGTCATCACGCTAGAACTTGGGTTGCCAAAACCCTCCTTTGATCCTTCAAATACCACTTGATGCTTCTTTTACTTTGCCCAGCGTGGGTTTGCAGCCACTTAGTGGTGGGGTTGGATGGGAAGACATTTGAATATTTCTGTCACAATTAAGTGAAAAGTGTTTCAGCTAAAATCATGCAGTGGCAATTAAAAACAAACAAACAAACAATCAAGAACAAAAAACAATTACAGGGAACTAAAGACAAACCTGGGAGCAGCTTTTTACAGCGTTTAATTGCACAAGTAGAGATAGATTTGAAGCTGGCCCTAAATACCTCTCAGATATTCATGTCCCTTTCTTTAGTAACTGTTTCTGAAGGAGTGAATATTAATTTATAGGAGATAATTTGCTATAGAGCATTATGCATTTATTAAATCAATTTTAGTAAATAACCCAGTGTCAGCTTAGGAAGTTTAATATCAGGCTGCCCGTTGGGTCAGACCACCATGTACATAAACTGTTACTCCTTTAACAGGGTGTCGTTAACTGCTTTACAGGTTATTAATCAGTTATCTCACATATGTTTCTAGTGTGTTCTGATACCTTTAAAATATGTGCTTTCCACCTGATACTGTTCTTCCTGTGTTTTGGAAGGCACTGATTAACCAGCAGTGATTCACATAGCTTTGAGAATGGTTACTTGCTCCTACAGAAGGTTGGGACAAAAGCATAGCACTGCCTTTACGCTCAAGTAATGGTGCGCAGATGTAATAATCTGTCTCATATATGGGTTTGGGGCCTAGGTGAACATGTGTTGCAATAGTTTGTCTTCTGCTCCCGTTTTTTCAGCACTAAAGCACCAGTTTACCAAATGATGTTTAAGGATATTCCTATAACAAAACTTTGGAGAATGGGAGGAAAGATTTTGGGCTCAAAAATCTGACACTGCCCCAGTAGTTTGAATACATATAGTCAGGCTAATCACCTGTTAATATGTTTGCAGGGATTTATGTGCATATGGATTATATATTGTGTGTTTTGTAGATGGCATACATGGCGTTTCTCATGCTCTTCACTTACACTGTGTTGGTGAAGATGGAACCAAGACCAAGTGTGCAAGAGTGGCTTGTTATCATTTATATTTTCAGCACTGCTATTGAAAAAGTCAGGGAGGTAAGCTTTTCTATACTCACTTCTTGTCTATAGAGGATATATGATAAACCAGAGAATACCATAAACTGAAGAATGCCAAATCCTGCATTATTTTTATAGAGAATTTAGCAGAGGAAAGAATTATATAGGCATTTATTTCTGAGAAGTCTTTTATCTGAAGACCAGTACTTGGGCTTTGAAAATGCATCTTAAAGTTTGTTCTTAAATCTCTGTTCTTCTGTGTAAAACCAGTGCTAATATGCAGGTTGCTTGAGAGTGATTGTGCTGAACTGATATTTGGAGCCCCAGTATAGGTACCTGTTTCTCAATTGTTTTGACTGGACCATTAGATTTCTTATAACGAATATGGAATTTGTCTTTAGATATTTACTTTGAGTGTGGACGTTGTTACCAATTAATAGGTGTTATGCATAGAATAATCTATGGCTCTCCATCAAGCACTTCTTTCTAGCAGTAACATTCATTGGAGACTTTGAAATTCATGTCTTCCACTTGATTTTATTTGTCCATGTACTTGTTCTGGTCTGCTGACAAAGACTTTGTAGGACACTGTGTCTTACACGTGCAGCTAATTAACTGCTGAGGGTTTTGTTACATATAACTGCAAACCTCTATTTCTCTAGATTGTATCAACTAATTGTTAAAGCCTTAGGCCCTGATCTCACAACTGGTTCCTCGTGTGAGTTAGTCCAGCTGAATTGAGTAGGATCACTTGTTTACATTAATGTGTTCATACGCGCAAATTCTTGCAGGATCAGGACAGACATTTCAAAATCTCTGCTTTGCTTGGTACTTATCAGTGTGATCTTACATAGCACTGCGTAATTGGCCTCACTTGCGCAACGTGTAAAGGTTTTATTTACAGCCTCCCAAAGATTCCACTTCACACATTTGCTCAGCGAAGCTTAAAATCCCTTTGGGGCACCTCACAGTTCAAGGAGCGAACATTTCATTCTTTACCTTGCTAGTTGCCAGCACTCCTTTTTTTAGTGTGTCCTTGGTGGAATACAAGGATCTTTCTTTATATTTTCAGTCTGAAATAAAAAGCTTTAGTTATTTTCCCATCAGCAAGGTTAGCTTGGTACTTTCCATGACTTAGGGGCTTTTGAAAGGGTGATTGCAGGTCGTGACCATTCCTCTAGAAAATGCTCATTAATTTATAATGATATATATGCATAATAGTTCTATACTGGCTGCTCTTTTTGCTGAGGAAATGTGCTCTTCAGGGAATGGGTTCAGGCTCAGAATTTCCTGAGTTTTTCCTGAGGAAGAGCTACTCTATTTGGTGTGGCATGCTTGAGCAGTACAACGCTACAGATTAAGCACAAACCTCAATTAACGGTGAATAGCAATATGCAGTACACAAGCCTGAAAAAAAAAAAGAAAAAAAAAGATGCATTCCCAAATATCATGAAACAGTTCAGACAGAAAAGGTTAAAGAATGTACCTGCGATTTTGATGGAGGTTCATTGTTGGTTTTTTGTTTTCCACATTCTACACAGGTATTTATCTCAGAACCTGGAAAATTCCGCCAAAAAGTGAAAGTGTGGATTTATGAATACTGGAATTTTACTGATTCTATAGCTATCATCCTGTTTATGATTGGTTTTGGCTTGCGCTGGTCTGAGCCCCCTGTTCAAACTGCAGGGAGGCTTCTTTACTGCTTGGATATAATATTTTGGTACACTCGGCTCCTTGATCTTTTTGCTGTGAATCAGCATGCTGGCCCATACCTGACAATGATTGGGAAAATGGTAAGTATTATGCTTTGGAGCAATATTTTTGTTATAGTTAAGGCATCTGTTGAGGAACATGTAAAGGTCAGAAGTGACAGAAAAGAATGATGGTCAAAGGACAGGTCACCTAATAATCCGTAGAGAGTGTATTACCTGAAAATACCAAGTCTTTTTCTGTTTGTGAGTTCACTATAATCAGATTTCAGTACTCTCTAATTTATTCATTATTTGAATTTATTCACAAAAGCCATTTTTACTTCATTCCTTAGAGAAGGGATGCATTTGAGTTGAGTTTCTGATCCAACTTGATAATAAGAGAAAGAAAAATCACTGTCTCTTGCAGATGGGCTCACTACTATAGATAATTCCCCTAGCTCTTGGAAACTGTCTCATTATTATTTTACATTTTGATTCAAATAACTATATCCCATTTTTAGCAGGCAAAATTTCTCTGAGATCAAAGTTAATTTTTTTTCTCTTTTGGTGTAAGAACTGCTGCTGAACTGCTGCCTAGTCTTGAGGGACATCTGCACATTCCCTCTGTAATTTCCCTCGGTTATTGTGAACTATCTTATTAATACTTTTATATTCTGTCTTGCATAGTAATTCTGATGCAGTGTTAGAAGGCAAAATCATTTTCACTGCTACTCCTTGCTCTCAGTTTGGAAGAAATATCACTGAGGAAAAGCACCATCATAAGGTCTCTGCATTTTTCAAATCTTGCTTAAGATCTTAAGAGGGAGTTGAGAGACAAGAAGGACTTGCATCCTTTTTGGTCCAGGATGACTTTAACCTCTATAAAATACTTGGGTAGTCCAGGTCATATAAATAAAATATTTTTATTTCCTCCAGCATATCAGATTATTAGCTCTGTATTTATATTCTGATTTGTAAAAGCAGTGAATGTTTCCTTTACATATAATTAACACAGCTAATTTTTTCATGCAAACATGTCTTTCAGACAGCAAACATGTTCTATATTGTGGTCATGATGGCCATAGTCCTGCTGAGTTTTGGAGTGTCACGAAAGGCAATCCTTTCACCAGAGGAGCCTCCTTCTTGGACTCTGGCACGAGATATTGTATTTCAGCCGTACTGGATGATGTTTGGTGAGGTCTATGCTGGAGAAATAGATGGTATGTAATTTTCACAGTACAGCTTAAATTTAATATGTGCAGAAACATGTCCACTTTGGGCTACTAGATTTTTGACCACATATTGAGTCTATTCTTTCACAAATAATTTTGATTCCAGTATATATATGTCCTTAATGAGTAATACTGCATGAGTAAAGGTGAGAATAGTAGTTTCTTTCTTTAAAAGCTTAAGCTTTGAAACCTTCAAATTTAGCTTTTCAAATTGAGTATATGGCAAAGCTCAGAGCAAAGCACATAGGAGGTTACACTAAGCTAGTTCATGGTCACGGGATCTGGCAGTGAAATTAATTTCCTATTAGGTGAATTCAAAGCTGCTGATCTCTTGGAAAAAAGACTACAAAGTTGCCTTAAAGGAAGAAGGAATAAAGGGAAAACAAAAAAAGGAAAAATAAAAAAGAAAAATTGTTTTTCACTGTAGTAAGAGTTACCTGGCATCATTCTTAAGCAGATAGACCAGCTGAAAATAGGAAAAATAGAACCAATCAATGTAAATAGGAAAAATGTTACATCTGGATTATGGCTTTAGCCTTGGCTCAGTAGGAGAGAAGAACCAGGCACTCCAGAAGGTATTTCAGCATTACAGATGGAAGGCACTCTCATGCTGCTAAGTGATGGGTACAAGTAAAACAGTCCCTAAAATAGAAAAGTAGGTATGCAAATAGGTACAAATATTTAAGTTACATAGTTCAGCATAGTTCTGATTCATTAAAATAATTTAAGATGTTGTATCCATTATTATGAATTATTATCAGCCATTGGAATAATCTCCCCAGGGAAGTGGTGGATTCCCCATCATTAGACATTTTTAAGATTTGGCTGGACAGGGTGCTGGGCCATCTTGTCTGGACCGTGCTTTTGCCAAGAAAGTTTGGACCAGATGATCCCTGTGGTCCCTTCCAACCTGGTGTTCTATGATTCTATGATTCTTTGATTATTGCTGAAACAGTCACATGATGGCTATGTATTTTGGTTATGTAAGTCAAAATTCTTTTAATGAAAGCACACTATTATGTTTCACAGTTTAATCCAATTAATCACTTATTAATGCTAAACCTTTAGAAATTTGACAGTTCCCAAATAAAGCTATGATTTCTCTAATGACTCTTTATGCTGTGGAATATGTCCTGAATTTAGGGCTGCTGCCTTATGAATGTGCTTTAAAATTTCCTCAAAGGTGTAAAATTGGATTAAAAATTAGAAGGACTGAAAAGTGTTTATTTTGACAATTTAAAAACATTAAGAGGTAAACCTTAATTTCTGTGATTTGTTGCTTCATCTCACAAATGTTTGTAGCCATATATCCTTTTGCACATGAGTTAATGTGATCTGAAGGGATAACACTGCAGTACTGATAAAGCAGCCTTTGCACGGTATTCTTTCCACAGTGGAGTCAGTGAAAGCTTTGCCACTTGCTTTCAGGTCAAAGGATCAAAGATTTGGATTTCAGTTTACTTGAGTGTTTTCCATCTCCCAAATACATTTCAACTGCATCATTTTTCCCCTTAACAAAAAATCAGGGTGGCTGGCATAAGAACTGATATATATGAAATGGTGTCTAGACCTTCTGAATTGCAATGGAAACTCTGGGGAGTAGTATCACGAGGAGATCTCAGATCTCTTTTACATGGAGGTAGACTTTTTAGTTGGAAATTTATTAATGTATCTCTGTGAAAGTAATGAGGACAATTCTGTTTCTTGCTGGGCAAATAAGAAGCACGTGCCATTGCTGTGCTGTGCTCCGATTTCCATGCTAACCATGGTCTGTATGTCCTTCACTTTCAGTCTGCGAAACCAATGAAGACTGTCCTCCTGGCTCCTTCCTCACGCCGTTCCTCCAAGCTGTCTACCTCTTTGTGCAGTACATCATCATGGTCAACTTGCTTATTGCTTTCTTTAAGTAGGTACCATGGTATATTGCTGCAAAAGCAAAAGCAACTAACAGATGTTCTGCCAATACTTCTACAGAAGCCTTTCACGAAAAATGCCCCAGCATGGTGTGTTGCTGGTGATTTTACATCATGTTCCATGAGGGCCCAGTGAATAAAAAAAAGAACAGTGGAAGCAAGAGGGTGGAAGGAAGGGAATGGTGAGCAGACACCTAAGCTGTTTTGCCATTTAAGCAGAATCTGATGCTGTGAAAGTGGACAACTCCAGTTGGCAAACAAGCAACATTAATTCAGCTTTGAAGTAATTTGTCCTTTGTTCCTGAAAATTGTATTTGTTGTGCTGAGAGCCAATATAATATTCATCATAGGGTAGCTCGAGGTTTAAATGGGCAGATAATTAGAGAAGGTATTCAAGGGAAGAGGATAATGACTTTGTAGGCATGTGCTCGTCTGTTAGGAAATAATTTGAAAATTCCTGTTGTTTGGTGCAATTTGATATGTTCTAGACTCAAATCTAACTGTAGTGTTTTTAACTATTTGCTTTTTAATGTCTGCTGCCAGAGTAAGAAGAGTCTTTATAGTAATTCTGTAGTAATTAATCAGTGTCTTTATACTAATTCTAACCTTTCAAGTTTTAACAGGGAAACCCTTGTAGTGATCAAGTTCTGTAAAATATTAGTAAAGAGCAGTCTAACCCAAGTAGTTAATTATTTTTTCCTAGAGTTTAGTATTTCTGGGGAAGAAAAAGTCAGCTGTAGGTTAAAAAAATTTCAAATGAAGAAATGTAGTGATTAATATTCAAGGAAACTGAATGATCAAAACTCCTTCTATTCCCACTTCCAATTAGAAATCCCTTTCCTGAAATTGTGGCAAGGCATCAGTGTTGTTTTTTTTTTAATACACAGCTGTGAAATTGTAATTTGAATTATTTCTAGATTTAAACCTTCAGCAATGATGATATGTTACATCTTCTGCCTAGTGATTTGATTGTTCCAGAAGTGGGACCAAAAATGGGTATGAGCAATATATTTAATTACGCTCCCAGAAGCAAGGCTGGTATTTTTGTGATTATATGCTGAGTGTGTAGTATGACAGTGCAGCTGAAATTACAGTGCCAGAAACCGCAAAGTTGTTTTCCTGTACTCGGGTCTATGATCGTCGATACGGGAAATTATTCAGTGCAACAACAGTCACATTGAGTAATATCATAGCTCCACAGAGTACCCTGCAGAAGAATCACTCCTGTAGCTGCCTCTTGCAGCAAGTATTTTGTTTAGAGTCAGTACACCAAAGAGCAGCAGAACCGTTTTGTTAACACTCTTCCCTTAGCCTGACTCCTACATTTAATCCAGTCCAAAGAGGCAGACAATGTTGAATTCTCAGTTAGGCTATGTATTAAAGTTTAAATAATCTGGCTGAGATTTCAAAGCTACTTCAGGGATATATTTTGCCCAGTTGCCATTAATGTGAATGGGAATTGGATCTCCAAATCCGTTAGGCAGCTTTGAAGATCTCATTCTCAGTGCAGTAGCTGCAGGCACATGCTGCTGCTTTGTTAAATGAAAGTTGCTAAGCTGATTTACCTCACTGGAGGCATGGGACTTTTCTTCAGTGTCAAATTAGATCTGTGGACAAGCATCTCGTGCTGTTTTGGGAGTATTCCTCACAGGAGTGTTTTAACCTCCTTCCCCCTCTGTCTCTTTTCTCAGTAATGTTTATTATGATTTGAAATCCATATCGAACAAGCTCTGGAAGTACAACCGATACCGCTATATTATGACCTACCATGAGAAGCCATGGCTGCCTCCACCTTTCATCCTTCTGAGCCACATTGGACTTCTGATAAACCGCATCTTCCACCATCGGCCCCCAAATGAGCTAGATCAAGAGGAAGGCGATGTTGGACTAAGTAAGCAGAGCTAAGCTGGGGACCAAACGAAATAGCTGATGAGGAATGTTTTGTCAGCCTCACTTTGTAGCTCAATTCCTCAAGAAAAAAAGAAAGAGAGATTCTCTGGGTAGGGGGCTGTTTTTATTTGCAAAACTGAATTTAACCTGCCTGTCTGAGAACTTGTGTAGGGAAAAGTTACTAGGGGAATGCTTTGCTTTGTATTTGGCTTTTGCTCTGCTAGATCCTGTGCATCAGTCAAGATACGTCACAACTCTGAGATGAAATAAAGTGACAGCATCTTTTTCTGTAGAACAGTATAGGCTTATTTTGAAAGAAAGTAAACAATACTAGAGGTATAAATTTCTGTACATTTGTCCTGAAAAGACCAAAGATTCCTTTTTAATTGCCCAGAGAAAGTAGCCACAGAGCCCGAGGACAGAGGAGATTCAGTGATGGCAGATGCAGAGAGAGAGCATAGGGGCCTCCCACCTCCTCACTGCATCTTCCCTTTGTGCACTGGCTCATCACTGCACCTTAACCCAACCTCCTTCACCCTTCCTATCTGGATTTCTACATCCCAGGGTCCTTCCTAATGCATCTTTAAGGTGATGCCAGTTCCCTGTCCCACTGTTGCCAGCTCCTGCAGCTCTGCCAGGAGCAGCCCTATCTGTTGCTGGGAGGGGACCACAAGATGTTGGGATGGGAATGAATACTCAATTCATGTATTGGGCTTGGTGTTTGGTGGGGTAAGGCAGGGGAATGGGGAGGAGGAGAGACTGCTGGCTGTAACCTTACCTAAAAAAACGTTGGGGACCATGGGCACACAGTATTATACAGCCTCATCCTTTTTGATGCAACGTACATTCTTGATAGCTAATAACAGAGGAGAGCAGACCGTGCCTGGGTTATGCTTTACTTAGGATTTTCTCTGCTGAACATGAATCCCTGAAGATATCTGGCATGCTCACAGGTGGTTACGGAGTTCAAAAATGGGCTTAACTAATCAATGCTGAGCTGCTTTACTGTGGCTCCCAAACTCAGCGCCTCCATCATGACTGGATACATCAGCCTGCCTTTGAAGTACCACTGCTTATTTTATATGCATGCATAGTATAAGTCACTGACATAGCATAGGAGGTGTCTTACTTGTAAAGTGCATTAGGCACAAGGAAAACTGAAACACTGCTGAGCACATCTAAAAGTCCTTGGATAGAAGAGGGCTCATGCCTTGCCTACACTTCTCTCAGAAAGAGACTTTTTTCCTGTTTATCTACCTTTGTGTCCCTTTTCTATATGCCTATGCATTGCTTGATAAGTTTCTTTTACTTAAATTTTGGTGTGGTTATAATTAACTGGTTTTAGCAATGAGGATCCAGTGCCACCCTGTGGAAAATCAATGAAAATACCAAGATACAGAGAGTAAAGTCTCGGAGGCAAGAACACAGACGGATTAGGGTGAAAAAAAGCCTAGGAGGTGATCAAGTCTCATTCGGAGTGAGGGGGGTAACCCCAGAACACTGCGGGGGGCTTCCCTGCTGAGCTGTGTGTTGCAGCCGAGTACTACACACTCGTAGCAAATACTGCCATGCTGCTTGGCACAGATACCCCCCCTCAGCAAGTCCAGTGAGGACTCTGGTATGTAAAAAAGGAGCTTGGAAGATGTGGAATTTGGATCAGAGAAGCAGCTTTCCACCGTGTGCATTTCTTCATACTGACTTATAATCCATCTCTTCTCTCAGAAGTCTTGGTGCGCTTGAAGAATAGCATCATGAGCAGCCCAGGCTGTGGAGTTTTAAACTTTTGAATGTTTATATACAATATAACATGTTTATTTTTCACCCAGTAATCTTGCTTAATGTTTTATACCTACAAACATGTGAAGCAATTAGGTGAACAAAAGCTTTGTAGCTTTGAGTACCTGAAAGGACTGTAGTTGTTATAGGTGACTAGCCCTAAATGAATGCCTGCACCAGATTATAGTGGAATTTTCATGAGATTGGCTAATTGCACATGTCTATATGTAAGTCTTGTGAGTCACACACGTGTAACAGAATCCAGGAAAAAGTTTGGGAGAAAATGCATCTTTGTGAGCAGCCATTTGGGTATGTACTTTTGAGGCTTTAAAAGGGAGTGCAGTGGAATTTTTGTCAGTGTGTTTTTGCTCCCTGTCTAAGGAAAGATAAAAAACACATTTACATGTATTCAGCACGTTAAGTCTTTATACAATTCATGGAGTTAAGTCTGATTCATTCTTGTCAAGGGACGGGGAGGAAACCTGTTCTGACAGTTTTCTTTTTTTCTCATGGATGCTTATAAACAATTGCATTTGTCAGCATGCTTCATACCAACTCCTGCCTCCTTTGTTCAGAGCTGTACCTGAGTGATGAAGAGTTAAAGAAGCTCCATGACTTCGAGGAACAGTGTGTGGAAAAATATTTTCATGAGAAGAATGAAAGCCTGAGTTCCAGTGACAGCGAAAGGATCCGTCTGACAACAGAGAGGTGTGTTTTGCTGCAGATTCGTGCTCTTTGTATGCATTTGTCATATAAAAAGACTTTGATAAGCTAATGCTTTTGGAACAGGCTGTGGCCACTGTGAACATGAGGAGCAATAACGTGCTGATTTGACGGAAATGTGGTGCATGTGTTTGAACTGCATGACAGGCCTGGCTGGGAAGCCTTGCTGGCAGAACTGCATCCCTGGATGGGTACGGTGTGCAGGGGGCTAACGGGGTGCAGTAAGGAGTTGCTCAGTTTCGCTTTTGCAGATGAGGTAGCACCACAGAGACATGGCGGAGTACGGCATACAATACATATTTTTGTTTAAAGGCTCAGCAGTGTCGGAATGCTGCGAGAGTATTGCTTGTGATTGAGTATAACTGCTGTTTACAGAAATAACCGTAAAACCATTGTAGCATTATCTGCCGTGTAGTGTCTTGGTTTGCAAAGTGTCCTTACGCAACTGTCAATGGGGTTTCAAAACTCTCAGTATAGCCTAATTTAGCTTTCTATTGCAATCAATGGCAAAGCTGCTATTAAGTTTAATGGAAAAAGTTAAAGAAAGTGAGTACTATAAAAAGTCTCACTGAATGCCAGTACTGGTTGCACCTAATAAATTTGTTTTGCCTAGAGAAAGATAGATAGCCTCTTAATCTTTGCCTGTTCATAGTCTATTTTCTGCATACTAAAACAAAACACAAGCAAAATGAATGTACCCTGTAAGAAAAATAAACCAAGTAGCTTTGTTCAAAAGCTGCAGAATTGATTACAGTGAGAAGATTTCATTTCGTGGATAAATATAGATCTGGAAAGGAATTTTTTTCCTGAGTGCAAAGGTGAAACACACTTCACAGAATTGCAGAACATTAATACAAGAAATTAATTTAGATAAATAAAATATTTTGGAACACTGGTATTTTATTTTGTTCAGCTGTTGGTTAAGTACTAGTAAGTCATTTAGTGACTCAGTGACAAAGGAAAGGAGCAACATTTGCATATTGCCTGCAGCTAGTTTATCATTGTCTTAGTAATAGAGCACCAGAGAGAGTATTTTCAGAAAACGTGAAGATAATGATTTGGTTAAAATGATACCATTCCAGGGCAAGAACCTCTTGCGCTGTTCACTGGGGATTTGAAGACCATAAAAAAGGTTTTGCTTTTTGGACAGCTGAATTTTACTTGAAGAAAACTGATGGCAGCAGACATACAGACTCTGTTTCCGGAGGCCAAATAGGATTTTGGGAAGACACTTTTCCCAGTAGTCTCTAGTATTTGAGAAATGGAAGAGTATCTGTAGGTTTGTGTGAGCCTTGTCCTTCTCATGCTTGCACAAGAAATGTAGGAATGCGGGATGACTTCCTGACAACGAGTATACTTTACAGCATTTTACATTTACAGCAATAGCCAAAGCAGCATTTCCAAAGCTGTGTCCTGCTGTCCATGGTTTAGTACTTCTATGGCAAGGAATGGATGTTAGTAGGAAAATAGCAGTTTTAAAAATGGATAATGGATACTTCTTGAGCAAAAAGCCTGTTGCCTTAAAAGTCACTGGCTCTTAGCCCAGTACTCTGAATGACATGTTGAAAGTCTGGATGGGTGTTGTGAAATACAGGTATTCATGAGAATGAAAGTCATCATTAAAAAAAATTAAGGTCTCTTTGAAACACTGGCTTTTTGAAATGTGTTCATGCGTTCCTTCATCATCAAAGGGAGGTAAAGTTCTGTGTTTTGGTATTTTAATTATCTTTTCTTTTTCCACCTAGAGTGGAGGAGATGTTTCTGCAGCTTAAAGAAGTGCATGAGAAGGTATTTTATATCAAGGAGTCTTTACTCTCCCTGGACAGCCAGCTAGGACATTTGCAAGACCTGTCTGCCTTGACAGTGGACATCCTGAAGGTGCTTTCAGCTGTAGATACCTTGCAGGTGGAAGAGGCTTTACTGTCTGACAAAAAACATCGAACCTGTAGGAAGCTGCCCCATAGCTGGAGCAATGCGCTCTATTCCAAGACCTTGAGCAGCCTGGAGTGTTTGTATGACAAGAAGTACCACTACTACAGCATGCCACCCTCCCTCTTACGCAGCTTGGTAAGGAGTCAGTGGCCATCAGAGTGCAAAGACCGCCTATTGAGGACCGAGAGTAACCAGGTGGTAGAAGACAGCTCTCGAAAGATAGAAGTAGAAAGTGACACACTCACTTCAGGAGTATCCTCTGAGACTAAGTCAACCCCTAGATATGGACAATTTTTGCTGGTGCCCCCTGACCATCAAGGAGGGTCTTTCTCTGATGATGTCACCTTAAATTTGTCCTTTTTGAGCACTCCTGCCAAGTACAGGGATGATGCATTCAGAGATGAACTGCAAAGTAGCATTGTGGTGCAGCAAAACTTGCAGAGTGCCAGCCTCATTGGAAAGGAGCCAGAAGATTATAAATGGAGCCAGGGAGACTTTGTTATTAATTTACCATCAGAAAAGACTCATGCTGTTGAGGCTGGTCATATTCTTGGTCTCCAGCCATCCCTGGATATTGAAGAGAGTGCAGCACCCTCCTGCAATGACAATGACAGGGAAGAAACTGAAGGTGGTTATGTGAACTGGGGATTCTCTGAAGGTGATGAAAAAGGGGTTTTCAACTCAGGGAAGAAACAAAAGAAGGCCCCGTGCATACATTCCGCCTATAACAGTGACTGCAATTGCACAGGTAGTCCTCCCAGGCACGTCCAGATAAGAGAATCAAAGTCCTTCTCCTACAACTCCGACAGGTCTTGTCACAGCAGCAGCGTCTCTCACAACAAGCTGAAACGCAGCACCTCCTTCTGGATCAGCCCACTCTGGAGGGACTGGAGTTTCTGCAGGAGCAACAGCTTACAGTCCCTTAAGAAAGAGAAAAGCGGGAAAACCTGCAAGGCCATAGGTGGTAATTATTAAACACTAACCTGTACAGTATTTTTTACTGGGGAGCCCAAGACATTATAAAAATACTTCATTTACACCCAGGAGGTATTAGCTGCAGTTGAGGGTAGTAGCAGAGAATACAGAGTTACTCCTTCACTTTCTTTGTGCTGGGTCTGATTCCTATAGGGAATTTCTGAAGTGTGTCTGGTATCCAAGCTGCACCACACCTGTGTGTCAGCCACCCTGATTCTCCCCATCTCATGGGATCCCCGTGTCTGTGGCTACACAGCCAGGGTGTCAGAGGGACTGTGCTCGCTCCAGGGAAGTCTCCTGCCCGGGGGATGCAATGAAAAAGTTGCAGGAGCCAAAATAAATTACACAATCCTTAAAAGATATATTAGCAGTGTCATAGGTCAGATGGATGCATGGAGAATGAAGAGGTATACATTTTTATAGCCAGTTTGAACACTCCCTGTCCACCACCAAGCTTGCTTACCAACAGCTAAAATGTAGCAGATTCCAGTACTAAGTATTAATAGTATGAGATGATGGATAACATTTGTTGTTGTATATCTTGTGATGGTGCACATCCACTGAACTGGATGAGTATTAGCATTGGTGTCACAAGTCTTTCTCAGCTTGCTTTGGAGGTCTGCCAACTTATCAGATCTTATCAGATCTTCTCTTAGTAAACAAAAGCTCTGTAGCTTAATGGTGTTTTTTACCCTTTCCCACAGAGTCTTTACGATCCAGTGAGCTACACCACAGTGAGGCAACAAAAGCAAAACAACAAAACAGAGACAGAAAGTCTGGGAGAGGAAAGAAGAATCAAAAACCCCTTCAGGTGCCGGTATGTGCAGATGCAAGACAATTGCATAGCCCATAGCTGTCGTTTTCATTCATTAAGAGCAGTTCTGCCATGTGGCTTAGTTGTAAATGTATACGTTTAAAATGTTGCACATAGGTCAGGGTGTGGGATTTCAGTTACGAATGTATTGAAGTCTGTGGACTTTGCTAGATAGTATACCAGGGGTGTAATTTATTTTACCCAGAAAGGAATCAGTACTTGCGCTTTTGCTGGCAGGAGGGCTCGAGGAGGCTTCATATGATCTAGGAAAGACTGAAGGAGTGGTGAGCCGTATCGAGGTGATGTGCAACTGTAAACAAGCAAGCCAGGCCTGGTAATGTTGTCTCCAGCCTCCAAGAGTCCCGCAGTCTTTTCTCTGAATCCATCAAACATTTAGCACATTGCAGACAGCATATTGGTTGTGTCATATGTATGGGACAACTTTCATAACTGTATGTGTGTGTACATGTATAGAAATCTATTTATAAAGTTATAAAGAGATTCCTAGGATCTTTGTCAGCTGGAAAGAGTTATCTCTGTTTAATGAGATGAGAGCTGAAGACTGATTTGTTTACATAAGATGCTTAGGTCAGCAACAGATCTTAGACTTGGACTCTGAGACCTAATACCTTTGAAGGTATTCTGAGGGACTTCAAATTTTGTTTTAAAAAGCTGTAGTGCTAGGTCTTTCATCAGTAGTATTTACTAGACAAAAGCAATGTGTCTTCTGCAAAATGGGAAAATCTTGTTTCTCATTTGGGAGCGAGTTCAGTCATTAGCATTTCAGTAATGCTCTGAAAGGCCACATCATAGGCTGTCAGAGGAACTGCAGAGGTGCTAGTCATCCTATAAAGAGTGTCGTTTTGTCTGTGTCTTGCCAGGTGATTAGAGTGGATGATTGTCCCCAGAACACCCAAGTGAGCTCAGAGCCCGCAGAGATCAATATCTGGGATGAGCAAGAGAAACACAGCAAGAACTGGCTCACAGTGTCTAATTTCAGTCAGCTAAGTATGTGATATTTTGCAGACGGTGAAATTCAGAAGAGCTTTTAAAAAGAGGCAGTAAATAAAAATTCACAAATTCAAAATGTCATCCACCGCTATGGCCTCATTTTTTACAGAGCTAGAATTAGGTTGCAGGCACACGACTTGGTTATTTGCTGCATCATTGCAGAGGCGAAAGGGACATAGGTTGGATGGAAGGTCAGTTAAATTTTTCTAGGAGTGCTGCCTGTCTTATGTAGGAGATAGTAGAGTACTAATCCTCAGGAATAAGTGGGAAGCAAAGAGGATGATATCCTTGTCTCCTCTCCTGAGGTGTCTTCTAAAGTGGCATCCTGGCTAATTGCAAAAATAAACTCTCTTGTGAATTTCTCAGGGCATTTACACTCACAGGCAGTGCTGCAATACTGTATCTGCTGGCAGATCCTCTGCATGTATTATTCATTACTTATTGCTCAGAAACACATCCTCCAAAGGGAAGAAATGAAATCTCTATCTTCTCTGTTGGAATGAAAAGGGAATGGCATTCTTACTCTTCTTTTAGTAATTCTCCAACTCTTTCATTCCCAGAAATCCTTTGCGTAGTTCATCTTTTGTTTTGCGTTGCTGTGATGTGGCTCACTGGCTTCATCCTGCGAGTTGCTGGGAGAAGCACCAGGAAATGCTGTGACTCAGCACAGTGTGGTCTGAGAAGGGCTGCGCTCCTCCGAAATCTGCTGTCAGAGAATGGAAACAGTCCGTTTTAACCCTATGAAATTCTGTTAATTGTTTTTATAGCCCATTACGCATTTGCTGGGGCAATATGGTATATAGATGTTTATTTTATAGCACTGTATAGGTGTTTAGTTTGTAGCAGTAGAGATGTTCACTTACACTCTGGAAATAGCTGACACCTGCTCTTTTGGCTAGGTTTGGAACGTCTCAGTTACATGCACCAGAAAATGAAAAATCAAGACAGCGGTAGGCATACCATACCATTCTGTGATTACCTGAGGCATTCTCGAGAGGTAAGACCTAAGATTGCAAATCCTAGTCCATAGTTTTTTGGCTGAGATGAGCCCAGGGTAGCTCTACTCATGTCCCTGGACTTGCCACTATAGGTTCTTTGTCAGGAAATCCCTCTTGAGAGATGAGGAACTTTGTTGTCTGCTGGCATAGCACATGTGTGCAAGTAAATGAATAATTTAACAGCTGTTAGCATTCTGTTAAGGTTATTGAAGTAGGATATCAAATTATTGAATAATGGAGTGGTTCTTAGTATGACAAAGTTGGTCAGAAATGACGTGTGTGTTGATGTTTCATTAGGCAGTGAGTGAGCACACAGCTTGGTCTTGAACCTGTGGGCAGAACTGGTTAGCAGAGTGAAGTAAATTTTAGAAAGTTAGCTACATCGCTCTTAATCTATCACATAGAGAGAGTTATTTCTTGCAAAGTGGTAGTTAAATATTAATAATAATTGCAAAGCTTAGATTTCTTAACCACTGGCTTATAAACACCATATCTTCTTATTTATCAGAATTAATTTGCAGCTTCATATGTAAAGGTCCTCTGCCTATGTAAATGAACATAGGCTCATTGACTTTGATGGAGCTAGACCAATTTATATTTCCTGAAGACTGGGGGCAGGAATCTGGGTTATAGAAACGTCTATCTGTTTTAAAATGGTGTAGATAATGGAAGAAAATGTGTCTTTCACTACACTGCGTAGGGGTATGTCAGAGGTATGAAAGGAAATTAACAAAGAATAAATTAAGAAGGAGAACTGTGAAATAAACCTTTCCTCTTCGTTTTTCAACAGCACACTTCCTTGCATGTTTTACATATAGCACTCCTGATTATTAAAATGGTGGTCTTTAAAAGCCAAGCTTACTTTTCACTGTAAATGCTATGGGTAGCCTTTTTTTTTTTCTTAAGGAGTAAAAATAAACAAGATACTTTCAGGTCTGTTGTTCTGAGCGCTGTAGAATTTGAATGCCAAATACCAAGGAAGAGACCTTAAATCTAAATTTTAAAAATGGCAGGTTTTTGTATGAAAAAGTGGAGAGAGAGAAATAGAAATAAATTTACTGCTTTTGTGTTCTGTAAAACCTGAGCTTGGAGTTTAAATCAAAAATATTTGAAATGCGAAACTCGGGGTCAGACAAGCAA
This sequence comes from Pluvialis apricaria, assembly GCA_017639485.1. Taxonomy (NCBI): domain Eukaryota; kingdom Metazoa; phylum Chordata; class Aves; order Charadriiformes; family Charadriidae; genus Pluvialis; species Pluvialis apricaria. The sequence goes on from CM030044.1 coordinate 39,528,532, forward strand.
AGTAAAAGGGACAGTCAGGAAACCTGTGGGAAGGGACCACGTAATCTGGTGCTCTGAATCTCATATTAAAATGTCTTGGGTGAAACTCAGGGGTGGGATTTTTAAAGTTCTCAGAAGAAATCCACTAATTACAGCAGGATTGGAGTTAGGCCCAAACTAGTCACTTCCAGAATGCCAACTTGAAATTATTTATGCTTTCAAGATACAACCTCCAATACCCACTGAGTTGCTGTGCCTGTCCTTAAGTCCTGTTTGGGTTATGAGAGTTTATATGTATTGCTGAGATGTAACAATGTTGCTTCATCCAACTGTTCTGCTTGGATTATGATATATTTTTCCTAAAGTAGTGCTTCTCAGATTCACCCATTGAACACCAATGGTTCAGAAATCCTTCCTGATGGGTAGCAGAGAGCAAAGCAAGGGTATGTGTAGGAAAGTTTTGGCTTTGTTAAGGGTTTTTTTCTTCTGCAAAGCAAGCTACAAGGTGAAATAAAAAAATTGTGAGTGAAATTGCAGTTAATATTCAAAGTTGAATTTTAGTTAATTTATCTTTAAACTTTGCTGTCTTTGAACTTTTTTGGTGGGCTCTGTTTCTTTTGAGGATTGAAATCTGTCTGACTACTATTCAGAAGAATAATCCCATTTCTGACTAGCACATTAGGAAAACCGGCCTGGCCCAATTTTCCCTAGTATGGCTGGAAGTTTAAAAGACTATTTGAGTACTTCTTTAACTATAAGACCTGGAAAATATGTGATATAAATAAGAAATTGTAATGTGAGCAAATTAGTTCCATTTTAGTGTAGGTATGGCAATGCTGTGATTCACCTTCCTGTTGGTGTCATTATTCATGCTAACAGTAAGCATATTAATAAGTGTTTTCAAGATTGCACTTTTTGAGTTGCTCAGTGTGTGTATGACAGTGATGTGCAGATCTTAACAGTAAAAGTATCTTTCTTCTTTACAGGGTTTGAGTAATAGCATATTTGGAACCACCAAGAAAAGTAATCTGAAGAGGAACTCCTCGTATGTATTAATAGTATATTAAGATATTCATCGCATGCTTTCAGAAAGATACCTCTATACTTTCTGCAGGTTTCCACAGCAGTTCTGCAATATATTTAGGATGAGAAATTTATGCGAAGAGTTAAAGCAATTCAGGCTGTTTAAGTTTCTTTAAATGAAGCCTTATTAATAGAGATAAAAGAGATTCATTTAAACAAAGTGTATAATTTTAGGTGGAATAGACATCCCTTTTTATTCTAACAATAATCCAATTTTCTAATTCAATCACTAAGATCACCGTAGCATCTTTAACTAGCCATTATTCCAATGTAGTGAGCATGAAAAGTTGCATTTGCTTTTCCTGTGCAAATTGCATGTTTCCTTTTTTAATAATTAAAATGCTAGCAGCTCCTGAAACCTTCTCTCATTCTCTGATTAATCTCTTTCATACTGAGTCTGCACATTTACAAAATATTTAGCTTGGTTTTCTTAATGGGTTTTCAATAGCTGTTAAGCTTTGATTAAATTTTGTGAAAGTGCACTGATTTCAATAGTGTTTTCAATTTTGTTGCAGCTTTTTTTGATTTTTTTTCCAGTTTGATTGAGCATTATCTTAATATTGGGGGTATTTTTTTCCACATGCAGTGCTGTCTCTATGTTCCTTTTCCTTTTCTCTCTTATTTTCATCAATTTCTTTGTATCTCTCTTACTTAGTAGCAGTGTGGATGTAATGAATAAAAAGCACTAGAAAGCTCTCACATCCCATGTGATTTCACCATGGGAAGAGGAAAAAAGAAGAAAAAAAAAAAACCTGTGTTTTTTTACCCATCCTGTGTTTTTTTTGGTGGTGTTGAAGGTTTTTTTTTGTTTTGTTTTGTTTTTACCCAGTCATTTATAGGCAGTAGGCAAACTGCATACTTACCAGCAGGACTTACAGGCCATTAAGTGGCCTGATTCTGTCACTTAGTCTGTTGTCTTCAGTGGGATCTCTCTGGTCTGTGAGGTGAATCATATCCACTGTCTTCTGTATCAAAGACTGCTTTAACGTGAATGCTGAAGCTGTAGTCTTTCTGCAGCCTTGCTAATCCAAAGGAGCATCGGTTTAAAAAGTCTGTTTTTATGCAAGCAATGGTAATGGTGTACATAGCTCTGAATGCATCTCAGCATTGATTGAAAAATGAACAATTGTGTGTGTGACTGAAGTGGTCTTTAACTGATACTGTTATTGCAGTGTACCCAGTGTGAACAGGGGTGCAGAATCACAGAGCAGCTCAACATAAAGCCGAGAAGGAAACAGAGAGTAAAATGTTGCTGCTCCTATGTAATTGAAGATTATTTGGTGATTGTTGCAATGAACAAAGTTGCACTGAGGGTTATTTTTTTTATGATTGCTGATCAAACCTTTGTGAGTTTTGGCTTCATGTAGACCACATCTCTTTATATGTGTTAGCTTAATGACAGAAATTTTGGAGTAAAATATCAAATGTTTTCTTTTAAACAGGTTGAGAACTTCAGAGGAAACTGACAGTAAGTTTTTGCCTGCTTGTCACTGATTGTAATTCTTCTCTACAATTCTCACTTTGACAATTCTGAAGTATGAAATCCAAAAGCAAGTTAATTTACTATAGTTGGAGGGTTATAGGAAAATGTTCAGCTATTTTTTCATATGTTAGTTACTAATTTGTACTTTAAAGTGAAAGATTTTTTTTATAAGGACATATTTTCCTCATGAGAACTGCAAAATCTTAAAAGAAAAAGATCTATTTTTACTCTAATCTGCCAATAACATTGTCCTTTCCAGCAAGAAGAAATTCTTTAAGCTGATGGTGCTGCTTTCATCCCTGACAGTCTAAGAGACCTCCTGGGTTAGAGCAGGGTGTATACCTGAGAACAGATTGTGATACAAAATTTTTAGTGTATGCTTGGTTTTTCTAGTTGCAGTTTGGTGTAATTCCTCTGTTTATGTGGTTTTCCTGAAATTATGAAACCAGTGAAGGATTGAATTTATTATGAAATGGCCAATGAAGAAATTCAGGGTTATAGCGAGGAATTACTTTGTTCCGCAAAAGCAGAGTGCTAGTTAACTGCACCTGTATTTGTTGCCTTTTAGTCTGTCTTCCAGTTTTCCTGACGTGCCACTTAGCTGTAAGAGGCTGAGCAGCTGGGCATCTATCTCTTTTTGAGTCTAGCTGTGACGCAGAAACGAGTCGCTCTTAGACTTATCTCGCCTTCAAGCGCTGCTCTTTCTGGGTCTGGCTGTGCACAAAACGCTGCTGTGCTGAAAGAGCACTGCTGCAAGCGTAGTGAGTTGTGGGGCTACTCTCTAGAGCGCACCATTGCTTTGATTAAAATCCAGTTTTCCCATTCTCAAAAGGAAAGACTTAGCCCCCATTCCCCCTTTCACGTTAGTTGTTTTACAACATATGAAATGCAACAAAACTAGTTGGGTCCAGCAAGAAAGAGAGCAAAAGGGACCTTGAATCACCAAGGGCATTTGGTGGAAATGCTGGCCCATCCCCCACATCTATTTTATGTTTTTTTGTTTAGGATCTCTTTCACTAGAAAAGGGAATATAAGCAAGTAAAATACACCAAGAAGAAAAGTATAATGTTCAAATATTTTGATGCGGGTTCAGTTTTGATTATCTCATTTTTCAGAATTAAAAGTCGTACAGTATACATATTTTCTGAAATCTGGCATTTTGAAGGATTGTTTTCCAACAGAAGAAAGTGATTTCATCTAATTAATGGAAACATGCTCATTAATCTAGGTTTTATTAAAAAGACTTTTTATAAAACAAAGATTTCTGGACTAAATTTGATCTGGCTGTGCCTGTTAAATAACCACAGAAACCAGTGTTAAGTAAGCACAGAAATTGTTTGTCTGTTTATATTTTAACAGCATTTTAGATGCTGTGGGTTAATGGGACAGTATTATTATAACTTTGGTGTAATAGTATAGTTAATGGAATGCTTAATGACTGAGGATGGAGTAGGAAAAATCATGCCTTTGGGAGGCTGTGAAGCATGATGGACAGCAAAGTGCTTTTAATATCCCAGAGGTGTAATTGGCTTAGAGAAGCTACATGTCCTTGAGGTTAATATCACAAGTTTCCCACCATTTCCCTGAATAAATAAGTCATCTGACTATATTACACTGATGACTGAAATCTGCCAATATACTGTACATTATAATGTAGTTAAAGCCTATTAGTAATTCTCCTCTTTAGAAATGCTGAGACAGTAATTCTGATTAATCTGATTCATGACAAACTCCGGGATGGACGGAATTCAAAAATCATGCATTTATCTCTGCTATAATAATTAACGTAATGATCTTTTGAACATTGTTTCAGATATCTTTGCCTGCTTGAAAACGTCTCAAGATCTGCATCATCACTACTCAGGTAAGCACGAGGCACCAAATGATAGCTGAGTAATTCAACAAATTAAAAAGAACATTAGTTCTTCCCTTGTCATCCTCTGTGATTGTCATTTTGAAGAGTTGCACAGTTGCCCACTGCTAAAAAGGTTCTGTATTAATTCATGCCTAACACTCCAGTGAGGAAGTAATGAATTATTTTCTTGCTGCTAATGGCTCCATTCTGGGTATTTCTGGCAAATCCAGCGCAGAATGGAGATAATCACTTTCAAAATATCAGTGGAAACAATGAATAAAGCTCCGATTCCGGGGGGGTGGGGGGGTGGGCAGAAGAGGCACTCATTTGTTTATAGCTGTCACTTCCCCTCACACCTCCCACATCCTCCTTTGTAGTATCTGGAATTGTTTTCTTCAGTTAATTGGGCCTGTACTACTTAATCGGTGTTTATATACCTATGAACTCCTGGAAATCTGGCAGGGAATAAATCATTTGAATGCTAATTGCCTGGAGTCCTGTCTTTTCTTGAACTGAGTGTGCACAGGTTTTCCCACAAGGCTTGGATTTCGGTTTTTCCCGGAGGAGAACTGAGCAGAGCTTGCCAGTAGATGTCTCTGTTGCCTACAGGACTTGGCCTCCTTTAAAGGGAAGCCGAGGGTAAACCAGACGCATTAGCAGCTTCTTGAAATTCAAAAAACTATGCGACGGGGAATAACACCTCCTGGTTTGTAATCAGTGTACAGTTCTCTGACATCATGGCATTGTTCCAGTGATTAATTTGGCTCTCGTCAGGCATGCTATTTGAGATTAGGTAGTACTTTTTAGCACAGATGGGAGTGGTTTCCATGATGAGTTAACAAACGTCACATGAGGTTTCCAGTGTAGATTTTCATTCCTCGTGGGATAGAATTTAGCCAATGAAGCCCAAAATTTTGATACTGAAATCATGCACCACATACTGCTTATGCATTACTTTTGCTATCACGTTGTGCAGTTCTGCTTCTCTGCACACCCAGAAGAACTTCAGTTTTGACCCAAGTTCAGAGGCTGGTGCAAGTCCACTTCACATTGCTTCTGGAGGTTCTAGAGTGAGTGCTGGCAGGGTCTGACAGATGGCACAGGTCTGGCAGCTCCGCTGTTCACATCCTTGTCCCTGCTATGCACTAATTTCGTGACTTGAGCATGATCCTAGTGAAACATCAAGGGAGGACTTTGTTTTTCAGTCTATGCTCCAAAACTAATCAGGCCTGTTGAATTCAGAATATGTAAATAAGCCCTCAAGTGGAGTTTGAAATGCAGCTCCTCTCAAATGAGGACCCTAATTCATAGGTTGGCATGTTATGGGTCCCCTTTGCTCTCTCCTTGTGGGCTAAGCAATCTCTGATTAATTTCTGCTCAGAGAATTAATCTTAAAAAGAAGGGCAGATGTTCTCCAAGCTCTGGAAGAGTCTGCCATCAGGGCTTTTTGGTAGCTCTGCAGAGAAACACAGCTTCGCTGTGGTTCATTCTCTGCTTCAGATGCTAGTTTTGTCTTCAGCCATGGAATAGGGAAATTGGTTAGACAGCACTGTGGCATCCTCGTTGCCTCCTAGTATTACCCTCGTTGTGGCTTACTTCACAACTCTCTCCCCCTTTCTGATAACTGAGTCATTGTGAGGACAAACCCATAAATATTTAGTTGGTGCTCTGAGGTTTTGAAGGTGTTTGCCTAAGAAATAAGCCTCCAGTTAGGGAGATATAATAATGTTACTGATGATGTTTGGCGAGGACCCCAGATGAAGAAGCAGTGCTCAGTGCAGGGCAAGCTTGGATTTTCCTGTGGTGCCTTGCTAAATCCCCAGGTGCTTCTGAGCCTGACAGAGACAGGCAGTGAGGGCAGCTGGCGCCAACGCATCTCATTGGCACAGAGTGAATGTTGCGGCACTGGAGGTGGCATGAGAAGGAAGTAGTGGCAGCCTTTGGAGGAGGGTGAAGAGTTAGCAGAAGCAGTCCTTCTAGTCGGGGTGCAAGGGTCTTGTCTCAGAGAACCTCTTTCCTTGGAAGAAGGGAATCAATGAACAGGGGAAAGCATGGCAGCTGATGCTTATGGATACCATGGGCATACAAAGGGGAGTTGCTAGCTGGGTAGAGTGGTGCTCAGATCTGACACAGGATCGCACTGCAGCCTCCTTGGCTTTGCATACAGCAGTAATGCACCACCAGATGTTTTTGAAATGCTGCCAGCTTGTTGTTTATTCAGTACAGTAGTGAAATCTATGTTGTTTGCAGCTGTTGAAAGAAACAACTTAATGAGACTTGCTCAGACCATACCATTTACACCAGTCCAGCTCTTTGGTGAGTACTAACTTCTTGGTTATGTTTTTTGCTTTATAAATAGTCAGTGTATTATCTTTTTAAAGACTGTGTTTGAGAAATTTCCTTGGATTAATTTCAGCAATTCTTTTCTAAAAGAGATGAACTGGGATAGAATTGTAGTCATGCAGTAATTTAGGGACTTTTGGAGGTCATCTGGTCTAAATCCCTCCATGGCCAATTCAGATCAGGTTGCTGAGAGCCTGTCCAATTGCATTTTGAATATGTCTATAGATGGAGACTCCTCAGCTTTGCTGGGCAACCTCTTCCAGTGGTTGACTGACTTAATTGTGAACCTAGTATTTTTCCCAGTATTTGTTGGGGTTTCATTTGCTGTAGCTTGTATCTGTTGGCATTCCTGTGATTACTGTCAACTTCAGAGATGAGTCTAACTCCATCTTCTCTATACCTATCATCAGGATAGCTGAAGACAGCAAAAAGATTCCCCTTAACCTTAATAACAACATTCCCTCTCTGTTTCTTCCCCTCCCCTCCCCTGTAGATATATGTATAGGATATCCCATCAAGAAGAAAACGAGGTATTGGCTGAAAGGGCGCTACTCCTGTACCTGGTAAAAGAGGCTTGTAGTGTACCAAGGAAATAAAGAACTGAACTGTGCTGTAACTGAAGAGTGGTAGAGAATAATACATAAATCATTTGGAAGAGTTCTGAAATTAGTGTGCAGTATTGGCTTGCAGCAGCAGAAGCTGTGCCTCTAGACACTTGAGATCTAGGTGCCTTCTTTTCAATGGGTAGAATATTTTGTCTCACAGCAACTAATTGCTGATACTTGCAGCATCATAGGATTTCTTGGGACCAGATTGCTGCAGATAATTAATATAGCTATGAGCATATTGAACATTCTAATCTTTGAAGCTCCCAGGAGACACCTTTCTAGGTATTAAATTGTCAAAAGATAATAAAATGAAGAATTAATGCAAGATTAAAAAATGTGTCTAGTTATAGAACCTTTATTCAAGTGTCTGTCTTTTATGTAAGCTACTGGCTTTTCTGTGGCTTTATTTTAAACTGAAATGTGCACAAATTGTGCTGTTCAATAGCGTCTACATTTGTGCTAACTGGTGAAGGTAGGCTCAGGAGCAGGGAGGAAATCTACTAATCTGAATCCAGTTTGTCTTTCCTTATGCCGTGCTTTGCCATTTCGCAAATGTAGTTACCTCATCACACTTGCCAGTGAAAACCTGTTTCTTACAAATTAACATTGCAAATAATGTGAGTTGCAAGAAGGAAAGCCAGGTTTAAAAAATCAGTCCACTTTTCTGTTAGTTTACCAGTGATGGCAACAGAAAGGTGTCTCACTTAGGCTGCAAGAGAGGAACGCTATTACAACTGTATAGGGAAACAAGGTGTGACTGAGTCAAAGCTCACCGGGTTTGTTCTGCTTTCAGAAAAATGTTACTAGCAGGAGCAGAACATCTCAAATTTTGTGCAGTACAAATAACATTGGAATTTCTAGGAAAAAGAAAAAATCTTAGTTTAAAACACAACTGTGAACTTCCTGTTAATTTTAATTGTTTGTGTGGAAGTGTGCAGGAGGTCCTAAATTCATCTCTGTTTAGAGGCTTAATACGAGCCCTTTGGATCACTTACGTTATCACAGTAGATCTTAAGCGGAATGTGTGTAGTAAGGACTATAATTTAGTCTGGGGAAGTTTTCACCCAGATGAACGGTAATGATAAAAAAGCTCTCTTTTAAAGTGTGGCTTACAAAGGTGTGTAAAATGGTATGTTATTTTAAGATACCAAATAAGAATACAGTTATCTCCTGTTTCTGCAGTGTGTGACTTTTGCTAACAAAACTTCCTTTTTTTAAGCTGGAGAGGAAGTGACGGTCTATCAGCTAGAAGAAAGTTCACCTATGAACCTTGACAAAAGCATGTCTTCCTGGTCCCAGCATGGTACAGCTGCAATGATCCAAGTCTTGTCGCAGGAGGAGATGGATGGGGGTCTGCGGCGGGCCATGAAGGTCATTTGTACTTGGTCTGAGAATGATGTATTAAAGTTGGGACAAGTATTTATTGTGAAGTCTTTTCTGCCAGAAGTGGTTCAGACTTGGCAAAAGATCTTTCGTGATGGCACAGTGTTACATCTGTGCCTGAGGGTGAGTTCAGACCTGGAAGCACACTGACTTGTCTAACCTGATGTACCTTAAATGTTATATTGGTTACATGTGAATGTCTTCAGCATGGTTTGATGTTATCTTTTGGAAAGGAAAATGGTTTTGTGGAAGATCTGTCTCCCATTTGTAAACAGTGTACAATCAGGTGTTTATTTGTTTGTTTGTTTTGACAAATTCATGGCACCTTTCTTCATGAAAATGAAAGTAATGTTTACAACATTCTTTTCTTCAGGAGATCCAACAACAAAGGGCTGCCCAGAAGTTAATCTATACCTTCAATCAAGTCAAGCCTCATAGTATTCCCTATACTCCAAGGTAAAATCACTGTCTTTAAGTAGTAGGTGCCAAAGGTTTCTCTTCTTAACTGTGTCCCAGGTCTAGTGCAGTTTTCTTTTCCATAGTGGGTTGAAATAGCTGCTGCTTAGACAGACTAATGATAGTTAATCAACTTTTTAAGAGGAAAGGTAGGCAGCTTTGAACTTTATAGCTACATGTGATGGCAAAATAAGCTTCTTCGTAACGTTGTTCCTTAGACTTAAGCAAGAATTGCCTTTCATACAATTAAAATAAGACAACTTGATATAGCTCCTATACGGTGGGCTGGAGTAAATCAGGTTATGTTGTTTATCCATAAACTATACTTACTGATCAAGTGCTTTTTTTTGGTGAATTATAAAACTGAGAAAGCCATTGTGTTCTCTACCATTTGGTACCTCCTGCGGTTCAAAATGCTCCAGCTAGGACAGACGTGTCCTCCTTTTTGGTGTATTTGCTGTGCATTATGACATGCGCTGACTGTGAGGATGTTCATTACCCTGCCAGTTCCTGATAGACGGCATTTATATCTGCAGGTTTCTGGAAGTTTTCCTCATCTATTGCCATTCAGCGAACCAGTGGCTGACCATTGAGAAGTACATGACTGGCGAGTTTCGGAAATACAACAACAACAACGGTGACGAGATTACTCCCAGCAGCTTGCTGGAAGAGCTGATGCTGGCCTTCTCTCACTGGACCTATGTGTACACCCGTGGCGAGCTCCTTGTCCTGGATTTGCAAGGTGACTGCTAGCAGGGGACCACTATTTGAAACCCAAGAAAAGCACTTCTCTTGAAAGAGAATTTAATATTGAGGAACGGGCCAAATTCTGTTCTCATTTACATACAAAGCTCAAGAAACCCCTGGGTATCTGTTGTGAGGCACTGATACATGAGTATCCACAGAAACACTCTGAGTTAATGTAGGCGTAATGGGAAAATAATTTGGCTTCAAATAAGTTCAGGCTGAATGGGTAAAAGACCAGGTAGATAAAGTGTGCAGGAACACTTCAGCCAGCTCCAAAAAAAGCACTCCACAGTTAAGGCATTTTTATTTTTAGTAAGATATATAAATAATACAGAGATTCAAGAGTATCTATGTATATATGCACTCTTAATGTATGTGTATATCTGTCAGAAGAGCACGAACTGCTATCGGTATTTTTTTATTTTTCATATTAATAAATCTGTAAGCAGTTTACATAAGCTGCAAGCCTGAATGCTATTCACAAAGTCTGGTGACTCCTTCAAAGAGCATGTGATCACTTTACTGTACATGTGTAAGTGGGAACATGGCATATTTTAAAGAGATAAAACAGTTGACAATGTTCAGAAGATGAACAGCACCCATCAAACAGTATAAACAGTATTGTTTGTCATTTCTGTCAAGGGAAATGTGTATGGGTAGACAGAGACTTAACATATTTACATTTTACAGCATCGAGAAGCTGTGAATTACAAAAAGACATGCTTATTATGCAAAATAAACCTATAATTCCATCCTTGCTTTCATTTGGTTTTAGCTGCACAAAGAAAGAGTGTCTTCACCATAGCCTACTAGAATTTGTCTGAAGTTTGCTTGGGTTTATTATACAGCTCTCAACAGTTCCAGACCAACTGTGTTGGCTCAAACATGGAGAATTTAAACATCTATGTAAATCTCATCAAGACTGGAGCTTCAGTTTCCATCTCAAATAAATTGAAATCTGCTCTAGTTTTGGCCTCGCGTTTATCCTGTAGTTCTCTAATCTGACATTTAGGAAAAGTGCAAGGGCTGCTCCCCTTGGAGTTCTAATAGGATTAATCTTTATCATCATTTACTAGGGCCATCTCCACATACATGTACACCACATTTTGTCTATTTTGCATCAACTGAAATGACCTTCATTGAAGAGTATTGCAGTTTGGGGGTATTTCAATTACAATATGCTATTTCCATGGTCTTTACAAGTGCTTGTTGCAGAATACAAATTTACCATGAGTGGCCTATTGAAATAAAAATAATTGCATGTCATGTGATCATAGACTTTTTTCATTAGTGTAAAAGCACAACGATTTCCTCAGACGTCAGAAAAGAGCTTTTTGGTAAAATGGTAGTATGTCATCAGTTTGGGGAAAACTGCAACATAGGTATCAGCATTCAAGTATCATAATGACATTATTTATTTAATACATTTCCGTGGCCACCCAGAAGAAAAAAGGCATAACAGACCCAAGCATTTGCAAATCTCGAAGTTGTGTCTTGTTGTGTTTGTTACCTTGAAGAGAACTTGTATCTGAGAGTAGATCTATTGAGATCAGTAAGATCCACATCTGATGAATGCCTTTACTCTAACTTAAATAGCAATCTTACAGTTGCTCACATTTTGCTTAGTTGAGCTCCAGCATAATATTTAGTGCATTTGCTAAGCCTTCCATCTATTTATAAATAAACCTCAAAGCAGCTGAAGTCAGGACTGTAATAAGAACTCTATATAGTTTGCCAATACTTAACAGATTTTTGTACTAATAGCATTTTCTTTTTAACTCATGACAACTTTAACTGTGACACCTTATGATCTACAAAGAAAATAGATAATTACATTTTTGTTAAGTGCCAGATTACAAAATCGTGACTACCTTCCTTTGTAACACATGCTGTTGATTTATTTTGTTGCAGGTGTTGGGGAAAACCTTACAGATCCATCTGTGATTAAACCTGAAGACAAAAAGTAGGTTTCTTTCTGATGAAATTATCATTCACTGCAGACATTCAGCCAACAGCCTGTATATTTAGGGTGACTTTATGTTTTGTGTGAGAGATTTAGTTATTTTTTGCATAGTATTTGTGTTAAATGAAGGTATTGTGGCAATGGAGAGACTACGTCCTCCGCTGCACTTTGGAGGACCGTGAACCTGGGGGGCTGTAAATGTCCCAGCTCCAACATGTGGTGTGCATTGTATGAAAGGTGGGGAGAGTCTGTGTTGCTGTGCTGGGAGCACAGGAGCTTTCCAGGGCTATGCAGGGAGAGCAGGAATGGGAGATGGAAGACCCTGTAAGTCTTTTCACAAATCTGCACCGAAGGAAGTCATCAGTAACTTAAATGTGGCAGTCCAGTTTCCCCTGCCTGGTGGGGCACTGTTTTATGGAGTATATGGGGCCATAATGGCTTAACAGGATGAGGAGAGGGCCTCTGGATCTCTGATCTTTCTGATAGGTCCTAGTGGTGCATTTAAGCATACTGCACGTTACAATCTCAGAGCTGTGATATGGAGATGGTAAATCATGTGTGGAAAGTTAAAAAAACTAGAGAGACTACACAGAAGTAGCAGTCTGCCTTCATGCATCAAATTTCAGAATCAGAACCATGGCCATTCTCCTGCCCTGTGACCTTGTTCCTCGCTGGTATTTGCTGTAGCGAGAGGAGAAGCAGTGGTGTTGATAGTTGCTGTCCTGTAGGGTCCGCTTCTCTGAGAGTCTCTCTAAAGCCACGCATCTCTCCAGCTGTGCCCTGGCATCCCTGCCCCTCCGCTGTCTTGTGCTCATCTTGGCTCCCTCTTGCTCAGCTCGTGTCATTGGATTGAAGGGGTGTCTTGTGTTTGGAAAGAAGGAAGGTATAAATATGAATAGTCTGATTTAATACAAAGGGCAATTAACTATAGAAATGTCAGATGATTTGCCTAGACCTCAGAACAAGTTTATTTTGGAAGCAGGTTCTTGGTTCTGGGACCATTATTAATATTTCATTAATAAGATTAGTAATAAACGACTGTATTAATGTTGTATGAATGTTTAATTATGAATGTAGGTGTATTGGCCATATAATATTTATTTTGGAAGCAACATCAAAAATATGCTGACGACCTCACAATGACAAAGTCTTTGCCCTAAGTGGGTCATAGGACCCTGACAAAAGCACAAGAGTAGCTCAGGATAGAGAGGCAGAGAGGTCAATCAAGTAGTTGGTCACTAGATTTTGGCAAACATTTTTAAGATATTGCTACAGATGCATAAAAGTCTGGTTTGCTACTGTTTAAGTGGATTTTTTTTATATCAGTGGTGGCATAAACTGTAGTAGTTATTACTGAAGCCTGTGACCAGTCATTGACCACGGTACTTCACATGGCAACTCAGCTTATCCTCTTTAAAACAGGAATAATATTTACCTGCATTATCTTGAAGCTTATGTTTATTAATGTCCTTCTGGATTATTTTTGTCATTAAGTAATTTTGTCATGAATACTAAAATTTGATCACACAGAACTTATTTTCAGAACTTTTGTTGTTTTGTTTTTTATCATGTGAAAAACAGGCAAGTCCTAGTTAAAGAGCAAGTGTTGATTAATTAATCAAAACCAGCTTGATTTTCTTATGTTCAGGGAAATCTTCAGAACAGCAAGTTGTGAAACTATATTGTTTTGATTCGGGGATCTAAAGGAATAAGGCAGTGAAACTGTGGATGGATTCTGTAAGCAGCTAGCAGATACCAAATTCTAAGAAACACTTTCTAAAATAGTAATAACAATAACAATGTAAAAGCACTGTCTTTGCTCTAACCTTCATTTGCTCACAAGAGGAACATAGCTGGCAGTAGGAAGATCTGTTTTAAAGTTTTCATTTGTAGGTAAGATATTAAATCAAAACCAGTGTGCTGCCTCAAAAGTTGCTTTGAGCTCACATTCTCTTAGAAGCCTGGGAGAAAATAGATGGCATCTGACTGATGGGGCTGATTCAAATTTTAGCACTACTTATAGTTAAATTATTTATGTTTTGCTTCTTTAATTCCATTGATTTAGTGGCTCATGTCATTATCTTGTAATGAGTCTTTTCTTTCATGCATCCTGCATTCTGTCTTGAAATGGACTTTGTAATGGCAAAGTGTGACCTCTAGCTCTGTGGTAGTGTCTTGGTTTTATATCAGTACCAAGACAAAAATAAAAGATCTGTTTCAAAAGTATGCCTGGTACTGTGACAACTTGGACAGATTCTGAGCTGATGTAAATCAGTGTTAGTTCATGGATATTTAACGTCAGTTCAAGATCTGGCCATATGCACTGTGTAGGATGTATGGAATGACAAAATGATGTGGGTATAATGTTCACGAAAAAATTTCCTTTAATTACCTCATAAGCAGTACTCTGGATGCTCTTTTTAGTGTGTACTACTTGCCAAATCCACAACAAAGTCCATGTGGGTAAAGCTTTCACAGGCACTAGGAACAGGATGTCTGTAGAGCAGATTCAAAGTTGAGGAAAATAGTGGGCTGAGTTTCAAATTGGGAAGAACTGATGCATTAGGCCTGCTGAGAGAGGTGAGAAAAAGGGTGCTGGCAGTCGAAAATCTCATTACAAACATGTGAAAAGGAGGAGTCTCTTACTGTCCCTTTTGAAAGCTCTCAAGCAGATAGTGATGGGCTGAAGGGTTTAGTAGCTAGTGGAGACCGTGTTCTCTGAAGCTACGCATTAGCATGTATTTTGAAGAACAAATCTATTGAATATTTACCAAGCTCTGCACTTCCAGCCAAATAATTTGCAGTTGAATTGCTGCCAGTAGACACAACAGCTGCATGAGCTGAACCTCTGCTGTAGAAACCTGCATAACTGAAACAGCTGGACTGGAAGCTAAATCTACAAAAAAATACTGAATAACTGACTTGGGCACCTCCCTGGAAAGGTGCTACTTGCCACGAAACCCTCACCCCTCACCCCCCCAGTCCTTTACCTTCTATCAGTAAAGCACTGTAAATATCTTACTGTCTGCCTTTAGCATTTGTCTTTAAGGGTGGTGAGGCACTGGAACAGGCTGCCCAGAGAGGTTGTTGAGGCCCCATCCCTGGAGGTGTTCAAGGCCAGGCTGGACGTGGCCTTGGGTACCCTGGGCTGGTGGGAGGTGTCCCTGCCTATGGTAGGGGGGTTGGAACTCAATGATCTTCAAGGTCCCTTCCAACCTAAACCATTCTATGATTCGTCGCTCTGGACTGTGAGGAGCACTCTTTGCATCAGCACAGTCCGTGTTACCTGCCTGCTGGCCAGGACTACTCTGGTACAATCTGGTGGGCATTTATGGAGCATAACTATTAGGAAAGGTTCTGCAAAAAAGGAGGAACATGTTTTGGTTTTTTAAGCCCATTATCTCACATTAATCCACCTGCTTGGGAAATAGGAAAGGTGGGCTCCGTATTTTTCTCTCCTTGGAGACAAAATCAGAACTTGAATAACCAGGAGAGTGACCTTGTTTATAAAACTTTTGTAGGGTTAGAAGGGACCCGAAGAGTTCAACTGGTTCTTCTTCTGCGCCAGGTCATTCCTGGCTTTGCAGATCTTGTACAGACAAGTCTTCAGGTCTTCCAAGGATGACATTAAAAACTTCCCGGAGCATCTGTTTTCAGTAGTTTGCTGTCATTACTGTCTGAAAGATTTTTCCTGATTTCTTTCTTGAAACGTTTCTTTATGGTCCTGTCTACTGTCGACATAGAGAAAAAAATTTCAACAAGCTCAAAGATAGCCACCTACTCCTCCTTCAATTTCTTTTCTTTCTTTTTAGGCTACCTCCTAATCTTTTCATCTGTGTCATGATTTTGAGACTGCTGGTCATTCTTGTTATTTTCCCAATTTATCCCCATATTTCTTGAAATAGTTTTCCAAATTTAAATGCAGTATTACTCTTGAACCATTGCCAGTGCTGAGTAGAGAGAAAGGATTACTTCACATATGTTGCAGACAGTATCCCTGTTTATCTCACAACAGTGTGAGAAAATTATCAGTCTGTCTTGTGCTATTTGCTGCGCTTTGCATGGAATAATGGTTAGATCACAGGCAGTATCAGAGTGCTTCTGTAGCCTTGGAGTTAGTGAAGTCTTTTCGATTTCCTATGCCTGCCCAAACAAACACTTAAGTATGTTCTATTCTTATTGGCATTTTATAGATTATACTATAATATATGGCTATATAGCATCATGTCATTTACAGTGTATGTATGGCACGTAAGTAATATTTCACTTCTTGCCTCGTTTGTTGTACTAATTTGCAGTAAAGGGTGATTAGATGAGTCATTCAGATGATCCAGGAGACAGGTAGTCTTTAGTGTCTGTCAGAAATTAGAGATACTAAGCTTTCTGTAGTAGTTTTGGCTAATCGTTGCTTTTCTCCTGTGTGAAAGGGGAGAGTGTCATATTTGAAAACTGCTTTCTTTAGAGCGAATGTATTTTGTTAGTGTGGATTACAGATAGATTTGAGAGAGTTAAAATCTTTTTCTATAGCTTCTCAGAGCTGTAATTGATTTCAGATTTTAAAATGTGTTGTTTCCACTCTGCATATCATTAAAATAAAATACTAGCGTTCATAAAGTTTCTTTGGAAGTGTTTCTTGTGTGCTGTGTTCCATGATGTCTAGAATGTCAATTAAATTCTTGAGAATAATGGTGGAGCAATATGAAAATTAATGAACACTGATCTTTCAGACTACGTTAAGAATCTGTTATAATTATGTGGTACTTCTAATACATGTGTGGATATAGCTTGCTTCTGTTTGTAATTGTGTCAGCTTCATTCAGAATATGCAATACACTTCCCCAAATGGATCCCCTAGTAATGTTGCTGAATTGGCCTGAGTGCAGACACATGGAAATGAGCATAGGAAGAAGCCAATAAATTTTAAAGCCTTGCTTGTCAGCAGTGTGTTTTTTTTCCGTGCTGCATATTGATGTGACTGGGGCTCTGCTTGCTTTTGGCTTTCTGTTCTTAGATAAGGTAAAAGTCAGTCCTTGCTAGCTCTGGTTTGTTCCCAGGTGCCTACCATCAAAACTGGAACCAAACCATTTGCTTGATGAGAATGAGCAGTGCCTGCATCAGAGTCACTCAGATTCTGGTGTACGTTGTTTCAATGTCACTGTGCCCAAAATTTGTTTGAGCATTTTGGTACGAACTTCTGGGTCCTTCCTGTCTCCCTTTAGAGCATCTCTGAGATGCAGCAGCAAGGAAAACTAGTGTGGCGTACATGTAAGGTGATACTTTACCAGGAGTTTTATTGTCCCAGAGCTAAGAAACTTGTGATGTACAGCTAAGCTTTGATTGTCTTTATACGAAAGGCTAGCATCTCTGATTTAAAAAACAGAAAACGTCATTGTCTTCCTCCACTACAATTGCTTTATTTTGATTTCATTGATTATTTAATAATACTGCTTTTAGATCTGGAAAGATGGTATTTGGACCAGCAAACCTAGGAGAAGGTGCAATAAGAAACTTCATCACAAAGCATCGTTGTAACTCTTGCTGCAGGAGGCTGAAACTTCCAGGTATGCAAAGTAAAGATTAATTTTTAATCTGTGTATAACTTTTTAAGTGCAAGGAAGTAAAGGCCCAGGCGTGCTATAAAGACAAGAACGAAATTCTATTGAGCTGAAAGATCGTAGCAGGCATGCTCTCTCTGTGCAAAAGTGGAGATGGGAATATTGCCCTTTTACCTTGCTCTTTTGCCCAGCAACTGTGTAAAGGTTGGAGCCTATCAACCTGATGTTAGCATTCAGCATGAAAGCTTCTACCCATTGTATGGTTCCCTTTGCTTTGCAAAGTGGTAGCTCATTTTTCCGGGGTCATCACCACAGATAACATCAGCAATAATTTTTAGAATGCGAAAGAGTAACGATCTAAAAATTGGCAATGCATTAGCCAGGGAAAAGCTCACTGCAGATTTCCTGGCTGTGGGATAGGGTTCTATACACTGCAGGACTTACTTCTGCTTAGGTGGATTGCCCGTTGTTCATGTTAGATTTGATAAAATGTGCTTTTGTTTGATGTGGGGCAGATTTAAAAGACTCAAAGCCAAAATAGATTGCTATTCTGGATGAATTTCCACCCACCTATTTTTTTCTAGGGGAAAGCTCCTTCCTCTCAGTGCCTACATGGAGTAATAATTGCTGTTTGATTCTGAAACAGAAACTGCAGTGTTATTGTTTTTCATTATTTGTGTCTGTGGAAGCTAGAGATAATAGAGGGGAAAATAAGCTGATTGAATGCAGTCAGGGAGGGTTCATTCATATCAGCTCACACCATTTTGGGTACCCCCAGGGCTCTCATCCCCCTGGCTCTGATTTGCCCCGCTGCAGATTTTCTTCCTGCTGGAAACAGCTAACAAGCTGCCACCAGTCACTGGGCTGGGCACTGCCTGGGGTGTATGTGCTTTTCAAACATTTACTTGGCTGCATCGTTGAATTTATTTTCTTGCCATAGATTTGAGAAGTGACTACACACTGGAAAGGGTTGGTCCAGCCTTTGAAATAGAAATGGAGACAAGCACCAGAGGAGCTGACGATGCCGACGAGCCTTTGGAGTATGACACGCGGCTGTGAAGCGGTGGCTGTGAGCAGAGCCCATGTGTTTGAGTGCTCAAAAACCCGCCCCTTATCACTGCCATGGGTCAGTCCAACAGAACAAAACAGAGGTGTCTGAGTGCATCATCCCTCTGCCTTCGACAGACCCTATAGGCAAGGAATAAAAAAAATGATCTTTATTTACTCCCCTTCTGTTCTCTTGTGCTGATCTTGACTTGCCAGGAGCAGATCACCCCTTAGCTGGATGAATTGTCTCATCAGTGCCTTTTTTTTAAAAAAAAAAAAAGTGGATCATGGTTTCAAACCGTGCTTTCTTGGGAAAAGAACTGTGACAAGCATATTTCCAAGGGGGAGTGATTTGATGTTTCTCTCTCTTCTCGTTAGCAAATAACTGAATGTATACCCACATGCAAATCATTTGTTTTCAGAGGCAGAGCTCACTCAGCCCCATGCTCACTTCTCCCTGGGCATAGGAGGCTCTCCAGGAAATTCGCTTTGTTGTTGATTTTGATGCAGAGACAAACCAAGAATGTATGAGTAATGAATTAGTGGTTTAAACAATAGGCACTGATATAGCTGGTAGATGTGGGAGCTTCACCTTGAATTCTTTTCACATACCAAGAACAAGTTGAACAATGAAGGGTTAGATTATTGGAGCCACATTTTGAGTTGTTGAAACTGATAAATCTATGATCTTTAATACAAACATAAAGAATAATCTCAAACGTGATTCAACTTTTAACCAGGACCTGCCTTTCTTTATATTTTAGGTTCAGAATGTTTTAAATTTGTAATTGGCAACAAAGATGTTAGAAGTCACAGAGAATAGTATGTTCCATTTGTTATTTAACTTCTTGTTGTCAATGTCAGGCTGTATGTAGGAATTTTGTTTGACAGTGGTGCAATTACATGTATGCTTTTGCAGCATCTGCTTCTGTTTGCATTGATGTCATCTGATTTCAGTAGGAGTTCACAAAACATGAAAGTCAGTTATGTGCAATATGATTTTTCTAGAATAAAGATTGAAATGAAGTGCTCAGCAGAAATATATCTAAACCGCTAGTGTTGTATTACAGATCACATCTATCATTTAAGCAACTTTGTACTTTTGTATTGAGTAGAAATACTTAATGTTGAAATGTAAGTCAACAGAAAACTTTATACTTGAATAGGAAACAATATCATATTTCCACCACAGCTAATAGTAAATTTTAATGCACAAGGGGGCTATTTGTTATGATCTATCATTCATTTGGTATGTTTAGAAAATGTCTGTACGCACATAGGAATTAGAAGTTATATGTTCCCAGTTTTTATATTGTTTATGATATTGATGATGGCATTGAAGTAATCACCTACACTATGTTCAGCTGAGATGCCTTGCATTCCTGCGAGCATCCTGAAGAGTTGCTTCTTGATTTTTATCTTTTTAAAAATAGTTTTATAAGATTATTGTGTGGAAAATCCCGACCTTTCTCCCTATTAGATTGTACTATTCATTTTGCAAAAAATGTATTTCCCTTTGGCTTTTTTTGGAAGCTATTCAATGTATAAGAAGGCTTAGCTTGTCTGTGAAAAAGATAGTTTAATTGCATCTCTACAGAATGATGCTGGATTTTGATCCCTTTGCTGGTAAGGTAGCAGTTCTGCTTCCAGTGATTATCATCTTAAAATTTGGCTTTAGGGAGATATGTGCTTACATGCATACATACATACCTTAAACTTTCTGTGAAGGATCTCTAACTGTTAGTATGCTTTTAAATTCAGTTAAGTTAAATGACACATAAATATGTCTTTAAAGCCAACGACAATTTAAGTCCTGCCCTGGTAGTGTTGTTTTCCTCAGGCATTGCCATAAATTCCGAACACATACATACTAGACACAAAAAAATAAACTCCACATCAGGCTGGGCCTGAATAGCTGTTGTTTCTTTTTAACTTTTGAAGATATGCACAAGTCATACTTCAGACAATCTTTTCTTGACAACCCTCCTGTTGCCTTCAAGAGTGACTGACTTCTGCATTCATAGCAATACTTGTGAGAATTCATGTGGTATATAGCTCAGTGTAGACTGATCTTACGCCTTCATGTTATGTATCCGTCAAGGTACAGTCTGCCTTCCCCTCAAACTGGGGAACCTTGCAAGATACTAATCTGTGTTAAAATATAGTTGATGTAAACCAAACGCGTGTGATATTTAATTTTGCTCAGTGTGAAGTGTTAATGCGATGAAACAAAAAGAGGAGGCACTTGAAATTGTTCCATTATATACTTGTATTCTAGCACTAATTTTTCCATGTATGGAGACACTAAGTTGAAAAATTTCAGCGATTCTGCTGGTTAATTAATTTTTCCTCACCTTCCTTTTTGCACTTTTTTGGGGGGCCGTTTCATGTTTGACTAAACTGTAAATTTGGGTATTGGGGTAAGGACCTTTCCCACTCAACTTTGTCACAGTTCAGTAATAAATTATAATGAAAGTAATTTGAAAAAGTTATTTTTATTTCTTTTGAGTCCTTGATGTCTTTCTTACTACAAATTCTGTACATTCTTTAAATTGTCTTTTGATGTCTAAATACTGACCTCAGATTGAAGCCTATGCCCACTAAAAACTATGGTGCATGTTCTTTCTCTAGCTGCTTGACACCTAGTGTGGAAGAGGAAATCTTGTGTGTCAGAAAGGGTTTTCTGATTATTAGTTTCAATGTTTGCTTAAAAGCAGGTTCAGGAATTTATTTTATACTTCTGGTAGGTTCAGGAAAAAAAAATCCTGCTTACTTTGCTTAAATAAGTCAGTCAGTAAAGTTCTGAAAAAAAAGAAACCAAAGTATTATTAAAGTCACATTTTAATATGATTTTAAAAGAAGCTTACTTAGGAATTGTTGAGATTACTCAAAGCAAAATGTGTCTCTGGCAGTTACTGCATTGGAGGTGTAGCTTAAACATATGAAAAATATTCAGAAATTGCAAACCTTTTTCTCAGGAAGGCTTTTTTTCATTTCTTTTATTTGCAGTTGTGGTGTATTTGGTTGGGGTTAGTCATTTATTGTTAGTGCAATACAGACAGAAGGGATAGTACGTCTATATTTTCTAGAAATGGATTTGTATTTGTTGTGGTTCTGTCAATCTATTTCATGCTGTTTCAAAAGAACAAAAACACATTTTCAAAATGCTTCTGTTCTTGATGGGTGTAGAATGAAAGAATATGTTTCCAAGCATAAAGGGAAACAGGTGAAACTAACATACTGAAAATAATGCAGGTATTTTTATTTTTAATCTCCAGGTAATAAACAGGTGTTAATTCTGTATTTATCATGTGATTTCCAGCTTACCTTTTGTTTCAGTGGTGTAGTAGCGTTAGTTCCTATTCTTGTAGTCAGTATGCTTGCAGCAAGAATATCTGTACACCTGTCCCATATGTAAAAATTTATTTTTGCAGCAGAAGGTAGATACTTTACAAGATGTTTTATTTATTTATTAGATCATAATTTATTAGATGTTCAATAAACTTTGGATTTGTTTTTTAAGTTGAGATGCATGCTTGATTCTTAGGAAACTTGATAGTTAGTAAACCAAATCACTGTTGCAGATTTAAGAAAAATAAATATGATTACTTTTATATGACAGTCTTATTTTTTACTCTAATTCTAGATCTGTGATTTAAAAAGCCTGTACAGCCAGTAGTGTAAAAAAGGAGCTGATATAAACAAATGGCGTTCCATTGACTTCATTGTCAAACGTGTTATTTTATATCAGCCACCTTTTATATCTGTTCTCCATTCTTAGGATGTTGACACCAGTGACTTTTTGCTTGGAAAAGGGATCCCAGAAATAAAGAAAAGCCTCTTTGGAGTGACTCAGTCCTTCTGTGGTGGGTTGACCCTGGCTGGACACCAGGTGCCCACCAAAGCCGCTCTATCACTCCCCTCCTCAGCTGCACAGGAGAGGGAGAAAAGATAACAAAATGTTCGTGGGTTGAGATAAGGACAGGGAGATCACTCGCCAATTACTGTCATGGGCAAAACAAACTGGACTCAGGGAAATTAGTTTAATTTATTACCAATCAAATCAAAGTAGGGTAATAAGAAATAAAACCAAATCTTAAAACACCTTCTCCCCACTTTTCCGTTCTTCCCAGGCTTAACTTTAGTCCTGATTTTCTCTACCTCCTCCCCTCCAGTGGTGCAGGGGAACAGGGAATGGGGGTTGTGGTCAGTTCACACGTTTTCTCTGCCGATTCTTCCTCTTCAGGGGGAGGACTTCTCACACTCTTCCCCTGCTCCAGTGTGGGGTCTTTTCCACAGGCTACAGTTCTTCATGATCTGCTCCAGTGTGGGTCCTTTCCATGTGGTGCAGTCGTTCAGGAGCAGACTGCTCCAGCATGGGTTTTCCACAGGTCCTGCCAGGAGCCTGCCCCAGCGCCGGCTTCCTACGGGGTCACAGCTTCCTTCAGGCATCGACCTGCTCTGGCATGGGTTCCTCCATGGGCTGCAGGTGGATATCTGCTCTACTGATAACCTCCATGGGCTGCAGGGGGACAGCCTGCCTCACCATGGTCTTCACCATGGGCTGCCGGGGAACCTCTGCTCTGGTGCCTGGAACACCTCCCCCCACTTCTTCTTCACCGACCTTGGTGTCTGCAGAGTTGTTCCTCTCACTTATTCTCACTCTTGTCTCCGGCGTCAGTTGCACAGGTTTCCCCCCCGCCTTCTTAAATATCATAGGGGCACTACCACTGTTGCTGCTGGGCTCAG
The DNA here is from genome assembly GCA_017639485.1 of Pluvialis apricaria. Lineage (NCBI taxonomy): Eukaryota > Metazoa > Chordata > Aves > Charadriiformes > Charadriidae > Pluvialis > Pluvialis apricaria. The sequence goes on from CM030044.1 coordinate 39,551,783, forward strand.
CCTTGGCCAGTGGTGGGTCTGTCTTAGAGCCAGCTGGCACTGTCTCTGTCAGACACAGAGAAAGCTTCTGGCATCCTCTCACAGAAGCCACCCTTGTAGCCTCCCTGCTACCAAAATCTTGGCATGCAAACCCAATACACCTTCACGTCAACTGTGATCACACCAGAGCTGTCAGCGCTTTCCTTGTTGCTAGACCTTTTACAAGATCTGTTACTGCTTTTCAGCTTTTTACTGCATTTGTTATGTCTTGAATTAACCTGGAAGACAGTTTAATCCCTTAATTCATAGTGACTATTGCTGGGGAAGAAAAATTTCAAACTAAAACCAAACAAAAGCTATTTTCCTCTTTGATATTGAAGAGTGTGTAAACAGCTTCAATGTTCTGCTCATCTGCCTACCTGGCATTAGTTCTGTTTGCAGGGACAGGGCAAATAAACTAGTGTTTTAGAATAACCTGGGTCTGTTTAGATGTTGGTGTTCAGTTGTGATAAAGTACTGAAGATTAAAGAATAAAAATCAGGGAAAAGTCTTGCAGAAAAGCAGTGACTTTGTTGCCTAAAGGAAGCCTAGCTGTGTTCTTGGTATTAGGGATTTAGGTAAATGGCTAAAACTTTCAATTTCTTAGGTTGTCATTGAACAAATATGATTTGGGTTTTGACACTGTCCAACATATCCGTGTCTGGCAGAATGGAGGAGGAGATGACAGATGAGGAGGAGCAGAGAGAGAGGAGGAGGAGTAGGGGAAGTTGAGACTCAGAGAACAGTCTCTGACTTCCAAGCCTTTCTCCTGCTGTTTTTCCTGACTGAACTCTCATCCCACAGAGATACTACCAATGTCACCTTATTTCTGTGGTCTGTAGGGTGAGGTAGGCTCTACTAAAACATAGAGCATTTATGTGTACCATGCATCCCAGGTGGCCTGATTTCAACAGGAAAGTGTCTCACCCGATGATGAAAAAAGAGATGCTTCTCCTCAGTTGACCCGTGCTATGAAATTTGAAGTATTACCTGACCTCTGAAAATGTCTGAGTACCAAACTATCATGTCTCATGAACTGAGACAAACTACTCCATTAAATCAACACTGAGCTTTAACCTCGCAATACACTGAGGAGTGGAATTCAGTGAGACTGAGATCCTACCCAGGAAGTGAGAAGACTATTCAATTTCAGACAACCTCTGCAGAGCGGCTTGGGTTAGTAGCTAGCCTTGTATAACCATCTTCCACAATACAGAGAATAGATTTTATCTGAGATGACCAGTAAGTAGAGTATAAATGCTGAGATTAAACTCAAGCTATGTAAAATGCCCCAACTGAGTTGGGGTGAGTTGACCTCACTTGAACCTGCAGCAAAGTGAAAGTGTTGGATCTGACTGAGCTTAACTGACTGTCGGGCAAAATGAAAGTAGAAGATGGCCACAGATTATCCCACCCTGCACCCACCTAGGGAAGGAGATTCGAACTCCTGTGGCAACCCCCTCAAATTAGGCCTGTAGCTAAGATTACGTAGCCATAACGCACAGAAGAATTGCTGACTGTGACCATGCTCAATCTTTGAGAAGCACAAAAGGGCTGGGCTTGACCTGTCAGGAACCTTGTCAAAGTATAGAGGCACAATGTGGCCACAAAATAGTAGGAAGAGGTCCAAGATGGATCTTGGGTATCTTCTATGCATCAAATTAAGGGATTGGAGAAAGGAGGTATAGATGTAGAGGTCCCCATTGTACAGCAACTGACCAAGGAGAGCAAGGGAGGTCCAGGGTGGTCTTCAGAGACCCCATAACAGCAAATGAAAACCAGAGATGGCCACAAGTTACCCCTGTACTACTAACTGGATTTAAGGTTGACATCAAGTGACCCTAAGGAAGGATGGTCTGGATTAACTTCAGATGACCTTTACTTCTAGGCACCAGAGGAAGCCAGGCTGACCTCAAATGATCCATTTGGGGTAACTAACTGGAATTAAGCTCAATCTCTGATAACTTCCATGCAGGTTAGTTGGTTCTGAATTTGAGATCAAATAACTTGTGGAATGAAAACAAGGTCCAGGGTGACCCTAGGCAATTTATTGGGTGTAAAGCTGACCTTCAGTGACCCCAGGCATCAAATGACAGCAGCATTGGCCTCAGATGACCCCCAAGCAGATCACTGGATATCATGTTGTCCTCAGGTGACCCCTTTTAGCTAATTTTCTAGCATGTTGTCCTCAGGTGAGCATTGGGGCTCAAAGGGGCCAGTTGGACCTCAGGTGGCCCCCATAAATAGTTAGAACTCATGTTTACCTGAACTGACCTGTGTCACAACGGTGAGGGTTGACCTCAGATGACCCTGCAGTGAAAGTTGCATCTCAGCTTGAACTCAGGTGACCACAGGCAGGAAATAAGGACTGTGATTGACTTCTAATGACCCCTTGGCACCAAATGAGGGACAAATTGACCTCAAATGACAAACTAAGCAAACAATTGGATCTCAGGTTTACCTTAAATGACCTCTGGGCACTGAACAAAGGCTTCACTGAACTCACATGAACCCTAACAGGCTCTCTGGTTGACCTCAGATGAACCCTGGCTACTTAACTGGATCACAAGCTGACCTTAAGTGATTGCCCCTCCTCCAAATGAGAACAGTATTGACCTTAAAGGACCCCTGTGGTGCTAACTGGATGTCAAGTTGACTTCAGATGGTCCTGGGCTCTAAATGAGAGTCTAGTTGACTTCAAACACCACCTTGAGTATTCCTGGGTCTCATGATAATATCAGATGACCTCTGCCCCAGACAGGTTGACCTCAGATGACCTTATGGCAATTAGTTAGCTCTCAAATTGACCTCAGATGACCTTTCTGATTAACTATGGTGACCTCCAGTGATCACGGGCAGGTTAATTGACCCTCATGTGGACCTCAAATGACCCTAAGCAGGTACCTGGATCTCATGTTCACCTCAGATGACACTTGGAGCCTCTAACTGTGTCTCAGTGTGATTTGAAACAACCCCTAGGAAGGAAATGGGGGCTGATGATAGGGCTTAAGTGGCCCGCTAATAGTAAGTGGGTCTCATGTTGATGTCAAATGACCCCAGGTCGCAAAAGCAGACCCATTTGGCCTGAAATGACTTCTCGGCAGCTAAATGGATCTCAGGTTTACTTCAAAGTACTTCTATGCAGCACACAAGGACTTTGCTGATCTCAAATGAGCCCCTTGTCAACTGGTTGCATGTCAAGTTAACCTCAGATGACCCCTGGACAAAGCATGAGGGGTGTTTTCACGTTGAATTGATACTAAGGTAGATCTCAGTTTACCCCTGTGAAATTCACTGGATTTACATTAGACTTTGAAGGACCTGTTAGGCAGGAAATAAGGGCTGTGATTGACCTTACACAAGTCCTTGCATAGATAATTGGATCTGAGGTTGACCTGAGATGACCTCTGGTCTGGCAATGAGAGCTGGCTGACCTTGAATGACCTCTGTGCAGCTAACTGCATCTCACATTGACCTCAGATGATCTCTGTGGAGCAAATGAGAGCGAGGACTGTCCTCAACTCATATAAACATAGATTGGCTCAGTTTATGTAGCCTCTGAAGTTCATCTAGTCTAACTCTCTGCACAAAACAGTTATAATTAGATCATGTTGCTCATGCCCTTTCCCAGGTAAATTTTGCTTTTTTTTCTAACAAAGGAGATTTAACAACTTTTCTTAGCAACCTGTTCCAGTATTTGATCACTCTTGCTTTTTCCTTTAAAAAAGGTTTCCATCTGTCAAAGTATAATTTCCTTTGTTTCAACCTGTGTCCTCTGCACCTCTTGCTGTGGGGCTTCTAGAAGACCCTAGCTATGCTTTCTGCTGGCTTCACTCCTGTTAATGTGTTCCTTGCTGTTGATAGCTCTGATTGCCAGGCAATGATGCAGTGATGAGGCAGGTCTGATATCAAGCCATGAAGTAGAGGCTGCAGGTCAAGGTCTAGCCAGGCATGGAGCAGGTGCAGGCAAAAAGTAAGCTTGAGGGCCTCAGGTCCCAAGAGAAGAGACCGGGTCACGCAAAAGGCCCTTTGTCACATATTTCTTTCCACAGTGATCTGATCGCAGGTTACAGCTGCACTGTGGCAGAGCAGATACAGCTTAACTACTACAAGTGAGGGGAAGGGATCACAGAGCCTTCTGGTGCATGGAGGGGCCTTACACTCTTTTTTACCACAAAGGCACTCTGTTAACTCCTGTTAGCTTTTTTGTTCACTAAAAACGTAGAAGCATAGATCCTTTTTTTTAACTAAATACATCAGGTCCTTTTCTGCAAAGCTGCTTCTCATCCAGCTGTCCCCCAGCCTGTACAGCTGCATGGAGTTAGTCTATCCCATGTGCAGGATCTTTTTTTTCATTTGCATTTGCTTTTGTCACACTTCACAATGTTCCTGCTCCCCACTTGTTTTCCAACCTGTCTCTGTCTGTCAAATACCTGATACGTCAACTACTTATCTCAATCTGCTATCCTACATTAACTTGCTAAGAGTCCGATTGTATACTCTGTCCAATCATATTCATTGTCTGTAATTTTACTTAATTTTTGACAGACTTCCTAACAGCTCTTGATCCCAATTTACCTGTTTCCCCAGCAATGTGAGCTGATGCCATGTGGCTGGGCCTGGGACCTGTGGACGCAAGGCAAACTGCAGCTACGTCTGACTTCAAAGAACCCCTGAGTAGCAAAAAAAGAGAGCTATTTTCTGCAAAAGACCACAGTACATCAAACTGAGGACAGTAGTTTACTTCAGGTGACCTCTGATCAACAAAACATGGACAGTACTTTAACTGAAAGAACCTCTTACTGATTAATTGGTGTAATATGTGAGCTCCTCTGTGTATTGTGTTTGAGAGGAGAGCAGAAAGAGAGAGCTCATGCTGGGCATGAATCCCAGGCTGCAGTCAATCTCAGGTAACCGCTTCATACAAAAAAGGCAGTCTTTCCATTTCCGTGGTCCTTGTTCAAGACAGTGCAGTTGTGCTTGACTGCAGCTAACTGCTCTGTGTACAGATGTGGGACGAACTGATCTCTGTTCATCCCAAAGAGCAAATTATATCTCACAGTAGCTGCCCTTTACTGGTAGCTGTGTGGAGAACTGTATCAGTGTGTTACTTCAGAGAACCTCCGATCACAGAATTTGTCAGTGTTTCATATCGACCCATCTCCTCAGCAGAAGACTGAGGTAGTATTTGACCTGACTATATCTTTAAGCATGAAAATTTTCATTTGTTTAACTTAATTTGTCTCCACTACCAAACTGTGGCTCAACCATTGACCTCAGATAATCCCTGAGCAGCATATGTAGTAGGTAGATTGATATCTGTTGCGCCTGAGCAGCAGTCTGGAACTATAGTTAAATTATGCTGACCTAATGACAAAGTTTTGGGCAGGTGGGTTTAACAGTATGTCTACATATGAAAATAGGACAGCAATTGTCCCTGTGTAGGCCCTACACATATTTCTTTTGTGTTTCATAACATTTCGTAACATTCATAGGATTTCATAACATTTCATTTCTTAGGTGTTTGATAATATTTGGATGTCCTCATTCAGTGAACTGGGTCAGCAATTGATATTCGTTGACCTTTGAGTCATAAACTAGGTCAGGCATTGACCTCCAGCTACTCAGAGCTGGCCACAGATGACCTCGGAAGGTGCAGTGAGAAAAGTCTGTGGGACTTTATGTGATCACTGTAAAGATTGTTAGTGACAGTTCATTTCATATACTTACTTACTGAATGCAAGTAAGTATGCTTACTGAATGTAAGTATTAGTTTTTACCAGTGTTTCCTGAGTAGCAAATTGGGACAGTAATTGAGCTTTGGACTTACAACCTCTGAGCCCAAATGTGGGACATGGCATAGTATTTAATTTCACATTGTCCCTGAATAATTAACTGAGGGTGTAATTGACATATGAGTCCTTTGAATTGGTGAAGTAAATGACCCTGTTGCATCCTAAGCAGCAAAACAGGGCAGTGACCCAACTTTAGTCTGCATCCATAGTTAACCTCACTTGACACCATTACAAGAGGTGGTGGCAGGATATGATCTCAATTAATGGCCCCTATCTCACATCTGAATTTTGAGATTTAAATTAGGCCAATATGTTGAAAGTTAATGACATCTGAACAGCAAAGAGAGGCTGGCAGCTACCTCAGGAGAGTTTAAGCACCAAAGCATGTTGGAGCTTAACCTCCGATTTCTACTGACTAGGACATGTAGTCTGCAAGTGACTTCTTATGAACATGAACAGGAAGCTGGACCAGGCAGCTGCAATTCCTGAGGTCACCCACTACCAGCTCTGTGGTGGTCTGTCTGATGATTCACATGTGGAGTCCCTATCCTATTCTAGTGTCTCACTGCAGCTGCAAACTCACTATTTCAATCTTCTGAACTGAGGACTCTCAAAATATCATTCATAGTTCTACATTATCCATTAAAGACATCACTTTCATAAAATTCTTGGTAAAATTCAGGCCTAACAGAAGCCCACAACTTTGCCATTGACTTCAGTAGAGCCAGGATATAAACCCAGACTTCGGTGTCCAAGTAAAATGTGTCTGCCTAGCCATCTAACCCTCTCTCTGAACCTCTCCTGCTGTTTTCCTCTCCCCTAAGGGCCAGTTGGATCCATAGCTTTTGAAGACTATCAGAACTTCCAAAATGCAAAATGCCTTTCATTCTGAAGAAGGAATTCCCAGTGAAGATACAATAATATCTAAACCACCATGTCTTATTCTGTGCATCCTACAATGTGAGAGTATCAGAATTGTTTACATGTTTAAAATCTCTCTAATAACCTCTGTTTAAGAGACCCTTCAAAATCCAGACTAAATCTTAAAGTATTAATATCATATTAGGCTTCCCACCAAGCCAGACATGAAATTAACTTAATATTTGAATGATGGAAGCATTTCCTAGAATCATGGTATGGTTTGGGTTAGAAGGGGCCTTAAAGATCATATAGGTTCAACCCACCTGCCATGGGCAGGGACATCTCTCACTAGACCAGGTTACTCAAAGCTGTGTCCAGCCTGGCCTTGAACACTTCCAGGGATGGGGCATCCACAACTTCTCTGGACAACCTGTTCCAATGTCTTGACACCCATACAGTTTAGAATGTCTTCCTCATATCTAATGTAAATCTACCCTCTTTCCATTTTAAACTGTTACTTGCTGTCCTATCACTACAACTTCTGGTAAAGAGTCTCTCCCAGTCTTTCCTGTAGGCCCCCTTTAAGTACTGGAAGGCTGCAATAAGGTCTCCCCAGAGCCTTCTCTTCTCCAGGCTGAACAACCCCAACTCAGACTGTCTTCATAGGAGAGGTCCTCCAGGATCAGGTCTTCTGATCATCTTTGTGGCCCTCCTCTGGACCCACTCCAACAGGTCCATGTCTTTCTTATGTTGGGTCCCCAGAGCTGCATACAATACTCCAGGTGGGGTCTTACCAGAGCAGAGTAGAGAGGCAGAATCACGTCCCTCAACCTGCTGGCCACACTTCTGATGCAGGCCAGGATACAGTTGGCTTTCTGGGCTGCAAGCACACGTTGCTGGCTCGTGTTGAGCTTCTCATCAACCAACTCCCCCAAGTCCTTCTCCTCTGGGCTGCTCTCAATCCATTCTCTGCCCAGCCTGTATTTGTGCTTGGGATTGCCCGGATCCATGTGCAGGACCCTGCACTTGGCCTGGTTGAACTTCATGATGTCTGCACAGGCCTACCTCTCAAACCTGTCCAGGTTCCTCTGGATGGCATCCCTCCCCTCCAGTGTGTCAACTTTACCGCATAGCTTGGTGTCATCAGCAAACTTGCTGAGGATGCACTCAATCCCACTGTCTGCGTTGTCGAAAAGATGTTAAACGGCACTGATCGCAATACCAATCCCTGAGGAATGCCACCGGTCTTCACCCAGACATTGAGCCATTGACTGCAACTTTTTTGAGTGTCATCGTCCAAGCCAGTTCCTTATCTACCCATGGTCCACCCATCAAATCCATGTCGATTCATTTTAGAGACAAGGATGCTGTGCGGGACAGTATCAAACACTTTGCACAAGTCCAGGTAGATGATGTCAGCTGCTCTTCCCTTAGTCACTAATGCTGTAACCCTGTCATAGAAGACCACCAAATTTGTCAGACATGATTTGCCCTTAGTGAAACCAGGTTGGCTGTCACCAATCACCTCCTTATTTTCCATGTGCCTTAGCATAGTTTCCAGGAGGATGTGCTCCATGATCTTGCCAGGCACAGAGGTGCGACTGACTGGCCTGTAGTTCCCTGAGTTTTCCTTTTTTCCCTTTTTAAAAATGGGGGTTACGTTTCCCCTTTTCCAGTCAGTGGCAACTTCGCCTGCCTGCCATGACATCTCAAATATGATGGATAGTGGCTTAGCAACTTCATCCGCCAGTTCCCTTAGGACCCACAGATGCATTTCATCAGGTCCCATGGATCTGTGCACCTTCAGGTTCCTGAGATGGTCTCAAACCTGATCTTCTCCTACAGTGGGCAGTTCCTCATTCTCCCAGTCCCTGCCTTTGCCTTCTGCCACTTGGGCAGTGTGGCTAGAGCACTTGCCAGTGAAGACCAAGGCAAAAAAGTCATTGAGTAGCACAACCTTCTCCATATCCCGGGTGACTAGGTCTTCCGTTTCCTTCTGGAGAGGGTCCACATTTTCCCTAGTCTTCCTTTTGTCACTGATGTACCTGTAGAAGCTTTTCTTGTTGTCCTTGATGTCCCTGGCGAGATTTAACTCTGCCTGGGCTTTGGCTTTCCTAACTCGATCCCTGTCTGTTTGGACAATTTCTCTGTATTTCTTCCAGGCTATCTGTTCTTGCTTCCACCTTCTGTAGGCTTCCTTTTTGAGTTTGAGTTTGTCCAGGAGCTCCTTGTTCATCCATGCAGACCTCCTGGCATTTTTGCCCAACTTCCTCTTTGTTGGGATGCATCGCTCCTGAGTTTGGAGGAGGTGATCCTTGAATATTAGGCAGCTTTCTTGGGCCCCTCTTCCCTCCAGGGCTTTATCCCATGGTACTCTGCCTAACAGACCCCTGAAGAGGCCAAAGTCTGCTCTCCCGAAGGCCAGGGTAGCGAGCTTACTGCACGCCCTTCTCTCTGCCCTCAGGATCTTGAACTCCACCATCTCATGGTCACTACAGCCAAGGCTGCCCTTGAGCTTCACATTCCCCACCAGCCCCTCCGTGTTGCTGAAAACAAGGTCCAGCATAGCGTTTCTCCTTGTTGGCTCCTCTGCCTCTTGGAGAAGGAAGTTCTTCTTCTTCCTTCCTGCAGAATTTGTATCCTTCCAGTTATAGGAGCCATTCCACCATGATGCCAAGAAGATCATAACCTTGCAGGTGTGCACGTCTCTAACTCCTCCTGTTTATTCTCCATGCTACGTGCATGTACGTAGAGGTATTTACGTTGGGCCCCCAATGAAGCTGTCTTACTGGCTGGCATGGCTGGAATTCCTTTGTGCTGGACTCCGGGTGCTCTCCTGTTGACCTGTGAACCTTCTCCAGGCTCTGGGCATATGTAGCTGGCCCTGCCGTCAAACTGGTAAGTGTGGGATATATTGAGATTCCCCTACCCCAGCAACTTTAGTTTAAAGCCCTCTTCATGAACTTGGCAAACTTCTGACCAAAGCCTATTACTTTGCTGTGAACTTCTGCATCTTCTGCTTAGAGCACTGAATTAATTTCCATCAGGTAGATTCCTCAGAGGTAAATACAACATGAGTATTTCTCATAGGACCACTGAAGTTGTCTACTTCTTGGTCCCTTAATTGCACAGCAGACCTAGTCTCTGTGATCCAGACTGCAGAGGTGCCAGTGGTCATCTTTTTTCAGCTGTAACTGACCCTCTTGGCTTGTGCAGACATACATGATTCTCTGGATTGTTTTGATTTCAAGATTAACCAACCTAACAAAACTTTTCTGACCGCTGCATATTCTGCATGAGTAAAAATGGCCTTACAGTACTAGACCTAAGCCACAGAAAAACTCAGATAGCGTCAAGCAAAGATTTTGTCCTTTGCTGTTCCTTCATCATTAGTCTAAGGAACCTGTACACATTTCAGCTACAAGTATGACAGGTGATGCCAGCCAGAACGGACAGTAACAGTACAATCACAGTATACAAAATGATAAAGTATTCCGTATTTCAAAGAACGCCAGCAGCCCCAGTTTCATGCTAACTTACATTTGTTACCTTGCTTTGTATCAGAAATGGAAAGGCTTTTCTCCCCTGCATTCTACAATATGCCAAATACTTTGCCAGGTGTTTTACATTGTGTGATACGCTTTCACCCAGACCGGAAGAAAAGTTTCTACTTCAAGTCCTATTAGAAACTCAAACTCTCATATGTATTATGTACTTCGCTAATCCCTCCTTGGATGTTTAATATTTCCTTTGCTTTAATAAACTTTGAACTTATGGAACACCAACCATGTTTCCTAGGATGTTCAAGTGTACTCTGATAAAATACAAATGTGTAGCTACTAGAAAAGACTTAAGGTCAAAATTGGAAAAATATGCCTCTCCCCAAATTAGACAATTATTCCTCCTCACACACATCATCAACTCTTGTAGTTACTCTACTCCTACAAGAATATTGCTATCATAGGGCATTGATCAAATTACTGTCACTGCAAATGTGCTTGTGCAGAAAGGACTACTACTGTGCACTGGTGTGTGTGGCAGTGTATGGAGGGGAGAGTTTGTTAAGGGTTGGGACAGAAGACTGTTATTGCCTTGGTGGGCAGAGCTAAGGTGATGGGGTTTGACTGGAAGTACACCAGACTTGCTTTCTTCATTTAGTGAAATTCTAGCATGGAAGTGATATTGATCTAAAATTAATAGACTTTCTGGAGGGCTACGTAGAGCTCTGATGTTCAAATTAAATTTCTGTAGACACATCTATATTACTATCCTTTAAGTACATAATAGATCATTATGAAACAAATTGGATAGGCTAAGTATCAGCACAGAATGGATTTGCTGTCTTTTTCCTCTGCACGAATGTGTGCACTAATTGGAAACCTTAGGGATCCCAAGAGAGAAGTCAGACAGCTGGCTGTTTACCCTCTGTGTGCCAACAAATTTCAGATAATTGCTTTCACCTACCTACATTCTTGCTTCCGTTTAATTAATACAACACAATTATTTACGTGAATAGGGATGAAATTGTGCTTTTTGTGGCCTTTAAATGTAACAGTGTTGGTCCAGATCCATGGAAGCACCAAAGACACTAACACAAGAAGTTTTAAGTTTTGTACTTTTCTCCATCAACTGTGTTTGAATGATAGGAGGAAGAACTGGAAACCAGCACATCAAGGATGCACAGTTTTAATTACAGGAGAGCCACTAAAGATTTTGATTTACCACCATTGACTGCCATTAGGTGGGCATGAGGCCTTAGTTTTCTTAGGGTGTGGCACCTTTGCAACAAAAGGCTTACTTTTGCACTATGTCGTAGTTAATGGGATATATTTTTCAAGCCTCTTCTAGTCTGTAATCCTATTGCCTCCCTTAGTAAGCATAGAAATTCAATACCAGTCTCCTTCACTTCAGTCTCAGACTATTACTCTTAACCATGGCCTTCATTTTACGTGGTTCATATTACCATTCCTCACCTTCTGCTCTCTATCATGCACTCTTATCTTGGTCTTCTGGAGCATGATCTAACTGAAGGCCTCCTTTCAGCAACCTTTCCCATACCTCACTCTCCTTTTACATGCTTCAGCAACTGTGGCCTCACCCCTCAACTTCTGCCCATAAGGTTTTACTCCCGTATCTATCTCACCACCTCACTGCCATGGGATCCAGTCCTGGATCCTGTTTGAACGTCTGAGTCTTGGCCTCAGGTGTGATGCTTTGGGCCAAACACAAAGGGGAGCCACAGCGGGGAACTTCTGCCTTACCTTGGGAACATGTACTCAAAACAACAAACACATGAGCAAGCTGCTACTGTGTTTGCTGCTCTGTGGTATTTGTTTGAATGCAAACACAAAGTTGTTTGCTTTTCCTTCATAGAGGTCTAAACTACTGCACTTTCATCCATGAGATGAAACCTCTATGGTCCTTTTGGGAAGCAAGCAGAAACTTTTTACGACTACAATTACATTTTAGCTCTTGTCTCAACAGCCTGTTTTTCTAGGAAGCCAGATGAAAGGTTTTGTAGCCAGAAATGGGCCACCATGTTGTAATGGACTGAAAAAAGGAATGGAAATCTTAGCAGGCAGCATGATTTCCTTTGTCTCTTCTGGGTCCTCCCTTGAGATTTCTTTTCTCAGCTGTTACGCTGGGATTGCTGTCTTCCAGTCAATACCTGCTGTAAGTGCTGTAACTCTCATTACAACAAGCTCATTACTATTTTCTTGAGCAAACTGAACCTTAACTCTCTCTCAGGGGAGGTGGCAGAATGACCCGCCGGCTCCTGTGAAACAGAGAATCATTTAATATAGGGCAAACCCCCCTGTATTCGATATTCCAAGTGTGACCAAAATATTAAATGACGCATGCGTTAATTTGGCAGATATCAAGCGTCCTCTCTGTGTCCTTCATGGAATGCTGTATCTCAAATAGAGCCCTGAACCACAGGTAGGTCTTCTTACATGACCTTCTCTTTTGTTGCACCTTTTAAACCTGAAAGGAACAGCACATGCAGTTCCTTCCAGGGCATAAGGGTAACCTTCGCTCCCCAGGAAACCTGTTTTAATTAGTTAAGCCAACATGCTAGTAATAGACAGTGGAGCACCCATTCATCAGTCATGTTCATCATGTTCATCAGTTCATCATGAACCTCCCACATGCTTGTTTGCCATATCTCATTGCTTCTTTCTTTCTTTGTCATCTTCCTTACTCTAAATTGTTGTAAATAAGACTTAAGGACCAAGGTGGGCTCTTCATGCATGTAAAGCAGGAGTAATACATAGTATTTGTTTCCTGCTGAAAACTGGTAAAGGTCTGCTGTGCTCTTCACCACAGCTTGCACTTCAATGTTGGGGGAGGCAACTCCTACACTCAGACATTTATAATGGTATAAAGTGAATCAATTATCTTCTGTTGGTGTCTCTGTTCTTTAAGGGTGGCAAACTAAGCAGCCACCTGTTTGTTGAAATAATACAGAAGGCAGAAAAGCACATTTTCAAACAGAAACGCATACTATTATCCCACAATGATTAACCTTGTGATTTGCTCTGTGTTTATTTGGGTGTTAAAACCTTTCACTCTCTTTTTTAGGGATGGGCATATAATTTGCACAGCAGTTGCACTTGGCTTCCTAATACTGCTGCTTAGGTAAGGCTGGGCTTGAACTGTGAGAAACCTGCATTACTTTTTTGCAAAGCTCATATCCAGTAGCTTCTTGGCTCCACATCTACCCAGTATTGTTTACATAACCAATTACTACAATGTTGTTGTTATTCTTTTCTTATAAATAGATAGACTCAATGTCACACACACACACACACAAAGAAGAAAAAAAGAAACAACAACAACAAAATCCTGTCATAAGTTTTTTTTGGAGACTGCCACATGCCTGGTGTTAGGAAATCAGTTTATAAACTGCAAAATCTGTACCTGTGTTTTGCAGCATTTACTTTTGGGTACAAATCTCTTCCTCATAGATCAGTCCACCTACTTGCCTGCATACAGCAAAGGAATCTGTGGCCCAAGGGCTTGCAGCAAGACTGTGGAAAGGGAAATATGGGTTTACAAAGAGATCTCTCCCCTCTTCTCCTCAGAAAACTGAAATCAAGGGTACAGCAAAGACATCTAATTGCAGCATACAGGGTCCACAACGTGGAAGAAATTATAGGCCATGCTGGTGCCAGCTTTCCAATTAAAATTTGACAGATCTTGTAAAAGTACCATTTCCTTTAGCAAGCATCTGTGTTGCTAAAAAAACCCCTCAAACAAAAAGCCCAACACCACCACCCCTCCCCAAGCCTCAAACTCACTACAAAAGGAAAAGTCCTTATGCATGTTCACTCTCCAATTCAGGAAAAAACCAAAAATATATGGAAATAAAACAATAAATAATAAGGAAGCAAAGTGAGTGGGAAGGAGAAAGGAAAAGATCTTTTATTTCCAGCCTTACAGTGTTAGAAAGCGCAGTTAGCTACCTCTATGTGAACCCAAACCTTTCTTGTTCTGTAAGCCTGCTGTTTCATTCAGAGGCATGTTAAGGTGAGCCTTCTGAAGCGGTGACATAATTACTGTAATGGTGTAAGGAATCAGGTACTTGTATTTTCAAACTAATTTACTGCAGCAACTTTCAACATGGGGCTACAGGGTTTTTTTGAGCACCTGAAGCTTATTGCTTGACTAATAAGCTCTGAAATGCGCTACATAGTATACAAAATAAATAAACTGCTTATAAAGAGCAACTGGCAGCGTGAAAAGCCTTGTTTCTTTTTTCAGACCTACAGCTCACACTAGAGCATACCTGAAGTTGAGGATTCAGACACAGTTAAGGCAAGTTTAGATGCCCTGTGAGGACAGACCTGCAGCTTGAATCCAACCCGAGGTCCCAGGTGGACTGAGCTTTTGACAGGCTTCTTGATTTTGGTAGCATTTCCAGGGCCCTCTCACTGTCACAGCTTAGCAGCTGTGTCCCTGTAATTCTCAGTATTTGGAATAATTACGTCCCTTTCCTCTCCTTGGAACAGCAGAACTGGTGTTCCCTTCACCCACAGATTGCAAAATGGCTTACAGTGCTGCAGGAAGCCTGTTCTAAATATTGTCAGTCACTTCAATTTTCCAAGCTCAAGCTTAAGCAAAAATGTTTTCTGTGCATGATGCTCTCTGTACTATTCTAATGAATACAGAGAGCCCTCTATATGCTCACTTCTTGCTATAAATATCCTCTGTTTATTAGATACTGTGTTCTATTTAGTTTTCTCTCTTGAATTGGCAATTGCATGCATTTTACTTCATTACCTAGTGGAAAGTCCAAAAATGCAGACATTAACTGGTTATTTCTGGCAGTGTGCCCTCTGCTCAAATGATAAGGCACAAGGTATAATACCCTTTCATCTTCTCTTGCTGTTCCAGGCCATGCTGAATTGGAACATTCTAGTAAAGAGAAAGACTCCTTCTCCTCCAACTCAAGCCTGAATTCCAGTCCCCACCTAGATGTTGAACTCAGGTTAGTAAAATGGATGGATTAAAGCACCGAGCTCCCATGCTGACTCCATGAAAGCTTTTATTTGAACTTCTCCATTATCTGAACAGCTCTGTTAACCAAACCTATTATCCTTCTCTCTTGGTTTCCAAGTTGAGAAAGGAAAAGCAACTTCTTTAATGGCCCACAGATTGATGATTAACATTTTACATGTCCCTGCTGGTAAGTAAAAGAACTGCTTTGTGGACAGTGAAAATGCCAGAGAGAAGGAAGCGGGAGTCAACTTATGTTATTAAGTTGTACTGCTTCATTAATCACAATCTTTTTTTATTGCATTGCTCAAAGCCAAATCCATTCTACTTCTCGGGAATGAGTTAGATCAAAACCAAGTGCTCTTAATGCACCTTTGACATCTGGCCTAGCAGCTGGCTATCTGCTAATATTGCTCTTAAGAAATGTCAGGAGCCACATTTACTGTGACCATTCTAGCCCTTCTGATTTAAGGTACTGTAGAGGGCAATGAATTACCTTAAAGGAGCTCCTCTGGAAAGCCCTAAGTTTTATTCTGGACCCCTGCCAGCCTCACTGCTTCATGAGTATGAACAATCAGACAATTGAACTGATTTGACTTTGCCACTCCTGGAGTTTCATTGCCTTTAACCTTGGGATGTAATGATGGTAATGCCATGCTAAGTGCCTCTCCTACCAGGGGGAACAGGGTTTGTCGGCTCAAGTAGGGCACCCATTCTTGTTAGCTGAAAACTGCACTGATTTGCAGTGAGAGGAGAAATAGATTGAGCATGATTAATACCACTTTGAATGCAGCTTATTTTCTTTCAAGCCTTTTGAAGGTGGGAAGCGCCCAGATATATCTATTTCTTTTTTAATTGTAAGCTCATTACTAAACAAGACTGGGCGTAGCTTTTTTTTTTTTTTCTTTTTTTTCTTTTCCCCCTGAGAAATTCTTTGATGTCTACTAAAGACTCAATAACATCAACTTAAAAAACTTGTACACTCCTGTCTCCAGGCAGAGCAGACTTGGTTTGATTATGGGCTGCATTAAATATGGAGGCAATTGTTCCTCTCTGATGAAGGTGCAGTGAGAGGAGACTTTTCTTCTCCTAGCAGTGGAAGGTAGAGAAATAAGAGCTGGTCAGTGAAACTTTCTGTTCCACATCAGGGAGGACATACTACAGAGTCCTCAGCTTTCCAGATGCTATGTTGCCTACTTGCTTTCGTAGTTATTTTCCTGTGCCCTCTCAATGTTGTTATCTGCTCCCGACTCTCTGACTTGGAAAGAAGCTGGGACGTGGGTTGAAGACAAAACTGAACAGCAGTTTAACGATTTTCATGATAACTTGGACCTTCTCAGAGTGAAGGCTTTTGACCGAGGCATCAATTTCTTCCACAGATGTTGTGGTCAGAAGAGGCTGTTGTACTCTTCTGTTCTGACCAACAGGAACCAGAGACTCCTGTCCAACATTGCCCACACTATTAAGCAGTAACTATTGTGCTTGTTGGGGCCTCTATAGGGACCCTATATACTCTAGGAGGAGCCTTTCTTGTCATATTGTAAATCTTAGTGTGCTAGATGGTGAGGACCTTGGTTAATGCATCAGCCTGTGAACCGTAGGGTATATGGACCAGCATTCATTCACTGCTGCCATTCCCACAATCAATAACATCCAGTAAAGTGACAAAGTGGATGCTGGTGACCTGTGAGACCTTAAGTGCCTGCAGCTGTCTTCACCAGGTGGTGGGGACCAGAGATGTAATTCTTACATTACAGTTAAAGAGAAGAAAGAAAGACCTTTTGGGACAAATTGGTCTAAAAGCATGGTCCCTCTTTGCCCACTGAGAGCAGGGAATGCTGGGGAACATCTCTGAGGGCTGAATCTGACCAAGGGGAGGGAGAGAGATGCTGCTCCCTCTGTGAGCTGAATGCAAGTCCAGAAGCTGAGTAGCTCTTCTAGCACAGTGATGTACTGTGGGATGTGCTGTGGCACAAAATTGTAGTGTGTCAATGGACAGGAGGTGGCTTTTGCTGAGAAGGAGGGAGAAACTTCCACAGAAAATTTGCACCTCTCTCTGTTGCAGGAATACACAAATAACACCTCTCAAAAGCCTACTGTTTCCTATCAAACAGCAATTCTTGTTTCAGGCCATTTTATAATACAAGGGGGACTTCAACTCTGCAAACACTCATCTGTATGATGAGCACTGGAACAGGCTGCCTAGAGAGGTTGTGGAGTCTCCCTCACTGGAGACATTCAAAACCCACCTGGACGCCGTCCTGTGCAACCTGCTGTAGGTGACCCTGCTGTGGCCGGGGGGTTGGACTAGATGATCTCCAGAGGTCCCTTCCAACCCTGACCATTCTGTGATTCTGTGATTCTGTGTATCTACTCCCACTTGGCAGCTGCTCAGATGAGTCCCAGTCACTCACAGAAGGAGCCTCAGGGCAATTGGAGGTGGGATGGGAGCATGAAGAGTACAGGATAGTGGACGTGATGGTTATCTGCTCCTGTTGGAGTTAAATGGGCTGAACTCACTGTTTCAGGTAGGTTGAAATTCAAACTGAGGTGAAGAAAAACCACAGAGAGTTAAACTGGATTTCACTGAGAAGGCAAAATGAGGGACTTTTCTGGGGTATTTGGACCACTGTAGCACCTCAACTAGAGTTCAAGCTCCATTTTCTTACTGAACTTCATTATCTCCCTATTCACCATTGACACCTTCACACTGCTTTCCCCTCTTCCATGTTCCACTAAACTTTGCTGTCTCCCTATGTCAAGCATTTGTTACAGAACCTCGGTTCTTTCACTGCATCTTCTATTTATCATCAACATATTTCAGCAGAGCAGCTCTCCAAATGACAACTCTGCATGTAGAAATGAGCTCAGTCACACACAATATTTTGCAGGAACACAGGCTCCGATTCGTGTCACCTATATTCAGTTGTTTAGCATTGTGATTAACGAGAAAAGGACATGAAAAACACAGGGTAGGAAGAACAGTGTTGTGACTTATTCAGGAATGTTGCACAGTCTCCCAGTGGCATTGATGAGCCGAGCTTGGAGCTGACTCAGTTATGTGGCACACCCAAATTTCTGGTTTCTGAGAGCAAAGTGTTAATTTTGGAGCTTGCCCAGATGTTTCCATGGGGATCCACCCATAGTACCTAGCTGCTGGGGCTGCAGCATGTGCATGGAGGTATCCAGTCAGATGTAATGGACAGAATGTTTCTTCTAATGTTTCTTTCCATTTCAGGCGAGTGGTGCTGTACAACCCTGCTATTATGGGCTATCAGGGCTGCAGTTAGAAGTAGGTGACTATGAAAATTACTTAACGATGTCATCTAAATTTCATAAGGAGTGGAGTTTAACCCAGCTTCAGTGAATGCTGTTTCAAAGTCTTCTATTTACAGCTCCCTTCCAAGGCTAAAACGCACTGACACAGGGGCAGCAACACAGACCAACACGCCGAATGACTTGAGTTTGACCTATGGGCTGGAAAATCCTGCTTAAGCTGGAGTTCTCAATAACTAAGATCGGTGACAAAGGACCAGCATATGTGATGATGAAAGATAATGAGATAAAAAGTTTCCCACCTGCTCTGAATGTTTCCTTGGCATCACACCAATCTGCAAGCTGTTTGGCCAAAGGCAGATGAGAAATAAAATTCAGCAAACAACCTTCACAAGACAGCAGTGTTCTTTTGTTCATTCAGTGCGTTTGTGCAACCAATGTCTAGAGTATGAACTTCAGTAGGAGTTTTTCTAGCTTAAACAAACTGAATTTATGCAGAAAATATAGAATGTTTGGTAGCAGCTATAAACATTTCTAGCCTGCCATTATTTTATTTTACACTTAAAAATGTGTAGTTTCTGCAGGCATTTATTCATGTAAATTTTATACTCATACAATGATTTTCTGACCCCAGTTCCGTCACTGTCAAGTAATGCTGCTGATTTCAGAGTAGCTATGAGTTAATTCTCCTATAAAAGGAGTGCTCTTGACTGTCAAATACATCAACCCTTCCTTGTTTCATGTGCTCTGATTTTTCTGCGGTTTACTTGTGAATGTTTGCTAAGGGAATCCCTGTGACCAGTAAATAAATGATTATTATTTTAAAAACTCTATTTAAAAATAACACCATGATGGCCTTTGAAGCGTATGATTGTATGGGTACTTTGTCTACTGATCTTTCCATCAGAGGGTAATGTGCCAGTGACTCTCTATGTTGCAACACCGTTCCATATTGGAAAGAACATTACAGCAGCTCAAACAGAGGTCCAAGTTTAACATAGTATTGGAAAGCGGAGCTCTTGGGAAACAGCTGAAAGGATACTGGCAAAAGCTCTTAATGCCCCAAACTCAGCTAACAGAGACCAGCCATTAGCTCAAGGGGATAGACTCTGTAAATTTAAAATAGAAAAATTAGAGTTATTCTCTGTGCTTTTGATGCAGACACTTGATGGACACATTTCTGGTCACATTTGATAATAAATAATGGGTTGTATAGAGAAATTAAAAGATTGAAGAAGTTTAAATGGAACTTCTGTTGTGAGTCTTCTGTGGGGTGTGTTCTGATTTCTAGTCTTTCTGTGGAATACCATAAAAAGACATACTATTTTCTTTTAAATGTAATGAAAAAATGCATCAGGTTTTTATAATTTTCTATTGCCTATCAATGCAGTATTCCTCACAGGAAAACTGCCCACAGAAGAGTTTTGTTTTTCACTTAAAGAACACTAGATCTAATACTAATTGCCTTTATTTTTAATCTTTTGACTGAATATGCCTTTATTAACATCAGTCACAAATGCCCTCAAACAGTTTTTGGTGGATAATATCTCTGCCTGGGGGCTAAAGGTTCAACAGCTCTGAAAGCCCAAAGCATATTTTGGTTGTACTCGCTGAATGTTTTCAAACCAGAAGAAAAAAATAGCAAATTTGGATTTCTTATTTCATACAAAGATTTCGAAGTCTGTTGGTTTGGTTCAGTGATGTGTAAAAGGCATGGTACATATGCTTTGATAGGGTTTGAAGAAGATGGAAACAGTGCACATTTTAGTAGAGCTGGATATCCTTTAGCATGCAGCATTGAAGGTTAGGAGCGATAACTTTAAATCCTGACTTGCAAACAGCCACGGCTTCTCAGCATGCTGTTTCAGTGATATGACAGGATTGCAGGATTTTCCCTTAAGGATGAAAATGTTGTTACAGTTCAGACTAAGTTGCACAGAGAAGTCACTCTGAGACACGGGAACGATAACTCACCTCAGAGAGAGGCAGAGTGGATTTCATTAGTAACCAGATGGCAACAAGAGAACGAGGTAGTCATTGCCAAGACAGTATGGGTTTATTTGATAACATCTGGAAATGTTACAGTAAAGATGAAGACAGTGCTTACACCTTAGAAGTGCCAAGAAATAGATAAATAGATATACAGATGCCAAATCATCTACTTGCCTAAAATGACAGGAGTAGTCAATGATCAGAGCCAGCATTCCCAAAACATAGTCTTTAAACTTGGTATTGTGCTCATTTTCCAGTGAGCCTCTCAATTAGCTGTATAATGGCATTACAATTTAGTTTGTGGACAGAAAATATTAATTTTTTAAAGCAGTATTTTTCTGCAAGGCTTTTGGCTGGTAAAATGTTCTGCACTTCCTGAAGCTGCATGGGTAGCTACATTCAGTTATTTAAGCACACGTCTAGCTTTACCTCATGGAGGAGGTATTGATTTCTTTGGATAGGGTATGAGCTTAAAAAACACACACAAGCTAATGCCACTGACTCTCCAGGGACTCCTCAAAAGCATGGCCTTCAACCTCCCCTCTGTTATAAGGCAGGGAGGGTAGAGAAGAAAATGAATGGTGGTAAAGGACCTTTAGAAGAGACAGATATAGGGGAGTGCCCTGAAATGCACTTCCCTTTTTAAATTACCCTGAAGTGCAAGCTATGGCAGTTCAGCATTCGTAGCAGGCAAATACACGGGCTGAGGAATAAAAGGAAGAAATCTTCTATTCCTCTCCACATCTGCTGGGATTGTCTCCAGAAACTTCTAGTACAAAGCACCATACTCAAAACTGTTTTGTAACCTGCAAAAAGAAAATTAAATTTCCTCTTCCTTTTGTAGCAAGAAGATGGGCATGCTGATTAGGTCAGCGTGGCCTTTTAAAGAAGATGAAGGTAGGGTGGGCTGTCTCCTAACATCATCACCTCCCCACCAGCCCTCTTACCTCCCATTTGATACCACAGTGCTCCTGAGTGCACTGTCTCTGGAAAAAACTGGGTGTGGGGGGGCAATTACAAGCCCAGCAAGTGAGAAGTCTGACTTCTAACCCAACAAGAAATTTTTATTGGCCGGAGAGTAATACCAACGTTTATTTGCTAAAGCTTCACAATGCTTGGTCATCAGCTGTCGCAAGGAAGCAAAGGATATACTAAACCTCGCTTATGTCAGTCACTGAGTCATGTAGAGGAGTGTTGCAAAGCTTATCAACGGCTATTGCAATTTTAGTGATGTCATCTTTGTAACTGCATTTTTGAATGCTGAAATGCAACAAAAACAGGGGGATAGGGATGCAATTTTTAAAGCCCTGTTCTGGTTTCAGCTGGGAAAGAGTTAATTTTCTTTCTAGTGATTGCTGTGAAAGGAATGTCAACAATACATAATTTTTTTAGTTGTTGCTAAGTGATGTTTACAATATTCGAGGACTTTTTTCAGCTTCCCACAGAAGCATAGACAGAAGGATGGAATGGCCAATGAAATATTCCATGCTGTAGATGCCATGCTCGGTATACAAATGGGGGTTGGCCAGGAGGCAGGAATCCACCAGGACGGTGCCAATTCACTGGGGGCTGAGAGTGACCACTGCCATTTTTATTATTATTACTACTATTATTACTACTACTATTATTATTACTACTACTACTACTGCTACTACTACTACTACTAATCTGTTATTGTTTCTATTAAACTGTCTTTATCTCAATCCATGAGGGTTTTTTCACCTTTGCCCTCCTTTTTTTTCTCCCTTCTCCCCCCTCCCATGCTTCTCGGGGGAGGGGAAGGGGGAGCAGTGAGCGAGTGGCTGCGTGGTTCTGGTTGCTGGCTGGGGTTAAACCACAAGCCCTCTGATAAAGGCTTTTATTAATCTGAAGAAATTCCAGGCAAGCTCAGCATTTGCTCAAAATCGCTATTGTTTAATTAGTTGAAATGGAAGCATCTTACACACCAGCTTTATTAGGACTGGTCTGAATCTGCTGATCATGGAAGTAGTCTCTTAAGCTCCGTGCTGCAGTTACTGTTGTGGGGGTTTTGCAGGGAAATCACAACAATTATTTCTAAACCACTGGTGGTGCCTAATCTATTTGCTATCATACATGCAAAATTCCAGGCTTTCATATAAAGTATGCCTGTTACATGCTTAAACTCTCTGTGGACACCTGAACACCAGCACATAGTTACACTGGAGCTGCCCTATGTTACCCAAAATGTCCATATGCTGGGGAGAGCTACGAGACCTTGAGCAGCAGCAGGTGGAGGTCAAGCAAGGTACCCAAGTGTGATGCAAACAGGACCCACACACCTCTCTGGCCAACTGAACTGAGCCTTTACAGGTAGAACACCTAGATGAAAGATTTGCTCAGATTAAGAATCATAGCTACACACACACAGTTTTAATGCATGTCTGTAGGGGGAGATAATATTTTTATTAGCCTGTTCAATATAATTGGAATAAAACCCTTCTGGGATCAGAGTCCCTTCATCAGAACTAATTGAAGATCTTAAGTCCTCTGTAAATCTCACTTCTCTCATATACACAGACCATTAAAGCTACAACAAAAGTCTTGCATAAATAGGAAGGTAAGAAACATTTTCCAGGAACAGAAGCATGGCCTGTAACACCAAAATTACAGCTGCCTTCCATAATAAACAAGCATTTCACACCTGCAGCACAGCAAATCAGTCTTTGTCCTCCCAAAGCAACCTGCAATCCAGTTTTCAAAGGATTTTTTTTTAAGATTTCTCTTGGGGATGGGGTGAGAAGTGAGGTGAACAGTGGAGGAGTAAGAAAGGAGAGAGGCAGAAAAATTGCTTAGCCAGATTTTGATTTATCCAGTAAAAATGCTGGACTATTTTTAGGATGTTGATCACATTTCATGAGACAGTTCCTGTTATGAAGACGTTGCTCAAAATTCATGGTAAGTTATGGTCGAATAGATCCACCATACATCACGATCCAGAAGGCTGCATTTGCATGGGTTTGTAATTAAGTGAACACCTGTAAGTATATAATCCTTCTGGGACTGACAGCTATTGTTGTTTCATCTTGTTTTGTCTAATGCATTTCACCACTGTCTTTCCTGAAAGCTTATATTAATCCATCTACCTTTGAGAAAGTGTAATGTGCAAAATATATACGATAGTTCATATGCATAGGAGTAAATCTATTGTGGGCCTGGGCACACTGACATTTACACTGACATCTAACTGGCACAACAGAGTACTAAGTGAAGCCCTCTAAGACTTTCAGGTAACTGTGTATCAAAATAATGTTCTACTTGTTTTCTCACAAAGTGTTGATCACTGTGCTATTTGCCAGTCAGAACCTATGAAAGTTAGTTTCTGTCTTTCAGGGAAAGTGGGTGTTTTACTAAAACTTCTTTTATCACAGTATCACAGTATCGTCAGGGTTGGAAGGGACCTCTGGAGATTGTCTAAGTCCAACCCCCCTGCCACAGCAGGGACACCTACAGCAGGCTGCACAGGACGGCATCCAGGCGGGTTTTGAATGTCTCCAGTGTGGGAGACTCCACAACCTCTCTGGGCAGCCTGTGCCAGTGCTCTGCCACCCTCAGAGTAAAGAAGTCCCTCCTCATGTTAAGACGGAACTTCCTGTACTCAAGTTTGTACCCGTTACCTCTAGTCCTATCACTGGGCACAACTGAAAAAAGACTATTCTCATCTACCTGGCACACTCCCCTTAAGTATTTATAAGTATTGATAAGATCCCCCCTGAGTCTTCTTTTTTCTAGACTAAAAAGCCCCAAGTCCCTGAGCCTTGCCTCATAAGAAAGATGCTCCAGTCCCCTAATCATCTTTGTAGCTCTTTGCTGGACCCTCTCCAGCAGTTCCCTGTCCTTCTTGAACTGGGGAGCCCAGAACTGGACACAGTACTCCAGATGCAGCCTCACCAAGGCAGAGTAGAGGGGGAGGATGACCTCCCTCGACCTGCTGGCCACACTCTTCTTGATACACCCCAGGATGCCATTGGCCTTCTTGGCCAGCAGGGCACATTGCTGGCTCATGGTCATCCTGTTGTCCACCAGGCCTCCCAGGTCCCTTTCCACACCGCTGCTCTCCAGGAGGTCAGCCCCCAACCTGTACTGATGCATGGGGTTATTGCTCCCCAGATGCAGTACCCTACACTTGCCTTTATTGAACCTCATCAGTTTTTTTTCTGCCCAACTCTCCAGCCTGTCCAGGCCACGCTGTATGGTGGCACAGCCTTCCGGCGTGTCAGCCACCCCTCCCAGTTCTGTATCATCAGCAAACTTGCTGATGGTACACTCTATCCCTTCATCAAAGTTTTCCTAGGCAAACTAGAAAGATAAGGCAGCCTTAAAATACCAAAGAGAATGAAAGAGTTAGGAAACATGAACTGTACAAAATTGGTTGGTATTGTTTTAAAAATCACTGCTTCTGATTTTCTAACTGAAAAAAATACAGGTTAGTATAAAATGAGTACCTTTGACACTGTGACACTGCATATTTAAATACCAACAGCATATTTAGAGTTCCCTTTTTTGCAACATGGAAATACAACAATCCATTAATTTCATATGGCTAGTAAACTGGTCAGCTTCATGATATCTGAAATGTAAATGTTTATCATAGAATCATAGAATCATAGAATGGTTTAGGTTGGAAGGGACCTTGAAGATCATCGAGTTCCAACCCCCCTGCCACAGGCAGGGATACCTCTCACTAGACCAGGTTGCCCAAGGCCACGTCCAGCCTGGCCTTGAACACCTCCAGGGATGGGGCTTCAACAACCTCTCTGGGCAACCTGTTCCAGTGCCTCACCACCCTTAAAGTGAAAAACTTCTTCCTAATGTCCAATCTAAACCTGCCCTGTTCCAGCTTAAAGCCGTTCCCCCTCGTCCTATCACTACATGCCCTTGTAAAAAGTCCTTCCCCAGCTCTCCTGTAGGCCCCCTTTAGGTACTGGAAGGCCGCAATAAGATCTCCCCGGAGCCTTCTCTTCTCCAGGCTGAACAGCCCCAACTCTCTCAGCCTCTCCTCATACGAGAGGTGCTCCAGCCCTCTGATCATCCTCGTGGCTCTCCTCTGGACACACTCCAGCAGGTCCATGTCCTTCTTATGTTGGGGACTCCACAGCTGGATGCAGTACTCCAGGTGGGGTCTCACGAGAGCAGAGTAGAGGGGTAGAATCACCTCCCTTGACCTGCTGGCCACACTTCTTTTGATGCAGCCCAGGATACGGTTGGCCTTCTGGGCTGCGATCGCACACTGCTTGCTCATGTCGAGCTTCTCATCAATCATCACCCCCAGGTCCTTCTCCACAGGGCTGCTCTCCAGCCATTCCCCGCCCAGCCTGTATTTGTGCTTGGGATTGCCCCGACCCAGATGTAGGACCTTGCACTTGGCCTTGTTGAACTGCATGAGGTTGGCTTGGGCCCACCTCTCCAGCCTGTCCAGGTCCCTCTGGATGGCATCCCTCCCCTCCAGCGTGTCTGCCTCTTCAAACAGCTTGGTATCATCAGCAAACTTGCTGAGGGTGCACTCTACCCCACTGTCCATGTCGCTAACAAAGATGTTGAACAGTACGGGTCCCAGTACCGACCCCTGAGGAACGCCACTCGTCACTGCTCTCCACTTGGACACCGAGCCGTTGACCGCAACCCTTTGAGTGCGACCATCCAGCCAGTTCTTTATCCACCGAGTGGTCCATTTATCGAATCCGTGTCTCTTCAATTTAGAGACCAGGATATCGTGTGGGAAATATATATGAACTCACTATTACATTTGTCTGAAATTATTTCAGATGGATGTGAAATCTCCAAATGAGTCTTATATATCTAGGACTTGAAAAATCTAATTATGCTAAGCTGCACTTACTGCATCTCAGAACCCAAACTTGGTCGCTTGCATTGTGATGCAAGAAACATTTAAACATATAGCTGGCTTTAAGTGTATGCATTAATCCTGCTGAAGTCAGTAACACTATAAGCAATTGCTTAACACTTTGCAAAATGAGGCCTTTAGATAGTGCCTTTTAAAATTTACTCCTGCTTTAAGTTTAGTGTCCTTAAAATGAAAAAATAGTGTCTTTGAAACTATCTTCAGCTTTGACAGCTAGCATTTTCTATTCCATCCTTCAGTATTAATTATTATTAGACAAACAGAAACTTAAAAAATTTTTTATATTTTTATGATTTATTTTAAATGCAGTATCTTCTTTTAAATAAGATAACCTTTTGTTACATTACTGTGCAGTTTGCCTTTATGCAAGTGCTTCTGGTGGTGTTTTGCTTTTCTACTAGCTGAGGCTTTCCCCAAAATAAATAGAGAAATAAATGAATAAATCTAACAATTTGCATATTCAAAAGTTGCAGCTCTAATTTAAATTGCAAAACAAATCCACTTCTGGTGCATTGATGGAGCGACATACTATACTTAATTCAATAGGTTAAAAGAAAACCTGAAAATAAGTACAGATTCCTGATGTTTAGGTTTTTGTTTTTACCTTTCTCTTTTGGAAATGCATACACCGTACCTTTTCCTGACAGATCCCGGTAATTTAAAGTGATGGGGAAAAAAAGTCACACAACAGAGTTTATTTTCTTATACAGTTTTTTTTTTAATTTTGCATTAAAGAAAGGAACTTCATCAACATTGATTGTCATTTACAGAAAACATTCAAAAATCATGTGTGCATTATTATGGAATGCTAACAGTATTGAACTAATAACTTACAGGACATAAAATAAGACAAAAATCTATTACATTCTAAAGTAATATAGAACCTTTTCATTTGACAGGGATCCTGGTCCTACGAAATTAATGATAAAAAATAAAACCCTCAACGGTCACTTTCTAAATGAATCAGGCTGTATTTTTACTCACATACACATAAATTAGGTCAGTTATATTAAACAAGGGAGAAAGATCAGAAGAAAATTGCAGTTGTAAAAATGCTGGATGAACTCCTGGCTCCATGGAAATCAGTGAGGGGTTTTCCTGTTGGTTTCAATGGAGCCAGAGTTTTACCCAGTATGCCATGGTTCATTTGCGGTTTTGCTTTTTGCATCTACAAGCCAGTTAAGATACATCATAATTATCATACAATTAAGCTTAAAAAAAAAAAAAAAATCACTGTTGACTCTATGAGGCATTTGATTTCAGAAAGGAATTTTTATTCAGCTTTTGAGAGTGATTCATTTTGAGTGTTGTTCATGTTTTATTTGATTGTTTTTTATCACACTTCTTGACAGGCAATAGAACTCTTGTGTGTTACCAACAGTGGTAAGCATGCTTATCAAGTAGCAAACAACTCACCCTCAAAATTCAAATCAAATTGATTTACAACAATATAGCTACATCCAAGCACCAAATAGCTCAGGGCTTGGAGATCTGGGTCTTAACATCTCATTTCACTGTAACAAAATGAATTGGAAATAGGATAAAAACATTAGATATTTGAAAGTGGGAAGTATATGAAAAATCAGTTTCTCTCATAATCCTAAAAGCAAGGAAGCATTTTCAGGGATATTTCAAAAATATTAGAAAGTTTCATTTAAATCTAAATATCTATTTTAATTATGTTTTTCTTTTTTATAAATTGGTAATCATAAAATACTAGCCATTAAAGTCATATTGGGATGCTGGAAAAGCATCCAAATACTTTGCGTGTTATTTATGCTCCTGCCTGTGTTATTATAGCTGTTGATAAACTGGACATAATTTATTTTTCTATTATGATCTTTAAAACATGTATTTGGTGAAGGTCAGTTATGGCTTCAGATTACAGCTAATGAGTGACCTGACCTCAAATTTGAATAAGAAATTGAAGACATACAAAAATATTTTGTTCATTGGAAAGAAAGAAATGTTTCTATTAATATAATTCATGCCAGAAGGATTCATAAAAGCCATATGCTGTAAGGAAACATTATTTGCTTGAGCAACCTTTCTTCAAATTATATTAGTCAAATGCAGTCTGCAGGTATTAATACAATACTCACTGTACAGACTCACTGGGATCATGTTTCATTGACAGTCCCATCTTTTTTTTTTCCCCATTACAAACAGAAGTATACACTAAACGTCAATGGCTGGTCAAAAGGCTTTATCTATTACAATCAGTTTCCATAAAAACTGAAGAGTACATTACACTTACAGGAAGCAAGTACATAATTTGCTCTTTGATGTTTTTCCTCTTTAAAAAAAATTGTTACAAAGTCTTATGCTTAAACAGAGACATAGAAAAAATCAGTGTATTCACTGTCCCAAGTTATTTACAGCAAAAATTACAGAGACAGCATACATAGTATCAGACCTTCCACAAGCATATATTAAAAGTAATTACATTTGAAAAAATATTTTATTTGTCTTCTACATTTCTACAATACATACTCAGGTTTCTTTCTTCTTGTTTTGTTTGTTTAGTTTTTAAGTAACTTTCTTTAGTGTTAATCAGATGAGGCAGAGAGTGCAGCTGTAAAATAAGGGATTTTGTTGCTATTCTGATTCCTATTTTATTTATACCATCCATTCATTACAACCAGAGTAATTAGTTTAACATGGGAATTATCTCACAGCGATTAGCATAAATCTCAAAATACCCCATGCATTTGATTTAGCTGGGTGTTGATAACAGCTTAGAGTTCGGTTGTGCTTTATTTGTGGCCACAAGTACCATCACAGAGCCGCTCCCTGTAGCCTACCAGAGGTCACATTGCAGTCACGCAAGAGGCAAAGACTATCACGGCTAGTTCACTTGCTATGCTACTCAGTGGCTTTTTAAGAATAAGTGCACGAATAAATCCCCATCTACTGCACGAGAATGTGTGGCTCACACTCTGTAGGGTTAAATGATTATTCGCATTTCTTACTAACAACAAAACACCTTTTTTTGCCTGATTCTGACATTGAAGTGACACATTAAAAAAACACAAATGTAGTGCATCTGAATCTGAATCCCCAAAGTCAACAGCCTAATGTAGTTACTTTGACTTATTAAGCTGTATGTCTAATCAAGACAAGTATAAGTGCTTTTTTTTTTTATATATTTTTTATTTTTTTTTTTAAATAAGCTGGTTTTATCTGGAACAGTCTTCAAGGTAAAGCCTGTTCTTTCCTGTTCTTTGTGGTTGACCATCTGGCCCTGCTTGTTTTTCAATGCAGTTGCATTCTGGTTGCCCATATAAGGGACCAACGTGATCATAATATTGAAAACTAGAGGACATTTTTTAAATTCTGTCCAGACAGAGTTTTATATTGAACATGCTTTACTGCTGCCAATGTATAGCCATAAACAAGGGCCTCAGCCTTTTCTTGAAGCACATACATTTTTCTCAACAGCAGTATCTTTGATCACAAGTTAGCAGCTCCATCCAACGAATCCAACAAATATGCAAAACCACTGTGATATCTACATTAGATGAAGTTTTTTCTTTATGTTATTGTACAGAAGACCACGTGCAAAGCAAACAATTTCTGCAAGTACAGTTACAAAGAAACACTTATAATTTATTTATTGCTGCTATATCCAATGATGTTTTCTTTCACTCTCCCTACGTGCTGTGCTTGAATTGTGAGGATGATGAAATTATGTAAATGTAGTACATCATGTTACTGAACTCACTGTGAGCAGTATTATCCTCGCTGCCTGCAGTAACACCCAGGAAATATCTCTCCTTTCCCAGAGCATTCTGTGCGGTGCCTTATTCTCTCAGCACAAATGAAATGCAAGGATTGTTTGGAGGACGCTGACACATCCATCATGTCACTGGACATTCAGGCTGCCATTTTAGGAGAGTTACTGATCTGTGAGCTACCACTGTAGAAATCTCAGGTCTCTTCTTTTCACCATGGCTTTTGTCTGCAGACTGCATACACAAGTGGCTTTTACAGTTAAGTAATCTGCTGCACACCACCTCTGGGATGGTAAATTACCGGGGCCTTGGGCTCATTGTCACACAGCCTTACTTGCAGGGACAACACATGCAGGGACAATAGAGCTTAGTGAGGACATAGAGGCTGGAGGGAAGAGGAGGAAGGACCCTGCTTCCTATCTCCAGGGTGGAACCTCCATTGCGGGCTGCGGGTAAGGATCAGCTTTGAGAAAGAGCAAGGATGAATCATTACCATTTCAGGCCTCATTTATTAGGAGCTAGGAGTAAAAGCAAAAGGAAAGAGAGGCAAGGTCCTCTGTCCAGAAGACTGCTTCTTTTAATGGGCAGGTATCATGCTAACAAGAATTTCAGTCACTTGGACATGGCTCCTAGCAACCTGAAAGATTAAACTTCAAATTGCAATGGGGCAATTGGCAAAGAACATGATGAAAAAAACCTTGATGCATAGGAATGTTGGCCTCTCCTTTCCACTTGAAGTTGTTCACCCATTTCTAGGTGCAGGGAGTTCAGAAGATGGAGGGAGTCAAAACCCATACATACTCACTGTGAGAACAGGAGCAATGATCACACTCAGAGCTGAGGAAAACCTCTTGGTTGGAGACCTGGAGTTAACTAAATGACTGGCAATATAAAGCACTGAAATTTGTCTTTCTGTGTGTGTTCTTGTCATGATAGGTCTACAGAAAACATGTGGTGTAAAGCTACAGATAGGCAGACACACATTTCAAAATTCTAGGAAATGGGAGTATTCTTCACTCGCACAGTATCCAACAGGGTCATGTTTGCTTGAGGTGAGAAAAGGACTGGTCCTACCATGGAGAAGCATTGCTACAGAAGCCTGGCAGTAGCTATGATTTTGTGCATCCCTGAGAGGAAAGGGTAGCTGTTGGCCACTTCATCCTACTTGCTCTTTATAGTAGTTTCTCCATGTGGTAGCTCGACATAACTGTTGCTGTCACTGCTGACATACTATCATTTATTCCATGTCTTAACCTTTCTTCATACATGCCTGCAGCAATTCTGAATATGAGCTCACATCAACGGTACCTAAACTCAGGATCTTTAAACTGCACTTTCTTTTGTCAGTTGTCTAAATTCAGTAACCTGCACAAATCTTGCTTGCATTTTTTCCAAAAGGACTTTAACTTCACAAACTGATGGGTCAGTAGGGCTCCACTGACTGTGAAACAACGGGTGAAGTGAGTCCTGCATCAAGCTGAGGAAATGCTGACAGTGAATTCAGTTTATACCAATGTTACTTCTAATCACTGGCTTGAAAGCCTTGTCTGGGTCATGTTCATTTGGGCAGCTCAACCCGTGCCCTTCAAAGCCTCTAACATTCTTTTCCTTATTATCACTGTTATATTTATATAGCTATTTTTAGTAATGAAACATCCCTGAGTGGCATACAGTGCAACATCTGCGTCAAGCAGTGATTGTCATTTACAAAGCGTGAAACTTAAAAAGGAAAGAGGACTGGGTCTTCAACACACTGTTCCTAACGGATGTCAGAGATAAGAATTAGTTTCTAGAGTGGAGGCAGGAAGTTCTGGGACAGGTTGGTAGGTGTAAACACACTATTTTGTAATTGCCAGGGAAAAGCAAGCTGCTCTGTCTCAGGTTTCCATTTCATATGTGTTTGGACATAATGTGTTTGGACATAACGTATTTGGACAAAAAACTTTTTCATGTTTCAGTTTGATCTTATTGCCCAGTGGTATATTCCTGGGACATCCAATAGACAATGGCTCTGAAAATAGGAACCAGCTTCCAGGCTGGACCTTGGCTCTTCTGCAAAGAGCATGATCGATGCAGAGCCAGGAGGAAGGAGGATGGGGGGAGCCTGAACATCTTTCAAATGCGCTTTGTAGCACAGCTTTAGAGGGGGTGAAGAAGACAACAGGGAAAGTAGTCATCAGCTGCATATCTCTTAACTGTGCTGCCTGACTGCTTTGTGAGATTGCTGCAGCCTTGGAGCAGCTCTCACAGCCTGGTGGTGGGTGGCTGAGAGGCCAGTGCACAAGAGCAGCTTTGTGTAGAAGTTGTTACGTCAGAAATCCCTGCAAACTATCCCAAAGGGAAACGTACAGCTGCGCCAGCTGCCACCATGAAAACGAACAAAGAATATCAGATAATAAAGCTTATCTTCACAGACACATCTGGTGGCTGCTCCACCTGGAGCACCATAACCTGGCAGAGGCATCGAGACAGCATTGGTGCCCAGGGCGCAACAGGAGGAATAAACTGATCCCCATGAAAGGAAGCTGAAATGAACAATGCGAAGCGTGAACTAAAAACATTAAAAAGCAAGTATGAAGATAACATCTGACTTGTGCTCTGCAAAGCTCAAAGGGGACCTCTTAACACCAAGGGCTCCGACTTTATGAGGGGTTGAGCACCTTCTGTGTGGTGCTGAGATGCCTCCATTTTTACTGGTGCTAGTTAGAGCTAAGGGAGCCTGACAACTTGCACAACCAATTCCTAAATGCTGCCTATCGCAAACCAATCAAAAAATATACATTGTTTTTGGAAACAAGTTGGCTCAACTGAGTGCCTTCTATTACCCTGTTTTTTTCCTAGCAATTGCTGAAGCAATCTTTCCATTAGAAGGAAATATGACTCTTGGAATTAATTCTTTATACAATGAGCTGGCAAGAGTAACATTTACACCAAAATTAAGTCTCTGTGGTAGTGTAACGAACAGCCTACATCTGCTTCCTTGATGCCAAGGATAATTTAGATCAATGTGGTTGAATTATCTGAGCGCAATGCTAGAAGTAGAAGATTCAATACATGTTTTGAATATCCTTTTGTTAAAGATCCTGGGTTAATCAATTATTAAAAAATGTGTCCCATTTGAAAAGCTTGTCACTAAAAAAATCAACAAACATAACCAATTACTACAGAGAACAGATGTGACAAATCCCAGGTTTAGAGATTTAATTGAAGGGCTTCAGATACTACTGTGGACTAATGAAAGCCAAGAAGAAATAAAGTGCAGAACTAATATTTTCTGAAATGCATTTTGTGAGTGGATTATGCAGTTATTTACTCCAATTAATGCTATTTTATTATTTAAAGTCTATGGATAATTTGAACGTATGAAACCCGATATTAAGAATTTTAAATTTTGAGTATAAATGATCATGTATCAAAACCTACAACAAAAATCCAATCTGTAGTGTGTAATCATTATTTGTTCTTCTAAATTCGGTCTATGAAGGGCAAAAGAGGTACTACTTTACCTATGTGGCCATTCCCAAATCACAGAAAATGAAATAAAACTTATCAGCCTTA
Source organism: Pluvialis apricaria (assembly GCA_017639485.1). Lineage (NCBI taxonomy): Eukaryota > Metazoa > Chordata > Aves > Charadriiformes > Charadriidae > Pluvialis > Pluvialis apricaria. The sequence continues at coordinate 39,585,397 of CM030044.1, forward strand.
GTTACCACAAATAAATAATGTATGAGAATGATTTTTTATTTTCCAAATAAACAACAAGGTTATTTTCTCAAATTCTGTAAGAGTAGTAACAAAAATAGAGCAATCTGTTGATAATCAACCTTATCTGAAGATAAATATTTGTTTGGCAATATTTGTAATTGTTTGTACAGGCTATCGCCTATCAATGGCAATGAAGATTTTGTATACCAGAATCTTAATATTTTTAGAACCAGAAGGTAAGGATCCATTTTCATTCCAGGACTGGATACGGCTACCTCTGTGGTCTCTGGCAAGTCATTTAACTTCTTTTCTTTCCTTTCCGAATCTTTAAAAAGTGGCAGTAATCCTTACTGATTGAAAAGGTCACGAGGTTGCAGTGATTTAAGAATAGTGCTTTAAGGATTAAAAGCCCTGCGGATAATGATTAAATAATGTCTTTTTCACTGGTGATCTCCATTTGGTTATCTTGCCTAAGACACAAGTCAAAAATCCCAAGGACTGATTAGCTTAGTTGAAAAGAACAAAACGTCTTCAAGATGTAACGCATAATTGTGGAGGACTATTTATAAACATGACAAACCTCTTTATTTATCAGCACTAAGAACAGTAATATTTATCACATATCCTATATTTCTGTGGGTTTGCTAAATATGTTACTTTTGATATACCGAAAACAAGTTTATAAAGGTTTTCAAACAAACATATAAGTGTGTGTTCTTTTGTTGGAAAAGACAAGGAAAACACGAGTCCCTGCAGTTAAAACTGAGCACTTCTAGGGTTCAGTTTGATGAGTTTTTTCCCAAGCAAATTCACACAACCAGTATATAAATATAGTTAACTGAGTTTTTTGATAGTAGAAAGTTGGAGTTTGGGGTCCTTTTCATGGATTTACCATGTAAAAGGGGCTGCAAACAGATAAATCACCTTGTAAAGAAATGCCAGTCTTAGGGCTTAAGTGGTATAAAGAAGCATCAAGAGCAATGCTTTATTATGTTAATTGAATACATTTTAATGTAATCAGTAGGGATCAGAGAATATGGTCTGAATTTGGAGCAAAAAAGGTGTTTTAGAAATTGCTGTTCTATAGGACTAAGTAATTTTGAAGAGCATGTCATATTTGCAACAAAATTCTCAGCACAACTATCTTTGCCGTGCAGTTTTTTTCTCTTTTCTTTTTGAGGTTGTAATGGACCTACAGAGAAACATTTATTAGCTGAAAGTTTGTAACTGCTCTTGTATCTGGTCTGGCATCGCTAAAACAGTGCAAACACACATCGATGTTGTCTAGACTGGATTCTGCCACGAAACGTGCATGTAGACTCGCAAACCGGTTGCTGGAGGGCAAGGGAAAACTCCACAAAGTACTTGGAATAGCTTGTGGATTACTTGATCATGCAGAAAAGGGGACAGAAGATTGAGACCAGAGCAGTGCAAGTCTGACGGAAAAGCAGGAGGCATTAAGTCGTCCCTGCAACAAACCATGTTTCCGCACCAGCCCTGGGGCAGGTCCTTTGGCCTCCTGGCCAGCGTGCTCCTCCTTGCCTTGCCTCAGACTGCACTGACGTCTTTTTGAAATTTGAAACAAAGAAATGTATCTGCCCGTGGCCCTGCCTTCACTTCATTTCTTCCCCACTGCTGGCTTCCTCTTATTTCTGCTCTTCGCCCTCCACTGGTGGCCCCAGAGGAGACTTCTCTGAAAAAGCTCACAGCGGCTAAAAGTGGTGGTAAGGACAGAGCCGTAGCAGATACTGAATCCCTCTTCCATAGCTAAAAAGTCCATGTTTTGTTTCTCTGGCAGAATCCAAATACATTAATCATGACTGCTAATTAAACTTAATTAATCCACAAAATTAAGTCCACGGCAGTCTTCCACTCCCCTCTGTGTTCGCCTTTGGTTTTGCAAGCAAATGCACATGAAGTCAATTCAGAGACAGACAAAAAAACCCAGCCCAATCCTTTGCTTCCCTCCTGAAGTGGAATCAACCCTATATATGTATATATATATATATATACAGTTATACACATATAGACATATACATACATATATGCACGTGTATGTAACATACATATATGTACGTGTGCAATGGAAACCATCAGTCCCATCTAGATGACGGCTTTGTCAGAAACAGTGATCGTTATATTCGCCTTCATAAGCACGGACATTGCTCACTTTGACTTTCCTCCTCCTTCCCTCCCTTCCTCCATCTGCCACTACTCTTCAGAGCTACATTTTAGGCTTCCTATGGTTTTCACTGTGTTCTTCATCACGTGTCTTTCCATTGAGCTCAGCAAAAACCAAACCAAGCCTTGCAACTACTTTTCAAAGCAGTATATATAAAATAAAATCAGGTGTGGAATCAGAAAAATATACATGTGGGATAGTCTACACTTTTACTCCATGTTTCAGACTTCCTGTTTACTGACATCAGGTCCTACAATGTTCACTTTTATATATGCTCTATCCCTGTAACAGGGAGAAAATTCCAAAAAACCTTTTCCTCTCTCCACTAAAATCATCCAGACAAGGCTTTTGCACCATTGATATATTCCTGATGTTTCATTTACAGACTGCACACATGCACTACATTACACATATCTCAGAAGTGATCCTGTCATTACACTTCGGCAGCTGATAATTTAACTCTGACTGGCAAAGCTGATCTTGATTGCCCAAAGTAAACCTAGTACATCACTTGGAGAGTAAGAAATGCATGACAGCTGGGCTGAGCATCCTTTAACAGTAGGCATGGGATTTTTAAGCTACAGCATGTATGCATATAATACCTACATATATATATATATATATAAAAGTATATAGCACATATATATATATATGTGTATTCCATACATGCACCATAATTTCCAAGACAGCTACAAATTTCCACATGCATTAAACTATCTAAAAACATAGAAATAGGCAAGTCTAATAAGTGGAATTTTCTTAAATTATATTTTAACAATAAACAGCAAGAGTAATACTGCAAAGTACTGCTCTATTCTCATGTATATCTACAATAAAATTCTAGGAACAGTTGTCTCCCAAAACATCCCCCAATAAAATAAAATAAAAAAAAAAAGGTAACACCCAGTGTCCTATATTTGTATATTCATTGTCAGTTCAAAAAAGAAAAAAAAAAAGTAAACAAAGAAAAGAGAAAAAAGACATCCCCACTCAGAGTTGCATATTTACATTCTTCAAACTGTAGCGGTGAAAAATAATTCTATTAAGTGCAGGACATTCCTAGTGTTGCAGTAGTGACATTTTTAATAAGTTCTTCATGAAAACATTTCTTTTTGTCTTAATAGTGACGCATTCCATGACTACGTGAAAATTCTATTATCCCCTTCACTTGCAGCCAGTGGTTGAGTCTGGATTGAAAAGCTCCTTGTATAATGGAGGAAAGAGTGTGTTCACTATATCTGGATGAGATTGCTTAAATACCTGTAGTTTCTCTCCGTGCAAGTTGCAAAGTGCAGTAATGGTTGGTATCTTGGCTATTAACTGCGAGACATTAAAATAAAGAGAAAAGGAATGGGGAGGAAGCAAATTTAGTATAAATTACAGTTAAACTACGTTAACATCTTGTTGCGTAACTGAACGCAATACTCTGAACTCATCAAAACTATCCCTACAAAGGACCAGACATTGCTCTTCCCGTAAGAAGATAAAAACAACTGTTCTGGAAGGTTTAGCCAAGTGACAAAAGTGTATTTAACAAGGAACTGCCTCCAGTGGTATTTTTTTAAGGCAGTCTCATTCTTGCTGGGGTACCAATTAAAAAGATTAGTAGATTGAACAAAAAAATGGAGTAAGAGGAACCAGGGAAAAGAGTAAAACAAGTCTTACTTCTCCTATACATTGCAAGCACAGTGTGCTGCTTTTAACTTACATTAATGCAGCAATACATGGAGAAATGGCTACCAAAAAAAAAAGAGTCACAATCAAGGAGTGCTCAGCTCTTCATTTTAACAATGTACCTTTGTCAAAGTCTCATCGTCGAGGTGGTTCTTCTGGATCACATGTTGAAGTGCAAAGTAAATCTTTTCCTGAAGCTTCTGGACCTTCCTTGGCTCTATTAACCAGGCTCGATCTGAGAAAAAAAAAAAATCAAGACCCAAAGTCAAGAATGCACAGATGCGGGGCATGCTCATGGATGAACACAGTGTCCCATACTGGCAAGCATTCACAGCAATCCTAATTCCCATGAGGAAGGACTGTGCAATAATTAATTAAGACATGGTTTCAGAGGCAAAGTACCTTAATCCATTAAAGGAGCACCTGAGAGTTTAATTAACAGATACAAAGTGTATAGGAACACAATGTTGGCTCTGCATCTCTTTGTTTAAGCCAGGATGTTAGAGATAAAGATGGGAGTATAAATGAAACCAGGGCCCACCATTTTATTGTTCTTTGTTGGTACAATCAGTGTTTTTCTAACTTCACAGTGGCTAGGTGAAAAACATGTCATGTTATCTCAGTGTCTTAATACATAAATAATAAACATATTGATCAAAACAGTTCTTTGAAAATAATAGAACATAATTATTTAAAAATTAAAATAATATATATCTCATTATTTACTAGGCTAACATTTTGAGACCAAATATTATATTCTGAATAAAAAGAAATGGCTTCCTTCAAAAGAATTTCTTTAATAATTCAAAAGAATTATGAGTTGTTGCAATGTCTTGAAGTGCAAATTTCTCATTATTTAAAAATGTTCTCTTTTTAAACAACACAAAAGAAAAGATTATCTGGGAGAATAACAGTTACAGACACAGTTGTTTGGAAACCTATATGGTTTCTACTGAACTCAAACCCCAAGTGTAGGATGTCTTCCTTAAGAACTGTATTCTCACAAGTCGTAGCTTCTGGAGACAAACGCACAGAAAGAGAAGTAGCAGACCCCAAGGCAATCCCAAAACCATTAATACAGTGTGTTTACAGCACCATTAAACCTTCTGTTTTCCCATGCCACAAACTTGTTTCTTCCTCCCTCTCTCCCTCAATCCAGACCAATGCTTGGGTATAGATTTTAGCTTTCAAACAGGAAATAAGAAAATCTATGTCATCTCATGGCATGAATCTTCATGTATAAATTGAAAAGTGCCAGAAATTTTTTGCTAAGCTTAGAGAATCATGCTCCCAGAAGGTAAGCCAATGGATCCTGTGCCACCAGTGGCCATAGAAACAGAATTAGCTGAGAGCACACTCAGCATCTACACAAATAAGCACACAGTAATATTTAGACTTCACAGGTTAGGTGCCAAATTTTATGCTATTGCAAAAACATGCCTTTCAACAGTGTTAAATCAAGGCCTATTGTGGCAGACTGGAGCTAAACAGATTTATCATAGAGAGCAATCCTTAAAGATTTATCTTTCTGTCACAAGAATAAGCTTAAAAATAGACTGAGGATGTTGGAAGATAGGTTTAATCACTTTCCTGGCAAGGAACATGCTGTATATAACACAAGAGTTCTTAAATTCATGACAAGAGCTAGGTGAAACTTTTACAAGGGATATTAAGTTCATCTCCCAAAATGTGGTTTCTGTCACCTGAAAACCATCTGCAAATTTGGCTGGAATTCCCCAGGTACCTCTAGTTATATTTGCAAAACTGCAGGAAAAAGTCAATATATCAGTGGCTACCCACACAGGATATAAGAAGCAGTGGTCCAATTCTGTACTTTTCTTTTTGGGTTTTGAACTTGTGTATCTTTAAAGAGTGAACAGGCCACTATGCTCGAGAATAGTGTAGGAGAGGAGATGAGATCTGCTTTTGCAAAGATCTGCTTTTGCAAAAAGAACCCTAGCAACTGTATTAATGGACGTTCTTAGGTCCCGTTACTCCTGATAGGACTGCTCTGTTTCCTGTAAACTATCTAAACAGTGAGATCAAAGACACAAGAATCACCTTTCAGGATGGTGGCTTCTGTAGAAAAGAAACGTGAATGTGACTACTTCCCAGAGGGAATTGCTCTGTACTTATATTAGTGGATGGAAGGACCGCTGCAGGTACTTCTGTGAAGCAGTGCTTCCTTTTTTTAATTTTTAAATATGTTCCCAAGATAAAACATTTTGTTGTGAAGAAACCAGAACATGCAGTGTGGAAGGAAATTATTCCATTCTTTATTGTTTACTGTTATAATTTTTGTAAGAAAATAAATGGCAAATTTCAATGTCAGTTCAATCTGTACTGCTTTTCCCTGCCTTCTCACTCCCAAACTTAGCAGCCTAGCTGAAATGGGAATCACTTGTGCAATCCAAATTTGCAGTCTTTTTACGGAAGAGAGATTGCTTTCACTCATGTACATGCAGCTGCAGCCCAACATTTCACTCTTGTTGCATCCTCTATGACTAAAGATACACATGTCTACAGACTACAGAAATAAGCTGTCAGCATGCATCAAGCACTTTCACTTTTTTTTTTTTTGGTTAAAGGAATAGGAGAGACTGTATGTGTCCTCTTGCTTGCAAGTAGGAAAAATTCAACTTTGATGTGAAATGGGGAACCGTGGATTATTTAAATATTTCATCTTGTAGCACCACCTTCAATCCTGAATCTTGATTATAGTGAAAAAAGACTTGGAATTGCCTCTACTTATCTGTGCTACTTTGCAGAAACAGAAGCTGCTATTCAGGAGACACCCAGCTCTGAAAAGGCTGTTTCAGGACTGATGCACATCTGGTCTGAAATGCATTACTAGAGTTATCGGAGAGTTTTGCAACACATGTCTGCAATACAGCTGGCTCAAAGCCCATGCTGAGTTACTAGTTTTTTCAAGTACTTAGTAGAGCTGCAAGGAGTAGAAATGAGAGTGGATAGTCAGGCAATGCAAACAGCTGGCAGAATGCAAGAGATTTTGGTGCTTTGCAAACTAAAGGAACATATGTAGAACTGCAGAGCTGAATCAGAATTTTGATGTCCATCTAATGCCTACCTGCAGCTAAGCACATTTCATAAATTACTTGTTCCAAAATCCATTAAAATAAATGGGAAACTTTCCATTACTTAAACAAATTTTGGTCAGGGCTTAGGCACCGGACACTCAGATGCCAAACGCTTTCTGCAAGCAGAATTTGTTGTTTTCCTTTCCAAGATTACATGGGAGAGAGAAACATGACTTCCTTTCAATTTGGCTAGAAACTACATAACTGAATTTTCTTTCTCCCTATGGATGAGATGTCCCCATCTGATCCAAAGTGCTTTGAAATCAGCTTCAAAATGATCTTATTGTTTCTGTCTGTTCAACTAACTCCTACTTTTCCTGTCCCTGGCTGCAAGAAAATAAACTGTAGAGTAAAAAAACCTCCAGCTGCTACAAAAGAGAAATACAGACCCTGCTTACAAGCATCCCACCGCCCTCTTCCTGCTTCCCTTGGTTTCACAATGTGAAGTCAGCTGGAAACACTGAAACCATCTTCTCCAGGCTCTGCTAGCATCTTACTGAAGAACTTAATAGCCCAGACCCCCAAAAAATTCCCAGGTTGTCTTCAGCTTTGCGCTGAGTCAGTATGCTGAGCAGGCCGCTAATGCTAACCAGGAGCAAGCACTGGCTGCACATCTCTGTCGTGCTCACAGCTTTGGTCTTTCCAAACTGAGGGAGGGCTGATGGACAGGGACCCATCGAGACAGTGCAAGTCCCCCATCCCAGAGGAAGTCATGGCAGCTGGGGGACAGTGCACAAGCAACTTGCACCCCTGTGCACAGTTAGGACACCTCTGAGGTGGAAATGGTTGCTGTTTGCAGGGACCCCTCTGGAATATCCTGGCCTAACACCATGAAGGGCCACCGGCTCAACCATTTCGCCTCTGAGCAGATGACTGCAAGAACAGCTCAAAGGGAAAATAAAAGGAGCAGAGTCCTTTCAGTAGGTGTCATTAATGATGAGAATGAACATGTTGACACCATCTGTGCTAGTCTAATTCTGCCTAACATAATCTCCACCACAGATGTGCAAAAGGGCAAAGTGACCTAGAGGACGTCTTTACAGAACAGGCTGGAAAAATAATTCATGGTGGGATTTTTTGTAAAGGTCCTTCAAGAGGTTACTCTTACTGGAAATGGGGGGGTCTACCTCCCCTGAGGAATGTTTAAAAATCACACACTAAACTGTGAGGTTGTCTACTAGACACACCTTCTGAGTCAATTCAATCACAAAACCCTCTTTTCTGTAGACAGCCAGCCAGCACGCACCGAATGCACGTTTGCCTGTGCCATTATGCTATATGAATACATGAAAAAGAGCCTGTTGCCCCTGGAATCACCACCTCTCATGTGGAGCTAAATTCAGACAGGACCTCATATGGATTTTTACTACTCATGTTCTTACACCCGCAGAAAAAGCCCATCATGGTTAGGGACTATACAACTCGCTCAGGGCTGTATGGTTTGAGCTCCCCGAAAACACTACGAGGAACATACACCTCCTTGTGTACCATGCTTCTCTGTACGTGGTCTGGAGGAATGCCAGCCTGCACGGCTTGTCCGCACAATCGTGCTCCATGTCTGCACTCCCACAGTGCAGACATGCACTCTATTCCAGTATGTGTAATTCCTGACAGTCTACCAAGGAGAGAGTGAGGTATAGTTGGATAATTCATGTATTCTTCCATTGCTGAATACATTGCTCAGTATTGCTTAATACAGCTTAAACAGCTGTTTAAGTAGATAGAAATAGAGGTGGACAAGAATGAAAAAAAAATTATTGCAGTGTTTGGAATGAATAATTACCTGGTGATATCAGAACAGCAGATGAAAACAAGGCAATTTCCTCCTCAGTCAACTGTAAGGAACATAAATTCTTTGCAAAGTCAAACGCTTCATTCACCAGATCATCAGAACCTGCAGACAACAGAGGACAAAATCAATGCTAGAAATTTATCAGGTCTTTAGCCTGCCATGAAAAGAGAATTATTTTGGTGTCAAAAGAATTTGTGAGTGAATGTCTGTACTTCTAAAACAAGTGCCTTTCATCAGCTATTAAAATTCCACATACCACAAAAATGTATCACTAAAACACCTGTTGGAGCACAAAAATTATCAAGAATTAGGGACATGACATGTACAGCAATTGCACAGACATCTTAGAAGAAGGTTTTCTTTTCCCTATATGGAAAGAAATGCTCTTTCTAAACATATATTAAATATAAGAGGTATGAATGACCAGTCCTAAATAACTTTCACGTATATAATCAATTAACAGTACAAATATTTACAAAAATAACTCAAAAACCAAAATAGATCAACTAATGCACATTCATAAGTGCTTTAAACTTGTAAAGTAGTGTTACATTTATCCATATGCAAATAAGAAAAATATATACCTATATGGTAAATATATATATTTGAAGCAAATATATCTCTCTGAGTTTGGTCCTGAATAAATTTCTGATAATGTATCAGTCTCATGGATGGGCAAAAGTCATCCAATTAGCTACTTCAGGTAGCATTCAGCATCATGCTGAGAAACGAAGCAATTGTTTCAGTACATGAATCTAAATGAGCTTAAAATTTTTATGCAAAACAGTATTTTAGGTAAGTCTTGGTCTACGTTTTGTAGTAGTTCATCATTTTAGTCCCCTCATTGCTGGGGCTAAGACTGCCTTCTGCAGGACACAATTAGTGGGAGTGATTTGATGTAACTGAACTGTGAAGATAAACTGCTTGGCTCCTGCCATAAACACACATTTTATCAAAACTTCAGATGGCAGAGTAAGAAATCTATCTGAAAAACCCTCATGCTGCTCTTTTTTTATTAGAGAAAAACAACTAGCACTGCTGGTAGCTAGTGGAGTCACCTTTCCTCTTTTTCAGTTCCAGAGACTTGGAGGTTTGGGGATTCAACGTTTACTGGATTTTTTCATTGTGGGTCAATATTGTCACTATTTTCAGAAAGACAAATCTGTCACCATGTGGCTCGGCATAACTGGTTGAAAAGAAGAAGACTAACATACCCAAGGCTTTAAACATTTGCATCCCTCCATACTTTCCTTCAAACAGAACAGTATTGTTGAGTGGGTTGAAGGCACGGCACATTCTCACCAAAACCACTTCCAGGCAGCCTATCAGACACGAAAAAGCGAAAGTACAACACATTACTGCAAAACACCAGAATACAGGAAAAGTCAAGAAAATATTTAGGAATACATCAGTCATTAGAAACATCAGCAGGGATAAATGCTCTTTGAAGGCATCTAGATGATAAGTCTCTGAATGAGAGAAAAAATATTTCTGTCTGCTTTGAGTATAGAAAGGTGTGATTTCTGGTCCAGCCTAACCACCTTTTCTTTAAGCTGATTTTTCCCCATTGCAGGAAATTGGCATCCTGGACTTAATCTGAATTTAGACCTGGGCAAATGTTTTCAACTTGAAATATTTTATCCCGAAACTTAGGCATTTACTGAAACTCCTTTTTAATAATTAAACCTTTTTAATACAAAAAAACCTAGCTTCATTCAATGTGTACATAAATCTCAGCTTCATTTGGTTGGAGGGACAGAACATCACAATGTGCTTTTAGAGAGAAAATAAAAGTTAAAGTCCTGTCAAGAACACCCCTAAATTGTGTTTTACTTTTGTTTCCCTTGTTTTAAGCATCCTTTAACTAAATCCAAGTGTCCTGTAAGAGGAACTCTGAATCTGAGGATTCTTTTGCAGACAAGCTTTTGAGTGAAAAGTCCTGATTTTCTAACTCCTGCTCAGCATAAGGAAAACAAAACCTGACATATTTATACATGCTGAAGCTAAACAGACTTGTCTGACAGTACAGTCAAACATAACTACATCTTTTGCTGAAGGTGCAGTTGTGTTTGTTAGCTTTGCCAGCCAACTGAAGGAAGTTACTTGGGGTGCACTGGCACCTGCAGAATTCTCGAAATTAGTACCAGCCTTAAAGAAATAGTTCTCATGCTACGGCTCCATTTTCCCAGGATGTTGCCTGTATGTTCCCAGGGTCTCCGTGTCCCGTCTCATTGCACCTGTGCCCACCGTCTCAGTCCAGCCCCACGCCGAGCCACAGCCCTCTGTACAGAGCGCTGAATCACACTGGCTTTCAGCCTTAATGAAGAGCTCTCTTCAAATAGGAAGCACTTCTTATGCTTTAACAAGCCGCCTCACGCAGCATCCTGCCTTTTACACACGGAGGGAGCAAGAAGCTGATATGACAGGGTAAATGCAGTTAATTACAAGTCGCGGTTCACTCGGTCATACCATTTTGTCCTCCTGAGTTTGGTGACGTTACTACATAGTCACGACAAATCTTGTCATGATGCTTCCAGAGGACAGAAATTACCGAGTTCCGTGACAGGGAAGGAAACCCTTTTCCCCCTCGGCCTTATGCACGCACGTGCACACGCCGGCACGCACAGAGAGCACGGCCGGAGCACACCGCTGTAATCCGCTCTCATTTATTCTGAAACCAACTGGCGCCAGCAGGGATTTTCCCTCCTGTGCACTGGCTGGAGGGTATTTCTGTAGTCTCATTAAAAAGATTAGAGATGACCACAGAGGCAGGCCCCGGTGAGCCTGTGTTCGTTTCACTAATGACAAGTGGGGATTTTACAGGGTGGCAGATGACTGATTTGACCAGCTCAATTCGCAGGGTCCTTCCACCACGTGTCAGGTTGGAGATGGCAGTTTCTGCAATGATTGTGTGCGCCTGTGTGCTTAATAACCACAAACGACTGCAGCGGGAAGGGCATCAGAAGGCAGCAACATGATTAATGTGGAAAAACATGGAAGGGTTAAGGTAGCTAATGAAACAGACTGAAATTAGGGCTCCTTCAAAATTAAAATGATTTGCAGAAAAAGACAGCAGAGCACATTCTTAATGTGCTGGGTGCTAAACCAGTCTCAAGCCTCTGGCGTTTACCCACCTGACTTAAGGAGGAGAATTTGGTCATTCTGGCAGAGCTCCATGAAGCCTGTTATGCGCTTCGCAAACTCCACCACGTACTGGATAGCGTGGGTGATCTGAATGGCACACTGCTGCCACAGAGCTTCTCTGGTCTGACGGGAAAACAAACACACAGGGAAAAGCAAAGCAGTGAGCAAGCACGTTCATCAGTGCGTTAAGTTCTTCAGGTGGCCTTGCAGAGAGGCGGACACCTCAGACTTCACCCCTGTTCCCAGGCAGAGCTAGCAGCATCTCTGCTTCTCAAGGTACCCGACACTTTTCATTTTCACAATCCGAGTGCCCCAGTGATCTGAACTTTGGCATGGCCTCTTCAAAGGGGCAGAATGCATTGTCCGCCATTGAAATGCGATTCTAACATCGGCTTTTGTGCAACATAGAAAAACAGTGGCACAAACAGTGTAAACATCCCAGCGTCCTCTTAGGGAAGAAGTGGCACAGTTCTATTAAGTTATCCAAGAGAATATTTTTGCCAGTTTGAAACAGAAAATAATATATAATTAAAGTACTGTTGCGATCTGAACAGTGATTGTATCAAAATGGTATCCTTGACAATTCTTTTCCCTGCACAGGCAAGTGTGCAAATGTAAATGGATGTTTTTGGTTTGCATGTTGCAGCTCTGCAGGCTGTGGTGTGCATCTATTCTTGCTAGTGCTGCACAGCCCCTCAGCTTTCAAAGAACCAGCTGGAGTCTTTTCTGTCTCTTGCGCGATCAGGAATGTGAGAACTGAAATCTGACTGAAGAATCATTGCTAGTGACGTGGGTGCAAGAGGCACAAAGATTTCTGTTGACTGGACTACATCTGAAGAGGTGACAGTGGGAAATAGTCTGAACTTGACCTGAGAATTGCAAAGGTAGAACAAAAATGTAGTGTAATGAGATCGTTTTTCCACCCGGTTTCATCAAATCTTCAATTTAAGGAGTACTTTCAGTTTGTCATTATCTGTTGTCTGTAGGTGACAGATATTTGTTTTTCAAAAACACACATAAAAAGGGGATGTGCTTTCAAAATAATAAGGAAACAAAGTTAGGTGGTCTTATTTTCTTAAAATCCTCACAACTGAGGATCCAACCCTGGTCACATTAAAGTCAACTGAATTCCTGCATGAAGTTTGGACCTGTGATAACAAGCACAGGATGGCAAGCTGGATTCCATAACCATAACCATGCCTAAGCTTCAACATTAGCAAACATCCCAACATGCTGGAAAGCTTTTTATGAAGTGTCACTCCTCATCAGCATATCTTTGCCAAATACATTACACTGTTAACAATTTCAAACCTAGGGAGCAGAAGAAGCAGCATATTACGGGATTGTACCTTGCTCTGGTAAACCTTAATTTCTTCATATGTGTGGGTCTGCCACGCTAGCTGGTGTAGTTCCTCCATTGTATATTGACATGTCTCCAAATGAGATTTAATGATGTTCTGTGCAATTCGATCTGCAAAGAGGAGAATAAAAGATAACTTGCATGAAACAATGTACAGTGATTTGTAATAGCGAAATGTTGAAAACATTAAAGTTGTTGGAAAATGAAGATTTAAAAAAAAAAAATTCTTTCCAATGCTACCTTTCTTATTTTTTTTATTTCTGAAGAAGACTGTTGCAAAATGCTTCCGTATACAACCCAAAGCCAAACGATACTTGATAAGTAGTGGATCTGCACATGAAAATAACAATGAATCTTGTGAAACTATTCAGATTCTTTCATTCAGGGAGTGATTTTTTTTCCCTGCATTTAAATAAATGTCATTTGGAGACCCTGGTTACTTGGTCACTTCTGTATACCCCAAGCCTGTGCAGCTGCCCAGCTCTGACTACTCAATCCTGACACGGATATTTGCATTACCTTGGGGTGACTCATATCAGAGAAACAGCAAGCAGGTCTCTTTTTTTTCTCAAGTTAGTTTTCAGCTGGATCAATTTCTGATTTAGCTCGATGAACACAAACATGGAGACCGGTGCTAGCAAGGAGTGAAAGCTACAAGTGGTATCCTGGGTTTTAGAAGGAGAGATGGGGGGAATAGATCTCACATGCAGGGTTAAATTACCTAAAGTTATTCTGAAATTGCAGCCTTAGAAACTACTGCATAACACAAAATGCAGCATGCACGGGCAAAGGGAAGACTCCGGTGCTGGCATAAGATCCCACTGAAACAAAGAGGAAACTTCTCAGGGAAGTGTTTCAGAGTAGATCTTTGCCTCTTAAGCAACTTGAGTGGATTTAAAGGCTTTTCACAAAAACTTCCTGCATGAATTTGTTAACACTGGAAGTTGAAACGTCTTGATAAAACATGCTATAGAAATATGATGATTTCTTATTTTACAACTTTGAGACCTATATATCTAATGAAGCTCAGTGCTTCAGCATGAAGACATTGCTTAAGCTGAATATCTTTTAAATAACGGAACAAAGTTGAAGGTACAGAACTGAACTGAAGCCCTTGTGACAGAACTGGCATTTCGCAGAATACATGTTTGTCAAAAAAGGAAAGGACATTGACAATGCATTAGCCAAGCCTGAGTATGGGAAGAAGAAAGAACCAGGGATGCCATCATTTACTCATTCACATCCTCAGCAGTTTGCATACAGTGGGTGGATCTGGTGCTAGGAGTCCCAAAATAAGACTCTTTGGCCAAATGTTGACTGAATTAAAAAACACTAGCAAGAAGGAAAGCTGAAAAATGAATGTAAACATGTATATGCTCCCTGCAATCACTGCTATAGGAGTGTTATTTAAAGGAGAGATGCCTGTGTTACTGTCACAGTTAATAACCTGAGACTCAGTGGAAAGGCGATGAAGAAAACACAAAAGAGTTCCAGGTTTTTGCAGGAACAATAAAACCTGCTCAATTCAATCTTTACAGGTATCCCTTTAAAGGTTGACCCTATTTTTAGGTTTCCTGATGGAACAATTAACTCAGGCATAAAGATAACTAAAAGTATATATTAGTGAGTACAGGGATCTACCCATCGTTCTTTTATGGAAAATTGGATGCAAGCCTTAACTCATGATGGTAAGCTGTTGAGTTTTATAATAAAAACCTTACAGATAAATGAGCATGTTGAAATAAAGGGATGATGAATTTAAACAAACTTTTTTTAAAGGATCAACAAAGGTTTATTTGCATTTCTTTAACCAAGAAAAGCAATAAAACACACCTTTTTCAGAAAGATCAAACTTCAGATGTTTACCCCCATATTTTTTTATTTAAAGTACAGTTTTAAAAACATCAGCTTTCTGGGAACATCCTTAGCCATGGTAAACCTGACTGCAGAAGTTAAAGTCAAGCTATAGGTTTTGTCACTTGTGATTCTGGAAGGGTTTAACCAGACAGAAATGAGGCATAGTTAGAGAAACATTTAGGCCTTATATCTAAAACACCAGTGAAAGAAGTTTGATTTCAGCTTGTATTACAATTCCACAGCCAGAATGGTGAAGGATTTTGCTTTCTAAACCCTTTGGCTGGTCTTTTTCGCTCTTGTGCTTCCTATCCCTGATCTCCTGGACTCACCATTTGTTACAAAAGCTGGAACTATTCACTCTCTTGACATACAGAAAAAGCTTGCCATAAATACCTCAAATACTTTAATATTAGTGCACAGACAGATTTTTAATCAGAAAAGGTGACCTGACGCCAAGATTCTGAAAATAAGATCTTTTCATTTCACTGACCTCAAAGTATACTTGATTAGCAGTTCTTCATTACTGCAAAGATCCTCGGGTCTACTCCTTTTCCTACCACTTATGTATTTACCTTAGAACCGAAGAGCTGACAAACTCTTCAGGGCTTTGTAGGGATGGCATCCTGTCTTTTACCCCCATACATCTTTTCCTTATGTACTTGTGCTTATGTTGAGCTGACATTAGAACCCATTTAGATGTGTGAAGGCCTAGGGCAATCACAGCAAGCAGCAGCTCCGAATGCTGACATCCAAAGAGGAATCAGGTGCAAGACAGACTTGAAACTCTTGCGCCGCAGGCTAGGCAAGGCTGAGTGTGTGATGGAAAGGGTACACTGGGTCTCAGGGGAGGAGGGGACTGCTCATTCAGCATAAGCAGCAGAGGAGGCTGCTTGCTTACACTCAATACTGGAGTCCCTGGAAGGAGCTTTATGCAAATATAGGATGTACTGGGTGTGCAGACTTGACATGGTGCAAAAAGTAAAAGAAGTATAAGCTTGTCTTGGCTTCTGAGATGGTCCAGCAACAGAAGAACCAGTGCAGGCAGAGCAAAGAACATCACTCTCAAAGAGTTTCAAAGACCATAGCCTTTTTTTCTGACATTTTCAGATTTTAGCATCTTTTCACTAATGAAGTTGGAATCAGTACACATCTTGGCAAATCCCATGCAGAAAAAAGTTCCTAAACTGCTGGGAATAATGTACTGACATCTAACGTAAACCTGTCCTGTCACATGGCACAGATACTATGCTGTACCCAAAATATCATACATTTCTGTGAGATCTGGCAGCTTTGAAGCACTGCTGGCAACTGAGTTCAACAGATTAATTTTTTTAGTAGAACTGGAAAGAAAGGGACAACGAGGAAAGAAAACAAACAGCTTCATACAGCGGGAGGAGAGCTATTGCCTTGATGCAGAGGCTGTGGCCTCAACCCTATGGAGGTACCAGGCTGGGGTGATGCTCAACAGCTATGTCCCTCCTGTTCTCCATTTTAGAAGAGTCCACCACAGTTACTCCACACATCAAGTCTTGACTTTTTTTCATTTAGTTTTGAAATATCTTGAGCCAGAGATTTCAAGGGTCCCCTTACACTGGGAAGCTGCATGGAAACAACTAGGAATCCTGTTTGGATGGGCTGCAAGGACTATAAAAGACAACTCAATTTTTGTGACCTCAACGTGAACTGCATTTCTGCTTGAAATGTTGTCAGCCTCCATTTTACGTACCCTACAGCAGGTTTGCAAGGTCTGCTTTATGAAAAGGAAAACAAAAGAGATGATGCTGGCCACTCAGGTGTCAGAATCAAAGTTTGCAACATTTTATTTTACAAGCACCAGCTGCTGCAACTGTTGAGTGAAAATTAATAATTCCAACTGAAAGAATTACTAAGCCTGCATGATAGTACACCACCGGCATTATAATAACTACAGCTGTAAACTGTGGGATTTGTAAAGCTTATCTGCCATAGTATGTAAACACAAATGTAGACTAGGTGCTTCACTCCTCCCCTTTTGTCTATATGCTGGTTGTATTATATAGGGCTATATCTCCTACATGCATCACGATCACTTGACACTACGTGATACCATGGGGAATCTAAAAGCTACTGTACATCCTGGCAGATTGACTGTCTGGGAAACACGGCCCACAGAAAAGAACATGTTCCTAGTGTCTGAACTCCAGCATGCACTGTGACAGGGAAGAATTTACATTACATAGCTTTGTTCTAAATTTGGAGATTTCTTAGTATTGATACCTTGAAATTTTTCATGTAAAAGAAGGCACTTTTTGGACAATGCTATGATTCATCAAAAAAAAAAAAAAGTCTAGAAAAAACTATTTGCTTCCAGAGAGACAAACCAGAAACAACATAGTCAATCAAGAAAACAGTCAATAGTGCTAGCCAATATGAGGTCTTGAAAAATTAGAAATACTCAAACAAGGTATATCCCGGATTGACCACTTACATTTCATCTCTGTCCTGCATATATCTGACTCATTTTCTATAACGGCCCTCTCTATCCCAGCTGTAAAGTCTCATCCATTCTTAGGGGTGACAAGGACACCTGTATAATAGTTGGTGTAGCTGGAGAGCAGAAACATGAGGTCGGATTGGCCTTCATGCCCCACACAGCAGCTCAGGTACTGCTGGTGGGGCCCTGAAAGGTGCCAGCTGGATGGGGAGGTAAATTAATTGGGGTTTTGCTATGCAGCAGTGTAAGAAAAAAGCCAAATGCATAGTAGGAGATGTCCAGAAGAAGCTGAAAATTGTACATCAGGAAGCTGAAGGATTATCTGTCAAATGAGATTTGTTCTCATTCAGGAAAAAAAATGTGGGTTTCTTGAAAGGAATACTGTGTACATGTAAGTAATTTTATGGTCCGCGACATCCAGCCTGTCAGACAAGATGGCCTCAATGCCTATGACTAGATGGAGCAATAAAATGCAACAGAAAGATGTATATGTACTGTGGGTGAAACAAAGCCTGTACAAGGTGCAAGGGAGCACGGTAACAGAATAAACATCTATGGAACGTGCTTCTGGGCTTGTGGCTTGGTGGTTACAAATTAGACTGCTGAGGCCAATGCCTGAAAGGGACCATGTGCAAATATTGATGGGAACTGTCCTGAAGCATATCGAGGGACCTCACTGGTGCTAACAGAATTAAATGAAGCTATCAGGAAAAAGCAGCACCTGAAGGGTGAGACGTGGAATGCAGGACACAGGTAAGATAGGAGTGAGGAAGACCGTGAGAGATCAATGTTGTTTTAGCAGAAGAAATGGTTTTTAAATTTTACAGAATCCCAGAATGACAGAATGATCAGGGTTTGAAGGGACCTCTGGAGATCATCTAGTCTAGCCCCCCTGCCACAGCAGGGTTACCTACAGCAGGTTGCACAGGATGGCGTCCAGGCGGGTTTTGAATGTCTCCAGTGAGGTCCACAACCTCTCTGGGCAGCCTGGGTTTTTTTGGCCTGGCCTACCTAAAACTACAGAAAACAAAAGAACTTGATTCTGTGACGATGGCCCAGTGAGTAGTGAAGTAAGCTATATCTCAATTAGAGCAACAAGTCCATCCTGGTTTCCTACAGACCCGTCAAATACTGCTTGCCATTCCCTCTCTGACCTCCCATCCCCTGTGTTTGGCTGGGTAAGAGGCACAATGAACTTGTATGAAGGGTCGGTCTGCTCATGCTGATTGGCCAGCAGCCACCACTTTTTGGAGTGAACATGGGCCTGGGTCATGACTTCAGCCTTTCCTTAAGGTTGTCTGTCTCCTTCACCTGCTGAGCAGCTTCTTTTCTAAAAGTCTGTGGGAACCCAAGTGTCTGAAACTTCTGCTTCCCTTCGTTGAAGCTGGACAGTAGATAAAGAAGTGTTGGATGGTCCTGACAGAAGGACCGGGCAGACAGCAAGACTGCAAAAGCCCTACTCTGTCAGCAGAACAGGCCAAAAGCATATGTTTGCAAGGGAAGAGCAACAGCGCACAAGCTATACACCTCTTGCATAAACTTGGGACTATAGCTCACAACTTCCAGAAAAGCAAATGACCTTTTCTGTTGCCCGTTTTGGCTACTCTGCTGGGCTTTTTTTTTTTTCCTTCCCCCTCCTTTCTTCCCCCCTCCCCCCCACTGGAATTTCTTATTTTAGATTTCAGTAGACGCCTCACAAAAGTCACTCTCCAAAGGTTATGATAGCTCAAACATGTATTGTACCAGAGGGTTAGGAGCTGCTTAAATCCTAAGTACATACAGAAAACTGAACATTGCAACCTAGATAGCATAAATCAGCATAGCACAGACCTGCAGGGGTCTATCATCAGCTGATGAGTCAGTCCTACCTTTTTCAGACATTTCCTTGTAATAATCAGAGATCTCAAACTATAATACTGCGGAAAAACTCCAACTTGGGGTCAAGTACAATGCTGGTGGGGATGGGTGTAATAACTCCACGGACTGCACACAGCATTCACCAGCTGTGAATTTGGCCTGCTAAGTGGAAATTATCCACAGTACTTGGCAGTGTCTGTTTCCTACAGGCTCTTTAGTTCTTTCATTTGTCTCTCTTTTCTCAGGAGAGACTCTAGTTTTTCTCAGCATTCCCTTCTTTTGCACTGGGAACTGAAGAACTTTGAAGTGTGCCTCCTAAAACACTGATAATCATCCTCAATTAAAATGAATAATGAATTTTTAATTTGCCACTTACCCTTAGGATCCAGTTGAGCAGCTAAGAGCTCATCTCAGCTTATATCCTAAGTTGAGCTCTCGCAGGGATCCACTTTGAATTAATGCTGCAATAACACCACAGCTTTTGCTGGCTGCTGTAAGCATGCATATCAGTTTGTACAACTATCAAAACTCCAGCCCAACATTCTAAATAAAATCTCTGTTCTAGGACCCAAAATAATGCCAAGATACTATCAGATCAACACTCTTCTGTACCCTAATTCAAGGGTATTATGACTGCAAAATGAAAAGTTTTGCAAACTGGTTTCACACACAGATTACTTCAAGAAATTCTTAGGCAGTAGTAGAGGCAGTGATGCAGGGAATAAAGCAAAAGTATGTCTTGTGGTTGCTGTCAAACATGAATAATGGGTGCCAACTTTTTAAAATGAACTGGCTGAAAAGTCTGAACTTTTTTCACAGAAAAGCAGGAACACTTCTTCCCAAAAGCAGTTGCAAAAAGCTCATCTCATTTTTCATCTGTCCTTGGCATTCTCAATGTCATAATGCACAAAAGATTTCCCTTTCAAAAACTGTTATAGATGGACTAGCAAGTTTCATAACCCTCATTTGTTTAATAAATTTGTAACAGTACACAATATGCAGCCTAGGAAGATGATACGAAACATTAAAACACTCATATGAGCCTAGAAGTACTTGAATTTAGTTCAGGAATAACCCTCCCTTGTGTTCAAGTTATTGAATGCTTACTGTCAGGAACAGATTGCACATTGAGGCAATGTTATGTGTGTGAATTCTGTATTTTCTCTCTCTCCCTTTGAAATAAATCGGTGCTTCATTTGCCTTTCAAAAAATGCTAATAAATTACAAGAAATGACAATACAATTGAATGAAGTCCTAATCTGGAGCAACTTAGAGGATGGACGCAGAATTCTATTAAATCCTAGAGGATCTTTATAAATGCTTAAAGGTCTCCACTTAATAATACTTTTCCTGGGTCTCAGCCAATTTAGTAAAAAATGTATATTTTGTACTAATTAGAAATCATTTAGCTGGCAGCAAAAGCACTAACCAAGGCAATAGCTAGAGCTTACGGGACATGGACTCTACAGGCACCGCATAATTATCACAAATTTATTGAGATGAGCTGTTTCCTAACTTCTTCCAGCATAGCTTATACAAAGAGATTTCTATATTAAAATTGAGACTGTTCCAAAACAAGAATGTGGTTTCACTTATTACAGTTAGGCCAACATTGCTTGGAGTGGACATTGTTCACTATGAAACCTAGAAATATGCATGGAAGAATTGGAATATTAAGGGTTTTAAACTAGAGTTGGAAGGGTTTGCTCTGTCACAGTTTGCAAAAGGCAGGGAGAGGTTAGACATGTATTTTAGCACTTCACTGTCACAGGCTTACATTTAGGCTTTTACAAGGATTTTAAGCAACTTAGGTATAGAAATACTTTAAAAAGTAATGACAAAACATTCTATGATGGTTCTGTTTTCCTGTAGTGTGGCACCTGAGTTGGATCAAAGTGGTGTTGGTGTAGAGTATCAGAAAGTGAAACAATTTGGTTATCATAAACAATGCCAAAGATCTCACAGATCAAGAGAAAACAGGTCCATGCAGTCAAAAAGGAACAGAAGACAGTGCTCCATGCCTAAATATCTTGCTTTAACTATCCCAATTTGCACGACTTTCATCCCTGCAAGACTACTGCTCTATAAAAACTGTGTTCTGATAATGAGTTCCAGCATTTGTCTGAGCCCCGTGTCTTGTTGCATTGCATTTTTCCACTAAACACATCCATGTTCCTGTCCCTCGTGTTTCACTCCAACTTTTTCTCATATCTTTTCACTCTTGTATAAAAGAACTGTCACTGTTCTGTGAAGTAAAGTATCAAAACTGAGTGGACTGAAGAAAGAGACCATTACCTACAGAGCTGGGAACAACATCACAAACTGTGTAACAAACAGAATTACGTTATTCTTGAGAATAAGGTGGAAAGTAGTGAAAAGCATGAAGTGAGTGATGAAATCTCCCAGACAGAAATCACGCAGTGTGAAAAAGTGAACTATGGCCTCGGGAAGTCAAACTTAGGATGTTGCGTGTGTACCGGCAAAGAAAAGAATTTGTAAAAGCAAACTTCTGTTGGCTTCCTTGTGCCTGAGGATTAAATGATGATTGAACAACGTTGTCCAGGATGACAAAGAAATACAGTATGGACCCCAGATTAAGCTCTCAGAAAGCACAAGGTAAGTATGTATATTGTTGGTGCTGACTGCCCAGAAACAATATACACAAATGTTAGGGACAGGGAGCATCGACACTGAGATGAAGGGGTTGGTCAGATGAGGAAGTAAGCAAGATATCACTGCTAATTCAAATCACACCCATTTTTGAAGACAGTATGCCACTTCCATACACTACAGTGATTCCTAAATCATGTTTGCCTTGCCTTCTTGCTTGTCATTTGCAATGCTACGTTTGCCTCCTCGCGGGTTGTGTGCGAGACACAGCCCTGCCAGGCAGCATCCTTCCCATGTCCCAGGCCCTCCACGCTCTGGTACCTGCTCTGGCCTTCTCTTTTTAAGGGTTTCTTGCAGAAAGCCTGTTATCATTTCTTCTGCTATTGACTTTGCTGCTCTAAAGTATACGGCAGGGAGTCAGCCAAATGGCTCTTCCTGCGACTGGCAGCAACAGCACGCCTGAGTACTCAAACCATTAGCTTTACACTGATCTTTTTGTGTGATTTCTAATCTGACAATATTCACAGCACAGTGCTATTCCTGAGAAGACTGTCATGATATATGGTAATACATGGGATGTATGATATGGTATTTTACACATTTTGACTGCTACAAATGGTCGCTTTCTAACTCCTTTTTGGATTCTCAATAGAATGAACATATTTTGTCAAGTTTGGTTATGCAAGAATATATCCATATCTTTTGAGAAAAGGAGGAATTTTATATACTTGCTTTAATGCATTAGAAATGTAACCACTTTAAGGAACTATATTATCATGTTTTAGAAATGTAAGCCACAGATAAGGTTGTTTTTAATACCGTTTGTGCATCTTTTTAATTCATTTGTAAAACAATATGAAAATTAAGTGAAACAGAACAAAAGATCACAAAACATTCCCCATACTCAATTTCAGTTAAAAGATGTCACTGATTATATTAATTTCATTGCTTAATCCGGCTGCTTATATTGTTCCCATAGTCATAACCACAGTTAAGATAGGACCTCATTGTCTTGGGTGCTGCAGAAAAACAGTCAGTAGAAAATTTTCCTTTCTGGAAATGCATGCATCATATGCCAGAAGTAATTAAACTTTACCTCTCTGTGAACAGCACTCTTGACTGTATTCCCACTTGCAACACTTATCGCCACAATAAAGATAAAGGGCAATATTTAAAATGGCATTTTCTGCAGCAGCTATAGTGCATAGTCTGTAGTGTGATCTAACTCCAGCTAGGAATGCTGCCAATGGTCATCACTGGTAAAATCACTTTGACATTACTAGTAGGCCTGCATTTGACATACGAATTGCCTTAACTGAAAGAGAAACTAAATTGCTTTCAGAAATAGCCAAAAAGCTTTGTAATTTTCAGGAAAACCCAATCTGAGGTATACTTTTAGGCTATCTACTGCATTTTCAAATAGTTGTAGATTAATTGCTTCACTGTATAAATTTGAACTAGAGTTGGTAAAAAGGCACATTGCATTGTGCTTATTGAACTGCTATAATTTGTGTTAAGTGTAGTCAAGCAGGACTGCCAGAACCAATATGTGACTGATCCAAAGTCCACTGCAGTTACTGTGTGGCAGTGGATGCTCAGTGATTTGAAAATCACAGGGTGAAAAAAGTAGCGCTTAAATATAGTACCTTCTAGAAAACAGTCTTTATGTTCTAAATCTACAAGATTAATTACAAGATTACAAGTTATAACACAAACTTTGCCCTCCCTAAGTCTTCTTAAATCAGTAAGAGCTAAAATATGCACTTAATAAAAGACAACAATGTAATCAGTTATTTATGAACATTTGGAGCATTTAAACTACGGGGTTGGGCAACATAAACTCATTAAAGCCTTTCTGTAAATCTGTAATTAGGCTGTTTTTTGTCTAAATTTACAAATAAAGAGAAATTAATGTGGAGGTGGGAAAAGATAGAACTAGAAAATTTTACAGACTTTCAAAAATACTACATTTCCCCAACATTTCTACCAAATTATTTGTTGATTTTATTGGTAAAATTTATTTCTAAATATATGCTTAAAAAAAAAATAAATCTATGATTATAAAAAAACATGCTTCACTCCAGCATCAGTTCAGCTAGAATGCTTCAGCATCATAATGCTCTTATTCCTCCACTTTTCTGTCCATTTTTTGTGAAGTTGAAGCATTTTTTTCCCTAACTGAGCAACGCTGTCAAATGAGTTTTAAATCTTGCCATTCTCTGTTCTCTTCTTGAGTGTACGAAAAGGGAAAAAAATTAATTACTTACAAAAAATATAGCAGAAGAAGTTCTGAGTTTTGTCACATGAACTGAAATGAGTACAGAACTGAAATATTAATTTATTCTGATTGTCACCTTTAAATAGGTAATGACGGTAAGATATAGCACCCTAAGGGCATCTGCATAGAAATGCACATGCTGCACATTTTTAATTGCTCACTAGATGGCAACATTGCTCTGCTGAAATACAGCTGTAAGGCGGTAGACAGCAGGCCTGCAAAATTTGACTATCACCTTGGTAGGAGGGATATTAAACTATGGCTTAGAAAAAGATGTGAAGAAATATTACACAGGACTGCAGTCACAAAACCATAATTTCTGCTTCACCGTGTGGTGGATGGTGGCTTGGTTCCCTTGTAAAGGGACCATCAACATAGATGTTAATGTCACCTTAGGTATGGGTTTTATTTAGAGAGTTCATTGCATTTTGAGTGTGATGGTCCCTACTGCGTCCCTTCAAATAACGTGTAACTGAACAAAACATGTTCAGCAAGCTGTCCACTAACACTTGATTTGGCACAGGGAACAAATCCTGGAGATATAGAGGAGTTAAAGAATAACAGTAAAAAGTGCTTATCACACTGGAGAAGCGCTTTTGCAACTTTCAACAGTAAGGCACAACATAATTTTTAAGACATCAGTCTCATGCTGGTATATATATTGCATATGCAACACAGTGCTGTGGACATCCATGAGTAGTACAGGCATAGAGGAAGAAACTAAATTCTTCTAAAGATAGAGTGCTGTGGACATACATGAACAGTATAGGCATAGAGGAATAAACTAAATTCTTCTAAAGTTAATGGGAAGATTTCTACTGAAAGGAGAAAGGCATGGGACTGGCTTTCAAATACATCCTCAGCAGAGGAGGTGAGAACATTTCCAGGTGAAGATCTCCTCTCAGAGTGGGATAGTGAATGAACTAAATGCTAAGCTCCTGCTTGTGTGATATTGCAGCAATGGTAATTTAATAACTTTACTGTATATAAAGTTGTTCACTGTAGATTCCGGGATGAATGTATGAACCCAGCTAAATTAAGGCTTACTTATGCACAAGGTGTCATTTGCAGTTACCAAAGGGGCTTTACTTTTACATACCCATCGTGAGCCAGTCTTAAAAATATTTTGTAGGTTTTTGTTTACTGTAATTTTCCAGTCAATGGGTCAGGGTCAAAAGAGCTGTGCATTATGGTGGATTTGGTGAGTAGGGCAGGTGATGCCATCTCCAGTTCTCACCATGTGGCTGCCCTAGTGAGCTATTGCCCACCCTAAGTTACACACAGCAGAGCAGGGTCAGAGGGACCAGGCAACGAGAAGATCAAGCCTGAGCCCACCAACCTTACTTACTATTTGACTTCAGTTTTGGTAGAAATGTAAGTTCTCCAAGCCATTGGGTACCTTTAAGTAGCGCTGATGTTGAAGAAATGCCATGTAAGTATCCATAAACAACACTTTTTTTCTGTAATTACAGAGGCTGGGCTATGTAAGCTCCTGCATGCCCTAGTGGTGCCTTATTGACTACCTAAATACGCACAGATATAGGGCATTCTTCAATTTGACCTGGACTGAACCCTTAACCAATCTGTTTAGTCCACAAAAGCATTTGTTAATTTTTTCTCATCTTTAAGAAATCATAGGTTGGTAATCTCAACTGCAGTCAGGGCAGGGGAACATTTCCATTAATTTTTAGAGACCAAGATTTGAGCCACAAATTTTGTGAGGAAAATGCAATGCTCAGCTCAGTGACAGGTAATATTATGCACATATATTTGAACAAGATGGTCTTTAATTTGGCCAAGTCTAAAAATAAGCCTTTAATACCTGCTAATTTAAAATCACACCTGGGAGCAAGCATTGCCATCCCTCTATGGGGCTACCAGCGTCAAGAAATGGAGCTCCCTTCTCCCTTTAGTATTTCCCATGCACCAGCTGACCTCTCTGACTCTCTCTGCAAGGAGAAAGCCTGTCTTCAGATGACCAAATTCTCGCTTTCGACACGATGGGCAGATTTCACCCCACGGTTTGAGCACCCAATGCAGCATTAGGAGTTTCTGCCTTCCCAGATGGGCAGATGGCACAGTGGCCAGGGAGAAACAGGGTCCCTGGCAGCATGCCCCCTCAGGCCATGGGTTTCTCTCGTGCTGGTAGCATCATTGGCTGGCAGGACACACCTGGGTCATGCCACCTTGGACAGCAGGACAGGTAGAGTAAGAGCCTGCCCAACTCATCTGTTTGCTGCTACTTTGTGCTCTGGCCACCCTGCTACAAATCCAGATCAAATCTCCAATATGATGCCTTGAGTTAAGCATGAAAATACCTCCCTTAAAAAAAAAAGGACCTGGCCTGGAAATGCAGCTGATGCCAAGCTGAGGCTCTGCTCCTGTACGCTTATTTAAGAGCTTTGGACTGATTTCATTATACTTTGAGTTTCTTTTTGTAACAGGAACAGGAATACTGACAGGGGCTGAGCCTAAGACACAGTTCTGCCTAATGGGGAACTGCCTGATTTTATCCAGCTTTTCTCCATTGTAAGCTCTGGCAATTACATGAGAAATTTGTGTCTGCATCAGAAACTGCTCTTTTGTATGCTTAGTCCTCTCTTCCATAGGAGACATTACCTATTCTGCTTCTCATAGTGATCTGATAATGTGCAGTTGTACCCTGGACTATTCAACTAATTTAGAGGAATATATTGATACTAAATACATGCGAAGGAGCCCTATATAACTTTAATTTGTCAGCACCTCTTTTTCCTACAGTTATTTCCTGGTACAGTATTTAGAGATATTAGTAAGCATGGAATGCAGGATCAGCTATATTTTGCTTGCTGTGCCATTCTAATACTATGTGTTGAAACATTTGCAGTGTAAAAATTTTGAATTTCAAAACTGTTAAGTTGAACCATTTCCATTTCCACTACAAAGTCTACTGTAGATGAAGGTATGTTCAGGGAAAAGAGCACTTTCACATTCAAATTAAAGCATAGAACTGTTAAAGATCAAAGTAGGCCTGACCATTTCGGTTCCTATTTGGTGGAATTAGCAAATTAACACATGAAGAAGAGAATGTAAATGATGTGTAAATTATGTCATAGAGTATCTTAGAAAATATTATTTTTATAACTGAATCAAACTGATGAGGAAATGAAAACTTGTGGCATGGATTTTTTTTCAGAGAACCTTACTGTTGGATAGCAAGCAAAAAGTAAATACTAAAGCAATTTATGCAATTGCAGCAAGTTATTTAGTCAGGTGCAGCAGGGACCATTGTTAGAACTTGTTTTACAAGCATTTAACATTTTCATTAATAATCTGAAAGAGAGGGTTCACAGCGTGCTAATTAAACGAATAGATAATTCTAAATTGAAAGAAGTCACAAAACATCAATGAGGACTGAGACATAATGTAACAGGACTGAGAAGGTTAGAAAATCAAGAAAGAGAAAATGGGATTAAAACTTGGAAATGCACGGTCAGAGGTATCTTAATAAAAACTGCCCTATACAGGAAAGAAATGAGTGAGAAACAAGCAAAGCAAAAACACTGAAGGAGTAAGTGAACTGGATATTGGCTGGCATGTGACGCAGAAACTGCAAAGACTATTTTGATTCTGGGCTGCCTGTGTAGAATTCTGTCCCTTGCAGAGCTTACAGCAACTTTTAGGAGCTCAAGGGTGGAAGGAGTCTCACACATTCATTTATGAGGAAATAATTACGAGGGCTGCACTCAAGATCAGACAAGCGGCAAGTGAGGTTGTGCTTAAAAATACACACATGTTTGAAGAATATAAAGACCAGAAAAAAACCTAAGACTCGAAATTTGAATCTGGTAGAAAGCCTTCAGTGAGGAAAAGAACTCACAAGATCTGGGATACTTAAAGCAACGGTTCAGTATATCGCTAGACAAGGTACTATAAAGAAATTTCTATCAGTCATGAGGATCAATGCATCATAGCTTTTCCATCTCCTATATATTCTCTATGATTTCATCTAACAGTTAAGGCACTAACTTCTACTTAACATGAGTTGAGCTTATTCCTAATTCTCACTGGAGTAAGATACAACGCTGCGGTGAAATGTAAGCACACTGTAATATGAAATCAATGCAGCCCAATGCTTAGAGTTTTCCTGTTTGACTGCAAGACTGCAGCTTTACAGATGGTCCAATAATCCACTGCAGCATCAAGAGTCATTTTCTGTTTGTTTTTAAACACTGAAAATATCATTTGCCTGTGCACTAATCCCCATATTTTATGGTACATCTCCTGCAATTTTTCAGTTGTGTCAGCTGATCTGTTATACTGTGTTATCTCTCACTAACACCCTTACCTCTCCACTGTAGGTGCCTCAAATGACGTAGAGCGGTACTTGGGTAAAATCCTAGCAATTTAGGAGCCCCAGTTCCATATTTCAAAAAAGAGAGAGATAAATCCCAGCACCTGCATTTTGCTGTCGGCTCAGAGTCAGACCCTTGGCTATGTCCTGCTCCCTGTGCTCTGGGGTTCTCCCTGCTTTGTGTGCTCCAGAGGGGGAACACTGGCCAGATGACACAGCGGTGAAAGACTGGACAATGTGGGGTGGTTTAGGGCTGGCTGGTTTAGGGCTAAGAGAGCAAAAAAATGCATGAAAATTTAAGAACGACGCATTAATTCTAAACAATTCTGCAAAAGGTAAGTTAAATGATTCTCTAAAGCTCCATGACTCAAAAGATCCCATTGACTTCAGTGGGATCCGTTAGCCACTAAGGATATAGTCCCGTGGCCATATTCCCAGTTTGGGCTCACTTCTGTACCTGAGCACAAACACTAATTCACGGACAATCAAAATTGTCATATTTCTGGCACGTCCTCTGAGTCTCTCTGGGAACATTTCCCTTTGGTACTGCGTGCTGCAGGGAAACAACTCTTACGACTGTTTAAATTGTCTCTCAGCTGGTTTGGAGTACTGTGAACCACTGTTGCAGGACTGAGGTTTGCACAAGCCACGTGTGAGTAATGTTCACAGGGTCACAAGAGCCGAGAAGGAAGTTGGAGCAGATGTTCCTCACTAATCCTCTGTCCTGCTACGCTGTGGGTGTAGGACTTAAACAGAGTGGCAGAAAAGCATAACTTTCTCCTGCGCAATTCACAACTAAAGCACACAATTTTTTGCAGAGCTTTCTGCACGTGAGCATCCATGGGTAGAAAACATGCTACAGATTCTGGATGCACCCTCATTTTTTTATCAGACAGTAACTACTACATACATCCTTTCTGCAATATGTATCGAGCGTGCGCCACATCTCCAGGGCCCTCAGCAGGTTTGAGTACACACATAAATTTACCCATCTCAGTGTACACCCATGAGGCAGCAAGGCCAGGCCAGAACTATAGAGGGGTTTTATGATGTGACATTAATTAATTTGTTACGGTTGCTCTCGAATACCATCTTTTTTTTTCATTCTTCTTTCTTTTTAATTAAATTCCATTAACAAAGTGTTACCCTTTGATTATATTCTCAGCAACAACTGACTCAGCATACTTCACTTGTTGAGGTGGGAAGTACCTAATTAGGATGCCAATCTTCTTTCATGTTATTTCTTTATAATAGAAGTAGTACTTCCAGTTGCGTTGGAGAGGTACGACTAGAGGCATTAGATGAACAGAAATCCTCCTTAGAGAAGAATCACCATCAGCCATTGCTTTTCAAACTGTCTCATCTCACAGAGAGGTCTCTTTGCTAGTTTTCAAAGAAGAAATCAAGGGACAGGTTCTCCAAGGCATTCAAGCAGAGGAGCAGGTGTATCCACACAACTACATTCGGAGTTTGTACACGTCACGAATTCAGTGAACTTGCTCTGCATGCACATCTACGCACCAGAAGTAGCGAGATGGTGCTTTTTGACAATAAATACCCTAGAATTAGCTGCCATGGGGATTCTGGGTGTTGGCAAGAATACGGATGGCTGGCTGAAGAGATCATTTAACCCTGCTAGTAATGAGCTCATTTGAAACAACCTCCCCACTACTAATTATCACTTGGTCTTGATTGATTCATCACCTGCTTTGGTGCTTCTATTTCATAAACAAAACATGAAATGCTGAGTTTAAGAAACTGCATAATTTGCAGATTTTGGTAAAAACAGAACTGCCTCGATACTGGGTCAATTACTGCCAGACTGATTATCTTTCCTTTACTCCCTGTATGTGTCCCCACGTATGCACATGTGTGAACGTGTAAATATTGTGTACCTGTATGGAATGCCTATATAATATTTGAATAAAGACAGTATTGCAATCTAGCCTATATATATATATACACATTACACTAGAGGAGTAAGAATTTTCCTTACCTATTTCTGTCATGGATATCCCCGGAGCTAATTGCCCATTGTTGAAAGAGCTATAGGTAAACAAGTTTGGTACAGAGGTGAGGTCATAGATAGGTTCCTGCTTTATCTGTTTGATTCCAGTCATGTCTAACCCAGACTGGTCTGGGGAAGGTTGGGCGGAATCCACGTTATAATAACCCTCGGACTTCGGCAGGTCGATGACGTGCCCATTTGAGTAGGTGCTGCCAGTTTCGTTATTCAGGTTGCTCAAGCCATTGCTGATGCTGTTGCTGTAAACCCTGGCGAGGGCTTCTGCCTCACCGCTCTGCTGCTGCCGTTGCTCCTGCAGTCGCTGCTGGTGCTTCTGCACTTCAGCGTACAAGCTATCCCTCTGCTTTTTGGACATTCTTCCAAACTTCACAGCTGAAAAGCAAAGCACAATGCGAACCATTGTAGTCTTTCACTTTTTCTTGATTCCCCTCAACCCCACAACTCTTTTGATATTTACTTTCAGCGTTACTTTTGCTGGGGAGACTTTTCTTTTTCTGTGGAAATGAGAGAGGATGCAAAGCTTTACACCATATGCGTCTGACAAAGGAAAAAGTATTGTGTGCTTGGATTTACAAGGTGACGACAATGACTGCTATTTGACAGGAGGGCCTCAGTCAAGGAACTCACTTCCCACTGTGAATGTTAAAAAGACCATGAATCCTTTATATCTCTGTGTTCACTGAACAACAACCCAGAGCTGTATGAAATGTACAGTCTGTAGATTCATATCCCATGTGATTTACCAACTTTCCACAAACCTTTAAACAGTGCACTAACAGGATTAGTACTCTGGATGAAAACAAGCCCTAAAGCCTTATTATCGCATCCTTTCAATGGGTGTTATCTTCACACTTTTAAAAAAAAAATCTTACAGGTTAAAGTTAGAACCTAGAGGAAAATAACAGATTTGAAGGTAAACAGCACAAATGAATGTCATCTTTTCCACAGAGGAAAGTCTCAGGGATTTACACAATCAATTTACATAATCTCCATGCACAAATCCATGCATTCCTTCTGATGAGAAAGCGAGGAAAACATCAGAGTGCGAAACACTCTCCCCAGGAACAGGGTTCATTACACTGAGATTGAAATTTTCGAAAATGACAGGCTGATTGCTTTGGAACTAGGAGGAGTAAATCCACAGCCTGCATATACAGCGGGTCACAGCTGATTATCTTCCTGGCTGCCCCGCTCCCCGGCATCTCTCTATAAATTCTGGCTTTCTACTGGGCTAGATCTTGGGATCTCAGAGCAGCGCAGAGGTAGTTGTTAATTGTGCTCTAAAACAAATGAGGGATACATTCAGCAGAATTTATCAGAGCAGAGGTAAGAGGACATTGCTCTGGAAATATTAATTTCTATATATTATGAGGTGTATTTTCCAACACTGAGTATTTCCAGCCTATCTGTAATTGGGATCAATTCAGAATCATCGCATTTATTAGCACAGGATGGCCTTGGCTCTCAAATTTGCTACCCCATACTTCAGCTGTAGCCCTCCAGAAGAGTCTGAGCCTACACATGTGGATGAATGTAAAAATCTTCAGTCGGGAAAAAGATCAGAAAAGGAAGAGCGTAATATGAAATGGCAGTGCCAGAACACCAAGGAGATGGCAGCCTCTTCAATTTATTTGTACTTTTTTACACTAAGAGCTTTTTTTTTTTTCTTGTTGCCAACCTCAGCTTATTTACAGCCCTTCACACAGGCTGCAAGCTACCTCGCATGAACACAGCCCGCCCCTGGAATCAGTGCACTGCACAGTCTTACGGACAATATACAATGACTGTATTTTGAAAAATGCAACTGTGTATTTTCTTCAAATTTAGGGCCTCAGTAATAAAAACAAACACCCACTGTTTATTCTCATTATATATTCATTAATTGGATTCTCCAGCTGCTGTCAATTAGCATCCTGCCTCTGCATGATAAAAATGAATCTGTTACATGGCTGAGAGGTAAAAATCACATTCAATTTCTCTGTTAAGAAAAATCCATACAGCCTATTTTAAAGTTGCAAGAGCTCTTAATATCATTAAGTATAAACACCCTTACATAAACAATGAGAGAAGAAAGTGATGGTGTCAGAAGAATCACTCCCTTTGTCTGTAGGCAGTGGTCCCTGAATTATAGGTTGGGAAGACAGTGCTGTCAGTCACATTAAAATGCCCCTGTGATACCTCAAATCATTGGAAGATACTACTATTAGGATTAAAGCACGTGCTGTTAAATTACTGAAATGTTACTGCTTTAATCTCCTCCAGGAAGAATCAGGAGCTAAGGCATCAAGTAAGCTGCATGCTAGGACCAAAAAGAGTTCATGGATTAAAGGCTAGGCTGCAAGGCCCCTCCCAAACTGGTGAGACTGGTGTGCAAGTTGTTTCAGTGAGACATGAGACACACTGAGGAAGGGAAAGACTATTACAGTCCAAATTTAAAACAAGCTTATAATCTGCGGACCATCTAAATAAACAGCTCTTTAAGTAACTCCTGCATCAATGACTGCTAATGTCAAATTTTGTGTAAACTTTCTAAGACAGAAAACTGCTGCCAGGCCAGGCAATCAAAATTAAGATATCCTGCCTTCAAAATCAGAACATGCTTCCTGACGATTTAAAACGTGTTTGTGAGCTGGAAACCCCCTGCACGAGCCATGGTGGCTGGAGCAGTTCATCTGTGGGCAGCCTTGCTCAAGCCTCCCACTGCCCGCAGCTCTGGTGTGGTGCACATCCTCAGCCTGCTGATCGCAGCTCATCACACCACAGCTTGGAAGGTGGACCAGAGCTCTGCGAGGACCAAAGGATCCTGCTATCAGATACACTGTGGAGCTTTCCTCTGGTGTAGTGTCCATTTTCAGCGCTAAACTATGAAATGTTTCTTCTATAGACCCAAACAGGGACAGGGGCCAATGTACAGGCAAAAGAAATGGTTTCTTTAGCAATGCAAAATATTTGGTCAAGTGCTCTGAATAAAACAAACAGAAACCCCTAATGCTATCAAGGTGTAAATTTCTACTTCACTGCCTATTTACCATCCCACACTGTTAGAGATCTCAAGGAAAGGGATGCTTTCACACATCAATTTGCAATGTTAAGATAAACGTTAATGTTTAATACAAGAGGTTATCTAAACTGGAATATAAATCCAGCTCTCCAGAGGTGCCTTTTTTTTGCCTTTGATCAGAACAATATATTTCACTCCTGACTCTTTCTGTTCCAAATTAATACTGCTCTCCATTTTGTGATTTCCCCACCCTCTCCATGAAAGTAGCCTCCTTTGTGCACTGAATGGCAAAGATCCGTGTCTCACAGTGCATGCATTACAAAGCAAGGAGCTTCTCCTCTTTTTTTCCAGAAATCTACAGGGAGTTTAAGCAAGTCAGCAGTGAAGAAGACTTTCAAAGGGTTTAGGCGTGAAGCAGGAATCTGTCTCCTTACCATCTCGAGACATTCCCAGGGCAAGACATTTCTGCAGTCGGCAGTGTTGGCAACGATTTCTGTTGGTTCTGTCAATTAAACAGTTTCTCTGCCTTGGGCAGGAGTAAGAGGCATTGTTCTGCTGACTCCTCCGAAAGAATCCCTAGGGGCAAGAGAGCAAGAGAGACAGAGTATTACCATGTTCACACATGAGCGCACACACACGCACACACGGAGAACCATGTAAACGACTACAATAAACTCTTTATTTAGTGCAATCCTTCTTATGCTATGGCTTTGCAGATGTGTTGGCCTTGTATAGTGAAATCAAAGAACATTTACTTATAATAAGGAGAATTGTGCTTTATTCTGTAAAGAATGTAATTCTGCTTTGTTAAAATGCAAACAATATTACAGAATGCGTTCTTATTGCGCAATAACGACCATGTGTCATTTAATGCTTGCTCCTAATAGAGGAAAAGCTTGTCAGCATTTGTAAACAGATGACTTAAAGTACTCGTTCTGACTATTTTCTTCCTTTAATGAAAGAGATTGGTAATAACCGACACTGGTTATGCATAGCATTAGAAGCTGAAGTCTGCTGTTCAATTTAACCTGGCAAATGTTGATCTGATCTGGAGGGACTGTACACTTCAGGAGTGAAAAGTAATTCAAATTCAAGCACCACAAAAGCACTAGGATTTAATGACTGTATCAAGTAAAGCCAATACACAAAGGAGAAAACAACACCTTTAGACACTACCATGAGAAAGTAACGACATTTTCCATTTCAATGGAATATAACATCCATTTTATCTATGTAAAAATTTGTAGTTATTCTATCTCCTAGAAGGTTTTTCTGGCCAGTTGTGGGCTATTTGGCTAAAGAATAGAGGTCTAGAGGGAGAGTATTAACCCATACCTCAGGCCTTACAAGCTCCCAGCTGCTATGAACGACACCAAGAGGTACCGCTATGGTAGAAGAGACATGAACGTGACAAGAGGAATGAAACCAGGGGACGAGGATTAGAGAGAGAAAGAGAGAGGGAGAGGGCATTTTATGATGTTCCTTTCTTCCCTGTAAAGTAAAGGACATGAGGACCAGCAAGTCCAGAGAGAGAGAAACAAAGAAGAGAAGTTCTTTGGCCACTTTGGCATCTTTAGATGCAGGCAGCTGCAGGGTTGTGTGGTGGAAGAGCTGAAGGGTAACATAGCCACTGCAGGAAGCCACAAGGAGAAAAAGGGCAGAAAGCATCATTACTGCAGCTAGTCACCAGAAGTGACACCAAAGTGGTTGTGCCTTTCTGGGCTGATTTGCAAACAGCTCTGAATAGAGCCAGAAAGCAAGAACTAACTTCATTTCTGAGGCAAAACCAGTGCTATCTCCGCACAGGCTGACAGACAGTAGTACTGAGCAATGGAAACCATGGCAGCTGTGCTTTTTGGGGGAACAAGAGTGGGGAAGCAACAAGACATCAGTGTCACAGGGCTCAATTGTCTTGCTCAATTCAGGTAGCGCCTGAATTCTCACTCAAGTCCTGGTGAACCCAATGAGGATGGTGTGGGGTGTCAGTAACAACAGGCGACAGACGCGGTGTCCCACCAAGGACACTGGCAGCCCTAGTTCCTCAGGTCGAGCAGAAAGATACTCACTTCGTCTGGTCTGTGGTGGTTTTATCAGTGATTATAGTGTATCTAAAAACTAAACTAAGTTTTATGATTTGTACTTTTAAGAACATGGATGTCCTTTAGGGCAACTCTCAGAAAAAATCTGGTGGGGACTTACCGGATCCTGGCTGGTCAGAACTTTCCTGAAACTGTGGAGGTGAGTTTAATTTGAGGCTAAATGGATGTTAATTGCAGATTTTTCTCCTTTATCTGCTGAACTTTACAGGGAATTTTGGTTTTGACACGCAAAGACTTTTCTGGTTTAAAGGTTTAGATTTTAGCAGCTCCTATGTGGATATGGATTTGAGAGAACAAATTAATCAAATAACATCAAAAAACCCCACGCAACCATCTAGCATTGACTGTGCCTTATCCTGTAGTGCTGTTTTGTCCCGTTATGGTTGATCTCATCTCAGAAGAATTTGTTTGTTACTTCTTTGCCCCTCTTAGGAAAAAATCAACGGTTACATAATCAAATTAATCTACAGCAGGTAATTTATTTTCTAAGCAGACTTTTGTACTCTTTTTCTCCTGCATAAGATCAACGTGTTGTCTTAAAAAGTACAGACAATCCTTTAATTTCAATTTTTAGGGGATCTTTATATAATGTTGTCTATATTTACTGGGAATAATTCCATTTGGGGAAAGGAGGACGAAGCTCATTACTCCGGAGCTACACTTAAAGACGTGTTTCCCTATATCTTTCTACATCTTGAACAAGTCACTCTATCCATCACTGAGAGTCAGTCTGAGAAGGGAAATGGTCACATGAACTACTGTCTAAACCATGACAAAAGAGTGGTAGCAAATACTTTGCTCTGGGAGTAAGGAGGAGAGATGATAAAAGGCTTCTCAGCAAAAGAAGGAGCCACAGAGACAGACAGGATGGACACCTGTCTTCAGGTTCCACCCTTTCAGTGACAACAGTGGCAGAGCCACGATTTTCTTCAGTGGGTCCAGCAGGTTATTCAGCGTATGCAGGCACGCACACGAAACAGCAGTAATATTTATGATGCTCCTTAAGCACTTATAGCATGCATTTGCAGCAGCATAGCTAACGTAGGGACACAGAGTTAAAGGATTTCCTGTCCCTTGAAGTCTGTAGCACTGCCGGTGGTGGTACAACCCTCGGCTGCTGTGTCCTGAAACGCTAAGTCTCTCTGGTGCCTGGCTCGATGCATGTGCGTGCTTGTGGAGCAGTTCTCGCCTCTTTCTTCCACACGTGGTCTGCCTCTTAATTAATTCAGATTTCTAACGCATTCAGACAAAAGGAGCCAGAAATGACCAGTTATTAGTATGCAGGCTAAGCAAATAGTTATTTAATTGCTGGGCAATGAAAAGCAGAGTTGCAATGCCCGAGACAGCGCTTACCTTAAAAGAGAGCTCTGACAGACTGAGATGCCTCCCATCGGACCCGATGTGAAAACTGACATCTTTTTTCACAACAGGCTCACCAAACAAGATTAGACTAATTGATCTGATACTGCAAAACTGGCACAAAAACAATAGGGTTAACACTGTCATAAGTGGAAGAGAAGCTCTTTATCTCAATAAGCAGTCTACACACAGAGCGGAGGGGTATCATCTCCTCTTGAGGCACACACAAGGGCCAGCATTAACCCTAATCACATCTACAGGAGACTCTACCCCTAACTGCTCTGTGAGCGCCGAGTACTGAGACAAGACACTGTTGTTATGCTTAAAGCATTTTCCTCCTGTAGCTTTTGTGCCAATTTTGAAGTATCAGATCAATTAGTCTAATCCTGTTCCATGTGATCATCATAAGAAGATGCCTATTTCTGGTCCAGTGTCAAAGACACTGACACACTGTGGATTATTCCATTTACAATTGTTAACATTTCTGAAAGAAATCTGATCTTTGACAATATATTGCTGCTTAATGTCTTGGCATTAAAAGCTTTCTTTTGGGAATGGGTACACGCAAATTTTCAGATTTTTCAGATGTTCTAGAATTTTGTAAAGCATTAATAAATACAGACTTGCCATTTCATGCTACAGATATGAACCCACTTTCAAATGTATCGGTTTGTGTGTTTCCACATAGAAGAAATCAAAGATGCTGCCTCTTCATCTTTGCAATTTCACATTTACAGTCAAAGCTGAAATACCAACATGGGGTAAGAAATTCTGGTTTTCCATAAGTAATTATATAATTCCTTAGATAACAAAATCACAGAGTATTTTTGAAGTTGAAAACCGAAGCCTTTCTTCTCTTGACTTGGGGTCTTATTTGTGATATTTGAAGTAAAATCCCTGGGATAATATGTTAATATGACCAAGCAGCATGGAAGAGAGTTTTGCCTCCCCCTCCTGCCCCCTTTTTTTTTTTCTTAACTTCCAATTCCCAGCAATTGCCCTGTGCTGGAGCCTATAAGGAAGAAGACAAAGGTTCCTTTTACACTACTCATAATGTAAGGCATTTTTTCTTTTGGAGATTACAATTGTGCCTGCAGAGAATACAAATGGGATAAAATAGGACCAAACTGACACCTGTAAGCTTTTAAGATGTTGAACTGAGGTACTGTGCCAACTTGTAAAGCTACATGGATTGTATAGGGAAACAAGATAAGAAATCCATCTCTCAAGCTGATTTAAGGTAGAACAGGTGTGACTTGCAGTTGGCAGCCTCTGTATCAGCACTTACACTGCTTCAGATGCAATTAATTCATATTTCAAACAAGGATGTAACTCTAAAGACTATTTGATGAGAAGGAAAGCAACTAGTAAAATTAGGCATGAAATGCATCTATACCAGCAGCAGGTTTACAGCCTTTGGCACCACTTGCTTGAAAGCGTGTAAGAGTGTATTATTGTGTACAGATGCCTGAGGCTAATGCAGATGCTGATCACTATGCTGTATTAAAATCTCATACCTTGCAGCCTTCACATGTGATGACTCCATAGTGTATTCCAGAGGACTTATCACCACAAATTTTACATGGTATCACTTCAATTTGCGCTGAAAAAGAAATCAAGACAAATATTTTGAGTACATAATTCTATTTCATTTCTTTCTTTCTCAAATGAAGATATTAAAAACTAGAGCTGGACAGCAGACAGCCTGTTCACCCCCCTGATAGTATGAAACTGCTTTGTTTTGTACTGTGTGTTTCTGAATGCTTTGATTTGGCAAATTTTAATTGCTTCACATTATGTAGTTTCTACCATACCCCACAAAACTCTTCAACAATTCAAGCTATCTCATGATTAGCAAGTTTTTCCTCATATTTTCCTTTTTTGGTTTTACTTGTTAATTTCATCATCATTATTGCTGATGACAGTCATTAGGGGTCCTAAATAACTATCTAGATTGTTCTTGCGTACACATATCAAATATTCACAACTGAATTCCTTTTTCTGAGGTAGAATTACGTGGTATATTTTGATGCATTTTTCAAAGCAGGAGAAGTGATGAAGTTTTCACATCTGACAGTGGGATCAAGTGCACCTTCAGCAAGTTTGCCGACGACACCAAGCTGTGTGGCCAGGTAGACACGCTGGAGGGGAGGGGTGCCATCCAGAGGCACCTGGACAGGCTGGAGAGGTGGGCCCATGCCAGCCTCATGAAGTTCAACAAGGCCAACTGCAAGGTCCTGCATCTGGGTCAGGGCAATCCCAAGCACAAATACAGGCTGGGTGGAGAATGCATCGAGAGTAGCCCAGAGGAGAAGGACCTGGGGGTGCTGATTGATGAGAAGCTCAACATAAGCCGGCAATGTGTGCTCACAGCCCAGAAAGCCAGCTGTATCCTGGCCTTCGTCAGAAGAGTGGTCAGCAGGTTGAGGGAGGTGATTCTGCCCCTCTACTCCGCTCTCGTGAGACCCCACCTGGAGTACTGCATCCACCTCTGAAGCAACCAACATAGGAAAGACATGGACCTGTGGGAGTGGGTCCAGAGGAGGGCCACAAAGATGATCAGAGGGCTGGAGCACCTCTCCTATGAGGACAGGCTTAGAGAGTCGGTGTTGTTAAGCCTGGAGAAGAGAAGGCTTTGAGGAGACCTTGTAGAAGCTTTCCAGTACCTAAAGGGGGCCTACAGGAAAGACGGGAAGGGACTTTTTACAAGGGCATGTAGTGATAGGACGATGGGGAATGGCTTCAAACTGGAAAAGGGTAGATTTAGATTAGATATTAGGAAGAAATTTTTCACTGTGAGGATGGTGAGACACTGGAACAGGTTACCCAGAGAAACTGTGGATGCCCCATCCCTGGAGGTGTTTAAGGCCAGGCTGGATGGCGCTTTGAGCAACCTGGTCTAACGGGAGGTGTCCCTGCCCATGGCAGGGGGGTTGGAACTAGACAATCTTCAAGGTCCCTTCCAACCTAAATCATTCTATTATTCTATGATCCTCCAGATTATGGCTTCAAAACAGAAAGAGATATCAATCCCACTGGCAGAGATAGGCTTGCAAATTATTCCTTAACCTCTCCTTCTCTTCAAGCTATTTGTTTCAGCACCAGGTCATACACAGGCAAGGCCTACAGACTGAGTTTAAGTAGCCAGTGGCTGTGTGCCAGGTACTATCTGAAAATGTTTGAATATGGATATGCTTCAGATCCTTTTATAAATATAATGGCCATTTAATTCAGAGAAGTAAAACATATTTCACTATCTTCCATATATTTTTTTTTGCTAACATAGCTGTTTGCTTCCCTCAACTACTTTTAATCCAGTGTATGCTTCCTTTGACGATGCTGTAAGAGTGCATACTCTGAAATGTAAAGAAGTATTGTGCCTTTATTCTAGTCAGATGTGTTGAGAAGAAATAGAAAACCTATTTTCTTTCCCTTTCATTTGTTTTCCTATGTGGGATGCGTGCCTCCTTGCAATTCTCCTGTCTCTTGGAAGCAGCGTCACACTTGGTAAGGATCAGTACTCCTGGTAGATGTCTTTCCTCCATGCCCAGAGCTACAATAGCAGCAGTTTTCTGCAACAAAAGTCACTTGTTAAATTCTTGGGTAGCAAAGCTGAGAGCTTGTGTAGTAGGGCTATCCTGAGCACAAGGATTGTTAACTGTTAGTACTTTAACTGGACACATCCAACTCCAAAATGGATTGGGAGACAGGGAAACAAGATTATTGTCCAGATAATTGTCCAGATGTCTCATCCTAAGAAGAGCATTCCATTTCAAACCTGTGGGCAGCTGAACAGGTTATAAATGCTGGAAAAAACATACTTAAAAATGACTGCATATTGTAAGCTAAGCACTAAGCATGCTTGTATAGTGGATGCTGTGACAATGTAATGACATAGTCTGGATTTTGGTCTGTTTCTAACTATGGTTATCATTTATCACTCTTAGGAGAAGCCATGAGTTACATTCCTACTACCATGTGGTTAAACAACCAGAACTCAGAACCATGTCCCACAGAGCCACCACACTTCCCACTGAAAGATGCATGGCATCCCCTACTCCCCTAGCCCCCTACTTAGGGCAAAGGCTTACCAAGATAAACTCCACAAGGAGATTGCTAGCAGAACCCTCTTCTCTGGAACGTCAAGTAACTAACTATTCCCTTGGGACACCATGCCCAAAAAGGAACCAGGGAAGAAGGATGTTCATAGATGTCTAAAGAAACTTTATTTCCCCACTATGAGCTCAGTTTCTTGAGATGCTGTCTCTGATCAAGCACATTTTTAGGCAAGGCTTAGGCAAGCAAACCAGTTTTTAAACTGCTCCTAATCCAGGATGGATAGAATTTATTTTATTTTAGGAAACAGCAATTTGTTGTTAATATGTTCTGGATAGAGACAGCCCAGAAACAAAATCTTGCGTGTCTTTGTACTTAAGAAAGTTCCTATTTGGAAATAAAATTTCCTATATCATCCACAATTTTTGGATTAGCTTCTGTATCCCATTTTGTTTTCCTTAACTAGGTGGTGGTAGTTTCTTTCTCTTCTTAAGATACTAATGCTCATTAGCCATCCTGACATGATAGATGCATAAAAAAGAAGGTAATTCATTACAGAAAAGCATCTGTGGTTTCTTGGCAATTTTGCCAGGTTGATCCTGCTCAGAAATTCCTATACCTTATCCCCATTGAGTTAATTAAAACATTTAAACATGCACATCCAGGTACTGCTGTTTGAGAGGCTAGTTTGAGTAACTGCTCACAGGTCTCTGCTTAGAGACACGTGGAGGGAGCCAGGCTCAGCTCTGGGACCACATGCTGCTTTATGTTGACAAGCCTCAAAGACATACGTCAATGTTAGAGGCAGGAACTACAGTGGGAATGTGAGGAGATCTTCATG
Source organism: Pluvialis apricaria (assembly GCA_017639485.1). Taxonomy (NCBI): domain Eukaryota; kingdom Metazoa; phylum Chordata; class Aves; order Charadriiformes; family Charadriidae; genus Pluvialis; species Pluvialis apricaria. Next base: position 39,627,437 of record CM030044.1, read on the forward strand.
AAAAGACAAGACAAAGGAAGAAAAAAACCAAACAAAACCAAACAGTATGAAGGTACTTTTAGTGTGACTTGCATATGCAGTTTGTAACTGCAATAGGAGCAGAGAAAGAAGAACGGATCCTGTGACACTTGTTGCATTTAGCACAGTACTCGTTACTGTGAGCAATCAATAATTCCATGTATGACTTGCAATTGTAAGCGCTACATTCATGGTAAATATCTGTGGACCAGGTCACTAAATGCCGAGGCTCTGGGTTTCAATTAATATGAAATAAATACTTTAGACTTGCAACCCATCAGTTAATTCAAACCCTTATTCAAAACTAACTATTCTATAAATTAGTAAATAGAGGATGTCTAGGAAATTGGTACCGTGGCTCCTTAGAGAGCTAACAGAAAAGGCAGCATCTTTAGGACACAGAAGGCATTTGAAGAAGTTTGGAAAAGTAGACTCTGCTACTGTCTCCAAGGCATTTCTTTTTGTTCATAAGACAGCAGAACAATTTAAGGATTCGTAACAGAAAACTTGAGTCATTAATTGTACAGGCCAAATGAAAAAGAAGCCTCTGTATTCCCAGAAACCTCTTGAATTACTGTAATTAACACCCAGTGTACCAGGTTTCTTTTGCAGATTTAATGATTGTCAGAGGCTACTACACCTTTTTCACACTGTATCTTTGTTCAGCCACCTATAATTTTATGTTGTTTTTCTTCTTCCCTTCTCCTCTTAGATTAACAAACGGTTTAGGGACCTGTATATCCCACCTCTCTTTACAGCTATTATAAAACAAGCAGCTTGCTTCTGAATTCCTTACATGTATAAAGCCCACTGGTTCAGCACCTCTTCCTGAATACTGAGGCAAAAAGGTAATGAACTAGTAATAGTGGAGTTGCCACAATGATAACTTTCAGCAGCACAGGAATAGAACTCGTTTTCTCCCAATGTGGTAAACATGAGGAAGGAATAAGAGCAAAACTACTTATCTCCACTTTTAAAGTCCTTCCATTTACCTTCTTACCCACCAACTTTAATAATGCAAATAAGAATAATGGCTTCTGCCAATAATGGCTCAAGCAATAAGACTGGTCTCAGCTGTCCATTTGTCCAATTTTTCAACAAGCACATTCAGTTTTCATCCTGTCTTGAGCTGTATCACTCGATAGAAGCCTGAAAAACCACCATCACCCTGATGTCTAACAAAACATTTATAATGTTTGGATACACACTGTATTGTGATTGCTCCTTATCACCAACCGTATCTTCTCTCATCAGTACAAGAGGATCACCGCATCTCTCTGTGCTATTAATCTCTTGCTTTATACTTAAGTTTAAAGTTCTTTGGGGCTGGGAACTACCGCTAGTTTTATGTGGCTCCCTACAAATTAGAATGCTGCCAATGCAAATTAATTAATTCTACATGACTAGTAATAATAATCCACAGATGCTGAGTTTACCACCTGGAACGTAATTCATTCTCTCAGGACAAGAGGAAGGCGGCTAGAATTCTACTAAGGAAGCAGATACAAAATCATCTCACTCATTTGAAATGAAAAATTGGGTAAAAACAAACATGTACTTAAAACCATCTTCAAACCAAGAATTAGCCATTTTCTCAAATGCTGCCCCAAGAGAAATAAAAAAGTAGATGGAGCTGCTTTCTTTCTCTTTTTTTTACCAGACAAAAATTTACTCACAGGCACAAAATTCATTATCCTAAAAGTAGGGTAATAATCAGGTTTCAAGAATTGTTATATTGGTGAAATGAAGAATAAATCTGGAAGTTAATTTGCTATATTCCTCTTGAAACAAAGATAAGAGTCAACACAGCAGCTAATGTGTCCGTTGTCTATTTGTGAGGACTGCCACTCACATGCATATGTTGTCTAACAAGAAAAAAGCAAAGCTCATGTTTTATATAATCTCAGTTTAACATCTGAGGAACTTAATCCAGGAGAGACAGGACTATAATCTCCCAGACCTGTAGCTTTGGTTCCAAGGGGAAAAAAGACTCAAGCTTTCAATATTTAGTTCTTGATCAAAAGAGGATACTAAAGCATGCTGGGCATGAACTTTGAAGAGGAAGTCCTCTCTCTAATTTGTTGATCCAGGAGGGACTGCACTTGGAAACATCAAGGCTAATCAGAGAACTGATAGCAAAAAAAAGCAGCTCCTTCACCTTCCAAGAATTCCCATCATCCTTAAGCTGGAGTTCTTTGAAAAATGCGAGTAGACCGGCACAGTTCACTTTCATGTTTGTATCCCTAAGTGATTTCAAATTAAGTATATTCAGCATTTTTATCTAGTTGCCAACTCTGCTTTTTTTATCCTGACCTCTGTGAACAAGACAGGTTTTTTTCCTTGCATGTTACCATCGATAGAAGTTTTCCCTATGTTAGACTGCCGACTAGATCTTGGTATCCCCTTTGCCACTGGATTAGGTATTCTGTGGCTTCACAGCAAGACCTCAGGTGCTTTGCATTTGTATTTAATAATCTGAAAATATACAGCTGAGGATACTAGTTATGTTTTCAGCCAGTGTCGTACCTCATGCAGTGAGAGCTACATAGTTAGCAATATCTCAGCAAGCTAATTAATGCCAGCTAATGTTAATTAATGTGCCTGTAGATACATTTGCTGTCAGCCATACCCCAAATGAGCCATTACAGTAAGCAGATATGATGAAATTCACCCAGGAAAATAATGTTTTCATAAAATCTTAGCATTTTCGCACAGTGATACACACAACTCTGACTGTGAGTCTGGACCCTGGACTTCGTTAGAGCTATGAAGACTGTCAGGTCCACTCTGCCCAGGGCCCTCTCTGCATGTACAGCAAGGCTGATGATTCCCAAATATGTCAGTCCTACAGCTCATGTGCAGAGATATACAAATTCCCCAGAAGCAGAAGTTCTTTTATATCTATATGTCTCACTAGGCACAGAGTAGATTTGATCTGTACATGATCTGTAAAAACTTGTCACGAATTTCAAGGTAAGTGGTAGTCCTGGAAGTTGGCTATTGAGAAATCTGATAGATATTTGCTCCAAATAGAAGAGGAGTGATAGATTACTGCTAAAAAGATTGTTTTTCCCATAAATCCACGCAATTGTCAGGTCTGATTTCTTTCATAGTGTTGCAGTCTTCGCTGAAGTTTTTTTTAGTTTATAATCAATGTCACTTGGAAGGTTTTTTGGTGACACATTTTCTTTTCCGCTTTATCTTTTATGATTTTCCAGCGAAAAAAAAAGAGAAAGAAATAAAAAGGACTGAATTGTACATCAACTCTTCTTACAGATCAACTCTGCCCTTTATTGCATGGCTACTCTAAAGACTATTGGAAAAGAACCTTTCAAAACCTCAAGGTTTTTTGATGAAAAAAGAAGTCTTTATGTAGTTACCCTGTGCATCCTTATTGTGTACATTAAAAATTTATATTTTAAAAGAAGAGCTAAGATCAAACCTTAGAAAAATGCATGACTGTCTGTAGACTGGTGAAAAGTTTCAAAATTGCATGCTATATATTAGCCTTTTTGCAGATTTTGCATATGAAGGAAATATGTTTATATCTGCACTGTAGAAACACACTTTGGAAGACTTTTCGTATCTGTTTCATGGCCATAATGATGTTTACAGACCACTGTCAAATGCTTTGAAATAGACAGATGAAGTAATATGAGTTCAAATGATTATGGCTGCTCCAGAATTAAAGGTAATCTCCAAACTGCTCATATTATCTATCTTTTTGTATCTTACTGTTACATACTAATTTTGGAACAAATCTGGAAAGAATGATATGCACAGATTAGTTGCCTTTACATTCAGCAGAGAAGGTGAAATTATTGGGAAAAAAATGAGAGCAGTAGAACAAGCTTTTCCCATCACAATAAGAACAGAAATAAGAAAAAATGTGTTTGTTCAAATGCCCTTTCTTTCCTTTCCTGAGTATAACTACAGTGGATCTAGCAGTGTTATTTAACAATTTATGAATAGTAAAACATTGCTATGCTTGGTGATGGTCCAAGGATATAGATAAGATGAGATTTTCAGATAGAAGTAATATCTTTTATTAGACCAAGGGAGACATTCTTTTAAAAAGGAATGCTTTTGGACCCCTAGTTTTTTATCACACCTTAGATGGGAGCAAAGGACTTCAGGCTTAAAACAGGCTAAGGATAATTGCTCAGAGCTGAATTTCATTATGCTAATCAATTAGAAAAGCTGCAAGATTTGCAAGGTTAGATGATTCTCTGTGGAGCAAAGGTAGTTACGAGCAAGAGAACCATAAGAGTCTTAAGACCAGTGACATGATGTTGTGAGATAACTGATATATACTTATTTTGGATTACCAGTCTTTTTCTTTTTCTGCAGAAGTGATGATTTTAATGAGTTAAAAACATTTTTAAATTAACAGAAAATCTGGATATCCATGGGGTTATTACAAGACAGTGGTGGTGATGCTGTTTCCTGGACTGCAAACAAAAGCTGTGCCGCTTTTTTTGCCAAGAATGGCAGCCCAACACTCAATGAAACACTGAAAGGTTAGGAAGATGCCAAAAGCACAGAAATTGCTACCTAACAGCTTGTTTGTTTTCTTTATTTTGGACAGGACAGATTGGTTGAAGTGCATAAGTAGCACAAGTGTCTAAGGCTGTCCTGGACTTTTATAGGATGGTTCAAAGGCAGGGAAGGCAGCAGAAGAGAAGCAGAACTGCTTGTATCCTCTGCAAGGAAGTGATGGCTAACACAGAAAAGTACAGCCCAGTGTCCAGGTCCAAAAAGATGAAAATCAGCTCCCTTGTCCGGAGCTATGGGTCAAAGCTTGGCCCCTGAAAGGCTGTACTCAAAGAGGTCAGAAAGGGTCAAAGGACCAGTGAACTATGACAACTAACCTAGCACTCTGTAAATCTGTACAGAAGCATTTTCATTGCCTCTCAACATGTGCTTTGCTATAATAATCTACGAACTCTTTTCCCTAATAACTCATATGCATGGAAATTATGTGTGTAACTTCAAAGGATGGTGCTACAGTAAAACAAGTTACCACACAACAAAAACAGGTTGCCAGACTGAAGATTTGGGCTCCATAGGTGAGTTCAAATCAGAAATATTTAATTAAATTCTCAAAGCCTTATCCTGGGCTGCATAAAGAGCACAGATACTTGCCGTATTCACAGAGAAAGATTTAAGTGTATAATAAATGCAGAATTATTACTGTACAGTTTCTACTTCCCTCAAAGACTCAAGCAATGGTTCTGCTGATACTGCACACTTTCCCCGAAGAGATTATTACGGTAATCCCAAATATTATACTACCCAAGCTATCTTATGGTTGAGCTCATCAGATCCAATGTTCTGCAAATAATCTCTAGCAGCTTTAGCTAGTGTTTATATAAGCTGGTCAGGATGGCTATTTGAGCAGTGATGACCATGTTTTCTATGCAATTCTCTGTACAGTAAATGTGCACTTGCTCAAAAAATAGCAGTCTATACAGAAAATGCGTTGCACATGTGTGCATGAATGAGAAGTATATGAGAAGTATACTTAGTATTTACTCTGCCAACCTATTTGTCATAATTTGTGGGTGTTTCACTTACATGGTTTACAATATAGCAGGCATTCAGCAGGACAAGTTCTTTTCCCTCCATACTTGTCTTTACTCAGAAAGATACTCAGGGTGTGCCCAGTGTTCCTGAATTACTATTTCCTGATAGACAACAATCTATGGCTATTTTTTTTTTTCTCTTCCGGATAAATGGACTAATGAACTTTGCAAACTAAGAGCCCAGATGGCATGATAAACATTTACAGGCCATTTTGCCTGTTGAGAGCTGGCTGAAACCGTCATATAGTACTCAGCATCTTAGTGGGAATTCTTTGTGTTAGATATGCAGAGATCACTGCTGTACGGTTACAAAACCTAGTAGCACAAAAAGAGATGTTGCAGGAAGAGGATCTGAAGACCCTCTGTTTTCAAGGCTGTGGGATCACACATGACCTTACCTTTCCTCACATCCACCCAGTGTTACTGCTTGCTGGAGTAGGGTGGAAATGAACTTAAAACTTACTTCAGCTTGCACTGGAAGGAAGATGTGGTGCTTATTCTTAGCTCCGTCTGTGGCAGCAACCTCTTCATCTCTTTGGTACTGGACTGCAGCTGCCCCACACTCACAACCCTCGCATTCCCCCCGCTCCTCCCCCTCTATTTGAGCTGTTTTTTTCGAACGTCCCCAGTTTCCTATACTTTCAGCACATTCAAAGCCGTGCAAAATCATCAAGGGAAACGAGGACTGTTGCACAGTTCAGGTCTCTACACAGAATCAGCTGACACTCAGCAATTTGAGTACTCATGACTCAGTTGCCACTAAACAGAGCCTGAAGCCAGTCTCTGTATAACCAGAGGCTTCAAGTTTAATCCTATTTAACTCCTCTTCTACAACTGTTTATTTTCTGAACTGCTTCTCAAGCACTTCTCAAGATAAAGGGAAGAAAGGCTGCACCAACATCTGGGATGGACATCTATAAGAAACAGTAACGTCATGTGGGATGGGTGTTAGTAGTGCAATATTACAGTGCACTGTGAATGATTAAGGGTTTAGGAGGTTTGTTCAACCTGTGGATACACACAAATAGAGTTGCTGGACCTATAAAGAATGCAGGTTCAGAGAAAGTAACAACTGGGTTCTATTGTCCCACCTCTCAAGTATTTTTTTTTTTTCCATATTTTTACTTCATGCAAAAGTTGTCTGCAAATTATGAAGTAATCAGAGAGTTTAAAATGTTTTCTTCTTTTGGAAACATATACGATAACAGAGAAGAATCAAACCATCTAAATCTTTACTTCTGAAAACTAGCAAGCTATACACTGCTAGAAATAAATACAATTAAAAATATGATAAAAATATCACTAAGTGATACTCAGAATGGAAAAGTACTTCACCTTCATGTAAGTAAGTGAGCTCACCATTCAAATAAGTGGATATTTATGTTTTATATTCTTCCATTTCTGTGGAAATCCATACTGATTTTTATTGAGGGCTCAGTATGTTCTACTTTTTATAAACAAAATATTGGAAATGAAAAGAAGGGAGGCTGAGATTTGAAGAAGTCCAAACCTAATACACTCCCAACAGGAATAAGTAGTTTCACTTTTAAGATTTGTAGGAAAAAGCAATGTTTAAAATGTCAGCCTTAATAGGAAAAAAAAGCACTTCAAAGTCCAGAAATCACTACATATGGTAGTATGCATAAAAAGTCTAACCATTTTGTATCCTCTGTACACTTTTAAAAAACAAATTTATTTTTCTTTTGTAACCATGTTACCTTATACATGGCCTCTCAGGATACTGTACCCAAATACGGTATTTTACTTTACAAGTTATGAAAATATGACTTAAAATGACTTAAAGACAATTTTAATGCACACTTAGTAGTTACTAATGGCTTTTGCAGCTTTGAAAAACATTATTTTCCAACTTTTCTCTCTCTTTTACACATATTATGTTATACGGAAGATACAGAAAAAGACTTTCATGTCTAACAATCATGTGTAACAAGGATATGTTTCATATGGTAAGTATTCTTCTTTGGAAATCACATATAAAATCAAACAAAATAATGTTTCTTTTGTTTTATCAATTAGCCCAATACCTTATTTGTCAACCTAACATAGCTGACTGCATATACATCACTGTTATCAGCAAAACACCCCTCTTTATATTTATTTGGATATACACGCCTGCAAGATTGTTTAAATATTTAATTACATTTATTGATCATATCCTCAATTTCCCCCAAATATTACATCCCTGGTATGAAATTTTATAGTTCTATCACTTACTGTAGCAACCAAATGTCACAATAGTTACATTTCTGGAAATTTAGTCCTGGGAGGTTTCTTTTATCTGATGCTGGAAATTAAGCACAAAAGGTAGACCAGCACTAACCAGTGAAGTATAGCCATTGAGTTCCATTGACATCTGAACATGTACATTTAGTTACAGAAAAAACAAAGGACTTTCAGGAAGTCCTGCACACACAATATCAAGCACTACAGAGCGTGGACCATGAACAAAGGTGCGGGAATGGCCTCACAGGGGAGTACAAAGGGTTATTTTGCACATTGATAAGTAAAATTCTTGTCAACATCCCTGCTTTCCCCCCCCTACCCCAACCTTCCACACTCCTATTTCATGGAACATTTATCATTCCTGGAATCTACTTAAATCTATTTGTCCATTACAATTAAAAATGCTTAATTATACTGTTTTCTGACTGCTTTATGCAAGATGTCTTCAGGAAAATTTCAGCTGATTTGGCTATTACAATCATATACTTTGATTAACAATACTTTGGTGAACCACAGGGCGTGATGCAACTTAAAAACTCAAAGCCTTTTAGTAAGCTAAATATATTGTATATTTGCAGTCCCGATAAACCACTAATTAATGCAGCTTTTAATGTTAAATATTCTACAGCTTAAAGCTTCTTGCCAAAATAGCTAACTGTAACGCTCAAGGAAAAGTTGAGAGGGAAGAATACATAAGCATAGTTTATGTCTTTATTTTTGTTAATGAGCATGATTCAGTAGCAAAAGCCTTCCTAAAAATGGGAGTTGCTTTTTTTTTTCTTTTTTTTTTTTTTTCTTTTTCCTGTTAAGGCAGAAAATCATCAAGCTGGCTGCCCAAGGGAAAAAAGGGATGGGGAAATGTGTTTCTGTGGGTACAGATTTTGGTTCTGAGTTGCACTAAGTAAATTTGGAGTAATTCAACACACTTAAGTAGAAATATAGCAGTGCAGCAAAAAAGACAATTTAGCTTGCATTGTCTGACACTTAATGTAACTGCCATCACAGTCAATGGAATAATTTCCCATCCACTTTGCTGGATCACTTTACTTATGATACCATCCCCTGTACATTAGGCACAATATAACTCCTACAAGGCAAAATGACAAGAGATATAGGCAACAACAAACAAATCATAAAAATGATTTCAGTCTGAAATGACTATGAAAGCCTTCTGATGTACCCTTCTTAGAGCTTTTTGAATTTGTTCATATTTTTGATCATCACTATGGATTTCCACTTTTGCACATTTTTATTTAAAATCTTTGCCCCATCTTTTGAAAAGCAATCAAATCAGCTGGAGATATTCTTGGATTTGCATCTGTTGCTGTCTGAATAATGTTATACTTCCCAACTGTCTACTTACCAATTTAATCTGCCATCTTTTAACACAGTAGGAAGAATTAATCTTTAGTAAAACTCCAAGTGCAATTGTCTCAAGGATAGATTTGGTATAGCACAATTAATATTTCCCTATTTATTCTTCATTGGAATACCTTACATTTTTAAGGAAGTGAAGAAGAAAAATGTTTCAACTCACCAGTTGCATCAGTTTTTATTCTGGGTTGAATATCACACATTTTGTTGTAAATAAGACTCCTAGGAGCAGAACAGTATTCTTCCTACCCTACTTATTCACAGTTACACCTGTGCTGTTGCAAAAGTGGAGTCTTAACAGACTGCATTAACAAGATTAAATGGAAGAAGTGATAAAGGCATAGACTGTTCCATTTCATTAAGGAAGGGAGGAAGACTGCTGGAGGAACCAAGTAATGAAACGACATTTTCTTTTGATACTGTCTTCATGTAGAATGCATTTCTTATTCCAGCCCAGTCATTTAAATATAATACTTCTTTTCTGTAGATTCTGAAAATAAATCTCAGCTTTCTTTTACCATCAGTTGTTTTTGTTTCAGACATACACAAGAAATGGAGGATTAGAATGGCAGATGTAAGATGCCAAATTATTACAGATAAAACACTTGTCCTGTGAAATAACACCTATATCCTACCTACCTGCATCCAGAGCTAAGAAGTTAATTTGCTTACATGTTTTTAGACTCCATGTGACAGACCTGACTGAACTGCCCCTGTTGGACACCCATTGCATTAAAGAAATATCAACTGAATCCCAGTTGCCCTTAGTTGCCAGGGGGCACTTAGGGGTAAACTCTCAGGTATGAATCACTAAGAGTTGCTCAGAGTCTGGAACTCCTATTTTTTTTTCCTAGGCTCCCGCATTGGCTAGAATTGCATCCTGGTTCACAGGTTATACTTGCAAGGGCATGCAGTGGCTGTCATGCACCAAGCACCGTATAGACAAACACAAAGAACTGCAAACTTTATATAGGCTTTCTGTCAAAACCAAACCAAAGCAAAACAAGACATAAGAAGAGAGCACTTTTACAAGACAGCTAATACATTAAATACAGTACCTCTCACTAATTCACTTTTCCCTTGGGAGAATCCTTGTGGGTTTTCTGTGCTTGGAAAGAATTCCCCTCGCCTCCCCGTTACACGTTCCCAGGCTGTTTTGCTGGAAGAGCTCTGCAAGGTTACTTCATTTCCAGGTAAGCTTTCCTTGTTAAACCATTTTCTCATGTCCTACCCTTTTGCATAAAGTACTTGTTGGAATAAGAGATGATTCAGATTTTAACAGTTCTGTCCTGCTAACTCTGCATATTCATTCCCTTGGAATTTGTGCCAAAGATAAAACAGAGAGGACTTCATTTTCAAGATTCAATAAGCCTGATACATACAGAAGACTGCTAATCCTACATACTATTAAAAAAAAGATGTTCAGAATTGCCACTGTCTCAGCCACTTTGCTTTGAATGCTTGCTCTGGTTAGATACAACAGTTGAGGAATTTTCAAACAAATAAACCAACGCATGGGGAAATATGAGGGGAGAGTTCCAAAGTTTATGAAAATAAGGAGAATTATTGAAGATCAGGAAAAGTACAGAAAACAAACAAATACATGAGCTGAGAATAGGCAGCCTGAAAAAATATTTTTCCAATAATGAGGAAAACATTATTTGAAGGGTAATAAGGAACAGGATGAGTTAATTACTTATAATAACTCATTTAAATCTGCATAAACATTACACAGCTATTTTTTTCATGACTGTTCCTAGAACCAGTCACGTAGGCTACATGTGATGCTGTGGGATTATAATCTTAAATAAAGTCCCAAACTTTTGGCCTGCTGCATTTCAGATGCATAAAAACTCCCTGGCTTGCTAAAAGAATAGGAATTGCCCTCTCTATTATTTCATAAAGGGAAGCCTTTGATGTTATGGGGCATAATTTTTCTTGACTGGATAAATAATTGGTGTATAATTTTCCTCCTGTTGCAACAGCGTTTCATTCTGCTGAAGCAGTGATTGCCTAACAAGATTTTTAAGTCTCACTGTTTCATAATATATTACAGTTCCCTATTAGACACACCACTTTCCTCTCAGATAAAAAACATGGATCAAAGAAATGGCCAAAAGAAATGAACAACATTTAAGTGTTCTTTTTCCCTTTTCTTGCTCTCTAATTTGTGTAACTGAAAATTAGTTCTGCATGAGTCAGAAAGAAATCAATAGATTGTTGCCAAATATTACAGACCCTTCTGATGCAGGAATTAGTATCAAACTGGTACTGAGCAATGATTCCAGTCACACTGGCTTTCAAATCGAGAATTATCACTTGACTAGCAGCCTAATAAATCACCCTGTATGTCCTGCCAGGCATGTTCTACCTCTACAGGCATCAGGGCAGGCAGAATTTGGACGCAGAAGTCTTAGGCAATGTTTGCATTATGTAATAACTCAGTTCCAGAAGAAAATGGCGGTATCTAAATTCTTACAAAAATATAACGATATGATATAGTTTTCAATTCTAATTTCATATTTCTAGATATACACTTCACTGACTCTCAGCTGAAAAAAAATGATATTGAGGAACAATTAAAAGAGCTCAACAAATGTAAAATGAAAACTCCACTCATCTATAGCATGGAGTAAATCAGGTTCTGACACCCACACGTTGCTAGCTGTCTTTTGACCAGGAAGCTGTCTTATGACCTGGCTTAACAGCCCAAACCAATGGGCAATCTGAATAAAAGGGGTCGTCATGCATTTAGCTTTCTTTTTAACCGTTTCAACACAAAGGGATCATAGAATCATAGAATAGTTTGGGTTGGAAGGGACCTTTAAAGGTCATCTAGTCCACCCCCCCTGCAATGAGCATGAAAAGGTCCTATTTGCTGCAAGTTCATGAAAAAATGTTGCCTGTGTTCATTTCTGCCTGACGATGTTCAACAGAAAAGAGATTTTTTTTTAATATGATAACTATTTTTAAAATCTAGAAAGAGAGGAACTTGACACCAATGAATGCTATGGAATATAGCCTTATTGCTTAATGTCCTGACAGTTAATTCTCTCAACAGTCTAATTTACTCAGCAGTTTATAGCATTTTATAACACACACAGTGACAGGAGTAACTACAGAAAAGAAAACTGTAAAAATTTATCCCAGTAATTTAAAAAGTATATAAAAGTTTTTGTACAGAAACTGACTACTTCATTACAGTAAAAAAACCCACAACCCAAAAACACCCTCCTGAAAGACAAAGGTATTAAAATTCAAAGAGGTAACCAATTGGATATTACATTTTTTTGTAGAAACTACAAATACTGGAGGACACGGTCTGCTGGAGCCATGTTGTGCACTTTGATAGGTCAGGGAGTCCTTCAGCTGTTGTAGGTAAAACCTGTTTTAGGTGATCGCTCTGGTAAAAATGATTTGGCTAAAGCAAGGGCAACCTGGCCACCACTGTAGAGACCAACAAGTGTGGAGATTATGAGGGAGGCACAGGGGGATTTACTTCCACCCAGCCACCCTGCTCTTGTTAAGAGCAGGCACCAGATGTATCCATAGACAGGATTTTTTTTTTTCTTGCTGTTCTTGCTGTTTTTATCAAAAAGAATCGAGCTGTCTGGGGAGTAAGGAGAATAAAAAAAAATATGTGTGTGTGTGTGCACACGCTTCCGCGCGAGGACAAGACTGTACTGGTTCAGAATCTCATTTGGTATGAACCGGTGCAGGGCTGCTGAATTCAGTGAAGCTGTGCCAAATTATGTTAACTGTGGGTCAGGTCTTCTCGTTTACTCCTACATTGCACGACAGTTGAAAAATAAAGGAAAAGAGTGTTATTAAAGAGGCTGTATGTAACTGTATCTCTCTCCTCCTGAAGGCTGCATATGGTACATCTCCCTGGTCTTAACTGCCAGAACTACAGGAAACTGAGCAGCAACTTCTAGGTTGTGGCCCTGTGCTATTTCAAAGAAGATGCCTCTGTTCTTTCATTTCAGGAAGTAGGTATTGTCCTTGGGGAATGTGATGAGATGAACCTTGCTCTCTTCTGCTTTGTATATTCTTCAGCCATGCAAGCTCTGATCCACCTTGCAAATATCCTTTTGGATGTTGGCCTTCCTCCCTTGTGGATGGATACAGAACAGAAAGAAAAGTCTTGCCGCATCCTGAAATCTTGTGATCTGTAAATCTAAGGCTCTGCAGCCCTGGGGACATTTCAACAATGTGAATCAAGTCCTATTCCACTTGCAGGCTAAAGGTACAAAAATGGTGATGCTACCTCCTGGTTTAAAGAAAAAACAGTACAAATGTATTGAGAATCCAGGTGCTTTAATCAGGGCTGCTACGTGTGGGGGAATCATAGCAAAATGATTAGCACAAGAAATTGGTAGCAGGGCTTTCTGTCAGTTATTTTTTTGTTCTTTTTTTTTTTTTTTTCTGGTGAAAAATAACCCCACCGGACTGGGTGAAGGGGATCCATGAAGGAGAGAGAGCATGCTTTAAAGGTCTATTAGTTCACTGTGCAGTGCATTTTAAGTTCAAAGACTTCAGAAATTATAAGAGAGGCAAAACCTTTATGTGCAGAAAAGAAGGATCTTTGGAGAAACTTGTAACTTTAAGATGACAGAATTCCTCTGTTGGTATGACCTCTAATGGCTTTGAAAAACACTGAATGAGTTTTAAGAACTAGGAACTAGATGTTTTTCCAGAGAAAATTTAAAGAAAATCATGGACATGTAGGAAATAGTATCTTTGAACCAAAGTGAAATTGCTGACCTCAGATTTTTAGCAGGTCTATTATTATACTTCCCTATGGAAACTTGCAGCATCCAGGTGACTTGTTCTGAGTGACTTTTTTGTCTCACCACTTCTTGTTTCACCTTCCAAGAAGTGAGAGACCCCTCTCAATAACAAAATCTCTTCCCTAAAATGAATGCTGCATCTCCTTGGCACATATAAAGAGAAATTTATGGCTAAATCCATCCAGAAGTGAGTCAGGTATTTTAGACTTTTACAGTCCAGATGTTCACACACCACTTAATCAGACTATCAAAATTTTGCTGTAGAAAACCACTGATTTTCCAGAACAATTATCACTGTTTTCATGATTTCAAACCTCATGTGTCACATCTCACAAGTCAATCTCTTGCTATTGGATTTTAGCATTGGAGCAAATCCTTTATCATTGGCTATTGCGTGTGGAACTACTGATTATTTCCATAGGTCCATACACTTTTTCTAGTGTGACTGCAACTATCAGTACCATTAAGATGTACCTGACAGGGCTCTTTTGGAAGCAGTCACCACCTGTAACAGCAGAGCAATTAGCCTCTACTACCTGGAGCTGCCACCAAAATTCATATTAGGTTGGACATAAACAGAGCACTCTCTCCCACTCTACATCAAATAGATAATAAATTGGAGCACTTCTGTACAAGGAGGTGACTCATTCTGCATTCAGACACATTTCCAAAGAGTTTAAGCATTGGACAGTCTGAGCCAACATGCTGTGCTCCAATCTTCATTGATTGTTGTCCAATTTATTGATATTTTTACTATGATTAAAGTAACCAGCAAATGTTCTCTTAATTGTGAGTCACCTTGTTAGAAGTAGGAATACTTTGATGGATCCTTTCACGTTGAACCCATTGATCTATATTACTTGCTTTTTACTTGATAGTCTGAATATGAATTACATAGTTTGGCTATTTAAAAGTAGATTTATTTGGCTGCATAGGATAAATAGTTACACCTGCAAATCGTGGCCATTTACAGAAATGATTTTGTTATGATGGCTGCATAAAAAGCCTCACAGTTCTTCCTCCCATGAACCAAAGCCTAATTTCGTATTTAAGTATGTATGTTATTGCCCCTCCTTTGCCATTCACTGTGACTCTAATAAGCCTGTCAGCAGTTTGCCCGTATCTCTTCTTCCCCTAGACTGACATATCAGACTGATCTCCACCTTCCTCAGGATCCTGGGGGCTGATGGTTATTATAAAGGAAGAGTCCAGACTCTTCTGGACTATTCTTACAGTAAGAAAAAAACTTTCTGTGGTGGACTCTCACTGACCCTACACACATGAAAGCTTCACAAGGAAGCTGCCAGTTGAACTGCCATACAAACATGGGATGCGGAGAAGCAAAATAAGATGTTACCATATTTTGTGGCTTTGCTATTGAGGTTCAACAAACCTGACAAGAATCAAAGATTGTCTCCTTGTGGGTCTCCTAAGCTTATGAAGCCTCATTCTCTTGCCTAAGTCTTTGTGCCTACTGTGCCTACAATACATTTCAGCTTTCTGGAGCCATTGTCTCTGGAGAACTTGGTCTGACCTGTTAAGGAAAGCTGTGGTTTACACAGGGTTGTGTCTCACAAGAAAAACAGAGAAAAATCTAAGGTGGTATTTTTTTTTTTTTTCTTTAAGAATGAGCAAATTGCTTTCTGCATTTCTTTATCATCCAGAAGAACCAGCAACCCAAATATTCTTCTCTAATTACTGAAGTGTTCTGTTAAGAAGAGTAGCCCCTACATCTTGAAAATAAAAAAAAAACAAAGCAAAAGAATTCAAGCAACTTTGGTAGTTAAATAAATCATATTAAAAGGAAACATTTTCAACAGTTTTCTAGTATTTAATGCAAGACTTAATCTTCAATACTTTAAGCCAAGTATGAACTGAAACCTCTTGGGTTTACTCCTATAAACAACTGTGAGCACACTCTGCTTCCTATAATGTAGTCCAATTTAAAGTCTCTGGATTACACTCTATAACTACAATATGGAATTGGAAACCTAACAAGATGGGACAATTTATCTGCCAATGACCACAAGCATCTTCAGTAAGTTAGTGAGGCCAGTGTAACTATACATAGTTCAGTCTGAAACCTCTTTATTTCCACTTTAATGTAAGGAAACAATAAAATGTCTCCGGCATCTCTACATCATACGTATCAGCAAATGGCATTTGTTTGGCAGCACTGCTGCTTCTGAACTGTGCTTGTATCATGTCCCTTCAGTCTGCCAAGCCCAAATATTGGAAACAGTGGGGTGAAGTGAAAAACACAGCAGAATTATTTCAGTGAGGATCTTGAACCTCTCATGAATTTGTGCTACATCCAGCTGTGGGGAGAATGAGGATTTTGTGTCTTACATTAAACTCGAATAAGCTTTCACAAACGAGAACACTGCCTGCCATGCTATAAGGTCAGCCACAAAGAAAGCATCACTGCTGGGTTTCTAATCTTGAATCTCGTGCTCATTAATAATACACAACAGAACATCAAACCCTTCTAAAACAACAAGCCCAGAACTTTGCTTTAATACCTCTGTCAGCACTTCTCCTTTGCACTCCTGAAGATGTGGATTGTGCTTTTGACAGAAAGAGCGAGTGCTTTTAAGTCACTCTTCTAAACGCTACCACAGGCTTCTGTTTCCAAGTGCAGCATGTGAATAATAGATGCAGAGGTCAACAAATTTCAAAATAATGAAAAAAAATTAATTACTAACTAAAGATCACGTCTGTTGCAGGGAGAAGATGTATAACTGAGGGCAAACATGCACCACACAAAGTACTGTGCTGTTATTTTAGCTATTGCATTCAATAGGATCTCCAAGCATAAGACAAAGCTTGTGGCACTGTCCTTGAAAGTCCTCTGGGAAGTCACGAAATGGAGTGGAGAGAAACTGCAATCAGTATAACAGCTTCATTCTGACTGATGACATGAAAAAGATATTAATCCACACTAAGATACATCAGGGCCAGATCCAAGAAAACCAAAGAACAGACGCTCCTAAGACTTTGGTGCTCAGCTACCTGCCTTTTGAGAGCAGTTTGAGTCAAAGTGGGATTAGTAAACCTGTATGAAGTGCCTCAACACTTCTACAGGGTATAGGCAGTTCAATGATTTGCCATTGGATCTGACAGTTTCTGGACTGGTCACACACAAAAGCTGGAGAAGAAAAGAAAGGATCTTAGTCACCTCAGGTAACCTGTTAAGAGAGGTTTTAATTTTGAAAATATATCTAATTTCATTCTCAACAGCACCTAACCAATAAAATTGTACTAGTGGCATCACAATATAGGGGAAGGAGTGAATGAGCTTTTCTTATACAATCATTAGATACACCAAATGTAAGCATCTGCTTACAGTGATGTTTTTGCCGCTCTGCCCAAAGTACCTAACTTTTTTTTCTGACAAAGCTTTCATGAACATAGCTGTAACTTCATTAAGGCTAAACGGAATATAACTTTCTCATCCTAGCTGTATAAAACAGATAGAGTTTTTTTTTTCTTTCTTTTGTTAAGGCTACAGGGTAAAGGAGAACCTGTTCGTAAGTCCATGCCTGGCCACATCTGAGATAAAGTACAATAGCTTGTAAGCCTCAAACAGCAGTACAGACCAAGAAATGCAAAATGATTTAGACACACAGAACTTTTGGTGACATTTAGTTAATTAGGCAAATGTGCCTGGTGTACTAGGAACAATGTGTCAGAACACTTTCACAAGATTCAGTGAGAGCCCTCAGTAAGAGCCCCTCACCCCTTTCAGCAATTGATAAAGCCTATCACCATCTATGGGATGAAAGAGCAATATGAAATGAATCACAAGTACAGCTTCCTGCCACGCTAGTGAAATAATACATCCTTGTCAGAAGCCTTTCATACGGCCATTTTAAAAGAAATGAGAACAAGCTGTAAGGAGAGAAGAGACCACCAGTAGAACAGTGGTGTTACTGTAATTTTTTTATCACTGTCACACTGTTCTGTTATTAGGTTGGGTGTGCTTTTATGGCCTCCCCTTCCAGGAACTGCCAATGAATTTAGAGCAAAGAAATATCAGTCTTTACCATCTACCTCTTAGGTTCAAAAAAACCCCTCAAAATAAACAAAACTAGGAACAAAAAACTGCTCCATTGTTAGTCATCTTCATAAAATATAAAAACCCATGGAAAGGGGATTCTGCTTTTCTAGGCCATGAAACATAACCCTTCTTAGCTGGTACACTTTGATTGTTCTTGAAAACAATAAAAGATATAACCTTTGATAAAGACATTGAAATGATTACATGCAAATTTTGTACCTCCTAATGAGATAGGATAGCTGATGAAATCTAAGAATCCAGTAAGAAAAGTACAATCAAAAATATGTTTCTTGGAATTTTTAATTCTGATACTGTAGACAAGACATGTCTACTTGTCTAACTGAAAGTGGAAGATTTCCCACTCTAGGTGCTGAGACTGAGAACTTAATTTGCTTTAAAAAGTGAAATGAAAGGTACAGCAGAACAATCGTATTTATCAAGGTTAAGTACTAAGATACTGTCCATTGTATTCTTAAACATGGAACTACAGTCATATTACAGCTGTCAGAAATGGCATTGCTATTAAAAATGTTTTAATGGTACAGTATACTCAGGTCTCCTTATAATGACCTTTTTATCCATTTTTCTTCTCTCTACAAATGCTCTTTCTGAGGGGGTAAAAGTGTATATCATCTGCCCCTTTGCACAGTTCTCATGCATAATGCAATTACTATGATTTTCTGCACCTCAAAAGTGCAGCTATTTCCCATAACTACACAGAGAGAAAGAAAATGACCCAAACTCAAATTACTGTACAGGAGACAGACCTTTCTAACATAGCTCTTATTACTTAAGATGACAGTGAATAACTACAGATAGCATTAGTATTTTCAATTCAGGTAGTTCTAAATTCGATTATTAACCAGCCCTACCTGATGTTCCCCTGGACGCTAATGACTTCTGATCATGTGACTCAGGAGATCTGAGAAAAACTGTCATATTGGTCCCACCGAGAACTACCTACCTAGGTAAAGGGAAAACAATACGCCAGGGATATATGCCATAACTGCAGCCCACGTTAACATCCTCTTGTTCAGTGTAACTTTAGATGTTAGAGCCAAGAAGGCAAAAGAAACATAAAATCCTGCAGTATTTGGGACTTTTCCTCTTACTCTTTTAGCAATTATTGCTAAGCAAATCTGGCATTCAGACACAAATGTTTTGCTTTGCAGAAAAATACTGGAAAATGACTATTAAAAATGTCAGGGAAATTGTTATATCTGGTAAAAATCATAGACATTAAAAAAAGGAAAGAAAAGCAATTCAATGCAGATGTTTTCAATATGTCTACCTGAAACCTTTTATAACAGAGTTCTCTCTCCACATCATCGATCTAAAGCTTTAATTGGCAGACAGAAAACTCTGATGGGAAAATAATGGTCTTTTAAATACCTGGGAATGAAAAGCAAATTGAGTTAGCACAGTGTAAGAGGCAAGTAATTACATAATGTCAATCCTGTTTTATACAGTTCAGTCTTTAAACAGCATGCAAAGAAAAGACATGTCTGGGAGAAATATATGAATCTCCTTGCTTCAAGTGACTCATGTGCTCTTTTCCCAATAAGAAGTTAGGGCTATTATGTGTAACAGCAGGCTCTTTGCTTAAGGGTTGCTCAAACGTGGCTGCTGCTAACACTGTTAGTTTGTGACTATTTAAAATTTTCTCTCCCTCTTGTCAAAGCCAAATGTCAGTCACTAGCTACGAGAGTAAATCTTCATTGGACAACTTCCAGAATGATCCTCTCTGCAGAAAGAATTTCTATTATCTCAGAGAAAAAAACCCACAAAAAGTAGACATAGGGTTAAAAGACTCATTGAAATCTCAAGAATATATACTATGCAACTGCATATTTTCATTGACATAATATTTAATAATTTGCTGAAATGTAAGTAAATCACTGAAAACAAACAAAAAAGGGGAGTTTTAGATGGCTCATATCTCTGTTCTTCACTGATTCTGCACTTCTCAGTTTCCTGTATCTGCTCTGTTTGTACCATCACTTGTCTTTATGCCACATACACTGCTTCAGCAGGATTTCACCTAAGAGACTCAACATCAGAGAAGGCATCTAGAAAGGGGGTCAAGAACTGACAGGAAGCCAGAGCTCAATAGCAGATGTCAGCTAATTTTTACAAGCAAGATGGTCATGTGGTATTGTAAGGTTTCCAGGAAATATTACTTATTAGTTTAACCTTGAGTATTTTGCATTTGCAAACTTCTACCTTAGATTGTTCCAGGTACGAGGACTACCCAACAGCAATCACTCACCTCCGTTGTATATAGGAAAGAGAAGATGATTCTGGTCCACAGTGGTATATTTACTTGAGCAAATTTTGATTATGTGTGAAGACATGATCTCAGAATCCTTTGCGTAAGTAACGCAACTAAATATATTCTCAATAGGATCACAGGCACTGAGCCGATAAAGAAGGAATTGAGAACAGCTATTACGATCATGATTTTCTTTTATTACAGGCCTTCACTGTTACTCCTAGCAGGGTGCATGCAATTAAGTTATGGTATGGTACTCGGTATCTCAAAAGATGATAACCTTTGACCACGTGGCTTCCTCCAAAAAGGGATGGATTGCATGTTTCTCCAATTTAGGTCTATGGTGAATTTGAATCTTTTCTTCTGTCAAGGTGCCTACAGGCAGCTAGAGGACAATGTTTGGGTCTTCTTTTGCCTTTTCTTTCTCCTCTTTCTTACTGATTTCAGAACAAATTAATTCACCACTGTTACTTGCTGTTCAGTCTCCTTTCCCAAAAGCCAACTTAAGATGCCTTTCTGCTAGCACCCCAACATTTTAACTACTCATCGTATGCTCAAATCCTGCAGCCATCTCCTTTCCTGAAAGTTCTCATAGATTTTATACAGACATATATAAAAATATATTTCCCCTGCCTTCTGTCCCGTAGAAGCTGAATGCATTAATTCTTTCTTTCAAATTCCTCTTTCTTCCCTACAGCCAGAACAAAAAGATAGGAGACTCTTTCAGACTGCTTTGTTACTGCCACCTCAGACTCAATATACCATTTTGAAAGCAATTTTGAAAGTGGATAGTAGGTTTTTGCCCCAGCGATCAGCTGACTGCCTATTCACCCCTGTGCCAATGACTCATACTTGCTCACCTGCCCTATATGCTGGTCACTCATTGCAAATATGCTACATTGCACACTGGGATTATTCCTGCAATTTTTTTCAAACTTTTCAAAAATTTCCACAAATTGTAATTCTTTTGTTGTTCACAGCAAGTAACTGCAGTGTCACACCAGCTCTTGCCATGTGGAACTGTTACAGAAACAGTCCTTGATATGTATTTTCAAATGCAATTTTTTGACATACAGGCCACGACCAGTCAGGAGAAAAATAACAACAGGCTACTGGAAGAGGTCAAAATTGCAAGGCCATTAGCATCCACCCATGGTGCCTTAGTAGTCAAAATTTATTAGAGAAGCTCATGATAAAACCACCTATAATAGAATTCCTTTAGACTCCAAATATAATTTGTTTTGAAATAAAACTATTAATGAAAATCACATATAAAGTGAGCAATAAAGATATAAATGTCAAATGCTGTGAAAGACAATTTTCACCGATCACCTGGCAGGGTGTATCCGTTACGCAGACTTCATAAATTAAGAGTTAACTAGGGATTTTGAAGTAACAGTCATGCTCCGTTTGCTAATTATGCTTTTGTTGACCTTAAGTACCTAAAAGGGTTTATTTTTCAAAGCTAATACATTAGTTAAGCCTTTCATTATAGAAACTTCAAAACAATGCAAATCAATAAGCGGAATAACTTTTCTAGAACAGAACTACATTTACGTGGTATTTAAGGAGTAGTTACTGACATATTCAGGAGAAATAGTAGCTGAAACTGCCATGTAATGACTCAAGATATTTCAACTCCATAGGTCTCCAGAAGTTTTGAGGTGTGTTGATGTAATGTAAGACATGCATATGTTTCTTCTGATAAAGACATTTGGACTGTAGGCAAAAAAACATACACTAACAGCTTCCTGATGGCTGGAAAATACAGAATTGTTAAGCTGTGCATAACCCCCAAAAAATGTCTATTTTTTTTTTTCAGCCACTGATATCTCCTTATTCCTTCAAAGAATTCTTTGAGCCTTGACATTTGCCCCACAGACCAACCAATATAAAATGCACTGAATTCTTACTACTAACTTTTATTCCTGAGGCTACTTAACTTTTCATTACTTAACTGTGCAGATGAAACAACAAATTTACAGTGCGTGATAAGTGTTTAAAAACCTTTTAGTAATTTTAGGAACTTCATTTTCAAAAGTGACATAGAGCTTTTGGAAGCCTACTGGAGATCTACCTATTATTTCAGTGGGCACTGGTTAATGAAGTCTTGGTAGTACCAAGTAGTTTTTGGTTTGGTGGTACAAACTAGTTTTGGATTCTAGTACCAAAAAATACTCTAAAAAATATTTTTAGGAAATTGAGTAGACAAGCTTAAGTCTTTTTGGAAGTTGATGACATTTCAAGCCTCAATTCCCTGGATTACTTTTGAAAATAGCACCTAAAGCTTGAAGACCTTCATCACCTACCTGCTTGAAAACCATGCCTCTAGACACCTGTAGAATCCTTTCTGCTATCATGTCAGTATCTCTCTATTACAGATGGAGGAGAATTGAGGTCTAAACAAACAGTAAGACTGTCTGCAGTCAGAAAGATGACCTTCCCTGGTACATAATCAAAAGTATATTATTAGTAGTATTAGTATTAGTATTAGTCTTTCAGGGAAACGAAAAAAGTGTGATGAACTCCCCTACTCCAGGCTTTTTGTTTACTAGGTGTTTGTTTGTTATAAGGAAACTGTTTTGGAGCCTGAAACAATACTTTCCCCTTAAGAAAAAGATCAAATGTTTATGGAGCTGACTGCAGAATCAGCAAGGAGATGGAGATGCTGACACTCCCTTTTACCAAATAGATTGGTTAACAACTGTGGCACACATGCAGGATAAGTATTTCTTGTTGCCTAAGGGATTTGAAGGCACATCTCTTTTGTAAATTACTTAACATGCTCCAGCAAAGTCTAAAGTGTGATTTACATTTCACTCAGAGCTGAACTGTCTAATTTCTGGAGCTAGAAAAGCTTTCTTCTATTCCAGGACATGGGAATTTTACTGTATATCGGATGTTTCATGTGCCCAAAAACACTGGGTGCAGGACCACCGTCATTTGGTTTGAGAAACCTGCATTTTACATAAGAATTCACTTCAGAAGGCACAACTAAAGACTCTAGTACTATGGCTCTTACTGGCTCTGTGTGCAGAGCACCTTTATAAGCCATTCAGAGTGGGCAGAAGAGGAATCATGTGCCTGGGCCACTACTGTTTCTGCTCCCTAGATTAGAAGAGAGAAAGTTGCATCTTGAATTCAGACAGTGCTTCTTAGTTTTCAATGTTTAGCAAAGGAACCTTGTTTTTGAAAAGAACATTGTTAAGTTTAAAAATTTTGAAGTCAACCAAGAACCAGCTCATTCAGAGATTTAAGCAAATAAATAACTATAAGGATCCAAATTGCCCCTGTTGTCATTAAGCAGGGAGTTAGAGGAAGCTGAGGAGGCCTTGAGCTTTTTTTTGACATGAGTTCAGAAAAAAGGTAAGAGGGAGAAGGTACCTGCAGAGTAGAAAGATGGTAGTTGGTAGAGGGAGGACTGATTTTATTTTAGGGATGATGCTGATGGACAAGAGCAAAGATCTTGCCCCAGATGTCTCCTAAGAAAATACCTTATTTAAGCATATTTTTCCATTTAATCCTTCTGGATTACATTTCCATTAATCTGCAGATGAAGTTAATTAATCTGCAGATGAAGTTCAGTTGTTTCTTTAACATGTACTTCATTAACAGAGGCATCACTGATCTTCTTGATTTACAAGTAAGCTTATCAGTTGCTACTGCTATAGCTCTATGTGAGCTGTATCCTTCCTTTGCTGGCCAGGTGTCCATGGCTAAATTGGGAAGTTTAGCACAGCTAATAGCAACAACCCTGAGAAATCCTTCTGTGAGATGCATGGAACAATCATATTTGTGGCTGCAAATCTGTGGCAGCTTAGGTGTACAGGTCCTGCCCAGAAAGCTAACTCTGTAAGTCTTTTACTGCCATTCTATTTATTTTTACACAGAGGACGATTTCAGAAAGACAAGAGATTTGTGAAATATAAAGGGACAGGCAAAACATCAGACAGAATGTAATGTTCTAAGCCATGTCCCACCCAATTGAATGTAGGAGGGGGGGCTTGTCCTGAGATGCTGGGAATATTTAAATTTGGTACTTTATAAATCCATTGACAGGTCTTTGAAAAACTGCAGAAAAAAACTGCCTTAATAATCCCTTCTTTGTTTTTTCAATGCAATTTTTTTCCAGAATATTTTATTTCTATTTCTTCTAATTGCAGGCCCTGAAAGCTCAGCGTGGGGCCTGAGAGTCAAGCAGATTCTTTCTTATTCTATAATAAGGCAGTAAGTATTATCTAGAAAAAACCACCTGTATTTCTGACTCCACTGTCTCATGGTTAGTCTTCAGTGACACACAAAATGCAAATTCCTTACCTGATTTGCTATAACTATCTGAAATTTAAAAATAAACCTGCTGATGCACAAAAACAAGCAGAACACAGTTCACCCTCTCTCAGCTGATCTGGATCTTGCAAGTGCAGCAACAGTATAAAGGATTAAAATAAGTCTAATTAAATCTCCCTTTTTGACTAAAGTTACTTTAAAAGTTTAATGCACAAACTTCAGTCAGAAAGTTTCATTAGAGAGGTTCCAAAGTAAGGGTATTTTAAACAAATGAAAGAACTAAGGGTGAAGAATTTTTTAAAAGAATGAGAAGTGAAAACTCAGAACACAAACGAGCATCTTGCAAGACTTTAAATGGTTTACCTAGCTACATAGCTATCTAAACTTTCTTGAACCTGTGCTATTCTCTTTTTATCTACAATGAATGTAAGGAAAATTTTCTCCAGAATTAGACTGCTGAGTAAATCAATCTTCTGTGTTAATCTTGATACAGCTATGAAATAATTTATTTAACCACAGGTTAATGTCTTTGTTTTCTTAAACTATATACTTCCTTTAGTAACATGGTTAACAGTGCTGAAAAGCATTGATGGTTATTTTGATCACTAATGACTGATGCCAGTCAACCAGTGGGTTTTTGCATTTTTATTGTGTTGTCTGTTTCCCTTGAGAGGATTCAAGGTCTCTTGAAATTCCTGAATCACACATTAGGTTATCAGGCCCAAGTTTCATTTGTGCAATACAACTCTGTTAACAGTTTACACATTATCACTTTGGGGAATACAACTGAAAGCTGATATCAGCTGATCAGATATAAATGATTTGCAAGGCCGGACAGTCCTCGTGACAGGTTAGTTTTCCATTACTGTTTCCTCTTCTGTTTCTAGAGTTTCAGATCCAAAAGTTATTTTAGAGTGTTATTATGTATGGGGACATAACAGCAGGTCTATGTTAAACTTACAATATTAGCTCACAACTAATGTGTCAGCGTGTATACAAATTCAGATTGTTAACAACACCTCTTCTATTTGCTTAATAATTTCTCAAAATACATTTCTGTGCTTGTGCACTTCAAATATTACATATCCAAAGCAGCTATTTCTTCAAATGAATTGGTAATAAGAAGCTGTCAGTACATATGTGGTTGTATGCATCTTTCATCCGTTGTGGAGATCCAAATACAAAACTCAGTGCTCCAAGACATAACGCTGGTTTGCGAATGTCCAAAATACTTTGGACATAAATGAATGAATGGCTTACCTTCACATCTATAAGCAGTTTATCATTGCTGACAGATACAGTATGGGCAACTTTGAAGAGGTAACTCAACTGATGTGCAATGTGGGTAACTTATGTAAATTAGACACGTTATGCCTTTCTAGCTTTGGCACCCAAGTAATTACAGCTTCTGATGTACCTTAACTCTGCGTCAAGGGGTACACCTGATGTCCCTCTGGACATCCCAAGTGTACAATTCTCAATTAGATAAACATCAAGCTTAACACACAATAATTTGTGAGTCCAGAACTCATGAAAGGAACACAAGCAATGGAGGTAAAGCATATATCATGTGTGACCTTGGTACACATATTGGTCACATTGTTTGAAGCCTGTGATGTCATACTAACATAATTTATGTCTACTTAACTATCCACTTTGTTGATTGAAGACTTATCAGCCCTGTGTGATAGAATGAACTGAAATGACACACATTTACAGTTTAAGGACTATTTGGATGGCCTGAGAACACAGGACAACTATGTTCATAGCCATGCCGTCCTGTGAAACGTGCTGTAGGTGTCCCTGCTGTGGCAGGGGGGTTGGACTTAGATGATCTCCAGAGGTCTCTTCCAACCCTGACGATACTGTGATACTGTGATAATCTTACATCCATATGTACCAGAAAAAAGTAGTATGTACTTTTTTTTCAAACATTTTGAAACTGACATTTAGTGCGTTTGGATGACCACTTGCCATCTATATTGTTAAGGGATGAGGCAAATTTATCACCTAACATGTTACTGGATGATAAATGTAAGCATCCCATGCAGAGGAATAACTGTCTCAGCTAATACACTTTTTTTAAAAGCACAGATTGTGACATAAGCTTGGTCATAAGCAGTGACCAAGAAAAAAATAGGACGAAGAACACTGTGTAAATGTTTCAGACATTTGAGGGTTTTTTTAGCCAGAACAACAGAGCAAAGGGAAATGCTAATGGTAATTGCCAACAAAAATGGAATTGAGTTGGAGTGGTCTGCTCAACACCAGGATGCTCAGATGAACTGTAAATGAATAGCTTTGTCACAAGGAATGTGTGCCCAATGTTTACAATGAGTTATCTGGCATTGGACCAATATGGAAAATTGACCCTGAGGGAAAAAATCCACAACAGAGATACTCCTCATTTATCTGAGACAGGATTGTGTAACTGGGGTTGATGTTACACTAAGCTGGCAAGAGAAAGTTTTAGAAATATGTATATATAGCTACCAATAAAAAGACAGCTGGCATGAAATCAATTTGGTTGCAGTTTGACACAACACCAATGCTTTCTGCAGTGTCAACTGCTTCCTTAGTCCTGCATGGCTTATTACAACCTCCACACTTAAAGACAGAATTTAGAAATAAATTATTTTCCCAAAGAAACAGTGACTAATTCCAAAACTTGATTTGAAGGAAATATATACGAAGTAATGGGCCATTCAACTTGACTAAGATACTACAACAGAACTTGACCATTAGTGAGTGGGTACAGCCATTTTTTCTCTCCCCCTCCAGTATTCAAAAATAGTCTCCTTTACTTAGCTTCGCTTTTTGTTCCAAAAATGACAAAAGCAACAATGGTATTCTTCATGATAAAAACAAAGCAAGAAAAAACCAAACCAAAAATCCCACACTATATTTATACAGAGCAGTAATAGTAACTGCACAGACTCCAAAATATTCATCAGCAGAACCTGGCCCAAAGGGAAGTAGAGAGATTGATCTGAAAGATCAAATAGGGGGAAAATGGTAATTAAAATCATCACTGCATAAAATCAGCTTATGGGTCAGAGATGGATTGACAGGTTCGTGTTAATGATGACCTGAACGTGGGCCACAGTTTGTTAATATGGTCTTAGGAAAAGGCTCAAGTGAGCTATATTAATTTTTCACTTTCCCTGTAGCTAGAAAAATGGCAAGAAAAGCCTCTCTGGTGGTATTTAGGCACTCTATTTAGAAACTTTGAAAGAATCAGAAAGTTCATAGCAGCTGAACAGGAGAGGAAATATGTCAAATGTTTTTCTATACAAAGTTTTTGTACCGTCTTTTTCAAAGAACCTCTTAAAATGGTTCATTGACAGTGGATACTTCTCCAGCATAAGCAATCTATTGTAAACTGCTTTGCAATGCTATCTAAATAATCAAATAATCATTTAATTTTGTCTGATTTTTGTATCAATTCTCATTTTGAATAAAATGTATATTCCATGTAGAAATACCCTTGTGAAAAGGAGCTTAAGAGTTACGCAGGTTTTGAAGAATAACCCAGTAGATGAGGAAGAAATGATACAAACTCCACAGTGGGGGATAAATATGATAAAGAACAATTGTAAAAAAAATATGACCTGCAATTTGCACAAAAATAAATTAAAAATACCCTATCATTTAAAAAAGGCAATATCCGTGGTCTGTGAGATTTCAGTCCTAAGCAAATGAGCTATAACTACCAGAGGCTTTCTTTCTGTGAAACAGAAAGGCTCAAGAAAATAAAAGATTTGAGAAAAGACTCAAACAATTTATTCTAGTTTGATATAATCTACAAATATATTTATACTGTTTCATCCAAATGACTCTTGTGAAAAATAGGACCTTTACAGAAATTGCAAGTTGCTATTCAAATGCTATGTAGGAACAAATGCACCTATTTACATTAATCTTATCTTAACAATAAAAATGTGTCATAGCCACTTTCTCAAATAGCTAGAGCAGACGTGTTTCAGTATTAAGCAGAAAAAAATATGTATTTCAATATAGATATTGAAACATTATATTAGAATATGTATTTATTATATGTATTGTGTTAGAATATGTATTACCAATGCCTGCTGAAATTATGGAGAAGGTCATTCTGGGAGCTATTGAAAAACACTTGAGAGACAGTGCTGTCATTGGTCATAGCCACCATGGGTTCATGAGGAGAAAGTCCTGCTTAACCACCTTAATTTCCTTTTATGACAAGGTCACTTGTCTATTTGACCAAAGGAAGCCAGCAGATGTGTGTTTTTTTATTTTAGCAAAGCTTTTGATACTGTCTCTCACAGTATCCTTCTGGTCAAATTGTCCAGCACGCAGCTAGATAAGTCCATAATAAGTTTGGTGAGCAACTTTGATGTTGCCCAGGGCTTGATTTTAGGACCAGTTCTCTTTAAGGTTTTATAAATGATCTGGACACAGGAATCAAATGTACGTTAAGTTTGCTGATGATACTAAACTAGGAGGAGCTGTGGACTCCATCGAGGGTAGAGAGGCCTTACAGAGATATCTGGATAGACTAGAGAGCTGGGCAACCACCAACCACATGAAATTTAATAAAAGTAAGTGCTGGATTCTCCACCTGGGATGGAGTAATCCTGGTTATACGTATAAACTGGAGGATGAGGGGCTGGAGGGCAGCCCCGCAGAAAGAGATCTGGGCGTTTGGGTTGGTGGTAATTTAAATATGAGTCAATGTTGTGCCCTGGCAGCCAAAAGGGCCATGTCCTGGGGTCCATCCAGCACAGCATTGCTAGCTGGTTGACAGAGATGACTGTCCCACCCTACACAGCACTGGTGCGGCCCCACCTCGAGTACTGTGTGCAGTTTTGGGTGCCTCAATATAAGAAAGACACCAAACCTATAGAGTGTGTCCACAGGAGCGTGACCAAGGTGGTTGGAAGGCTTTGAGAGCAAGACTTACAAGGAGCAGCTGAGGTCACTCGGTTTGTTCAGCTCAGAGAAGAGAAGGCTAAGGGGTGACCTCATCGCAGTCTACAGCTTCCTCAAGGGGGGCAGTGGAAGGGGAAGGTTCTCATGTCCAGTGATAGGACATGGATTGAAATGGAATGAAACTGTGTCAGGGGAAATTCAGATCGCTCATTAGGAAAAGATTCTACACTGAGTGGGTGAGCAGTCACTGGAACAGGATCCCCAAGGAAGTGGTAATGGCACCAAGCCTGCCAGAGTTCAAGGAGCATCTGGACAATGCTCTTAGTCATACGGTTTTGTTCTAGGTAGTCCTGCAAGGAGCAGGAAGTTGGACTCGATGATCCTTAAGGAGCCCTTCCAACTTGAGATATTCTATGATTCTATTTCAATATAATAGTAATGGTTAGCTGTAATGGCCTGAGAACATAGCTAAGACAAGGTTTAGTGTTAAGTATATATTGATAAATAAGAAAAGTAGTCAAACTTAGAGGTACACACTCTTCCCCAGAGACTTCAGCTTACAAGCAAGGTTTCAGATTTAAACTTCAGAGTAAAAGCTGTGTCTTTAGTTTATTTTATTGTTTAATAATATTAAAAGTGCATAGATATCTTTAAAAGTATATAGCAAAGAAAAATCTTGTCCACTGAAAACAGCATGGCTTGGGAGCATGTTCATTTCTCATACTATTTAATTACCCCAGTGCAAAACTAAAGTGGTGATGGAAGTCAAAGTTACGTCACAAGTGAGTTTGGCTGAACAACCGTACACATCTTAAAATTTTCTTTGAAGTGCCAGAACTCCAGCGAGAGAAATACAGCACATGTGAATGAAATGATAACAACAGTGAAATATATTCTTGACTAGCCTGGTACTTGGACACATTTAGATAACCTTAGAGGACTGCACTGATCAAATGGTCTCTGTTAAAGTACAAAGTACCATGTTCATTAATGTTCAGGCATTGATAATGTGTACACTGTCCCATCACTGCAGTCACATTCAAGGTGATCTTTATGGGGTCCTTTCAGACAGCATGTAGCTGCCACTCCCCACAATGTTTAGCAGCTAAAAGCACTAGTCAAGAACAAACACAAATCCTACTCACATCAAGTACCCTTTGAAAGAGTACCTTCATGTCCATTCCCAGAGGCACACACTTCATACGAATAACTGTAGTAAACTAGGAATTTAGAGGACTGATCTGGGTAATTTTTGGTGCCTTATTTTCAGTTTCTGAGTTTTAAGCTGTGAGAAGGGACAGAAAAGTAGGGCCTGAGAGCAGGGTGATGGCTCATAGAACACCTGCCCTGAGCACTTATCTGGGCTTTCTCGAGGCTGTCCCCCAGCATTCCTGAAACACAAATACACAAACAACGGACAAACACGCAGAGCTCTAAGCAACTTTTCATGCCTCAATGTTGACAATGAAAAACCCACAGGGTCAAATGAAATTTATTTAACACATTCTGTTCTTTGTCTGACAGCCAGTATTAATGTGCTGCAAAAGGAAGAGTCGCAAATTACAGACAATTAATTTAAAATAGTTTATTTAAAAAAAATAACAAAAAAGCACATCTAAACATCTAATCATACAAATACCCACATATGCATATGCATAAAATTACATCTACTTTACAAAAGGTCTTCAGTCTTTTGACTTAATAATATCAAGGCAGCTAATAATGATAACCAAATTCTCTTCTGCATATTCGCCTTGGGATGGGGAGCAAGATACTTCTTCAGCCTCTCCTTTTGCAGAAAAGGATAAATAACTGATTTTTGTCTTGCTGGCTGAACCAGAATATCACAAAAATCAGCTTCAACCTAAGATATCTTTCCCTTTTTTTTCTCTGCAAAAAGTACAAAATGTTTTTTTAAGCACCAAAATGCATTGTTTCACCATACTCACTTTTGGAGCTACTTAGGAAACTCCAAAACATTTTTTTTTCCCCAGATGTGGATTGAAATTCTTCCTTTGCTTGACAACGTACTGTCATTTCTTCATGTAAAAATTGTGCTTTCCTTTCTACATTTGTCAGTACAAATTATATTTTTTTAATTTTTCTCCTGATTTACAAGTAATTTTTTTTCTCTGCTCCGCATGGCAGATCTGCCTACAGTGTTTTTCTGTTATGAACTCGAGTCTCAGCTATGTTATTCATTCATGGATAAATGTCATTCCCATATATTTTAAGTAACATTTTTTCCTTTATATTTTCTTCCAGTGAAAATAATCACTGCCACTTCACAGGATGTAAATATTTTCTTTATAACTACAGTGTGAATCTGGAGCTGTTTTTAATCTTTGTGTCAGTGAAATTCTGCTTAGCAACCACAAAGATTTTGTTTCCCCTATGCAGTGAATGATTACTGCCTTCAGGCTGGGTAGCAAGGGAGCATCAGTTCTGATGGTGTAACTATAAATGTCTACAAGTTGCCCAGATCTTAGGTCATTGTTTTTAAGTGGGGCCCGCCTAAGAGATCTGAAGTTTTGTGGAATAATTAAAATACCCCATTAAAGAATTTCAACTGAGTGGCTTAGACTGCACAACAGTGGACATATGATGGATACATTGCTTTGAGAGCAAAATGTGGCTACCTTTATTGCTTATGGTCCAGCTATCTCAAGGCAGATTCATGAAAGGTAGAGGATTTGTTGTTCTGCACACCGTTAATGGTGAGCTGCCTTACCTTCCCCTCCACCCATAAATGTGTGCCAAGTGCTGTAATAAGTAATCTATAGATACTCCACTATTTAGCATGCTTTCCCTTGCTGTCGGTAGCTCCTGCCATCCTTAATCTTCTGTACACAACAAAACTTGGTAGCATTGGCTATACTTGCCAGTGTTAATATACAAAACTTTGCTGAAGTTCAGCTTTTCTCTGAAAAAAGCTCCCTAAAAATAGCATTGTGGAGCTCCACACGCACTTTTTCTCTCAATAATTACCATTCTAAATGCACTTGGTTTAAAAGTAAAGGGAGAGAGTATGTTTGTCACTGATAGCTTTATAAACTCAAATACTCACGGGGTCCCACTGGGCACTTTTTGTACCATATATCATCACCTGGAGCAATGCCTTTAAAACAGCTTTTAAAGCCCTGGTGACATCCTCTGTTACAGTCATGTCATGTGTCCTGTCTTGTTCCCCGTCTCTTTCCCGCCCCCTGCCCCCATGCATGAAATTCTCAATACTTATGTAGGTGACATACAGAGATCAAGCATCTGTCCTTCAGTTCCCGGAATCAGCCATACAATATCTAGTTCTCATTTTTCCTGATAGCTAGTGCGGTCTTGACCTGCAGTGAAGTTTTTGATACCAAAAATATAAGCATTAGTTGCATAACACGACACACTTTTCACTCAGACGGGTGAAATGTGGCTAGAACTAGGTAAGCAATTCTGCTCAAGCTGAGTCTGGGAACGTAACAAAATGAAACCAAATAAGAATTATTTTTTTTTTTTTAGTTAAAAACCATAGCCATGACAGCACTGGACATTAACAAAATGCTTGGCATTTGAACAGTGACGAAAATAAACTGTGGAGTTCTGAAATTCAGCAACAGCAGCGGCAACTCGAATAGTCTCTTCTACATGTTCTCAGCCCTTACCAGATGACCACTTTTTTCCAGTTTGTCCTTAGGCCTACAATGAGTAGAGACCTCATTAAAGTTTACAGTGTATAGTAGAAGACTGCAGCTTGGTGGGCATGATTTTATTTTAACTGTCAAAAATACATCACAATGAGTACTAAACCAAACACTAAATGATAAAAAAGGCTTTTTTTTTTTCTCCGCTGTTATGTCCTATTGAGTATTTAGAAACACAAGAAGTTTGTGGACTCTACGTTTCAAAGATAGCCCATTTTTTATTTACTTCTGTTTGAAATAAGGGCAAATCACATATCTGAGAAAAAACTGTTATCTTATGCCTATCACAGAAAAACAGCTAATTAGATGTTAAAAGCAGAAGTTATTCAACTAAATAGTAGAGTACCAGCTGTACAACCACACATATACATTTTTATTTCTTGTAACCAGTTAGATGTACTGTAAAATTGTAAAGATTGACAAATATATCAAAAGGTACATGCCATGACAACTACTCATACACACACCAGCTAGAGTATCAATCTCCAGTGACATAAAAGCCAGCCAGCGTGTTTGATTTCCACTTTTATTCATGTGCCCTCCCTTACAAAGTGTGTGTTTGTCCATATGAAAGTGCAAATACATACCAATCTATGTATAAATCACTGTGACCACATATTCATATCTGATAACCAACCAGTGGTTATTTCTTAGCATAATTTTTATTTATGCCACCATGCTTGTTTCTATTAGATCAAACAGAAGGGTAGTGGGATGTAAAAGGATCTTCATCTGCCTGACACCATCCTTACCTTTGGCTCCTCAGGCAGACATTACACTTTCTGAAGAACAGTTTCACATACAAAACAGAGCATCACCTATTTATTTCAGAAATTCTATAAGTTGCTATCAGGTAATACAAACAAAATAAAACCTCCGCACAAGGAACCTACTTTATTCTGAACTGACCTAGTAACCTAACTCAAGTTAACACTTTAATAAATTAATTGCGTTGAGGGCTGACCTACATACATAGACCTAAACAAACAAAAGTCATCCAAACAAGAAAAAGGTTTAAGAAAACATCAGGAGGGAGCATGATAATGATTTAATATATTACGAGTTCTTGGTGATATTGGAAGAAGTCAAGAAACAAAAACAATCTGTAACAGAATCCATCCAATATTGCTTAAGAGTACTGTTCAGTTATATCATACATTGAAAAACCTGCATTTCAGAAAGAACAGAGGAGCATACAGCTCACTTTTGAACAGATCTCACCATATTGTTATTTTCTTAATAAAAATGTTTAAGGAAAACTCAGGGACCAACACAGATAAATTTAAGAATGTTTCAAAACATCCAGGGTTTCCTGCCATTCTGGAGAATGAATACACCCAGACCCACTGTCTAAGATAGAGTGAACTTTGAGGATTCATAGTATTTGTACAATTAATATTTTATTGGTGATAAATTTTAATAACTCCCAGAGAAACAATGTCACTGAACACTTACTTATCAGAGGGTGGGCTCAGTCATGCCTACAGTAGTAGACAAATGGGGTCAAGCTGCCATTCCAGATTTAATCACATTTGGCTTTTTCAACTCTTAGATTCAGTTTTCATGCACCTTAAGACATTGTATAACTTGCTCTTTTTCTAGCCAAGGAAGAACTGTTTGAACTTGAAAAGGCTAGTGAATATGAATCAGAGAGGCACGTCTGCCTAAACATCTCTCTCCTAACAGGGAGATGTACAGGAAGAAAAGGACTCTCTGGTTTCATTCCTAGGTCTAGCAGCACTTGCAAAATCTTTTGGCAATTTTTTCGCAAAGTTTTCAGAAATCTGGTGTGTCACACGTTCAAGACCCAGAGGAAGCACTGAAGCCATTATGTTCTTCCCAATGTCAATTAAAGAAGTGGATATACAAAACTGCAGAAGAGGGAGCACCTAAAATCTCTCTGTCATTCCAGCATTGATTTTGAATACAGAATACCTACAGTCTCTAAACCACATGGCAGAGCTTGATAAGTGAGAGGGAAGGTCTAATCTGGCCCACTCCACAGGCCTAGCACAACCATCATGCATTAAGGAGCCACGGAGATCTGCTGTTGCACCTGCCCTCTAACTAACTAACTTTGTCTACCTATTTTTTCTACAACTTAGTACTTCAGCTACCTGGAGACGGTCCCCTGCCCTAGCTTCCCTCCAGACTCAATGGTCTACTGGCCTTGAGGCTTGCAGTCTCAGTGGGGAGTAGGAAGCATCCCTTTGCTTTGTTGCAGTCTTGCATGGATGCAACCATTAAAAGCAAAATTCAAGTAGCTGTCATCGGCAGTACTAATAAAATAAATCTATTGACCAATACATTTAAAATACCACCACAGCTCCCCATTCACAGTGTTCTCATTCCAAAGGCTTTATGTAGAAATGCAACCTTTCTTCCACAGAAGAGTAGGTCATGTAGCTAACACGAACAGATTAAGATCCTAAAATATTTAACAGTGAAGTCAGCAATTTAAAATTCCATTTTGGAATATGGACCAAGTCTGAATCAGTGATTTTCCCCAGAGACTGGTCATAATACAGAAATAGTTCAAAAGCATTTTCAGTTAAACAAGAAATTACACTCTCTCAGATAGTTTCTCACTTCTACCTCATTATGAACAAACCTATTACCTTGAATTTGTTTCACAGTAGCTGTCTACTTATTACCAACATTTTAGGTAGAGAGAGGAAAAGCAGAGAAGGAAGAAGGATTACTTTGCTTGCACCTAGTCATCCAACTATAGCACAGTTCTGTTTTAGTTTTGGATAAGGAAAGAAGAATTGCTATGGTACTTGCACTGCTGCCTACCTAAGATCAGGTTAACTACAGCAACTTAATCCTTCAATACAAGAGGATTTTACCCTGAGAAAAATCCTCTGTAATTCTCTTACCTCTATAAATGGCTCCAATATGCTTACCCAACAAGGAGCTTCCACCTCCTAACCATGGGCCTGCTTGCCATCACATCAAGGGCTCTGCCTTTTTTTGCCTTCTCTCTCACTGTTACAGCTTTAGACTCACCCAAAGTGTTTTTACTGCTATTAAAATGTTCTGCAGGATCATCCACTTTGTATTTACTTGCTGCTGTTCTAAGCAGAGGGCTAAAACAGGTTCATAATTCATGATTTAATTAAAGTTATTCTCTGGACATTTTATCTTCATGATAAGTGAGAGCCAGAACAGGGGTTCAGTTCCTGGCTCTGCCACTTGAACTGCTATGTCATTTTAAGTGTTAATTATCAACTAGATTTGTTCTCTTCCTTCAGGACAACTGTAAGGCTTTACTTGTGTTGCAGCCCCTTGAGGGATGGAAGGCTCTACTGCATGCAAAGCCTAACTCCCAGGCCACACACAACTTTTCATAAAGTCTAAAGGAGAACACTAATCAGTATATGAAAACAAAATGCAGCATTTAGGTTCCAATGCAATGTGCTCAAGGACGGTAGGATGCTATGATGTAATTGCTTTCAGTATGTCAATTCCACATACTTACCCCAAACAATTCTCTCAATAGAACAGAAGATACTTTAAATAGCATCGTATCTTTGAAATATTGTCGCAACATGGAAGAAAATACTCCCATCTCCCCGAAAACTATTTGTTTTGCTGTCATGTATAGGGGATAGGAAACATCCTGAATAAATGAAGGTTAAAACTTAAAAAAAACTACACAAGCTCTATGTGAGGACAGTAAAAACTTGATGTTTTAAACAAAACAATAATTATACGCCTCTCTAGCTCTTACATTGCACTTCTGGAGACAGATTTTGACCTGTTGTGGTCATATAAGTTCAGTTCAACTCCTTTGTTTCTGATTTGAATTACTTCAGGCTCACCAGCATAACCAAGATCAGAGGCTGATTAAGTGATTTGCCTAAAGGCGATCACCAATTTAAAATAGCAGAGTAGAAATTAAAGCTTTGGAGGTCCAGTCTCCTCTGCATTGGTCTTCAGCAATGGAAAATGCAGAATATCATCTGATTCTCTGATGAAACAAAATACTGTATTTTCCAAGCATTTCTGATTGAATATTTGGACCATATCGAACCATCTCATAGTCTGACAGTGCTACACAATGTGTATAACACACACACACAATCTAAATTAAAAGAACCTTATTAAGGCAGCGGGCTTAAGCTCTCTGAAGTTAGGAAATACCAGAAATATTTTTTCCCTCTGATGTGTATGTATACAGCTTTGAACTACAAGATTCAATAATGTGTTCTCCATAAAATTGTACCTCACTTAATACATAGGATGGATGGTGTTCATTGAAAAAGCAACCAATCAATAGCTTGTTTTCTGCCAGTTGTTCAATGTTTGGCCTGGGGTCTTATTTACTGTACACACTGCACAACATTGCTCTAAAACCAGAATTCTTAATTTTCTCATGAGCCTTTTTTTAATGTTCCTTTGTATCCAAGCACTTTAAAAATATTAATATTTTTATTTTTCCAACATCTTAACCAGTTATGCATGCGCCAATTTTAAAAAGCAGTAGCTGAGGAATAGGGAGACTAAAATAACAGAAACAAACTTGTTCAGAAGCTTTCTTAATTAGACAGTTTATCTTCTAAAATGTTGATTTATCAACTGTTTATGAAAACAGTTCTGATGAAATGTTTCCCAGGAAGAGTTTCTTAATTTTAAGATGTTTGCTGTTTCCTGACCACCAAAAGCTATACAAAAGCCAGCTCTCAGGTAAGAAAGACATTCAGCTGCAATGAGAGAGAGGACTGTTTCAAGTCTCTCATGGACCTCCAGCAGGACAGCAACACCGGCTGGTGACCAAAAATCCCAGGCAACCAGCCACCAAGCAGTTTAGCCTTCATCTCTCATCTTCACATGTACAAATCAATATCTGCAACAACTGTGTACAACTGTGAGAGATCTCAAAGGATTCATTCTGATGCAGAAAAAGGGAGTTTCTGAAATCCCCAGATTTAAACACCCAGACCTTAAAAGGACAGAGGAAAAGGTTTGTCTGTCTTTCTTTGATTCAGGCAGCATCATCTTTGAGATGATCCCACCTTTGAGGGTGAAAATTTGAAGTGAATTACTTCAGGAAGGGCCATAGGATCATGACTCTTGCATCTCAGCTCCAGTCCCAGCCCTGGCCAATTCCAGGGGAAAATTCTGCTTACTCCAAGCCTGCCATAGGTCCAGTATAAACAGAAGTTACTAGGAATGTAGCTCAAAAGCACTGGAGTGTCTCTACAGAGCATGTGCAAAACATATTTCCCCTGAGGCGAATCTCCATGGTAATGAGAGGATATGTAAGTCTGAGAATCAGGCAGCTGCTATCGAACCATCAGTGTTTCACAGAATATCTGAAGTTGGAAGGGCTCCTTAAGCATTATTGAGTCCAACTCCCTGCTCCTCACAGAACTATCTAAAACAAAACCATGTGACTACGAGCATTGTTCAGATGTTCCTTGAACTCTGGCAGGCTTGGTGCCATTACCACTTCCTTGGGGTGCCTGTTCCAGTGACTGACCACTCTCTCAGTGTAGAATCTTTTCCTAATGGGCAATCTGAATTTCCCCTGACACAGCTTCATTCCATTTCAATCCATGTCCTATCGCTGGACATGAGAACCTTCCCCTTCCACTGCCCCCCTTGAGGAAGCTGTAGACTGCGATGAGGTCACCCCTCAGCCTTCTCTTCTCTGAGCTGAACAAACCGAGTGACCTCAGCTGCTCCTTGTAAGTCTTGCTCTCAAAGCCTTCCAACCACCTTGGTCACGCTCCTGTGGACACACTCTAATAGTTTGGTGTCCTTCTTATATTGACGTGCCCAAAACTGCATATAGATGTCAAGGTGGGGCATCACCAGTGCATCGTCTCCAAAAGACGATGCTAAAGGGTTTACATTCCCTCCCCTAGATTTGTGTTAATATGTCTAATGATGTGGATGACTCAGTGTACACCATAAGCCCCACAAAGCAAAGTCAGGACATGATGAACTGCAGCATAGGGCCATGAGCCTCTTGAATTGCTTACTTAAAAGAAAATGTCAGTGGAGAAGACTGAAATAATAAATTACTGGATTTGGTTCCAGATTTACTTTGGAACACCCAATCAGCTGCCATAAACAATGTGCTGTGCACACTTGCTCACACAACAGGAATATGAATATATGCTCAGAGGGAAACCAGAGCAAATTTGAAGATCCTGGTTATACAGTAATACACAGTTTAGTTTTTGTCATGGCTTCAGTTTGGACAACATGAAGTACTGTCCTCAAGCCATCATTCTGGAATTAGTTGAAATACTTCAGTTAAAATTTTCCAGGAGCATTTATTGAGAGGCAGATTATCAGTTTTGGGGAAAAAAATCAGTCCAAATAATTTAAATTTTACCAAGCTATCGTTAGTTGAAATTGGAGGTATATGATATCAGTATGTAACACTGATTTTATAGAAACACATTAATGTAAAGTGTGTGTGTGCAAACCAAAGGCAGATGTCACATCCACTAGGAATTCAAATATTTCAAAACATTAAATTAAAGTATCACTGTAAGTTAATATTGATATATTGACAGAGGATTATAAAGGAGACAATTCAGTTTCAATGACACATTTATAGCTTGCTCAAGGATTCAGCATTGGACATTTCAGCAGACCTTAACGAGGAAATTATTATTGTTATTTCTGTTCCATAATTTAAATGGGGACCACCTCATTTCCGTATTATAAAACAGATTTTTACACACTCTTTACTCAAAGGACACCTCACTTGCACAGACAGGCTTACGAGATGAACAATAAGTGGAACGCAGATGAAGGCAGCCGGGGGTCCGGCAGCCCCTGTGGCACACGGTGCACATCTTCCACCTCGCCCTGGTGGGCGCTGCACAAGGAAAGCTGCCGTGTTTATTTAACTGCTGACTGGACGGATCCCAGCCTTTCCCGATGCTGGGCGCTGCAGCCTTGGCCAAGCACTCAGCATGCTTTTTCACTTAAAGGCTCCTGGTCCCCAAAGCTCCGAGGCTTCATGGCACATGCCCTCATCCTTCGGGGCTGCCCGAGTGCTCTGCTGGGTGCAGCCAGAGATGCAGCTGGCCGCAGGACTCAGCACAAGGGCAGCTGCATGCTGCACGCTCCTGAGGTGTGCGATACCCACCAGCACTGCACGAGGGGCAGTGGCTTTAGGTCTGGTAGCTCACAGGGCACATTTCCCGATGTGATACCCGGTTCAGCCATGTTGTCATCTGCTGATGCAGTTTCCACTGCTCTGTATGCTCCACCATGGTTTTATAAATCACTTCAAGAGCACTTGAGGACAAAAAAGCTGCTTGTATTTTCTCTCCTGCCACCCCCCTCTCCAGTAACACACAACACATTTGTTCAGGGATTCATTAGCAAAGCATTCTTTAACATTAATCTAGGGAGAAAATCCTGCAGTGGTTCCTTAAGCTATTGCTCTGTTAACACTGAGAGTAACCAGTCTGCAGGCTGGAGATTGCAAAATGCTTTGTCCTTTCTACTTTGCAAAGCAGTATAACTCATTAGTAAGCCCTTGCTAATTGAATTTGATTTAGTGTCAACACTGTCACAGTCGCACAGAAGCACACCAATAAAATTTCAATCCTACTTGCTGTGATCATTAAGTCCAGTTGTCTAACAACAGGAGCTCTGCCTTTGTGGTGAAGGTTGTCAGATCAGACTCACAGGGGCTCTGCATTTCGGTTGCTACATGAAATAAATAAAAGTGCCAAAGCTGCCATCTAAAATATAAGATTAATGGAGAAATTCATTAGTTCAAACGACATGCATAAATGCTGCTGTTGGCTGTTTTTGGGGTTTCTGATCTCAGTTATCCTCTTCAAAACACAAAACCCCATCGACCAATAGAGATTTGAAAGAACGAGTGTGCTAGGAAAATGACAAATCTCCTTTCAAATAAACAGAACAAAAATATGCAAGGAAAAGGTGGATTCAAAGTATGTCACCAATAATTACGGATTTTTATATACATAGCCTGCTGGTAGGGTTAGGCTAGATTTATTTCCTTTTCATCTCTTTGACCAAATAAAAAAGATAACAAACAGGAAAAAAAAAAAGTTTCAAATATTTTAACCTGGGAGCTTTTGGTAAATGATAATACTAGTACTAGTAATAAAACAAAACAAAAGAAACCAAAACCCCTAAGAATAAATATTGTTTAGATTTTGAGCATCAATGAAACCAGAAGGAAAATACTCAAAGGCTGAAGGTGCTATTCACAATTGTAAAGAACCATTCACTGGACTGACTGTCCAAGCTGATTTTCCTCTTTGGCCATCACCAGCCTAAGGAGACACACTTCCTTTTTAAGACCAGTGAGTATTTAATTACTTGCACAAAGTAGATCTTCTTCCCTCTCCTAAGGAGGTAGTTCATGAAGATATGGGGCTCATGATACCCCACCGTATCTTTTTATTTTAGTGTTTTACAGACAGGCACACACAGGCACAAACCTACCTCTCACCAAAGTGTGTGAGGGTTTCTCTACTCTACCTCAGCAGCAGTGTGCTTGAATCTCTAACTCACAGATCACTGCCATAAATACTGGAATACTGGATAACTGGGAAGCAGTAGTCCTGCAGGGGCGTCCTTATTGTCATCAGCCAATACTGAGAATGTATTTTAAATCTCCTCTGGAATCTCACCTGAAAAATAAAAAATACAACCAAACAAAAAAACCCCCCAATGGCAATATTGAGATCTGATGATCGATAGTTATCCAGTGAACACTTTCTGCGTATCCTTCTCCTTGTCATTTTCCACAGCTAAGCTCCCACATTACAGGAGTTCAGTCATTAACCACAAGTATACAGTGTGAAATTTGTATTACAGAAATTCACCCCATTTCTATTCCTGTCCTTATGGCCATCTGTACAGTTTTCCCTATAGTAGATCCAAACCCTTTTCCAGATTAATAAAGCCTCCCAATTTTGTGATGTCAGTACATCGCTAATAATCATGCTATGGTCATTAATGGAAATATTAAATAAGATCAGCACAAAAATTGATGCCTGAGGAGCTCCACTAGAAAAATTGTTCTGTTCAGTCCATTACTGTATATCACTATCAGCAATATTTCATTTACTTTCTCTCATGTTGAATCCTAAAAGCCTGAGATGAAATAAAGAAAACTTCATATTCCAGATTAACCTGGGTTTTTCACTCACAACTGCCTGTTTATTCCATTCTTGTGTTTGGAATGATACTTTTCAAACACTTTAATTTAATAAATCCCGAATGATCTCAGGGAAATGTTTGTATCACAAGGGTACATTTTCAGGGGTTGCAGAGAGATTTCCATGAAGGCGCAGAGGCAGACCAGGCATGATGGACCTCCCCACAGCTGCACACTACCACACATGTGTACCTGGCCCTGAGCTGAGCACTCGGCAAGCTCTAGCTCAGAACTGTCCTATGCAGTGTGGACAGACCCCAAGCAAATTTATGCTACGAAAGGGCAACTGGTTGACCATATACACTACAGGCACAACATTTTTGGAAGTTTCCTTTCTAAAATCACTCTGGCAAATTATAGCCTCACATTTTCAAAAGCTTTGGTCGTAAGAACAGTACTGTAAACTACTGAGGAACATTTTGATAGTTAGAAGGCAGTCCATTCAAAAGCTGCACTGAATAGGTGTGTCTAAAAATACTGCTGGCCCAACATAGTACACATACATACCCCACCTTGCAGAAAAAAAAAGCAAAACAACGCCTGAGAGATCTGCATGCTTTTCCACCTTGCAACTCAAAATCAACAG
This sequence comes from Pluvialis apricaria, assembly GCA_017639485.1. NCBI lineage: Eukaryota > Metazoa > Chordata > Aves > Charadriiformes > Charadriidae > Pluvialis > Pluvialis apricaria. The sequence continues at coordinate 39,670,425 of CM030044.1, forward strand.
GGTTAGCCCACATTTTTTTTATTTTATTTGTTGATGCTACACTGTTGTTGTGTATCCTATTTACCGCAGAAAAAAAAAAACATCCTAGGAACTCACTAGTCTTCTTCAGCCGAAAACATGTGCTCTGATGATCTCGAAGTCTGTCCCTTATAAATGGGCTTTGAGTTGAACAATGAGTACAATGACTTGTCTGTTGGACAGTTCGCTGCCTGGTCCAGCAGATTCTGAATTTCTTTCTTCCCTGCTGGCCTGGAAATGATTGACCTAGTGTGCTGCTTACAAATTGTTTTCACCCAGGCTGGCCATTTCCCTCCTCCTTTCCTGAAGGATACCGAGACTTACTCTGTGTCTATGGGAAGATCTTTCCCTATCAGGGTTTTCGTGATAAAGTGCAGCCTCCAGGACTGACTTGCAGAGACCAAGAACCAGCTGTGTCCTTTTCCCTATGATCCACCCTGAGTCCACAAAAGCGTGCCCTTACTGTCAAAGGTCAGAATAATGGGACTGATCACTTACCGACTTTTGTCCCTACCCTGTGCTCACAGGGACTCAAGATACTTCTGAATTTTTTAAGTCTTTTCCTTATCAAAATCTCTGGGTGGGAGAAGAGCTCAGAAACCTGTTTAAGCATTTGCTCCCCAAATTGTGTGTGGGCTGTTGCCTCACTTCATTCTGCCACCGTCTAGACTATTCTGTGAAAAAATCTAGTTCTTATGTAAAAGAAACAGACCAGACGATGTCTCAGTTGTCTAGTATGTATTTTTAAACTCTGCAACTTTGTGTCATTCCAGTTAGCAACAACCAAATGAAGTATAAAAAGATGTCCATTTTTAAGCTGCTGAAATCCAACCAACCACTTACATAAGACATGACTAATTACAAAGAGGAAACCAAACTTCCACAACATAGTTTTGCTGGTTGAAGTTCTGCACTACTCACACCATCATCTGCCCAGAGGACCTAATTGCCAGTTGCCTGATTCTGAAGGCAATGTGGGGATACAAAGAGTTAAGACTGAAAAAAGTAACTTCTGGAAACAAGGCTCCTGTTTATCCTTATTTTGGTCTGATGATTTCTGACGTTTCTAAGATTTTTAAACCTAATGATAGGATTATCTTTACATTAGAGGATTACAGCTGTTTATATGGCACTATATTTTTTAAGTAGAAAATACCTCGCATTACATTTACAGATGAAAATTGTACACAGCCTGGGATTTTTCATTAGAAAAGGAGACAAAAAAGTGTGAGGGGACAATAAACTTCCTTTTCTTCTGTTCTTTCTAACCACACATACACTGATATTCTCTAAAAGACCAGAAAGGAGATAGATAGCAAGCTAAGTTTTCACTGCTTTCAGAAGGATGAAGAAGACGAGAAGACTCTAATGGAACTATTTAGTATACCTATCCTGGTCTGAAAAGATTTTGCATTACATGGTCACTGCCCCAGAACAGAAAGAACTCATAAGTAAAGAAGATAAGGTATCTACACAGCCATTTTGGTTATAGTCTCAATAAGGCTCTGGTATTTCAACATGTCTGACAAAAACTCAAGGAAAAGTCAGAAGTGTAATTACTCACAATGAGATCAAGCCCCTTAAAACTGCAAGAGATGTTTCTAAGATAGTTACTATAAAGCCATATGATTTTCAGTAAATGAAACAACAGTTCTTAACAAAGAATACATAGTTTCAGGCCTGCGATATATTGGCTGTGGTATTAATATTCAATAAAGTGTTAATGAACTGTCTTGTATAGTCAATATATCATACAAGACGCATTTTTTTATCCAAAGCTAAGGATCAGATAGCACTACAGAAAACACTTAGGCCTCGAGTTACTCACCTAATAGTGCAGAAATATCAAAAGAACTTCAACATGAAGTTTTACATGGTTGCATATCAAGTTGCATATTTTTAATTGCTGTGGTCATTCTTCAAATTTTGCATATCAACAAATTTTGCATTGTCATAGGGAAATTTATATTAAAAATATTCCTGAAACTGTTTATATTGTAAACTGTTCACAACATAATTCACAAGTAGCTACCCTTTCATTCTAGTATGACAAACCCTTCACACAGCTAAAAGCTACAGTTTATAGCTTGTGAAGTTTGAAGGAAGGATACAGTGAAAAGAGCCTGGAATGACAGATTGAATTAGAGGAATGCCTGCTCAGATTGAAAAATTCCCAAAAACATAAATAAAAACATATGGCCTCATCTCTCTAGATTTGGCAAAGCATCCTATAAATGTATCTGTTCTAAAGAAGGGAACAGAAAACCAAAACCACGTACAAAATCTTGAAACTGTCAATCGAACTGCCAATTTAAGTCACAGAAGAATCTGATCTTAACCATGCCTGGCCAGCTACCTGGCTTGAGCTACTACAATCCCTTGATTGCAAAGGATTGCTGAAGTTGTTTCAGATATAGTGGGAAGATATTTTGTTACCATGTGGAAATTTTGGATATTTCACAGGTTTTTCCTATCCTGTAATAGGAAATTCAAAGACTTCAGACGTATTAGATGAAAAATATGTTAGAGAGACATATCAGCCTTAGCATAGCTCAGGGCTTGGGTAAATCATTTGTATGAACGTACCAAAATTTAATTCCCTATCCTGCTTCTTCCAATTAAAGATACAATTTGTACCCTTTCACAATGAAGATGATCTCCTCATTACCCATCCGTTGGCTATTCTGTCCCACTTAGGGTTATTCTTCCTTGAACAAATACACTACTTTTTGCAGTAGCGACTTGAACTACACTGTACTGCAGTCCATCTGGCTGGTTTAGCCTCTAGCAAAGACTGTGTTTGCAGCAGGAGAAGGTTTTGCTAGTTCCCTCTTTCCCTCTTCAGTACTTTTGGTTTTGATCCAAACATTCTATCCTGGTAAATGTGGCATACCTGTTCCCACAGGCGGTTTTGATTCTGAATACTGAACATTTTCAGATTAAAAAAAAATATTAAAAAAAAATCACAGGACATTTTTTATCGACTCAAAAATTTAGAAACCTCAGTCAAACTGAAATCATTACTTTTAAAAATGATAGAGTTGTCAAACTTATTTCACCAAGATCAGCACTGGTGCAGGAAAAGCCATTTTGGTACATTCTATCTCATTGAAATACTACCTTATTTCACAGTGTCATGTCTCAGATGTGATTTTAATATGACAAAATTGAGGACCTCAAGCTGCAATAAATTAATTTAGCGGAACATAAGGCAAAGGTTCTTTTTTTCCCCTCAGACTTTAAAGTTATCTATTTTACTTGGGTTTAATAGCACTTTAATAACAACACTCAATGGTCCTACAACTAAATTTGCCCACTGCAACAAGCAAGCTTTGGCTCCCAATTCAATGTTTGTTAGCACAGTTTCTAGTCACTGTCTGGGGATGCTGCCTGAGCCCCACAAGTTACTAGATGCTTATACTATTGAGAAAACAGTTTTCAGTTTTCCATTTGCTTTAACTTCCTGCTATAACACTGAGGAGCTCTTTTGGTGACCAGAATTCAGTTGTGGTGTGTCCCAGCTTAATTCCAGCAGTGATACAAGCTCTCTTTCCTTGGGCACTCTCAGAGTTTGGAGACAAGCCCAGGCATATCCAGCTGCTTAATTAATAATACATCACAGTTATTTCAGAAAATGTCTCAGATTTCTTCAGGCGATAGCATTTCTCTTAATTCTGCAATAAACTACTATGCAGTACAGTCCTTAAGAAAAGGGTGGGTCACTCACATGTTCTGGAAAACCTCTTTTATTTGAATATCATGACAATACAACAACAATTCACTCCATATTACTCTACTCATGTTCCAAGTAAGCAGAACTGTGGGGCAAACACTCCTCTTATTTTTCAATTTGAGAGATAAAAATTTACAATGGTAATGCTCAGTCAGAATTATTTTTCACAGATTGGGAACAATTATAATGCTGTACAAAATAGAATACAATGTACCCATTTTAAGGTACTGATGGATTTATTACACCAGCTGGATGAAGCTGTACCTATCACTATCAGCCATATGACGTCATGAGTATTTACACAATCCTAAAGATGAAGTTTACAAAATAATGTGCAAGAAACTAAGCTGGATATCATTTATTTATTTACAGGCTAATTCAGTGGGACCAGCTCGTTATTGAGTAAACAACAAGACTGAGCTTGGTCTAAAGTTTCTATCTTTCCATGTATAAATGCATTGTATTTGTTGACTTTTCATGGTGGAAAATACTTTTTTTTTTTGGTTGGTTTTGGAGCGTTCCTGATCTGAAGTTGTGGGATGCTCCTTCTCTTTAGACTGTAGCACCCAGAGATCAACAAGGAGCTTGCAACTATTGTCACACGAAGCATATACTAGTCATTTAATCTACACAATGGGAAGGGAACTCAGATATGTCTCTGTCAAAGCACTGACATTAGTAACTGTGGCAAAACAAAACTTTGGCTGCTATAAGACCACAGCTCAACATGATTATTGCTGTGCTGCTTCTACATTTTATATTCCATTTATGAATCCATCTGGTTCGAAGCTAAAACTAGTCAAGTTATTTTGCCCAATTACTCTTGCAGAAGGCTGAAGCCATAGAAGGAAAGGCTATCTATTATTAATGAGTAGCTTGATAGATGTCCAATGGGGTTCACATGACATGGTTTCTCACAGCAGCATAAATGCGTTCTATTGATACAGAAGCATGGAAAAGCCAATCTGGTTCCATCTAGTGGAAGTCACTTGACTTGCCTGTAATGTAAATGCTTATAAAACGTTACCAACTCTTACAGTAATTTGTATATCTGACCATAACAGAGTAAATCATTAAGAACAGGCTAAATGTATCTGAATATTGGCCAAATCCAGGACAGCATATGAGAAAACAATTACCCAAGGTCTCTGTAGATCAAGGTTAGTTCCACAAAAAGCAGTTTTTGCAGAGTCAGGTTCCAACCCCACCCCAGTGACAATTTTTTGAGACTAATTAATACATGTCAAGTGACAAGCACACCATTGGCAGGAGACAATAGGAACATTTTTCCTAAGGGTCCTTTGTTTAATACTTGTTGTGCTTGCACTGTAATATTAAAAGATTATGGCAATTTAAGAAGCAAACACTTTTTATATGTAAGATAATGCAAATCTATGTGTTTACATTTAGGTAACATATGTATGTACGTCTGTATGTATATTCTTACACATGTGCATTGTTTGCTGTCCAATTGCAAGAGACAGGAATCACTGCAGTGGATGAGAGGAGTAAGGTGGTGGTCTTTGCCTTCTCAAATATACACTGCACCTGTTGTAAACACTCCCTACACCTGCAATATATTCCAATCCTTGCCTGTGACAATGAGGCCCTGCACCACACAACTGTGTGTACCTGACCACAGGTACTGGACCTGCAAAATCCATGCCAAGGAAAACTCCAGACCACAGATTCATAGCTGTTTTATATTAATATTATGCTGACTTTAATGGAGATGCTAAACTTACTGCAGTTGAGAGCCTGGCCAAGTTTACTTTTATGATTTCACATTTGAGAATGCGAAGACTAAAAATGTAATTTATCAACATTTTTTTTAACTGGTGTCAAAGGTATTAGCAAAATATTGTGTAATTTGTTAAACTAGTTACTTGTGAACTCCACTCAAAAAAACCAGAAACAAGTCTTTGTTTTTCCAAGACACAAGCAGAGAGTTTATAACTGTATAGTTATGCCATTCAACCAACACATGTATCCGAATACATAATCATCCTGTACAAACATTTATTAACTTGATATTCACAGGCTAGATTATTTATTAATACAGTACCACTTCCACAGCATATCAACTGTACAAGGACAATTTTTCTAAATGGCTCTGATGACCATCTAACCCCACCCTTCAAACATTCACTGTAAAGCATCTTTGCAGCATTCAGTATATGATGGTGACAGCTTGCATGTATAAACAGGACATAATCATGTAGCGTTTGGTTTTTTTTCTGAATTTTTCAGTTATGAATATACAATGTTGAGACTAATGAATTTCATCGTTTAGATTCACAGCATGAATTCCAGAACATCAGAGGCTTAGAAATAGTTGCAATATATTTATTTTTCTTGATGAGAGTCAGAGTTATTTCTACTTTGTATTTCAAAAGTACCAGTACGTTAAATGGCAGAACGCTTCTCATTTACTTGATTTTTTTTTTTAATTATGAATAGAAGATTGAAAGGTACAGGTTACTTATTATGAAAAGAAATCTGTTATGTTCTAATTGGTTCTTCTGGAGAGAAGAAGTGATAGTTCTGTTTATAGCCACATTCATGCTGTCACTTTCCTGTATCACTAGGTAAAATAGGAAATATTATCATCATCATCACCACATTGACTTTCATTTCTGGAAAATTAATGTAAATAAATGCTGCAGCCAAACATAGAAATGAAGCAGTTTTAACCTGATTCACTCATCTTTCCAAAAGTGCTGTCCAGTGCTGAATTATATTTAATTTTGTATTCTACCGTCATACATATTCAATATCATAACTGCGGGCTGAATTTTTATATGTGTTTCTGGGTGTAGAGATGGGAGGACAAAGGAAGCTATTGACACATACGAAAAAGGGTTAGCATGTTTTGCTACTGAAAGTTTATGTTTTTTTCCAGTTTACCAAGTATGGTGTAGCTACAGAAATTTAGATTAGCCAAAATACACAACACTTGTTCAAAAACGTCTAAAAGCCTTTTATTAGCAGACACCTAACCAGGTATTCTTTAAAACAGATCAGCCAAAAAGTTTTGCTTTCTGGCACTTTCAATCCTTGCTGTTCAGATACAAAATATGGTCCTATTCTGCAAGAAATACCAATGACTTGCAGTTCCCCAGCTTTCAGGACATTTTAAGAGGTAGTCAGAATGTTAGATGACCTGATCCAAATGAAGGAATGTGAAAAAACCCCAGCTAATTGAACACATCAGATTTAAGTGGGAGGGAAAACTGGTGGCTGATACTAATCCAGCAAGCTTAACCACAATAACAGACATTTCTAAAAGCAACAAGCATGACACTACATTTTTGAGGGCTGTTGTACATGATACCATTTTAATTTGTGCATTCTATAAATTGTAAAAATTGTTCCTGAACTGTAAAAAAACCACCTGTGTATAGAGCTGCTAAGAGTTCAGAGACTGTTACCGAATGAAACATTTAGTCTAAACATCCTTTACTCTTACACCAGGAAGTAATATCAATTCCTGCATTCCTGTAAGCAAGGGTGATTTGGGCATTATATAAAATCATGCACATACCCCACAGTGCATGATCTTGGCAATATCTTTCAAGTTTAAGGTCTTCAGATGCCTGGATTTAGTTATAACTAGTGAATCTAAATACCAGGTGGTAGCTAAGGTTTGCTTTCAGATCCAATTTTGAAAAAAATGATTTTACCTTCTGTACTCCTAGGAAATCCACAGAAGAACTGAAGCCTCTCAGTGATCTGCAGATGCAACTTTGAAGTTACATTGCATTTTTGCCTGCCCTTTTTTTTGTGTTGCCATAAATTTATTTTTCTCCTTGATCAAAAAATCTGAAAGAGTTTAACAAATCAGCTAAGTATAAAAATGTATAAGTGTAGCTCAAATCCTCATTCTATCACAGCACTCCTTTAAAATATCATTCCTAACCTTCTAACCATTTCCATTAAATTCGGTGAATTTTACACAGCTCTAAACATTTCTGGGAGTATACATTTTGATGTCAGTTACATGACAACAATTTGATTACACAATCACCACAAAAGTAGTAGAAATTGTAAACCTACAGAAATGTTTAATAATTTAAAATTATCACAGATTCCATTAAAAGTTTTAGAGGATTAGAAACAAGGTGGTGGGCAGAAGGTAAATTCAAGGACATCAAATCCTTTTAAAGAAAAAAAAAAAGCAAGGGGGAAAAAAAGCATTTCAGTTTAAAGAAGATCAAATGTCTAGAAGTTTTGCTAGGCTTTTTATTATTATTACCCTTTTAAAATATTTTTTTTCCCTGTTTGTTGTTACTTCCAAAGCAATTTATGCTTTCCTGCATATTTTACAAAGAAGGCAATTTTGGAAGGATGCTAATCGTACGTGCAACCCAGCTAACTCTGTCATGATGACTGTACCACCAGGAAAACAGTTAAATAAAACAGATAGCTTGGATTGCTCTACATTAATGTATGTGCACGCATGCACACAAATGTACGTATATAGGAATGTGGTTTTGTTTCCAGTTTTGATCCAGTGACATATTCTGCAAAGTATAAACTGGCAAGAAATTTCAATTTATGCAGGAAAAACTGAAGCTAAGCATGCAAGTTTAAGTCAAGATATTCGTTATGCTGACATTATCTAGAAGGTTCTATTTAAAATGACATAACTATTAAAATCATGCTAACATTTTTTTTCTGTTCTGGGCTTCTTGGGCAAAATTATATTCAATATCGTGATGCAAACATCTCACTGCTTTCTGGGGATTTCCATCAGAGTTGCACAACTTCTGCTGCTTTATAGAGACATTGTCTGGCCAGGAACAAAGGAACATTAAGTTCACTGAGAGAAGACTACTCACCATCAAGCTTGGAAGTTATAATTTCCATGACACTTAAACTCTTATTTGGACATGCATTTTTAAGTCTAAACCTAAAAAAAATTTAGTGTTAACATGAGTTGACTTTAGTAACATGAGTATCTAGCACACAACACAGACCACATTTTTATAATTTTTCTGTGGAAAATTTACTACAATCATCCCAGTATGAGTGTAATTCCTGTCTTTTGTATGAAGCCCACATAAATAACAAGATGAGTAGGCAGGGGAGAGATGAGTGTTTTTACAACTTCAAGCACTGTAGAGTGAGTACCTGAAATTTCGCTTCAGATTATTATATAAAGAAATGAACCCTAAAATGTGATAAGAATTTGAACATCTCCCAGATGCTGCATTCCAGTGTATAATTTCTTTTATGCCTGTGCAAACTCTTCTCAACAATTTACAAAATAGCTCATATATTATCCTAACTATTGACCAAACAACATTGATTTAAACCATCACAATGCTTTTCTGTTTTCACAGACACTCACCCACTAACTACAGTTTTCCCACCATTTTTCTCCTTTATGTTCTTGTAATACAAAGAACCCCCAAACCTTCGCCTTGCATATAAATCTGTAAGTATATCAAAAATACACTCCCCTTCATTTTCACATCTTTGTAAAATAACTAATAAATGACTCAGAGAAACCTTTTCAGTTTCCTCTTCATTCACTGTTATTTCATCACGTCCATTTGCATTTTCTGCTTATTGGATCATTTTGTTATAGGGCACTAGAGGTTTTGTCTCATACCCTACGCCTTCTTGGATATTATATGCTTTTGAACCTTCCCAAGGCTTTTTTCTTTAACCATGCAAAAGAAGAAAACCTTTTTATTCTCATGCTCTCTAAATCCACATTTTGCCTGTTTGAGTTCAAATGTGAGCTTTTCTGGACTGCATGTTTATCCTGCAGAACAACAGATTGGCCTGTGCGTGTTGGATGTTATGGATCACGAGCAACATCAGCAGTTTCCTAACTGTGTGTATTTACAATTTGCTGTGATACCTACTGTAAGGTGGGACAAATGTTTCATTGGCCAGTTAAGCCTTATCACTCTGCAGAGATTTGGAAACCTACCTTGTGCTTCCAGGGAGACGTTGGCATTAAGAATGATGAAAATCTTGGCACAATCTTTTCAAACTAATCAATATGAGGGTTTTTAATGGCTCAGAAATTCAGTGTAGAATGGGTTAATTCCATGTTTTAAATCTTCAAAAATGCTTTATTCAGAAATCTAGGTTGAAATGACATATAGGCAGAAGATAGCTGACACTTAGTAGCAATACAATACATGATTTTAGTGGAGTCTAGTTAAATCTTGGCAATACAAATACAATAACTGACAGGACTTTAAGGCTTAAATATATATTTTTAAGAAGTGCCTAAACTGTGTGTTCAGCAGTGTTGGCTTGATGTATGTCTTGTATGGAAACTTCTGGTAGGCTTACAGATACTAATTCCTTCTTTCTTTCTGACATACACAAGCTGCCATGTCAAATCTACATTCAGAAGCAGCTAAACACTTATTAGCTCTTGTTTGCAGTTTTAAAAAATGAATCCAAGCCCTAGCTTAATTACGTGGTAGTATAAAGTTAAACAGTAAAAACTTTAAGGAGTTAAAAAGAATAGTTACTAAACAAAACACTGCCTTCCTGACCTCAGAGTCTTCCAGAGTTATGTTTCCAGTTATTAGCTCCTGACCTATACTTTTGTAAACAATATATGTTCAGAATTTTTGCAGCAATCATGAAGTAAAAATTTGTTTTGTTTCTATTTCTTTGTGGGTTTTGGGTTTTTTTTGCTGTTTGTTTTGTTGTGGGTGGTGGTCTTTTTTTTTTTTTTTTCTGTTTGGTTTGTTTGTTTGTTTTAATAATAATAATGGAATTTACCTTCTTTTTGCACCCTCTGAGGACTAGTTAAGTCCCTCCTGAAACAGGTCTTGAACACCAGTCCTTTTACAGCTGAATAAAACCTGGTAAATCACAATGGACAAAGGTCTCTACTGCAGTGTACGTAAAAAGAAGATTTACAGTCATATGCTGTATTGAGCAGCATTGTTGAATAGAGTATAGCATACTGCATCTTTGACAGGCTGAAAGAAACCACATGCCAGCTCTGATTTCAGACTTGCATAAGAGGCAGACCATGTTATATCTTCAGCACATCAGGAAGTCAAGCAGTCAAAGGGATAAGGAAAAGAGGAACTGGGAAAGAAAGTAAGGTTCAACCTGGTTTTGTTGTTGTCCTACATAATATGTAATATTCCCAGCTTCAGCTTTTTGCCATTTATATGCTCCCCAGGCCAATTATATGGCACTTAATCACTTTAAAATTAGTAGCAATGAGAGGCTACAAACAAGATTTTGTGTAACACCATTTAACCCAAACTGTCTGGGAAGAAGGAAAAAAATGTCACCCAATCTGTGTTGCCTAAGTACTTTCGGATCATCAGAGCAGGCAGGTTAGTATTTCAAACACTTTCTGTTTCTTCTGGAACTATCTGCATTAATCCATTCTTTGACAAAAAGGAAACTTATCTTCAAGTTTCAATCAGATAGGGATTCTGTGAAAGGAATAATGGCCCTCCATTTATTTCTTAAAGATACTCAAACACGATTTTCAAAGAAATTAAATCTCAGGTAGCAGCATGATGTGTCCTCACATTTACCATGGAGTGCTGGGGGGGAGGATTCAAAATTATGCCACTACAATCCTGAATGTTAAAGAAAAAGAAGACCAATAACAGAAGAAAAAATAATATGTTTATGTGCATATAGGACCAGAGAAACTAAATAAAAAACTCCAGCATATAGTCTTACCCATATAGCCTTTCTCACAGTACAGGTAGAAGCAGTGAGGATGATGGAGAGAATGTACAAATTATTCTTAAAAACTCCATACAATTTTCAAATGAAATGTCGCAAAATTTCACAGGTTTTCATGAACCTAGCTCATATTAACGGCTTCTAGAGTGAAACTGATATATTACTGTACTGTCAAAGTACCATATGGTCAAAATAGCACTTGGAGGTCTCAATTTACCTTCTAAAATGGAGACATTTGAAAAGTTAGTGGCAACTTTTGTGAAGTTTGGGCTTTTGTTCACGTTTAATCCATGCATGACCACATTTTGCATAAAGTAGCATAAAATCCATCTTAGACTGTTTAAGATAGTAGTTGATTTCCAACCACCAAATAAAATGTTAATTTTTGTTTAAAAGTATTTGTATTAAAGATGAGCCACACTCTAAATTCCAGCTTCAAAAAGCCCTAAGCTTTGGCAAGTGGGTTTGCAGCCTAAACACAGATTTTGACTGGAATATTATGCAAGACCCATGTTCTCTCTCTAATCTGGTTAGTACAATACTTGACCTCTTGATGTACATCTGAATGCTATGGCATGCAGTCTCCTCATTACAGGCATATTGATTGGTGTAGAGGGAAAATCTTTAAAGAGATAACCACTCACCTGCAAAAGTCAAAGTACCTACATCTTTTCATAGCACATCACCTCATTTCCTCTGACTGCATCCAAGCCTCCTTCTCTAAGACTGCATTATGGTTGACTACAAAAAGAGCTTAATCTTTTGAGGCCCCTTTTCATTGGTTAGATTACATGGAATTGTCTAAAAAAATGAATTAAGCTGCATTAAAATTAGGAAAGTAGGATATGTCATATAGGATCAGAGAAGAGAGTCCAACAAGCTTGATATCCTCCTTACATATAGGACAGTCCTAATTCTTTAGAGAAATGTGAAAGCCTCCAGAATTTCACACACCTCTGCCCATGCTTAGCTGCAGAGGTGGATAATCACAGAATCACAGAATCACAGAATAATTCAGGTTGGAAAGGAGCTCTGGAGTCGTCTAGTCCAACGTCCTGCATAAACAGTGAACCGAACAATGCCCTCCTGAGTCCCGCATCAACTAGTTTATACTGGAACATGAAACTTTTTTAATGACCTTTTGTAATGCGCATATACAAGCTATACATGATATTTCTGGACACAAAATGGTCCACTATCAGGTATTACTATCTTAATACAGGTTTAAGCAGACCTTTCATTTTATCTGCAAATGCCAGGCAATATGTCTCCATCAGCATACCCCAGCTCCTGGCATCATATAATGGACTTAAAGGTATCTGCAGATCAGTTCATTGGTTGGGCATGACTACCTGAATTTTATTATTTAATCTTGGAAAACATTTCAGCTCTATATGACTCCCAAAGGTCCTACTTTTTGCGCAAATTATTGTTATTTATCTGCAAGACAGAAAGGAGCTAAAGAGAGGTCCTATCTCATTAAAGTTTATCAAAACTTAATTTAGCAAGTGTATGCTTGCAGGAGAATAAAGACAGAAGACCTGGTTCCCTCTTACCTTATGCCAATATAAATTCATTTCCTTAATGTAGGAAAAGATATTTGGGATACCTCCTCCATTTCCTATTTTGTGTTTTTAGGAACACATACATAAATCAGACTGTCAGTTGCATCCATTTCCAAATCCATTTCCATCTGGGGTTTCAGTGGAATTACTATGAAATTAAAAGCAGAATGTAACCCTTTTGCTTCTATCTTTTTTATTTTCTAACTTTTTTTTCCCTGTGCGTGTGTGAATTTTTTAAAAAAGCAATTGGTTTTTTGTGAAAATACAAACCATACGGCATTTCTAAGCACATTAGAGACTTCTTTTTTTACTTAGGGGTTTATATTACCAATTATTCATTGACTTGCCCAAATGAAAGGGAAGTGAAGCTATTCTCCTAAGTGAAGTTTTCTGTTCTCTGAAAAAGCTTGCCAAGAAATGGATACTTTAGCACAGGAGCAAGGACAATAGATGTTGCATGTTGCATGGAAAAAGAAGTCTTTTATAAACCAATCAATTTACTTTCTGCCTAGCACATATCCAATGACTGTTTGATTGTGTATCTACGATGATAAAGGGTAGTGATTATCTTCTTTGTAAAATGTTCTCACAGATTTGGACAATGACTTAAAGATCACAGGCAACAGGAAAACTGCCTCTTCCCCCTAGATTTCACACCGTTCAAGACTCAGATCTTGCCCAGGCATCTCCCTGGGAAGCAGGTTTTTTGGATAGTTGCAGAGCACTTACTCATGTTTTAGACCATTAGACACTGACCAGAACCCTACTGTGGACTCTAGCGTTTACTACCATATCTCACTTCCTGTGGCACCGCTGCCCATGGGTGCGAGGCAGAACTGGTGCTCTCCCTAGCACACCGGCTGGGTGGCCGTGAATAACAAACACAGCACATGCTACATTATCCATCTGCCATGAAGATCTTAGAAGTGCTAGAGCAATTCGTGTTTCTCATTCTTTGTGCTGCCTTCAGTGCAACCAACAGCACCGGGATAGAATTTTCTGTCTTCCTAGAGTAAAGAATCGAGGCAGAAGTTGCAAATTTAGTCAAAAAAAGAGGCAAAAATCCCAGTGAATCAAAAATCACATAGCGTGAAATGTAGCAACTTAAAATAACTTAGAACATCCTTCAGCAATTAAGGGTGAAGCAGCTAAATTTTCCCCTCCCGCTGGTCAAAAAGGGGTTTCAGCCACCTGAACACGTAAAGATATGAATGCTTTGAATACCCATTTGCCTTTTGAAAATAGAACTTAATTTGAGGAATAATTATCTTCTGGATTACCTCCATCTTTTGGAAGGAAAGGTTTTGGGACTGAGAAAGTACAATGTGTTTTCCTTAGTGTTGTGATATAATAGAACAAGATGTACTTTTGTCTGAGCTTTGTGATTTTTAATGTTGCCTTTTTTGCACTGTGTTTATTTTGCCCTACAAAATGTGAAAAGAGTAAGGTGTGTGGGTATTTTCCATACTGAGATATACAATATTAATTCACAACTGTTTTTCCAAGTCTTGCATTGTAGCATGCTTCTAGGAAGGGCAACTAAAGCTGATCTTGGACGGGGATGCTTACTGAGTAACAGGTAAAGATTAAAATGAAGGTCCTTCTTTCTTCTGTAATGCAAATGCTATGTGATGCTGCTTTGCCTTAAAACAACTCTAGATTTTTTCAGTTTATACCATGATTTGGCACTAAAGTGGAACTTAACATGTTACTTTTCTGTTTTTCTTGAAAATTTAGTACTTTGTTCTGTTAGGCAGATAGCGATTCCTTCCACTTCAACAAAACAAAAAAAGAAATCCACCTAGTTTTATGGATCAGCTGGAGAGTATTTTGCCAGCTTGTAACAAGCTATATTTCAATAGGCATTTTACTTTCTTTTTTAGATACTACTAATTTTGTGGAACACCCAAAGGCAGTTCATATTTCTGGTCAAGAAGAGCGAGAAGTGCCTGGCAAAGAGACCTGTCCTACTACTGAGAAAGAGAGCATCAGAAGCACAAGGTTGCTCCCTTCTCAGAATATCTCTGGAGAACTGAAATTGGGTTGAGAACTGAAGACAGGTTGATATTTCAATATTCCATAGTAAATATCATTTGCAATGTGGTGCTGGAAATAATATTTGCTTTTATTTTTTGTTTGCCTGTTTTTTGCTATGGTGGATTCTCAAGAAATGATGCTCATTTAATTAAACAAGTGTTTCTGGAAAATGGCTTCACTGTAAGTTACACCAGACATATCATGGTACCTTTGAATGGACGGAGCTATGTGGTTGTTAGAGTCACTCCATTCTCTCATGTGCTGTCCCATACGCTTTCTGTAAGCACTGCCATGCAATGAATGTCCTCGGGTCTCTCCTCAACAGATGGTTTCTCTGCCTTATGTAGAAGCATTTAGAGTCTTATACTTTTTTCTTCACCTTGGACTAATTTTTAAATCCATCTGCTCAAAACATGTCATCCTCATGACCTGAGGACAACAGCATGGATCATTCTGTAAATATTCACATAACCTGCAACACCCCTACAGGTTCGAATTTGTATATTTACTTTTAATTGCAACTATCACCATTGGCTGAACTGGATGTCCCTGAGGTTCTCTAAGCCCTATAAAAAATAATTGACCAACATCTTGCCAGCTAAAGTGCAAACAAGATTTTGAAAGCGATGCCTTAAAACTCTTATGGAGGCAAGGTAAATCCCAAAGGGCTTGCGTTTTGGAAACTCTACTGTCAAAACTTGACTGTCTTCAGAACTATCCCTTATGAGCTGCCTTGTTTGGCAAATACCCTCTTAGAACCACTGGCATGTGGAACATTTTGAACACAGCCATTTCAGTCCAGAATTTACAGTGTTGCAAAAGCACATTATTTCTCACAATAATCAGCAATAATAATCTCAGAGATGATGTCCTATTCTTATATCAAATAAATATTATTATTTAATTTCTACTGAGGCTCCAAAGTTAGGTACATACCAATGTACATTGATGAACTGGGTATTTCTATCTGTTATGTTCATTAAAAAATGAAAGCTTTGAGGCTTCACCTCTCATGAAAGAAAATAAGCCATTGTGAGTGTATCTTCTCCTTGCTACACCGGTAACCCAGATCATCATTATAACCAACGACACTTCAGGCTTGGAAACCAGGGATCCAGAACAATACACCCTGCATAATTAATATATTGGATGGTTTCAAAGCTTCTATTATTCTGACACCTGAATTTTCTAATTCCAAAGGACTGCCAGGCTTCCTTGCCGGTATCAGTGACCAAGGCCATACTTTGCGACGCGTTCTTTTATTAGTCATTCTTATTGCATAGACTGCTGCAGTAGACTGGTATTTTCTGAAATCCTGCATGCTGGCACTTTGGAAATCAGTGACTATCTCTTGAGAGGATAGGTCCGTTTTATGTCCAACTCAGAGTTTGTGATCTCTACCAACAATGAAACTGTGGTTTTCAGAAAGTGGATAAAACTCTAGGAAACAAGCTGAGCCCAGCTAATTATATGCAAACTGTAAAAAAAAATCATCAGATAAGCCCATCAAACAGCAGTTTCCAGATTATGGTCTATAGATTAGTGGGTGGTCTGTGAGTCCATGTTCAGCAGCCTGCAGCTGCTCCAGAGAAGCTATTATTTTATTTTCATTTATAACATCTTAAAGGGAGTTTTAAATTAAAAGTTTAATGCTAGGGCTGAAGAGTGATCCATAAAAAAAACTGAATACATATTAGGTACAATGATCAAAAAAAAGTTTGAGAACCATCATATTAAATGTAATGTCATTAATAGCATCTACTTGATAGATAGTCCCATGCTGTAATGCAATGGGCAGATCTCCATTAGACTCACATCACGCAAAAGAACACAGAACATCATCTAACATGTAAGTTAAGACTTAAAAGTTTTCTAACCTTATTTATTAATTTGTTTTTCTATAAATCTTCTCTCAGCTTTCTGACCTGGAAACTAACTTCTTTAATTAACCTTTTCAGAGGAAACCGTAAAAGTGACACAACTATATTTCAGTGTTATAAATATTTTCATGTTAAGGAGAATAAGCACATTTCATTTGTGTCCCATAGCTTTTCTTAATAATAAAAACGCTTAATTCTTTTTCTTAATTCTTAGTTCTTTTTTTCTTAATTCCACTTAATTCTTTTATGTATTTATTTTAACTAAAGCTTTGTATATTTCAACTCCATTTCCCTATTTGTGTGGTTACTAATGGCTTCATTCAACATGCAAACATACAAAATGCACAGGTTCTTCAGCAGCTCCTTGAAATATCCTTTTCTAAGACGTTTGGCTAAGTGTCTAACTGAGAGCCAGTGTCTTTAACTGGGATGGGTTTTCTGACATGCCCAAGTATTTTAGTAATTCAAATTCTATAGAAAAGCAATGTAACATGTAAAGTTACTTTTAAAACATCCTTTATCCACATCACTAGCTTCTAACACCAAGCCATGTATTTCTAGTTTTCACTGAAGTCAGACAGCTGATGATATGTATCATATCTATACTATTCTCATTATGACCATCTCTCTTTCCTTGTCAACTGACATGCCTAAATTTTTATCCTGAGACTGAGGTTTTCAACTTTACATTTTAAAGGTAACACAGCAAATGGGAATTTCTTTCTTAACCAGTCCCGAGCTGAGAAAACGAAAATATGTTAAAGAAAAAGAAACAAGTGGTACAGAAAATTCATCTTGAAAGATTTGTTTTCATTACTTCCTTGCTTTGTGTGCTGTTCTGTGTATCGGAAGATAGAGAGAAGAACATTATGTTTTCCTGTGAAAGGATGATGGGGGGGGTGAGGGTGGTAAAAAGTATTGGAATGGAAAAGGCTGCTGTTTTCATGTAAAAAAACGGCATGTTTTACCTTGTACTCTGGGCTTCCAAATTGCCAATCTTGTGATGCGCTGTCACAACTTATGCGTGACTGACTGGTTACAGAGCCTGCTGATCTATATGGAGAGGTGAGAATTTGTCACTGTGCATAAGCAGAGAGATCAGTCAGATATAGTGATAGATCTGTTCTTTGCCTAGATTCGTCTGCTGCTATATTAGGGTGGCTCAGCAGCTGCCAAATCAAATTCTGAGCCTAGTTTTGTGGTTGAAAAAACAGGAAAAAGAAGTAGTGATGTCCTGACACAACCACTTTGGGATGCAATACCCATGGAGAAAAAAAACACTCTTAAAACCTCTGTGGTGCTGTGCTCCGTGGTCCTGGAGTTATTTCATAATCCTTCCCCAATCACTGCAGTGCACTCACAACACAGTACAGCATAGCACAATGCAGTAAACAGGTACCTACCTCTCCTGGGGCTGTCAGTAATGAAGACATTTTGTATAGCTAAATGTGTCTCTACCAAAAAACATAAAACGGTAGCACAGCACTATAAAGGAGAACCTCTTCCTGCAAGGAGAAGGAGAGCCCTCATGCAGTGTTTGAAGTAGCATACAATGGTCTACTTGGTTTTTTAGGTTTGCTTTAAAACTGAGGAGCCCTTGCCATGAACAGGTAGGCCCTGAGTGGGCTAATTCTCAGACAAAACTGCTCCTGTCTGGAAGCCAAGTTAGTGTGGAGTTTTACCAGCAGTAACATTCTTGGATGACACGCTGACTTTTTTAGTGCAAGTATTGCCATGAACCAACATAACTCAGTAGAATGAGGCAGTTTATGCTTATCTCAGTTTAGAGCTCAGGCAGAGGTAGGATGCAAACAAATCACAGTCTCTGCTCAAATATCTGGCACTCCAAGCAGGAGCTCATGAGATCTGCAAAGAGAAGAGCCATTCTTGCCTCTGCAAACCTACCCTCCTCATCTGAGACACTGTGATGTACCTACTGGAGACCCGGGAGACAGCTTACAGAGAGCCACATGTAGCATCCCCTCCAAGTCAAAAATGAAAACACACAGGAGAGGAAGAAGGGAAGAGCAGTATGAAGAGGAATGTGCAGGATGCCTGCATAGTTGATGTTCTATTCCCGCCTGCGTCTCCTCCCTTCTCCCTTTTGCAATTGGTCCGGTGACTCTCTCTCTATCGCAATCTCCTCAACACGCTGTGCTTTGTCAGAACTCTTGACCACAGGCAGATTAGACCTAAAAGCTGATAATTAAACTTAACTACTTTAACAGAAAAGCACATCAAAATTACACTTATCTAACAGCTACAGACATTTCAATAGAGTTGCAGGGGCATAAAATTGACAAAGTGAGGTGTCAGGCATGCAGGATTTACAGAGCCCTTTACCAGGCTATCTCTGTGCTTTTCCTAGAAGCTATAGACACACCTGAAACTGCCTAAACGTAGGTCAATGCCTGCCCCCCTTCAGGGGTTCTTGTGCAATGTGGCTGCTGGTCTTCTACATGTGGTGGTGATTTATATTCTCAGTTATTATTTTTTAAACTAAATAAGTCATTAGGGAGATAGTATCATCTGTATCAAGTGTATTTAATTATACTGCTTAAAGGCTGCTTTACTGCTGAAGGACAGAAGACTCCACTCAGAATTTTGCACTCCTTACCACTTGTCGAAGGAACAGCAGTGGAACATATTTTACCTTTTTTTCGCATTGACATAGTGCAATAGTAGCTGTGTCAGCTTTCATTTGTATAGATTAAGGTAAGTGTTGGTATGCAGCAGTTTGCAATGATGGGACAAAGAACCAGTATTCCTCAACAATATTTCCAGAGCTGACTCTGACTTGCAGCATGAGCTTGGGCAAGGCTCTTATCACACCATCCACACAGAGAACTGCGTTAGGGCTTCAGAAGCTCATTCAACACAGCCAGGATGCTTCCCCTTGCTCGAATGTCTTCAGAAGAAAGACCTCGCTGCAATCACAGTGTACAAAGTTTGCTATTAGTTTGCTAGGTGGTTTGTCCCTTCAATGGGAGACCATGAAACAGACCAGCCACTCATCATTACGGTGAAGCTGAGAAGCAATGCAACTATCTGCTGCCACAGAGTGAAGTAACTGCTTGTTCAGTGATGCCTTCGCACCTGACGTGCAATAGTGCTATGAACGTTGTATTGTTTGTAAGAGTCATTTTATTTAGGGTTCCACTGGCAGTAAAAAGAGCACTGTTTTATAACAAATTGGCACAAACCCCAAACCAAACATTAAACAGAGCTCTTCAAGTACTCCAACAAATTCTGAAAGAAAACATATCGCACATTTTCAATTTCCCTGAAAGCAGCAGCAGCAACAAACAGTAAACTTGTGGAACAGTTATTGTTATGTGCTGTGCTGTTTCCTACAGAACTGTCTGTTTGTCATTGGTGTCTATTTAATCATGCCTGTTATGCCGGATTTTAAAGCTTAGTAAACACTTTACAAATCCACTCTGGTTTTAGACAGGCTTGTTCTTTGTGAAAGCTGAAATGACTGGATTCATCAAGGACAAACCCCATACACAGTGCAGGCATAATCTTCCTGTGTACTGCAGTATGATGAGGAATCAAGGCGGCAGGAAATAAGTACATCAAAGAAGACAGAGTTACCCTGTTGGTGCCGTTGCAGTATTTTCCTTACTTTTGTATAGAACTAAACACTGTGCTTGACATGGAAAATAGCTGTCACAGAAACTTACTTTTGCTGCATTTTACAACTGACATTCAGTGTCACAGTTAACCAGAGCCTATTGGGTCAACATGCAATGATAGATTCACCAAAAAAAAGCGTGTATAAACGTATACAAGCACCCTAAGGGAACATGATGGAGCTTTCCACAAACATTGCACATGTATGATCACACAACTTAGGGAAGAACCCCGTGATCAAATATATAGTATTTTTGCTTAATCAAAAACTTTGACTACTTTGGTTTTTATATTCGAGAGTGAATCAATAATAAATGTTTCAGTGAGTAAAAGGGTGGTGGAACACGGCCAAAACATGACCTGAGAAGATGTGGCTATACAAACACATGTGTGTGTGTGTGTGTGTGCATACATACACATATGAATGTATACGATATATAAAATTATATATACATATATGTGTGTGTTTATATGTATACATATATACACAAAAAACTGCAGATGCTTTCAAGTATGCTTTTATAGCATCTGATGTCAGATTTTCTTTGAACTTATCATTTAGCAGTGACTGGATGTTAGTAATAGAAAATATTCACAATTCATTATTTAACATTTGCACAAAATAACACCAGTAGATGAATTATTACCTACTGTAGTAAATATATATTTTTAAAGACTTGACAAGGGATTGGGAGAGCTGCTTAAGGAAAAGTAGCCTTGACAGAACGTGCAGCTTGGAATCTGGCTTCATCACACTAGATCAGTTTATTTTCAGCTAGAGAGACAACATGTCAGCTCAGCTAAAAAAGATCACAGCATTTCTTCGTGCAGTGCTAGCTTTACAGAAGTTTGGGAGTTGCCAAAAATCTCTGAACTCATGAACCCAAACATCAGCTGAGCCAATATTCTCAAGGTAGAATATTTTCAATAGAAATATTCCACATAAGTGACTCTATCCATGTTTATGACTCACAGATTCAGCCTCAAGGACTGTGTATACGAGGGCAGTGGGAGAGTCTCAGACTGTTGAAAAAAATTGCTGCTTTTAAAGGTCAAATGGTGTCATAGCTTTTAATGTGAAAAGACTGTCATTTCTAACAGTTCATTTTTACAGTAGCCACAGATAATCAGACCATTTCGTAAAATGTAACATTTGTTAAAAAAGAAATAGAAACCAACAAACGAAAAAAAATGTATTTCAAAATAAGTCACAACTTCATGCACATTTGAAAAGATTTATTTTCAAAATGCTGGCAGGACTGGCACCCAACTGTAGGCAAAGTAATACTGTACTGAAATATTATTTTGAAAAGCACTATTATATTGAAAGTAATATATCTATGTATACCTGGATGCTTGGCCTGATTTTCAAATGACCTGGTATTCTCCACTGAAAATGTTTGTTTGTATTAAATATAAGAATATATGGAAGCTGGGAGATTTTGGGCTGACCTTACAGTTGCTTTGATTTTCCTTTAAGATTAGTAAACCAATCCGCATTCAAGAAGTATCTTATATTCAGCAGATGCTGGTGAGAAAGAAAATTCCTAAAACCACAGAGCAGGTACTGAAAGCAAGCAGTGCCAGCCACTGTATAGGCAGGCTGCCTGGCAGTTCAGTTTGATTAGTTGTCATCGGCTTGGTAAAATAATTAGTAAAAATGCCAGTGTGCCGCTTGTCAGTTTACAGCTTTAAAGAGGTGTTAGCTCATACTGATAGACAGCACTGCTCTTTTCCAGTATAGCAAAAGCAAGAGTACAGTATAGCAAAACCATAAATATTAATATGTATCATCAGGTTTACCACTTAGGAGTGTCACCTTGTGATTAATGGGGTGAGAGCCTGTGAGCTGTAAAGCAAAGCTGAGCTGAACGAGACGTGCTTGTAGGGTAAAATATAATTCCTATTGTACATTTCAGCATATTGGCAATTTAAAAAATAAAATAACTATTAATCATAATATACAGAATGATGAACTGTTTCATACTAGCACATGCAGGAAGACACCTGTTCTGTTTCAGGCAGTTCACTACACAAATTCTTCCATGCACAGACTAAATTTTTATCTGCTCTGTGCAGATACTAAAACTGCAGTAACGTTTTTGGCAAAAGGCAGTATTTGCCAAATTTTCCAACAGGCGTGCTCCTCTTTCCTCACTGATTGTCTCTACAATTGAACTTGCATGTTTGATCAGTGTGTACGTATTTATAAAATCTAACAGTGGTGGCCACTTACATGAGCAAACAGACTCGAAGGTGGTGACACATCAAACTTTGGGAGATTTGCAGAACTTTCTGGACTCCTGAATGTATGCCAGCGGGTGAAGAGCTACTTTATATAATATGCTTTATGTAAGACACTCTTTATGAGTCAGACTTCTCACAATATAGCCATTGTGTGTACCAGCACCCTGCAGAGGGTTCAGCATCATGTCTGATCTAATTCATGTTAAGGTTTTGCTCTTTAAATGGTTGAATCTTAAAGCCTTCACGGACTATTATAAGAGGGCTTTAGTTCCACTGACTTCACCACTACAAAGTTCCTAATGCCATACAAAATAAACACTTCGCTGCAACACTGTAATATGCTTTGAATTTGGATTTTTTTTATTAATGAAAAATTTATTCAACATGATTTTGTATTCCTTTTTTAAAAAAGTTGTACATTACTTGACATCTAAAAATCTTGTTTACTACCAAGCTTCCTATAAACCAAGAGTCACAGTGTATTCCTGCAACTCTTCCCACCTTACTTTCTGAAAAAGAAAGGTTAAAAATTCTCTAAAGAAGGACAATGTGGAAAAAAGAAAATAATGATGCCATTGAACCAAGGGACCCAACTGGAAAAATTTGCTCTTTTTACTCATGCCATGCCACCCCCACTGGCCATTATAAAAAAAAATATTTTAATCAGTGTTTTCTGGTCTGTGATCTACTACCTGCCTGTCATCTTGTAACACATATTTCAGTGTTAGCTAGTAACAGCAATATCACATTCACAACAGCTGATGTGCTAGCTGAAACAATCCAATTATTTACAACAATAATGTGAGTAGCGTCTCAGCTAAAACTTCTTTTTTGATACATTCCTCTATCAACTAATAACCGGAAAATTCCTTTCGTTTATATGAGATCATAAAAGATGTGGAGAAGCAATGTGCCAAAACCCCTTCCCATAGATTGTTCCCAAGGACTGTCTCAGTCTCTGGCTAACGCACTGCCTCCATCCCAGCAGAAGAGAAAGAATGTGACAGCACAAACACTTCTTTTAAAACAGGGTTGAGAATAATTACTACTATAAGCTCCTGTGATGCATTTTATTGCTCTGCCATGGGGAAGTCTGATTTAGAAGCAAATGTTGGTTTCTGTACCGCAGGCTATGCAATACGTACATGCATCTGTGTTTGTGTGTGAGCAAGGCCGAGGAGAGGGGTAGGATCTGGATTCATACACCCAGACACCAAAGTTCGATGCCTCATGCTCTTCTATGTAAAAGTGACAGTTGCCTGTAACTACACACGCCTTATTCTGTTAGTTGTGCATTTGAAACCTCAAGTCCACGCAACAGCTTAGAAACGTTTCAGTACTAGTCTAGAATGGAATAAGATACTCTCATCTATGTATAAGAGTGTCCGCACCATCTGTTACAAAAGAAACCACCTTTATTTGGTTTACCTTCAACACAATCAATAGGGAGGTTTATGATTTTCCTTTTGATACTGGAAAAAACTTTTTCCAACTTTGAGTATTGGCCATATCTAATTCCCCCTCTTTCTTGTTTCTCAGTGCCACCTAATCTAGGTGCTATTGACGATCAGTGGTGTGAATCTGCCATCTTGCCTTTTTACCAAGTCATTCAGGGCTCCTCTGTAGCCAGGCTCTTTTGTTAGTGCTGGAAGCGCTATCCTGATACAAAAGCACTGTACAGACATTTTCACAAAGAATTCGCTTTAAATGCAGCCTGAAAAGTTGCATGAACTTTGGGTACAGGTCTGTAAATGCAAGCACAGACCTCACAGAAAACTCCTGAGTTACCATGGCAAAATAGACTTTTGCTGGGTCTTACAAGTTTTCCTTAGTTCCATGAATTAGTATGAAATAAATAAATATTAATTTCTCACAAAAACATTTTCTTATATCAATACTATATGAAATATATGAAATACTATCAGTCTGGCAAAGGCAAGAATATGGTTTCTATTCAAGAGAAGGTTATAAAGCCATGTAAGCCTCTCATAGAGCCTCACTGTTTTGAGCAGCATGTTTTCAGAAGTATTTCTTAATCTTTCTTTCTCCTCCCCCTCTAGCACTTATTTTGTTGTCGTTTTGTTGTCTTTTCTTGTTCTTTCAGCAACTTCAATTTTTTGAATCTTCTTATCATATACAGTTTCCCATTAATTCTTTACTCACTGTTTTGAGTTTTACTCTTCCTAGAGGGTCCTGCTGTCAAAATACTGTCAAGCTGTCAAAATACTTCTTTTAGACTTCTCCTCTCCCTACTGCAGTATTATCCTGGACCCTTTACACTCAAGGTCTATTTGTATGGGAACACCAAATTATAAGAATTTGGAACGTAGAATTAAGCCTCAGAAGCCACATTTTTAGCACAATTTCAGTCATGAAATATGCATTAGAATGACAAAATCAGTATAGTCTCACTGATTAATAATGTCAGTGGTAATTAAACAGCATCATTTTAATTATTTCATATTTTCCCTGTAGTAAGAATAGGGAAGCTATGGTTATACCAAATAGTATTGAAATAACCCACTTAATTTATCTCACTGCAAATTGGCAAGTCTTTGAGCGTGGCTACTGCTAAAATATTGGCACACATACGGTTTTACAATAATATATTCAGTATTGCAAATATTTAATATTATAATATTCACTTTGGAAAATGGCCATGTTCTGCATTTTAAAGTAGCTTTTTTATGTGGGTATAATAACTTCTCATCCTAGCGTTACATATGTAAATCCCTGCACATTAGGGGCAGAATGTAATCTTTATTGTGAAGTTTTAATATGCACTGCACATGGTTTGTGCATGCAGTAGAGTTTGTGTTCTACACTAGATTTTTGAAGTCATTGACAATACTTTTGAAGGATAAAATACAATGCTGAACCAGGACCAGAGAAAAGCAAATTGTCCTTCTCTATTCACCAAGACAAGTTCAGCTACAGAATTAAAGATTTAGATTCTATAGGATAGGACCAACCTCAGTAACCTGAAGGATAGTACTTTTCTGAAAATAGGAATAGTTGAGAAATGATAGGCACACACCCAATGTACAAGCTTACATTCCCTCTCCTTAATGAAAGGTCAAAACCCAAGGTCATCTTCAGTGCGGAGCATTTAAACAGGAAACAACATCTAAACATATGTATAGCTGTCAGCAAGGTCTCTGGAGGGGTTTAGGGTTTTGCTGTTGGTTTGGGTTTTTTTCCCCCTTCAGCTTATTAAAATTCATCTGACATCCCCTGCCTCAGCAGCTCAACACAACTCAAAAACAGTTTTCAGCTGGAGGAGAAAAAAACATTCAACACGACTAGCTGATACATACCTAATCTCTCCCCCATGCTCAGGAGATGAGATGAATGCTCCATGTGGAACAGACATTTTACCTATTCATGGATTTGTTTCAGCCGCTGCATATGACCAGCAAGCTTCCTCTACGAATTCCGACAGTCCACTCTTGCACAATGTGGCTTTCAATGCTTATTGAGCTCTTGTTCCCCTTCTACCATGTCCTTGGGGACCCACAAGGCTGTCATGCCATGGGCTTGGACCCAAAAGGAGCAACTCAGGCCCCGTATCTCACCTGAGAGAGACCCGTAGGCAGAGGGGCTAAATGACGCTCCCCCCACATGTTCAGGCACTTGGTTCCAGCTGACAGAGCTGGGTGCCATGTAGGTTAAAAGTCTTCCATAACATAAATAAACTACCCGAGGGAAACCTTGCTGCACAAAATTTAATGCTGGCATCTCATTCATGATAAGGAAGTTGGGGATTTAGGGCAATAAGGCCAGAAATGGATGTGTCCACCCTTGTTCTAGGTGGGAGGTCTAAACTCCGGGTTTTACAGACTGGGACACATACAGTTTTACAGAGAGCAGGGCCCTTTGCTTCTTCACTTGCCCCTGCACCCTATAAATCAATCAAAAATATTTGGGGTTGGGTTTTTTTGGCTGCTTTTTTTCCCCCCCATAACTGCCAGATTTCCTGTTATATGAATTACAATGCCTGGAGTAAAGTTTAATAAGTGTCTCAGAAGAGCTGTTCTTTTATTCAAAGGGAAGTCAAACAATATTTGTTGAATTTTTAATGATAATCTCATTCAGATAATAAAGTTACCAGAAAAATGCTCTCGGGAATATGCAAGTGTCAGAAATGAGTTACAAACTGGCAGTAACAGCACACAATCGCATTTTTCAAAGGAGGTTTTTAGAGTTTCTGGGGCTAAGACTGCAACAGTACCTGCTTTTTTAATGTGAAATTAAGGCCTTACTGTAATGGGAATGTATGTCTACTTCAAATCCATATATTCCATTTAGTTCAAAATATCTTTTCAGTGCCAATAAATGTAAACTTCAATTTCTAGCACTACTGAAGCAATTTGTGTCTGAGGATATATCTCTGCACTGAGGAGTCCCAGTTTAAAATTAAGACTGGTATTGAAAACAGAACATTGGCAGTCATAACCCTGAGAAGTTCAAGATCTATTTTCATATGATGTTTTATGAGGCTTGTGAGCTTGACTATCATTCTCAGCAGTGGCTTTGTAACCCGTGAGTCTGAAAGCTGCGTAGTCAAACTCACAAAATTCCTGTGGAAACTTGGCAACTGTCAGTTTTTTTCTGAAAAGTTATGCATGTGTATGAATTGGGACGTTTTCTAAATACAAGTACGCATAAATGTGCACAGTGGGTACTTAAGTCCTTTGAGAACTGTGTGGCTATGCTTCTCTGGAAATTAGGAGCCCAGTCTCCCAATCACTTAGAATGAGACTATAAAGCAACATAGATGCTTCTGCAAAATTCACCCTAAACTGCAAATGATTGAAATGTGTATTTGAGCACTAAGCAATCTCTACCAGGGAAACAAACAAGATTTGAACCATGACCAGCTTCCTTTCCTACTATTTGCTCCAAGTTTCCCAGAAAAGCTATTTCAAGTGTGTTTACAATGAGCATGGCATGAAGTCTGTGCATCAAGATCAGAGAAGAACAGTTTTAAATAATTTATTGTGTTCTGCTATAAAACCAGCAACTCAGCAATCACTGCTGGTGGCAGAAACAGTCTGATATTGCCCCTTCAATCATAATTAAAAAATTAAGCAAACAACTGTTCAATTAAACAAAAGGTTATTAAGTCCAAAATTAAATTTATATGGTCCAATACTGAAAGGTGCTGACTGACCCCCTCAGAGGCACTGAGCAACCTCACGTACCACAGTGACAGGTCACAGAAACAACTCAAATATCCTGTGACTACACTGGGAGGACATCAGTCTCCATCAGTGAGGTCTACAGAAGGGCAACCTACTAATGTAAATACGTTTGCCACTATGGTACAAGATTAGGATATTTGTTGTGGCTATTACTTGCAATTCTTTTTTTTTTTTTTCTTGTATTAGATGTCTGTGTGCAGCTCTGTGAGAGAGTTTTATACAGATGTATTGTGGACAAATATCTAAAAATATTTTCAGAAAATATTTCCAAGAAAAAAAGATGCATTTAATTTCAGTTTATTTGTGCATCTTTCACACTCACCTTCCACAAATATTTTAGCAAATTTACTAACTTTCATAAACAACTGATTTTAAATAAATATGAAAGCATATTAATGAATTTTGAATTTATGAGTACTTACACTAGAAAGCCACATGTCAGAGTACCTTCATTGGTTAAGAAATAGACACTGTACCATATGTTGTATTTTTCAAAGAGAATGATCACATCTGGACTTTTAAATATCAAATATTTCCAACAAATTGCTTATGGACAATCTAGAGACTTAAGATTATTTATGTAGGAAATTTAAGAAGTAAATGTGAATAATTGAAGGAAACTGCAGTCTCATTTTGCGTGCTTGAGAACACAGGAGAAGAAATTGCTTAAAAAAGGATAGTTTGCTTGCATTCTGTAGATTTAATTACACACATACACCAAACAAACCAAAATAACGAAACATTTCCCCCACATGTTCGTAACATTAGAAATACAAAGGTCTTGCATCACTATCTGAACACACCACACAAACTGCAGAACTACGGCAGACGGCTGTTCCCTCTTCTGTTGCTTTCCTCAAAAGGATTTTAGAGCCATTACTACTTGCTGCCACAGTTTTTCAATTGTAAGCAAACCTTTATCCTATAATGAAAAATCAATATGCCATCCGGTTTTTATAATGCTTGCCTTTTATTTCACTGAGCCTTTAACAATACACAGTAATGCAGACATTTATTTTGCTTATTTTCTTCAGTATTTTTTTCAACTATGCAAAATATGTGATGACGTTTCTGTAATTATGACATGCTGAGCTGAAGGTTACTCAAAAAATAAACTTAAAAAAATTCCCATGACATAAATTACAGATTTTTTCTAGATAAATTTCTTTAATTTAAAGTGTATTTCTTCAGTTTTCCCTTAACTTACAAAAAATAAATCCACTGCTTCTTTAACATTCACAGTTACAGTGTATTTAAAATTGCATTACCAGTCTTAACTATTTAGAGACAACACAAATGAACCTTGACAGAATCTAAACTCCCACCTTAACTATATTATATATTCTACGTACTAACTGCATTCATGAGACGTTGAAACTTATGGTTTCAGCTTTCTAACCAACTTTCTAACGCTAGACAAGTAAATTTATGATTTATCTCTAGTATAGCAGCTGCAATAGGAAAGGGACAATCCCAGCTTACTCACAGTATGAAGAACACTGTCTCAGCTGAAAAGTTAACTTGAATGATTTTACACGCAGAAAAGCAATTTTAGCTAAGATTGAGAGGCAACTAACAGTGTAATCTTCCCATATTTTCCACATCCTGGACAGAACAAACAACAAACATAATCTCATTTACACCACAGAAGTCCAAAGCTTTATTTTGGCACATCCAAATCACTGCAACAGAAACCCGAATATGCAGGCAGAGAATATAGTGGGGGGAAATATATATATGAATTTCCAGCCTGAACTTATTCCTCCATAAAATACATTTCTTATGTCGAATACTAAGAGGTATGGTAAGAAACATAAAAGGTACCTCTGTAACTCTCTTGACAATTGCAACATGCACCACAATGCAGATTTTCTGTGCCAAAGCAAATACTCCAAAGCTACTAAAATCAGCCAAAAGAAAGAAATTTCAATGAAAATTTTGAGAATGCCCAAAGACGTTGAGAATACTTAAGGAAAGCTACAAGATTGGATATATATGCTATTAAACTCCAAGTTTTTAGTATTAAAACTCTAATAATTACAATTATACACATTTTGGTTAAAATAAAAATAATAATAAATTAAAAAACCCCCACAACGTACCATGGTGAAAATGCAAACGTTTTGATACTTTTCCTACAAGTTTCTCTTTTAAAATACTAATGGCCTGCAAAAAGGTCTTACTTAGTGCTGTACTGAAGGCAAAAAGAGCGAATGTGCCAAAAATGCAGGGAAAGACTCCAACACGTAGCCCTTTTATGTCTTAGGAGCCAAAAGTTTCAGACATGGTTCTGGGAAAAATCCAGACAGTTTATTTAGGGCAATACACTAACAGCAAGTAAAGGCAATCAGATACCAGATGACTTTATACTGTAGTTTGTTTCAGAAATATTACAACAGCTTTTTAATTTGGCAAATTCTTACTGCCACCCTGCTTATTTCAGTAGGAGTTTTTTATCCTTCTTCTCCTTCCCACAACTTTTCCTCTTCTATTTGTAATCATTCTTAGTTTCTATCAGTGTGGAATATGGAGTGGGGGAAAAGTGGTGGCTGCATTCAATTTCAGCCATTGATGCCTGAATGCCCCAAGGGAAAATCTGCTATCTAGTAAAAGAAACTTAAAAAAGCACCCTGCCATTGATATAACAACATGCAGATCTTAGCAAGTATTAAGTTAACATCCAAATGTCCCCAGAGTGTAGCAATTGTTACCTCTACTTTACAAAGGAATAAAGCTGAAATTTAGCAGGGAAAAGAGCTTTAGAAAGCTGACTTTGGTGCCTCTTCTGAACCTACTGCCCATCGCCTCTAATTTGCAAGAAAATTTTGGAGAAGAGGTGGTAATTTAAACAAATGTGTGGGCCAAAATACAGGAAAAGGCTCACTTGTTAATTGCTTGATCCCAGTTACCTAACCAGCTCAGAGTTACTAGTCACCCCTTGACACATGCCAGGAACTGACTGGCAAAGGGACCACAATATGACCCAGCAATACTAAATAACATATTGCACCCAGTGCAGTTTAGGCATATAAGTGAATAAAGGAAATTAAAGTAGTGGCAAAGTGTTCATTGAAACAAAACAGCAATAGAAAGTTTAGAAATAAAAGTAAGGACAAAGAGGGAATAGAAGGATGAATAAACTATCGAAACCCTACAGAAAATTTGTGTTTTCCATATTTGAAGTTCTTACAAAGGCAACTGAACAGAAACCTATCACTAACCAAATACTTCATGTTACTAGTGACATCATGATGTCATTATTTCATGTAATGACACCACAGTTTGGGACATTTCATAACCTGTGATTCCGTCAGAAAGTCTGTGTTTTGACCTTTTTTGTTTGACTATGTTTTGATTGTTTAGCTAGATTTCCCCGAGAGGAAACCAACATTACAGGATATCTGTTGAAAAGTAACGGAGAACATAGCTATCTAGGCATGCAGTTTATGAAATTACTTGTGATTCAATTAGCAAGTGTTGCTAACACAGAGAAAGAGATGTTAGTCTGTTAGATGCTGTATCGTCATAGCTGGAGAGAGACAATTAGGATACTGTTTCCAACAGGTCCATCAAAAAAGCACCTCTGGGATAAGAGAAGAAACAAGAGTTAAGGATTGCTCACCTAGAGAAAAGATCAAAGGAAACAGAGTACAGGCCTAGCAGGACACGTGCCATTAAAGGGTTACACGCAGCAAGGTACTTAGTATGGGGTTAAGAACAGACTTATTATCTGAAAAGAGAAGTGAAGTGTGTTGAGGAAAGAGAAATCAGAGACTAGAGTCCTGGGCTTCGAGTGCAGTGCCAAGGAAAGCTTGGCATCGGAGGAAGCATGCTGTAGTGAAAGGGTGGCCTCCCTGAAGGGGTGGACGCAACACAAAATACAGGGCTAGGTTTGCATACATTACCTCAGTGTCACAATAGCTCCATATAACCTGAGCAACAGTCTTTAAGCAATGAAAAGCAGCCCTTTCCTCAACCAGCACCTAAGTAATAGTAGAGAAGTGATGTCTAAACACAAGTTGTGTTGCACATACTGTAAATCCTTAATAAGAAAGAGGTTTCACTGGCAGAGGAAACATGCATTGGTTCAAGTTTACTTCAAACCTCAAGGAAGTACAACTTCAGAAACAGCTGGAAACACCCAGGTAACAGCAAAAAAGACAAGAAGAATGCTGAAAGGAAAGGACCTGAACTAGTGAGGTTCACTGAGACAACATGGTAATGTGGCACAAGGCAAAAGTCTTTGGAGACATACTCAGAGCTAAGTAAAAGAAAATGTAAGGAATATGTAAGCATTAATTCCATATCACATCTCTCTCTCCTGCATGCAGACAGTCTTATCAGTATTAAAAGAAAAATTAAAAAAAAAGAAAAAAGAAATAAGTTAACTATTAGGAGCCAGGCCTTATTTCTTATGGAAACAGATTAAAAAACAAACAAACAAACAAACAAAAAAACAAAAAAAAACCCCACCTTTTGTCATCTGTGTTGAAGTCAGCTACACACAGCTCAAATGATCAGTATATCTTTGGAAACCCTCTGTCTTTGTCTTACAAATCGCGGTGGAAAAAGATCGAGTGATTTTACTCTGTCAGCCAGGAGGATCAAGTTTATCTTGTACAAAAGAACAAATTATTCAATTGGCTATCTAATAGCTTAGGAGAAGTCAAAACAAAACCCCTTGAATTTTTGAGAAATATCTTTATTGTGCAAATGGGACAGAGCTGAGGGACAGAAATAATGGATACTCTGAGATTAAAATCATCCTTACATTCAGTAATTCTTATTCTACTCTATCCCTTGTGAAATCAAGGGGACTGCTGCCACTCTCCATCATCTTTGAAAGGTCATGGAGAACAGGAGAGGTGTCTGAGGACATTGGAAAGCCAATGTCACTCCAGTCTTCAAAAAGGACAAGAAGGAGGGCCCAGGAAACAACAGGCCAGTCAGCCTCACTTCCATCCTTGGAAAGGTGATGGAACAGCTCATTCTGGATGGCATCTCTAAGCATGTTGAGGAAAAGAAGGTTATCAAGAATTGTCAACATGGATTCACCAAAAGGAAATCATGCTTGACCATTCTGATAACCTTCTATGATGGCATGACTGGCTGGGTAGATTAGGGGAGAGTGGTGGATGTTTTCTACCTCAACTTTAGCAAGGCTTTTGACACTGTCTCCCACAGCATCCTCATAGGTAGGCTTAGGAAGTGTGGACACACTTATGAGTGGACAGTGAGGCAGATTGAGAACTGGCTGAATGGCAGAGCACAGAGGGTTGTGATCACATGGCGCAGAGTCCAGCTGGAGGCCTGTAGCTAGTGGTGCTCCCCAAGGGTCGGTACTGTGGTCCAGTCTTTTCCAACATAGAATCATAGAATCATAGAATGGTTTAGGTTGGAAGGGACCTTGAAGATCATCGAGTTCCAACCCCCCTACCATAGGCAGGGATACCTCTCACTAGAAACATATTCATCAATGACCTGGATGAGGGGACAGAGTGTACTCTCAGTAAGTTCGCTGACGACACAAAACTGGGAGGAGTGGTGGACACACCAGAAGGCTGTGCCACCATTCAGCAAGACCTGGACAGGCTAGACAGCTAAGCGGAGAGGAACCTAATGAAGCTCAACAAGGGCAAGTGTAGGGTCCTGCACCTGGGGAGGAATAACCTCATACACTGGTACAGGTTAGGGGCTGACCTGCTGGAAAGCAGCTCTGCAGAGAGGGACCAGGGATCTGTTTAGCCTGGACAAGAGAAGACTGAGAGGGGATCTAATCAACACTTACAAATATCTAAAGGGCAGGTGTCAGGGTGGGCCTGACTCTTTTCAGTGGTGCCCAGCAACAGGACAAAGAGCAATGGCCACAAACTGGAACACAGGAAGTTCCATCTGAACTTGAGGAAAACTTCATTACTTCGAGGGTGACAAGAGCACTGGAACAGGCTGCCCAGAGAGGTTGTGGAGTCCCTGCTCTGGAGATATTCAAAACCCGCCTGGATGTGATCCTCTACAACCTGCTCCAGGTGAACCTGCTTCAGTAGGGGGATTGGATTAGATGATATACAGAGGCCCCTTCTAACTCCTGCCACTCTGTGATTCTGTGATTCTGTTTGAAGAATAATCTGCTATGCAGGGTGGTACATAAATTCATGTGCATTAACTTGATTGGGCAATTATGTTTAACAGTACCCTGATGCTGTGGTAGGACAACAAGTGACTGAGATCTCAACCTTGCTGCTCTTCTGCCAAACTGCTGCTGCTGGTAGCGGAATGACCCTGTGAGGACAGCACTGTCCAACGCTAGTAAGTCTATTGCTAATTCATGCCACCTATCATAACACCTGCATTAAGCCTGACTTTGTGAACTTGTGATCAATGTGGATGCATACTCAGTACGTAACTGGGAACTAAGATATTCTACTGTGCTACAGAGCATGGAAAAACACAAAGACAGCAACAAAACACTCCAAACGAATCCATCTGTCCTTACACAGCTACATTCTTTATGACTTCGATAATCCTTCAACATTCTTGTTTACTGTTTGGCAGTTGAAGTTATTTAGAAGACACCAGCATCGTTCCACTAGAAGTGAATGACTTCTCACTGACAGTGATCTCCTAATGCACTTCTAATTATAATCTTTAAAGACATTGATACAACTCATCCATTCATGCAAATTATCAGCTGGAGAAAATTATCATAACTTCAGCACTTTCAGCAGAATAATGATGATTAATACAAGTTGAAAATTAAGTCAGTTGTTTTAACTGCTGCATAGCATGGCAACTAAGGGCTAGATATGTAGAGGAATGAAGACACCATAATACCTTTAGGAACTCACAGAGGTTTCAGAGACTTTATGAAGGGCAGTGAATATTTTTAGTTTCTCCTTATGACACTGTCCAATTTTGGACTATCCGTCCTTTAGAAAAAGGGTGAAGCGCTATAAGGTCTCCCCAGAGTCTTCTCTTCTCCAGGCTGAACAATCCCAACTCTCTCAGCCTGTCTTCATAGGAGAGGTGCTCCAGCTCTCTGATCATCTGCGTGGCCCTCCTCTGGACCTGCTTCAACAGATCCATGCTCTTCTTATGTTGAAGGCTTCAGAGCTGGATGCAATATTTGAGGTGTATCCAGTTTGAAATTTGGAAAATAGATCCAAGGTCAGAGCATGATATTAGGATGTTCAGTCTTGCTCTACGGGGCTAATGGATCATGCTTGCCCTGTTTCTGCCCCAGTGAATTTTTAAAAGTATTGTAAGTGAGGAGCATCAACAAGGAAGACAGAAAACCAACATCTCCACTCCCTTCTTGCTACAAATTGCCCACAGCAATGTCATTGCAGTACTCTTCTGAGCTGGGACAAGATCACAGTTACTAAGGTCCCGTGGAAGTACTCTTAACTCTGCCCTAGTGGATAAAAAGCCCCCATCATCTCCCGCTTCGCTTGTATTCAGTACACAGCCTGCTCTGTTAGGTATATCCTTGTATATTATGGATTTGATCCTCAAAAGAGCACAGTCAGGGGAACACTCTCTGCACTGTAAGAGAGTACAGATTGGAGATGCAAAAATAGGGAGGAGAAAATAGGAACTTTTCATTTCTGAAGAACCTGAATGTTAAAAGCAAATGAGTTTACAAAGATTAAGTACTCTGCAGCTAAGAAGAGGCTTTTAGAGTCACAGTTTCATAGTTGAGCACCTATCACAGGCACTAAATTGCATTTATAATGATTTGGTGGATAATAGTCTAAGTTCCTATTGCATCAGAAAAATACTGGTGTACTTTCCCCAGCACAAGCTTATCTGCAAAATCAGTAAGACATTATAGTGAAGTCAGTAATTTCTATAATATGTTTAACCTTCATGGATGCAATATGAGCTGTGTAAACCTACCAAAGAGCTATGTAACATTGTCCAGGATAGGTACTGAATAATTTTGCAGGCACACCCTCGATGGTGAAAACATTAAGAAGAGACTAACAATTTTATTAGAAAGCCTAAATTGCATCCATGACCTTTGGAGACTGAGGGGCTTAGACAACATAACTTGATGGTTAAAAGCCACGACTAGTGAAAAGTGATTATTAAGGGCTACTACTATAGAGGAGGAACAATCCAAGCTCAGTGAGAAAAGCTGACATTTGGAGAATGAAAGTAAAAAATAACTGAAAACAGAGAAGAATGTGGAAAAGTCAGGTGAAAGGAAGACACTAGTGGAAGAGAAATACAGGTAAAAGTAGAAGAAAACCAGAATAAATGGCAAAATATAAAAATTATAAAATAATAACAATAGTAACAATTGAGAAAATCAAAAGTACAAAAAAGCTAAACATGTAATGAAAGAAGTAACTGATGTATTAAGAAAGAAAAATGAAAACCGAAATGTAAAATCTATTTTTTCATATAAGAGGTTGAAAACATCAGAAAAGGTTACTATTGTTTATTGGCTACGTGAGTTTGGAAGCAACTGTGGCAAAGCTGTCCGTTAGATCAACGTGATGTGGTCCATACAGGGGTTGGCTGCAGTATAGAATGCTTTGCTATATGTGGGCAAGAAGACATTTTGGCCCTAATTTATCCTTTTCAGCTTTCTCCTACAACGTTATGGCTGGGAAGGAGCCTTCAGACATCCAAATGAATGACTTCTTTAACTCCACCAGAAGCAGCATTGTCCTCAGAAGAATCACAAAAGAGAGTGCAAATGGGGCACAAGCACCTCCTGCCTATCTGAAGGCTATGCCTTCCAAGTGTGCACTTCAGAAACTTAACCTATCTGTTCCTCTTGACCTTTTCTGGTTAGAGGGAATATCACAAAATCGTCATGTGAGGTTAAGTGATAAGGCTACTAACGATACTCATTGTTATCAGAGTGACCTTGTCTTGAATTCGAAATCCTGAAGAACATGCAGGAAATATTTCTTACAGACAGCAGAGTTATAGAGCTACCTCCCTACCCCCTTGTTTGTTCTTCATGTTTTATTTAGCAGGTGAATGTAACGTTTGTCAGTGCAGTTCCCTTCTGCATGAACCCTAATTTTGCCACTTTAACTTGAGAAATGCTTGATTGATCTTCTGCTTACATGAAGAAAAGGAGCAGAACCTATACCATGCAGCTATGTCAAAGTCAGCGCTAGACTAATACCTACATCTGTTAGTATGGTTCTGATATACAGTGCTTTCACCATTCTCTGCTTGGATTTAGTGGGTCAGAACATGTCCCTCAACCATAGTATATTCTATAACTGTCCCATCACTATCCTACCAAGCCCCATTCAGTTTGCAAACTTAAAGAATCTAAGATACTACACAGTAGTGTGATGAAAAGTCCAAGTAACAAATCACATTTTTAAACTGCATCTACACTGTCCTATAAGAAAACAGATGGTAAGCTTCCTCTGGGCAAAGACTCCTTATTGTCCATATTATCTTTGCCTTGGGCCATACCTGAAAGCATCATTTGCTCAGCCTACCTAAGTCTGTCAAGGAGCAGCCTTCAGACTGCTTGCCTGTGACACCCACAGAGTGATCCCAAGAAACACCTCTGTTTCTGCCACAGTCTTTCCTGGACTCTGTATACAGCTGGCTCCTTGCAAAGTTGAACACCACTTCCCAAGCAGGATCATTCAGGCAGACTTGAGCCATAGCCTGAAATGTCTCCCCAGGAGACGGCTGAAATCTGGGCAAGGGCAAGCATAACACTGACTTCACATGAGGATTTCCTCCCTCCAAGATCATTACCGAAGCACAGAAATTAAGCCAGCAGTACCCATCTGATGGTCTTCACAGAACAATTGCTCCAAAACATGTCCCATCAGATATCGTATCATTCCTGCAAAGAATATAGCAACTTTTTAGCATAGCTCTTAGGTTTTGTGAGATGGAATAATGCTAGATACCCTCAAAAACATTCTTGACTGTTTAGAGACAGAGACGATACAAAGAATATTTCACATAGAAGATATAAGTGACTTCGCATGGCATTTTGAAGCCTTGTTCCTCAGGTACTCTCAGAGGTAGCACATGAGGGAATTCAAACAATGGGCTAAATAGACACAGAAAAAAAATTCCATGAGTGATTTGTAGCTACGACACCTGATCTAACCACACTCTTGACCTGCTTCCGCACCCTGCTCTCTCTCCTACTTCGTTCCATCTTTTCCGACTAAGCAAGAAGCCAATCCACAAGACTTCATGTGACTGACCATAATCACAGCCTGTCCTATCCTGGTCCATGTTAAGCTCACCATCATTTGGGCTGCAATGCTAGAAGAAAAGACATGCCCACACTTCCCTCCTCCCTGTATCTTGGGCCTCAGAAAAATCCAGGATTCATGTTCCCTCTGCCAAATCGAGGAAAGATGATTTAAACGCCAAGTTCACAGTATTTGGTATGGTTTAACTTCAGACAAGGATCTTCCTCAGAACTGACCAACATAACCTTCAAAAACATCTTCCTAGCATACCTAGTCTGGAGATGAATTAGACACTAAACGTACAGGTTGGGAATGCTGCAATTGCCCTTAAGTCATAAGAAAAGTTTGCATGTAATGCGCTTTTTTGGGGGGGGGAGGGAGGGGGGGGCAATCCTGTGTTCTTTTCATGCAGGCTTAGTGTCTGAAAAGGAAACCCTAATTTTTAAACTGGAGTGAAATGTGTCCACCTTCAATGACAGTCAGGGTTTTTTTAAGATCAACTGCTGTGGATACAGAGGTACAGTTAATTTAAGAGTCTTCTTGCAGAAGGTCGCAGTGGAAGATGTTTATTTTGCTACTGCCCATTTTTCATGAAAACTTCACTTCATGGTCTTGGTGGCTTTAGCCTCAAATCTCAACAAGTGCCGAATTTCATAGCATTACACGATATGCCAAGAAGAGATTCCTTATCCAATGCTTTGAGCAGCTTTGGAGAAAACAAACTAACAAAAAAAAAAAAGGCAAAACAGAGAAGTTTAAGGAGAAGCAGGTTTTTGTTTAGCTTTTTTTTTTTTTTGAGGAGGGGAGTTGTACTTGTTCTTTATCTACTGCCTGAGTGAGGAGAGACAAAGTACTTGGTCCTTGTCAATGATAAGCTTTGTTGGCCTTTGTTGAGTGTTAAGTGCATATATTATCCTGCAATTCCTCTCTCTTGATTCAGCGTCCTGTGAAAAAGCCTCCACTCCCAGTTTTCGTACTCTCCTGTATGCGTCTACTCACAGACATTTTGACTTCTTCCCCACATCCTTCTATGCCATGTCCCTTTGATGCTACTGAATTATGCTGACCTCCAGCAGGCGATGTGAAGTCCACATGGGGTGGCCAAGGAGATGACGGAGGAACCCCTTAGTGGATGGATAATGGCATTAGATGAGGCAGCAAAGACACAATATGAAGTACATCATGGGGTCTTCTATGGAGCACCAGTTTTGGTTATGAAGAGTTATTAGGATCTTGCTAAAGATGCTCTGAGAACTCATAAATTAAGTATCCAGCCTGATGGTGCCCTAGAGACCATCTCAGGCAACTGGAAACACTGAAAGAGTGGAACAAACCACAGGAATTATTTAGAAGACCTTGAACAACCTGGACACGGCTCAAGATCAAACCATTACCTAAAAACGGGAACATGGCATCTCTTTCTTTCCACATCACAGGAGCACGTTTTGCATTTGGACAGAACCTGGTGAGACAAAAGCCCCTGGACACCTTTATAATCAAACAAAATACCTTGCAAAAAATCTCTACAGTAACACTTTGGCAAATGAAAGGAAACTACAGATTTGCATGCCTGCAACAGAGATCAGAATACAAATTGTAATAAATTTCACTGTGTTGCTGTGGAAAAACTTATAAAATGTACTGCTCACTCTATGCTCGTAATGCTTTGTTCTACAGTAATGTTTCCTCACAGAAGGACTAAATAATAGGTTAGTCTTATTTATTATCAGAATTTGGATGAAAATACTAGTGCAGCAACACCAAAGCTGATATCAATGTAATTCTGAGAAGCAAGTTCTGCATTATCTTGGGTAGAAAGATGTATGTTAAGAGAGTGCGAGGGATACAACAAGAAAAATATTTTTAAACATCAATTAAATAGTTAAATCCTACCTTCCCTTCCCACAAACATCATGGGCAAAAATGAAGTGTTTACATTTTCATGAGGCAAGATAGCCACATCGACAAAAATGCTTCTTCAATCTCTGCATTAAACCATGTTAGCAGAATTAACTTAAATTTTAACAAATGACACCATCCCAAAACCTGCTTTTGCCACTTCCGTTTTTCCAGCCATGACTCAACACACCAAGACATTGTCCTCAAAACATTTCCTTTTCCTAGGTTTTTTGAGTTCCCACCTAATTCTTCAACATACCAAAATAGACGTCTTTTTTTTTTTTTTTTAATGGCAAGGTAATGTGTTGATCCCAAAGCTTCTTGCTTAACCTCAGATCTTTTTGCATAAGATGTAATATTTCCATGCAGATCCCAAAATGTTTCTGAAAATTTCTTGTATGCTTCCTCCTTTGGCAGAAGAGAACATTGGCACAGGATCTTTTTGAGGGATTCCTAATCGTACCGTAGATTAAAAGGGGATTTTCTCTTGGTTCACGTTCAGTTGCTTTTCTCCTCAACACCACCACAGGGGATAAAATCTATTTGGAAAATGAAGGACACAAACATCACTGCAAACACTAGCTTCCCGTCCAAATTGATTTATGCAAGAGAAAACAGAAACGGGTCAATTATTTGTTTAAATATTTTTCTAAGATACCTAGCCTGAATTTATTACAGAAAACCTTAAGGATTCAAGCTGTCGCGCAGCACAGCGCTTGAAGCCTTTCCTTTCACTGCTGGAGCTGACCAGCTGAAGAAACCAGCTATATGTCCAGACCTTTAATTGAAATCTGCTGCTGAGGGGAATTATACCGTGCTATTGGCTGCTGCAAATCAGGCTGCCTAGCAACAGCAGCAACAAGTTTCAGTGAGGCGATGTGACATAAACTAGCGATTGCCTCCGTGGGCACGAGTTTGTGGAAGCAGGATATTTACTAGCCAGTGCTCTTCAGAGAAGGAACAGGAAGCCAGTTGAAATCAGATGATAAATAAAGCATAAATATGACTTCCTTAAAAGTATGCACTGAGCTGACTCAAATCAGCTTTCCATATGTTGTTGACAAGCCCATGTTTTATTTATGAAATACTCTTTGAAGGAAATGTTCAAGTAAAATATGAACCTGCGGGACAACTGGATCAGCCATAAAAGTACCGACAAAACCTCAAGTTAAGTCAGCTAATGGGTGATTCATTTAATCGCGTCTCATTTTAACCAAAAATATATTTCCGCAGCTCTCCATAACTCTAGACGTCAAAGCAACATTTGTGTGTTGATAACAGAATGGAACATTACTTCCAAAGCAAATTTCCCCCGCATCTGAATTTGTTTCATGTTGTACTTTTAAAATAGTGATACCCACAAGGCACATCTGTAGCATGGCAAAGCAGAGCTCTGATATCAAGACTCTATGGAAATGTGCCCTGCTGAGTAAGATTCATGGGGTTATGTGAATACACAATACAACTCTGTTCACGATGAAAACATAGACTTGTAAAATACAGGGAAAAATTATCCCCAAAAAATCATAGTGATGCTAAAGCCAGGGGACCAAAGATGACCTTTGCAAAATTATGTGGTAGAAGAAAGTAAAACCATTCCAAACTCTCAAACAAAGAGAAGTCACTCAAACAAAGGAATAAGAAATGTAATATATTAAGTTTTGAGACTCCTGAGAATGTTTTTGTAATGTTCACAGAACTAAATCCAATATATGCTTCCAACAGTATGACTTAATTAAAAAAAATGAATTTTCAGAATTAAAAACAATTTGATGCATTTGTGCTTGACTTTAATGGCTTTCTACTTGTTATTTAAAAGTAACAAAACCGCTGCTGCCTTACAACACACATTTATACCATCTCCTCATTATCACAGCTGAATAATGAAACAATGTGCATCTCAAGTTCAGCCCCCCTTTATCAGAAAGTCCAAGTCAGCATTTCTATGAGAATTTCTTTTAAAGGATTTACAGAAGCAACCCACAAGTATCAATATTCGCAGTGCAAACTCATATCTTTGTTCTGGTCTCTCTTGCTCACTCTGCCTCTTTTTGAATTTGGTATAAAAGCTAAATTAGGTCTCAGGGGCACTGCACCACTAAACAAAGATCTCTTCTAGCCCATTGTGATGGAAGTAAATGTACTCAGGAGGGAGATATACTTAAAGGAGAGGCTAAAGTGTCTCCCTCCCCCAATTCTCTCATCTTTAACACAGATTTCTTTACCCCCCACCCCCCCCTTCAAAAAATCACTCATACACTCACCCCTCCTCCTTATAGCCTTCTCTCTTTCTCAGAAATGTAGTCAGCTGAATTTACTGAAATTGAATTAAAATCTTTTTTGGCACAACTTGCTAAGCTGTTCCAACATTTACATGATTCCTTCTACAGCCTCTTCATGGATATATACATTCAAAATAAATAAGGATACTTACTCTTTTCAGCATCAGGACAGCTATTTTAAGAGGATATATCCACAGTCCATTCTGCAGCCTTATTATGACTTAGTAAGAAGCCAGTTCTGCTCTCCCTGTGCTTTCACATCTACTGTTGCTAATAACAAAGTTCTAATATTTCCTCAACATTAGCTTCATCACCACGGGATTTAAAGTTGCAGACACACTTATAAGATGCCTCACTGTGAGGGATCACAGCTTTCATTAGGAGGGAAAAAAAAAGAAACCCAACCAAAACCTGAACTGTACAATGTATTTCCTGCTTAGTTATGAAAACAAAAGAATGAAGTATTTAAAAAATCTAAAGTATTAAAAATACTGGCAAAACATAAAATCAAGAATATTGTATTCAGCTGACAAGTCTACTATATACTCAAATATATATACGTATGTTACTTGAAATTTGGCGTTATAGATTTAAATGGGGACTAATGATTACCACTTCCATTGGACAGTAAGAAAACCTTGTTCATATATACTTAAAAAAAGAAATCAAGATTCCTGCAAAATAACTTTTCTGCTGACAGACAGAAAAATAGAGAATAATGTTTCAGAACAACTGATTTAATCCTGGGCTCCCTGCAATGCTTAAGAACAGCTCTATTTTTCAGCTCAATTTTTTATCTCTGAAACCTTAGATGTCTGGAACATGTCTGAATATGCTTAAATATTTTTGACAGAAAGGCTCTAGTAACTAAAAGTGTCCTAAGATCACTTACGAGAAGCCCGTAACAGAATAGAGACTCTCATGTTTTTATATTAGATTGCAAAGCTTATTGTAACACACGAGATTCTCTTTATTTGATATACAGTTCTAATGCTCCTGTCATTCCTGCTGCACCCTTTTTGTATGCCTGGCCAATTCTTCAGAATTTTGATAAAATTTGTGAACTTCATAAAAGCAGACTTAGATTCAGTACCTAGCCGCAAGAAACAACTTCAGGTATTTTACATACCTGTTACATAATACTTTGCTTTATTAACATACCTTACTTCAGAAGAAAACATCTTCTCCTACCAAGTGAAACAATTTCAAATTAACGATAGACACAGAGACTGTATACAGATTACAGACGAAGGTTCAACATCAGGTCGGTAGTGACTGAGCAAAACAAAAATGCCAGGGCACTTGGTGGCCTGCGTGAAGTAAGCCGGTGGTCTCAATCCAGGCCTCAAAGGACTCTGTTCATAAAAAAGGAAAAACAAAACCCACCACATAGCACTAATTGGCACCCCTGTTGGCACTGTCAGCAGCAAGGCCAAGGTTATAACGGCCACGGGGAAAGGGTCTTTCAAGGTCACTCTTGATGCACAATAGGGAAATGGCATGGGAGAGAGACAGCCCCAGTGCCGTGGGCAGTTTGGCTCCCGGGACCTCTGTTAGGTCTGCACCTAACAAGATCAGCCTGACAAGGACTATTGCACATCAGTCACCTCACCCATGCAACTATTCGCATGCCAAAACCCCCTTCCTTCAGCAACCGGTCCTAAATCTCTGCAGGGTACAGAACAGCCATCACTCCGGCACCTTTTCTCAAGCAAAAAATACATCACATATGAAGGCACCAGATAGCAAAACCCCTGGGGAAGTTCTAATTTAACTGGTTTGACAAAATTCCATTGCACAAAAGCTTTCTGCTTCTTTTCCTTACTGTATAAAGGTGCTGAGTATCTGTAATAGAAGGGGAACTATTATCTCTCACATAGGCAGAAACAGTCATGCCAGAGAAGAAAATAAATAAATGACATAACTTAAATACACTTCCTGGCTTTCTTGTACATGAGCAGTTGATAGATGTCACTACAGAAAGCATTCATCAGTGTGTGTAACCATAGAGTAGTCTGGTATGGACAATTACAAGCTCTTCTTCAACCTGCCTTTCCAGTGAGTCTAACGAACAGTGTGGAAGAATCATATTCCAGGTTCATCCTTAACACCTATTCAACGGCCGCCTTCTCTTGAGTTTGCCACTAAAAGTATACTTGTGACAGAAGCAGCTCACAAAATGAAGAACCACAAAGACTACAAGAACGTGAGACGTAACAAGTAACTGACAACCAGTGGAGGTGGGGACTTAAACTGGTA
Organism: Pluvialis apricaria; assembly: GCA_017639485.1. Taxonomy (NCBI): domain Eukaryota; kingdom Metazoa; phylum Chordata; class Aves; order Charadriiformes; family Charadriidae; genus Pluvialis; species Pluvialis apricaria. Next base: position 39,715,073 of record CM030044.1, read on the forward strand.
CAGAAAAAAAATAAATCTAAAAGGTAATATGCAACTGCAATAAAACCCAAAACCAATAAACATACATCAGAATGACTGGTTAGCTCTAAGAGAAAAATCTAAAATCCAAACAGGATTGGAAAATGGTGTACTATATTCTCTTTTCCCTCTTCATTACAAAATACAAAAATACACAGATATGTAAGGTAAGTTTGTATGCTTGGATGTAAGTACATCTTCTATGGGAAATGGATGTTAAAATATCACCTATTCCCTCATGAAATACAAAACATATATATACATACATCTAAAATATGAAACTTTTTCAGTTACCTTCCTGGGCACCAAGCAGAATATTAATGGTTTATTACTGCTTAAAATACCACAACATTCAGTCTCTAGACAGCGATCAGTAGTTTCACAGAAACAGTCGTACTCCATAAATGAAAAATAATTCCTAAACAATTTATATTATTCTTGACAGTAAACTAAAAGTTCATCCTTTGACTTGTTCCACAGTGACGCATATATCAAAAATGCTATTTTGGAGATTATGAAAAATCACAATATGCATTTAATAGCATTTGTCTGTCTGATATTATTTTATCCTGCTGCTCATTTCTGCCCAAAAGATAATGTAGGTTAACACTGGGTCAAATCTGATGCATTCCTAAACATTTCAGTAATAGCATAAAGACTTTCCTCTGAGACATATACCCTCCTCTAGCTCAACGGATCCTAAGAAAGGATGAAATAGATGTTAACGGATGACAGCTTGGCTCTCTGCCTGTTTTATGCTTAGGACTTACAGAAAACTACAGGGGGGAGGTGGGAAAGCAGAGAATTCATGTAAATGAACCTCCTACGCGATCAGAGTAGTTTTCCAAAAATTCAGATTTCCTTTTTTCTTTTTGGTTATGGAGAGTTCTGTGATTGTTTGGTTCCATAATAAGCTCTGTGGGGCTGCTACAGAAGGAAAAGTTAGTCAAGGGGATATACTTAAAAATCACCCTGGTCTTGGAAAACGGAGAGCATCATAAGAGCAATCTTTGTTCCTTTTTATCTTCTGACCATGGAGAAAAGATCTAAAGGCAGTATTTCTATCATACAAAAAAAGTGTTTTGCTGCAATCAGATAGGAAATTATCTCTTCACTGCTACACTTTTCCACTGTCTCCAAAAGCCTATTATACGAATTAGGTGAACTCTACATAATAGATTGTTTGAAAAAAAACCATAACATCCAAAGATACAGGCAAATTCTTTTGCCAGGCAAGAGAAAGAGCAGGTGCTGGCAACCAAGCAGTACTAGGGAAGCAGAGATTCATCTCTCAAGCACCTCTTCTATCTCCAAGGCTACAGGCATACAAATGTAATAAAGGTACATGATGGAGATGTAGCCAGGCCAAGATTTAACAAACTGTTTATTTCTTCTCTACAGCATATCCCAAACAAAGATAAAGCAAAAGGAACAAAACGGTGAAAAGAACAAAACATCTTTCTGTAATACACGGGCATGTATGATGCATGGTCTAATGAAGCAATTACACATTTTGTAACAAGTGAATGGAGTTTAGTGTCAAAGACTTTTCTGAATGTACTGCTTTTTAACAAAAGTGACTGAAAAAAATATAGATAAAGAATGAGGGAAAGAAAAATAACAGAAAGATAGGAAAAAAACCCTATTTGATTCGATCCAGAGTTTAAAAAGATCAGGTTTGGACGTACTTTGCAAATGACATTTTAATTTTGCAAATGACTAAGTTGGCTGAAGTGCAGTGAATGCCAAGCTTGTACAGACAGCTTACATAACTGTGTATGTGATGTTCCAACTTGCAGCACTCCTGAGTAGCGGAGCTCTGGATATACATAGTGAAATGAATGGGAGCGGATGTCTAATGTTAGCGTTTAGCTGAATACCAAATCGTTTGAAGTCCCATTACAACAAATCTACATGCAACATCAAGTAATAGGAAGTAGCACAATGAATACATTTATACTGTACATGCATTCTTTTCCTTATTTCACTCTTTTTTTTCCTGTTACTTCCACTTCTCTCTTCCTTTCTCATTTCTAACGGTGTGCCCACTGTAGTTAATTCCACCTGCAATAAGTGGAAATTGAAAAGTCCAGCACTTTGTAGTACAGGACTATTCACAGCAAAAAACCCTTCCATCTCCTCACTCTTCCTTATTATATTCTATTCTTTTCTTTTACATTTCCACATACTTCTTCCACGTCACTCTCTCTCTCTTTCAAAACAGCACCCTTTCTATTTAGTGTTTATCCAAATTCACCATACTTTTTTCCTCCCCATTTTCTCTTGCACCTGCTTAAATTCCCTGTTGAAAGCATATATTTCTCTCCTTTGCTTTTATGATCCAGCTGGCATAATCTTTTTCTCCTAAATTCTGTTGAAGCCTGAAAATAGCTGGCTGAAGGACTTTAATGTCCTGTTCTTCATGGCACTCCCACCAGAGTTTGTAGCAATTGCTGACTTAGAACACATCTTGGTAAATGGTCTTTTACAAAAATAAATAGTGGAACTTTGGCAAACTCAAATCAATGATAAAAAATTATAAAAAGCAACTTCATCATCGGCACCTGAATTAAGACAGTGCAAGTTCTCTCCCCAGTTAGCTGCCGAACTCAAAATAATAGTATTATTTAGCTCTGCCATCTTCTGAAAATCTGTAGACTGTAAACAACCAATAAGCCATACTGTACCATCAGTTTTACAGTAAAACGTTCCAGCCAAATCTATAGGGAATTCTGTTTCACAATTAAAAGATACAGCTTGTATCAACCACAGCTCTGCAGGCAGATTTCACTGAGTCGATGTAATATACTGTAACATACATTTGCTTGAAATACTGACACATATGAACAGTTTCTCCAGAAATCTTCGTGTGATAATTGTTTCTTCTCAAAATGTCAGAGCAGATATTGCACCCAACGTCTTCCGCTATTTCTTTTTTTCTTATTTTAAATAATACATTAATTATGAATTAAATTATGGCTAAACTATGGTCGTTACTAGATACTTTTGTCATTTCATCTTTAATAGTGCAACAGCTGCCACAACAGTGGTAACGCCTTTATTCTCTGTCAGTTCAGAATAAGAATTTACTTTCATAAGCATGTACAAGTGCTTCGCAAATTGCAGAGGAACATGATGTTGACATTGTTTAAGCTATGGAACAATTTGTAGTTTGAGTTATACTCAATGGGTGTTAATCAACCATACTTTGCCTCTATTGACATTGTTGTTTTAATCTTTCTCCTTATTCCTACTTAATCGTTTAGAGATTAATATAATCTGAATTTTCCAAAATTGGCTACGGCTAAGAGGAAACTAGTATATATTAACAATTGTGATTCCTCAGTAAAGTTCATCCCGTCCAAACAAATGAAAACTCTCTGATCTATGCGTGGCTGTAGTTCATACTATTTAATACTTGTGATTTTAGCTAGAACTTTAGATTATTTAGAATACATAGATTTTTGAATGAGAAAATTTTGTAATAGTGTTGCTATTTTTTACTTTTTCCAATATAAAGCGACATTAATTTTAAAAGCAGATCTCCCACTATTCTAGTTGGCACATTTAATACAGATTACTGGTGCAGTACTGCTTACATACTATCTATAGCATGATATATATTATAGATTTCCAAACATTAAAAAAACAGTTAAGATGATATTTCTTGTGTCAAATTTCCATTTCTATATAGAGAGAATGGTGTGTGTCATTAAAAGGCGAAGTCTGGGTTACTGACAGATACTAGTAATAATCACTACTTGTATAATTTTCACAAATACACTGAAAGAAAACAATGACAGTTTTAATATAAATTCCTAAACAAACTAAAATAATCTCTGCTTGGTCACCAGCGGAACTTTCTCCAAAAGAAAATTTGCTTTTCTTAACAAAGATGAAATCACCGAATGGCATTATGCCTTATTAATACATTTCTTCTCTAGTGTCATTACTTCTCTGTGCCACTAGACTGTGCTGCGTTTGTTCATATTTGTGCTCCCACTGCATTTGAATATCTGGCCTCAGTTCCTGTGCATGGTTTCGCCTTTCTTTCAGTTCATTCCAATTAAATACTAAATACAGTTCATTGTACAAATATTGTACAAAATCCCCCAAACAATGCACATTGAAGTAAGCAATGCTTTTCATAGCCAGTTTCCCGCTTCATTCTTCTCGCAGACAGACAAATATGAAAAGAAACAATAGAGCACCTGTTTTGCTACTTAGTCAGGACCTAAAATATAACATTAACTTTCATTTTTCCCCCTTGTTTTGAGAAGCAAAATTGGTGCTGCACTCTTGAAGTGTACAAGTTATCAAGGAAAAAATGTGCTAGCAGTGTACTATTAGGTTTTCCAAAAAGCACTCCTTTAGCAGGCTCTTAAATCAGAAAGTTAACTGGCAGCAGTTTATCATTAGGCATGTTTTTCATGAAGGAAAGAGAAGACAACACACATGAATGTCTCTAAACAACTTTTTTTAATTAAAATGTTGTCCTTAATTTGTTAAACTCAGTTTTACACAGTTCACATACAGTAAATTCACCGAGCTGTCCTCCTCCAAAAAAAGATTATTTCCAATAAATCTTTTAGAAAATGGTTTGCTTCACAGTTTTCACGCTGCTAGCTAACAAACAAAAACATGCCATCAGCTCCGGGACTGGGTCTACAGTTTCCAAATATCTTTCAAACATGTGTAAGCATTCAATGTGTAGTGCACACTAAATAATCTAACCTCCTCAAATTATCAAATTGCATAAAGCCTATCACACTTTACCTCCTGTTGTATTGGGAATGGTAATTTAAGAGTTGCTTATTTATAAACAGCCTTGTCTTCACTTTTTACACTTGAAGTTTATTTTAAGAGAACCATAATTTCAGCTAAGACCAACAACAACCTGCTCCAAAACATAATATGCTGCCTTCTTGACAGCTCATTATTTTGACAGTAGACTGAACTGCAATTTAACAACTTCTTCGTCTTCTTTTGATTTAGCTTTTTCCCCCCATGAACACCTTCACTCAAAAAAACCTCATAATACATGTTGCTTGTAAGAGTAAAGCCATTTTTAGTCTAAAGGTCTGCTTCAGAGAGTGAAAAAATTAAATGCAATGGGAATGCATATCTTGTTTGGAAATGTTACTCCGAAGGGTAAGGTCGCTTATGGCAATGTATGGATTAATGAAACAGAAATAAGAATCTTAAAAAGAGTAATTTTGGTGTGAAAGATGTTTGCTGTGTTCAGGAAACCTTCTAAGTGATCACGGATAAATAAAAAGAATCAGTTAACTGTGAGACCACCTCAAGAACGTCTATAAGCAGACACAATGCTTTAAAGACTGACATTATAATAATCGTCAAAATGACTCTTGAAATTATACTGCTTTTTTAGCCATGATAAAATGTTTACTACCTTGTGTAGTATATTCATGCCTAAATATATCACAAATAGATGTATTTTCTTAATCTTTACTTAAAGATTGATTTGGCCACTATTTACCAGCAGCAATCAGCATGACAATTAAACAAAGTAACTTACTGATAACTGGCAGAAGAACAATGGTTTTGAATACTTTTTATATGTCAGCATTAGCTGAGAAAACAAGTAGCATATTTATCAACATCTCTTCCCAGCAAACATGAATTTCCAGGCAAGCCAACAGCTATATTTGAGCACCAAAGAGCAGTAGGCAGTTCAGAGTGGAAGATGATTTTATTGACATTTCAGAGCAAGAAGATTTTTTAATATGGCATGCTTCGTACGACGTTGATTCTCTGTAAGCCTTTATAACCATTCATGTTTCTTGCAATCCCAAGTCATTGGGTTTCAAAGGGACACAGAACAAACAGCCTCAAATTCAGTTTGCCTTATTTATGTGAGTAGTCCCATCAAATCTAACTGAACTACTTGCATAAACAAGGCCCATGATAATAGGAAAACTCTTTCAAAATGAGTTTGTCTGTCAAGTAAGCATAATTACTTGATGTTTACTCTTTAATGAGTATGTGGTTTTAAATTTCCATGATCCAGATCCAGATAAACATATGATTTTTAAAATTTATTGCATTTTTGTGCAGCAATAAAAGCGTCGATCTTCCTTAAAAAATCTGTAGATGCATTGTAATTGACAATTCATCAAAATAATTCGTCATTAACAGCTTAATAACAACATTTATGTCAAACTAAATTAGCCTATATACTTGCAGCAGAGGCAGAAACAGCTGTCATTCTGTTTGCATAATTTTCCAGCAGAATATGTCTGGCAAAGTTAAGCGTGAGCATTTCTGCTTTATAAAAAATAGTTCCAAGACAGCAAAAATACAGAAGGCCAAATGTCTCATCAATAGGACCACTCAAGTGAGTAAGCGTTGTTCAGTCAAACAAGGACCTGGCCATCACAGCTGTATTCTATTCTCAATCCTGTGCATAAATCAGAGTTTTTAATATGCTCGTGAAAGAAATATTAGAAACAAACAGGAAAACAGCACAATCCAAAAGACACCTTCTGTCTGCCACCCCCAGTGACACTGTGTGATGTCTTATTCTCAAAGCTGCACTGCAGACTTTGCCCAGACTGCATACAGAATCGGAAGGAACAACAACATTGAACTTTATAAACACAAAGCACAAAGAACAACATTTTGACATCTATAGTTTGTCTATGAAAGTCATTATGGAAAGCCCCAACTGTGCTAAATGCTCAAAGCTGTTAAAATTGCTGTTTAAAGAAACTGATTTTAAATTCAAATGTATCAGGTTTCTTAAAATTTACGCTTTGGCTGAAGTTGATTTAACAGGTTTATTACTAAGCTCAACAGCAAGTGATCTAGGACAGTGTCTCAGAAGTGTAAAACAATACGTAACCACTAACGCGCTACTGTTACCTCATGATTGCGTAGTAATGCTCAAGTTTATTTTCTTCTTCTTTGTTTTCCTTTAAATAATTTCCCTTTTGTCCTATGTAACTACAACTGATTTTTTGTACAACTATTATATTTAGCCCAATTTGCCATAAATGCCGTTATAACACCTGTGGTTTCCCTCATTAAGAGCTCAATACATAGGGTCGCGGGTGGAAAGGGCAGCATATGGACTATGAAAGGGCTAGTTAACATAACCCATTATACTGGTGCACTGGTAAAGCTCATTTCTATTCATCTGATTACTAGTTCAATCAATATTTACTCCTGCGCACATCTTTTGTCTTCAGCTACAAAGCATACATTCTTCAATTTCATAGCGCAGGCCTTGATTTCTGTGAATTCACTGCATTGCTTGAGAGGAAGGAAAAGGATTTCTTGGATAGCTTGGGAATCTTTCACTCCTTTGATTTTGTTTTCCTGTACCAGGTAACCAGTGTCCATACTATGGCAGATCCTAGTTCCTGGAACTGTTTAATAACACACAGTACTATTGAAGGTATACTTCATCTACACATTTCTTAATAGGCCCACATCAACATCATGTATAGCAGTACCCATAACATAACCCTAAAGACTTTCCACTAGTTAGCACAAGTAGATTTTAAACACGAATTCTCACTTGCAGTTTACTTGGAACTTTTTTTTTTCTCCTAATATATTTTTCCCAAAAATGTTGCTACGGTTTTTAATCATAAAACACAAATTAAGTGATCTCCACTTGCAATCATGACTGTATTGTCAAATGGGTAAATCACACCAAGCTACTGCTTGTCACTGGATTTGTAAAAGGCCAACAGTGGATGTCAGACATTTTCCATACCACAAAAGAGAAATTGTTTCCAGCTAATGCACATGGTATTTTCATAGTTTTTAAATTAACTGTCATATTAGAGGTCACCAGACTTCTATCCATGAAAATCAATTTTCTCATTTAAAAAAAAATAAAAATCTTTTCTACGGAAAAAATTCTAATGATATTAAACCAGATAGTTTTCTATTGATGAACTTTCATTATGTACTCCCTTCCCTTCCACCCCCAACACTGTGGCATAATATAACAATTAAAGATAAATGCAAGATGTCCTTTGGAATGTAAATACGGTGCGATTCAAAGTAAAAGCACTGCAGAGGGACAAACAGGCTCTCACGCTTCAGGTTTGATTTTTGTTCATTTTAGACAGGTGTCACTCTATATGGACTATACATATTTGTGGTTTTTTTATTATGTAATGCAGTAATAGTTTACTAGTGACTCATGATTTTCTGAGCATTTACTGACATTTGTTAAAATTTGATCTGCAAAGGCCTAACACCAGAAATTTGTGTTCCATCACATATCAGGGAGTCTCAATGAAGTCAGATAATATTATTCAGGTAAGTAGTAGCTGGATACACCACGCTGTGATGACAAATAGGTTTTGCTGTGGTGGGGTAGGGTCCTAAGTCTATCAAAATAAGTATTGCTTACCTCTTAACACTTTGTTTAAAATAGCATGTTCAAGAACATATTTTAGGATATTAATGTTACATATTCCAAATTTATTAATATTTATTTTTCCTGGAATAACTTGTGAAATAAGTGTCCTTTGCTTTAATGAATGTATAAAGATTCCCTGTATTCATCTATTAAATTAAGGAGAACTTTCTCAGTTATCCAGTCTATTTGTATACATTACCCAATAAGCTCTCTCGGCAATACTGCAGATAGGATTTGTTTGATTCACACTTTCTTAATTGCTTACAAATGTTTCAGTGATGCTAAGAAAACAGAGTAGCTATGTAACATTACATAATATGTATCATTGCTTGGTCCTGACACCAACAAGAAAAAAAACTACACAGAAAAACTTGCTCAAACACCTTGGCTTCAGGGTTTTGTGGAGTTCCTTTTCTTTAAAACATTAAAGATAAAGCCTTTTAGTAAGATTCTGAATTGAAAGCTGAAATATTTCTTGTTCAATAAAAGGGGTACTCTGTATGAGTGCTTTTATTTGAGTTGTGAAAGTGACATTGTGATCACAAACTTGGTTTTTGTGTGCATACAGGTAGCATGCACCGAGTAAAATTAGGCGATTTGACTTTTTTTTTCCCACTTGGTAATTTTTTTTATGCTTGCATATCAGCTGCATTATATACAGAATTCATTAACTTGCAACAGCTTTAAACTTTACAAATCAGTTTAACAAAAATTAAATGACAGGATAAAAAAGTAAGGTTTACTATAAGTTAAGCAGAACAGTAATTTTAGTGCATTTTCAGTCCTCTTTTAAAAAAAAAACCAAAAAAGTACACTTTCTACGTTCTTAACTGCCTCACAGGATGTTGGCAGGAGTGGGACAGGTGGAAAGAAGGAAGAATGCGATGAATGCTCATTGTAAATGTCATTCTTTTATACCTGTGTTTGCTTCTATAAAATGTAGGTATAAGAATCATCAGCTTCCAAAACTTCCATTCTCAGTTCAGTCTGAAACACCTGGACCTACCATGACAGTGAGAGCACCAAAAGCACAAGTGCTTAGCCTCCTGTACCAGACTATTGTTCTGCTGTAAGTCAGCATGGCTATGTATCCTCAAAGGGATTTAAACCAAGATTTGAAGTACAGGGAATTCTTATTTTGGATAGGACATGACCCATGACTATAAGGTAGTGGCATGACAGCCAAGGCGTGCCCCAAATCTAGCTCCGCTTCCATGGGGTGGGATGCCCAGCAGCCCCGGGGACTGCCCAGCGCTTTGAGATGCAGCAGGCAGTAACACGGGCTAGATATTTTCAGAAGCTCTTTGGCTTCCGTCTCCAATGTGGAGCAGGTAAGGAACCACAACAATCCCTGCACATCCCAGGCATGTTGGGCTCAGCATAAACTGCAGCTTGGAAGGATCAGTTCAGCTGGGAAAGTTTGGGGGAAGAGCTCACGTGTACAAGAGAGAGGTTCTTTCTTCAAACCCAACAGTGAATATTAACACAGTTGAAAACAATTATACCTTCACAAGAAGGCTTACAACTGTCCAAAAGCATTAATTCATGAAAGTCCACAATCTGTTAATTGTGATACACATTTATTTCCTGTATTAGGAAAGTCACAAATGCAATGGACAGATGCTCTGTTAGCATACAACGTTTCTTTTTCACTTGAGGGGGTGTCAAGTGCTGCTCTCATCTCGATGTACACCTGATGTAAAGCGTCAGCTCTGTAACCTCTTGCACACGAGTTTTGCACAAGGACGAAAGTTACCTGTTTGTTTTATTTCTCCTCCCTCCATCCCAGCCCTCTCCCGCCATAAACTCCCTATTGAGCAAGACTAAATATAATGCAAACATAAGCTTGCATTCTAGGGGGAGAGCATCACCTCTTCACGGAGAGTAGCTGACAGCACAGCTGAAGGGGCAGCAGAGGAGCAGGGCACACCCCTCGAGAGATGCCGCCAGGTGTGCGGGGAGATCCGCCTCCCTCCCTCTCCCCGCCCAGGACCGCCGTGTTTTTAAAGGCAAGGGGCAGAGGGGAGGTAAGGCACCTCTCTTCGCCCGTGCCAACGGGGGGCTCCGGCGCTCCGCGGCAGCAGGGGCCGCCCCGAGGCGGGGGAGGAGACGGGTGGGCGGCTGCGGCTTGGGTGGACAAACTGCCCGGAAAGGGGGAGACAGGGCTCCTGCCCAGGGGTGCACTGACGGGAACGTTTCGGAAATAACCCCCGAGCCACTCATCAGCGCTGCTCGCACTGGAGGCGCTCCGGAGGGGGGGGGTGGGGGGAAGGGGGAAAAAAAAAAAAAAAAAAGCAGCAAAGCTGCAACAGTGGCCGGTTTACAGAATTGAGAGTTTTGTCTCCGTTTCATGTTGCTCTTATGAAAGACAAATACTGTTTAGTAAGTTCTTGCCAGATGCCCCAAAGCGAACACCCTATCTTCTAAGAACACAGGGGGAAAGAGGGTTTTTTCGTTCCTCCGCTCAAATGTCAAAGTTACAATTCCTTTAAAGAAAATTACACACACGCGTGATCTGCTAGCGCTGTTAACGCCCACAGCTACAGGAGCTGCTATCCCACAAGAGGAAATCCTGGTTAAAAGTTGTTCCTAGTGTGCGCGACCCCATCCATTAGCGCCAACCGGAGACCCAAGAAATCTGCACGCGATGTCTCTGTCAACCCCGAGCGTGTTCCCCTCCTCGTAAGCCCTTCTCCTCCGTACCTGTCCCCGGGAAAGACTTTTTTCCCCCCTTTACCACGCTGTGGGGTGAGGCAAGCAACCCGGCTGAAGAACTGGGCGATAAAGGGGAGTATGGAAGATGGGGGGCGGGTGTCCGGGGCTAGCGGGGGTTGTTCTCCTGCCGGTGCCGCTGCTCGCCTGACCCGGGGAAGGTGCTTAGCGGAGCTTGGCCCTGGGACACGTGGAAACAACGCGTTCCCAGGTCTCCCGCACCCCTCCCCTGCCACTTAGGTGTCCGGCACGCCAGTCACAGCACGCAGCCCCTCTCCAGTCCCAGCGGCACCCTCGGGTCAAGAACCGCAGCAGCTCTGCACGCCTGGGGGGTGTGCCGTCGGTGGGGATGCTCTGTGCTCTCCTGCGGGACCCTCACCGGGTGCGGCTGCAAGCCCTTGGGGAGGCTCTGGCTGCCCCCCAAGATCGAGCTGCGCAGGGTGCTCGGGGGGGGCTGAGGAGGAGAGCTGCGAGCACGGGGAGGGGGGTCCCGGGCAGCGCAACCCTTCCCGCCCCATTAGCAACCCCCCAGGGAAGGTTCCCCCTACCCCCCGGCCCCCCCCCCCCCCCCAAGGCGACATGACGGCTGGGGAACGGGGCGAAGCCAGCGAAAAAGTCCTGAAAACAACTTTTGGGGAGGGAAGGGTGAGCCCCTCCCTGTGCCGGCACCGACCCGGGACCAAGAGGCAGCCGGGTCCTGCGGAACGGGCCACTTGCCAAGGGCCAGCGCGCCCCGTGGACAGTTGCGGGTGGGGAACTTCACGACACAGACACCGCCAGCCACTTGCCCCTTGCCTCCCACCCTGCCCGCTGCGGCCCAGGGCGACGCGAGAGGCGAAAGCCCGTTTCTCGCACAGGTACGTCGGGGCTGCCCCCTCCTCCCAGCACCCCCCCCCCCAAACCCTCCTGCCGCGGAGGGGCACTTCGGGCTGGCCCCCGGCGCCCCGCGGGTGCGGGGCAACACGCGGCGAGCGGCCACGCCGGCCGGGCGGGCGCGACCCATCAACTTTCTCCCTCAGACCCTCTCTCCCCGGCACGAAGCCTGCTCCCCGGGCCCCTTCCCCAGCAGCCCTCCCCAGCCAAGAGCCGCCCCAAACCGGCCCGCTTACCTCGCATGGTGTTGGCTCCCCGCTCCGCGCAGTCATGAAGCTGGGAGCCCGGGAACCGCGCCGCGAAAATCCCGTCTCAGCACCCGCGGAGGCGGCAGCCGCCGCAGCTCTGCTCCGCCGGGAAAACCATACCTCCGAGGCGGCTCCGCGGGGCGCGGCTCCGCGGGCTGCCCGCCGCCGGGCGACCCTCCTCCCTGGCGGCCGCCCCGCGCCCGCCGCGGAGCCCCTGCGGGGGTCGCCTGGGCCGCGGAGCGGCGGCGGGTGGGTAGTGGCGAAGCAGGGGTGGGGGGTAAGGGGGGGGTGGGGGGGGGTGGGAGGTTGGAGTGGCGGGGTAAGGAAAGGAGTTACGCTAGAAAAAAACAGGAAAAACACGCGGAGGAAGAAGAGCGCGGGGGGCTGAGTGGATGGCAGAGCATGTGGGCTTTCACATGACACCGGCGCCCCTCAGCAGCTCCCCGGTGCGGATTTCCACTGCGCAGCCACAGGGACACGCGGAGCGGGAGTGAGACCCAGCGAGAAAGCGGCAAAGCGGCTTATAGCGGGGGGCGGGCGGCGCCGCCGGCGCGGCCCCCGCCCGCTGTCAGCGCCGCCGCCAATCGCCGCCCGCCCGCCCGCCCGGTACCGCCGCCGCCGCCCCGGCCCCGGCCCCGGCCCCGGCCCCGGCCCCGGCCCCGGCCCCGGCCCCGGCAGCGCAGGGGGCGCGCGGCTCCGCGGGGCTCCGCGCCGGCGGTTCCCGGCAAACTTTTGGTCCCCTCGGGAGCGCCGGGCCGCTGGCGGGTCCCGCCCGGCAGCCCAGGCTGGGTGTGGTGGTACAGAAATGGGTCTTGTCTGCAGAGCTGTGGAGCTTGTGGAGAAAGGTAACAGGCGCAGAAAATCCCCTCGTGTGCCTTAATATATATATATATATATATATTTATTTTTTGGGGGGGTGGGGGGGAAGGCGAGGGGGGGCTCTGGGGTGGAAGATTGTAGCGCTCACCCCGCTGTGATTGTCACCGGGGAACTGCATTTTCCGACAAGAATGGGAAAGTTTGGTGGTGAGTCATTTTCTCATTAAAGGGCGAATCTGGACGTCGAAAGCAGTTTGTTTTCCCTTTATAAGACTAGCAGAAACGGGTTTGTTCCGCGGGCAGCAGGACTTTTCCTGACTTGTAACTTCCCCTCTGAATTAACTGATATTTTGCTCATGAAAAAAAAATAATAAAATGATTGTGGGATCTTCTCGATTTTTTTTTCTTTTTTTTTTCTATATGGTAAATTATGGAACACAACCACAAGGCATCTCAGTGGGTCTTCTTAGAAACAAGTCCCTGGTACCAAAGACCACAATTCCTAACTCCAAGCCCAAAACGAAAAAGGAAACCCCCTGATTTAACTGAAGTATATCCATACAATATTATTAATATTGACCTCATAAATCAAAATGGGATATATTTCAAAGAGAGATACTTTTAAGTTAAATGTGGACCTGACAAAGTAGATTTATTCTTTCCTACATGAATTATCGAAGTTCTATTAGGTATGTTATGCAAGAGATCATAGGTATGATCTCTTTTGCTCTGAAGAAGTTAAGAATCAATATACAAAAGAGACAAAGTGAAGTTTCCACTCTTGGTGCACACTGGCAAAGCTTTACTCCTGGGGAACAAGGTGACAGGTTTACAGGAGCAGTTCTTGTGGTTAGCCTCTTTCAAAATACCTGTTTGAACTGAAACTGAGAAAGACGACAAGAATCAGCTCTGCCAATATTGAAAATGTTTAGAATTACCCAATCGTGGTGAATTTTAACTGCATTTGCTGTGGCCAAGACAGAGTCAGTTAAAAATAAAAAAAAAAACAACATGCTGGATTCCTTAGATATCAGTTGGTTTGCATATTCTTGGCCATTGTATTTTTGCAATTTATATACCACATGCAACGTTGTTAATACTCATTTAGGGCATTTTCTTAGGATCCCATTCAGAAAATCTTACCAATTGCTTCTTTTTTACTCCACTTACATCAGCATATTTTCCAATATCAGTTACATGGTATCCACCTTTTCACTTCACAAGACCAGGAATTTACAGTGGCATATTTTCTTTATAATTGAGATTTCAGCAGATGTGGTTGGCGGTGCTCAGGTTTGTCTCTAGGACTCTCTCTCGTGGATTTTCCCATCGGCCATCTCTTCAACTTCTTAATCACGCCCAAAAGTTTCTGAGGTAGTGTCAATAAAACAACTCTCACACATCACTTTCAAAGCAAGTTAGAAAGAATGGGGTCTTCATCTCATCTTTCTAATAGATATAATTTACCAAATACCTAATTTGGAGTTTGGGTGAAGGATTAATTAGCTCCTGGCTAGTGCTTGCAGCTGTAGAAAAGCAAATGGGAGAAAGAGCAGAGATTCCATCCACTTTGTACTTCGTGTATTGCAACCAAGACACTTTCTTTTCCCTCCTGGATGTCCACCTAGCAGCAGCAACAAAAGCTAGGTGAATTTGAAGAGGAGGCAATGACTCTTTTTTTCTGATTCCGAGTCTTGTTGTTCTTGTCTATGCCAATGTGATTTTTAGACTTAATTGTTGTAAAGCTACATCTTAACACCAGTCAAAACTTTGACAGGTAAATAACAAGCTGTCTACTTGCTAAGCAGTGCATTCAGAATACCTTACGCTCCTGCACTAAGTACTGTTGCACCTTTATTTGGAATTAATATGGTGCTTTTGACAATGGAGAAGAAACTGAAATGCCACTATTCTAATGTAATTTTGATTTTGTTTACAAACTTTTTTTTTTTTTGGTCTACAAAACCCAAATAATTTGGGCCCTGAATTTAACTTACTTTTCTTTCAACCATATGGAGTGGCAATTTTTATTTATCTATTTTCAGAAGTCCTTGTAGATTTCTAGTTTATTCGTCTGTCTTGGTTCAATATAGTCTGTGTATAACGATGTCTGAACTAACTTCTTCACTAGCCAGAGCAAGTTGTTGAATTTGCAATTTATTTTAATACTATTCTAATTATGAATTATTGTCTGCTAAGCACTAGTAATGGTGGCAATAAAATGATACGTATAATAAACATATGTGGACTTCAGTGAGCACCAGGCAAATTATAAAGACTTGATTCCAAAATGTGTGGCTGCTTGAAACCCTTATATGTTGAAGCAGGTAAACAACACACAGGAAAGCCACATGATCTGAGGTCATACAGGAATTTATAGTATATTTAAAAACTGAGCATATATCTTTAGTAGTTAAATAAACAGAGCGTTACAAGCCAGCCCGCCATTCTTGTCAGATGGTAGTTATCCTAGTTTCGAAGAGCCTTTAATAGGATTTCTCATTTCAGATGAGTGCTTCAGAGGAAAAATTTAGAAAAAGCCAGGCAAAAAGATTTAAAATACAATAAATAAGTTGTTTTACTTCAAAACGTAAACAAATATTTTATAAAAAAAAAGACCATTGCTAATATATTCTCACTGCAAACTAAACAATGAGAAGTTGCCTTTCAGAATACTCACTTGCATTAGCACCTTTCCCAAGGCTCTTCAGATGACAAATATTCTAAGACAATATTTAAGGCCACACAGTTTTATCATTTTAATAATTTGCAAAATATTCATTAGAACTGTAGCAAGTTATGCCTAATTTAGTTGCTTCATTAAAAATTACTGAATAGAAAATAGTCAAAACAAACTGTGTCTACAGGCCCCGTTTCATTTCCCTGGATATCAATGGCTAATTTCTGTTGGCATGAAAGGAAGCTAGATGCATCCCATAGCCAAAAATTATTTCTTAGATTGAATAGGAGCAAGATTGGTCACAGTTTTCTTCGTCTCATCTGTCTCCAGCAGATATGGTCTCATTGCCAGACATTCCTAACTTTCCATAAGTCATGAGAAAGACTTTCTAATTTTTCATTTTATGACTTCTGCATGGAGTTATTGACAGACTGAGGGATCTGAACTTCTCCCATAGATTCTTCGCTTTAGATTCACTTTCTAAATTCCTTCCCATTTCTTTATGCCTGCAATCTGAAAGCATGCACATACACTATGCTGTTTATCTCCTATAAAGCTTTGTAACCATCATGAAATTTCACAGTTTCCACAGAGTATTATTTATTTCAAAAACTATGTATTTTTTCCAAACTAGTAAAATTGTTTTAAAAGCAGCCCTAGAAAAACCTGACACAATCAGAAACAATATTCAGTAATTGAAAATCTTTAATTATGCCAATTTAGTTTTAGAAGCTAAGAATGTAATGCATTATGCATGACAGGATAACCAGAAACTTGAAAAAATCAAAATGAAAAACCACACTTGATTATTTCCTCTGTCTTGTGAGATGAAAAGCAATCCCTAGCCACAAAGAAGGAATCGCAACTCCTGTAAATACTTCATGACATTTAAAGACTGATGTTTTCTATAATACTGCAAATCTATTAGAAAATCTGCATAGTTGATATGTTTAAAGGTTTTGGGTTTTTTTTTCTTACAAAGGCATTGTTTTCTTAAGTGTTACTGGAGCCTAATTTCATTCCATATATTCTTCCTTGCCCTGATGGCAGAAGTTGTGTAGTGTCTTACCCTTACTGCTTTAGGTACAGTGTCTTTCACTAGAATGTTGTATAAAATGTCTCACTGAAATATGTCTTTGAACAGGAATGGATACTAGGTGAGAATTCCCCCCTCCTGATATTTACCTAAAATGGTCAGCAACTGAAAAGGCTGGCTGTAAGGATGTAATTGCTGGTCAGAGCTGCATTAACCCTAGAACACCGCAAACCTTAAAAGGGTAGTTTGGGTCATAAAACTCAGACAAGCTAAGTTTGACCATAGTACCTATGCCCAAATAACCTGGTGTTTGCTCTGGAGAAACTGCAGCGTATTTGAATGTTGATGAAGTGAGGAGGCAGCAGTGAAAGCAGAAAAAAAGGCTGCTGAGAGGCAACGACCTTCCGACGTTGGCCTCCACACTCTCCTTCCTTGGCAGGGCCAGGCGTTCCTAGGCTGTTTCGAGGCAACCCAAGAGCAAGAATGGGCTTCAGTGAAGGAGACAGAAAGATGCGAGTTGGAAGGAGCACGCGGGCAAAATAAAATGCTCTAGGAAAGAAGCAGGAGGCGGAAGACCTGCCTACAGATCAGTGCTTCAAACCCTGCTACAAGCAGCCTCAGAGGCACCAGGCACTATAGGTCGGGAACAGGATGATTCTTTGAACGTGTATCGCTCTCATGCAGTAGTTTAAAAAGTGAGGATCTATTACAACCGAAAGGTTTTCCATTTTAAATGGGTGCTGACCTTCCAGCTAAACATTCTTTTAGCCTCATGGAAGTGCTCTGATTTTTTTTAAATTTTTAATGTTGTTTCACTGGAAAAAAGCAAAACTCAGAATACAGATATTTTATTTATCAGGAAATGAATTCATTTTCTGGTAAAATCCCAGTTTTCCTACTCATATTTGTGCACTACAGTTTTACATTTTAAAATCAAAGAAGGTCAAAAAGTTTATTTTAAAATATTAATTGATTTTTTCATTGTATGCAAAATGGATAACTCTATTAATAATTTCTGAGCTAATGTCTATTTAGAAAATCACAGTTCAGTCCATTTTGATGAACTAGCTATTTACATAATTTTTAAAAATCAATCCTTCACTGTAAGAACGATCAAAAAGCACATACTTATTAGTAATTCTTTTCTGAAAAAGGTAAAATTAAGGGAAACAGTAACATTTTGTATTAATTTCAACACAGGCTATGACTGAAACTGGAATTTGAGATACAAAGAGTGACAGGAATATGAAACGGAAAAATTCTGAAAAATTTAGAGTGTCTAACATCCTGGACTTTGCAAAAAGGTGAAACACACTGACAGGGAGTAATCTATAATGTTCTCCTGAGCATTCAGTAATTTATTATTATGTTAACAATAAATTAGTACCTGCAAAACAATGATGGGCTTGAGATAAAAAGTTAGTTTATACTCAGCATTTTAAAATGGCAGTATTCTGTGGTTTTGAACTGAAAAAAAAAAAAAAACATATTTCTTTCAAATTTTTACTGAACCAACAAATGGTTAGGTTTCAATATTTTGCCCTTCTTGTGGCTTTTGAGGTATTCATATCTGGGGTTCTGTTTCAGACTAATCTCCTGTGCACAGGAGTCTACCTCTATGCTCCGCAGCTTTAGCTGTAGCTCATAGCAACAGCTACAGTTAAGGATGCTTAAGGGCTTCTATTCTAAAGCGGCTTTTTAGTTTCTTCTAACTTTTTTACATTTGTTCTTTCTTTCGTTCTTTCAGGACCGAAGGTATTTATAGAATGACCTGATACAGAAAAAGTCGTTTCCTTCACAGAATACACACCTACTACATGACAATATTCCAGAGCTATATACAAAGTTATTCTTTTTTTCCCCCTATATTTGTAAAGCATTACTTAAAAAAATCAGTAAAAAACCCCTAGTGAACAGGAGCAACCTATTCACATTGCATATACTGCAAATACTGTGCGAAGTGTATATAGTCGGTTACCTCCTATTATTATGGTGAAAACTAAAATTGGTTTCAGAATAGTTACCTTTGAAATTGATACCCCAAAATACACTTATTTTCAGATAACTGGAAAAAATATGTTTAAGCACTGTCCAAACAATAATGCCAGGGATATTCAAAGTGCCCATTGCTGGCCTAGTTTTTGAAGTGGATGAGAATAGAATCAGGCTTTTGAAAATACACATACTAAAAAGCAGATTTTTTTTTTTTTTTTTAATGTTAAAGTAGATATTTAAAGAGAATAAAAGAGCCTACAGATTGCTTACCCCTATTTTTGGCATGATCCATTTACAGGCAAATGCAAAGCAAACAAGATAGTTACGTCAGATAACAAAAACAGTCTCCAAAAGTAGAAGTGACTATCCATGCTCCCCTTTCATTAAAAAAATGCTCTTTCTCGTATAAAGCTATTAGCGCCACTTTAATTCATGCAGTTAATTTTTCTTTCCAGTTCATAGGCCAATCCCAAGAGGGGAAAAATGTCCTCAGCTCAACCCCTTATATGAGGCAGGCAGATTTAGCAAGTCTTGATCTGAGAAAGTACTAATGCTTAAGATTAAACATGTGGTTATGTGCTTTTCTGAATTAGAATCTGTGTCAGGATGCTTATTTAGCTACAATTCTGATATTAAGAAAATCTTCCTGTGTTGGCTGACCTAATACAGAAAGTGGCGTTGTTTTGAATGCTCCTTTTGTTTTATACATTTTGGGGTAAGTTACATAGGGCATATAAATGTTTGTATGAGAGACATAAATTAGCTAATAAACATTGCCCGCTTTAATTACAAAATTGTCTTTGTTATACTGATTGTGATAAGATATGACTATGACCAAGTCCAGGAGACACCTTCTAGGTACAGTGATACAAAAACGCTGAACGACTCATATTTGTGGATAGATGCACAAAGAAATGTTCTCATAAGATATATTTGAATCTAATGAATGCTGGTGTAAAATCGAGTTCTTGGCACGTATACCACTCCATGCTAATGTTACTGTGTGTCACTCCAGCATAAAAGCAGGCAACGCCTAAGTATTTCAAGTATTAAATTTCTCAATACCTCCACCGTAGCTGGCTCATGGGTGGGTAAATGCACAGCTTGAACACAAATAAGCAAGGCCAAGGAGCTAATATTCCTTTAAATCTCAGGTTTCCAGGATGGCTAGTTGCACCTGACAAACTGCAAATGTTCTCCGCTGGTATCTTTGGCTTAAATCCTAAGAATAGGAAAATGTAAAAGCCCACTAGGACACAGTGCGGCATAAAGATGCCAGAGCTAGCTTTAAATGAATTATTTTGGGTACTGGCAACAGTCAAGCTGTGATAGCACGGAGCTAACTCTGCGTAAGAAGTTTATTCTGCTGCATGGGCAAGTTTAGCAGCCTGTCCTGCACTCTGCGCTATTATGGTGAGACGGCTGCAACACAATATTTTGCATACCTCTGATGCCAAATATATCCAACAGAGGTGGAGGCACGTGGCAAAAAGCAGTTAGCCGGGCTAGAGCTACACTGCAGTATAATAAGCACAAAGTATTCTCAGGATTTTTGGCTGTTCATGATACCACTTCACCCTTACTCAGAACTTTCCCCAGGGGAAATGTGTCCACTCTTGAGCTGCATTCTCTCTTTCTCCAGAAAGAAAACATTCACATGACGTGAAAGAAATGAGGGATTTCTAAAGGAAGGCTATTTTGCTCTTTATAATGGGACATGTGTGCAAACGAAAAGTAAGTTTCCAAACACCTGCAATTATAGCAAGACTCTCAGATGAAATGAGCACCTTGAAGACTGCTGCTGCTAGTAGGACACAGCAAAAACCTGCAAGTATCTCTCTGTCATTGCTTTTAATGCAGGTCACAAGAACAAGACCCAGGTCCCCCAGGCCCATGGTGGGTTGCCACTGCATCGCAGGGAAGATAGCTCATGTGTCAAAACACATTAACTTTCTTGGCAGGTGGGAAAGGGATGACTGTCCAAAGAGGTATTGAGTCCAGCGATTAAGGGGTATGAAAACACAATAGTAATTTCAATTAACAAAATGTAGAGACAGAAACATTTGGAAAATGTTCATGAAGGAACAGCAGGGGGACAGACTAACAGGACTCAATTTTCAATACAGTAAAACTAAGAAATAAAGGCTAGGCTAAAACTCCTGTATTTGCAAATTAGTGATTATAACCCAAGATTAGAGATCTATATGGAAACAGAAAAGTACAAAGATAACTGTCTTGTTACCACAACAAAATAATATAATGTTCATACTCTATTATCTTTCCAAAACTTTGCTGATTTGTAATCACTGCCATTTTAGCCACACAAAATTAGGGAATTACCTTAAGTGGGACAGGGAATCATATTACTCTGTATTATGCATAATACTTAAGCTTTTGTGTAAAAATTACTTATTTACAAGAACAACAGGATAGAAAGCAAGCAGGAAGGTAAGTACTGATAGACACAGGAACAAAAAAAGAAAAATAAATAAAATTAAGAAAGAGCCTTACAAGCACTATATAATCACTTGAAGCCCTACTTCGTACTGTATTACATCATGTTTTGTATAACATGTTTTTTTGTAACTCTGCCCAGCACACCGCAACTACTGTGATAAGACCAGAAAGAGGGAATGCTGAGGGGGTGGAAGGCTACGTAATGGTTCTTTTAAACCTTCTGCGTTTTAGAAGAACTTGCAAATGTTGTACAGGTACCTTCTACCCTGAGCAGTGACAGTACTCTGACCAGACTCAAAAAGCTTGGAATCCATAGAAGTAGTGATTTTTTTGAAGGCTGATAAGTGTTGGAAAAGATCTTAAAACTTGTTTTTCAACTCTTGAAGAAGTCTGTAAGCTGTTGAGATTTTGATTTGTTTGCATGTAAAAGGTACAGTGCTTACCAGTGTTGGAGAATAAATATTGCCTTAGATCATGATATGACACAGTATGATAATTTCTATACTCCTAAAGGCTTGCTATAAACTGCAACTGCTATGCTTGTATGACTGCATATGTGTCAAAATAATTTAAAAAAGCTTTGTCCTTAGGAGAATAAAAAAGTATTATGTTAGAAAACTTTGGTAGGATATTATTAAGATAGACTAGGAAATTATTTTACATTGTAGACATTTTTTGTCTGCCATACTCAGTGTTTCTTTTTGATTGGTAAGATAATTAAAAAGTCAATTATCAAGAAATAAAAGAAAATAATGTGAAGAACTGCCAAAGCACTTCAAAATTACAGAAAAAAGAACCCAAATCATTTTAAGGAGTCAAAGGGATGATAAAAACACTAGTCAAATGACAATTGTGTCAAGTTGTTTCTTGCAAGCTGTAGAAGTCACAATAGGTTTACTTTCCTTTTTTTATTTATTCCAAAAATAAAATATAAGTCCAAAATTAAAATGATTTTTCCCTACTTCCTTTGTCTTATCAAGTATGCCATTGAAACAGACATGTCATTTAAAGAAGCAGCCACTTTTTCCTTTGTCAGATATACAGTAATCGAACCAACACTAAACAAACAAACAAATTACTCCTTTGTGCACATCCCCCTGGCCAACAACATTGCACCTGAAACATTTGGAACAGCTGCTACACTGAATCAAACCTTTCATTCCCAGATACACTTTTGCAGGAGGAAGACAAAGGCCAGGTTTCAGTTTCAATCTTAAACTATTTGGTTTCAGAGCAAGATCAGAAGTCAGCATTGATAAATAATATTTTGTCCATGGACATTGCGCTTTTGCTCCACTAAATGGCTTCTCATTCTGCTAGGTCTTTTTGCAGCATTTTACAACTATTGATCATACCTTTGCCTCGGCTGCAAAACTGCACCTCTGTCAGTTGATACCTAACTCATAAACTTACACTGCACAAGGGTGAATTTTGTTTCCTTCCAGCTCTATACAGAATGTCTGTAAACCAGCAGAGGAGGACGTAAGTGCGGGCAGCAGATACGCGATGCTGAGCTTTACCTGTCCTACTCGCATTATGGCTGCCAGCCTGGCTAGGAAGGAATGAGTTGGTTAAAGCCAGCCAAAGCTGAGTCCTACCTGGAGAGAGCAAAAGGAAATGGTTACTTATGGGCAGTCCTGCCCCACTGTTCTTCAAGTGAATGTTGGTTTGTGTACTCCTGGGTTCTTGCTGATGCTAAACCGGGACCAAGAAGTAACAGTTAGAAGAGCTTTCAGTCATGTCCTTTTGTCTGGGAAACTCCATCCAATTTTGCCAGAATGAATCACTTCCTGTGACTCGACTACAGCAGTGGAACAGAGCTGGATGTGAATCTGCTGATGTTTAGGGAGCCAGCTAGCTCAGAAAGCTGTGACATTTCCTTAGCTGCACAGCTACCACAAACATAAGAGACCTTCCACTGGTTTTCCATAGAATTTTTAATCAGGTCCAAGGACTCTTTGCTTATCTTTATAGTTGGGTCCCAGATACCTAAGAGATTGCCTAAAGCTCTGGAATGACATGTGTGTTCTTCTAGCGTGACAGGACTTCCTATGATAAGGGCAAACGTAGGAGGTGAAAACTTCTTAGGGACTGGTCTGGTACTTGAAAATCATTTCTATAGCAATGGCGACAATAAAATTTCCAGTGAAAAATGCATTTTCTTAATTCTGCATTTTCAATTTTTCTGTGTCTGTAGCTATATTATATTAATACCGCTTCCTCCACTGCACCCCCTCCAATTCTATACAGTCAAAATATAGTGTTTTAGTTACATATTTCCACCAGATACCTGGTTCTATATGATCTGAAAAGTACACTTTTCTAAATGCATAGTAAATACTGTGATATCGTGTATTTAAGGAGGTGCAGTTTTCTGTTTGCAAGATGTAGAAACATCACTTTTAGTTTGTAGGTAGTGTTTACAGAGTCAGATTGTGATGTCACTGGGAAATATCTACACATAGCAGTGGTTATTTGATAAGATGGAATGAAAGGAAAACTATCAGTATGATATGGTGAAGCTATATAGGCACTAGGAAAGCAGTCAGTTGAGTGAAGTGTGTAGTAAACTTATACTGGTACGTGGCAGAGAAAATCCATGAAGTATCAATATGAGACAAAAGTATCATTTTTGTTACCTTAGTGAGGTCTGAGGGTTTATGCATTGTCATCCCAGATTTTCTTCTGACGACACTGGCAAACAAATATTTAGGAAGAAAAGGTGTACAAGACCTAAGCTGATCAGTGAAAGAAAATGCAATGCCTAGCAGAAAGATTGTTGTGTAAAATCTAGAAATAAGACCTCTATTTACCTTTGTACTTGCAACTTGTGAAATTGTTGCTCAGGTAATTCTTCTATAATTCTCCTGCACCACCCATACATTATATGAACTTGTAAGTGTGATCAAAGAAAAAATAGCGAGCTGAAAAAGTGAGGGGTTGGTATACTTCATAAGGCTTCTTTTACACATCAAACCTGAATTTAAACAAGGCCATGTACTGGTTATATTGAAATGCATATTGAACTGCTTCATTAGAAAAAAAAGAGAATTAATACTGAAAACAAGACTGTTTTATCATACCAAGTAATTTTGGATTTGCTATTTTTAGTTTTAAAGTAAAAAAAAAATTAAAAAAAAAATTAAAATAGAAAAGCTGATGCTTAAGATCAACTTTTGGCTATAAAATAGATGCTAAAGCCACATGATATTGCCTTAAACATTAACAAAAGCTATTAATCAAAACAACAACACTAACAAAAAAGATTTGACTGGATCAGCCCCATTTAACTAGTTGACAGCTAACAAAAATAAAGTGCAAGAAATCAAAGTTTTTCACTTCAAAAATTAGGAGCGAAAGAATGGAAACAGCATTCAGTAGATGTGATGAAAAAAATCTGCAGAAAAGCGTATTTATAAAGTATAAAGCAGGAAAGGATTTTTACACTTACTTACAATGATATCCATAGGCTTTCCACAGGGACTTCTTTGAATTAAGGTGTAATTTTTAGGCAAAACATGCAACAGTAATTTGAAATTTACCAGCAGTGAATAATTTACTGTGTCCTTGTCTAAAGCTGCCCTAGCAGCTTTTACTCATCGTGTTGAAAATTGAAGCCACTGCCTCCAAACCAAACCCACACTGTGTCCAACTTAGGGGGGCTTTGTCTTTAAAACTTACCCCTTTCGGTGGTGCCTTGCTTTCTTAGCGTGGCTTGCTGAATATCCCGCTCTACAGCATAGGATATAGACCACACAGCGTGGAAATCAGTCCTGATGGTCCTCGCTCGGAGGGATGTAGGTTTTTGTGGAAGTAGTTTTGTCCATGAGCCTGTGGAGCAAAGGAGGTGCAACAGCTCCAGCACTTGCTCAGTTGGCACATACCGGTCGCAGTAGCTTTTTCAATTCATAGACTCGTCTTAGCAACTACAGCCCCAGCCAAGCACAGGGAGCCAAGTTCTGTTCTTAGTTACACTGATGTAATTCTGAATAGACGCTGGCCTGTTTTATTCATTCATAGCTCATACTAGTGTTAATGCATTTGGATATGAAAATAACGCTTATTCAAGCAACCTCCCACGTTACTGTTACCGCTGAAATTAATGAAAGGTTTGACTAGAGTGAAGACTTAAGAATTTTGTAAATATTCAGTTAGAGTATAATTAGCTGCCAAATTCAAACTTGTTTGCCACCGAGGTAAAGGCAACTCTGCTGAATTTGTTGGAACTGCATCTGGTTTCAAACTGCCTCGTAGTTTCATTTAAACCAGAAGAATCTGCATGCTTTAAAGAGGAATTTGGAATAATAAGTGTTTCCACCAGGCTGTGTAGAAAGTGTTGGTCCGTATTTCCTTTCACCCTAGCATAAATTTAGGAGAATCAGCTTTACTCTCATATATATTTGATGCAAGACAGCTAAGAAACGTGCTGAGCTTTTTTCCTGTTTTTGCTTTTCACATCTGAAAATAAAAAGTGTTAGCAGTGCTTCTGTACTCAGTAAATAAATATTCCACCTTAACTGTATTCTGAAGTTTATATATGTGCTTATAAAGTTCCAATTCAGTATTTAAGTGATAATAAAAAAAAAACTTTATTAAAAAGTTACGGGTTTTGACTTAATGGCCGAAGGTGAAGCCAAGGGGAGATAACACTCCAGCAAACTGGCTGTTAACTTCATTAATGACTGATTTCCTCAGGATTATTGCTATTATAAACTAAATTCAGTGGTTTAGAACAGAAATTATACAATTTTTGTTGCTCCCCCCCCCCCCCCCCCCAAATTAGCTATGACATTATTATATTTAGGAGAACAGCTATTTTTAATTTGGCTTTCTATTTTTCTTTATCTTGACTACCTCGGACATACGTATTTGTGCTAAAATCCAAACCTAGTAAATTAGCAGTGTGTAATTCAGCTAAAAATCTAAACATTTAAATTAGGCAGAGAGGACACGAAGAAAGGAAATGAGTATACTCCAGCTTCACGTATGGATAAAACTGACGCCAATTAAAATTCATCTCAAACCTACCCGGGTGTATTCTGCCTGTATGTGTTAGGAACTTTTTTCTCCATGCATTTCTTTCACCACTGTTACAAAAGAGAAATGCAGTCGAATGGAAACTAGTGCAAACTTTATGCAAATGATTCATACTGCTTCCGTATTGCTGTATTTCGCTGAAGCAATGCAAAGGATCGTGATATCAGCACAATGCTTAAAAAAAACAGCAGTAGATTTTGAATAAAGAGCTCTGCATTCTGCTGGCAACTGAGGAGTTCAAACAGAAAACATGCCAGCAGTATAGACCAATGCATTATCACCCCCTCCCTCTTGCTGCATAACTGTGCTTCATAATATGCCATAACATTGGCAAGCACAGCTCAGAGCTTTTTAAGAACACAAGGAAGCTCATGAATAATGGTTGAATCAGGAAAGTGATAATTAAATGAGACAACTGAATGCCAGTGGAGTCCCCAGTGGAAAATACTCTTCAGCGAAGATCATCACCACCTTTCATTTCCCCGGTTTTAGCAGTACATTGCTAAAGATATTTTTCAAACCAACATTTTAAAGAAAAGACTAAGGTTCCCAAAACCACGTACGGTACTTTCATATGTAACCCCTATTTTAAAATGCAAGGTATTTGTTGTGCTTCACAGAGAAAAAGAAAAAAAAAAGCTTTCATTGTTGACTTAGTGAGATAAAATATATTGCTGTCTTACAGAACTACTTGATACCATAAAATTTATATTAAAAGTGCAACAACCACTAATGGCTAATTCGTAAGCCTCCTGGCTTAAATTTTTACTTCACGTTTCTCCTTGTATAGAAGGTATAGTTATTTTCATTCCACCTCCAATTCCGCCTACTCTGTGGCCTCAGAGCAAACATGGTTAGCTGGTGTCTACTCTTCAGCTGCCAGTCTCAAGGAAAACAGCTCTAAGCTTTTTATACAACAAGCATCTCTACTAACCTCCCTCCTGTCACAGCACCTTCTGAACTTGTGATGCAAGGAGAGGTTGCCATGTTCTTTGCACATTATTCCAACTGCAGTGGGACTTGGAGCCAGAAGCTGCAAGCTGTAGACCCAGCTCGTTTTTGTTGTTGTTTGTACTTGCCAAGTAAGTGCTTCTTTCACAGTACAGGAGTTAACCCCTCAAAAAGGAAATGAGAAATGAATCTCATTACGGAACAAAAAATTGTTTTCTATTACAGCTCTAGAAGTTGAAGTGACTCCAATGGCTCGAGATTCATGTGGACATGACAGTGAAACACAACAGTTTTTGTGACTCATATGTAACATTCATTCATTCATTCATTCATTCACTTTTATTTGAAATAAAATCTTGTTCCTTTTTTATCACCTGACTTCTCATTCTTAAAAAAAAAAAAGCCCAAACTGGCTCACAATGGATATTAATGTTGTTTTTCAAAAAAAATTAGAACATCGTTTTAATTGGCAGCTCTTACATATGTAGCTTGACAGCTTTGCATTAAAGGTTGACAGGATATTTTTAGCATCTGAAATATGTGAATTAAAAGATCTGGGAAAAATTGATTTGGGGTAAGTTGTTTATGTTTGTCTATTTATCATATAGACTGTTGGCATTTTACATATATTTGTGTGATTTTCAGAAAAAAGTCTTCTTTACATTGGAAAATGCAAAGGCACATGTAGGAATCCTTATACTAAAAAGCACAAAAGGTCAAAAGCTTTATCACACCTACATCACAAGGTTGCAGAAACAGATTTCTCTCGTTTTTAGAGGGAGGTTGTAAAAGCCTATCAACATGATTTATTCACAGACCACTATAGTATTCATAAAGTCTTAATCCCCTGTAACCAAGTTTCTATGTTGGATATGTATAAAGGCATAAACTGCTCTTAACCCGCACATGGGGAAGGAGAAATATGAAATTTCGCATTATTTTCTGATAAAGTATTTTCACACCGGTAGTTGCTCCCTCTCTTGCTTCTGTGTGGCTCAGATAACTTGACCGATGCAGATTTGACATCTAATGGGTGCACAAAGATATTTTGGAACTCTCTTAGTTGTTTCAGTTCCATTTTACACTGC
This sequence comes from Pluvialis apricaria, assembly GCA_017639485.1. Taxonomy (NCBI): domain Eukaryota; kingdom Metazoa; phylum Chordata; class Aves; order Charadriiformes; family Charadriidae; genus Pluvialis; species Pluvialis apricaria. Next base: position 39,743,387 of record CM030044.1, read on the forward strand.
GTTATTACAGTCTTTCTACCAGAGGAAATGAACATGACTGTATAACCTTGTAGGCTAGGACACCCTTCTGAAAGTTGGAAAACTCTGAATCACCTCTGTTGTCAGGCAGACAGCATGATGTGGAGTATTGATTTAAATAGTTATTTTCCAGCCAGATTGGTTCCCTGATCCAGTTCACTGTGCAGGCACACAAGCAAGGCGGTGGAACAGCAACTGAAGGTTCTTGCTTAGTTTGGCAGAACTACCAAAATGTAGGCTCCAAGTTAATTCCTTTGTACCAGCTTGATTTTCCCCCCCTTAACTAGAAATGTAATAATTTATTTCAAAATTAATTAGATTTTTTATTTTGTTTTAATTATTTCTCTTTTTTTTGGGGTGGGGTGGGTGAGTACTGTTGGGAAACAATGAATCTAAACTGGTTTCTGCCACAAATTTTAGCCATTAAACCAAAGAAGCAGCAGAAAATACGGTCTACTCTATGAGGACACACACAAATCTTATTTCATATTTTTGCAGATAGTGCCTATGACACTGGCATTATGGAAAAAGACAGAGATGAGGTTATGCAGAGTGATGTTGCCAATTACACATTAGAGATGATTCAGATTATTTCTACGTGACTTCAGAAGAGTAATAAATCAGCACAGAATGCTCCTTATAGCTCCCCATATGCTAATCTGTATATAAAAAGATTGGAAACACGTCTTGAAATGCTACATTAAAGAGAACTTGAAAATTTCAGTCTTGCTAATAAAGTTATAGATGTCAATAACAAAATGCAATCCTTTGCTTACTGAAAAAATAAGGTGACTTTGATGGCATGGGTTACAAAAATTGATTTCTGCCCTGGTGTTGGTCCTCGTAATCTTTAGGGAGATTTGTCTGGTGAATAAGACTACCATTATCCTCTCAAAAAGGGTAGATTCTTGGCCACGCTTGGTCACAGATTTAGGTAAAGAGTGTTTGCTTTAGTCTGGAATGACAATGAGAAGGAGAAAAAATGAAGTGAAAAAAAGCAAACACCAAATGTGGGTAAGCACAAACACAAGACTGTCTTAATTAGCATTATTATCATATGTTTTGTTTAACAATCTATTTTAAACAGAAAAAGGAGTGCTTCTTATTGTATACGTCCACATGAGAATGAAAGATGCAATGCTGAAAATGTCACATTTACAGTTTACTTTAACAGAAATTTGCTTGAATGTAATTCTCTAAATATGATTTTTAATGAAAAATTTATAACATTAAATAGTCTTAAAAAGCTCCTTGTTCATTGTGAAGTGCATCTTTAAAGCTGTATTGTAGCATATTGTTTTTTATTTAGATCTCATTTTAAAAAATCTACAGTATCATTCCTAACGCTAGGACAGACCGAAGAACTCTTGAAGGTAGCGTAACCTAGTGAATTAGAAAGGATTTGAAAAACAGGAACCTTTGAATTATTACTTTTTCTTTGCCACTGCCTTTCAGGTTAGCTTGAGGCATCTCTCGTAAACTGCTTCAGTACTCACAGCTGTAGAAAAGACATGACAATATTTAAGTAATCCACAAGTTCGTTAGAAGAAAAGATAAATTACTGTTGGGAAGGAAATTTCTAGTTGTAAAATATTGAAGGACTGATTCTACAGTCTTGGCTTGCACTGAGACTGTGGGCAAAGAGGCAATTTAATCCAGAAAAAAATTTGGATTGCTAGTAAAAAGGTCGATTCTGTCCCTTTCCCTCCCTTGCATGATGTGTTGTTGCAGCTGCACAGTGAGATGGATCAGGTAACCTCTCTGGCTAGCAACCAGCCTTGAGAAAACAGTGGCATTGGAAAAATGGCAGGGACGAAAGGGGCAGCCCTTTTAGGCAACAGAGCTGACTCTGGAGAGAGGTGGCTGTGAAACTGCAGCCTGAGTATGGCCAGGGACATTCCTTGAGGTGAACCACCTCTCTGTGGGAGAAGGCTGGAAGAATAACACCCTGGGGAGAATGGTAAAATGCCCTCTTACCTTTCCTCCTCCCTCTCAGTCATTTACATACTCAGCCAGTATTTCCTGGAATGACACTGGACACACAGACAAACGAAACAAACATTTCAAACATTGTATGTTTTTGTCTTTGTCGTCTTCCTCCCCCTTTTTGCTTTTCCTTTCTCCAGTTTATTCTTTTAAGCAGGGGAAACCAGGAAGATCTGGGGAGGAGAATAATCAGCTGATGGAGAAAAACAAAAATAGTGTTAAACAGTTTAGCAAAGAAGTGACATTTTTGAATATTTGTGAAAGCACATGTTGACATTTTCTCTTAAGGGATTTTCTCCCTCTCTCTGTCTCTCTTTTTATTTTAAAAATATTTATTCCAAATATGTCCATATATGTTTTTATGGTTTTTTTTCTGTATAATGTGCTCATGAGTGTGGTGTAGAAATGTATGTCACCCAAGACCAGTAAAACTACAGCTGGTTAAACCAGGCATTGCTATTAGTTACTTAATTGTCTGTATTTGCAAGGAGTTAATTTTTAAGAAATGCTTTCCTTCCTTCGTTATTCATAATTATATACAGACTTATTTCTGACAAAAAGAGTGAATAGGGTCCCAAATTTGCTATCTTGTCTCTGGTTAGCCAAATGGTTAATCATAGTTTGTTTGTTATTTGTATTCTTCAGTTGTTCTGGAATAAATTTAGTAAAAAGAGCAACCTTTTCCTTCTTTCAGGTAGAAAGAAACATCAGAGCTAGGAAATGTAAAAATTTTATGGAGTTTTCAACCTGTTTTTTTTAATCAAGGCCCTTGCTCCAAACCCACTGAAAATTAACAGATTCCTTTAATCCTTCAGGAGTCATGTTAAAGAGAAATTACAGCTATAACCAAATAAGAGCATTTGTTTTTTACATAAATGGGAAGATTACTGTGAAAGTGGTAGCCAGGACCATAAAGGCTTGTTAAAGTACATTGCTAAAGCCATAAAGCTTTTTATGGGAGCATTACTTTATATTCATGTATATACTCACCTAAATTAGTGCAGATACTACTGAGGGCAAAATAGTAATTTTTCAGTGTAAAATTGTACAGATCATATCTTTGGAAAGTTTTACTGCCTCTGCACTACAGAACAAGTATTTGCAATTGGCAAGGGTTAACTTTTGCCATCTTCATGCAAATTCATCTTAGCTGGTGAAGTTATGAACCTTTCAGAAATCAAAGATCATACCTGGCTAAGTAAATATTTGTCACTGTTTAGTAACTAAAATCTCCCAGACCTGCCCCTCTTATGATGTGGCTTGAGCCTCTGTCAGTCTTTGCTACACTTCACATCTGCTACCTCCAGGGAAGGTATTCCATTACCTCCCTTTTCTAATTTAGGACACCTATGCTAATCCACACTGATTTTAGGATCCCAGAGTCATCATATTACAAACCATGTGGAGGTCTTCTTTGTCATGGAGCAGGCTGCAGACTTTCTTATTTAAATCTTTAATTCCTGATTGAGGTAAAAAACTTCAAATAAAATTATTTATAAAATTATAACCCTTACTTTTACAAATAAATAATTCTGGGGACCCTGATTCATACATTTCAAGCTCTAAAAATCAATACAATAATGACTCTTGCGTGTTCTACCACAGATGTGGTGTACAGCCCTGTGAGACTCTGGGTTCCTGTAAGCGTGGGGCACACTGTGCTGCTGCTGCAGCAACATGGAACTATATGATTGTCAGCATGCGTCTCCAGAGAGCACCACTGCGAAGAAGGAAGCTGTGCTAAAGACAGAGAATGACTGAGAGTAAGAACTATGTTTACATCAGCTAGCACTGAGAAATTCATGAAAACCACTAAACTCAGTATTTCCACTAATCAAAATAGCCTTTGACTTCAGTTTTGAGAGCTAAAGGCAAAAGAAGTATTTAATAGGACAGAAGAGAATGGAGTAGTATGGATGTCCTTAAACATCTTAGAAACCTGAAAAAACTAGCTGAGGGATGATAAGCAAAAAATAAGACTTGTAGTCCAAGAATCTAAACCAGAAGCTTGAATTAAGTGCCTTACCTCCTCCTAGCAGATGTGGCAGTGTTTGTGTACTTCCGAATGCCAATCCAAGTGACACATCCAAGATCACTCGAGAAGGTCTGTGAGCCAGAGACAAACCTCTATTTCAGCTTTCTTGATTTCCAGTGCAGTAATTTAATTTCTGGATTACACTGAAAATCTGTTCAGGGAAAATTCACAGGTATTTGGAAACAACTCAGTTTTCCAACTTGTGTGTCAACGTGTATTTTTCGTTTGTGTTACATAAGACCCAACTGGAGTAGAAAAGCATTTGTATCAGTCACATGAACATATGTACCTCAGCTGTAAAGAACAGGGCCTAAGAAAGAGCACTAGATATGGGCTTAGGTGATGATTCTCCTGACAATATTTCGTCTCCTTAAATGATGAAAAGTTGAGGGAATTAGGTCATCTAATACTCCCATTATTGTGAATTTCAGAAACCCTTTCTTTTTGTGATATTTCTCATACCTTGGAAATTTTCAACCTCAGAGTATCCAAGTGCAACTAAAGCAACTTTTCTCCAACTTAAAAAACATCAGTTATGCTATCTACCCAGTGACTCAACAGAAAACATTTTTGCCCAAATGGTGGATCTTTCAGAGTTGTTAGTCCAGCTCATGAAACATGGGTCCATTGAAACTGTTCTACAGCCTTGAATAGAACATCTAAGTTAATGCTCCAGTAATTACATTGTGTACATATGGCATTAGAGTGTTGTATTCATAATGCCTCAATTAAGGAATCTGTTATAAGCATATGCTTTCAGGGGCTAAACTCTTAAGAGAAGTTATTTTGCAAAATTTGGTAAAAAGCTGCCAATCATTTGTAAAATGAAAGTAGAAATTTTTTCCAAGTAGCGCTTTCCTTTCCCTCCTCCCCTCCAAAACCACCTGTTGCGTAATAGAGAGCACAGTTTTAGTAAGCCTGAAGGTTCCTTTCTCTTTGTGGAGTGTGTCCCTGTCTCCCATTAATTTTGCATAACAAATGAAAAGTTGCAAGCACTTCTCTGAGGCCTGGAGCTAAGAGCTGTATCTTATGTACTTGTTTCCTGTGGTGAGTTGATTTGGCTTGTAAGAAGGTGTGAGTTCCAACTAAAAATTAATTGTTTTGAGGTTTCAAATAGTCTTTTTTTCCCTTTATGCAAAAAAGGTGCAAATTTGCCCTGTAGACCTTTTCCTCAGTTGGGTCACGTACTCTCCTTTGCCCATTCATCTATCAACTTTATTCATCATCACTTCAGAGCACTATCTGTCAAGACAGATTGATACTGGCAGTAGATTTAAAAATTATTGTGGTTGGGAAGACATACTCATTCCAAGTGCTGGCTAAGCTCAGAGAAGGCCCCTTATTCTAAAATATTTGCAATTAAATGAAAAGTATGAACAGTGGAGAAAGATAGTCTTTAAAATATCACATTTGTTACTATAGCAGATGAAGTAATTTGAGCTGAAATGATTTACACTATCTAACAATTACTGTTCTAAGCTCTAGCACAGTTAAACTGAAATTATGTAAGGCACATGCTATACCTTTTGTAAAGGCAAAGAGGCAAAAGGGGTAGAAATTATACTTTGAAGCCTGAATTCTACCCCATACAAACACCTGTTTCTATTGTAAGAAGGGATATGGCCCCTAGACTTTATCTTTTCATTGAGAAAATCTTTAAATTTTTTGTGAATATGTAACATAGAAAGCTCAAAGATAGCTTGTCTTGGCTTTCCATGTGAGGGCATTGCTTTAAGGGGGCTGCCCAGGTCTGGCATAAGGTACAGGATGTACACTAATGTACAGGTTGCAAGATCTGAATAGTAGAGTTCCAGATTAGTGGCAGTGATGTCTCTTTTCAATTCAGACTATTTGATTCAGAATGTTTTTTAGGTTATATATCTGGATTTCTTGACAATGTTTCTGTACAGACCAAGTGCAATTTTGGCAGGATCCTGATTTATTCAGATTTCTTGCAGTCTCTAAATCTAAGCATTGCTAAAGCTCATAGACTCTGTGCAATGATACACAGATGATGAACTGCTGTGTACTGGCTTCCCCTCCTCCAGTGATTCATTTCCCAATGGACCCCTCTCTTCTCTTCTGAGGAATATGCTAATCTTGAAGTATTTATTGATCATTAATAGGCAATTTTCTTTATAAGGGGAGAGGCAAAAGGATGCAGTTTCACTCGTAAAGAAGGCAAATATGAGGGGTCTTCAAGAATTTCAGTCCTCTGACAGATCTTGCTCAGCACAGGAAAATGAGGATATATGGCCAGATCATGGGTAGTCAGATTATCATTGCTACTCCACCAGCAGCTGTTTAAAAACTGGTGCTAAGCTCCTTCCCTAAACTCATACTACATCCAAGATTGTCTCCTTTCTTTTGCAGTTGTTTTTTAACAGGTATTAGTCTGTGTTCACAGCTCCTTGCAGACATATATGACACTGGCTTTAAAACATCTGATTAGTTTGCCTTTTCAGGTGGTCATTCATTCAAAAATGAACGGTCTCCTAACACATGGTCAGAAAGTTACAGGTGGTTAGGCAGGAGATTAAAGCATTTCTCCTGATGACTTCCTACTCTGAAAGCACCATATGTGCATAAAAACAGGTCCCATCCCAAAGCTCCATTCCCTTGTAGCCAGCTACAGATTTTCTGAAGACTGAAAGTGAGCAAAGGAGTGGGGAAGAGAGCATTAATAGTGCTGAACGAAGTACATGTGCCACAAAATGCCATCATTCATATGTGATTACATGTCCCTCACTTACTCTATTCTGATTCAAGATAAATTCACTGCAGATATTAACCTGGAAATCATGGAATATCAAAAGGAGTATATTTTGGTAATCCCATTTTCCTTTTTCCAGCATCCTTGGAGGACAGGCATGGGAGTAATTTTGTCTTACTACCATTATTATTCAAGTTTATTGTTTGCCATCATGTTGACTTTCAAGGAGATGCTGCATATCCTAGTTAGGTGACTGTTTAAATTTTGTTCAACACGTTACTTATTAATAAAAAATAAAACTTCATAAACATGAAAGGCTTCCCCGTGGATGCAGACCGTTCCCCAGCCCTGCAGGGGAAGAACATTTTACTTCCTTGGGGGCTTGGAAGCTGCTCTGGATTTTTACTAAACACTGCTTACTTTCCCAGCAGACTGGATGGTCCATGAGCCCGAGAAAGAATTGAAGTATAAGGGAAAGTTGGTAGTCCATTGTGTAGTGAGGTAGAAGCTTCACTGACTGAAAAAAATCCTCGTAGAGAAAGAGGCACAAAAGTCCTCCAATACTAATTATGTAAAAGGTAGACATTAGCACATTTTCTAATTATGCTCACCTTTTTCCATCCCATTTGTTTCCTGCATTTTATTTTCATGAATAAATTAATTTCAGCATGAGCAGTGAAAGGCAGTGTCAAAGAACTTCCTTGTTTGGGACACAGGGGTTTGTGTGGAAGAAATGATTGCTTTCTGATGGCCCAGGTTAGAAAGGAAAATTCCTGATCAGACAGGAGGACTGGGCTGGGAACTGTATCTGAATTTGGAATACTTGGAATACAGCTCTTATAGTTTCATTGTTTACACAATCTTCTTTAACAAGGGCTCACAGAAGTAAGCCACGAAAAAGTCAATTTAATCCTTTCTTACTTTTATGGCTGTTTTTTAAAACATTACTAGGTTTTTTTTCGCTTATTCATTTGGAAAATAATACAGTGTTTCAGTGTGGAAAGCAAAGTAATATTTATTTAATAAAAAGCTGGTTTTATTTGATTTTTTGTTGGAAAGACAACTTTCAAGAATTACTCACCCAGGCTTTGATTTAAATTTCCTTTTTCAAAGCTATACTTTGAAAGAAAACATCCAGCCAGTACTCCATTAAAATCTCAGACAGAGAGGTTTTATTCATACTTTATCATATATGTTACAAAGTCTGTTGCTATTCTTTTTCCTCTATTTTTTGCTTCATACATGTTTTACCAAGCCCGCTTCCATGACTCATTGCATTTAATAATCACATTCACACTACGTGCTTTTCCAACCATTGCTTTTCTGCCCCTTCTCAATATTCCTCCTGTCCATTTTTCTTATATTAAAAGGACTCCTACAAGAATTTAATTTTGAGTTAAATCTCTTCCCCCACCCCCTTGGGCTGTGAGGCTGAGTTAAATGAATCCTACTAAAAGTAATAAACCACTCCTAGCTGTGGCCTGGTGATATCAGTTGTCAGGCTGTCAGAGTGAATGTGAGGACTGAACTCACTGTCACTGCTACTGGGGGAAAAAGAATCCCAAAGACCAGGAAACAGTCAACATCAGAAATGCTATGTCTCAGACGTGAAAGGAGAGGGGCTGGTATGGGAAAAGCGGCCTTCCTAACAAAAATATTTAGTTGCACTGGCCTAAAAGAAATTACTGCTGTCAGGGTCAGTATTTGACTGTGTGTACACAGAGCGAGTGTGGCAGTACTGATGCGAACACATATTGGACATTGCAAGGGAGATGATAACCTCCCCCCAGACAAAACTCCAGAACAAAGAACGGGAAACCTCAAGAATTGCCTCTTCCAAGCTCTCTGGGATACTGCAAGTGAGGACTGTAACGTGGCAGAATTTATGGGTGTGACTAATACAAGGTGACAGCTCAGTTCAGATCTCTCTGCCCGTCTTTAGTGAGGCCATTTTAATGAAATGTTTGTTTACTCTTCAAAAGCTGAACTCAGCTTGCAGGGAATGCCTATTTTGTATTTGTCCGAGTATGGTTTGGAAGAGCTAGATATTATAAGTGACTAACAAACCATAGCCTTGGTGAGTTGGTCTCTTATGGGAACCACAGCAGCTCAGAAAATAACAGCCACCTCTTCACTACAGGCAGCAGATTCTTGCCTTCAGGATAGCCATAGCTATAGGAATTCCCAGGGGAATGAGCACAGGAAAGGATCAAGAAAGATACTTTAACAGGGGTTATTTGAGCACATTGGTGGATGGGCTGTTTTCAGCAATTACTATAGCAAATTGACACGATACTGCCATCATTCCCTAAGAAAAACATAGCTGTGCAAAATGCTTATAGCAAGTAATGGTAGATGACTATAAAAAAAGAGAGATTTTAAGAGAAAAACAATAATAATGGTGATAGGGAGCTGTGCACAGCGACAAATGCAATTTTTTATTGTCTTTCAGCATAAAGGAAAAAAAATTCCAAATAGAATAAGGACATTTCAATACTGGGATACTAGAAATCTAGGCGGATTTTTTTCTCCCCCCCCCCCCCAGTTTTATTCCAAGACAAAACAGGGGCAAAATACAAGTGAAGATGTGCTGAGCCCTACCTACAAACACACAGGATCATAAATCAAGGGTCCTAACTAAGACTAAGAGTTAAAAGAACAAGGGAAAGAAATAAATTATAGGCTTTAAAAGCACATATTTTTCTCAAAAGACTGAAAAGATGTTAGTCAGCTTGGCATCTGAATTTTTTGTGTGCTTTTGCATGGGAGAAGAGAAAGATGCACAAAGATTAACTATAGAAAATAGCACCGCATGGGGTGCAGCAGAATGCTGCATGGCTTGCCAGGACATTCCCAGGATCACAAGCCTTTAGAGGCAAGACCATCATTTTTTTCATGCAGCCACAGCAATTTTCCAACAACTCTATCTGAGATCTGCAACCCTGCACCAAACTTTCCTCTTCACCCAACTGCACCATCATGTGCCTGTCCCCTCCTGGATACAGAAAATCGGTCAGCGTGGGCTTGCCCCATGAGCTCCAGCTGTCCACTCTGTTGGGGAGATGGCTGGGTTTGTCTCTTCTCCTCGTTATCACATGCAGAGTTTGTGATTTCTCCCTTGTAAACCGTGTTTGTATTCCAATGCAAACTAGGCTTCTGAATTTTATCTCCCTTAAAATGCTACAATTTCAATGAACAAAATTACAAGAGAATATAATATTCTGCTAAATTTTCAGCATCCCGAAAGCTAACACTAATGAGCCCTGATCAAATTCTGCTACTTGCAGTAGGAAATAGACAAATCATTTAAATATCATCTAGGGCTCCAGTCTTAATAAAAATGGATGTCAAGACACTGTGATGTTCATTTAATCATTGATGAGTACTCATATAACATTTATGGCAGTTAGTACTGGTCAAGGTAACTGCAGATAAATATATCTCTTATTTTATTGGATTGCTAAGATATAGCAATCTAATAAGAGAAGTACACAGAATCTCAAATGAGATGTTACAGACTTCCTATTAAGTATTCTGCATGAGTTACACATTTTATTGTTCACAGTCCCTTATTATTAATTTTATCACTACCGTTATATGAGTTACTGTGAACTACAAAATTGAGGATGTTTATTTTGTAAATATTTTCTAGTTAAAAAGATGATTAGCCTGCTAGCCAGCAGCACGATGTTTTTAGAGTGTCTTGTAAGGTGGACTCCAGTATTGGCATTTACTTCAACGCTGGTAAAATGTAATCATTTGTGCCCTGGTCTATGCTTTTTCTCATTTTTCTTTCCCCTCTGAAAACCACTTTTTTTCATTGCTTTTACCCAGTCCCTTTTAAGGGATCTTCTTTGCAAGACTTCTTCTGTCGAAATACACCAAATATACATGTAGAGATTTATAGATTATGCATAGAAGACACTTTTTAAAGAAAATCTCTATATGCTTTTCGGCATGTACATCACAGGAGCATATGGACAGATAGTCACACTTTAGATTTTATCATATAGCAGATGAAAAAGATTTTTTTTCTTATTTCAGGCTTCTTTTTTTTGTGTGTTTCTGAATAAAAATTTTGTGGAAAGTGAAATATTTATGATTAGGGTATTTTCCCCTTATCCTTTGGATGGTGTTTTAAAGCAGTTTTACTAGCAACAGCTACATCTTCACCACATTCTAGCTCCAAAAAAAAATGCCCCTATACTTGGATGGCAAAATTTTTCATATTTCACTGTGGAAGTTAATGGGAGTTTTATATACAAAACCTGAATTTCACTCAGATAGCGAAATTCTCTGTCAGCCAAAGATAATAGCAGAATTCATATTGAAGTAAATAAATTTGAAATTTCTGTTACACTGATTTCCTCCTCTGAGTAGTATTCTAACACATTTTCATGAATACTTATAATATAAGGGTGATTTTGGGCCCAGAAGTTCTTAACTGACAGAAAACTGGAAAAAAATTCTATTTTAGTTTCACCTTTGTTTGGCAATTTCACTAGGGCTTTCTCATCACAGAAGAGTATACTGCATTTTACAATTACAGCATGCAGCATAGATACTGGGCAGCATTAATTCTCTTTCCAGGCAAATATGCAGTCCTGCACTGTATGCTTAACATTATGTTAAATGTTTTGTATTAAAAAGGGACAATTGATAGCCTATGGCTGCTGAACTTCAACAGTACTATGTGGGTTATTTAAGTACCACCCTATAATTGAAAAACAGCACCTCACTGTTCTAGTAGCCTCTAGGCTTATATTTTTCCTACTTCAGGTAACCATTTAAAAATAAAATATTCTGGGTTATCAATTCAATGGAGAAGATGACAAGCTTATGAAAAGAACACTAGTAACTCAATCAGCAGTTATCTACCGGTCATCTGTTTTTTTGTCTTCAGAAATATTTTAACCACAGCAGTTTTTTGAGCAGGACATAAATTTGATCCCCCCTAAGCTTTTATTGTTCAATGCAAACCAGATTGTTAGAATTCAAAAATTCTGTGTGACAGGGAAAAATATATAGGCTTGTTCACATTTCATTCCGTAACCTTCAATGTAGCATCTTCTGCTGGACTTACATACTGGTTTTCCATAGGCTGAGACTTTAAAAATAGCTTAGATAAACACAATTTTAGTTAGTTGTGAAGGCACTTGCAGACTTTATGTTCCTTCACACAGTTAAAATAAGCATGGGATAAAGGTGCCACCTTTATTACCCACCATAACACCCACCACAACACTAATCAGCAAGAATGTACTAAGAACCAAAAGTAGCTTAATCTTTCTCCATCTTATCCAGTCCTAAGTTCCTGCCCAAAGGTGTTTTTTGAAACACCTTTAGAAATCATCTTTTTTCCCCAAGAAAGCAAGTTTTGAAATTATTATTCCTTCTACAGGACTATTGCCTATCACATAACCAAAGTAATTGCCCCCACAGTCAACAGCATAGCAAGAAGGGAAAAAGGTGAAGTAGGAGGTGCCTAGGGCTATATTATGCCTTGTGCACCAGAGCTGAATTTTGTACCTTAAAACTACCCTGCAATATCCTTCTTTTGTTCATATAGCAGTGTTAGGTATGGGTTTTGAAAAACTGTGGTCTTGGAGAAGAGGAAGGGACTGATTCAGAGCAGGTGTAAGTTAGAGGTGGTTCAGAGATTCTCTGGGTAATGAAACCATAAATTCCCTGAACAGACCATTGTGCCAACCTGAGCTCACGGTACATTGCTAAGTTTTGGAAGTATTCCTGACTGTCAGAAGGTGATTAAGCTATGCAATCTTAAAGCTGAATAATTTTATATACCATTGAAATTCAGCCTTGCAGGACTAACTTTCAAAATTCCGACCTGGTAGGGATAGTGTTTACCAGAATAGATGTGGTAGGAAATGTTTGTCTGGCACATACGTACTTTTGGGTTAATTTCACAGACGTCACAGGAATGATTCTGGGTTTAGATCAGTGTAATTGGCAACTGAGCACATCCTTAAATCCCTATGATGTTTAAGGTTGTGGTAAGTAAATGCTCCAGGCAGATGATTAATAACACATTCATCAATCACCTGAATACCATTTTGCAAACTGTGGTGGCAAAAATGGCACGGCGTGCACATTCATTGTAAAGGGACCGGCTTTCTGATGTGAGTTAAAGTGGTGAATAGACCAGTCTCTCCAAAGTCAGGAAGGAAAACGAGAAATATTGAATCAGAATCTACCTTAAAGCCACTCTGCTGATATCTTTACCTGTTTGACAGCCAGTTTGGGAATTCACCTTACTTTTAAAACTTGACTTCTGTAAGTATCAGCTATGAAGAATAGTACCTTTAAAAACTGAACTCCAGCACAGAAAAAAAGTTATTATGAATACACACAAATAAGAAGGAATTTAGTAGAATATGAGACAGGAACTCGTTCTGAGATTGTTATTCCCCAGAATTTGAGTGCAGATTTCTCAAATTATTCTCTTTAAATGAAGAACTGCTTTAAAATATTACTGTGGTTGTTTTCAATAAATCTCTGGATAGACTTGTGAAGCTAATTCTCTTGCTTACATGAGTAACGGTGCTGTTAAAATCACTGGCACAAATTCCCTACTGGCTCAGATTAGTGTAACTCGGCAGGATTCAGGTGGGATACATTGTCATAAACGTAGTTAGTAAGTGACGAATGAGACCAAATGGAGTTGTGTTATTCTGAAATCCATTTGATCCTCCTTTTGTGCATAAGCTGCATTCCAAATCCAGACTCCAATTTTGCAGAAGATCGATAGTGTTGCGTCTGGTTTTGCCTGGTTCTCATCGGGCCCTTCTGTATTCCACACGCGCTGTGCCAGATTTATTGCCTGTGTATTGTCACCAAGTAGACTGAAATACAACAGGAAGGAAATGTAGTCCATTTTACATGCAAAAGCTTAATTAAATTAAAGTATTGGCAGATTCAGTTCTCACACAGACCTGAATAAATGTAAAATAACTCCAGTGACTTTGACGATGATTCCTTAAATGTACACCAGAAAGAAAACAGCTTTTATTGGTACATGTTTTTTGTTTTGTACGGTACTCCTATAACACCAGATATTATCTGAGAAACTGTCTGATATGCTCTATACAAGTAGTCTGCTTTTGAGCAATCCATGTAGTATTGTAGTACGCAAGAATTTTGCTGTATGTGTTTTTAGCACGTTAAAATAAATTACATATAAATTGAAGAAACACCATGCTAACAAAAGAATTACTGTCAAAAAAAAAAAAAAAAAAAGAGGAGAACAAGGAGAAGAAAAGGCAAAGTGAAGTAGATGTGCAAAGTTAAGAGAAGAGAAAGGAGAACACAGCTGTATAAGTGAGCCATACTTAAGCAAGAGGCTATAATACATATCTTTCATTCTAAACAATGCCTTTTTCTGCACTTTTTTTTCAGATGAATGGGCTGGAAATATCACACCTAAGTCAATTAAGAGTAAGATGCCCCTTTACTTTGTTCAACCTGAATCAAAGCTCCTAAGCAAGTATAAATGTATTGTATAGTGAATACAGAGGTCAGTGAGAAAGGCATAAAGTCTTTTCATCGGTGAAAAATGATGATTTAAAGATTAAGCTCTTTCAAAGGCTCTCGGGTAAAAAAGTGACATTCTGCTAAAGGTAGAACAGAAAGAAAACCCAAACAGCCTCCCTCTAATTATTCCTCACAATTAAATAATCAGAGAGATACATGGTCTTGACTGGCCACAGCATATTCTGTTTTGTTTTGGTTTTGGAAGAGCTAGTTAATCAGAGCTTATTATCTTTCTGTTTCAAAAAAACTTTTGTTCACCATATTAATCCATGATGAAATAAGACCAAAATTCTGATTTAAACCCACACTTAAAGAAAGTATGGATTATTTAGGCTAATGCCAGGATATTCTATCTTATATCTGAATTTCCTTGGTCTAAAACCATACAGGCAATTTCTTAATCTAACTTCCATATGCTGTGAGTGAAAGTGTTTGGCTTTTAGGGCAATGCAAGAAATAAAATAAAAATATCGAACCCTAATGTGAACCCTAATGGGGAGACCGTTTGGGGAAGGGAGGCAGTGCTTGCCAGTCTTCTTATTTTACCTGATTATTACTAGAGACCAGATGGTGGGTTAGATCACTACAGGTTTTCTGATATTCTGCTGTTGCACTGAAAATGTTCACCCTCAATATCTCAGAGATGCTCTGCATCTATATCACCTTCCAGAAGTGTCAGATGTTCACAGACAGTAGAGATCTCCCATAAACTGGAAATACTTTTCCCTCAGTGTTTTGGATATGTGCCCATCAAAAAAATAGTTAATAATGGAAAGGAAAGGCCATTCCTCACTGCACCTTCTCCTGCTACTAGGAACACACTAATGCTGTGCAGTTGGGCTAGCTGGACACGATAAAAAGGAATAAATCCAACTGAGTGCTTTGGTCGTTTGCCTATCCACTGATGTCTGCAGCAGCCACTGGAAAAGAAGAGATAGACTTCAGGTATTTGGCCACTGCTAGGTTCTCTGACATGTTCATGTCAATTTAAATTCAAAACTGGCTATTCCAGATAAATTTTTCATGACAGTTTTCCAACCACAACCTCTGTCTTTATGATATCATTCTCCTTGAAAAATACTATATTTGAAATTTGGAGAATATTATTTCAAATGGTGTTGTATTCAAGATGGCATTTCTTTCCTTTCTATCATGTCTATTCTGGATGTGGGAATGGTCCTCCCTCCATAGCCCTGGAGATTTGCGAACAGTCAGGCATCTGGCTGTTTGTTATTGGCTCAAGCATCTTATTTGCCATTAAGGTCCTTCTAAAGCTGCTAAGTGCAATAGTTCAGGTTCTTTCCTCTCTTTGTACATAATAGTTGTTGCAGTTCTCCAGGCCTCTGCTTCTAGACTGTCACTGGGACTCTCCTACTCACTTTTCAGAGACTTGGTCTCCTTGCTGTACAATAAGTGTCAATCTTATAGCTAAGACATAACACAAATATTAAATTTGGATGGAGATCATAACTGCAGTATGTCAGTGAGATCAAA
The DNA here is from genome assembly GCA_017639485.1 of Pluvialis apricaria. Taxonomy (NCBI): domain Eukaryota; kingdom Metazoa; phylum Chordata; class Aves; order Charadriiformes; family Charadriidae; genus Pluvialis; species Pluvialis apricaria. The sequence goes on from CM030044.1 coordinate 39,759,184, forward strand.
CTGTGCATCTTCTTCACAACAAAATTTAAGGATTTTACCTCCCAGCTTTTTCATATTTAGTATATTCAAATAGATTCTCTGCACTGTTTTCTCTTTAAAAATAAATTTTTATATGTGTTTTATGTATAAAACCCACAAGAGAAGTGGCTCTGAGAGATAATCTCTCCTTTCTGTTATTTTCCAACTTCAAATCTGAAAGGAAAGAACTTTGCTCTTGCATGTGCTTATATTTTGTTTGAATTCAAATGGGAACTGCTGATTCCCAGAAAAGAATAACCAGCTCTTATTTTGTAGAGAAAAGGTTTTTTATCCACTTTACAGCTCTGGAAAAGGTCTATCAGAGCCTAAAAGAACATTTACAGAAGTAATTCTTAAAAGTCTGTCCATTTTATCATAAGATAAAAAAAAACCACAGACACTTCAGTGCTTGAAATAAATTGTGAACTTTCCTCCAGTTGCTACACAGCATACCACAAATGGAGATAATCTGTTTATTTAAGGTAGTTGTCAACTAGCCTGAACACCGTATATTAGATGCACAGGTGCTGTCTATTAGCTTTAACGTAAAGAGCATGGGCCAGCTACTCACATGTGATCTATTGACTTTAATTTAGCCAACCTATTTACACCAACAGGTTGGTCCGTACCTCTGTTAGGTAGAAAAGTTTGTTTAAATGATCCCTGGTACTGCAAGTCCAAAATATCTTCCTGGAAACTTTTAAGTCACACTTTCATATCTGTATATGGATATATACGTGTGTGTGAACTGGTCTTTACAGAGGGACACAATGACTTTATTTTAATAATTTCTTCACTTAACAATTGTCTGTGTCATCTTAAGTTTTCAAACTATGAATTATTCTTTTACTGTAATTGTGGCATTATTTCATCCATTAGAGACAACATCTTCATTACAGAGTTCTGCTTTTGAGTCATTTCCTCTCAGATAAACCTCTACAAATAATGGACTTTTTGGCTTAGTGCCCAACCATTATTATTTTTTTTTCCATTTTGGCAATTAAAACATTTTTCAAAGCTGAATCTGAATTATTCCTCTGCGTGTAAAATAAAAGGCATTACATAAGGAAAGGGAGGATATGTCCACCACCACTACTGCCATCTAAGTCCCTACACGTTAACTCTGCAGTTCTAACAAAAAGTGTGTCCATAACACAAATTTTACTCCTGCTATCATAGCAGAGATTTGAGCCTATTTTGTTATAACTGTAACAACAAGCTGGTTATTTTTCTAAAACTTTTACTTTGTATAAAAACTTTAGGGTTTTGTTGGGCTAGAGGGAAAAAGATTAATTAAAAAATCTCATTGCTGAAAATTCCACTCCTTAAGTGAGAGAGCCCAATATTCAGTATCTTCTCCAATGAACACCTGTCAACAGAAATGAGGAAGACACTTCTACAATGTATAGATGACTATGCACAGCATGTAAGGTTTCTCCACAGAATATAAGTTTTCAATTTAAATCCTTTTCTAAAATGAGTCAATAAGGAGTTACAGCCCAGATCTCCCACTCAGATTGTGCTTTCAACAGCAAGCTACTTAAAGACCACACAGCTGCTCACTCACTCACTCCACCCCCAGTGGAATGGAAAAGAGAATCAGAAGGGCAAAAGTGAGAAAACTTGTTGGTCAAGATAAAGACATTTCAATAAGTGAAGGAAAAAAGAAAAATAAATCCTCAAACGATGCAAAAACAATTGCACACCATCAGCAGATCAATGCCCAGCCAGTTCCCAAGCAAAAGCAACTTTGGAAAAACTCCCACCCCTCTCCAGTCGTTATTGCTGAACATGACGTTATATGGCATGGGATATATCTCTGTTTAAACCAGGTCAGCCGTCTTGACTGTGTCCCCTCTCAGCCTCCTGCCTACCCCCAGCCTACTCACTGGCGTGAGAAATAGAGGAGGTCTTGATGCTGTGCAAGCACTGTTCAGCAACAGCTAAAATATCAGTGAGTTATCAACACTTTCTGTCACAAAAGCCACAGCACCATATGGGCTGCTATGAAGAAAATTAACTCCGTCCTAGTACAATCTCTACCTTTTTCTATACCATTTGCATTGTGCTCAGGTACTACATTGTTCGATATAATTTCATCAGCCACCAATCCCCCCTTTCCTATCCTTTGACATATCCACAAATATCATTCCCTTCACAACTATGGACCATCCACATTCAAACATCCATTCAAACGTCCATTCAGTTAATTTAGTCCATGAGTTGAGTTCAACCTGTTGTGATGGTCATTCAGGACAGGATAGATGATGTGTTGTGTTGTACTGTTGGATCATTGTTGCATTTGCCTGGTTCCTTACAAGGTTCATCCTCCATTGGTTTGGGTGACTCCTGCTTTAGTACTTTAGACATAGAACTATGGCATCATACAGCAATGGCAACATACAGCTCAGATCGTGGGTTATTTTCACCCAAGGTTAAATCTCCCTGAAGTGCATGTTGGATTTCCCCATCCTTTTGCGTTATCCACCAGTGCAGCCAGGTCCTTGAATAAAAACAATCCCATGAATGGGTTCGCCTTTCCCCGAGGAATAATACGCTTTCTCAGAGAATCACTTATGCACACTATAGAGACTTTATGTCCTTCCACAGTACGTAGGAGCTTTGTTTGGGCAAAACCAGGTTATTAGCAAATCCTCTAATGTTAATCAGCCAACTGGTTTCTGCTGGATTTGTATCGCAGCACTTCAAGGTGTCAGCACCCACAACTATATGTATAATTTTTAACCATTCAATTAAAGACTGGTGAGTGATAGGGGATATGATAAGCCCAAGTGTCTATGAGTCCCATAGTCTGATTTGATTCTTTCTGGAGTGCTTTGTAGTCACGAGGTTTGTTTTTCAAGGCCCAGAATGTGGTGGTGGTATGGGTCACAAGGTATATTTCTGGCCATCTGGTAATCGTTTCCACTGTTGTAAGCAAGTGGTGTTTGCCTTGGCATGTTTGTGGCAGTGTGATATAATCAACCTAGTAGGCCTCCCCATATCAGTATCTCACCTATTATCCTCCATGCCAGGAAACCAAACTTTACTTTCTTGGCTTTTTTGCTTATGGCACGTTTTGCAACGGTCTCAACTGGTCTTGTCCATCCCTTGATCACAAAGTTACATCCTTTCCTAGATGTCCTGATGTGTCATGGGCCCACTGAGCAATGAATAAAATATTGGTGTGCTATCAACACTGTTTTGATCACCAGTCTAAAACACAACACTATGCAGGCTGCTTAATTATGAAGAAAATTAACTCTATCCTAGCCAAACCCCATACAACAACAATACATTAGGATGCGCTGGAGTATAATTCTCATGCATAATTACTCAGTTGAAGCTAAAAATACCAAAAGACAAAATGTAAAACTTTTTCCATGGGGACTCAATTTAGGGACAATATTCAAACTATTGGCCAAGTTAACTTTTCTGTAACATGACTACGGTAGCAGTAGGTTTGCTACTCTGACTTCTTGACCTCATTTTCCTTTACTGTGGTCTCAAATTTTCTGTGGTGTTTTTCAAGTCACTGTAGATTAGTCTGACCTTGTTTATTAAAGCTTCTGAAGAAATACATATGCCTTTTAAGAGCCCTATACAATTTTTGTCCCTCTAATTTATACTGGGCCTTGTAGGTCTGTTGCAGTTTAACTGGTCTGAAAGGAACATTTCAGGATGAGGTTCCCATGGAGAGAATGAGAGGGTGTGAGCAGGTAAGAGGGATACAAGAAGGTAAGTGTGGGAAGGAAAAGCCAGGGAAGATTGACCACCTGCAGGCACTGCCATCATGAAAGCAGAACTATATTTTGAGAGGCAGTAGAGGCCCTTTTCTGGCAAGAGTACATTTCTCCTCAGATTTTAGCTATCATTTTGTAGTCAGGAGCCTTTGGTAGAGAGAAAAGGACTGACTGAAGAAGGAGGGGAAAGCTGAGCTATGAAAAGAACATATACCAAATTAAACTGAAATATTTACAACTGGGTAAGTGTCATGGCTAGGCCTTCTTGCTCTCAAGTGATATGGTCATATATATTTCCTTCCTGACTGCTCTTACTTGCTGGCATCTAGACTCCCAGAAAAGCCTATGGTTTCAAACCTCACTGCCTTTTTCTTAGCCAGCCAAGTGAATACTGCATTACTGTACAACAGGAATTCAGCATGGAATTACAATGACCATGTGTTCTCTTGACGGCATTTAGCAGAAGACACAGCCTCTGGATAACTGAGATGGCATGCGACAGGTTTCATTTTTCTTTTACTTACCCTCTGCAACCCCAGCTTGTTAGCCACGGCACGCAAGTTGCATTGCAGACCCACTTGATTTACTGTCCTGAAATGCAAAGACAAAAGGCAGAAAAAGAACACCTCTGAGAAACTGAGTTCAGATCCAAGTGCACCCTGAAAGCAAGGTAAACATAGCCTTCAGACAGATCATAAAAAAAAAAAAAAAGAAAGAGAGAGAAATCTATGCGTAAATTTTGCAAATTGAGCAGCATTTGCCTCATCTTATATCTATCTTACTGAGTAAGCACTGATTTGTCTATAATGGGCAACCTTGTACATAACCTGTGTATGTGTTTTTTGGTTTTGTTTTTTTTTTTTAAATTTCAAAAACCTGCGAGTAAGTTTGTGAAGGTGGTTAAAAAGAATGACATTAAGACAGTAGAATATTTCATACAATTTGCAATTTGGTTGAGCTTTCCAGCTGCTGATGGAACTGTCGGATACAAATACATCCTCTTCGAATGGCAAACTCTATTCAAACAAAGATTAAGAGTTAGATTTTGGGGGATATTACTTGGAAAAGAATGTGAAAGGAAAAATGGAACTATGTTTATCCTGTAACTTGGTACTGAGAGCATTTAACTTAAAATTGGTTGTAAATATAAATTCTAGCATTACTGGGTTTAAGTCATTGATATGAGATCTTAATTGATTAATACGAGTGTAAGAACAAGTCCTTAAAAAATGGAGAGAAAAGTGAGTACCTATTACTAAAAGAAAAAAAGAAATTTTTTAAAAGGCATGTTTTTGTGGTTTTGTCTTTTTTTTCATGACTATAATAAAGAAGGGGCTATTCTGAATTCAGAGATTCATAATTATAATTGCTCATGAATGATTTTTCCTCTTTAATGAAAAAAATGTATATTTTCATCTTAACTACTCATTCCACACTGCCTGAGGGAACACACATTTACTCCACAAAACCAGAGCAGTTTCTGTAGTTTAAAAGAAAAAATAAAGTGACCTTTTTGATTTCCGTTGATAACTTCACAAATATTAACTTTATCAGCATTTCTACATTACAGGAGGAAATTGCCCAGCAAAATATCCAAAGACACATTTAAAAAATCCTGAGTATATGACCCAAACTGTTGCTTGCTCACTGGAGTTGACATTTAGTGATGATTTTATCATGAATCATCTGGTGATTTTTTTTTTTAAATAGTCAGAGTGGGAACAGTGCCCTTCTTCTATGTTTATATGATATCTAACCCATTTTGGATGCTACAGGAATAGATTCCGATAGAAATCATTAATAATGTGTGAATACAGGCAGATCAGAGCTGTAGCCAGAGGCACAGGAGATGCAATGGCAGATAATTCCCTTCTCTCTACCTCTCACAATTTCCCACTATAGACTCACTAGACAAGTGAAAAAGTCAGAGAAACCCAAGAAATAATATATGATCTAACATAAGAAGAGCTGTGGAAACTTCCTACTGATCCTTGCATCTAAGTTGCAACTCTGATCTTCTTATCATCAGTTGGCAATGGTGCCAATCCTCAAAATACCTCTAAAGTTGAACTTTACTCCCATAAAGAAACTAAATCTAAATCGTTAGGTCTCTGTGGAAGAATAGGGGTTCACACCTGTCTCATATTCTGTAAATGTATGCCTCTGCTTCCTTCCGTAACCTCATATTATTATTATTAACTATTATTATTAATAATAATAGAAAGAGTGAACTACAGTTTCTTTTGAAAATCTAACAGATTCACAAAGTCCTTAAATTAGTAGTCACATAGCATATTCTTCCTAAACACACTCTGAGATTTTTACCTTCCTCAGCTTGAACTCCTAGCTCCAAATTTTTTAGTTTGTTAAGTTGGCCGATTATATAACAGGCAAGATTTCCTCCTGGAACCTTCTTGTTTGAGCATTATGTTTCAACAGCTATTAGCTAATGGATTGAAAAATCTATATAATTAAATGCGAAAAGCCAAATGTGACTGAACAGTAGTCCTAAATGCAAGAAGCAGAGAGAATTGATTTATCTCCTATTGATACAGAAATATTATTTTGAATAACCTTTGCAAAAGGAAAAACACATTTTCCTTCTATTGTGTACTTTTCTCTGAAGAAATAAATATTACTATAGTAGAGATAAAGCTCTAATGGAGTTTTTAGCTGCATACAGGCTAGAAGTGCTAAAAATATGAAAAATTATCAGCTTCCAATATCTTTTCAGCAGAAAAGACTCTTTGAGTTTATGGCAGGAAATAGTGTCATGAATAACTCATCATTGTTGGTGATATTTTATTCATTATTTAATAGTCCTTGGGGTCTTCCTAGGATTGAACCTACTGAAAACGTCAATTGTATTCCTGTAGGTCCATGTATCTTGTATATCGCATTGAGTCAGGAGATTCATATGTCCATGTCTATCTCTGTTTCATAAAATGTGTATAACATTTCCACTTGCCTGGTAATAATATTTTTTCATTGTTTGTAAAATTCCTCTTTTGAGAGTCAAAGTAAGTAGCTTTGGAAAAACAACCAATCTCTTCCATATTGACCAAAAGTCAAAGTAGGAACACACTATTGTATTTGTGTGTGTTTGTGTGTGTGTGCACCTGTGTGTAAACAGATCATTATTATTTTGCACATACATATTGCTAAACTGTTTCTCCCTCCTGTCTCCAGACTATTCCTGCTGTGTTTTCTTCTTTCTCAGCTGACTCTATGACAGAAGAAAACACAGTAAAACCCGTTCCCTGGATGAGAAGATTGATGTTAATATGACACTTTTTTATATGGTCAAAATAAATTGCCATATGGTCAAAATCTTTGCCATAAAATGTAATTTGTTTAACCTTCCTGGTTAGAATAAGTTGTGGTGACATAATCTATCTGCTTGGCAGTCTTATATACTGAGACTGAGCAGTTCAGTAGGATTAAAGACCTGCCGGGGTACAACCACTAGGATTTTACACCCTTTTAGAGAATTTCAGGAACCGTTCTAGGAACATATCTCTCTAAGATCGTGTTACTTTCCTTTCCCTTAAAATAAAATGACATGACCAATACTTTATACACTACATGTAGAGAATCAGACACTATTGTCAGAAAAGCCAAGTTACTGACAGTGCTGCACAAAACACAAGGTATGAGTGTGGGATATTCTGCTGATGAGAAGTTCAACTGGGGGCACTGGACTTAGTGGTATAAAATTTTGTAACTAAGTCATCTTCTTTGCAGAGCTGGGACTGTACTCAGCCCTTTCACCAAGGTTCTTAACAAAGCAGTATCTTCATGTCACAGAGGAAAAGCATCAGCTGGGAATTGACTGTACATAACATATGAAAGAACAGACAGAGTTGACATATTAGCTATGAACAATAACCCAGTGCAAGTTATGATGATTCATATTACTGACTGAAAAAGAAGACATATTAAAGAAAAAACAGAAAAGCACAAACGAGAGAGGAAGAATGCTAAGAAAATAAATAAGAACTTTTAAATTGGTCGATGCATCAAATAAATACATTTCCATCTGAAACTACACATAAGCTACAGTTTAGAAATATTGCGGCAAACACACCAAAATTTGTTTAAATTAGCGTACTCCACAGGTTTCAGAAGAGCTGATTTATACTAGCCATTGATACAGTCCATTGTTCATCTCTAAAATTTTCTTCACCAACCCATCTTCAAACAGCAGAACTGTAACTTCAAAGTGAAATAGTTTCCCAGCTCTGCCTGATGCTAACTTAATTCCCCTAACACTATTGGTGTATGCTATAAGTCAAAACCAAAAATTGTAATCATTAATTACAAAAAAAGATATTTAATTTAATGTAATCTACATTTAGTTCATTTACTTTTTTATCTCATTTCTCTGTGTGCTTTATTTCACACTGCAGTAGCAGTATGAATATTCTTTTAAGGGAAAAATTAGTCCTGCCTTACTAAACCAAAATGAAGACAGACACTTATTTAGAGGTAAGATTTCCATGTAGCTGATTTTCATTTGATTTGATCATTTTCACTGTGGACTTGCCAGTGGTTGGAATACAGAAATAGAGAGGATAAGAGAGAAGAAAGCTAACACAAATCTTGTCACCCTCTGGAGGACAGATCTGAAATTCATTGCTTTCCTGCCAGAAGTCAGTGAACCTACGTATAGTAATTGTAGCAAACATCTTGTGCTTCCAGCTGGAATGAGACAAGAAGCTGCCTCCATTTCTCCATCCTAACCCACTTCAGGACAAAATCATCCAGTTTCAGGTTTGGTTTAAGCTAACCCATCTCAGTTTACGTTAACACACACATAGAGCCCACCCAGCCAATGTGAGTGTGACTTCATTGTTCATATTGCAACCTCTACCTTTCACGCTTGGAGCACAAGAACATCCACCACGTTCATTGTTTCTTAAAAGATGGTGTGGCAGGGCCCTGAAAGCAGTTGGGTTTGTAAGTGGGGATTTCAGGAAGATCAGTCCTGCTTGTTGAATCCCTTAAACTGCACTGCAAACTTAGTTGCTTAATATGTAGAGACAAAAATGTGCATTTCAAATCTAAATGAAGAAGTATTACTGACCATAGTGATACCAAAGGGAATTCAAGCTCTGATGTTTACCACTCAAAGACATAGTCCCAATATTGTCACAAAGATATTTACAATATCCTTCAGCCTATATTATTTAAATCTCAATCACTATCTTTTATAATTTTATGTATTTTCTGCCTGATTTTGTTCCACTGATAATATGTTGGGAAACATTTTGGTATATTCTTTCACTGCTTATATCCAGCCGTAAAATAACTTCATTCTCTACAACTCTCTTTCTCTGAATAACAAAATCAGCAATTATGGCTATTAGTCAACATTCAAAGTACTTTCCTTACCTTTTGTGAATACATTTTTGCATAAGTTCGTTTGTATGCTGAAGACTGAAAAATGATGTTTCAAGCATCCTGAATATTCACAGAAAATTGTTATGCTTGCATGTAAAGTATCTGAACAACCATTCCACAGAAGGTGATTTGTGATTGAAGGGTTTATGATTTTGAAATGGAGAAAATGTTATTTTTTTCATGGAGGTTCAAATCAGGGGACTATAAGCAGATTTGAAGTTCAACATTTATTTAAGTGCTTTTTCAAATTCACATCTCATTTCATGCTTGCTTTTCTACCAAAGTTTTAATTTAATTGATGACATTTGTTTCTCTGACTGTCAAAGGGCTGATCTCTAAACTAAACAGTACAGACTTCTCAAGAACCTGTATTTGCTATCTACTTTATACCAAGATTTTTTCTTATGTATAAGTGACCCTTCAAATGAATATTTGCTACTGTTTTATATGAACGTTGCTGTATTACTCACATAAAAAGTACCTGTTGTTGCTTTTCATTTCATTTCCTAATCTCCATTTGCAGGATTTGTTCTCATTTGCTTGGCACTTCTGTTTGCCTGTATTGGATTCTAGGTCTCCTACCAGCCATCTTCTCATTTTAGACTGATAGTAAAATGTGTTTTTTCTACAGTTTTGTACCTTCCCATTCACCACACATTATTCCACAAATCTTCACTGTTTTTTATTGCTTGGAATTTCTTACTTTCTCTTAACTTAAAATTTTCATTATGTATAGATGATTTCAAATAAAGATACTTGCCCAATTTCAAAGAAATTAAGGAATGTTAATCTTGAAGAAGAAACCCACAGTTAACTGAAGGAGATAATTCTGAATAAAAGGAATACCACATGAGGAATATATTATTTTCCATTACTAAAACTTCTGAAGTTATCCATGTTGATTCCAGCTCTCGACAAAATATTCTTGGTTATGAAAAGCACTTCAGTAGGGCATAACTGAAGGGAAGGGATGCCATCCAGAGGGACCTGGACAGGCTTGAGAGGTGTGCCTGTGTGAATGTCATGAAGTTCAACAAGGCCAAGTGCAAGGTCCTGCACATGGGCCAGGGCAATCTCACGCACAGATACAGACTGTGTGGAGAGTGGATTGAGAGCAGCCCTAAGGAGAAGGACCTGGGGGTGTTGGTGGATGAGTAGCTCAACATGAGCCAGCAATATATGCTCGCAGCCAGAAACCCAACTGTATCATGGTCTGCATCAGAAGAAGCATGGCCAGCAGGTCAAGGGAGGTGGTTCTGCCCTTCTACTCTGCTCTCATGAGACCCCACCTAGAATATTTTGTCTGGCTCTGGACCCCTCAACATAAGAATGACGTGGACCTGTTGGAGTGGGTCCAGAGGAGGGCCACGAAGATGATCAGAGGGCGGGAGCACCTCTCCTATGAAGATAGGATGAGAGAGTTGGGGATGTTCAGCCTGGAGAAGAGAAGGCTCTGGGAGACTTTATAGCAGCTTTCCAGTACCTGAAGGGGGCCTACGAGAAAGCTGGACAGGGACTTTTTAGAAGGGCCTGTAGTGATAGGACAAGGGGTAATGCCTTCAAACTGGAAGAGGGGAGATGTAGAACAGATACTAGGAAGAAATTTTTCGCTCTGAGGGTGTGGGGCACTGGAAAAAATTGCCCAGAAAAGTTGTGGTGGCCCCATCCCTGGAAGTGTTCAAGGCCAGGTTGGATGGGTCTTTGAGCAACCTGGTCTAGAGGAAGGTGTCCCTGCCTATGGCAGGGGGGGTTGGAACTTGATGATCTTCAAGGTCCCTTCCAACCTAAACCATTCTATGAGTCAATGATCTTTACGGTCCCTTCCAACATAAACCATCCTATGAGTCTATGATCTTTACGGTCCCTTCCAACCTAAACCATCCTATGATTCGATGATTCTATCATAACAGCCTTTGTGTCATAACCTCCCTTTCTGGAATTCTTTGAATGAAATCTGGAACCAAACCCACATCATCTGTCTGCACAATATAATGTATCATCATAAACACAAATCTCACATATATTCTGGTCTTTCAGCAACAGTCTAGCAACTTACCACAAATTGCTTCTACAAAGAGAATATGAAGATGAAATAAGTCACATCAATGACATATATTGATCTGTCCCAAATGCAATCACATAGACATAATTTTAGTATGAATAGTGCTCAATACTTTTCTTATTATGTTAAGGATGCACAATTACTCTCATGAAACAGTAACAATAAGTGAATTAGCAATGAGCTGTTCTGCCAATTGATAAAGATGTTAATTGTTGTAATATCCATACAACAGTTTTTATTATGTAATATGACATATTTTTCTTCAAGACAACAAAAATAAAACTTTAAAATAAAGAAAAAATGAGTTGGAGTATTAAGTTTTTTGGTTTAAATACACATTTCTTTGACTCTGGTATGAGTAACAACTTTGTTTATTATGTCTGCAATATGCCTTTTCATATAACTGTAACTGTTTCATAACTATAAATCCTCTTACTTTTAAGTGCTGGGTTTCCTGATGGTATATATTCTTTTTTTCCATTTTTTTGAAAGGGGGGAAGTGGAGAGACAGATCCTTTGGAGGTAAAAATGGGCAATCGTACTACCTTCAACCCAGCAGAGACACCATAGATTTAACTCTTATATGACCTCCCGACATCTCTACTACTTAAATGCGCATGCATTTTGGCCTATGGGCACTTTGCCAAACTTTAAAATATAGCCATACTGGTCAGAAGTGCAGTAAATCCAGAATTCTTCCTGAAACTAGTTATCAAAAGAAGGTATCCCAATCAGCTATAAATATCTCCATCAGCATAGGTGTCTCAATATCCCAGTTTTATCCTCCTTCTTTCCTCCTTCCCCTAAATCCAAGAAAGGCAAAATGAAGATACCTTGTTTTAGCTTTGGTTATCACTTAAACTTGTGTTCCTTACTGTAAACTTTATTCGCTTGCTTAAGAATGTATCACTACATGGAAACTGCTATATTAGCAGTGTAATGTAGTTTAATAACTTGTTCCATAATCAGGAGCACTAGTGAAGCCAATTTTCTTATATATTTGTGCCCTTTCCCCCTTAAATCCCTCTTTCTATCACAGTACTTCAGTCCTTTGCAGCCTCCCATCTTCTCTGATAGTGCCAGGGACCAAGGTAGGTGCCATGATGGGCAAGGTAAGTGCTATGTTTGTCTTATGTGGCTGGCCAGAAAGTAAGGCGAAAGCTGAGCCTGCAATAGCTGATTTTCACCTAACTTCCCCTCAAGTAGTGGTATTACCTTCTAACCAATCACTGATTTTCAGTGTGTTCACAGAAAATGAGTTGTCTTTGAGACTTCTGCCCCTCTGTCAAGTTTGACTGAAATTACACAGTGGATCAAATAGGCATTGGGGTAGGAGAATTGACAGATGTGCAGAAACCAGACAAGTACTGAACACCTTGTGTCTTACCCAGGTTAAGAAAAGGCATGAAAACTATATGGCCTGTTTCTCTTCCCACTTTCATAGCATAAATCAGGAATCACTCTATAATTGCTTTCAGTGTGATACAATTCCAAATGTCGATGAGATGACAATTGACTTTTCAACTTAAGTTCTTCACTCAGTGTCTGAAACTCCCTGTTTGACCTTTATGTGCTTCAGTTCTCAACAAATTGTCATCAGGTCTAACAGTACAGAATAACACCAATAATTCATGTTTTCCCTGCCTTGGTGTTGCCCAACATGGCATAAAGGCTTGTACTGCTTCACAAACATCAAAGACAGTACTAGTCTTGCCAGTCCCTTGGGACTACTGCAGTACGCAGAATAAGGCATTAGGTAAAAGATCAGACTTACAACTTAGGCCTTTTGCAATCATTTGTTTTACATTTCTTCTCAGAAACGGAATTGAAAATAGCAAAAGCCAGGAAAAAAACCAAACAGCCATTCCTGGGAGATATATCTGGTAACTTATAAAAATATAGAACCTATCTGTGAGTACTGATCTATACAAGTAATGGAATAAAAGGAGTTCTGAGTTTTGAAGTACTATAGAGCAGTTCTTCATTTTTACAAGTTTTCTTTTTTATCTCCAGTTCTCAGACAAAAACCTCTTAGCATTTCTCACAGATTTTTTGTCCTTAAAAGTATTGGGGGAATAAGTTTTTAATTGTTAAGATCTAACAAGAATTTCAGGAAAAAATGTGAGATTCATTCTACAAAAGTGGCATTTCTATTATTGTTCTGTGAATCTGAAATTACTTCAGATGAGACTTCTGAAGCTTCTCAAGGCAAAAAGTAAGCCTCTTACAGTCTAAATATGCCACTGAAGGTCTTTACTTCTGATGTATAGCAAAGGAGGTAAAAACACCACTCCTCTCCCTTGCATGGCTCCCTCAAATCTCTTTCATCACATAGCTGAGGTCACTTAGTCAATAGTTTTAGGGGAAAAATAAAAACATTACTCTCTAATTGAACTTCAAACCTATTTTCTCTCTTAGCTGATGAATGAAGTGACACGTCATAAATGTTTGTAAAATGAAACAGCAGGAGGCGTGCACATAACCATCTTCTTACCTGGTCATGCTATTTTCCCATAATCTTTAAAACACTAATTTTCATGAAATATACTCTTGCAAATCTTTTTCTTTGGCTATTTGACCAGCATTACAAGAGAACACTGAAAAAGCAAATCTGATGCACTGTATTCCCTAGTGACAAACGTACATGTAGCTATACACATTTACTGCACTAGTTCAGTCTCATCAAATCAAATGCCAGTATTCAATACTTTTTTATCCAGTGAGAAACTGGTTCTTTTTTTGGTGTTTCTGTTGAGGCAACAAGGTTTTCAAACTGTTAGCAGCTTGCTTTTTTTGTCAATTTATCTTGGGAGAAGCATTTCTGTTTGCTGGATATACAGTCTAAGATCAGAAAATAACCACGTTTATGTGCTAAAACTCAGCAAGTAGCTCCGAATTTGTTCTGCCACGGTTACAATAAATCCCAGTAGTTTCTAATAGACTCAGTGATATATTGTGCTGATACCTTCCCCAAACATTTGATTTATGGCTAAATATTGACTTAACACCTTACACGAGAAAAAAAGGAAAAATTAAGGGGAAAAAAGTCCCCAAACACTCTCAAAATATTCACCATAGCATTTGCCAGGTTTTTTGCCTTTATAACTCAAACCCATTTAAATGGAAGACCCAAGCCTATATATGAAAAGCATAATTAGAAAACAAAAGCTGGGCCATTTGAGAAAGTTTTTCATAATAGAGATGAAGCCATAAATTAAAAATCCCTAAACTCCCGGGCATGGAGAGGGAGCTGTTGTACGTAGCTTGCTTCGTGTCTCCTAGGTGTCTGGAACATTTTAGGATGACATCAATTACCCAACAGCTAGGTAACAACCCTGCTTGAAAGCTTCTATGAAGTTTATTACTTCTTGTGTTCTGGAGGGATCCTTTCTCTCGAGAAGTAACAGGTTTAATTTCTGCTTTCATCTCACCAGACCTTCAGATCATCCATTTGATCACACTTATAACAACAAATATTTTCCCTCTTTGTTTAATCACTATTTCTCTAATATAAAACCATCTTGCTTAGTCTTGTCTAAAAGGCAAAGGTTTTACAGCTTTAAGGACAGTTAAGGCCAACATGAACCTATAGGTGACAATTTCCCTACTCTTTCTTTACCATTCAGTTGGAGGTACAGAAGGCTTCCTTCAGGGAAATGACCAAGAGTGCACAGGTTAGTTCCCTACTTTGAAATGTCCCTGGAAGTAATAATTCTCCGTGTGAAAGCTTAGTTTTATGACATTAATGTCTCTGGAAAAAAGACAGTCTGTATATAATTACCTTTTAAGGACTAACATTTTGTTTTTGGTGTCTGTGTGAGTGCTACTAGCCTGTTCAAAAAAAAAACCCTCCACCTTTTTATTGCTGGCACATTGAGAGGACTATATTTGCAGGGATGAGGCATTGTCTTCCATACATTTTTTGAAAATGTTCTTGGTAGACGTAAAACATTTTGATGTGGTAGCATTATAAACTCACCTGGAATATGTGGACATGGCTGGATGAAGCACTGTCCAAAAGTAAACAAAATTATATTTATTGATGATTAATTGCCCATAAAGTAGCAGAAGTTTTTAATTCTGCTTATGCTTTTAAAATTATTTAATATTTCATGGTGCTCAGATATACACAACATCTAAGTTTCATAAATTCAGTTTGCTTCCCGTTATCATACATGTTGCATAACTGGTATGTTTGGGGTGGGAGGGAGAGAGGGGTTGTTTTTCCACTTTATAAGTATTATAGAGAGCATTTTAGCCAAAGCTTTGTACTTATCTTGTACCTTCACAGATAAGATCGAGTTATAGAACACTAACACTGTCATTTGCTTAAGAGTTCAGTATTAACTGATACTTTTCTTAATGATGAAATAAGTGGCTGACATACAAACTAATCAAATATACAGCCTCACTTCAAAGCAACAGGATGCTTGCTTTGCCTGAAAGCCAGATGGACCATTGTTCATTTCTATACAACAACATTCTTATGCAACCAAAAAGCAGGGGATGAACCAGTTGCAGCCGCCTCAACAGCAAGAAGGATCTTTAATGTTTATCAGTCAAGTCTAGGAGATACATTCAACGTGTCTACATGAGGGAGAGCTCTGATCACCACAAGAAATGAACAAATTCAAGGGTTTATTGACTTTTATTTACTTGTGTCACTTTGGCATGCCATCTCATCATGAAGGAAATGGCAAGTACGAGGAGATACGGTGCTGGAGAACATCTTCTCTTACTCTTATCTATAGGTGTCGTGTCTGTTTCTAAAAATGTCGGCATTACTAAGAACACAGACGTACTTGAATTGCTCTCCCCAGTTCCTGTAAGCGTCACGTGCCATGGTTCTTGATTTCAGCGAAGATCTCCCTTTGTTGTAGTAGTGACCTGAGTCACCAGTGCTAGCAGCAAAACAGGCACAAGTGGCACAGTCAGCTCAGTTTTGTGATCTTGCTTAGCTGAACCAAATGGCAAACACGACAGAGCGACCCTCCTGATGGCCTAGGAGCAGAGAGAGCAGGGGAAGCCCTGTTTTCTTCATGTTTCCCATAAAACAGGGTCAGGATTCTGTTACTGTTTTGAACACACAACATGCCCTATTCCTGTCATGCTTCTGTCACTTATAATTTTAGTGGGTTTTGTTGGAGGTCAAATTATGAGGCCTTACACATAACCTGTCATCAGAAGCTGTCCCGGTAGAGCCAATGAGGCACTCAGGGGAGCAGTGCACAAAAGGATGCGCACAACGTAGCCTGGTACTGTGTTATTAACAGGGCATATCACTTATGCCAACAGGTATGGGGCCATGAGGGGACCACTGGCAGCATGGGAGAGCAGAAGAATTCGATTCTAATTCAGAAAAGTGAATTGCCCTCTAAAGAGTAGAGCTGAAGTCTCTCTGCGTATTCAGCATTTTGCCACCCCAGATTTTGACCTAATGTTGTGCTTTTCCAGTTATACAGAAATGTAAGTGCTTGGAAAGATATGCTATAATACAGAAAATCCTGAAGTCACTGATAAAAGGAAAAAAAACCCTCCACAACAGTAAAAATCCTAAAGTCACTGATAAAAGGAAAAAACCCACAGTAAACTTCTGCTTCAGCAAACTACACATCTAGAGCCGCATACTAGCACATGACAGGAAAAATAGCTGCCTTTTCAGTCAAAGGCTTGTCACAGTTTACTAGAGATCAAATACATACCCCTATAAATCACATGATACTATTATGAATGTACTATCATTCTCTATTCTCTCCTTTCTCTACAGTAGGGATTATATTGTCACAACAGCAACAAATTACTGTCACAAAATCAAGAAAATGCTTATTGTCCTCTATACTATCGGTACTGACATTGTCAAGGTGTCTGCATTAGGCAAACAAGGATCAGAGAAATGCTCAGGAAAATGGCATGAAACAAGACCACATGTGACACAACTGATTTTGACAGAAAATTTACTTCTTGCAATTTCCAAAGGAAACACAGAAAAGCCCTAAAGGAGATTTTTTATGATGTGGAAAATATCTCAGTAAAAAAAAAAAAAAAAAAAAGAAATGAGAATCATTACCTGACCACAAACTGTCATTGTATCTTTTGCAGTGAGGTCAATATTTGCTTTATATGTCCCTTGGAGTGCAGCCAAAGAACCAGGGATGGACCAGAACTGGGTCTGAATGAAAAGCAGGGAGCTTCTCACTTCAGTGTCTCTTGCTTTCATTGATAAGATTTTCATTGCCACTGAACCCACTCTGGAGTGTTACAGCAAACTTTCTGCTTTTTCAATGTACAGAGTAGGACGTGCTGATCAGCCTGAGCAATTACATCCTCCAACCTCTTTACTGTTGGGCTGCAGGTCTGCCAGGACAGCTTTAGTCATAAGAAAATGAAGAAGAAAACGAAGACTTTTCCTGCCTGTTTACTGTCATTAACAAAGGAATTTTGGGAAATGATACTAAAGATCTATGGTTATCCCTACTAAAATTACTTTCACTTGAATGTAAGTAAAATCTAAATTCATGTTTCCTAGACCAAAACACCAGGGAAGAACAGACTATGCAACTATCCATAAGCACAGCAGGAAGTGAGTAGCAAATCTCTACATTGCTCCTACAAAAAGAACCTGGAAACATGAATTATGAAGTGATCTTCCCAGGGATGCACCAAAACTCTGAAATAATGTGGAAGTATTGTGTAGTGCCCTCATAACTATGGAGGCAACCCCCTCAGTCCAATGTTTCAATTAGTTACTACTGCAGTCTTATTTGCTGTACAATGATCTGTCCAGTTATTGCAAGAAAACCAAAAATATTCCTCCTTTGATTGAGGCATTGCCTTGCAAAGGAAAAAAAACCAAAACAAAACTGTTGGAGAAACTATGTTTGTCACTTAAATGGCACTCCTCTGAGCTAAATCTGAATAAACACATTACAGCACTGAGCAGTTACCAGATTTGTAAGCTCCCTATTTTCCTTTCTCCAGTTTAAAAGCCAGAAGCAAAATGGGATCCAAGACAAACACATCCTGGCTAGGTCTTAGATTACTGGACCACAGGAGGAAGTCTGAAAGGCACCTTCCCAAGACCGGGAGGTGTGTCATGGGAAGTATTTGTGTAAGGGACAGGTTGTTTCTCTTACCTTTATGTTGAAGTCCTGACATGTGCTGCTTAAAGAAAAGAGATGCTTTTTGTGAGCTTGGACTATGCACTGTTACAACGAACAAGATGACTTGGTGACTTCCTTCATCTGGGAGAATCTCCAAATGAAAATGAGTATCAGTGATGTCCCTTGTTAGAAGTTCTTTATTCCCTGGCCAGTCTGTTCTTCCTGTTGTATGTCTTTGGTCCTCTCCCATGCCTGCCCATAGCTGCCCATCAGCAGCACATTGTCTTCAGGGAGAGAAAGACTGTTTTTGGATATGGCCAAAGACTTAGGCAAAGCATGAGTAGCAGCTTGGTTTTAAAGGTCTTTTCTGTATCAAAAAGGTATTAGAAACGCTATGCTTACAGAGTTGTTATAAAAAATATTACTATCTGATACTCTCTGAAAAGTGATCCCCCTTGCCTGTGGTGCTGATACTCTGGATTTACACTGTTGGAGATCAACTGGCCTGTTCTCTTTAGGCAAAGCATACAAGTCAAGGCTCAAAAGAATACAAATCCTATTCGTATCTTATAAGACTGAGCCATTAAATTAAGTGTTCTGGCAAAATTCTTTTTCAGATAATTACATTTTGCTACCTAAATTTCCCACCTAGTTTCAGCTGAATATTGCATACTTCCTCATTTTCTGTTCTAAGCTCTCTGTACGAGGGATGGGCATCTAACAAGGGAGGAAGATAGGGAAGAAGATTGTGGTTTGCCTACACAGTATCTCCAGGATGAATATGGGGATGAATGGAAGATTTTATCTTAATAAATCTATGCATATTTCATCTGTAAAAAGACTTTCTTATAAGGGTTTCTTCAGGCTATGTATAAATTTCCCTTCACAGGCTTTTATTGCGAGGTTTTCTATGGACCCATCACTCTCCACTCTAGTCCTTTTATAGCTTCTTTGTGCTACTGGCTGCAGTTAGCAAGTTCAGAGTAAATGGCTTCCTTTTAAGTCAAATCCATCCAAATGCTACTTAATGAACTAGTTGGCAGCAAGGCGTGCAAAGAGCATCACAGCTGCTCGGCCTGTCTAGATAGTGTGTATTTCATTCCCATTTTATGTTTAGCCTCAAGAACTGAGCTGGTAGGAGTGAGCACAAAGGTCATTGCCCTCCTGCCAAGGTCTCCCTGATTACTTTCCTGTTGTTGTCATATGCCAATGCATCAGATTTGCTTAGGTGTTTCTTTCAAGGAAGTCAGCCTTTGACAATTGTTTGGCAAATACCAAAATTTTCCTGTCTTAAAAAAGAGAAATACTTCGATAACCCTCAAAACAGACCTCTTTCATTTACTCCTTTGAGTCAGACATAGGTCATAACCTATGTCTCCTCCCCACAGGAGCTCTCTAGCACAGGAAAACAAATTCAAAAACCTCAAGTGTCCAGTATGAATCTTATCTGATCATCAACAACGGGTATTGCTTCTGTGTTTTGTAATAAATCAATCCTACATCGTGACTTGACTGAAATGCACTGTATTTGCCTGTCCTGTCAATTATCTATTTCTTTTGGCACTTGAAGTCAGATACCAGTCACAGAGCATAGGGTTACTCTACTCTTGCTGTTAAGTCGCATTAGTAAAACCCATGGTGGATATTTCTGTAAAAACTTTCAATTGATTTATGTTCATCAGCAGGAATGAAATAACAGGAACTGTACCATCTTGCTAAATTTTAAAGGGATACAAACCCAGCATTTTTGTAACAGCTTCATGTTCTTTATTTGCTCTCCAGCACACATAATACATTTTAACCTTCAAAGGTATTATGTTATGTTTGTGTTTCAATCTGTTTTCTTTTAAACAAGGCATACTTTAAATGTGATTTCCTCTTATATTTTCAATGGGGCTGGTAACACTGCAAAGTTACCTGTTAGCCCTTGCAGAGGCACTCAAAATAATTAGGAGCTACAGGTTCATGATAATTACCACAGGAAGGAAAAGGAATGCAGTGAACATCACCTTTACTACAAACTAAAAACAGAATCTGGGATTAGCGCTCTCACCACAAAGTTACTGTACGATTTCATCCACATCTTTTCTGTGGATTAGATTCTGGCTATGTCTGCTCATCAGCAGCATCAAATAGGTACATAAATTCCTGGGAAGAATATTTGCAAATTGATTTATTCTTCTGTTGGCTGCTGATTCTTTACATTGATATCACTCAAAGTTTTGTGGAGGAGCTAAATAAAAAATCTTCTATAAGGAAAAATGTTTTAAGCTCAAATTTAATTAAACAAGAACAGTTAAGGAGACCTAAGAATCTAATTTCTTTTCATCCAGCATCATCAATATGGGTTACATTTACCTCTGTGCAACACTACACTACTAAGTCCTAACATGTGCTTTCATTAAAGGAACTTACATGTCTCTTACACATAGCTGGCAAGATTTATTTCTGTCACTTTGTATGGCAGACTTGTTCAGATGGGTAACAAGTCCAGAAATTTTCAGTGCCCAGGACAAATCCCAATACATCTCACATCTTCCCTGCAACACATGAACAATATAATATTGTCCTTAATACAAAATCCCAGTTCACTTAATCCCACATCGGATCTTTCCTTTAGTTATTTTTCTCCTCTTGTCTTCACCTCGTTCAAGCATGCTGTTGTAGGAACTCAGGGACAGACAGAAAAGAAGAGGCAGAATTAAAGATCCACGCAAAGAATAAGGGCTGAAGTATACTGAATTATATAGCAAAGGACTTACACAGCTCCTGCTAAAGCCTCCCATTGATTTCTGCGGCTTTGAACTAGTCTTCACAAACTGCATAAAACAGCAATTACTTATGCCAGTCCTTTAGCTTTTGGAGTAGATGTTCAAAAGGGAAATCATTAATTCTTCTTAAACTTGTTCAAAACCCTTGGTTTACATTTTTATCAGTGCAACTTGTGGTAGGCTCACTACTACTAAACAGTCAAAAAAACTGAATGATATTTTAAAACTGCTCAGGGAAAATATCTTTTTCCCTTCAAAAAAATGGAATTCCTGATCAACATAACATTTTCATCTGATACAACAGAAAAATAATATATTGGACAGATCTTTGTGGGAAATGAATACAGGCAAAAACGCAACCTAAAACCTACTTAGCACTGTAATCCTTAGGAGAAGATACACTTAGACGTGTCTTTTAATGGAAACTTTGCTTTGAAGAGACAGTACGCTTTACCCAGTCAAACCCCAACAACATCTGTCACTATTGCTAGCAACTGATCTCTTAATCACAACCTATTTGTTTCAGAATGGCTACAGGGTTTAAAGCAACATAAATCTTCTCAGAAGTCCCTTTGCAATACCACTGTGTGCAGACCAAAAACAATCCCTTTTTTTCCCCCAGGTAAACTACAGAGAACAGACACAAGAAAACCATGTTATGCCTTACAACTAATAGCATACCACACCAAGAGGAGGTGGTGACACAGTGGTTTCCACTGCTCTGTCTCTGTAGGAGTTCTGGCATCTTTTGATATCTTCGTCTTCCAGTATAGATTTACTGCGTTGTTGGGATTATTTTCCCTTTCCTTCCTTTTTTTATGCAGTTTGTCTCGAGGCTTGAGCTCCAGATGTTTTATTATTGTCATTCTTGGATTGCTGGCACCTGCTTTCTGCCCATGGTTGTAAAGCTGTGCATTTCTGGCCTCTTGGTTCCCTTTGTTTGGAGGCTGGATTATCAGCTGCTTGGCAGGGGTGGCTCTAGGCATGTGGCAAGGGTGCTGCTGCATGGGGATATGCAGTTTTGGAAGCCCTGCTTTGTCAGCAGCCCCTGGCAGCCCTCACTCACTTCAGTAATGTGCTAGGACCCCACAGGCATCTTCAAAGATGAAATGAAAGAGCTTAGCGGTTGTCCTAGCTGCCAAACCCTGCCGGCATCCCAGGTCACACAGTTCTGCTTCTTCAGTCCTTCAGTGGGGACTAAAGTGCTGACTTCCCAGCTCTCTTTAGCTGAAACCTTTCCCTTTCTCAGTGTGGAGTCACCCAGCTGTCATACCCCACTACCCCTAGATTTTCTGTGCGGTTACAGACGTTCACCTCAGGCACAGCACACCTTACACTGCAAAGTGTTGCTGCGCCACCAGCATTGTAAAGCTACTGAGTGGTGGGATGACTGGCACTATGCTGTGCTTCTAATCAGGTGCAGCAAGAGGAACACGTATCCAGGAGTCCTCTGCCTCCTGTACAGGCTACCAGAAGCATCAGAGGTTACCTGCAATGAAAAGCAGGTCCCTTTTCTCTTTTGAAATGTGCAGGAAGATCCACTCTCCAAAAGAAGCTATCAGAGTTCTCATTAACACTATAAAGGTACAGAAAATTGGGATGAAAAGAATTGCTGTCATTTTCCCAAATATATAAAAAGAATGCAGTAAAGAAACCGCATTGATACAGCTGGCAATAATTAGCACTGGCAGAAATTAGGCTCGCTTTGACAAAATAATAATAATAAAAAATATCTTGCCTTGAATAGAAATCTTCTTCCACTTCGGAAGCCTGCAGTTTTAACCTATACAGGAAGTTAGGCTTTGCTCGTTTGTTTTCTTATTGAACCCAAAGTTTTTCTTTGAGTATGACTAGAATTCAGTGAAATTTTTTTGTCAGCAAGAATTTCCTCCTCAAAAAATGCAATTTGATTAAAAAAAAAAGAAACATTTTGCTGGGAACATACTTATTGCTACAAAAATGAGACTGTGAGAGTTAAAATGAATGATTTTCTGCATTTCCTTGAAAAATGTCAAAATCATAACAAAATAATAATTTTGATTTTGTGACACATTAATAAACTGCCATTAACCGCTACACTTAAATACCGGAATGTAAAGTGTTTGATGATTGAGATTCATGGTAAGGTCAGGGTTTGTCAGTTCTGGAGAGATGACTGAATCCTGCCACCTCAAAGAGACTGGCATGAGGCTGGAGTTGCTTTTGCTATAGGGAAAACAAAGGCATCATCAGGGAAACAGAATGGGTGGGAGTGGGAATCACTGTTGGTGCATGGCATCCCCAGCTGCTGTCCCAGTAGTATCAGCAGTCAAACTGGCTTTTTGTGTTTGGGAGAGCCAAAAGGAGCAGCAAGCCATACCTGTTGTGCTCTTCATCCCCACTACTTGCTGCTTTAGGAAGCACTGGTTAAATGACATTTTGATATTTTCCTTTCTCAGTGGCTAGCTAAAGAAAGAGTGAGGATCACCAGATGCCAGCATCTCCATTTCAGAACATAATTGCGAGTGAAAAAAAAAATTTTTTTTGTTTTTTTTTAGTGTGAAGCATATGTCCTTTACCAGACAAATTCTAAGCATTCCTCTAATGAAGAACAGACATTTGTAGATGTAGGTTGGGAAAGTCTAGTTAGATCTTTCATTATGTATGGAGTTATACGTAATATACTGTTAGATCCCTTGGTTCTAGGGTCTTTGAGGAACAGGGATCATCAGATATTTCTCACATGCTGATGATCCACTGTCTGGGATTTAGCATTCATGTATAATTTCTGTTACTCAGTAGCATTTGGACAAAGTATGAACAAACACTGCCTATTGATGACTTGTTCTTTGACTTCTTTCTTTTCTCCATATTATTCACTTACTTACTTTTAGAATTATGAGGAATGTAGTCACAACCTATTTCAGTTAACAGGCAACAGGATTTGATTCAGTATAAAGCTTGAAAGTATTTTCTAGTTTAACCATCTGTTGTTTGCACCAAAGAGGCTAGGCTGGAATTTTCAAAGAGACCACCTGAGAACCCACTTCTCCATGGCATACTTTAGTCAATATACTTGACATGAAGAAGGGAAAGAGTGGTTAGTAGAGAGTCTGAGAGCTGTTGGATTCTGAAACATGCTCTTACTGATGATCAAAGATCACCTGAATTTGATCATTCCCCCTTTTTTTGGATAAATATGTTCCCAGAAACTATGGAGGGTGAAAATGAAGTATTTTGCTTCTTAGTGCCAAAGCTGAGTTATTTGGGTTCTTTTTGATATTTTCCTATTTTAAAAGTTGGTATTTTTATTCTTTTACTAACAGATGCATTGGAAATTAATATTCCCTTTGTATAAAATTTTTTCTTGCTTATCTAAATCCAAACAAATAAGTAACAAGCAATTAATATCAAGTATATTTAAATTTCAGTAGGATTAAAAAATATGCTTGTGAAGGATTTCTTTTCAGTACTATAGTGGAGGACTTCCTGAAAAGTAGAAACATTCTGAAAAAAGAACCAAGAAAAAAAAACATAAACCAAAAAACTGACACCACTACTTTCCCCCCCCATTTAAACCATATTTTAATGCTGTAATGCTTGTCTTTCCTTTTGGGGGCAACTGAGAAAATGGATCACTTTCAACTCCCATTGGTGAGGACCTATTACTGCACACAACTGATGCTGTAGCTTTATACAGGTCCATAGTATTACTCCAGACCCTTTACCACTCCAACTTTGTCCACGGAGCCCAGTGTGAGAAGGATTGTTCCAGCTGATATGGTATTTTAAATTGGCATCTGACCTTTAAGCATATCCGGAAGTGATGAATCCAACAGAGTTTGTTAAGTTGCAAGTGTGCAACTGGAGGAGACATCAAACTCTTGCAATGAAGTCTGAGAAAAATTATGCTTCCAGTTCCTCAGCAAATGGTAAGAAATATGGAAAGGAAGGAGAGAACTTCCAAGTAAAAGACTTCCTGGTTTACAGCTGGGTTTTTTTTCTGGCAGAAATGCCTGGGAAATATATATTACAACTGCTTCTTTTAGTTTAGCATATGTTTTCAGTATAGTCAAATAAAAAATACAGAGAAACAGAACAGGCATGGTATTTGGAGGCAAATGGGGAAGAGTTCACTAAGAAAGATTATTAGGAGGTAAATGTAGTGCCATTTTTTCCAAAAAGTTTGTTATCTGCTTAGGCCTGTATGGAACGCGTTATAAATTATATACACATAGGTCATCCTTTAAATAAACTTTTAAGTATCATCTACATAATTGTCATCACAAGCAGTTTTGTTCTTCCCAGACCCCTTTGAGGACAGTTATGAGGATCAGAGTCTATTCTATGGGATCAAAAGGATGCCCATTTTCCAAATGACAACAAGTAAAACAAAGCAAGATTAGGATCCTGCTTCTACTTCCATCTGAATCAATGCTGAGTCTGAGTATCAAGTATGAAGAAACCAGGCTTGTAATCACATGGGACATCCATAGCAACTGAAGAAGGGAGCCTGTCTCCTGACTCCTAGTCCTGTGCTTTAACCACAAAACCCCTCTTTGCCTCAAACTGCTGTTTCCTCTCTTGCACAGAAAATAATGCAAGAGCTTGACTAGATCCATGACAAAAAATTACACAGCTCTATTTTCCTCCTGGTTTTGTTTGTTTGTTTAGCTGGTGTAGCTGAACAAGAGAACAAATCTAGGCCAGGGGAACCGTAAAACTCCAAAAGTTCACGCAGTCAACCAGAGGGGCTGTTAAATCTTTGTGGCCAAACAAATTCACTGTATCTAAGAGAACACTGATATGCTGGACTTGGCAGGCTGTGAAAATTTAATGTTTAATCCATTTGTTCCAATGTATTTATCAAAATGTATTTCAAAATAATACGTAAGGGAGGAATCATAGCTGTTGCAGCCATGTGACTTTTCTGAAGTGCCTGATGTGAGATCTTCCTATTTATTCTCTGGGTTTTTTTTCCTCTACTTTGAGGGCAAATTTTGAGTTACTTCTTCATTTTTTGAAGAACTTTTTTCCTGTGTTATGGTAACTGAATCAAAGATTTTTGTTGTCAGACAGTTTCTGATGCCAATGTACCTTCACAAACGGAAGACTCATTTTCATGAAGAAGTATTTTTCCCTAACAATTCATATTTGGACTCATGCTCTTTGCTCTACTTATTGCAGAGAATAAGATCGTAAGACTTGTCTTTTCCCTCAGTTAAATAAAACGTAACATTTCCTCCAATACTTGTTAGAGCTAAATCAAATCTATTTTGACTTGTTTAATGCACAGTTGACTAAGTCATATGTTGGTTGCGACTCAATACTTCCCTACTTCATGGTGCTGCTCGAAAGGGTAACTCAAGCTTTTCTGTGTAAAAAACAAACTTCCTTACACTTGCTTTATATTAGCCTAATTTAATTACATTCTTTGAAGTCACTGAACTCTTACTAAAAATGCTGAGAGCAAATTGAGCACTGAATTTAAATTATCTCCTTTTTACAAGGAGTCCCATGAAAAAGATGAGAGGTAACGGGTACAAGTTACTCCAGGGGAGATTCCAATTGGACACAAGAGGAAACATTTTCACAATGAGAACAACCAGCTGCTGGAATAACCTCCCCAGGGAAGTGGTGGATTCCCCAACACTGGACACTTTTAAGAGTCAGCTGCACAGGGTACTGGCCCACCTTGTCTAGACTGTGCTGTTGCCAAGAAAGGTTGGACCAGATGGCCTTTGAAGTCCCTTCCAACCTTGTGTTCTATGTTGCCATGATTCTACCTTTGTACAGCAATTGTTCCTTAATCCCTCTTTTGGTGAGCATTCAGCAGTTCAGGGCAACTAAAGGTGATAAGGTTCTGTTCCACACTACCCACATATGCAATTTTAGTTTGTCTCGAATTAGGAGCTTTCTGTATAATATGGTATCATACATGAGTAAGGGATGAAGCAATTGACTGAAATATCGACCAGCTTCTCTCTTCTCAGTGACACATCTCATGGGACGTTACAAACTCTTTTAGATACTGTACAGTGTCACTATGACACCTGGAGTCCTGTACCATATTAAAAGTAGAAACAAAAGATGATGCTTCCTCCCTCTCTTTCTTAGTTTATCAAAAAGCTTGATCAGTTTAAAAATTGTGTAAAGAATTTAAGTAGTGAGTGCAAAATTGAAAAAAAGATCTACATCTAACAGAAAGCATATCCAGACTTCAGCTGACAGGAGTTCTGAGATTCTGGTCCTACTACCATGCACTGTTCCAGTGCATATTTTGAATTATATTCTAGATTCAACAGGTCCCAGAAGGTGATGGGGTCAAAACTACGGAACAACTCTCTCTTGACAGGTCCTGGTACACCAGTTGAAAGTAATTCAGGTAAAAACTTGCAATAATCAATTCAGAAGGTCATAAAAATATAGAACGCTACGGGCAGACTGTGTCAGCCAGGCTAGCATTATATCTTTTGACAAGATAGTGAGTAATTTTAGCCAAAAAAAAAAAAAAAGTGAGATCGAGGGAGAGGTCTATTTCTTTTAAAAGTCTCAGTGTTTCATTTTGACATTTTCAAAACGAAATGTTTTGACTTCCTATTTTAAAATGGATTTTCATTTAGAGATTTACCTCATTTAAAAAAGCAAAAAACATCTACATGCTTGGCAAAAAAAAACCCTGAAGCTAAAAATGAAACAACAATCAATTATTAGCAGCTCTAAATTTTATAGGTAGGCAAGGCTGGTGGAAAGTATTGCTGATACCGTATTGCTCTAGTACAGCTAAAACTATGAACCCATCAGCTAATAGCTACTGAAAAGATTTAACGAGATTTTATAGAAATGCTCATTTAAGTAACTAGCATAAGTGAAAATTACTAATATCACACCTTTTCAAACAGTTCATATCTGATAAACCAACAGGCAATAGGCTGACTTGTGAAGCTTAGATTTTCTCAAACCAAGACTTGTTCTTGATGCTGAATATGATGTCTTATTCCTGTATAAAGTGACTACTCAAACATGGCGGCTAGGGTGTTAGTGATTCAGGTTCAAGTAAGGTAAGTCTGAGCACTTTTACCCTGTCATGAACCTGAGTGTTTCATATTTTAATTGACAACATTCACATCTTTGAGCTTTTCATTTAGACTTTGATAAAATCTGCTCACAAAGGCAGATGGCAGGCTGTTATTTTTAATTCACAAGCAATGTTAAATATATGCCATATGTTATAGAACTTTTGAGGCGCTGCCTTTTGAATGCTATCACAATAAACTTATAAAATTACATAAAAGGGAAATCTGACAGAGAACACCACCATTTCAGGTTACATTTTTGAAAAAGGAAGTGAAAATGTCCAGACTTCCTACTTGATAAAATTATCCAAACTGCCAAATAATCATTGAAACATCAGAACTGGTGTAGAAGGGAAGTATTTGGGGATTTCTGTTATCTGCTGTTGTGCCTCTAGAAAAGACTTCCTGCATGCATTACATGCACTAACCTAGCTGTTTCCTGGTGAAAAAAAAAGATTGTGATGTTTTACACTACTGTATGTAGGAAGTTTCATGTGTAGATTGGTAAAAGTAAGGAGACAAATGGGCCCAAGTCAAAATATTTCAGTGGACTTTAAGGCCACAACTGTTGTTCAAGGAGACATTCACATTGCAGATCCCCTAAAACAGAAGCTGAGAAAGCTGTAACAGCAACTGTAAAGCAACTCTGAAATATTGTTTTCTTTTCCAAGAGAATATAGACAATAGATGAGGTTCACAGTCTACTGTATCAAAGAATGGTTGACATGAGCGTACTGGGCTTTAGTAGCAACTGGAAGACCCATCTTTGAAAAGGCTGCATCCAACATGTTACTTGATGGCAGGTGGACTTCTGATCTGTGAGTGTTCAGAAGCAACTCAAAGAGATACACAAGGTGGGGAGTATAACAAGGGCCATGTTTACATACACAGAGAGAGATGGCTCCCAGGGAGGGAAATAAAAGCCCAGGCGGTCAAAGCTGGGGAGGAGAAGGGTGTCTTAGAAAGGTTTCTGCATGTGAAGATGGGCTGTAACCTCAGAAATCTTGTGACTAATTGTGGCTGAAGATCGTCCTGGAGACTCCGACAACCACCATTGACAAGGGAGCACATTCAACAGCTCTTGTGCACCCGTGATCAGACCGGACTAGCATGGTGAGAGTGTCAATTGGGCTGTCAGAAGCAAACATTGTTTATTAGGTCTTCTGGTTTGCATGGGCAGGTTGCTGTGGTCCTCGATTTATTCAGCTGCTGAACACTGCCTGGAGCCACTGGAACTGAAGCTTTAAAGTAATGGTATAAATGTATGTGCAGGATAGCAAGAACATTTCTATATAGTGCAGAGATGGATGAATTATTCATTATGAATTATTCATAATACAAATTTTGACATTTTTTTTCCTGAATAAATTTCCGGGGTTTTTTTTAATTATTCAGCGATATGATCAAATAATTGCTGAACTTTTTATTACCGACCATCAGAATACTTTCATAGGTTCTTGGTTTCTTTTTTCATTATTCATCTTAACGTATTCACTGACACTTGATTAATCCAGCCACTTCTGGAATCCTTGAATATCTTAGGCTGCTGAAAACAGTAGACTAATGAGATCCAGCACTGTCATAAAGACTGTTAAAGAAAGTGAAGAACATTTTTTTGGGGGGGAAGATTTTTTTTATTTGCAAACAGTGTTCACTGGTGTACAGGACTAAACAGATTCAGAGATTCGTTTGGTTATAATAGATAGGTTTCTAGAACTTGCAGTAATATTATGCTTGGGCAGTTTCAGTATTGTCATTGAGATGACTACCAAATTCTGTGTTACAATGGTTTCTGAAGTACTTGCTGACATTGGTGTTTGTTAAATGGAATTGAACTGGATCTAATTTTGAGGTAAATCCAGGAGGAGTTAATTCAGCTCAGTGAAGATGTATGATCGTATGAGCTGAATAAGAAAGAAATGAATTCATAATCAGAACCCATGTCTTCAGTGGTGTTCAGCTATAAACCGGAGTGAACAAGAACAGATTCAGAGCCTGTGTAAGTGCAGGGTCTCTTTCTGATGACAGAAAGCTCTGGGTTGAATAACTACCATCTCTAACACATATACACTTGCAATGAGCTGTACTGTGGTTGGAGTCTAGAAATTGGACATAAAACTCTACCCAAGTAAGCTACATCTTTCTGTCAGCCCTCTGTTTAGCATTCACCTAAGGAGCAAACTGCTACTGAAACACCAAAGCTTTTGAGACTTACCAGTAAAGAAAAACAAAAAGGGTAAAAATGTCACAATAGGGAGCTCTAGTCAATGAACTTTAGATCTTGCGGCAGCTTTAGACTCCATCTGCTAAAGGCACAAGTCACATATGAACTCCCCTGGATGTTGTGGGCTAATTCCCATCCTTACAAGTTGAGTGGTTGGGTGAATATAATAAGAATTAAAAAAAAAAAAATAAAATACAAACTTTCTACAAACTTTCTGTGCCCAGTTTCCATGGAAATGAAAGTGGAAAGACTGCTGGCAGTCGGTAGCTGAGTGTGAGAACTCTCGCTTGCAGATGTCAGTTCTGACTCTTTGCTGAAAACTGCAAGTGTTGGTTTAAAAAATCAGCTGCAAAAGATGTCTTAAAAACTCTTCGGCTCTTAAAAAAAATTGAAGTTGATAAACTAGTTTTAGAATAGGAGATTTTAAAATGTAAAAGTCTTAACATTTCCATCCACCTGGCTGCTGAGACTCGTTCCTTTCATAAGCAATGGGAGTGGTGACTACATTTTCGGTCAGTATCTTTTATGACTGGATTTCCCTTTGGTTCAACAGTTTGAGCTGATTATTTTGCAGAGTATGCTAAAAGGTTTACCTATTTAAAGAAGGTACAGGGTTGCTTGTGTGTTTGGTAAAGTGCTTGTGGATTCTGTTTAGATTTGGGCTACTAAGATTTACATTAATTTAAACATAACAGGGAAAATTAATGGGTCTAATTTTAAGTCAAGAAATGACTGTTTTGCAGCTGATATGTTTCAGGTAAAGATTACTGATATATTTGAAATAAAGATTGAGAAGCTTTCTCGGTGTTTTGCTAGAGTCACACAGTTTGAACCTGAGCTTATGGTTAATAAAGTAAACTGCTTACTGTAATAAAGATTTTTTCTTCATCTTACAACCGAAATGCTGGAAACACACATGTCACTTATATCCAATGCAGATTCTCTAGATCGTACTAAAACTCTCATCAATGCATTTATTCCTCTGTGTATTTTAATAGGCAATTTACTGTTCCTAAATACTACACAATGGAGTAATGAGTATAAGGTATTTTTCCTAAGATTACAGTCTTGAAGACAGATAGGTATTTTTTATGGTATACAGTAATTATCATAGTAATGCATAATTTTCCCTGGATTGACTGTCTGCTAGTGGTCTAATTCAGGAAGTACTAACTCATTCGCAAACAACATCATTAGGAGCTGAGGCAAATAAGCAGCTGATCTGGCTTGTTCAGTACACTGAAGCCTTGAGACTCCTTTTCCCATTTTTCCATACTCATTAATTCAGTTTTCATGACTGCTGCAGCAGGTGGAGTATTTTATCTTCTCATCTCATTAATCACTCGTGGGTTACTGAGGAAACTCTATTAATACCTGGTCAGGAGATAGAGACAGTATAATCCATAAGAGCTAGCATTAGCAGAGCCAGCTGTGGCGCCAACAGGCTGTAATGTAACCAAGACTTAGGTAACATTCTCCAAATAATGCGAAGCACCTGTAAGGCAATCAGTATCCCTTATGCAATGAACAAGATTACTGCTTACACCACGTGAACATAAGATAACAGCACACCATACTGTGGTAAACTTTCTGATTGGATGACAAATAGGATTGCAGAGTTTAACTTTGCTATTTCTTGCCACGATCTCCCCTTCACAGTCTGTCTCAGAGCAGTTACTGTTTTAACTCTCTGAACTGATACAACATATAATTATAAGGTTTTCTCTTATTTTAGGATATAAAAGAGCAATAGAAAACACCTTGCTATAAGCTTTTCTTCTTTCATTCGCTTTTTTAGCTATACTAACTTCAAGCTACCGAGATTAATCAATAATTACCCAGCAAAGGGATTTAGTTAAATCCCTATATGAATTATTTGGTCGTAGGTTTATGTGCTCAGAAGCACTTGAAACGAGAATAAAACCACTGCAGTGGAGGAGAAGAGATTCTCTGAGACGCTCTGCCTGAAAAAGGATGCTTTGAGGGCACACAGGATGGCACCTTATTTTTACTGTTTTTTGACAAAACAGCAGTACAGCATGCATTAAGAAAGTATTTTGCCAAGTATAAGCTTCCAGTGAGAGGGATGACGCTGCTAAGTGCTCTGACAAGTCAGGAATGGTAGTTTTAGCCAGGTGCCTAGCCTGTGCTGAAAAAGCAGGTTTGAAGAATGAGTCAGAGATCTCCTTCATCTTTAGTTCATCATATGCTATCTCACTGGTTACCAGGAGCTCCCTACCCACCCCTTGCTATAGGTATATGCCTGTTCTCATCCTTCCCACTTGTTAGGGCTTCTAGTCCATTGCCTTGAAACAGAAGAGCACAGTGTTGTCAGTGATGCATGTGTTGAGATGGATCCAAATATCTTTCCCTGCTAGGGTTCATGAAGATAGTGGCAATTACACTGGTGGGCCACATTGCCTTTTTGAACTGTATTGCCTTACAGTGGACAAAGATATAGCTCACCTTCACTGGATACGTGAGCTATATCTTTGTCCACAGTAAGACAAGTCACTGTAGGTGATTCATTCCTTTATCTTCTTTTCTGAGGCTTATTCAAACTGTCCTTACTCTTGAAGGGCAGGATTTCCAACTAAAATTCCTTTTTTCATCTCTCATCAGAATGTCTTCCGAGACATTTGTAGTTCTTTCTCATTGTCTTCTCTCCTGTAAAGTCTTTGCATTCCTTGTTCCCTTGTACCTTTTAATCAGGAATCTTCCATAAATTAAACATTATTTTGAAATATCCACCTGTCAGTGGATTTTGAGAAGAATTTTTCACAACCTGAACACAACATTCAGGAAGCTAAGCAAATAATGTAATCTAATTCTATGCTCTGAGGTATGAAATGACTGCTTGCCAGTGGTAGGGAATAGCTCTCCAGCTCCAGAATACACTGTACAATATTTCTCATTTAACTAAACGTAGCTTTGGAGTGAGGCTGCAACTGGAGACTATGCAGGGGGAGGGGATATGCCTAATCCACACTTATTTGGCTTTGGCTTCGGCTTCGGTGTGACCAGGGAGCTGATACAGCATGGTTAGCTATAATAGGAATGTCACATCTCCTAGAGCTTTTCTCATCCTTTTAATGGCTTCCAATTTGCCTAGCTGTCCTGCTTCCTTCAGCATAATCAGCTCTTTGCAGAGGTAGTATTGCCAGCTGATGATACCGATGCTCAGCGGATGTAAGCTAATTTACACCAGTTGAGAGTCTGACTCTGAGTACTCTGTTGCCCTCAGAGCACAGGTATTAAACAAGAAGATCACAAAGTGAGCTGAAAATCATTGCAACAAGAGTAGCACAGTTTTTGTACCTCCTAAGAACACGATTTCCCTCTCTGTACATAAACTAGCAGTTCACTTTGACCATGACCTACATCTAATTTAAGAGTCAGTAAAAGCTAAGTATATATGTGCAAACTAAATTTTTAAGGTACTTATGTGACACATTTGACAATTTAAGCTTTCACTTAACTCCTTACCACTCCTATAAACACAATGCCAGCATGACAGAATGCCCTAAAAATGTGGTAACGGGCATCAAAGAAGTCATATTCACCTAGCATCTGAGATTAGGAAACATCCCACACCCAAGATATGTATAAGATATTGCAAAGTAATATCACATTACCGACAGATCAAAACTTCCAGCTTAAGTGGGAATAGACAAACATTAATGCTTCTAGGCCCTCCCATACTGTCCCTTGCTCACACTTCTTACTTATATCAAGCGTTTCATACATCCATAAAGTACTGGACTACTCCATGATCAAACTGGTTTTCTACAGGCTGGTACTGCACAAGGTTGATTGGAGATGCAATTCCTTGATAGTTTCAATATGCAAGTAATAAGTACTGAGCTGTTTTCTTATATATCGACAATCTGATTGTTCTTTTTTTAATCCAGTGACCTATACACTAATCAGGTGCTTTGTAATTTTTTCTGACCTGAAAACATTTGCCATTTTGCTTCTCATTCAACCTTCTTAAGAACAAAAACCCCCACAACAGTGAGATCAATGAAAGATTTCCATTGATTTCAGAGGTCTTTGAATCAGGAACTAACATGAAAAATTTGTAACGAATATGCCAGAAAACAGTATACATTTACATTTTTAATAGGAATGGGAAGAAATATTATTCTTCTTTGTGCTCCATAACTCCTATCGCAATGAGATAATCTGAAATATTTTTCCTACTCTTTCTGTTATGTGGACTGGGAAGGAAAAGAAGGAGACAGAAAGACACTCTTGAAATGCATATATAGAATCTCGCAGCCCACTACGAGGTCACTAGTCAACACAGACTCCTGTGCTGAAATTTCACTTAAGTGTTATTCCAAACTCAGGAACTATTTGATTCACAGCTATGACCACTGCCAGTTTGAACTGATTGGCGATGCACTTGCCTAATTGTAGTACCCTTCCTGTTTTCTCTAAACTAGTTCCATCTAATCCCTCAGAGGATTCAAACTTATCTAAGTTTTGGAAGAAACCTAGCTCCATTTTAATAAGGGAGGAACTTTAAAAGAGCTCTTTTATTGACTATGCACGTCCTGCATCTGCAAGTCTTCTTCAGTCAAATGCTCCATTACAAGCCCTCTACTGTAGCGCATGCTTGTGATCAAATGTCCCATTAGAAACTTCTTTAGACAGGCAGGATCAAAACTATGACTACTGAGCCAATGCACCCAACCAGAATTCATACTGACCTTCCCCCAGGAAACGAAGAACTTTTCTCATCATTTGCATACAGCTGCTAAGTGTCACACAGTGCAGCCGGACTTTAAGTTTTCCCTACCAGCTCCTTGCAACATTTTAATCGCTGATTTCTAATGGCAAATGACAACAGCCAGAAAGATCACCCTGCTAACTCTAGGAATATCATAAAAATAGAGAAATAAACAAGAAACATCCCAAGCTTTCCAGTGAATATTCCATGACATACTGTATGTGATAGACCACTAATCACTCTTGATTCTATGATAAATTTGAATACTAATCCCTTCTGAATAGGGATTAAGCTTCAGCATGTAGAGGAGGGATTCATTAGAATTCATCTCATCAAGACACAGCTTGAACAAAGTTGCACAGCCCTCTGCACCGCAGACCTTTCAGTGCTGACAACCAATTGCCAAACCTGCAGAATTACTAGTGAGTGGCTAAAATCAGCAAACTGTAACCTATGAATGCCCATATTTTGTCAGTCAGAAACTGATGTGTTGTAGTCTGGAGAGGACTATTTTTAGGCAAAACACTTTCTGGGTGGTTATAATAGGCAAACGGTCAAACAGTCCTGAAAGTGATGACAATAAGTAAGGGGAATGCAGCAGTGATCATGTTGACAGAGTATGAGCATGAATGATGTGAGGCCCCATCTTTTGATTTATGCATCATTGGCCGCAGGCTCACAACAGTTAAATTACTTCATTGATTCAGCATGAATCAGACTATATATTAATGCATCACTGGGATGCCCTTTCTCAGGAAACGTACACACTCTGGAATAGCTTTGACCTCCTCCAAACAGTGTTCATGCAGAGGCATAAAATGGTGCCTAATGCAAGACGTAATGTGTGCTTAAAAAGCAGTTTCTGTTTCTTTAGCTACTGGGTAGAATCAATGAATGTTTTGACCACCAAATTAGAAAGGCAAAACCTCCAAACTTTTAGGACTCCGTTCTCAGTTTTGACTAAATTGGCATGGCTTTGATGAACACATGGAGCTTTGCTGATCACGTAAGCTGAAGATTTGAAATAGTCCACGATACACCCTGCTGTTGCAAGGAGAAATGTCCCCAGGCACTCTGAACTGAAATGCTTTGTTTACAGCAAAGCGTGCATGGCTGTGCAGCAATACAGTTCTGCATGCTCTGCAAGTGCAGTATGGCCATGCTCAAGGATGACACCCTCTCACAAATACCTCCCTTTCTCTATGTGTTTGACAGTAGCCCAGCAAAAGGGTACATGAAGAACCATGGGCTTTTCATGCAACACAAAAATAACCTTGAGACAGGTCATTAATCACAAGTTTCAATTTTGTAAGGAGCACTTCACAGTCCAAGTCTCATTCATTAAGAGCAGCAGAAGTTTTAGTTAATTAATTTGAAATGTGTGCAAAAAATCAACTGAAGTTTCAGATGCAAAAACCTAATACTCTGTGATGCCAGCTGTTGTTGACCACTTTTGTGTGGAATGCAAGCTTCAAAATCAATGTGCTGATCTCACTGACCCCATAGTGGAGTTGTTTCGTCTGGAACATCAGATATTGACCCATTTGGGTTTTGTGCCTACCTTTGACATCTGCAAGAGAACTTCAGCCTGAAAGTATGCTTCGAAAGAGAGAAGAGATGCCATATAATAGGCATATCTGTGTGGGAAAAAGAAAAAAACAGCACAGTCTATGAAACTTTCCATCCACATCACTGGAAAACTGTTTATGAGTGCTGGTACTAAGCACTGTGACATGGTTGATGATAAAGTAATCATATTACTAGATAGTAACTCTCATAATTTTAATTAGATTCCTGTGAATACCTCAAGCTTTTGCACACAATGCACCAATATTATCTAGCATAACTCTACTGACTACAACGGTGTTATGCTGATGTGAGCAACCTGAGGTTATGGCTCACTACATTTTGTTTGGCTGAATTAGCACCACTTTATCATTGCTCTCCATTAATGCCCTGGCAAGGGAGTTTACTGCCAGGGGTGTTCATGAAAACAATGAACTCTGTGTACACTGTGATTGAGAGCAACGTGCAAATTGTTAATTCAGAGTATTTGAAAAAAGTAGCTAAATCTGAAAATCAAAGTTATTCCATACATATACAAAACCAGTATCATGCAACTTTCAAATTTCTTATTAAGGGTAATAGAAATTAATGGTAAACCTTGTAAATAAATTAAAGAGCTAGGAATTAGCCATATGAATTATTTAATTTATGGTTTGAAGTAAAAACAAAATTAAGAAAAAGCAAATTACTCTCAAAAAACTTAATAATAGAAAGAGGCTAATTTCACTCAAAAAAAGGATTCGTTTATCACTAATTTAAAGTAAATGCCAAAGAAAATTTTATACTGCATAGATTTGGGTATGAACATCAAAGATAATTTTCTATGTGCATTCCATATATTTGGCTAAGTATTTGGGTGAATGTAGCATTTTGGCTTTTTCAGTCAAATATTGTTTATTGTTCCCCATAATTATAATTGCACTGGCTATTTTAATCTTCTGTGACTCATGACAGAAAAACACATTCTCTTTGAGAATGTGTCTGTCTGTCTTTCAGACAGAATGGTGCAAAATAAAAGGTACAGAAATGTCAAAAGTTAAACAAAAAACACAAACTGACAAAAGTGCATATGTGGAAACTGGCCTTGATGAATCGTGAGAGATCTGTGGACTGTTGAGCATAGATACAGGTTCTATACTTTCTGTGTCCCAGCAAGACAGCCTGTTTCACCTAAGAGTATCCCCACACCAGGATGCTGTAGCCAATTTTTAAAAGAGCTCAGCCAAACATATTCTTATGTTGTAATTTCTGCTTCAGTGTGCTGAAGACCTTTTCTCACAAATTATTAAAACAGAAAACCTAACAATTCCCTAGCTTGAGAAAAAAACTCTTAGAAAGCAACTTATTATTGAATAAAATGTTGATTTAACATGAAAAGTCTGTCTCAGAAAACTTGCAGAATTTTACTTATTGCATTGGAATCACCCTTCAGCTCAGGGAGTTTATGCTAATCCCGTCTTTTCACAGCAAAAAACTGTTACAAAACAGTGCAGGGGCCCTTAAAGGTTATCTGTTCTGTATAATATTATGGCATTTTTTTTTGGCCTAACAGATGCAGTAACAGTTAGTGTCCACTTGAGGGCATGAAGAAGAAAGTCCTAAAAAGGTGTGCTAGCTAGTAAATACAGAGGAAAGGGGTTGCTTGTCTTAGCAGTGAGGTTTGACAGTGATTAACTTGTCAAATACCGGTACAAGTCAGCTCTGAGTTCAGACCTTGTGGTTAATTCAAAATGTGTTTAGTCGCACAAGAGACAAGAACAGTAATTTCTTCTGTGGTAAACTGAAGCTTTCTTTTGCTGCCAGAGATGAACGTTAAAAAAAATATTTTCCTCATTGTATTATCATCCTTCTGACTTTCTTGCTTCATCATATAGTTTGACCAGTGTCTTTCAGAAAACACACATATAAAGTCTTGTATGCTGGGTGAGTTGTACTTGAATCCTTGAAAGCTGTAATTTGCTAGGCTACATTGGACATTTTGTTACAACAAAGGAGAAATACTCACTATATGCATAGTACATAGGAGGGTGAAATGTAACATATTAAATGAGAGTGAATATTAAACAGAGGCTCTTCTCATTTGCAAAAAGACTGGTTCAAAAGTGGGATCACATAGCCATCACTTCTTAATGGAACATCACAGTATCACAGTATCACAGTATCATTAGGGTTGGAAGGGACCTCTGGAGATCATCTAAGTCCAACCCCCCTGCCACAGCAGGGACACCTACAGCACGCTGCACAGGACGGCATCCAGGCGGGTTTTGAATGTCTCCAGTGTGGGAGACTCCACAACCTCTCTGGGCAGCCTGTGCCAGTGCTCTGCCACCCTCAGAGTAAAGAAGTTCCTCCTCATGTTAAGATGGAACTTCCTGTGCTCCAGTTTGTGCCTGTTACCTCTTGTTCTGTCACTGGGCACCACTGAAAAAAGACTATTCTCATCTACCTGGCACCCTCCCCTTAAGTATTTGTAAGTATTGATAAGATCCCCCCTCAGTCTTCTTTTTTCTAGACTAAAAAGCCCCAAGTCCCTGAGCCTTGCCTCATAAGAAAGATGCTCCAGTCCCCTAATCATCTCTGTAGCCCTTTGCTGGACCCTCTCCAGCAGTTCCCTGTCCTTCTTGAACCGGGGAGCCCAGAACTGGACACAGTACTCCAGATGTGGCCTCACCAGGGCAGAGTAGAGGGGGAGGATGACCTCCCTCCACCTGCTGGCCACACTCTTCTTGATACACCCCAGGATGCCATTGGCCTTCTTGGCCAGCAGTGCACATTGCTAGCTCATGGTCATCCTGTTGTCCACCAGGACTCCCAGGTCCCTTTCCACACAGCTGCTCTCCAGGAGGTCAGCCCTCAACCTGGACTGATGCATGGGGTTATTCCTCCCCAGATGCAGTACCCTACACTTGCCTTTATTGAACCTCATCAGGTTTTTTTCTGCCCAACTGTCCAGCCTGTCCAGGTCATGCTGTATGGCGGCACAGCCTTCCGGCGTGTCAGCCACCCCTCCCAGTTTTATACCATCGGCAAACTTGCTGATGGTACGCTCTATGCCTTCATCCAGGTCATTGATGAACAGGACTGGACCCAGTACTGACCCCTGAGGGACACCACATGCTTCTAGAGTAGTCTTCCTGATCCTGACCCTTTTCTCAACTTTATTCTGGTTACCTTAAATTAATTATTTTCCATCACCCATACATGACAACTTCAGTTCTGTGGCAGCAGTTACAAATATCAAATGGTCATAAATATTTTTTTTCACTATTTGCCTCTTGTTCAGTCAAGCTATATACAGTTAGTTGGTCAAATTTTCCTTGTAATTCTCCGCTTTTTGTCCTGCTGATCTTCAAGCTGCTATTCTCAAAATTCCCTTCATATAGCCAACACTTCCCCCAAAGTGTCTGTGACTAGAGAGCTAGAGCCACTGTAAGATATGTAGAATGCCTTTCTCTGTGATATATTCTTATATGTGTACACCAAAATACATCAGGTTTGGGATTATTTTTTTTTTCATATTAAAGCACGGCCAAGCATCAAATCTATTTTGCAATGGTCAAGGTGCAAACTGTGCTACCACTGTACTACCACTAAAATTTACTGGAAGGAAAATAGACAAAACTGTTTTTCATCTGGTGGTAGGAATCTGGAAGGAAACAGTGGAACGTCTTACGTTTTCTGTCCACACATGAATATTACTTGCCTTCCCTTTTCTAGCTATGGTTCATCAGTCCCTGCACAATTCCTGTTGTCCTGGTCCTACAGACCAGCATCACAGTTGTTATCTACAACAGGTTAAGACACAGAGGAGAAGCTATGTGTCATGGTGACAAGGTAAGATTTAAGAGTTTCACTCTTTCCAAGCTGTGTTCGAGTTCCTGTGATGAATATACACCACTTGCTCTGCAAGTGCAAAGATCCTGATCAGACATCAGGGAATGGGGGGAGGGGGGGGAGTGCCCAGATGTGGGCATCCACCATGATTAAGTATCTAAAGATGGATAACCTCCAGCCAGATGAGACACATCTGGGGACAAGAAGGGCACCGGGGCTGCACACCATGCCATCCCCAATGATGGTCTGAACAATCTTTGCTGAAAGTCACCATCCCTCTGGAGTGGGCTCTGCCCAATATACAGGTAATACTGTTGCCCAGGGAAACACAGCGCCACAAAGCGAAGAGCTAGCAAAAATAAGAGACTACTCTAGTCTGAAGAAAAAAGGTAAAAGTACATACAGCTGAAGTAGAGAACTGGGAAAGGGTAAGAACAGAGCAGGAAAATGCAATACTCTCCCAACAAATGCTCACCCAGGATATCTTTAATTTAGATGTTTTCTTGATCCCTGTATATTTTAACTGCTTAACTGATCTCAAAGGATGCATTTTCCCAGTATTTGTCCACTCTCTGTGGAACCCACATATACTTTTTGCATCCACAATACTGTTGATACGAAGTTCCACAGGTTCACTGTCTTACCTGAAAAGGTTTATGTTCAGTTCTACGTGTTTTGTAGTAGATCATTATCATACAGCTGGAATTGCTGCCAATAATTTATCACCCCTGTTTCATGACTGGTTTGCAGACATTTCTGAATTTGCCAAAAGTTAACAATTCAGACTGAAGTCTTTATGATTGTTCAGCGACAAGTCTTGTTGGCTTCTGGAAGATTTATCACAGGAGAAATACGTGTCTTCACTCTGGTTAAGGACAGACTGTCAACTATTGGAAAAAAGTATAGGAATTCCAACTTTAAAGTTGGGTCAATAAAGGTTACAGGTAGGGAGGGATACCCTTTGTGCCAGAGTCTTACATTTTCAAATACATGGGGAAAACATGCTTTCACATACAGTGAAAGCAGCACATGTTTAAAAAAAAGTAATCTCAGTTTGAAGACAGTCATTAGAGACTTGGCAGCTGAGCCATGAGCACTGAATGAAGCTGGGGTCCAGGGGAAAAAAGATAGCATGTGATCATGTAATTAAGGCACACACACGAGGGATGAATTAAGAGTGCACATGCCACTTTAATTCTAGCACTTCTTAACTTTTCCTTGCTTTACTTTACAGTCTTAATTTTCCTTTAATGTGGTTGTGCTGTAATTAATAAATATGCTTAATGAGTCCAAGGCTGGCATCCTTCCCTTAACAGTTATGAGAAGAGCTCCCTGCCTGACTTTCTATTTGCCACCTATCATCATTCTTTGTACCAAGCAATTACGGTACTTCAGTAATAAAACCTGTCTTTACATGGCTGGGGTTTGCTTTTACTTTTGATATCTGCAGCACTCAGTGTATTTTCTACAGTAGAGCTAGAGAACACTTCATGTTTAGAGATTGCTCTCTCAATTTGTCTCAAAGAAACACTGGAAAACTCCTCTGAAGACTGAGGGATGAGGAGTATTTGAATCATTTTGTAGTTTGCACACTGCTATCCTATCCAATGGAAGTGATTTTGTCAAACATATAGAGGTCTCATTTCAACAGCTTCGCTGAAATCCAAACACATTTCTAGTTAAGCTTCTTCTGCAGCTTAAGAAGACAGTACCAGAAAGGAGTTTTTTGCTGGGTGTACGTCACTGCTGTATTCACCACCCTAAGGGCTGTCTGCCATCTATTTAACAAATATCTGAAGCATATTCAGAATTATTTCTGTGATACTCCATTTCAGTATGGGGCTCTTTCTCATTCATACTATTCCTTGGCCAATATCAAGCCATGGCATGACACCTACAAATCTGCAGCAGTACTTCATGTTTAGACTCAGTCAGCAATAAACATGCAGTGTTACAGGCAAGTACGTACAATGACATCCTTCAGAAGATTTATAATGTCTAATGAAAACAATGAAAATAGCACAAGATATATACAGTTGCTGGGCTAGCTCACTTTCTTCAGAAAGAGAGGTTATTTCTCATCATAGTGTGAAAGAGCTTGATTATGGAGAAGAAATACAGTCCACTACTAAAGAAAAAGCAAATAACTGACAACATTTATGCCAGCTATAGGATAGCATTCTCATTATTATTATAAGTGATCAATCGACAAATATGGACAAATATTTATGTTTAGACAGCATCTTGGAAGATGTGGGGACAAAGAGAAAATTTGTACCAAATAGTGGGACAACGCCATTTAAGAGATTTGTTCCCAGTGCAACACAGTGGCTGATTTCAAAGGAATGAGGTGAGAGTTTGATTTGCTTTCAGTATGCTATCTTAACAAGAAATTTGGGAAAATATTGGGTTTCTTAAAATCACCTCAGCTTTATTGCTGAGGATGCAATACTGAAATTGTGCCACTGACAAAAGCATTGGCACTCAGTCTCAAAGGTATTGTTACAGAATGGAATTTTGTTAAAAAATGCAAATAGTTAATAGCAGATTTTTTTCATCGAATCTCCTTGATTCTTAGCTATGTGGTGCCAAATACACTCATAATATAACTCTATCAGAGTGATAGTCAGGGATGAAATTAGCTTTTGTTTTCATACTACTCAGTCACTTGTGTACCGTCTCCCATACTACCAATATGTTCTAATCTTCCCAAACCACTTAGAAGACTTAAAAATGATCCTTAAAGAAATGCCAGTGAACACCTCCAATAAATTGGATTGAAATGATCATTAGTATAGAAAAATGAAACTCATAGAATCATAGAATTATAGAATCATAGAAACATAGAATAGTTTGGGTTGGAAGAGACCTTTAAAGGTCATCTAGTCCAACTCCCCCTGCAATGAGCAGGGAGATCTTCAACTAGGTCAGGTTGCTCAGAGCCCTGTCCAACCTGACCTTGAATGTTTCCAGGGATGGGGCATCTGCCACCTCTATGGGAAACCTGTTCCAGTGTTTCACTACCCTATTGTAAAAAATTTCTTCCTTATACCTAGTCTAAATCTACCCTCTTGTAGTCTAAAACCATTACCCCTTGTTCTATTGCAACAGGCCTTGCTAAGAAGTTTGTCCCCATCTTTCTTATAAACCCACTTTAAGTACTGAAAGGCCGAAATAAGGTCTCCCGGAGCATCCTCTTCTCCAGGCTGACCAACTCCAACTCTCCTGTCCATACAGGAGAGGTGCTCCATCCCTCTGATCATTTTTGTGGTCCTCCTTTGGACGTGCTCCAACAGGTCCATGTCTTTCCTGTGCTGAGGGCTCCAGAGCTGGATGCAGTACTCCAGGTGGGGTCTCATGAGAGCAGAGCAGAGGGGCAGAATCGCCTCCCTCAACCTGCTAGCCACGCTTCTTTTGATGCAGCCCAGGATGCAGTTGGCCTTCTGGGTTGTGAGCGTGCATTGTCACCTCACCTCCAGCTTTTCATCCACCAGTATCCCCAAGAGCTTCTCGGCAGGGCTGCTGTCAATCACTTCATCTCCCAGCCCGTATTGACACCAGAGATTGCCCTGATGCAGGTGCAGGACTTTGCACTTGGCCTTGTTGAACCTCATGTGGTTCATACAGGCCCACTTCCAGAGCTTGTAAAACTGGACCCATAAATATCAGACTTTAATACACATGTGTGTATGTCTGCACAGACACGTTTGCCTAGAGAGAAAAAAATGCATTCTCATTTCTCCCTTATCTACAGTGTTTTCAGTTATAGCATTCAACAGGTAGATTCCTCAGTCAGTCTGAATAACTAAAAGAAGAATTAGTCTCACTATTTTTATCCTCTAAATAGGTACAAACGACCTAAGAAACGTCGCAAGTCCTTCAAAATATACTGTG
This sequence comes from Pluvialis apricaria, assembly GCA_017639485.1. Classification (NCBI taxonomy): domain Eukaryota; kingdom Metazoa; phylum Chordata; class Aves; order Charadriiformes; family Charadriidae; genus Pluvialis; species Pluvialis apricaria. The sequence continues at coordinate 39,803,589 of CM030044.1, forward strand.
TGGAATTCCTTTTGCTTGATGGGAATGAAAGGCATTGGTATTGTGTCTCCAACAGCTCAAACAAATACCTTGACTTTACTAGTTAACATTTTCGCAAACTTTTCAAACTGGAAAAGCCAGCGGTCTGCTTTAGCAGGATACAGCCTGATTGTATCTCTTCTATTTGGAAATCCTTGTCACTGTTAGCATGCAAACATGGAATTTCAAGTGTCAGAGAAGAACTTATGGGAAGTGATTTAAAGTGAATTCATTACTTAGTTTAAAAGGGAGTTATAAATTCCTGTAAGAAGATTAATACTTGCTTCATTAACTTTCTGGTTTTGATTTCAAAGGCCAGGAGCTCTGTCTTGTTCAGGATACAAGCAGCCAACTTTAAGAGAAAAGAAATATATCTCCAAATCCTCTATGCAACTCTTTAAGTTCCCTAGACCCAGCACATGTTTATTACAAGACTAAACTGAACTCATGTGGGACAATCAACTTCATGTAATGCTTTGCATCTTTTAATATGCATTTCTGCAAAAAGCAGACTCTCCTCCACTGCCCTGACTAAAACCACGACATGGAATGCATGGGGTTAATAAAACCTATTATGATTTTTTTGGGCTGGGTTTGGATAGGGGAAGAATGTGAAATTCATAATAGATTAATTCTGTATCACAGATAACCGGTTCCCAATTTAACATCTCAATTAAGTTGCACTGTATGTGGTTGGAGTTTGTGAATACAGATGATGAGAGCTGATTAACTTTAGCCTAGCTGCAGTACAACATTTTATTAGATATGAGATTCAAAACAGAAATACCCTTAGAACTCATGGTTTTACTTTCAAAATGTGCTCTCTCTTTGTCCCCAATGTTTTATTTCCTAATACTATCACAGTTCGGCAACTTCCAGTGAAAGATCTGTGTGACTGGAAGGCAAGTTAATATGATAAGAGCTTACGCTAAAACCAGCCATTTTAAGATGGGAAAGGGGTATATATTTCTCTAAAATTCATTCAGTTACAAGCACTTTCAGATGGTGGAGTTGTCCATAAAAGTGTTTGCCATGAATTACTGAGTATATTTATGGCACCCTGTGGGCTTAGAGGCATGACATATTATTAATTTTGCTATCATCTGTCTAGCAAAGTCTAGCAATTGCAAGTTGACCATGGCATCAAGCAGGTACAACACTCTGCTAACATTATTTCTTTGTTAAGCTGGTTGAATACCTTGATAATGCATAGGAAATGTATGATCTCATTCAGTGAGTTAGCAATGATTCTTATGTTCCCATCTTTGATGTAAGCTTTAACTCAGAATGCACTGCAGAATTATGTAACCAATGAAACGGACAGAAAAAGAACAAATGCAGAAAACTTTAATGGAAAGAGTATGGAATGAAAATGAATAAAAATGAGAAAAAAATTGTAGAATCATAGAATGATTTGGGTTGGAAGGGACCTTAAACATCACCTAGGTCCAACCCCCCTGCCATGGGCAGAGACACTTCCCACTAGACCAGGTTGCTCAAAGCCCCATCCAGCCTGGCCTTGAACACTTCCAGGGATGGGGCCTCCACAACTTCTCTGGGCAACCTGTTCCAGTGCCTCACCACCCTCACAGTGAAAAATGTCTTCCTAATACCTGTTCTAAACCTACCACCTTTCAGTTTGAAGCTATTACCCTTCATCCTATCACTACAGGGCCCTGTGAAAAGTCCCTCTCCAGCTTTCTTGTAGGCTCCCTTCAGGTACTGGAAAGCTGCTATAAAGTCTCCCAGAGCCTTCTCTTCTCCAGGCTGAACATCCCCAACTCTCTCAGCCTATCTTCATAGGAGAGGTGCTCCAGCCCTCTGAGCATTGCTGTGGCCCTCCTCTGGATGCGCATTGGCTGATGTGTTATAGCTTAACTGAACAGGGCTAAATGTCTCCAGATAGTCCTTTGCACAAGGTATATCTAATCATCTGGCTTTTTTTGAACTCTGATGATCATTTAGTTCAAGTTACTTATAACAAACATTGAGCACCCAACACTTCTTGCTCTCTAACATTTTCCCTCTCCTAATTTTTTACAATAGGAATCTATTTTAAGAATCTACACTGCTCCATCCCAGATAAGAATATCTTCAGTCATATTAACTAGCATCCAAGAGCAGGTTTACTTGGCTGGTTGCAAACCATTGCCACCTTGTACCCCTTTTCTTTGAGTCACCTAAGCTGCCTCCACTTAGGGAACATTGGCATGTGACAAGAGCAGAGTGTCTCACTACGTTTAAATGGTCTGCCCTATAGGAGACCCGTTTTGAGTTAGGGATAGGCTGCCAGTCCCCATTTTATAGATGAAAAATGGCTACAGGGAAAGACTAAGGCCATTTCCCAAGTCTGATCACATATTCTCATTTAATTCAGTGTGAGGATTTTGTTCAAATCTGTAGACACATGGCTAAGTGACTTGGCCAAGGTGATACAGAAAATCTGTGGCAGGACAGGGTAGCACCCCAGCCTGTGGATTAAATTTTTCGGAACATTGTGCCGTGCTTTCTCCATGTCATCCTAGTTTTCGAAAACCAAAAAGAGGTAACTCCAGAAATGATTCGTCTGAAATCTATGGAGTTCTGCAACCAAAAAGTTACAGAGAAACTGTAGTATTTCCAAAAGTTCCATCCTTTTTTTCCCTATGTATGAAACAATGAAGCAGTGAAGTGGATTATTGAAACTACTGTATCTGAAATCCATTAAATTACTATCACCAGCAAAATCTGATTGCTATCTTAAAAGAATAAAACATTAATGATAAAACAACAAAAAAACACCCAGCATGCAAACAAATGATAGTCTGCAACATTTTTGTTAGACTAATTTTAAGAACAAAGAGAAGTTAAAGCAGCAGAGCTCGCCTCATGTTCACCTTTGTATCCATGTTGCAAACATTGCTAAATTCAGGCCACATATACATGAGAATGTCAGCTACTTTAGGTGACACTTATAATGATATTATATGAAGAGTATTTATGGAAATTAATTAGGATTATTTTAAATTGGAATTGTTGGTGACAACCTGGTCCTGTTAAAATCATCAGGTGATTTACCCTCAAACTGAGTAATCTGGGTAAAGGTCCCATCTTTTTCACTGTGAAGACATAGCACTGAAATAGGATAGAGGTCATTGACTGTCACAAAAGTCAGGACCATCATAAGCATAAGCTTAATATCTGTCTGCATAAATATGATATTCATTGCCAGGCCCTGCATGTGCTTGTACAGAGCTTATTTTATCTGGTAATAGGATAAATAATGAGAGAGAAAACAAATGGTCCATGTAGGTCACAAATGCCTTATGGTAAAAATATTGGCTTTCATGAACAATTTGGATATATTTCCTCATCTCACGCAAAAGGAGGCAAAAAGCACTAGATTTTTCATTTTGTTGGGGAAGTAGAACATTTTGTCACATTCATCTTGACATTTACATCTTCCACTCTACCTGGAAGCAAGGAGATCATTTTATATTGCATCTGGTCTCCTTTTGAATAGGAATACTTCTCTACCTCTTTCATGTAATGCCTTAATAAGTTTCTATCACAATCTTTTTCATGTAGTCAAATGCATTTGATCTCCAACAAATTTATCACTCAGTACCTCTGATTAAAAAAATAAAATCTGGATGTCTTTGAAGAATTGTTCTGCTTTGCTGGAGAGTAAATGGAATTTTTCGAAAATTAGAGCTCTAACAGCTTCTTGCTGTATGTATGTGTATGCATGTGTGTGTGTGTGCAGGGGAAAGGGAGAGTTACACTTATTACACCAGAAGATCTCACTGTTAGGATATGAAAGATAGATTGGAAAGACCTATTGTTTAATGGGCTGCACTTTGCCCACACTTCTACTAATGTATTAAAATAACTTTGTAGTGTAAAATGGACAAATTCTAGCTAGAAATCCTCCTGATTACCATACCAGCAATGGTCAGAAGTCTAATTAGCTCTATTAACTTGTCTAATCCAGAAGGATATGAAAGGTGAAAGAGGAGGGGTGTGTGAGGGGGGAGACCTTACATATTTTTTTTTCCTTTCCCTTTTTCATACTTCCATTTATATACATTACAAAGACAAATCCTTGCAAAAGAAAATGAAATACCTGCAGATTTAATTTCAGTGGCTTTCTGTGTTTTATAACCCCATTTTCTCACATGACCAGCCATCTGAGTTACATTAGACAGATGATTGACAAAATTTTCTGGAACATCTGCATGGTATAATAAATGCATAGGTACCTGAGGTAGCTCTAAAGACTTAAGTACACTTAAGTAAAAAAGCAACACAGACATGTTTGCATTGCTTTAATATGGACAAATTGACATTCCTTTAGGGATTTCAGAGACAAACCTTACTTAAATGTAATAGATCAGTCTCTTTCCGAAATTGTTTAAAACTACTTTTGAAAACCTTGTCTGCTACCAAAACCTCTTTGGTTTACATCTGATAGTAGGTTCATCATATTTCAATCATGTCTTAGTTAGTTAGTTGGACCCAGACATTCATCACACACAGGAATAGCACTCCCATCAAAACACCACGAGCTAGCTACGTCATTTCTTGAAAATACTAAGTATTTTTATGGTTTGGTTTTTTTTTTTTTTTATGTGGAAAATATTCCCTCACCTTCTTATTCTGAGAATTTGGAACAGCAAGCAGGGAGGTGGTAGAATTTGTTACACTTGGAATGTGCTGCTATTCCATAGCGCCAGTCAGTAAACGGGGAGGATGACTATAGACAGCAGTTCAGCAGCTTATTTTACACACAGTATTCAATCTTACGGCTTGTGGGTAGTATGAACAATTCAGGCAATTCCCAGCTCAGTCTCCTTTGTTCATTCGCTATCTAACACATTAGGTAGCATCAGCCTTTTGATGTAGCACGGTGTAACTACACATGTGAAATAGATCCAGTTATGTGACAGATGAAGCCAGTGCAACATATATTTATTGGCAGTGCAGCTAGAAGAAGTTATGTGTGTCAGAAGCCTATTATAGCAGGAAGGCTGTGTCCCCATAAATTACATGTGCCCAAAGCATATAGACTGCTTTGGCATTGTCACTGAGGTTGAGTACAAGAACTATCACAACTGGAATACTACACAGAAGAAAAACAACAGTAAGCAAAACGAAGTTACTTTGGTGTTCTGGGGCTTGATTCTCCTTTCATGTGTCCTATTTCACATCTACAGAACTTTAGAAGATACAGCACCGATGAAAAAAAGTTAAAGTACAATTGGACCTATATAGCACTTAGCTTTTCATTTGAGGGCTGCTAAGCTTATGACAAACATGACAGAAACCTCCACAAAGGATGATTCACCATGTCCCTAGAAGTTCAAATATTATCTCATCTAGTCCAAAAGGATGCAAACAGTGAAAAAGGATGGCTTAGTAAGGGGAGATCATTGATTTATTTAAGGTCATGCCCTGACTGAAACTTCTCCACTGATAATGACTGGAAGACACAAATCCAGATACATGGCCATATAGTCTTCTCAGAGCTTTGTGCTCAGTTGTGGCCACCTTTAGAATTTCTGTGGAACTTGTGCATGTGGGAAAATGCTGTAACTCAGTCTAGGAACTACCAGGTTTATTAATTAATAGTGTGAAAGAAAGGGTGGGTTTTTTTTAAAAAAAAAAAAATTGGGTTGTATATTGTTTGTTTACTTTTTTCCTTGTTCTGCTTCCTAGATTTAGAACCCTTTGCTAGGCACCATTTTGTGTGCAAGCGCTATGAGTCTGGAGGTATCTAATCTATATTTTTATGGTCTGTGAGTTTGAAGCAGCTAAATCTATGGCCTTGTTCAGCACCTGCAGAAGTCAGTGAGAACATTAGCTTCAGTGGGCTCAGAACAGGGTGCAGAGACATTTACTAACCAGGCAATTAGTCGCTGTTCTCTTCCGCTAAAGCATATAGTGAAAGACTGTGGGCAAAATTCTGATCCCATTTAAAACACTGTGACAACACAGTAGGACCAAGATTTGACTCTGTGTAAACCAGAAATGAAATAAAGAAAGAACAGAAAAGAGAAAGAACAGCAACAAACATCTTTGTGTAAAGCACTGACTGGTGCTGGCAACCATTTCAAAGCACTAGCCAAGCTGTTATCTTGCTCCTCTACAGGACGAAAAAAAGCACTAAGAATTTGTTTCTGTCAGTGTTTAAGAAGACTACAAACTTTGTTTCTGCCCTTAGCAGAAATAATTTGCACTCCTAAAATTTTTGAAACTTTTCCAAGTCTTAAAAAAAAAAAAGCCATGTAAAGTAGTTGCTGACTCTGCCTCCTTTTTCAGTTGTACACCCTTGAGGTGTGTTAGTGAAGCTGTGAAGTTGGATATGTTAGGTGTAGAGTTTATGAATATGAAAAGCAGTAAATTTGCATGATTGTGGTATACGAGTCATTGAAATTCACTCCTGTTTGAGCAGAAAGGATGTATCAGTGCATAAAACGTTTAATTAATGAACACTAAATCTTTAAAACAAAAGCTAAACTTAAAAATGAAAGAAGGAAGAAAGAAAAAGACAGATTTAACTTCTAAATGCATTTCATTTTTGAGAATCTTTTAAGATCATGTCTGAAGATCTAGTGTCAACACCGTTGCAGCTTCAAAACTCATTTCTGCTGCCTATTGCACTGTTTTAAACTTTTACTTCTGAAATCAAAACAAGGGAATGTAACCTCCCGTTTGTAGTTTCTCTTTTATAAAATGAAAGGCTTCAAATGGCACAAGGGCAGCAATTATGCCATCCAAACCCATCATGACAGAGTTCTAGGGATAGCAGTGAAGCAGGCTGGAAAAAGGCAAAAGATATCAAAAGTAGGCATGAATTTTATTCCATTTATTTCTGTATTCTTTCATGGTTTTTTGGGATCTTGAGATTAAGAAAACTGATTCACTATTACCTTTCCTTTGGGACAATTATGCTCAATAAAGTTAGGAAATGCTTTTTGCTGCAATACCAATAAAATAATATTCAATAATAGCTATGCCACATATTCATAGTCACACTTTTGGTGTAGCTCCTGAAACAGCTAAAATACTCTTTTGAAGTTGTCTTTATTAGAAATAAGTTTTGCTAGGCTACCTTTTTATTTATTCAGGCCAAATTACTCATAAATATTTCAAAGCACATTGCCCAGAATCAACAATGTTAGCTATCATACTAATTTTAGAGGAAATATATTTCAACAGTTATCAGAAGTTAAAAAAGTGCTACTGTCTTCTGCAGGGATGACATACAAATTGGCTCTCTTCAGGCAATTAATCTTATACCTTTCAATAACCTCTGTGCAAAAAAAGTATGAATTATGAAAACTGGAGACTACAATCAGTGGGCTAGGATACTGGGCATCCAGGTTAGGTACCAAAACCCATGTTTTTTACCACCCTTATTTCCTGTCCTACATAAAACTACAAAGCAGTCTTATGAGGTACTCTTACAATTTTTTCCTTTGTCTTTACAAAATTTCAGGAAACACTTCAGCTCAGAACTTAATTGTTTATTTAGACTTAACTTATTAGTCTTAATAAAGACATGGTCACGAGAAACAGGTTTGGACAGATGAACTGGATGAATACCCAGAGCTTAAACAGAATTTCAGTCCTTGAAGTTTTGCTAAACTGTTTACTTTGCTGATAGCCATGTTTTTGTTTGTTTTGTTTTGATTTTTTTTTTTTTTAATTTTAGGATTAATCTCTACACAATATGAATTCTGCTCGATAACTGAGAATTGTAAAGTTCAACAAGGACTCAAAATTCTGAATTGTTATAAGGAAAATTGCTCTCATGATTTCTGCAAGTACTGGCTGGAAACAAGAAACGCTCAAAATAGTATTAAAAAACTTCAACAGATTCCAGTGCAATTTAAGGATCAAATGGAGGCAGAGAATTAATTAGGGTAAAAAAAGCAGAAGCTTTGTTGCTTACATTGATGAGACACAAGCAACAAACAGTAAACATTTGAAAGGTGAAAATCAAATAAAACCTCCTCACAATATATGATATTAAACAACAAACATATGAAAATTTTTCTTACTTCTACTCATTGTAAGGCAGAAAAATCATGATGATCACTATGAGAAAAAGATCTTAAGTAAATCTGTTTAACAATATTAATCAGATGCGGCTAAGACTAGATACATGGATTGACTAGAGTAGAATGAGAAATGAGACAGAGCTGCAAGACTACTGGAATTCTGTGTGTCGCTTACCCCATGATGGTGACCTTCATCAAAAGGTCATTTTATTTAAATTGCTTGCTATATGAGATCTTTTATACTGTGAATGGGGAAAAAAAAAAACCAACCAACCAAACAAACAACCAAACTAAGATTTTTAGGGGGTAAAATTTCCATCATTTAGAAATTCTAGACTTATCTGAACTGAAACCATAGATTATAGGGCTAGACAGGGTCTCAAGGTATTGTCTTGCCTGTTCCTGCCCTTCAAGGCAGGCTATGCTTGTAGAGGTCATTACTTTATGCTGACAACACACAGTGCCACCTCAGTGATTTGTGTTTCCATTTTGTCCTGAACCTCAACCAAACTCAACATCTGAGCACTCAGAGACAGAATCATGGAATGGTTAAGGTCGGAAGGGATCTCTGGAAGTCATCTTGCCCAACCCTTCCCCTCAAGCAGGGCAAACTAAAGCTGGTTGCCCAAGACCGTGTCCAGACAGCTTTTGAATATGTCCGGAGATGGAGACTCCACAACAACTCCAGACAACCTGTGCCAATGCTTGGTCACCCTCACAGTGAAAAAGTATTTCCTGATGTTCAGAGGGAACCTCTGGTATTTCAGCTTGTGCCCATTACCTCTGGTCCTGTCGCTGGGCACCACTGGAAAGTGCCTGGCTCCATCTTCTTTACTCCCTCCCATCAGGTATTTGCACACATTGATGAGATCCCCCCTGAGCCTTCTCTTCTCCAGGTTGAACAGTCCCAGCTCTCACAGCCTTTTCTCATAGGAGAAAAGTTCAAGTCCCATAATCATCTCCACAGCCCTTCACTGGACTCTCTTTAATACATCCATATCTCTTGTGCACTGAGGAGCCCAGAACTGGAGACAGTACTTCAGGTGTAGTCTCACCAGTGCTGAAAAGAGGGGAAGGTTCACCTCCCTCCACCTGCTGGCAACACTCCTCCTAATGCAGCCCAGGATACGGGTGGCTTTCTTGGCTCCAAGGGCATATTGTTGGTTCGTGTCTGACTTGGGGTTCACCAGGTCCCCCAGGGCCTTTTCTGTGAAGCTGCTTTCCAGCCAGTTGACCCCCAGCATGTATTGGTCCATAGGGCTATTCTTTCTCAGGCACAGGACATCACTTTTTTGAATTTCAGTTGAACTTCACTTTTGAACTATCAGCCCACTTCTCCAGCCTGTTGAGGTCTCTCTGGATGGCAGTACAACTCTCAAGTGCATCAGGTGCTCCTCCTACTTCTGTGTTAGCAGCAGACTTGCTGAGGGTACGTGCTGCCCCATCATCCATAGAATCCTAGAATCGTTGTGGCTGGAAAAGACCTTTAAGATCATCAGTCAAACTGTTATCTAACTCTACCAGGCCCACTTCTAAACCATGTCCCTGAGCACCATATCTAGACAGCTTTTAAATACATCCAAGGATGGCGATTCAACCACTTCCCTGGGCAACCTCTTCCAGTCTTTGATAACCCTTTCAGTGTAGGAGTTTTTCCTAATGTCTAACCTAAACATCCCCCGGTGCAACTTGATGCCATTTCCTCTCATCCTGTCGATTGTCCACCTCTCTATAACCTCCTTTCAGGTAGTTGTAGAGAGCAGTAAGGTCTCCCATCAGCCTCCTTTTCTTCAGACTAAATAAGCCCAAGTCCCTCAGCCACTCCTCATAAGACTTATCCTCAAGACCTTTCACCAGCTTTGTTGCCCTTGTCTGGAACCGCTCCAGCACCTCAGTGTCCTTCTTATACCGCGATGCCCAAACTTGAACACAGTACTCAAGGTGCGGCCCCACCAGTGCTGAGTACAGTGGGACAATCACTTCTCTGGTCCTGCTGGCTACACTGTTCCTGATGTAGGCCAGGATGCTATTGGCCTTCTTCACCACCTGGGCACACTGCTAGCTTGTGTTCAGCTGGCTGTCAATCAACACCCCCAGGTCCTTTTCTGCTGGGCAGCTTTCCAGCCACTCTTCCCCAGGCCTGTAGCATTGCATGTGGTTGCTGTGGCGCAAGTGGAGGACTTGGCACTTGGCCTTGTTGAAGGTCGTACTATGGGCCTCAGTCCATCGATTCAGCCTGTCCAGGTCCCTCTGAAGAGCCCTCCTACCCTCAAGCAGATCAACACTCCCACCTAACTTCATGTCATCTGCAAACTTACTGAGGGTGCTCTCAATCGCCTCATTGAGATCATTGATAAAGATATTAAATACCTGGACTGGCATCTGCCACTTAACAATGTTGTGATTTTGTAGTCCAGGGGGGGTAGCATCAGCTGAGAAAACTTTTTTCATTATTGATATTTACCTAATTTGGTGCTTTGAAAGCACCAACATATGCTCCAGTCCAGGAGATTACTACAGGAAAAGAAATTACCATAATATCTACAGTAGTCAAAGCTTAGTGAACCATTAAAAGCAAACCAGCTCAATGAACCGAGCAGCAACAACAAAATAAAAGTACACTGAAAGCATGCCTAGGGCAACAACATTTGTTTTACTCCCATCTCTGATATTGACTTTAATAAATGACAAAAAGGTCCAATAATTTCTTTGTTGCCCTCTCTGCCTGGACTTCTAAGACTTTCAGGCAAATTTTCAGCATAGCTTCTTGATTTGGTGGTCTCCATCATAAGATCAGAGACTTATGCAGAAGTGATTGCTTTCCATTCCAGTTTGCCAGATGGTGTATCCAGGATAAATGGCTACCTCTGATAATGCTCTTTTTTTGTGCGTGTGGGCTTGTGTGTGTACATGTCTATGAAGTATTAGCCTACACACCACAAAAAAGTCAGTTCCATCCAAGACATTATTATTGCAGCTCTACTGCTCTGACCAGAGTGGAAGTCCCTTTTGGATGACTTCAGAAAGCTGCAGTTTACAGGTCACTGAGCTTACAACCTTCAATTCTAGGGCTTCTTTAATCTGTTTAGTCCAACTCTAGCCTGCATGCAGCAGGCATGGCATATTTGCTTCTATGATGAAAGTAATTCTCTTCTTCAAACTCATTAACAAGTGACAACAGTCATTATTGTCATCTAGAACTGACTGAACACAAAGCCATTGGTCAGTATGAGAGTTCATATCATATTTTCTGTGTGCTTGCTGCCATCACCATTAAAGCTGGATAAAAATAAAGTGCCTTTTTTCTTGGGGCATCCCACTTGAAGAACAAAGAGGAAAAAGTGTGCCCTTACCTTGTCTGCCAACTTCATTAACAGGGAAGCTCTCTGAGTTCTTTCATTGCGAGTGCTCTACCATCCTTGAGAAAAACGGTTTTGGATTTCACTGAAATGTACAAGTAAACTGACTAAACTGATGAAATATGGGTAGGGTATTACTAAAATCTCTGAGTGATGTTGACCTCTGCCTCCTTCTCTCTCATACCCAGTTTTCATTTCCTGCTAGCTACACCCAGCAGCAAGGGTGCCCATCAGTGAGGGTAGCTGGAGGACTGCTGGCAAGATGCCAAACAGAGGTGCAAAGAGACTAAACTGCCAGGAGGTGTCTTTGCTACTGCTTGAATTTAATCTCCCAAAGTCCTGTGGACAAATGGGACATTGATTACACTATTTCATAAAGTAACAGATGAGTTTAGATGAAGAACGAGTTCCTCCTCTTTCCTAGGAAGCCCACTGTCAGCAAGGTGGAAACTGGGTCTGTAGAGATATTTCCTATGTCTTTGCTAACCAGGCAATGAGTACAGGAGAGTTGCACCACTTCACAAAGAAAGAAAAGACAATTTTAGCTGTCCAAGTTTCAGAACAAAGCTTGAAAGTATAGAGTAGCTAGACTGCAATAGCTCCAAAATCAGATGGCAAATACAGTAGGGCTATGATTTTGAAAGCTGTTTTATTTTGAGCTCATCTCCAAAAGTGATAGGGAGCATAGGATGCTGCTTTAGTGGTGTACTCTCATCTCTAGGACTTCAACGATGAAGCGATGGCATTTGATATGGAGATGCACAACTCTTGGCATTATTGATCACATCTACACTATCAGATGTGATCAATAAGCTGACAAATGCCCAATCCCAGCATGCATTAGGTTTTAGCAAGCAGCAGAGTCAGAACAATTTGGGGGCACTTTTGCTTTTGGTTTGTTTCAGGGAATTACTAGGGGTTATTGGGGGTCTGCTGATTAAACTATTACCCAACACCTGTAAGAAGATAAAAATAAGCTTGACAAAAAGCCATGCAAACATCAACTCTTCCACTTAGTGTTCCCCATATTTTAAAGATGAAATTTTGTTTATCCATGAGTCTCTTCTTTACATGTTCTCACTTGGATTCTGACTTGAAGGACATCTGAGAACAACGTGGGAGAGTAAAACAGAGGCCAGCTGCTTGTGACAAATAAAGCATCAAGAGTTAGAAGCATAAAGAACGTTGAGGGTACTGTGCTCAAGCTATTAGCAGAAAAAGCCAAACTGGACTTTCACTGAAGTCAAAGCACTTCTCAGAAGGGCCAGTGTATGATTTTGCCTGGCGTATATTTTTAATTATTCACAAAACTCAATTTAAACACTGCCTGCCTTTTACTGGATACAACCACTTTCAAAACAAACCCCAGACCTAGTACATTTCTAGAAGGTAACAGAGGTATTTCAAGCTAATCGTTGAAAAAGAGAGTATCGTGCTTCATAATATTTTTCAAAATATACAAAAAATACATGTGGACATTATTCTACCTGCACCGTCTCTATTGTTCTACACATAGTAGCTCTCAGAAAAAGCACAGGTAGCAAAACTTCATTTCCCCAAAATGCACTTCAATATATTTTAAGTATAAAAACCTAATTTAAAATAATGTCAGCATCTTTTGCCTGTAGAATATGAGGCTCAGCATCTTTAAATTATTTAAGAGGTCCTCAGAGAGTCAGTTATGCTTATAACGTCAGATTTACTCAAAGAAATGGAAAGAGCAAAGTAAAGTGTTGAATAAGGACTTCCTGTGCGATTTTACCAAGTTATTTTTTACTGCCTGTAATTGAAGCAGCATTCTCACCTCACACAGTTTTAGCCAAAAATATATGTTGTATAACTGCAACTTGTTTAACTTGTTTTGTTTCTTTTTTTTTCTTTCTTCCTTTTTTATAAATAGAGTAGGTCTGCTCTACTGAACTGCTCTTTTCCCCATGAGGATTCATTCACAAATAAATACAAGTTCTATCAAGAGTCAATTGAAAATACACTTGTACAGGGGGTTACAAATCCTATGTACATCTCGTAAAAGGAAAAAGTTTACCAGTACCACCTCTGACATATTTTGTTCCACTTTATTGTGATAGAAGGACCAGAGCTAAAATGTATCATGTGATCTTAACAGTTTATATTCAAACAAATGATGAATGTCAAGATCTGTGCAGTGTCATCTCAGTGTCATAGTTTGTCATTACAAGTACACTTTGAAGTTACAGACAAAAAATCTATCCTACTATCAGCCATAACATTAGGTTATCTGAAAAAAAGATTCTTGTTAGTGCTGTCTTTAATTAAGGTTATCCTTCTTTGCTAGGCATTTTGGAGGCCTGTAGAAGATCTGTGTAGGATGTGCTGTATTTTCCCATGCATAAGCCCCAATTTAACTGTTAAAAAAAGAAGTGTTCCCCCCAGCACCAATCAGTAGAATGGGTTAAGAATGTGTGAGGGAAAACCTTTAAAAAGACCTATAAGAGTATGAGCTACGTGTTTGTATTCAAAAGCTGTATACACTTGCCATACTTTCTGTCTTAGCTTAGACATCTCTTTCTAATTTAATGAGGTCTTACAAGTCCTAAGACTAACTGAGAACTTCATCCGTGTTCTGAACCGGTCTTAAAACCATTTATTCAGGTGTTGCAATTAGAAAGTTGGCATGCATGTTAATGACTTTACTGAGAAAAATCTGCATAGGGATGCGTCAGTGCTGTTTTCTGTAGATAGCCATAGTACCATGCTGATCAGCAGTACTTCTTTTTCTCCTTGCACCTCAGCTACTTCTTATGCCTCTTTAAGAAAAAAGAGGAACTACTGATCCCTCTTTGCTTTGACACTCTTTCAGCACTAATGAGGAAATTAGAAAGTACACAGAGAACATCTATCAGAGCTAGAACAAGGAGAACAGGCCAGTTCCTACTTTACCTCCAAACACCTTGTACTGGCACACCATGTACTGTCCGTGTCTGAAACACTTTGTATTTGAACTAGAGCACAAGCTCCCCAGGGAAGAGGTGCATCATCTCATTTGCTTTTGAACTGAGCACACACATTATTGACTCTCTGTACACAGTAAAAGGGATTGGTAGCATTCATAATGTTAACAATTTGGGAAGAGATTTCTCATTAACTGAAACAAATAGTTCTTCTTTTAGATCAAAAATGAAACACACCCTGGGTGTATTTGCACAGTTCATAAAATGACATGTAGTGGTCATTCCCTTTGACCTGAGGAGGTTTGGGTAAAGCTGAGTAACAATCCCAGCATTTGAGCACGGGCCTTCCTGCTTTGACTCACAGGCTGCTGGGTGACTTGTGCGTTGACATTCACCCAGAGCCGCACTTCACCCCTGCTGAAGTACAGCTGCTCCTGAGGACAAGAGCTTCTCTCCAGGGTCAACCATTTTCCACCCCGCAGCTCTGCTCAGCAGCTTAGCTTTACAGCTAAAGGACTGTGCTTCCCAGAGAAAGCTGCAGGCTTAGTAGTTTTAAACGGGTCTGAACACTGTAAATAACACAGCAGCAGCAAAAACGCAAGATGACAGAAATCTTACTGTGCCACTGTTTCAAGAGTTGTCTTTGCCATGGACAGGTTTTTCTATTACCTCTTTTCTTAAGCCTGACTAATAAAGTACAGTAAGTATTCTGTGCCCAGTAAGGGGAAATACAATCAAATAATTTGATATGAAAGCTAATTGGTTTTGCTGGTTAGAGATCTGCCAATCCACAGCTGCCACAGCGTGGTAGGAACTGTAGACACAAGGCATGCACCACTATCTTTCATCTCTTGCTTTCATTCTTTGACTTTAAAATCCAGTTTAAGGTTATATTGTATGAAAATATAAATGGCTCAAGGCAGATGCTTAACTTCAACCTTCTATGCCAGACATCACCTTGTTCATTAAAGCCTGGCAAATGGAATAGTACTTTATTTAAACAGGGGGTGAAAACTGCGTAGATTTGAAATTGTTCATTAGTTCATGGGAACAAAAATGCATCAAGAATACCCAAATTCAGTTTGACCACTGTTTGATGCTTCACACTTCAACTCTTTCCTCAACAAATGTTTTTATAGCACAGGAGAATTAGGTAGAATTATTAAGATCCTAACATTAGCCTTAGGCAGTACTGTTTTGCCTCTCTCCCTCCCTGTCCCATCTTTAATCAAGATACCTCCTCTAAGATTTGTGCCAATCTCATCTGGCACAAAATGGTGAAGCTACACTGAAGCCAGTGTTCATTTACATAGCTATGGATCCCATTTTATAGTCTGACTTCAGCTTCTGCAAGTTTCCATCCCCTCCGTCCTCCATCAGTATGCTGACCGTGACACCACCTCTCTTGGCACTGTGAAAAGGACGACCTCTAAGTCTAGATCACTTGCAACAGTGCTTGGACAGCAAAGGTGCTTATGAAATAAATTCATGGCTGATTTCTAAAACCTTTCATATTTCAGAAAAAATATTTATTATTTTGGTAGTAATTTCAGTGACTAACCTCTGTAGAGAATACAGGAATAATTAGAGAAGAAACAAGTTAGAGATGATCAGCAAAGCACCAGCATTTTGATTTATTCAATTTCTTTGCGATCCTCATCTTGCTATTGCCATTTTTATTACTTTTCTCTATCAAAATAGGATGTCCCTATTGTAATCTATTACTACACAATACAGAAGTAGTTTTTCCTAATGCAATACATATAATTTCATATTTATTCATTTCCACTGTCATGTCAAAAGATCTTGAACCTAAATTTGAGAATTTATTCAGAGCATAGCATAATAGGAATAAGAAGGTGTAGTAACTCTTTCAGTTTGGAAATGGCACTTGAAAAAGATTGCATGGGATATGTGGAGTTCCCAAAATATGTTTGCAGTGGGATCTGTTTTCTGTCTGCCTACACCTTTGTTCAGTTGAACTAATTTTCTCTGTATATAACAAAGCATCCTCAGAGATGTGAGAGCAGATTTTTATTTTTCATAATGAGGAAAGCTAAAAAATATTGAATAAATAAAAGTACCTAACAAATAGCAACTGTGCATCTTGGATGCCAGCTTATTTTTAACCTAGTTTTTTAGGCTGGAACAGAAACATGTAATCTCCCAGTGATAGCTCTAAGATTTGAGTTTCCATAAACTACATTAATGATCTCATACAATAGCTCAATGTTTAATGAAAATTATTTCCCATATTCATACAAATGATTTCCTATATTCAAATGAATCATTTTTTAAGAATCGAGCTAAAGTCAAAAGATTCCAAATAATCTCTCAGACCTTCACATGATGTTCTTAACGGTTAATCAATGTCTTGAATGTACACATGACACAATGTACATTAGGAATCACTGTCTAATGAGGAGGACCACGCACTGATTTCACAGATTGCAGAGTGCATAACATGCTCCCACAGAAAAAAGTAGGGAAGGCAATGTGTCTCTGTGCATAAACACTCTACTCCCAATTTAAATGAAACAGTGTGCATAAATATGCACGTATGACTTGATAATTTCAGCATCTTCAAGCATTCTCATAAGTTTTGTGCAGCATGCCTGCAAAATAGTTGTGATTTTGAAATAGGTGGGGAGAAACACATTAAAATATATAGCTTGTCCCTCTTTATCTGAAATTCGTTTGAACTGTTAATTTTTTTCTATGTGAAACTTTCTCTTCAAGACTGTATCAGAGAAGAAATTTGTCAAACCTCCACAAGCTCATAGGAACAATGGGTCTTCAGTTCTGTTTTCCAGCAGACATGCAATCTTGTCCATAGGATTGCTATGCTCTGTATTATTTTTTTTTTTTTTATGCTGACACTAACATTGGTGAGCCCTTTTAGAACTCCTCTGGTAGCCCTCATCCTACTAATTGCCCACCTCTGTGACCTGAAGAGCAAAAAATAAAGATTTTTTTGTTACAAGTTCATATCTATATTGTCCAAAATGTTTGCTTTCCCATCACGTCCCTTGTGCTATAAACCTATTAATAGCGTGCCAGTATATTTCATAATTAGTCTTCAGTTTCTAGGATAACATAGCCTGTTGCTTTTAGTCTTTTTTTGTGGGAATCTCTCAACCATCTTTTGATCTTTGTTAATGTTTGGATCTTTCTCCAAGTTGTACAATAGGCACTCCAAAGATGCCTACTACAGTCTCTGCAATACTATTACCAAGTCATTTTTCTGCTGGGAATATACTGCACGATGCATCTTTTCTGATCACATTCACCTTTCACACCTTCATTATTTAGGTGAATTATTGTAAAATCCTGTTAATCCCAGTTATATTTTTCTCTTTTTTTTTGCTTTGTCATTCCCAAATGATGGGCATACAACTTATAATAGTGGTTCTCATTAGTACATATATATATATATAAAATTATGGACCTCAAGGTCATCCAGTTCTTCCTATGTGTCAGGATACACCTACTTTTCATTGCTATTAAAAAATCCAGCAAGATCAGATCCAGAATTTGTTTTTGATGAACTCTATTGGTGTCCTCTTTCCAATCTGAACTGAAAGAGAACCTATGGAACGGCTGTTGCTTATTCTGCAGAAAACTCATGATATAAATTTTGATCCCTTTTCTATAACCTAGACAATCATTACCCTTTTCACACTGTAGTGTTTACCAGTGCCCAGATACATGGAGATTATTGCATTTTCTTCACCTATGGTTTTGTAAAAAATTAGTAAGGTAATTGGAGTCCTCTGTGGCAATGTATCTTTTCTGAGGAGGATAATGTTCCATCACAAGTAATCTGGTACCGTAAATATTCTATTTCACATACGAAATGGCTGGAAATATCATTATAATTTTTTCCTCTGAGACTTTGTGCATTCCTGTCATGACATAATTTAGCTGATGAGTCTTCATTGTAAAGTAAAGTAGTATTTGTCAAACTCAGAGAAACCAATATAATACAGGTATCAGTTGTATGAAAAGTTAGGAAGTGTTAACATACAGTACATATAAATTATATAGTTTATGTTATGGTGTCCTGTAGAGGCTTTATGCTTTTTGTGGTGTTATACAAAGACATAAATAATGTTTAAAACAAATGAGGAGTGTCTTCTGATTTATCAATAACCTTAAAGATTAAGATACTCAGTTTTTGCAAAGATTTCCCTTGATCAAGATGATTCTGTAAAAGGAGGTAGTACATACACTTTGGAATATCAACAGTTCAGATGTTTTACTAGATTTTAGTACAATCATCTGTTCACTGAAGACGTTTAAATTTGAAGTGAGGATAAAAATGTATTTTCCTTTCCTTTTTCTTTAAAAACTAAGAATCTTGGAAATAATTCAGCTCTTCTAAGAGTGAGAATACAGACAAGCTTTAAATGTTAATAAACCTAGTATTTATGGAATATTGAATTATGCAATGTTATGTAAGTGGGAATGGAAAAATGCAGGATGTGGTATTCTCTGGTTATTTACACTTCTCTCATCCAATATGGGGCAAGCTCCTTAATCTAAATTATATTGCAGATATCACTAAGACAGATGTACTGAATCTGTACCTTTCAAGTTAGATACAGCTTTTGAGACTACTTTAAAATCTTTTTCCAGGGCCACATGATACAGTTTAATGATAAGTATGCATATATAGACAGAACAGACTCGAAGCCTTTCCCTCTTTAGTACCAGATGATCTTCTTTGTATCCTATTAAATTTTTGACAAGTGTCATTTAATTAAAGCAACTATAATTCTACGTTTCTATCGTTGTGCTGATGAAAACATTCATTTCTTCAGGACTGGAATCACATTCTAGAGGAGCACAAAGCGTAGGTTTTTTCCTCATAAAAATTACTCAGTATTTTACCCCACAATATCTTCATTGTAAGCCAAAGGTATTTTAGCACTTAAAAATATGCACTTTTTATAACAGGTAGTTTAAGTTCTCAGCTTTAACAAGAACAGAATGTGCTGAGCCCACAGTGACAAGTGGGAGATGTCCTTTTTTCTTGTGGGGAAGACCCTTTTTTCTGTTTATTACTCTATTAGACCAAGTCCTGCCATATGCAACACTGAAGATGCTCCACTGATTTAAAACAGGGCTTTCTATTGGCTAAACTATAGCTAGGTTATGCATGTTCTTTTTTCTCAATTAAGGTTTTTTTAAACAATTTTGCTTTAAAAAATGCCAGATTTTTTTCAAGGAATGGCTGCCTAGTGGAGACCACCTTGCTATCATTTTCTATATTCAATGGTATGCACCAAGAGTTCAGTTTAGAAGGTCATTGAAATCAGTGGGGTTACTCACAATCTTGAAATTATGCATGTGCTTCAGCGGTCTGTTGGACTGAGGCCAGAATTCCCATCACTTGCAGCAGAAGCAGACTAAGGGCAGAATTTGGTTCATGCTGGCCTCTTGGTATTTAATGAGTATAGAGCCTTGTACAGCTGCAGCTGGTACTTTGTACAGCTCTGCAGCTTGTGCGTTTCTTTCCTCAAACCAGGACAATATTGTTATCCAGCCTGCTTTCATTCTGCAGGAGGAGGATTTCTTTTTCATGAAACCAGTATAGCAAACAGCTTTGACAATAAAAGGTACGCTCTGTTCAAAACCTGTTTTTTTCTGTAAGCATGAGATCATCTTGTTATGCATGACACTTCATCGGCCTTCTGATTTCAGTCTAGCAAAGAAGACAGAATATTGAGACTGTACATAAATTCCGTTAAAACAAAAGCTTGGATCCCACGTTTCTTGACAGGAAAGAGAGAAACATCAGGTACAGTAACTGGCCTTTTCATAGGCTTATCAGGTTAAACCAACATGGAATAAATGTTAATTCTATGCTAGAAAGCCTTTTATTTTTCCTCATAATTAATTATAAACCAGGATCAGAGTATCATGTTTATTGGCACATTTGGCTCCAAGTTTAGACTACATGACCTGATTTGAATATCCTCAAGAGAGCTGTTAGGTGCTGAGCATTTTGAAAATCTTAGCTTTTTCATATAGGTATCTAGTTGATCTGCAACCCTGTCATCAATTCCATAATTTTCCTGTTCAGTGAATTGTGCCCCAGAATCATGTGCCTGAAGTATTAGGGAATTTTCCCTGACTTTCAGACAATGGACATTTTTGTTAGCCTAAGGGATTTGCATTCCATAATATCATGAAACATATATTTGGAAATGCAAACAACACCGTTAACATTTCAAATAAGTTTAGTAATACAGGAATTTATGCTGACATTAAAAGCTATACTAAATTGCTGCTTGGGTTATTTTGAGAATATCTCTATTACTAATATGACAAAAGATGACTTTAATGGCATCATAAACCAGAAACATGAAAGCATTATTAAAACCTGCTTCATAAAGAGTTATCAGCCTGCTATCAGTTAAGCTGTTCAGACATGATGAGATTTCAAGCTAAACACACTGGACGACTTCATACACTTTTAACCAGCAGTGCTGTACATTCAATAGTAATGGATATGTAAGCTAAAAGAAGAAAGAAGAAAAAAAAAAGGATTATTTTTGCCAATATAGACCAGAATAAATATTATAAGACAGAAAAATATGCCACACCTCCTGAAATCTAGCCACATCTTCTGAGAATCTTTCTTTCCCTGGTTATTACCATGGAACATTTGTTCTGGGCATTGCCTAGTCCTGCCATTTCTTCTTGGAAAAATGACATTGAGTTTAATTTATCCAATAAAATCAGTCACTTCAGGATCTTATGTATTTTTAAGACACAGAGGAGCTATACTCTACATTCCTTTTCATTAATTATTTACCTTTCTGCAGGGTAAAACACTTATTTCACATGTTCCATTCTTTCCCCTCTAAAATGCATACTGGACCTGGGTAAAATATGAAGCATCTGAAAACCAGATCCGATTGTGGGTAAGCTGGTAGCCATTTGTTTGTGGAGGTGCCTTAATGAAAGCTTAGAGAAATGTTTTTAGAGATCATATCCCTGTTCAAAGCCAGTAGATTTGAAAACGTCATGTAGAGCTGAAGTTCTAGGATCCCTCTCACTGCAAGTTCCTTAAAATATTTTTGGCAAAAAAGATTTTAGGAAAATAGAAAACTAAGAATCTAATGTAATTCATCATGCAGTTCAGATTTAGATATGCGTAATTCTTATAATTACAATCTAGGAAAAATCAAAGCATTCTGGTTTTGGAAAACTTTCTGAACCATATACATCTGCTTAGGGGATTGTCTTATAATGTTCTCTGCTTGAATTATGTCAATGGCACATTTTAATTAAATCGCAAATAATGTTTGTATAATAAGTACACAAAGTCCTGCAAGAACTTCTTCAGACATACAACAACTTATGAATCTATTTCTGATTGCAAAACCAAAGAATAGGTACACCTAATATATTAATAGCTAAAGCAAATACTCCCAGGAGCTACAATTTGCTCGTAGGAAGCAAACATACTTCCTACTATTTGCATACTATTTGCATATTTTTCCATCCTCCTGTTCCATCCATCCCGCTCACCCCCCTCCTGCCTTGGTTGATCTACAGAAGATTTGACACATTATAATGGAGTTTAGGTAGGAAATGAGCAAACTGACTCATTGGACTCACAGAGGTGAGAGCATGCAAGTCAAAAACAGAGAAAAAACTTGTGCTGGGAAAAGGAATGGAGTCAGCTAGAAGAAGATGGCTTTGAGTGCTATTTATACAGAAAATTCACAGTGTTCTTAGGGTAATTCAGATGCAATGGCAGTGATAGGTAGGCAGTGATTTGCAAGGCTAACCTATAGTCCTCATGCAGGAAACTACTTCAGCAAAACAGTTTTATATTGACCTCTTGCAGACTTCTTGGGCTAAAAAATCATTGGTCCAAAATGTTTCTCACTGCATATACTTTGTGTTTTATTAGCAAGTCTGGTAGCAGAAGCTTTCTGGTTGAAAGGTCAGTGTGAATAATGCACAAGCTCTAAATGAGAGCAAGCAAAATAAAAAAGGGTAAAAGGGGCCAGAATTGTTTCTTTAAGTCTTGGGTGCTATGGCAAACTTCACTTTCATTCAGATATTATTTTTCATCCAGCTCAACTCCATAGTGTATTTTAAAGACAGCACCCACTACAGAGCACGTAGTTACAATGACATGAGTACCTGTGCCTTGGCCCATTTCTGAAAGATATATGGTCATTAAATTAAGTAAAAAATGGGAAATGAAGAGTCTTTCTGCCACATTTCATAGTTCCCAGGGATTCTGTGAGCCAAATGGTATCCCAAGTGCACTCATTCTGTAAGAAATATCTTTCAAAAAAGACAAGGAAACTCTTTCTATATCTTATTAATCATTTCCCCAGCTAGCTGGAGTTGTTTGCCAGGTATAGATCATAGCTCCACGAAGACCTAGTAGTCACGCTTTTACTCAGGCTGCTATTAAAGCCACTTGTAGAGCTAGAGGCAGAAACGATGGGAAAAAAAGACTTCCCCCATTGACACCCGGGTCCCACAGAGCGTGAAGGACAAGAAATGTATATTCCAGCCTCAGTGGTCAACATGGTCTCTTACCTATTGCAATAGCTCGTCAAAGCATACAGAAGATTCGGCAAGTCCACTGGGTATGGCTGACTCCCGCAGAAGGCACGTTAACAGGCTTGTGGGATTTTCTCTGTTACTTCCAGTACAGACAGCCAGAGTCTGGACTAGAATTAGTAAACACACCAGCTGGAGGTTTCTGCTAATTGGTTTAGACCCCTCTTAGTGTCTTACTGAGGCATCAGGATGTTTAGACCCCAGCTTTTCTGTTTAACAGACAGGAGAGCTGGAAGGCACTCACTGTTTTCCTGCTTTCTTGTGGGGCGAATGGCAGAGGCAGAAGGTAACCCGACTCCCGCCTTTGTTGTATAACAATATCTGCTTGTATTTAATAACAGACAGGAGCACTTCTCATCAGTTTGCTGCAGGAGTAGAAGGCTGTTCAGCCATATATTTGTATAAAATCCCAATGGGACACTTGAATCATTTTTACTTACACACACAAGACGATCATTAATATACTTATACAGGAGGCAAACTTGTCTGGCAACTGAAATTGTGACTATAGTTTGAGCTTTTACAGCATCCTTGTTTGTGATGCACTGAAACAAAGCATTCTGAGAAAGGCAAGAGACATCTGCATTTTAAAGCTTAGGTTATGCTGAGCTTAGGAGATGATTAAAGTTTAGCTGGTTTATAGAAGGTGAAATTCCCACATCACTGTTCTTTCGTATACTTAATTAACAGAAGCCCAGCCTAAATAATGTCAGTTTTCTAATCCTCCCAATATAAGGGCAATTTTAAGATGAACTGAAATGGAAATGAGTAAGAAACATATGATGATCAGTTAGACTGGTATCCTTAGAATTTCTAATCTGTAAACTAAGTAAAAGCCCTAGAACCCCATTCACAACACAGATTTTTGTGACAAAACACTGTTATCAAGAATGCTGCTAAAGAAGCTGGCAGAATACTTTTCAAAACTAAAGAAAGAATATTTCTTGAGACCATTTTTATTTCTCTAGTTTCCCTCGTCTTCTCTATTTTTATAATTCAGACTTCAAAGATTTGAAAATTCCGGATAAATGTGCTGAAGTCTATGCCAAGGAATGAATCCTGAATGCATGTACAACTCCAGCAGCAAGACAGACTTGCCATGTGTGCAGGGCAGACCTGGACAGAATAGCCCAAAGC
The DNA here is from genome assembly GCA_017639485.1 of Pluvialis apricaria. Lineage (NCBI taxonomy): Eukaryota > Metazoa > Chordata > Aves > Charadriiformes > Charadriidae > Pluvialis > Pluvialis apricaria. The sequence continues at coordinate 39,827,676 of CM030044.1, forward strand.
AAACTGCTCTTCGATTGTGCTGCCTGTATGTAACACCAGACACTAAGAGATCATGTTATGCCTACGGTCTTCTTGCAGTGGTGGATCAACACTGTGGATGCCAGATAAACTTTCATTGCCTTGAAAAATGATGGGTGTTACAGAGGATAAATAACAGAGAAGGAAAAAACATGTTGCCGTGCTCTACTTTGAGCGTGAAGTAATGGTATCTGGGCACCAGGAGACCCACTCTCGATGTTATTCCATGTTTAAAGGATTTAGCCTGGCTTCGGTGTGCTTGAACACTGTGCCAAACCTTTCTCCTGCTTCAGTTCTCCAGTATTGCACTGGACCTGGAAAACCAGACATTTCCCAGCCTCCTCAGTATACTTCTGGCAACATTATGCCTTCACAAACATAACAGGTACAAACTTAAGTTACTCCTATGTAGGGGATATCAATTCATGCACTGAGACACTTTTCTTGTGTGCATTGAAACCTTCTTCCATGAAGAGGCACTACTGTCATGTAAAAAAAACCAAAGAAGGTATGGACAGAAGAAAGAAAGTAAAACAGCAGAAACTAATCCCTCTGAACAATTGGGGCTTGTTAAAATGCACTCACCCATATATAGTCCAAATTCAAAACAAAATAAAACAAAATAAATTACAACAACAGAAAAAAATAGTGAAAGTACCAGAGTGGGAATGGATCAGCAACGATAAGCAGTAAGAAGCCTTATGGTACTAACTCGGGGTTTTTTTTTTGTTTTGTTTTTGTGTTTTTTTCAGGTACAACAAAAACTATGGAAACCAAGAGAGACTTGCAAAGAAACAGTGAAGAAAAGTATTCTGCCAGGGTCCAAACCCCCATAAGGTGACATTGTACTGCACAAATCCACAGAGCTCCATTGGTTTGCACCATCCAGAGAAACACATAAAAAATGGTGCTGCTGCCATGTAGTTCAAATCCTATCTAGGTAGGTAGCTCACTACTCAGTGGGGGATCCCAGCCTGCATATTTTGTTGCATTTCTATTTCCTGGGTCTGAAGGCCCTCTGAAGATCTGAAGATGGGGGTTGCAAAATGAAAGCCTTCAATGTTTCTCTGTCAACAACCCTTAAATAAATACAGTATTTTTTTAACATTACAAAGTGGTGATAATTTCTGTTTTCCATTATAGTAGCAAACAAAATGATCCACGAAATTAACTCTTCAAATACTGAAACAGAAAACAAATACCAATACATTAAAACTTGAAAAGATGGGTGCTTCTGTTTTTCTGGATGTCTAACGGCTAAGTTGATGAGTGTTGTTTCAAATGCTTTCAGCTATTAATTATGTTTCTAACAATATTCTGGATCAAACACTCTGCAATGAATTTGTGGTTTGATTTCTTTTTTAGTACCATAATTACAAATTGTAAACAACTTCCCTTTTCCCTAAAGGTTGTGTAACTTTATAAAAACAGAGGGGAGGAGTGGAGGGTGCGGAACAAAAAAAAAAAAAAAAAGAAAGAATCTATTGAAGTAGAAATTAAAAAGGGATGTTTGATATGATAAATAATGACTAGATAATGGGTTTCACTGGGATATGGAAATATATCCACAAAGAGAGCAAAAACCTGTGTGAAGGAGCTTGGGGAAGGACAGCCCCATCCTGTTTTTCTTTCCCCCATCCTTGGTGTTGCTGTCACCAGGCCAGGCCTTAAGGACAATCCATGGTTCACTCAGCTCACCCGGCAGTCTCCTTAGGAATGACTGTGGTTAGAAGAGCAACTAATACATAGTTTTATTTGTTTTGTAGACAAATGGAGAGGAAAAAAGTAGGAGGTATTCCATGTATTCAATGCTTGTGAAGAAAGAACACAAGTGTAATTAAGAGGCACTGATGGCCTTTAATCAAGTTGCCTCCTCACAATATCTAATTCTATTCATCTTCTATTGAGTGCTTTTGCTTTATTAGTTGATTGTCCAACAGACTCTTGAACGTCTGACAGTCTGTTGGGTTAGACAGTCTCTAGAAATTTGTGTTTGTGTGGCAGAGCAGTGGATCTGTCAACCTCAGGAGTTTCTATCTGGATCTGCCAACCTCACATGTTTCAGGTGATCCACTTGCACCTATTATCAGAACAGATTTAGGACAAAAGTTTATATTCCACTAAAAAGCATATATTTTCAGTAGTAGAATAAATTTAGATGGAATACTGAAAAATACCTTTAGAATTGTATTTAATAATCACTGCCTTCTTGAGCTGCCCTAGCTTACTCATTAGACTTGCTCAGATCTAACGAGGCTTCTCCAGAGCTCACAAAACCATGCAGAAGTCATGAAGCCCATTCTTCCTGTCTCTGTCATTGAAGGTGGCTCTTGAACCCGTTCAAGCAGATGCTTACGCAATCTGCTGCTTTTCTAGTCTGGGATGCACTGGTTCATTTCTATAGTAGTTTTGTTCCACATTCCTTGTGATTAAGCCAAGGGGCGTCCCATGGTAATTTGGAGGATTAGATCATTTTCTGGATTCCACCAATCCAACATTGCTAAATTTAAGAGGTTCATTTCTTAATGAGTACAGACTGGTTGTGAATTTGGTTTGCCTACTTAAAAGCATTTAATAACATTGTAGTAAACCTGATATGAGAACCAAAAAATGCATACAGCCCTCAACACAGTCATAATAATAGTTTCCCTGTGAGAAATTTGGACATTCTGGATTTCATATACATTCAATAGAAGAATGATTCAGTCAAGAACTGCACAGCCATGCGTTCTCTCACTCAGACTTCATTAGGTTTTGGGTAATCCTCTGCAACACAGTCATATTTAGTTTCACAGAAGTTGTAGCAGTGACATGTCTGTGCTAAAATACGTCCTCCCAGTGAATGGGAGCTATATGCCAGAAATAACCTAAGGAAAAAAACAACACCAGCATAACTTTAAGAAGAAATAGCAAGGTATGAACAAGACGTTTATAACAGACTTTTATTCCATGGCTTGATGTGGTATATGTATCATGTGCTCTTTAATGTGCAATTTCAGGTTTACCAGAACCTTTATTAGGAAGCATTATTTTGAATTTGAGACTGGGAAGGAAGACAGTTACTTTCCATCAGGTGCATATCAAATTTTGATTTAGTTCTAAGCAAAGCGCTCAAGTTTTATTTTCTTCCAGCTAAAGTTTTCATTATTGTTAGTGGAATTCTAGGCTTTCAGAGGAGAGAAATTATTGTCCCATCTTCTGCTCCTTCACCAATCTGTATATGAAAGTGATGTTATGACGATATGAAGTGCTTCTGTTTTAGTTTTAAATAATAATAACGTGTTCTGTTTTGAAATGAAATATTCTAGGTCATTTTGTGTAGGTCTTATAATGTTAAGAACACCTGCAAACCTATTAGTGATGGTGATAATGGCTTTGACAGAAGTGGCAGTATGACCACAGGGCCACCCATATTAGATTTGAAAGAATTTTTTAGTGTTTTGCCTATCTAAATTTTTTTTTTTTATGCACACTTTTCTCTGTTTATATCCTTGAAGTTCTCAGATAATATCTACAAATCTATTTCAGTAGAAAGAATCTGTACAAAGCAAAGCAACTGAATGTTTTTTGATCCTTTAATCTTTCATGTCTTTCCCAATAAATAGCCAGTTCCCCTCTTCCTAGCTAGTCCATTTCATAATCAACTATATAAAACTTTGCCTCATAATAGCACAAAGGAACTTTTAAGGGAACCAGAAGGAACACCTGATCCGTTAAAATCTCCCATAGCTAACCTTGGGACTTTTTAATGCAGCCTTAGCCTCCCCAGCTTGAAATTAAATCAACTCATATATCACCATTTATCATCCTGGAAATCTAGCTCGCAACTGTACTCTCCAATTCTCTCCTCCAGAAATGTGTCAGAATAATTCACACTTGCTTCTATCACTGCCTTTGACAATTTGTTCCATTATTCAGTAACCCTCTGCATAAAGAAATTCTGTCTGAACTGCTTATAGATTAATCCTTTCTTTAACATCAATCCATTATCTCTGTTTTGTGTAAATTATTATCTCAAACAGTGCCTTAGTGACTATACAGTTCTCTTCCTTCAAAATCTTACACAGGCCTAATTAAGGCCTTGTTCTGCTAAGATCTATGCTCTCCATGTATCTGATTTCAGATATTTTAAACTTTTTTTCACCAACTAATAAAAGTGCCTTTTATTTTTCATCTCTTACAGGAAGAACCCTACAATGCCAGAATAGGAGATGGATTCTTGTTTACATCAGTTCAGCAAAGCAAAACATCTGAAAAAGCCCTCACGCTCAGCATACAAGGAGTCTCCCGGCTTGATTGTTCTTAATGCAGTTGTGATGAAAGGAGACTTTTGGGAGACACCCTTCATCTGCAACACTTGTTCTCCACTACGCAGCTTTAGTGATCTGGCAGAAATGCAGGTCCTTGATTTCATCTGTGTTAATAGCAACAGGACAGCGTAAAGACTTTATTATGGCAGGCGTTTTGTCTTTCTGCAGTAGCAGAACTAGTAATTTAGTGCTGTACCCTTTTCTGAGCAGTCCTCTATTTTCTTGTACAGCTGTGCTGTATCCAGATGTCAAAACAATGAGCATTATAGGGGGAAAAAAATCAGTAAGTTAAGCACTCAACAGAAATATGGATTAATAGGTTAGCTTGATGGGCTGCTTAGTTGCATAAATCTCTCTATATATATATTTCTACTGCTTCCACTAAGACTTCATTTGCTCAAATAGCTTCTGCATTATATTGGTTTTGATTCATCATTACTTCCTAAGCTGCTTTGAGATAAATTTTCAGACCTGAAGGATATACATAAAGCTAAAGTTTTTGGGATTCTTTAAAACCAGACATTGAACATTGATATATATATACACTCAGTCAGCTTTACAACTTCTGACTTTCTGTCCTTGCTAAGAAACATTGTCAGGAAACTCTGCTGATGCTGTCTTCTCTCTTGTTATGGTACTTAAAGGTGGTACTGCATTTTAAAGATACGAAGCTCTGACTACAATTCTTTTATCTGCAGTTACCATTTCCTTGAGCACTGTGATGTGGAGAAATTTTGTGGTGGGTGTTTTGTTATCCTGGGTTTGTTCTGATTTCGTAACGAATCATATGATGTTGACTGCGATAGTTTTGCTATCATCACCCTTTACAAAATACCCGAGGTAAAGCTCTCAAATGTTAATTTTTTTTTAATTTTTTTTTTTTATAAATGGAAAACATACTAGAGGTCAATACTCCACATACACATTCCTTATCATAACTTTCAATCTGGTATGAAATATAGTGTTGGACATCTATTTTTTGCCCTAATTTTAGATTACAAAAATATTGAATTATTTTTGTTAAGATGAAAAATTCGTAAGGTTTCAAAGAGGAAGTGACATTGTGTTTTGATTTGGCATTTCCCACTCAAAATGGATTTTTTATGGCTTGTACTATTTCATTGACCTATTCCTAAACTTTTTACTTTTCCATAATGTTGCACTTCTGCTTGAGAGCTGCATTTTTTGCTAAGTTTATGAGATTCATAAAAAAGGAATAACAGCAAAAGAGCACCTCCCCCAAACAGCATGTCTCATGTTTCCTCCCGCAAATTTTGATTTTTCAATGACTACATTTTCTATTAAATTAATCATCAGTACAAAATGTCTCACCAGCTTTTTTAATAACAGGATTTTTATTAATTTCTTGCACTGTAGATATATATATTATTATGCTTATATCAGTTTTTCCCTCTGTGATTCACTCACTAACACTACTACCTGGAATAACAACTGCTCACCGTACAGGAGTAGGTGGAGATTAGAGGTGTGTAAAAGTCATTTTTGTCTGTGAAAAAATGTGAATCTAAAAAAGCCCCCAAATTTTTCATCCTAAAAACTTTCTATCCTAAATTCAGAAGACATGTTATTATTAACACAGTTCCAGAAGAAAAAACCCCAACAACCATGGAGGTGTAGGATGTGGAAAGAAAACAGTTTTATTTTATTCCATTATTTTTTTCCTTTTTGATCACCTGAGAAGTTTTTCATTTAGATTTTCACTAGTTTTATTTTGAATATTTAAAATACAGCATTTTAAGATTAATGTATTTTAAGATAGAAAATCCTCATTTTTTATTTAAGAAAAGCTGAAATTAATTTTTCAATTATTGCTAAGATTTTCTCCAATGCTTACTTAGTTGAAAAATCATTCCAAACTGTTTTTCCTCTATTAAGAAAATCCTAGTTTTATTGAATTGATATTTCACAGCAAAAGGAACATGGTTTTCTACAAAGGCTCCATGTTTTGTGGTAACAGACAGGTAGGCTGTGTAAAATGGCTCAGTAGGTTCACACCTACTGGAAGTGGAGAAAAAAAAAGAATAAATTGGACTGCAGCCCTTGCATTCCTTTTATAACATTATCTGCGAATCTGAGTGTGCTCTCTTGTTGCCCTGAGAGCGTGGGCAAGTCCTGATAGACCAACTCACTCCATTCCTGCTGCTGCTAGCTGCCAAATTGCAACGTAGACAGCTTGACTATACTAAATGTTGATAGGGTTCCCTGCTGACCCATCTTTTTCAGTTAATTGCATTTTAAACATTTGCAAAATTTCCTGCATTTTTAAAATTTATTTTGCCCTGTTTTTGTCTACATAAACAGATAGATGGATGAGGGATGGACATACACTTATGTAAACCCTCATTTGATGTTTATGTTTTCACCATCCTACTCTAATATTTTATATTTGTGCTAAGCTGATTTGTTTCCCTTAATCCCTTTGTGAAGCTCCTTATTCAGCAATATACTGCAGGTCTTTTTACTCCTGCTGTGCCTATTACTAAATAACACTTGGTTTCGCACACATATTTTTCTTCTAACACTCTCTGTTTTCCTTAATGATTGTTCTCCCCAGTGCTTCTCGCTTTCTGATTTCATACTGTCCGTTTCACAATTTGTTTTATAGTCATTGTACAGCACAGTCAAAAGATCATAGACTCACATTCTTAAAAAAACCAAACCAAACCAAAACAGGCCATTCTACAAGTATTTAACTTCTTGGTAAAAATAAGCTAACACAAACCTTAGTTAATTTTTTGTCTTGAAAGAGTCTACTTTCAAGGTCCCTTCTTCCCACTTTCCATTTGTCCACTACGCCCAGAGACATGGTAAAGCCGCCTGCCTAGGTGCAGAGAGAAGCACATGTTCACACATACCAAGAGGTGCATGGTGAACTAAAGGCGAATTCAATGAAAACACAAACATACTGAAGCAGCAATGAAATTTAATTTTGAATCAGGCTTTTCTGCAGCTTCTGCCTGCAGACAACATTTCCAAGTTTACTGTGAGGTACTTTTTGTGTGTGCACTTTAAACCCAAAACTTCCTAGGTTTCCCTGGAACTAGAAGCATATGCCTGATTGTGTATACTCTTCTCTGCAAGACATCACACCATTAATACTTAGTGTCCAATCCGGGATCAAGGTCTAAAACAGAACTTGAATAAATACTTAATTAGAGAAGTGGAGAAAAAAAAAAAGGGGGGGGAGGAAACCCCAGAATAAGTAAATCAGGAATCACTTACCAATAGGAAAAAGAAAAACAACAGAGGCAAAAATTAAAACTAGATTAAAATTGGTCTCCTAAGAGTCGAAGCATTCCCTGTAGATTAGATTTGGACCCCTTTGCTTTCTGGGTCACATGTAGGAGGTCACAACTTTGGTCTTGCCAGGGATATAAAACAAAGTTATCCTATCCAACAGGGCAGAACTCTTCTTGCTCTGCACAAAGAAACGTATATTTTATATTTAGCGCTAGGTAGAATAATTCACCACATCTTGGCTCTGAGTGAGTCAGACAAACCCCTGTCATTAGGTCCCTGATTTATTTATATAGGGGTGGGAAAACAGCTTGGAAGCAGGAGCTCAAATGTGAGAAGGCCGAGGCTGTTATCTGCTTGCCCAAACACTTTATACAGCTACTTTGTGGGTCTCAGGCACCTGCTGTCTTATTTGACAGGAGCATTTCAGGGAAGGTAAGGAAACAGAACCTTCTCCATTGTTGCAATTATGAATAACAGCAGAATTGCACCCACAAAAAAGCACCAGTATTTTTTGGTTTGTTTCATTGATGACATCAGATCTGAACCTTTTGGTGGTTGATGCACAGCTGTGTGATTTTCCAAATGCAGCTTTAGCATAACTACTCTCCCCAGACACAGCACAATTCCATTTCTGTAATCACTCTCCCCAGGCACTCTTTCAGGAGGTACATCCCTATACCATCTTGGGCCAAGATGGCTGACGAGCTCAGAAGACCAAGGTAAAGGTACTCCTAAATGCTTACCTTAACACCACTGTTTTGTTGTTCTGTTTTTTTTTTCCAGCTGCTTTAGAATTTCCTTCTCAAAAGCAACTTTGGATTTTGTCTGTCTCTGTACATCACATGGGGCAAAGATATAAAAATCAGAGAGCATTTTGAAAACTGTAGTTCTGTTTAGTTACTACATCAGGTAGATTCATGGAATCATAGACTCATAGAACGGTTTGGGTTGGAATGGACCTTTAAAACTCATCTAGTTCCAACCCCCCTGCTGCATGGGGGATGAGAACATTCGTGTTCCCCATGCCCACCCACTGCCACTGTGTTGCGCCTTTGTGCTGAGTAAAATCAGTTTGCAGCCCAAAGGTCTCATCCTGCAAGGTGCAGAGCATCCTCAGCTGTCAGCAGACTTGCAGCATTTCCTAATATTGAATTGCAGTAACAAAGCTGGTGAAGGGTCCAGAGAACAAGTCTTAGAGGAGCAACTGAGGGAACTGGGGTTGTTCAGCCTGGAGAAAAGGAGGCTGAGAGGAGACTTTATTGCTCTCTACAACTACCTGAAAGGAGGTTGTAGCCAGGTGAGGGTCAGTCTCTTCTCCCACGTAATGAAGAATAGGACAAGAGAAAATGGCCTCAAGTTGTTCCAGGGGAGGTTTAGATTGGATATTAAGAAAAATTTCTTCACTGAAAGGGTTGTCAAGCACTGGAACAGGCTGCCCAGGGAAGTGGTTTAGTCACCATCCCTGGAGGTATTTAAAAGATGTGTAGATGTGGCACTTAGGGACATGGTTTGGTGGTAAACTTAGCAGCACTGGGTTTACAGTTGAACTCAGTGTTCTAAAGGTCTTTTCCAACCTATATGGTTCTATGATTCTAAAAATTCTATATTCTAAATGCTGAGCACTACCAGGCTGGGGCCTGACGGAACTATGGGGAAATATTAGTTTTCTTCCCAACACTTTTATTTCTTGCCTACAATGTGTTTTTTTTATCACAAAACAAATCTTAATTAAAGGCAAAGTAATGAAAATCAGAAACACATATACAAAAAAATAGGAAGTATAAAATGTATGTTATCCTGTGCACAGCCTTCTAGTGCATGCAGCAGATATATTAACATTAGTATTCAGATCTATGGACCAGAATGCTATTATTAAAGCAACTGAAGAGTTTTTAATATTATAAATATGTATGACTTTGTAGAACAGTAAGGAAATATATTCTGCTCAAAGTTCTCCTAATGCTGAATATTTTAATAAAACTTTCAGCATTTTTCTACAAGTGCTATAAATTATCCACTTTAAAATTAGATAAAAACTATTTGAGAAATAATTATGGGTATATGTTCATTAGATTGGAGTTGGAGGACTGAGAGATAAGGGCATTAGGTCAAGTCTTTCAATCTGCCTCCAGATACTCATTTCCACTATAATGCCTATAAGCACATTATGGCAACAGAATCTCAGTGTTTAGAGAATTGTAATTCATTCCCACTCTCTCGCTGAGAGACAGTCATTCTTAGACAGTGTGTACAAAAACACAAACACAGAATTTGATCATACTCAGCTGAGATGTTCCTCTCTCACCCCTTCCCACCCCCCATCATACTCATTCTGCCTCCTCTCCAGCCTGCATGCTGAAGCCAATCAGCATGCAAGACTTTACCAAGCAGTTAGTAAATGTTGATTCAGACCACAGTATTTACTTAATAATGGCATTGCTTTATCCTTGCTTTTAAGTTAATCACAAACAATCCTCCTCCAATCCTTGCCAGGAAGCCTCCCTTAAGTCCATTGCAAATCATAGACATAATCTGTGTAAATAATTAATCTGCCTGAATCTTATTCCAGCAACACCTGCACCAACACTGATTACCAGATGTGTAATTGCATTTTGCTTGTATTTAAATAAATTTGCCTCTGCTTTCTGTAGTGGTGAGAGCCTCACCTCCCTTGTGATCGAGGGCAGAATTTCTTGACCTTTCTTTGGTTCCCTGATGTGAGTGGGCACTGAGATAAACCAAGGTGATTTCGGACCATGAGCGTGTATGTTGTCCAGCTTTCTCTGAAGTTAGGGGTTAATAGGTGGATCAACACGGGGCAAAATAAATCTCTCTCAAGCTCAAGTAATAATAATAAAAAAAGAGAATTATTCGACTCTACGGTGTTTCCTATTGGCTCAGAAATTACCACATAAACTGACATCATTCAGAAATTCTCCATGATAGCATACTAGTTTGATCTTTTGATTTATGCTTTTTATGGAAAAAGTTTTAAAGAGTCTTCTTTCTACCATCTTACTTCACCACTCAAATTCATACTCCTCAGAAAACAGATACATGACATATATAAATATGCATATATATATACACATGACATAATGTGTGTACCCACACATGCAGCCCATGTATGATATCAAAGTGTATATACTGAAGAACATTTGCTTCAGCTTCACTTTTTGGTTCATCAACTGTACTTTGAGATACATACAGGGAGAAGTTTACCTTCAAACAAAGGGCCAAACAAATTGTCTAGTGGTGGTTTTGAGTCATTTTAGCCCTGTTTAACCTTTGTTCTTTAGCCCACACATAAATTCATGCATTGTGCCTAAAAGTGCCAAGTAGAACAACTTAGATGTTCTATGTGGTGGAGGCGCAGTACTGTACAGCACAGTACACTGATGTACAGTCTAACATCTCAGGTGCAACAACTTAGAGACATAAGAATCACCCTGCTCACTAGAAGGAACTTTCTTTAATTTTCTGGTTTATAACATAAGTGTTCTGCTTAGTAAATTAGTGCTAGTTAACTTTAGTCCTGAACGTGTCCAGCCCACTGCTTTTACTCTCTCCTATTTCTAGTCTTTTTTTTGTTCTTCTAGACCATCTGGTCTAGATAACTTAACTTTGTGAAGTGCTGACAATTAGGCTTGAAAGGCAGAAGCACAATAAAGCACGTTGTCTTCTATATGGTCACAGAGTTTCTCTGCAGCACTCTTCTCTGAAATAAAGATTTTTCAAATTAACGAAAACTAACACCCTGACTTTCAATGTTGCTTCAGACTCATATGTTATGATTTGGGGCCAGTCTTATGTTTAGCCATATGTTTTCTCCTTCTCAGACTGTTGAAGATGTATTGTGTAATATTGGTGGTATTTTTCCCCATCTCAGGTAATTGCAGAAATGAGTGTCTTAGCCTAAGTACACTCTTGTTACACATAATGACTTGAATGAGGCAAAGAGATAAATTGGATAACTATGAAGAATGCGGTACACTTCCACACAGACTTTACAGGTGACCTTAACCTCATATCCTTTAGAGGAAGGCAGACCAAAACCAAACTAATTTATAGTTATGGGTCAGAAATCAGCTAAAGTAACAACATGAGCGAAAACCACAAGAACATACAGTCAGGCAGGAACACCATTAAACAATACCTTGGACTGACACAGATTAGGGACAGAACTTCATATACTTCAGCAGTACTGTTAAGCAAAACAAAAATTTATGTCTGAAAAGAGAAAGCCAGATATGTCTTCATAACCCTAAGTAATCTGAAGAAAGAGAAGTGTTACCATCTGGAGTAAACATTGTATATTGTATTCCAGTATAACAGCTCTTTTACGGTTATTTATCAAAATGTTACCATCTAAATTCCAAGCATTCATAAGCAGCTGTCCTTAGCAAATCCTTAGCATCCTCTCACCAGAAAATAATCAGAGATAAGTGTCGTGAAGAAGGATGAAGCAGAACCAGTGGGATTAGAAGTATGGTCAAAATGGCTGTGATGAATTCTTCCAGCTGAAGAAAACATGACCAGGCAGGTGTTATGTTGGAGTAAAATAAGGAAAGAGAAACTGAGGCAGTGTAAAGCAATAATGGAAGCCCATAACTCACATTAAATGAAAAAGAAAAATAATTGAAGCTATGCAAGAAGCAGAAAAGGGGGCTTCATGAGACCAAAAACATGAGAAAGGGGGATGATGATGTATTCTGTTACTTTGCTTACAGCATGCAGACATGCACAAACACTGAATACATAACAATTAGTAGCTCAAACAGACAAAAGTTGCAAACATACTGCTTATACAAAGCAACATTCAAAGCTGTGCTAGATCCATCTTCCCTACAGCTTTTGGGCCACCTCTTACCTGCCCATGTTGGAGGTGTGAGAACATGCCAGAATCAGTGGCTGCAGGTAGAAACACACTGGCTGCTGCCAGCAATTAGGGTTAGTTAACAGTTTCCATCCAGTATAAAATATTTAAAGCTGGTTATTACAGTTTAATTTTGCTCCTCAGAAACTAAATTGCTGCTGCTAATGGCTACTGTTTAATACTTTGGAGGCTGCTTTTCAACACTTTTGCAGTCCTCTGGGGAGCAGTGATTTACACTTTGCAAAATGCTGGAAAGGACTAGCTATGCAAAGTCTCAGAGTGTTTCTTGTACATCCCCAGATGTAGGTACCCCTTCCAACTGCAACCTGTATGCTTTTTTTGTTAATCATGTTTGTCATGTGAGTGTCTAACAAACAAAAGTAATCAAAAAGATGTAAATGGCACACACATGTCACCAAAGACAAATCAAGATACACACAAATGTAAACATTTAGGTGCGCTAACTTTGTATAGACTAAATTTCTATGATTCCTGGTAGTGCTGGATTTTACTAAACAGATATGAGGATTTTCTGTTCTTTATTATTGTTTGAGCACTCACTGTTTGCATTTCTGGAATGTTAAAGTAAAAATTAAAACACAAAAGTGAGTAGTGAAATAAAGCTGGTATAACTGAACTCCTTTAAAGTAATACAGATGTATTTTCAATGTACTGATACAAGAATAAACAAATTCTTAGTGCAGCATAATGTAGGTAGGCATAATTCTGTTCCACGTGCTTTACTGAGAGATTCCAAGTGATATAATCCAGAGAGAGTTAAGATTATTAAGGATCAGGAAGTCCCGGCTCCACTCAGGTGGAACCTGACTGTATAGTGTCCACTGCAGTAGATGAAAAAAAGCTGCACAGTTCAGCAGACTCATACACACAGATCTGCTGTTTTGGTGTTGAGCAAGGCTATGCTGTCCAAAAGTAGCAGTTATCTGCTCTGCTCCTTTCTGTGTGCAATTGGCTGTCATCCCATAGTCCCCATATCTATGGGTGAAGGAAAAAAAATGCCCCTTTGTTTTTCAGAAATTACAGGTTACTCTTGTGCACACAGCATTTCAGTGCTGGAGGGGAAATTTCTGACAAGTAACATGGCAGGAAATGGGTTATCTGTGGCTGTAAGTCTACTTATATTTTTTCTGACTACTGATTTTCCTTTAAAAATATTTTTGTGGTGGTGAAGTCAGATGGATCATACAAGGAAGCTTTCCTTTCTGCAAGCAAGGGTGGATTTCAGGCCTTCAAGCTCTTTCATATATATATATATATGAATGCCACTCCTGTCCAAGGGAGGACAAAAATTACGATTTTAAAAGTAGAGGAGAGGATTTGGAAAATAATATGTATTTAAGGACAGCTTTTGGAATTATCCTAGAGTCACAGGCAGTTTAGGATTGCACATTGCTGACAGACAATATCAACAGCGTCAATATACAAAGACAGTGTGAGCTATCACAGAATCATGGAATGGCTGAGGTTGGAAGGGATCTCTGGAGGTCATCCAGTCCAGGCCCCCTGCTCAAGCAGGGCAAACTAGACCTGCTTGCCCAGGACCGTGTCCAGATGGCTTTTGAATATGTCCAGAGATGGAGACTCCACAACAACCCCAGACAACCTGTGCCAATGCTTGGTCACCTTCACAGTGAAAAAATGTCTCCTGATGTTCAGAGGAAACCTCCAGTGTTTCAGTTTGTGCCCGTTGCCTCTGATCCTGCCACTGAGCACCAATGCAAAGAATCTACTCTGTCTTCTTTACACCCTTCCTTCAGGTATTTACATCCATTGATGAGATTCCCCCTGAGCCTTCTCTCTCCAGGCTGAAGAGTTTCAGTTCTCACAGCGTATACTCATAGGAAGGATGCTCGAGTCGCTTAATCACCTTCGTGGCCCTTCACTGCACTCTCTTTGGTATATTCATGTCTCTTGTGTACTGAGGAGCCCAGAGCTGGACACAGTACTTCAGCTATGGCCTCACCAGTGCTGAGGAGAGGGGAAGGATCGCTTCCTTCAACCTGCTGGCAACATTCCTAATGCAGTCCAGGATACCGTTGGCTTTCTTTGCCACATGGGCTCATGTCCACCTTGATGTCCACCTGAACACCCATGAACTGCATGATGTTCTCATCAAGCCACTTCTAATAACAGCTGCCCCTCCCAGTTTTCTGTTATCAGCAAAATTCCTTAGGGTACACTGCCCCATCATCTGAATCATTATTGACCCTTGGGATACAACACTCATCACCACCTTCTAGGCCTGACTGTTCAGCTGGTTTTCAATCCACCTCACTGTCCACTTACCCAGCCCACTCTTCATCGGCTTCTCTACAAGGGTCTTATGGGAGACAGTGTCAAATACCTTGCTGAAGTCAAGCTGATACTGCCATTTCAATTGCTTTCCCTTCATCCATGAATCCAGTCATTTCATGGGATTATCAAGTTGGTGAGGCATGATTTCCCCTTTGTGAATCCATGATGACTACTCTTGATCATCTCCATGTCCTTCAAGAGTCTAGAAATGGTTTCCGGTATTACCTGTTTCATTGCCATCCCAGAGATAGAGATGAGGCTGACGAGCCTCTAGTTCCCTGGGTCCTCCTTCTTGCCCTTTTTGAAGACAGGAGTGGCATTTGATTTCCTCCAGTCCTCAGACACCTGTGCCAGTTGCCATGATGATTGAAAGACTACCAAGAGTGACCTTGTAATAACATCCAAGAACTCCCTTGGTACTCGTGGGTGCATCTCGTCAGGGTCTGTGGACTTACGTATATCCAGTTTGTTTAAGTATTTTCTGACCTGATCTTCTCCCGCCAAAAGTAAACCTGTCTTGCTGGAGACTTTCGATGTGTTTTCCAAGACCATGAATTCCTGAAGGATGGTCTTGCTGGCAAAGACTCAGGTCAGAGAGGCATTCAGTACCTCAGTATTTTTCATGTCCTGTATCAGCAGGGCCCCTGCCCTGTTCAGCAGTCGGCCCACATTTTCACTAGTCTTCCTTTTGCTACTTATACACTTGTAAAAGCCTTTCTTGTTGTCTTTAACATCCCTTGCCATATTCAACTCCAGATGGCTTTGGCTTTCCTAACAGCATCTCTACGTGCTCGGACAGTGTGTCTGTATTCCTCTCAGATTTCCCATACTTGCTTCCACCTTCTGTATACTCTTGTGTTTACATGAGTTTTGTGAGGACCTCTGTGTTCATCCATGCAGGCCTCCTGATATTTTCATCTGACAACCTCTTCATTGGGGTGGACTGCTCTTGAGCTTGGAGGAGGTGAATCTTAAACATCAACCAGCTTTATTGGACCCCATTTCCCTCCAGGGCCTTATGCTGTGGAACTCTTTCAAGTAGATCCATGAAGAGCCTGAATTCTGCTCTACTGAATCCTAAGGTTCTGATCTTGCTTTTTGCCTTGCTCTCTCCTCTCAGAATCTCATAGTCACTGTAGGCAAAGCTATCTTTGACCTTTACATACTCAAACACTGGAGGAGGTTATGAGCCAGTGGTTATGAAACACTGGGTTTACTAAGGACTTTTGTTACAAGCAGAATAAAAAAATATAACAGAAGCAGAATGAAACATTGCTCAACCTTTTTCTTTGTCTCGGTGGGAACAGTCCCTTTAGCCTTTGAAAACACTTCATTATGAACTGAATAAAAAAAAGACATTTCAGATATGTCCAGGTAAGATATGTACCTATAATTTCATGCACCCTGTAACAAAACAGAGAACCAGAACTCTTGCAGTAGATCCTTAGGATTCTTCAGTCATTCATACCTATAAGTGTGCCATTTATACAAGGGAAGCCACCCAGTTACAGAAACAGTAGGGACACGCTGAAGTTCACACCAAAAGCATGACAGAGGGTGCTGTGCAAATGAGACAACATGCCAGGGAAAATAACTTGGAAATGCTTCTTGACTCTTAAACATGCATTAATTCATTTCTTGCTGGAACTGTTTTACATGTACCCATATGCAAAAATTTGAGTGATTTTTTTCTTTTGTCTTCATATGCGTCTGCATGCCTTTATATCATATATAAGAAGCATGGCTGACCTCTGTCATTTGGGTCACTGAAGAAAGTCAGCCTGAGCTCTTTCTCTACTGATGTCTAACTCAGCATTCCTGATTGGTCTTGAAGTTAAGAAACAAAGTATATCCCTCAATTTCAGGGAAATGAGACTGGATATACTAACAGGTAAGTCAAAGAAGTATCTCTGAAATGCACATAGTTTTCATTCTGACAGCAAAAAATGAATTGAAAACCAACCCCTATTTCCCCAAAACAGATGGTCTGAATCTGCATGTCAATAAGTAATTTGTCACTACCTTCAGAGAGATAAAAGCAGATTATTCTCTGACTTTCTGAAAGCTTTTCTTACCCACATCACAATTGCCTTTGAGTTCAGACTTGCCCCTGTTATATCCGAGATGTCTTCCCTATCATGACTGTGTAGCTATCTTTATGCTTTACAGCTGTAGACTGTTACGGTTTGTAAAAGATAAGTATAAATTTTCCCTGATGTGGTTTTAATTTACAGCATACAGAGATTTTAATTACATAATTGTTTAATTTTGATTCTGCCATCTTAATTGCTATACTTAGGTAAGCATTTGCTAAGTGTTAGATTTTTTTCTTTTTTTCCAGATTCCAGATTAAATTTATTTTTTTCTAATTTTTTTTTTACTTTGATTCTGTATTATACCCTTCCTCTTTCAGAATTATCTCCTTGCTAGGAGCACACAGCTATACAGCTGTTACAGTTATCATTTCAGATACCAAAGATCTAAATTTCTAGGAGCCTTCTAGTTATGTAAGGCATTTTCCATTCCCAGCTGACTTCAGATGCATCCTTTCACAGGGTGCAGTGTATTTATCCCACGGAAGACTGACTTGTGCTTTTTTCATTGCTTTCCCTTAAATAAAAATAAAGAAAGGAATTTTTCTTTTCCCCCAATGGAAAAAAATCTGTAATAACCTCTGAAGGTGGAAGTTGCTCTCTGAAATGTCTGAAATTTCTGTGTAGTGCACTCAGATTGCCCTCCCTGTGCTTTGCACGCCACAATATCACTCGTGTTCCTAGACTTTGTTTACTGTCTTGGTCAAAAGTTTAGATTCAGATTCAACTTCCTAGTCTGTATTCAGGCAGATGCTCTAATAACTGGTTGCTCATGTATGTCTCATTTTGCAAGGAAGTCCAGAAATTAAAAAGTTGATTTCATAAACTTCAATCAAAAGGAGTATACTTCCAGTGAATTTGAGTTTTAACAAACCATTTTGTATCCATCGAGAGTTTCCTGCATTAAAACAAAAAAAGAGTTTATTTCAATTCTGAAACATTGAGGATTTTATAAAAAACAACTACGTGTTTTCTTATTTCTGCCTTGTGTTGCACTAAAAAATACAGCATCTTCTACTTCCATAACAACTTGACTATAAGTCATTCAGTTTAAAATTCCTATCTGGATTGTTACTGAACCTTAGCCACAGTTCTTTCTATTTGCCTCTGAACATTTTATATTTTTCTTGATTTAAGATGTTTGGAAACACTCACAGAGAAAATGAGAAGTGTTATTAATATGAAAGGTACATTTGTGCAAAAGAACAAATATCGCCTCCTGCCACCCAAGGTCACTGCAGTGGTGGTGGCACTGACTGCAAATGTCTCAAGAAGGCGCAGGTTCGAGAAAAAGAAAGAAACTCAGCACAGTGAACAAAAATGCACCCTAATCTTTCAGCGGATAAAACAAGCCTTCCTGCTGTAGAGATGGGTTGGAGCACCCTGTGCAGCCTACAGAAGAACTCTAGCTGAGTGCGTTACAAGGCAGGGAGAGCAGAGACAGCAATACTTTTCCAGTGTGTTCCAGATGAGGTTTCCCCACAGTTAGATGCCTTGACAGCACTCTGTGTGGGTGTTGTGTGCACACCTCTTGTTGGAGGAGTGAAACCCTCATAGAGTGATGTGGAACTTTGCTTCATTAGCCCGAGCCTGTGCTGAACCCATAGTGCACTGAAGAGCAGTAATGGTTTAATTTCACTGCCAGAACTGTACAATATGGAAATTCAGTTCTCCTCTTGTTCTCTCAGATGTTCAATTGCATAGCTTTAAGCTGCATCAAAGGAAACTTCTGTGTCAGCAAGGTTGGTGACACCAGTGAAATATGTTCTGCAGTATCCAACTCTCATACTTTCTGATGTGATGAAACTGGCCATACATATGGCATCCAAAGGACAGAACTACCAGATGTAGAAAATGGAAGTCTTGGGGACACAATTAAGTGCTACATAGTATCCAGAAGCTCACATCAGGCCACCAAGCCTCCCAAAAGTTTGAAAAACCAAGCACAACTCACTGAAGCACACACACAAGATGGGCAGAATAGTCCAGAAGGAAAATAGGGCACAGAATGTAACATTATGTTATAAAAAGGTCTTACAAACTTTGGGATCCAATTTATACAGAGAAGGTAGAAAATATCACTTCTTGTCTCAAGTGTGGCAGTACCATACAAGTATTAGCTACATATAGTACAGTTTCATTGCATGTGAATAAAGTGTCACCATCTCATTCTGTTGATAAGAGCTGCTGTTTGTAAAAATCTGAATGCTTCCTTATGTATCAAAATGGAGAATGAAGTCTTTTGAAAGCATACCCTAACAGTTTATGCTGATGTTAATACGTGTTATCATAGAAACAGCACCATTATTGTCTGTACTTATTTTTGTTACCTCACCATTCCAAAGAAAACAGAACTGCATAAACGGCTACCTGCAATTCATTTTTAGAGAGCGTTTTGCAGCTTTTTCTGAGCATCTTTTAATGCCAAATAGTTTATGTGCACTGAAAGATGTTCCCTTGTTAAGATTTTTAGTTTGTATCGCGCATTACAGCAGTTGAGAGGGACATTTAGTGAATTGTTTAACGTGTCATCTTCCAAGCCCAAGGAGTTAATCTCCAGATGCAAATCTCAGCTTTTCCACTCTGATTCATTTCTAACAACTTTTATATATTCCATCCCTATGTGCTTTGAACATCTTCTTGCTGGCAGACAAGTCAGTAAACATGTAAAATGAAAAAAAATGGCTTATAGAAAGTTCATCGCACCAGTTTAGTGCTTCATCTTCTTAGAGTATTAGCACTTCAGGAGATCTTGGTTCCAGTCTTACACACAAGGTTGCAGTCTAAGGGAAAAAGTGCATTTATGTTTTCTGCCTGCCAGCACATACAGAAGCTTTACTTTGTCATACTAGAAGAGACAGGAAGAATGCAGCTGTCTCAAATCTCTTAATTTATCACCAGTTCTTGTTTACAGTGGTTACCGTGAGGCTGTCATTGCATTTTGTGGTTAAGAAAAACAGTGAGACAACTTTTCTAATTTCTGGAATTGCTGGTTTGCTGAAATTATAACACTGGTTATGAGTATCAATCAGTCAAAGTCATGTGAATGTGCTTTTAAAAGACAGAAGGAATCATTTACTTCCATAAGGGACATTCTCCACACAGAAATTTCAGAGGCAGACCGCTGATGACATTATTTGGAAGGAGATAGGGAATAAGGGAGGAAACAGTAACTTACCTTTAATAGTCACAACTGCAGTAAGTATTTAGACAAAGATATCTATATATAAATGTACCTTTGGAAAATGTTGCTTTTGCAAAAGAAACATCTTAATGCCTTCTTCCTCAAGAAGGGTGGATTCTAACATGAGGTTTTGAAGTAGTCAAGTGATTGCTAAAGTAAAATGTAATCTTAATGCTGTCTTGTTGTTTTACTTAAGACTAACCTGTAGACAAGAAAATGTAACTGTTTTGGTTTTAGTTTTGGTTTTAATTCTGGTTTTAATTTGGTTAAGTATGAAGTGTCTGAATCCTCTGTCCCACACGAATGTCAATGCCTCATGTCTGCCCTAAATCTTGAGGGTGATGTTTTGAAGTTCCTGCACAAATGGTTGGCTATTTTACGTCCTACCACTCAGGTGCGCCTCTAGAGAAGACTGATATGCCACCTTGAGAAGAGTTATTGGAAGAATTTAGGTGAGGAAGTAATATCTTACAGTAACCAATTATTGCAAGCATGTACTGGTAGCTGTACCTGTCTTCCAGATCCCTATTATATAAGGAGTGTCAATATGAAGATAAATTTTTGACGCTTTAAAAGAAGTAAACAAGGCTAAATGTACTTACTCTGCCATAGGAGTAGCTGTTTTGGTTTAGTGGGACTTGCTGTTAATCAACTTTACCTAAGCCAAAATGTGTTAGCCTTCTGAATACATAACTTGGTCATAGATCTTCAGAAGAAGATCTTGTTGATGGAAGTGGAGCAATCTATCAGAGGAAGGAAAAATAAAAACAGTGGTAATGCCAAACATTAGGCTTGTTACATTAATCAAATGTGTCACTGTTTACAGTCTTGGGTGTTAGCCAAAGTCTTTGGAAGACCTGACTAGGAACTGTAAGCAGAGTGCTATGAAAATGGAGACAAAGAGACAGGGTGTTTGTGAAATTCAGTGAACTTAGTCCAGACTGAGCTCTAGAACAACGACCAAGCTTCAGAATTTAGATCCAATTTACAGTGATTGCTTTTTAACATAAAAATTAGCTTATAATCACCGTCTGTCACCTCATATATAAGTTCTTTATGTCTTTTTGTCCGTATACTTGAATTTGGTTAAGGACATCTAGAAATGAGAATGTGAATAAATAAATGCCTTATTAATAATTGAAAACTGGCCCTAAGCATCCTGGGTAAAGGCAACAGTAACTCCTTAGTTCCCAGTCAAGAATAAGACTATTTTTTACAAACTAACAAACAAACAGAATCTTGTCTTATAATGTGGTTCTAGAAGAGAAGACAGCTGGGTGTTAAAAAAAAAAAAGTGTTGTTTATCTTACAGGTTTCATTTTCTCTTCTGTATCCTGAATACTTTGTAATGTTTGTGGGTGATAAATTCAGCTATCTTGGTTTTACCTAGTGTCATGTCAGTGACAGCTCTTGGGCTTTCCTGATGCTGTACAGTATCGCTTGCAATGTTTGTGCAAGATGTGAGGAAAATCAATCTTGTCTGTGTTACATGAAATGCTAAGGGGTCTGGAAATGCAGAAAGCTGCTTAGGGTGTTTAGTCACCAAGTTCTTATTCATTTTAATTGGAATGGTGTGCTTCAGTTACTTGCCTTTTACCCCTTTGCACTCTCAGCTAAAAGATTCATGTGGTGGGTGTGGACCCAAGTAATGGACAAAAAAATATCTGACTGCGGTCGTTTCTAGGCTCTTACATAGTCCGTGTCCTTTAAAATGGAAACTATCACAACTGAAGTGGCCAGGTAAAGAAACAATTGTGTCTTTCTCCATATCTGGAGTCCAGGTGTCCCTATTGCCTCTGAGACGACCCTCAAAAGCACTCACCATTCTCCAAAGTAGCCTAAAAAGGAATGTCTACTGTGCAAATATAGAAACAGTACTGAAAAATAAATCAGAAATGACTTAAAGCTTGAAATAATCTAGAAGTTACATTTTGCTCTGAAAAAATGTCAGAATGAACCAAGGGATTTTCACTTGAAATTTCGTATTTTTGGAGTTCCTCAGTCAAATGTAAAGTTGGACTTGACCATGATTACATTGATAGCAGATCACAAGAGATTCACACTTGAAAACAGAGTAGTTTAGGCAGATCACGGTCTTACAAACACTAAAATGAAAGCTTCCCTGGCTGCAGCAACAGCAGAGTTAAGTCCTTAGAGAGAAATGAAAAAAAATAATAAAAATTTCCCATTGAATTGAGTGGGCTGTAGTTCAGGCTCACAATAGGGAAGAACAAAATATACAAATGTTTGTTTATATAGGAGGAAAACATTAGTCCCATTAATTTTCCTGTGAGTATCCAAGCATTCAAGCTTTACTAAAAGATATTGTTAAAATACTTTATGAGCATTTTTTGCATGTGTTAAAATCCATTTTAAAGTCTTGGAGTCTGAGTTAAAGATTGTCACTTCTTCTATAGTTATTGGTGATTTATGAGTTATGTTTGGTGCTATTAATTCCCTGTCTTTTATCATAAGTATGCAGATAAGTATGCAGATAAGTATCATAAGTATGCAGATAGGGGGTATCTTATCAATACTTATAAATACTTAAGGGGAGGGTGCCAGGGTGATGAGAACAGTCTTTTTTTGGTTGTGCCCAGTGACAGGACAAGAGATAACGGGCACAACCTTGAGCACAGGAAGTTCCATCTGAACATGAGGAGGAACTTTTTTCCTCTGAGGGTGGCAGAGCACTGGCACAGGCTGCCCAGAGAGGTTGTGGAGTCTCCTGCACTGGAGCCATCCCAAACCCACCTGGACGCAGTCCTGTGCAACTGCTGTAGGTGTCCCTGCTGTAGCAGGGGGGTTGGACTTAGATGATCTCCAGAGGTCCCTTCCAGCCCTGACGATACTGTGATACTGTGATACTGTGATAAGTAATAGAAGTAGATTCCACTTTGTGTTGAAGAGAAATCTGGATTCTTTCCTTTTCCTAGAAGTCTGTTTTACCTATGAGTAGGACAATAAATTAAAGGAACTATTCATGAAACGATAGACATCTTTGCACTAACTATTAGCAGTTAATGCATGGCCTCCTCTTACCCAGTTAAAATTAGTTACTTGAACTACCTGTGTGATGATGTAAAACTAGTGATTTAAAAACAAATATGCACAGCCTTGCATGTTCAGGGAGGAAACATCTATGTGAACCATCAGGAAAGAATGATAGATACCTATTTTTTTAAACTTCATCTCTCTCTGGAATTAAAACACCTTTTTGAAAACTATGGTGAAAGTGCCAATTTCTGCATGGGATTTATACCTCTTATTGCCAGCCACTATGTCAAACACTGCATCCACTTGCAAAGTAGAAAAACAACAGCTAGGGCTTTGGTGTGTCTTTTATCCCCCTCCATTCATCACAAATCAACAGTTTTCTGCCTTTCCAAACACACTGTACAGAACTGCAAACGAATTAGAATGGCTCTTGAGAATCATAGAATCATAGTATGGTTAGAGTTGGAAAGGACCTTAAAGATCATCTAGTTCCAACCCCCCTGCCA
The DNA here is from genome assembly GCA_017639485.1 of Pluvialis apricaria. NCBI lineage: Eukaryota > Metazoa > Chordata > Aves > Charadriiformes > Charadriidae > Pluvialis > Pluvialis apricaria. The sequence continues at coordinate 39,851,237 of CM030044.1, forward strand.
TAGGCAGGGACACCTTCCACTAGACCAGGTTGCTCAAAGCCCCATCCAGCCTGGCCTTGAACACTTCCATGGATGAGGCATCCACAACTTTTCTGGGCAACCTGTGCCAGTGCCTCACTACCGTGACAGTCAAGAATTTCTTCCTAATATGTAATCTAAATCTGCACTTTTTAGTTTAAAACCATTCCGTCTTGTCCTATCACTACACTCCCTGATAAAGAATCCTTCCCCATCTTTCCTGTAGGCCCCCTTGAGGTACTGGGAGGCTGCTATAAGGTCTCCCCGAAGGGAACGCTGCTGAAGTTTTTTAAAAAAAATTACTCCTGGTTCTTAAATTCTCAACCTTTGTTGGTTTTATTTTTAATCCATTAATCTATATTTAAAACTCACAGTTTTCAAGAAACATGACCTTTTTCTGTTTTGAATACATTTTGTTCTCCCATTACCCAGCTAAGATTTATAGGCTGTTGCTGCTAATGAGGCCTACAGTTGTTTCCTATTGTTTTTAAATGTAAAACAACCATCTCTTTCTCAATTGTTGAATGCATTCCACAACAACATTGAATACTGATGCAAACTCTGTAAAGGGTCTGTTCTCACACTGGAGATGCATGGATTAAGTAAAAGAATGAGAGATCAAAATGTCAACTCCAAAAATGTTCCACTTTGGTTTTAAGTCCAAAATTATAATCTTTATAATTGATGATGAAAATTATCAAAGCTATATGAGATATTGAATATATTTATGGAAACATATTATCTCTGGCATTGCAAGAAATAGAAATAACTGCATTGTTCACAGAGTGATATGCCTTCAATTATTGATATAATCATGGTACAGTAAGATTGTAACTACTTTAGTAGATTTACAGAGGAAAGAGTTGGTGTCAAGGATCTGATATATACACTAAATGTGTTTCAGGGAACTTTTATTTCAGACTTGATACGTTTTGGTCCCTAATGGGCTAAATGCCTATTATTTTTTGGAAACTGTTAGGTGTGTTTCAAGAGTGTATCTATCAGTTTAGTTATATTCGAAAGATACCCTGTCCATATGCACCAGAACTACTCTATGTGAACTGAGAAATTGTAAGTGAAGACATTTGGAAAATCCACTTCAAAATTTCTTTTACTCTGAGCTGAAACACTAATGTAGGCTTGCTGTCTACATTTCTTTAACAAAGTCCAAAATTGTTCTATTTTCTTCCTTGGAACTTTGAGTACTCATTCCACACCATCAGGTCTTCAAGTATAAGATGTTACAAGAACATGGAGGTCTAAACATTTTTTATTATTGTTAAAATCACTGTGAAGACTGACATTGGGAACATCCCTAAGAATTGGTCATGGTTGCATGCAATGTTTGGTCAAAGTCTTTCTAAGACCATTGTGAAAAAAAATGTTCAATGATGTGAATATAGCTTAAAGGCAAAGCCCAAATATTTAAAGAAATATTTCTATAGTGGAAAATTCCAACTAATTTTCTTATGTTTTGGTTATCCTGAAAACCAAAATGATCATGAAATGTCTCCACTCAAGCTGAATACTGAAACTTAGAGGAGGCTAAAGGCATAACAAGGCAAGCTGACAGTTCACTATGCTAAAGTACAAGATAAAATTGGGAAAATAAAAGCAGCAACAGAAATGGAAAAATGAAAGTTTAAATTTAGTAAAACAAAAGAAAAAATAAATATCCTAATAAATTCCATGGCATGTGACCTAGGATGAAGATAAAAGTGTGGTAAAAGTTATAGTTCTTCCTAATTTCACTTGGACAATTCTGATAATTTTCTAGTTAAGAACAATGGGTTTGGTTTTTGCCTTATGGTCATAAACCAGCAGTTCATTTATTGGTGCTATGGCCATCTCTCTCCTCCATGAATCTGCAACCCATGTGTGAGTGGAGGAATTGGATTTAGCATCTGCCAAATGACATTACGTGGCATGTGGATCACAAGTCTGGGATTACTTCTTAGCCCTGTTTATAGTCAGAGCGGCTCATGCAAACATGGTGCTCTCAGTGGCTTATAAATCAGCAATAACAATCGTAGAATCATAGAATGGTTTGAATTGGATTGATACTTTTAAAGATCATCTAGTCCAACCCCTCTGCCACTAGATCAGGTTGCTCAAAGCTCCATACAAACTGACCTTGAACACTTCCAGGGTTGGAACATCCACATCTTCTCTGGGCAGACAGTTTCAGTGTTTCACCGTTTCACCACCCTCATCATAAAAAAATTTTTTCATTATGTCTGTTCTAAATCTACCCTCTTTCAGTTTAAAATCATTGTCCCTTGTCCTGTCACTACAGGACTTGGTAAAATGTCTCTCTCCATCTTTATTATAAGACCCCGTTAAGTACGAAAGGCTGCAGTAAGGTCTCCTTGGAGCCTTCTCTTCTCCAGACTGAACAACTCCAACTCTCTCAGCCTTACTTTGTAAGAGAGGTGTTTAAGCTCTCTGATCATTTTTGTGGCTCCCTAACAGGTCCATGTCTTTCTTGTACTGGAGACCCCAGAAAGGGACACAATACTCCTGGTGACGTCTCAGGAGCATGGAATATAGGGGGAGAATCACCTCCATTAACATGCTGGCCCCACTTCTTTTTGTACAGCTTAGGATACTGTCTCTTGCTCACTCAAAGAAGCAGGTTTACCCTTCTCCACAGGTTAAAACAGGGCTGGTGCCAACGTGTCAAGTTTTTCTTGAGAAGACGACTAGACTAGGCTTGAGAGAAAGGCTAGAAGGGCAGCATGACTCCAAGTGGTAGGATGCCCCACTTCATGCTTCTCCTCTGTCATGCTGCTGGCTGGGCTGGTGCTGGGATAAAGCCTTATCTCCTTTCAGCAGTTGTTAAACACCTAGCAAAGAGGAAAGAAGCCAGCCAGCAGCAGTCTTGGCTTTAGGATCTGCTTTGCTCTCCTTTGCTCTCTACTCAGTCTGGACCAGCCTGAAATAACATCTCTATACTCATAATAAGGTATACAGACACATGGTGAGAGTAGCTTTTGCTTGCTACACATTATAGCACACCTTGTACATGTAGTTGTGTAAACAGAGGTGGAAGCGATGAGAGCCATGCACAATTTCAGCCTGCATGTGTTTGCATGTCTTTGTAGATGCAGACTGTCATTTCTTTGCAAGTTCAAGCTGTGCCCTTAGCTTTTTAGGGATGTATTTTGTGTAGTATACTGGCAATGCTTGCTTCCCAAACTCCCCCCATTTTCAGTCTTAAAAATGCAAATGTATGAAGAGCTGGTAGTCTCAGCTGACAATAAAATGGGTTTTCTACATGCTGCCCCTGAAGCTGAAACACCCATATAGGCATCAACAGGGAGACAAGGACTTAAAATCATCTTTCCTAGTGACAGCACATTTCAAAGACAGTTAAAGGACAAATGTGAGATTTAGAATCAGCATCAATGTATTAAAGCAAGTGTGGCACTCTGCCCACTTTTTTGCCATAAAGTTAATTGATTGTGGTAGTTGTGATAACACTTTACAACAGCAGTAATTCCACTGTAATTTTAAGTGGAATATGAAAGTACACACACAGACAGAAGCAGAATTAAAAAGGATAGCTGGTGGAGACGCATATGCGTATACACCTTTGTGTTTATATGAGTGTGTGTACACATATGTGTGCATGGAGACACACACATCGATACAAGTATAAAGGCGTTCCTAAAATTTCAGTGGTGGAGTTGAAGTAATCCATGTTAGATGTAAGGTAAGCATCCAAAATACACTGAGGCTTTACACTCCATTCACAACCAGCAGCTTTTGCTGTCTCCTGCTACCCCAACTCAGTCTTGAATTACATACTACCAAATGTGTATAGGTTTTGTAAGCAGACAATTAAAGAAGGCAGGTTCTCTGCTGCCTTCTCTAAGTTATTTAAAACAATTTTGTGAATATTCAGAATAATAATGTCACAAACAAAATGACTGCATGCACAAACAAAGCAGAAGCTTAAAATAAATGTAATGACAGTGATATTTGTAATTCTGATGTTCACAGATTGTGTTCTAACACAATAGACCACAGAAATCAGGGAAACAATTGTTAAATAATTGTTTTTAAATTGTATATACTATTTAAACATAGATATTAAATGCTATTTGATCAACTAACCACACAGAGAACAAGATGATAAAAGGTGGAAAATAAGTATAGAACAGTAGAAGAGAGATCACAGAATCAAAGAATCACAGAGTGGTCAGGGTTGGAAGGGACCTCTGGAGATCATCTAAGTCCAACCCCCCTGCCACAGCAGGGACACCTACAGCACATTGCTCAGGACGGCCTCCAGGGGGGTTTTGAATGTCTCCAGTGTGGGAGACTCCACAGCCTCTCTGGGCAGCCTGTGCCAGTGCTCTGCCATCCTCAAAGGAAAGAAGTCCCTCCTCATGTTTAGATGGAGCTTCCTATGTTCAAGTTTGTGCCCGTTACCTCTTCTCCTGTCACTGGGCACCACTGAAAAAAGACTGCTCCTGTCTACCTGGCACCCTCCCTTTAAGTATTTATAAGCTTTGAAAAGATTAGTTTGCAGGAAAAGGAGATTTTGATTCAAACCTATCTTTGATGTTTTTTCTAAGCAATGTATCCGTTCCTGATTTTGCAAGACATACTCTCATGTCAGAGCACATTCTTTAATCTGCATTTATATGCAGTGATCTTGTTTAATTATACAGAGCAGTAGTTGCATATTCTTATATGGAACATGTCATTAGAATAGTTTTTATTCTCATTAGTTTTATAAACTAATATCTGGTTACTTACATGTAAGAACTGAGCGTATGAATACAACACATGCCTTTGTCTACCTTATTGTGATGCATGTTAAATGAGTATAAGGAACTAATTTACATATACAGTTATCTATAAGAAGCATATAAAATGTGCAGTTACTGATACTTAGTTGAAAAATAGATACCAAGACTTCTTTTATTCAAGCCAAAGGAAAGAACCAAGAAAACTAATCAACCTCCCAGGAAATAAACTAACCAATGAACCACACAGAAAAGAGGGGCACCAAAAAAAAAAAAAAAAGAAATAAATTGGAGACTGCAAAGTCTCTCTGGCAAAGCATCAGGATGCGAATGCAGCAAGAAGCAATGCACAGAAGAAATCTGCATTTTGTGAAACACACTGAGAGAACGATGAGTGTAGCAAAGCCAAAATATGAAAGGTTCCCATGAAAGTAATTTCTTTGTATTAAGGTTATTTTTCTAGACGTTGCATTTCTTGCTCTTTGTAAATAACATGTGTTGGCTCAGTAGACATACAAAGACATGATTAGCTGGGACAACGTTTACATAAATTTGTGAGATTAGCGCTGTTAAAGATGTAGGTACTTTTTACTGAGATTAAAAACTAACATGGCAAGAGTAATTTTTAAGAACAGCAGGAAGCTCTGACTAAGTTCCACCTGCAGAACCTTTCTCTCTAAGATTTTCAGACATGAGTGATCCACTCTACATCTAATTCCTGGCACCCAGTTTTCTTAGTGCCTTTGACTACTGCAGTCCAGCAGAAGCAGGAACAAAAGTAGATTCAACTTTAAAACACCAGCATGAAGAGTGGCCTTCAATCTGGAAACCAAATCTTGGTAAACTGAGGAGATATTACATAGGTCCTCACTATGCCAGTCTCTTGCACTTGGAAGGCTAGAGCTACATGAACTTCCTTCACACATGTCCAGTAAGGCACCATGCTACTGGAGACAAAATATGGTCTGGTATCAGTCTTACATGCCTTCAGCTTCAGGTATTTAGACATCTCAAACTGAGCTGTCCTGCAGAAGTTAAATGAAAAGACAAATATGGATAGGATGTTCAATGCTACAGGTGAAAGGCTACACTTCAATTTGGCAAAGTATGTTTAAATTAGGCCTTATAATAGGTTGGTTCCCCATTATTTTGTGCCATTAACTTGGTTTTAGAGAATACTTTAAAACACCTTCACTTGTTAAATCTTTCACAGCCAGCTGATTGTCTCCCTAACAGAAAATGAGAGGCAAAATGTCAAGAAGAGCAAGGATTATCTTAACCTTGTACTACACTGATCAGAACTCCGCTCAAAGTCAATGATTGCAAAACTTGTTCAGAATAACCTGATGACTCAGTCTCCCAGAATGCTAATCTTCAAAATCAGTGCAGCAAGAGACAAGAGGATTAAAGCCACATTCAATTGTAATGAGATCCATCATTAAAGGCAGAACACAGTCCATTGACATGAGATGTCTAGCATCTGTAATTGCTTTTACTTTAAAATTTTCATTAGCACAAGAATTTAGAATCATTGTTCTGTCATTACATTTTGCCTATTATTTTCATTTTATTCTTATAACTTAACTGAGTTGTTAATAAAGCTCTCAGTTTTCTGCGGATACTTGCATTGTAGCTTCCATTTATACAGACACCGTTTTTTTTTTTTTTTAATGAGAAGAGGAACCTAGCTGCATAGCCTCTTCATATTATTCACCAGATTTTTTTCTTTTTAATGTTCAAAAAGATTTTCTCATTCTGAAACTTGCTTTTTCCTGCTTTCTTTAAGTAGAGCTCCTTATTTCCCTCAGAATTATTCTCTACCCCTGGCCAATGCATGTACGAATTGGATTGAGCATATGCAGTCCGCTACTGGATCTCACTTCCCCCTCGAAGACCAGGTAGTTAAAAGAAGTGTGGAGCATTGCTCCTTTGAATATTTTGTATGAGTAAAGGAGCATTAAGCAGGTCTTCAAATGGTATTTTTCGTTTGGCTTTGCTTTGTACTTTCAGTTCAGTCAGAGAAAATTACTGCATTTCATCTCCAGCAAAACAAATCATTAATTTATTTGGGGAGGGGAATAGCAAAGGATACTCTACATGATTAATTAGCCTAAAGTATGTGTTAAAAGCAAATAAATAAAGAAACAACAGTGCCAAATTATGCATGATTCACATCCAGTTTGCCTAAGCAGCAAAATACAGTTTGGAAATGCACAGCTTTCCACCAGGTCCTTCTTTGTACACAAGGGACTAATTCTCATTTTAGCCACATAGCATTTTATTTTTATCATTGAAACTGGGAAACAAGCTGGCAAACATTTACAAATCTTAATTAACCATTTAAAAACATGCTATAACAACACACCTGAAAAATACTAACTTTCCATTTTCTTGTTATGCTCCGCCTCCCCTTCTCTTGCTTAAACATACAATTGTATATACGAACATTTTTGTTGCATTTATGGGTATATTTCCTTAAAAATATATTACGTTTTGAAGAGTGTTGAAAGGATGACAGAGGCAGGATTCTAAGAAATTCAAGGTAAATTACATGATCCTCAGAGGAGTTAAGGTAATCAAGACAGGCTTCCAGACTTGGAATAAAATAATATTATAATGTTTTCCCTCCTCACCTCTGAAATTTGCTGTTTTCATGTATGTAAGTTGGTGCGCTAACAAAGTACAGCTATTAATTCCAGCCTTAAGATGCAGCTCGACTCTGGAGTGTTACATTGCAATTCTAGATTTATTACTACTACATAATAGTACAAAATGACTGCAATTACAATTACCTTTGCTTTCAGTTTCTCCCTGTCTCACACAGCCTCCCTGGGAGGCTTTAAAGCAAGATAGCTAATAAAATAGATGACTGAATGCTGTAACATAGATGTCGTATGACAGGTCTGAAAGCATCAGCAGCAAATTGACTACTGAGGTACATGGTTCTTCTGAAGTTCAATGAATGAGACAATTTCTCCTGACTTACCCTTGATAGAATCTTAGGCATGAAAATACAAACAAATTATACAAAATCAGAAATTATAATTTTTGGCAGTGAGAAGGGATTAATGGAAGGGAGTTTTACTTGCCTCTTGTCTCCTTTTTCATGGCTGAATTATACACTCAGGAAAAAATTATTACTTTCTTAGGTAGTGCTTCCTGAATTTTGTTTCTGTTTCAGCTAAGCATGAACAGAGGCAAAGAGAGGAAGAGAGGAAAGAAAGGCGGGGGAGGAAAGAGAGTAGTAGAAGTAACCACTTCTAAGGCATGGTTACCAAGCTAAGCACCAAATATTCGTCACACAAAACATAGACTGTTGCAGTAATGTCATAATTATCAGCTGGAAACTTGCCATACAACGTGTAAAAATAGCCATGTGGCATCTGGTAATCATTTTTTTCCCAGGCAAAATGGAAATTAAGGGCTACAGCAAAACTGTAACTCCTTAGTCTGGGAGGGTGGTAGAATAAGCAGAAACCACTTGTTGGTATATTTGTTTCCTCGGCATGTACCTTGATATTAACATAATAAAACAAATATTCTTATGTTCTAGAACATGTCTCACTTAGGGATCTAAGGCAGTTCATAAAAAGAACAGAACATTCTTAATAGCAAACACTGACTACATTTCTTTGACTCCAGCTTTCACTCTCCTTTTCTGTTTTATATCCACTGTTGCAATGACTTTTCCAGTGCAGAGCTAGAATGCTAGGTCTTAATATGAAAATCACAACTTTCGAAATTGAGTTCATTTTGCTGTTATGCATGCTAATTTGCATATGATAATGTATGCAATTTTACGTATCTATTTTACATTTATGACAGCATTTCATATTTTTTGTACTACATCTGAGCAGTAATATATTTCTTCCTTTTGATATAGTACATAGCCTCTCCACGTACCTTCATTTTGTTTATATTTACACATTTTGCTAGGCATGATATGATTTATACTTTAACTGATTTATATATTACTTTTTAATTTGCATTCAGGTGAAAAGATCTTGAGGACAGATATGAATAATAACAAATGATGATGCAATCTTTCAATTACTAGCAATATGTCTTTCTCATTAATGAGAAATTACTTGCAGGATGTACTTGAAGACTTTAATATAGTTGTACTACTCCAAACCTTCATCTAATGTATATTTTCAGAGGATAAAACCTTTCAGAATTTACTCATGCCAAATTTGTTGTGAATAACTGCTCTAACTGCACATGTAACTACATGATTGCATCCTAAATGCATTGGCATTCTACAAGTGTTGTTTGTGTCACTTCTTTCCCAAGCAGTCATCCGCTATTGCAGTCCTGGAGATTGGCATGTGCTGAAACTGGTCTGTTAGTTTTAATTTGTACTACTTTTATTATTTGTGTCATAAGCATGGAGGAAAACAACTGGTGATGCATTTTCCTCAATGCAGGTTTCCAAGCATGACTTTAGTGAAGGTGTTGTGCCTTGTCTGGTTACCTTTTGCCTCTCTTACTGCTGCTGTCAGACTGGCAGAGCACACAGACTATGAGTTTAACCAGTCTTGCCTGATAGCTGAACCAATTCAAGTCCTTTCTCCTTCAGTTCAGGCTGAAAGAAGTGTTGTGGGTCCATATACTGCCTTTGACATAGTCCACAGTACCTCATAGGCTATTATTAGTGTAATCTCCAAATGCATGAGTTCAAATGAATGCAGCACCTTTGCTGATACTTGTTACAGACCCTTGAGGAACTTGTTTCTAAAATGCATTTTACAGAGCAGTTGTATGCCTACCCTAGAGTATTTAATGCAAATGAAGTATCCCAGCATCTGTTATATCAAAGGTTTTTCAGAAGAAGCAGATGGTCTCTAAGTTCACTGTGAAAACAAGGGGGACTTACAGTATCGTTGCCCCTTGGTTCCCTATTCTTGCCCTATAGCAGTGCCCTTCAGTCTTGTTTGAAGCAATACAGATACAAAACTCATGGTTTCTTCCCTTTTCCTTCAGGAGCCAGGAACTGCAGATTTGGTAAATTTGAATAAATCTCCTGAATTAATACCCCATACTCCATAAGAGAAAAATCTCATAATGCCCGCAACTGCCAGAACTCGTAAGGGCTGTGTTACCCTGTGGGATCAGACTTGTTTCCTCTAGCTGGAAGGTTTCTGATCATACTGCTGCTGCACTGAATTGAAGGTAACTCCTCTCATTTGAAAGCAACTCAAAGTCCCAGCGTATTGCAACAGATAAGGTGTTTTTCCACAATTAGAAAAACCTTCAGTTTGCAGGCCAGAAGCTCTACTGTCTGGCCTTGATTTGAGGATACAGCAAATTAAATCATTTCTTTGTGAAATGTACATTTTATGGACTGCCATTAAGCTTTCCTTAGCAGGCACAGTGTCTTGAAAGTACATGTTTTCTTGTTCAGAGACAAATTTTCCTTTGTTTTAGTTTACCACATTCCCTATGGTTGTCTTAAAAACCACCCATTTACTTAGCCAATAATATTATTTCACGGCTAGGCACTCAAAGGATCCCACTGCATAGGGTACAAATATGCTGTTTAAAATAAAGATTTAGAGTAAAGTAATAGTACCTTAATGAAAGTTTAAGGAAGCAATAAGATACCTTATCCTTTTTATTCTGACTGTGAAATGCCAACTATTTTGAAGGAAATCCCAGTACTTGGCCAGAGCAAGAAGATTCTGAGATATTTGGACACAACAATAATTACCCTTTAAGTTATCAGTGCCTTAACTTTCAACACAAACTCTCTTATTATTTGTACCTATCACAGGTGGCAAGAAACAAAACAAGAGCAACACCACCATCATTCAACAAATAAAGGGCAATAGGCCAATATTGCTCTGCCATGGAACAAAACTGTATCAACACCAAAGAGAAAATTTGCTTTACATGAAATGATATTTTTTTCAAAAGATATTAAATATTAGAACACATTTCGTATCTCTCTATCAATAATGAACACTGTTTCTTAGAATTTTAAAGGCCAAAAATAAAAGCATTTCTCAAGTAACCATTGTGAAAAATGAGACAATGGTAAACTGATGGAAGATCTCATTTTTGCCACCCTTGCTATTCAACTTACCTCAAGAGGCACAGTGATTACTGTCAGGCTGAACTGTAGCGGTATTAGATAGGATATCGTAGGTTGACTGTGCTACTTAGAACTGAAAGTCAAAATTAGATTTTCAAAGGGAATTCAGAAAACCACACAGTATGTTTCCATCACTTTTGACAAGATATGATAGTATGCAAAGGAAGATGTCAATCACTGAGCGTCGTTTGAAGGGGCTTGTATACACACAAGGAGGAAAGGGTGTTGTGCTTCTCTTTGAAGATTCCTTCCCTCCCAAACTACTGAAGACGACTTCTGTCTGGTGTCAGAAAATGAACCATCCAAGATGACTGCCCCCTCCAAAAAAAAACCAGCAGAAAAAGATGCTGAAAAGCTTGAAGACTCAATTGAAAATTAATGAATGTCATTTGAATTTACTTGACAGAAGATCTTTTGACTAACATATCATCACATAGTAGTACCATCACTAAAAACACGATAACTTGGCATGAAAGCCTGCTTTATTTTGCAGTTTCCCCCCCAGGTGTCATCTTTGGTCTGTATCCGTAAGCATAAAGAGCACGTTACTGGAAATAGAAAAAGGATTCATTTTTCAGCATATTGAGAACAGAAGGGATTTCAGGTATGAAGACAATGAGCATGATGTGTATTTTTTAAATGTCTAAGGTGCAGAAAAAAAGCCTTCCTATATGTAGTCAATTCAAAAGTACAAAACATTTCATAAATATCTGGTATTAGAAGCTCACTTATGGTCAGAAATATGTTAACAGACTTCATTAAAGTAATCTGGGGAAACTGTAGGTCCAGAGAAAAAAAAAAAGTGATCATAGACCCAACTACAAGAAGTCATAGGTATGCAGCCATTAGCATTAGCTAAGAGGCAAGTTGCTATATTGTACTGTGAGAGCTAATCTCATCAGACCAAGCCATAACTTCAAAATTTTAAACATCTCAAAAGTCTGTAGTGCTTTGGAGCTGCTGTCCAAATGAGAGTTGTGAGCTTCTTGACCTTTACTTCAAGGTGGCCAGGCTTGATCAGGGTTCTGTCTAGAAGACATCTAGTTGCATTACTATGTTAACTGTGTCTGAGCTAACATTTCTCACTTCTCAACAAGGCTTAGACATTGAGGTCTAGTGCTTTACTGACATCTTTTCTCAGGTATCTTACAACCACCTGATCAGTAGCAAATGCCCACCCAGGAAATCATGTGTTATTGTATAAACCAAGCTTCCAAGGACTATGTCTATTTATTTTATTTTCTTCCCAACATACCAGTATTTAAACCAACCTGCATTCTTCTAGCTATTAGGTTTTTCATCTTGATTTCTTTTCTTATTCCCAATAATTCAACCTAATTACAGCAATTTGGCAACTAGCAGAGTTTTACTCATATCTGCTTTCCAGCAGCCTCTCCAACCCTCTCAATATGAGCTTGAAGGATTTAACGCTGTAACAATGACCTCCATTGGTCTCTGATGCCTGAAAAGAACTATGTGTATTGGGTTTATGTGGCAAGGTTTTGGTTGGGGGTAGGGGGGGGGCTAAAGGTGTGGCTTCTGTGAGAAGATGCCAGAAGCTTCCCCCATGTTGGATGGAGCCAGTTCCAGCAAACTCCAAGACTGGCCAAGGCTGAGACACTCCACAACAGTACCAACACGTCTGTGATAACATATTTAAGAAGGGGAAAAAATGGCTCTGCAACAGCATCTGGCAGAAAGGAGTGAGAATGTGTGAGAGAAACAATTATGCAGACACCCAGGTCAGTGAAGAAGGACGGGGAGAAGGTGCTCCAGGTGCTGGACCAGAGATTCCCCTACAGCCTATGGTGAAGACCATGGCGAGGCAGGCTATTGCCCTGCAGGCCACGGAGGTCCACAGTGGAGCAGATCACCACTTGCTGCAGCCCATGGAGGACCCCACGCTGGAGTAGATGAATGTGCTCTGAAGAAGCCTGTGACCCTGTGGGAAGCCCACGATAGAGCAGGCTCCTGGCCGGACCTGTGGAGAGAGGAGCCCACGCTGGAGCAGGCTCCTGGCAGGACTTGTGAGCCTGCAGGGCACTCATGCTGAAGCAGTTTGTTCCTGAAGGACTGTAGCCCATGGAAAGGACCCACGCTGGAGGTGTTTGTGAAGAACTGCAGCATGTGGGAAAGACCCACATTGGAGAAGTTCAAGGAAGACTGCCTCCCGTGGGAGGATCCCCACATTGGAGCAGGGGGAAGACTGTGAGGAAGAAGGTGTGGCAAAGATAACGTGATGAACTGACCACAGCCCCCATTCCCCAATCCCCTAGGCTGCTTGAGGGAAGGAGGTAGAGATATCAGGAGTGAAGTTGAGCCCAGGAAGAAGGGACGGGTGGAGGGAAGGTGTTTTAAGATTTGTTCTTGTAGCTTATTGTCCTACTATGATTTGATTGGTAATAAATTAAATTAATTTCCCCAAGCCAAGTCTTTTTTGCCCGTGTCAGTAATTGCTGAGTGATCTCCCTGTCCTTATCTCAACCCACAAGCCTTTCTTCATATTTCCCCCTGTCCATTTGAGGAGGGGAGTTCTAGAGCAGCTGGGTGGGCACCTGGTGGCTAGCCAAAGTCAACCCACCACACTGTGTTTTGGGGGAAATGAAATTTCACTACTGTATGACAGTGTAGCCACACCTTTGTTTCAGCAGTGCAGACTCAGTTTATGTGAATATTCTTAAAAAAGGATCTGGGTGCTTGCCATCATATTTATTCTAATTTAAGAGCAGCAAATTGATGGATGTAGTAAAGAAAAGGAGTAGTATACGGGTTGGGTTGTTCAACTGAATAAGACAACAGGGGCAAGTATTTTCATCTTATGAAGCAGGAGGAAAAGCCATAAGGAGTCTGGTATGGCAAGTGCTCACTAACAAAGGGGAAAAATTTTGTAAATATGATTTGTGGCAATCTACCTTCCACTAAGAGAAGTCGAAATTTGATTTATCAACCTTTTCTCAGGCAAAGTTTTATCAAATTTGGAGTTTTGCTTGAATATACGGAAAAACAGCAAGTACTAGGTACTGTGTTATTATCTTCACTGTTTCAGTATTTTAAGGCAAATATTAAGACCACACAGTACATGTAACAAAACAAACTCACAATAAACATTGGCAGACTGTGAAATAGCCTCGTCACACAAAATCTGACATCTTTTTCAGGGATGATCTCCAATTCTTCCCTTGCATTTTCCTTCTGGAAATCATCTGAAACACAGCGCTGTTTTATGCTTTATATGAAGTGCCCCCACTGACCTCGCATTACCAATTTCTTAATATTTAAGCTGACAGATGGAGTGTTGGGATTTGAACCAGATACCAACCTTCTGTTCACATATGACTAGCTTTGCCTTTAGTACGACAGTTCTGTGGAAGCTGAGTCCTGGTGAGGATTTCAGACCAGGTTATATTTTTGTCAAATTCTCACCAAGAAATGACACCGATTTCTTGGGACTCCATTCTGAATACTAAAGCATGGCTCTTTAAGGATTCACTATCTTCTCAAAATGTTTATTCAACTGATTAATTCAGCATTTGTTTCTTTTGATATTGCCTTCCTCTTCCTCAACAGGAGAGGTAGACCAGGATTTCAGTGAATTTTTCCTGAAACATGCATCCAACTAGCAAAATACCATCACATTTCCAGCGCATCCTTAATGCTGTTCTTTGATGTCTCTTTGAAGAGACAGTCAGGCAAGAACCCTTTTTTTTGTTATCATTCATCATATTCAAAATGTTCCAGATGTCATACAAAACATACAGAAGCACATAGTCAGCTATTTGGCTTCTAATAAATGACTGTGCTTTCGATATTTATGAAAGCTCTACGACATAATGGGAAGGAGCTTATTAGAACAATAGCTGGAGAGAGATAAAGTGGTTGGCAGCAAGTGAGCTCATCCTTCCTCCCCCTCCCCTTCTTGCTTCCTTTTCCCCTTGTCTCTCATAAAATGTGTGCCGAAAGGGACGAGTGTAAAGCAGAGCAGAGAAGCTTCCTCAGTGAGGACTGAGAGATCAGCTCAAGTCTAGGGGCAGGGATTTAATTCAAGGCTCCTTTTGTTGATAGCTGCTCGCAGTACACTTTGAGCATTTAGTTACTTCATGCCTGTCATCAGTCCTTTAACACGATTGCAGTGCTCTAAGTAGAGCCAGACATCAAGCTTTAACAGCATCACAGCATGTAGATTAAAACACCCAACTCTTTATTTTTACTGAAGAACAGACACCTAGCTCTTCGCCTACACAAAATCAGGAGTGCCTCTCACTGACTTTATGCATGCACATGGATCCTGGCTGTTCTTCCAAAACTTTTGCGTGGCTCAAGAGAAACATGGGTTTATCCAGCAGCTCCGTCAGTCTCTATGCAGGTGAGGACCTGTTAGCGTCGCTACGTTTACATGATTCATGCTGATGGGGCCAAGTAACAAAACTTCATTGTTTCTTTCGCCCCTTTAGGGGAAAAGGGTTAAAAATCCATTTGTCTTGAGGTGCCAAGATGAGGGCAATCCTTCCTCTTGCATGGTGTAATTTCTCCTTTTCCAAAAGATCCTGTGGAAGATCTCCTCTGAGGATTAGCAAACTCAGGAGAAGTAAAAGAAACTGATCTACAGGAATGAGTTCTGCTTATGTAAACTTTTTTTATGCCACTCTCCCAATTGCACCTCTCAAAAAGCTGGCAGGAATCAAATGAATCAGCATCTCATATCTCTGTCCAAAGATAAAACTCCCACAGAGATTCAAAGGAGAAAAGTCAATCTCCTCACTGGCCATGGATGTGATATTCTGGATGCAACACTTTGTTTATATGCTCCCCACTGCTAATGCCTCCACTGAGATAAGTGTTTGTATGGTGAGGACTCATTTTGCTTTTTCCGTGGATCAGCACAAGCAAAACAGTTCCTGCCTTCCTATAAGCATAGAAACTTTGTAAGAGACTAGATTGAAATCTGTAGTCTCATGAGTGGATATTTAAGGCCTATAAATACAATACCTTGTTGCAAAGTATATTCGGAATTACTTTATCATCATATAAGGCAAAAGCTTGCTGCTGTGATGAAACAGAGAAAAAAATTGTTGAAGTGTGATGCTAACTCGACTCCAGCCTAATGATTTCCCTCTTAAGAAATACCAACACAATAAATGGAAGATCACATGAAGCTTTGCAAAACCACTGGCAGCAGAAGATACAGCAACTACTCAAGTCCCTCAGCAAAATGTTAACATCTCCAATGGAGAAGCTAAATCCACAAACCTCACATTTTTTTCACAAAGACCGAATAGATTTCCTCTCTTGTCTACTAATTAAATATTACTCCAAAGGCCAATTGTGTAAAATTGAACATCAGTTTCAATTCTGATCTTTTCAAAGTTGTCTCTGATTTGTCAAGCAAGGTCTCTCTGTCCTGCAGTTTTTCCGTTTCATTCTCAACTCAAAGGCAACATAGATTTTTTTTTTTCCTATTGACTGATAAAAATTCACTGAAGCAAGGCTGAATGGTACAAGTATAAAAAGATGTCACTTTAAAGATCCCATGTCTTAAAAATAGTGGAAATGAAATACTTCATATCTGAATTTGAACAGTGGATCTCACCAGAAATTCAGGCCTGAGGAAAATGACCTTCTCAGTTTTAAATGCATGGGCAGTTTCACACTGGGATAATGCAAATTAGAGCATTTTCTTACTGGGGTATGGTCTGCTTTGGAGCAAATATAGCATAGAATATGGGGAAGATATTAAGCCATTTTAGCCTTATATATGAGATCAGGATACAAGTGCTACATGGTTTCTCTATTATGGCTCGATGCTGTACATGCTGTACTCTTTAGAAATAACATTTTAATTAACCCCAAATTTTACTTTAAGCTTTAATGCACTTGTATTCATTACCTGACTATTTTATATTACTTCTTCAATTCCATTCATAGCTTACAAACTAAGTGAGAACTCCTGGCCATAAATATCAGGAGACTGTCTAGCTAAGGCATTGTTAGTTTCGGGTACATTGCAAATAAAAGTATAAATGTAAAGTCTACTAATAATATTTCAAACCACAAAATATTATGAAGCTGTGTTAGTGATTGAAAAGGATGAAGAAGATTGCCATTAGTGTTCGTAATATCTGAAAATGTTAAAATTCCAATATGAGCTTGGGCACTTACAATAGCATGCTTTAGTTTTGTAATGCATTAGCAGGTGCACAATACCACATCGATAAATTATGTCTATATATTCAGATTAATGTAGAATGCCAGATCATATTGCTCTGTGTGTTGCCACTGTTTCCTTTAATAATTTGTACTGTGTACAGTCTATTCTTTTACTAGTTGTTCAGCATAAAAAAAAAAGTTTTTTCTTGTCTTATAATGAAAATGAAATATTTCTGATAGTCTGAAATGGGCATTGGCACAGTCCATTTCAGAATAGGATCATGCAAATTTGCTATGAATAGGCAGAAGAAGCCTCTCCGTAAGGATAACGACAACTGACTTTACCAGCCTTATTCCTCATGTATATTAGCAAAGAAATGTTTATGAGAAGATTCAGAGCAACTCACTGTTTCTGATCTCTTCTTAAAGTAGAAATAAACAAAATATTCTCCACGCTATAACTGGAATTTTAATTTTTGAATAGTTGATCACTTACCATTTTGTACATGTCTTCCCTTGGCCTCAATAACACTATTCGAATAGTGTTCCTTGTGTTAATGGTAAGGTGAAATATTCCCACACTTTCTAGGAAATTTAGTTACTTCACAGTTTTATTGTCTGCTTCTGACAGAATATCAATTAATAAATGAAATCAATAGAAGACATATTTGTAAAAAATATTTCAGCTCTAAAGATGGATCTTTTGCCACAATTTCAGGTCAATGATGAAAAACTTACACCATGATTGCTGCTGCATAGTATGATCTAGAGAAAAATAGCAGTTATGATTAGTGTACAAAATTATTTTTAAGCATTATTCTGTCTTCAGAAGGAAAATGTGGAGAGAATTATTTGATTTGATGAAGAGAAGCTTTTTCATCATGTAATATAAGATTTTGATAAACTTCAGATTCAGAAGAGTATTGTTTCCAGACCACAGAAAGATTCATGATACATTAGTTTCTTTCTAGGCCTTCCCTGTCCAATATCATCGTGTGCTAATTGGTCACACACCAGCTTCTTGATTTACTACATATAAAAATTACAAAGAGATATATTCCTCAACCTGTACAAGGAAATAATGATTTTCTATACCTTTTACCAAACTGCAACATGGCAGATTTTTCAGGAAAAAAACTTTATGCATTCAGAATCTGAAATATCCTGGAGGTTGCTGTCTGTAAAGAAATGTGATTCATATAGGTTCTGCTGATCGTTCTCTGCTGCTTTTGTAAAGTTTCTTAATTCTTGCACCAAGGGCTTTGGACATTATAGGTAAAGTCAGTCATTCTCTTGTTACAAGATTGCTTTCTTTTATAGTCTCATAAAACAACAGATCCACAAACAGCTGTTTGCAAGCCTCCCCTTGGTGAAAAAAACCCAAACAACAAAAATCAAACAAACCAACCAACCAATAACCAAACTCAACCACTATTATTACAGCCTCAGTACTAGTCTTGTCTTTGATGAGGTGCCAAAGCTAAGAAAGTAATTAATATCACTTTGAAATAGATTCATAGGATAGGGTGGCCAAACTTTAAATTAAGCTTCAGTGCAGTATTTTATCATCTCCATGGTGCATAGTTGAGATCCACAATAGGACCCACAGAGTCACATCACTTAATTAGGGTAGAAAGGCATCTTAAGTAAGTTGATCTACTTCAGAACACTATTTATTGGAACATATTAATTGATTTTCTGTTTGTCAACAAGGACCTACATTAATTTCTGCACATATTAGGACAGAAAATTTAGTGTGTACTTAAATGATGATGGGTGACATGAGAGGTGAGGTCATAAAGCATTGAGAGTAATGTCAAATCTTCCACGCCCTTAGCATTGATCATTTAGGGTGAAAAAGTCTTGAAAACAGGGAAAAGGGTCAGTTTTCCTTTGGAGACTGAGAAAAGCAGACAAAGGTCACCAAAAGTAAAAAACAGCCATGTAACTAGTTCTTTTTCTGGCTCGTGATGTACACATGCAAACTTCTTTGCTCCCAGGTCTTCCATGGTCTTGTACCCTGAATGTGCAAGATCCCCGTCATCAATGCAGCTAGGAACACTGTTAAATCATACCTCAGCATGACCCTAGTACCGCTGGAGCCTGTTATTTGCAAGGGTTTTGTCAGCATTAAGGTGTTCCGATGATTTGGCTTTGCTCTGTCTTGACGACTTCGTGTTAGTATGGATACATCATAACACATAATGTTTATACTGCAGTATAGTATGCACACTATACTAACCAACACAGCTTCTCCTTTTACTGTTGCCACTAGTCGAATCAATAAATAATTGGATGGGTCGTTTACAAGGATAAACATCCTCTCTAGGCCACAGAGTGCCTACAGAGCTGGAAAAAAAAGCTCAGTTAAAAAACCAAGTCCCTCTATTTTCGTGAAGTAGAAACATTCCTCTCCTCATTTTGTGGATACATGTAGTGAAGAAATGAAAAGTTCGCTACTCGTTAAGAAATCATTGAGCTCTGGGGTCTCTTTTGGAAACCAGACTAAGTAATTTAAAGGAATCTCTACTTTGTGCAGCAAAGATTAAAATAACTGGTATGAGTGCAGGAGTTTGTAAGATCCTGGGGAGGGATATGAAGAGGAAAGATTTCTTTCAAACCCATTAGTGATTTTAAAGGCCAAAACTAAGCATGGGTCTGAGCTGCTGCGAAATTAGTGAGATGCTTGATTTCAAAGTGAGAGGGAGTTTCTATTGCAGGTAACGCTTTACATCTAAACCTGTGAGAAGAAGGGTGAAAGAAAGCGGAACCCATAGCAGACCAGGGGCTGCACTGGGAGAACCCTTGCAGGGAGAGGAATCGAGGACTGCCCATGCTACCTGAGCAACCAGGTCAAACATGTCCCCAGTAATGAAGATCCATCCATTACCATAACATGCAGGCTAGCACTGTAGATCACTTTCATGGTCTCCAAAGAAGCTGAGCAGTTATCAGTAACATTCAAAAATCCACTGGAAAGTCATTCATTTCACTTTATGGTCCTAATTAGCCATTTGTATAGTTCTATAATTAAATATGTTCCTTTCTCATCAAGTTTTTCACTTTAGTAATGATACCACTGTGCCACAAACAGGCCCCATGCTGTTTGGTTTGGGACTTATTCATAGCATTTAATTGGTCACCCAGTGGTTAGCCAATAACCCCTTCTATGGGAAGCAACACTCTGAATGCTGTTAATGGGCTAGAGGCACAGTGATTGCCTCCTGGTACCCAGCAGTACTGGGAATAAAGCAATTTCCTCCACTGTGTTGTGTGCCCAATAGCTAATCCTCTCCACTCCTGAAATGCACACTATTTGGTTATAAGTATTTGTACTGGCTTACTTACCGCTGGGTTGTTAATAGGCAGTGATTCTTCAATGCTCCTTCAGTGAAGTTACAGTCTGCTTGCTGACTGCTAATTAAAACAAGTTTGCACTCTAAGACTGCAACTAAAAGGTAGCAAGGTCATATTATTTAATGCAGCAGTCTTTTATTTAACAATGTTTATACAGTATTTATATGCACACATTTTGCAGACAGGCACGGCTATTATTGATCATGTCAATATAGTCAAAATGAGTCACAGACTAATCTTTCCTTGCTTGGAATATGATCACTAGGCTCTCCCTGTCTCTGGGACTGCACAGTTAAAAAGCAACGGGTACATGCAGATCTCTCCTCCAGTCTATTTCTCAGCTTGAAAAAAAATTTAAAAAATAGGAGCAGGTGAATTAACAATGTTCTAAAAGGACCCAATCTGCAAGGAGTCTTTATAGAAATCAAAGCATATATTCATGAGCATTGGAGTAATTTTAAACCCAGCAAGGTTAAGAGAGCAAAGTGGTTATAACTTGCAGAAACAAATTTTATTGATTACTCTGTACGTTTGTGCTACTTATTTAAAATCCAGTTTGAATAAGAACCCCTGTCAGCAGGGTATCTGAGTGTAATATTCATCTGTTGCATGTGACTATTCTTTTCTTTCTGTTTGTCTCCAGCAGAAGACGAGGTCTCTTCAGCAGAAATAATTGTGTTCTGTTTACTTTTACTTTCTACTTTACTAACAGGAAGTTACACAGAATAATCCTTAGCCATATAGTTACTGAAATAAATATCTGAGACAGAAATAAGAAGTTACGCATTTTTAAGAAGTTGCTTAATAGTCTTTCACTGCTCTGTACATTATAATAGAAATCCACTTGGTTAGTGTCTCCAGCACAATGTAGGGCACTGCAATTTCAACAAGGCTCTAGCACAATGTGTACCTTAATAGGGAAGATTTTGCAGATTTTTTTTTTTAAAGAAAATAATATATGGATCTACACCTTGCAAATAGGTTCAGCGTTTATGAAAGGCTAACTATTAGGCAATAAATACTGTTCACCCTCTTTACCCTTTATTTTAATATGCATACTCCTTGCCAGTCTGAACAGGCGTGCTTTCTCAAGTTTACATCAATGGAGAATATACTCAGAGAATTATCTATCCTCTGGCAACTCTCTGTTACCCCAAAGAAAACAAAATTGAAGCAATTTTGTTTTTGCTGTGTTGCCTTTTCTTAATAGCAGCCTGTATCTTGTAGCACTGACAGGAAGCATGCTCTTCAACTTCAAACTGATTTTACAGTTCTGAAGGAATCCATGAAACCTTGTTTCATCTTCCTAATCTATGGAATTTAACTAATAGTTATTTTAATCAATACAAAAAAAAAAAAAAAGAGTGAATCACTGGTATGGTCAATATCCACAGTCCTCCTGCATGTGGGTAGCAATTCTTGTTTCTCTTTCATTTAAAGTTCCACTTGCCTGCATGATTTTTCTTCACCCTCTTCATTTGTTTCTGTTTCACAGAACAGTAAGACCTCATTAAGCTCAGACTTGGACAGAGCACATATTGTATACCTTTTAAGGCACAAAGGAACACTCCCAGGCTTTTGAGGGAGGCTGATGGTCAGGAACTGTGCAACCAATTGATTAGCCTATGTTTTGTGTATGGGGGAGTATTTTGTACTTATCTGTCTGGCTCTGATTTTGAAAACAGTGGTGGATGAAAGTAAGTTCGTGCACATTGAATCCTGTGCAATAGAAATGTTCATATGCGGAGGTGTGTGCACCAGTTTCACCTGAATTTTGATAGACTGGGTGTACTGTAAAAAGAGTTTGGATAAGCATCTTTAAATATTAATTTGAATGAAAAACACAGGATTACTTTTATAATGAACTTTACATGATACTATAGATAATATAATTTAAGATTCTTATAGTGCATTCTCTTTGTAATTTGTGTACCATTCACGAGACCCAGCTGTGTATCATGTGAGGATTCCTTTGTGCATTTTATGCACGTGCATGAAAGTTAGCATATTGTTCATAGTGTACAGAACAGAGACCTATTATGCCTTGTACTTTAAAGAGAAAACTTGGGGGGGGGGAGGGTGGGGAGGGGACGGGGATAGAGAGAGAGAAAGGATGCTTTTTGGCGGAAGTTTACCCATACATTAGTACAGACTCCCCAACAAATAACCTGCCTGTTAAACTTTCCTACATCAGTTCTCCTCCCAGCACTCACGATTCATCATCTGAAGATTTGGAAAATTTGTCTAATTATAAAGGTTGATTTTTCCAAGTAATATCTTTGATGGCATTCCCTCTTCCTCCGCACCATACAGCTCCCTGCCCCACCCCCACCCCCCCCACCCATGGATCTGTACAGCATCTATCACCTCAGATAATTTGGGCAGAAAGTGCACCCTTTAACCCCCTCACACACACACAAAAAGAATTCCTTGGTGCATAAAAATGTGATTAGTTTTTTTGGCAAAGTCAACGGATATCTTTTGATTGACTTTCTTAAGTCTTGAATCAGATTCATACCAAATAAGACCAGTTAGAAGTTGAGTCTCTGCAAAAGGTGTTGTATTGTTCTAGTTGCTTGACCTATGGACACTAAGGCTCAGAAACGTTAAATTAATTTGCTGTCACCATGCAGGAGTCTATTCTGGAGCCTGAAACAGGAGCTGTAACTGCTGACTCTCAGCCTACTGCCCAACCATCAAGCAATGTTTAAAGATCAGTATTTTTGTTTAACAACGCAGTTCTCTATTATCTCTTAAACATTACTACGCTAGGGATTAATATCTGCCATAATTAGATTTTTGTCTTTGTGTACAGCAGATGAACAAGTTAAACCCATCTGAACACTCTCTGTTTCAAGTAAGTGAAAGGAAGGTGAAGCTCCTTTAAAAATGTAACTGAAACAACAGACGCACTGGGTAGGCGTGGACTGATGCTCACAGAATATTAGAAAAGTACCGTGGAAGTGAATGCTACTGAAGCAGTTTTGCATGAGCCAGCCCCAGTAGCTGAAGCACTGAATGCAGTCACCCACCTGGGATTGCTGGAAGGTTTAGTGAACATGACCGTGCTGTCAGCATGACCTTGTACAGTCACTTAGCACTGCATCATGACGATTCACCAGCATGAATGTCCCTGCACAGTAGACTGCTTTTTGGTATAAGGATATTCTGTTGTCTAGAGTTGCATGGTGGGGAATAGCTGACAAACTCTGTATGCAGGAGAGTCAGTGTGTGTCTCTGAGCGTGTTCAAAGACATCTGAAAACCAAAAGATAACTGGGTCTGCAGGAGGAAGGTGTGTGCTTTTGCTTTGTGGAAAAGAAACATGCTAAAAAGGCAAGCTTGGAGATTTGCTTGCAAGAAAACTGCCTGACATTGTTTATTTCTACTTTGTTCAAACCAACAGGACTGGGTGCACGACTACACCGAAGAATATTCTAGGATCATATAATCGATGGAAACAGAGCCCCAATATTGGCTGTGTGGGCTAAAGGAGAAATGATGTTATTATCACCTGGTTGGAAGAGTTAATCTACTCTGCCATACATCATGATTTAATTATTCCTAATTGACCCTTAATTGATAGATGTCAAGTCTGGCCTTTCTTGGCTTCAATTATAGCAATTTCACAAGCTCACTTTGTAGTGGAGCTTGGCAAATATCTGATTATTTCTGCCTCTCTGTTTCTGTTTGAGCACTTCTAGATTTATTTAAATGCTACTTGAAATTTTCATGCATTATGGCACCAAAGAGAAAGAGAGTGAAGATTTTACAACAGATTTTCTTTGTAAATCATTTGTGACCATTCCCAGTTTGTACAGTACTGAAGCAGTAATGGTTGCTTTTCTGTCAGTAGGTGATATTTATGTTCTAAGAGAGGATGGGTGAAAAACCATCAGATTTTTAAGTCAAACATACTTGTGAGTTAAACATTGTTTTGCATTTTCACTTGCTGGAATGTGCATGTAGGTAACCTGAAAAAAATGAAAGACAAGCGTGTTATTTTATGATGTAAGAAAATACCCCTGAGATCAATTGTTTGTGTTGTCTCCTTCTTGACATTTTTGTTTACATTCTAAATAAATTAATAGTTCAAAACATGCTTAGGCTGGCTAGCCTTGTGATTACTAGAAGATTAGTAAAATAATATCCCAAGAGATTTATATAAACTGAATAGGCAGAAAGAGAGTTTTTAATCAAAGCATTCTTCTGTTTTTTTCCTTCCTCAATATATTTTCTTTAACACTAGTTCGACCTTAATGATTAAGTAACTTTTTTTGTTTTGAGAGAGAGTAAGAGCTAATATTTGTATTAAGCATTCAACACTACTGAAAACATGCTGAATTAAGGCATCAAAATTAACAGTCTGTTCTAAAACATCAGTAACTCTTCGGTACTAGTGAGAAAAGTCAGTGATCACACTTCATGGGGCATGTGTTCATAGGGAGGTTACATCAGATTAGATGTATAATAGCATTTCCTATTAAACAGAAGAGTTACGTCAATAGGCCAGATCAGCACGAATAAAATATAAAGTAAAAGTATGTCTTTTGCCTATCCTTTGAAAAAGTAGAGCCACAAGAGCAAAAAGTCTGAAAAGTTGAATAGTTAACTTTAAAAATGGAAATAATTCTTAAAGAATATAAATTTGAACATAACTAGAAAATGAATGTAGAAGAAACATGTATAGAGTTTGATTAAATTCAGTTACTTGCATTCTCTAAGAATTTTTCTTGTTTTTTTCAAAAAGGAAATTTTGTTTCTTTGGTTTTGGAATAATTTTGGTTGTACTTTATAATGATTAACTTAAACCCCAAAATTTTATAGCAAGTATCATGTTGTGCTGATAGATGATATTAAGTACACAGTAACCCAGTTATCTGATTCAGAGAAATTCAGGAAGTTCATGTCTATTTTTGATAATGTCCCAATAAAATTTCTTGCCATTTGTCAGCTGGTCAAATAGATGAATTTCTAAAACACCAACAAATCAAAAAATATTGCTCCTAACAATATTACTCTGAGTATTTTTATACACAGACGCCTGTGGAACTTGCTGAAAGAACTTCTTTTTTAAAAAAATATTTCTGTTGTAAACAGAATGATGGATGAATTGGAGAGGAAAGAAAAGTGGGCCTTTCAGACAGTGTTTTCTTGTTTCAGGGAAAGTCATCACCACGAGATACAAGGAAATCATAATCATGAAGTCTACAGCCACCAAGACACCAAGTCTCATTTCTCTTAAAAACTTGGTAAGCATTAAGAAAATAAGAAAACTCTAACATAAAATATTCGAGTCAGCAGCATGGGATTCTGTTACATCTTTGGAAAGGGGACCTGTATTTGTCCCTCAGCAGCTTTATTGTAACACATAATATACTTTCTGCTGTTACAGAAACACAAAACAGCTTTGATATACCTCTGTTTCTTCTGCACACAACCATCACAGCTTCATGTCTGGGATGGTAACTCATCCAATAAAGCCTTAAATACAACCCTCCTCCACACCACAACTTCAGCCACATCCCATAGTACAGAAGGCAAATATATTTGTTGATCTATTATTTTCTGAATGGGCATTTCTACCAGGGCTATGGCTGTCATAGGAAAATGCTGTGGTGGAAAAGATGCGCTTACTCTGTAGAGTATTTGCTGTCATCTTTGGATGACTACCTCAAAATCTGAGAGGCAGAACTGCAATGGTGCTTGATACCCTTTTCTTCCACTGGGACCTATAGAGGATTGAGACAGCATTCAAGTGGACAGTATTTACCAAGGTGTGCTCAGGGAGCTGAATCAGAGTGTCCCAAAAGTGGTTTCAGGTAACAGAATTACCTTGGAGTCCCTGGCAAGGACTAAACCTGCTTTTCTCTCTGCAGCAACATGTCTTTGCTTGGATGATTTTGCCCAGAGCACACCAGGCCAAGCTGGAGCAGAATATTACAATTGGATCCTCTTGTCATCAGGCAAGTAACATTGTCCTTTTGGCTTAAAGGGGATGGGGGAGAGGGTTCTAATTTGATGGAAATGGAACATGGCCAAATGAATAATATATGGGATTTGCCGGAGATGGGAAATGCTACCAAACATTGTGTGCTCACAGAAGCGTAACCATTACACCTGTGTTGTGGGGACATAAATATACGCATGCTTAGTTCACCCGTTTAAGTATTTCACTTAGCTATTTGCATGTATTGACTCTAACAAGGTTTCA
Organism: Pluvialis apricaria; assembly: GCA_017639485.1. Classification (NCBI taxonomy): domain Eukaryota; kingdom Metazoa; phylum Chordata; class Aves; order Charadriiformes; family Charadriidae; genus Pluvialis; species Pluvialis apricaria. The sequence goes on from CM030044.1 coordinate 39,877,820, forward strand.
GTATTTCCAAAAAAGTGGCCTGCATCGCTGTTGATAGCAGATCAGTTGCTTAAAGAACTTCCATTGTTGCACTGCCGGAAGAGTTTATATTTCAAGGAACAGCATGTACTTCACTGAAAAAAAAACATTACTCAGCAGGCATCTCACTCAGGCCCACACGGACTAAAAAAAAAATGTTCCAGAGCTGAAATATTACGGCTTGTTTGCACCTGAAGGTACCAAAAAGTGATTTACTGTTGGCAGGTTTACCCACAAAAATTCAATTTGAATGTTTATTGGGAACTGTACCAGTGCTAGCATGTCTCACTGGGGAATAATCTAACTGGCAATGCCACATAAAACACTGACTGAAAAGCGGTGTAGAGGCAAGCTCTCGATTCTCTAAACATATCCCATGTGAAACAGGGTTAGGAGGCAGGCAGCTGGCATGGAAGGATTTGCCATTAATAGAATATGAAGAGGCATGGCAGAAGAGATAAATCGTCAGACATTTATTTCTTTCATGCTCTTTCAAACAAATACACACCATATTTTTGTCTTCCTCATTAATGTTGCAGCTTTTTCATAAAAATAGGAAAATAGTAATAGGATGGGGAAAATTCTGTCCTACTTTATGTATAACCTCAAGGAAGCTCTGAAGCTTGTGCAAGGGGCTTGTAAATACTGCTTGCACAGAAGAATATCAGATCTGCACCTTATGCACTCTCTGGTGCACCAAGCTGGGGGCCCATCCATTGCCCTTCAGTGATGAAGTCTTTTATAGTGGTACACATCAGTTAAATTAGGATCCTGATAGATCCATGCCCATCGGCCAGATCCAAAGTCCTTTAAAATCAATAAATACATGCAAGCCACAACTGCTGTCTCCTGCCAGCTTTTCTGTGTTGGGGAAAGAGCACAGGCTAAAGAGTTGTGTTGGCAATCATCAGACTGCTTATCCCATCTGAATAACTTGGAGAGAGCCAACAGGCAAATGCCTAATTAAAAAAAAAAAAAAAAAAAAAAGAAAACCCAAACCAAAGAAAGCAAACATGAACAACAAAACCCAGAGGGAAACTTCCAGTTATTTCTATTAGATATATCCAGACAAGTTGTTCGTAATAGCAAGAGCAAATTATTCTCAACATTAGAACCCTTTCCAGAGGATTTGCAAAACCAGATCAGCAGTTCATCTAATCTAGCATCTTCTTCCTAGTTCTGCTGGATATTTCAGAGGAACTGCATAATTTCACAATTCATCTAATCATATAAATCTACACAACTGGGAATCTTTTTTTCCCCTCGCCCAGCTGGTAATCAGCATATGCCCTGAAGCATGAGGATTGGTTGGAGAGAAGATAAAAGCAGAGGAGAGAAGAAATAATGTAACTTATTTGAAGTATTGCTTTAGACTCTAATGGATCCCACCACAAATTAATTCTTCGTAGTACAAATGCCCTGTGGTAATGCTCTGAACTACAGATGGATCAGCTGTGTCATGTGCACCTAAATGGCTGGTGCAAAGGTGCTAGGTTTTAAAGGAAAGAATACTTAGTATTCATATATAGAACACTGTTTGGGTACTGACAGAGAACAGTGGGAACATATCTCTGATGCCCAGAAAATAAATGTATTCTGCCTTCTCAGCAGTTTCACTGTTGACACCACTGGATAGCCCAAGCTTTGTGCCCTTATTCTTTATTCAGCTTACTAGCAAATTAATTCCCAAGACCAGAAAAGGAGTTAGAGTGCCTGGGGACAGTCAGAATGGTAAATACTCTGTATTTCTACCTGTGCTGTGTTCTTTAACAGTGCCAGTGAAACACAGAAAGGAAGCAGCGTGCCTTACCCCATCATGGGATTGGCATTTGCAGGTCGGTAACCATTATGCTTACCTTTAGGCAGTCATTCTGCAGGACAGTACTTGAGGTACCAGGCAAAGCAATAACCATAGCACTAGCATCAGCTTGCACATCTCTGTTAGCTGTCTTTACATTTCAAACCCAGCAGAGCAGCCTGTGGGAAGTGGACTGACAGAAAGGTTTGGCCATTAACAGACTCTTTTGTGCTGTTACGTCTTTTATTATGTTTGAGAAAGGTTGGGTTTTTTTTTTTTGTTCTACAAGGCTGAAAGAGATAGCCTGCAGCAGTAGCCTAGAGAAAGCAGGCATCACCAAGATAGGACAACAACGATGAGTGATGAATTGCACTGACACGCTTGTGTTGATAGGATCTTATGAACGATGTAGAGAAAGAAGGCCAAGGGGGAGTCATTGCCTTCACGTTCAGTAGCCGGAGAGCATTTGTGCTAGCTGAACGGCTGTGCTTGAATAGTGGAAGTCAAGGTGAGGGACATACATATTGAAAGCTGTCCATTCTGATGTCTGCTTTCTATGCTGTCTCCCAGGCTAACATGCTTCACAGAAATTGTAACCAAAATCTGACAATAATAGAACAACGATGAAAAGGAGAATGCAGGTTGCATGAAATTATAGGTTACCATTTATTGCAATTGAACAACAAAAAAATAACAGACGAGAAAAAAGGGAGTTGAGTGTGTGGTTCCTGTGACTAGATATATGGATCTCTGCTATGTTTCTTCCTTACTGTTACATACACTTGCTACCTTCTACTTGCTAATAAGCCTTTTAAGCACAAAACCCCCAAATAATCTAACCAAATAAGGTTAGATTGCAGCAAGCAGCTTCAGTCTCACTGCAGGTCAGGAACAGTATGAGTTACTGTCAACATAGGTCACTCAGAGATAGTTGCAACATTCAGCTCGGTGTAGTCTGCAGCACAAAGTTACTAAAGAAAAACTCTGAGTAATACAGAATCGAAGTGAAAAGATCTTTACTCTCATGCAGTTACCCAAAGAACTCAGAGGTCGATTGCACTAGTTCAACTGCTACTTTCACAGGAGGTGTGATTGGAGTTTAATTTAACAGGACCTCTTTTCTGTTGAGCACTACTTTATAAAGACTATCTCATTGTGGACTTTTGTTCTACAGAAATCAAGAGAGATTTTCCATCTTGAAGTTTTGGTTGATCACTTGGGAGAAACTGACCACATCCTCTTTTTCCTGTTGGAAATGTTGGATTCGGTTGATACATGAAGCATCAATCCCTGACAAACTTTCCGGGAAGGCACACATGCCAGCAAGTTTGCAGTAAATGTCACACATTCTGGATCTGTTGGCCTTACTGGGCATGCACAACTCAACAATATATCACATAAACATTAGGACTGATGTATTATGGATGCACTGAACTTACTGTGCTTGCACTGTATGTTCCTGTCCAGAATTTCCTGAATGAAAATGAGAGGGTTGACAGGAGTAAAATAGGTCTTTAAATTATGTCAGTCCATTCTTTACAGATATGAATGTTAGTGAAACTGTGCAGCTGATGCTCTCCAGTGTTCTTGACCAAGTTTGCTCCAGTATCAAATTATTATTGCTGGACAAAAACCCAAGCACCAAAGACTGAATTACCTCAAAAAAAATACAGAGTAAACATAAAAAAAAAAAAAGTGCTTGACAATATAACAACATGCCTGTTCACCAGCTAATTTTTCCACTCCTCTATATTTTAATTTTTTTTTTTTTTTTTTTTAATTCTAAGTGATTAAGCCTCTAGTCATTGTAAACCAGACAGAAATATTGATTCAATTTCAATTCAGGCCCATATCTGACTTTATTTTTTGAATGCCACTCTGCACATTTCCCAGTGCTTGAATCACAGGAGGGAGAATATGTACAATTTTGTAATGTTCATTTTCTCACAGATGCTAGTTGAAAAGAAAATAAAACATCTGTAGGGAAGACGCAGAGAATGAGGCAGCTGGGAGAAAGAGCATATGTTACCTATATAGTTCTCTCCCTCATCTGGTTTCTGATTCCCCTTTGGTATCTCTACATCTGAGTTTAAGTAGGAGATTGAAATGAATTTTTCCACTGCTTCTCTCTCATACTGTCACAAGAGAGAAAGAGAAAGAAAGGCTTTCCAAAATGCATGGTTTCCTTTTAAAAAAAGATCAGTAAAAACATCACCAGGAAACATGAAAAGTTCTTGTAGTTTGCTGTACTTTCCTTATTTACACCGATGTTTCTGCTCACAGCTGAAACGTAACATACAGACATCCCTGCAGCTGACTGCTCCTCTGCATAGCTCTTTTCTACCTATCTGATTAATGCACGTGTGTATCAACATTTGGGACATCCTCAGATACCAAAAGAATGTTTCTGTTGAAGACTAAATTGAGTTTGTGAGAAACAAACTTAAAAATCCTTTTTAACATATTGTGAACTCTTTCTTGTTATCTTCAAGGAACACACTTAGGTTGCTTCCAATAATCAGTCATCTTTTTTCTCTCTACAATCCAATAGGCATCACAATTTATTGATATCTGCGTCCACATCTTCGATAACAACATTTGCAAAGATCTCTTAGGATAGTGATTGCTCCCACTTGCACACATTATTTTTTCATGACACCTAATAATCTTGTTGCATGTCCTATGAGCTCTAAAAGTGCACTTGCTATACCTCCACAGCCTCATTTATTAGACTTGATCCTGAAAACCAATATTCTGCATGGTTTTGTGGAAGATGACAGTCATAATGCTACTTGTTATCCTCCAAACTAACACTTCAGAAACATCTTTATCAAACTGTCTCAAGAAAAGGCTTTAAGCAAATTTATATGGAACCTGAGGTTCTAATTGCAGGCACCTTCACAATGAATTAGATGATAGAAATTAAGCTACATCCCAGTCTGATGTAACAACATAAAGCAGGAGACAAATCTAAGTTCTTTGTAAAACTCAGCTTAGAGCCTCCAACGTCAGTTAAGAGTTGGTGTTGATCAGGGCAAAAAAAATAACAAATTATTCATTCATAATAATAAAGATGTATAATTTTTTTGAACACCTATCTTAGCCCAAAAGTCAGCTAAAAGCACAGGTGTCACTGGAATCACACTTGAACTCTACTTTAAGGCCTGAGAGGGAGACAGGCTATGTAGGCTATGTTCTCTCCTTATCCAGTCAGATAAGTAAACACTTGAGGGGGACTGTTCATTTACAGGCAGTAAAGATATTTATGTGGATATTGGTTGTCACTGTAACTGGAGGCAAAGTTACAGCTGTTCTGCAAACAGAGTACAGCCTTGCATTCAACTCCTAATTCTAATACCAAAATTTTCCTATGTTTTGATTTGATAGTGAAAAAGCCCAGGATTTTGTTTGTTTCTAATACATCTGTTTTTTCCTTTAACACCTAATAGAGAATAGGGAATCTTTTCATAATATGATTCAGAATATTGTCAGTAAATTAGAAAGTGCTCCAAGAAGAGTAATAGGTTAAAATATCTGTCCTTGGAGGCAAAACATTAGAATGGATAGCTGTGCTCTTTTAAAAAGAGTTATACATTCCAAACATGTTTATAGGTATATTACGATGAATAGGACGATACCTCTACCATACTGTTGGCTATAGCTTGCTTTACCTTCTGTACCCTTTGGAGATGTGGTCCTTACAGAGCATCTCTGAGGCGCTTTCAGTCTGATTTGGTGGTGCTTTGCCTAAAGCCACTTTTTTTAAACATTAATCACAGTGGGACATTACTATAATAAACAGAAAGATAGTTCTTTTTCTAAAGTAACAGAAAGGAATGGAAAGTAATAGAAAGTAATGGAAAAGAAGACACAGACATTGCCTTAAAACAGCTAACAGTTGTTGATCCCTCTGGACCTTATGGCAGCTCCTTCTCCAAAAGATATGCAAGAACAAGTAAATACTTACCCAAAATCCTTTTAAGTTAAGGACTAAACTTATATACAAGACGTGAACAAAAGGAGATCCTTTTCTTTATGTATATATCAAATTTCAATTGCAATAATTTTTCCTGCACTACTTTGTAAATGAATCATTTAGTGTATAACCCTGGCTGTTGCTTGCCTCTCTTCATAATTGGTACTTTATAGTTGTCAGCATTTATTATAGTACATCACCAGTGCAATGCATTCATGACCTGGAATAATGACCCTCTAATAGGATCAGGGGACATTTAAAGTTCCTCTTTTCATATAGTTTGCAGTCTCTTATGAGCAGAACAATCAAAATTCATTGCCTGAAGGATCTTCTGTTGTTGGACATTCAGACTCATTTGCAATCATCATTGGTCTGGGCTAGCCTTAAGTGCTACAGAAACTATGAAGCTCAAGTTGACCCTGGTCAGCGTGTCACCTTGGCCTTTTGAGAAAGGAGTATTAACAAGAAAACTCCACTGCTGAAAACTATGTTTGCACAAAGTACCACCTTGCTGATATGAAGCACGACCATAATTGCTACATATTCACAATTTAATAACTAGTGTAACAGTTCCTACAATAAACTCTCCCAGAAATGGCAAATATTCAGCACGCTTGTTTTCAGGCTAGCAGAACACTGAAAACGATTAGTGTTAGCTTTAAAAAACATAGCTAAATATTCAGGGTGGTATGTAGTGAAGCTGTGTTCCCTGGGATATGCAGTAAAATATGCTTTCACAGTCTAAACCAGCAAATAAATCACACGTAATGCTATAAAGCCAAAAAGTTTGATGACTAACTGTAGTTCTCGAGTCTTCTACTTATTTTGTTTGCTTTCCAGTATGCTGACAAATATTTTTTATTCCATTGCATCACATGTGAATGTATCTGTATTGAGTGTCAGTGCGCAGGTTTTGGGGGATTGAGGGTGGTATGCTGCAGGGGTGGCCTCTGTGAGGAGAGGCCAAGAGCTGCTCTGTGCCAGACACAGCTGGTTCCAGCGAGCTCGAGCAGACACACCATGGGACACAGCTGAGCCTCATAGCCAAGATGGTGGCATCTCCAGGATAACATATTTAAGAATGGGTAAAAAAAATGCTGTATGGCAGCCTAAAAGAGAAGTGAGAAATCATGTGAGAGAAACAGCCATGCAGACACTAAGACCAGAGAAGAAGGAGGAGAGGAGGTGCTCCAGGTGCCAGAGCAGAGATTCCCCTGCAGCCCTTGGAGAAGACCGTGATGGAGCAGGTTGTTCCACTGCAGCCCATGGAGGACCGCATCAGAGCAGATATCCACCCTGCAGCCCATGGAGGACCCTACGCTGCAGCAAGTGGACATGCCCTAAAAGAAGCTGCAGCTCATGGAGAGCCCACTCACGAGCAGCTTTTCAGGTAGGACCAGTGATTCATGAGTAATCCATGTGGGAGCAGGTTTATGTTGAAGGACTGTACCCCATGGAAAGGGCTTTCGCTGTAGCAGTTCTTGAAGAACTGCAGCCCAGAGGAAGGACCCACACTGGAGCAGTTTATGAAGGACTGCAGCCTGTGGGAAGGACCCCACATTGGAGCAGGGGAACAGTGTGAGGAGGAAGGAGCAGCAGAGAGGAACTGCTTTGGACTGACCGTGACCTCCATTCCTCATCTCCCCTGCACTGCTCGGGGGCAGGGGGAGCTAGAAGAGTTGGGAATGAAGGACTAAATTTGAGCCTGAGGTGGGGGTAGGAGGAAGGTGGGTTTTGTTTTGTCTTTGTTTCTGACTATCCTACTCTATTTTTAATTGACAATAAACTAAATTAATTTTCCCCAAGTCAAGTCTGTTCTGCTCCTGATGGTAATTGGTATATGAGCTCCCTGTCTTTGTCTTGAACCACAAGATTTTCATCTCATTTTGTTCCCCTGTCCCGTTAAAGAGAGGGAGAGAGAAAGCAGCTGAGTGGGCTTCTGGCATCCAGCCACAGTTAAATCATCACAACATCCTTTGCTTTATAGGAACACAAACGCTTGGCTAAGAACAGAGTTTCCAACAAGCATTGATACAGATACCCTCAACACCTTCGATGTTTTCTTCCATCTGAATTTACTCACTGAGATTACCATTAATGAGCAGAAGTGTTTCTTCAAGTATGTTTCTTCAAGATGGTGTTTCTTCAAGTATTTTGTGTACAGCCTTTACTGTTCTCTCTAGTAGGACTACCTTACAGTCTTACTATCAAGTTACTACCTTGATGGTACACTATTAACTTTCTTCAACTGAATTATAATGCTTAAGTGTCTTGGGCAGTTATAGATAAAGTTTTGTGGGAGGTGCTTGTTTCCAAAGCTTTGCTTGATAGGCCCAAATCATAAGGAGAAAAGAAAAAGTTTGCATAAACAAAACACACAAGGGCTCAAATATTTTTTTCCAATTACATCAAGAGTAACTAGATAAATCTGACACACACACACACACACACTCTTTTCCCAAACTATCAAGCAAAAAGAGAAATGCTTCTCAGATAGTTTAGACAGAGTACTCAAAACCTGTCATCACTTATATTGTGTGTTGATATAGTAATCTATAAAAAGACTCTTATTATAGGAGAATAGAGCAGTATATAAATGCCCATATACACTATTTTCTCTAATTCTACCCTCTTCTCTAAAAAGCAGAATGAACATCAATAGTTTATAATTTTCAACAGATGTAACAGTTCTGTTTTCATCTAAACTGGTTTCAACAGGCAATTACTTGAGAAAAGTATGCCATCATGTCTGCAGAAGACATTTTTGCTGAGTAAACCTATTGTCTCAGGCACAGGTCTACTGCAAGTGGGAGAGGGCAAGCAAATAAAATCACAAACCGCAGCTTCTATCCATATCATATAAAAAATCCAAGTGGAAACTACAGCTCACACATTGAAGACTAATGCTATAGTCCTGTTGGTACATAAAATTAAGCTGTTGTCAGAGCTGCCAGCTCTGTCAGGGAGCTTAGCTGTGGCAATACTGATTGTTGCTATGCCCAAAGCCTCTGTACTCCATCACACACAGGAATCCCTATGTTTGGGAGATGTTGTACAGGTTTTGCATAACTCTGCATGGGGAAGAGCCACAATAAAGGCATCTTCAGGAACCAGTTGCATGGGAAGCTGCATAAACCAAGCAGGAATGTAATCTAAGGGGACGACTATGTCAGCCAGAGGGAAGATTTCCTTTAGCAGTGAGAAACAAATTCTAGCAAACTTGTAAGGTCACTGAACAAACTAGTGAGAAACATGGACATGGTTCTTAACTCTCTCACTGCCATATACAATGTTCCAGAAAGCATTGATTATTATTTTGAAAAAAGCTGCCAAGTAGGCACGTCATCTGGATTTTGTCATCTACTGTAGCGTAGTTTGCAAATGCTTTGCTCATAGACAGAACTCTCTCCCTGCCCTTTGTCAAAGCTTGTTCGTAACACAATGTTTGTGGTTTAAGAACACTCTAAACAAATAAAACACTAATCACTACTTCTTTTTGCTAACCTGAAATCATCTTAAACACTTCTCTGTGTGTGAAATTTTTACTATGGAAAGCTCCCAAATTCTTAATTCCTAAAAAATATGTTGAATAAAAGGTGTGATCCCCAGGTAATTCTTCTCTTCCATTCTGATTGTTTTCATTCTCTGCTATAAAAATACTACTATAAACCAAATGAAACTATTACAAACCAAATGAAGCAGCTGACTAGGAAAAGCCAACATGGATTTAGCAAAGGTAAATCAGGCCAGACTAACATCATCTTCTACAACAAAATAACAACTTCTGTCAACATGGGGACAGAAGTAGATGTTGTTTACCTGGACTTCAGCAAAGCATTCAACACTGATTCCCACAGCCTTCTTTTGGACAAACTGTCAAGATACAGATTGGGTGGGTGGTCTGCGAAATGGGTAGGAAATTGTCTCACAGGCCGCACTCAGAGGGTGGTGATCAATGGCTTTTACTCAGGCTGGCAACCTGTCACAAACGGGGTCCCCCAGGAACTGATACTGGGCTCCATGCTGTTCAACAACTTCATAAATGATCTTGATGATGTGATTGAAAGCACCTTCACCACGTTTGCTGATAACACTGAACTAGGTGGCGAGGTAGACACGTCAGAAGGAAGAGCCATCTTACCGATAGACCTGGACAGGCTGGAAGAGCAGGCTAGCGAGAACTGTATGAAGTTTTACAAACACAAATGCAAAGTTCTGCACCTGGGATGATGAGCCAAAGAGCTCTGTACAGGCTAGGATCTTTGTGGCTGGAGACCAGCCTTGCAGAGAGGGTCCTGGGGTTCCTGGTGGACAAGCTGAACATGAGTCAGCAGTACACTGCTGCAGCAACCAAGGCAAGTTGGATCCTGAGATTCATCTACAGGAGTGCTACAAGCAGAGACAGAGATGCAATCATCCCACTCTTCTTAGCACTTATCAGGCTGCACCTGATACTGCACCTGATACTGCATCTCTACTGTGTCCAGTTCTGGGCCCCATGGTTCAAAAAAAGACATTGACACACTGCAGAGAGGGTCAAAGGAGGAGCAGGAAGATGATCAAGGGGCTAGAGAACCTACCCTATGGGGAAAAACTGAAGAAGTTAGGTCTTTTGTCCCTGGAGAAGAAAATGCTCAGAAGGGACCTTATCATGGTATTCCAGTACTTAAAGAGAATGGAGTCTCTCTCTTCACAAGGAGCGACATAAAGAAGACAAAGAGTAATGGGTACAACTTGCACCAGAAGAGCTTTCATCTTGATGTAAGAAACAGATTTTTTATACTGAAGACAATCAATCACTGGAACAATTTCCCCAGGGGTGTGGGAGAGTCCCCATCACAGGAGGTTTTTGACATGTGATTGGACAGGGTGCTAGATAATCTCATGTAGGTTCCCTTTCCCATGAAAGGTTGGACAAGGTGATCTTTCAAGGTCCCTTCCAACCTGGGATGTGCTATGGTTTTATTATTCCATGAAACCCATTTCAAAAAGTATAAATACTTTTCTTATTCACAACCGCTTCATGAAAAACAAATTTTTTTCATATCTTTAATCACATTTTTAATGGAAAAAAACCCAAACACTGATCAAATCAGCAATTCTAGGAAAAATTCTGATGTTATTCACAATATGAATGTGCTTTTTTAGTCACATATATGGCCAAAGTATTCCTGCTTTTAAGGCACTGGAAGAGACTGTCCTGTCTTCCCAAACAAACTATTCTTGTCGCTGTGTTTCAGTGACCAAAATTTAATGACTACGTGGAAAGAGAAAGATCAAGATACTCGTGTGCGTATTTTTGCAGAGAAACTATATTCATTAGGAATCAAAAATGCATTTACATAACCAAATTGGCGGTTAAGTCCCAGATACTGCACATCTTCTGGCCCCAATTAAAATACACATGTATGTATAAAAGATGCATGATCTCAAATATGCATTTACCACCCCATGTCATTCAAAGAAATTGGTGTGTAGATAGATTTTGCTGACACGTATTATAATCCTACGTTATTTCATTTAAGAAAAATAAAAAGTAGTGTTTTTCCATAAACAAGTTTTGTTTCCTGCTCCCCCTCCCCAAACTTCTACTGATCTTATTTACCTGTCTGATCTTCCTGCTTAACTTAGTCCTTTTACTCAAAATATCTGCTATGGCAGGAGAGCCTACAAGGAAAAATACTGATTATTAGTAGCTCATTATTTGGTTTACATGAAGATTTAAATATCTGGAAGGAGGAACAATTTCCAATAATTTTCCATAAATCACCAAAATACTATGAGTATATAAAGGTATTTGTTAACATTCTTAGTTTGAAAATGTCAGTATTCAGAAAAAACACAAGAAAGGTATTTTTATTGATACATTAAAGCAAAATAAAAATAGAACTAGTAAAATAACAACGGTCAGATTCTAGCAATTAAGTGAAATATTTATTTTTTCTGTTGTCTGTTTTTAAGCTGGCAATAATCGATGTTTTACTCAGCATGTGTTTACATTAACACTTTACTTTGTGTGCTGCAGTGCAGGTTTTCAAGATCTATAGCCATCCAATTAGAAAGACATGCAGAACTCTGAAATGAACTGAGCATTTAAAAAGAAAAAAAATAGTAAAAAAAAAAAATTACTCCAAGTCATACAAAAGCATCTTCCAAATAAACTCTTAGATTTCTATTTTTGCCCCTGTTAAATCACATTTATAACTAAGATAGAATTCTGCTGACCTAAAAGAATAGCAGCATTTTACTTGTTTTCTTTTTTCACTCTTGTATGTGTTTTGTTTTGTTGGTTTTTATTAAAGTTTTGATACTACTACATACAATAGTGTAGAGAGATGACAGCCAATGTGAAGACATGCTATTTCTCCTGACAGGTTAACAGTCTTGGTTAAGCAAATCCTTGCATTTCCCAGGAACTGAGAAATTTAAGATTTGCCTCTCAGATTTAAGAGAGGCAGAGAATGGTAACCGCAGCTTTCAGCTATATCTGCCTCCTGCACAAGACGAGAAAGAAACGTCAAAACTCTTCAGGAACTTAGGGGCGTATTGAATTCAGAAAAGGAGAAATATTTTTTTTTGGTTATAAGTGCCCAAGAAACATCCACAGTTCAACATTTTCCACCTGAAGAGAGGAAGGGATGCTAACTTAAAAAAAAATATGGAAGGGAGCCAACAATGCAATCTTGCACATTCTCCCTACAGTATTACCTGTTTTACTTTTATAGTATTTCAGACTTAGCCCTAAATTAAGAGAGTTGCCTAAGTTAGCTTGGAGTGCTGCTGATGTTTTTCTGAAAGCACAAGCAAGACTTCCTATTTCTTTTTGACAATTTGTGTTTCTGCTGAAACTGAATGGAATTATATGGGGCAAGAGAGAGTTTTGCTAGGAAGAAAGTATTGCCTCTAATTCATAAAACATGCTCTGAACTGTGAAAGTAGTAAGATTTTGTTTTTTCTTTAATAACATGTGGAACTAGGCAACATGAACATAGCAGTAAGTAGCAGCTCCACTTGCAATAAAATAATCAAGTTTTATATGATCATACCCAATTAAGGATTTCAAACACTCTACCAAATTAAGATAATTAACCACATCTAGGAATGAAAAAATGCTGCAGAAAGGTTAGTGAAATAGAAAGAAAACCCTCACAGTTTTATAGACAGAATTGAAGTCTCCTAGCTACAACTATGACTGCTATTAACTCTGATCAAGTTTAGGCAGTAGCAGAGGAAGAACTATTCTGCTTTGTCATGGTAGTTCCAGGTTCATGTTACCAGACAATTAAAAAGCCTCTTTCTATTTTGCACTGAGCTGCCATTTCCACGTAGTTTTAATTCTTCAAGGTAAGGGTTGCATCAGTCCCTTAATAGATCTTGATGAATTTAGCAGTAGTGTTTTCAGTTGTGTTGAAACCTAATGGCATTTAGTATCTGATACAACAATTCAGTCTTTCGTGCTAGACAGGTACATGGACACAAAGAAAATAAATGTGAGAAAAAAGTTCTTCAAGTTCTGCTCTCAAACCAAAGTCTGCACAGTTTCTCCAGCTCTACTCCAATTGATTACACTTAAAAAATTGGGTATGATGACCTATAAAAAATAACTGTGGGGTGATAAAATTGATATGAAGATATGTTGAAATCTTGCCTTAAAAAAAAAAAAAAGGCAGGGACACTTTCAAGCCTATCATTTGCAACATCACCTTGTCTTCACTGAAGTATACACCACTCAAAACAAAACTATGTTTGCATATGCAAAACCTGATGTGAGTCCTTTTGATTTTACTGTCTTCACAGTCTCAGTATATGTGAGAGGTATTCTTTAAGGCAATCCAATATCTATATTCAGATTCCTTTTGGTAATACTGATGTGTTAATCTTTATAAAACCAGGAATAGAATCACTTAGGTTAGATACTGAACACTAATGTGCTGGATGTTATGCTGTGTTTTTGCTAGTGAAGACTTAAAGTACCTGTATAAAAGGAAGTCCACATGTGGATTGAACAGACAATAGCTGACTGCATGGAGAGTGATTGTTCTTTTGCCTTCATTTGTGCATTGAACCAGCCCTTAATTAGATGCTTTCCAGAGCTCCACAATTCTCATGAACATATATAGGCAGATTGAGCTGTATAAATTGACTGTCTCATGCTAGCAGAATTTACTATTTAAATGATTTTTCTAGTGATACATTTTTCACAGCTGTAGAAATGATAAAATATTTCAAGCCTACTACTTCTATTTTATCTGAGTAGGTAGGTCTTAAAGAATTAGCTCTGTTTTAGTTGCTGCCCTTAAAAAACAAAATATTTTTTATAGTAAACCTATACTTCCAAAGCAAAATTAGTCTTAAAACTAATTAGGAATTCCATTATTTTTCCAGCAATTTGTATTTCTTTAAATGAAATTAAAATCAGCCTAGTTTTTTCTTGTCTCGCCACTAAAGACAGCACCTGAATGCTCAGTGGTGCATCCTCATTAAGTCAATGTAACCTGTAATGCTATTCAGAACAAGGTAAATTACATGCCATAGTTTCTGTTTGTTATAGATTCATGAACCCTCTGAAAACTTATTTCCCCTGCTAATGAGCTAATGAACTTTGGCTCATCATAAATCTTAAACTGAATGTGCTTTATTTTGAATTATTTCCATGTTCACCAAAGACAATTTAGGACTAGCGTTCATCTTTTTTTTCTTCTTTGGGAAAGTAGGGATTGCCTGATGACTTGGTTAGAAATTATTTCTTTACTTAACAACGCTTCAAACAGTCACTGAGGTATCTGGCTTTAGCAACAAATTACTGTGCAACAAATTTCAGAGGGGAAAAAAGAAAGGAGACAGGATAAATGACAAGAGCTAAGAGACCAAGCACTTTATACAGGTAGCTTAGAAACAAAAGCAATTAGGCTCCTGAATGTACCATTGTCTCCTCAAGTTCTTGAATTTGCTGTTTGCTGAATGAACTGTACTGGTATGAAGAGATTTAGTTTGGTGTTCAGAGGTCCCAATGCACGGAGGTATTTACAAAGAACACTGCAAGGTTAGGCTGAGAAAAGTTTGGCAATACATCTATCTATACAAAGAAATGTCCATTCACATTGGTTAACCTTGCTTTGGATTCTGGATAATTGTTCTTTTTTCCCCCTTTTTATAAATTGATTCTGAGAAGAAACTAAGCTGACTAAAAATCCAAGACCATGTTTGGATAGCTTAATTAACTGATCATTCACAAATCTTCCCAACGTGATTAAAGACAGACATAATTTATTGGTAAATAAGCACTAAAAGAGACCATTAGTGCATTGTAGTAAGATTTCCAGTCCAACAGAAGTCTACTGTGAGCTTATGTGGTAGCGACAAATACATAGCTCAACTTTTTTGACCATACTGTCACCCATGAAACACTATTATAATAATGTTTTGCTTTTATCTCATTGCTCTGTGGTGTCTGGTTCCCTTATTTGGACTTGCTTTCCACTTGACAGGGACCCCCCTTAGTCTGGGGCGCTCACCTGTGTCGTGAGCCTGGTGTTTCACACCCCAAATCTGCTACTGGAGGACCTTAGTTTAGCTTGAGTGTTGGTGGCAGGGTGCCTTCAAGGTAGACATTAAACAGCTAAGTGTAAATACCATCAGATTCCCAGTGCAATAAACTACTGTAGATGTAACAGATAACCTCAGAAGTCAGAAGTCTCTGGAGATAAAGCAACTCACTATAGGCTGAACTAGCTCTTTCAAAGTAGAAATACTATTTCTTAATAAGTGTTCCACAGAGGGTTGGTTGTAATGTGCACTGACCTCTGTGCTGATAAGGGCATGTCCTGTGTCTTGGAGATCCACATGTGTTGAAGAAGCCCTTGCTACTTTAAAAGAGGACCAGTGACTGAACTGAGGACTGTGAACACTGACTTATCAGATTCTTGAGCCAAATTTGGCTGGCTGGGATGCTCCTGATGTACAGTAATTGCAGATGAGATGCAAACATGGATTTGTCGTTTGCACTTTCACCACTTTTCACATGTACACATAATCCCAGAGTCAGACAGCCACATTTACAGAGACATCACATGGATTATATTACTGACTCAGAATCAATCGTTTTGTTTGCTGTTATTCACACTTTCAGATGCAGTCCTCTTGAATGTCACTTTGCAGATGATATGCCAAAAATTTTATATTAGATTGCAGTTTGTGCTCCCCATTTGTGGACACAACCAACATACCAGCTAATAAACTAACGTGTATTTGGGTTAAACCAAATGGCTTGCTAGGAACTTGCATTTGAACTGAGAATCTGCCTCTGTGGTCAGCTGGATAAAATATTTCACATGGTCTGCCTGCATCTACTTTTAGATGTGAGTAAGAAACAGTAGAGACGCAGACTGCCCCAGAAGTTAATTTCTGTACATAAGATCCATTTCATGAAACAAAACCCAGTGAAAAGGTTTATGACATGAGAGAAGGAAACAAAACTACATAGAAAAGATGTTTTCTCATTATACTTCTATATCCAGTGATGTATCAAAGTATATCTTGTTTTATCTAAAGACTTCCCAAAGGTTTGTGAAGATTATTTTTTATTTTTATTGGGTTTTCATTCAACTTTGGGGTTTTTTAAAGATCTGAGACAAAAAACCTGACTAAACTTATTTTATATCTTATCACTCCTTCAGAAGCAGAATATTTTCTTTTTTTTTGTCTACAGCTGATTGCCTGAACCACAAGATCTTGGAAGTGTAGGGAGAGGCTTCCACTGTTTATAGTAGGCTTCAGATGAAACTCTTAAGAAGTTATAGCACAATGGCTCTGTTCTGCAAACAAAATATGGTACTTGCATTTAAAATGCAGAACCTCTGTGCATAATCACAACTTGCTTGTGCAAACAGGGAGAATGTGTTATGAAATTCTTGGTGTATGAGATACTTCCTGGAATATTTGGCAATATATTTCTGCCCAAATGGTAACATTAACCTATTTGGTAACCTCTCTGTTTACAAGTCTGTTATGTGGTGGCTTTAAATCTGTCTGTGGCTTATGTCTGTTTTGAGGTGGCTTTAAATCTGTTTTTTTTAAACCAACCTAATTAAACTCTTTTCTGAACAGTTTATTTTGCCTCAAGAATATCTTAATTTGATTAAACCCAACCCTATGCCTAATCAAGATAAACTCCTAATCATTTTAAACTTGAAAAAGCACTTTTAAATGGACCTTTAAGGTATTGACGTGGGGGCTAATTCATGTAAAATCAGTTAAATTAAGCCTGCACGAACAAGGCTTAATATCAAATTTGTTTTTGTCCCTATATAATGTTGAGTAGATATTTGTCCTAAAACTTTGTTTTTATTTTTAATTCTCAATTATGTTATCTGTTGGCACTCTCTTTGAGCGAAGTTTAAAGCATGTGGTAATAACAAAAGTTTCCTGTTAACAGAAAGCCATTTCTGCAAGATATCCAGAAAGGTTTGGTTTTTTGTGTTTTTTTTTTTTTTTTTAAATAAGTTAAACTGTATTCAACAATTTATGAATCTTCAAGTGTGCTGGATATTTATCATCATCAAAGTATTCTTCAAAATCACCAAAGGCAGCCAATTCTTTAAAGACAGAAACACCACCTGCTTTGAAGCTATATATTTTTCCCAGGGGCTTGGATCAACCCTGAAGTCATTACTGATGTTTTACCAAGAAGAGTGCAGGCTAAGAACTGCCATATTCTGTTTATGAACCTGATTTCTGTTCATTCTCCTACAATAGTCTCTGATTTTTGCTGTCATCCTTAAAAATTTCTGAAATAGAAAGAAAAAAAAAAAGTTTTTTCTTCTTGCACAATCTTTATGAGCATGCTGCAAACCAGGATAATCACAGATAGGAGGGCATAATTCTGCCACTATTGCTATCACTGGAGTGGGACCCTTTTTGAAACAAACCACTGTTATACACAGACCAGGGCTGGAAAGAGAACCTGAGTAATAACTTTAAATGCCTGCAGGTTCCCCAACTTAGTACAAAGCCATTCTTGAGAGTTGTCTGGAGCTTTGTGTTTGCAAATTCTCTCCCTAGACTACCCAAGCTTATTTGCTGTCAAGTTGCTTACTTATTACCAGTTAGGGAAACCAGTGTTTGAATGGAACTGCATCCTATTGATCTTGCTTGCAAAAAGGATTTGAAGAGGATCAAAGAGAAAAGAAACCAGTGACCAAATAAACATCCATCTTCTAGCACAGAAAATAATGAGATCTCCAACTTCAGAAAAGAATTGGAAATACCAAAATCACTTTCAGAAGAATGTAATTTTGTCTCCTGATAAACTACATTACATTCAGAATCACCTTAGCAATTTTCTGACAACTTTATAAAGCCTCACAACTTAGTCCTAAAAGTTTTGTGAGAGGCTGGAGCAGAATATGTATGTTTGGCAACACAGTACTTATTCACACATGCAGTGCACCAGATTCTCATTAAATAAATCTGAACAAAGTTAAAATGAGCTGCTGTGGCTTCCTCAGTTGCTCAGTGGAGAGGATGGTCACAGTAGGAAGCTATAATACAGAAGCAGAAAGCACTCAGGTTTTAAGTATGCAAGTGAAGATACAATAATAATTTTGAAAATTCTGTTGTTTAGAAGTTCTATTTCTCAATCTTTTTTTTTTTTATGTCATTTCTCTGTCTACTTCTAGATCCAAAGTGAAACTAGAAAAAAACAGGCATTTTTTGTTCATATATGAACAAATGTATAAGAGTAAAGGAAAATATCAGCCAGAAGTAATTATGCAGGTATTTGATTTTCTGGCTTGAACCAGAAATGTCAGGAAAAAATAATATTGTACCAACTGGATATTACTCCCTCCACCTTGGGAAGCATACAAATGAAACACTAACATCAGGATATACAAAAGCTTTTGTCTAGTTTTGGGCCGTTTTATACATAAAATAAAATCAAGTCAAATTTCTGAGTGAAACAAAAAGTGATACATTTAGAATGCCAAATATTTTGATTATTTTATATATTTTTCCCGGTGTGGGGCCAGATGTAATAGCAAAATTGATTTGAATTTAAAAACAGTGTAAAAAACAGTCTAGCAAACATGGTATTTAAAGACTCCTAGCAACTTTTTTGACCATTTTGGTTGTCTCCATCTAAAAAATAATTTCTACGTATTTACCTCATATATAATGTAGTTTAACATCTAATTCACGGTTGCTTTGAAGTATCTGAGCAGACCAACACGACTGAATCATTGAAAATATAATCCACAGCCAAAACTGTTACTGACTTGGCACCAAAATACTAGGGGGTTTTATGCATTGAGTTGCCAAGGACATTTTGAGGATCTGTTCCAAATCACATTAAGATGTGACATTTTGTACTGCATGTATTGTTAAATTGTGTATTTTCATTCCTGTGTATTATCAGTACAGCATGCTTGATATCATCAAGAAAAGGCTGATTTAGGCATTGCTTAGGATGGTATTCAGTAAAGGCTCTTGCTACAGAAATCATTCGTACATGAATTGCCAGATATTTAGCTTAACAGGGTACCATCAGCTATGCCCTCTTGAATTCAGCAGATAAATTGCTGCAACTTAAACTATAATTCTGCATTTAACATTTTCAGACTGGAAATTGGCTAGTTATATGACATATGTCTGCGATGTGTGATGTCTCAGAAAGATCAGAGCTAGCTCTAAAGGGGCACATTGGTCTTCACAGCCCATCCCAACACAGAATCATAGAATGATAGAATGGTTTGGGTTAGAAGGGACCTTAAAGATCACCTAGTTCCAACCCCCCTGCCATGGGCAAGGACACCTCCCACCAGACCATGTTGCTCAAAGCCCCACCCAGCCTGGCCTTGAACACCTCCAGGGATAAGGCAACCTGTTCCAGTGCCTCACTACCCTGACAGTAAAGAATTTCTCCATAATACCTAATCTAAATCTACCCTCTTCTGGTTTAAAACCATTCCCTCTTGTCCTATCACTACACTCCCTGATAAAGAGTCCCTCCCCATCTTTCCCGTAGGCCCCCTTGAGGTACTGGAAGGCTTCTGGAAGGCCATGCTTCTCTCGATGCAGACCAGGATACAGTTGGCTTTATGGGCTGCAGATGCACGTTACTGGGTCATGTTGAGCTTTTCTCATCGACCAACACCCCTGAGTCCTTCTCCTCTGGGCTACTCTCAGTCCATTCTCTGCCCAGTCTGTATTTGTGCTTGGGATTGCTGTGACCCAGGTGCAGGACCCTGCACTTGGCCCTTGTTGGACTTTGTGAATTTCACATGGGCCAACCTCTCAAACCCATCCAGGTCTCTCTGAATGGCAATGCCACCCCTCCAGCCTGTTGACTGCTCCATGCATCTTGGTGTCATTGGCAAACTTGCTGAGGGTGCACTCAATCCCACTGTCCATGTCACTCACAAAGATGTTAAACAATGCCTGTAGGTAATGTTCTTATTCATGGGCCAGGAGCAACATTTATGCATCAGTATGGGGGGACTGAGCAGGCTGAGGAACGTGTGGAGGACCGTATAGAGGACCATGCTGCGCTGATCCCCTTGTGTGGAATTACCCTTACATCTTTACACAATGCTTCATGGTTGCTTGAGGAAAATGAGACCTTGGTGGTAGGAAAATTGACAAGATCTTGATTGAAAAACAAATTTTGACAGACAAACTTTTCCAGTGATTTTCATTCTAAAGACATGGGTTTTTTTGGTTTGAAATATTTTGCAGTCTAATATAAAATAATTATTGGAATGGGAAGAGCTCTGTAGCAACCATCCACTACTGAATGTCCGTGGAGATAATACCTTCATAGATTAATTTATTCTAATTGTCATAGGAGTGGCCAGAAGGGAAGTACAAGTCCAACGTAACCGAGCACAAATCTTGGGTTTTACTCAGATGCCAAAATACCATCTGCAAGAAGTTTAGACATGGGAGATTATGCGTAGGATGCTGTCTAAAATTCAAAGTCAAATTTCTTTGGTTCATTATTTTTCTAGGCTTATTGTTTATTTCTTCTTAACTCAAAAAGGTGGTATTTGTGAAGATTTAG